>CM067842.1:466629979-469129979 GCA_034509565.1 Triticum monococcum | reverse complement strand
ATAATATTGTAGCGGTGCTTAGGCGAAGCCCTGCAACAGTAGTACATCAAGATCGTCACCACGCCGTCGTGCTGACAGAACTCTTCCCCGAAGCTTTGCTGGATCGGAGCCCGGGGAGCGTCATCGAGCTGAACGTGTGCCAAGAACTCGGAGGTGCCGGAGTAACGGTGCTTGGATCGGTCGGATCGGGAAGACGTACGACTACTTCCTCTATGTTGTGTCAACGCTTCCGCAGTCGGTCTGCGTGGGTACGTAGACAACACTCTCCCCTCTCGTTGCTGTGCATCACCATGATCTTGCGTGTGCGTAGGAAATTTTTGAAATTACTACGTTCCCCAACACCCTGTCAATGAGAAGCATGCACGGCGTCGTCAGATTGCGATGATGAAGCACCTCAACATGCCTGTCCAGAGTGGTTCTGAGAAGAGCATCACACCGAGGAGCGCTGGATCTCTGCACACAACACGTGGTCTGATGATGAGGTCCCTCGCCAGCCTTCCACCTCCGTTGCTGCAACTGATGATATCTTGGAGGAATCCGATCACAACGATGATGATGAGTCTGCTGATGATGAGGATCCAGATGCTACCGAGGAGTCAAAGGAGGGCGATTGAGCTTTTGGGGCGCTAGCTTCGCTCTTTCCCTTTTTGGTGTCTTGATGCCAAAGTGGGGGGGGGGGAGTTTTATAGGTCTCGGGATTTGCATGGGTCTTTGCCTTGCTTGGGTTTGTGTTTTCCTTTCGTTCGTGGTGTTAAACTTTGGCTTGTGAACCTTGGTGCTTATCTCATCTTGCATGGTGTAAGACATGTGCTTATCTAGCTATCTATCTTTATTATCGGTGATATTGTTGTTTATTCCGTTACTATCTTTACCTTCATATTATGTGCTTATTGCTTAGCTTCGCATTCCCTCTTGTCGAGTAGGAGTGGTGAGTCTATAAAATCTAGGGGGAGTCTCGCCCTTGATGGGTGACAAAATTGGGGCACACATCTAGGGGGAGTCCCGTCTACATTTTCTAGACTTCCCTCGTGCAAATCGTGCTGTTGTCATCATCCACCAAAAAAGGAGAGATTGTAAGGGCATTTCCCTACTTTGTGTTTTGGATGATGATGACAACCCTTTGTTGGTCTAATCTTGTGCTAACTGATTCAGGTTCTCGGTGGTTAGGCTTTCATTGGATAGCTATTCTCTTTGGAAGGAAAAGATCGAAGACGGAGTTTTTCTTCGCCTTCTATCTCTTTGGTCGTAGGGAACCCGTACTATCAAGAGGGAATCCACATTGGAAAGAGTTGGGGGAATCTTTTCATGTACACTTCCCTCACCCCTCTATTGCCTTCCTTAGTTGTGAGAGAGAGCTCTTCCCTTCTTACCCTACTGCTTACTATGGCTTCCCAGCGGTTGTACCGCTCTCTAGGAGCGGTTGTAACACTGGTTCTTGACGCTTACCAGTTTAGTTTGAGCGGTTGTACCGCTGCTTCCGGGCGGTGGTACCGCCAACATGCTCAGCAATAACTAGGGCGGTTGTTCCGGCCAAGTACCGCCCAAGTACCGGCCAGACTTCTGTTTTGATGCGGTACTCGGGCGGTGGTAGCCCGGTTGGTCCGGTCGTACCGGTACCACCGGTGCCCGGAGCGGTTCTACCGCTCAGGACTTAGCCACCCCGAGCGCTCAAGGCCAAGCGGTTGCACCGGTCCTGTACCGCTCGACTACCGCACTCAGGGATGACTCACTACTGTTTCTATGCGGTAGTTGAGCGGTGGTTGGGCGGTTGGTCCGGTTGTTCTCTTAAACCGGTACTACCGCTTGGTCGCTCGGTTGTACCGCCTGGTAGGGTTCTGCACGTAAACCGTGAGTCCCGGTTGTACCGGGACAAGGAGCAGTTGTATCGCTGCAGTACAGAAAAGACAGTAATGGTTGGATTTTTAGGGTTGCTATATAAGGGTGCTTCTTCCACCTACCTTTTGACCTCTCCCACTCCACCATTAATGCTACTCAAGCTCTCTTGCCCGATCTCCCTCTCTAGCCACTCAAACTTGTTGATTTATTAGGGATTGAAGGAGGAGACCTAGATCTACACTTCCACCAAAGGATATTTGCTTCTCCCATACTTTCTTGTGTGGATTTTGTTACTCTTGGGTGTTTGAGCACCCTAGACGGTTGAGGTCACCTCGGAGCCACATTTCATTGTGGTGAAGCTCCGCGGTTTCGTTGGGAGCCTCCAATTAAGTTGTGGAGCGAGCCCCAACCTTGTTTGTAAAGGTCCGGTTGCCGCCTCCAAGGGTACCAATAGTGGAATCACGGCATCTTGCATTGTGTGAGGGCGTGAGGAGAATACAGTGGCCCTAGTGGCTTCTTGGGGAGCATTGTGCCTCCACACCGCTCCAACGGAGACGTACTTCCCCTTAAAAGGAAGGAACTTCGGTAACACATCCTCGTCTTCACCAGCTCCACTCTTGGTTATCTCGTCCCTTTACTTATGCAAACTTATTTGTGTTATATACCTTGCTTGCTTGTGTGCTTGTTTTTGTTGCATCATATAGGTTGCCCACCTAGTTGCATATCTAGACAACCTACTTGATGCAAAGTTTAATTTGGTAAAGAAACGCTAAAAATTATTAGTTGCCTATTCACCCCCTCTAGTCAACTATATCGATCCTTTCAGCTGGATAGGTACTACCGCCAAACTACCGCAAATGAAATGCAACGAGAGTAGTCCAAATGTAAGCGGTAATGTCTGCGGCACTAGACTATGGAAGTACTGCACAAGCGGTACTACCGCTGCCTAGGGCGGTACTACCATTAGAGTGCTTCAAAATATCCCAAGGTAGAAAACAGTAGGAACTCCAAAGTTGTAGAAAAGGTATGAGGGTGCATATGGTTGGACAAGAAATTCCTGCTTGCCCTTGCTGGAAAAAAATCCCACTTGTGTGGAAACAAAAGCTAAATTCGGGCTCATATTCGCTCGCATGTAAAGTTCCCTTGCATGATATGGATCCCTCCTGCTTCGATTTTCGTCGATTTTTTGTTGCCAGCTGCAGCCGCTGTTCGCGCCGGAGCAGTCGCCGTAGGGGCAGCCGGAGTTGTTGCACGAGGCGTAGGCTTTGGATGAGGCGCCGCTGTGGTCTTCTTCTTGGCGGCCGCCGGCGGCGGCGGCTTTCGAGCCCGTTTGCCTCTGGTAGGTGCAGCGAAAGGGCGATGTGCTGTTGCCAGAGACGGGTGGCCACCCCGGACACCATTGGCGCGATTGGATGCTAAGCTTGGACCGTGCGGTTCTTTGTCATCCCCAAGCTTTTTTTGGACACCGGCGGCGGTGCGTGGGCGGTTTCCGGCGGTGAAAAGTCGGCGCCGGGGGTCGGCGGGGTGAGCGGGGGGGGGGGGGGGTGGCTATCCATTCCGGCCGGCTCGGAGGTCATCGGTGCCGGCGGCGGGGCAGGAGGGTGGGAGGGAGTTTTACTCGGTTGCGGCACGATGGAGTATATTTAGGGAAATCTTGGGGGGGGGGGGGATAGGGATTGGAGTGAAATTATACTCCGTTAACGTTTTTAGGGGATCGGCTAGATCCGCCGTAAGGGAGCAAACTGAAAATTTTACTCCCTTATGGCCGTATTGGGGGGATTAGTTAGAAATGCCCTGAGAGGGGAGGGGGAGCGCCCAGCTCCCACCCAAACTTACACATGTAATTGACCATTGGTCATACGGGTTCGATCTGTTTTGAATGCATAAGGTAGATAATGATACACCTTTTACTTAAAAAAAACTATGATATTGCAAATGCATGTTCATATAAAAATATTAGCACTCAGCTCCCACCCAAACTTAGGCTGTGTTTGATAGCAAAGTATTATATAAACCAAAGTATCAAAAACTACAATAATTTTGTTTGTAGGTGTGAGATACCATAAATTTATCAAAACAGAGTATTTTGCAGTATTCACAATACATAGAACCTGTTTGGTTGTTGCCGCATAACGTTGTAAATTTTGCTGTTTAGCCGTTGTGTTTAAGCACTCAGCAGCTCTGTTTTTAAAAAAGAGGTTTGGGGTTCTTTTTTTTATGCAGAGAAAAAACTGCAGTTTGCCCAATACTACAATATTAAAAACACAGTTGTTAGGGACAACCAAACAGCTCATTTGTAAATAAAACCGTGATAATCTCAAAAACTATAGTATTATCAAAATACTTAAAAATTACTTTACTATCAAACAGGGCCTTACACATGTAATTGACCACCGGTCATCCAGGTTCGATTCATTTTGAATGCATAAGGTAGATGATGGTCAACCTTTTACTTAAAAAAAACTATGCTATTGCAAATGCATGTTCATATAAAAAATATTAGTCAAAATCATATACTTAAGGACATGTATAAATGAAGACATTTATGGTAGTGCATCTAAAATCCAGCCACACAAATGCACGGATCATTCCGCGGTTATGTTTACATATGCAACCAGTAGATTTTTTTTTAAATGCCCGTGGCTGCTAGTGTTTGCTGTAGCGGAGAAGTATCGGGCGTCCGAGTGGCGTACAGGGGCTGTAGTCTGTAGATGCTCCGACAATTCCGCGCGTGTGGCCACCTGGGAACGACACGGGTGAAACAGTAAAGGAGAACGGAACGTAGCGGTTTCAGGGCTACATTTACCACACTGGCATATCGCTCTTAAATCCACCTGCAAAAGTTGGGCGCGTCTACCGCCACTGACGGGTGGCCTCCACCAAGGTGGTCATCATGGGGGCACAGGTCAGCGTTGCACTATAAAACCCCTCGGCGATGTAAAGGGCAAAACAATTAATTCGAGAAATCAGGAAAGAGGCCCCGATTCACGGACCGGCCCCCTCCACCTTTCTGTTTCGCTCATGAACCCCCGGGTGGTGAAAACCGAGGCGGCCGACGAGCGCCTCACGCCGCCGGCGACTGGCGCCGGCGGCGGCGGACCGCGCGCCCCGGTTCAGTTCATAGAGCTCAGCAGCAGCGACTCCGACTCTGACGGCGGCGTCAGCGGCAGCGCAAAGAGGTCCCACAGCGCGGCAGGGGACAGCGCCGCGGGGAAGCGGGCTAGGGTTTCCGCGGGGCCCGTGGTCGCCGTGGACGTGCCACCAGGCTTCCTCGATCCGCTACCGGCGCCTCCACAGCCGTCGAGGGGCACGACGAAGCAGTTCTGGAAGGCCGGGGACTACGACGGGAATCCGGCTGGGGGTGCGGAGCCGCCGCCATCTGGTATTATTTCATCTTCTTACGATTCGTGTGAAGCCACTGCCTCTTCTCATTGCTTTATTTGCATGCGGTGTTCCCGTCAGACATGGCTAATTGGATGCAAGAGCGAATGTTTCTTCTGTTCCCCCCTTTTCTTGTTAATCTTTACACGCGCTGAAGGTCGATCGGTGCACGAATGCTTTAAGAATCTGAGCGGTTTGGTTCTTTACTGAGGAATCTCATGCGATCTGACATTTGAGATTATTACAACAAATGGTGTGCGAATAGAATGGAGAGCATTTATTTAGAAATATCACAAATAAACCCTACCCATATGAACGCCGGACCGGTCAGCATTACCAAAACATACGATTCCGGGTTTGCATTGTGGGGTGAATCCCTGTAAGAATGGGATCAACTTCGACCAAACCGAGACTACACTTAGCATAGAAAATGTTTTTGATGCCCCAGTCCATGATTTCATTGTAAACTATTTCCGTCTACTGCCAGGGCATTTTGGCCAGCGTATGTTTATACTACTGTACATCTGCATAGTTTTGTGCTGATACTTCTCAAAACAACCTTATGAATATGTGAAGTAATAAAATACAATATACTCCTAATTGTGTGGACTGTAAACATTCTCATTTCATTCAATGTCCTGGCTTTTTTCATGGATTTATCTGATGGAAGATAGCAGCTCAATTGGCATATTTGCTATTATCTTAGAAACTTATGTGTTTCAATAGGGATGAGCCTTGTTGAATGGACAGAAAGAATTTCTTGGGAACTTGTTAGCTTTTTATCCTCACCACTAAAAATAGTAACTCTTGTTTTTTTGTATTCTCAACTACTTATTTCAGCATCTGGATTGGAACACGTCCGCGTACATCCTAAATTTTTGCACTCAAATGCAACAAGCCACAAGTGGGCTCTAGGGGGTATGGTCTTCATCTTCGTTTCACCTTGTTTCTGTCTTCCTTGTTTCCTCACACAAACACTTAAGAAAACACAACAATCAGCAATGCATTGTTTGTTCACATCACCCTTCAATCTTTGATCATGTCAGTTGGCTAATATATACTTTGATCAATGTTACAGCTTTGGCTGAGCTTCTGGACAACTCACTCGATGAAGTAAGCTAAAGAAGATATAAGGCCTCCTTTGGTTCATAGGAATATTGTAGGAATTGCAAAGGATAGGAACTTTGTAGGAAAAATTCCTTTGAAGCCCTTTAGTTTAAAGGAATGGATTCCTATTCCTACGTATATAGGAATCAATCCTTCACATTTCAAAGGGAAAAAAACATTAGCCTAGACTCAATGGAAAAAATCCTATCCTATGCATCAAATGACATCTCTTTCTCTATAGGATTTGAGATGCATGTCATCTCACTTCCTATGATTTTCCTATTCCTATATTATTCCTATCCTATGAACCAAAGGAGGCCTAAGTTGTTCTAGTTTGTAGAATCAAATCCTTGCCTGTTTACTGATTGGCTTCCTTTTTAGGTTAGAAATGGAGCTACGTTTGTGAACATTGACATGTTGGAGAATAGTAAAGACAAAACAAGAATGCTCCTTGTTGAAGGTGCGATTTCTGTCCTCTTTATTTATATACTGATGACGACATATACTCTGTTCTTGTTATTTGACTAGAAAACGTATTGAAAATAAGAATATCTTTACCTGGATCAAGTTACCAAAAGAAACATCTCCCGCTGGACTCATGATAGACCTAAACATGAACTTATACGGCTGATTACCACCAGTTTAAACTAAAGCAAACTGCATCACCGTCCTAACAATTGTTATTGTCTCACTTAAGTACATAAGCTTTTTTTACTTCACCTTGACAGACCCGAGATCCCTAAAATTATTTTCTTGTATTTACATAGCATGTTAAATGGAGTATAAGTATACAACACTCTAGTATAGGATGCCATATCCCGTATGCCATATTAAACACATGATATTTTGTCTTACCAATTATTTGACGGATGAGCCAAATTTAGTTTAGAGAACCTTACAAAATAAAACCTAATGGATAAAATAGTCCGACTAACCTTACAAGTTTATAAGCCCCTTATTCGATCAGCTCCTGAATACGATCCAGTTCAATGTTATTTCAAATTCAAGTGCAATACCTTGTTAGGATAACAGGTTTAGATGGAAAATACAAATGGAGCAACAGTGACATAATTTTGTATATTTATTTATGTTAGTTTTTTTAACTTATTGCCTAGATAATGGTGGTGGAATGGAGCCAGATAAAATGCGTCAGTGCATGTCCTTGGGTTATTCGGCCAAGAGCCAAGTTGCAAATACCATTGGACAATGTAAGTTGGAAGAGTAAATTACCTGAACACCTGCAGTTGATGCATTGAAATGTTTTAGTATGCAGGTCAAACTATGAAGCTTTTCATTTCCTTGCTTTGCTGCCTTGCAGATGGAAATGGTTTCAAGACAAGTACAATGAGACTTGGTGCTGATGTTCTGGTCTTTTCCCGTAGCCGTGGAAAAGAAGGCAAAAGGTTGTCGCAACATATTGCCCATCCCTGTAGGCTGTAGCAACTTGATCTAGATGATGGTTTTTACCATGAATATTGTCTAGCCTTACCAAACTATCTAAACAACATTTGTTTAGTAAATCAAATCAAATCAAATCAGTTCAGTTTAGACTTGGTGCTGATGTTCTGGTTTTTACCATGAATATTGTGTAGCCTTACAAATCAAACCAGTTCGGTTTAGATACCAGATAAAAATTGATATCTCCTGGTATAATGTATAGAGTATAGAGGTAGCATATAAATCAAATTTACCTGCAATGTCTTCCTTGTCGTGTTATTCCCTCATCATTCAAAGTGAGTGTTTAGTACATCGACTACTTCTATAATTTGTATTGCCAACATATTATGATGGGAATCATCGTTCAAAATTTTGTCTTGGAAATATTGAAAGGTAAAATAAGACATTGCTTGGAGGAAAGAATGGAGTAGTTTGTAGCAGCACATAGTATTGTGGGAGGAGGTACCTTGTGTTTTTACTAGTTGTGATTCTCATAATGTACTATGTGACCATCGCAATTTAGTTTTTATTTTCAGTTTCATAGTTATATGAGCTGCATGTGGACTTTCTATTTCTACACATTTTGAGTTTTTTTTCCTTACCAAGAAACTGAGATCTATTGTTTTCAATTTGCATGAAGGCCTACACAAAGCATTGGCATGCTATCTTATACCTTTTTGAGGAGCACTGGTAAAGAGGATATTGTTGTTCCAATGGTAGGATCATTGCTCTGTCAAAATTGGTAGTCTCAATTTCTAATATACTGTATCATGTACATTTTTACTGTAATTTTTGCAAATGCTTATTTGAAAAAAAAAGAATGAATTATGTTTGTTCATTGCAGTTTATATGAAGATTAAGTTGCTGGAAATCTATTATGTGAAGTGTTTAATGTTTTAATTCTAGAATTTCCAATGTTCGTGAAACTTTGCAGATTGATTATGAAAAAAATGGACTGAATTGGACAAGAAAGCTGCGGAGTACATTTGCTGATTGGAATACAAGCCTACAGACTATCATTACATGGTCGCCTTATGGAACTGAAGCAGAACTACTTGAACAGGTATAGCTTATGCTGCATCACTTATGCATTGTGACTTGTGAGTTGTGACCTGTGACACAACGAAGATACCCTTTATTTCATGATTAATGTTGCAAAACCAAAAATTGTCAAATATCTGGCAGCTTAAAATCGAAAACTCTTGATATGATTGCTGACAAGAAAAATATTGTAAATTTGGTACTATGTGTGACATGGAGTTGTATATATGTTTTGTTTTCTATCTAATTTAGATTTAGAAATGAAGAATTTACAGCATGTCATTGCAAGGACAATAAGATTATCTCGTGTTAAAAGTTGCTGTACACTACATTTGCAGTTTAGTTCTATAAAGGAACAGGGGACTCGAGTTATCATTTACAATCTTTGGGAAGATGACCAAGGAGATTTGGAACTCGACTTTGATGCTGATGTAAATGTAAGTTTGAATAGCTGACGCTGTGCCACCATATTTTGGTTTATCAGCAAACTTGGTTTCTAACGATGTTTGAGGGGGACAGGATATTCAACTCAGAGGTGGTAACCGTGATGAGAAAAATATCGAGATGGCTAAGCGGTTTCCTAACTCCAAGCATTTCCTTACATATAGGCATTCATTGAGGGTAAGTTCACAATAATGTGTTGGGATTGACTTATGGTCGATACTCGACATTGTTCTTAAAATGTTAGTCTAATCATGAGAACTTTGGTATTAGGCCATTATATTGTCTCCATTTTTAGATTGACCAATATCTTATTTGCATTGGAACGTTTGCGACCACGGGGCCGGACGTCATTGATGCAGCGACAAAAATGATAACTGCTGCTTGCTAAAAAAACTGAATAGTAATAGCTGAATCTTTTATATCTCACCTGGATTTCTTATAAACTGCGTGAGCCTGCTGAGCTGTTGATGTGTGATTTTTGTCAAGAGTACATAATGCTTGTAGTTGTATATAGGTTCATTTGCAACATTGAAATTGTTCTTTTGTTTTAGAAACTAGAATCTGTGTCTCTGTGCCACATTATTTTGATTATGTTTCTATTTTTTTGGTCCTAGTTTGCACTATCGCTGCTAGACGTGTTGCTGAGGATGACTTGTGTAATCTCCCTTTGCAGAGTTATGCATCTATTTTGTATCTCCGACTTTCGGATGCTTTCCAAATTTTTTTACGTGGAAAAGAGATTGAGCACCATAATATTGTGACTGACATGATGCTGAAGAAAGAAGTTACATACAGGCCGGTTGCAACTAATGGACTTCCAAAAGATTCAAATGTAGAAAACTATAACCTCTTCTTCTTGACCTTTTCCTGAATCCTGATGACATATCAGTAGCTCATTACTCACCAAATTTGATCTTCTGTGTCTCAGATGGTAGCTGATGTGACGATTGGCTTTGTTAAGGATGCAAAATTCCATATTGACGTCCAAGGATTTAATGTATATCACAGGAACCGTCTGATAAAGGTTCTTTCTATGCATACCCTTTTTCTTGGTTGTGAGGTTTCAGTCCATTTCTTCCTAATCTAGCTATTATAATTATTTCTTTCTCAGACTACTAGTGTATTTTGTCACACATTGATCATTGGTGGGTCCTGCAGATCATGCTTTTAAGCTTGATTAGTTATGAATATTTTGTACACGTCTACTTAGCAGATGATGTTTATTTGTTGGTCTTGTTACTATTAGTCTGTTCACTTCCAGTTATACTAGCAATTGAATGATCTTAGGAAATATCATTGACCTTTATGAATGAAGTAGGAAGTATTCTCGCTCTCTATTTTATATCGCTTGATTGTTTTATTATCACATTAAGATTTTATTTGTTCCTTCTAGCCTTTCTGGAGAGTGTGGACTGCTGCGGGAAGTGGTGGGCGTGGTGTTATAGGTAGGTCACTCTGGTATGTTGTTATCACTTTAATTTTATTAGCGGCTGGAGAAGTAATCAATTTAATCTGCAGGTGTACTTGAGGCTAACTTCATAGAGCCAGCTCATGATAAGCAGGACTTTGAGCGCACAACTCTTCTAGCAAGACTTGAAGCACGATTAATTCAAATGCAGAAGGATTACTGGTTCGTTTTATTATCATTCTCTTTGATTTGTCACTTGGCACACCAGTATACAGAGGCAGTTATATTCTGGCTATTATTGTGGCTTATATCAATTAGCAGAAGTATGGTTTCAATTTGCACTCATCCCACCCTTCTCTCTCTCATAGGTCCGGAAATGCTCATCGGATTGGTTATGTTGGAGCTCGCTCTTTCAGAAGTCCTGAAACAGGAAGAGGTAATTGAATGATCGGCGTTTCATCTGTTTGATTTTTTCTATGACTCGTTAACATTTTTTTAGTATACTAGCATATGGGCTACTTCAGAATTTCTTATATTTACCATCAAGAGTTCTTAAAATATCTAGTACTGTAAGACTTGTGGTTCTGTGGTATTCCCTTTGTCCGTCTTTTTAAAGTATGCACTGTCCATTTTTAAAACAGTAGCTAATTGCCCGTGCGTTGCAACGGGGGTGTTTCAACACCAATCATGCCTGACATAACTTACATCCACCATATTCTAGATTTTGGTAAGATTTGATTTGATTTGAGTATGGGTACATGAAGGCAAAGAAAGTTTTTTATTTAGTTGAGATTTTGTAAAATTTGGTTTGGGTATGGGTAGGGGAAGGCAAGGGAAGTTTTGATTTAGTTGAGGTTTTGGTAAGATTTGATTTGATTTAGTTAATGCCAGACATGGCGTTGGTAGATTTGATTGAGTTAATGCAGGACATGGTTTCCAGTAGGACAAGGAAAGGTAAGTTCTGATTTGGTTTAGATTATCCCAAACCAGGGTGGGCCGGTGGGGGGAGGGGGGACGTGGAGAGGAAAAAACCAAGGTAGGGGGACGGGGGAGGAGGTGAGGGAAACATACCAACTCCCTTTAATAGTAGAGATTAACTACTGATATGCACACAAGTATTTAGATTTCTCATGCGCAAATGTCATCTAAAAAATTCATTTATCTCGGTTACATGAAAAATAGATCATTCTATACATAGATATTGAATCGAGCGAACCTGACAAGTGTGCAATCCAATTATGTAAATTATGATTTTTTTTTCTGCTTTGTTCCTATTGCTCTCTCTAAGTAAACTAATGTTGATTTTTCTACTAATGATAATGAAACGGGATTTACAAAAGTAAGGAGGAGCTTCGTGCTGCAGCGTGCAAAATGTTTGAATTGACGTACCTAGATAGCTCACTTAATGATGTACGAAAACTGTGTTCGCCATTTATATACTTTGTACTCCTTCCAGCAAGACACATTGACAACTTAGTTTCTGCACACAATTCACCAATCTTGAATGGTGACATTTTGCATTGTCAAGATTAAGGCCCTGTTCGGAATCTCTCCACTCCGCAGAGTTGGTGGAGCTTGGTTTTGGCAGCTCCGGCAAAGTGAGCTGAAGTTTGGTCCGCTCTGGGAGCGGAGTTAAAGGAGCGGAGAGGAACCGAACACTCCCTAAAGAACAAAGTATTTTAGAAAGACAACACAATGTTCTTTTAGGGAACCGTGTTAACTGGATGAGCTTGTGCTTTCATTAGATCTGATAAAAGAAGTCTTAAGTTATATGGTTAAATTCGACGCAATGTTGCAAATCTGATGGTTGAAATGGTTGTGGTTTACAAAGAAAATTGCAGTGAAGGTACACGGACTTGGCGCGTGGATGCACAGTAGTCCACGAACTTGACTTGTGTGTTCATTTTGCAAACAAAGACCAAGATTTACTAAAATCACATAAAAAACCTGTTCTGTGGGAGTCGTTGCTGACGAGGTGGTGGGAGGAGGTGATTGAGATCTCGGATGGGAAGGAGCACTGGCGGAGGACTCGGTAGGGCGAGGTTGGGCCTCCGCCCTACCTTGATTTGGCGAAGAATTTTTTATACTAGTGAGCATCGCTGTGTACGCATCATGCATCCCGCTGAATGGCTGCGAAAAGAGGAAGAAAAAGGCATCATTGTGCATCCTATGGACCGAACGGATGAGGCATCGATTGACCTAGGCATGCTATCTTGGGCCTGGTCATGCTACTTGCCTAGTCATCATTCGCTAGTTGACCGAACGGACGAGGCTTCGATCGGCCGGCGGTGATAGCAGCCTATGGACCGAAACGGAGAGGCATCTAGCGCAGCTACCACGCACACCACTCGAGCGAGCACCCCTAAAAAAACACTCGAGCGAGCGACCAACCCTAGCGCTAGTGGCTACTTCACGCGGCGGGTAGGTGGACAACGGGAGCAGCAGAAGCTAGACAGGGCTTAGCCGTGGGCATAGGCACGGCCGCAGGTGAGCAGCGGCGGCGTTGCTGGTGTTCGTTACCGGGTGGTTGCCGGTGAAGGATCCGCCCCTACTTAAAAATTTCCCGTCCTCCGCCACTGGGAAGGAGAGCGGGTCGTCATAGCGTGCCATTAGTCTAGTGCGTCCACAAAGAGTCCCTTCTTGTTGTGGCCACACCTAATGAAGTTGTCGGCAGTGCAGGAGCCGTCACCGCAGGCCACCTCATAAAACTAGGTCCAGGTACTGCTGAGGCAGGGGCAGTGTCTGAGGTTGTGGCTGCGCAGGCAGTCGCAGGTAACATTGGAGAAGAGGAATGTGGAGCTACCACATGTGATGACTCACAGCGTCACTGCCTGATCCGGATATCACGGGGCTTGTATCTCCTTTGTGGGAGCCTTGTCGGCATGAGTTCGGCTTCTGTGAGCCTGTTTGTGGCTAGCACCTCGCGCGCGGGACACGGAGTGGAGCTGCAGGGTGAGGTCACTCTCTTGTCCTGCTCTTCAGCTGCTCAAATACCTCGAGGTAAACAAGCAGGTTTAGGAACCAAGAAGAGGATCGGGGAAAACATAGGGACCTAATTTCAAAATGGTGCTGAGTTGGTTTGACTTCATCACATGTCGCTAGCACCTCGCGCGCGGGACACGGAGTGGAGCTGCAGGGTGAGGTCACTCTCTTGTCCTGCTCTTCAGCTGCTCAAATACCTCGAGGTAAACAAGCAGGTTTAGGAACCAAGAAGAGGATCGGGGAAAACATAGAGACCTAATTTCAAAATGGTGCTGAGTTGGTTTGACTTCATCACATGTCGCGCACGTGACTGATTTGCCAGCGTGTGTCGGCATGTAGGCATGATTAGCCCAAAGTGCCTTTGTTTGGACTAAAATAAACCTGTGAGCCAAGTTCATGGACGCTACAGGTTACCTGCTTAAAACTTGGTACATGGTGAATGAAATAAACTGTGGATATATCATATATGTCCATAGTGCATCTCATGTTGCCTCTGGCCTTTTGTGCCTCAAGATGGTTGCTGTTTGCCCCAGAGCATCCAGGACTGGACACGGCAACACATTATATGTAAATTTTAATCTCACTTTACACATGAAGGTTTTCATTTTAGTGAAAATTGCACTTGAACTTATCAAACTATCATGACTTTCCGACTTGGCTCCCTCGACTGGTTTCTCTGCGGCCATGGTCCCTAAACTATCAATTGCACTTGATGCTTAGATGAATATTGACAACTCCCTCTACACTTACATTCTCTGCAGGCGCATATCTCATTGAGAATAACTTTATCACCTAACTAACTGATAGTGTTAATCAGCTATGACCCACATGACATTAATTTACAAAATCATTGATCTTAGATTTTTTTTGCATGCAATTAGCTTCGCAGAGACAAAATTAAGATGAGTTAACCTAAATTAGCATGCACTTAGCATCACAATTATAGCCATTATTTAAGGTTGTAAAGCTTCATTGCAAGAGAGATGAGATGCTTTTTGAGGGAAGAGAGATGAGATGCTTGATGTGTGGGAGGGAGGATATTCGAGAACCAAAAATCAGTGATTCTTTCTTGAAATTAATGTCCCAAGTTGTATTTTGAAGAGCATGTTGATGCTCAAACCTACAGCTTTTAAAGGACCAGGTCCAGAGGGAGTATATCGAGAGTAAAAAAGTGTTGAAAAACATCAGCGTACATCTCAACATCCAGATGAGAGAAACTGAGGCATCAACGACTCGGCATCCACCTCAGCTAAGTCTGTTAGTCTAATGGTGGAAAGTAGCCAAGTGAGGAAGTCGTGATAGTTGGTGGACCCTGGTGGCAGAGAAACCAGTGGAGGGAGTCAAGTAAGAAAGCCGTGATAGTATGGGGAGTCACGTGCAATTTTCTCTTATTTTAAGGAAACATCATGTTCATTTTGGGTGCATTAGCGTTTTTCTTTTAAAAAGCTGTAGTAGGGAAGTTCCCTAAAAAAACTGTAGTAGGGAAGTAGTTGCAGATAGCTGATACAAAGTCCCTGCCATCTGTTTTCGTAACCAATGGCATCTGCTTCTTTTGGCTTCGCTGCAGGATCAATTTTGTTTGTTTAATTTTCACATTTTTGTTCCATTTGAGGTGCGTATGCGTAGTTTCTGTCACTGGTAATTCTCAAATAGGAGTAGCTTCTTTTGGATCAGGGGCACGTTTTAAAAAATGAGGTTATAGAATAGACTGGCTGAAGTTAAACATCCAAAAGTAACTTTTTTCCTATAGAAATATATAGGTTTGGACAGTGGAGTACCTCTACCAGCTTGAAGATAGGCCACATCACACAGTTGCCCTCTTTTTCTTAGAACCAGAACCAGGGCCCTTTTCCTGGTTCCTCCGGCTCTAGTGTGGGGGTAGCGTCAGAAGTGCCACGCTGGCCTTGGTCTTGGCAAAAACAGCGCATAGCTTTTGCTCATGCTATTAGCAAAGCAGAAGATGACCTAGTGCAATACTCGCACAAACTGAATTTTACAGAGACTCATTTGCCTAAATTGTTAGTTCCTATTGTCAGTTAAATCCCAAATATCTGTCTGGTTTCTGACTGCCCTTGTAGATGAGAGACCTCTAACGCTAGCACTAGGGGTTAGGGGTTTGTGGCAATCTGTATAGTAGCAATGTCAATGAGTTTACAGTTCCAAATGGGTTCAACGAGGCTGAGAATTTTAATCACAGAAGGATATTGTACTACCATTATAGACCTATTAGAGCAGGCCTTCTGTTTCAATAAAGGAATTTGTTCCTAGCCATAGCATACAAATGTACTATTCTGAACTACATGATGAAAAGCTCTAATTATTTGGAGATATGTCACCTCAACATTAAAAAAATACTCCCTGACAAAGTTCGAAAGCTCAAAGCAGACTTCAAAACCTTTGAATGGTTGATCTTTGTCACTTTTTTACATTTTGAATGAATTCTTGTGATCTTGTCTTCTTATTGTATTTTGAATGTGTTTGCACATGTATAACTGATTACTAATTTCACTGCCCAAGATATACGATTAAAAGAATTTAATTCGTTCAGGGAACAAGCAATAAAAAATCTCAACTTTTACCACTGTTATAATTTTTTATTTAGACCCGGCATGTTAATCTGATACAAATGATCTCTTTGTGAAGTATGTTTTCATAATGACACCAAAATTATTTTTCAGGTAACTATTACCACATCTTCCTCACTAGCCATAATATCTCTCTGTTCAGCATACCCAAGGATTACGAGTCGACGAGTCGTTCCGAGGTTGAGACTCATAGACTAATCGGACTAGTCTTAGACTAGTGCTGGACTAGTCGACATAGTACTGTAGTACTCAACTACTAATACATAGTAGCAGTATGGAGTAGTATGTAGTAAACTGTACAGCACATTACAGGCCAGCAGTGCTAGCCAACACTAGTCAGGCCCAGCCCAGCCCAGCGCCACACAGCACGCCCCCACCAGCTGGCCCATTTGGGCCCAAGTGGCTAGCCTATACTTAACTCACGTCCCAGCCACTGGAACCCTAAGATCCCAATCGATCCCAACTCAGCCGTCAGTGCCAACATGCACGGGAGCACGTGCGCGTGCCCAGCGCCTCCGGCCGCTTCCGCCGGCGAGCTCGCCGACCACCGCCGTGCCTCCTCCCTTCCTCCTCCTCCTCCTCTCTCTCTCTCTCTCTCTCTCTCTCTCTCGTCTCAGGGCCGCGCTCGCCTACGGGTCATGGCCACGGCCGCCGCCCGAGCACGAGCTCCAGCCGGCGGCCACGCCTGGCTGTGACGTCCGCCGTCCCGGCGATGAGTGGCGGCGGCCTCGTCCAGCAAGCTCATTTATACCTCCAAAATTTTGAGTCGCTTGACTCGATTTGGTCGACTAGCCCAGACTAGTCGTCGACTAGTCCATCCACGGCTCGACTCGGTCTGCTAGTCTACATGAGAAATGCAGTCGACACTCACTTTGCGACTCGTCGACTAGTCGAGCGACTAGTCTAGACTAGTCGTTCGACTCGTAATCGTTGAGCATACCTAGAAGGCGAGTGCTAGGTGCCGGCCAACTGGTGCCAGCCTCGATCGGTCAGCTCCCCATCGTCAGATTGAACCAACGGCAGCCACCAGATATGCATCTCTTTCCCGCATGGGTCAATTCTCTCTTCTCATCGTTCTCTCCCATGCGTGTTCGACCCAGAAGAAAAGGGAGATAGAGGCCAGCATGCAACCCGCAGCCGCCACCGGCTTCGCATCTCTGCCCACAGCTGTGCTGCCGCAGCACCCTCACCATGCTCAGCACCGTTGCCCCCATCAGGCCATTACAGACATCACCATCGCAGCACCCCCCGTTTGCCTCCCGCTGGTAGCACTGCTGCAACATCCCGTGTCGCCGGTCATAGCAATTCGTCTGGCCGGTTGCAGCTTGCCGTCGCAGCAGCACAGTTGCGGCCGTATCACTTGCTGCTCCGCCCGTCTACGGTTCCAGCACCATCGCTACCGGTTGCAGCACCACGTCCATGCTTGCACCTCCGTCGTGCATCAGTCCCAAGTCTGCACTGCGCCGGTTGCAGCAGCATGGCTCACCTGTTGCAGCTTCCTCCGACGCCGGTCGCAGCACTGCCTGTCATGGTTGTAGCATCCCCGCCGGCCGCCCCCAGTATCCTCAGCATCCTCATCTGCAGTTGTTGCATCCCCGGTGGTGGTCCCAGCATCTCCATCTACCGGTCGATGCATCCTCGACTACTGGTTGCATCATCATCGCCGGTTGGCGGTCCCAACATCCCATCTGCCAGCCGCTGCATCCCTGATTGCCAGTCACAGCGTGCCGCGTTGCTGCCCCAGCACACCGAGGCACCGGTTGCAGCACACCGAGCTGCTGGTCCCAGCATGCGGTGACAGCGGTTGTGGTATGCCGAGGTGTTGATCCCAACACGCGGTGACCATGGTCGTAGCACGTTCAGATGCCAGTCCCAGCATGCGGTGACCGTGGTTGCAGCACGCCGCCTGGTTGCCATCATTGTACATGGCAGCCTCGCAGCACCGAGTGTCGCCAAAGGCAGCGGCGCGCTCTTCGCCCCACAACGCTGACTCCACGGCCATGACTTGGGAGGTGGAGGCGGATGACCCAATGAGTGTCGATGGTGAAGAGCACCCCCCTGCAGCTCCACTTCTCAGCTCGTCCCTGGCTCCCGCATCAAAGCCTTGCTCGCCTTCCTTCCCTCACCCTTGCAAATTTAGTGGCCATGGGAAAAGAAGGAAATGACTTATCTTCCTCATCTTCCTGAGCAATCCCATCAAACTACAGGCACCAGGAGAGACCTAGGTGTAGGGAGGCGGTGGCACGCGATGAGCGGCAATGGCTGACTTGCTGGACGGAACCCGCCTCCTCTGATTTGGGTTGCTGGGTTGCTGGTAAACAAAAGAGAGGAGAGAATACAGGGAAGAAGGGTTAGTTCGTGTGCGCTGGACGGAAATTTCTGGAGAGCCTGCTGCGCGTGCGTGGGCCCTGACTGGGACACGTGGCGTCACACGCAGCGACTGGTCTTGCCCTCGGCCCGTCGGCTGATTCTGGACATTTCCCTACCTAGAAGGCACAGATTTTCATTAATACCCGTGAAATCAGACCATACTTGCTCATATTAGATGGAGTGGTAGTAATGCCATCTAATTTGACATGCATGGTCCAATCCATAAATTGTTACTTCAATTTTATCTCAGATAGGCATGCTTGCGAAACAAAGATTGTGAAATGGAGGGAGTATTGTAAGGGGTTTGTGTCAAAGCTATATGTATGATACTGTGCTAGTGTCCAAATCATAGAGTTGGCTGCATTTCTTTAGTGGGCTTGGAGTGACTTTATCATAACTTCAATAGCAATTAAATTATTTTTCTTTTCAGATAACCAGCTATTTTCTTGACCAATATTGCTTTTATTCTTTTATCAGAAAACTCTCCTGAAGGTTCCCCAGGAGCACAACCATCACCAGGTCATTCTGGGAAAGATTATCCAAAACAGCGCAGCGCTGGTAAATCATATTCTGCCTCCAGTAAAAAGAGCGGGAAAACAAGCACACCGTTTAGTTGTCAACAGGCTGAGAAGTCTGCCAGGACTAAGCGCTCTGCGGGATCAATACTGCATGGATTACCAGACACAAGTGATGACAGTGATTCTGAGTTTGTGAACACACCGTCATTAAGTTCAAAATCTCATATCCTGAATGCACATAGAAAATATTTCCAGAATGAGAATACTAGTTTGGCAACACCCGCGTCCAATGGAACAACAGAAAAAGAAAGAAGCGTAACCAAATCCCAGTTGGCGGTAATTTTTCTTCTCGTGCTGATGTTTCAATTTAGTATTAACGTCTTACTCCCTCCCTTCCAAAATTATTGTCGTGTTTTAGTTTAACGGATGAAGTATTTCACTAGGTTTATATTTATTTATATGTGTAACAGATGACTTCCTACCCCATCTACACTTCAAACCCTTCCTTCCTACACAATGATGCATGTGGCTTTGAAAAGTGTGCTTCTATTACAATACTTACACCGCTTATCATCTTTAATCCTCTGATCTACTACAGTGTTTCTTTTCAGAATTTCTTTTTGTTTGATTTTGGGACAAGTTGGTTTTCTTTAATATGCATTGAACAGTGAAGTGTCATGAGCTGATAATCTTGGATGGTTCATAATTTTTCTTACTGGACAAATTCATGGTTGACTTAGCATTTCTGCTGTATAGACTGGAAGACAAATCTGCAATGAATGCTAGCTACCCTAATAGAAAACACATTGAACTTCAGGTGGAGTCATTTCAAAGTGAAATGTTTGTGTGAAGGCTATCCTTCAAAATGACATTCTTTACTTGTTTTATAAGTATAACGCACCTGTGTTACCTGCATGCTACAATTCTTTTGTAGTTACTGTTGTATAATGTAATTATATGCTTCTATTTTTCACTTACCTTTGAAATTACATTTTTTACCTATTTATATATGTAGTGAACATTACTTATCTGCATGTTACATTTTTTGTAGTTATTACTGCTGGATAATGTTAATATATATATGTGGATGTTGAAAAGAGATTTTATTATCTAACATGTTTGCTCCCCAGGAACCAAATGCAAGAAGTAACGTTGATGGACATTCCATTGATGATCATGAACCTGTAATCAAGCAATTGAGGGATGAAAATGCATCATTAAAGGAAAGGTAAATATCAGCAGGGCTTGGCTATTTTTCATGTTCTTATCATTATACAGCCAGTAATGCAATAACAGATCCTCGATGTGGACTGGTTGAAAATATTTGAGAATGGATGAAACAAATATCGTGAGAACTGTCATTTTCGTGCATCACTCCATGTTATGCAACTGCTGAGGGATTGAGCCTACCTTCTAGTAAGTAATTTTTTTTAGGGTTTGACTGGCTGAAATGGGTAGCAAGAACAATAATCTGGACTTCAGACTGCTGCATACCAAAATCAAAATACAAGATATCTGAAAATGGATCTGCACTATTTACTTTTTCTGATGTCGAAACTAGAAGATCAGTGTGATGTTCTAAATTAGTCTTGTGAGACACACTTACAAAATAATTTGAAGGGAAGTGTAAAGTGGTAAGTTTAAGTCCACATGATATGTGATCAATAGAATGATCTGTCCCACGCTGGAACTTTTTAGGTGTAGCATAATGTGACACAGTTCTTGAGGACCAAATAAAGTAACTACAGCCTTAATGCTTGCACTTGCACAAAGTGGGGAAGAAACCCCAAGCGAGTTGGTATGCATGTCCCCGTCACCTGTCCCCTAATTGTGCATCTAAGTGAATTTTACCCCCAGCCTCCCACAAACACATGCTAGCAATGATCCAAACTATCCGTATGGGTTTGAACATGGCATTGCTCGTCATGGGTTTCTGCAACTATCCGTATTTGTGATTACTATGATATCACATCTTATCTTGAGATTACGATAAGATGCCCTATTTTGTGGTGCTGCTCTTCTGCCAGGTTATTGATTGTGGAAGAGGCAACGTCACAAGAGCTGGTTATGGAGCGGGACAAGGTCAAGTCTTTGACAGAGAGGGTAAGCACTTATGTCTTCCCACATGCAAACCACAGTGTCTTGAACTATTTATTAGTACTTGTGTAACCCATGTTGGCGTTTTGGTTTACAGTTTGTAAGGAACATTATGGTGCTGTTATGCTGCTGTAGTTTGGATATTTTCTCCAAAATAAGTACGAACCATTTAAATCATCTGGTACTAGTGCAAACAACCAGACGATCATTTTCTGTTCCCACCGACAGTGGGACAAAAGCTTGCTGTTGCAACTCTTAACATTATCTATTGTCATTATAATTCTATTGCTTAATACTCTGTTGCTTTTTGGTTTAGATGCTACTCTGTTGCTTTTTGGTTTGTTGGATAAGAAGTTGAACTGTTTGGTGCTGGGAAATCCTACTTTCACAGACCTTCTTATTAGTCATTAGTTGTTTCTGTTTGGTGAGTACTCCCTCTGTAAAGATAAGAGAGTTTAGATCACTCAAGTGATCTAAACGCTCTTATATTTCTTTACAGAGGGAGTACCTGTCTAGCATTATGACATTTTATTTACAACCATCACAACATCAACTAATTACCATGTTCTTTTCCTCGCAAATAAAATAACCTAATTACTACTTCCTCCGTTCGGAAATACTTGTCTTAGGAATGGTTTTATCTAGACTTATTTTAGTTATAGATACATCCATTTTATCCATTTCTAGGACAAGTATTTCCGGACGGAGGGAGTACATTATATGTGTTATCCCAATCCAAGGCATGATCAATGATTATGCTTCTGTGAAGAGTTTGTATAGTATATTACTTGTCCCTAATCTGTCTTCATTTCGCAGCTGGAGGATCTGCAGAGACAACTTGATACTGCAAACAAGGAACAAGAAGCACTGATCGACATCTTTTCAGAAGAAAGAAGTCGGCGAGACGAAGAAGAGGAAAATCTAAGACAGAAGCTAAAGGTGAGTGAGTTCCTTTGGTAACATATTGCAGCATCACTTGATGTTATCTCCCAGCATGCTTGGTCTTTGATTGGCAGGAAGCATCGAACACCATACAAGAGTTGCTGCTGGAGAAATCAAACGCTGGCAGGAAAAGTCAAAAGGTGTGAGAAACTCACCATGTTGCTACCGCCTCACTAACCAGAGAGACTCCAGTTTCATGTTTTCACGCCCTGGGGCATGGCATCTCAGTTGCTCTTGCAACTCTAGCTTGTGTACGGCCAATGTTTAGCCCTGCCCCACCTTTGTTTAGAGTTGAGTGGTAGTTGAATCATCTCGTCCAGGGTAAGCTTCGAGCGCTTTGTGCATAGCCATGGATGAGATGACCAATAAGTTGATTCAATGTAAAGTAGAATAACCACTTGTTCGTACGGCCGTTGGCGATTCCACGTTTAGCCCGTCCTACCTTTGTTTAAAGTTGAGTGGTACTTGCATCATCTCTTCCAGGGCAAGCTTTGAGCGTTTGGTTTATAGCCATGGGTTCTATGTAAAGTAGGATGACCACTTAGCCCTAGATCGAATCAATGCCAATTTTCTCAAGAGTGTGGGGTAGAGGCAGTTTAGCCTAAATTCAAGGAGTAGGTCGTCTTGGGTGCCTTCTGCATGTGGGAGTTTTTCGCCTTGCTTTCATATTATAGAAAGTTTATGGTGTTGGAGAGGTTCCCGCATTTCCATCCTCTGCGTTGTAGAGTGTGGAAAGGCAGGCAATTAGGCTATTCCCAATGCATGCGCTTGTAGCTCCTTTTCAGTGTGTTTGATATGTTTACATACAAATACTTGGATTCATTTTTATTTTATACACTTTCTTATGATATACCCTACTTTTATTAGGCGTAGCGAGCCTATTTCGATGATAGTACCAATTAAAGAACATGGCAATATAACCAACTGTTGGCTAAGGACATTGCCCCTAATACTCCCTCTGATTGGGTTTTTAAGTTGGGCATGATTTTTAGGACTTTGATTTGACTAATAAGACATGTATAACATGCCAACATTTATATGGCAACAAATACATGTGACAACGAATATAAAGATATATGGTTAAAAAATTGCCTCATCTGTCTTGAATTACTTGTCGTAGAAATGGATATAAATGGTTGTACCACAAAAATGGATATAAATAGTTGTATTTAGAACTAAAAATATGTCTAGATACATTCATTTCTTTGACAAGTAATTCAGGATGGAGGGAGTATATGGTTTGAAACTACATTTGACCAATATATGTTTTTCTAGTTAAAATGTAGACTTGTAAACCCAATTGAAGGGAATGGCCAACAAGTATATTAGTTACTATAAGTATTACACGAGGTATCAGGACCATTGAACAACCATGCTGCTAGAATGAGTCATCGATGCGCCGATGTTGCCGCTCCCTTGCTGGAGATGATTTGACTTTGTTGATGACAACTAGGAAGTTTTTGTGCACGTGTCTCTAAATATTGAATTCATCCTTCAACCAACTCATTCAAAAGTCTGAACTGATGGAGGGAGGCGGGCAATATATTTCAACACTCCCCCTCACGTCTAGACTATTTTAGTCCTTACACGTGGGTTTGATGTAGGCCGCAGAATAGTTTTTTATAATACTGTGTTGGCAGGATCTTGAACTGAAGACCTCTTGGCTCTGATATCATATTGAATTTATGCTTCAGTCAACTCATTCAAAAGTTCGAACTGATGGAGGAAGGCGGGCAATATATTTCAACAATAAGGACCAACGTTCTGGAGTTGTGGTCATTGAACCCTTGAATAGATCTGAAGGAACTGACATCAAATCTCTATGTCGCGCACGAGCGATGAGAAACCCTAATCTAGTTGCCCCAAGACTAGAGCTTCATCGACTATATCTAGATGATGTATTTGAGGAGGATCGAAGCCCGAAAGACAAACTTGATGAAAAAACACCGCCATTCTTATGCCTTGAGGGAGTTGAAAACCATGCTCGTAGGTGGAGTGGTAGAATTGAAAGGGATTTTGGGCAAAAATAAAAATAGCCCACGCTCTTGTGGAACGGAGAGTATGTATTTGCAGTCACTAACACCACAAAATACCAAAAGCAGTGGCCGATGCTACGGTGACATTACAGGCAGGCGGTTGCGTGCGCGTTGCTAACCACAGTAGCTTTGAGTACTGGGAACAACAACACCATTATTGACGCATGTACACGCTGGGAAGGAACATGCATCGGAGTACACTCGACGGGCACCAGGAACCGGACACTGTTAGTACGCCTTCCGCTGACAAACAAGCAAAGCAACCAACAATCATCGTGTAGACCCGTGTATTGTCCGTGGCAACGGCTTACGTGTAACATGCGCACCATTTGCTGTACGCAGTTTTTTCCAGGTAAAACCAAGTTTACTAATAAAAACCACAGATAGTGGAATACATCATGGACTGACCAAGCCACAAGTGACGCTCTTGACCTAAAGAATGTGTCCACAAGTGACACTCTTGACTTAAAGAATGTGCAAACTTGGCTAGGCTATGAGCATCTCTATTCGACTCTCTATTTTCAAAAGTAAAATTACAATTAAACCAGGCAACTCTCTGAGTAATTTCATTAATAATGTAGCATGTTTCCCTTGGTTCCCGTTGTGGATATCACCAATCACCTGTTTTGAATCAGACGCCACCACAAAGTTCTGTAAAAGCAAATCTTCTGTCAATGACAGTGCCTCCCTGAAGGCGATCACCTCTAGAACTACCGGGTCGTGTATGCTATGGATAACCAAAACAAAACTTCCCGTATAATTTTCTTGGTTGTTGAGACAGATCGCTGCAGTTGTACCTCCCCTGGATGGTGATGAGACCTTTGCATCCACATGGATTTTGGAGAAGCCCGCTGGACGCCAGTGGAGCCTTCTTCCGACGTTCAAGCCTTCGTCCAGGTCCCGGTCTTGTAGCACGCATTGGCTTTGAAGTGGCTTTGGTTCCTTCAAGATTTCAATTCCTTTCATATATCCGTCAATGAAAATTTGAGTAGCATGTGGACTTTGGAAGATTCCCTCATGTATGGCTTTCCTCCTCGAAGACCAAATGGCCCATATCGTAATAGCTACTTTGGTAAAGTGCGAGTGTGATAATGACTCCATCATCGAGAAAAGCTAAGCATTGGGCTCTATCGTGGCAATAAGTTGCTGTGCTACTTCATTATCCACTAGAGCTAGCATGCATCTAGCAACTGTACATTCCAACAACGAGTAGCTCCATGAATCTGGCGCCCCACACAGTCCACATGAGCTGGAGTTGGTCATGTGTGGTGGGTCTCATGTCCTCAGTCGGGATAGAATGCTTTGATAGTCTCCATAGAAACATTCGTATCTTTGAAGGAACTTCAGTCTTCAATAGCAGTTTCCATGATTTTTCCTCCCTGATATTGCTTGATGATTCAGCAGTGCCCTCTAGGCCATGCTTCACGACGTTGCTTGGTCATCACAGGCATTTTATATGCGGATTTCACAGAAAAAATACTGCTTCTCTCAAAAGTCCATCCCCAGAAGTCCTCCAAGTTCTTCGTGCACAAAGGAATTCCCATGATCACCGGGACATCCATGGGCATAAACACTTCTTCTACCCTTTGACTATTCCAAACAACAAAAGTGGCGTCAATCAGTTCAGACACCATGACCGGTGGGTCTTGTACCAAGCATCCAAATGGCCTCAACATCTCATCGCGCGGTAGCCAGTTATCCTCCCAAATGTTTTTCATTGCGCCGTTTCCAATACGTTTTATCAACCCTTGCTTCAATACATCTCTTCCTTCAATGACGGCTCTCCAAATCTGACTAGGATGATTTCCAATGCTTGCATGCAATATAGAAGAATTATGATAATATATGCTCTTCACGAAACAAGCACTCAGTGATTCAGGTTGTTGAAGCATGCCCCATGCTTGTCTAGCTAGCATAGCCAATTTAAATAATTCAAAATCTTTAAACCTAGACCACCCATACCGTTCGGTTGTGTCATCGCTTTCCATGAAACCCAATGAGGTTTATAATGTCCATCCTTGCTGCCCCGCCAAAATTTCCTTATCAACATGTTAAGGAGCTCGCAAAGTCCCCTTTGGCAATTTAAAACATGACATGGAAAAGCTAGAACTACTTGAGCCACTGGCTTCACCAAAACTTCCTTCCCCACTGTTGACATTGTTCTCTCTATCCAGCCTTGGATCTTGTTCCATAATTGGTCCTTCAAGTATTTGAACACCCCATTCTTTAATATCCCAATATCAGATGTCATCCCCAGATATTTCTCATTTAGAGTTTCATTTGGGACATTTAGGAGTCCTTTAATTTCACATCTTACCGATTCTAGAACACCCTTATTGAAGAATATAGATGACTTGTCATGGTTGATCTGCTGTCCAGTGTCTGACAATAGATATCCAGCAATTGGTTCACCTCAGTAGCACCCATACCATTCATCTTAAAAAACAGCAGGCTGTCATCTTCAAAAAAATAAATGGTTAACCGGTGGTGTCATGGGTGCCACCTATAGACCATGAAGATTTGATGACTCATTCCTAGATTTTAAGAGGCATGAAAGGCTCTCTACTGCAATCAAGAACATATATGGGGATATTGGGTCCCCTTGCCGAATCCCTCGAGATGATTTAAACTCCTGAAGCTTTTTTTCATTGAACAAAACCGAGAACTTCACAGTGCTGACCAGGCCCATTACTATATCAACCCACTTCACAGAGAAGCCGAGTTTCAACATGATTGCCCGGAGATAGGCCTACTCAACCCTTTCATAAGCTTTCATCATATCAAGTTTAAGAGCACATTGTTGCTTCCTCTTTCCTTTGCTTCTTAACATGAAATGAAGACATTCATAAGTTGTTATGATGTTATCAGTAATCAGCGTTCATGGGACAAAGGTGGACTGGTCCTCCGAAATAATGTCAGGCAATACCAATTTTAAAGATTTGAGATGACTTTTGAGGCAATCTTATACAACACATTGCAAAGGCTAATAGGGCAAAACTGCGACAACGGTTTTGGTTTTTTCTTGTAGGATCGAAAGTATGTCTAGAGGGGGGGGGGGGTGATTAGACTACTTGACAAATAAAACCCTATCCTTTTCCCAATTTTAATCGTGGACATATTTTAGCAAATATAACAAGTCAAGCAATCAACCTACACATGCAATTCTAAGCGTATAGCAGCGGAAAGTAAAAACATTGCACATGAAGGTAAAGGGAAGGGTTTGGAGAACGCAAATGCAATGGGGAACACGAAGATTTTTGGCATGGTTCCGATAGGTGGTGCTATCTGTAGGATCGAAAGTATGTCTAGAGGGGGGGGGGGTGATTAGACTACTTGACCAATTAAAAATCTATCCTTTTCCCAATTTTAGTCTTTGGAAGATTTTAGCTATCTTAGCACAAGTCAAGCAATCTTAACACAATTCAAGCAAGCATGCAAAGAGTCTATGAGTAGCGGAAAGTAAAGCATGCAACTTGCAAGAATGTAAAGGGAAGGGTTCGGAGAATTCAAACGCAATTGGAGACACGGATGCTTTTGTCGTGGTTTCGATAGGTGGTGCTATCGTACATCCACATTGATGGAGACTTCAACCCATGGAGGGTAATGGTTGCGCGAGTCCACGGAGGGCTCCACCCACGAAGGGTCCACGAAGAAGCAACCTTGTCTATCCCATCATGGCCATCGCCCACGAAGGACTTGCCTCACTAGCGGTAGATCTTCATGAAGTAGGCGATCTCCTTGCCCTTACAAACTCCTTGGTTCAACTCCACAATCTTTGTCGGAGGCTCCCAAGTGACACCTAGCCAATCTAGGAGACACCACTCTCCAAGAAGTAACAAATGGTGTGTTGATGATGAAGTCCTTGCTCTTGTGCTTCAAATGATAGTCTCCCCAACACTCAACTCTCTCTCACAGGATATGAATTTGGTGGAGAGAAGATTTGAGTGGAAAGCAACTTGGGAAGGCTAGAGATCAAGATTCATATGGTAGGAATGGAATATCTTGGCCTCAACACATGAGTAGGTGGTTCTCTCTCAGAAAATGTGTATTGGAAGTGTAGGTATGTTCTGATGGCTCTCTCCACGAATGAAGAGTGGGTGGAGGGGTATATATAGCCTCCACACAAAATCTAACCGTTACACACAATTTACCAATCTCGGTGAGACCGAATTGAGAAACTCGGTCGGACCGATTTAGCAAACCTAGTGACCGTTAGGATTTTCGGTGGGACTGAGATACAACTCGGTAGGACCGATATGGTTAGGGTTAGGGCATAACGTAATCTCGGTGTGACCGATTACACAAACTCAGTGAGACCGATTTTGGTAATAAGCTAACCGGAGAGTTGGTCAGGTAAACTCGGTGGGACCAATCGCTCATTTCGGTGGGACCAAAATGTTACAAAAGAGAAACAGAGAGTTTACATTGCAATCTCGGTGGGACCGATCGCTCATCTCGGTAGGACCGAAACGTTATGAAGGGAAACATAGATATTACAACCCCATCTCGGTGTGACTGAGATCCCTATTGGTGAGACCGATTTTCCTAGGGTTTGTGGCAGTGGCTATGATATCTGAACTCGGTGGCGCCGGATAGAAAGAATCGGTGGGGCCGAGTTTGACATTTAGTTTAGGTCATATGTGGATGTGGGAAGGTAGTTGAGGGTTTTGGAGCATATCACTAAGCACTATGAAGCAAGAACCTCATCAAGCAACACCTCATCCCTCCTTGATAGTATTGGCTTTTCCTATAAACTCAATTTGATCTTGGATCACTAAAATATAAAATGTAGAGTCTTGAGCTTTGAGCTTGAGCCAATCTTTTTGTTCTTAGTATTTTGAGGGGTCCACTTTCCTCATCCATGCCATGCCATTCATTGAGCTTTTCCTGAAATATTGATCTTGGAATATCATTAGCTCAATGAGCTATATGTTGTTAGGAATTACCAAAACCACCTAGGGATAGTTGCACTTTCAATCTCCCCCTTTTTGATAATTGATGACAACATATAGATCAAAGCTTCGACAAATGATAATAAGAGTGAAAAATATTGTCGCTTTGAGAAGTATGTGAAAAGCAAGAGCTCCCCCTAAATTTGTGCATAGTTTATGATTTGCTTTGGACTGCAAATGCACAGAGAGTTAGGCTCATGGATTACTCTTCCATGTCACATACATCTTGGTGGAGCGCTCAAAATGATAATAATTAAATACATGCACTCATCACCAAGCAAAGTGAATGATCATATAGGGATAAAATGATAATGTCATCCAACAAGCATTAAAGTAGCATATGATCAAACACATGATCATCCAAGTATCACACAGACAGAAAGTATCTCAAACAAGCAAAGCAAGTAAAGTTCAACCACCAAAGCAAGAGAGAGTAAAAAGCAACACTCTCTCTCGAAGTCTATGATCTATACATTTTTCTTCCCCTTTGGCAACAAGTTACCAAAAAGTTCCTAGAAAATGCATAGCACTAAATCGTATCTCAGGCTTGGTCTTCAGGTGGTAGTGTCCGGATAACTCCAAGAACGAAGGCTTCAGTCGATGTAGATGGAGCTGATGGAGTAGGTGCTGGAGCTGGTGGCACTGAAGTTGTAGCTGGTGCAGATGAAGTGGCTCTGGTGTCTGGAACAGGCACTGCAGCAGATCTCTGAGCTCTAGGCACTCTGGCAAATGCATCAGTGTTTGTCTTGTCTTTCCTCTCCTGCATATCATCCTGAAGTTGCTCCACAACAGACTGGATCTCAGTTACCTTCACATCCAAGTCATAGAACTTCTGCTCTACTGAAAGTGCTAGTGATTGACTATAGGGGGGTGAATAGGTGATTTTTAGGAAAGTCTTCAAAACATGGAAGTTTATAAGACAAACGATAGAAATAAACCTATTACCCTGCAGCGGAAGGTAGACTACACTAAGAAAGCCATAGTCAAGTATTCAATGAAGTGAAAGCACAATGACTAATAGCAGCTAGGCAGTATAGATCAGGTAGGAAGATAGTGTGAAGCCAATCAGAACAAGCAGTCACTCAGTGAAGACAAAAGATAATGCAATCATACAATGACTTCACGAGGGCCAACAGTAAGTAAAGGAAAGGGAAGGATGAAACCAGTGACTCGTTGAAGACAATAATTTGTTGGACCAGTTCCAGTTGCTGTGACAACTGTACGTCTGGTTAGGGAGGCTGAGATTCAACTCAGAAGACCGCGTCTTCACCTTATTCCCCTTGAGCTAAGGACACCTAGTCCTCACCCAATCACTCTGGTAAGTCTTCAAGGTAGACTTCCAAACCTTCACAGACTTTGTTCACCGGCGATCCACAATGACTCTTGGATGCTCAGAACGCGATGCCTAACCGGCTGGAGGATCCATAGTCCTCAAGTGTAATAAGTCTTCAGATCACACAGACAGGAAGACTTAAGTGATGCCTAACACTCTTTGGCTCTGGGTGTTCAGGGCTTTATCCTCGCAAGGAATTCTCTCTCAAAGGCTTCAAGGTGGGTTGCTCTCAAACGACAAAAGCCGTGCACTAACTCTGAGCAGCTAGCCATTTATGGTTGTAGGGGGTGGGCTATTTATAGCCACTAGGCAACCCGACCTGATTTGTCCAAAATGACCCTGGGTCACTAAGGAACTGACACATGTTCCAACAGTCAGATTTCAAACACACACGGCAACTTTACTTGGGCTACAAGCAAAGCTAACTTATCCAACTCTGAATAAGATTTCCTCTCATAGTCTTCACTCGAAGACATAGGATTTTGGTTAAGCATCACTTCAGTCATTCTGACTGGTTCTCTTGGACCCCACTTAACAGTACGGTGGTTCCTATGACTCAACATAGAAGAAAAAGAACGACGAAACAACTAAGTCTTCGTGCTCCATAGTCTTCACACGTTGTCTTCTCTTGTCATAGTCTTCAATGTGAATGTCTTCACATACCACCTTTGACTTCAATGTCTTCATACATTTTTAGGGGTCATCTCTGGTAGGAAAACCGAATCAATGAGGGACTTCTACCTGTGTTATCCTGCAATTCTCACAAACACATTAGTCCCTCAACCAGGTTTGTCGTCAATACTCCAAAACCAACTAGGGGTGGCACTAGATGCACTTACATCTACGATCCTTTCCAAGCTCTCCTGGTTTTGAGTCAGGGTGGCCAGCCCTTTCTCAATCCTTAGATTGGATGCAATCAAGTATCCAAGCTGATCTTGCTTGCTCTTCAGAAGATACTGAGATGCTTCTTCAGTAGTTGGCATCCTTGCAGCCTTTTCAGCCTTTGCCTTCTCCTTCTTGGCTTGTGCGTGCATAGAAGATGGTTCATTTTCATCCATCACCACAGTGTTGTCCTCAAATTCTGGGTAGATGGGCAGGTGCTCCTTGTCCAGCAGATATGTGCCTGTGCCCATCTTGGAGTTAATCAGCTCCTGAATCTGTGGGGCATACCCACAACTCCTCTTCTGGTCAGCAGCTGTCCTCTTGATAGTTTCAACTATAAGGCTCATGACTTTGAACTTCTGTGGGACATCAAAGATGTGAAGCAAGTTTATTGCATGGCCTCTGATCATCTTGTGATCACTTGACTTTGGCAAGAGACTGTGTCTGAGGATCCAGTTGATGGTTGGCAAGCCTGACAGAAGGTAATGTACATATCCAAACTTGTGTGTCTCAAGAACAACATCTAGGATCTCCTTGTACATGTGTGCCATGGAGTTGTGATCCTTCTTCTTGTTGGCATAGACATCCAAGTCATCTTCACTCTCTTTTGGTGCATTGATCAACTTCGCCCATTCAGCAACCGTGGACTGGTACCTAGTACCTTCAGACATCCAGACAATCCTTCCATCTGGGTAGAAGTGAGTTGTGGAGTAGAACTGCATGATAAGCTCATCATTCCATTTTGTGAGCTTCTGAGCCACAAACTCATCAACTCCACATGCCTTGAAGTTGTCATATACACTGGATAGTGATCCTCGTTTTCCTTGATGTAGTCCCAGTCGACCCATCTAATGTCACACACTATGGGCTTCTTGTCAAGCAAGACTGTCTCATAGAAGTCCTGCTATTCCTTTATATGGAACCTGTAGTCCACATTAGTCCTTCTCCTAGTGGCATATGGACCTGACTCTCTCCATAGCCTCAATCCCGAGTCCTTCCTGATCTTCATGTTCTCAGCTACTGGATGAGCATCATTGTGATCTGGAATTTTTGGCTTCAACTTCCTCAAGACATGTGACTCATCATCTTCTTCTTCCATTTCAGCTTCAGGCACTGGGGCCTTGTTCTTCTCCTCAGCAGGGATGTTCCTGGTGCTCCTCTTTGGTTTTGGCTTTGGAGCTGGAGCAACAGCCTTTGGAGCAGTCTTAGGCTTAGATGGAACAGCCCCTGCCCTGATGGCATCACCCATAAGCTTCTGAGCTTTGGGTGTTGGTGCAACATCTTCTTCCTCTTCCTCTTCAGAATCTCTCATGATTGAGGATCTCCCAAGCACTCCAGCAGTGGTCTTCTTGACCCTCTCTTTCCTCTTCTTCTCTGCCACAACATGCTCTTTGGGTGCAGATCCCAAAGTCTCTTGAGTAGATGCTCTAGCCTTAGACATTGGAATTCTCTTGGCAGGAACCTTTTGCTTCATGCCTGGCTTGGTGGCAGCAGCTGCGCCATATTCCTTCTTCTGGACTTTTCTCTTTGAGGTGGTTTCTTCTTCCTCAGCCACATAGTCCTCATCCTCTGACTCTGAAGTTCTTTTCTTGCTGGCCCTGGTGGCAGCCTTTGGCAGATTGCTTGGTGTACTCCTACTGCCATCATCTGAGCTGCTAGAGGGGCTAGTGCCCTCACTCAAGTGAACCTGCTCCTTTGACTTGTTTTGGCTGTCACTCTGATTAAACATATTGCAAACACTGACAGCAGACCTTGTGAATAGATATAGATGAGATAGAGTGGATGAGCATCAAACAATGCAGAGGTTTTTGCAAAAGAATGAGTCAAAAATTTAGTTTTAGTTTTCCACAGAAAGCATTTCGGATCAACCGATTTGTAAACTCGGTGATACCGAAGCAACTGTTGGAACCTGAACTAGTGAACTCGGTCAGACTGAGTCACAGTTCGGTGGCACCGAGACTGCTAGGGTTTCACACAGTCCTGAACTCGGTCACACCGATTTGCAATTCTCGGTCAGACTGAGAATCACATGTGCAATTGCCTTAGCCAAATCGATGGTACCGAGTTCCACAACTTGTTGGGTCCGAGATGGTTTCGGCGGAAACCTAACCCTAAATTCTCAAATCATCTCTAATCTACGCAGTGTTTTGACTAGATAGAATGATCTCAATCGTGGCAAGATACATGGGGAACACAATGTGCTAGGAATCAGATAAGGATAGCACAGTGATCGAGTTCATACCCTAGTTCGGCGATGAACTCGCTACGGCGGCAACGGAGGGGTTGATTCCCGTTGACAGCGGCGGAGACCAGCGACAGGAGGCGGCTGGCGACGAGGAGGACGATCCGGAGACCCGGGAGGCAGAGCGGGCTAAGGGCGGGTCGAGGAGGTTCGGAAAGTTTTCCAAAAATTGACCCGTGGATATATATAGCCCGACCCTGTCGGTGTGACCGAGTGGAACAACTCGGTGGCACCGAGATGCATAACTGCAAGCAGTTACTGCAACTCGGTGTGACCGAAAAGTTCAAATCAGTTGCACCGAGATTGAAAACCTAGATCGACTTAGTGATCTCGGTATGACCGAAATGGATGAATCGGTCAGATCGAAACACACAAAGAAGTTTTTGGAAGTTTAAGTCTATGACGAATCGGGGACTCCGAGTGCTCCTCACACAGAGTGGTTCGAATCTGACTTGATCAAATTTTGTGATGCAGCATGAATAGAGTTTGAGACGAGAAAAGCATAGATAGCTAGAGAAGGTTCTTAGGCATTCTTGTCCATCCACTTGGCCAAAAGAAAAGGAAACCAAACAATCAAAACAACAAGTGGATGTCCTCGAATGAGTAAATTATGCAACCAACATGCTCACACAATAAAATGACAAATGAAATATGTGGCAAAGCATGCACAAACAATTCTAGCATCTATCAAGCAATTGGCGATGACTAGGTCATCTATATATGAGTATATTGACTTAGGAGTCAAATGAGAACATTTGATCATAGGTCATACTCATCGTTTAAGCACAAGTGGGGTTACCACTTTTACATAAAGCGTTGTTGTGTTCACACCATTAGACTTGCTTTAACTCAATTGTTAGAGTAAAGCTCCCCCTAGATGTGAGATCCCCCCTAAGAGGGATGAACTAACCTTGGGTTTTGTCGATGATGAATTCATGTAGGTGTTGAAGATGTGGATGCTCTATGTTGATGTAGATCATTTGGAGCTATCCTTTGGAGTGAGTTGCACTTTCAATACCTACACGGGTTAGTCCCACAAGGAACAAACAAGGATATCCATAGACATAGAGTGATGCACACACAAGATGATGTCTATGAAAGCTTTAGGTTACCTTGTCCCTTGTCTTACCAACAAGAGGGTCTGTGACTCCTTGAACTAGTGCAAGATGTGGAAGTTGATTGCACTTGTTCTTGCCAAAATGATAAGAGTGAAGTATGTTGGCGGAGTCACCCTCAAGAACCCCCTAGTTCTTCTTCTTTGGGATCCACACCATCTTGATGGGAATCCTCGGAGTTGTAGTTGTACTTGATGAAGTGGAACTTGATGTAGTCTTGGGAACCCACTTGACCAAGGCCTTATGAGCTTCTTCAAATGCATCAATTTCCTCTTGAAGCTTGTCCTTGCCTTTTTTGCTTGTGGTCTTGTGGTGGAAGATCATCTTGAGCTTGTGTCGCTTTGGAAGAAGTAGGGTCATACTTCTCTTGTTGAGGAATAAACTTCGTCTTGGGGTATTGATCTTCTTCCCACTCAACTCCATTGGCATTGAACTTTCGTTCAAAACCAACACCTTGATTCTTCCGGTGCCTTCCTTGCTTGCGTACAATTTCCTCGAATTGCTTACTCCCGGCAAGGCTCTTGTAAACACCTTTCTCTCTAATTCCCTTCAATAAGCTATTTTCTTGCTCAAGTGTAACTTGGCTAAGAGAATCATTAGTGGAATCAAGAGAACTACTAGAAGCAACAACATTGGATTTAGCATGATTATTGTTACTACTAGAGGAAGAATCCTTCTTGTTCTTGTTACTAGACTTGACTTGAGACATGTAAGTGGATAAGAGTAAACGCTTGGCAATGTAAGAAGAACTTTTCTTGTGAAGATCATCATTGATTGCCTTTAAGAACTCATGCTCTTGCTCAAGATTGAGCTTCTCAAAACGTAATTTCTCATGAGTCCTTAAAAGTTCTCGATGATCTCCTAAGATAGTTTCATGAGCTAACTTAAGAGTGTTTAGTTCTTTAGTTAGAGACTCAATCTTCTCCTTATCATTGTCATTCGTTTCATCATAGTATTCATCACTATAGTTGTCAACATACTCGGGGTGTGATACCTTTGGACCTTTGGCCATGAAGCATCTTCCAATTCCTTCATTTGGTGAATCAAATATGTCGTAGGAGTTGGTTGACACAAGTGCTAGTCCGACAACACCTTCATCTTGAGTATATTCGGAGTCGGAGTGATAGCTTCTCTCGGAGTCATTGTCGGAGTCGGAGCCAGATACTCATTCACCAACATGAGCTTGATGTCTTCGTTTTGTGTAGCTCCTTGATGACTTGTCCTTCCTTTTCGAATCCTTGCTTCTCCGTGAGGGTCTTTGTTCATATCGATCATCCCTACTCCTTCTCTCCCTTGATGGTGATTCTTCTCTTGTACTTCTTCTTTTGGGAGAATCTTCTCTTCTCTTGTGGGGAGCCGTACACTCATTGGAGTAGTGTCCGGGTCTTCCACAATTGTAGCAGTTTCACTCTCAACTAGAAGATCTTTTGTCATTGTAGGACCTTGACTTGGAACTTCTCTCCTTGCTTCTACTCTTGTAGAACTTGTTGAAGTTCTTCACCATTAGGCTCAATTCTTCATTGAAGGTTTGTTTCTCACTTGATGATGTGGGAGCTTCACATGAGGCTTTGTAAGCACCACTTGACTTGTTATGGAGCTCCTCCTTATCCCTGAGTGACATCTCATGAGCAACAATTGTTCCAATGACTTCCGTAGGCTTGAGATCTTTGTAATTTGGCATCATTTGGATCAATGTGCATACGGTATCGTATTTTCCATCCAAGGCTCTTAGGATCTTCTTGATGATGAATTTGTCGGTCATCTCTTCACTTCCTAAGTCGGCAATCTCATTTGTGATAAGAGCAAGCCTAGAGTACATTTCAGCGACACCTTCACCATCCTTCATGTTGAACTTGTCAAGTTGACTTTGAAGCACATCCAACTTGGATTCCTTGACGGAGTCAGTACCTTCATGCATGTAAATCAAAGTATCCCAAATTTCCTTTGCATTCTCAAGGCGGCTGATTTTGTTGAATTCTTCGGGGCACAATCCATTGAAGAGGATATCACAAGCTTGAGCATCATTCTGTAGCATCTTCAACCCATCCGCGGTAGCTTCACGATTCGGTTCTCTCCCATCAAAGAATTCACCTTGCAAGCCAACACACACAATAGCCCAAATGGCGGGGTTATGTCCAAGAATATGCATTTTCATCTTATCCTTCCAACTAGCAAAATTAGTGCCATCAAAGTAAGGACCTCTACGGTGATAATTTCCCTCGCTAGATGCCATACTCTCCTAGGTTGTGAAACCAAGGCTATGACCACCAAAAGATATGGAAATCAAAGCAAATGGAGACCAAAGCTCTGATACCACTTGTAGGATCGAAAGTATGTCTACAGGGGGGGGGGGGGTGATTAGACTACTTGACCAATTAAAAATCTATCCTTTTCCCAATTTTAGTCTTTGGCAGATTTTAGCTATCTTAGCACAAGTCAAACAATCTTAACACAATTCAAGCAAGCATGCAAAGAGTCTATGAGCAGCGGAAAGTAAAGCATGCAACTTGCAAGAATGTAAAGGGAAGGGTTTGGAGAATTCAAACGCAATTGGAGACACGGATGTTTTTGTCGTGGTTCCGATAGGTGGTGCTATCATACATCCACGTTGATGGAGACTTCAACCCACGGAGGGTAACGGTTGCGCGAGTCCACGGAGGGCTCCACCCACGAAGGGTCCATGAAGAAGCAACCTTGTCTATCCCATCATGGCCATCGCCCATGAAGGACTTGCCTCACTAGCAGTAGATCTTCACGAAGTAGGCGATCTCCTTGCCCTTACAAACTCCTTGGTTCAACTCCACAATCTTTGTCGGAGGCTCCCAAGTGACACCTAGCCAATCTAGGAGACACCACTCTCCAAGAAGTAACAAATGGTGTGTTGATGATGAAGTCCTTGCTCTTGTGCTTCAAATGATAGTCTCCCCAACACTCAACTCTCTCTCACAGGATATGAATTTGGTGGAGAGAAGATTTGAGTGGAAAGCAAATTGGGAAGGCTAGAGATCAAGATTCATATGGTAGGAATGGAATATCTTGGCCTCAACACATGAGTAGGTGGTTCTCTCTCAGAAAATGTGTATTGGAAGTGTAGGTATGTTCTGATGGCTCTCTCCATGAATGAAGAGTGGGTGGAGGGGTATATATAGCCTCCACACAAAATCTAATAGTTACACACAATTTACCAATCTCGGTGAGACCGAATTGAGAAACTCGGTCGAACCGATTTAGCAAACCTAGTGACCATTAGGATTTTCGGTGGGACTGAGATGCAACTCGGTAGGACCAATATGGTTAGTGTTAGGGCATAACGTAATCTCGGTGTGACCGATTACACAAAATCGGTGAGACCGATTTTGGTAATAAGCTAACCAGAGAGTTGGCCAGGTAAACTCGGTGGGACCGATCGCTCATTTCGGTGGGACCAAAATGTTACAAAAGAGAAACAGAGAGTTCACATTGCAATCTCGGTGGGACCGATCGCTCATCTCGGTAGGACCGAAATGTTACGAAGGGAAACAAAGAGATTACAACCCCATCTCGGTGTGACCGAGATCCCTATCGGTGAGACCGATTTGCCTAGGGTTTGTGGCAGTGGCTATGACATCTGAAATCGGTGGCGCCGGATAGAAAGAATCGGTGGGGCCGAGTTTGACATTTAGTTTAGGTCATATGTGGATGTGGGAAGGTAGTTGAGGGTTTTGGAGCATATCACTAAGCACTATGAAGCAAGAACCTCATCAAGCAACACCTCATCCCGCCTTAATAGTATTGGCTTTTCCTATAGACTCAATGTGATCTTGGATCAGTAAAATATAAAATGTAGAGTCTTGAGCTTTAAGCTTGAGCCAATCTTTTTGTCCTTAGTATTTTGAGGGGTCCACTTTCCTCATCCATGCCATGCCATTCATTGAGCTTTTCCTGAAATATTGATCTTGGAATATCATTAGCTCAATGAGCTATATGTTGTTAGGAATTACCAAAACCACCTAGGGATAGTTGCACTTTCACTATCGTACGTCCATGTTGATGGAGACTTCAACCCACAAAGGGTAATTGTTCCGCGAGTCCATGGAGGGCTCCACCCACGAAGGGTCCACGAAGAAGTAACATTCTCTATCCCACCATGGCCATTGTCCATGAAGGACTTGCCTCACTCGGGCAGATCTTCATGAAGTAGGCGATCTCCTTGCCCTTACAAACTTCTTGGTTCAACTCCATATCACGTCGGAGGCTCCCAAGCGACACCTAACCAATCTAGGAGACACCACTCTCAGAAATGTAATAGACGGTGTGTTGATGACGAACACCTTGTTCTTGTGCTTCGAATGATAGTCTCCCCAACACTCAACTCTCTCTCACAGATTTGGCTATGGTGGAAGGAAGATTTGAGTGGAAAGCAACTTGGGGAAGGCTAGAAATCAAGGTTTAAATGGTAGGAATGTAATCTCTTGATCTCAACACATGAGTAGGTGGTTCTCTCTCAGAAAATGAATGGTAGAAGTGCAGGCACATTCTGATGGCTCTCTCTTAGGAGAAGAAGGGGGTGGAGGGGTATATATAGCCTCCAAACAATATCCAACTGTTACACACTTTGACCCATCTCAGTGGCATGATCAGAAAACTCAGTGGCACCGATCTATGTAAAGATATGAACATTAGGAATCTCGGTGGGACCGACTGGAACAACTTGGAGGGACCGATGTGCAAGGGCTTAGGGTGAACCTCAACTCGGTGGCACTGATTGCATCATCTCAGTGGGACCAAAGTGAAGCAATAAGGCAATAGAGAACCAGTCAAGCCATCTCAGTGAGAACAATTGAAATTCTCGGTGAGACCGAAATAATTGCAACAAGCAATAGAGAGCTGGCAAGGCCATCTCGGTGGGACCGAGATCCATATCGGTGGATCCGAATTGTTAGGATTTTGGCAGTGGCTAAGTCCAGATGAACTCGGTGGCTCCAGGTAGGAAATATCTGTGAGGCCGAGTTGTAGTTTAGGTTTGGAACATATTTGGATAGAGAAAGTGCCTGAGGGTTTTGGAGCAATATCACTAAGCACTTGAGCAACAAGATCATTAAGCAACACCTCATCCCATTTCAATAGTATTGGCTTTCCTTGTTGGGAAACGTAGCATGTAATTTCAAAAAATTCCTACGCTCACGCAAGATCTATCTAGGAGATGCAAAGCAACGAGAGGGGGAGAGTGTGTCCATGTACCCTCGTAGACCGAAAGTGGAAGCGTTTGACAACACGGTTGATGTAGTCGAACTTGTTCTCGTTCCGACCGATCAAGCACCGAACATACAACACCTCCGAGTTCTGCACACGTTCAACTCGATGACGTCCCTCGAACTCTTGATCCAGCAAAGTATCAAGGGAGAGTTTCGTCAGCACGATGGCATGGTGACGGCGATGGTGAAGTGATCCGCACAGGGCTTCGCCTAAGCACTACGACAATATGATCGAAGGTGTAAACTATGGAGGGGGGCGCCGCACATGGCTAAAAATTGTTGGTGTGTGTTCTAATGGTGCCCCCTCATATATATAGGTTGGAGGGGAGGAGAGGCAGCCAAGGGGCGCCCCAAGTGGGAGGAATCCTACTTGGGGTCATCCCAATTCGGCCTCCCCCTTTCCTTTTTACCGAAGGGGGAAAGGAAAGAGAGAGGGGGAGGAAGGGGGAGGCCGAATCCTCCCCTTTCCTGCTCTCTTCCCCTCTCTCCTTCTCCTCCTATTTCGGCCTATATGGGGGCGCACCAGCCCCTTGTGGGTTGGTCTGTCCCTCTCTTGGCCCATAAGGCCCATATCTTTGTCGGGGTGCCCGGAACCCCTTCTGGTGACCCGATATGTACCTGATACCCTCCGGAACACTTTCGATGTCTGAATACTATCGTCCTATATGTCAATATTTACCTCTCGACCATTTCGAGACTCCTCGTCATGTTCGTGATCTCATCAGGACTCTGAACAACATTCGGTCACCAAATCACATAACTCATATAATACAAATCGCCATTGAACGTTAAGCGTGTGGACCCTATGGGTTCGAGTACTATGTAGACATGACCGAGACATCTCTCCGGTCAATAACCAACAGCGGAACCTGGATGCTCATATTGGCTCCTACATATTCTACGAAGATCTTTATCGGTCGAACCGTTATGACAACAAACGTGATCCCCTTTCTCCATCGGTATGTTACTTGCCCGAGATTCGATCGTTGGTATCTTCATACCTAGTTCAATATCATTACCAACAAGTCTCTTTACTCGTTCCATAATACATCACCTCGTGACTAACTCCTTAGTCATTTGCTTGCAAGCTTATGATGTGTATTACCGAGAGGGCCCAGAGATACCTCCCTGAAACTTGGAGTGACAAATCCTAATCTTGATCTATGCCAACTCAACAAACACCTTCGGAGATACCTGTAGAGCATATTTATAATCACCCAGTTATGTTGTGACATTTGATAACACACAAGGCATTCCTCTGGTATCCGGGAGTTGCATAATCTCATAGTAGAAGGAATATGTATTTGACATGAAGAAAGCAATAGCAATAAAACTGAACGATCATAATGCTAAGCTAACGGATGTGTCTTTTCCATCACATCATTCTCCTAATGATGTGATCCCATTATCAAATGACAACTCATGTCCATGGTTAGGAAACCTTAACCATCTTTGATCAACGAGCTAGTCAAGTAGAGGCTCACTAGGGACACAATGTTTGTTTATGTATTCACACATGTATTTAGGTTTCTGATCAATACAATTCTAGCATGAATAATAAACCTTTATCATGAATAAGGAAATATAAAATAACAACTTTATTATTGCCTCTAAGGCATATTTCCTTCAGTCTCCCACTTGCACTAGAGTCAATAATCTAGTTCACATCATCATGTGATTTAACACCCATAGTTCACATCACCATGTGACCAACATCCAAAGACTTTACTAGAGTCAATAATCTAGTTCACATCACCATGTGATTAACACCCAAAGAGTACTAATGTGTGATCATGTTTTGCTTGTGAGAGAGGTTTAGTCAACGGGTCTGTCACATTCAGATCCGCATGTATTTTGCAAATTTCTATGTCTACAATGCTCTACACGGAGATACTTGATATGTCTCTATCGTATCTACTTTTCCAAACACTTTTGCCCTTATTTTGGACTCTAACTTGCATGATTTGAATGGAACTAACCCAGACTGACGCTGTTTTCAGCAGAATTGCCATGGTGTTATTTTTGTGTAGAAATAAAAGTTCTCGGAATGACCTGAAAATCAACGAAGAATATTTTTGGAATATATTAAAAATACTGGCGAAAGAATCAAGGCCAGGGGCCCACACCCTGTCCACGAGGGTGGGGGCGCGCCTACCCCCCTAGGCACGCCCCCTGCCTCGTGGCCCCCCTGGTGCTCCACCGACCTCAACTCCAACTCTATATATTCACGTTCGGGGAGAAAAAAAATCAAAGAGAAGGATTCATCACGTTTTACGATACGGAGCCGCCGCCAAGCCCTAATCTCTCTCGAGAGGGCTGATCTGGAGTCCGTTCGGGGCTCCAGAGAGGGGAATCCGTTGCCATCATCATCTCAACCTTCCTCCATCACCAATCTCATGATGCTCATCGCCATGCGTGAGTAATTCCATCGTAGGCTTGCTGGACGGTGATGGATTGGATGAGATTTATCATGTAATTGAGTTAGTTTTGTTAGGGTTTGATCTCTAGTATCCATTATGTTCTGAGATTGATGTTGCTATGACTTTGCTATGCTTAATGCTTGTCACTAGGCCCCGAGTGCCATGATTTCAGATTTGAACCTATTATGTTTTCATGAATATATGTGAGTTCTTGATCCTATCTTGCAAGTCTATCGTCACCTATTATGTGTTATGATCCGTTAACCCCAAAGTGACAATAATCGGGATACTTACAGGTGATGACCGTAGTTTGAGGAGTTCATGTATTCACTAAGTGTTAATGCTTTGGCCCGGTACTCTATTAAAAGGAGGCCTTAATATCCCTTAGTTTCCAATAGGACCCCGCTTCCATGGGATGGTAGGACAAAATATGTCATGCAAGTTCTTTTCCATAAGCACGTATGACTATATTCGGAATACATGCCTACATTACATTGATGAACTGGAGCTAGTTCTGTGTCACCCTATGTTATAACTATTGCATGAGGAATCGCATCCGACATAATTATCCATCACGGATCCATTGCCTACGAGCTTTTCACATATTGATCTTTGCTTAGTTACTTTTCCGTTGCCACTGTTATAATTATTACAAAACTGCTACGGTTACCTTTGCCACCATTACCACTACTATCATATTACTTTGCTACTAAATACTTTGCTACAGATATTAAGTATTCCAGGTGTGGTTGAATTGACAACTTGGCTGCTAATACTTGAGCATATTCTTTGGCTCCCCTTGTGTCAAATCAATAAATTTGGGTTGAAAACTCTACCCTTGAAAACTGTTGCGATCCCCTATACTTGTGGGTTATCAATACTCTAGATAATTTCTCCCACTTTCAATATGTATCTAGATCGAGACTCAGAATCATCTGGATCGGTGTCAAATGTTGCATCGACGCAATTCTTTACGACGAACTCTTTATCACCTCCATAACCGAGAAACATTTCCTTAGTCATCTTTAGGTATCTAAGGATAATTTTGACCATTGTACAGTGATCTACTCCTGGATCACTATTGTACCCCCTTACCAAACTCATGGCAAGGCACACAATAGGTTTGGTACACAGCATGGCATACTTTATAGAACATATGACTGAGGCATAGGGAATGACTTTCATTCTCTCTATATATTCTGCCGTGGTCGGGTTTTGAGTCTTACTCAACTTCACACCTTGTATCACAGGCAAGAACCCTTTCTTTGACTGATCCATTTTGAACTTCTTCAAAACTTTGTCAAGGTATGTGATACGTCTCCAACGTATATATAATTTTTGATTGTTCCATGCTATTATATTATCATTGTTGGATGTTTTATAATCATTTTATAGTCATTTTATATCATTTTTTGGTACTAACCTATTGACATAGTGCTAAGTGCCAGTTGCTGTTTTCTGCATGTTTTTTACATAGCAGGAAAGCAATATCAAACGGAGTCCAAACGCAGCAAAACTTTTTGTGGATTTTTTTTGGACCAGAAGACATCCAATGGGCCGGAGAAGTGCCTCGGGGGGTGCTCCGAGGGGAGCACAACCCACCAGGGCGCGCCTGGGCCAGGCGCGCCCTGGTGGGTTGTGCCCACCTCGGGTGCCTCCCGAACCGACTTTTTGCTCTGTAAATACCCCAATATTCCAGAAACCCTAGGGGAGTCAACAAAAATCAATTCTAGCCGCCGCAGAGTCCAGAAACACCAGATCCAATCTAGACACCATCACGAAGGGTTCATCATGCCCATTGGTGCCTCTCTGATGATGCGTGAGTAGTTCTTTGTAGACCTTCGGGGTCTGTAGTTAGTAGCTAGATGGCTTCCTCTCTCTCTCTCTCTCTCTCTCTCTCTCTCTTTTGATTCTCAATAAAATGGTCTCTTGGAGATCCATATGATGTAACTCTTTTGCGGTGTGTTTGTTGGGATCCGATGAACTTTGAGTTTAGGATCTGATCTATGTTTTTATCCATGAAAGTTATATGAGTCTTCTTTGATGTCTTATATGCATGATTTCTTATACCCTCATATTTCTTCTCTGATGTTTGGGTTTTGTTTGTCCAACTTAATCTATTTATCTTGCAATGGGAAGAGGTGCTTTGTGATGGGTTTGATCTTACGGTGCTTGATCCCAGTGACAGAAGGGGAACCGACACGTATGTATCGTTGCTATTAAGGATAACAAGGTGGGGTCTATTTCTACATAAATAGATCGTGTATACATCATGTCATCGTTCTTATTGCATTACTCTGTTTCTCCATGAACTTAATACACTAGATGCATGCTAGATAGCGGTCGATGTGTGGAGTAATAGTAGTAGATGCAGGCAGGAGTCGGTCTACTAATCTTGGACGTGATGCCTATATAATGATCATTGCCTGGATATCCTCATGATTATTTGAAGTTTTATCAATTGCCCAACAGGAATTTGTTTACCCACCATTTGCTATTTTTCTCGAGAGAAGCCACTAGTGAAAACTACGGCCCCGGGTCTCTTCTTTAATATATTTGCCTTTGCGATATATTTTCCTTTGCTTTTATTTTCAGATATATTAAACTAAAAATACAAAAATACCTTGCCGCAATTTATTTTATCCAAGATCTATTTATCCTATCTATCATATTTTTATCACGTCTGTTTGCCAATTTCTGGCGCCGTTACTCGAAAGGGAGTGACAACCCCTTTAACCTGTCGGGTTGTGAGTATTTGTTATTTGTGTGCAGGTGTTGTTTATGTAGTGTTGCTTGGTTCTCCTACTGGTTCGATAACCTTGGTCTCATCACCGAGGGAACTACCTACCGTTGCTGTGTGCTACCTCTTGAGCACTGCGTTGGTTTTCTCTTGAAGAGGTAAGGGTGATGCAGTAAGTAGCGTAAGTATTTCCCTCAGCTTCTGAGAACCAAGGTATCAATCCAGTAGGAGATCACGCTCGAGTCCCATGCACCTACACAAACAAATAAGAACCTCGCAACCAACGCGATAAAGGGGTTGTCAATCCCTTCACTGTCACTTACGAGAGTGAGATCTGATAGATATGATAAGATAATATTTTTGGCATTTTTATGATAAAGAGAAATAAAGATGCAAAGTGAAATAAACGACAATAGAAATAGCTAAGTGTTGGAAGATTAATATGATGGAAGATAGACCCGGGGGCCATAGGTTTCACTAGTGGCTTCTCTCAAGAAAGCATAAGTATTACGGTGGGTAAACGAATTACTATCGAGCAATTGATAGAATTGAGCATAGTTATAAGAATATCTAGGCATGATCATGTATATAGGCATCACGTCCGTGACAAGTAGACCGAAATGATTTTGCATCTACTACTATTACTCCACACATCGACCGCTATCCAGCATGCATCTAGAGTATTAAGTTCATAAGAACAGAGTAATGCTTTAAGTAAGATGACATGATGTAGAAGGATAAACTCATGCAATATGATATAAACCCCATCTTTTTATCCTCGATGGCAACAATACAATACGTGCCTTGCTGCCCCTACTATCACTGGGAAAGGACACCGCAAGATTGAACCCAAAGCTAAGCACTTCTCCCATTGCAAGAAAGATCAATCTAGTAGGCCAAATCAAACTGATAATTCGAAGAGACTTGCAAAGATAAACCAATCATACATAAAATAATTCAGAGAAGAATCAAATATTGTTCATAGATAAACTGTATCATAAACCCACAATTCATTGGATCTCGACAAACACACCGCTAAAGAAGATTACATCGAATAGATCTCCAAGAAGATCGAGGAGAACTTTATATTGAGATCCAAAGGGAGAGAAGAAGCCATCTAGCTAATAACTATGGACCCGAAGGTCTGAACTAAACTACTCACATATCACCGGAGAGGCCATGGAGTTGATGTAGAGGCCCTCCGTGATCAATGCCCCCTCCGGCAGAGCTCCGAAAAAGGCCCCAAGATGGGATCTCTCGGGTACAGAAGGTTGCGGTGGTGGAATTAGGTTTTTGTGGTGCTCCTAGATGTTTGGGGGGTACGTGGACTTATATAGGAGGAAGAAGTAGGTCGGTGGATCAACGAGGGGCCCACGAGGGTGGAGGGCGCACCCAGGGGGGGGGGGGGTAGGCGCGCCCCCTCTGCCTCCTCGATTGTTTCTTGACGCCCACTCCAAGTCTCATGGACCACGTTTGTTGAGAAAATCACGTTCCCGAAGGTTTCATTCCGTTTGGACTTCGTTCGATATTCCTTTTCTGCGAAACACTGAAATAGGCAAAAAACAGCAATTTGGGCTGGGCCTCCGGTTAATAGGTTAGTCCCAAAAATGATATAAAAGTGTAAAATAAAGCCCATTAACATCCAAAACAGATAATATAATAGCATGGAGCAATCAAAAATTATAGATATGTTGGAGACGTATCAAGCATCCCCAAGCTTAATTCCTGCTCGTCCTCGAGTAGGTAAATGATAAAAAGGAATTTTTGATGTGGAATGCTTCCTAACATATTTGTCAATGTAATTTTTCTTTATTGTGGCATGAATGTTCATATCCGAAAGATTCAAGAAAAAGTTTATTATTGACATAAAAATAATAATACTTCAAGCATACTAACTAAGTAGTCATGTCTTCTCAAAATAACATGGCCAAAGAAAGTTCATCCCTACAAAATCATATAGTTTGGTCATGCTCCATTTTCGTCACACAAGAATGCTCTCATCATGCACAACCCCGATGGCAAGCCAAGCAATTGTTTCACACTTTAGTAATCTCAAACTTTTTTCAACTTTAACGCAATACATGAGCGTGAGCTATGGATATAGCACTATGGGTGGAATAGAATATAATGAAGGGGGTTATGTGGAGAAGACAAAAAGGAAGAAAGTCTCACAACAACGCGGCTAATCAATGGGCTAGGGAGATGCCCACCGATTGATGTCAATGCAAGGAGTAAGGATTGCCATGCAACGGATGCACTAGAGCTATAAATGTATGAAAGCTCAACAAAAGAAACTAAGTGGGTGTGCATCCAACTTGCTTGCTCACAAATACCTAGGGCACTTTAGGAGGCCCATTGTTGGAATATACAAGCCAAGTTCTATAATGAAAAGTTCCCACTAGTATATGAAAATGACAAAACAAGAGACTCTCTATCATAAAGACCATGGTGTTACTTTGAAGCACAAGTGTGGAAAAAGGATAGTAGCATTGCCCCTTTTTATTCTCCTTTTTTTGGGCCTTCTTTTTTTGGCCTTTCTCCCCTTTTTTTGGGACAATGCTCTATGAATGATGGTCATCACACTTCTATTTATTTACAACTCAATGATTACAACTCGATACTAGAACAAGATATAACTCTATATGAATGCCTCCGGCGGTGTACCGGGATGTGCAATTGTAAGGTCATATTTATCCCTAAGTGTTTTGGTGATTGATGACAACGCATTTGCGGACTAATCATGTGTCATGAGCTTTCCAGACTCTTCTCTGCTAGGCACAAGATGATTGGGTGTCCCTCGAAGACCGACGAAGACGACGTCTTTTCTACGTTTCCTTTTGGTGGATTTGAGTCGTAGGGAAGCCGTACTATTAAGAGGGGGTCCGCGTTGGAAAGGTTTGGGTGGAATCATCACGTACACGTCTCCTTGCATCCCTCTCTTTCTTCCTTGGAGCTTCGTCCGTTTTCTATGCCTCTAGTGACTGGCTGTTCTTGGGGTTGCGGTAGTACCGCTCCAGGGGAAACGGTAGTACCGTGGGCACCCACGGTAGTACCGCGCAGGCGCGCGGTAGTACCGCTGGTGCCCGCGGTAGTACTGCTCCCCCTGGAGCCATACTACCGCAGCCCACTCGCTAGTGCCGCCCGGGTGCAGTAGTAGGGGCGGATGTAAAATTTTACATCCACACCGCTGCGGTACTACCGCTTTCGCTGTATGGTAGTACCGCGCTAGGAAGCCAGGCGGTAGTACTGCCCCTACTTCCGTTATTTTGCGGAAGTATGCACGGTTGTACCCTATCCTCCTCTCTGGCTCTTGCCTCGCGGTAGTACCGCGCTGTGGGCGCGGTAGTACCGCACCACCATGCGGTAGTACCGCCTGCCCGCAAGCCGTACTACCGCGTGGCCGTGCGGTAGTACCGCTGACCTTGCGCGGTAGTACCGCTGCCCGCGGGCTGGTTGGTGGGCAACAGTTGGATCTTCTCTCCTCACTATATAAAGGGTCTCCTTCTTCCCCGTTGACTTACCTCTTCCACCATTAATGCTCCATTATTGCTCCAAGCTCCATTTTCGCCCGATCTCTCTCCCTAGCCACCGAAACTTGTTGATTTGCTTGGGAGAGGTCGAGAAGGCCCCGATCTACACTTCCACCGAGAGATATTTGATTCCTCCCTTCTAATCCCTTGTGGATCTTGTTACTCTTGGGTGTTTGAGCATCCTAGACGGTTGAGGTCACCGCGAAGCCATAGTCCATTGTGGTGAAGCTTCGTGGCATCGTTGGGAGCCTCCAATTAAGTTGTGGAGATTGCCCCAACCTTGTTTGTAAAGGCTCGGTCGCCGCCTCCAAGGGCACCAATAGTGGAATCACGGCATCTCGCATTGTGTGAGGGCGTGAGGAGATTACGGTGGCCTTAGTGGCTTCTTGGGGAGCATTGTGCCTCCACACCGCTCCAACGGAGACGTACTTCCTCTCAAAGGGAAGGAACTTCGGCAACACATCCTTGTCTCCACCGTCTCCACTTTTGGTTATCTCGTGCCTTTACTTGAGTAGCTTATTTGTTTCATATATCTTGCTTGCTTGTGTTCCTACTAGTGTTGCATCATATAGGTTGCTCATCTAGTTGCATATCTAGGCAACCTATTTTTGATGCAAAGTTTAAATTGCTAAGAAATACTAAAAATTGTTAGTTGCCTATTCACCCCCCCTCTAGTCAACCATATCGATCCTTTCAATTGGTATCAGAGCCTCGTCTCTTTATTAAGGACTTTACCGTCCAAAGAGTATGGTTGATACCGTAGACGGTGCGGAGGAACACTCCGGTGTGAATCCTATCTCGTCTACGGGCGATGGGGGAACTTCGGTCTCTCGTGAGGAGTTCAATGTAGCCTTGGAGACATTGAAAACCTCCATGACGACCGAAGTTGAAAGCATGTTTACTAAATTCCTTGAGGGGCTTAAACTATCCACCGCACCGTTGAAAGTGGGGGATCCCGCCAACAAGGTGTTGGATGCTACCCCCGACAAGGGGGAAGCTAGTAGTGAAAAGGCTCCTTCTTCTAGTGGCAAGAATGGCACCGGCATCTTTGCCCATGTGGAACCACCACTTGTTTATGGTGGAGCGGTTCCTTCTACTCATTTGAATCATGCCGGTCCTCCTCCTAAGATTGTGAAAAATGAGGATTTTGATTCTTGGGTTTACCGCTTTAAACGTCATTTAAATCATGTGAACACTAACCTTTGGAGAATCATTGAAGAAGGTTTTTACCCACATGATCCAAGCAACCTCACTCCTCGAGAAGCCGCGGACAATCAATTCAATGAGAATGCTCTCTTCATCATTCAAGATGCAATTCCACCCGAAGACCTACCTCATCTTCGCCCCTTCTCTTTGGCCAAAGATGCATGGCATTGTGTCGTGTCTCTCTACCGGGGAAGCGCAAGCATTCAACGCTCCAACTATGAAGTGGTACAAGATGAGGCCGATGAGTTTGCAATGAAGGAAGATGAAGAGCCTCGTGAGCTTTATCAGAGAGTCACCAAACTCGCGGTCTCACTACGAGATCACGGGAGCAAGGACATGGATGATAATTGGATCAAGCGCAAATTCCTCAAGGCAATGATGCCCTACCACAAGGCCATGTCCTCCGTCATCCGCCAAAGACCGGACTTCCACACTTTGACCTCAAGCGAGGTGTTGGATGAGTTTGTGGCCATGAACATTTTGGACAAGACCGCCGACAATGCGGTGCCCCGGTCTCAACGGGCAAAGAAGCCCAACCTTGCTTTGAAGGCCAAGCTCACCGTGGAAGAAGAAGAAGAAGAGGAGAGCAACCCCGAAGATACAAAGTATGCATATCATGAACACATGGCTCTTGCTTCAAGGCAATTTTGGAGCAAGAAAAACTCGAGGCCCAACTTTAGCAAAAACAACTCGAGTGGGACGAGGGGCAAGCAACATGTGAGGACTTGCTACAATTGCGGCAACGTGAGTCATTTCATTGCGGAATGCCCGTATGAGAAGAGGGAAGACAATGGTGGCAAACTCATCCGAAAGGACAAGGCCAAGTCGTTCCCCAACAAGAACAACTTCACCAAGAAGACTCCTCCCAAGGCCTTGGTTGTGCAAGAAGAGTACAATGAGGATGATGATGATGATGAAGATGATGAGTCGGTTGCCATGGCCTCCGTTGCCATTGCAACAATGTCACAAGTGTCTCTCTTCGACTCACCCAACGAGAGCATCAACGCCAAGTGCCTCATGGCTAAAGCCACCAACAAGGTAACCCCCAACATCAAAACTACCATCATTAATCATCCTTCCCCATTGGATTGCATTAATGAAGTTGAGGGAGCTAATGTGGAGGCTAACGAGTTTGAGGCCTTTATGGGTAAACTCAAGGGAAAATCCAAGAAGCACTTTGTTGGTCTCTTGGAACAACTTGGTGAGGCCAATGACATGATCGAGGCTCACGAAGACACCATCTCGAAGATGGAAGGGCATAGTCGTGACTATGCCGATGAGATTTCGGATCTTTCCAATGCTCTTGAGGAAGAGCGTGGTCTTCGTTTGGCTCTTGAGGAGTCACACAACGTTGATCATGCTAAGTTAGGGAAAGATTATGATCATGCCTTAGTTGTGTCTCGTGTACTAAACTCCGAGAAGGCCAAACTCGGGGTTGATCTTGCTAGACTCAAAGAGGAGTTTGATATACTTGACAAGGCCCACAAGGCCTTGAAAGGTATTCACGCTAGTCTCAAGGAGTCTCATGATCAACTCCAAGTGAAGCTAACTAAGGAGAAAGCAACTTTTCCTCATATGGTTTTACTTGATAACGCAAATGCTACTAACCCGTGTTGTGAGCATATGCATCTTGTTGAGGAAAATGCAACGTTGAAGGCGCAACTTGAGAGAGGCCTTGTGACGTGCATACAAGGCAAGAAGAACCTAAATGATCTCTTGATCAACCAAAAGGGAGGTGTGGCGAAGGAAGGGGTTGGGTACGTCCTCGACTCCAAGAACAAGAAGAAGAATGACAAGACCAAACGACCTCCTCCCCTCATGCAAACCTTTGTGAGGGCGGGAGAGAGTGTCCACAAGGAGAAGAAGAAGAACAAAGTCAAGAAGGGCGATGTCTCCTCTCCCAACAAAGCCGGCGATTTTAATTCTTCTTATGTGTTATGCCGAGCTAGTGATGGGCATGTTTATGCCAAATTTGTTGGTTCTCTTCATGAGCACATTGAATGGTCTATTTGGGTTCCTAAGACCCTTGTTACTAACATCAAAGGACCCATTACAAAATGGGTACCTAAAACCAAGCATTGATCTCTTGTAGGTGTTTGCTTCTGGTGGTGGATCATGGTTGCTCGATAGCGGAGCTACAAATCATATGACCGGAAGCAAGGACTTGGTGGTGGATGTGCACAAGGCTCCATCTATGCCCACCAATGTCGAGTGGGGTGACGCCTCTTCTTCTAAGGTATTGGGACTTGGCAAAGTTTTCATCTCTCATGATCTCACGATCGAGAAGGTCATGCTTGTTGAGTCCCTTGCATACAATTTACTTTCCGTTCGTCAACTTGCAATCATGGGCTTTGCCACCTTCTTTGATATCGATTCCGTGGCCCTCTTGTGGAGCAAGACTCTTAAAGTAGCCTTTGTTGGGCATGTCGAGAACGGTCTATATGTGTTAACTTTTTGGAGCGACCCACTAAGACCGCGACATGCCTAATGGCTAAAGTTGATGTGGGATGGCTTTGGCATCGCCGTTTAGCCCATGTCAATATGAGATCTTTGCAAAGTCTCCTAAAGGGGGACCATGTCCGTGGACTAACGAATGTTAGTTTTGCTAAAGATCGTGCTTGCAGTGCCTATATCGAAGGAAAGCTACATGAGAAGGCTCACCCTCCCACGACTATCATTTATTCAAAGAGGCCTTTGGAGCTCCTTCACATGGATCTCTTTGGGCCTCCATCCTTCGATAGTCTTGGAGGTAGGAAGTATTGCTTGGTGATTGTGGATGACTACTCAAGGTATACGTGGGTGTATTTCTTCAAGAGGAAGAGCGAGACCCAACAAACCGTCATTGACTTTGCAAATGAAGCACAACGTCAACACAATGCAAAGATCTTGACAATAAGAAGTGACAACGGCACCGAGTTCAAGAACTACACCTTGGATGAATTTCTTAGTGATGAGGGAATCAAGCATCAATATTCCGCACCATACACCCCTCAACAAAACGGTGTTGCGGAGAGAAAGAACCGGACGTTGATGGATGCGGCAAGGACCATGATGGCGGAGTTCAAGTCCCCGTACAACTTTTGGGCCGAAGCCATCAACACCGCGTGTCATGCATCCAATCGGCTCTACCTCCGCAAGGGCTTGAACAAGACTCCATATGAGATACTCACCGGTAACAAGCCCAACCTCAAGTACTTCCGGGTATTCGGGTGTAAGTGTTTCATTCTCAAGAAAGGTGTTCGGTTGTCTAAATTTGAGGCTAGAGCTCATGAGGGCATATTTGTTGGTTATGCTACAAACTCTCATGCTTAATGTGTCCTCAATAAGTCCACGGGACTTATTGAGGAGACGTGTAACGTGGAGTTTGATGAGAATAACGGTTCCCAAGTGGAGCAAAGTGGCACTTGTGATGTAGGTGATGAAATTCCTCCTCAAGCCATAAGAAGAATGGGTGTTGGTTTCATCCTTCCCATTGAGGAACCCCTTGTGGCCGAAGGAGAAGGACAATGCTCCACTCTTGTGGAGCCATCACCAACTCAAGGCCCACATGCTTCCGAAGAACAAAGTGAAGGCCCTCAGCCTCATGAACAAGACCAAGGGCAAGATCATACTCAAGACGGTGTTGATACACCAAGGGATGCCCAAGGTCAAGTTCTCTCCCCCGAGCAAGTTCAAGACCAAGAACAAGTTCATGACGACACTCAAGATGATCAAGTAACCGCTCCTCAACTCACCACCGAGGAGGAATTAGAGCATCGTGCCGCCAAGGTTGCTTCCAAGTTCTCCACCAAGGATCATCTCATGACGAATGTGCTTGGAAGCTTAAGAAAGGGGGTAAGCACTTGTAGACAATTAGCAAATTATTGTGAGCATCACGCGTTTGTCTCTTGTGTGGAACCTCTCAAGGTGTATGAGGCGCTAGAAGATCCGGATTGTCTCAATGCCATGCATGAAGAACTCAACAACTTCGAGCGCAACAAAGTGTGGAGATTGGTGCCAAGGTCAACGGGGAACCACAATGTCATTGGAACCAAGTGGATATTCAAGAACAAGCAAGATGCCCATGGGATCATCATTCGCAACAAGGCTCGTTTGGTAGCACAAGGCTACTCCCAAGTCGAGGGTATCGACTATGGTGAAACCTTTGCTCCCGTCGCTCGTCTTGAATCCATTCGCATGTTAATTGCATATGCTTCTCATCATAACTTTAAGTTACATCAAATGGATGTGAAGAGTGCTTTCCTTAATGGTCCCATTAATGAATTGGTGTACGTCAAGCAACCCCCCGGGTTCGAGGATCCCTACTTTCCTGATCATGTGTATCAACTCGATAAGGCACTCTATGGCCTTAAACAAGCCCCACGTGCGTGGTATGACCACCTTACCGAGTTGTTGCAAGACCGTGGGTTTGAAGTTGGGATAATCGACCCCACTCTTTTTACTAAGAAGGTCAAAGGGGAGTTGTTTGTGTGCCAATTATATGTTGATGATATTATCTTTGGTTCTCCTAACAAAGCTTTCAATGAGGAATTTGCCGCACTCATGACCTCAAAGTTCGAGATGTCTTCCATGGGGGAGTTGAAGTTCTTTCTAGGGTTCGAAGTGAAGCAAAGAAGAGAAGGGACCTTCATCAATCAATCCAAATACACTCAAGACATGCTCAAAAGATTCAAGCTAAGTGACGTCAAGCTTGTTGGAAATATGCCCTAGAGGCAATAATAAAAGCATTATTATTATATTTCCTTGTTCATGATAATTGTCTTTATTCATGCTATAATTGTGTTATCCGGAAATCGTAATACATGTGTGAATAACAGACACCAACATGTCCCTAGTAAGCCTCTAGTTGACTAGCTCGTTAATCAACAGATAGTCATGGTTTCCTGGCTATGGACATAAGATGTCATTGATAACGAGATCACACCATTAGGAGAATGATGTGATGGACAAGACCCAATCCTAAACATAGCATAAAGATCGTATAGTTCGTTTGCTAGAGTTTTGCAATGTCAAGTATCTTTTCCTTAGACCATGAGATCGTGTAACTCCCGGATATCGTAGGAGTGCTTTGGGTGTACCAAACATCACAACGTAACTGGGTGACTATAAAGGTATACTACGGGTATCTCCGAAAGTGTCTGTTGGGTTGACACGGATCAAGACTGGGATTTGTCACTCCGTATGACGGAGAGGTATCACTGGGCCCACTCGGTAATGCATCATCATAATGAGCTCAAAGTGACCAAGTGTCTGGTCACGGGATCATGCATTACGGTACGAGTAAAGTGACTTGCCGGTAACGCGATTGAACGAGGTATTGGGATACCGACGATCGAATCTCGGGCAAGTAATATATCGATTGACAAAGGGAATTGCATACGGGGTTGATTGAATCCTCGACATTGTGGTTCATCCGATGAGATCATCGTGGAGCATGTGGGAGCCAACATGGGTATCCAGATCCCGCTGTTGGTTATTGACCTGAGAGTCGTCTCGGTCATGTCTACATGTCTCCCGAACCCGTAGGGTCTACACACTTAAGGTTCGGTGACGCCAGGGTTGTGAAGATATGTATATGCAGTAACCCGAATGTTGTTCGGAGTCCCGGATGAGATCCCGGACATCACGAGGAGTTCCAGAATGGTCCGGAGGTAAATAATTATATATAGGAAGTGCTGTTTCGGCCATCGGGACAAGTTTCGGGGTTACCGGTATTATACCGGGACCACCGGAAGGGTCCCGGGGGTCCACCAGGTGGGGCCACCTATCCCGGAGGGCCCCTTGGGCTGAAGTGGGAAGGGACCCAGCCCTTAGTGGGCTGGGGCGCCACCCCTAAGGGGCCCATGCGCCTAGGGTTAGGGGAAACCCTAAAGGGGGGGCGCCCCCTTGCCTTGGGGGGCAAGCCCCCCACCCTTGGCCGCCGCCCCCCCTAGGAGATCCATCTCCTAGGGCCGGCGCCCCCCCCTTGGCACCCCTATATATAGTGGGGGAGAGGAGGGACTTGATGCTACGCCTTTTGTGCTTCCCTCTCTCCCTGTTACATCTCTCTCTCTTGTAGTATAGGCGAAGCCCTGCTACTGTGACGCCCTGCATCCACCACCACGCCGTCGTGCTGCTGGATCATCACCAACCTCTCCCCCCCCCTTGCTGGATCAAGAAGGAGGAGACGTCTCCCGTCCCGTACGTGTGTTGAACGCGGAGGTGCCGTCCGTTCGACACTTGGTCATCGGTGATTTGGATCACGTCGTGTTCGACTACATCATCCCCGTTCGTTGAACGCTTCCGCACGCGATCTACAAAGGTATGTAGATGCATCACATGACTCATTGCTAGATGAACTCCTAGTTGGATCTTGGTGAAACGAGTAGGAAATTTTTTGTTTTCTGCAACATTCCCCAACAGTGGCATCATGAGCTAGGTCTATGCGTAGTTCTTCTTGCGCGAGTAGAACACAATTTGTTGTGGGCGTGGATTTGTCAACTTTCTTGCCGCTACTAGTCTTTTCTTGCTTCAGCGGTATTGTGGGATGAAGCAGCCCGGAACAACCTTACACGTACGCTTACGTTTGACCGGTTCCACCGACTAACATGCACTAGTTGCATAAGGTGGCTGGCGGGTGTCTGTCTCTCCCACTTTAGTTGGAGCGGATTCGATGAACAGGGTCCTTATGAAGGGTAAATAGAAGTTGACAAATCACGTTGTGGCTTTCACGTAGGTAAGAAAACATTCTTGCTAGAACCCTAATTCAGCCACGTAAAACTTGCAACAACAATTAGAGGACGTCTAACTTGTTTTTGCAGCAAGTGGTTTGTGATATGATATGGCCAAAGTTGTGATGAATGATGAATGATCTATATGTGATGTATGAGATGTTCATGCTATTGTAATAGGAATCACGACTTGCATGTCGATGAGTATGACAACCGGCAGGAGCCATAGGAGTTGTCTTTATTCTTTTATATAACCTGCGTGTCATTGAGAAACGCCATGTAAATTACTTTACTTTATTGCTAAACGCGTTAGCCATAGTAGTAGAAGTAATAGTTGGCGAGCAACTTCACGGAGACACGATGATGGAGATCATGATGATGGAGATCATGGTGTCAAGCCGGTGACAAGATGATCATGGAGCCCCAAGATGGAGATCAAAGGAGCTATGTGATATTGGCCATATCATGTCACGTTTATTATTTGATTGCATGTGATGTTTATCATGTTTTGCATCTTGTTTACTTAGAACGACGGTAGTGAATAAGATGATCCCTCATAATAATTTCAAGAAGTGCTCTCCCCTAACTGTGCACTGTTGCTAAAGTTCGTCGTTTCGAAGCACCACGTGATGATCGGGTGTGATAGATTCTTATGTTCACATACAACAGGTGTAAGACAGTTTTACACATGCAAAACACTTAGGGTTAACTTGACGAGCCTAGCATGTGCATAGACATGGCCTCGGAACACAGAAGACCGAAAGGTCGAGCATGAGTCGTATAGAAGATGCGATCAACATGAAGATGTTCACCGACGTTGACTAGTCCGTCTCACGTGATGATCGGACACGGCCTAGTTAACTTGGATCATGTAATACTTAGATGACTAGAGGGATGTCTAATCTAAGTGGGAGTTCATTATATAATTTGATTAGATGAACTTTATTGTCATGAACATTAGTCTAAAATATTTTACAATATGTCTTGTAGATCAAATGGCCCATGTAGTCCCCAACTTCAACGCGTTCCTAGAGAAAACCAAGCTGAAAGACGATGGCAGCAACTATACGGACTGGGTCCGGAACCTGAGGATCATCCTCATAGCTGCCAAGAAAGATTACATCCTACAAGCACCGCTAGGTGAAGCTCCCGTCCCACAGAACCAAGACGTTATGAACGCTTGGCAGACACGTGTTGACGACTACTCTCTCGTTCAGTGCGGCATGCTTTACAGTTTAGAACTGGGGCTCCAAAAGCGTTTTGAGAGACATGGAGCATATGAGATGTTCGAAGAGCTGAAAATGGTTTTCCAAGCTCATGCCCGGGTCGAGAGATATGAGGTCTCTGACAAGTTCTTCAGCTGTAAGATGGAGGAAAACAGTTCTGTCAGTGAGCACATACTCACTATGTTTGGATTACATAACCGCTTGACTCAGCTGGGAGTTAATCTCCCGGATGATGCGGTCATTGACAGAATCCTCCAGTCGCTTCCACCAAGCTACAAGAGCTTTGTGATGAACTTCAACATGCAAGGGATGCAAAAGACCATTCCTGAGTTGTTTTCAATGCTGAAATCAGCGAAGGTAGAAGTCAAAAAGGAACATCAAGTGTTGATGGTCAATAAAACCACCAAGTTCAAGAAAGGCAAGGGTAAAAAGAACTTCAAGAAGGACGGCAAGGAAGTTGCCGCGCCCGGCAAGCAAGCTGCCGGGAAGAAGCCAAAGAATGGACCCAAGCCCGAGACTGAGTGCTTTTATTGCAAGGGAAGCGGTCACTGGAAGCGGAATTGCCCCAAATACTTAGCAGACAAGAAGGCCGGCAAAACAAAAGGTATATATGATATACATGTAATTGATGTGTACCTTACCAGTAATCGTAGTAGCTCTTGGGTATTTGATACCGGTGCAGTTGCTCACATTTGTAACTCACAGGAGGAACTACGGAATAGGCGGAGACTGGCAAAGGACGAGGTGACGATGCGCGTCGGGAATGGTTCCAAAGTCGATGTGATCGCCGTCGGCACGCTACCTCTTCATTTACCTACGGGATTAGTTTTAAACCTCAATAATTGTTATTTAGTACCAGCTTTGAGCATGAACATTGTATCAGGATCTTGTTTAATTCGAGATGGCTACTCATTTAAATCCGAGAATAATGGTTGTTCTATTTATATGAGAGATATGTTTTATGGTCATGCTCCTATGGTGAATGGTTTATTCTTTATGAATCTCGAACGTAATGCTACACATGTTCATAGTGTGAGTACCAAAAGATGTAAGGTTGATAATGATAGTCCCACATACTTGTGGCACTGCCGCCTTGGTCACATAGGTGTCAAACGCATGAAGAAGCTCCATGCAGATGGACTTTTAGAGTCTCTTGATTATGAATCATTTGACACGTGCGAACCATGCCTTATGGGTAAAATGACCAAGACTCCGTTCTCAGGAACAATGGAGCGAGCAACCAACTTATTAGAAATCATACATACTGATGTGTGCGGTCCAATGAGTGTCGAGGCTCGCGGTGGCTATCGTTATGTTCTCACCCTCACTGATGATTTGAGTAGATATGGATATGTTTACTTAATGAAACACAAGTCTGAAACCTTTGAAAAGTTCAAGGAATTTCAGAGTGAGGTTGAGAATCAACGTGACAGGAAAATCAAGTTTCTACGATCAGATCGTGGAGGAGAATACTTGAGTCACGAATTTGGCACACACTTAAGAAAATGTGGAATAGTTTCACAACTCACGCCGCCTGGAACACCTTAGCGTAACGGTGTGTCCGAACGTCGTAATCGCACTCTATTAGATATGGTGCGGTCTATGATGTCTCTTACCGATCTACCGCTATCTTTTTGGGGCTATGCTTTAGAGACTGCCGCATTCACTTTAAATAGGGCTCCGTCGAAATCCGTTGAGACGACACCGTATGAATTATGGTTTGGGAAGAAACCTAAGCTGTCGTTTCTAAAAGTTTGGGGATGCGATGCTTATGTCAAGAAACTTCAACCTGAAAAGCTCGAACCCAAGTCGGAAAAATGCGTCTTCATAGGATACCCAAAAGAAACTATTGGGTATACCTTCTACCTCAGATCCGAAGGCAAGATCTTTGTTGCCAAGAATGGGTCCTTTCTAGAGAAGGAGTTTCTCTCGAAAGAAGTAAGTGGGAGGAAAGTGGAACTTGATGAAGTGTTACCTTTCGAACCGGAAAATGGCGCAACTCAAGAAAATGTTCCTGAGGTGCCTGCACCGACTAGAGAGGAAGTTAATGATGATGATCATGAAACTTCTGATCAAGTTGCTACTGAACTTCGAAGGTCCACAAGGACACGTTCCGCACCAGAGTGGTACGGCAACCCTGTCTTGGAAATCATGTTGTTAGACAACGGTGAACCTTTGAACTATGAAGAAGCGATGGCGGGCCCGGATTCCGACAAATGGCTAGAAGCCATGAAATCCGAGATAGGATCCATGTATGAAAACGAAGTATGGACTTTGACTGACTTGCCCGATGAAAGGCGAGCCATAGAGAATAAATGGATCTTTAAGAAGAAGACAGACGCGGATGGTAATGTGACCATCTATAAAGCTCGGCTTGTCGCTAAGGGTTATCGACAAGTTCAAGGGGTTGACTACGATGAGACTTTCTCACCGGTAGCGAAGCTGAAGTCCATCCGAATCATGTTAGCAATTGCCGCGTTTTACGATTATGAAATATGGCAAATGAACGTCAAAACGGCATTCCTTAATGGTTTCCTTAAGGAAGAATTGTATATGATGCAGCCGGAAGGTTTTGTCGATCCTAAGAATGCTGACAAGGTGTGCAAGCTCCAACGCTCGATTTATGGGCTGGTGCAAGCATCTCGGAGTTGGAACATTCGCTTTGATGAGATGATCAAAGCGTTTGGGTTTACGCAGACTTATGGAGAAGCCTGCGTTTACAAGAAAGTGAGTGGGAGCTCTATAGCATTTCTCATATTATATGTAGATGACATACTTTTGATGGGAAATGATATAGAACTCTTGGACAGCATTAAGGCCTACTTGAATAAGAGTTTTTCAATGAAGGACCTTGGAGAAGCTGCTTATATATTAGGCATCAAGATCTATAGGGATAGATCGAGACGCCTCATAGGTCTTTCACAAAGCACATACCTTGATAAGATATTGAAGAAATTCAATATGGATCAATCTAAGAAGGGGTTCTTGCCTGTGTTACAAGGTATGAAATTGAGCTCAGCTCAAAGTCCGACCACGGCAGAAGAAATAGAAGAGATGAGTGTCATCCCCTATGCCTCAGCCATAGGTTCTATTATGTATGCCATGCTGTGTACCAGACCTGATGTAAACCTTGCCGTAAGCTTGGTAGGAAGATACCAAAGTAATCCCGGCAAGGAACACTGGACAGCGGTCAAGAATATCCTGAAGTACCTGAAAAGGACTAAGGAGATGTTTCTCGTTTATGGAGGTGACGAAGAGCTCGTCGTAAAGGGTTACGTCGACGCTAGCTTCGACACAGATCTGGATGACTCAAAGTCATAAACCGGATACGTGTATATTTTGAATGGTGGGGCAGTAAGCTGGTGCAGTTGCAAGCAGAGCGTCGTGGCGGGATCTACGTGTGAAGCGGAGTACATGGCAGCCTCGGAGGCAGCACATGAAGCAATCTGGGTGAAGGAGTTCATCACCGACCTCGGAGTCGTACCCAATGCGTCAGGGCCGATCAAACTCTTCTGTGACAACACTGGAGCTATTGCACTTGCCAAGGAGCCCAGTTTTCACAAGAAGACAAGGCACATCAAGCGTCGCTTCAACTCCATTCGTGAAAATGTTCAGGATGGAGACATAGATATTTGTAAAGTACATACGGACCTGAATGTAGCAGATCCATTGACTAAACCTCTCCCTAGGGCAAAACATGATCAACACCAGAATTCCATGGGTGTTCGATTCATCACAATGTAACTAGATTATTGACTCTAGTGCAAGTGGGAGACTGTTGGAAATATGCCCTAGAGGCAATAATAAAAGCATTATTATTATATTTCCTTGTTCATGATAATTGTCTTTATTCATGCTATAATTGTGTTATCCGGAAATCGTAATACATGTGTGAATAACAGACACCAACATGTCCCTAGTAAGCCCCTAGTTGACTAGCTCGTTAATCAATAGATAGTCATGGTTTCCTGGCTATGGACATAAGATGTCATTGATAACGAGATCACATCATTAGGAGAATGATGTGATGGACAAGACCCAATCCTAAACATAGCATAAAGATCGTATAGTTCGTTTGCTAGAGTTTTGCAATGTCAAGTATCTTTTCCTTAGACCATGAGATCGTGTAACTCCCGGATACCGTAGGAGTGCTTTGGGTGTACCAAACGTCACAACGTAACTGGGTGACTATAAAGGTATACTACGGGTATCTCCGAAAGTGTCTGTTGGGTTGACACGGATCAAGACTGGGATTTGTCACTCTGTATGACGGAGAGGTATCACTGGGCCCACTCGGTAATGCATCATCATAATGAGCTCAAAGTGACCAAGTGTCTGGTCACGGGATCATGCATTACGGTACGAGTAAAGTGACTTGCCGGTAACGAGATTGAACGAGGTATTGGGATACCGACGATCGAATCTCGGGCAAGTAATATATCGATTGACAAAGGGAATTGCATACGGGGTTGATTGAATCCTCGACATCGTGGTTCATCCGATGAGATCATCATGGAGCATGTGGGATCCAACATGGGTATCCAGATCCCACTGTTGGTTATTGACCTGAGAGTCGTCTCGGTCATGTCTACATGTCTCCCGAACCCGTAGGGTCTACACACTTAAGGTTCAGTGACGCCAGGGTTGTGAAGATATGTATATGCAGTAACCCGAATGTTGTTCGGAGTCCCGGATGAGATCCCGGACATCATGAGGAGTTCCGGAATGGTCCGGAGGTAAAGAATTATATATAGGAAGTGCTGTTTCGGCCATCGGGACAAGTTTCGGGGTTACCTGTATTGTACCGGGACCACCGGGAGGGTCCCGGGGGTCCACCGGGTGGGGCCACCTATCCCGGAGGGCCCCTTGGGCTGAAGTGGGAAGGGACCCAGCCCTTAGTGGGCTGGGGCGCCACCCCTAAGGGGCCCATGCGCCTAGGTTTAGGGGAAACCCTAAAGGGGGGGCGCCCCCTTGCCTTGGGGGGCAAGCCCCCCACCCTTGGCCGCCGCCCCCCTAGGAGATCCATCTCCTAGGGCCGGCGCCCCCCCTGGCACCCCTATATATAGTGGGGGAGAGGAGGGACTTGATGCTACGCCTTTTGTGCTTCCCTCTCTCCCTGTTACATCTCTCTCTCTTGTAGTATAGGCGAAACCCTCCTACTGTGACGCCCTGCATCCACCACCACGCCGTCGTGCTGCTGGATCATCACCAACCTCTCCCCCCCTTGCTGGATCAAGAAGGAGGAGACGTCTCCCGTCCCGTACGTGTGTTGAACGCGGAGGTGCCGTTCGTTCGGCACTTGGTCATCGGTGATTTGGATCACGTCGTGTTCGACTACATCATCCCCGTTCGTTGAACGCTTCCGCACGCGATCTACAAAGGTATGTAGATGCATCTCATGACTCGTTGCTAGATGAACTCCTAGTTGGATCTTGGTGAAACGAGTAGGAAATTTTTTGTTTTCTGCAACGTTCCCCAACAAAGCCGGCTTCCACTCCAATGCCCACCAAGTGCCAACTTGACTTAGATCCAAATGGTAAAGTGGTGGATCAAAAGGTATATCGTTCCATGATTGACTCCTTGCTTTACCTTTGTGCATCTAGATCGGACATCATGTTGAGTGTGGGAATTTGTGCATGGTTTCAAGCCGCACCTAAGGAAAGTCACTATGTGGCGGTCAAACGAATCTTTCGATATTTGGCTCATACCCCAAACTTTGGCTTATGGTACCCAAGAGGATCAAACTTCAAGCTAGTAGGGTACTCGGATTCCGATTGGGCGGGAGACAAAGTGGATAGGAAGTCCACTTCCGGAGGGTGCCAATTCCTTGGTTGCTCTTTGGTAAGTTGGTCTTCCAAAAAGCAAAGTTGTGTGTCTCTCTCGTCCACCGAAGCGGAGTATGTTGCGGCCGGTAGTTGTTGTGCACAACTCTTATGGATGAGGCAAACTTTAAAGGATTATGGTGTCACTTGTGACAAAGTGCCTCTTTGGTGTGACAATGAAAGTGCCATCAAGATCTCTCTCAACCCGGTGCAACACTTCAAGACGAAGCATATTGAGATCCGGCATCACTTCATCCGGGATCACACTAGGCGAGGAGAGATCGAGCTCAACTACGTTAACACTCATGATAACCTTGCAGATATCTTCACGAAGCCCTTGGATGAAGCAAGATTTCGTGAGTTAAGGCATGAGCTAAATATCATTGATTCGAGCAATGTTGCTTGAACCCTTGCACACCCCACTGCACGCAACTTGTTGTCTTGTTTAGATGTAGGCATGGACATAGGGGGAGTGTTGTTCTCTCAATGAACTCTCCCTCCCCCATTATGCATAAATTAATTGAGTCTTTCACATTAGCCATGTTTGATGGTGCTTGTGCTTCAAAGACGAGTTTTGGTCATGGACCCAAGGATAATTCTTCGCGGTGCCATACCACTTGACTCAAACATAGGTGGCTACGGCCACCGCCCTCTCTTTTGGAGAGGTGGTGTCTCGCGTGTGGTTCGCTTGTCGTTTGCCCGTCTGGTTTGTGTGTTGCGTGGTTTTGTGGTGTTGTGCTTGCTCGGAGCGGTTTTGTGCAAAGATCCTATCTTTTTCGTGCTCGAAACTTGCATTCTCTTGAGCCCACGGTACTACCGCGCCTTGTCGCGGTACTACCGCTTGGGAGGCACGGTACTACCGCACCCATCACGGTACTACCGCTCTTCGCGGTACTACCGTGTCTGGGCACGGTACTACCGTGCCGTCAAGGGCGCGTGGGGAGGTTATGACTCGGGCAGGGGAGTTCCAACTCCCCATACCCATTCATTGTCTCTCTCTCCCTACGTCTCTCCCTCTCAAGAACAGCACCGGAGGCCCTCGCCGGATCTCTGTCTCCGGCCACTCTCCTCGGATTCCGACCGGTGGGATCGTTCCCCACCACTTCCTCTTGCCATGGACCAAGGTTTTTCCCCAAATCTCTCCTTTTCTTGGCTATTTTCTCGCTTCTAGACTTTTGGGGAGAAACTTGGTGTTCTTGAGATTTTAGGCTAAATCTTTGCAAGAGTAGGATGTAGGAGAGCCGTGATGCGTAGGAAACATACTTGATATGCTGTCTTATGGTAGCTTTGTCCAACCATAGTACCGCCGTGATTTCGCGGGCTTTCTCAGATTTGAATCGCCTCAGATCTAGCACGGCGCGGTACTACCGTGGCCGACGTGCGGTACTATCGTGTGCTGTGCGGTACTACCGCCCGTCAGGCGCGGTACTACCGTGCGCCGTGCAGTACTACCGTTCCGCAGGCGCGGTACTACCGCGCCGGCCGTACTACCGTAGGATTCAAAACTCCCTCTAGGCATGTATCATGTGTGCTTTCTATTTGTTTCCCTCGTCTGTGTTGTGATCTTTGCTTTAATCTCTCTTGGCTTTTGTGGGTGTTTTGCGTTGTGTGTCTCAGGTGGTGGCTCTCGCCGTTCCAATCCCAGCCGTGACACCAGCTCCAAGCGTCTGCGCAACCCCCAAGATGAAGCCCCAGAGGGCTCGAAGGCCCCCAAGCAAAATGTCAAGACTACTGCCAGCAAGCTCAAAGAACCGGCTAAGGCCATGGACGAGATCTCTGCCACTGAGTATGTCGAGCGCCGGAAGATCAATCCCTATGTGAATCCTCGGGCTACCCTCAAAGGCACCGAGTTGTTCTGGACCAAGCAACAGGTTCTCATCTATCTGGATGTGATCAAGAACAAGCAGAACACCTATGTGGATGTCAAGTGGATTGATATGCATCACCTGCGGAAAGACAAGTTTCGTGACTATTTTGGCGAGGCTCTGGACTTGGTGGAGCAGTTTTCTATTGAGCCGGTGATCTCCTTTCACCTTGACTATGACCCTGAGCTTATCTGTCAGTTCTTTGCCTCGGTGTACTTTCATCCCGGGGTGGAGCGGAGGATGACTTGGATGACTAATGGCCGTCAGCTGTCTGCTACATGGAAAGAGTTCATGGATCTGCTGCACATTCCTGATGACGGGCTCCACACCCCAGTTGGTGTCCGTCCCCATGCCAACTCTGAGTCTGCCAACAAGAACCTGCTTCAGCCCTTCCTTGTTGAGAAGGTACTCCCCAATGGCAAGTCTACTTGGGTGTTGAACTCTTTTCTGGATATCATGCATCGCATCTTCCGCAACACTCTGTTCCCACGCATTGGCGACAAGGACAAGGTTCATGCATATCTAGTGGACATGTTGCTCCTGTGTGCAGAGGCTCGTTCTTCTCAGACTCAGCCACTTGATGTCTCTCACATCATGTGGTGTGAGCTTCGGTTTGCTGTGTTCACTCGCAAGGTTCCTATTTATGGCCCATACCTGCATCTGCTGCTCTCTACCACTTGGGAGAAGACATTTCCAGGAGATGAGTTTCTTGCTCCAGACTGGGTCCGCCATGAGTCCATCTGCCTCCGCGTCAAGCCCAACTGGGCCAACACCACCACTCGTGCTGAGGCATCTTCTGCTAGGAGGGCTACCGGTCAAGGGGAGGCTGCTGAGGACCGTGTTGAGGACCGTGCTGAGGATCGTGCTGCTGAGGACCGTGATGCCAGGTTCACCACTTCTTCCTCTGAGCCATCATGGGCCAAGAAGCTGAAGGACAAGATGAAGACTCTCTTCTGCATGCAAGCGAAGGGACAGTACAGGGCTCACGTGTCTGACAAGGAAAGTCGCCGCCGTGACAAGAAAGTGATGCGGCTCTTTGGCGAGGATGTGTCTGGCGGGTCGGAGGACGTCATCACTCCTGAGGCTGCCTGGATGTCTAAGCAGGGCTACACGTGGACCAGTTCAGAGGAGGACGTGGAGGAGACTATCCCAGCCGCCGAGTCTGACGAGGAGCACCAGGAGCAGTGGGACAACTTCTCTGCTTGAGCTACCACTTGTGCTGTAGGTGTCCTCTCTGCCTTTTTGGCGTCTCGATGCCAAAGGGGGAGAGAGTGTAGGGATTTGCGATTTGCGTGTGTCGTGCTTAGTGTGTGTGGTGTGTTTGCTTGGACCTCGTTTGTGTGTGGTGTGTTTGGTTGGACCTCGTTTGCTTCTGTTTGGTTTGTGTCTTCGAGACCTATCCTCCATATGGTGTAAGACATATGCACTCTATCTATCTATCTTAGTTATCTTATGTTTGCTACATCTTGTCTAGTGATAGATATGCTTTGTTTCTATAACATAGGGGGAGCTGTGATCCTAGTATTCATGTGCCGTGCAGTCCAAAGCACTCATCTAGGTGGCACACATCTAGGGGGAGCCCGTCTATTTTATAGAGAGGAGGGGCTTGCATTTTCTTAATATTATTTTCTTTATGCAAATCCCGTTTTGTCATCAATCCACCAAAAAGGGGGAGATTGTAAGGTCATATTTATCCCTAAGTGTTTTGGTGATTGATGACAACGCATTTGCGGACTAATCGTGTGTCATGAGCTTTCCAGACCCTTCTCTGCTAGGCACAAGACGATTGGGTGTCCCTCGAAGATTGACGAAGACGGCGTCTTTTCTACGTTTCCTTTTGGTGGATTTGAGTCGTAGGGAAGCCGTACTATTAAGAGGGGGTCCGCGTTGGAAAGGTTTGGGTGGAATCATCACGTACACGTCTCCTTGCATCCCTCTCTTTCTTCCTTGGAGCTTCGTCCGTTTTCTATGCCTCTAGTGACTGGCTGTTCTTGGGGTTGCGGTAGTACCGCTCCAGGGGAAACGGTAGTACCGTGGGCACCCACGGTAGTACCGCTGGTGCCCGCGGTAGTACCGCTCCCCCTGGAGCCATACTACCGCAGCCCACTCGCTAGTGCCGCCCGGGTGCGGTAGTAGGGGCGGATGTAAAATTTTACATCCGCACCGCCGCGGTACTACCGCTTTCGCTGTACGGTAGTACCGCGCTAGGAAGCCAGGCGGTAGTACTGCCCCTCGACAGTACTATTGTGTCGCGTTTTTGCTACTTCCGTTATTTTGCGGAAGTATGCACGGTTGTACCCTATCCTCCTCTCTGGCTCTTGCCTCGCGGTAGTACCGCGCTGTGGGCGCGGTAGTACCGCACCACCGTGCGGTAGTACCGCCTGCCCGCAAGCCGTACTACCGCGTGGCCGTGCGGTAGTACCGCTGACCTTGCGCGGTAGTACCGCTGCCCGCGGGCTGGTTGGTGGGCAACGGTTGGATCTTCTCTCCTCACTATATAAAGGGTCTCCTTCTTCCCCGTTGACTTACCTCTTCCACCATTAATGCTCCATTATTGCTCCAAGCTCCATTTTCGCCCGATCTCTCTCCCTAGCCACCCAAACTTGTTGATTTGCTTGGGAGAGGTCGAGAAGGCCCCGATCTACACTTCCACAGAGAGATATTTGATTCCTCCCTTCTAATCCCTTGCGGATCTTGTTACTCTTGGGTGTTTGAGCATCCTAGACGGTTGAGGTCACCGCGAAGCCATAGTCCATTGTGGTGAAGCTTCGTGGCGTCGTTGGGAGCCTCCAATTAAGTTGTGGAGATTGCCCCAACCTTGTTTGTAAAGGCTCGGTCGCCGCCTCCAAGGGCACCAATAGTGGAATCACGGCATCTCGCATTGTGTGAGGGCGTGAGGAGATTACGGTGGCCTTGGTGGATTCTTGGGGAGCATTGTGCCTCCACACCGCTCCAACGGAGACGTACTTCCTCTCAAAGGGAAGGAACTTCGGCAACACATCCTCGTCTCCACCGTCTCCACTTTTGGTTATCTCGTGCCTTTACTTGAGTAGCTTATTTGTTTCATATATCTTGCTTGCTTGTGTTCCTACTAGTGTTGCATCATATAGGTTGCTCATCTAGTTGCATATCTAGACAACCTATTTTTGATGCAAAGTTTAAATTGCTAAGAAACACTAAAAATTGTTAGTTGCTTATTCACCCCCCCTCTAGTCAACCATATCGATCCTTTCAGCAATGTCTCATGAGTGACATGTATGAAAAAATTATGAACGGTGGCTTTGCCACAAATATGATGTCAACTACATGATCATGCAAGGCAATATGATAATGATGATGCATGTCATAATAAACGGCACGGTGGAAAGTTGCATGGCAATATATCTCGGAATGGCTATGGAAATGCCATAATAGGTAGGTATGGTGGCTGTTTGAGGAATATATAAGGAGGTTTATGTGTGATAGAGCGTATCGTATCACGGGATTTGGATGCACCGACGAAGTTTGCACCAACTCTCAAGGTGAGAAAGGGCAATGCACGGTACCGAAGAGGCTAGCAATGATGGAAGGGTGAGAGTGCGTATAATCCATGGACTCAACATTAGTCATAAAGAACTCACATACTTATTGCAAAAATCTACAAGTCATCAAAAACCAAGTATTACGCGCATGCTCCTAGGGGGATAGATTGGTAGGAAAAGACCATCGCTCGTCCCCGACCGGCACTCATAAGGAAGACAATCAAATAACACCTCATGTTTCAAATTTGTTACACAACGTTTACCATACGTGCATGCAACGAGACTTGCAAACTTCAACACAAGCATTTCTCAAATTCACAAGTACTCAGCTAGCACAACTTTGATATCACTATCTCCATATCTCAAAACAATCATCAAGTATCAAACTTCTCTTAGTATTCAATGCACTTATATGAAAGTTTTTATTATGCCTAAAAGCAAATTGCCATGTTGTTCTAAAGGACTCTCAATATAATATAAGTGAAGCATGATAGATCAATTATTTGTATAAAATAAAACCACCGCCATGCTCTAAAAGATATAAGTGAAGCACTAGAGCAAAAACTATAAAGCTCAAAAGATATAAGTGAAGCACATAGAGTAAAAACTATATAGCTCAAAAGATATAAGTGAAGCACATAGAGTATTATAATAAATTCCAATTCATGTGTGTCTCTCTCAAAAGGTGTGTACAACAAGGATGATTGTGGTGAACTAAAAGTCAAAGACTCAAATCATACAAGACGCTCCAAGCAAAACACACATCATGTGGCGAATAAAAATATAGCTCCAAGTAAAGTTACCGATGAACGAAGACGAAAGAGGGGATGTCGTCCGGGGCATCCCCAAGCTTAGGCTTTTTGGTGTCCTTGTATTTTACCTTGGGTGCCATGGGCATACCCAATCTTAGACTCTTGCCACTCCTTGTTCCATAATCCATCAAATCTTTACCCAAAACTTGAAAACTTCTCAACACAAAACTTAAAAGAAAATCTTCGTGAGCTCCGTTAGTAAAAGAAAACAAACCACCACTTAAAGGTACTGTAATGAACTCATTCTTTATTTATATTGGTGTTAAACATACTGTATTCCAACTTCTCTATGGTTTATAAACTCTTTTACTAGCCATAGATTCATCAAAATAAGCTAACAACACACGAAAAACAGAATCTGTCAAAAACAGAACAGTATATAGTAATCTGTAGGTTTCGAGCGCTTCTGGAACCCCAAAAATTCTAAAATAAATTTCTGGACGTGAGTAATTTATCTATTAATCATATGAAAAAAGAATTAACTAAATATCACTCTCCAAATAAAAATGGCAGCAATTCTCGTGAGCGCTAAAGTTTCTGTTTTTTACAGCAAGATCAAAAGGACTTTCCCCAAGTCTTCCCAACGATTCTACTTGGCACAAACACTAATTAAACACAAAAAACACAACCAAAACAGAGGCTAGATAAATTATTTATTACTAAACAGGAACAAAAAGCAAGGAATAAAAATAAAATTGGGTTGCCTCCCAACAAGCACTATCGTTTAACGCCCCTAGCTAGGCATAAAAGCAATGATAGATCTAGGTATTGCCATCTTTGGTTTTAGGGAAGAAAAGAGCAAACTTATTATCTATGGCATTAATCTTTCTGTTTTGATAAAGCACATGGCCGTTAATGGTAGAAGAAAGATTAAGCATTTTACGGAAATTTGCATCTAAGCTAGCTTTCATCTCTTTGATAGATTCGTTTTGGTAGGAGAGCAAAAGAGATGTGGATTCAACCTTCTCATTCATGGGTTTGTCATGGCAGATGTCCTTCTGAAAGGACTTAGTCGTGGAGCCATTGCTATGGGTTAGCTTTAAGGGGTTAAACCGGACAAAGGGACACGGGGAATTTTATACTAGTTCGGCCCCTTCGAGGAAGGTAAAAGCCTACGTCTAGTTGTGATTGGTATTGCTAGGGTTTTGAAGGCCAGGGAGCGAATCCGCTTTATCTGGCTCTCGAGTTGTTGTCTATTGTCCTAAACCGCTGTCAGGTCGTCCCCTTATATACATGGGCGGCGCCCGTCGGTTTACTGAGTCCTGAGACCGGCTCATAAATGTGTCCGGGTCGGTCTCCACTCTTTCTATCTTACAATACAAGTTTCATACAAACGCCGGTTCACGGCTACGGGCCTTAAACCGGTTCTGGGCCCTGGACCTTTCCTCTTTTGTCTACATGGGCTTCAAGCATAATCAACTACGGATGAAGTTAACCCGGCCTTTTCTGGACGGTTTACGCCCAGTAGTAATATCCCCAACATTAGGCCCCAGATTGATTTTCACAGGTTCATGTCAATCCTTAGTGAAAACTTCGTCTTCAACATCTTCTCATAATTTAGTAAACCGCCATGACATCATCTTCTCGGATCGTGATAAACCGTCATGACGTCATTTGTTTAAAAACTGTGTATGACACATCTTCATTAATAGGTCTCCGACAATCGAGGCGACAACTCCGCCTCACTTCCAAATTTCTGGCCCCTCGATTTTCGCGCCTGACACTTATCCCTTGCCTTTATAAATAGGACCGAGGGGTCATGTTCACCTTTTCCCCCTCGTGCCTCTTCGCGCCGTCTTCCTTGTGCTGCTCAGCCTCTGGAGCTCCGCCGCCACCGTCGACCGTCGCCTCTACTCCGACCCCGGCCGCTGCATCACCCTGAACGCACCAGAATACTGCGGCGCCTTTCCGCTTCCTCACCAGCTCCGGTAAGTTCTCTGCTTTTTTCGCCACAGATCTGTTCTAGGGTTTCGACATTCTTCGCAGTTCTTCTGAAGTTCATCAGTGCTTCAGTGCTGTTCTTCCCTGTTCTGCCTTTAGTCTGTAGATGGACACTTCGTGCTTGACGTATCCCTTGCCGTAGCTATCCTTCCATTGTCATCACAAACCCTTATGCGCAAAGAACTGATCTAGTCCTTCATAAATTGCTTCAGTTCTGCACCCCTTCTAGATCCAATTATTTTTGCTTTTCTGTCTTATCTTAGATCTGAAAATTTTATATGTCACTGTGAGATCTGTTTCTATGTCCCTATGAGATCTGTTTCTCCTTGCACCAACATAGGCAGTTTTAACCTTGTATAAGCAGTCTACGCCATTAGCCCTCTGATAAACCGGAGGAGCATTTTACCTTCATAATTATACTCCGGTTTAACAGTGTGTGAGTAATCCTGTGCTAGTATTACCTTTTTCCCTTATTGCATTAATCTCCGGTTTACACCATTTCGCATATCAATATGTTTCTTACTCCCTTGTCTCTTGCATATAATCATGCGTAATTTATAAACCGGCCTTTCATTTTCAGCTTGTTTTGTTTCGCAATGGCCAAACAATTCACTGCCTGCAACTAGGCTCGCTCCCGGGTTACTGAGACTCAGTTGAATGAGATGGTTAGCATCGGCTCCCTGCCTAAGAAAACTAAAATCAAATGGCGAGTTCCAGGAACAGCAAATCCTCCAACCCCAAGGCAGGGCGAGGTGGTGGTCTTTGTTGACCATATAGGTCGTGGCTTCAAACCGCCAGGGTCAAAGTTTTATCGAGATGTGCTTGCCAGCTTCCAACTTCATCCGCAAGATATTAGTCCCAACTTAGTTTCCAATTTATGCAACTTCCAGGTCTTCTGTGAAGTATATTTACAAGAAGAACCAACTGTAGAACTGTTCTGGGATTTCTTTCACTTAAACCGGCACATAGAGTTTGTAAATGGTCCGAACACAGAACTTGGTGGTGTCTCGATTCAAAAGCAGAAAGAAGTTGAATTTCCTCATGCCAAACATCATAGCCACCCAAAGGAATGGAATCAAACTTGGTTTTATTGCAGAGACACTTCTCCTGAAGACGAAAATCCCCTCCCCGGTTTTCGTGACCACAGACTATCCAATACGCACCCGATGCCTCAACGCCTGAGCTCTTCAGAAAGGGCAAAATACGCTCCTCAACTCGCCAAACTCCGGGCCTTTATGGCAAACGGTTTAACATGCGTGGACTTTGTGCGATGTTGGATATCCTGGAGTATCTTGCCGCTAAGCCGGCATCCCGGTTTAATGTGTGAATATACCGGTGAGGTTGACGACCCTCAACGCCATTGCAACATCCAATTATCTAAGGAAGAAGTCACTGAAGGTGTAAAGAAGATTCTAAATGAGTCAGAACTGATCTGTAGTCAAACCGGTCTGAGTCCCTTCTATGCCAAGAACAAACCGCCTGCTGTAAGCATTATACTTCCTCTTCATCTCTAATATCTTTAACTTTATGCAACCTGTAACCCTTCTTGTTTATATGTAGGGTGATGACCCCTTCTGGAAAAGGAAAACTGTAGAGAAAGCGGCAAAACCGACTGGAGATAAAGCGGTCAAGCCATCCCGCCCAAAGACCAAATCCGTAAAACGGACGTCAAAACGGAAAACGGCTGACCGGCTTAATATGGAGCTTGATGATGATACTGATGATCCAGAAGTTGAGGTAGAACTTGACTCACTTGGCTCTCTTTTCATGCATCTCATTAACAATGATCTTCCTCAGGAGGACGCAGAAGCTAGTCAAGCTGATGACGTAGAGGTAATTACCCTTTCCCCCGGTTCAGACTCTATGCCAACACAAAAAACTCGCCAAGCAGTCCGGAAAGTAAGCTTTTCTCATCCTCTTGCTCACTTGGATCCAACATTTATTTTGAAGACTCAACAGCATGAAGCTCGCCGGATAACCCGGCACAGTGGCCAACCGGTCACTTTAGCCGGTTTACCTGACACTCTAGTTCGGAAGCGCCGGTCTGAGGTCTCTCCTACTTCTGACCATTCTTACCCCAAGGCAGGTTATTTCAGACAGCCTCTTAATCCGTCTGATTCAAATTATCAGGTGACACCTCCTTCATCTTTTCTGGTGAATCGATAGCAACTCAACTCCCCCCTTTGAAAATTGTGGCCGGGTGAGTTGTAAAAACCTTTCCTTTCTATGTGCCATAAATCCTTTGAATAGGATGTTAATCCTTTTTTATTCTGTTTGCAGGGCCAAAGCCAGACCCAGCAAGAAAGCTCGGGTCATCAATCCGCCAGAAGACCCTATCACCGAAGAAGAAGAACTAAGAGGTGAACCAGAACAGATTGGTGAACCGGAAGGCCCCCATCCTGAAGCTACTTTTGATGATCCACCCCTTGAAGGCCAACATACTGATGAACCAACACATGCTGAGCCTGCCGCACCCGATACTGAACCGACAGAGCCAATCCGGGCTAGTCCGATGAAAGACACTGAAATTCCAGCATCATCCACCAAAAATCCTGAAGGCCAAGGTGACGATGTTATTATTACTGGAATAGGCCACAGCTCTCCTGGCCATCCCGTCATTCTAGCTCAGCATAGTGCCAAAGAAGAGCAAGCTGCCCGGGATAAAGGTAAATGGAGCAGCGACTTATCGAACTATGCTCATCTTAACGCTGATGAGCTTCATTCTAGCTTCTTGAACCGTCTGCACTCAAACCGGGATTATGAAGCCGGTTTGGTGAACTTGATGAAAGAGCGATATGAGGTAAATTCCTCTCCCTTTGTATATTGATTTATAGCTGAAACACTATCCCAAGTAGCCCCCAAGGGCCATTTTATGATTGTTAACCACAACCCGGGTCTTTGTAACACTTTAAGCATCTCATCATTGATCCTTGCAATGGCAGGTCGCTAATAATAGATAAGACTTATCTTGAAAAAATTAGATAACTTTCTGCAGCATAGCCCCCAAAGGCTGGTTTAACTTGGCAAGTTAATCCGGTTTTTAATCCACACATCCATTTTAGAACAGACGCACATTAGCCCCCAAGTGTCAAGGATAATGCTTGCATTGTTCTGGAGACTTATATAAAATGCAGTACTTGAGAGCAAATAGGCATTAGCCCCCAAGTATGAAGTGCATAACTTTGTTATACGCTTTGTCCTTTAGCACAGATATATGCTGTTTGTTTAACATACCTTCAACGTTACAGGCTGAACTGAGAAACAAAGATGCCCGAAATTCTGACTTGCAGGAAAATGTGAAGTCACAACAAGCCAAGGCTGCAAAAGCCAAAGAGGAGCTGACCCAGGCCCTGGACGGAATGGAAAAATTGAAAGAATCCTTTAATCAAGATCGTGCTGAATGGGAAACCGAAAAAGCCGTTTTGACCAAAAGAGCTGTAGATGCAGAGGAAGCCCTGAAACCGATGGTTGAAGAACTAGCCGGTTTGAAGCGCCAAATCAACGCTATGACCTCTGCTATTTTTGGTAAGTATCTGCTTATGTATGTTGCACCAGTCAATGAATCTTAAAACTGACCAAAAATGTTGTTAAAATCTTTGGCAGGAACTCGGATCACCCATCTTGGTGCAGGTATGCGGATGAAGCTCAAAGCGGCATATACATTGGTTGAGCAGCTATACTCAGGATCTCAACGAGCCATTAGTACGGCGGCTTATAACAAACCGGCGCCAACGTTGATTAAAGAGACCCTTGAGAAGCTGAGCATGTTACCGGCGCGTATTGTCGAGTTGAAAAGAGCCACTGCGAGAGCAGGAGCATTAACCGCCCTTATTCGAGCCAAGGCCTGGATTCCAGACCTTGAAGCGGAGGATATCATTAAAGGATATCCAGGTGTTAAAGAAGACGGTTCAAACTTTGACAATGATGATCTTCGGCGGCTGACCAAGCAGATGTGGCCAGCGGCCAGCAAATTGGCTGAGGACACCGATTTGTCCCATTTTCAACCGTTTTATGATGCAGAAGGGAGAAGACAACCGGCCGACATCCATGAAGTCGAAGAACTTGTGCCTCCGATTTGTAAGCACACTTACGCCCCTGATATTAACCCTTCCAATCTTATCCATGAGGAAGCAGTGTTCCAAGCGGTAACTGGAATCGATTGGTCAACGGCTGATTTCCAGCGTCTGGGGAGGGATGAAGAAGTTCCTACACCAACTGACCCTCAACCGTCAAACCGTCGCGATGAAGAGTCCTGATACGGTCGCCGGTTTATATGGCTACTGTGAAAAACAATGATACTGTTTGAGCCGCTTTGAAGCTTCATGTAATAGGATAGCTGAAACTCCCTTATGTGCCATGCCATCGAGCATGTTTCATAATACTCTGTGACAATCTGTGCCACCCTTTGGGATATATTCATGCATAACCCATGATGAATTGCGTTCCTGGGTACAACAACTTAAAAGTGTCTAGCGGTTTACCGCTAGACGTATCATGATATCCAAGAAGTATATAGTACCTAGATGAATAATCAAGTGTTTGTACAAAAAGTAATGTACAGAACATACCTCATTGATTGACCAAACGTGTATACGGCAAAGGTGTTAATAACAATTCAGAACGTTGATAACTCCATCTTCATAATGCCGGTCTATATATTAAACTGGACCGGGATAACCACCAGATTTTCTTTATAACACTGGAGATTTAGTCAAACCAGACCGGGTCAATGAACACCGGTTTGTAATTGATCATGTGCCCACAACTTGAAGTTGAAAAGCAAGCCGGGTCAAGGACGCTGGTTTGTCAAAAAATACTTATGATTTTCAACAAACAAAATGCAAACAGGAAAATATGCAAGGCTTTTTACGAGCTGCCAGGCTCCAAATCGAGGCTTTTCATGGGCTGCCAGGCCTCTGAGTTAAACCATTTAACAAAGCCTTTTAAGATGGGCCTCCAATTAACCAATCATCGTTTTAACCATGAAAAGTTCAGGGTCTGTAAAAGATTGACTTGTCAAACGTTCGATGGGTCATACCAGGATTACCTGGACAGGAGAGGCTTACTTGATGAAGGTAGGTTAACCCGGGTTTTTAGGTGAATACACCAGGCTTCCAAGCCGTGGCTTGATAGCCAATTACGAGGGTCCTTTCAAACTCTTTGTTGCTTTGCAAAAAGAGCCCCCAAGTAACTTTGTGAGCGATGCTCAGTGTGTGCCCATGTTTGAGTCTGTACTGTGTACAACACTCTCTTTGGCTCCACAAATTTTACCCTTTGTGGCTTAAATGCCTATCAAGAGGTGTAGCTATGGTGTGAGGACAACCAAGCCCCCTAGTGATATCCCTTCATGGTTTAAAAACCGATCAAGAGGTGTAGCTGTAGTTCAAATATGACCAAGTCCCCTAGTGATTTTTTATATCTACGCAGCTGCTAAAGCCAGATTAAAAGACTCTGCTTCGTCCGTTGACTTGTAAAAAGCACACACATGATATAAAAAGAACAGATACCCCGTTTATAACGGAGGCTCCAGTTTATTATATGATATATACACTGTCATAAATATGTACAGATGAAGAGACGATGGCTTCAAGTATAGTAAGGCCGAAGGAGAGCTATGTTCCATGGCCGCTTGGTCTCCTCCTCCGATTTGACGTGAGTCTTCATGCTCTCGAACATCAATGAGGTAGTAAGATCCGTTGTGCAGATTTTTGCTGACCACAAAGGGTCCTTCCCAAGGTGGCGATAACTTGTGCATATCAGTCTGATCCTGGATGAGCCGGAGCACCAAATCACCTTCTTGAAAGGTTCTGGTTTTAACCCGGCGGCTGTGATAACATTGGAGATCTTGTTGATAAATTGCTGATCGTGCTGCTGCGAGATCACGCTCTTCATCCAACAGGTCCAGTGAATCCTGACGTGCTTTCTCATTATCAGCTTCAACATAAGCTGCCACACGGGGCGAATCGTGACGGTTGTCACTAGGAAGAACCGCCTTCGCTCCATAAACCATGAAGAAAGGTGTGTAACCCATAGACCTATTGGGTGTGGTGTTGATGCTCCATAACACATAAGGTAGCTCCTCAACCCGACAACCCGGCATCCGCTTTAAGGGAACCATAAGCCTTGGTTTGATACCCCGTAGAATTTCTTGATTTGCCCTTTCTGCTTGACCATTAGATTGGGGGTGAGCCACCGACACTAGATCAAGCCGGATGTGCTCACGTTGACAGAATTCTTCCATCTCCCCTTTTGACAAATTAGTACCATATCTGTTATAATGCTGTGTGGAAAACCAAACCGGAATATCACCTTCTTGATGAATTGAACCGCCGTGGCTACATCACACTTGCTGACTGGCTCTGCCTCCACCCATTTAGTGAATTTATCAACTGCTACTAACAGGTGGGTCTTTCTGTCCTTAGAACGCTTGAAGGGTCCAACCATATCAAGCCCCCAAGTTGCAAATGGCCACGTAATTGGAATCATCCGCAACTCTTGAGCCAGAACATGCGCACGGCGGGCAAATTTTTGACATCCATCACATCTCTTGACTAAATCCTCCGCATCAGCATGTGCCGTCAACCAGTAAAAACCGTGGCGAAAAGCTTTGGCAACCAACGACTTTGAACTGGCATGGTGACCGTAATCCCCTTCATGGATTTCTCGCAAAATATCACAACCTTCTTGAGGAGAAACACAACGCTGAATTGCTCCTGAAACACTGTAACGATGTAACTCCCCGTTGAGTATGGTCATGGACTTGGAACGCCGGATTATCTGTCGAGCCAAAGTTTCATCGTCTGGTAACTCGCCCAGGTTCATGTAAGACAGATATGGGATCGTCCAATCCGGTGTGGCATGCAGAGCTGCCACCAACTGAGCCTCTAGATTAGGAATAGCCAAATCTTCTTCAGTTGGTACTTTGACTGACGGATTATGCAACACATCAAGAAAGACATTGGGCGGGACCGGTTTACGTTGGAACCAAGACGACTTAAAGCGTCCGCCGCTTCATTCTTCCGCCGGTCTATATGGTCCACCTGATAACCTGTAAAGTGACCAGCCACTGCGTCCACCTCTCGCCGATATGCAGCCATGAGTGAGTCCTTAGAATCCCAAGTGCCAGACACCTACCGAGCCACTAGATCTGAATCGCCGAAGCACTTAACCCGGCTTAAATTCATCTCCTTAGCCATCCGAAGACCGTGGAGCAAAGCCTCATATTCAGCTGCATTGTTAGTGCAAGGGAACCTTAAACGGAGGACATAACAAAACTTGTCACCTCGTGGGGAAGTTAGTATGACTCCAGCCCCCGAGCCCTCCAACTGTCTGGATCCATCAAAATGAATAGTCCAATATGTATTATCTGGTTTCTCTTCAGGTGCCTGTAGCTCCGTCCAATCATTGATGAAATCCACGAGTGCCTGGGATTTGATCGTTGTACGGGGTATATATTTGAGCCCATGAGGACCAAGCTCAATAGCCCACTTGGGAATCCCGCCAGTTGCTTCTCTCTTTTGAATGATGTCGCCCAGAGGAGTTGAACTGACCACTGTGATAGGATGGCCCTGAAAATAATGTTTAAGCTTCCGGCTCACCATAAACAACCCATACACCAGCTTCTGCCAAATGCGGATACCTCTACTTTGACTCAATGAGCACCTCGCTGATATAATAAACCGGCCGTTGAACCGGATATTCCTTGCCAAGCTCCTTGCACTCTACCACAATGGCTGCGCTAACAGCCCGGGCATTAGCAGCCACATATAATAATAATGGCTCTTTATCGATTGGTGCTGCAAGCACGGGTGGTTCAGCTAGCTGCCTCTTCAGATCCTCGAACGCCTTATCAGCTGTCTCATTCCAGACAAAGTTATCTGTTTTCTTGAGCATCTGATATAAAGGGATGGCCTTCTCTCCAAGGCGACTGATAAACCGGCTCAAGGCTGTAATCTGGCCGGCCAGACGTTGAACATCGTTAATACACGCCGATTTAGCCAAGGATGTAATTGCTGCAATCTTTTCCGGATTAGCCTCAATGCCTCTGTTTGATACCAGGAAGCCTAAGAGCTTGCCTGCCGGGACACCGAAGACACACTTCTCCGGATTGAGCATCATCTTGTAAACCCGGAGATTGTCAAAGGTTTCTCGTAGATCATCTATCAATGTCTCCTCCTTTCTGGACTTGACCACAATATCATCCACATATGCATGAACATTGCGCCCAATTTGTTTATGAAGGCAATTCTGAACACATCGCTAGTAGGTCGCCTGGGCACTCTTGAGTCCAAAGGGCATGGAAACATAGCAGAAGGCTCCAAAGGGAGTTATGAAGGTTGTCTTCTCCTGGTCCTTAACCGCCATTTTGATCTGATGATAACCAGAGTAAGCATCCAGAAAACACAAACGGTCACAATCTGTCGTAGCATCAATTATCTGATCAATGCAAGAGAGAGCAAAGGGGTCTGCAGGGCAAGCCTTGTTTAAATCTGTGTAGTCCACACACATGCGCCAAGTGCCGTTTTTCTTAAGAACCAACACCAGATTGGCTAACCACTCTGGATGAAAAACTTCGACAATAAACCCTGCGACCAACAGACGGGCTACCTCTTCACCTATAGCCTTACGTCTCTCTTCATTGAAACGGCGAAGGAACTGCCGGACCGGTTTAAACTTAGGATCAATGTTGAGTGTGTGCTCAGCGAGTTCCCTCGGTACACCTGGCATGTCAGAAGGTTTCCATGCAAAGATGTCCCGATTCTCATGGATGAACTCGATGAGCGCGTTTTCCTATTTGGGATCCAGGTTAGCGCTGATGCTGAACTGTTTGGACAAACCGCCCAGAACAAAGTCAACCATCTTAGTGTCTGTAGCCGATTTGAACTTCAATGCCGGATCATGCTATGTAGTTGGCTTTTTCAAAGAGGTCATGTCTGCCAGATCAACTTGCTCCTTATAGAATTTCAACTCCTCCGTGGCATAAACCATCTCAGCATAAGCCGCATCACCTTCTTCACACTCCAAAGCAATCTTTCTACTTCCATGTACTATGATAGTCCCTTTATGACCTGGCATTTTAAGCTGTAGATAAACATAACATGGCCTTACCATAAACTTAGCATAAGCCGGCCACCCAAACAAGGCGTGGTATGGACTTTTGATCTTTACCACCTCAAATGTCAATGTTTCTGACCTTGAATCATAGTCATCTCCAAAAGCTACCTCCAAAGCTATCTTGCCAACATGATATGCAGACTTACCAGGTACCACCCCATGAAAGACCGTATTTGACGGTTTGAGATCCTTATCTGTCAACCCTATACGGCGGAATGTATCATAATATAAAATATTGATACTACTTCCCCCATCCATGAGCACTTTAGTAAACTTGTATCCCCCAACTTGAGGGGCTACCACTAGGGCCAAGTGACCCGGATTATCAACCCGGGGTGGGTGATCATCTCTACTCCACAAAATAGGTTGCTCACACCAGCGTAAATACTAAGGCACTGCCGGCTCAACTGAGTTTACTGGCCTTTTGTGAAGCTTCTGATCACATTTGCACAAACTAGTAGTGAAGACATGATATGGCCCGCTGTTTAGCTATTTGGGATTGCTCTGATAACCTGACTGCTGCTGCTGCTGCTGACTCCCCTGATGGTTGTATCGTCCCTGGTTGCCTTGGTGCCCTTGATTGACGTGTCCGGTTTGGTTGCCTGGAAACCCTGAACCGGAACCACCACCTACGTAACCCGGCCCGTGGAAACCTCCTCCTGAACTGCCGGGCGGGCCGTTGTCATATTGGAACATATTGGAATTCTTGAAATCCCGCATGATATAACAGTCCTTCCAAAGATGTGATGTCGGCTTCTCCTTTGATCCATGCTTTGGACATGGCTGATTTAACAAGCGCTCCAAATTGTTGCCTAAACCTCCACCCTTCTGGGGCTGCTTGCCCTTACGGCGCTGGCCATTCTCCTGCACGTTGGTATTTGCAACAAAGTCCAAGCTACTGTCGGCCTTGCGCTTACCACCGTTTCCATGGCCTGCCGGAGTATGTTGTTGACCTTTGGCATTGCCGTTCTTCTTACCTTTCTCCGGTTTGTCCTCCTCAGAATCTGGATCCTTGGTATTATCTGAATCGGCGTATTTAACCAAAGCGGCCATGAGTGTTGACATGTCATTGCAGTGACGTTTGAGCCTTCCCAACTTCTGTTTTAACGGTTTGAAACGACAATTGCCCTCTAATGTTAACACTGTAGTGTCTGCATTGATACGATCTGATGAATGCAAAATCGCTGAGACCCGTTTGACCCAATGGGTCATGGACTCCCCTTCCTCTTGGACACAAGCGGCCAGATCTACGATTGACATCGGCTGCTTACACGTATCCTTGAAGTTCTGGATAAACCGGTGCTTCAATTTGTCCCATGATCCAACAGAGTTGGTCGGCAAGCTCTTCAACCAAGTGCGAGCTGTTCCTTCCAACATCATGGTGAAATATTTAGCACACACTGCCTCATCCACATCTAACATCTCCATTGCCATCTCATAGCTCTCCACCCACGCCTCTAGTTGCAAATCGGCGGTGTAATTTGATACCTTACGAGGTCCCTTGAAATCCTTGGGCAGTCTCACATTACGCAAAGCGGGGGTTAAACACGGCACCCCTAAGGAACTGAACATCACTCCTGGCTCCACGGAGGCCATAGGGTGAACCGGAGTATGCTATCATGCTCCATGTCGAGCTGCCAACTCGGCCTCCCGATGTGCGCGGCCATGGTCCACAACATCTTGCGCATTAGCGCCTCCCCAGGCCAGGTTGTTCCCTCGTGGTGAATTTCGGCAACGTGCACTACTGGACACCGCCGGTTCGTCCTCCACGTGTCTGCTATAACTCCGGCTTGGACGGGGAGTGAAATGAATCCTCTCACGATTGTGTGAATACGCCTGCTGTTGATTTAGTGCTGTTTGAAGGAGATCCCTGGCCCGAGGTGCTTCCACTGCAACTTGTGACTCACCGTCGGTTGGGAGGGCCGCCAGGCGTGAAGCGGCGGCCACAATGTTGTCCAATGGGTTGGAATAATGCCTGGGCAGCGTTGGTACATACTGTGGCACAACGTTGTTCTGGCGAGGTGGGTCCGTCGTGCGCGGTTGAACCGGCGCTCCTGTTTCCGGCGCCCCTGCCCGGTTTAGTGCGGGTTGGCTAGCAGCTCCTGCTCCTGGTGTGTTGAAGAGATTCCATGGCTCATAAACCGACGGGAGACGTGATCGATACCTTCTTCTCATGACTTCCTCTAAAGCATTCTGATCCAGTCTAATCCGGTAGGCCTGTGCTTCCAATTTAGCCCGCTCTATAGCCATCCTAGCATTCTCTGTTGCCAGGTCCGCTTTAGCCTGGGCTATCTGATCTTTCACCTTTGCAATCTCTGCATTGTGCTGATCCCTGGCTGCTGCATCCACCTCCGCGGCCATCAACGTTGCCAAAGCGTCGAACAAATCAGACATGACTTGGGCCGGAGGCGGCGCCGAGCTTCCTACCCCTACTGGTGTGGCCGTTGTTGAACCGGAGAGCATTGCTGCGGTGGTAGATGAATGAGGCGCCGATTGTGTGCCGTCCATGAAGATGGCGGCCCGGTTTGGTAGATCGGGGGAATCCGGAATACTGTTGCCCTCGGATCCTCCCTCAATCCGGCCGTCCTGCAACTGGTAAAGTGATTCGGTCTCTCCAGAAGACTCATCATCAGAACATACCACGGTCTCTCCATCGGACACCGGTCCGTCCTCGTACCTCGATCCATGGATGACACCCACGAAAACATGCCTTGACTCGGGCTGAACCGGCGAAGAACTTGCACGCCGAGCCGTTTCGATGATGTCGGTGTAGATGTCTGGCTCAGGGGCCGGTTCGCCGATCTTGCCGATGAAGACGTGAATCCCACCAAAGGGGACCCGGTACCCGTATTCGATTGAATCGGCCTCGGGACCCCATCCTGCGTTGTTGATGTAGAGCTTGCCGCGACGACTCTTCGTCATCCGGCCCACAGCGTATCCCTTAAGTCCATCATAGCTGCCCTTCAAGAACTCAAAACCATCATGTGATAGCCCCACGGTGGGCGCCAACTGTCGTGGGTTTGTCACGGGAGATGTCCTTGTGAAAGGACTTAGTCGTGGAGCCATCGCTACGGGTTAGCTTTAAGGGGTTAAACCGGACAAAGGGACACGGGGAATTTTATACTAGTTCAGCCCCTTCGAGGAAGGTAAAAGCCTACGTCTAGTTGTGATTGGTATTGCTAGGGTTTCGAAGGCCAGGGAGCGAATCCGCTTTGTCAGGCTCTCGAGTTGTTGTCTATTGTCCTAAACCGCTGCCGGGTCGTCCCCTTATATACATGGGCGGCGCCCTTCGGTTTACTAAGTCCCGAGACCGGCTCATAAACATGTCCGGTTCGGTCTCCACTCTTTCTATCTTATAATACAAGTTTCATACAAACGCCGGTTCACGGCTACGGGCCTTAAAGCGGTTTTGGGCCCTGGACCTTTCCTCTTTTGTCTACATGGGCTTCAAGCATAATCAACTATGGATGAAGTTAACCCGGCCTTTCCTGGCCGGTTTACGCCTAGTAGTAATATCCCCAACAGTGCCCAGATATGGTTTTCATCTTTTCATAAGTATCTATGACATCCCCTTCAAGAAAACCTTCTTCAAATATAGAATCTAAGACATGCTTAAACGAAGAAGGTAGGGCAACATCAAAGATCTTTAAGTAAATTTCAATTTGGTATTGGGGCACATAGCTGGCCCGGATCCTTAATAGTCTATCCCAAGCATCTTTCAAAGATTCATCGAGTAAATAACGAAAAATTCCGGAATCATCTTCATCAAAATTATTAAGATTCTCATTGATAACTCTGGTAGGTCTTTCCATAGCATCATTATTTATGAGTTTAGAGAGAATAGAAGGATTGTCCAAACTACTAAAACTCGGGAGAGAACCCCCAACCCTTTTTGATTCCGACATGGCGAAAGAAAGGTGGGCAGAAAAGAGAGGGCGAATAAAAGACAATGGTGAAGTGGGGGAGAGGAAAACGAGAGGCAAATGACAAATAATGTAATGTGAGGGATACAAGTTTGTGATGGGTACTTGGTATGTCTTGACTTGTGCGTAGACTCCCCGGCAACGGTGCCAGAAATGGCTCGTTGTCAGGAGTCAAATCTTGACTTGACTTGGCGCGAATCTCCCCGACAACGGCGCCAGAAATCCTTCTTGCTACCTCTTGAGCACTGCGTTGGTTTTCCCTTGAAGAGGAAAGGGTGATGCAGTAAAGTAGCGTAAGTATTTCCCTCAGTTTTTGAGAACCAAGGTATCAATCCAGTAGGAGATCACTCTCGAGTCCCACGCACCTACACAAACAAATAAGAACCTCGCAACCAACGTGATAAAGGGGTTGTCAATCCCTTCACGGTCACTTACGAGAGTGAGATCTGATAGATATGATAAGATAATATTTTTGGTATTTTATGATAAAGAGAAATAAAGATGGAAAGTGAAATAAACGGAAATAGAAATAGCTAAGTGTTGGAAGATTAATATGATGGAAGATAGACCCGGGGGAATAGGTTTCACTAGTGGCTTCTCTCAAGATAGCATAAGTATTACGGTGGGTAAACGAATTACTGTCGAGCAATCGATAGAATTGAGCATAGTTATGAGAATATCTAGGCACTACTACTATTACTCCACACATCGACCGCTATCCAGCATGCATCTAGAGTATTAAGTTCATAAGAATAGAGTAATGCTTTAAGTAAGATGACATGATGTAGAAGGATAAACTCATGCAATATGATATAAACCCCATCTTTTTATCCTCGATGGCAACAATACAATACATGCCTTTCTGCCCCTACTGTCACTGGGAAAGGACACCGCAAGATTGAACCCAAAGCTAAGCACTTCTCCCATTGCAAGAAAGATCAATCTAGTAGGCCAAACCAAACTGATAATTCGAAGAGACTTGCAAAGATAAACCAATCATACATAAAATAATTCAGAGAAGAATCAAATATTGTTCATAGATAAACTGGATCATAAACCCACAATTCATCGGATCTCGACAAACACACCGCAAAAGAAGATTACATCGAATAGATCTCCAAGAAGATCGAGGATAACTTTGTATTGAGATCCAAAGAGAGAGAAGAAGCCATCTAGCTAATAACTATGGACCCGAAGGTCTGAAGTAAACTATTCACATATCACCAGAGAGGCCATGGAGTTGATGTAGAGGCCCTCCGTGATCAATGCCCCCTCCGGCGGAGCTCCGGAAAGGCCCCAAGATGGGATCTCTCAGGTACAGAAGGTTGTGGCGGTGGAATTAGGTTTTCGTGGTGCTCCTGGATGTTTGGGGGGTACGTGGACTTATATAGGAGGAAGAAGTAGGTCGGTGGAGCAACAAGGGGCCCACGAGGGTGGAGGGCGCGCCCAGGGGGGTAGGCGCGCCCCCCTGCCTCGTGGCCTCCTTGATTGTTTCTTGATGCCCACTCCAAGTCTCTTGGATCATGTTTGTTGAGAAAATCACGTTCCCGAAGGTTTCATTACGTTTGGACTTCGTTTGATATTCCTTTTCTGTGAAACACTGAAATAGGCAAAAAAACAACAGTTTGGGCCAGGCCTCCGGTTAATAGGTTAGTCCCAAAAATGATATAAAAGTGTAAAATAAAGCCCATTAACATCCAAAACAAATAATATAATAGCATGGAGCAATCAAAAATTATAGATACGTGTGAGACGTATCACTGTGCTGCATCATCCCTTCCTCGTTGGGGAAATACCTACGTAGTTCTAGTAGACATCAGTATGTGCTTTGTGAAAATCCTATTAAGCGTCTTGATCTATCTCTATAGATCTTGATGCCCAATATATAAATAGCTTCACCGAGGTCTTTCATTCAAAAACTCGTATTCAAGTATCCCTTTATGCTATCCAGAAATTCTATATCATTTCAGATCAACAATATGCCATCTACATATAATATTAGAAATGCTACAGAGCTCCCACTCACTTTCTTGTAAATACAGGGTTCACTAAAAGTCTGTATAAAACCATATGCTTTGATCACCTCATCAAAGCGTATATTCCAACTCCGAGATGCTTGCACCAGTCCATAGATGGATCGCTAGAGTTTGCACACTTTGTTAGCACCTTTAGGATCGACAAAACCTTCTGGTTGCATCATATACAACTCTTCTTTAAGAAATCCATTAAGGAATGCAGTTTTGACGTCCATTTTCCAAATTTTATAATCATAAAATGTGCCATTTGCTAATATGATTCGTACTGACTTAAGCATCGCTACAGGTGAAGAAGGTCTCATCGTAGCCAACCCCTTGAACTTGTCGAAAACCTGTCGCGACAAGTCGAGCTTTGTAGACGGTGACATTACCATCAGCGTCAGTCTTCCTCTTGAAGATCCATTTATTCTCAATGGCTTGCTGATCATTGGGCAAGTCCACCAAAGTCCGCACTTTGTTCTCATACATGGATCCTATCTCAGATTTCATGGCCTCAAGCCATTTATCAGAATCTGGGCTCATCATCGCTTCTTCATAGTTCATAGGTTTGTCATAGTCTAGTAACATGACTTCCAGAATAGGATTACCGTACCACTCTGGTGCGGAATGTGCTCTGGTTGACCTACGAGGTCCTGTAGTAACTTGATCTGAAGTTTCATGATCATCATCATTAGCATCCTCTCTAGTTGGTGTAGGCATCACGGGAATGGATTTCTCTGATGAGCTACTTTCCAATTCAAGAGAAGGTACAATTACCTCATCAAGTTCTACTTTCCTCCCACTCATTTCTTTCGAGAGAAACTCCTTCTCTAGAAAGGATCCATTCTTAGCAACAAAGATCTTGCCTTCGAATCTGTGGTAGAAGGCGCACCCAATAGTTTGTTTTGGGTATCCTATGAAGACGCACTTCTCTGATTTGGGTTCGAGCTTATCAGGCTGAAGCCTTTTGACATAAGTGTCTCAACCCCAAACTTTAAGAAATGACAGCTTAGGTTTCTTGCCAAACCACAGTTCATACGGTGTCATCTCAATAGATTTAGACAATGCCCTATTTAATGTGAATGCAGCTGTCTCTAATGCATAAGCCCAAAACGATAGTGGTAAATCGGTAAGAGACATCATAGATCGCACCATATCTAATAAAGTACGGTTACGACGTTCGGACACACCATTACGCTATGGTGTTCCAGGTGGCGTGAGTTGTGAAACTATTCCACACTGTTTTAAATGAAGGCCAAACTCGTAACTCAAATATTCGCCTCCGCGATCAGATCGTAGAAACTTTATTTTCTTGTTACGATGATTCTTCACTTCACTCTGAAATTCTTTGAACTTTTCAAATGTTTCAGACTTGTGTTTCATTAAGTAGATATACCCATATATGCTCAAATCATCTGTGAAGGTTAGAAAATAACGATACCCGCCGCGAGCCTCAACACTCATCGGACCGCATACATCAGTATGTATTATTTCCAGTAAGTCATTGGCTCGCTCCATTGTTCCGGAGAACGGAGTTTTAGTTATCTTTCCCATGAGGCATGGTTCACAAGTATCAAATGACTCATAATCAAGTGATTCCAAAAGCCCATCTGCATGGAGTTTCTTCATGTGATTTACACCAATATGACCTAAACAGCAGTGCCACAAATATGTTGCACTATCATTATCAACTTTGCATCTTTTGGCATCAATATTATGAATATGTGTATTACTACGACCGAGATTCAATAAACCATTTACATTGGGTGTATGACCATAGAAGGTTTTATTCATGTAAACGGAACAACAATTATTCTCTCACTTAAATGAATAACCATATCGCAATAAACATGATCCAATCATATTCATGCTCAACGCAAAACACCAAATAACATTTATTTAGGTCCAACACTAATCCCGGAGGTAAAGGCAGTGTGCGATGGTGATCGTATCAACCTTGGAATCACTTCCAACACACCTCGTTACCTCGTCCTTAACTAGTCTATGTTCATTGTGCACCTCCTGTTTCGAGTTACTAATCTTAGCAACTGAACTGGTATCAAATACCCAGGGTGTCGTGGGTTTGTCACGGCAGATGTCCTCGTGAAAGGACTTAGTCGTGGAGCCATCACAACGGGTTAGCTTAAAGGGGTTAAACCGGACAAGGGGACATGGGAGTTTATACTAGTTCGGCCCCTTCGATGAAGGTAAAAGCCTACGTCTAGTTGTGATTGGTATTGCTAGTGTTTCGAAGGCCAGGGAGCGAATCCGCTTTGTCTGGCTCTCGAGTTGTTATTGTCTGTCCCTAAACTGCGGCCGAGTCGTCCCTTTATATACATAGGTTGACGCCCGCCGGACTACAGAGTCCCGAAGCCGGTTTATAAACGTATCCGGTTCGGCCTCTCTCTTTCTATCTTACTATACAAGTTACATGACTAGGCCGGTTTACATTTACAGACTGTAACCCGCCTTTGGGCCCTCCGTAAAGCGCCATCATCTTTACATCTTCATGGGCTTCTAATCTTCAAAGAGTCAACCCGGCTACATAAGGCCGGTTTACCTCTAGTAGTAATATCCCCAACATTAGGCCCCAGATTGGTTTGAACTTGTTCATGTCAATCTTCCACACTTTAGAAAAAATCTTCTCTCTTATCTTCATTTTTGATCTTGTAAACCGCCGTGACGTCATACTTCAAAATTACGATAAACCGTCCTGACATCATCCATCCGTTGATGTCGGAGATTTCCTTCATTTAATATATATCCAGTCATTGAGGCGACACCTTTATTAACTTATCCATTTTTTGGGCTCCTCGATTCCCGTACTTGCCATTTTTTCACTTCGCCTTATAAATAGGACCGAGGGGTCATTTTCACCATTTCCCCCCGTGCCTCTTCACGTCGTCTTCCTCATGCCACCGTCGACCGTCGTCTCTGCTCCGACCTTGGCCGCTGCATCACCCTGAACGCACCAAAAAACTGCGGCGCCCTTCCGCTTCCTCACCAGCTCCGGTAAGTTCTCTGCTTTTTTCACCATAGATCTGTTCTAGGGTTTCGACATTCTTCGCAGTTCTTCCGAAGTTCATTAGTGCTATTCTTCCCTATTCTTCTTTTAATAGATGGACACTTCATGCTTGATGCATATCTTGCCGTAGCTTACCTACCATGGTCATCACAAATCCTTATGCGCAAAGAACTGATCTAATCTGTCAAAAATTGCTTCAGTTCTGCACCCCTTCAAGATCCAATTATTTTTGTTTTTCTGTCTTATATTTAGATCCGAAAGTTTTATACATCACTGTGAGATCTCTTTCTATGTTCCTGTGAGATCCGTTTCTCCTCACACCAATATAAGCGGTTTATCATTGTATAAATAGTCTATGCCATTAGCCCTCTGATAAACCGAAAGAGCATGTTACCTTCATAATTATGCTCCGGTTTAACAGTGTCTGATCAATCGTGCTGCTAGCATTACCTTTATTTCTCATTATACTAGTCTTCGGGTTGTACCATTTATCATATCAGTATGTTTCTTACTCATTTGTCTCTTGTGTATAATCATGCATAATTTGTAAACCGGCCTTTCATTTTCAGTTTGTTCACTTTGCAATGGCCAAACAATTCACTGCCTGCAACTGGGCTTGTTCCTGGGTTACTGAGGCTCAACTGAATGAGATGGTTAGCATTGGCTCTCTGCCTAAGAAAACTGAGATCAAATGGCGAGTTCCAGGAACTGAGAATCCTCCAACCCCAAGACAAGGCGAAGTGGTAATCTTTGTTGACCATATAGGCCGTGGTTTCATACCGCCAGGGTCAAAATTTTATCGAGATGTTCTTGCTAGCTTCCAACTGCACCCACAAGATATTGGTCCCAACTAAGTCTCCAACTTATGCAATTTCCAAGTCTTTTGTGAAGTCTATTTACAAGACGAACCAATTGCCGAACTGCTCCGGGATTTCTTTCACTTAAACCAGCGCACAGAGTTTGTGAATGGACCAAACACAGAGCTTGGTGGTGTCTCGATTCAAAAGCGGAAAGAAGTGGAATTTCCTCATGCCAAACATCATAGCCACCCAAAGGAATGGAATCAAACATGGTTCTATTGCAGAGACACCTCACCTGAGGATGAAAATCCCCTCCCCGGCTTCCGTTATCATAGATTATCCAATACTCACCCAATGCCACAACGCCTGAGCTCTTCAAAAAGGGCAAAATACGCTCCTCAAATCACCAAGCTCCGGGCCTTTATGGCAAACGGTTTAACAGGTGTGGATTTTGTGCGCCGTTGGATATCCTGGAGTATCTTGCCGCTAAGGCGGCGTCCCGGTTTAATGTGCGAATATACCGGTGAAGTTGACGATCCTCAACGCCACTTCAACATCCAATTATCTGAGGAAGAAGTTACTGAAGGGGTAAAGAAAATTCTGAATGAATCGGAACTGGTCTGTAGTCAAACCGGTCTGAATCCCTTCTACACCAACAACAAACCGCCTGCTGTAAGCATTACACTTCCTCTTCATCTCTAATATCTTTGATTTATACAAGCTGTAACCCTTCTTCTTTATATGTATAGGGTGATGACCCTTTCTGGAAATGGAAATCCATAGAGAAAGCGGCAAAGCCAACTGGAGATAAAGTGGTCAAACCAACCTGCCCGAAGACCAAAGCCGTAAAACAGACGTCAAAGTGGAAAACGGCTGACCGGATTACTATGGAACTTGATGATGATACTGATGACCCAAAAGTTGAGGTAGAACTTGACTCACTTGGCTCTCTTTTTATGCATCTTGTTAACAATGATCTTCCTCAGGAGGAGGCAGAAGCTAGTCAGGCTGAGGACGTAGAGGTAATTACCCTTTTCACTGGTTCAGACTCTATGCCAACACAAAAAACTCGCCAAACAATCCGGAAAGTAAGCTTTTCTCATCCTCTTGCTCACTTGGATCCAACATTTATTTTGAAGACTCAACAGCATGAAGCTCGCCGGACAACCCGGCACAGTGGCCAATAGGTCACCTCTACCGGTTTACCTGATACTCCGGTTCGGAAGCGCCGGTCTGAGGTCTCTCCTACTTCTGACCATTCTTACCCCAAGGCAGGTTATTTCAGATAGCCTCTTAATCCATCTGATTCAAATTATCAGGTGACACCTCCTTCCTCTTCTGGTGAATCGACAGCAACTCCACTCCCCCCTTTGAAAACTGTGGCCGGGTGAGTTATGAAAAACCTTTCCTTTCAATGCGCCCTACATCTTTTGAACAGGATATTAATCATTTTTTATTCTGTTTGCAGGGCCAAAGCCAGATCCAGCAAGAAAGCTCGGGTCGCCAATCCGCCAGAAGACCCTGTTGCCGAAGAAGAAGAACCAAGAGGTGAACCGGAGCAGACTGGTGAACCGGAAGGTCTCCATCCTGAAACAACTTTTGATGATCCGCCCCTTGACGGCCAACATACTGACGAACCAACAGATGCTGAGCATGCCGCCCCTGATACTGAACCGGCAGAACCAAACCGGGCTAATCCAATGAAAGACACTGAAATTCCATTGTCATCCACCAAAAATCCTGAAGGCCAAGGTGACGACATTATTATTACTGGAGTAGGCCACAGCTCTCCTGGTCATCCCGTCATTTTGGCTCAGCATAGTGCCAGAGAAGAGCAAATTGCTAGGGATAAAGGTAAATGGAGCAGCGACTTATCAAACTATGCTCATCTTAACGCTGATGAGCTTCATTCCGGCTTCTTGTACCGTCTGCACTCAAACCGGGATTATGAAGCCGGTTTGGTGAATTTGATGAAAGAACGATATGAGGTAAATGCTTCTCCCTTGCACATTGATTTATAGCTGAAATACTATTCCAAGTAGCCTCCAAGAGCCGTTTTATGATTGTTAATCATAAACCGGGTCTTTGTAACACTTTAAGCATCCCATCATTGATCCTTGCCAAGGCGTGTCCTCAATCATAGATAAGACTCATGTTTGAAAAATTAGATAATGTTCTGCAGCATAGCCCCCAAAGGCCGGTTTAACTTGGCAAGTTAATCCGGTTTTTAATCCAAACCGCCGGTTTAGAACAAACGTACATTAGCCCCCAAGTGTCAAGGATAATGCTTGCATTGTTCTGGAGACTTGCATAGAGGGTAGTATTTGAGAGCAAATAGGCATTAGCCCCCAAGTATGAAGTGGATAACTTGTTATATGCTTTATACTTAGTGCATAAATATGTTGTTTTGTTCAATATACCTTCAATGTTGCAGGCTGAACTGAGAAGCAAAGATGCCCAAAACTCTGACTTGCAAGAAAATGTTAAGTATCAACATGCCGAAGCTGCAAAAGCCAAAGAGGAGCTGACGCAGGCCCTGGCCGGAATGGAAAAGTTGAAAGAATCCTTTAATCAAGATCGTGCTGAATGGGAAACCGAAAAAGCCGGTTTGACCAAAAGAGCTGTAGATGCAGAGGAAGCCCTGAAACCGATGGTTGAAGAACTAGCCGGTTTGAAGCACCAAATCAACGCTGTGACCTCTGCTATTTTTGGTAAGTATCTGCTTATGTATGTTGCACCAGTCAATGAATCTTAAAACTGACCAAAAATGTTGTTAAAATCTTTGGCAGGAACTCGGATCACCCATCTTGGTGCAGATATGCGGATGAAGCTCAAAGCGGCATATACATTGTTTGAGCAGCTATACTCTGGATCTCAGCGAGCCATTAGTACGGCAGCTTATAACAAACCGGCGCCAACGTTGATTAAAGAGACCCTTGAGAAGCTGAGCATGTTACCGGCGTGTATTGTCGAGTTGAAAAGAGCCACTACGAGAGCAGGAGCATTAACCGCCCTTATTCGAGCCAAGGCCTGGATTCCAGACCTTGAAGCGGAGGATATCATTAAAGGATATCCAGGCGTTAAAGAAGACGGTTCAAACTTTGACAATGATGATCTTCGGCGGCTGACCAAGCAGATGCGGCCAACGGCCAGCAAATTGGCCGAGGACACCGATTTGTCCCATTTTCAACCGTTTTATGATGCAGAATGGAGAAGAAAGCCGACCGACATCCATGAAGTCGAAGAACTTGTGCCTCCGATTTGTAAGCACACTTACGCCCCTGATATTAACCCTTCCAATCTTATCCATGAGGAAGCAGTGTTCCAAGCGGTAACTGGAATCGATTGGTCAACGGCTGAATTCCAGCGTCTGGGGAGGGATGAAGAAGTGCCTACACCAACTGACCCTCAACCGTCAAACCGTCGGGATGAAGAGTCCTGATCCGGTCACCGGCTTATATGGCTACTGTGAAAAACAATGATACTATTTGAGCCGCTTTGAAGCTTCATGTAATAGGATAGCTGAAACTCCCTTATGTGCCATGCCATCGAGCATGTTTCATAATACTGTCGGTGTTCTGGGAACGGGGGTCCCCAGACTTGCCTGCCTGCGGCCTGCGGCGTGGCTCAAGTGGGGGCCCAACATGGCCCATCTTCACCAACACAAGACTCAAGACCCTCGCGAGGGGCCAAGCCTCGCGAGGCGGACGACACGGCGCATCCTCAGATGCAGCCTCCTCAGGCTGGCTCACGAGGAGACGGAGATATCAAGGCGGGGTACCTCGCGAGGTGCAAGTGATGCAAGCCATGATGATCGAGGGTGCCAGGCGGGCGCCAGCGCGCCCAGCGTCCTTCTTTCCTCTTTGGTGCAAAGGGGGCAAGCGCAACCGCGGAGTACCGAGGCATGAGGCAAAGGTTGCCATTCCGGTGCAACAAGACCAGGACCAAGCGGACTACGAGACGGAGGTCACCATGGAGCCCAGCATGGCGTCACCGCAGAGTCTTTCGCAGGCGAAGACCACCTTTAGTCAGGATAAGAGTACTTGTTGTCCCCCTTCAAATTAGCCCGCCATTGTTGGCTCCCTTCCCGCTCAATATTTGGGAAGAGGACCAGGGCCTCTATAAATAGGGACCCGCCACCCACGTAGCAAGGGGTTGGTTGGTTGGTTCGTTCGATCAGTTGGTAGGTCGATCAGTTCGTAGAAGGGGGATCGAAATCAGAGAGAGAGAGAGAGAGAGAGAGGTGACTGAACTCTTCCCAGCAGTTCGTTGCCCCAGCTAAGAACTGACCCTCGCGAGGCAGTTCTTCCTTGTAGGGTTCATCATAATCAGCCCCAAGAGGCAATCCATCCACCACACACTGGAGTAGGGTATTACACCACAATGGTGGCCCGAACCAGTATAAATCTTGTGTCTCTTGCGCAGTTCTTTTAGTAGTTTAGATCTTTGCGAGACGGGGAGGTTGAAGGCGTGATTTCCGCACGCACCCCAGTGTTCGAACATTAAGGGTCTGCCGGAACCCAAAATCTGACATTTGGCGCGCCAGGTAGGGGTGTGCTGGAATTCGTCTTCCACCGCTCCGTTCTCCTCGGACCATCGCATCCATGTCTGACGCTCGTCGGGCCCGTGCCGAGCGCCGGGCCGCCATCGCTTCTCGCGTCGCCCAGACAGCCCCCGTCGGTGGGCGTCCTCATCGTTCCCCGTTGCCCGCCGTCAACGCCACCACCGGCCCGGTGGGGGGCGAGCAGCAAGCATCGTCTCAGCACCCGTCCGTGCGGCAAGACGGCCGCACCACCACTCCATCGCTCGCACCGGCTGGTGCTTCGTCCCGCGCGCTCCACGCACCCTTGGAGGCTCGAGCTGCGCTCCTCGCGGCAAACGAGCTGCTGCGCTACTGCCCCGTCGACGACGTCTATGAGGAGTGGCTCGACCACGTCGCCGAGCTTGTCCGTGCCGCAGGGGGCTCTTCCGCGCCGTCCGTCCCTCTGCGCCACACTCCGCCCCACGCGGGCAACGAAGCTCCAGAGGTGCACCAGCCGCCTCCCCTCCAAGAACATGCCATGGCACCAAGGCGCTTGGCCCCTGGGTGGAACCCGCTCCGTCAGGCGCCAGCGCAGCAAGAGCGGAGCTGCCAAGAAGTTCCTCGCCCGCAAGGGGCTGCCAGGGCGCTCCCTGCTCCAGCTCCGGCGCACCAAGACCCCGCCCTGCTCATAGCTGCAGCGCGTGGGGATCCTCAAGACCAGGCTCTCCACCAACCGAAGCCTTACATGGACACCGCGGGCTGCCACGCTTACACCACTGAGCTGCGCAGCGTCGCGTGGCCCGGCAAGTTCAAGCCTGACCTGCCTCCTCGCTACGATGGCACAACCGATCCCGCAGAATTCCTCCAGCTCTATGAGCTGGGCATCGAGGCTGCCGGCGGGGATGAGAAGGTCATGGCGAACTGGTTCCCCATGGCGCTCAAGGAAGGAGCTCGAACCTGGCTCCTGAATCTGGCTCCAGGAACGATCTCCTCCTGGGACCAGATGCGCACCCGCTTCATCGCCAACTTCCAAGGTACTCGCGACCGGCCGCCCGCCGGGAGTGACATGCGCCGCATCAAGCAACAACCCGGAGAGACCCTGCAAAAGTACATCCAGCGCTTCAACAGCGCGCGCCTCAAGATCCCCAAGGTGTCCGAGGAGGCCATCATCTCTGCCTTCTCTGACGGCGTGCGCGACGTCAAGATGAAAGAGGAGCTGGCGATGCACGAAGACCTCTGCACCTCCTTGGAGCTGTTCAACTTGGCGAACAGGTGCACCAGGGCTAAGGAGGGACGCCTCTGCCTCCTCGAGCTGCCTGCCGTAGATCCAGAAGAGAAGAAGCCCAAGGCCAAGGACGTGAAGCGCAAGGGGGCTGCCGTGCTCGCGGCAGAACCAGACACAAAACGGGGCAAGGATTTGCCCGAACCCTCCAGAGGCAGCCGGTACTGTGTGTACCACGACCTCCACACCCACAACACCAACGAATGTCAAGAACTCCGCACCGTGCGAGAAGGAAGGATCGGCCGTCGCCCTGACCGTGCTGACCGAGGCTATGGCCGAGGAGGAGGAAGAAACCCAGGGCGCTGGGAAGATCGCGGCCCGCGCCCGGGGTGGCGCGACCAGCCTCGCGAGGACCGCTGGCGGGACCTACCTCGCGAGGGAGACTGGAGGGATCAGCCTCGTGAGGATCACCCTCATGGCAACGCAGGCCTACCTCCTCTGCCGCCTCCACCAAGAAGGAATGAAGACCGCCATCAAGACGAGGGGCTGGGGGCTTCCAGGAGCTGCGCGCAATCGCCTGCATCCTAGGCGGAGCTCAAGCCCCGGCCTCTCAACGTATTTTCAAGCAGTTTGCCCGCGAAGTGAATGCAGTTCTCCCCAAGCTCGAAGCAACGCGCCCCCTCAGGTGGTCGGCGTGCGCCATCACGTTCAGCTCGGCAGACCAGCTCAAGTGCGCGGCCACAGCAGGAGTCCTCCCGATGCTCTGCTCCCCAGTCATCAGCAACGTGCTGGTCACCAAGACCCTCATCGATGGTGGGGCGGGGCTCAACGTCCTGTCCGTGGAGACCTTCAACAACCTCCAAGTGCCCTATGACCAGCTTCAGCCAACCAAGCCTTTCTCCGGGATCACCGACGGTTCCACAGTCCCGATCGGGCAGGTCCGCCTCCCTGTCACCTTCGGGGCCCGCAACAACTACCGCACCGAGCTCATCGACTTCGATGTCGCCCACATCCGCCTGCCGTACAACGCCATCCCTGGGTACCCAGCGCTGGCCAAGTTCATGGCTGCGACTCACCACGGCTACAACGTCCTCAAGATGCCAGGAAGTGACGGAGTCATCACGGTGCCCTATGAAGAGAAGGATGCAGTGTGTTCCCTGGAGAGAGCCTATCAGGCCGCGTCGCTAGAAGACCCAGACCACGGAAGCAGGAGGCTTCCTGAGGCCACCCCCAAGAAGAAGAAGACATCGTCAGGCTCGGCCCCTCAGGAGGTAGGCCCCTCAGGGCCCGTGTTTGCCCAGGGGGACCCTCCTTCCATCGCATAGGGAAGCGCGCCCGGCGCCCTCCTCAGGCAGGGCTCAGGGGCTCTCACCTGGAGGGCCACCGACCTAGCCAGGGTCACGAGGGAGGCGCTTGGGCACCATGTGGAAGCGTGCTTCACGGCTCGTTTCCCCGAGAAGGAGCCAGGCGAGGAAGGCCGGACCAGCACGAGTTCGTCAGCAATGCCATTCAAGAACTGCAGGAGTCAAGGATCATGAGAGGTTGCCGCCGCCTACCAGCTGTGGCCCCACATCTAGGTGAGGATGGTGGGCTGCGCGCCTGCGTCGACGTACCAGGGCTCAATCGGATCGCCACAACGGAGCGCCTCTGGCCCTCGCAAGTGGGGCGCTGCGGAGGTCCACCCCACAGCTATGTTCGCATGCCCTACGGTCTGTCGAGCACGGCTGCGGCGCACCAGCGCCTCATAAGGGACATCATGGAGGCTCACGAAGACAGGCATTCCGCGGCCATGGCGGAGATGAAGACAGCTCGCGAGGAGTCACCAGTGCCTCCGGAGCCTCCCGAGGCCTTGGGGCCTGGAGGCTTGTGAGGATCGGCTTCCGCAGCCCACCGAGCCTACTGCGCCAACGCCACTTCGCCAACGACATTCTCAGGTGACATCTTCTGAGCCTAATTCCCAGCTGGGAGCGCCCTCCCAGGGTTGCATCACTCCCAGGCCGCGTGGGTCCGTCCCCGCGGCATGTATCTGCATTTACTTCTCGGTCGTTAGTTTGCCTTGATTGCGGGCGCCCCTCGGGCTGCATCATCCCCAAGCCGCTGGGGCCAGGCCCAGCAGCGTGTATCTCCATCGCGTTTATTTCCAACTATGCATTTGCCTATCACACTTGATTGCATGATGCCCGTCCGCGGCATCCCTTCTTCTCCATGTTGACTACTTGCACGTTAAAGGGGGGGTGCCTGAGCATCGCGACTCAGGGCTCTTACTGGCTCTCCAGCCCTCACCCTCTGGCCTTGTCCATGGCATCGCGACCTGGCATACCAGCGACGGCTGAGACAAGCTCGAGGGCCGGGACCCGAGGATGTAGAGTACCGGCATCTAACCAAATTTTGCAGGGACACATCTCAAGATACGGTCCAGTGCCAGGCGCAACCCGCCTAGAGGTAGGGCACCGTGAGTTCCTGAAAACACAAGTGCTCCCTAGGTGGTTTTGATAATTGATGACAACATATCTCTTGTTGGACTAACGTTTTCATCTAGTATGTTTCAGATAAGTTCAACAATAGAGTGGCATGGACTAAAGGTTGTGGGAAGTTCTCCAAGATGCTAAGGACAAAGGATTGGCTAAAGCTTGAAGCTCAAGACTCTTCATTTCACATTTTAGTGATCCAAGATCACATTGAGTCCATAGGAAAAGCCAATACTATCAAGGAGGGATGAGGTGTTGCTTAATGAACCTCTTGCTTCATGTGCTTAATGATATGCTCCAAAATCCTCAGCTACTTTCCCACTTCCACATATGACCTAAACCTAAAGCCAAACTCGGACCTACCGATTATTCCTATCCGGCGCCACCGAGTTTCACTTGTCATAGCCACTGCCAGAAACCCTAATCAGTTCGATCTCACCGATGGGATCTCAGTCTCACCGGGATGGGCTTGCAAACTCTCTGTTACCTATTGCATTATTCTCGGTCCCACCGAGATATGCAATCACTCCCATCGAGTTTGCGTGGCCAACTCTCTGTTTTGCTTATTACCCAAAACGGTCCCACCGAGTTTGAGTAATCAGTCAAACCGAGTTTTGGATTTTCCCTAACCCTAGCACATCGGTCCCACCAAGTTGTTCCAATCGGTCCCACCGAAATTCATAACGGTCACTAGGTTTACCATTTCGGTCCGACCGAGTTTTCTGATTCGGTCCCACCGAGATTGGTAAATTGTGTGTAACGGTTGGATTTTGTGTGGAGGCTATAAATACCCCTCCACCTCCTCTTCACTCATGGAGAGAGCCATCAGGCTAAACCTACACTTCCAGCATCCTATTTCTGAGAGAGAACTACCTACTCATGTGTTGAGGCCAAGACATTCCATTTCTACCATATGAATCTTGATCTCTAGCCTTCCCCAAGTTGCTTTCCACTCAAATCTTCTTTCCACCAAATCCAAAACCTATGAGAGAGAGTTGAGTGTTGGGGAGACTATCATTTGAAGCACACGAGCAAGGAGTTCATCATCAACACACCATTTGTTACTTCTTGGAGAGTGGTGTCTCCTAGATTGGCTAGGTGTCACTTGGGAGCCTCCGACAAGATTGTGGAGTTGAACCAAGGAGTTTGTAAGGGCAAGGAGATCGCCTACTTCATGAAGATCTACCGCTAGTGAGGCAAGTCCTTCATGGGCGATGGCCATGGTGGGATAGACAAGGTTGCTTCTTCGTGGACCCTTCGTGGGTGGAGCCCTCCGTGGACTCGCACAACCGTTACCCTTCGTGGGTTGAAGTCTCCATCAACGTGGATGTAGGATAGCACCACCTATCCGAACCACGGGAAAAACATCCGTGTCTCCGATTGCGTTTGAATTCTCCAAACCCTTCCCTTTACATTCTTTCAAGTTGCATGCTTTACTTTCCGCTGCCTATATACACTTTGCATACTTGCTTGATATGTATTGTGAGTGCCGAAATTATGCTTAAACTCCACTTAAACCCAAAAAGCTTAAAAATTGCAACTTTGGCATGAAGTGTCTAATCACCCCCCTCTAGACACATCTACTTCAAGGTCCTACAAGTGGTATCAGAGCTTTGGTCTCCATTGCCTTGGTTTAATCACCATTGGAGGAAGATGGATGTGTCTACTTTAGGGAGTCTTAGACATAGAGTGCCTATTCTTGATGGAGAATATTTTCATGAGTGGAAAAATGAGATGCTTGTAATCTTCAACCAATATCATTTGAACAACTATATTGCTAGCCCTTGTGCACCTCACATTGATCCTTTGCATCCTACCCTAGATGAAGATATTGACATGATTTGCAATCTTAGAACTATTGAGCTCATCATTAGAGGATTGCCCAAAAACTTGATTGCTAGTTTGTCCACTCTTAATTGTGCTTATACTATATGGAAATTTCTTGAGGAACGATTTCCCGACCATTCCTTAAAAATTTTGGATAAAATTCTCCATAAATCTATTGCCTCGAGTAAGATGAACTCTAGTGATCCTAACCTTGGTGATTGTCTACTTGAGCTTGCCGATCTCAAGCGAGCTAAGGGGGATGTTGGAATCATTAGTGATATTATATTCGAAGCTATAAGAATTCATAAAAGTGACCATTTTGATGATCATTTATCTAATGAATTACCCTCTCTAGGAAATGATGAGTCACAAGATCATGGTGAACATGAATACTATGATGATGATGATGATGATAGTGACTTCAATCTTGATGATGCAATGAGACACTTTGGTCTTACGGCAAATCTCCGGGGATATGAATCAGGAGGAAAGGAATGGGTTCTTGATAGTGGATGTACTGATCATATGACCGGGGATGAGGAGATGTTCCGTGAGCTTGCTAAAAATGACGGCCCTCGAAAATATGTCACCTTTGGTGATAATTCAAAGGGTAAAGTAGTTGGCCTTGGTAAGGTGGCCATCTCACATGATAGTTCCATTCAAAATGTCATGCTCGTTGAATCTCTCGGCTACAACTTACTTTCAGTATCTAGACTTGCTGATTTCGGTTTAAATGTCCTATTTACTGAGGTAGATTGCCAAGTGTTTCGTGGAGACAATCATAAAATGGTCTTTACCGGTAGGCCTAAAGGTGACCTTTACATTGTCGACTTCTCTAAAAAGGCACAACCCAAAACTTGATTTATTGTGAAATCCTCAAAAGGTTGGTTGTGGCATAGATGACTAGGTCACGTTGGCATGAGAAACCTTGACAAGCTTATTAAAGGAAATCATATCCTTGGAGTTAATGATGTCATATTTGACAAGGACAGACTTTGCAGCGCTTGTCAAGCAGGTAAACAGGTTGGAGGAAGACATCCCGTGAAGAACATCATGACCACAAGGAGGGCACTCGAGCTACTTCATATGGATCTTTTTGGTCCCAACGCCTACAAGAGTCTCGGTGGAAATTCTTTTGGTTTAGTTATAGTTGATGATTTTTCAAGATTTACGTGGGTGTTCTTTCTTAATGACAAGTCATAGGTTCAGAAGATCTTCAAAAACTTCGCTAGGAAGGCCCAAAACCAGTTTGACTGAAGATCAAGAAGGTTCGGAGTGACAACGGAACGGAGTTCAAGAACGTAAATGTGGACACCTTTCTTGACGAAGAAGGGATTTCACACGAGTTCTCGGCTACGTACACACCTCAACAAAATGGAGTTGTTGAGAGGAAGAACCGGACGCTCATCGAAATGGCAAGAACAATGCTTGATGAATACAAGACGCCAAAGCATTTTTGGACAGAAGCGGTTGAGACAGCTTGTCATGCAACAAATCGCTTGTATCTTCACAAGCTACTCGGCAAGACGGCATACGAGCTCCTCACCGGTAACAAACCCCAAGTTGGATACTTTCGAGTATTCGGCTCAAAGTGCTACATTCTTGATAAACATCATCGTTCAAAGTTTGCTCCTAAATCTCATGAAGGTTTCCTACTTGGTTATGGCTCAAACTCTCACACTTACCGTGTCTACAACAATTTCACCCGAAAGGTTGAGGAGACGGTAGATGTGAAGTTTGATGAATCTAATGGCTCGCAAGTAGAGCAATTGCCAATTGATGTAGGAGACAAAGACCCTTCAGAAGCAATCCAAGACTTGCCCATAGGCAAAGTTCATCCAACGGAGGTGAAGGAGAGTACTTCATCCGTCCAAGTGGAGGCTTCTACTTCACAACAAGGTGAACCAAGAATTGATAGGGAAGCATCCACAAGTGGGACACACCAAGATGAAGAAGACAAGGAAATGCATCAAGATGAACATCAACAACCTCCTTCTCCACCACGACAAGACAATGACAACGTCAACAATGAAGAAGGCCAAGAAGAAGAACAAGATGAAGAAAATGTTCAACGAAGACCCAAGCAAAAGCTCTCACGAGTTCGAGAAAGAATTGCCAAAGATCATCCCGTCGAGCAAATCTTCAATGATATACAAACCGGGAGAATCACTCGCTCAAAAACTCATTTAGCTAACTTTTGTGAAAACTATTCATTCATCTCTAGCATTGAACCTATGAAGTTTGAAGAAGCATTGGAAGATCCGGATTGGATAAACGCCATGCATGAAGAACTACACAACTTTGAGAGAAACCAAGTTTGGACATTGGTTGAGAAGCCCGACGACAACCACAACATCATTGGTACCAAATAGGTGTTTCGCAACAAGCAAGATGAAGATGGACAAGTGGCTCGCAACAAAGCACGTCTCGTCGCCCAAGGGTACACACAAGTCGAAGGTATGGACTATGGTGAGACATATGCTCCCGTTGCTAGACTTGAGTCCATTCGCATCTTACTTGCCTATGCTAATCACCATAACATCACCTTGTACCAAATGGACATTAAAAGTGCTTTTCTAAATGGTGAAATAGAGGAGGAAGTTTATGTCAAACAACCTCCTGGCTTTGTCAATCCTAAGAAACCTAATCATGTTTACAAACTTCACAAAGCTCTTTATGGTCTTAAACAAGCTCCTAGAGCATGGTATAAATGCTTGACCAAGTTCCTTATTACAAGTGGTTTCGAAATTGGTAAAATTGATTCTACTCTTTTTACTAAAAGGGTTAATGGAGAACTATTTGTATGCCAAATTTATGTTGATGATATCATATTTGGTTCAACTAACCCTCTCTTTAGTGAAAAGTTTGGAAAGCTAATGTCAGAAAAGTTTGAGATGTCTATGATGAGTGAACTCAAATTCTTTCTCGGTTTGCAAATGAAGCAAACTAAGGAAGGTACATTTGTCTCTCAAACAAAGTACACCAAGGACTTATTCAAGAAGTTCAATATGCAAGAATGCAAAGGTATGTCTACACCCATGCCTACTAGTGGACATAATGATCTGACCAAAGATGGTGAACCGGTTGATCAAAAGGTTTATCGCTCTATGATTGGTTCATTGTTATACCTATGTGCTTCACGTCCCGATATTATGCTAAGTGTGTGCATGTGTGCAAGATATCAAGCTGCCCCTAAAGAATGTCATCTTAAGGCAGTGAAAAGGATAGTTAGATACTTAATTCATACACCAAATTTTGGCATTTGGTACCCTAAGAGGTCTTCTTTTGATCTTGTTGGCTATTCCGACTCGGATTATGCCGGAGACAAGGTTGATAGAAAGTCAACTTCGGGTACTTGTCAATTTCTTGGTAGATCTCTTGTGTCCTGGTCCTCCAAGAAACAAAACTCAGTATCCTTATCCACCGCCGAAGCGGAATACATTGCCGCTGGTTCATGTTGTGCTCAATTACTTTGGATGACCCAAACTCTTAAAGATTATGGGATCTATGTGAAACATGTTCCACTGCTTTGTGACAATGAAAGTGCTATCAAAATTGGTCATAATCCTGTACAACATTCTCGAACTAAGCATATTGAAGTTCGTCATCATTTCATTCGAGATCATGTTGCTAAGGGTGACATAGATCTTAAGCATGTTCGCACTGATAAGCAATTAGCGGATATATTCACTAAACCACTTGATGACAAAGTGTTTTGCAGGTTGAGAGGAGAATTGAACATCATTGATGCTTCGAACTTGGAGTAGGAACTCCATTGGATACATGCAAGACATGAGCTTATGACTAATCCATGATATATCTCTTATGATGACTATCTTATGTCTTGGATATATTTGTGCCTTGCATGTTGTCTAACCCATGTAGGTGCTTGGTTGAATCTAATTCCATGAGATTGTGATTCACTCACATCTTGAGCAATCTTTACATCACCAAGACTCTACACAATGATGGTTGAAGACAAGGAAGCACAAAATCATTCAAACATATCCTTTGACAAATCCTATGTTGAGCTTCATGAATGTCATTTTTTTATACACAAGTGCTTTTCCTTGCTAGAACTAATCCATGTAGGTAGATGAACTCAAACTCCAAGTGGTGCTCCAAACTCTTGATGGGCTACATCAACCACGAGCACCCACACAAGCTCAACTACATGAGAAAGAACCACACCACCACCCAAGGTATGTTGTTCCATCTTAGAGAAGCTTTACTCCGAGACATGAGTCAAAGCAACTCAACAAGATGTGAATACATCAAGATGCTTAAACGAAAAATGGTAACCCCATTTTGAGCTTAAACGATGAGTATGACCTATGATCAAGTGTTCTCACTTGACTCCTAAGTCAATATACTCTAACATAGGTGACTATGTCACCGCCCAACTCTAGATGAAGTTCTCTTGTGTTCCTTCTTTGTGTTATTGCATTTGTGTCATGCTTGTGTAGTTGTTCCCTTTCTCTTTTTCACTTCATCTAGATCTTTCTGTCTTTTTTTTTCTTTTCTTTTCTTTTTGTTTTTGTTCTGCATTTTCTGCATTTAATTCATTGCAAATCTTTGTGAGATCTTACATGTCTAGTGAGCTGAGGTGACAAGTGTTTTTCTCTGTGTAAACTCGGTTTCACCGACTTGCAATCTTCGGTCCAACCGAATCTTTTCGGTACCACCGAAATATGCCACTCGGTGCCACCGACTTTGCAGTCAGAAAGACAGTTTGCCACTTGCTCTACATTTCTACTCTCCAGCTCCACTCAATGAATCTTGTCCTCTACAAGCATCACAATTTTATTCTTTGCTTTATGCTGAATCTCAAGGACCAAACCTCTTGACTCACACTCTAGAAGATCCCTTCTTGGAAATTGATGTCAAAGGGGGAGAGAGATCACATCAAAGCCTATCTTCGGGGAGAGAAAGATCACATCACAATACTAAAGGGGGAGAGAAAGTCTCAAGGATCCCAGATGCTTGATGTTCAAGAGGAGAGATGTCACATGTCTTTTTAGGGGGAAAGACATATTCATTTGTATCTTTCAGCTCTAATTTTCTGTTCCCTATCTTCTCCCAATATCCCATGAAAAATTCAGGGGGAGCAGACACCCATGGGAAAGAAATCAGTCAAATTCATTGCATATCTTTACTCTTGGGGGCATGTTGAATTCAATGTAGTACCTAGCACTTACTCTCTACATGTCATCCCAGTCTTGGTACTCTTGTGGTTTCTTTTGTTTGCCCTGGCTAGTGGATGTACCTGTGTTATCTAACTTTGTTTGTGCAGGTTCATTCTATCCTAAGCCAACTCAAAAACTACAAGGTAAGTGTATGCATCAAAATCATGAGTATGAGGAGTTCTTGCTTATGTACATACTGTTTGCAAGAAGGACTCATGAGCATGAAGGTATTTTCCTTGATAATCTTTTACTTTGATGCATATGGCCAAGATACATGTAACACATTGCCTACTCTATCATGTTTATGCTCTCACATGCTTCTATATTTTATATTCATATGATTGCATACATGTGGGGGAGCCTATGTTTGTTACATGTCCTTCCAAAGCTTTACTTGCTGTTCTTTACATCTTTATCTAAAGCTTTGATGTATATTGCCATCAATTACCAAAAAGGGGGAGATTGAAAGCACAAGTGCTCCCTAGGTGGTTTTGATAATTGATGACAACATATCTCTTGTTGGACTAACGTTTTCATCTAGTATGTTTCAGATAAGTTCAACAATAGAGTGGCATGGACTAAAGGTTGTGGGAAGTTCTCCAAGATGCTAAGGACAAAGGATTGGCTAAAGCTTGAAGCTCAAGACTCTTCATTTCACATTTTAGTGATCCAAGATCACATTGAGTCCATAGGAAAAGCCAATACTATCAAGGAGGGATGAGGTGTTGCTTAATGAACCTCTTGCTTCATGTGCTTAATGATATGCTCCAAAATCCTCAGCTACTTTCCCACTTCCACATATGACCTAAACCTAAAGCCAAACTCGGACCTACCGATTATTCCTATCCAGCGCCACCGAGTTTCACTTGTCATAGCCACTGCCAGAAACCCTAATCAGTTCGGTCTCACTGATGGGATCTCGGTCTCACCGAGATGGGCTTGCAAACTGTCTGTTACCTATTGCATTATTCTCGGTCCCACTGAGATATGCAATCGGTCCCACCGAGTTTGCTTGGCCAACTCTCTATTTTGCTTATTACCCAAATCTGTCCCACCGAGTTTGAGTAATCGGTCAAACCGAGTTTTGGATTTTCCCTAACCCTAGCACATCGGTCCCACCGAGTTGTTCCAATCGGTCCCACCGAAATTCATAACGGTCACTAGGTTTACCATTTCGGTCCGACCGAGTTTTCTGATTCGGTCCCACCGAGATTGGTAAATTGTGTGTAACGGTTGGATTTTGTGTGGAGGCTATAAATACCCCTCCACCTCCTCTTCACTCATGGAGAGAGCCATCAGGCTAAACCTACACTTCCAGCATCCTATTTCTGAGAGAGAACTACCTACTCATGTGTTGAGACCAAGACATTCCATTTCTACCATATGAATCTTGATCTCTAGCCTTCCCCAAGTTGCTTTCCACTCAAATCTTCTTTCCACCAAATCCAAATCCTATGAGAGAGAGTTGAGTGTTGGGGAGACTATCATTTGAAGCACAAGAGCAAGGAGTTCATCATCAACACACCATTTGTTACTTCTTGGAGAGTGGTGTCTCCTAGATTGGCTAGGTGTCACTTGGGAGCCTCCGACAAGATTGTGGAGTTGAACCAAGGAGTTTGTAAGGGCAAGGAGATCGCCTACTTCATGAAGATCTACCGCTAGTGAGGCAAGTCCTTCATGGGCGATGGCCATGGTGGGATAGACAAGGTTGCTTCTTCGTGGACCCTTCGTGGGTGGAGCCCTCCGTGGACTCGCACAACCGTTACCCTTCGTGGGTTGAAGTCTCCATCAACGTGGATGTAGGATAGCACCACCTATCCGAACCACGGGAAAAACATCCGTGTCTCCGATTGCGTTTGAATTCTCCAAACCCTTCCCTTTACATTCTTGCAAGTTGCATGCTTTACTTTCCGCTGCCTATATACACTTTTCATACTTGCTTGATATGTATTGTGAGTGCCGAAATTATGCTTAAACTCCACTCAAACCCAAAAAGCTTAAAAATTGCAACTTTGGCATGAAGTGTCTAATCACCCTCCTCTAGACACATCTACTTCAAGGTCCTACAGTCCCGCGCTGGCTCACGGGTGCCCAGATACACCTCACCTACTCCAACCAGCAAGTTCTTGAGTGACTAACGATCGACTAATGGCCGCCACGGCGACACCATCTTCTTTCTGTGATGACCCTGCAGGATCCTTGGAGGGGACTGCGCTAGCGAAGGCCCTCACGAGGTTCCCTTCACCCTCGCCCGCGCGAACCGCTTGCACGTTAAAGGGGGGGGGTGCCTGAGCATCGCGACTCGGGGCTCCTACTGGCTCTCCAGCCCTCACCCTCTGGCCTTGTCCACGGCATCGTGACCTGGCATACCAGCGACGGCTGAGACAAGCTCGAGGGTCGGGACCCGAGGATGTAGAGCAGAAAGGGGAGCAGAGGCGAGGGAGAAGGGGCTCACGAGGACCTTGCCGAGTGATTCCGCTCCTACCGACGCACGAACCCGACGGCACACCAGGAATAATCCCCGATCCTCAAGATAAGTCACCATCCATAACACTGGCTACTGTGGCACTACCCCCGCACCTAAAGCAATTCCGTACTAGCGACGTTGCTTCCCTTTCTCACCGAGCAACGGCTGCTTGGGTGCCAAGGGGGACCTCCTAAGCATCGCGACTCAGGGGCTCTTACCCGACCCCGGGTCGCTCACCTCCTGGCCTTTACCACGGCATCGTGACCTGGCATACCAGCGACGGCTGACGCCACCTTGGGACTGGGACCTGTCGGCGTAGAGCACCAAGCCCTCGCGAGGTTCGAAAGGGAGAACTAAGCTATGACGAAATCAGCAACTCACACAAATCTAGAGCGAAGGTCATGTATTAACAAACAGGACTAGAGACACCTTACAAGCCCCCGTGGGGCGCATTTTGATTCCTGGCAGGGAACGGATCCTAAGGAGTTCTAACTACACAGGCTCCTGCAGAAGATGCCATCATCAACAGTGGGCCGTCAGGCGCCGGCGCCAACCCCATCCAGATCTGGGTCGGCGACGGCCTGACGAGCCCGCCATGCTCCGGGAGCGGCGCCGGCTCGAGGGCTCGAAGCTGTCGTCGCTCGTCTCCGGAGTCGCGAAGATTTCACTGGAGTCGCTGGACCCCCCGGCGCCTTCGCCAAGGGAGCGGTCGACGGGCCTAGCCCTCAACAGGGCAAGGTCCTGGCCACCTCTCCCGTGGCAACACTCCAGCCGGAGCCCGATCGCGTCGAAGGCCTTGAAGAACATCATCGCAGCGCCATCATACTCCAGGTGGACCGTGAAGACGCCCCTCTCCTTGCAAACCTGGGCGACTTCTCTCCAGCCGCGGGACAAGTAGACCTCGCCCGGGGCAGCGACCACGACCTCTGCCTCGGTCGCAAGGGCGCTGCAGCCGGTGTGCTGCAGGCAGACCTCCAGAGGCCCTCCTGGAGGGACGACGGAGGCGAAGAAGGGAGGCAGACGGATCCAGGATTGAAGAGGAACGACGACGTGGAGCACGAACTCGTGGGAGGAGCCCTCGGCGTGGACTCTGGGAGGAACAACCCACGCCTTCGTGACCCGACGGCGCCTACGACGGCGCCGACCGCGGAGATCAGCATCGACACCCTCAGGGCCCTCGGCGGGGGCATACAAAGGAAGCGGGAACCCCGGCGAAGCCCGGTCGCACCGGGGCCTCGGCTCCACCTGACGGTCTTCCTCGCCCCGGCTACAAAGGGCGAGCCGCTTCTTCGGTGGGAGCGGGTCTGGCCCCTCTCGAAGAGTCTTTCCCTTCTCCGCTGCAGAGAACCGGCGTATTGGAGCCATCCCAGCAAGGCGGAGCAAGGATTGGGAAGAAGGAGAAGCCAGGAGGAATGGACCGGAAGGGCACGCGCCGTACAGTACTTATAATCGGCGAAGGCCAACCGCCGGCCTCCACGATCACAGGTAATCATGACATGATTTGCATGCAGGTACTCGTCCAGCTCGCGCGATCACCAAGGCGTCGTGGGGAAGTGGATTCGCCCATGTCCAATCAACCGCCACGCGGCGTCCAAGGCCGCAGGCTGTTAGGGCCCGCGGCGCTTCGCCCTTGCCCTTTCGCCTCGCGGCACGGCCAAGTCTGTGCGCGCCTTGGGCCCGGGGGCTACTATCGGCGTTCTGGGAATGGGGGTCCCTAGACTTGCCTGCCTGTGGCCTGCGGCGTGGCTCAAGTGGGGGCCCAACATGACCCATCTTCACCAACACAAGACTCAAGACCCTCGCGAGGGGCCAAGCCTCGCGAGGTGGACGACACGCGCATCCTCAGACGCAGCCTCCTCAGGCTGGCTCGTGAGGAGACGGAGATATCAAGGCGGGGTACCTCGCGAGGTGCCATTGACGCAAGCCATGACGATCGAGGGTGCCAGGCGGGCGCCAGCGCGCGCAGCGTCCTTCTTTCCTCTTTGGTGCAAAGGGGGCAAGCGCAACCGCGGAGTACCGAGGCATCATGCAAAGGTTGCCATTCCGGTGCAACAAGACCAGGACCAAGCGGACTACGAGACGGAGGTCACCATGGAGCCCAGCATGGCGTCACCGTAGAGTCTTTCGCAGGCGAAGACCACCTTTAGTCAGGATAAGAGTACTTGCTGTCCCCCTTCAAATTAGCCCGCCATTGTTGGCTCCCTTCCCGCTCAATATTTGGGAAGAGGACCAGGGCCTCTATAAATAGGGACCCGCCACCCACGTAGCAAGGGGTTGGTTCGTTCGTTCGTTTAATCAGTTGGTAGGTCGATCAGCTCGTAAAAGGGGGATCGAAATCAGAGAGAGAGAGAGAGAGAGGTGACTGAAATCTTCCCAGCAGTTCGTTGCCCCAGCTAAGAACTGACCCTCGCGAGGCAGTTCTTCCTTGTAGGGTTCATCATAATCAGCCCCAAGAGGCAATCCATCCACCACACACTGGAGTAGGGTATTACACCACAATGGTGGCACGAACCAGTATAAATCTTGTGTCTCTTGCGCAGTTCTTTTAGTAGTTTAGATCTTTGCGAGACGGGGAGGTTGAAAGCGTGATTTCCGCGCGCACCCTAGTGTTCGAACCTTAAGGGTCTGCCGGAACCCGAAATCCGACAAATACTTTGTGAAAATCTGTGCCGCCCTTTGGGATATATTCATGCATAACCCATGACGAATTCCGTTCCTGGGTACAACAACTTAAAAGTGTCTAGCGGTTTACCGCTAGACGTATCATGACATCCAAGAAGTATATAGTACCTAGATGAATAATCAAGTGTTTGTACAAAAACTAATGTACAGAACATACCTCATTGATTGACCAAACGTGTATACGGCAAAGGTGTTAATAACAATCCGGAACGTTGATAACCCCATCTTCATAATGCCGGTCTATATATTAAACCGGACCGGGATAACACCAGATTTTCTTTATAACACTAGAGATTTAGTCAAACCAGACCGGGTCAATGAACACCGGTTTGTAATTGATCATGTGCCCACAACTTGAAGTTGAAAAGCAAGCCGGGTCAAGGACGCCGGTTTGTCAAAAAATACTTATGATTTTCAACAAACAAAATGCAAATAGGAAAATATGCAAGCTTTTTACGAGCTGCCAGGCTCCAAATCGAGGCTTTTCATGGGCTGCCAGGCCTCTGAGTTAAACCATTTAACAAAGCCTTCTAAGATGGGCTTCCAATTAACCAATCATCATTTTAACTGTGACAAGTTCAGGGTCTGTAAAAGATTGACTTGTCAAACGTTCGATGGGTCATACCAGGATTACCTGGACAGGAGAGGCTTACTTGATGAAGGTAGGTTAACCCGGGTTTTTAGGTGAATACACCAGGCTTCCAAGCCGTGGCTTGATAGCCAATTACGAGGGTCCTTTCAAACTCTTTGTTGCTTTGCAAAAAGAGCCCCCAAGTAACTTTGTGAGCGATGTGCAGTGTGTGCCCATGTTTGAGTCTGTACTGTGTACAACACTCTCTTTGGCTCCACAAATTTTACCCTTTGTGGCTTAAATGTCTATCAAGAGGTGTAGCTATGGTGTGAGGACAACCAAGCCCCCTAGTGATATCCCTTCATGGTTTAAAAGCCGATCAAGAGGTGTAGCTGTAGTTCAAATATGACCAAGCCCCCTAGTGATTTTTTATATCTATGCAGCTGCTAAAGCCAGATTAAAAGACTCCGCTTTGTCCGTTGACTTGTAAAAGCACACACATGATATAAAAAGAACAGATACCCCGTTTATAACAGAGGCTCCAGTTTATTATATGATATATACACTGTCATAAATATGTACAGATGAAGAGCCGATGGCTTCAAGTATAGTAAGGCCGAAGGAGAGCTATGTTCCATGGCCGCTTGGTCTCCTCCTCCGATTTGACGTGAGTCTTCATGCTCTCGAACATCAATGAGGTAGTAAGATCCGTTGTGCAGATTTTTGCTGACCACAAAGGGTCCTTCCCAAGGTGGCGATAACTTGTGCATATCAGTCTGATCCTGGATGAGCCGGAGCACCAAATCACCTTCTTGAAAGGTTCTGGTTTTAACCCGGCGGCTGTGATAACATTGGAGATCTTGTTGATAAATTGCTGATCGTGCTGCTGCGAGATCACGCTCTTCATCCAACAGGTCCAGTGAATCCTGACGTGCTTTCTCATTATCAGCTTCAACATAAGCTGCCACACGGGGCGAATCGTGACGGTTGTCACTAGGAAGAACCGCCTTCGCTCCATAAACCATGAAGAAAGGTGTGTAACCCATAGACCTATTGGGTGTGGTGTTGATGCTCCATAACACATAAGGTAGCTCCTCAACCCGACAACCCGGCGTCCGCTTTAAGGGAACCATAAGCCTTGGTTTGATACCCCGTAGAATTTCTTAATTTGCCCTTTCTGCTTGACCATTAGATTGGGGGTGAGCCACCGACGCTAGATCAAGCCGGATGTGCTCATGTTGACATAATTCTTCCATCTCCCCTTTTGACAGATTAGTACCATATCTGTTATAATGCCATGTGGAAAACCAAACCGGAATATCACCTCCTTGATGAATTGAACCGCCGTGGCTACATCACACTTGCTGACTGGCTCTGCCTCCACCCATTTAGTGAATTTATCAACTGCTACTAACAGGTGGGTCCTTTTGTCCTTAGAATGCTTGAAGGGTCCAACCATATCAAGCCCCCAAGTTGCAAACGGCCACGTAATTGGAATCATCTGCAACTCTTGAGCCGGAACATGCGCACGGCAGGCAAATTTTTGACATCCATCACATCCCTTGACTAAATCCTCCGCATCAGCATGTGCCGTCAACCAGTAAAAACCGTGGCGAAAAGCTTTGGCAACCAACGACTTTGAACTGGCGTGGTGACCGTAATCCCCTTCATGGATTTCTCGCAAAATCTCACAACCTTCTTGAGGAGAAACACAACGCTGAATTGCTCCTGAAATACTGTAACGATGTAACTCCCCGTTGAGTATGGTTATGGACTTGGAACGCCGGATTATCTGCCGAGCCAAAGTTTCATTGTTTGGTAACTCGCCCAGGTTGAAGAACTAGCCGGTTTGAAATGCCAAATCAATGCTATGACCTCTGCTATCTTTGGTAAGTGTATGCTTACGTATATTGCGCCATTCGATGAATCTTATAACTGACCAAAATGTTGATAAAATCATTGGCAGACACTCGGATCTCTCATCTTGGTACAGATATGCGGATGAAGCTCAAAGCGGCATATACATTGGTTGAACAGCTATACTCTGGGTCTCAACGGGTTATTAGCACGGCAGCTTATAACAAACCGGCTCCAACTTTGATTAAGGAACCCCTTGAGAAGCTGGGCATGTTACTAGCCCGTATTGCCGAGTTGAAGAGAGCAGCTGCTAGAGCAGGAGCTTTAACCGCCCTTATTCGAGCCAAAGCCTGGATTCCAGACCTTGAAGCGGAGGATGTCATGAAAGGATACTGTCGGAGTAAATAGCCATGGGTAGCCCAGCCGGCTTCCCCTGGCCCATCAGAAAAAATTACGAGCCCGTTCGGCTCTCAAGAAGACTCAAGACCTGGGCCGCCTCCCCCCTTGCCGACTACCTTCCTGGCCGGCTTCAGGGGCGGCCCGCCCTTTACCCTTATAAAGAAAGCTGTGGAGGGCCGACTACGAGAAGCCAGCTGCAGCAAGGCCGGCTACGAGAAGCCCGCTACAGCAAGGCCGGCTACGAGAAGCCGGCTCCCATAAAGCAGTCAAAGCCGTACCCGCAATGTACACGTCCACCCTGCGATGATGAAGCAGGGCGTGGCTACAGTGGAGCCTGCCACCCCCAAAACTCGGAGCATGCCTGGTACAGTGCGCCGTACGGGAGGCCACGACCCGTCCGGCGTGGCACTGTTGCCACGGCGGCTTCGACGCCGTCCACGACGGGCCGCCAGCGTGGCCCCCGAGGCGGTGGGCCCCTTCGGGCAGAGAGATACCGAAGGCGGCCGCACCTCCTCTCAAGCCGGCAAGATAGAGGGCCGGCTTCCCGTAGCCGGCCTGCCACCTTCCTCGAAGGAGACGCCCATTAAGGAGACAAGATACGGCGGGGCTATAGTAATCGCCCGGCAGGGCGGCGGTACTGTAGCCACGCTTACCCCGACCAAGCCCGTGTCAACCGCACGGAGTAACAGTAACCAGTCACCGACCAGGCCCTGGCCTGTGGGGCCTGCCTGTCGACCAAGGAGCCGGCAACCGGCAGGACCCACCAGCCGGCGGGCCCCAGTAGCCGGCGCAGAAGCCGGCGAGCATAGTCACAGATAGCTGGGCCCCGCGCCCAGCCGGATTACCATTGTACCCCCGGGGGTAGGCCTATATAAACCCCCCGGTGCACCCATGCAAAGGGCTGGACTCTCAAGTTAGACCTAGACACCATACAAGGAGAGGAAGCAAGCTAGCTGAGCCCTTCTTCCTCCTTCCAGCCAAAACAGCTCAAGGAGCATTGTGTAGCTACTTGTTTATATAGCAACCATGCGGAGACCTCGCAGAGCAGCAGTAGGGGTGTTATCTCCCCGGAGAGCGCTGAAGCTGGGTAAGATTCGCCGGCGTGCATGTCTTCGCCTTATCCCGTTTCCAGGCACCGGCGATGTTTTATTGGCTCCCACAATGATAAGCCACCCGTTGGCATATGTCGCTCCTACCACCCGACATTTGGCGCCCACCGTGGGGCCAGGTGCACCGTCGTCCGGAGACTTGTTCTGGACGGGAACCCTTTTCCTCCCTCGCGAGCGTAGCCAGCCCGGCATGCCCGATGGCGCTTGCCACGACGCGCTGCATGGCGTCGCCAACATCTGCGCGGCGAGCAGCCTCGCAGACCTCTTCGACAAGGCCCGCATCTCCGACGAGCTTGCCTCTGATGCAGGCACCGACCACCTCGCCAACCTCCTCGGCCAGCTCCACGTCTCCAGCGAGCCCGCTGCAGATTTGGAGTCGGTTGGCTCCACCGACCCAATGCCTGTCGACTCCGACACGGCATCCGACGACACCTTCCCCACCAACGTCACGATCTACAACGACCCGCTCCCTCCGGCCAGCGATCGCAATACTGTCACTACCGAGGTGATGGTTATCGGCCATGACGGCCCGACTGACGAGGGTGCCCGCGACGCCCCACGCGTGGCGGCCCACGACTTGTCCGCCCCCCTTCCGGCTGACGCCAACGACGAAGTACTGGAGGCGCGCCGCCTCGCCCTCCTCGCGGAGGGCCGGCGGCTGGCCTCTGTAAGACGCCTCATCGAGGCCTACCAGCGCGAAGCTGACCGCGCCGCCTTCGGCACGCCGGCTCCGGCTGGCCCAAGCCGGGCTGCTGCTGTCAGGCAACGCGGCGCCGTCATCGCCGACACGCTTGGAGTCGATCGCCCGGTCTACACCACCCCGCTCGAAAACCTGCGCGCCGCCCAGGCGGCCGTAGATGAGGTGGACAGCTTGGAAGCCGAAGACCTCCCCCACATGACGCGGCGCATACAACAACTAATCGATGCAGCTGCTCGCCGGCACGAAGCCGACGCATGCGCGGGGAGCCCTCCCCCGCGCCGCGACCACGGCGCGACTTCCCAATCGCCGACTACAAGCAACACCTGCACGCGGCGCGAGAAAGAGCCGGCTTCCAGCCGAAGCCGGACCCAAATCTCCATCGAGCGAGATGCGGACGGCCGCCCCCGAGCCATGGAATGGCGGGGCACCCCGCCTCCGCCTCGAGCTCGTGGAGAGAGATACCCCACCCCGCCTCCAGTGGCGCACCCGACTCTCAGCGGCCGGCTTGGTCGCCGCGAAGGAGTCGGCGAAAACGACGCCCGCCACCGGATCGACCGCCTGGCCAGATCCCTGGCGCTGGAAGAAGAAGACGATGTCTGCCCGCCTTGCTTTGGCCCCCGCATCCGCGACGAGCCCTTCCCCAAAGGGTTCTCGCTCCCAAGAGACACGCCCAAGTACAACGGCTCGGTGAAGCCGGAAGACTGGCTGACCGACTACTCCACAGCCGTCAGCATCGCCAATGGCAACCGGCGCGTTGACGTGAAGTACGTGCCCCTCATGCTGGAAGGCACGGCACGGACTTGGCTTAACAGCCTCAAGCCTCTCAGCATCAACAGCTGGGTAGATTTCACTGAAGCCTTCGTTCGCAACTTCACCAGCACCTACAAGCGGGCTCCCAAGCCCAGACAGCTCTCCCTGTGCGTACAGGGCCCAGCCGAGCCCACTCGCGACTACCTCACGCGTTGGGCCGAGCTCCGCAACTCCTGCGAGGGGGTGCACGAGGTGCAAGCCATCGAATACTTCACTGCCGGGTGCCGAGAGGGCACTCTCCTCAAGCACAAGCTTCTCTGCGACGAGCCGACTACCCTCGACGAGCTCCTGAACATCGCCGACAAGTACGCCACCGCCGACTCCTCGATGAAGACCGAGCTCCGGGTGGACGCGTCCGGAAAAGTGCTCAATCCGGCGCCCCAAGCACCGGCTGGAGATGCCGGCCGACGCCAACACCAGAATGATCAGAAGCGCAAAGGCCCTACACCGCCTCCCGCTTGCCGGCAGGTGGCCACGTTCGAAGATGCGCCGCCTGAGGGGCGGCCCGCGCCCAAGAAGCCCAAGGGCGGCCGGCCGGCTTGGCAGCCGGCCTTCTCCTACGAGCAAACCCTCGACGCCCCGTGCAAGTTCCATAGCGGCGCGAAGCCGTCCAACCACACGACCCGCAAATGTAACTGGCTCGCCCGAATCTCCAAGGGCGAAGGGCTCATGCCGACTCCGCCTGCCGGCCCGCCGCCCAAGGCCGCTCGGCCCGCGGTCGACGTCGTGCAGGACGAGTTCCCCGACGAGCAAGCGTCTTACGTTGTCTTTACGAGCCAGCCCGAAGACCGGCGCAGCAAGCGCCGAGAGCAACAAGAAGTCAATGTGGCCGCCGCCAGCCCAGCCGGCCACATGCACTGGTCAGAGAAATCCATCAGCTGGAGCCGGGCCGACCACCCAGAGGTGATGCCGTCCCCCGGCTCCTACGCTTTGGTCCTGGAGGCCACCCTTGCAATGGACACGTGTGCCACACGCTTCTCCCGTGTGCTGATTGACGGTGGAAGCAGCATCAACATCCTGTACCGCAACACCATGGAGAAGCTGGGTGTCAAGGCAAAGCAGCTTGCGCCGACTCGAACGGTGTTTCACGGCATCGTACCCGGTTTGTCCTACGCCCCCATCGGCAAGATCAAGATCGATGTACTCTTTGGGGGCAAGGATCATTTCCGCCGGGAAGCAATCTGGTTCGAGGTGGTGGACCTGGAGAGCCCTTACCACGCCTTGCTTGGCCGACCCGCCTTGGCCAAGTTCATGGCGGTCCCCCACTATGCATACCTCAAGATGAAGATACCAAGCTCCAAGGGCGTCATCACCATCGCCGGCGACTACAAGAAGTCCGCCGACTGCGCCGCGGCCAGCAGCCGGCTGGCCGAATCTCTCGTGATTGCCGCAGAGAAGAAGACGCTGGACAGGGTAGTGGCCCTGGCTAGCAAGCAGCTAAACCAGCCCGCCGACTCCAAGGAGTATGATGCCCAAGGATCTTTCCAGCCGGCCAAGGAGACCAAGAAGATACAGCTCGACCCCGAGCACCCCGAGAGTTTTGCCGTCATTGGGGTGAGCCTAGACAGCAAATAGGAAGGCGAGCTCATCGATTTCCTCCGTGAGAATCGGGATATCTTTGCATGGTCCCCCAAGGACATGCTGGGTGTTCTGAAGGATTTCGCCGAGCACAAATTACATGTGCGGGAGGATGCCAAACCAGTCAAGCAGCCTCTCCGCCGACTGTCAGAGGAGAAGAGAAGGATCGTAGGGGAGGAGATAGCCCGGCTTCTCACAGCTGGCTTCATCATGGAAGTTTTCTTCCCCGAGTGGCTCGCGAACCCGGTTCTCGTGCTGAAAAAGAATAACAAGTGGCGCATGTGTATAGATTACACGAGCCTCAACAAAGCCTGCCCAAAAGATCCCTTCGCTCTGCCCAGAATTGACCAAGTGATAGACTCTACAGCCGGATGCGAGCTGTTGAGCTTTTTGGATGCTTACTCGGGATACCACCAGATAAAGCTGAACCCGGATGACCAACTGAAGACCGCCTTCATCACGCCGTTTGGAGCCTTCTGCTACCTGACCATGATGTTCGGCTTGAGGAATGCCGGCACCACTTTTTAGTGTTGCATGCAGAAGTGCCTCCTCACGCAGCTCGGCAAGAATGCCCACGTCTACGTGGATGATGTCGTGGTGAAGACGGAGAAGCGCGGCACTCTGCTGGAAGACCTGAAGGAGACATTCGAGAACCTGCGTCGGTTCCGAATCAAGCTCAACCCCGAGAAATGCGTGTTCGGAGTACCAGCCGGCCAGCTCCTAGGCTTTCTGGTCTCCGAACGCGGCATCGAGTGCAACCCTGTGAAGATCAAGGCCATCGAGAGGATGGCGGTCCCAACCAAGCTTTGAGAGATCCAGAAGTTCACCGGGTGCCTGGCCTCTCTGAAACGCTTCATCAGCCGGCTTGGAGAGAAAGCTCTCCCTCTCTACCGCCTCATGAAGAAGAGCACTCACTTTGAGTGGAATGACCAGGCCGGCCAAGCTTTCCACGAGCTGAAGAAGATGCTGGCCACGCCGCCTGTCTTGGCGGCGCCGAGTGAGAAAGAGCCCATGCTCCTTTATATTGCCGCCACTAGCCGGGTGGTCAGCACTGTCATTGTGGTCCAACGCCCCGAAGAAGGCCGAGCCCAGCCGGTCCAGAGGCCAGTTTATTACCTGAGCGAGGTGCTGTCCGCCTTGAAACAGAACTACCCGCACTACCAGAAGATGTGCTATGGCGTGTACTTCACCGCCAAGAAGCTGAAGCCGTACTTTCAAGAACATCCTATCACGGTCGTATGCACTGCCCCGCTGGCCGAGATCATAGGAAGCCGGGATGCATCCGGCCGAGTAGCTAAGTGGGACATCGAGCTGGCCCCTTACACGATCTTCTACCAACCCCGCACCGCCATCAAGTCGCAAGCACTGGCCGACTTCCTCGTCGACTGGGCCGAGACCCAATACTTACCGCCAGCTCCCGACTCCACCCATTGGCGCATGCACTTTGACGGATCCAAGATGCGCACCGGCTTGGGAGCCAGCGTCGTCCTTACCTCTCCTAAGGGCGACAAGCTCAGATACACGCTGCAGATCCACTTCGCCGCCTCCAACAATGTAGCCGAGTACGAAGCGCTCATACACGGGCTCCGGCTTGCCAAGGAACTCGGCATCCGCCGGATCCTGTGCTATGGCGACTCGGATTTGGTGGTTCAGCAATCTTCTGGCGACTGGGATGCCAAGGATGCAAACATGGCGAGCTACCGCTTCCTAGTGCAGCAAATCAGCGGATACTTCGATGGATGTGAATTCCTCCATGTGCCGCAAGCCGACAACGAGCCAGCAGATGCCCTGGCCCGAATAGGCTCCACGCGGCAAGCAATACCAACCGGCGTCGCCCTACAACGCCTCCTCAAGCCGTCCATCAAGCCGTCTCCGGAATCCGACTCCATCTTCGTGCCGCCTAACCCCGACGGGGCCGGGTCCGGCTCAAAGAATCAAGCAGTCGGCCCGGGGACTTCAGTACTCGGCTCGGGGACTGTAGTACCCGGCTCGGGGACTGCGGTAGCCGGCCCGGGAACTTCTTCAGCACAGCAAGCGGTGGCCGACTCCAGCTCTTCATTACCCAGCCCGCCCAACCTGGTGGCTGTAGCCACTTTGGCGGCAGGGGAAGTCGCAGCTCCATCATGGGCCCAAACCATCCGCAACTTTTTGGTGAACCAAGATCTGCCGGCTGACGAAACCGAAGCGAGACAAGTCCAACGTCGAGCCAGAGCATACACAATCGTCAACAGAGAGCTTGTCAAGCGCAGCGTCACCGGAGTCTTACAGCGATGCGTCGAGCAGGAGAAAGGCATTGCAATCCTCAGAGATATACACCAAGGAGAGTGCGGCCACCACGCCGCATCAAGATCACTTGTCGCCAAAGCCTTCCGCCACGGTTTCTTCTGGCCGACTGCTTTGGACGACGCCAAAGAGCTAGTCAAACACTGCAAAGGCTGCCAGCTTTTCAGCTCCAAGCAACACATGCCGGCTTCGGCACTCAAGACCATTCCCATCACCTGGCCCTTTGCCGTTTGGGGACTGGATATGGTGGGCCCATTCAAGACGGCGCGCGGCGGCATGACGCATTTGCTCGTTGCCGTCGACAAATTCACCAAGTGGATTGAGGCAAAGCCGATCAAGAAGCTGAATGGGCCGACTGCGGTGACTTTCATTGCAGATATAACAACCCGGTATGGCGTACCGCACAGCATCATCACCGACAATGGCACGAATTTTGCCAAAGGTGCCTTGGCACGGTTCTGCGCGGCACAAGGTATCCGGCTGGACCTTGCGTCCGTCGCCGACCCGCAGTCAAACGGCCAAGTGGAGCGAGCAAATGGCCTCATCCTTTCCGGCATCAAGCCCCGACTGGTCGTACCTCTGGAGCGTTCAGCCAGCTGTTGGCTCGATGAGCTGTCGGCTGTCCTATGGAGTCTGCGTACTACCCCAAACAGATCAACCGGCTTCACTCCTTTCTTCCTTGTATATGGTGCCGAGGCAGTCATCCCAACAGACATCGAGTTCGACGCGCCTCGGGTAACCATGTACACGGAAGCAGAAGCCAAAGAAGCAAGAGAAGACGGTGTTGACCTGCTGGAAGAAGGCCGGCTGTTAGCCCTCAGCCGGTCTGCCATCTACCAGCAGGGTTTGCGCCACTACCACAGCCGGAGGGTCCGACCAAGATCCTTCCAGGAGGGTGACCTTGTGCTCCGGCTGATCCAGCGAACAGCCGGCCAGCACAAGCTCGCAGCCCCCTGGGAGGGCCCCTTCGTCGTCAGCAGAGCTCTAGGCAACGATGCCTACTACCTCATCGACGTGCAGAAGCCGAAGGCACACAAGAGAGACGACTCCGGCAAGGAGTCGGAACGACCATGGAATGCCAATCTTCTTCGGAAATTTTACAGTTAAAAGGCAGTATGTATCACGTCCACTTTTGTATTAAGTATGAAACAATAGGCTCCCCGAGGAGGACTCGGGGACTGCCATCTTTTATTTTATGAATGAAAGTCATCATGCATATGATATCACCTGTTCATTTATTTTGCCCGGCACCGGGTTCGACGAGTCGGCCCGGGGACTAGCCGACTAGAGTTATATTAGGAAGCCCTACCCGCGGTCAGACAAGTAATGTGCTGACACCCAGGCTTGGCTCTTGCCAAAATCGCAGTTCGAAGAACCGACTGCCCGGCTGGCAAGAGTCATAAGCCGGAAAGGGTGCACACACGAGAAACGGCTAGGGACTAACGGGCTTATATATAACAAAAGCCGGCTTGCCGCCTCCCGCCAACCGACTACCAGTGTAGCCGGCCGGCCGGCTTACATTCAGTCTGCTTCAAATCCAAGAAAGCTCGAGTACTTGCCTTCCCAAAGAGGGAAGGCGGCAAAGGAAAAAGCCTAAGGATAAAAAAGTGCACTTGAATGGAAGCCAATACATGCATACAATAATATTTACACAAAGGACCTCCAGAGAGGTCAGCATCCAACATTGTTCGATACACCCCCAGTGGGTGGAATTGCGGAAACTTAAAATTGTTTGAAAAAGCAAAAGCAGGAACAATAGGAACGGCAGATCAAGCCGGCGGGGCCGCTGACGAGCCGGGCTGGGCGGTGGAGGCGGTCATGCCGGCTGAAGGAGCAGCCGGCTGGCCAACTTCGGCCTGATCATCACCTCCGGCAGAGGGCGCGCTCCTGCGCGGCTCGTTGCTGGAGGCACGGTCGGCTTGAGGGCGGTCGGCCGTCTCACCAGTCGGCTCGGCATCTCCGCCGTCTTCTTCCTCGTCGTCCTCACCCTCGTCACTGGAGGCAATCTCCTCGGCCGAGTCCTCGCCTTCCACCGGGTTCAGCCCGAACCACTCCTCCGGCTGGGCGACGCCGTCATCATTAAGCTCCGGCGTGAAGACACTGGTGTCGGTGCACTCGGCGATCGTCGAGGCGCGCTGCGCGATCGCCGGCCGCACCTCCTCCAGCTCCGCGTCGGCCTCCAACCGCCAAGTCCGCAGCTGGTCCAGGCTTAGCCCTGGGTACCATGCACGGACGAACTCCAGCGCACGCCCGTCTCCAAGACGGGCTGCTGACGCCTTCCAAGCCTCGAAGCGGCCGACTGCGACTTCTAGCCAGTCGGCAGTCCGGCTTGGGGTGCGGGGAATCACCTGGCCGGGCCAGCGCGTGGCCAGCACCTGCGCCCCGGCACGTTGGAGCCGGCAGAGCATCCGATGGGCCGGCTGCAGTCGTGCTTGGATGGCGATGAGCTGCTCCGACAGTGTTCGATTTGCATCCGGCGGAATAACAACTCCAGCCTGACGGCGCGCCTCGCGATGGGCCTCGATGGCTTGGGCGGCGAGGACGGAGTGGCCGGGAAAGTAATCTGCGCAAAAGTAACAAGCACAAGTCAGAATAAAAACCTCAGGCGGCCAGCAGATGGAGGAAGAGTAAGAAAGGCGGCCTACCGTCGATCAGATCTTCGATTCGGCCGAAGCCTTCCTCCAGCGCTTGGCGCGTCTCGGCCCAGCTCGCCGCCTTGGTCACGAGCTCCGCCTTCAGGGCAGCCTCGCCGTCCTGCGCCTTCTGCAGGGCCGCCTTATGGCTTTCCTCCTGGTCGGCCAGTCTCTTGGCCAGGCGGTCGCGCTCCTGAACCAAGTCGGCATACTCGGCGTCCTTGGCACGAAGAGTGGTCTGCACTTCGCCGAGCTCCCTCCGCAAGTCGGCATTGGCCCCTACACAAGCAAGAGACAAAGAGAAAAGTCAATAAGGGAAAGGTCACCAAGAAAGATCCGACCCGACTGCGCTGCAGTCGGCCCGGATCTCAGGGACTACACCCAGTTGGTGCGCTGTCGCGCCCCCATGAGAGACAGATAAAGAGCAACACACTTACGCTGACTGCTGGCCAGGTCTTCGGTCCTCCGGCTCAGCTCCCGAGCCTGGGAGTTGAAGGCGGCGGCACGCGAGTTGTGATAATCCTAAAGATCAGACAGAAAGCAGAGTTAAGATAGTCGTCGGGAAAGATCCGACCCGACTGCGCTGCAGTCGGCCCGGATCTCGGGGACTACACCCAGTGGGTGCGCTAGCGCGCCCCCACGGAAAAAATCAGAGGACCAGAACGGTCGACAAGTAAAAAACTTACCCGGATTGCGGACGGCGTCGACAGGAACTCCTGAGTAAATTGCTGCAGGAGGGCGGCCTGGGCCTGCAGCCGGCTCCGAACCCCTTGGGCTGCCATGTTCAGCTCGCCACTTCCTCCGCTGGGAGTCCACCCGGACGTGGCGGAACTGGCCGCCTCCAAGGCTTCGTCCGTCTGGTTCGCACCCGCGGCTTGGCGCGTGTCTGGCGGGGCCGTGCTCCCTCCGGCGCGCTGGCTCGCCGCCAGCTGAAGTTCAAGGCCGGCTCCGGCCTCGGGTGCGGCCCGGGCCGGCTCCTCCGGCACCGCCGACGATTGGCCGCCTTTGCCCGCTCCGGCTGGCGCTGCCGGCGGCGTCCTCTCCGCGAGGACCTCGAAGAGCTCGTCCCTCTGCACTGACGGCTGATCGGGGGTGATCTCCTCCGCATGGGCAGCGGGATGTCCGGGTCCAGGGTGTGGAGGGGGATGGCGAGCAGCGGAGGCCGGCTACGCGTGCCCTCCGCCTCCGTCTCCGCGGTCGCCCGCTCCGATGGAGTCTCGGCTGCCGTGTTCGCTCGCTCCGTCGCCGCCCGGGCGGCCTCCCGCTCCGCCGCCTCCCGCTCTTGTCGCGCCTCGCGGGCGTTCCGCTCCGTGGCTTCTGCAAGATCGGTGCGGGGGTCCATGCGGCGGGGCCCTGAAGATCCAGCACTCGGCCCGACCACAGAGCCGCCTGGGCCTCGCTCGAGAGAAAGCGGCGCCCTGCTCAGAAATCGGAGAAGGGTTAGAACAAAGAAGACAACAAAAACAAGCACGCGGGCGGACTAAGGGCTTACGAGGAAACCGCTGGAGGTTTCTTCACCGCCTTCCGGAAACGGGCCGCCTTCGCCGCCGCTTCGTCTCGCTTCGTGGCCGCGGCGGAGGCCCTCGTCTTTTTCGGCCGGCTGTCGAAGAGAGGAAGCGTGGCCCGGCGCTTCGACTTTCCGCCACCGGCAGCCGGCGCGGCGGACGAGCCCGCGCTGTGACGGTCGGCTGCCGGCTGGTGGCGCGGGATTTCTTCGGCATCGGCATCATCCGGCCAGTCGTCAAAACTGGCCGAGAGCCCTGTGCCTCCGGGCTCGGCGACGTCCCCCGTGGCGGCGTCCTCCATGGCGACCGCAGCCAAGTCCGGGTCGTCGAGGTCGTCTACCGTGCGGTCCAGGGCATACTGGCGTTCGACTCCTGCCGCCCCGGCTGGCGGCGGAAGAAGAGGGTTCTGATAAAAAAAGAGAGAAGGGGGAAGAGCCGCCTGGTCAGAAGCCGGCCGACTCAAGCCGGCTGATGACAGAAAGAAGGACTCACCACGGGCGGAGGATGGGCGCGGGAGTACGGCGCCTTGCCGTATTGCCAGTCGTCGGCGAGCTTGAGGTTGGTGACGTAGTTCACCATGAGCGCTACCTCGGCATGGGGCATCTCCCATGTGCTCAGCCGGCAGGGGTCGAAGCGGCCGCTCATCTGGCATAGCATGTGGGGCCGGCTCTGAAGGGGAAGGATCCGGCGCTCGACGAAGGCGGCCACCAAGTCGGCTCCGCGCAGGCCTTCCGACTGGATCATTACCCGAAGCCGGGCGATGGCGGCGTTCCCGGCCGGAGACAAGGACTTGGACCGGAGGCCCCAAGACGGCCGCCTCCCAGCCGGCGGGCCGGCTACGTAAGCCGGCAGATTAACGTAGTCTCCATGCGGGGCGACGTTCTTGACGTAGAAATACAATTTCTGCCAGAGTTTGACCGATTAGATTAGAGGAATGTGCGGGAAGGGGTTGTTGTCGCTTGCCCTCTTCATCGCGATGAAGGCCCCGCAGGGGGCGGGCACGCCGGCGGAGACGGTGCCGAGCTTGTTTTGGAAGAGCTCCGCCCAAAGCTCCAGCGTCGGCAGCACACCCAAGAAGCCTTCGCAGAGAGAGACGAAGGCCGACAGCTGGATCACCGCGTTGGGCGTGAGGTGATGCGGCTGGAGATGGTAGAAGTCGAGGAAGGAGCGCATGAAGCCACTCGCCGGGAAGCCGAAGCCACGCAAGAAATGCGTGCGGAAGACGACACGCTCACCTTCCTCTGGCGCCGGCGAGATCTCCGTCTCCGGTGCCAGGCGAGCCTGCACGAGGTTGGCGGCGGGCAGGCGCTGGGTCTGGCGGAGAAACTCGATGTGGTCTTCATGGACGTTGGACCCGTCCCACGAGCTTGACAGCGCCTTGGACATGGCGGCGTGGGTGGGCTACGACGGGAGGCTGCGTCGGGCGTGAAGGAAGAAGAAAGGAGAGAAGAGCAAGGGGGAACGGGGAGCAGGGGAGCGAACAAGCCTTTGTCTCTCCCCTCCCCCTCCTACTTGTAGGCTCGTGCGCCGGAGCCGAGGAGGCGCGGTGTGGGGGATCGTGGGGATCGATCGTGCCCATCTCCCCCACGCCCCGCGTTAATTGCGCGCCTTAAAGACGCGAAGAAACGGCCGCGGGGAGGCGAGCAGTCTCCTCGGGCCACAGAAGATCTGCGCCCGGGCCAAGGCCGAGGAGTGGCGGGCCCGGGCCTGTGGCGGCGTCCCGTCGCGCGCGTGCGGCAGCAGGACTTCTCCGCCACGTGGCCCGTCGTGGGGCCCGCGGCCAGCCCGCGGGTCAACCACGGTCGTATTAATAAGCAAGGAAGTTCTCCGAAGTCGGCCTACGACAGCAAGGTCGGCTCCTCAGGGTGTGAAGCTGGCCAAGCTTCCCGTCCTTCTGTCCGCCATGAAGCTCGCCCAGCTTCGGGGACTACTGTCGGAGTAAATAGCCATGGGTAGCCCAGCCGGCTTCCCCTGGCCCATCATAAAAAATTACGAGCCCGTTCGGCTCTCAAGAAGACTCAAGACCTGGGCCGCCTCCCCCCTTGCCGACTACCTTCCTGGCCGGCTTCGGGGGCGGCCCGCCCTTTACCCTTATAAAGAAAGCTGTGGAGGGCCGACTACGAGAAGCCGGCTACAGCAAGGCCGGCTACGAGAAGCCGGCTCCCCTAAAGCAGTCAAAGCCGTACCCACAATGTACGCGTCCACCCTGCGATGATGAAGCGGGGCGTGGCTACAGTGGAGCCTGCCACCCCCAAAACCCGGAGCACGCCTGGTACAGTGCGCCGTACGGGAGGCCATGACCCGTCCGGCGCGGCACTGTTGCCACGGCGGCTCCGACGCCGTCCACGACGGGCCGCCAGCATGGCCCCCGAGGCGGTGGGCCCCTTCGGGCAGAGAGATACCGAAGGCGGCCGCACCTCCTCTCAAGCTGGCAAGATAGAGGGCCGGCTTCCCGTAGCCGGCCTGCCACCTTCCTCGAAGGAGACGCCCATTAAGGAGACAAGATACGGCGGGGCTACAGTAATCGCCCGCCAGGGCGGCGGTACTGTAGCCACGCTTACCCCGACCAAGCCCGTGTCAACCGCACGGAGTAACAGTAACCAGCCACCGACCAGGCCCTGGCCTGTGGGGCCTGCCTGTCGACCAAGGAGCCGGCAGCCGGCGGGACCCACCATCCGGCGGGCCCAGTAGCCGACGCAGAAGCCAGCGAGCATAGTCACAGACAGCTGGGCCCCGCGCCCAGCCGGATTACCATTGTACCCCTGGGGGGTAGGCCTATATAAACCCCCCGGTGCACCCATGCAACGGGCTGGACCCTCAAGTTAGACCTAGACACCATACAAGGAGAGGAAGCAAGCTAGCTGAGCCCTTCTTCCTCCTTCCACCCAAAACAGCTCAAGGAGCATTGTGTAGCTACTTGTTCATATAGCAACCATGCGGAGACCCCGCAGAGCAGCAGTAGGGGTGTTATCTCCCCGGAGAGCCCTGAAGCTGGGTAAGATTCGCCGGCGTGCATGTCTTCGCCTTATCCCGTTTCCAGGCACCGGCGATGTTTTATTGGCTCCCACAATGATAAGCCACCCGTTGGCATATGTCGCTCCTACCACCCGACAGATACCCAGGCGTTAAAGAAGACGGTTCAAACTTCGACAATGATGATCTTTGGCGGCGGACCAAATAGATGCGGCCAGCAGCCAGCAAGTTGGCTGATGATACCGATTTGTCCCATTTTCAACCATTTTATGATGCAGAAGGGAGAAGACAGCCGGCCGAGATCCATGAAGTCGAAGAACTTGTGCCTCCGATTCATAAGCACACTTATGCCCCTGATATTAACCCTTCTGATCTTATCCATGAGGAAGCAGTGTTCCAAGCTTTAACCGAAATCGATTGGTCAACGGCTGATTTCCAGCGGCTGGGGAGGGATGAAGAAGTGCCTACACCAACTTATCCGCAACCATCAAACCGTCGTGATGAAGAGTCCTGATTCGGTCGCCGGTTTACATGGCTATTGTGAAAAACAATGGCACTGTTTGAGCCACTTTGAAGCTTCATGTAATAGGATAGCTGAAACTTTGTTTATCTGCCATGCCATCGAGCATGTTTCATAACACTTTGTGACAATCTGTGCCGTCCTTCAGGATATATTGTATGCATAGCCTATGATGACTTGCCTTCCCGGGTCCAAAAAACTTAAAAAGTGTCTAGCGGTTTACCGCTAAACATGTCATAATATCCAAGTATATAGTACTTGAGCTGAGTAATCAAGTGTTTGTACAAAAAATAATGTACAGAACATACCTCATTGATTGACCAAATGTGTATACAGCAAAGGTGTTTACCACCAACCCGATACGTTTGATAATATCATCTTCATAATGCTGGTCTATCTATTAAACCGGACCGGTAAAACTACCGGATTTTTTTCATAACACTGGTGATTTAGTCAAACCAGATCGGGTCAATGGCCATCGGTTTATAATTGATCATGTGCCAACAACTGGTGGTTGGAAAGCAAGCCGGGTCAAGGACGCCGGTTTATCAAAAAATACTTATGATTGTCAACAAACAAAATTCAAATAGGAAAATATGCGAGGCTTTTTACGAGCTGCCAGGCTCCAAATTGAGGCTTTTCAAGGGCTGCCAGGCCTCTGAGTTAAACCATTTAACAAAGCCTTTTAAGATGGGCCTCCAATTAACCAATCATCGTTTTAACTGTGACAAGTTTAGGGTCTATAAAAGATTGACTTGTCAAATGTTCGATGGGTCATGCCAGGATTACCTGGATAGGAGTGGCTTACTTGATGAAGGCAGGTTAACCCGGGGTTTTAGGTGAATACACCAGGCTTCCAAGCCGTGGCTTGAAAGCCAATTACGAGGGTCCTTTCAAACTCTTTGTTGCTTTGCAAAAAAGAGCCCCCAAGTAACTTTGTGAGCGATGCTCAGTGTGTGCCCATGTTTGAGTATGCACTGTGTACAACACTATCTTTGGCTCCACAAATTTTACCCTTTGTGGCTTAAATGCCTATCAAGAGGTGTAGCTATGGTGTGAGGACAACCAAGCCCCCTAGTGATATCCCTTCATGGTTTATGCAGCTGCTAAAGCCGGTTTAACAAAGACTCCGCTTTGACCGTTAACTTGGAAAAGCACACACATGATATAAGAAAGAACAGATACCCTGCTTATAATGGAGGCTCCGGTTTATTATATGGTATATACACTGTCATAAATATGTACAGGTGAAGAGCCTATGGCTTCAAGTATAGTAAGGCCAAAGGAGAGCTATGTTCCATGGCCGCTTTGTCTCCTCCTCCGATTGACGTGAATCTTCATGCTCTCGAACATCAATGAGGTAGTAGGATCCATTGTGCAGATTTTTGCTGACCACAAAGGGTCCTTCCCAAGGGGGGGATAACTTGTGCATATCAGTCTGATCCTGGATGAGCTGGAGCACCAAATCACCTTCTTGAAAGGTTCTAGTTTTAACCCGGCGGCTGTGATAACGTCGAAGATCTTGTTGATAAATCGCCGAACGTGCTGCTGCAAGATCCCACTCTTCATCCAACAGGTCCAGAGAATCCTGACGTGCCTTCTCATTATCAGCTTCAACATAAGCTGCCACACGGGGCGAATCATGACAGATGTCACTAGGAAGAACCGCCTACGCTCCATAAACCATGAAGAAAGGCGTGTAACCCGTAGACCTATTGGGTGTGGTGTTGATGCTCCATAACACAAAAGGTAGCTCCTCGACCCAACAACCTGGCGTCGCTTTTAAGGGAACCATAAGCCTTGGTTTGATACCCCGTAGTATTTCTTGATTTGCCCTTTCCGCTTGACCATTAGATTGGGGGTGAGCCACTGATGCTAGATCAAGCCGGATGTGCTCACGTTGACAGAATTCTTCCATATCTCCTTTTGACAAGTTAGTGCCATTATCTGTTATAATGCTATGTGGAAAGCCAAACCGGAATATCACCTTTTTGATGAATTGAACCGCCGTGGCTGCATCACACTTGCTGACTGGCTCTGCCTCTACCCATTTAGTGAATTTATCAACTACTACTAACAGATCGGTCTTCTTGTCTTTGGAGCGCTTGAAGGGTCCAATCATATCGAGGCCCCAAGTTGCAAACGGCCATGTAATTGGAATCATCCGCAACTCTTGAGCTGGAACGTGCGCACGGCGGGCAAACTTTTGACATCCATCACATCTTTTGACTAAATCCTCCGCATCAGCATGCACCGTTAACCAGTAAAAACCATGGTGAAAAGCTTTAGCAACCAACGACTTTGAACCGGCGTGGTGACCGCAATCCCCTTCATGAATTTCTCGCAAAAATCTCACAACCTTCTTGAGGAGAAACGCATCGCTGAATTGCTCCTGAAACAATGTAACAATGTAACTCCCCGTTGAGTATGGTCATGGACTTGGAATGCCGGATTATCTGTCGAGCCAACGTTTCCTCAGCTGGTAACTCGCCCCGGTTCATGTAATCTAGATATGGGATCGTCCAATCCGGTATGGCATGCAGAGCTGCCACCAACTGAGCCTCCGGATCAGGAATAGCCAAATCTTCTTCGGTTGGTATTTTGACTTGACGGATTGTGCAATACATCAAGAAAGACATTGGACGGAACCGGTTTACGTTGGGAACCAAGACGACTTAAAGCGTCTGCCGCTTCATTCTTCCGCCGGTCTATATGGTCCACCTGATAACCTTTAAAGTGACCACCCACTGCGTCCACCTCTCGCCGATATGCAGCCATGAGTGGGTCCTTAGAATCCCAAGTGCCAGACACTTGCTGAGCCACTAGATCTGAATTGCCGAAGCACTTAACCCGGCTCAAATTCATCTCTTTAGCCATTCGAAGACCATGGAGTAAAGCCTCATATTCAGCTGCATTGTTAGTACAATGGAACATTAAACGGAGGACATAACAAAACTTATCACCTCGTGGGGAAGTTAATACGACTCCAGCCCCCGAACCCTCTAACTGTCTGGACCCATCCAAATTAATAGTCCAATATGTATTATCTGGTTTCTCCTTAGGTGCCTGTAACTCTGTCCAATCGTTGATGAAATCTACGAGTGCCTGGGACTTGATCGCCGTGCGGGGTATATATTTGAGCCCGTGGGGTCCAAGCTCAATGGCCCACTTGGCAATCCGACCAGTTGCCTCTCTATTTTAAATGATGTCGCCCAGAGGAGCTGAACTGACCACTGTGATAGGATGGCCCTAAAATGTTTGAGCTTCCAGCTTGCCATAAACACCCCATACACCAGTTTCTGCCAATGCGGATACCTCTGCTTTGACTCAATGAGCACCTCACTGATATAATAAACTGGCCGTTGAACTGGATACTCTTTGCCAGGCTCCTTGCGCTCTACCACAATGGCTACACTGACAGCCCGGGCATTAGCAACCACATATAATAATAACGGCTCTTTGTCGATCGGTGCTGCCAGCACGGGCGGTTCCACGAGCTGCCTCTTCAAATCTTCAAACGCCTTATCCGCTGCCTCACTCCAGATAAAGTTATCCGTTTTCTTGAGCATATGATATAAGGGGATGGCCTTCTCTCCAAGGCAGCTGATAAACCAGCTCAAGGCTGTAATCCGGCCGGCCAGACGTTGGACATCGTTAATACACGCTGTTTTAGCCAAGGACGTAATTGCTGCAATCTTTTCCCGATTAGCCTCAATGCCTCTGTTTGAAACTAGAAAGCCTAAGAGCTTGCCTGCCGGGACACCGAAAACACACTTCTCCGGATTGAGCATCATCTTGTAAACCCGGAGATTGTCAAAGGTTTCCCATAGATCATCTATCAAAGTCTCCTCCTTTCTGGATTTGACCACAATATCATCCACATACGCATGAACATTGCGCCCAATTTGCTTATGAAGGCAATTCTGAACACATCGCTGGTAAGTTACATGGGCACTCTTGAGTCCAAAGGGCATGGAAACATAGCAGAAGGCTCCAAAGGGAGTTATAAAGGCTATCTTCTCCTGTTCCTTAACTTCCATTTTGATCTGATGATAACCAGAGTAAGCATCCAAAAAACACAAACGGTCACAACCCGCCGTAGCATCAATTATCTAATTAATGCGAGGGAGAGCAAAGGGGTTTGCAGGGCAAGCCTTGTTAAAATATGTGTAGTCCACACACATGCGCCAAGTGTCGTTTTTCTTAAGAACCAGCACCGGATTGGCTAACCACTCTAGATGAAAAACTTCAACAATAAACCCAGCAGCCAACAAACGGACGACCTCTTCACCTATAGCCTTGCGCCTTTCCTCATTGAAATGGCGGAGGAACTGTCGGACCGGTTTGAATTTAGGATCAATGTTGAGTGTGTGCTCAGCGAGTTCTCTCGGTACACCTGGCATGTCAGAAGGTTTCCATGCAAGATGTCCCGATTCTCACGGATGAACTCGATGAGCGTGCTTTCCTATTTGGGATCCAGGTTAGCGCTGATGCTGAACTGTTTGGATGAATCGCCAGGGACAAAGTCAACCATCTTAGTGTCTGTAGCTGATTTGAACTTCAATGCTGGATCATGTTCCGTAGTTGGCTTTTTTAAGGAGGTCATGTCTGCCGGATCAACTTGCTCCTTATAGAATTTTAACTCCTCCGTGGCACAAACCGACTCAGCATAAGCCGCATCGCCTTCTTTACACTCCAAAGCAATCTTTCTACTTCCATGTACTGTGATAGTCCCCTTATGACCTGGCATTTTAAGCTGTACGTAAACATAACATGGCCTTGCCATAAACTTAGCATAAACCGGCCGCCCAAACAAGGCGAGGTACGGACTTTTGATCTTCACCACCTCAAATGTCAATGTTTCTGACCTTGAATCGTAGTCATCTCCAAAAGCTACCTCCAAAGCTATCTTACCAACGGGATATGCAGACTTACCAGGCACCACACCATGAAATACCGTATTCGACGGTTTTAGATCCTTATCTGTCAACCCCATACGGTGAAAGTATCATAATACAAAATATTGATACTACTTCCCCCATCCATGAGCACTTTAGTGAACTTGTATCCCCCAACTTGAGGGGCTACCACCAAGGCCAAATGACCTGGATTATCAACCCGGGGCGGGTGATCCTCTCTGCTCCACAAAATAGGTTGCTTCGACCAGCGTAAATACTGAGGTACTGCCGGCTCAACAGAGTTGACTGCCCTTTTGTGAAGCTTCCGATCACGTTTGCACAAACTAGTAGTGAAGACATGATATTGCCCGCTATTCAGCTGTTTGGGATTGCTCTGATAACCCGACTGCTGCTGCTGCTGACTCCCCTAATGGTTGTAACCTCCCTGGTTGACTTGGTGTCCTTGATTGACGTGTCTGGTTTGATTGCCTGGAAACCCTGAACCGGAACCACCGCCTCTGTAACCCGGCCCGTGGAAACCTCCTCCTGAACCGCTGGGCGGGCCGTTGTCATATTGGAACATATTGGAATTCTTGGAATCTCGCATGATATAACAATCTTTCCAGAGATGTGATGCCGGTTTCTCCTTCGATCCATGCTTTGGACAGGGCTGATTTAACAAATGCTCCAAATTTTTGCCTGGACCTCCACCCCTCTGGGGCTGCTTGCCTTTACGGCACTGGCCATTCTCCTGCGCGTTGGTATTTGCGACAAAGTCCAAACCACTATCGGCCTTGCGCTTACCAGCGTTTCCATGGCCTGCCAGATTGTGTTGTTGGCCTTTGGCATTGCCGGTCTTCTTACCCTTCTCCGGTTTGTCCTCCTCTGAATCAGGATCCTGGGTATTATCTGAATCGGCATATTTAACCAAAGCGGCCATGAGTGTTGACATGTCGTTGCAGTGACGTTTGAGCCTTCCCAACTTCTGTTTCAATAGTTTGAAACGGCAATTGCCCTCTAATGTTAACACTGCGGTGTCTGCATTGATACGATCTGATGAATGCAAAATCGCCGAGACCCGTTTGACCCAATGGGTCGTGGACTCCCCTTCCTCTTGGACACAAGCGGCCAGATCTATAATTGACATTGGCTACTTACACGTATCCTTGAAGTTTTGGATAAACAGGTGCTTTAGTTCGGCCCATGATCCAATAGAGTTGGTCGGCAAGCTCTTCAACCAAGTGCGAGCTATTCCTTCCAACATCATGGTGAAATATTTAGCACACACCGCCTCATCCACATCTACCATCTCCATTGCCATCTCATAGCTCTCCACCCATGCCTCTGGCTGCAAATCGGCGGTATAATTTGGTACCTTATGAGGTCCCTTGAAATCCTTGGGTAGTCACACATTACGCAAAGCAGGAGTTAAACACGGTACCCCTAAGGAACTGAACATCGCCCCTGGCTCCACGGAGGCGGTGGGGTGAACCGGAGTATGCTGTCGTGCTTCGTGTCGAGCTGTCAACTCGGCCTCTCGACGTGCGCGGCCATGGTCCACAACATCTTGTGCATTAGCACCTCCCCCAGCCGGGTTGTTCCCTCATGGCGAATTTCGGCGGCATGCACTACTGGACATGGCCGGTTCATCTTCCATGTGTCTGCTATAATTCCGGCTTGGACGGGGAGTGGAATGAATCCTCTCACGGCTGTGTGAATATGCTTGCTGTTGATTTAGTGTTGTCTGAAGGAGATCCCTGGCCCGACGTGCTTCCACTGCAACTGGTGACTCGCCGTCGGTTGGGAGAGCCGCCAGGCGTGAAGCGGCGCCACAATGTTGTCCAATGGGTTGGAATAATGCCCGGGCGGTGTTGATGGTACAAAGTTGTTCTGGCGAGGCGGGTCCGTCGTGCGCGGCTGAACCGGCGCTCCTGCTCCCGGCTCCCCCGCCTGATTTAGAGTGGGTTGGTTACCAGCTCCTGCACCTGGCGTGTTGAAAAGATTTTGCAGCTCATAAACCGATGGGAGACGTGATCGGTACCTTCTTCTCATGACTTCCTCTGAAGCATTCTGATCCAGTCTAATCCGGTAAGCCTGTGCTTCCAACTCGGCCTGCTCCGTAGCCATCCTGGCGTTCTCTGCTGCCGGGTCCGCTTTAGCCTAGGCTATCTGATCTTTCACTTTTGCAATCTCCACATCGTGCTGATCCCTGGCTGCTGCGTCTACCTCCACGGACATCAATGTTGCCAGAGCATCGAACAAATCAGACAAGACTTGGGCCGGAGGTGGCGCCGAGCTTCCTGCCCCTGCTGGTGTGGCCGTCGCTGAACCAGAGAGCATTCCTGTGGCGGTAGATGAATGAGGCACCGATTGTGTGCCGGCCATGAAGATGGCGGCCCGGTTTGGCAGACCGGGGGAATCCGGAATACTATTGCCCTCAGATCCTCCCTCAATCCGGCCATCTTGCAACTGGTAAAGCGATTCGGTTTCTCCAGAAGACTCGTCATCAGAGTAGACTACGGTTTCCACATCGGACACCGGTCTGTCCTCGTACCCTGATCCATGGACGACACCTACGAAAACATGCCTTGACTCGGGCTGAACCGGTGAAGAACTTGCACGCCGAGCCATTTCGATGATGTCGGTGCAGATGTCCGGCTCGGGGGCCAGTTTGTCGATCTTGCCGATGAAGACGTGAATCCCACCGAAGGGGACCCGGTACCCGTATTCGATTGAATCGGCCTCGAGACCCCATCCTGCGTTGTCGATGTAGAGCTTGCCGCAGCGACTCTTTGTCATCCGGCCCATAGTGTATCCCTTGAGTCCATCGAAGCTGCCCTTCAAGAACTCAAAACCATCATGCGATAGCCCCACGGTGGGCGCCAACCGTCGTGGGTTTGTCACGGCAGATGTCCTCGTGAAAGGACTTAGTCATGGAGCCATCGCAACGGGTTAGCTTAAAGGGGTTAAACCGGACAAGGGGACACAGGATTTTATACTAGTTTGGCCCCTTCGATGAAGGTAAAAGCCTACGTCTAGTTGTGATTGGTATTGCTAGGGTTTCGAAGGCCAGGGAGCGAATCCGCTTTGTCTGGCTCTCGAGTTGTTATTGTCTGTCCCTAAACCGCGGCCAGGTCATCCCTTTATATACATAGGTTGACGCCCGCCGGACTACAGAGTCCCGAAGCCGGTTTATAAACGTATCCGGTTCGGCCTCTCTCTTTCTATCTTACTATACAAGTTACATGACTAGGCCGGTTTACATTTACAGATTGTAACCCGCCTTTGGGACCTCCATAAAGCGCCATCATCTTTACATCTTCATGGGCTTCTAATCTTCAAAGAGTCAACCCGGCTACATAAGGCCGGTTTACCCCCAGTAGTAATATCCCCAACACAGGGGTTGCTACAAACACTAGTAACGTACACATCAATAACATGTACACCAAATATACCTTTGTTCACTTTGCCATCCTTCTTATCTGCCAAATGTTTGGGGTAGTTCCACTTCCAGTGACCATTTCCTTTGTAGTAGAAGCACTCAGCTTCAGGTTTGGGTCTAGCTTTGGGCTTCTTCATGGGACTGGCAACTTGCTTGCCATTCTTCTTGAAGTTCCCTTTCTTTCCCTTGCCCTTTTTCTTGAAACTAGTGGTCTTGTTAACCATCAACACTTGATGCTATTTCTTGATTTCTACCTTCATCGATTTCAGCATCGCGAAGAGCTTGGAATCATTTTTCGTTATCCCTTGCATATTATAGTTTATCACGAAGTTCTAGTAACTTGGTGATAGTGACTAGAGAACTTTGTCAATCACTATCTTATTTGGAAGATTAACTCCCACTTGATTCAAGCGATAGTAGTACCCAGACATTCTGAGCACATGCTCACTAGCTGAGCTATTCTCCTCCATCTTGTTGGCAAAGTACATGTTAGAGGTCTCATACCTCTTAACACGGGCATGAGTCTGAAATATCATTTTCAGCTCTTGGAACATCTCACATGCTCCATGACATTCAAAACATTTTTGAAGTCCCGGTTCTAAGCCATAAAGCATGGTGCACTAAACTATAAAGTAGTCATCATACCTAGCTTGTCAAATGTGCATAACGTTTGCATATGCTCCTGCAATAGGTCTGTCACCTAGCGGTGCATCAAGGACATAATTCTTCTGTGCATCAATGAGGATAATCCTCAGATCACGGACCCAGTCTACATCATTGCTACTATCATCTTTCAACTTAGTTTTTTCTAGGAACGTATCAAAAATAAAACAGGGGAGCTATACACGAGATATTGATCTAGAACATAGATATGCAAACACTATCAGGACTAAGTTCATGATAAATGAAGTTTAATTAATCAAATTACTTAAGAACTCCCACTTAGATAGGCATCCCTCAAGTCATCTAAATAATACATGATCCAAATCAACTAAACCATGTCTGATCATCACGTGAGATGGAGCAGTCTTCAATGGTGCACATCTCCATGTTGATCATATCTACTATATGATTCACGTTCGACCTTTTGGTCTCCAGTGTTCCGAAGCCATGTCTGTAGATGCTAGGCTTGTCAAGTTTAACTTGAGTATTCCGCATGTGCAAAACTGTCTTGCACCCATTGTATGTGAATGTAGAGTCTATCACACCCGATCATCACATGGCGTCTCGAAACGAAGAACTTTCGCAATGGTGCATACTCGGGGAGAGCACTTATACCTTGATATTTTAGTAAGGGGTCATCTTATAATGCTACCGCCGTACTAAGCAAAAATAAGATGCATAAAAGAGAAACATCACATGCAATCGAAATATGTGACATGATATGGCCATCATCATCTTGTGCTTTTGATCTCCATCTCCAAAGCATCATCATGATCTCCATTGTCACTGGCTTGACACCTTGATCTCCATCATAGCATCGTGGCCATCTCGCCAACTATTGCTTCTACAACTATCGCTAACGCATAGTGATAAAGTAAAGAAATTACATGGTGTTTGCATTTCATACAATAAAGAGACAACCATAAGGCTCTTGCCTGTTGCTAGTAACTTTTACAAAACATGATCATCTCATACAATAACGTATCATGTCTTGACCATATCACATCACAACAAGCCTTGCAAAAACAAGTTAGACGTCCTCTACTTTGTTGTTGCAAGCTTTACGTGGCTGCTACGGGCTTCTAGCAAGAACCGTTCTTACCTACGCATCAAAATCACAACGGTGATTTATCAAGTTTGCCATCAACAAGGACCGGCCGCAGTCAAATTCGATTCAACTAAAGTTGGACAAACATACACCCGCCAGCCACCTTTATGAAAAACTCGTTGCATGTTTGTCGGTGGAACCGGTTGTTGGGGAACGTAGTATTTAAAAAAATCCTATGATCACGCAAGATCTATCTAGGAGATGCATAGCAATGAGAGGGGAGAGTGTGTCTGCGTACCCTCGTAGACCGAAAGCGAAAGCGTTCAGTAACGCGGTTGATGTAGTCGAATGTCTTCACGATCCAACCGATCCAAGTACCGAACGCACGGCACCTCCGCGATCAGCACATGTTCATCTCGATGACGTCCCTCGAACTCTTGATCCACTTGAGGCCGAGGGAGAGTTTCGTCAGCATGATGGCATGGTGACGGTGATGATGAAGTTACCGACGCAGGGCTTCGGCTAAGCACTACGATGATATGATCGAGGTGTGTTACTGTGGAGGGGGGCACCGCACACGACTAAAAGATCAACTTGTGTGTTCTAAGGTGCCCCCTCCCCGGGTATATAAAGGAGGGAGGAGGGGAGGGCCGGCCGGCCCCTAGGGCGTGCCCAAGAGGGGAGTCCTACTAGAACTCCTAGTCCTAGTAGGATTCCACCAAAAGGAAGAGAGGGGGAAGGAAGGAGGGGGAGAGGGAGTAGGAGAGGGGGGGCGGCCTGCCCTGGCTGCCCTCCTCTCTCTCCATCAAGGCCCGTGGTGGCCCATTAGTTCCCCCAGGGGATTCTGGTAACCCCCCCCCCCCCAGCACTCTGTTTTTACCTGAAACTATTCGGAACACTTTCAGTGTCTGAATAACATGGTACAATATATCAATCTTTATGTCACGACCATTTTGAGACTCCTCGTCATGTCCGTGATCTCATCCGGGACTCCGAACAAACTTCGGTACATCAAATCACATAACATAATACAAATCGTCATCGAATGTTAAGCGTGCAGAACCTACGGGTTTGAGAACTATGTAGACATGACCGAGACACATCTCCGGTCAATATCCAATAGCGGAACCTAGATCCTCATAATCCTACATATTCTACGAAGATCTTTGTCGGTCAAACCGCATAACAACATACGTTGTTCCCTTTGTCATCGGTATGTTACTTGCTCAAGAATCGATCGTCGGTATCATCGTCACCGGCAAGTCTCTTTACTCGTTCCGTAATGCAGCATCCCGTGACTAACTCATTAGTCACATTGCTTGCAAGGCTCATAGTGATGTGCATTACCGAGAAGGGCTAGAGATACCTCTCCGATACAAAAAGTGACAAATCCTGATCTCGATCTATGCCAACTCAACAAACACCATCGGAGACACCTGTAGAGCATCTTTATAATCACCCAGTTACATTGTGATGTTTGATAGCACACAAGGTGTTCCTCCGGTATTCAGGAGTTGCATAATCTCATAGTCATAGGAACACGTATAAGTCATGAAGAAAGCAATAGCAATAAACTAAACGATCATAGTGCTAAGCTAACAGATGGGTCCTGTCCATCACATCATTCTCTAATGATGTGATCCCGTTCATCAAATGACAACACATGTCTATGGCTAGGAAACTTAACCATCTTTGATTAGCGAGCTAGTCAAGTAGATGCTTACTAGGGACACTCTGTTTGTCTATGTATCCACACATGTACTAAGTTTCTGGTTAATACAATTCTAGCATGAATAATAAACATTTATCTTGATATAAGGAAATATAAATAACAACTTTATTATTGCCTCTAGGGCATATTTCCTTCAGTCTCCCACTTGCACTAGAGTCAATAATCTAGATTACATAGTAATGATTCTAACACCCATGGAGTCTTCGCGTTGATCATCTTTTGCTCGTGAGAGAGGCTTAGTCAACGGGTCTGCAACATTCAGATCCGTATGTATCTTGCAAATCTCTATGTCTCCCTTCTTGACTTGATCACAGATGGAATTGAAGCGTCTCTTGTTGTGCTTGGTTCTCTTGTGAAATCTGGATTCCTTTGCCAAGGCAATTGTACTAGTATTGTCACAAAAGATTTTCATTGGACCCGATGCACTAGGTATTACACCTAGATCGGATATGAACTCCTTCATCCAGACTCCTTCATTTGCTGCTTCCGAAGCAGCTATGTACTCCGCTTCACACGTAGATCCTGCCACAATGCTCTGCTGAGAACTACACCAACTGACAGCTCCACCATTCAATAAAAATACATAGTTGGTTTGTGACTTAGAGTCATCCGGATCAGTGTCAAAGCTTGCATCGATGTAACCGTTTACGACGAGCTCTTTGTCACCTCCATAAATGATAAACATATCCTTAATCCTTTTCAAGTATTTCAGGATGTTCTTCACTGCTGTCCAGTGATCCACTCCTGGATTACTTTGGTACCTCCCTGCTAAACTAATAGCAAGGCACACATCAGGTCTGGTACACAACATAGCATACATGATAGAACCTATGGCTGAGCCATAGGGAATGACTTTCATTTTCTCTCTATCTTCTGCAGTGGTCAGGCATTGAGTCTGACTCAACTTCACACCTTGTAACAGAGGCAAGAACCCTCTCTTTGATTGATCCATTTTGAACTTCTTCAAAACTTTATCAAGGTATGTGCTTTATGAAAGTCCAATTAAGCCTCTTGATCTATCTCTATAGATCTTGATGCCTAATATATATGCAGCTTCACCAAGGTCTTTCATTGAAAAATTCTTATTCAAGTATCCTTTTATGCTATTCAGAAATTCAGTATCATTTCCGATCAACAATATGTCATCCACATATAATATCAGAAATGCTACGGAGCTCCCACTCACCTTCTTGTAAATACAAGCTTCCCCAAAAGTCTGTATAAAACCATATGCTTTGATCACACTATCAAAGCGTATATTCCAACTCAGAGAGGCTTGCACCAGTCCATGAATGGATCGCTGGAGCTTGAACAGTTTGTTAGCACCTTTTGGATCAACAAAACCTTCTGGTTACATCATATACAACTCTTCTTTAAGATATTCGTTAAGGAATGCAGTTTTGACATCCATTTTCCAAATTTCATAATCATAAAATGCGGCAATTGCTAACATGATTTAGACAGACTTAAGCATCGCTACGGGTGAGAAGGTCTCATCGTAGTCAACTCCTTGAACTTGTTGAAAACCTTTTGCAACAAGTCGAGCTTTGTAGGCAGTAACATTACCGTCGGCGTCAGTCTTCTTCTTGAAGATCCATTTATTCTCTATGGCTTGCCGATCATCGGGAAAGTCAACCAAAGTCCATACTTTGTTCTTATACATGGATCCCTTCTTAGATTTCATGGCCTCAAGACATTTTGCGGAATTTGGGCTCATCATCGCTTCCTCATAGTTCGTAGGTTCGTCATGGTCAAGTAACATGACCTCCAGAACAAGATTACTGTACCACTCTGGTGCGGATCTTACTCTATTTGACCTACGAGGTTCGGTAGTAACTTGCTCAGAAGTTTCATGATCATCATCATTAGCTTCCTCACTAATTGGTGTATGAATCACTGGAACTGATTTCTGTGATGAACTACTTTCCAATAAGGGAGAAGGTACTATTACCTCATCAAGTTCTACTTTCCTCCCACTCACTTCTTTCGAGAGAAACTCCTTCTCAAGAAAGGATCCATTCTTAGCAACGAATATCTTGCCTTCAAATCTGTGATTGAAGGTGTACCCAATAGTCTTTGGGTATCCTATGAAGACACATTTCTCTGTTTTGGGTTCGAGCTTATCAGGTTGAAGCTTTTTCACATAAGCATTGCAGCCCCAAACGTTAAGAAATGACAACTTGGGTTTCTTGCCAAAGCATAGTTCATATGGCGTCGTCTCAACGGATTTCAATGGTGCCCTATTTAACGTGAATGCAGCCGTCTCTAAAGCATAACCCCAAAATGATAGCGGAAATTTGTACGAGACATCATAGATCGCACCATATCTAATAAAGTGCGGTTACGACATTCAGACACACCATTATGCTGTGGTGTTCCAGGTGACTTGAGTTGCGAAACTATTCCGCATTGTTTCAAATGAAGACCAAACTCATAACTCAAATATTCACCTCCATGATCAGATCGTAGCAACTTTATTTTCTTGTCACGATGATTTTCAACTTCAGTATGAAATTATTTGATCTTTTTAAATGTTTCAGACTTATGTTTCATCAAGTAGATATACCCATATCTGCTCAAATCATCTATGAAGGTCAGAAAATAACGATACCCGTCTTGAGCATCAACACTCGTCGGACCGTGTACATCAGTATGTATTATTTCCAATAAGTCTGTTGCTTGCTCCATTGTTCCAGAGAATGGAGTCTTAGTCATCTTGCACATGAGGCACGGTTCGCGAGCATCAAGTGACTCATAATCAAGTGATTCCAAAATCCCATCAGCATGGAGTTTCTTCATGCGCTTTACACCAATATGACATGAACGGCAGTGCCACAAATAAGTTGCATTATCATTATTAAACTTATATCTTTTGGCTTTAATACTATGAATATGTGTGTCACTACTATCAAGATTCAATAAAAATAGACCACTCATCAAGGGTGCATGACCATAAAAGATATTAGTCATATAAATAGAACAACCATTATTCTCTAATTTAAATGAGTAACCATCTCGCATCATACAAGATCCAGATATAATGTTCATGCTTAACGTTGGCACCAAATAACAATTATTCAGGTCTAAAACTAATCCCGAATGTAGATGTAGAGGTAGCGTGCCGACGGCGATCACATCGACTTTGGAACCATTTCCCACGCGCATCGTCACCTCGTCCTTAGCCAATCTTCATTTAATCCGTGCCCCCTATTTTGAATTGCAAATATGAGCAACAGAACCAGTATCAAATACCCAGGCGCTACTATGAGCATCAATAACATGTATATCAAATATACCTTTCACTTTGCCATCCTTCTTATCCGCCAAATACTTGGGGCAGTTCCGCTTCCAGTGACCAGTCCCTTTGCAGTAGAAGCACTTAGTCCCAGGCTTAGGTCTAGAATTGGGCTTCTTCACTTGAGCAACAACTTGCTTGCCATTCTTCTTGTCGTGGAATTTTCACGGCAGATGTCCTAGTGGAAGGACTTAGTTGTGGAGCCATTGCGACATAGTTAGCTTAAAGGGGTTAAACGGGACAAAGGATACAGAGAGTTTATACTGGTTCGGCCCCTTACGATGAAGGTAAAAGCCTAATCTAGTTTGAGGTGGTATTGCTAGGGTTTCAATTACCAGGCAGCAAATACGCTTGGCCTGGCTTTCGATCCGATGTTTCTTGCCCTAAGACGCTGCCGAGTCGAACCCTTATATACACCGGTTGATGCCCCGCGGCCTACAGAGTCTCGGCAGGCTCATACAAACGTGTCCGGCCCGGTAACTTATCTTACATGCCTTACAATACAAGTCACATATACATGGCGGTTTATACTTACGGGCCTTAAGCCGCCTTTGGGCTTTGGGCCCTTTAACAAGCCTACTACATGAACCGCCATCTTCAACATATTCATGGGCTTGGTTTATGAACCGCCATAGGGATAACCCGACCTCTCCTGGGACGGTCATATCCAATATTCGTATCCCCAACATTAGGCCCCAGGTTGATTTGAACTTGTTCGTGTCAATCTTCAAAACTTAGAAAAAATCCTTCTTCATCTTCTTGCAAGATATCGTAACCCGCCATGATGTCATCTCTTGAGATTGCGGTACCCTGCCGTGACATCACCTGTTATTAATATTATATACAGCCCAGATCTTAATAAATCTTCTCTTTTAATGAACCTCCGAAAATCGAGGCGCTCACGCCGTCACATATCCATTTTCTTGTCTCCTTGATTCCCACACATGCCACTTATCCTTCTAGCCTTATAAATAGGGCCATGGGTCCTCTTTTCACTCTCCCCCTTTTGCCTTCTTTTCTTTCTCTTCTTCCTCGCAACGCTCCAGTGCGCCCGAGCTCCGCCGCCGTCGATCTTCGTTCACTGCTTCAACTCCGGCCGCTGCATCACCTTGAATGAACCAGAACGTTGCGGGGCCCCTCCGCTATTCATCAGCGTCGGTAAGCATTCACCTTTCTTAATAAATCTACCTTAGGGTTTCTCTATTCGTCGGTGTTCATCACCATTCCTCCATCTCTTTCCTAGATTGCATAGTTTTGATCTGAAAACAACACCAATCTTGTGCGGTAGCAGTTTTAGCACTTGTTTTTTAATATCAGAGTATATCCTCATTGCAACAGATCTCATCTAGGCATCCCCACTTTTCTGCTGCCGCCACCTTAGGTTTAGATTTTATTTCATTTCTCTAAACTGCTGCAGATCCAATCTTATAGCTCCAATCTGTGAAACCTGTTTGTACCAACACTTAGAAAATTCGCTTTTGTCAGATCTTGAATACCAGTGCTTGTCATGGCGTCTTACATCACCGGCTTATAATTACCCATATATCATTTGGCCCCATTTAAGCCGCCACTCTGAATATATACTGTAGTGTTTTACTTTTGTCTTAATGAATCAACTTAATCCGGCAAAAAATTTCTTTCTTTTAGGCTTCTTTCTTCACAATGCCGCCAAAGACAGTTACTTCATGCAATTATGTTAAGTCCGTTATTACCGAAGACACTCTCAAAGATTTTGTCAAAATCGGATATTTGCCAGCAAAGAATGTTATGCATTATCGCGCCCCTAATCCAGGTGAAGAAAGACCTCAAGCAAAGGATGATGAGGTCATTGTTTTTACTAACCACATGAACCGGGGCTTCTCACCGCCTGGCTCTAAATTTTTTCCGAGATGTTCTGCACTTCTTTCAACTCCATCCGCAAGACATCGAACCCAATTCCATGTCAAATATCTGCAACTTTCAAGTCTTCTGTGAAGTATACCTTCAAGAGGAGCCCAGTGTTGAACTTTTCAGAGAATACTTCTATTTGAACCACCAAAACGAGCTCACGAACGGACCCAGTTTGGAACTTGGTGCAATCTCAATTCAACGAAGAAGAGATGCTATCTTCCGCTATGCTTACTTGCTGAGTCATCCCATAGACTGGAACCAGACATGGTTTTACTACAAAGATAACTCTCCGACTGACGAGAATCCATTGTCGGGTTATCGTGTTGAGCGCCTGGACCCAAAACATCTTCTTCCTAAAAAGCTTACCGCTGTCGAATGTGTAAAGCTTGCCCCTACCACTACAAAGGTTAAAGCTCTGCTGGGAAATGGGTTAACTGGCATTGATTTGGTTCGGTGCTGGGTTTCTTGGCGAATCATACCCTTGAGCCGCCAGCCCGGCTTAATGTATACTTACACTGGTGGTATAAAAGATCTAGTGCGCCACAACTCTGTGCGCTTAACTGACGAGGCAATCAACGAAATGATCAAGTCCCTTCTGAATGAAGATCTGGAAGATTGCAGCAAAGTGGGCCTAAACCCTTCTGCAAACTTAACCCGCCACCAGATGTGATTCTCCAATTTACTTACTTTTACCTCATCATTTAAATGCTTTATTAACTCCACTTTGATGAGCTTTCACAGGCTGACTCTGATTTTTGGAAGAAGAAATACGATCATGAAGCTGCCAAGAAAACCACTAAGAAAAATAAGAAGAAATCAAGCGCCTCCATCATGTTTGAACTGGATGACAGCTCTGAGTCGGAGGTAGCCCTTGACTCCCTTGGTTCCTTTTTCAATTACCTTATTGACACAGATTATGCTCAGGATGACACATGGGGCAGCCAAGCAGCTGAAGAAGAGGTAACTATTATTTCGCCCGACTTAGAGCCTTTGCCAAGACAGAAAATTCGACGGGTAACCCAGAAAGTAAGCTTTTCGCACCCCTTAGCTCATTTGGATCCTCACTTTCTTTTGAAGCAATAGTAGCACGAGAGCCGGCAACAAACTCGGAACAACGGAGGTGAAGAGTTATTGTCCGACTTACCAAATACTCCAGCTCCACGGAAACGGCGAAACGAGGTCTTTCCAAACTTAACTCTTTTTACCCCCTGGCGGGTCTCATTCATCAGACACTTACTCCTTCCGATTCAAACTATCAGGAGGTTTGTCGCTCTTCTTCCGGTGACTCATCTCAAACTCAGCTGCAGGATTTCAAGACTGCCCCTGGGTAACATCTCTTTTGTTTTCTATCTCCTTATGATCTTATACTTGTACTGATCTCTCATGAACTGTGTAGTGGAAAAGCAAAGCCTAACAAGAAGGCAAATGTGACAAAACCGGTTGAAGATCCTAAAGTCCCTGAACCGGAGCAGCAAGTCCTAGCATCAGACGTTGCCAAAAAACAACCAGAAGAACCTGCCCATGAAGCCCCACCAGAGATTCCTGACCCTTCCAGTGACCATTCAGTACTCAATCCTTTGAATGCTGAATCATCAAGCCCACTTAAACCGTCGAAGACACATACCGACGATGTTATGATTACTGGCACCGGTTTTACAGAACCGGGAAATCCAACTGTCTTGGCCAAACACTCCGCTAAACAAGAGTATATTGAAAAGCGGAAAGTGAGATTTGATGTTGCCCACTATTCTCAATTGAGAAGTAGTGAAGTACTCTCCTGCTACCTCAACCAAGTACATACCAGCCGCGATCTTGAAATCGATATGGTGAAGCAGATGCATAAAAAATATCAGGTATGAACTCCGGCTTAAATACATTATGCATATCCTGTCAGCCCCCAAGTCTACTGTGTATAATAGGATTGAATATGTTGTAGACTTAGAATAGCAATGAGTAGAAAGCATCTTTGATAAAAAAACTTCTTCAAGAAAGCCATCTTTCACTTAAACCGGATTTTAATGATCAACATTGCATTCGTAGCCCCCAAGGGCTGGTTTAATCATCATGAATGAACCGGTACTTATCAGTGTTTAAAGATCAGAACTTACTCATGTAGCCCCCATGAGCCGTCTGCGGTTGTCCGTGGCACTAGCGGGTCATCATAAAGTAGTAATGAAATATGAGCAAATATGCATTAGCCCCCAAGTGCTAAGTACTGTTGCTTGCAAAGTGCTTGGGACATAGTCATATAAGCCATTGTAGGAAGAACTCTTCAGTAGGCATTAGCCCCCAAGTGCCAAGTGTTTTTGCTTGCAAAAGGCTTGGGACTTATATTCCTGTAACCCGGATATAAATGTGTTTGTAACTCTGTGTTTGTACAGGAGGCCACCGATGAACTTCAATCACAATTGGCTGATGCAAAGACTCATCTGGAGATTCAAGAGTCTGAGACCCGGAAAGCTAATTCAAAATTCAAGTTTAGTCTGGAGGAAAGGCAAAAGCTAAAGAACAGTTTTCATGCTGAAAGAAACACCTAGGCTGAGGAAAAGACTGCCTTGATGCAGCGGGCTGAAAAAGCCGAAGCGGCTCTTCAAGAGCTGACCACGGAGCTTACCGGTTTAAAGCCCCGTGTATCCCAGATGGTTTCTGCCATCTTTGGTGAGTCGCCATACCAGCATTCCACTTGAATCTCTTCTTTGGTGTTATAAACCACCACTGACTTCCACAATTGTTATGTAGGTCCAAGGAGCAGCAATCTTAGTCAAGATATGCTGGTGAAGCTGAAAGCCGTATATACGCTTGTTGAACAACTGTATACTCGTGCTCAGCGCACGCTAGCCACAATTTCGCCACCAAACCAAGGACCCAATCTGCTGAGCAACATCTTGAAAAAATTGTCAATTCTGCCTGCAAGGATTCAAGAGATTAAATGGTCATGTGCTAGAGCCGGTGCCGTGATGGCCTTGAGCCATGCTAAGGCATGGGTACCAGAGCTAGACCTGGATGAGGTAGCTACTGGTATCCAAGTTTGAAGGAAGATGGTACTGCCTTTGATCAGAAGGACTTCGCTGCCTGCGTGAAGGAAATTCATCCTGTGGCGACTCTGATTGCTGATGAGACCAATCTATCCAAGTATCAATTGGCTTATGATGCAGAGAATCAAAATAAATCCACGCCAGCTTATAAAGTGATGGATATGATTCCTCCAATTCGTAAGCATACTTTCGCCCCTGAAGTTGACCCGTCAAATCTCATTGATGATGAAGTTGAATTCCATGCCTTACGTGGCACTGATTGGTCATCACCAAACTTGCAGACGACGGAGGAGGACGAAGAACCGGAAAAAGGATGATCTAGAAGCTTCAAGTCGCCAAGACCAAGAAGATTGATCCTTTGGGCTGTTTAAAATATTTGAACTTTGGAAAACACTTGATCTTTTTGGTTCACTGAGTCATGTAATAGGCTAGTAAACTTTGATATGCCGTGCCATCGTGCACGTTTTTGCTTTGTGCCACATCGTTTGAACCGTCATTTGAAGAGCGTTTCACTTTATGCTTATGATAACTTCATTTTGTGCAAATGAGATTTTATCATGACCCTGCATACAAGTAAATCACAATCGCCCAGGCGGTTTACCGCGGGCGGGTCATAATACCCAAATTAAACCTCCGGGGACAAATAGTCCATAACCAGGGCCGGGATGATCACAACCTTTAAATAAGATAATATCATACCTGTGGTATTGACGTAAACTGCTAGTTTATCAGCTTCATGCAGTTAGAGCTTCTAGAGCCATAACTCTATTATTCTCTGGCGACTTAGAGTCTGCCATCCTAGCGGGTTGCAAAGACCCAAAGATGCTTCAAATATGAGCCATAAATAGGGCAGCTTGGCCTGATTTCTAAAAACCATGTAGCAAGAGAAAAGAGATTATAAAAACCCAAAAAATAAGCAAATCAAAAAAATCGGAGGCTTTTGCAGGCCGCCAATCCAAAGGTTCTTCTTCAATGAAACTAGCTTGATGGCCACTGGAAGGTATGTGCTTTCCGTGAGCTGGCTCTCGCATGACCCAATCGACATGTGAACCCAGATAAGTTCAGGTCTTATTTAAAGATAGACTTATCAGAAGTACGTGGGGTCGGAGTAGCATCGTGCATCACAGGCCGATTTATCCAAGTTTCAAGGAAGGCGGCTTATGAGCCTGGATGGATCTATCCTGACTATCTCTAAGTCGTGCTCTCACATGACAAACCGGCGTTTTAACCTTAACAAGCTCAGGATCTTTGGTGAATACACCGTAAAAGACAGATTGTTAAGAGTTCGGCGGGTCAATCAGGATTACGTGATGAAGAAGCAGCTGATATACAGGTAGGATGACTCGGAAAGGTTATGTCCTCTTTGGTGAATACACCTATGTTTGAATAAGATAACCTGGTTAAGAGGGTAGTAATGCTATGTTCACTTTGGTGAATACACCTATGTTTGAACAGGAAGCCCCCAAGTGACATATTTATGGGTTGTGCTCGTCGGGAGCCTATGTTTGAGCTGTGTTGTGCATCCAACTCACTTTGGTCCCTGTAATTTGGGCGTAAAGCCTCTTAAGTGAACATGTAAGACAATGATAAAGACTCGGCTTCGAAGAAGTGAAACGACAGAGGCCCTGAATTATCAGGGACGCCGGCTTTATTATAGTGTTTATAATATATACATCATCAAACTAAGTACATCATGAGAGCCGGTGGCTCAAGTATAGTAGGGCCACAGATGAGCAATATTCCACGGCCGACGGGTCTCCTCCTCCGATGTGCGTGAGTCCTTGTGGTCTCGAACGTTGATAAGATAGTATGACCCATTATGCATATTCCTGCTGACCACAAAAGGTCCTTCCCAAGGTGGGGATAATTTATGCATATCAGTTTGATCATGGATAAGTCGGAGCACCAAATCGCCTTCTTGGAAGGTTATGGTTTTGACCCGGCGGCTGTGATAACGACGTAGGTCTTGTTGATAAATCGTTGAACGAGCCACTGCAAGGACGCGCTCCTCATCCAACAGGTCAAGTGCATCCTGACGTGCCCTTTCATTATCAGCTTCAAGATAAGCCGCCACATGAGGCGAATCATGACAGATGTCACTAGGGAGAACCTCCTTTCCTCCATAAACCATGAAGAAAGGTGTGTAACCCATAGATCTGTTGGGGGTTGTATTGATACTCCATAACACTAAAGGTAACTCCTCCACCCAATAGCCCGACATTCTTTGCATAGGAACCATAAGCCGGGGCTTGATGCCTCGCATAATCTCTTGATTAGCTCGTTCCACTTGACCATTAGATTGGGGGTCAGCCACGGAGGAAACATCAAGTCGAATATGTTCTCGTTGACAAAATTCTTTCATAGCACCCTTAGACAGATTAGTGCCATTATCCGTTATAATGCTGTGGGGAAAGCCAAAACGGAAGATCACCTTCTTGATGAATTGGACCGCCGTAGCTACATCACACTTGCTAACCGGCTCTGCTTCAACCCACTTAGTAAACTTATCAACTGCCGCCAAAAGGTGGGTTTACTTATCCTTGGACCTCTTGAAAGGCCCGACCATATCAAGCCCCCAAAATGCAAATGGCCAAGTAATTGGAATCATCCTCAACTCTTGAGCCGGAACATGAGCTTGTCGTGAAAATTTCTGACAGCCGTCACATCTGCTAACCAAATCCTCATCATCCGCATGAGTCGTCAACTAATAAAACCCATGACAAAATGCCTTGGCTACGAGAGATTTAGAGCCGGCATGATGACCATAATCTCCTGCATGAATTTCTCGCAAAATCACACAACCTTCTTCAGGAGAGATGCAACGTTGAAACGCCCCCGTGACACTGCAATGGTGTAACTCCCCATTGACAATCGTCATTGACTTAGACCGCCGGGTTATCTGCCAACCCAAAATTTCATCCTCGGGCAACTCGTCCTGGGTCATGTAAGCCAAATACAGAACTGTCCAATCAAGAATGGCATGAAGAGCCACCACCAATTGTACTTCCGGGTCAGGAACAGCAAGATCCTCCTCTGTAGGTAATTTGACCAAAGGGTTAAGCAGAATATCCAGGAACATTTTAGGTGGCACCGGCTTACGCTGAGACCCTAACTGGCTTAAAGTGTCAGCCGCCTCATTTTTCCTGTGACCAATATGCTCAACTCGGTAACCCTTGAAGTGACCTGCAATGGCATCAACTTCTCGATGGTAAGCCGCCATGAGTGGATCTTTAGAATCCCAAGTGCCAGAAACCTGCTGAGCTACCAGATCTGAGTCGCCGAAGCACCTCACCCGGCTTAAATTCATCTCCTTAGCCATCTAAAGACCATGGAGCAAGGCCTCATACTCAGCTGCATTGTTAGTACAAGGGAACATTAACCGGAGAACATAAGAAAATTTATCACCTCGTGGGGAAGTCAAGACAACTCCAGCCCCCGAGCCTTCCAACTGCCTGGATCCATCAAAGTGAATAGTCTAATATGTGTTATCCAGCTTTTCCTCAGGCATCTGCAACTCTGTACAATCATTGATAAAATCCACGAGTGCTTGTGACTTGATGGTCGTACGAGGCACATACTTTAAACCATGAGGTCCAAGCTCAATGGCCCACTTGGCTACCCGACCTGTGGCTTCTCTATTTTGGATGATATCCCCCAAAGGAGTAGAGCTAACAACAGTAATGGGATGACCCAGAAAATATTGCTTGAGCTTTCGACTGGCCATGAAAACCCCATACGCAAGCTTCTACCAATGCATATACCTCTGCTTGGACTCAATAAGTACCTCACTGATGTAGTAAACCGGCCATTGAATCGGATACTCCTTGCCTGCCTCTTTCCTTTCCACCACAATGGCCACACTGACAACACGGCCATTGGCAGCCAAATATAACAGCAAAGGCTCCTTATCAATAGGGGCAACAAGAATCAGCGGCTCAGCCAGTTGCTCCTTAAGCGCCTCAAGTGCCTCATCAGCAGCATCACTCCAGACAAAATTATCTGTCTTCTTCATCATCTGGTACAGAGGGATAGCCTTTTCTCCTAGGCGGCTTATGAACCGGCTCAAGGCCGCTCTCTGACTCGCCAAGCGTTGGACGCCATTAACACACTTTGGCTTAGACAGGGAAGTAATGGCCTTGATTTTCTCTGGGTTAGCTTTGATACCTTGGTCTGAAACCAAAAAACCCCAAAGCTTACCCGCCGGTACACCAAAAACACACCTGGCCGGGTTAAGCATCATTTTATAGACCCGGAGATTGTCAAATGTCTCCTTAAAATCATCAATCAGGGTCTCCTTCTTCCGAGATTTCACCACAATGTCATCTACATAAGCATGAACATTACCCCCGATCTAATTGTGAAGGCAATTTTGCACACACCGTTGGTAAGTCGCTTGGGCACTCTTGAGCCCGAAAGGCATAGACACATAGCAAAAGGCTCCAAACGGAGTAATGGAAGCTGTCTTCTCCTGGTCCTTAACTACCATCTTGATCTGATGATAACCAGAATAAGCATCCAAAAGACTCAAACGCTCACAACCCGCCGTAGCATCAATGATTTGATCAATACGAGGGAGAGCAAATGGATCAGCCGGACAAGCCATGTTTCAGACTTATGTTTCATCAAGTAGATATACCCATATCTGCTCAAATCATCTATGAAGGTCAGAAAATAACGATACCCGCCTTGAGCATCAACACTCGTTGGACCGCATACATCAGTATGTATTATTTCCAATAAGTCTTTTGCTCGCTCCATTGTTCCGGAGAACGGAGTCTTAGTCATCTTGCCCATGAGGCATGGTTCGTGAGCACCAAGTGATTCCAAAAGCCCATCAGCATGGAGTTTCTTCATGCGCTTTACACCAATATGACCTACACGGCAGTGCCACAAATAAGTTGCATTATCATTATTAAACTTATATCTTTTGGCTTTAATACTATGAATATGTGTATCACTACTATCAAGATTCAATAAAAATAGACCACTCATCAAGGGTGCATGACCATAAAAGATATTTGTCATATAAATAGAACAACCATTATTCTCTAATTTAAATGAGTAACCATCTCGCATCATACAAGATCCAGATATAATGTTCATGCTTAACGTTGGCACCAAATAACAATTATTCAGGTCTAAAACTAATCCCGAATGTAGATGTAGAGGTAGCGTGCCGACGGCGATCACATCGACTTTGGAACCATTTCCCACGCGCATGGTCACCTCGTCCTTTGCCAATCTTCGTTTAATCCGTACCCCCTATTTTGAGTTGCAAATATGAGCAATAGAACCAGTATAAAATAACCAGGCGCTACTGTCGGTGTCAAAACCGGCGGATCTCGGGTAGGGGGTCCCAAACTGTGCGTCTAGGCTGGATGGTAACAGGAGGCAAGGGACACGAAGTTTTACCCAGGTTTGGGCCCTCTTGATGGAGGTAAAACCCTACGTCCTGCTTGATTAATATTGAAGATATGGGTGTTACAAGAGTGGATCTACCATGAGATCAGAGAGGCTAAACCCTAGAAGCTAGCCTACGGTGTGATTGTATGTTGTGATTGTTGTCCTAAGGACTAAAACCCTTCAGTTTATATAGACACCGGAGAGGGTTAGGGTTACACAAGGTCGGTTACAAAGGAGGAGATATCCATATACGCATTGCCTAGCTTGCCTTCCACGCCAAGTAGAGTCCCATCTGGACACGAGATGAAGTCTTCAATCTTGTATCTTCGTAGTCTAACAGTCCGGCCAATGGAGATAGTCCAGCTGTCCAGAGACCCCCTAATCCAGGACTGCCTCAGTAGCCCCCGAACCAGGCTTCAATGACAATGAGTCCGGTGCACAGTTGTCTTCGGCATTGCAAGGCAGGTTACTTCTCCAAATTCTGTGTTCCTATCAAAATAATGTCCGGTTCCTTGTGATGGTTCGTACTTCTTGGCTTCTACGCCCAATAATGGCCACTTTCCACGTGTCGAGCGAATGCAAAGAGCCAGGGTGTTTTCGCATTTACCCCCCTAGCTATGCAAATGAGCGGCCTATTTAAAAAGAAGAGGATTCAGATCCAAATCACATCATCCTCCCTTGCCGAGTCTTCATCGGAGCGTGCCCGACAGAGATCCATTCCACCATGGCCGGTCGAGTAGCTCCTCCTCTCGCACCCATAGTTCCAAGCCTGGAGATTGGGAAAGATGTTCCATCCCGCACAGAAAATTGGTGATGCTTTAGTCCAAGGGATTTCTTCCCCCAGCATACTTGGTCCCGGTTCGAGCCTGGCTTGCCACCTATAATGGCGGAGAGCAAGCGGAGAGCCATCCCAATCCCTCCAAGGGAGAGCGGGTGTGCCTTGTCCCTTATCTGGTAAGAGGGCTCGGATTCCCAATCCATTCATTTCTCTGAGGGCTTCTGGAGTTCTATGGCCTCCAGCTGCACAACCTTATGCCTGCCTCCCTGCTGCACATCGCGGGATTCGTAGCCCTTTGCGAGTTATTTTTGGGCTGTGAGGCTCATTTCGCTCTGTGGAAGAAGTTGTTCTGCCTTGTGCCCCGTTCTAAGAAGGGATCAATATATCAAGTGGGCGGAGCCGAAGTGTGGCGTATCGCTGGGACCGGATACCTATCCGGGACCCCAAAGAAGACGTCCAAAGACTGGCCTTCCGAATGGTTTTATATAGAAGATGTCCCCCTTCCGGACCCTATTTGGATCGGCCTTCCTGAGTTTGACAATGCCCCTTTGAAGAAGCGCCAGAGCTGGCGTCCACGGAGCCCCCTGGAGGAAGATGACCGGGACATTCTTTATTTGATGAGCCGGATAAACTCTTTAGCTCGATCTGGATTGACCATGATCGAGGTCATGGCTATATGCATTATGCGGGGGGTGCAGCCGCTCCAGTTCAGAGGCCACCCTATGTGGGACTTCAACGGGGAGGATGACGCCACCCGCCACGGCCGCAAACAGCCGGGATCGGCTGCTGATCTAATAAAGATCTTGTCCACTTTGTACAAGGGAGAAGAGGAGGAATTCCTCCATATCAACCCGCAGGGCGGATTCTCCATGTACAACCCTCCGAGCTGGCTAAGCGGAGATTTTTTCTCGCCCATCCGTTTAGTATTCCCGTAGTTTAAGTATTAATTCTAGCGATTTCATCGCAGGAGCTGCGCCAGGCAGTAAAGGAGATAAACAGCCCTCCTCCACAGCCCGAGGACCCTGGACGGTCCCTTGACCCGGCCTCCCAAGAGGATCCGGACATATCCGTGGAGCTGATCGACGGGGTTTTTTACCAAGGGAGTAATGACAATACCTTGGTGGCCATTACGGCCGATTACCCTAGGCTAGTTCCAACCTCACAGGTGACTGAGACCGAAATCCCATCACTTAAAAAGGGACCCGTCCTTGTGCTCTTTTTTATTGCCGTATAACAGCCGTGTCTTGCAGGGGAGGTCCTCGGGGCAGAAGGCCGAGCCTATGGCAGCTAGCCAACAAGGGGCCGCTAGGCCAGGCAGGCTGAAAAGATCCGCGGTCCGGATTGAGGCGCCGGCGCAGCGGTATAGCATGCGGTATTTATTACAAGACATTATTTACTGAGGCATATTAACGCCCATGCCTTCTTTTAAGGAGAAAGCTCGCCGGACTATACCCGGAGAGGCTACCAACCGCGCCTCCACAAGCCAGGCTCCAAGGCCGGACTCAAGAGTGGGAACGAGTACAAGGCGTGCACCGGGTACTCCTCCGACAGAGGATACGGATAGACTGTCCGCCACCCCTTCCGAGGTGGAAAGTGCCATGAACCATAGGCGTCGCCAGACTGTTCTTCGTGACGCTTGTTTCTCCCAAGAGGCTTTAGATGCCTTCAACTCGGGAGATGCGCACCTCCGTGCTGCTCAAAATGGTCTAGCCAGAGCCACGGAGCAGTATGTAAAAGACATACAGGTGAGAAAATTTGATGATTATATATATCTATAGCCCCTGAGACTTGAAACAGTTAGGATAACTTATTTAAGGATCATTTGTTATGTAGGTTCTTACAGAAAAGAATACTCAACTGTCCCAGGAGCTGGAAGAGTGCAAAGCCCAACTTCAGGCCGCACTGTCCGCCGCATGGGAGCCCAAGGAGACCCCTACTGGTAACATATCCGTCCAATGATAAGTATCATAGTAGAGTGCGGCTTTATATGCAAATCTGACGATAAAATTGCAGATGACGCTGCAGTGAATCCGGATAAGCAGCAGCTCACACGCCAGCTGAAGGCTGGTGAGAGCGTGCTAACGAGGGTGAGGCAGGAGAAGAATGATCTCCAAGATGCCATCACCAAGTTGGGCGTGGAACTAAAAGATTGCCCAACTGTTGGATTCTGTTAAGGAGAATCGGCGGCTTCGACGCGGCATATTTAGTAAGTGCTTGAACGAACTTTGACAAAGAGTTTGGCGAGGAAGCTGGCTGACAGAGTTATGTTTGTAGGTATGCTAATAGGACGTCATGCCGAGGAGATGCCTAGTTCAACGGGTGATCTTCTTCCCGAGCTTGCACAGTTGCACGAACGAGTTTGGCAGGTGATGCAAGGCGTTGCCCAGGCCTTGTGGCCGTCCGTCTCCATACCCAAAGGCCTTGGAGAGCTTGCAGAAAAGCTGAAGGGAGCACGGCGGCGTTTCCGATTATGGAAGATATCGGCCTGCCGTCAGGGTGCCGGGGAGGCTTGGGCAATGGTGAAGACACGGTACACAAAGGCTGATCCGAACCACATGGCCGAAGTCGGACCTGTGGGGCCTGACAGCAAGGAGATCCCTGTGAATTTAGTGTACGGTCAAGTAGAATTGGCCGCAAAGTATTCCCAACAGGACTGTAGACTGGACAGCCTATTGGAGGGTATTGAAGAGGAATTCAACCAGTCAAATTGACTATGTAATTGTAAAGTGACATATATGATGTCTTCTAGCCGGATTGTAGATCGTTTGTCGTGGCGGACCTTTTTGCTTCAACCTTGGGACCCGACAGTCCGGAGTGTATCCGAATACCCTCTCGGTTATATAAGAACCGGGGCATGCATGGAGACTGGGCGTAGGGGTCATTAGTGCTTTATCAGACAAGTTCCCAACTAGTTATGTTATATTACATGGGTAGTAAGAAACATCTTCCAGAGAGAATAGTTCCGTTAAGGGTTCCTTTTCCTGGGTAGGCATGCCCTAAAGTGCATGTCCGGACTGCAACAAAAAGCGCAGTAAAAACGTCTGGGGGCAGATATGGTTAATAAATAAAATTCATCTTTTGTTCACCAACCGAATATTCTCTTAAGAAAGCTAGCTTTCGGCTTCACCCAGTCTGAGGTACACGTCCGGCTGACCCGGTGGTAACAATCGCAGAGGTGCTCCCCTTATGCCCTAGCCGAATTAATAGGAACGTAGGGCATAAATACAAGAGCCAAGCAACCCAGCTTGGCCAAAACTTAAGTCATATCGATGCATATAATGGTGAAAAAAGGTACATGCGGAAGTATAACGCATGTGTTGGGCGTGATGCCCAGGTAAATAATTTAAGCTTCTGTGAAAGAAGCCCCCAGGTGTAGATAGTGTGGCTAGCACCTCTGTAATGTACAAGTGAGGCACAAGGTGACCCGTGAAGGTCTAGAGGAATAAAAGAAAGAAATGGAAACAAGACGGACGACGCATATGCAGAAAATGGGTAGAGGGAGGGGACTAACATAAAGTCCGTGCTAGGCGTAGAATCTTCTGAGCCTGGCTGCGTTCCATGGGTTTGGCTCGAGTCGACTAGTCGATGCATCCCGCAGTCGGTACGCTCCGCCGGTCAGAACTTGGTCGATGATGAAGGGACCTTCCCATTTGGGCTCTAGCTTGTTCTTTTTCTTATCCGGCAGCCGGAGAACTAGTTCGCCAACGTAATAAGTTTTGGCTCGTACTTCTCTGCTTTGGTATCTGCGAGCCTGTTGCTGGTAAAGTGCGGAACGGGCTTTGGCTACGTCGCGCTCTTCCTCCAAGGCGTCCAGACTGTCCTGTCGACCGAGCTCAGCTTCTCTTTCTTCGTACATGTGCACTCGAGGTGAGTCATGAATTATGTCACAGGGCAGGACTGCCTCTGCGCCGTACACCATAAAAAATGGTGTGTATCCGGTACTACGATTCGGCGTGCTCCGCAGCCTCCAGAGTATGGAGTCGAGCTCCTCTACCCAGTGCGTGTCAGACTCTGTTAAGGAGCGCACTAGTCTTGGTTTAATGCCGCTCATTATAAGACCATTTGCTCGTTCGACTTGACCGTTGGTTTGTGGGTGGTAGACTGAAGCATAGTCGAGCTTGATGCCCATTTTGCTGCACCAGAGTTTTACCTCGTCGGCCGTGAAGTTCGTGCCGTTATCAGTGATGATGCTGTGGGGGACGCCATAGCGATGTACAACCCCGGATATGAAGTCTATCACCGGTCTGGATTCGGCTGTTTTAACGGGTTTGGCCTCTATCCATTTGGTGAATTTATCCACCATGACCAATAAGTATTTTTTTCTTGTGGGTTCCACCTTTAAGGGGTCCAACCATGTCAAGCCCCCAGACCGCAAAGGGCCATGTAATGGGGATTGTTCGGAGGGCGGTGGGTGGCATATGGCTTTGATTTGTAAAGAGCTGGCAACCGGCACAACGCTGGACTAAGTCCTGTGCGTCTACCTGGGCCGTTGGCCAATAGAATCCTGTACGGAAGGCCTTGCTCACAAGAGCCTGGGCTGCGGCGTGATGACCGCCGAGTCCGGCATGAATTTCCGCCAAAAGGTTCCGTCCCTCCTCTTCGGAGATGCACCGTTGAAGGACTCCGGTAGCGCTTTTTTTGTATAATTCTCCCTCATGGACCCTGTAGGCCTTTGATCGCCGCACTATGCAGCGTGCCTCATTTTGGTCCTCCGGGAGTTCCTGTCTAGTTAAGTAGGCCAGGAATGGTTCTGTCCACAGGGCAATGATGGCCATTATTTCATGGGCTGATTGTGTTATTTCGGTGGCGGAGCCTCCGATTGTTTCAGGGAGTTCGGTATCGGGTATTTTGGTCGGGTCCGGACTGTTGTTACCGGTGTCCCCTTCCCATGCTACGGATGGCTTGAAAATCCTTTCCAGAAAATTGTTGGGAGGGACCGTGTCGCGTTTGGCGCCAATGCGGGCGAGGATATCCGTCGGCTGATTGTTTTCCCGAGCCACATGGTGAAATTTGAGCCCTTCGAACCGAGCTGACATTTTAGGACGGCATTGTGATAAGAGGCCATTTTTGGATCCTTGGCATCAAAGTCTCCATTTATTTGGGATATCGCGAGGTTTGAATCCCCACGCACCTCTAGGCGTTGAATGCCCATGGATACTGCCATCCGGAGACCATGGAGGAGGGCCTCATATTCAGCTGTGTTGTTGGAGTCTGTATACATTATCTGCAGTACGTATTGGATGGTGTCTCCTGTTGGGGACGTCAAAACGATGCCAGCCCCCAGACCAGCCAACATTTTGGAGCCGTCGAAGTGCATGATCCAGTTTGAATATGTGTCGTACTCTTTAGGGAGTTCGGCTTCTGTCCATTCAGCGACGAAGTCAGCCAAAACTTGCGATTTAATAGCTCGCCGAGGTTTGTAAGTTATGTCGAACGGGAGGAGCTCAATGGCCCATTTGGCAATCCGGCCCGTCGCGTCGCGGTTGTTTATAATATCGTTGAGTGCTACTTCCGAGGCTACCGTTATCGAACACTCCTGAAAGTAGTGCCGCAGCTTCCGGGATGCCATAAATACCGTGTACGCTATCTTTTGATAATGCGGGTACCGTGATTTGCATGGGGTAAGGATTGTGGACACGTAGTAAACCGGCTTTTGAAGGGGGGATTTGTCTCCGTCCGCTTCTCGCTCGACGACAAGCACTGCGCTTACTACTTGATGAGTTGCCGCAATGTATAATAGCATTGGTTCACCAGTGTTTGGCGTGGCCAGGACTGGGTTTGTTGCCAATATGGCTTCTATCTCATTCAGTCCGGCCGTGGCGGCGTCCGTCCACTCGAAGTGTTCGGTACGCCGTAGGAGGCGATAAAGGGGTAATGCCTTTTCTCCCATGCGGGAGATAAAGCGGCTTAGAGCCGCCACGCATCCATTTAATTTTTGTATTTGTTTGAGGTCAGTTGGGGTAGCCAACTGTGACAACGCTTGGATTTTGGCCGGATTAGCTTCAATACCTCTACTGGAGACGATGAATCCCAGGAGCTTTCCTGCTGGTACGCCAAAAACGCATTTTTCCGGATTGAGCTTGATGTCATATGTTCGGAGGTTGTCGAATGTGACCCTCAAGTCGTCTACTAGGGTGTCGACATGCTTGGTTTTAACGACCACGTCATCCATGTATGCCTCCACTGTTTTGCTGATCTGGTTTGCCAGGCATGTCTGAATCATGCACTGATATGTTGCACCAGCATTTTTTAGCCCGAAGGGCATTGTGTTGAAGCAGAATGGGCCGTATGGTGTGATGAATGCCGCTGCGGCTTGGTCTGGCTCTGCCATTTTGATTTGATGGTAGCCGGAGTATGCGTCGAGGAAACACAATGAATCGTGTCCTGCGGTAGCATCAATGATTTGATCGATGCGGGCAAGGTTGTCAGAATCGTGATTTTGACTCGGATCAGAGCTCCGATGGTAGGATCGCAAATCTTAGAATCTTCACTATCAGGATTGTAGAAACGTAGATTCTATGAACTAAAATCGTAGAATCATAGGGGTTAGTTTGGATCATAAAGTCGTAGAATCGTATAACAGAATCATGATTCTGATAACCTTGGATGCGGGGGAGGGGGAAGGGATCCTTTGGGCAGGCCTTATTAAGGTCCTTAAAGTCGACGCACAAGCGCCAGGATTTGTCCTTCTTTGGCACCATCACCAGGTTTGCTAGCCAATCCGGATGTTTTATGTCTCTGATGAATCCGGCTTCCAATAGCTTGGCTAGTTCCTCTCCCATGGCCTGTCTTTTAGGCTCGGAGAAATGTCGAGGAGCCTGCTTGACTGGCTTGAATCCTTTTAGGATATTTAAGCTGTGCTCAGCCAGCCTGCGTGGGATTCCTGGCATGTCTGAAGGGTGCCAGGCAAAAATATCCCAGTTCTCGCGTAGGAACTCTTGCAGTGCGGCATCAACATCAGGTTTTAATTGTGCCCCGATGGAAGCTGTTTTTGTAGGGTCCGTTGGATGGACTTGGAATTTTACTATTTCGTCCGCCGGCTTAAAGGAGGTGGACTTAGATCTTTTATCGAGTATCACGTCGCCCCTGTTCACCGTGGAGTGCAGCGCGGTTAGTTCTTCGGCCGCTAGGGCTTCGGATAGTTCCTCAAGGTCCAGTGCAGCTGTCTTGTTTTCGGTGCGGAGTGCTATGTCCGGATCACTAACAAGAGTGATGATTCCGTTGGGCCCGGGCATTTTGAGATTCATGTACCCGTAATGGGGTATGGCTTGGAAGATTGTAAATGCCTCCCGCCCTAATAGAGTGTGGTATCCGCTGCTGAACGGGGCCACTTGGAATGTAATTTCTTCGGACCTGTAATTATCGGGCATGCCGAATACCATGTCTAGTGTGATTTTTCCGGCGCAGCGTGCTTCCCGACTGGGGATGATTCCTCTAAAGGTTGTGCTGCTTTGCTTAATGCGGCTCGGGTCTATTTCCATCTTTTGAAGAGTTTCCTCGTAGATGAGGTTTAATCCGCTGCCGCCGTCCATGAGTACCTTGGTGAGTCGAAAGCCGTCCACGATTGGACTGAGGACCAGTGCAGCTGGTACTCGGGCTGTTCAGAATTTAAGTTCGTCACTGGCATTGAAGGTAATAGCCGTGTCGCTCCAAGGATTTGTTTCTGCTATGTGACAGATTTCGGACGTACTGTGGAGTGTTCGCTTCCGTCTTTTATTTGACGCGAAGGTCTCGAAGACCGTCAAGACCGTACTGTTGTCCTCGGGGTGGTGCTCTGTGGTTTTTTGGAGGAGTAGATTCTCACCAGTTTTGGCCACCTGCCGGAGTATCTAGCATGCTCTAAGGCTGTCGTTGGTATCGCATCCGCTGTACTATGAATTTTGCAGGGTCTGTTGAGCCATCCCTCCAGTACGGTTCCTTGCCCCGTAGAGGGCTTTTGCTTTTTGGTAGTTAACCCAGGTGTATTCTGATAATGCACCCATTTATTTCGGACTGGGTTTGTATTCAGGGCCAGATTATTCCAAAATTTTATTTCGGTTTTCCAGGCACTTTCCATAACACAGTACTTTCGTACTATGGACACCAAGTCGGCGAAGCGTGTAATTTCGCGACGACTTATGGCGTTGAGGATTCCCTTGTTCGTGCAATTATTGCAGAAGACTGAAATTGCATCTTCCTCGCGGTAGTCCTTTATCCTGTTCTTGACCAGGAGGAATCTGGCCCAGTAATGGTGTACTGTTTCTGCTGGCCCTTGCCTAATTTGGGATAGATCGCGTACGTTTGGGTGGGTGGGTGAAATTAAATCTGAATCCTCAACCAATCTGAGGCTCAGTGGCCAAGGAGTTTCCGAACTCGAAAGTTTGGATTCTTGGATCTTTTCCGGTAAATCTGGATTGCTGCCTGATTCTAGATTCAGGCTTTGAGTGACATCCTCTCCTCCACGGGTATCCGGCTTGGAGGGATCGGGAATCCAGACGTAGCTAGTCCTTAAGATAGATGAAGTTTTGCCGTATTGTTCTTCCACCACTGCAACGTGATGGGTGACCTGGGGAGAGTTAATTTCTCTCAGATTAGGTTTAGGCCCAATCTAATCGTAGTCTATAGCGACTCCGAGGGCGGCGATGCGATCCAAGAGCTCGTTCAGGGAAGAGAGCTCCATTGGATCTAACTACTCGGTGAGTTCTGAGTTGATGTGAAGATTACTTTCGATGATCCGAGAAGTCATCATCGGCGCAGCGGCCGAACAGGCGGTCATTAGAAAACCACCTAGCCGGAGAGTTTGGCCGATAGCCAGAGCTCCCTCAGCGATAGTGCCGTCTTTAAAGACGGGACGAGACATCCTTCCTTGTGGCGATGGGACAATGGAACTCTCAATGAAAGCACCAATGTCGGTGTCAAAACCGGCGGATCTCGGGTAGGGGGTCCCGAACTGTGCGTCTAGGCTGGACGGTAACAGGAGGCAAGGGACATGAAGTTTTACCCAGGTTCGGGCCCTCTTGATGGAGGTAAAACCCTACGTCATGCTTGATTAATATTGAAGATATGGGTGTTACAAGAGTGGATCTACCATGAGATCTGAGAGGCTAAACCCTAGAAGCTAGCCTATAGTGTGATTGTATGTTGTGATTGTTGTCCTACGGACTAAAACCCTTCTGTTTATATAGACACCAGAGAGGGTTAGGGTTACACAAGGTCGGTTACAAAGGAGTATCCATATACGCATTGCCTAGCTTGCCTTCCACACCAAGTAGAGTCCCATCCGGACACGAGACGAAGTCTTCAATCTTGTATCTTCATGGTCTAACAGTCCGGCCAATGGAGATAGTCCGGCTGTCCGGAGACCGCCTAATCCAGGACTCCCTCAACTACTATGAGCATCAATAACATGTATATCAAATATACCTTTCACTTTGCCATCCTTCTTATCCGCTAAATACTTGGGGCAGCTCCGCTTCCAGTGACCAGTCCCTTTGTAGTAGAAGCACTCAGTCCCAGGCTTAGGTCTAGAATTGGGCTTCTTCACTTGAGCAACAACTTGCTTGCCATTCTTCTTGTCGTGGAATTTTCATGGCAGATGTCCTAGTGGAAGGACTTAGTTGTGGAGCCATTGCGACATAGTTAGCTTAAAGGGGTTAAACGGGACAAAGGATACAGAGAGTTTATACTGGTTCGGCCCCTTACGGTGAAGGTAAAAGCCTAATCCAGTTTGAGGTGGTATTGCTAGGGTTTCGATTATTAGGGAGCAAATACGCTTGGCCTGGCTTTTGATCCGTTGTTTCTTGCCCTAAGCCGCTGCCGGGTCGTCCCCTTATATACACGGGTTGACGCCCCGTGGCCTACAGAGTCCCGGCCGGCTCATACAAACGTGTCCGGCCCGATGACTTATCTTACATGCCTTACAATACAAGTCACATATACATGGCGGTTTATACTTACGGGCCTTAAGCCGCCTTTGGGCTTTGGGCCCTTTAACAAGCCTACTACATGAACCGCCATCTTCAACATATTCATGGGATTGGTTTATGAACCGCCATTGGGATAACCCAGCCTCTCCTGGGAGGGTCATATCCAATATTCATATCCCCAACATTAGGCCCCAGGTTGATTTGAACTTGTTCGTGTCAATCTTCAACACTTAGAAAAAATCCTTCTTCATCTTCTTGTAAGATATCGTAACCCGCCATGATGTCATCTCTTGAGATTGCGGTACCCTACCATGACATCACCTGTTATTAATATTATATACAGCCCAGATCTTAATAAATCTTCTCTTTTAATGAACCTCCGACAATCGAGGCGCTCACACCGTCACATATCCATTTTCTTGTCTCCTTGATTCCCACACATGCCACTTATCCTTCTAGCCTTATAAATAGGGCCATGGGTCCTCTTTTCACTCTCCCCCGTTTGCCTTCTTGTCTTTCTCTTCTTCCTCGCAACGCTCCAGTGCGCCCAAGCTCCGCCGCCATCGATCTTCGTTCACTGCTTCAACTCCGGCCGCTGCATCACCTTGAATGAACCAGAACGCTACGGGGCCCCTCCGCTGTTCATCGGCATCGGTAAGCATTCACCTTTTCTTAATAAATCTGCCTTAGGGTTTCTCTATTCGTCGGTGTTCATCACCATTCCTCATTCTCTTTCCTAGATTGCATAGTTTTGATCTGAAAACAACACCAATCTTGTGCGGTAGCAGTTTTAGCACTTGTTTTTTAATATCAGAGTATATCCTCATTGCAACAGATCTCATCTGGGCATCCCCACTTTTCTGCTGCCGCCACCTTAGGTTTAGATTTTATTTCATTTCTATGAACTGCTGCAGATCCAATCTTATAGCTCCAACCTGTGAAACCTGTTTGTCCCAACACTTAGTAAAATTCGCTTTTGTCAGATCTTGAATACCAGTGCTTGTCATGGCGGCTTACATCACCGGCTTATAATTACCCATATATCATTTGGCCCCATTTAAGCCGCCACTTTGAATATATACTGTAGTGTTTTACTTTTGGCTTAATGAATCAACTTAATCCGGCAAAAAAATTCTTTCTTTTAGGCTTATTTCTTCACAATGCCGCTAAAGATAGTTACTTCATGTAATTGGGTTAAGTCCATTATTACTGAAGACGCTCTCAAAGATTTTGTCAAAATCGGATATTTGCCAGCAAAGAATGTTATGCATTATCGCGCCCCTAATCCAGGTGAAGAAAGACCTCAACCAAAGGATGATGAGGTCATTGTTTTTACTGACCACATGAACCGGGGCTTCTCACCGCCTGGCTCTAAATTTTTCCGAGATGTTCTGCACTTCTTTCAACTCCATCCGCAAGACACCGAACCCAATTCCATGTCAAATATCTGCAACTTTCAAGTCTTCTGTGAAGTATACCTTCAAGAGGAGCCCAGTGTTGAACTTTTCAGAGAATACTTCTATTTGAACCGCCAAAACGATTTCACGAACAGGCCCAGTTTGGAACTTGGTGCAATCTCAATTCAACAAAGAAGAGATGCTATCTTCCCCTATGCTTACTTGCTGAGTCATCCCACATACTGGAACCAGACATGGTTTTACTACAAAGATACCTCTCCGGCTGACGAGAATCCATTGCCGGGTTATCGTGTTGAGCGCCTGGACCGAAAACATCTTCTTCTTGAAAAGCTTACCGCCACCGAACGCGCAAAGCTTGCCCCCTACCACTACAAAGGTTAAAGCTCTGCTAGGAAATGGGTTAACTGGCATTGATTTGGTTCGGTGCTGGGTTTCTTGGCGAATCATACCCTTGAGCCGCCAGCCCGGCTTAATGTATACTTACACTGGTGGTATAAAAGATCCACTGCGCCACAACTCTGTGCGCTTAACTGACGAGGCAATCAACAAAATGACCAAGTCCCTTCTGAATGAAGATCCGCAAGATTGCAGCAAAGTAGGCCCGAACCCTTTCTGCAAACTTAACCTGCCACCAGATGTGAGTCTCCAATTTACTTACTTTTACCTCATCATTTAAATGCTTTATTAACTCCACTTTGATGAGCTTTCACGGGTTGACTCTGATTTTTGGAAGAAGAAATACGATCATGAAGCTGCCAAGAAAACCACTAAGAAAAATAAGAAGAAATCAAGCGCCTCCATCATGTTTGAACTGGACGACAACTCTGAGTCGGAGGTAGCCCTTGACTCCCTTGGCTCCTTTTTCAATTACCTTATTGACACAGATTATGCTCAGGATGACACAGGGGGGAGCCAAGCAGCTGAAGAAGAGGTAACTATTATTTCTCCCTACTCAGAGCCTTTGCCAAGACTGAAAATTCAATGGGTAAACCGGAAAGTAAGCTTTTCGCACCCCTTAGCTCATTTGGATCCTCACTTTCTTTTGAAGCAATAGTAGCACGAGAGCCGGCGACAAACTCGGAACAACGAAGGTGAAGAGTTATCGTCCGGCTTACCAAATACTCCAGCTCCACGGAAACGGCGAAACGAGGTCTTTCCAAACTTAACTCTTTTTTTCCCCTGGCGGGTCTCATTCATCAGACACTTATTCCTTCCGATTCAAACTATCAGGAGGTTTGTCGCTCTTCTTCCGGTGATTCATCTCAAACTCAGCTGCCGGATTTCAAGACTGCCCCTGGGTAACATCTCTTTTGTTTTCTATCTCCTTATGATCTTATACTTGTACTGATCTCTCATGAACCGTGTAGTGGAAAAGCAAAGCCTAACAAGAAGGCAAATGTGACAAAACCGGTTGAAGATCCTAAAGTCCCTGAACCGGAGCAGCAAGTCCCAGCATCAGACGTTGCCAAAAAACAACCAGAAGAACCTGCCCATGAAGCCCCGCCAGAGATTCCTGACCCTTCCAGTGACCATTCAGTACTCAATCCTTTGAATGCTGAATCATCAAGCCCACTTAAACCATCGAAGACACATACCGGCGATGTTATGATTATTGGCACCGGTTTTACAGAACCGGGAAACCCAACTATCTTGGCCAAACACTCCGCTAAACAAGAGTTTATTGAAAAGCGGAAAGTGAGATTTGATGTTTCCCACTATTCTCAATTGAGCAGTAGTGAAGTACTCTGTGGATACCTCAACCAAGTACATACCAGCCGCGATCTTGAAATCGATATGGTGAAGCAGATGCATAAAAAATATCAGGTATGAACTCCGGCTTAAATACATTATGCATATCCTGTCAGCCCCCAAGTCTACTGTGTATAATAGGATTGAATATGTTTTAGACTTAGAATAGCAATGAGTAGAAAGCATCTTTGATAAAAAAAACTCCTTCAAGAAAGCCATCTTTCACTTAAACCGGATTTTAATGATCAACATTGCATCCGTAGCCCCCAAGGGCCGGTTTAATCAGCATGAATGAACCGGTACTTATCAGTGTTTAAAGATCAGAAATTACTCATGTAGCCCCCATGAGCCGTCTGCGGTTGTCCGTGGCACTGGCGGGTCATCATAAAGTAGTAACGAAATATGAGCAAATATGCATTAGCCCCCAAGTGCTAAGTAGTGTTGCTTGCAAAGTGCTTGGGACATAGTCATATAAGCCGTTGTAGGAAGAACTCTTCAGTAGGCATTAGCCCCCAAGTGCCAAGTGCTTTTGCTTGCAAAAGGCTTGGGACTTATATTCCTGTAACCCGGATATAAATGTGTTTGTAACTCTGTGTTTGTACAGGAGGCCACCGATGAACTTCAATCACAATTGGCTGATGCAAAGACTCATATGGAGATTCAAGAGTCTGAGACCCGGAAAGCTAATTCAAAATTCAAGTTTAGTCTGGAGGAAAGGCAAAAGCTGAAGAACGGTTTTCATGCTGAAAGAAACACCTGGGCTGAGGAAAAGACTGCCTTGATGCAGCGGGCTGAAAAAGCTGAAGCGGCTCTTCAAGAGGTGACCACGGAGCTTACCGGTTTAAAGCCCCGTGTATCCCAGATGGTTTCTGCCATCTTTGGTGAGTCGCCATACCAGCATTCCACTTGAATCTCTTCGTTTGATGTTATAAACCGCCACTGACTTCCACAATTGTTATGTAGGTCCAAGGAGCAGCGATCTTAGTCAAGATACGCTGGTGAAGCTGAAAGCCGTATATATGCTTGTTGAACAGCTGTATACTCGTGCTCAGCGCACACTAGCCACAATTTCGCCAACAAACCAAGGACCCAATCTGCTGAGCGACATCTTGAAAAAATTGTCAATTCTACTTGCAGGGATTCAAGAGATTAAATGGTCATGTGCAAGAGCCGGTGCCGTGACGGCCTTGAGCCACGCTAAGACATGGGTACCAGAGCTAGACCTGGATGAGGTAGCTACTTGTATCCAAGTTTGAAGGAAGATGGTACTGCCTTTGATCAGAAGGACTTCGCTGCCTACATGAAGGAAATTCGTCCTATAGCGACTCTGATTGCTGATGAGACCAATCTATCCAAGTATCAACTGGCTTATGATGCAGAGAATCAAAAGAAATCCACGCCCGCTTATAAAGTGATGGATCTGATTCCTCCAATTCGTAAGCATACTTTCGCCCCTGAAGTTGACCCGTCAAATCTCATTGATGATGAAGTTGAATTCCATGCCTTACGTGGCATTGATTGGTCGTCACCAAACTTCCATACGACGGAGGAGGACGAAGAACCAGAAAAGGATGATCCAGAAGCTTCAAGTCGCCAAGACCAAGAAGATTGATCCTTTGGGCTGTTTAAAATATTTGAACTTTGGAAAACACTTGATCTTTTTGGTTCACTGAGTCATGTAATAGGCTAGTAAATTTTGATATGTCGTGCCATCGTGCACGTTTTTGCTTTGTGCCACATCATTTGATCCGCCATTTGAAGAGTGTATCACTTTATGCTTATGATAACTTCATTTTGTGCAAATGAGATTTTATCATGACCCTGCATACAAGTAAATCACAATTGCCCGGGCGGTTTACCGGCGGGTCATAATACCCAAATTAAACCACTAGGGACAAATAGTCCATAACCAGGGCCGGGATGATCACAACCTTTAAATAAGATAATATCATACGTGTGGTATTGACGTAAACTGCTAGTTTATCAGCTTCATGCAGTTAGAGCTTCTAGAGCCATAACTCTAAGCATAAGATTATTATTCTCTGACGACTTAGAGTCTGCCATCCTGGCGGGTTGCAAAGACCCAAAGATGCTTCAAATATGAGCCATAAATAGGGCAGCTTGGCCTGATTTGTAAAAACCATATAGCAAGAGAAAAGAGATTATAAAAACCCAAAAAATAAGCAAATAAAAAAAAATCCGAGGCTTTTGCAGGCCGCCAATCAAAGGTTCTTCTTCAATGAAATTAGCCTGATGGCCACTGGAAGGTACGCGCTTTCCGTGAGCTGGCTCTCACATGACCCAATCGACATTTGAACCCAGATAAGTTCAGGTCTTATTTAAAGATAGACTTATCAGAAGTACGCGGGGTCGGAGTAGCATCGTGCATCACAGGCCGATTTATCCAAGTTTCAAGGAAGGCGGCTTATGAGCCTGGATGGATCTATCGTGACTATCTGTAAGACGTGCTCTCACATGACAAACCGGCGTTTTAACCTTAACAAGCTCAGGATCTTTGGTGAATACACTGTAAAAGACTGATTGTTAAGAGTTTGGCGGGTCAATCAGGATTACGTGATGAAGAAGCAGCTGATATACAGGTAGGATGACTCGGAAAGGTTATGTCCTCTTTGGTGAATACACCTATGTTTGAATAAGATAACCTGGTCAAGAGGGTAGTAATGCTATGTTCTCTTTGGTGAATACACCTATGTTTGAACAGGAAGCCCCCAAGTGACATATTTATGGGTTGTGCTCGTCGGGAGCCTATGTTTGAGTTGTGTTGTGCATCCAACTCTCTTTGGTCCCTGTAATTTGGGCGTAAAGCCTCTTAAGTGAACATGTAAGACAATGATAAAGACTCGGCTTCGAAGAAGTGAAACGATAGAGGCCCTGAATTATCAAGGACGCCGGCTTTATTATACTATTTATAATATATATATCATCAAACTATGTACATCATGAGAGCCGGTGGCTCAAGTATAGTAGGGCCAAAGATGAGCAATATTCCACGGCCGACGGGTCTCCTCCTCCGATGTGTGTGAGTCCTTGTGGTCTCAAACATTGATAAGATAGTATGACCCATTATGCAGATTCCTGCTGACCACAAAAGGTCCTTCCCAAGGTGGAGATAATTTATGCATATCAGTTTGATCATGGATAAGCCGAAGCACCAAATCGCCTTCTTGAAAGGTTCTGGTTTTGACCCGGCGGCTGTGATAACGACGTAGGTCTTGTTGATAAATCGTTGAACGAGGCGCTGCAAGGACGCGCTCCTCATCCAACAGGTCAAGTGCATCCTGACGTGCCCTTTCATTATCAGCTTCAACATAAGCCGCCACGCGAGGCGAATCATGACGGATGTCACTAGGGAGAACCTCCTTTCCTCCATAAACCATGAAGGAAGGTGTGTAACCCATAGATCTGTTAGGGGTTGTATTGATACTCCATAACACTGAAGGTAACTCCTCCACCCAACAGCCCGGCATTCTTTGCAAAGGAACCATAAGCCGGGGCTTGATGCCTCGTAGAATCTCTTGATTAGCTCATTCCACTTGACCATTAGACTGGGGGTGAGCCACGGAGGAAACATCAAGTCGAATATGTTCTCGTTGACAAAATTCTTTCATAGCACCCTTAGACAGATTAGTGCCATTATCCGTTATAATGTTGTGGGGAAAGCCAAAACGGAAGATCACCTTCTTGATGAATTGGACCGCCATTGCTGCATCACACTTGCTAACTGGCTCTGCTTCAACCCACTTAGTAAACTTATCAACTGCCGCCAAAAGGTGGGTTTACTTATCCTTGGACCTCTTGAAAGGCCCGACGATATCAAGCCCCCAGGTCGCAAACGGCCAAGTAATTGGAATCATCCTCAACTCTTGAGCTGGAACATGAGCTTGTCGTGAAAATTTCTGACAACCATCAAATCTGCTAACCAAATCCTCAACGTCAGCATGAGTCGTCAACCAATAAAACCAATGACAAAATGCCTTGGCTACGAGAGATTTAGAGCCGGCATGATGACCACAATCTCCTTCGTGAATTTCTCGCAATATCTCACAACCTTCTTCATGAGAGACGCAACGTTGAAACGCCCCTGTGACACTGCAATGGTGTAACTCCCCATTGACAATCGTCATTGACTTAGACCGTCGGGTTATCTGCCTGGCCAAAATTTCATCCTCAGGCAACTCGCCCCGGTTCATGTAAGCCAAATACGGAACAGTCCAATCAAGAATGGCATGAAGAGCCGCCACCAATTGTACTTCCGGGTCAGGAACATCAAGATCCTCCTCTGTAGGTAATTTGACCAAAGGGTTAAGCAGAATATCCAGGAACGTTTTAGGTGGCCCGGGCTTACGCTGAGACCCTAACCGGCTTAAAGTGTCAGCTGCCTCATTTTTCCTGCGATCAATATGCTCGACTTGGTAACCGTTGAAGTGACCTGCAATGGAATCAACCTCTTGACGATAAGCCGCCATGAGTGGATCTTTAGAATCCCAAGTGCCAGAAACCTGCTGAGCTACCAGATCCGAGTCGCCGAAGCACCTCACCCGGCTTAAATTCATCTCCTTAGCCATCTGAAGACCGTGGAGCAAGGCCTCATACTCAGCTGCATTGTTAGTACAAGGGAACATTAACCGGAGAACATAGGAAAATTTATCACCTTATGGGGAAGTTAAGACAACTCCTGCCCCGAGCCTTCCAACTGCCTGGATCCATCAAAGTGAATAGTCTAATATGTGTTATCCGACTTTTCCTCAGGCGTCTGCAACTCTGTCCAATCATTGATAAAATCCACGAGTGCTTGTGACTTGATGGTCGTACGAGGCATGTACTTTAAACCATGAGGTCCAAGCTCAATGGCCCACTTGGCTACCTGACCTGTGGCTTCTCTATTTTGGATGATATCCCCCAAAGGAGCAGAGCTAACCACAGTAATGGAATGACCCAGAAAATATTGCTTGAGCTTTCGACTGGCCATGAATACCCCATACACAAGCTTCTGCCAATGCAGATAGCTCTGCTTGGACTCAATAAGTACCTCGCTGATGTAGTAAACCAGCCATTGAATCGGATACTCCTTGCCTGCCTCTTTCCTTTCCACCACAATGGCCACACTGACACCACGGCCATTGGCAGCCACATATAACAACAAAGGCTCCTTATCAATAGGTGCAACAAGAACCGGTGGCTCAGCCAGTTGCTTCTTAAGCGCCTCAAGTGCCTCATCAGCAGCATCACTCGAGACGAAATTATCTGTCTTCTTCATCATCTGGTACAGAGGGATAGCCTTTTCTCCTAGGCGGCTTATGAACCGGCTCAAGGCCGCTCTCCGACCCGCCAAGCGTTCGACGCCATTAACACACTTTGGCTTAGCCAGGGAAGTAATGGCCTTGATTTTCTCCGGGTTAGCTTTGATACCTTGGTCTGAAACCAAAAAACCCCAAAGCTTACCCGCCGGTACACCAAAAACACACCTGGCTGGGTTAAGCATCATTTTATAGACCCGGAGATTGTCAAATGTCTCCTTCAAATCATCAATCAGGGTCTCCTTCTTCCTAGATTTCACCACAATGTCATCTACATAAGCATGAACATTACGCCCGATCTAATTGTGAAGGCAATTTTGCACACACCGTTGCTAAGTCGCCTGGGCACTCTTCAGCCCAAAAGGCATAGACACATAGCAGAAGGCTCCCAACGGAGTAATGGAAGCTGTCTTCTCTTGGTCCTTAACTGCCATCTTGATCTGATGATAACCAGAATAAGCATCCAAAAAACTCAAACGCTCACAACCCGCCGTAGCATCAATGATTTGATCAACACGAGGGAGAGCAAACGGATCAGCCGGACAAGCCTTGTTTAAGTCTGCGTAATCCACACACATTCGCCAAGTGCCTTTCTTCTTATGCACCAACACCGGGTTAGCCAACCACTCAGGATGAAAAACTTCAATGATAAACCCGGGCGCTAAGAGCCGGTGTAACACCCTCGATGCGACTATATCTCCCACGTGTCGAGGCACGACTTAGAGGCATAATCGCATTGAAGGAATATGTCGCAAGTGAGGTAATCTTCACACAACCCATGTAATATAATAAGGAATAATAGATACCTAGTTGGCTTACATTCGCCACTTCACACAATTACATGAATAAAGCATTACATCAACCAAATACACTCATGGTACGACTACGGAACCAAAATAAAAGAAGAACCCCAAATGCGACAAAGGTCCCCGATCGACCCCAACTGGGCTCCACTACTGATCAACTAGAACGAAACAACACAAAGGACAAGATCTTCAACGAGCTCCTCCTGAGCTTGGTTGCGTCATCTGCACGGACTCAACGGCACCTGCAAGCTGGTTTTGGAAGTAATCTGTGAGCCACGGGGACTCAGCAATCTCGCACCCTCGCGATCAAGACTATTTAAGCTTATGGGTAAGGTAAAAGGTATGAGGTGGAGCTGCAGCAAGCGACCAGCATATATGGTGGCTAACCTATTCGCAAATGAGAGCGAGAAGAGAAGGCAAAGCACGGTCGATAAAGTATGATCAAGAAGTGACCCTGTACTACCTACGTCAAGCATAACTCCAACAACCGTGTTCACTTCCCGGACTCCGCCGGAAAGAGACCATCACGGTTACACACAGGGTTGATTCATTTTAATTAAGGTCAACTTCAGGTTTTCTACAACCGGACGTTAACAAATTCCCATCTGCCCATAACCGCGGGCACGGCTTTCGAAAGTTCAAATCCCTGCAGGGGTGTCCCAACTTAGCCCATGACAAGCTCTCACGGTCAACGAAGGAATAGACCTCCACCCGAGACATTCCGATCAGACTCGGTATCCCAGTACAACAAGACATTTCGACAGGGTAAAACTAAACCAGCAACACCGCCCGAATGTGCCGACAAATCCCGATAGGAGCTGCACATATCTCTTTCTCAGGGCACACCGGATAAGCTAAGCGTACAGGAGCCGACGTAACCCAAGTTGCCAAGGGATGGCCCTGCACGGTGCTCTGGGTTGGACCAACACTCAGAGGAGCACTGGCCCGAGGGGTTAAAATAATGATGACCCTTGAGTCTGCAGAACCCAAGGGAAAGAAAAGGCTAGGTGGAAAATGGTAAAATCAATGTTGGGCATTGCTGGAGAAGCTTTACTTAAGGCGAACTGTCAAGGGGTTCCCATTATAGCCCAACCGCGTAAGGGACGCAAAATCCGGGAACATAACACCGATATGACGGAAACTAGGGCGGCAAGAGTGGAACAAAACACCAGGCATAAGGCCGAGCCTTCCACCCTTTACCAAATATATAGATGCATTAATTAAATACAATATATAGTGATATCCCAACAAGTAAACATGTTCCAACAAGGAACAACATCTCCATGTTCCAACAAGGAACAAACTTCAATCTTCACCTGCAACTAACAGCGCTATAAGAGGGGCTGAGCAAAGCGGTAACATAGCCAATCAACGGTTTGCTAGGACAATGGTGGGTTAGAGGCTGAACATGGCAATTGGGAGGCTGACAAGCAAGTGGTAGGCATCGTAGCAATGGCATAGCAAAAGAGCGAGCAAACTAGCATAGCAAAGATAGTAGTGATTTCGAGGGTATGATCATCTTGCCTGAAATCCTGCAAGGAAGAAGAACGAGTCCATGAAGGAGATAAACGGACGAAGACGAACGGATCCTCACAATCACGACGTTACCGGAATCAACCCGAGGAAGCAATCACCGGAAAAGAAGCACACAACATAGTAAACAACCAACACATCAACATGGCATGATGCACAAACGAGTATGATGCATGTCCGGTTTAATGAAGCATGGCATGGCATGGCAAAGTGCACAAACAACACTACAAGTTAAGTGGAGCTCAATATGCAACGAGGTGCATATTGACGGAACACCACATCAATTATTTAGTTCTCTCCCGTTTATGTACCCAACAATATTAAATGTTGATTAACATGGCAAGAGGGTGAAGCAAAGTAAAACTACCTATCTAGTCAAGGTTAAATGAGGCCGGAAGCAACGAACAACAATTCCGGTAAATCCCCATAGCATATTTTAGATTTGGTACTGTTCTGCCCTAAACACAATTTTAGAGTTGTTTAACATGCAAAGTAAGGTCACCATGATAAACTAGGCAAAATTCTACCCCATTTACATATAAAGTTTATTTAATTCGGAGCTACGGTTAAATAGTTATGAATTAAATCATTTTAGCATGGCATAGGGGCAAATATATGCAAACAGCATTTTAAATATTTCAAACAGGCATGAAAGTTGGATATTATTAATCTACGCAAAATTCTGAGCAAGTTTCATATATAAATCATTTTAATCCGGTGCACGGTTTGTGAGTTATTAAATGCATGAAGAACAGGGGCTATTCTGCAAAACTGCCATCTCTGGAAAAATTAGCTAAATCGTCCAGACGCTGAAAAAAACGACACGGGCTGAAATCTGCCGGCCCAACCGAGAAAAAAAAACACGGAGGGGCGCTGGAGGGGCAGCTCACCCTAGGCCTGGCCCCGTGGTGAAGAGGCCGGGCACGCTGGCTTGGCGCTGGCTGGGCCTGACGCGCGAGGCGAGGAGGCTACGGGCGCGTCGCCCTCTGTTCGACAGAAAACAGAGGAGCAGCAGCACTGGAGCTCGCGACGCTGGCTCACGCGGGACTCCGGCCAAGCGGAGAGGCAGGGGACGGACACGGGAAGGCAAGGGAGGCCCGGATCCTCCAGATCCAGTGGCGCTTGGCTTGTGGAGGCCGGCGGCGAGCTACAAGGCCATGGAAGCTGCTGTTGTCTGAAGGAAAAAGATAGAGAAAATCAGAGGGGAAACAAGGAAAGAAGAGGGTCCGCAGGGAGATGGCAGGGGAGCGACGGCCTGAGGAGAACCTACGGTTCGGCAGCGAGGAGGCCAGGAAAAAGAGCGGGTCCGGCGGGGCAGATCTTGCCGGAGAAGAGGTCGCGGACGGCGGAGCTAGTACCTGAAGAAAAAGAAAAAAAATGGTGGCGCGGCAGTTTCAGAGAGGAAGAGACTTGGGAGAAGAAAAAGGAGACGGGGAGACGGAAGGAAGAGGAGGCATGGGGCAGCCCGGACCTGCTGCTGGTACGGTGGCTCGCCGACGAGGGCTCGGGGCGCGACGGAGCTGCGGCTTCCTCCTGATCGGAGAGAGAAAAACAGAACGATGAGCGAGGGAAAAGAAAACAGGGGAGAAGGAAGGAAAAGAAGGAAAAGAAAGAGGAGGAGGATGGCGTGACCTGGTTCGGCAGGTCGCCGTCGAGGCGGGCCGATGTGGAGCTGCTGGTTGCCGGCGAGGAGCGGGACTGGCTCTCTGGTTGGTGGGAAGGATTGATGGCAAGAAGTGGCTGGCGCTGCGAGATGTGGTTGGATCGAGGCGAGGAGGTGGATTGGATCTGGATCCCGAGGAAGATACGGTAGGTGGCAGCGGCTCGACGGGACAAAGTCCCTAGATTTTAGGGTTGCTGCCTAGGGGATTGGTCTATATGTAGTAAGTGGATTTTTGGATAGAGGCATTAGGTCCCTCCAATCTTAATCGGACGGACGGGAAAAATAGGTTAGGTAGCCCAAATAAGAAAACGATGACGTTTTGTAGACGTTTGGGGATGATCCGGATCCAACGGTGGCGATAGCCCGGGTCGGGTCCGGGACAACTTTCGGGCGCGCGCGAGGAGGGCTGCGGGCTGACGAGAGAGGTTAGGCTGGGACTGGCGATAGGTAGTGAGCTGTGCAGAAGTCCTCGGGCTGAGAGAAGAGAAGAGAGGGAAGCCCGGCATCTGTTTCCGGAGACCGAAAACGTCCGACGTTAGACCGGCTACTATTGCCGCTATATTTATCCGTTGGGGCGTCAAACGAACTCCGATTTTCACGAAACTTGACAGGCGGTCTGTCTACACTATAATAAGACCGCACACCAAATTTCAACTCAATCCGAGAACATTTTTCCGGCCACTTATAAAATAATATTTCGGACATGCCGCGGGCGCGTGCAAGTGTCTCTGGGCTCAGAACGAACAACGGAAGGAACGAGGAGACCGGGACGGATGCAAGTTTTGAAAACATGATGATGCAATTCACATGATGACATGATGAAATGCAACACGCAAGCGAATGACATGGCAACGACGGCGAATAAGCGGAGGACACCTGGCACATCGGTCTCGGGGCGTTACAACACTCCACCACTACGAGAGGATCTCGTCCCGAGATCTAGAATGGCACCGGAGGGAAAGAAACGGAAGAGAAAGAGAAGAGGTAAAACAAATTGCTTCTTTGACAAACAAGTGAAACCACAACCTAGAGAGGTTGAACAAATCGAGAAAAGAATACAACGAAGGTGAACAAAGTCGAAAACACTCCGTTAGAAAAGAGGGACAACGAGCATTGTGAAACCCTTGAGGTTGAAGGGAAGATATATATAGAAAACACTCCGGTTAAGGGAGGGGATCAAGGAAGACCAAAATTCGGGCAGCACTCCGGTTGAAAAGAAACGATATTGAATAATAACTTGATAAGGTGAGAAGATACTTGATGACATCACAACACACTGCCACCGGAACTATTGAATGAATGGAACAAGGGGTAAGAAAGATCTCAGACAGCACTCCGGTTGAGAAGGTAGTCAAAATTTGATAAGATGAGAGAGCTCAAATGAAAACTCGACACTCCGGTTGAGAAAGGGATGCAAGACTTGATAAGGCGACAAGAACTTGAACAAAGGGGCACAATACTCCGGTTAAACAAGATAGGGAAGGAATAAGAGTGATATAATTTGGACAGCACTCCGTATGTAAATGGAAGGAATTGAACAAGACAAGATGAGAGGATACTTGAAAAGAGGACACAACACTCCAATAAAAGTATAGGCATGGAAAGATCATGATCTTTGACAAAACGAGATGATGCGTTGAAAAGATGAACATCACAATGCCTCCGGAACAAAAGAATAGAAGATAGATAATTGAAATAGGAGAATTGAGGAGAAAATGCCAACTTCTGCTACAAAAAAGCTTGAGAAGGCATCCTTAGGAGACGGGTCGAGCGGAGTTGTTGGAACACCAACAACGAAAAGAATAGGCTTGTAGTGGTCTTATGGAATACCTCTCAAATTAAGAGATGACAGCCTGCCACTCACGGGAAGAAGAATTGGATTGATAAGAACAAGGATAGGAGAAGCTTATTTCACCGAGAGGATAAAAGAAGAACTTGGGTCATACATGAGCACCATTATAGCAAGAATCCTTAGGGAAGGCTTTAGGTGAAATATAACCCAAGATAACTCCAATGAAGAGATTGATGGATTTAAAATATCTCATTCTTGACAACATGTGAATCATGAAAAATGAACTCAAATTATCAAGAATGACATAATACCACCTCCAATAATATGGTAGAAAGAATTGCACTCCGGATAGCAAGATGAAGAAACTTGAGCTCCTTAGAAAAGAATCTCAATGAACACTTCGAGAAGGAATTAAATCCTTGAAGAACCATCATGTAGAGCCTCCATGAATAACTCCGGTAATAAAAGAATGATCCAAAATAATTGAATGATGAATAGAATAAGATTGAGGCCTCGCAATGATTTAGATAGAGATCTATGTGATAATATAATTGAAGGAGGTTGGAACTCCGGGAAAGAAAGATGAGCACTTGAACCCAAGAATTTAATCATCGAGAACAAACTCCGGTAAACAAAAGGATGAACAAACGGAAGGAAAAAGAAGTTGAAAACACAAGGTGAATCCTTGCAATGATTTAGCTGGACCTCCGTGGAGATGTAATTGTGAAAGCTTGGAACTCTTGGGGAAAAAAAGATAAAGTGTCTTGAACCAAGAATGTGATATGATGCACCTCCGGAATAAGGAATTAAATCACTTGGATGGAACAAGAGTAAGAATTACATTATGATTATCCTTCACCAATTTAAATTGATGACAATCAATGGATTTGGCATATTACTTATTCTTGTAGAAAAGATTAAGAGAGATATAACATCAGACTTGGGAAGGTATTGAACGAACCACCGGAAGGGTTGAAACAACGAATAAAATTGATAAGATAAGAAAGGAAGAGAAATCTTGAATGAACCACCGTAAGAAATGAAAATGAACGAAGAGAAGATAAAGAAACACTGGGACGAATTAGAGAACAAATGAAGATACTTGAGGGGAATTTACATAAAAGAGAATGAAGAGATCACGAGCCGATTAAAGATCACTTGAACGAAGCACCGGTAAAATTTGGAGAATGATAGCTGAAAGCTGAGAATGAATAAACCTGACTTGATTGCCTCCGGATAACAAACTAAGAAGACTCTTGAATTACTCCGGATGGTTGAGAAGAATATCTCACAATCGCAAATAATTATGAGAGGATGGCAACAAGTTAGAATCACGAATCTTGAAGAGAATGGAGCAAGATTAAAGAAAAAAACTCTTCTTCGGTCTTCAAATGATGAGAATGACAACGAGAAACACCACCATCAATTATTGAGGCACTCCGGAATAAAGAAGAATATAAAAGTAGAATCAACGATGAAATTAATTTGAAAGATCTTGGAGAAGGACATTTGACTGATGATAATTCATACTTACGTCAAACTTTGAAAAGAATTTAGGATAGCTCTGGGGAAATAAGAAGAGTCAGGTAAGATCCTGGAAAAAAAACCTGTGGGTTAGGGCCCACTGAAAAGATACACTGTAGAACGATTACAAAGGGAGATTGCACCGGTTGAAATTAAATGGCTTGAAAGAGATAACATCCTCGAAATAGCTTGAATGAAAGAAGAGTGGATACACGAATCTTCGAGATATCTTCAGCACTCCGAAACAATTAAATAGCGAGAAGTGAATGATTAAGAATTGCACCGGCATGAGAAAGCATTGACATGAGAAAAGGGTATGATCAACAAAGCTTGACTTGGAACCACCGGAGAAGAAAAAGAACGAAAGATGATGAACTTGAAGCTCCGTTAGAATCTTCATGAGAATCACCGGATAAGAATATTGATAGAAAAGAATGGAGAGACTTCACATCAATAAATGGATAAGAAATCCGAATTCTTGGAGAAAAACAAGGGAGGGAGGGTGGGAAAACAAAGACAATTTGAAATGGATGAAACGAACACCTTTGAGAAGAAGTGATAATTGATCTTGCGGAAGTTGAAATGATCAGATCCACTTGAGGAGAGACACACCGGTTGAAAAGAATTAAAAAAACAATCTTGATGATCAAGAAGGATTGGTATTCACATCGGAGTATGAGAACACCATTTAGGAAAAGGTATGGAATCAACATTTGACTTCGAAGCAACTCGAATACCACAACTCAAAACAAAACAAAGGATTGGCTTGCGGAATAAGCCGGAACAAACATATGATAGAGATTTCGTCCGAAGTTTTCGTGGTGGGACCTACACGGGCTCGATCGTACAGCACCATCATGTACAAGGCAGTGCACATGACATACGAAGCGTCCCCGAGTCAGCATAGCCAAGGACTCTTTAAGACACAACGAGACCACTGTAAAATCGACCGTGAATAGGCGAACCACTAGACGTCGAACCCCAATTTCATATCATACATCTGTTGGAAAGAAATCCTAAGAGCTACTTGAATTCCCACCTATGAAACTCCCGAAACTTTCCGGTTATGCAATCAGGTGTTGAGGATACAGGGGAAGCATAATATCTCACCCAAACTAGCAAATCCTACATCCAGCTGTATCCATCCTTCAACACATAACCAAGAAACCTTCGGAAACCATCTACCTCAACCTTCGAAAAGCATCCGTTATACAAGTTATGGCGATACTCCCGAACTCCCGCCCCAGTACTGGGTGGCGTCGAGGTTATCTCACCAACAAACTGCATAAAGGAGACTTTCGACGTCGCGAACATATCTCAAGTATACCAGAATTGCAATGATAAAATTATGATGACAACACCTCAGAGCTCAACTCCCCGGGACACTTCCACTAAACCCCTGACAGGAGGCACCAAGACAGTGTTCTCATCATAAGCCATCGGAACAAATCCAAGATACTCGCGTGATCCTAAAAAAAATTAGTGAAATTTGAGAAGAGAAGAGTCAAAACTCTACGTCAGGATGCCTTACCAGAGCGATGAGGAGACTGGGAAGTAAAAAGAATTCCTAAGCTCTCCGATATATAATTCCTAAGGACTCAAAACATTTTTTTCTAGACACAACTCGGCTGCTAAAAACGATCAAGCAATGGGGGCTCCTAAGGTCGGGGAAGGCTCTGATTACCAACTTGTAACACCCTCGATGCGACTATATCTCCCACGTGTCGAGGCACGACTTAGAGGCATAATCGCATTGAAGGCATATGTCGCAAGTGAGGTAATCTTCACACAACCCATGTAATATAATAAGGAATAAGAGATACCTAGTTGGCTTACATTCGCCACTTCACACAATTACATGAATAAAGCATTACATCAACCAAATACACTCATGGTCCGACTACGGAACCAAAATAAAAGAAGAACCCCAAATGCGACAAAGGTCCCCGATCGACCCCAACTAGGCTCCACTACTGATCAACTAGAACGAAACAACACAAAGGACAAGATCTTCAACGAGCTCCTCCTGAGCTTGGTTGCGTCATCTGCACGGACTCAACGGCACCTGCAAGCTGGTTTTGGAAGTAATCTGTGAGCCACGGGGACTCAGCAATCTCGCACCCTCGCGATCAAGACTATTTAAGCTTATGGGTAAGGTAAAAGGTATGAGGTAGAGCTGCAACAAGCGACTAGCATATATGGTGGCTAACCTATTCGCAAATGAGAGCGAGAAGAGAAGGCAAAGCACAGTCGATAAAAGTATGATCAAGAAGTGATCTTGTACTACCTACGTCAAGCATAACTCCAACAACCGTGTTCACTTCCCGGACTCCGCCGGAAAGAGACCATCACGGTTACACACGCGGTTGATTCATTTTAATTAAGGTCAACTTCAGGTTTTCTACAACCGGACGTTAACAAATTCCCATCTGCCCATAACCGCGGGCACGGCTTTCGAAAGTTCAAATCCCTGCAGGGGTGTCCCAACTTAGCCCATGACAACCTCTCACGGTCAACAAAGGAATAGACCTCCACCCGAGACATTCCGATCAGACTCGGTATCCCAGTACAACAAGACATTTCGACAGGGTAAAACTAAACCAGCAACACCGCCCGAATGTGCCGACAAATCCCGATAGGAGCTGCACATATCTCTTTCTCAGGGCACACCGGATAAGCTAAGCGTACAGGAGCCGACATAACCCAAGTTGCCAAGGGATGGCCCTGCACGGTGCTCTGGGTTGGACCAACACTCATAGGAGCACTGGCCCGAGGGGTTAAAATAATGATGACCCTTGAGTCTGCAGAACCCAAGGGAAAGAAAAGGCTAGGTGGCAAATGGTAAAATCAATGTTGGGCATTGCTGGAGAAGCTTTACTTAAGGCGAACTATCAAGGGGTTCCCATTATAGCCCAACCACGTAAGGGACGCAAAATCCGGGAACATAACACCGATATGACGGAAACTAGGGCGGCAAGAGTGGAACAAAACACCAGGCATAAGGCCGAGCCTTCCACCCTTTACCAAATATATAGATGCATTAATTAAATACAATATATAGTGATATCCCAACAAGTAAACATGTTCCAACAAGGAACAACATCTCCATGTTCCAACAAGGAACAAACTTCAATCTTCACCTGCAACTAACAGCGCTATAAGAGGGGCTGAGCAAAGCGGTAACATAGCCAATCAACGGTTTGCTAGGACAATGGTGGGTTAGAGGCTGAACATGGCAATTGGGAGGCTGACAAGCAAGTGGTAGGCATCGTAGCAATGGCATAGCAAAAGAGCGAGCAAACTAGCATAGCAAAGATAGTAGTGATTTCGAGGGTATGATCATCTTGCTTGAAATCCCGCAAGGAAGAAGAACGAGTCCATGAAGGAGATAAACGGACGAAGATGAACGGATCCTCACAATCACGACGTTACCGGAATCAACCCGAGGAAGCAATCACCGGAAAAGAAGCACAACATAGTAAACAACCAACACATCAACATGGCATGATGCACAAACGAGTATGATGCATGTCCGGTTTAATGAAGCATGGCATGGCATGGCAAAGTGCACAAACAACACTACAAGTTAAGTGGAGCTCAATATGCAACGAGGTGCATATTGACGGAACACCACGTCAATTATTTAGTTCTCTCCCGTTTATGTACCCAACAATATTAAATGTTGATTAACATGGCAAGAGGGTGAAGCAAAGTAAAACTACCTATCTAGTCAAGGTTAAATGAGGCCGGAAGCAACGAACAACAATTCCGGTAAATCCCCATAGCATATTTTAGATTTGGTACTGTTCTGCCCTAAACACAATTTTAGAGTTGTTTAACATGCAAAGTAAGGTCACCATGATAAACTAGGCAAAATTCTACCCCATTTACATATAAAGTTTATTTAATTCGGAGCTATGGTTAAATAGTTATGAATTAAATCATTTTAGCATGGCATAGGGGCAAATATATGCAAACAGCATTTTAAATATTTCAAACAGGCATGAAAGTTGGATATTATTAATCTATGCAAAATTCTGAGCAAGTTTCATATATAAATCATTTTAATCCGGTGCACGGTTTGTGAGTTATTAAATGCATGAAGAACAGGGGCTATTCTACAAAACTGCCATCTCTGGAAAAATTAGCTAAATCGTCCAGACGCTGAAAAAAAACGACACGGGCCGAAATCTGCCGGCCCAACCGAGAAAAAAAAACACGGAGGGGCGCTGGAGGGGCAGCTCACCCTGGGCCTGGCCCGGTGGTGAAGAGGCCGGGCACGCTGGCTTGGCGCTGGCTGGGCCTGACGCGCGAGGCGAGGAGGCTACGGGCGCGTCGCCCTCTGTTCGACAGAAAACAAAGGAGCAGCGGCGCTGGAGCTTGCGACGCTGGCTCACGCGGGACTCCGGCCAAGCGGAGAGGCAGGGGACGGACACAGGAAGGCAAGGGAGGCCCGGATCCTCCAGATCCAGTGGCGCTTGGCTTGTGGAGGCCGGCGGCGAGCTACAAGGCCATGGAAGCTGCTGTTGTCTGAAGGAAAAAGATAGAGAAAATCAGAGGGGAAACAAGGAAAGAAGAGGGTCCGCAGGGAGATGGCAGGGGAGCGACGGCCCCTACGGTTCGGCAGCGAGGAGGCCAGGAAAAAGAGCGGGTCCGACGGGGCAGATCTTGCCGGAGAAGAGGTCGCGGACGGCGGAGCTAGTACCTGAAGAAAAAAAATGGTGGCGCGGCAGTTTCAGAGAGGAAGAGACTTGGGATAAGAAAAAGGACACGAGGAGACGGAAGGAAGAGGAGGCATGGGGCAGCCCGGACCTGCTGCTGGTACGGTGGCTCGCCGACAAGGGCTCGGGGCGTGACGGAGCTGCGGCTTCCTCCTGATCGGAGAGAGAAAAACAGAACGATGAGCGAGGGAAAAGAAAATAGGGGAGAAGGAAGGAAAAGAAGGAAAAGAAAGAGGAGGAGGATGGCGTGACCTGGTTTGGCAGGTCGCCGTCGAGGCGGGCCGATGTGGAGCTGCTGGTTGCCGGCGAGGAGCGGGACTGGCTCTCTGGTTGGTGGGAAGGATCGATGGCAAGAAGTGTCTGGCGCTGCGAGATGCGGTTGGATCGAGGCGAGGAGGTGGATTGGATCTGGATCCCGAGGAAGATACGGTAGGTGGCGGCGGCTCGACGGGACAAAGTCCCTAGATTTTAGGGTTGCTGCCTAGGGGATTGGTCTATATGTAGTAAGTGGATTTTTGGATAGAGGCATTAGGTCCCTCCAATCTTAATCGGACGGACGGGAAAAATAGGTTAGGTAGCCCAAATAAGAAAACGATGATGTTTTGTAGACGTTTGGCGATGATCCGGATCCAACGGTGGCGACAGCCCGGGTCGGGTCCGGGACAACTTTCGGGCGCGCGCGAGGAGGGCTGCGGGCTGACGAGAGAGGTTAGGCTGGGACTGGCGATAGGTAGTGAGCTGTGCAGAAGTCCTCGGGCTGAGAGAAGAGAAGAGAGGGAAGCCCGGCATCTGTTTCCGGAGACCGAAAACGTTCGACGTTAGACCGGCTACTATTGCCGCTATATTTATCCGTTGGGGCATCAAACGAACTCCGATTGCGACGAAACTTGACAGGCGGTCTGTCTACACTATAATAAGACCGCACACCAAATTTCAACTCAATCCGAGAACATTTTTCCGGCGACTTATAAAATAATATTTCGGACATGCCGCGGGCGCGTGCAGGTGTGTCTGGGCTCAGAACGGACAACGGAAGGAACGAGGAGACCGGGACGGATGCAAGTTTTGAAAACATGATGATGCAATGCACATGATGACATGATGAAATGCAACACGCAAGCGAATGACATGGCAACGACGGCGAATAAGCGGAGGACACCTGGCACATCGGTCTCGGGGCGTTACAGCCGGGCCACTTCTTCACCAATGGCCTTCCGCCTCTCCTCGTTAAAATAACGAAGGAATTGCTTGACCGGCTTAAACTTCGGATCAATATTAAGAGTGTGCTCAGCGAGTTCCCTCGGTACACCTAGCATGTCTGAAGGCTTCCACGCAAATATGTCCCAGTTCACACGGATGAACTCGATGAGAGCGCTTTCCTATTTCGGATCCAGATTAACACTGATGCTGAACTGGTTAGATGAGTAGCCAGGAACAAAATCAACCATTTTAGTGTCATCTGCCGACTTAAACTTTAGCAAAGGATCATGCTCCGTGGTTGGCTTTTTCAAAGACGCAATGTCCGTCGGGTCAACATTATCCTTGTAAAATTTCAGCTCCTCCGTTGCACAGACAAACTCGGTGTAAGCAGCATCGCCTTCTTCACACTCTAAGGCCACCTTGCGACTCCCATGCACTATGATGGTACCCTTGTAACCTGGCATCTTAAGCTGCAAGTAGACATAACAAGGCCTCGCCATGAACTTAGCATAAGCCGGCCGCCCAAACAGAGTATGATAAGGGCTCTTGATTTTAACCAACTCGAAAGTCAGGGTCTCAGACCTAGAATCATGCTCATCTCCCAAATCAACCTCCAAAGATATCTTACCCACTGGATATGCCGACTTGCCCGGCACCACAAGACGGCTCAAGATTTTTTCGGTCAATCCCATGCGACGGAAGGTTTCATGGTAAAGTATATTAATGCTGCTGCCTCCATCCATGACCACCTTAGTAAATTTATAGCCCCCAACCTGAGGCGCCACCACTAGAGCCAGGTGACCCGGATTGTCAACCTGGGGCGGGTGATCCTCACGACTCCACACAATAGGCTGCTCCGACCACCGCAAGTAACGCGGCACCGCTGGCTCGATAGCATTCGCTGCCCTCTTATGAAGCTTCTAATCCTGCTTACATAAGCTAGTGGTGAATATGTGGTACTGTCCACTATTCAATTGCTTCGGGTTGCTCTGATAACCAGACTGTTGCTGCTGCTGATTCCCTTGATTATTCTGCTGGTTGTAACCTCCTTGATTGCCTTGGCCATGAAACCCAGAATTTGAGCCGCCGCCTCCATGACCGGACCATGAGGGCCGGACCCTGAACCGCCATTCAGACCATGGTTGTGTTGGAAAGACTCCATGAAGTGTCTCATAATGTTGCAATCCTTCCACAGATGGGTAGATGGCTTCTCCTCTGTCCCATGCTTTGGACATGGGTGACTCATTATCGCTTCAAGGTCAATCTTTGTCCTTTGAGCCGGTCCCCCCTTACGACGCTGTTTATAATTCCGTGCACCGGTGTTAGCCACAAAATCATCAGCTTTGCGCTTACCATTACCGCCCTGATTGGCCGGGTTGTGCTCATGTCCTCTCATACCACTACTCTTCTTTCCCTTTCCCGATCATTCATCCTCGGAGTTGGGGTCCTTGGTACTATCAGAGTCGGCATACTTGACAAGAGCCGTCGTGAGCTCACCCATGTCACTGCAATGACGTTTAAGCCACCCAAGCTTCTGCTTGAGTGGAAGGAAACGACAATTCTTCTCCAACATTAAAACCGCTGAGCCGACATTGATATTATCTGAAGAATGTATGATGGTCGAGACCCGGCGCACCTAGCTGGTTGTTGACTCGCCCTCGGCTTGAACACAAGAAACTAAATCCACGATCGACATAGGCTGCTTGCACGTATCTTTGAAATTTTGGATAAAACGGGCCTTCAGCTCTGCCCACGACCCAATGGCGTTGGCGGGCAGCCCTTTCAACCAAGTACAAGCCATCCCTTCCAGCATCATGGTGAAATACTTAGCATACGCAGCTTCACTAACATCCAACATCTCCATAGCCATCTCATAACTCTCCACCCAAGCCTCAGGGGGGTGATATGCTGTGTAATTAGGCACCTTACGAGGGCCCTTAAACTCCTTGGGCAAACGCTTGTTACGTAGAGCCGCCGTTAAACACGACACTCAACAAGCTCTAGAAGTCACACCTGCCTCCACTGAAGTGGTCTGGTAAACTGGTGCGTACTGATGAGCCACCAGCTCGGCCTCCCGGCGCGCTCTTCCATGGTCCACCAAATTATGTGCCTCGGCACCATTGCGCGCCGGGTCATGCCCACGAGGTTGGTTACTGATGTCTACTACACAACCTTCTTCTTGCAGACGTTGTTGGGCCTCCAAGTGCAGAGGTTTGTAGGACAGTAGCAAATTTCCCTCAAGTGGATGACCTAAGGTTTATCAATCCGTGGGAGGCGTAGGACGAAGATGGCCTTTCTCAAACAACCCTGCAACCAAATAGCAAAGAGTCTCTTGTGTCCCCAACACACCCAATACAATGGTAAATTGTATAGATGCACTAGTTCCGTGAAGAGATGGTGATACAAGTGCAATATGGATGATAGATATATGTTTTTGTAATATGAAAATATAAAAAAAGGAAGGTAGCAAGTGGTAAAAGTGAGCATAAACGGTATTGCAATGCATTGGAACAAGGCCTAGGGTTCATACTTTCACTAGTGCAAGTTCTCTCAACAATAATAACATAATTGGATCATATAATTATCCCTCAACATGCAACAAAGAGTCACTCCAAAGTCACTAATAGCGAAGAACAAACGAAGAGATTATTGTAGGGTATGAAACCACCTCAAAGTTATTCTTTCTGATCGATCTAGTCAAGAGTCCGTAGTAAAATAATGTGAAGCTATTCTTTCCATTCAATCTATCATAGAGTTCGTACTAGAATAACACCTTAAGACACAAATCAACCAAAACCCTAATGTCACCTCAAGTATCCGTGGGTATGATTATACGATATGCATCACACAATCTCAGATTCATCTATTCAACCAACACAAAGAACTTCAAAGAGTGCCCCAAAGTTTCTACCAGAGAATCAAGACGAAAACGTGTGCCAACCCCTATGCATAAGTTCACGAGGTCACGGAACTCGCAAGTTGATCACCAAAACATACATCAAGTGGATCACGTGAGATCCCATTATCACCACAGATAAGCACATCCAAGACATACATCAAGTGTTCTCAAATCCTTAAAGACTCAATCCGATAAGATAACTTCAAAGGGAAGACTCAATCCATTACAAGAGAGTAGAGGGGGAGAAACATCATAAGATCCAACTATAATAGCAAAGCTCACGATACATCAAGATCGTGCCAAATCAAGAACACGAGAGAGAGAGAGAGAGAGAGAGATCAAACACATAGCTACTGGTACATACCCTCGGCCCCGAGGGTGAACTACTCCCTCCTCGTCATGGAGAGCGCCAGGATGATGAAGACGGCCACCGGAGAGGGATTCCCCCCTCCGGCAGGGTGCCGGAACGGGTCTAGATTGGTTTTCAGTGGCTATAGAGGCTTGCGGCGGCGGAACTCCCGATCTAGGTTTCTTTCTGGAAATTTTGAGTTATATAAGAGGTGTTGGAGTCGGGAATAAGTCAGGGGGGTCTCCGGGCTGTCCACGAGGTAGGGAGGCGCGCCCAGGGGGTGGACGCGCCCCCCACACCCTCGTGGGCAGCCCAGGACTCTTCTGGCCCAACTCTTTTACTCCATGTCCTTCTTCTGGTCCAAAAATAAGTTCCGTGAAGTTTCAGGTCAATTGGACTCCGTTTGGTTTTCCTTTTCTGCGAAATTCAAAAACAAGGAAAAAACAGAAAATGGCACTGGGCTCTAGGTTAATAGGTTAGTCCCAAAAATCACATAAAATAGCATATAAATGCATATAAAACATCCAAGGTTGATAATATAATAGCATGGAACAATTAAAAATTATAGATACGTTGGAGACGTATCAGTTACGGCGCTGCTCAGTACTCGAAACTGCTCGCGAGTCAATGTGCCTACTCTAGCTCTGGCTTGGACGAGGGGTCAAATGAATCTGGTCACGACTATAAGAATAAGCCTGCTGTTGTACTAGTGTTGTTTGAAGAAGTTTCCTGGCCCTTTGAGTTTCAACCGTCGTCGGAGTCTCGCCCTCGACTGGCAAAGCTGCCAATCGCATAGCTGCAGCAATCATATTGTCCAAAGGGGTAGAATAATGACCCGGCGGCGCCACCACGTGCTGAGGTGGGGTGTTATTCATATGCGGGGAACCCGTCACGCGCGGCTGAACCGGCACTCCACCCCCTGGCGCTTCAGTCATCTGGTTTATCATCGGCAGGTTACTGGCCCCCGCTCCAGGCGTGCTGAAGAGGTTTCTCGATTCATAAACAAAGGGCAGATGACTCTGGTGTTTTCTCCTCAAGACCTTGTTTGAAGCATTCTGATTCAACGCGAGCCGATATGAATCCACTTGAATCCGTTGTGCTTGGGTGTTTAAAACGCCCGCTCTGCGGTCATCCTAGCGTTTTCCGCTGCCAGCTCTACCCTGGCTTGCGCTATCTCATCACGCAGCTTAGCCACATCCACCTTATGTTGTTCTTGGTTGTCCGGGGTTACCTCCACCTCCATCAGAGTTGCCAGAGCCTCCAATAGATCCATTAAAACTTGAGCCGATGGGCGTGCTGATCCGCCAGCACCCGCTGCTATTACCGCCGCTGGGCTGGAAGTCATAGCCGCGGCGGCTGTCGAACCGAGAACCGACTGGGTGCCAGCCATGAAGATCGCTATCCTGTTCGGTGGCTCATGGGGGTCCGGAATACTGTCACCATCGGAACAGCCCCCAAGCCGTCCGTCTTGTAGTTGAGACATTGAGTTGGTCTCGCCCATGGACGATTCACCATCAAAGTAGATGGCCGTCTCACCACCAGACACAGAGCCCTCCAATTCAGCCCCTTGCATAAATCCAATAAAGGCACGCTTCACAGCGGGTTGGACCCGGGCGGGTCGTGCACGCTGAGCCGTCTCGATGATGTCGGTGCAGATGTACGGCGCAGGGCCCGGTTCGCCGATCTTACCGATGAAGACTTGGATTCCACTAAAGGGGACCCGGTACCCGTACTCAATTGAGCTGGCCTCGGGGCCCCAGCCTGTGTCGTTGATGTAGAGCTTGCCACGACGACTCTTGGTCATCCAGCCCATAGCGTATCCCTTGATCCCTTCAAAGCTGCCCTTCAAGAACTCAAAACCACCGTGCGCAGGCCCCATGGTGGGTGCCAATTGTCGTGGAATTGTCATGACAGATGTCGTAGTGGAAGGACTTAGTTGTGGAGCCATTGCGACGTAATTAGCTTAAAGGGGTTAAACGGGACAAAGGACACGGGGAGTTTATACTAGTTCAGCCCCTTACGGTGAAGGTAAAAGCCTAATCCAGTTTGAGGTAGTATTGCTAGGGTTTCGATTACCAAGGAGCGAATACGCTTGGCCTGGCTTTTGATCTGTTGTTTCTTGCCCTAAGCCACTGCCCATCGTCCCCTTATATACACGGGTTGACGCCCCGCGGCCTACAGAGTCCCGGACGGCTCATACAAACGTGTCCGGCCCGGCGACTTATCTTACATGCCTTACAATACAAGTCACATATACATGTCGGTTTATACTTACGGGCCTTAAGCCTCCTTTGGGCTTTGGGCCCTTTAACAAGCCTACTACATGGACCGCCATCTTCAACATATTCATGCGCTTGGTTTATGAACCGCCATTGGGATAACCCAACCCCTCCTGGGTGGGTCATATCCAATAGTCATATCCCCAACACTTCTTGAAGTTCCCCTTCTTCCCGTTGCCCTTTTTCTTGAAACTAGTGGTCTTGTTGACCATCAACACTTGATGATCCTTCTTGATTTCTACCTCCGCAACCTTTAGCATTGCAAAGAGCTCGGGAATTGTCTTATCCATCCCTTGCATATTATAGTTCATCACGAAGCTTTTGTAGCTTGGTGACAGTGATTGAAGAACTCTGTCAATGACACTATCATTAGGAAGATTCACTCCCAGTTGAGTCAAGTGGTTGTGGTACCCAGACATTCTGAGTATATGTTCACTGACAGAACTATTCTCCTCCATCTTGTAGCTATAGAACTTATTGGAGACTTCATATCTCTCAATTCGGGCATTTGCTTGAAATATTAACTTCAACTCCTGGAACATCTCATATGCTCCATGACGTTCAAATCGTCGTTGAAGTCCTGATTCTACGCCGTAAAGCATGGCACACTGAACTATCGAGTAGTCATCAGCTTTGCTCTGCCAGACGTTCATAACATCTGGTGTTGCTCCTGCAGCAGGCTTTGCACCTAGGGGTGCTTCCAGGAAGTAATTATTCTGTGCAGCAATGAGGATAATCCTCAAGTTACGGACCCAGTCCATGTAGTTGCTACCATCATCTTTCAACTTAGCTTTTTCAAGGAACACATTAAAATTCAAAGGAAAAGTAGCACGGGCCATTTATCTACAACAACATAGACATGCAAAATACTATTAGTACTAAGTTCATGATAAATTAAAGTTCAATTAATCATATTACTTAAGAAATCCCACTTAGATAGACATCCCTCTAATCATCAAAGTGATCACGTGATCCATATCAACTAAACCATGTCTGATCATCATGTGAGATGGAGTAGTTTTCAATGGTGAACGTCACTATGTTGATCATATCTACTATATGATTCATGCTCGACCTTTCGGTCTCAGTGTTCCGAGGCCATATGTGCATATGCTAGGCTCATCAAGTTTAACCCGAGTATTCTACGTGTGCAAAACTGGCTTGCACCCGTTGTATGTGAATGTAGAGCTTATCACACCCGATCGTCATGTGGTGTCTCGGCACGACGAACTATCGCAACGGTGCATGCTTAGAGAGAAAACTTATACCTTGAAATTTAGTGAGAGATCATCTTATAGTGCTACCATCGTACTAAGCAAAATAAGATACATAAAGGATAAACATCACATGCAATCAAAATAAGTGATATGATATGACCATCATCATCTTGTGCCTTTTGATCTCCATCTCCAAAGCACCGTCATGATCACCATCGTCACCAGCTTGACACCTTGATCTCCATCGTAGCATCGTTATCGTCTCTCCAACTATTGCTTCTACGACTATCGCTACCGCTTAGTGATAAAGTAAAGCAATTACATGGCGATTGCATTTCATACAATAAAGCGACAACCATATGGCTCCAGCTAGTTGCCGATAACTTTTACAAAACATGATCATATCATGCAACAATTTATATATCGTCACGGCTTGACCATATAACATCACAACACGCCCTGCAAAAACAAGTTAGACGTCCTCTACTTTATTGTTGCAAGTTTTACGAGGCTGCTACGAGCTTCTAGGAAGAACTGTTCTTACCTACGCATCAAAACCAGAACGATTTTTCGTCAAGTGTGCTATTTTAACCTTCAACAAGGACCGAGCGTAGTCAACCTCGATTCAACTAAAGCTGGAGAAACAGACACCCACTAGCCACCTGTGTGCGAAGCACGTAACCAGTCTCATGAACGTGGTCATGTAATGTCGGTCTAGGCCGCTTCATCCAACAATACCGCCGAATCAAAGTAAGAAATTAATGGTAAGTAGTACGACTATCATCGCCCACAACACTTTGTGTTCTACTCGTGCATATAACATCTACGCACAGACCTCGCTCGGATGCCACTGTTGGGGAACGCAGTATTTCAAAACAATTCCTATGATCACGCAAGATCTATCTAGGAGATGCATAGCAACGAGAGGGGATAGTGTGTCTACGTACCCTCGTAGACTGAAAGTGGAAGCGTTTAGTAACGCGGTTGATGTAGTCGAACGTCTTCGCAACCCAACTTATCCAAGTACCGAACACATGGCACCTCCGCGATCAGCACACGTTCAGCTTGATGACGTCCCTCGAACTCTAGATCCAGTTGAGGCTAAGGGAGAGTTTCGTCAGCACGACAACATGGTGGCGATGATGATGAAGTTACCGACGCAGGGCTTCGCCTAAGCACTACGACGATATAATCGAGGTGTGTAACTGTGGAGGGGGCCACCGCACACGGCTAAAAGATCAAATTGTGTGTTCTAGGGTGACCCCTCCCCACGTATATAAAGGAGGGAGGAGGGGAGGGCCGTCCGGTCCCTAGGGCACTCCCAAGAGGGGAGTCCTACTAGGACTCCTAGTCCTAGTAGGATTCCACCAAAAGGAAGAGAGGGGGGAGGAAGGAGAGGGAGAGGGAGTAGGAAAGGGGGGCGCCGCCCCCCTTCCCTTGTCCAATTCGGACTGCAAAGGGGGGGGCTGCCCTGGCTGCCCTCCTCTCTCTCCAACAAGGCCCATGGTGGCCCATTAGTTCCCCCGGGGGGTTCCGGTAACACCTCCGGCACTCCGTTTTTACCCGAAACTATCCGGAACACTACCGATGTTCGAATAACATGGTCCAATATATCAATCTTTATGTCTCGACCATTTCGAGACTCTTTGTCATGTCAGTGATCTCATCCTGGACTCCGAACAAACTTCGGTACATCAAATCACATAACTCTTAATACAAATCGTCATCGAACGTTAAGCGTGCGGACCCTACGGGTTCGAGAACTATGTAGACATGACCGAGACACATCTCCGGTCAATAACCAATAGCGGAACCTGGATGCTCATATTGGCTCCTACATATTCTATGAAGATCTTTATCGGTCAAACCGCATAACAACATATGTGTTGGGGAACGTTGCAGAAAACAAAAAAATTTCCTACTCGTTTCACCAAGATCCATCTAGGGGTTCATCTAGCAACGAGTCATGAGATGCATCTACATACCTTTGTAGATCGCGTGCGGAAGCGTTCAACGAATGGGGATGATGTAGTCGAACACGACGTGATCCAAATCACCGATGACCGAGTGCCGAACGGACGGCACCTCCGCGTTCAACACATGTACGGGACGGGGGACGTCTCCTCCTTCTTGATCCAGCAAGGGGGAAGGAGAGGTTGATGATGATCCAGCAGCACGACGGCGTGGTGGTGGATGCAGGGCGTCACAGTAGCAGGGCTTCGCCTATACTACGCAAGAGAGAGATGTAACAGGGAGAGTGGGAAGCACCAAAAGCGTAGCCTCAAGTCCCTCCTCTCCCTCACTATATATAGGGGTGCCAAGGGGGGGCGCCGGCCCTAGGAGATGGATCTCCTAGGGGGGGCGGCGGCCAAGGGTGGGGGCTTGCCCCCCAAGGCAAGGGGGCGCCCCCCCTTTAGGGTTTCCCCTAACCCTAGGCGCATGGGCCCCTTAGGGGTGGCGCCCCAGCCCACCAAGGGCTGGGTTCCTTCCCACTTCAGCCCATGGGGCCCTCCGGGATAGGTGGCCCCACCCGGTGGACCCCCGGGACCCTTCCGGTGGTCCCGGTACAATACCGGTAACCTCGAAACTTGTCCCGATAGCCGAAACAGCACTTCCTATATATAATTCTTTACCTCCGGACCATTCCGGAACTCCTCGTGACGTCCGGGATCTCATCCGGGACCCCGAACAACATTCGGGTTACTGCATATACATATCTTCACAACCCTAGCGTCACCAAACCTTAAGTGTGTAGACCCTACGGGTTCGGGAGACATGTAGACATGACCGAGACGACTCTCCGGTCAATAACCAACAGCGGGATCTGGATACCCATGTTGGCTCCCACAAGATCCACGATGATCTCATCGGATGAACCACGATGTCGAGGATTCAATCAACCCCGTATGCAATTCCCTTTGTCAATCGATATATTACTTGCCCGAGATTCGATCGTCGGTATCCCAATACCTCGTTCAATCTCGTTACCGGCAAGTCACTTTACTCGTACCGTAATGCATGATCCTGTGACCAGACACTTGGTCACTTTGAGCTCATTATGATGATGTATTACCGAGTGGGCCCAGTGATACCTCTCCGTCATACGGAGTGACAAATCCCAGTCTTGATCCGTGTCAACCCAACAGACACTTTCGGAGATACCCGTAGTATACCTTTATAGTCACCCAGTTACATTGTGACGTTTGGTACACCCAAAGCACTCTTACAGTATCCGGGAGTTACACGATCTCATGGTCTAAGGAAAAGATACTTGACATTGCAAAACTCTAGCAAATGAACTATACGATCTTTATGCTATGTTTAGGATTGGGTCTTGTCCATCACATCATTCTCCCAATGATGTGATCTCGTTATCAATGACATCTTATGTCCATAGCCAGGAAACCATGACTGTCTGTTGATGAACGAGCTAGTCAACTAGAGGCTTACTAGGGACATGTTGGTGTCTGTTATTCACACATGTATTACGATTTCCGGATAACACAATTATAGCATGAATAAAGACAATTATCATGAACAAGGAAATATAATAATGATGCTTTTATTATTGCCTCTAGGGCATATTTCCAACAGTCTCCCACTTGCACTAGAGTCAATAATCTAGTTATATTGTGATGAATCGAACACCCATGGAATTCTGGTGTTGATCATGTTTTGCCCTAGGGAGAGGTTTAGTCAATGGATCTGCTACATTCAGGTCCGTATGTACTTTACAAATCTCTATGTCTCCATCTTGAACATTTTCACGAATGGAGTTGAAGCGACGCTTGATGTGCCTTGTCTTCTTGTGAAACCTGGGCTCCTTGGCAAGTGCAATAGCTCCAGTGTTGTCACAAAAGAGCTTGATCGGCCCCGACGCATTGGGTATGACTCCGAGGTCGGTGATGAACTCCTTCACCCAAATTGCTTCATGTGCTGCCTCCGAGGCTGCCATGTACTCCGCTTCACACGTAGATCCCGCCACGATGCTCTGCTTGCAACTGCACCAGCTTACTGCCCCACCATTCAAAATATACACGTATCCGGTTTGTGACTTTGAGTCATCCAGATCTGTGTCGAAGCTAGCGTCGACGTAACCCTTTACGACGAGCTCTTCGTCACCTCCATAAACGAGAAACATCTCCTTAGTCCTTTTCAGGTACTTCAGGATATTCTTGACCGCTGTCCAGTGTTCCTTGCCGGGATTACTTTGGTATCTTCCTACCAAACTTACGGCAAGGTTTACATCAGGTCTGGTACACAGCATGGCATACATAATAGAACCTATGGCTGAGGCATAGGGGATGACACTCATCTCTTCTATTTCTTCTGCCGTGGTCGGACTTTGAGCCGAGCTCAATTTCATACCTTGTAACACAGGCAAGAACCCCTTCTTAGATTGATCCATATTGAACTTCTTCAATATCTTATCAAGGTATGTGCTTTGTGAAAGACCTATGAGGCGTCTCGATCTATCTCTATAGATTTTGATGCCTAATATATAAGCAGCTTCTCCAAGGTCCTTCATTGAAAAACTCTTATTCAAGTAGGCCTTGATGCTGTCCAAAAGTTCTATATCATTTCCCATCAAAAGTATGTCATCTACATATAATATGAGAAATGCTACAGAGCTCCCACTCACTTTCTTGTAAACGCAGGCTTCTCCATAAGTCTGTGTAAACCCAAACGCTTTGATCATCTCATCAAAGCGAATGTTCCAACTCCGAGATGCTTGCACCAGCCCATAAATCGAGCGTTGGAGCTTGCACACCTTGTCAGCATTCTTAGGATCGACAAAACCTTCCGGCTGCATCATATACAATTCTTCCTTAAGGAAACCATTAAGGAATGCCGTTTTGACGTCCATTTGCCATATTTCATAATTGTAAAACGCGGCAATTGCTAACATGATTCGGACGGACTTTAGCTTCGCTACCGGTGAGAAAGTCTCATCGTAGTCAACCCCTTGAACTTGTCGATAACCCTTAGCGACAAGCCGAGCTTTATAGATGGTCACATTACCATCCGCGTCTGTCTTCTTCTTAAAGATCCATTTATTCTCTATGGCTCGCCTTTCAGCGGGCAAGTCAGTCAAAGTCCATACTTCGTTTTCATACATGGATCCTATCTTGGATTTCATGGCTTCTAGCCATTTGTCGGAATCCGGGCCCGCCATCGCTTCTTCATAGTTTGAAGGTTCACCGTTGTCTAACAACATGATCTCCAAGATAGGGTTGCCGTACCATTCTGGTGCGGAACGTGTCCTTGTGGACCTTTGAATTTCAGTAGGAGCTTGATCAGAAGTATCTTGATCATTATCATTAACTTCCTCTCTAGTCGGTGTTGGCACCTTAGGAACATTTTCTTGAGTTGCGCCATTTTCCGGTTCAAGAGGTAACACTTCATCAAGTTCTACTTTCCTCCCACTTACTTCTTTCAAGAGAAACTCTTTCTCTAGAAAGGATCCATTCTTGGCAACAAAGATCTTGCCTTCGGATCTGAGGTAGAAGGTATACCCAATAGTTTCTTTTGGGTATCCTATGAAGACGCATTTTTCCGACTTGGGTTCGAGCTTTTCAGGTTGAAGTTTCTTGACATAAGCATCGCATCCCCGAACTTTCAGAAACGACAGCTTAGGTTTCTTCCCAAACCATAATTCATACGGTGTCGTCTCAACGGATTTCGACGGAGCCCTATTTAAAGTGAATGCGGCAGTCTCTAAAGCATAGCCCCAAAAAGATAGCGGTAGATCGGTAAGAGACATCATAGACCGCACCATATCTAATAGAGTGCGATTACGACGTTCGGACACACCGTTACGCTGAGTTGTTCCAGGCGGCGTGAGTTGTGAAACTATTCCACATTTTCTTAAGTGTGTGCCAAATTCGTGACTCAAGTATTCTCCTCCACGATCTGATCGTAGAAACTTGATTTTCCTGTCACGTTGATTCTCAACCTCACTCTGAAATTCCTTGAACTTTTCAAAGGTTTCAGACTTGTGTTTCATTAAGTAAATATATCCATATCTACTCAAATCATCAGTGAGGGTGAGAACATAACGATAGCCACCGCGAGCCTCAACACTCATTGGACCGCACACATATAGTATGTATGATTTCCAACAAGTTGGTTGCTCGCTCCATTGTTCCTGAGAACGGAGTCTTGGTCATTTTACCCATAAGGCATGGTTCGCACGTGTCAAATGATTCATAATCAAGAGACTCTAAAAGTCCATCTGCATGGAGCTTCTTCATGCGTTTGACACCTATGTGACCAAGGCGGCAGTGCCACAAGTATGTGGGACTATCATTATCAACCTTGCATCTTTTGGCACTCACATTATGAACGTGTGTAGTATTACGTTCGAGATTCATAAAGAATAAACCATTCACCACAGGAGCATGACCATAAAACATATCTCTCATATAAATAGAACAACCATTATTCTCCGATTTAAATGAGTAGCCATCTCGAATTAAACGAGATCCCGATACAATGTTCATGCTCAAAGCTGGTACTAAATAACAATTATTAAGGTTTAAAACTAACCCCGAAGGTAAATGTAGAGGTAGCGTGCCGACGGCGATCACATTGACCTTGGAACCATTCCCGACGCGCATCGTCACCTCGTCCTTTGCCAGTTTCCGCTTATTCCGCAGCCCCTGCTTTGAGTTACAAATGTGAGCAACTGCACCGGTATCAAATACCCAGGAGCTACTACGGACACTAGTAAGGTACACATCAATTACATGTATATCACATATACCTTTTGTTTTGCCGGCCTTCTTGTCTGCTAAGTATTTAGGGCAGTTCCGCTTCCAGTGACCGCTTCCCTTGCAATAAAAGCACTCAGTCTTGGGCTTGGGCCCATTCTTTGGCTTCTTCCCGGCAGCTTGCTTGCCGGGCGCGGCAACTTCCTTGCCGTCCTTCTTGAAGGCTTTCTTACCCTTGCCCTTCTTGAACTTAGTGGTTTTATTGACCATCAACACTTGATGTTCCTTCTTGACTTCTACCTCCGCTGATTTCAGCATTGCAAACAACTCAGGAATGGTCTTTTGCATCCCCTGCATGTTGAAGTTCATCACAAAGCTCTTGTAGCTTGGTGGAAGCGACTGGAGGATTCTGTCAATGACCGCATCGTCCGGGAGATTAACTCCCAGCTGAGACAAGCGGTTATGTAACCCAGACATAGTGAGTATGTGCTCACTGATAGAACTATTTTCCTCCATCTTACAGCTGAAGAACTTATCGGAGACTTCATATCTCTCGATCCGGGCATGAGCTTGGAAAACCATTTTCAGCTCTTCGAACATCTCATATGCTCCATGTCTCTCAAAACGCTTTTGGAGCCCCGGCTCTAAACTGTAAAGCATGCCGCACTGAACGAGGGAGTAGTCATCAACACGTGTCTGCCAAGCGTTCATAACGTCTTGGTTCTGTGGGACGGGAGCTTCACCTAGCGGTGCTTGTAGGACGTAATCTTTCTTGGCAGCTATGAGGATGATCCTCAGGTTCCGGACCCAGTCCGTATAGTTGCTACCATCGTCTTTCAACTTGGTTTTCTCTAGGAACGCGTTGAAGTTGAGGACTACGTGGGCCATTTGATCTACAAGACATATTGTAAAATATTTTAGACTAATGTTCATGATAATAAAGTTCATCTAATCAAATTATATAATGAACTCCCACTTAGATTAGACATCCCTCTAGTTATCTAAGTATTACATGATCCGAGTTAACTAGGCCGTGTCCGATCATCACGTGAGACGGACTAGTCAATGTCGGTGAACATCTTCATGTTGATCGTATCTTCCATACGACTCATGCTTGACCTTTCGGTCTTCTGTGTTCCGAGGCCATGTCTGTACATACTAGGCTCGTCAAGTCAACCTAAGTGTTTGCATGTGTAAATCTGTCTTACACCCGTTGTATGTGAACGTCTGAATAAAACACCCAATCATCACGTGGTGTTTTGAAACAGCAAACTGTTGCAACGGTGCACAGTTAGGGGGAACACTTCTTGAAATTAATATGAGGGATCATCTTATTTACTACCGTCGTTCTAAGTAAACAAGATGCAAAACATGATAAACATCACATGCAATCAAATAATAAATGTGACATGATATGGCCAATATCACATAGCTCCTTTGATCTCCATCTTGGGGCTCCATGATCATCTTGTCACCGGCTTGACACCATGATCTCCATCATCGTGTCTCCATGAAGTTGCTCGCCAACTATTACTTCTACTACTATGGCTAACGCGTTTAGCAATGAAGTAAAGTAATTTACATGGCGTTTCTCAATGACACGCAGGTCATATAAAAGAATAAAGACAACTCCTATGGCTCCTGCCGGTTGTCATACTCATCGACATGCAAGTCGTGATTCCTATTACAATAGCATGAACATCTCATACATCACATATAGATCATTCATCATTCATCACAACTTTGGCCATATCATATCACAAACCACTTGCTGCAAAAACAAGTTAGACGTCCTCTAATTGTTGTTGCAAGTTTTACGTGGCTGAATTAGGGTTCTAGCAAGAACGTTTTCTTACCTACGTGAAAGCCACAACGTGATTTGTCAACTTCTATTTACCCTTCATAAGGACCCTGTTCATCGAATCCGCTCCAACTAAAGTAGGAGAGACAGACACCCGCCAGCCACCTTATGCAACTAGTGCATGTTAGTCGGTGGAACCGGTCTCACGTAAGCGTACGTGTAAGGTTGGTCCGGGCCGCTTCATCCCACAATACCGCTGAAGCAAGAAAAGACTTGTAGCGGCAAGAAAGTTGACAAATCCACGCCCACAACAAATTGTGTTCTACTCGCGCAAGAAGAACTATGCATAGACCTAGCTCATGATGCCACTGTTGGGGAATGTTGCAGAAAACAAAAAAAATTTCCTACTTGTTTCACCAAGATCCATCTAGGAGTTCATCTAGCAACGAGTCATGAGATGCATCTACATACCTTTGTAGATCGCGTGTGGAAGCGTTCAATGAACGGGGATGATGTAGTCGAACACGACGTGATCCAAATCACCGATGACCGAGTGCCGAACGGACGGCACCTCCGCGTTCAACACACGTACGGGACGGGAGACGTCTTCTCCTTCTTGATCCAACAAGGGGGGAGGAGAGGTTGATGATGATCCAGCAGCACGACGGCGTGGTGGTGGATGCAGGGCGTCACAGTAGCAGGGCTTCGCCTATACTATGCAAGAGAGAGATGTAACAGGGAGAGAGGGAAGCACCAAAAGCGTAGCCTCAAGTCCCTCCTCTCCCTCACTATATATAGGGGTGCCAAGGGGGGGGCGCCGGCCCTAGGAGATGGATCTCCTAGGGGGGGGGCGGCCAAGGGTGGGGGGCTTGCCCCCCAAGGCAAGGGGGCGCCCCCCCTTTAGGGTTTCCCCTAACCCTAGGCGCATGGGCCCCTTAGGGGTGGCGCCCCAGCCCACTAAGGGCTGGGTTCCTTCCCACTTCAGCCCATGGGGCCCTCCGGGATAGGTGGCCCCACCCGGTGGACCCCCGGGACCCTTCCGGTGGTCCCGGTACAATACCGGTAACCCCGAAACTTGTCCCGATAGCCGAAACAGCACTTCCTATATATAATTCTTTACCTCCGGACCATTCCGGAACTCCTCGTGACGTCCGGGATCTCATCCGGGACCCCGAACAACATTCGGGTTACTGCATATACATATCTTCACAACCCTAGCGTCACCGAACCTTAAGTGTGTAGACCCTACGGGTTCGGGAGACATGTAGACATGACCGAGACGACTCTCCGGTCAATAACCAACAGCGGGATCTGGATACCCATGTTGGCTCTCACAGGCTCCACGATGATCTCATCGGATGAACCACGATGTCGAGGATTCAATCAACCCCGTATGCAATTCCCTTTGTCAATCGATATATTACTTGCCCGAGATTCGATCGTCGGTATCCCAATACCTCGTTCAATCTCGTTACCGGCAAGTCACTTTACTCGTACCGTAATGCATGATCCCGTGACCAAACACTTGGTCACTTTGAGCTCATTATGATGATGTATTACCGAGTGGGCCCAGTGATACCTCTCCGTCATACGGAGTGACAAATCCCAGTCTTGATCCGTGTCAACCCAACAGACACTTTCGGAGATACCCGTAGTATACCTTTATAGTCACCCAGTTACGTTGTGACGTTTGGTACACCCAAAGCACTCTTACGGTATCCGGGAGTTACACGATCTCATGGTCTAAGGAAAAGATACTTGACATTGCAAAACTCTAGCAAACGAACTATACGATCTTTATGCTATGTTTAGGATTGGGTCTTGTCCATCACATCATTCTCCCAATGATGTGATCTCGTTATCAATGACATCTTATGTCCATGGCCAGGAAACCATGACTATCTGTTGATGAACGAGCTAGTCAACTAGAGGCTTACTAGGGACATGTTGGTGTCTGTTATTCACACATGTATTACGATTTCCGGATAACACAATTATAGCATGAATAAAGACAATTATCATGAACAAGGAAATATAATAATAATGCTTTTATTATTGCCTCTAGGGCATATTTCCAACAATATGTTGTTCCCTTTGTCATCGGTATATTACTTGCCCGAGATTCGATCATCGGTATCATCATACCTAGTTCAATCTCATCACCGGCAAGTCTCTTTACTCGTTCCTTAATGCATCATCCTGTTACTAACTCATTAGTCACATTGCTTTCAAGGCTCATAGTGATGTGCATTACTGAGAGGGCCCAAAGATACCTCTCTGACACAAGGAGTGACAAATCCTAATCTCGATCTATGCCAACTCAACAAACACCATCGGAGACACCTGTAGAGCATCTTTATAATCACCCAGTCGCGTTTTGACATTTGATAGCACAGAAGGTGTTCCTCTGGTATTCGGGAGTTGCATAATCCCATAGTCATAGGAACATGTATAAGTCATGAAGAAAGCAATAGCAATAAACTAAACGATCATAGTGCTAAGCTAACGGATGGGTGATACGTCTCCAACATATCTATAATTTTTTATTGTTCCATGCTATTACATTATCCATCTAGGATATTTTATATGCATTTATATGCTATTTTATATGATTTTTGGGACTAACCTATTAACCTAGAGCCCAGTGCCAGTTTTTTCCTTGTTTTTGAGTTCTACAGAAAAGGAATACCAAACGGAGTCCAATTGATGTGCTAATTTTTGGTGATTTTTTATGGACCAAAAGAAGCCCCCGGAGTAAAATAGTTTGGCCAGAAGAGTCCCGATCCATCCACGAGGGTGGAGGGCGCGCCCTACCCCCTGGGCGTGCCCCTTCCTCGTGGATGACTCGGAGACCCCCCTGACGTGAGATCGACGCCAAAAATTCCTATAAATACATAAACCCCCGAAAAGAAACCTAGATCGGGAGTTCCGCTGCCGCAAGCCTCTATAGCCACCAAAAATCAATCGGGACCCTGTTCCGGCACCCTGTCGGAGGGGGGAATCATCACCGGTGGCCATCTTCATCATCCTGGCGCTCTCCATGACGAGGAGGGAGTAGTTCACCCTCGGGGCTGAGGGTATGTACCAGTAGCTATGTGTTTGATCTCTCTCTCATGTTCTTGATTTGGCACGATCTTGATGTATCGCGATCTTTGCTATTATAGTTGGATCTTATGATGTTTCTCCTCCTCTATCTCTTGTAATGGATTGAATTTTCCCTTTGAAGTTACCTTATCGGATTGAGTCTTTAAGGATTTGAGAACACTTGATGTATGTCTTGCGTGGGATACCCGTGGTGACAATGGGGTATTATTGATTCACTTGATGTATGTTTTGGTGATCAACTTGCGGGTTCCGTGACCTTGGGAATCTATGCATAGGGGTTGGCACACGTTTTCATCTTGACTCCCTGTAGAAACTTTGGGGCACTCTTTGAAGTTCTTTGTGTTGGTTGAATAGATGAATCTGAGATTGTGTGATGCATATCATATAATCATACCCGCGGATACTTGAGGTGACAGTGGAGTATCTAGGTGACATTAGGGTTTTGGTTGATTTGTGTCTTAAGGTGTTATTTTACTACGAACTCTAGGGTTGTTTGTGACACTTATAGGAATATCCCAATGGATTGATCGGAAAGAATAACTTTGAGGTGGTTTTGTACCCTACAATAATCACTTCGTTTGTTCTCCTCTATTAGTGACTTTAGAGTGACTCTTTATTGCATGTTGAGGGATAGTTATATGATCTAATTATGTTATTATTGTTGAGAGAACTTGCACTAGTGAAAGTATGAACCCTAGGCCTTGTTTTGAAGCATTGCAATACTGTTTGTGCTCACTTTTATCATTAGTTACCTTGCTGTTTTTATATTTTCAGATTACAAAAACCTATATCTACCATCCATATTGCACTTGTATCACCATCTCTTCGCCGAACTAGTGCACCTATACAATTTACCATTGTATTGGGTGTGTTGGGGACACAAGAGACTCTTTGCTATTTGGTTGCAGGGTTGTTTGAGAGAGACCATCTTCATCATATGCCTCCCATGGATTGATAAACCTTAGGTCATCCACTTGAGGGAAATTTGCTACTGTCCTACAAACCTCGGCACTTGGAGGCCCAACAACGTCTACAAGAAGAAGGTTGTGTAGTAGACATCAAGCTCTTTTCTGGCGCCATTGCCGGGGAGGTTAGTGCTTGAAGGTATATCTTTAGATCTTGCAATTGAATCTTTTAGTTTCTTGTTTTATCACTAGTTTAGTCTATAAAATAAAACTACAAATAAAATGGAATTGAGGTTGCCTCATATGCTTCATCTTTATGATGTCTATCATAAAAATAAGGATTCTGATAATTGTGCCAAAGTGTTAGAAGCAGAATGCATTAAAATGTTTGGCACTAAATCCTTGAATGATGAGCATGATTACAATGTTGTTAGTATGAATTCTTTGAATATCTACGATACTAATGATATGCAAGGCCACAAGCTTGGGGATGCTATGTTTTGTCCCCCATGTTTTGATGAGCAAATTTACTATGATGATTATTGTGATGACATGTATGCTATAGAGAATAATGATAAGAATGAAACTTGTCATCTTGATTTCAATTTTCAATCACATGATAGTTATTTTGTTGAATTTGCTCCCACTATTCCGAATGAGAAGAATTTTTCTTATGTGGAGAGTAGTAAATTTTCTATGCTTATGAATCATGAAAAGAATGCTTTATGTAATGGTTATATTTTCGAATTCATTCATGATGCCACTGAAAATTATTATGAGAGAGGAACATATGCTTTTACATATTGCAATAATATCAAGTTTCCTCTCTATGTGTTGAAAATCTTGAAGTTATCCTTGTTTTACTTTCCGATGCAAGTTGATTCTTGTTCCCAAAAATTGTTTGCTCACAAAATCCCTATGCATAGGAAGTGGGTTAGACTTAAATGTGCTTTTCATATGCTTCATGATGCTCCCGTTATGTTTCAATTCTTATCTTTTATGTGAGCATCATTGAAATTATCATGCCTAGCTAGAAAGGTATTAAAGAAAATCGCTTGTTGGGAGACAACCCAACACCTTTACCTACTATTTTTGTGTGTTCACATGATTAAGCTATTGTAGTAATCATGTTTTATAGCTTTTGTTTCAATAAAGTGCCAAGTAAGACCTTTGGGATGATCTATGGTGATAGTTGATTTGATCTTGCTGAAAAACAGAAACTTTTGCGCTCAGGAAAACAATTCTCATTTTTAACAGAAGTGTGATAAAATACTGATTCTTTTTGCAGAATATTAACGAACAAATTTCTCAGGTTGTCCTAATGTTTCAGAATTTTTGCAGTTATATAAGTATTCGAGAGCTACAGATTACTACAGACTGTCCTGTTTTTGACAGATTCTATTTTCGATGCATAGTTTGCTTGTTTTCTAGTTTCTATGGCTTATATTGCTTAACTAGATCATGAAGACGCGCATTGCCGCGCCCGCCCATATTGAGAAAGTATAGAGATATGCATTATGATGGTTGATACAATGAATTAATTATTCAAGAAACACAATATTAGCCCAGTTCATCTTTAAAATCTAGGATAACACTCCCTTCTGTGAAATGCCAAGGTTGTTAATATATCATTTTAACATTGGAGAAGGTAAGACATCATATTTGCCTACTTTGAGAAGCCATCGCCTATGACCGTATCATGCGTGCTTTTGTGTTATGACAATGACATTCAATGCACATGATGAAGTAGACGTCAAACTTGGCAAATAAAATATCCTTGCAAACTGAATGGCAATTTCATCCGGTATTGAAACAGATTAAAACTAAATAAATTTCTACAGTTTGTACAATCCCCACAGGTAAGCCAAAATTAAAATTATTCATGCTCATAATTACCCAAACAGACCCATGCTATAAGCGAACCTACATACATACATGCCGTATCATAGGGTCCATCGTTGAGTTGTGCAAAAAGTAGAGAGAGGGCAAAAAAACTCAAAATATGATTGAGGAAAAGAGCTGGATAACAAACTGCATGTTCAATAATATTCGCATTAGGATTGCGCACTTTAATTCCTAATGATTTATGGCTAGAAGGAATTAAACACGACCTGAAATTATCAACATTTGGCAATGACACTTTATTTCTATAAGATCGACAATAGCAGAATGCATGAGCAACAAATGCCATTTTATCATGATTCATTCATCAAGCATAATCTACCCATGCGGCCATGCCTACTCATTTTAGACAAATTAAGTTCTTTAGGTAGAACAATTCTAAAATGTTGATAGCAGTAGCAAAGGAAAGAACATAGGCAATAAGAGTTATTCCGTCTTACATACCCAAGTCGTACCAAAGAAACTAATCTTCATAGGTTTAGCTCATGCCAGAGACAGATTATATGGAATCTGAAACAAAGAGAAGGAAAAGGGAGTAGGCAAAACGCAAGTGCCTGGCTGAAATAAAAACCAAACAAATCGCATGGAATGCAGCACTAAACTCACAATAATAGATAGAACAAAGATGAACAAAGGGCAATAATTTGTGAATAGTCGCACCTATCTGCCTGCCATGATCACATAGCTGGCTGAGGTTAACTGTTTTTAATTGAGTTTGAAGCACACCCCTTGAGAAATTCGTACATAAAACACCAATGAACGAGCACTGCAACCCTATAAGGAGGAATAGAAAATCAGTTCCATGGATACGAAGACATGGAGGAGTGTGCGTCAAACCCAATTAGCGAGAATGGAAGATTGTAGTGACACAGCGATAGCAGAAATCATTTGCCATCATTACACACCGTCGACATTGATAACTATGCGCTAGGTCTCAGCTTCCATGTGAAGTTTCAGTTATGGAATTGGAAAGGACGGGATCAGTCGATCATGATATGGCAATACAACTGCAATGGCATGTGCGCCGGCGGTGTGTGCTGCCGATGTAGCTTCCAAGGAGGAGATATGTATGTCACTCTTGCACTGACGAGGATTCTGGTGCAGCAGTCGCCTCCACCTCCTCCTCACACCAGCGAGATGCTGCCACATCATCTTGCATTGGCAAGACGTACGTAGCTGATTGATGCTGCCGCGTCACTCTTGAGCTGTTCACATGGCCTCCTCCTCCTACTAATCGCCCGCCTTTGTTGCAGCCAAAGCTCTCTCGCTCATTGTCGCCGCATCCATGATCCATGGACAACCACCAATAAGAACAGCCGGGGTTAGCACTATGAACTTCTAGAACATAGGCAGGGGGAATGAAAACGTAGGGTTGCACTTACAATGGACTGTTACTAGAGGAATACCGTCTACCTTGACCGGAGCCACCGCCGGTTTCAGGGCAGCAGATGGTGAAGAACCTGGGCCGATACGGATGACAGGAAGTTAGGACAATCGACCCTCCCGGCGCTCGGTGTAAAAATCTGATGGTTCACAAGAAGGCTCCTAGGTCGATCCCCGGAGCAGCAGCCCGATAACAGGGTAGGGCGACGGCTAAAAAGGCCCACAAGAGCCGAACGATCTTCATCGTTAAACAATAGATCAGATGGTCCACAACATCAAATCGCTGTGGAGGTGTGTTGGTGGCTGAGTTTTACTATTTTACAATATAAATTGTAGAAATGATAGGGCACAGTAGGCATCATGTGAGAAAAATTATGAATCTTGTCTTGACAGTACCTAAGTGGTGATTTGCTTTCTTATACTAACGAAGCTTACGAGTTTTCTGTTAATTTTGTGTTGTGAAGTTTTCAAGTTTTGGGTAAAGATTCGATGGACTACGGAATAAGGAGTGGCGAGAGCCTAAGCTTGGGGATGCCCAAGGCACCCCAAGGTAATATTCAAGGACAACCAAGCATCTAAGCTTGGGTATGCCCTGGATGGCATCCCCTCTTTCGTCTTTGTTTATCGGTAACTTTACTTGAGGCTATATTTCTATTCACCACATGATATGAGTTTTGCTTGGAGCATCATTTTGTTTTATTAGGATTTTCTTGTTGTTATTTGGAGTAATGTTTTGCATCTTTTAGTTCAATAAAAAGGTTAAGTATAGCCTTTACCATGCTTATTTTTCAAGTCTATATGTTGCTGTTTTAAAAACAAAAAGTTTGCTGTTATGTTTTGAATATTTGTGAATAGTGAGAACATGGTAAAATCTTGAAATTTTTACACAATGAGTAAAAGTAAATTATATATAGTGTGGTAATTTTTCAGAATTTTTGAAGTTAAAGAAGTATGATTCCTCTTGCATTCTTTACAGACTATCCTGTTTAGACATATTGCTGTTATGTTTGCATTGTTTGCATATGTTTGCTTGTTTATGATTCTACTTGAGGATAGGACTATTAAATATGCAGAGGCATTTAGTATGCAATGTCAAATTATAATTTTAGTGATTCTCCACAGTAGAGAATGATAAGGTTTTGCATTGATTTATACTAACTTATCTCACGAGTTCTTGTTGAGTTTTGTGTGCATGAAGTTTTTAAGATTCCAGGGAAACTATGATATGAGAGGAATTAAGGAGACACAAAATCTCAAGCTCAGGGATGCCCAAGGCATCCCTAATTAATATTCCAAGAAGTTTCAAGCATCTAAGCTTGGGGATACCTCGGTAGGCATCCCACCTTTCTTCATCAACAATTATCGGTTAGCCTCGGTTGAGCCTAAGTTTTTGCTTATTCACATGATATGTGCTATCCTTGCAATGTCATTTTATTTTGTTTTGCTTGCTGTTTGAATAAATTACTTAAGATCTGAAATTTTATTTATGAGAAGGAGTCTTCACATAGTTACATAATTATTTCACTACTCATTGATCTTCACTTATATCTTTTGGAGTAGTTTGTCATTTGCTCTAGTGCTTCACTTATATATTTTTAGAGCACGACGATAGTTTTTATTTTGAAGAAATTGTTGAACTCTCATACTTCACTTATATCATTTTGAGAGTCTTTAAACAACATGATAATTTGCTTTGGTTATGAATTTAGTCCTAATATGATAGGCATCCAAGAGGGATATAATAAAAAATTTCATATAAAGTGCATTGAATACTATGAGAAGTTTGATTCTTTATGATAGTTTTGAGATATGACGATGGTGATATTAGAGTCATGCTATTGAGTAATTATGAATTTGAGAAATACTCGTGTTAAGGTTTGTGAGTCCCGTAGCATGCACGTATGGTGAACCGTTATGTAACGAAGTTGGAGCATGAGATATTTTTTGATTGTCTTCCTTATGAGTGGCGGTCGGGGACGAGCGATGATCTTTTCCTACCAATCTATCCCCCTAGGAGTATGCGCGTAGTACTTCGCTTCGATAACTAATAGATTTTTGCAATAAGTATGTGAGTTCTTTATGACTAATGTTGATTCCATGGATTATACGCACTCTCACCCTTCCACCATTGCTAGCCTCTCTAGTGCCGTGCAACCTTCGCCGGTACCATACACCCACCATATACCTTCCTCAACACAGCCACCATACCTACCTATTATGGCATTTCCATAGCCATTCTGAGATACATTGCCATGCAACATTCCACCGTTCTGTTTATTATGACATGCTTCATCATTGTCATATTGCTTTGCATGATCATGTAGTTGACATCGTATTTGTGGCAAAGCCACCGTTCATAATTCTTTCATACATGTCACTCTTGATTCATCGCACATCCTGGTACACCGCCGGAGGCATTCATATAGAGTCATATTTTGTTCTAAGTATCTAGTTGTAATCCTTGAGGTGTAAATAAATAAAAGTGTGATGATCTTCATTATTAGAGCATTGTCCCAGTGAGGAAAGGATGATGGAGACTATGAATCCCCCACAAGTCGGGATGAGACTCCGGACAAAAAATAAAATAAAAATTAAAAAAATGAAGGCCCACAAAAAAAGAAGAAAAGAAAACAAAACAAAAAATGAGAGAAAAAGAGAGAAGGGGCAATGCTACTATCCTTTTACCACACTTGTGCTTCAAAGTAGCACCATGATCTTCATGATAAAGAGTCTCCTATGTTGTCACTTTCATTAACTAGTGGGAATTTTCATTATAAGAACTTGGCTTGTATATTGCAATGATGGGCTTCCTCAAAATGCCCTAGGTCTTCATGAGCAGGCAAGTTGGATGCACACCCACTTAGTTTCTTTTTGAGCTTTCATACACTTATTGTTCTAGTGCATCCGTTGCATGGGAATCCCTACTCACTCACATTGATATCTATTGATGGGCAACTCCATAGCCCGTTGATACGCCTAGTTGATGTGAGACTATCTTCTCCTTTTTGTCTTCTCCACAACCACCATTCTATTCCACCTTTAGTGCTATATCCATGGCTCACGCTCATGTATTGCGTGAAAATTGAAAAAGTTTGAGAACATCAAAAGTATGAAACAATTGCTTGGCTTGTCATCGGGGTTGTGCATGATTAAATACTATGTGTGATGAAGATAGAGCATAGTCAGACTATATGATTTTGTAGGGATAGCTTTCTTTGGCCATGTTATTTTGAGAAGACATGATTACTTTGTTAGTATGCTTGAAGTATTATTGTTTTTATGTCAATATTAAACTTTTGTTTTAAATCTTATGGATCTGAATATTCTTGCCACAATAGAGAAGATTACATTGATAAATATGTTAGGTAGCATTCCACATAAAAAAATTTTGTTTTTATCATTTACCTACTCGAGGACGAGCAGGAATTAAGCTTGGGGATGCTTGATATGTATCCAACGTATCTATAATTTTTTATTGTTCCATGCTATTATATTATCCATCTAGGATGTTTTAGATGCATTTATATGCTATTTTATATGATTTTTGGGACTAACCTATTAACCTAGAGCCCAGTGCCAGTTTCTGTTTTTTCCTTGTTTTTGAGTTTTACACAAAAGGAATACCAAAAGGAGTCCAATTGGCGTGCTAATTTTTGATGATTTTTCATGGACCAAAAGAAGCCCCCGGAGTAAAATAGTTGGGCCAGAAGACTCCCGAGCCATCCACGAGGGTGGAGGGCGCGCCCCCTGCCTCGTGGATGACTCGGAGACCCCCCCCCCCCCCCTGACGTGAGACCGACGCCAAAAATTTCTATAAATATAGAAACCCCCGAAAAGAAACCTAGATCGGGAGTTCCGCCGCTGCAAGCCTCTGTAGCCACCAAAAACCAACCGGGACCCTGTTCCGGCACCCTGCCGGAGGGGGGAATCATCACCGGTGGCCATCTTCATCATCCCGGCGCTCTCCATGTCGAGGAGGGACTAGTTCACCCTCAGGGCCGAGGGTATGTACTAGTAGCTATGTGTTTGATCTTTCTCTCGTGTCCTTGATTTGGCACGATCTTGATGTATCGCGAGCTTTGGTATTATAGTTGGATCTTATGATGTTTCTCCCCCTCTATCTCTTGTCACTACTGCAGGATGGTCCAAACGCGATAGTCGAATCAGAGACCCTTCGACGAAATTGTGTGCGATGCTATAATCGCAAACGGTGGTGTAAGAAACCATCAAAAAATGTGCAAAACGTTTGCAATGACAGATGCATCAAACATGGTTCATAATTTAGTTGCGTGTGCGATGTAGAGCACACGGTTCAGCTCAATTAACTGTTTGGGATGAGGAGGCACAAAAGAAACGGGCAGCCAGATGAAGGCGTGTGCGATATACAACATACAGTTCACTGGGATGAACTGTGTGTGATTAGGCAACACAATGGAAACGGTCCAACTGAACAAGATGTGTGTGATATGCGGCAAATAGGTCCGTAATCTGAAATGTGTGCGAGGACCAAAATAACACAAATGATTGTTGCTAATAAGCCGTGTGAATTGCTCTGTCTACAGTAGAATAAGATGTATATATATAACTGGAATAAACATCCAATTACATAAGTGACTATACAGATCATTCGCACACACCTCAATAAACAATTGCATGCATTCTAAAGTAGGAGAAATGATCGTCTAGTCATCTACTTCTTGTGACGCTCCCGCCACTGCTATGTGGCTTGATCCCTCGTCTGGGTCAAGAAGAAGACAGTTCCTCATGTCAATGATCCGCCTGTAGATCTCATAGCTTGTGTACGCGTCCATGGCCGCGTAATTGACATGTTGTTCATCTAGTCTCTTATGCCACACATTGTGCCAAACGTTCTTGTCCTTATTGATCTCTTGCTTCATCTTCGCGTAGTAGGGGTCGATGATGGCCGAGGTGAGGTCAACCAGGGAGTTCAGTTTGCTTTTGTCGGTGCCCTAGACCTTGTAGTGGTGCTGGATGTTGACAAGATTCGCGCATTTCAAGTCCGAAACCTTGAGCGCTTTTAGATCGTTGGTAGTGTCCATCATAGCGAAACTGTAGTCAGAGCTCTTGATAAACCTGGAGAAACGCTCGCAAGGCCTTGTGGCAAGGTGGAAGTGGTAGACGAGGACGTCATGTCGCACGCACAACTGGGCGACGACAACCTTCTGATCGTGCCCGGCACGACCGATGGTGTACTCGAGGTCGAAGCTGACCACTCGGTACTTGTCCTCAGCAAGGAACTGCTCCATAGTCTGGATGGAGCTCTCCACCGAGACCGGATCGTTCGTGTACACCACCGAGAGGGCCTTCCCCCTCACGTGGGTGTCCACTACGTGATGCGTGGTGAACTGCCCGCCGTTGTCATCGTCGGCCGCTGGGAGCGCCATTGGAGCCACAGGGAGCATCATTGGAACCGCTGATGTCCTCTCTATATGTGTCCTCGTCGGTGTGCTTATTGTGACGTGTGAGATGAGAGATGAAGGTAAATGGCCGCAAGAATAAAAGGGGGCTGGGCATCTTGGATTCTCGGCGCGTCTGCATGGTAGTTTTTGCAGCGGGTAACTGCATCGTCGCGCCGCGCCCGACGCAACCGCTTGCACACGAACGTGCGTGATTGTACGCCGGCCCATAACACTGGCAGCGCGCGTGGAGGAACAAGGGAAGAGCACCCGGAGGGACGCGAGAGCAAAGCGCGCATGGCGGGATGCAAGCAGTGCGCGCTGCGGCCGCCTGAACCGCAAACAACCACACGCATGGAGCAGTTGAACATGTAGCAATGGTCGCCTACAAGCCGGTCGGCAGTTGCGTTGCTGCGTAGAGAGCGGCCGTGTGGTACCACCTCTGTGTAGTCTATAGTCTCCTTTATATTCCGTGCCATGCTTTGCCCTCAAATTTAACCAACAAAATGATAATGCATGTTTTAAAAATTATATAATTGGAAACTATGTTCAAATACAAATCCAACTATATAATCTTAGGCGACATGCATTCGTATTTTATTAGTTAAATCATACTTATAAACTAGGATGGTGGTATAGTAGGTAATTAAATCGCAAACGTTTATTATTAACCATATGTGTATGTGGCCTTTCGTCCTCCTCTCACACGTCTTGTCACCCTGCTGCCGCAGACGGCTTACATCGCAAGCTTGCGCAGCGCGCGGGGGCGTTCTTTTTGCCAAATTGTGGTGCCAATGAATCGTCGGTGAGCCCGTTCCCGCGCAACCTCGCAGGTTCCCGCGCAAGCTTCCCGCCCGACTCGGTGAAATCCCCCAAAATGCCAGTGCTCACCGGCTAGCTATAAAAACCCTCACGGCCGACGAGTCCTGCATCGCATTTTCCCGTCCATCCCTGTAGCTTATCTTGTATGCTTCTCCCACATTCGCCAATGGCATCGGTCTGTCGTTGTCGCTCAGCCACTCCACCGTCATCAGAGGACAGCTCCAGCTGGGAGGCTACATCGTGGCGGCGACGCAGTCCCCGGCGTAGTGTAGTTCGCGTGGCGTCCCTGTTGGGTGTGTGCGGAACACCCACCACACGCTGCCGGCCGCCGTTGCCGCCACACCACTGTCAAAAGTCAGGGCTATTGCCCGCTTCGCTGCCGCGGCCCGAAGACGGGAGATGGCCGTCATGGCCGCCACCCCACTGCCGGCCACTGTGGCCATCACCCGCTCAGCCACCGCTGCCCGAAGGCAGGAGGTGGTGGTCGTGGCCGCCACCCCGTCGTCGGCCGCCATGGCCGCCAGGCCACCGTCGACCGCCGGGGTCATCACCCGCTCCACCGCCGCGGCCTAAAGGTGGGAGGCAGAGGTGGATGCCCGCACGTGCGACAGTGACCTTGCGCGCTACACCGAGTTTCTACGGGGGGAGGAGGAGCGCCTCGTCGAGCACGCAAAGAGCCTTACCACCGTAGTGGCAGCGGCACTCGCAGCCTCAGAGGTGAGGAATCAGGAGATCTACGAGGAGAACCACCGCTTCGAGAGGGGTCATCTGGAGCGGCAGAGGGCGTTCGAGGCGAGCGTCACTGAAGCTGCATTAGCGGCAGGCACCGCATTGCAGTTGCCCAGCTCGTCGGTAGGCTCCTCCTCATCCGCCTCTTACTGAGCGCGCTCGGCAGAGGAGAGGCAGCCGGAAGTAGTACAAAGCCCCTCCGCAGTAGTAGTAGTATTTAGGGGCTATTTTGTTCAGTTCATCTGACTATAGATGTGATGGAACTGTACAACGTACTTAAAATTAGCTAGTATATATAGTTGAACTAGCTATTTCAGTACGTGGTTGGCAACAATTGGGAAAAGTTTGGTCGGTTCAGCTGTCGAGTTGAACTGTGTGTATAAATTAAGAACGACCATTTAATCTATGAATGAAATCTATGCTTAATTACTGAATTTTAGTTGCAAAAATTACATACTGCTAGTGATTTTTAGCTTCATATTTTGACAAATCGCAGTGTTACAAGGATTGACAAATCTTACCAAATTGTTTGTACGTGGTCCCACACGGGTCATCCAAAACAACCGTTTGCATTGAAGGGATGCACAAATCCTGCGCTGCTCTCACTTTGCATACGGGTGTTCTATCTAAAACGTTTGCGATCAAGAGCTGCAGAAATCCTGCTCGACACATTTTCTCTTGTCTTCCTGGGGAAGCTGTCGGTTTGCATACGGGTGTTCTAACTAAAACGTTTGCGATGAGTGTTTTATATTTAAAAAGCGAATTAAACTGCGGCTTGGGCGCTATTAATGGAGATGATGTGAGCAAGGCAGGCGGCCATGGAAGTCAAAGGGCTCGCTTCCTAGTGAGCTTGCGCAGCGTACAACTTGCACGCTTCCCGGTGAGCCTGCGCAATCAAGGACAGCTTGCACGCCTCTCGGTCAGCCTGCACACCGGACGGCGCTCGCACGCCTCCCGTTCAGTTAAGCTCAAGAAGCTATTCGCACGGCACCTCCTACAGCGATTAAAACTAAGACACATGGCGTCACGTGAATGGTTAACAGAATTTTGGATTTACTAGAATTTAAAAGCCAGGCATCTCAATGTTTTGCCGGCAATCAACAGTGCCTTGATGTTTGAAATTCATTCCCATTTCTTGCATGGGACCTAAGCATGCACCCAAGGACACATATTTGATTTTTCAACCAATTTATATGCACTGAAGCATGTGCATGTAGTTCAAATTTGAATTATGCACATAAATGCATTGAAAATTCACTTAATGCATACAAATGTCCAAACGGACCCCGAAAAATCACAAAAATTCACACAACACTCCTGTTGTTCCATGTTGACACGAGAAAAAAAACAGAAAGCAATAAGAGGCAATGGACATCGTTTCGTCCACAAAGGTGGGACGTTCCCTACAGAAAACCATCATGCTTGTTGTGAGAAGCTCCGGTTTGTGAGAAGCATATACCCAAACCTGCCCTAAATGGGACAAAATTTGTATCACAGCATGTTGATGCCGCTCCATGATAGCATGCTAAGTTTCCTGAATTTCAGACGAGTTTTGGATTTACTAGAATTTAAAAACCATGCATCTTAATGTCTTGCTGGCAATCAACGGTGCCCCGATGTTTGAAATTCATTCCCATTTCTTGCATGGGACCTAAGCATGCACCCAAGGACACATATTTGATTTTCAACCAATTTATATGCACTAGAGCATGTGCATGTAGTTCAAATTTGAATTATGCACATAACTGCATTAAAAACTCAGTTAATGCATAAAAATGTCCAAACGAACCCCGAAAAATCACAAAAAATCACACAACACTCCTATTGTTCTATGTTGACATGAGAAAATAATTTGAAAGCAATAAGAGGCAATGGATATTGTTTCGTCCACAAAGGTGGGACGTTCCCTACCAAAAACCATCATGCTTGTTGTGGGAAGGTCCGGTTTGTGAGAAGCATACACCCAAACCTGCCCCAAATGGGGACAAAATTTGTACCACGGCATGTTGATGCCGCTCCATGATAGCATGCCAAGTTTCATGAATTCTAGACGAGTTTTGGATTTACTAGAATTTAAATACCATGCATCTCAATGTTTTGCCGGTAATCAATGGTGGCCCGGTGTTTGAAATTCATTCCCATTTCTTGCATGGGACCTAAGCATGCACCCAAGGACACATATTTGATTTTTCAACCAATTTATATGCACTGTAGCATGTGCATGTAGTTCAAATTTGAATTATGCACATAAAATGCATTGAAAACTCAATTAATGCATAAAAATGTCCAAACGAACCCTGAAAAATCACACAACACTCCTATTGTTCTATGTTGACACGAGAAAAAAAATTGAAAGCAATAAGAGGCAATGGATATCATTTCGTCCACAAAGGTGGGACGTTGCTACCGAAAACCATCATGCTCGTCGTGAGAAGCTCCGGTTTGTGAGAAGCATATACCCAAACCTGCCCCAAATGGGACAAAATTTGTACCATGGCATGTTGATGCCGCTCCATGATAGCATGCGAGGTTTCATGAATTTCAGACGAGTTTTGGATTTACTAGAATTTAAAAACCAGGCACATCAATGTTTTGCCGGCAATCAACGGTGCCCCGGTGTTTGAAATTCATTCCCATTTCTTGCATGGGACCTAAGCATGCACCCAAGGACACATATTTGATTTTTTCAACCAATTTATATGCACTGGAGCATGTGCATGTAGTTCAAATTTGAATTATGCACATAAAATGCATTGAAAACTCAGTTAATGCACAAAAATGTCCAAACAAACCCCGAAAAAATCACAAAAAATCACACAACAGTCATGTTGTTCTAAGTTGACATGAGAAAATAATTTGAAAGCAATAAGAGGCAATGGATATCGTTTCGTCCACAAAGGTGGGACGTTCCCTACCGAAAACCATCATGCTTGTTGTGAGAAGCATATACCCAAACCTGCCCCAAATGGGACAAAATTTGTACCACGGCATGTTGGCCTCTCCATGATAGCATACCAGGTTTCATGAATTTCAGACGAGTTTTGGATTTACTAGAATTTAAAAACCAGGCATATCAATGTTTTGCCGGTAATCAACGGTGCCCCGGTGTTTGAAATTCATTCCCATTTCTTGCATGGGACCTAAGCATGCACTCAATGACACATATTTGATTTTTCAACCAATTTATATGCACTGGAGCATGTGCATGTAGTTCAAATTTGAATTATGCACATAAAATGCATTGAAAACTCAGTTAATGCATAAAAATGTCCAAACGAACCCCGAAAAATCACAAAAAATCACACAACACTCATGTTGTTCTATGTTGACACGAGAAAAATTTGAAAGCAATAAGAGGCAATGGATATCGTTTCGTCCCCAAAGGTGGGGCGTTCCCTACCGAAAACCAGCATGCTTGTTGTGAGAAGCTCCGGTTTGTGAGAAGCATGTACCCAAACCTGCCCCAAATGGGACAAAAATTGTACCACGGCATGTTGATGCCGCTCCATGATAGCATGCCAAGTTTCATGAATTTCAGACGAGTTTTGGATTTACTAGAATTTAAAAACCAAGCATCTCAATGTTTTGCCGGCAATCAACGGTGCCCTGGTGTTTGAAACTCATTTCCCATTTCTTGCATGGGACCTAAGCATGCACCCAAGGACACATATTTGAGTTTTCAACGAATTTATATGCACTGGAGCATGTGGATGTAGTTCAAATTTTAATTATGCACATAAAATGCATTGAAAACTTACTTAATGCATAAAAAAGTTCAAACGAACCCCGAAAAATTACAAAAAATCACACAACACTCCTGTTATTCTATGTTGACACGAGAAAAAAATTTGAAAGCAATAAGAGGCAATGGATATCGTTTCGTCCACAAAGGTGGGACGTTCCCTACCAAAAACCATCATGCTTGTTGTGAGAAGCATATACCCAAACCTGCCCCAAATGGGACAAAGTTTATACCACGACATGTTGATGCCGCTCCATGATAGAATGCCAAGTTTCATGAATTTCAGACGAGTTTTGGATTTACTAGAATTTAAAAACCAGGCATCTCAATGTTTTGCGGCAATCAACGGTGCCCTGGTGTTTGAAATTCATTCTCATTTCTTGCATGGGACCTAAGCATGCACCCAAGGACACATATTTGATTTTTCAACCAATTTATATGTACTAGAGCATGTGCATGTAATTCAAATTTGAATTTTTCACCTAAAATAGCTAGAAAAACAATTTAATGTATAAAATGTTCAAACGAACCCTGAATAATTCCAATTCTTTTACGACACTCATATAGTTGCATGTTCACTCCAGATAAAAGGTCTAGCAATTCAAACACCGTCCATTGCCGCTGTGACCCCATTATGTAATTCAAATCAAGATGAAAAATCAAGTAGATCGCACACAATTTATTATCAGCAACCGTGTGAGATGTAGTGCAAAATATCTTAGAGCACCGTCGGTGTATAGTACGCCTATGGCTTACACGAGAAGGTGCGTCGGCTACAGTCCACAACCGGCGTCTCAAGTACACTAGCTCGCTCCCCAAATATCATTTCACTGTTCAATCGTCGCGGATGAAAGATGGGCACGGGGACCCGCGTCGTGAGGGCAACTTCGATGGCCCACTCCGGCGAGAGCGCGGCCGTAGCCGTCATGCGCGTGCTAACAAGGTGCATGAGTGCGGCCACAATTTGCGACCGGGCAGCAAAGGCAGCCCAAACGGCTGTTGTTGCTTCTCAGGTGGCGGCAGCAACATCTGCCTCAGGGATAGCAACTGGCGAGAGCGGCACAGTAGTTGTCCGTTCCGCAGCGGTGGCCTTAGCCCTGATGGAGACCGCCCACGACCATGTCGAGGCCGCCCACGCCCAACTCCTGGCGGTCACCGCACAAATCGAACGAAACTTCTCCGACAACGGTCGGCAACCCATGGCCGAAGAGCTGGCAATCCTCGAGAGCGTTCGAGCAGCCATCCGTTCCTCCGCCGCATACCTTGCGACGACGGAGCCCGTCCAAGCCCGGATCGCGTCCGCCCACGCCCAACTCATGGCAGCCTTTTCCAAAGAGATGGCAAACGCGGATGGTGAGATGCTTTGCCGAGTATGGTGCAATGGATGCCATGGAGCCCCTTCCCCAGGAGACCGTCGGGCGTGAGCTGGACATGGAGGTGGCGGCGGAGATCGATGATCACCAGCCATAGTAGTACTCTATGTTTTGTTTAATTAAGAGCGCCGGTCTTTAATTTGTTAGAGTAATGTTTAGGTCAGGTAGCTCTGTTTAATTGCTGGACTTGCCCGATTAAGAAGTGTGGGTGTGTTGTAGTCTCCTTTGTGTACCCAAATTATGCAATGACGTGGATGACCACTGTAACCAAGGAAATTCGAACCAAAACTTTTAGCGTTCAAACTCATCACACACGAGTTAAGCTATATGAATCATTTGTGATGTCCACATATCATACACAGTTCTGAATAAGGGACCGTGTCTGATGACACTTTCCGCGCCAGTTTTTTGGCTGAAGTGATTCCAAATTTTCGGCTTCCGCGGAAATATCTACCTCCATGCCCCCTCCCCCTTAACAAAGGCCACATTTCCCCTCTTTCTACCTTCCTTTCCAAGTTGAAACCTTCACTCCTTGCTTGCAGTGCCGCCGCCTCCTCACCGACGACCCTCCTTCACGCTGTTCGGCCTCCTCTATCCAGGCAGGTAATCCACACCTCACCCCATCCTCCTCCTCCTTCCACATCCCACATGCCCCGACCGCCGGCGCGAGCGTGACACCTTCCACCCAAATCACCAACCCCTCCATCAAATAAGCGTCGGCCTAAGCCATGGTGCACGCAGTATAGCCAGGACCTCAAGGAGCATTTGGCAGCGGAGAAGCAAATCGCGGCCGCATGCGTGGGATGAGGTCGCGATGGCTGCCATCCGTGCCGACCCCCAGATCTTGGAGGAGAACATTATCAATTGCTAGCTACGCTGGTCAAGCATGCTCGGTGTACCCGTTGCGTGTGCTGCTCCTGCCTTTTCTTCACAAAATCTAGTGAATTGTGCTATCTAATTTCACCATGCAATCTGTTGCTCTAGTGTATATGTTCTATATGTCGTGCAGTGTGGTGCTCACTTATTAACTGTTTTGTTAATTAGTTGTCATCTTCAGTTAACTATTTTGTTCAATTCTGCAAATGTGATGTTCAATTCTTTAGGCTGCAATTTTGTATTGTCTTCCATGTGAGAAATAAATCGAATTTATATTTACAAAATTGTGGGTGCATTCTGTTATTGTATACCATGTGAGGAATAAATAGAATTTGGCTTTAGTAAATACATGAGAAACAAATATGATTTCTACAATTGGTTGTAGTTAACTATTTCGCTAACTCTCTGATCTTCTATTAGGAGTATGTTATATTGTGTAATGTGGTGCTCAGTTAATGTTTGGTTCATTTGTTGTCGTGTTTAGTTAACTGCTTGGTTCATTTGTTGTGGTGTTTAGTTAACTGCTTGGTTCAATGTTATATTGTGCAATGTGGTGCTCAGTTAATGTTTGGTTCATTTGTTGTGGTGTTTAGTTAACTTCTTGGTTCAATTCTGCAATGCGGTGTCCAATTGTCGTGGGTAGAATTTTGTATTGTTGTGCATGTGAGGAATAAATCGAATTTGGCTACACTTAATACATGAGAAACATATACAAGTGCTATATTTCCTAGTTCTTAATCATGCTTGGTTTGGGTAAATGGGTTTTCTGTGTGGCTTCAATTAATCTGATGAATCTGCAATGTGCTTAGTTTTCATCAACATATTTTACTGACAACATGCGAACCCTTACTTAACGTGATGACTAACTACCTTATATGTGTTGCAGAGAAATAATGGGAAGCACTAAGGTTTACAATCAAGGTTAGCACGTACATGGTCCGTTGTCTAATAGCACATTATTGTGCAATTGCAGGAACCATTCTAATATTTTAGTTTTTAACAATTTGGTCTTGCACATGTAGGTCCTGCTGTCATAGGTTTTGACCCAATGTTCGACCCTTTTTGCATATGGGGAAATGAGTTGTCCATGAATATAAATCAAGAAACTCAGAAAGATTGTTAGGATAAAGAAATTAGCGACAAAAAAGAACAAGATCTTTGTCTGCAGAATGAAGAAGACATCAGTTCACTACAAGATGGTACTAACTATTATACCTTGCCTTTTTTTATTCCTTTGCCCCATTTCCAATATAGAGAAGATATTTATGCACATCCTTATTTTCAGGCCTTTCCAAAGCAGTTCACTGATGATTACCTCTCAAACCACCTCTATGGTCAGGAGGCGAGGAAGGTTTTCCTACAACACACATGGTTCAATATTAAAGTCTTCCTGAAGAGGTCGAAGGATGGACGGTCAATCATCCACAGGCACTGGCCTAAAGTTGCAAAGACCTTCAACATGTATGAAGGCTCAATATTCGCCTTCCGCTTTAGCAGTTTTCCAGATGAGATGCATATGTCTATATACCGTCTATGATGCTAATTTCTAAAGGTTCTACATGTTGCATGTGGAACTTGCTGCTGGTGCAGTTGTGTAATGGGGTAGCTGAGTGCTGAAACTATATCATGTTGTACTCTAATGTATTTCAATTATGAAATTATGCTTCCTTAATATGGAAATGAAATATATTGTGTGCTTAGTATGAATGTCAATTAGATTAATAAATGGATTATTAATAATAGGGCAATTAGCCTGCTAATTGGGTTTTGATATTGCAAACAGTTGTTGAAAAAATATCATGGGCGATGACCTGAGGCAACACACACAGTTTCTAGGAATAAACTGTGTTGGATCAATGAACAATCACACACGACTTTCTCTTGAAAATTGTTTGCGTTAGGCCACCTTGCTCAAACGTTTACCACATAAAAACTGTGTGTCATGGACAGCCTTTGCCACACAGTTTCTTCTATGGACCGTGTGTGCTATATTCAATAACACAAACGATTTAACGGGAAAAATTGTGTGTGAGGTACCTGTGAACAGAAACGTTTTCCTTGGAGCGACTGTGTGGGATGTGCATACGAACGAAAGCGTTTAGTGGGAACTGACTGTGTGGGATGTACTTGCGACCGAAAACAATTTCACCGTATATTTGTATTTTTTTAGCTCACTGTACATATTTCCGTATTTGAGTGCTCGCCGGTCGCACACGACATCATTTTGCCGAACGTGTGTGCCAGGAGGGCATATCCCTGACGGTTTCTGGGTCATGTGGGAAGGACCCCCCTATCACCCACACTCACTTGGCGACGATTCCAGATACCGTCACGGAAAGGGGTTTTAAACCGTTTGTTTAGGACCGACGTGCACCAGTGTGTAATGGATTGAGTTTTCCCTTTGAAGTTATCTTATTGGATTGAGTCTTTAAGGATTTGAGAACACTTGATGTATGTCTTGCATGGGATACCTGTGGTGACAATGGGGTATTCTATTGATTCACTTGATGTATGTTTTGGTGATCAACTTGCGGGTTCCGTGACCTTGGGAATCTGTGCATAGGGGTTGGCACACGTTTTCGTCTTGACTCTCCGGTAGAAACTTTGGGGCACTCTTTGAAGTTCTTTGTGTTGGTTGAATAGATGGATCTGAGATTGTGTGATGCATATCGTATAATCATACCCGCGGATACTTGAGGTGACATTGGAGTATCTAGGTGACATTAGGGTTTTGGTTCTTTTGTTTATTAAGGTGTTATTTTACTACGAACTCTAGGGCTGTTTGTGACACTTATAGGAATAGCCCAATGGATTGATCGGCAAGAATAACTTTGAGGTGGTTTTGTACCCCTACAATAATCTCTTCATTTGTTCTCCGCTATTAGTGACTTTGGGGTGACTCTTTGTTGCATGTTGAGGGATAGTTATATGATCTAATTATGTTATTATTGTTGAGAGAACTTGCACTAGTGAAAGTATGAACCATAGGCCTTGTTTCGAAGCATTGCAATACCGTTTGTGCTCACTTTTATCATTCGTTACATTGTTGTTTTTATATTTTCAGATTACAAAAACCTATATCTACCATCCATATTGCACTTGTATCACCATCTCTTCGCCGAACTAGTGCACCTATACAATTTACCATTGTATTGGGTGTGTTGGGGACACAAGATACTCTTTGCTATTTGGTTGCAGGGTTGTTTGAGAGAGATCATCTTCATCCTACGCCTCCCACGCACTGATAAACCTTAGGTCATCCACTTGAGGGAAATTTGCTATTGTCCTACAAACCTCGGCACTTGGAGGCCCAACAACATCTACAAGAAGAAGGTTGTGTAGTAGACATCAATGGGTCTTGTGCATCTACAAGAAGAAGGTTGTCTAATGATGTGACCCCGTTCATCAAATGACAACACATGTCTATGGCTAGGAAACTTAACCATCTTTGATTAACGAGCTAGTCAAGTAGAGGTTTACTAGGGACACTTTGTTTGTCTATCAATCCACACATGTACTAAGTTTCCAGTTAATACAATTCTAGCATGAATAATAAACATTTATCATGATATAAGGAAATATAAATAACAACTTTATTATTGCCTCTAGGGCATATTTCCTTCACCGGTCTCATGAACGTGGTCATGTAAGGTTGGTCCGGGCAGCTTCATCCAACAATACCGTTGAATCAAAATAAGACATTGATGGTAAGCAATATGACGATCACCATCCACAACTCTTTGTGTTCTACTCGTGCATATCATCTACGAATAGACCTGGCTCGGATGCCACTATTGGGAAACGTAGCATGCAATTTAAAAAAAATCCTATGCTCACGCAAGATCTATCTAAGAGATGCATAGCGGTGAGAGGGGAAGAGTGTGTCCACGTACCCTCGTAGACTGAAAGCGGAAGCGTCTGACAACGCGGTTGATGTAGTCAAACTTCTTCTCATTCTGACCGATCAAGCACTGAACGTACGGCACCTCCGAGTTCTGCACACGTTCAGCTTGATGATGTCCCTCAAACTCTTGATCCAGCAAAGTGTCGAGGGAGAGTTTCGTCTGCATGGCGGCGTGGTGACGGTGATGGTGAAGTGATCTGCGTAGGGCTTCGCCTAAGCACTACGACAATATGACCGGAGGCGTAAACTGTGGAGGGGGCGCCACACACGGCTAACAATTATCTAGCGGTGCCCCCTCATATATATAGGTTGGAGGGGAGGAGAGGCAGCCAAGGGGGCGCCCCAAGTAGGAGGAATCCTACTTGGAGTCCTCACAATTCGGCCTCCCCCCTTTCCTTTTTACCGGAGGGGGAAAGGAAAGAGAGAGGGGGAGGGAAGGAAGGGGGAGGCCAGATCCTCCCTTTCCTTCTCTCTTCCCCTCTTTCCTTCTCCTCCTATTTCGGCCTATATGGGAGCGCACCAGCCCCTTGTGGGCTGTCCTGTCCCTCTCTAGGCCCATAAGGCCCATATCTTTGGCGGGGGTGCCCGGAACCCCTTCCGGTGACCTCATATGTACCCGATACCCTCCGGAACACTTCCGGTGTCTGAATACTACCGTCCTATATATCAATCTTTACCTCTCGACCATTTCGAGATTCCCTATCATGTCCGTGGTCTCATCCGGGACTCCGAACAACATCCGGTCACCAAATCACATAACTCAGTTAATACAAAATCGTCATCGAATGTTAAGCGTGCGGACCCTACGGGTTCGAGAACTATGTATACATGACCGAGACACCTCTCCGGTCGATAACCAACAACGGAACCTGGATGCTCATATTGGCTCCTACATATTCTACGAAGATCTTTATCGGTCGAACCGTTATGACAACATACTTAATTCCCTTTGTCCATCGGTATGTTACTTGCCCGAGATTCGATCGTCGGTATCTTCATACCTAGTTCAATCTCGTTACCGGCAAGTCTGTTTACTTGTTCCATAATACATCACCTCGTGACTAACTCCTTAGTCATTTGCTTGCAAGCTTATGATGTTTATTACCGAGAGGGCCCAGAGATACCTCTTCGAAACTCGGAGTGACAAATCCTAATCTTGATCTATGCCAACTCAACAAACACCTTCGGAGATACCTATAGAGCATATTTATAATCACCCAGTTACTTGTGACGTTTGATAGCAGACAAGGCATTCCTCCGGTATCCGGGAGTTGCATAATCTCATAGTAGAAGGAATATGTGTTTGACATGAAGAAAGCAATATCAATAAAGCTGAACGATCATAATGCTAAGCTAACGGATGGGTCTTGTCCATCACATCATTCTCCTAATTATGTGATCCTGTTATCAAATGACAACTCATGTCCATGGTTAGGAAACCTTAACCATCTTTGATCAACGAGCTAGTCAACTAGAGGCTCACTAGGGACACAGTGTTTGTTTATGTATTCACACATGTATTTAGGTTTTCGATCAATACAATTCTAGCATGAATAATAAACCTTTATCGTGAATAAGGAAATATAAAATAACAACTTTATTATTGCCTCTAGGGCATATTTCCTTCATTCCTATAGACTCAATGTGATCTTGGATCACTTAAAAAATAAAGAATCTTGAGCTTTTTGCCAATCCATTTCCTTAGCATTTTGATGGGTCCACATCTCTAGTCCTTGCCATGCAAATCATTGAACATCCTAAAATATCAATCTTGAATGGACATTAGTTCAATGAGATATATGTTGTTATAAATTACCAAAACCACCCGGGGATTAGTTGCACTTTCACTTACCTTTAGGATCAGGACCAAGATTGTTTCATTGATGCACTCTGCTGACTTCGTTCCCTCCACAATCCTGACAATAGCCTTGGTCACATCGTCACCACAAACATTCCAGTGTTGTTGAAAAAATGCGCAGGGAACCCGTCCGGTCCTGGTGCTTTTATTGGGAACATTTGGAATATCGCCTCTTTTACCTCCAGATGGCTATAGGGAGTGCTGAGCTTGTCATTCATATCAGGTGACACCCTGCATGCGATTGTGTCTAGTATGCAGCCGACTGCCAATCAAATCCTCGCCTGTTGTTTTTTGCTGGTCTGGTTGATCCAGTAACCGAAGCCCATGCTGCAGTGAGGCTCTATCGCTAGCCCAAGATCTTAATCTCCGAAATTTGATCATCATGCCAGACTACCTAGAAGTCATCAATGATATAAAGAATGGAGCAACATCTTCTTATGTTTTGATCTTCAAAAAAATTGAGTTTACTAGAAGGAACTCAGATAATGTCAATTTTTTTCGAGGAGTCCAATTTTTGAAGCTCACTATGTAGTTAACGGAGCTTCTTCTCTTTCTGTTGGTCATCATGTGTGGCTGGGATTGTTCCTTATATTGCTTGTATCTCGAACGTTTTGAATTTTGAATAAAATCCCTAGTCACCTCTAAAAAAGGTAAAATAAACACGATAAAAAATCTTGGACTTTTTTCAACAAACATTTCTCATCGTGTTGTGACAAAAAAAGGTGGTCAAAATTAGGGGCACAAGACTCGACCAATTTCGACAAATTAAACAAAAATCACAGGCTGTAAAGGAAGCTATTTACCAAATCGAAGTAAGATTATACATTTTCTAAGAGAATCGGTCAAACCATAGGCTACTTTCCTTTTCCTCAGCCACATCAAGAACCGGGTGTTGTGCACGAGGACGTAGGAGACAAGAATCTCATGCCTTGTGGGAAGAGCAACAAATCGGCGAGTTGTTGCCGGCTTGGCAGATGCCCAAAGAGCGACGTCTTCTCCCCTCCTTCCCGCATCTGCGCCTCCTCGTTCCCGCGTTTGTGCCTCCTCGGTGGTACCTTCCTTTTCTCTTCATGTGCCCCTACGTGAACTTTATGATCAAATTATAGATGTAAGATCACATGAGATTGTTAGCACGATTTTTATCTATATGATGTAATTCTTATGACAATCTTTTTTAGGGGGTGATGGATTATTACTTTATGATCAGATTTTATATGCTGCTTTGTGGACTATAGATGTATATTTTTCTCTGATTCATTAGTCTAATAATTGGCCAGTTTAGATGGAAGATGAACAACGGGAGTGAGTGCACTAGATGTGGTAGATCTTTATAAGTGAAGCATCCCAGTGGTGGTAAGAAAGAGCTTATAATTGTATTTGTGTCACTACAGATAAAAATATAGTTCACTCGTTGTTCTTGTGATGAGGCACGAGCCAGGGAATTTTATGATCAAAGGTATGTCATCAGGCTTAATGCACTTCTTACTTAAAACTTGGATGATGTAGATGTATCTTTGTCCAATGAGTGGAGTACTTTTTGCGAACAATGAGTGGAGTACTAACTATTAATATTGGCAGATAGATATCGGTAAACAGATCCATGGACATATAATCTATGTAATACCATCCCAAGATATGTTGTGATTTGCCGTATTTGATAGGATCATCATCACACATACCAATACTTATATTTATGATCGTCTATTACTTGAAGAGATGGTACTAGTGAACACATATGAACATCATTCCAATTTTACACAAAAGACAACCACTACTTTACCTTTACATGTACCTTTGATTTCTGCAATTAATTATTCAAAAAATACAAAATTACTTCAAACAACATGATACACTCATATCTCGTTGCTAGTGAGATTGATGACCTCACTAGAGTTGTTTGGGACACAAGTAATTTGTGTTGTAGGGCTGATCATTGAACTAGAACATGTTGGTTCCATGGATTGATAACCTTGGTTTCTTTACCGAGAAAAATGTATCATTTGCTTCAAATCTTTGCACTTGGGGGCCCAACACTATTGTTGCAACTGAAGAAATAGGCCAAGGTCAATGATTAAAAACCTCCTTCCAATCTCATAGACTGCGATGGAAATCTCAAAGTACAAGGTTGATCTATTAATGGTGGAGTAACTATGGCAGTGGCAGCCATGGAAGGTGTAGATGATTAGTCGATCTTAACAGTGTCTCTCAAATTGCTTGAACCTCCTTCTCGGTGTCTTTCCCTCCTCTTAAATAGTTGTAGACCTTCTGGTTTAGGGTTCTGCGGGTCCAATGAATGGCTTCTTCTTGGGCCCTCCTTTACGAAATCTCTTCGATTTGACGTGGCAACGTGGGATGCCTGGTACGAGCGCTGAGACAATGGGCTGTGTTCGTACTAGTGCCCGACGATCCTTCTTGAGTTGATGCTAGTGGTATTTCACTTATGGAAATTCTTCATTTTTATCTAGATCTTGGATATGACCTCATTTCTCTCATTTTTAACTTCATATCTGCAACAACTTGAGAAACAAGTAGATTTGCACACCTTTGCATTTATTAGTGATTAGTAGACAACTTCAAGTGATATTCTGAAAATCCTTATAAATATCAAGATTTAACTTAGGAAAGGATGAGCGTAAAGTACACTCTTCACTCAATGGTTTTGCATCAGTGTGTGCGCACCAGAGGTAGACACTGTCGATGGATGCGGCCAGTCCGACACATAATTCATATGCGTATTGGTCGTTGGCATGCCATTAGACCCAGGGATTGCATCATAACCGACCTTCCCGGGGACCAAATTAGAGGCTATACTTGATGATGTCTCCAAGGTTGAGACCCCGGGGGTTGCGGTCGGCTGGAGGCTGCATTATAGCGATCTCTCTAAGGTTGGTCCCAGAGGCTGCATTCAATTGATCTCTCTCGGGTCAATGCGGAGACTGCATCACAACGATCTCTCTGAGGCAACGCCCGGAGGCTGCAGCCAAGTGAACTCTTTTAGGTCAGACCGGAGGTTGCATCAAGGCGATCTCTCTAAGGTCGAACTGGGGTACTACATCATATCCAATTTTTCTATGGCATCGTCTCGGGTCTGCATAAAAAATCTAGCTGGCATCACCGATTACCTAATATTACTTATAATCCATTGTGAAATATCCTTAGTTGTGTTTAGGAAGCCGCCATCCTACCCTTGGATGTAGCTGCAGATCGGAACCCGGTCATACTAACCTCCAAAGGGCACTCCTTGATGCAACCTCAGGCAGCAAAAGTATTGCTTGGTTGGAGGGAGCTAAAGCTAAAGTCGACCTATTAACAGATTCCGAGGGATATATATTGCGCAAAATAACTCAACAACTAAATTTAACAGAAGTTTTACATTGACTATGCATATAAATGTCCACTCGGTATTTCAGTGTTTGACAAAATAGAGTTGTTATTTCTCCTGTTTCCTTGGCCTTAAAGATGGTGTCGACGTGTCGCGAAAACAAACGCCGGCCTTGCCATGTTTGGCTTGACGGCTCTGCCTCGCCACATTGTCTGCTCGGGTGCTTTAACCTCGTCGCATCCATCTCAAGGGCTGTGGACTCGCCGCATCCGTCTCTAGGTTCTCTGCCTCACCATATCTGGCCTCAACGGCTCCACTTTGCCTCGCCGCAAATGGCTCTGGTGTCTACCATCATCACAAGACTCTCTGCCCGATTCCATGAGTGGGCCGAAGGCTCAGGGGCTATACCCACCGGGTGCACTATCATGCCCGAGTGTCTACAAAAGATAAAATAATCAGGATGTTTCGCAGCGTCACTGAAGTCGGCTCTCTGGAAGCTGGCCATCTCCAACGACAAGACAAGACTAGGAGGCCGGATGCCCCACACACCATGTGGGGTTGGCCCTGGCTTCCCCTTCGGGCACCCGAGCCCGTATCAAGTTGTTTCACGCCCCACATGTGAGTCGGCATGTGGTTTTCTCTATCTTCCATAAGACAACGAAGTCCCTACACCTAACTCCACAAGTCACCAGGAGGCTCGGGATTACACCCATCGGTGCACTATCGTGCCCCCAATATTTACAGAAGACGAAAAAACATGACACTTTGTAGGCGTCACTGAAACCGGTTTTCCGTGAAGCCGGATGTCTCCAACAACAAAGAAGTTGGGAGGTCACACACCTTGCACGTCCATGATTTTCTCCTAGGGTCGATGAGCCCGACATATCATGTCATCTCCAACCCCTTTAAGGCGAGCCGACACTAGTCATTTTTTCTTTTAGGAATACTCAGGAAGTCCCTCAAGACCTCGCCAAATAGTCCAAGATGTCGTGCATGGTTCAATATCAACCCTGACACAACTGTGTTCACGACGGATTTGAGTGCTACTATCAGTAAAACATAACTGCGGTAACCGACCTTCTGGGAGGCCCGTGGCCCACCAGAAGGGATCAACTTGTACCCCAAGATACATGTATTGGTAGATCTAACAGGACTCTATGTATTAGTAGGTCTAATAGGACCCACATAGCCCGGAAAATGCCATCAGAGGCCGAGCTCCAGTGAGCTCGCTTTTATTTTTTATTTTTCTGGAGCACGAAAAATTCCAAATTTATTTTTTGAACACACATGCACATGTATACTATGTATATGCAAAATTTCACAGTATTATACGTTTACATGTGGCCTACAGGAAAAAGACAAAATACACATTTTTTAATGGGCCTTTTATTTTTATTATTGGGCCAAAAATTTGTTATTTTTGTACAGCCTACAAATCACAACATTTTTCAACGAAATTTAACATGTTCTTGCGGAATACATATAAGTTTTCATGATATTTTTTTCAGATTTTTTTGAAACTTTTAAATACGCTTTTTGATTTTTTTCAAAATACCGAGCTCACTGGAGCTCGGCCTCCAGAAATCCGCACTCCCACATAGCCCTACTTCTCATCCATCCATATAAGGGAACATAGGGGCCTCCCAAGTCAGCACCGACAATGTCTATCTCAATATCTCATACGAGACATCAATCTTGATCTCGTGTAATTTCTAGTATGATCATCTATATGTATTCCACCGACAATGTCTATCTCAATATCTCATACGAGACACCAATCTTGACCTCGTATAGTTTCTATTCTGATCATCTATGCGTACTCCATAGGAGCAACCCAACCCTATCGTGTGATCTCCCGGTATTATGGACCGACAATCTCGATTCGTGGTGGACGGGGTACAGTCGCCCTCCTCCTACTCCTAGTTCGCTGTTAGTACATGTAGATTTTTAGTTTTTTACAGTTATTACACATGCATAAAATTAATGGTTGAACGTCTGCATAAGCAACTAGTACTCCTGAAAATATCAGCGCCGCTGATGAATCCACCCACCCTACCACCGGTTCTGTAGTAAGGATGAGACTTGCCTGCTCCCCTTCTGTGTGCCCATCCGTGCTCCCGCATATGTGGCGTGATTTGATTGAAACAAAATAAGGCCTGGCCTCACCTTCTTAAAATCAGAGGGGGAGATGATTAGATTAGAAAGAAAAAAAAAGACAACTGTTGGATAAGGTGGGAGCACGGATGGGAGCACGGGAAGAAAGCAGACAAGCCGGATCCCTGTAGTAATGCTACATCACCATTAGCGACGTCGTTCTCACAGCAGCCGGAGTGAGCTGATCGCCGTTCCCGTTCTCCCCAAGCATTTGCAATCGAGTACGAGCACAAAGCAACCACGCAACGCAAGCAACTCCAACGCCGTACACCACAACGACCCGCTATAAATAACCGGCGCAGGCAACCGAACCGAAGCCACACACGCACAACACAAGAAACCGCAGGAAAAATAATACCAAGCCGACCAATCATGGCTCGCCCCCGCCTCCGGCTGCTCCTCGTCGCCGCCGCCGTCCTCCTCCTCCTCCACCCGGCCCTCTCCTCGGCGGCGGAGGGGCTGGAGGACCCCCTCATCGAGCAGGTGGTCGGGGACGACGCGGAGAACGAGCTGGAGCTCAACGCGGAGGCGCACTTCGCGAGCTTCGTCCGGCGGTTCGGCAAGTCCTACAGGGACGCCGACGAGCACGCGCACCGGCTCTCCGTGTTCAGGGACAACCTCCGCCGCGCGCGCCGCCACCAGCGCCTCGACCCCTCCGCGGTGCACGGCATCACCAAGTTCTCCGACCTCACCCCCGACGAGTTCCGGGAGCGCTTCCTCGGCCTCCGCAAGTCCCGCCGGAGCTTCCTCAAGGGGATCTCCGGGTCGGCGCACGACGCGCCGGCCCTCCCCACCGACGGCCTCCCCACAGAGTTCGACTGGCGCGAGCACGGCGCGGTCGGCCCAGTCAAGGACCAGGTCCGCCTCTGATTCCATCTTTCCTTGGATTCGGTTGGAGCAAAAGGCAGGTTGATTTGATTCCAGCCGATCTTTCTCTTCTCTTCAGGGTTCGTGCGGGTCGTGCTGGTCCTTCAGTACGTCGGGGGCGCTGGAGGGTGCCAACTACCTCGCCACCGGAAAGCTGGAGGTGCTCAGCGAGCAGCAGCTGGTCGACTGCGACCACGAGGTATCCATCCCATCTGCATCGCCTCGTAGAATTGCCCCGCGACTAGATTTTTCGTTCTTGGTGAAAGAAAAATGTAGGGACAATAGTGGGTCTACTGATTTAATGAATGTTATATCCACTTTGCAGTAAAGAATGAATAGGCATTTGCTTGCTTGTACCCAGAAAGTATTCCTAGGCTGTCACTGCAAACGCACCAACCAGATAAAATACTCCCAACTTCTCTTGTTCAATGTTTTGTGCTAATTGTTTTTGTTCAATGGTCCTAAGAAGTAGCAACTGACTAGTGATTACCGAAATTTGAACGAGTGGCAAAGCCAATATCCTCTCTCAAGCAAGATATTCCTTAAACAAAGAGGCAGTTCTTTTCTTTACGGTTAACTAGATAATTGCCGGTGCATTGCAACGGAGGGCATAAATATTCTAGTAGCTTAGTCCGTGATTCACCGGCTCATGTTAGTGTGATTGTTTAAGAAAGTACAGTATGATTTTATTTGGTAAACCCTTATTTGGTATGATCATTTATTGGCTTGCAAAGAAAACATAATTATATTTGGTAAGTCAATAAGAGGCGGGACAGTTGATGCCGTTTTTTCAGGAAAAACGTTGAAAAAATCATAGATGAGAGGGGGAAAAAAGTGAGAGGTGAGGAGAGGGAGGGAGAAACGTAAGCCTTACGATCTTTTTGAATAGGAGAGAAAACAATAGATACATTTCCACTAGAAATTTAAAAGCCTATGGATTCTGTGAAAGGATAGAAGAACCTCAGTTATGAGGGATGCATTGGAAACGGTGAAGAAACGTAACCAGAGATGCACTAGAATTTGTTAACAATATGTCAAAGAATCATTTGGGGAGTGTAATACCTGAATTATTATCAACTGGAACAATCAGTCAGTCACGCCATAATATTTAATTTTGTTACTGACAAGCAGCTTACTATATATTCTGTGTGGCCAATTAATCTTGGTTGGACCTGGACAAAATTCAAACTTACACCAATGAGGCGCTAAAACCATTTTCTGTCGTGTACTATGAACGGAGCCATTTGCCAGTCTGTAACTCTGTACACTCATTTCTTCCATACCTTTTTGGCGTTATGAATGAAGTCAATTGTCTGATGGACGACACTGACGCTCAATTTCCCTCCATTTTGCAAACCATTTCACTTGTATTAGTATTGGTACTATTGAATTTATTCCTGCTGGCTTCCTATTCTTTTTTTAAGGTGTTCAACTAATATATGTTGTTCTCTTGTCATGGACTGCAGTGTGACCCGTCAGAACCACGCGCATGTGACGCGGGATGCAATGGTGGCTTGATGACTACAGCTTTCAGCTATCTCGCAAAAGCTGGTGGCTTAGAAACCGAGAAGGATTACCCGTACACTGGGAGGAACAGTGCCTGCAAGTTTGACAAATCCAAAATTGCTGCTCAAGTTAAGAATTTTAGTACTGTTGCTATTGACGAAGATCAGATTGCCGCTAACCTTGTGAAACATGGCCCACTTGCAAGTAAGAATCCAAAGCATTTGCATATTTGATCATTGTGTCTTCAGCCGTTAGTGATCTGCTTATGTATGTCATGGAAATTATTGTGGCTGATGCATACTTCTCTTCGCGCAGTTGGTATCAATGCAGTATTCATGCAAACGTACATTGGTGGTGTCTCATGCCCATACATCTGCGGAAGGCATCTTGATCATGGTGTTCTCCTGGTTGGCTATGGATCAGCTGGTTACGCACCGCTCCGCTTCAAGGAGAAACCATACTGGATCATAAAGAACTCATGGGGCGAAAACTGGGGCGAGAGCGGGTACTACAAGATCTGCAGGGGTCCGCATGTCAAAAACAAGTGCGGTGTCGATTCCATGGTCTCCACGGTTACCGCCATCCATACCTCTAAGAAGGAATAAGATCTTGTAGTACTCAGTCTGGATTGCCTATAGACATGCTTGTGTGCGAGGACTAGGTATTCCATGATGGTTATTCCAGTATTGCCTTGCAATTCGTAACCAGTAAATATGTGAAACTTCTCTTGATTGCTGTAATGTATCTCTGGGTTGCTATGTATTGCTACGCAGTTCTTGGAACATGATAGCAGATATTTGTTGCCATCATTAATGTATATAATCTGGTGTTCTGGTTGATCATTGAATATGTTGTGCAATGCCATGCTATAAATTAATAGTATGTCTGATGATGATAATGTTTCACTGGATCTAGAGGAGGTTGCCTTACTTCGTTTTCAACCTCTTTCTAAAAGAAGAAACATTCAAGGACACCAGATATGATCTGTGTAAAAAGTAAATCGATAATGGGAAAATTGTAACAGTTCTTTTGGGGAGAGGGAAACAACATGACTGTTGTGCAGTTTTATTCATTTTCAAATAAAAGAATGGAAGAAAAAGAAAGCAAAGAAAGCAAAACAAACTGTACAGAAAAAAATAAAAGAGAACAACAGAACAAGCATCAACATTTAAACTATCTGAAATCTTGGACCCAGCCTTCAAATGCGGAGTTTTTCTTTTTGACAAACCAAATGCAAAGTATTTCTCTTTGTTTTTTCTTTTTGAAACTGAGGCAAAAGATTTGCCTCATTAATTAAATAAAAGGAGAGTAGAGTTACAGAGTGTTACAAAAGGCCGAGAGAACGGCATGACAATTACTCGCGTAATACAAATTTCAGGCCGAGAGAACGGTATGACAATTACTCGCGTAATACAAATTTCCCTAATTCCTTCGCCCCTGCAGTAACCCAAAGGTTGGCCTCATCCACAATAAGCTTTAGGAAGATTGGTGGCGGTGCATTCTTGTGACGAAACACCTAGAGTTTCTCTCGTTCCATATTGTCCACGACACAAGCATGGTAAGAGAGGCCATGGCGCGTCAATCTGGATTGCTCAAATTGGTTCGCCTATCCCACCACTCCGAAAGGGATCCCGCAAGGTGCCAGTCATTAGTGTTCATGTGCACAAGGCCATATTTATCAATGATCAAACGCTAGATCCTAGTAGTGAAGCAGCACTTAACGAAGAGATGGATGCCCGTCTCCTGCTCTCGCTTGCAGAGGGGGCATAGACCACAATTAGGCCAACCATGCCGCTCAAGCCGATCGACGGTCCAAATTCGATCTTGCAAGGCCAGCCAAGCGAAGAATTTAACTTTTGGGGGCGCCCACACCTTCCTCACCATGAAATTCATGGGGGATAGAGTCAAACCAAGGAACTGCGCCTTGTATGTGGTTGACGCCGAGTATAAACCGTCTGTAGAGTGTTTCCATATAATGCCATCCAAGGCCGTACATGAAAAATTGGAGGCCCGGTGCAAAATCAAAAAATAGGCCTTGGGCGTAAAAAATGGCAAGTGTAGAAAACAAGGCTTTGTTATGTATATCATCCTTCTTTCTGTGTTTTTGAATTGATAATCTCATCGCCATGAACCTCAACAGCACAAGTATCTGCACTACAATTTTCAGAAGGAATATTCAATTCTTTTGCTAATAAGTTATCAAAAGCGTCTTTTCAAGGTCGAGTGAGTTTTTCAATATCTTTCATTTTCTTACATTTTTCATACCCGACTCAAAATTCCTAATTCTAAAACTAGAAGACATCTCAGAAAATAAAACTAAGAGGCAAATTTCATGCACTAAAAACTGAACATGGAAACAACAAGGATTGAAACTACCTCTGATTCCATAAAAAAGAAATCCTTTGATAGATATGGGAAGAAGACCATGTGGCGGTACTGTATGTGGCATTGGTACTGATAGTCCAATTGATCCTCTTGATGAACCAATGACCTAGCGCTGGTGGCCTCCCTCTGACTTTGATCGATGCACCCAGGACACGGGCCACCAGCAAGCAAAAAGGGGATTGAAATAATCAGATGAGAGAACAGAGAAAAAGGCACCGATTAAACATATGGATTGAGGGTGGAGCAGTTCATACTGATTGCGTCAGGGATTTGTTTTGGGGAAAATGTGAGTGCATTACTCCATTTGAGAAGATCAGGAGCTGAGATAAAATACTTGGACTATGGGAAGAGAAAGAGATGTTTGTGCCGCAAGAGAAAGAGGATTGAGAGAAGCGGAAGACGTGAATGAGATGGGGTCTTGGGAGTAAATTTCTTGCAGATTCCAAAGCAGCAGTATTTGCTAGATGCATTGATTAACCATAGTTAAAGTATTCATTAGTACTAGTAGAAATTTGGGGGCCCTGCCAAGTTGGGGGCCTGTGCAGTTGAACACCCTGCACAGGTGTCCGGTACGGGCCTGATGCCATCCTCGGAGTGTTCGTCAAGCTAGAAGTCGTGAATGAGCATCCAGAGGATAAAAAATTCGCAGACGTGGTGGCCGGTGATGACGGTGTCTTGTCTAATCTTGAGCATCCAAGCATTACTAAATAGTAAGACTCAGCTATCTATGAGCCTCCACAGAGATTTAGACCTCTCAGCCGTCGGATCATGTATACGAATGCACCGGATTCGCTTTGATAGTCCAGGTCGTCACACACGTACGAATCACCGTTCACGGGCTACTGCTGCACGGAATGAGCCACAGCTTCGGTCCGTAACCGGGCCTTAAGACAGATGGCCCAGGTCGACTCAAACGTGCACAAAACATATCCATATTCCCGAGCAGCCGAGGTCGTACAGTTTTCCTCGCGGCTGTCCTATCCCTATTTCCCCGAGATGCTCCTCTAGGAAAAAAAATTGATCCTCTGTTCGTCAACATTGCGCCGCCGCCGCTGTTCTCCGTCCCGGCGGCGAGGTTCTGCAGCTGGTCTGCTTCGGCTATGGTGCATCCATTCCCCTGGTGCTCTTTCCCCGCACTTCTGTAGCGTGCTTCCATGGCTACTGCGGCGGCCACACGACCTTCTTGCGTCACGGAACAACGAAGACCATACAGATCCACGGCCAGTTGCCCAGTCCCAAGTCACAACCTCAAAGTGTATCTATTTATGAAAAATGATGCTTCTGTGCCTCTGTTGCCCAGCCGCCACCGCCGAAAAAGGTACAGCAAACCTATCCATTCCCACATATGGACGCAACGGTCAGCAACCATTATTGGACAGAGGAGGTATACTTGCTATGTTCAGATTAATTATGTGAGCATAGGTGGACGTACAAAGGATCTGTGTGCCCTGCTGCCGTAGAGCGGACTATGTGATGCACCACGGCAAGCATTATATTTTTCCTTCTTCATTTTCCCTCCATTATTTAAATACATTTTTTCCAATTTGTTTTTGCAATTGATCCCTGACTGCACATGTTAATTATCATCTTACAGAGCTTAGTACACAATCATGGTAAATTCAGGTGATCATAGTGAAATTTGGTAATTAGCAGCAATCTAATGCATTGTATAGCGTACTAATGTTCAGATATTGTCTGTAACTTCATATTTCCTGACTTTGTATTGGTGGCAATGTTTGTGGAGCTTTCTATTCATATCATATAGCTAGATACTTAGAGTTTGTTTGGTTGCTGCTGTTAGAAAAACAAACTTGCTTCGTCTGATGCCGTAAGAGTACTATCGAAGCATATGTTTCTTATATTAACTGAACTAATTATCAGAGCATTTGACATGGTAGTTTCTCTCATTGCCTATGTTGAGGAATTAGCTGTGCCCATATTAGTGTTATATTCATAACTTTCTTTCTATCTGTGCATATGTGTATGTGTCCAATAGTACCAGTTTTCCGTTTCGAAAAAAATAGTACCAGTTTAGTGTTTAAGGATTAACATACTTTTTATCTATGCAGGTATGTATGTGTGGATCTTATAACTTATATCATTCTAGCATGTTACAGTGATTTGTATAGATTTGCATAAACCAACTTCTTCACAAATGGGAATCGGGAATGTGAATGAGTGAATGATTATAAAAACAAAAACAAAACAGGTAACCGAATGCATTCTGTTATCGTGTGAGATTACATATCAAACACTAAAGGTGCATGTCCAGTTTATAGGGTGGAAGATGTAACGCCCCGAGACCGATATGCCAGGTGTCTTCCTGTTATTCGCTGTTGTTGTCATGTCATTTGCTTGCGTGTTGCATCTTGCCATGTCATCATGTGCATTGCATCATCATGTTTTCAAAACTTGCATTAGTCCGGGTCTCCCAGTTCCATCCGTTGTCCGTTCTGAGTCCAGACACACTTGCACGCGCCCGCGGCATGTCCGAAATAGTATTTTATAAGTGACCGGAAAATGTTTCCGGAATGGGATGAAAGTTGGCGTGTGGTCAAGTTTCATCGCATTCGGAGTTCGTTTGACGCCCCATTAACTATAGCGACAATATAGTCGGTCAAACGTCGAACGTTTTCGGTCTCCGGAAACAGTCGCCGGGCCTCTCTTCTCTTCTCTCAGCCTGAGACCTTCTGCACAGTCCACCATCTACCACCAGGTCCAACCTAACCTCTCCCGTCAGCCCGAGGCCCTCCTCGCGCGCGCGCCCGAAAGCTGTCCCGGACCCGACCCGGACTGTCGTTACCATTGTGTCCGGATCATCCCCAAACATCTACAAAACATCTCTGTTTTCTTATTTGGACTCCCTAACTATTTTATTCGCGATCGTCCGATTACGATCGGAGGGACGGATTAGCCCCTACCCAAAATTCTTATTGCTATATATAGTCCAACCCCTAGACCAAACCCTAAAATTTAGGAGCCTTGTCCCATCGAGCCGCCGCCACTCATCCTGTCTCTTCCTCCTCGGGTTCCTCCCCGATCCAAAAGCCCCTCCTCGCTTTCACCACCACACCAACCAGAGCCCCCCTGCTCCCTGCCTCCTCCCTTCGATTCGTCGTTGTACAGATCGAGCAGGAGGCTCGATCCCCAGCACCTCTCTGCCCGAACCCCTCCTCTACACCCAGACGCCTGCACCCCGCTAATTCCCGCGCCGCCCCGTCGCTCGCCGAAGACCAGGGTCGCCGGAGGCCGCGACCACCTCTCAGTCCAGCAGGTTCACCGCGTCAGACTCCGCCGACTCGCCGGACTCCACGTGCAGGCCTTCCTCGATGCCCCCTCTCCTTCCCTTTCGTCTCGCCCTCGCCCGTTCACCATCTCCCTCTCTCCTGCAGGAACCCGGGAGCTCGAAGCCATGACCGCCGCCGCCTCGGATCCTTCTCATCTGTCGCCGGAGCTCCGTCCACCGCTGCATCGCCCGGATTCGGTCGCGCGGGACCGGATCCATCTATTCCCGCTTCGTCTCTGGCCCCAGTTGCCTCCCAGCGCCCTCCCTCGTCGCCGGAGTTCACCGGCGTCATCACCTTCAGTTCCCTGCTCCAGATCGAGCGAACAAGAAGACCGCGCGCGTTGACCCCGCGCTCAAGGCCCGCCTCCAGCGTCATCGTGGGCCGCGTGAGCAAGGCCTAGCCCAGCCATTGATAGATCCTAACCGCACCACCGAACGGGCCAAGCCCATGGGTGAGCAGGCCCTCCCTCCAGCCTACTGTGCATCTGGCCCAGCAGTTTTGGCCCATGTCATGTTTTTTCCTCTAGACGATCTTGTCTATTATCCAGAGTTTTGCCAGTTTTACAGTATAGCCCCTAAACATCATGCATTTTATAACTCTCTAACCGTGCATCGGATTAAAACAAACTTAATATGAAACTTGCTTAGAATTTCATCTAGTTTGATAATATGCAACTTTCATCTATGTTTAAAATGTTTAAAATTCTGTTTGTTTAAATTTGCTTAAATAAGTTGCTAAAACGGTTTAATTCATAACTAAATAACCGTAACTCGGAATCTAACAAACTTTATATGTAAATGGGGTAGAATTTTGCATAGTTTAACTTGGTGGCATCACTTTGCATGTTTAACAACTCTAAAATATGGTTTAGGGCAAACAGTACCAAACCTAATATATGCATATGGGGATTTACCGGAATTGTTGTTCGTTGCTTCCGGGCTCATTTAAACTTGACTAGATAGGTAGTTTTACTTTGCTTCACCCTCTTGCCATGTTTAACATCATTTAATATTGTTGGGTACATAAACAAGATCGAACTAAATAAGTCACGTGGTGTTTCGTCAATATGCAACGGAGTTGCATATTGAGCTCCACTTAATTTGTAGGGTTGTTTGTGCACTTTACCATGCCATGCCTCATTAAACCGGACATGCATCATACTTGTTTGCGCATCGTGCCATGCTTATGTGATGTTTGTTTACTATGTTGTTTGCTTTCTTTCCGGTGTACTTCTTCTCGGTAATCCGGTAACGTTGCGTTTGTGAGGATCCGTTGGCTATTTCCGTTTGTCTTCTTCATGGACTCGTTCTTTTCCTTGCGGGATCTCAGGCAAGATGACCATACCCTCAAAATCACTTCTATCTTTGCTTGCTTAGTTGCTCGCTCTTTTGCTATGCCTATGCTGCGATACTTACCACTTGCTTATCATGCCTCCCATATTGTTAAGCCAAGCCTCTAACCACCTTGTCCTAGCAAACCGTTGTTTGGCTATGTTACCGCTTGCTCAGCCCCTCTTATAGCGTTGTTAGTTGCAGGTGAAGATGGAGTTGTTCCTTGTTGGAACATGTTTATTGTTGGGATATCACAATATCTCTTATTTAATTAATGCATCTATATACTTGGTAAAGGGTGGAAGGCTCGGCATTATGCCTGGTGTTTTGTTCCACTCTTGTCGCCCTAGTTTCCGTCATATCGGTGTTATGTTCCCGGATTTTGCGTTCCTTACACGGTTGGGTTATAATGGGAACCCCTTGATAGTTCGCCTTGAATAAAACTCCTCCAGCAAGGCCCAACATTGGTTTTACCATTTGCCACCTAGCCTTTTTCTTTCCCTTGGGTTCTGCAGACTCAAGGGTCATCTTTATTTAACCCCCCCGGGGCCAGTGCTCCTTTGAGTGTTGGTCCGAAATGGGCAGCCTGCGGGGCCACCTCGGGGCAACTCGACGGCTGGTTTTACTCGTAGCTTGACCTATTTGGTGTGCCCTGAGAACAAGATATGTGCAGTTCCTATCGGGATTTGTTGGCACATCTGGGTGGCTTTGCTGGTCTTACCATTGTCGAAATGTCTTGTAACCGGGATTCCGAGCCTGATCGGGTCTTCCCGGGAGAAGGAATATCCTTCGTTGACCGTGAGAGCTTGTGATGGGCTAAGTTGGGACACCCCTATAGGGATTTGAACTTTCGAAAGCCGTGCCCGCGGTTATGGGTAGATGGGAATTTGTTAATGTCCGGTTGTAGAAAACCTGAAACTTAACTTAATTAAAATGCATCAACCGCGTGTGTTACCGTGATGGTCTCTTCTCGGCGGAGTCCGGGAAGTGAACACGGTGTTGGAGTAATGCTTGACGTAGGTTGTTCAAGGATCACTTCTTGATCATAGTTATTCGACCGTGCTTTTGCCTTCTCTTCTCGCTCTCATTTGCGTATGTTAGCCACCATATATGCTAGTCACTTGCTGCAGCTCCACCTCATACCTTTTACCCTTCCTATAAGCTTAAATAGTCTTGATCGCGAGGGCGTGAGAATGCTGAGTCCCCGTGACTCACAGATACTTCCAAAACCAGTGTGCAGGTGCCGATGAAACCATGCAGGTGACGCAACTGAGCTCAAGGAGGAGCTCGACGAAGATCGTGTTCGTTATGTTGTTTCGTTTCCAATTGATCAGTAGTGGAGCCCAGTTGGGATGATCGGGGATCTGTGTAGCATTTGGGGTAGTCTTCTTTTATTTTGGTTCCGTAGTCGGACGTTGTGTGTATCTAGATGATGTAATGTTTTATTCTTGTAATTGTGTGAAGTGGCGATTGTAAGCCAACTATGTATCTCTTTTCCTTATGTATTACATGGGTTGTGTGAACATTACCTCACTTGCGACATTGCTTTCAATGCGGTTATGCCTCTAAGTCGTGCTTTGACACGTGGGAGATATAGCCGCATCGAGGGCGTTACAGAAGATGTATCCAAATGCCTACTTGTTCGAACTATGCTAATGCTGCCATATCCTTCTTCCTTGTGTAATATAATAAGGTCAATGCATTAGTAAGATTTTGTTGCTTTGTAATGACTCATGGACCAAATTTGAATTTCTGATTTACACTTCGGAAATAGCTAAATACAAACCTTGAAGTTTGATTTTGCAAGAAAATACCACACCATCACATCAATGCATCATAATTCAATTCTACCATGCATCTCAATTACATTTGAAATTTATATCTTTATTTTCCATATTTATTTTCAAATTTTATATCATTATTTTAGGAGATAGACAGGCGCAACAACGCGCACTATCATGTTCTACTTCCCCTGGAGAGCCTCCCGCACCTTCCAGTTCTTTCTCCTCGAGGCCTCAAAAATGAGTGGTGCAATTTCCTTGGGCTTGCGACCAAGCAACCAAGGCGAATCCCAGAAAGGCATTTTGGCTCCATTGCCCATGATGATAGTAGTGGAGGCATAGAAGAAATCGTGGTCCTCCGCGGTGCAAGGGGTACCCAGTCCCACCCACTGTTTGCTGTGATATTCCATTGTCATGTCCATGATGTATGAAGTGGGAATTTCCTTACAGTAGTGTCAACTGATCAACTTTAGGGTGACAGTAACAGTCAATAAAATCTGCTCACAGGTGCAGATCAGATGGTTGCTTTTTCTTTGTGGGTAGATCAGATGGTTGCTCTGCATTACCAATCGACCAGATAGTTGCAGTTGTGAGTTTAGTTTCTCCTATTTCGATAGGAGTTCATACAGATATGAGCAATAAAGTATATGTTGGAATCTTGACTTAAAAAGTGTTTTTAAGTAATTTATTATTTATTCATTAATAAGACACATACAGTTGCCCTCGCCCGTTCACCATCTCCCTCTCTCCTGCGGGAACCAAGGAGCTCGAAGCTATAACCGCCGCCGCCTCAGATCTTCTCATCTGTCGCCGGAGCTCCGTCCACCGCTGCATCGCCCGGATTCGGTCGTGCGGGACCGGATCCATCTATTCCCGCTTCGTCTCTGGCCCCAGTTGCCTCCCAGCGCCCTCCCTCGTCGCCGGAGTTCGCCGGCGTTGTCAGCTTCAATTCCCTGCTCCAGATCGAGCGAACGAGAAGACCACGCACGTTGACCCCGCGCTCAAGGCCCGCCTCCAGCGTCATCGTGGGCCGCGTGAGCAAGGCCTAGCCCAGCCATTGATAGATCCTAACCGCACCACCGAACGGGCCAAGCCCATGGGTGAGCAGGCCCTCGCTCCGGCCTCCTGTGCATCTGGCCCAGCAGTTTTGGCCCATGTCATGTTTTTTCCTCTAGACGATCTTGTCTATTATCCAGAGGTTTGCCAGTTTTACAGTATAGCCCCTAAACATCATGCATTTTATAACTCTCTAACCGTGCATCGGATTAAAACAAACTTAATATGAAACTTGCTTAGAATTTCATCTAGTTTAATAATATGCAACTTTCATCTATGTTTAAAATGTTTAAAATTCTGTTTGTTTAAATTTGCTTAAATAACTTGCTAAAACGGTTTAATTCATAACTAAATAACCGTAACTCGGAATCTAACAAACTTTATATGTAAATGGGGTAGAATTTTGCATAGTTTAACTTGGTGGCATCACTTTGCATGTTTAACAACTCTAAAATATGGTTTAGGGAAAACAGTACCAAACCTAATATATGCATATGGGGATTTACCGGAATTGTTGTTTGTTGCTTCCGGGCTCATTTAAACTTGACTAGATAGGTAGTTTTACTTTGCTTCACCCTCTTGCCATGTTTAACATCATTTAATATTGTTGGGTACATAAACAAGATCAAACTAAATAAGTCACGTGGTGTTTCGTCAATATGCAACGGAGTTGCATATTGAGCTCCACTTAATTTGTAGGGTTGTTTGTGCACTTTACCATGCCATGCCTCATTAAACCGGACATGCATCATACTTGTTTGCGCATCGTGCCATGCTTATGTGATGTTTGTTTACTATGTTGTTTGCTTTCTTTCCGGTGTACTTCTTCTCGGTAATCCGGTAACGTTGCGTTTGTGAGGATCCGTTGGCTATTTCCGTTTGTCTTCTTCATGGACTCGTTCTTTTCCTTGCGGGATCTCAGGCAAGATGACCATACCCTCAAAATCACTTCTATCTTTGCTTGCTTAGTTGCTCGCTCTTTTGCTATGCCTATGCTGCGATACTTACCACTTGCTTATCATGCCTCCCATATTGTTAAGCCAAGCCTCTAACCACCTTGTCCTAGCAAACCGTTGTTTGGCTATGTTACCGCTTGCTCAGCCCCTCTTATAGCGTTGTTAGTTGCAGGTGAAGATGGAGTTGTTCCTTGTTGGAACATGTTTATTGTTGGGATATCCCAATATCTCTTATTTAATTAATGCATCTATATACTTGGTAAAGGGTGGAAGGCTCGGCATTATGCCTGGTGTTTTGTTCCACTCTTGTCGCCCTAGTTTCCGTCATATCGGTGTTATGTTCCCGGATTTTGCGTTCCTTACACGGTTGGGTTATAATGGGAACCCCTTGATAGTTCGCCTTGAATAAAACTCCTCCAGCAAGGCCCAACATTGGTTTTACCATTTGCCACCTAGCCTTTTTCTTTCCCTTGGGTTCTGCAGACTCAAGGGTCATCTTTATTTAACCCCCCCGGGGCCAGTGCTCCTTTGAGTGTTGGTCCGAAATGGGCAGCCTGCGGGGCCACCTCGGGGCAACTCGACGGCTGGTTTTACTCGTAGCTTGACCTATCCGGTGTGCCCTGAGAACGAGATATGTGCAGCTCCTATCGGGATTTGTTGGTACATCTGGGTGGCTTTGCTGGTCTTGTTTTACCATTTGTCGAAATGTCTTGTAACCGGGATTCCGAGCCTGATCGGGTCTTCCTGGGAGAAGGAATATCCTTCGTTGACCGTGAGAGCTTGTGATGGGCTAAGTTGGGACACCCCTATAGGGATTTGAACTTTCGAAAGTCGTGCCCGCGGTTATGGGCAGATGGGAATTTGTTAATGTCCGGTTGTAGAAAACCTGAAACTTAACTTAATTAAAATGCATCAACCGCGTGTGTTACCGTGATGGTTGAAGGAAATATGCCCTAGAGGCAATAATAAAGTTATTATTTATTTCCTTATATCATGATAAATGTTTATTATTCATGCTAGAATTGTATTAACCGGAAACATAATACATGTGTGAATACATAGACAAACAGAGTGTCACTAGTATGCCTCTACTTGACTAGCTCGTTAATCAAAGATGGTTATGTTTCCTAACCATGGACAAAGAGTTGTTATTTGATTAACGGGATCACATCATTAGTTGAATGATCTGATTGACATGACCCATTCCATTAGCTTAGCACCCGATCGTTTAGTATGTTGCTATTGCTTTCTTCATGACTTATACATGTTCCTATGACTATGAGATTATGCAACTCCCTTTTGCCGGAGGAACACTTTGGGTGCTACCAAACGTCACAACGTAACTGGGTGATTATAAAGGAGCATTACAGGTGTCTCGAAAGGTAGATGTTGGGTTGGCGTATTTCGAGATTAGGATTTGTCACTCCGATTGTCGGAGAGGTATCTCTGGGCCCTCTCGGTAATGCACATCACTTAAGCCTTGCAAGCATTATAACTAATGAGTTAGTTGCGAGATGATGTATTACGGAACGAGTAAAGAGACTTGCCGGTAACGAGATTGAACTAGGTATTGGATACCGACGATCGAATCTCGGGCAAGTAACATACCGATGACAAAGGGAACAACGTATGTTGTTATGCGGTCTGACCGATAAAGATCTTCGTAGAATATGTAGGAGCCAATATGGGCATCCAGGTCCCGCTATTGGTTATTGATCGGAGACGTGTCTCGGTCATGTCTACATTGTTCTCGAACCGTAGGGTCCGCACGCTTAAGGTTTCGATGACAGTTATATTATGAGTTTATGAGTTTTGATGTACCGAAGGAGTTCAGAGTCCCGGATGAGATCGGGGACATGACGAGGAGTCTCGAAATGGTCGAGACGTAAAGATCGATATATTGGACGACTATATTCGGACATCGGAAAGGTTCCGAGTGATTCGGGTATTTTCGAAGGTATCGCGGAGTTACGAGAATACGGGGAAGAGTATTGGGCCTTAATGGGCTTTAGTGGGAAGGAGCCAGGAGGTGGCGCGCGCCCCTCCCAAGTCCAGTCCGAATTGGACAAGGGATTTGGGGCGCGGCCCACCTCTCCCTTCCTTCTCCACTTCCCTCCTTTCCCCCCTTCTCCTAGTTGGACTAGGAAAGAAGGAGTCCTACTCCCGGTGGGAGTAGGACTCCCCTTGGCGCGCCAACTCCTAGGCCGGCCGCCCCTCCTCCCTTGCTCCTTTATATACGGGGGCAGGGGGCACCCCATAGACACAAGTTGATCTTCGTGATCGTTCCTTAGCCGTGTGCGGTGCCCCCTTCCACCATATTCCACCTCGGTCATATTGTTGCAGTGCTTAGGCGAAGCCCTGCGACGGTAGTACATCAAGATCGTCACCACGTCGTCGTGCTGACAGAACTCCTCCCCAAAGCTTTGCTGGATCGGAGCCCGAGGATCGTCATCGAGCTGTACGTGTGCTAAGAACTCGGAGGTGCCGGAGTAACGGTGCTTGGATCGGTCGGGTCGGGAAGACGTACGACTACTTCCTCTACGTTGTGTCAACGCTTCCGCAGTCGGTCTGCGTGGGTTCGTGGATAACACTCTCCCCTCTCGTTGCTGTGCATCACCATGATCTTGCGTGTGCGTACGAAATTTTTTGAAATTGCTACGTTCCCCAACAGTGGCATCCGAGTCTAGGTTTTATGGTTTGATGTTATATGCACGAGTAGAACACAAGTGAGTTGTGGGCGATACAAGTCATACTGCCTACCAGCATGTCATACTTTGGTTTAGCGGTATTGTTGGACGAACGACCTGGACCAACCTTACGCGTACGCTTACGCGAGACCGGTTCCCTCGACGTGCTTTGCACATAGATGGCTTGCGGGCGACTGTCTCTCCAACTTTAGTTGTACCGAGTATGGCTACGCCCGGTCCTTGAGAAGGTTAAAACGGAGTCTATTTGACAAACTATCGTTGTGGTTTTGATGCGTAGGTGAGATTGGTTCTTGCTTAAGCCCGTAGCAGCCACGTAAAACTTGCAACAAAGTAGAGGACGTCTAACTTGTTTTTGTAGGGCATGTTGTGATGTGATATGGTCAAGACATGATGCTAAATTTTATTGTATGAGATGATCATGTTTTGTAACTGAGTTATCGGCAACTGGCAGGAGCCATATGGTTGTCGCTTTATTGTATGCAATGCAATCGCGATGTAATGCTTTACTTTATCACTAAACGGTAGCGATTGTCGTGGAAGCATAAGATTGGCGAGACGACAACGATGCTACGATGGAGATCAAGGTGTCGCGCCGGTGACTTTGGTGATCATGACGGTGCTTCGGAGATGGAGATCACAAGCACAAGATGATGATGGCCATATCATATCACTTATATTGATTGCATGTGATGTTTATCTTTTTATGCATCTTATCTTGCTTTGATTGACGGTAGCATTATAAGATGATCTCTCACTAAATTATCAAGAAGTGTTCTCCCTGAGTATGCACCGTTGCGAAAGTTCTTCGTGCTGAGACACCACGTGATGATCGGGTGTGATAGGCTCTACGTTCAAATACAACGGGTGCAAAACAGTTGCACACGCGGAATACTCAGGTTATACTTGACGAGCCAAGCATATACAGATATGGCCTCGGAACACGGAGACCGAAAGGTCGAGCGTGAATCATATAGTAGATATGATCAACATAATGATGTTCACCGATGAAACTACTCCATCTCACGTGATGATCGGACATGGTTTAGTTGATTTGGATCACGTGATCACTAAGAAGATTAGAGGGATGTCTATCTAAGTGGGAGTTCTTAAGTAATATGATTAATTGAACTTAAATTTATCATGAACTTAGTCCTGGTAGTATTTTGCAAATCATGTTGTAGATCAATAGCTCGCATTATTGCTTCCCTGTGTTTATTTTGATATGTTCCTAGAGAAAATTGTGTTGAAAGATGTTAGTAGCAATGATGCGGATTGGATCCGTGATCTGAGGTTTATCCTCATTGCTGCACAGAAGAATTATGTCCTTGATGCACCGCTAGGTGACAGACCTATTGCAGGAGCAGATGCAGACGTTATGAACGTTTGGCTAGCTCAATATGATGACTACTTGATAGTTTAGTGCACCATGCTTAACAGCTTAGAGTCGGGACTTCAAAGACGTTTTGAACGTCATGGACCATATGAGATGTTCCAGGAGTTGAAGTTAATATTTCAAGCAAATACCCGAGTTGAGAGATATGAAGTCTCCAACAAGTTCTATAGCTAAAAGATGGAGGAGAATCGCTCAACTAGTGAGCATGTACTTAGATTGTCTAGGTACTACAATCACTTGAATCAAGTGGGAGTTAATCTTCCAGATAAGATAGTGATTGACAGATTTTCTAGTCACCATCACCAAGTTAGTAGAACTTCGTGATGAACTATAGTATGCAAGGGATAACGGAAACGATTCCCAAGCTCTTCGTGATGCTAAAATCGACGAAGGTAGAAATCAAGAAAAACATCAAGTGTTGATGGTAGACAAGACCACTAGTTTCAAGAAAAGGGCAAAAGGAAGAAGGGGAACTTCAAGAAGAATGGCAAGCAAGTTGCTGCTCAAGTGAAGAAGCCCAAGTCTGGTCCTAAGTCTGAGACTAAGTGCTTCTACTGCAAAGGAACTGGTCACTGGAAGCGGAACTTTCCCAAGTATTTGGCGGATAAGAAGGATGGCAAAGTGAACAAAAGTATATTTGATATACATGTTATTGACGTGTACTTTACTAGTGTTTATAGCAACCCCTCAGTATTTGATACTGGATCAGTTGCTAAGAGTAGTAACTCGAAACAGGAGTTGCAGAATAAACAGAGACTAGTTAAGGGTGAAGTGACGATGTGTGTTGGAAGTAGTTCCAAGATTGATATGATCATCATCGCACACTCCCCTATACTTTCGGGATTAGTGTTGAACCTAAATAAGTGTTATTTGGTTTTTGCGTTGAGCATGAATATGATTTGATCATGTTTATTGCAATACGGTTATTCATTAAAGCCAGAGAATAATTGTTGTTCTGTTTACATGAATAAAACCTTCTGTGGTCATACACACCAATGAAAATGGTTCATTGGATCTCGATCGTAGTGATACACATATTCATAATATTGAAACCAAAAGATGCAAAGTTAATAATGATAGTGCAACTTATTTGTGGCACTGCCGTTTAGGTCATATTGGTGTAAAGCGCATGAAGAAACTCCATGCTGATGGGCTTTTGGAATCACTTGATTATGAATCACTTGATGCTTGCGAACCATGCCTTATGGGCAAGATGACTAAAACGCCGTTCTCCGGAACAATGAAGCAAGCAACAGATTTGTTGGAAATCATACATACTGATGTATGTGGTCCGATGAATATTAAGGCTTGCAGCAGGTATCATTATTTTCTGACCTTCACAGATGATTTGAGCAGATATGGGGATATCTACTTAATGAAACATAAGTCTGAAACATTTAAACAGTTCAAAGAATTTCAGAGTGAAGTGGAAAATCATCGTGACAAGAAAACAAAAGTTTCTACGATATGATCGCAGAGGTAAAATATTTGAGTTACGAGTTTGGCCTTCAATTAAAACAATGTGAAATAGTTTCACTACTCACGCCACCTGGAACACCATAGTCTAATGGTGTGTCCGAACGTCATAACCGTACTTTATTAGATATAGTGCGATCTATGATGTCTCTTACCGATCTACCACTATCGTTTTAGGGTTATGCATTAAAGACAGCTGCATTCACGTTAAATAGGGGCACCATCTAAGTCCGTTGAGACGACACAATATGAACTATGGTTTGGCAAGAAACCAAAGTTGTCGTTTCTTAAAGTTTGGAGTTGCGATGCTTATGTGAAAAAGTTTCATCTCGATAAGCTCAAACTCAAATCGGAGAAATATGTCTTCATAGGATACCCAAAGGAGACAGTTGGGTAAACCTTCTATCACAGATCCGAAGGCAAAACATTCGTTGCTAAGAATGGATCCTTTCTAGAGAAGGAGTTTCTCTCGAAAGAAGTGAGTGGGAGGAAAGTAGAAAACTTGATAAGGTAATTGTACCTTCTCCCTTATTGGAAAATAGTTCATCACAGAAATCTGTTCCTGTGACTACTACACCAATTAGTGAGGAAGCTAATGATGATGATCATGTAACTTCAGATCAAGTTACTACCGAATCTCGTAGGTAAACCAGAGTGAGATCCGCACCAGAGTGGTACGGTAATCCTGTTCTGGAAGTCATGTTACTTGACCAAGATGAACCTACGAACTATGAAGAAGCGATGATGAGCCCAGATTCCGCGAAATGGTTTGAGGCCATGAAATCTGAGATGAGATCCATGTATGAGAACAAAGTATGGACTTTGGTTGACTTGCCCGATGATCGGCGAGCAATTGTGAATAAATGGATCTTCAAGAGGAAGACGGACGCTGATAGTAGTGTTACTATCTACCAAGTTAGAATTGTCGCAAAAGGTTTTCGACAAGTTCAAGGTGTTGACTATGATGAGAGTTTCTCACTCGTATCTATGCTTGAGTCTGTCCGAATCATGTTAGTAATTGCCGCATTTTATGAAATCTGGCAAATGGATAAACAAAACTACATTCCTTAGTGGATTTATTAAAGAAGAGTTGTATATGATGCAACCAGCAGGTTTTGTTAATCCTAAAGGTGCTGACAAAATATGCAAGCTCCAACAATCCATCTATGGACTGGTGCAAGCATCTCAGAGTTGGAATATACGCTTTGATAAGTTGATCAAAGCATATAGTTTTATACAGACTTGCGATGAAGCCTGTATTTACAAGAAAGTGAGTGGGAGCACTACAGCATTTCTGATAAGTATATGTGAATGACATATTGTTGATCGGAAATAATGTAGAGTTATTCTGTAAAGCATAGAGGAGTGTTTGAAAGGAGTTTTTCAAAGAAAGACTTCGGTAAAGCTGCTTACATATTGAGCTTCAAGATCTATAGAGATAGATCAAGATGCTTGATAAGTTTTTTCAATGAGTACATACCTTGACAAGATTTTGAAGTAGTTCAAAATGGAGCAGTCAAAGAAAGAGTTCTTTCCTGTATTACAAGGTGTGAAGTTGAGTAAGACTCAAAGCCCGACCACGGCAGAAGATAGAAAGAGAATGAAAGTCATTCCCTATGCCTTGGCCATAGGTTCTATAAAGTATGTCATGCTGTGTACCAGATCTATTGTATACCCTGCACTGATTTGGCAAGGGAGTACAATAGTGATCTAGGCGTAGATCACTGGACAGCGGTCAGAATTATCCTTAGTGAAATAAGGATATGTTTCTCGATTATGGACGTGACAAAAGGTTCGTCATAAAGGGTTACGCCGATGCAAGTTTTGACACTAATCTAGATGACTCTAAATCTCGGTCTAGATACATATTGAAAGTGGGAGCAATTAGCTAGAGTAGCTCCATGCAGAGCATTGTTGACATAAAAATTTGCAAAATACATGTGGATCTGAATGTGGCAGACCCGTTGACTAAGATTCTCTCACAAGCAAAACATGATCACACCTTAGTACTCTTTGGGTGTTAATCACATAGCGATGTGAACTAGATTACTGAATCTAGTAAACCCTTTGAGTATTGGTCGCATGGCGATGTGAACTATGGGTGTTAATCACATGATGATGTGAACTATCGATGTTAATCACATGGTGATGTGATCTAGATTATTGACTCTAGTGCAAGTGGGAGACTGAAGGAAATATGCCCTAGAGGCAATAATAAAGTTATTATTTATTTCCTTATATCATGATAAATGTTTATTATTCATGCTAGAATTGTATTAACCGGAAACATAATACATGTGTGAATACATAGACAAACAGAGTGTCACTAGTATGCCTCTACTTGACTAGCTCGTTAATCAAAGATGGTTATGTTTCCTAACCATGGACAAAGAGTTGTTATTTGATTAATGGGATCACATCATTAGTTGAATGATCTGATTGACATGACCCATTCCATTAGCTTAGCACCCGATCGTTTAGTATGTTGCTATTGCTTTCTTCATGACTTATACATGTTCCTATGACTATGAGATTATGCAACTCCCGTTTGCCGGAGGAACACTTTGGGTGCTACCAAACGTCACAACGTAACTGGGTGATTATAAAGGAGCATTACAGGTGTCTCCAAAGGTAGATGTTGGGTTGGCGTATTTCGAGATTAGGATTTGTCACTCCGATTGTCGGAGAGGTATCTCTGGGCCCTCTCGGTAATGCACATCACTTAAGCCTTGCAAGCATTATAACTAATGAGTTAGTTGCGAGATGATGTATTACGGAACGAGTAAAGAGACTTGCCGGTAACGAGATTGAACTAGGTATTGGATACCGACGATCGAATCTCGGGCAAGTAACATACCGATGACAAAGGGAACAACGTATGTTGTTATGCGGTCTGACCGATAAAGATCTTCGTAGAATATGTAGGAGCCAATATGGGCATCTAGGTCCCGCTATTGGTTATTGACCGGAGACGTGTCTCGGTCATGTCTACATTGTTCTCGAACCGTAGGGTCCGCACGCTTAAGGTTTCGATGACAGTTATATTATGAGTTTATGAGTTTTGATGTACCGAAGGAGTTTAGAGTCCCGGATGAGATCGGGGACATGACGAGGAGTCTCGAAATGGTCGAGACGTAAAGATCGATATATTGGACGACTATATTCGGACATCGGAAAGGTTCCGAGTGATTCGGGTATTTTCGGAGGTACCGCGGAGTTATGAGAATACGGGGAAGAGTATTGGGCCTTAATGGGCTTTAGTGGGAAGGAGCCAGGAGGTGGCGCGCGCCCCTCCCAAGTCCAGTCCGAATTGGACAAGGGATTTGGGGCGCGGCCCACCTCTCCCTTCCTTCTCCACTTCCCTCCTTTCCCCCCTTCTCCTAGTTGGACTAGGAAAGAAGGAGTCCTACTCCCGGTGGGAGTAGGACTCCCCTTGGCGCGCCAACTCCTAGGCCGGCCGCCCCTCCTCCCTTGCTCCTTTATATACGGGGGCAGGGGGCACCCCATAGACACAAGTTGATCTTCGTGATCGTTCCTTAGCCGTGTGCGGTGCCCCCTTCCACCATATTCCACCTCGGTCATATTGTTGCAGTGCTTAGGCGAAGCCCTGCGACGGTAGTACATCAAGATCGTCACCACGCCGTCGTGCTGACGGAACTCCTCCCCGAAGCTTTGCTGGATCGGAGCCCGGGGATCGCCATCGAGCTGTACGTGTGCTAAGAACTCGGAGGTGCCAGAGTAACGGTGCTTGGATCGGTCGGATCGGGAAGACGTACGACTACTTCCTCTACGTTGTGTCAACGCTTCCGCAGTCGGTCTGCGTGGGCACGTAGACAACACTCTCCCCTCTCGTTGCTGTGCATCACCATGATCTTGCGTGTGCGTAGGAATTTTTTTCAAATTGCTACGTTCCCCAACAGTGGCATCCGAGCCTAGGTTTTATGGTTTGATGTTATATGCACGAGTAGAACACAAGTGAGTTGTGGGCGATACAAGTCATACTGCCTACCAGCATGTCATACTTTGGTTTAGCGGTATTGTTGGACGAGACGACCTGGACCAACCTTACGCGTACGCTTACGCGAGACCGGTTCCCTCGACGTGCTTTGCACATAGATGGCTTGCGGGCGACTGTCTCTCCAACTTTAGTTGTACCGAGTATGGCTACGCCCGGTCCTTGAGAAGGTTAAAACGGAGTCTATTTGACAAACTATCGTTGTGGTTTTGATGCGTAGGTGAGATTGGTTCTTGCTTAAGCCCGTAGCAGCCACGTAAAACTTGCAACAAAGTAGAGGACGTCTAACTTGTTTTTGCAGGGCATGTTGTGATGTGATATGGTCAAGACATGATGCTAAATTTTATTGTATGAGATGATCATGTTTTGTAACTGAGTTATCGGCAACTGGCAGGAGCCATATGGTTGTCGCTTTATTGTATGCAATGCAATCGCGATGTAATGCTTTACTTTATCACTAAAAGGTAGCGATTGTCGTGGAAGCATAAGATTGGCGAGAGGACAACGATGCTACGATGGAGATCAAGGTGTCGCGCCGGTGACGATGGTGATCATGACAGTGCTTCGGAGATGGAGATCACAAGCACAAGATGATGATGGCCATATCATATCACTTATATTGATTGCATGTGATGTTTATCTTTTTATGCATCTTATCTTGCTTTGATTGACGGTAGCATTATAAGATGATCTCTCACTAAATTATCAAGAAGTGTTCTCCCTGAGTATGCACCATTGCGAAAGTTCTTCGTGCTGAGACACCACGTGATGATCGGGTGTGATAGGCTCTACGTTCAAATACAACGGGTGCAAAACAGTTGCACACGCGGAATACTCAGGTTATACTTGACGAGCCAAGCATATACAGATATGGCCTCGGAACACGGAGACCGAAAGGTCGAGCGTGAATCATATAGTAGATATGATCAACATAATGATGTTCACCGATGAAACTACTCCATCTCACGTGATGATCGGACATGGTTTAGTTGATTTGGTCACGTGATCACTTAGAAGATTAGAGGGATGTCTATCTAAGTGGGAGTTCTTAAGTAATATGATTAATTGAACTTAAATTTATCATGAACTTAGTCCTGGTAGTATTTTGCAAATCATGTTGTAGATCAATAGCTCGCGTTATTGCTTCCCTGTGTTTATTTTGATATGTTCCTAGAGAAAATTGTGTTGAAAGATGTTAGTAGCAATGATGCGGATTGGATCCGTGATCTGAGGTTTATCCTCATTGCTGCACAGAAGAATTATGTCCTTGATGCACTGCTAGGTGACAGACCTATTGCAGGAGCAGATGCAGACGTTATGAACGTTTGGCTAGCTCAATATGATGACTACTTGATAGTTTAGTGCACCATGCTTAACAGCTTAGAGTCGGGACTTCAAAGACGTTTTGAACGTCATGGACCATATGAGATGTTCCAGGAGTTGAAGTTAATATTTCAAGCAAATACCCGAGTTGAGAGATATGAAGTCTCCAACAAGTTCTATAGCTAAAAGATGGAGGAGAATCGCTCAACTAGTGAGCATGTACTTAGATTGTCTAGGTACTACAATCACTTGAATCAAGTGGGAGTTAATCTTCCAGATAAGATAGTGATTGACAGATTTTCTAGTCACCATCACCAAGTTAGTAGAACTTCGTGATGAACTATAGTATGCAAGGGATAACGGAAACGATTCCCAAGCTCTTCGTGATGCTAAAATCGACGAAGGTAGAAATCAAGAAAAACATCAAGTGTTGATGGTAGACAAGACCACTAGTTTCAAGAAAAGGGCAAAAGGAAGAAGGGGAACTTCAAGAAGAATGGCAAGTAAGTTGCTGCTCAAGTGAAGAAGCCCAAGTCTGGTCCTAAGTCTGAGACTAAGTGCTTCTACTGCAAAGGAACTGGTCACTGGAAGCGGAACTTTCCCAAATATTTGGCGGATAAGAAGGATGGCAAAGTGAACAAAAGTATATTTGATATACATGTTATTGACGTGTACTTTACTAGTGTTTATAGCAACCCCTCAGTATTTGATACTGGATCAGTTGCTAAGAGTAGTAACTCGAAACAGGAGTTGCAGAATAAACAGAGACTAGTTAAGGGTGAAGTGACGATGTGTGTTGGAAGTAGTTCCAAGATTGATATGATCATCATCGCACACTCCCCTATACTTTCGGGATTAGTGTTGAACCTAAATAAGTGTTATTTGGTTTTTGCGTTGAGCATGAATATGATTTGATCATGTTTATTGCAATACGGTTATTCATTAAAGCCAGAGAATAATTGTTGTTCTGTTTACATGAATAAAACCTTCTGTGGTCATACACACCAATGAAAATGGTTCATTGGATCTCGATCGTAGTGATACACATATTCATAATATTGAAACCAAAAGATGCAAAGTTAATAATGATAGTGCAACTTATTTGTGGCACTGCCGTTTAGGTCATATTGGTGTAAAGCGCATGAAGAAACTCCATGCTGATGGGCTTTTGGAATCACTTGATTATGAATCACTTGATGCTTGCGAACCATGCCTTATGGGCAAGATGACTAAAACGCCGTTCTCCGGAACAATGAAGCAAGCAACAGATTTGTTGGAAATCATACATACTGATGTATGTGGTCCGATGAATATTAAGGCTTGCAGCAGGTATCATTATTTTCTGACCTTCACAGATGATTTGAGCAGATATGGGGATATCTACTTAATGAAACATAAGTCTGAAACATTTAAACAGTTCAAAGAATTTCAGAGTGAAGTGGAAAATCATCGTGACAAGAAAACAAAAGTTTCTACGATATGATCGCAGAGGTAAAATATTTGAGTTACGAGTTTGGCCTTCAATTAAAACAATGTGAAATAGTTTCACTACTCACGCCACCTGGAACACCATAGTCTAATGGTGTGTCCGAACGTCATAACCGTACTTTATTAGATATAGTGCGATCTATGATGTCTCTTACCGATCTACCACTATCGTTTTAGGGTTATGCATTAAAGACAGCTGCATTCACGTTAAATAGGGGCACCATCTAAGTCCGTTGAGACGACACAATATGAACTATGGTTTGGCAAGAAACCAAAGTTGTCGTTTCTTAAAGTTTGGAGTTGCGATGCTTATGTGAAAAAGTTTCATCTCGATAAGCTCAAACTCAAATCGGAGAAATATGTCTTCATAGGATACCCAAAGGAGACAGTTGGGTAAACCTTCTATCACAGATCCGAAGGAAAAACATTCGTTGCTAAGAATGGATCCTTTCTAGAGAAGGAGTTTCTCTCGAAAGAAGTGAGTGGGAGGAAAGTAGAAAACTTGATAAGGTAATTGTACCTTCTCCCTTATTGGAAAATAGTTCATCACAGAAATCTGTTCCTGTGACTACTACACCAATTAGTGAGGAAGCTAATGATGATGATCATGTAACTTTAGATCAAGTTACTACCGAATCTCGTAGGTAAACCAGAGTGAGATCCGCACCAGAGTGGTACGGTAATCCTGTTCTGGAAGTCATGTTACTTGACCAAGATGAACCTACGAACTATGAAGAAGTGATGATGAGCCCAGATTCCGCGAAATGGTTTGAGGCCATGAAATCTGAGATGAGATCCATGTATGAGAACAAAGTATGGACTTTGGTTGACTTGCCCGATGATCGGCGAGCAATTGTGAATAAATGGATCTTCAAGAGGAAGATGGACGCTGATAGTAGTGTTACTATCTACCAAGATAGAATTGTCGCAAAAGGTTTTCGACAAGTTCAAGGTGTTGACTATGATGAGAGTTTCTCACTCGTATCTATGCTTGAGTCTGTCCGAATCATGTTAGTAATTGCCGCATTTTATGAAATCTGGCAAATGGATAAACAAAACTACATTCCTTAGTGGATTTATTAAAGAAGAGTTGTATATGATGCAACTAGCAGGTTTTGTTAATCCTAAAGGTGCTGACAAAATATGCAAGCTCCAACAATCCATCTATGGACTGGTGCAAGCATCTCGGAGTTGGAATATACGCTTTGATAAGTTGATCAAAGCATATAGTTTTATACAGACTTGCGATGAAGCCTGTATTTACAAGAAAGTGAGTGGGAGCACTACAGCATTTCTGATAAGTATATGTGAATGACATATTGTTGATCGGAAATAATGTAGAGTTATTCTGTAAAGCATAGAGGAGTGTTTGAAAGGAGTTTTTTCAAAGAAAGACTTCGGTAAAGCTGCTTACATATTGAGCTTCAAGATCTATAGAGATAGATCAAGATGCTTGATAAGTTTTTTCAATGAGTACATACCTTGACAAGATTTTGAAGTAGTTCAAAATGGAGCAGTCAAAGAAAGAGTTCTTTCCTGTATTACAAGGTGTGAAGTTGAGTAAGACTCAAAGCCCGACCACGGCAGAAGATAGAAAGAGAATGAAAGTCATTCCCTATGCCTTGGCCATAGGTTCTATAAAGTATGTCATGCTGTGTACCAGATCTATTGTATACCTTGCACTGATTTGGCAAGGGAGTACAATAGTGATCTAGGCGTAGATCACTGGACAGCGGTCAGAATTATCCTTAGTGAAATAAGGATATGTTTCTCGATTATGGACGTGACAAAAGGTTCGTCGTAAAGGGTTACGCCGATGCAAGTTTTGACACTAATCTAGATGACTCTAAATCTCGGTCTAGATACATATTGAAAGTGGGAGCAATTAGCTAGAGTAGCTCCATGCAGAGCATTGTTGACATAAAAATTTGCAAAATACATGTGGATCTGAATGTGGCAGACCCGTTGACTAAGATTCTCTCACAAGCAAAACATGATCACACCTTAGTACTCTTTGGGTGTTAATCACATAGCGATGTGAACTAGATTACTGAATCTAGCAAACCCTTTGGGTATTGGTCGCATGGCGATGTGAACTATGGGTGTTAATCACATGATGATGTGAACTATCGATGTTAATCACATGGTGATGTGATCTAGATTATTGACTCTATTGCAAGTGGGAGACTGAAGGAAATATGCCCTAGAGGCAATAATAAAGTTATTATTTATTTCCTTATATCATGATAAATGTTTATTATTCATGCTAGAATTGTATTAACCAGAAACATAATACATGTGTGAATACATAGACAAACAGAGTGTCACTAGTATGCCTCTACTTGACTAGCTCGTTAATCAAAGATGGTTATGTTTCCTAACCATGGACAAAGAGTTGTTATTTGATTAACGGGATCACATCATTAGTTGAATGATCTGATTGACATGACCCATTCCATTAGCTTAGCACCCGATCGTTTAGTATGTTGCTATTGCTTTCTTCATGACTTATACATGTTCCTATGACTATGAGATTATGCAACTCCCGTTTGCCGGAGGAACACTTTGGGTGCTACCAAACGTCACAACGTAACTGGGTGATTATAAAGGAGCATTACAGGTGTCTACAAAGGTAGATGTTGGGTTGGCGTATTTCGAGATTAGGATTTGTCACTCCGATTGTCGGAGAGGTATCTCTGGGCCCTCTCGGTAATGCACATCACTTAAGCCTTGCAAGCATTATAACTAATGAGTTAGTTGCGAGATGATGTATTACGGAACGAGTAAAGAGACTTGCCGGTAACGAGATTGAACTAGGTATTGGATACCGACGATCGAATCTCGGGCAAGTAACATACCGATGACAAAGGGAACACCGTATGTTGTTATGCGGTCTGACCGATAAAGATCTTCGTAGAATATGTAGGAGGCAATATGGGCATCAAGGTCCCGCTATTGGTTATTGACCGGAGACGTGTCTCGGTCATGTCTACATTGTTCTCGAACCGTAGGGTCCGCACGCTTAAGGTTTCGATGACAGTTATATTATGAGTTTATGAGTTTTGATGTACCGAAGGAGTTCAGAGTCCCGGATGAGATCGGGGACATGACGAGGAGTCTCGAAATGGTTGAGACGTAAAGATCGATATATTGGACGACTATATTCGGACATCGGAAAGGTTCCGAGTGATTCGGGTATTTTCGGAGGTACCGCGGAGTTACGGGAATACGGGGAAGAGTATTGGGCCTTAATGGGCTTTAGTGGGAAGGAGCCAGGAGGTGGCGCGCGCCCCTCCCAAGTCCAGTCCGAATTGGACAAGGGATTTGGGGCGCGGCCCACCTCTCCCTTCCTTCTCCACTTCCCTCCTTTCCCCCCTTCTCCTAGTTGGACTAGGAAAGAAGGAGTCCTACTCCTGGTGGGAGTAGGACTCCCCTTGGCGCGCCAACTCCTAGGCCGGCCGCCCCTCCTCCCTTGCTCCTTTATATACGGGGGCAGGGGGCACCCCATAGACACAAGTTGATCTTTGTGATTGTTCCTTAGCCGTGTGCGGTGCCCCCTTCCACCATATTCCACCTCGGTCATATTGTTGCAGTGCTTAGGCGAAGCCCTGCGACGGTAGTACATCAAGATCGTCACCACGCCGTCGTGCTGACGGAACTCCTCCCCGAAGCTTTGCTGGATCGGAGCCCGGGGATCGCCATCGAGCTGTACGTGTGCTAAGAACTCGGAGGTGCCAGAGTAACGGTGCTTGGATCGGTCGGATCGGGAAGACGTACGACTACTTCCTCTATGTTGTGTCAACGCTTCCGCAGTCGGTCTGCGTGGGTACGTAGACAACACTCTCCCCTCTCGTTGCTGTGCATCACCATGATCTTGCGTATGCGTAGGATTTTTTTTTGAAATTGCTACGTTCCCCAACAGTGGCATCTGAGCCTAGGTTTTATGGTTTGATGTTATATGCACGAGTAGAACACAAGTGAGTTGTGGGCGATACAAGTCATACTGCCTACCAGCATGTCATACTTTGGTTCAGCGGTATTGTTGGACGAGACGACCTGGACCAACCTTACGCGTACGTTTACGCGAGACCGGTTCCCTCGACGTGCTTTGCACATAGATGGCTTGCGGGCGACTGTCTCTCCAACTTTAGTTGAACCGAGTATGGCTACGCCCGGTCCTTGAGAAGGTTAAAACGAAGTCTATTTGACAAACTATCGTTGTGGTTTTGATGCGTAGGTGAGATTGGTTCTTGCTTAAGCCCGTAGCAGCCACGTAAAACTTGCAACAAAGTAGAGGACGTCTAACTTGTTTTTGCAGGGCATGTTGTGATGTGATATGGTCAAGACATGATGCTAAATTTTATTGTATGAGATGATCATGTTTTGTAACTGAGTTATCGGCAACTGGCAGGAGCCATATGGTTGTCGCTTTATTGTATGCAATGCAATCGCGATGTAATGCTTTACTTTATCACTAAACGGTAGCGATTGTCATGGAAGCATAAGATTGGCGAGACGACAACGATGCTACGATGGAGATCAAGGTGTCGCGCCGGTGACTTTGGTGATCATGACGGTGCTTCGGAGATGGAGATCACAAGCACAAGATGATGATGGCCATATCATATCACTTATATTGATTGCATGTGATGTTTATCTTTTTATGCATCTTATCTTGCTTTGATTGACGGTAGCATTATAAGATGATCTCTCACTAAATTATCAAGAAGTGTTCTCCCTGAGTATGCACCGTTGTGAAAGTTCTTCGTGCTGAGACACCACGTGATGATCGGGTGTGATAGGCTCTACGTTCAAATACAACGGGTGCAAAACAGTTGCACACGCGGAATACTCAGGTTATACTTGACGAGCCAAGCATATACAGATATGGCCTCGGAACACGGAGACCGAAAGGTCGAGCGTGAATCATATAGTAGATATGATCAACATAATGATGTTCACCGATGAAACTACTCCATCTCACGTGATGATCGAACATGGTTTAGTTGATTTGGATCACGTGATCACTTAGAAGATTAGAGGGATGTCTATCTAAGTGAGAGTTCTTAAGTAATATGATTAATTGAACTTAAATTTATCATGAACTTAGTCCTGGTAGTACTTTGCAAATCATGTTGTAGATCAATAGCTCGCGTTATTGCTTCCCTGTGTTTATTTTGATATGTTCCTAGAGAAAATTGTGTTGAAAGATGTTAGTAGCAATGATGCGGATTGGATCCGTGATCTGAGGTTTATCCTCATTGCTGCACAGAAGAATTATGTCCTTGATGCACCGCTAGGTGACAGACCTATTGCAGGAGCAGATGCAGACGTTATGAACGTTTGGCTAGCTCAATATGATGACTACTTGATAGTTTAGTGCACCATGCTTAACAGCTTAGAGTCGGGACTTCAAAGACGTTTTGAACGTCATGGACCATATGAGATGTTCCAGGAGTTGAAGTTAATATTTCAAGCAAATACCCGAGTTGAGAGATATGAAGTCTCCAACAAGTTCTATAGCTAAAAGATGGAGGAGAACAGTTCTGTCAGTGAGCATATACTCAAAATGTCTGGGTATAATAATCACTTGATTCAGATGGGAGTTAATTTTCCAGATGATTGCGTCATTGATAGAATTCTCCAATCACTGCCACCAAGCTACAAGAGCTTCGTGATGAACTATAATATGCAAGGGATGAACAAGACTATTCCCGAGCTCTTCGCAATGCTGAAAGCTGCGGAAGTAGAAATCAAGAAGGAGCATCAAGTGTTGATGGTCAACAAGACCACTAGTTTCAAGAAAAAGGGCAAAGGGAAGAAGAAGGGGAACTTCAAGAAGAACAGCAAGCAAGTTGCTGCTCAGGAGAAGAAACCCAAGTCTGGACCTAAGCCTGAAACTGAGTGCTTCTACTGCAAGCAGACTGGCCACTGGAAGCGGAACTGCCCCAAGTATTTGGCGGATAAGAAGGATGGCAAGGTGAACAAAGGTATATGTGATATACATGTTATTGATGTGTACCTTACTAGAGCTCGCAGTAGCACATGGGTATTTGATACTGGTTCTATTGCTAATATTTGCAACTCGAAACAAGGACTACGGAATAAGCGGACGCTAGCAAAGGACGAGGTGACGATGCGCGTGGGAAACGGTTCCAAAGTCGATGTGATCGCGGTCGGCACGCTACCTCTACATCTACCTTCGGGATTAATATTAGACCTAAATAATTGTTATTTGGTGCCAGCGTTGAGCATGAACATTATATCTGGATCTTGTTTAATGCGAGACGGTTATTCATTTAAATCAGAGAATAATGGTTGTTCTATTTATATGAGTAATATCTTTTATGGTCATGCACCTTTGAAGAGTGGTCTATTCTTGTTGAATCTCGATAGTAGTGATACACATATTCATAATGTAGAAGCCAAAAGATGCAGAGTTGATAATGATAGTGCAACTTATTTGTGGCACTGCCGTTTAGGTCATATTGGTGTAAAGCGCATGAAGAAACTCCATACTGATGGGCTTTTGGAACCACTTGATTATGAATCACTTGGTACTTGCGAACCGTGCCTCATAGGCAAGATGACAAAAACACCGTTCTCCGGTACTATGGAGAGAGCAACAGATTTATTGGAAATCATACATACCGATGTATGTGGTCTGATGAATATTGAGGCTCGTGGCGGATATCGTTATTTTCTCACCTTCACAGATGATTTAAGCAGATATGGGTATATCTACTTAATGAAACATAAGTCTGAAACATTTGAAAAGTTCAAGGAATTTCAGAGTGAAGTTGAAAATCATCGTAACAAGAAAAAAAAGTTTCTACGATCTGATCGTGGAGGAGAATATTTGAGTTACGAGTTTGGTGTACATTTGAAAAATTGTGGAATAGTTTCGCAACTCACGCCACCCGGAACACCACAGCGTAATGGTGTGTCCGAACGTCGTAATCGTACTTTACTAGATATGGTGCGATCTATGATGTCTCTTACTGATTTACCGCTATCGTTTTGGGGTTATGCTTTAGAGACGGCCGCATTCACGTTAAATAGGGCACCATCAAAATCCGTTGAGACGACGCCTTATGAACTATGGTTTGGCAAGAAACCAAAGTTGTCGTTTCTTAAAGTTTGGGGCTGCGATGCTTATGTGAAAAAGCTTCAACCTGATAAGCTCGAACCCAAAGCGGAGAAATGTGTCTTCATAGGATACCCAAAGGAAACTGTTGGGTATACCTTCTATCACAGATCCGGAGGCAAGACATTCGTTGCTAAGAATGGATCATTTCTAGAGAAGGAGTTTCTCTCGAAAGAAGTGAGTGGGAGGAAAGTAGAACTTGACGAGGTAACTGTACCTGCTCCCTTATTGGAAAATAGTACATCACAGAAAACTGTTTCTGCAACACCTATACCAATTAGTGAGGAAGCTAATGATGATGATCATGAAACTTCAGGACAAGATACTACTGAACCACGTAGATCAACCAGAGTGAGATCCGCACCAGAGTGGTACGGTAATCCAGTTCTGGAAGTCATTCTACTAGATCATGATGAACCTACGAACTATGAAGAAGCGATGGTGAGCCCAGATTCTGCAAAGTGGCTTGAGGCCATGAAATCTGAGATGGGATCCATGTATGAGAACAAAGTATGGACTTTGGTTGACTTGCCCGATGATCGGCAAGCAATAGAGAATAAATGGATCTTCAAGAAAAAGACTGATGCTGACGGTAATGTTACTGTCTATAAAGCTCGACTTGTCGCAAAAGGTTTTCGACAAGTTCAAGGGGTTGACTACGATGAGACCTTCTCACCCGTAGCGATGCTTAAATCCGTCAGAATCATGTTAGCAATTGCCGCATTTTATGATTATGAAATATGGCAGATGGATGTCAAAACTGCATTCCTGAATGGATTTCTGGAAGAAGAGTTGTATATGATGCAACCAGAAGGTTTTGTCGATCCAAAGGGAGCTAACAAAGTATGCAAACTCCAGCAATCCATTTATGGACTGGTGCAAGCATCTCGGAGTTGGAATAAACGCTTTGATAGTGTGATCAAAGCATTTGGCTTTATACAGACTTTTGGAGAAGCCTGTATTTACAAGAAAGTGAGTGGGAGCTCTGTAGCATTTCTGATATTATATGTGGATGACATATTGCTGATTGGAAATGATATAGAATTTTTGGATAGCATAAAGGGATACTTGAATAAAAGTTTTTCGATGAAAGACCTCGGGGAAGCTGCTTACATATTAGGCATAAAGATCTATAGAGATAGATCAAGACGCTTAATTGGACTTTCACAAAGCACATACCTTGACAAGATTTTGAAGAAGTTCAAAATGGATCAAGCAAAGAAAGGGTTCTTGCCTGTGTTACAAGGTGTGAAGTTGAGTCAGACTCAATGCCCGACCACTGCAGAAGATAGAGAGAAAATGAAAGATGTTCCCTATGCTTCAGCCATAGGCTCTATCATGTATGCAATGCTGTGTACCAGACCTGATGTGTGCCTTGCTATAAGTTTAGCAGGGAGGTACCAAAGTAATCCAGGAGTGGATCACTGGACAGCGGTCAAGAACATCCTGAAATACCTGAAAAGGACTAGGGATATGTTTCTCGTATATGGAGGTGACAAAGAGCTCACCGTAAGAGGTTACGTTGATGCAAGCTTTGACACTGATCCGGACGATTCTAAATCGCAAACCGGATACGTGTTTACTTTAAACGGTGGAGCTGTCAGTTGGTGCAGTTCTAAACAAAGCATCGTAGCGGGATCTACATGTGAAGCGGAGTACATAGCTGCTTCGGAAGCAGCAAACGAAGGAGTCTGGATGAAGGAGTTCATATCCGATCTAGGTGTCATACCTAGTGCATCGGGTCCAATGAAAATCTTTTGTGACAATACTGGTGCAATTGCTTTGGCAAAAGAATCCAGATTTCACAAAAGGACCAAACACATCAAGAGACGCTTCAACTCCATCTGCGATTTAGTCCAGGTGGGAGACATAGAGATTTGCAAGATACATACGGATCTGAATGTTGCAGACCCGTTGACTAAGCCTCTTCCACGAGCAAAACATGATCAGCACCAAGGCTCCATGGGTGTTAGAATCATTACTGTGTAATCTAGATTATTGACTCTAGTGCAAGTGGGAGACTGAAGGAAATATGCCCTAGAGGCAATAATAAAGTTATTATTTATTTCCTTATATCATGATAAATGTTTATTATTCATGCTAAAATTGTATTAACCGGAAACATAATACATGTGTGAATACATAGACAAACAGAGTGTCACTAGTATGCCTCTACTTGACTAGCTCGTTAATCAAAGATGGTTATGTTTCCTAACCATGAACAAAGAGTTTTTATTTGATTAACGAGGTCACATCATTAGTTGAATGATCTGATTGACATGACCCATTCCATTAGCTTAGCACCCGATCGTTTAGTATGTTGCTATTGCTTTCTTCATGACTTATACATGTTCCTATAACTATGAGATTATGCAACTCCCGTTTACCGGAGGAACACTTTGGGTACTACCAAACGTCACAACGTAACTGGGTGATTATAAAGGAGTACTACAGGTGTCTCCAATGGTAGATGTTGGGTTGGCGTATTTTGAGATTAGGGTTTGTCACTCCGATTGTCGGAGAGGTATCTCTGGGCCCTCTCGGTAATACACATCACATAAGCCTTGCAAGCATAATAACTAAAGATGTTAGTTATGAGATGATGTATTACGGAACAAGTAAAGAGACTTGCCAGTAACGAGATTGAACTAGGTATTGGATACCGACGATCGAATCTCGGGCAAGTAACATACCGATGACAAAGGGAACAACGTATGTTGTTATGCGGTCTGACCGATAAAGATCTTCGTAGAATATGTAGGAGCCAATATGGGCATCCAGGTCCCGCTATTGGTTATTGACCGGAGACATGTCTCGGTCATGTCTACATTGTTCTCAAACCGTAGGGTCCGCACGCTTAACGTTACGATGACAGTTATTATGAGTTTATGCATTTTGATGTACCGAGGGTTGTTCGGAGTCCCGGATGTGATCACGGACATGACGAGGAGTCTCGAAATGGTCGAGACGTAAAGATTGATATATTGGAAGCCTATGTTTGGACATCGGAAGTGTTCCGGGTAAAATCGGGATTTTACCGGATTACCGGGAGGGTTACCGGAACCCCCCGGGAGCCAAATGGGCCTACATGGGCCTTAGTGGAAAGGTGAGAGGGCTGCCCACAAGGGCTGCGCACCTCCCCCCTTCCCTAGTCCTATTAGGACTAGGAGAAGGGGCCGGCCACCCTCTTTCTCTCTTCTCTTTGGAGAATCCTAGTTGGAATAGGATTGGAGGGGGGGAGTCCTACTCCCGGTAGGAGTAGGACTCCTCCTGGCGCACCAAGGGGCCGGCCGCACCTCTCCCCCTTTGCCCCTTTATATACGGGGGTAGGGGACACCCCAAGACACACAAGTTGATCATTGTTGATCGTTCCTTAGCCGTGTGCGGTGCCCCCTGCCACCAAATTCCACCTCGGTCATATCGTTGTAGAGCTTAGGCGAAGCCCTGCGTCGGTAGTACATCAAGATCGTCACCACGCCGTCGTGCTGACGGAACTCTTCCTCGACGCTTTGCTGGATCGGAGCCCGAGGATCGTCATCGAGCTGAACGTGTGCTAAGAACTCGGAGGTGCCGGAGTAACGGTGCTTGGATCGGTCGGATCGGGAAGAAGACGTACGACTACTTCCTCTATGTTGTGTGATCGCTTCCGCAGTCGGTCTGCGTTGGTACGTAGACAACACTCTCCCCTCTCGTTGCTATGCATCACCATGATCTTGCGTGTGCGTAGGAAAATTTTGAAATTACTACGTTCCCCAACAGTTCTACTTTCCTCCCACTCACTTCTTTCGAGAGAAACTCCTTCTCTAGAAAGGATCCATTATAAGCAACGAATGTCTTGCCTTAGGATCTGTGATAGAAGGTGTACCCAACAGTCTCCTTTTGGGTATCCTATGAAGACATATTTCTCCGATTTGGTTTTGAGCTTATCAGGATGAAACTTTTTCACATAAGCATCACAACCCCAAACTTTAAGAAACGACAACTTTGGTTTCTTGCTAAACCACAGTTCAGATTGTGTCGTCTCAACGAACTTAGATGGTGCCCCTTTTTTTAACGTGAATGCAGCTATCTTTAATGCATAACCTCAAAAACGATAGTGGTAAATCGGTAAGAAACATCATAGATTTGCACTATATCTAATAAAGTACGGCTATGACGTTCGGACACACCATTATGCTGTGGTGTTCCGGGTGACACGGCTAAGAATAAGATCACGTGGACCAACTTGTGTCTCTAGGGTGCCCCTTGCCTCAGTATATAAAGGATGGAGGAGGAGGAGGCCGGCCAAGGCAATTGGTGCGGCCAGGATGTGGAGTCCTACTAGGACTCCAAGTCCTAGTAGGAGTTCACCAAGAGGGGAGGAAGGGAGAAGGAAGTAGAGGAGAAGGAAAGGTGGCCGGCCCCCTTTTCCCTAGTCCAATTTGGATCAGAGGGGAGGGGGGGCGCAGCAGCCCCTTGGCCCTTTCTCCTCGTCCCACTAAAGCCCATCAAGGCCCATTGCTTCTCCCGTAACTACCCGGTACTCCGAAAAATACCCGAATCACTCGGAACCTTTCCGATGTCCGAATATAGTCGTCCAATATATCGATCTTTACGTCTCGAGCATTTCGAGACTCCTCGTCATGTCCCCGATCTCATCCGGGACTCCGAACTCCTTCGGTACATCAAAACTCATAAACTCATAATATAACTGTCATCGAAACCTTAAGCGTGCGGACCCTACGGGTTCGAGAACAATGTAGACATGACCGAGACACGTCTCCGGTCAATAACCAATAGTGGGACCTGGATGCCCATATTGGCTCCTACATATTCTACGAAGATATTTTATCGGTCAGATCGCATAACAACATACGTGGTTCCCTTTGTCATCGGTATGTTACTTGCCCGAGATTCGATCGTCGGTATCCAATACCTAGTTCAATCTCGTTACCGGCAAGTCTCTTTACTCGTTCCGTAATACATCATCCCGCAACTAACTCATTAGTTGCAATGCTTGCAAGGCTAAAGTGATGTGCATTACCGAGAGGGCCCAGAGATACCTCTCCGACAATCGGAGTGACAAATCCTAATCTTGAAATACGCCAACCCAACATGTACCTTTGGAGACACCTGTAGAGCTCCTTTACAATCACCCAGTTACGTTGTGACATTTGGTAGCACACAAAGTGTTCCTCCGGCAAATGGGAGTTGCATAATCTCATAGTCATAGGAACATGTATAAGTCATGAAGAAAGCAATAGCAACATACTAAACGATCGGGTGCTAAGCTAATGGAATGGGTCATGTCAATCAGATCATTCATCTAATGATGTGATCCCGTTAATCAAATAACAACTCTTTGTCCATGGTTGGGAAACATAACCATCTTTGATTAACGAGCTAGTCAAGTAGAGGGATACTAGTGACACTCTGTTTTGTCTATGTATTCACACATGTATTATGTTTCCGGTTAATACAATTCTAGCATGAATAATAAACATTTATCATGAAATAAGGAAAAAAATAATAACTTTATTATTGCCTCTAGGGCATATTTCCTTCAGTAGGTTGTTCAAGGATCACTTCTTGATCATAGTTATTCGACCGTGCTTTTGCCTTCTCTTCTCGCTCTCATTTGCGTATGTTAGCCACCATATATGCTAGTCACTTGCTGCAGCTCCACCTCATACCTTTTACCCTTCCTATAAGCTTAAATAGTCTTGATCGCGAGGGTGTGAGATTGCTGAGTCCCCGTGACTCACAGATACTTCCAAAACTAGTGTGCAGGTGCCGATGAAACCGTGCAGGTGACGCAACTGAGCTCAAGGAGGAGCTCGATGAAGATCATGTTCGTTATGTTGTTCCGTTTCCAGTTGATCAGTAGTGGAGCCCAGTTGGGACGATCGGGGATCTGTGTAGCATTTGGGGTAGTCTTCTTTTATTTTGGTTCCGTAGTCGGACCTTGTGTGTATCTGGATGATGTAATGTTTTATTCTTGTAATTGTGTGAAGTGGCGATTGTAAGCCAACTATGTATCTCTTTCCCTTATGTATTACATGGGTTGTGTGAAGATTACCTCACTTGCGACATTGCTTTCAATGTGGTTATGCCTCTAAGTCGTGCTTCGACACGTGGGAGATATAGCCGCATCGAGGGCGTTACAGAAGATGTATCCAAATGCCTACTTGTTCGAACTATGCTAATGCTGCCATATCCTTCTTCCTTGTGTAATATAATAAGGTCAATGCATTAGTAAGATTTTGTTGCTTTGTAATGACTCATGGACCAAATTTGAATTTCTGATTTACACTTCGGAAATAGCTAAATACAAACCTTGAAGTTTGATTTTGCAAGAAAATACCACACCATCACATCAACGCATCATAATTCAAATTCTACCATGCATCTCAATTACATTTGAAATTTATATCTTTATTTTCCATATTTATTTTCAAAATTTATATCATTATTTTAGGAGATAGACAGGCGCAGCAACGCGCGCTATCATGATCTAGTTCCCCTTGAGAGCCTCCCGCACCTTCCAGTTCTTTCTCCTCGAGGCCTCAAAAATGAGTGGTGCAATTTCCTTGGGCTTGCGACCAAGCAACCAAGGCGAATCCCAGAAAGGCATTTTGGCTCCATTGCCCATGATGATAGTAGTGGAGGCATAGAAGAAATCTTGGTCCTCCGCGGTGCAAGGGGTACCCAGTCCCACCCACAGTTTGCTTGGCTCTTTCCATTCAAGCCAAAGCCATGTCAGTCTCAAGGCATGATAAGACTTGTCGGTACTGAGGACACCCAGGCCTCCATAGCTTGTAGGTCGGCATACTATGTCCCAGTTGACTTTGCATTTCGCACCGATAGTGTTGTCTGAGCCAGACCATAGAAAAGCCCACTCGATCTTGTTGAGGTTGTCGAGGGAGCCCTGTGGGACAATGAGGGGTGTAATGGAGTACACAGCCTGGGAGGTGATGACCAAACGAACAAGGGCCGTGCGTCCAATGGTGGTGATGTTTTTCCTGTCCCATGTGACCAATTTCTCGGCCGCCTTGTCCTCTAGGTATAGGAAGTCAACTTTCCTCAGCTGGCATACTAAGAGCAGGAGACCCAAATATTTGATTGGGAAGGACGCCCTTGATGCCGGAATACTGTGGAGGATGTGCATTAAATCGAGGTTGGCACATCGGATAGGCACCATAGAGCTTGTATGGAAGTTGGTGCAGAGGTTTGTCACATAACCAAAGCCCTTTAAGATAACAGATAAGTTGTCGATGTCTCTCTTGATCAGCGCCACAAAAACCGCTGCATCATCAGCGTAGAGGGATGTTCGCACCATGGCACGTCGCCCTCAGATCTTATGAAGGATGCCCTTGCGCATCGCAAGGTCGAGAATCTTGTGCAGAGGGTCAATTGCAAGGACAAACAACATTAGCGAAATAGGGTCTCCTTTGTCGGAACCCCGATTCCAAGTCACATCGATCTAGCCGGTAATACCTCATATCACTCTGTGGCCTCACGCACGGTATTCCACGGGTGTCGCCTTACCATCGCCCGGGACCATTTGCGCCTTTTGGCTCACGTATATGATAGTGTCGCTAGCATCCATATGACGGAGAACCCGGGCCGACATGGCTAGTCGTGAACCCAAAGCGGCACTAACCAATGGGGACAGGCATACACGAATCACATCGAGCATGTCGGTCAGCAGCGTGTGAATCCGGGCTGTAGCACTGGGCTAACAGGACTCCAGGAACCCGGGCTGTAGCAGGCTAGACAGGACTCCGGATGTCACTGTGTGACATTTCCCCGAAGGGACAGACACAGGAACGAAGTGAAACACATGCCGGCCACTCAAGTGTCCTGAGCAGTAGTGCTGGGCTAACAGGACTCCGGTGAACCGGGCTGTAGCGGACTACTATGGCTCATGGAAGCACTAGACTACATTTCCCCATAAGAGAGGCTGCCAAGGATAAACAACTAGATTGTCGGATCCCACACATACCAAGCATTTCAATCATACACACAATATGCTCGATATGTGTAAATACAACATGGCATCACAACATAACTCTACAACTCAAGTATTTATTCATTAGGCTCCGAGGAGCGAGAAATTACAAACATGGGTCTCATGACCCAACAAACATAGCATACAAGTCAAAGCACGCGCGGAAGCTTAACATGTCTGAGAACAGACATCTACAAATGAAAAAGGCTAAGAAGCCTGACTATCTACCAGATCCTGCCGAGGGCACAAGATCGTAGCTGAGGTATCAAGCTAACGTCGAAGTCCACGCGAAACTACTAGCGAGACTGGAGTCTCTCTGCAAAACATAAATTAAGCAAACGTGAGTACAAGAGTACTCAGCAAGACTTACATCAGAACTAGGTACATATGCATCGGTATCAACAAAGGGGGGTGGTGGAGTTTAACTGCAGCAAGCCAGCTTTGACTCGGTGGCTATCTGAACTACGACTGCAAGCAACTCTTTTGAGGTGGCGCACACGAGTCCACATATTCACTATTCAATACGCCATTATGGATCCGCTCTCGTCTCCCTACGAGAAGGCCATCCATAGCACTCACACTTATCTTGCAAGTTTTAGGGTATCCATTTTCACTTGTCTATGAACTGTTATAGGCAACCCAGAAGTCCATTACCGCGGACACGACTATTCGAATAGATGATGTTAACCCTGCAGGGGTGTACTTCTTCACACACGCTCTCACCACTTACCGCCATTTACACGACATGTACTCGGCAACCTTCAAGCGGAAGCCCAACGAGGGTGTCGGCCATGGCCTACCTAAACACTCTAGTCTCTATTCCAGGTTTATCGCCTATCCAGGTTCCATCCGCAGGGAGTCCGGCCGAGGTTTCCACATACGACCCCGAACGATGTGTACAGGGTTCCGAGACACCAAACGGGCGCCTGGCATGCTCGGCCACGGTGTATCTACCGCAACATAGCCCACCCCTAGGGTCAGCGCTACGCACGGCCGCCAACACATATCCTATAAACACCAGAAACTAGTTGCAGCTCCTGGACAGAGGACAAGGGTGATTAAGAAGCCGAGAGGGTCCATTGGTTTCAGGCCCAATGCGTGGTAGTAACTGTTTCATGGATCACAAACACAGAACTCAGTTCCTAAGAACGGTTTCAATGAGACAACCCACCATGTACTCCTACATGGCCTCTCACCGCTACCTTTACCAAATCGTAATCACACACTTAGCTCACACACTGTAGGGCATGTTTACACACCTCCGGTTCATCCCCGATGAACCAGACCTGACACGACTCTATGTAATAGCAGGCATGACAAACAAGCATGAATGAGTAGGCACATCAGGGCTCAAACAACTCCTACTCATGCTAGTGGACTTCATCTATTTACTGTGGCAATGACAGATCATGCAGAGGAAAGGGGTTCAACTACCGCAACATGTAACAGTTGAATCGTTGTTGTCCTAATGCAGTAAAAGTGAGCCGGAGCGAGAGAGTGCGATTGTATCGGAATGAACAAGGGGTTTTTGCTTGCCTGGCACTTCTGAAGATAGTATAGTTCTTCATTGGTGTAATCGAATAATCGTTGGAACGTCGTCTACTGAGAGGGAGCAATCACCGGCAACAGAGAAAGAACACAATCAATGCAATGTGACAATATGATGCATGATCATGACATGGCAATATGATGTGAGTTGAGCTAATGCAGCTAGTAACGATTTAAATGAAGTTGGTTTGAACCCAAGGTTCAAATTCAAACTCCATGTAAGGCATTTCAAATGCCATTTATTCAAATTGTCTTATACAGCAACTTTAAGTTGTTCAAACATGCATGAAAATGCCATAAACAGATTCTTTGGATTTTTCTGATCATTTTTCATATATAAATCTTTGCATTTGGAGTTATGGTTGATTTTCTATGATTTTTAGAAGTTTAGGCAATTTTCTGGAATTTTATGAATTATTTTAATCTAGAAATGACTTATTGCGTCAGCACTGCGTCATGCCTACGTCAGCAAGTCAACAGCGCTGACCAGGGTCAAACCTAACGTGTGGGGTCCACACGTCAGCGAGACAGGGCTGTTTAGCTCACTGACAGGTGGGGTCCGGTCAACAGACATGTCAGCAAGTCAACTCTGCGCGTGGGTCCCGCTGGGTTAGTCTAAACTAAACAGGAAATTAAACTCGGGTTACTTAGGTTGTGGGGCCCATCTGTCAGTGGCACCAGCTTTAGTTAACCGGGAGATTAGCTCCTAATTAAGTGCCACGTCATCCAGAACGGCGGTTAGCCGTCGGCAACCAGATCCCGCGGCGATGGCTCACCGGCGTTGCTCGGGACGGCACTACAGAGCACCATTTCGTGCGCGGTTTGCGGCTACGGAGAGCTGGAGGTGCGGCGCAAGAGGTGGTGGCCGCGTGGTGCGCTGGGGTGGCTTGTAATGGCGGCGGCGATGAGCCGGGCGGCGGCCGGAGTGCGGTGGTGATGCGGGCGCGGGGTTAGAGCAAGCGGGCGAGCAAAACGAGCAGCGGAGCAGCAACTGCGGTGCTCCAGGAGCACGATGGTGCAACACGTTCGAGTGGAAAAGCTCGAGAGCATCGAGCTCGTCGGCAATGGCAGACGGCGGCCTCGGGTACTCGCTGGGCGGTGCTACGGCATGTAAACGAGGAAATTGAGGGGGGGATCAAGGCGTGGGCTCACAGAGGTTGCAGTGAAGGTCTCGGTGAGTCCGGGGAGGGCTGGGAACGGTGTGGGGTCGCCGGCCATCTCCACGGCCGTAGGAGGAAGAAGGGATCGAGGACGACGCGTCGGGGCTCCCAGCATCATGTGAGTTGGCGATGAGGAAGAGGGCGTCGAGGCGGAGCCTCTGGGCCGGTCAGAGAAGCGAGGGGAAGGCAGTGGCTGCAGCTACGGTGAACGGCAGCGTCGGCTGCACTCGGTGAGGTGGGGGATCGGCGAGGGAGAGAGCAGGGGGGAGTGAGAGTTTGCGGGCGAGGGAGAGAGAGGCCAGGGGCCTCTGGGCGTCTCCAGGTGCGAGGGAGAGGCAGGAGGTGGCAAGCAGGAGCTGGAGCCTACGGCCTGCGCGGGCGCTCTCTCGCGGCGACAGCAGCAGCTTTGGGGCGAGGGGAGGAAGACGACAGGAGGAGCCCCTGGTGGGCTGGGCTTGTTGGGCCACACAGGAGCTGGGCCAAAAGTGCCAGGTAGGTTTTCTCTGCTCTGTTTTATATCTGTTTTGTTTTTCTTTTATTAATTTATTTTGCCACTGTTTTAAACTCCAAACAAATTGAAAACAGTGGCAACATTCCTCTGAATATTTTTATATTGCACAATGGGAAAATCCAAATGCACATAAAATGTTTCAGATTATTTGGAGATATAAACCTTACATAATATGAGCATATCTCCAAATTCAAATATAGTATTGATTTAAAATCAGAGCCCAAATAATCCCTTAGAAATGTTCCAAAATTTTGGTTTGATTTATAACTCTTGCCAAAATTGTCAGAAATATTTCAAGGGCATTTTGGATTCACTAATTGCAATTTAAAAGGTGATTGCCCTTCTTTTAATCAGATTTCTGAGGTTTCAACAAACCTCAACTCCAGTTTCAGAAATTTAAACATGATGCAAGCAAGATGCAAACACTAGGCAACACCAGAAGCTAGGGATGTGACAGCTCACCCCTACTAAACAAGAATCTCGTCCTGAGATTCAAGTCGTGAGGTAAGATGAAGGGAATACGCAGTCCAACACAATCTTCACGAGCCAGGGTGCACTTCATAGGAATGTTGACACGATCACCATCTTTGTCTCGATGTCTTGCTCTGAGAACTCCATCCAACACGATAACGGGAAGAAAAGAAACTCTTGAAGAATCGATCTTCTCGAAGATCGAGCTACCGACGATCAATTCACAGAATGAGACATAGCGACATCTGTCGAGATGAGACACGATACACACATCAAGAAAGATGGAAATGAGCATATGTCAAGGTTTAAATAAATAGCAGAATTTCCCACACCTAAGGGGGGGGGTGAACGGTGTCAACGTAGCGGGGAGTTGGGTTGCCATGATACCACAACGAGACACCTTACGGAAGGTGACTCGCAGAAATATTCCCTTAAGTGGCAAAAAGAATTACTTTCAAACCATAGATCATTGAAGCTCTTCATACCAGCTTAAGGCAATTTACGAATGATCGCTTGAAAGAGCTCAAAAAAATGGCATACCCGGACTAGAATGGATGATGTGGACTACCTTGTTAAAGACAACGCAATGGATGATTTGCTTATCATCGGAAATGGATGGGACCCATGGTATGTCCACTTTGAAGATGATCCTGAACAACAACTACTGAGGTGCAAGCTGGGAACAAAATGCAAATGTTGGGAATGATTCTGGTAACTGGGGAAGAACTCAACAGTCGAGAGTGAGTCCACTATTTGAAAAGGTTATAACATAACCGAGGAAACTGGAAGCAAATCCCAGTTAACATCAATGATAAAACCTAGTGCTTGCGTGTGCTCTCAAGAACTTGAGCATTTCCGTATTCATCAAGGTTCTGCCAATATCCGTGTCAAGGATCCTGGCAACACAACATGCTACCATGATGAATAATGGTGGAAGATGCAGATGCAAAGAAAGATAACACTTTCTCAGATTTCACCTTAGCGAGGCCAAGGGATCAGAATCTGGATGATCGACCGAGAGACATTTAGCACTCCGCCTCTAATGTTCTCCTTGATGTGCTAGCGTAATCCATTCATAGATATGGTTTGATATCTAGAACATCAAGTAAAAAGTCGGACTTCGTAAGGTCAAGAATCCATAAGGAATAACTATGGAAATAAATCCTAAGAAATCCTTATGGGGAGGTGGCCAACTTTCTCAATCAAGATACTATAATAATCAGCCTTTCGGTTAGGTATGTTGGCCACAACATCCACTTTACAGGGTTACAGGGACACCAATATTATAGTTCTTGAGGAACGTTCCAACCATCATATCTTCCTGAGATTCAGACCTGGTTGGTGTCAGAATATTCCAGACTCATGTCTGGAAAAGAAAGATTGCAACACAAACCGACGAGATGACGTTGCGGGATTCTCGGGAGATGAACTACAATAGCAAGCTCCAAAACATGAGCTGGTTATGCTACACACATGTGAACATGCGGTCCCAGACAAGCATGACCACCTAGTAGTCTTATAATAAACACTACCGAGTTTAGGTTGGGAACCATCATTGAGGATAATGAAGTCCTAACATAAGTCATGACTAGTTGTTATGAAGGAACTCCTTCTCCTTGAACAATCAATCAGTGGCTTGGTGTGCTAGGGATACATATGGGCTGAAGGTTGCAAGTCTTCAAACCATAGAATACTTTGCACATATGCATGACTGACTTGTGATGGTTCCGAAGGAAGCAAAAACAAGCTTTCTCGAATTCACGGTGGCAACTTTCATCAAATGCACGTGAATTAGAGGAAGTCACTCCTTTCATCCAAACATATGCTTCATGAACAGGGCATGAAGAAAATGCTCACACAAGTTCCTAGCACTAGCTCAATGTTCAACGTGGATCATGGAGGAGACAAGATGCTGCTGTTGGGCTCAACAGCAACTCATTGGAATTTCCATACCACTGGACTTCCACCATATGTGAACAATGTGTTAGTATTGGTCAGACCGAAAGATGTAATGGTGTATGCTCGAGGGATCAATCACGAGTAAGACAACATTACAAACATCGTTGGTACTGATTTGATTTGACGATAGCCCACACTCAAATCAAAGGGTTGATAAGACAATAGGTCCAACAACTGATCACAGGGACCAATCGATGAAGATATCATCTTTCTTCAACACAGATACAAGATATCCCTTAGGGATGAGTATGGTCGGACAAGCTTTTATCTTCCAACTCTCCAAGTTGTTGTTAAGCTTAACCAACTAGCTCAAGGATATCCTACACAGATTCTTGGAGAAAAGGGTGGCTACAAGAAACCAACTTGATCACGAACTCAACATAGCGATCAGGTGACAACCTGGTGATACCTCCGAGAAGATATTCGGAAAATCACGAACCACCGATATGTTACTAAGCTCGAGAACAATCTTGCTTTTCAGGGCAAGATGATATGATCAAAAGAGCAAGGGTTTGGCAAACTCCTAACCCGTTGATCGAAGAGTGCACCAGGAAATAAGGACTAGGTAGCACGTTCAACCTTAGGGTGATGATTCAATAATCAGCACACTAAGAATGATATTAATGTCCATTAACTACCAAGCAAAGGGTTGCTAGGAGTATTGATTTCACACATCACGATTCACTTGTCGGTATTCCGGTTGCAACAACACGGAACCGAAGAATGATTAATGATGGCGATAAGTATCACTACGTCAAGAATTCATAAGAGGTGGTGCAATTCTCATGACATTCTTGACATAAATATGGTAACACTCCAAGGTAGAACATAATCAAAAGCTGGATTGGCATTTTGATTTGCGGAATACAACTGATTTGATCCAATCCTAGATATGGATGAGGTATTGGAGTTTGTTTCTCCTAGTCATTCTGAAATAGAACGGCTCGACGGACCACGAGAAAAATAGGCATCGATAATACGAATGCACAACTAAAGAGGGACAACTCAAAGGAACATATAACTTTCTGAGTTGTGGATGCATAGATTAGTATGTCGAATCAAGTTCAACAGGTTTCTTCCGGATAACCCATGCAGAAAGGTAGAACTGACAAAATCACAATTATGAATGGAGAACTCCTCAAGAGTACTCTGATTGTGATATTTTGGTTCAAAGAACTTCTGCCTTAACGGTTCATGGTATTTGGAAGGAAGAAATACCACGGACCTCGAGGACTATCACAAAGGTTACTAATATCCTAAAGGAACTAGCAACACTATCAACATGAGATAAGTAGGGGGAATCTCGGGTTCAAGAACCCATGAATAGAATACCTATCACTACATGGCATCACGGGATGCTTTCGAGAATGGTGGCCAGAATTATCACACTGGGAATACAAAACATGGCTAGATCACTAGGTGACTCCCTACAACACCTAGGGTCATAATAATAGCTCCAACATATATGTCGAGGCAACAGAGTACCTCAACTCACCGATTAGTGTGGATAAACTGGCCCAAAGGAACGTCGGTAACAGAAGAAGGAATTTGCAAATGCATCAGACTAGTTAGAAACCTGGGATGACTCGGACAGCATAACGGTTGTAAATGCTCAAAATGATTTGAGACATCCTGCAAAATGGTGGCATAACCACTCAACAACACAATATCAAGGTTCTGAGATCAACTGTCAACATACGAAAGTAGTAGGAATGGAACTGAAGCTTGAAACTATCAATTCTATAAGTCTATGGATTAGTAGCACGTCATCCTGATAGATAGATGAGACGGCCTAATTCTTAATCCCCATAGAAAAGAAGAGGTTGACTCAGATCAGAAGGGCATAGGGTAAAGGAGTAAAAAGAGCCTTACGTTCCCTTCCACAATCAATTCCCTTACATAACTAAAGCATTTCTAGACTCGACTTCGACCAGTTTGGCTCAACGAACCTACAGGCAGTCCGGCTCTGATACCAAAGCTGTCGGAACCCTAATTCCAAGTCACATCGATCTAGCCGGTAATACCTCATATCACTTTGTGGCCTCACGCACGGTATTCCACGGGTGTCGCCTTACCATGGCCCGGGACCGTTTGCGCCTTTTGGCTCACGTATATGATAGTGTCGCTAGCATCCATATGACAGAGAACCCGGGCCGACATGGCTAGTCGTGAACCCAAAGCGGCACTAACCAATGGGGACAGGCATACATGAATCACATCGAGCATGTCGGTCAGCAGCGTGTGAATCCGGGCTGTAGCACTGGGCTAACAGGACTCCGGGAACCCGGGCTGTAGCAGGCTATACAAGACTCCGGATGTTACCGCGTGACATTTCCCCGAAGGGACAGACACAGGAACGAAGTGAAACACATGCCGGCCACTCAAGTGTCCTGAGCAGTAGTGCTGGGCTAACAGGACTCCGGTGAACCGGGCTGCAGCGGACTACTATGGCTCATGGAAGCACTAGACTACATTTCCCCATAAGAGAGGCTGCCAAGGATAAACAACTAGATTGTCGGATCCCACACATACCAAGCATTTCAATCATACACACAATATGCTCGATATGTGTAAATACAACATGGCATCACAACATAACTCTACAACTCAAGTATTTATTCATTAGGCTCCAAGGAGCGAGAAATTACAAACATGGGTCTCATGACCCAACAAACATAGCATACAAGTCAAAGCACATGCGGAAGCTTAACATGTCTGAGAACAGACATCTACAAATGAAAAAGGCTAAGAAGCCTGACTATCTACCAGATCCTGCCGAGGGCACAAGATCATAGCTGAGGTATCAAGCTAACGTCGAAGTCCACGCGAAACTACTAGCGAGACTGGAGTCTCTCTGCAAAACATAAATTAAGCAAACGTGAGTACAAGAGTACTCAGCAAGACTTACATCAGAACTAGGTACATATGCATCGGTATCAACAAAGGGGGGTGGTGGAGTTTAACTGCAGCAAGCCAGCTTTGACTCGGTGGCTATCTGAACTATGACTGCAAGCAACTCTTTTGAGGTGGCGCACACGAGTCCACATATTCACTATTCAATACACCACTATGGATCCGCTCTCGTCTCCCTACGAGAAGGCCATCCATAGCACTCACACTTATCTTGCGAGTTTTAGGGTATCCATTTTCACTTGTCTATGAACTGTTATAGGCAACCCAGAAGTCCATTACCGCGGACACGGCTATTCGAATAGATGATGTTAACCCTGCAGTGGTGTACTTCTTCACACACGCTCTCACCACTTACCGCCGTTTACACGACATGTACTCGGCAACCTTCAAGCGGAAGCCCAACGAGGGTGTCGGCCATGGCCTACCTAAACACTCTAGTCTCTAGTCCAGGTTTATCGCCTATCCAGGTTCCATCCGCAGGGAGTCCAGCCGAGGTTTCCACATACGGCCCCGAACGATGTGTACAGGGTTCCGAGACACCAAACGGGCGCCCGGCATGCCCGGCCACGGTGTATCTACCGCAACATAGCCCACCCCTAGGGTCAGCGCTACGCACGGCCGCCAACACATATCCTATAAACACCAGAAACTAGTTGCAACTCCTGGACAGAGGACAAGGGTGATCAAAAAGCCGAGAGGGTCCATTGGTTTCGGGCCCAATGCGTGGTAGTAACTATTTCATGGATCACAAACACAGAACTTAGTTCCTAAGAACGGTTTCAATGAGACAACCCACCATGTACTCCTACATGGCCTCTCACCGCTACCTTTACCAAATCGTGTTCACACACTTAGCTCACACACTGTAGGGCATGTTTACACACCTCCGGTTCATCCCCGATGAACCAGACCTGACACGACTCTATGTAATAGCAGGCATGACAAACAAGCATGAATGAGTAGGCACATCAGGGCTCAAACAACTCCTACTCATGCTAGTGGATTTCATCTATTTACTGTGGCAATGACAGGTCATGCAGAGGAAAGGGGTTCAACTACCGCAACATGTAACAGTTGAATCGTTGTTGTCCTAATGCAGTAAAAGAGAGCCAGAGCGAGACAGTGGGATTGTATCGGAATGAACAAGGGGTTTTTGCTTGCCTGGCACTTCTGAAGATAGTATAGTTCTTCATCGGTGTCATCGAATAATCGTCGGAACATCGTCTACTGAGAGGGAACAATCACCGGCAACAGAGAAAGAACACAATCAATGCAATGCGACAATATGATGCATGATCATGACATGGCAATATGATGTGAGTTGAGCTAATGCAGCTAGTAACGATTTAAATGAAGTTGGTTTGAACCCAAGGTTCAAATTCAAACTCCATGTAAGGCATTTCAAATGCCATTTATTCAAATTGTCTTATACAGCAACTTTAAGTTGTTCAAACATGCATGAAAATGCCATAAACAGATTCTTTGGATTTTTTTTGATCATTTTTCATATATAAATCTTTGCAATTCGAGTTACAGTTGATTTTCTATGATTTTTAGAAGTTTAGGCAATTTCCTGGAATTTTATGAATTATTTTAATCTAGAAATGACTTATTGCGTCAGCACTGCGTCATGCCTACGTCAGCAAGTCAACAGCGCTGATCAGGGTCAAACCTGACGTGTGGGGTCCACACGTCAGCGAGACAGGGCTGTTTAGCTCGCTGACAGGTGGGGTTCGGTCAACAGACACGTCAGCAAGTCAACTCTGCGCGTGGGTCCCGCTGGGTTAGTCTAAACTAAACAGGAAATTAAACTCGGGTTAATTAGGTTGTGGGGCCCATCTGTCAGTGGCACCAGCTTTAGTTAACCGGGAGATTAGCTCCTAATTAAGTGCCACGTCATCCAGAACGGCGGTTAGCCGTCGACAACCAGATCCCGCGGCGATGGCTCACCGGTGTTGCTCGGGACGGCGCTACAGAGCACCATTTCGTGCGCGGTTTGCGGCTACGGAGAGCTGGAGGTGCGGCGCAAGAGGTGGTGGCCACGTGGTGCGCTGGGGTGGCTTGTAATGGCGGCGGCGATGAGCCGGGCAGCGGCCGGAGTGCGGTGGTGATGCGGGCGAGGGGTTAGAGCAAGCGGGCGAGCAAAACGAGCAACGGAGCAGCAACTGCGCTGCTCCAGGAGCACGATGGTGCAACATGTTTGAGTGGAAAAGCTCGAGAGCATCGAGCTCGTCGGCAATGGCAGACGGCAGCCTCGGGTACTCGCTGGGCGGTGCTACGACATGTAAACGAGGAAATTGAGGGGGGGGATCAAGGCGTGGGCTCACAGAGGTTGCAGTGAAGGTCTCGGTGAGTTTGGGGAGGGCTGGGAACGGTGTGGGGTCGCCGGCCATCTCCACGGCCGTAGGAGGAAGAAGGGGTCGAGGACGACGCGTCGGGGCTCCCGACATCATGTGAGTCGGCGATGAGGAAGAGGGCGTCGAGGCGGAGCCTCTGGGCTGGTCAGAGAAGCGAGGGGAAGGCGGTGGCTGCAGCTACGGTGAACGGCAGCGTCGGCTGCGCTCGGTGAGGTGGGGGATCGGCGAGGGAGAGAGCAGGGGGGAGTGAGAGGTTGCGGGCGAGGGAGAGAGAGGTCAGGGGCCTCTGGGCGTCTCCAGGCGCGAGGGAGAGGCAGGAGGTGGCCAGCAGGAGTTGGAGCCTGCGGCCTGCGCGGGCGCTCTCTCGCGGCGACAGCAGCAGCTTTGGGGCGAGGGGAGGAAGACAACAGGAGGAGCCCCTGATGGGCTGGGCTTGTTGGGCCACACAGTAGCTGGGCCAAAAGTGCCAGGTAGGTTTTCTCTGCTCTGTTTTATATCTGTTCTGTTTTTCTTTTATTAATTTTTTTTGCCACTGTTTTAAACTCCAAACAAATTGAAAACAATGGCAACATTCCTCTGAATATTTTTATATTGCACAATGGGAAAATCCAAATGCACATAAAATGTTTCAGATTATTTGGAGATATAAACTTTACATAATATGAGCATATCTCCAAATTCAAATATAGTATTGATTTAAAATCAGAGCCCAAATAATCCCTTAGAAATGTTCCAAAATTTTGGTTTGATTTATAACTCTTGCCAAAATTGTCAGAAATATTTCTAGGGCATTTTGGATTCACTGATTGCAATTTAAAAGGTGATTGCCCTTCTTTTAATCAGATTTCTGAGGTTTCAACAAACCTCAACTCCAGTTTCAGAAATTTAAACATGATGCAAGCAAGATGCAAACACTAGGCAACACCAGAAGCTAGGGATGTGACATCCTTGGCGAAACCTACGCCCATGCCTGATAGGGAACCAGGAAGGCTGTTGAGGAGGAAACACGAGGTTGAAGAGGAGAGTGCAAGACTCCGACCCTCTTGTTCAAACTCGACATTAAAAAGGCATTCGACTCAGTCAGATGGGAATCTGTTTTGGACCTTCTGCAACGCATGGGGTTTGCGGATAAATTCCGAAATTGGATTGCAGTATTTATTCTTTTGGCTCTGAATAAAATCCATTGTAACTCCTCTCTGAACTTCTTTCGGCAGTGGTATAAATTTGGAGTAACGCCTTCGAAGATATAGTCATTGCGTGTGATCCAAATTTTCAATGCAGCTAAAATGATAATTTCCAGGGAAAAAGTAACACCCAAGAGCTGCTTGAAATTGTAACAAAATTATTTTGCTTTTTGATGAGTTGGAGGATGTTAGGCCCTATCACAGAATGGAGCTTCAGGAAGATCAGGAAGCGTAACCTTTCTCATGTGCTTTCTTATCAAAAAAGACTTTTTGGAGGAACCGTTGCACCATTCGGTGGGCTCCTTGGGTATGAGCAAAACACTATTGCTTGGCTCAATGCTCAAGATGAGAGTATTTAACAAAAAAGAAAGAAATACTACCACTATTGAGGTTCGATCCCATAGAACTACCATAGTTTAACCGTCAACAAAAAAGTATCGCTTTAAGTTAATTTTTTAGCAAAAAACTACCACTTTCGTTTAGTGACCATTTTGTTGATTTTCAACAAGATTATGACAACCGTGGCCCACACGTCAGGCCGCATGTGCCTAACGGCTAACAGAGCTTGTCTGACCTGGTCGGACCAGGTCAAAGCGGCCTTCTTCCATTGCAATGATTGATGTAATGTTGGGTCATGCTGATATCTGTTTGGTGCTTTATTTATGCATATGCATGTGTTTGCCTTAATATTATCTCGATAGTTATCTTTTGTATTCATGAGTGGTAGTATTTATCATGATGTCCACCTTGTTACCAACATATGACCCTGCATGTATGGTTTGAAGTCATATGTCGGGGGGGGGGCATCTTGTCAAAATTTTCAACTCAAATAAAACTAAAAAATCTTCGAGTCTCGAAGAACCAACACCCTTTTCATATTTGAATAAGGAGGGCATGCAGCACTCATGTCCGTAACGTTCACCAAGAGGCCAATTACTGAAACAAACTTGATAACGAACATTAATCCTCACTAACCCTATTGTCATCAACACTAAAATATAATTGGAGAAACAATGCACTTTTATTTCTTCTCCCGGAGTTCATGGAAATAAGATGGCTGTAATTTTTCTTTCAGCCTTAGAGCATCTACAACCGAACCCCTCATACCCGGCCCAATCGCCCGGACGGGCTGTCTGGACGCAAAAAGGCCAGCACACCGGCCTCCCCATATCCGGCCCAAACGCACGGACCGATCGACACTTCCCATATCCTGTTGGGAACGTTGCATGGAAAACAAAAAATTTACTATGCACACGCAAGACCTATCCATGGAGATGCATAGCAACGAGCGGAGAGAGTGTGTCTACGTACACTCGTAGACCGTAAGCGGAAGCATTTAGTAACGAGGTTGATGTAGTCGAACTTCTTCGCGATCCAATCGATCGAGTACCGAACGTACGACACCTCCGCGTTTAGCACACGCTCATCTCGGTGACGTCCACACCTTCTTGATCCAGCAAGACGACGAGGTAGTGGATGAGTTCCGCCAGCATGACGGTGTGGTGATGGTGATGGTGATGTTATCTATGCAGGGCTTCGCCTAAGCACTATGAAAATTTGATTGAGGGTGTAAACGATGGAGGGGGGCGCCGCACACGGCTAAGAGATTGTCGTGGTTATGTGTGGCGCCCCCCTCCCACATATATATAGGTGGGGGAGAGGGGAGCAGCCACGAGGAGCCCCCAAGTAGGCTGAATCCTACTTGGGGTCCTCCCGAAGCCGCGCCCCCTTCCTTATTTGAGTGCGGGAGGAAGGCAGGGGGAGGTGGCGCCCCCCCCTTTTCCTTTCTCTCATGAGGAGGGAAAGGCAGGAGGGGCCACCCTCCCCTTTCCTTCCTCATAGGGCCGGCCAGCCAGGAAAGGGGCGCACCAGCCCCCTTGTGGGCTGGTCTGTCCCCCCTTGGCCCATTAGGCCCATACACTTACCGGGGGTGTCCGGAACCCCTTCCGGTGACCCGATGACTACCCGGTGTACTCCGAAACTCTTCCGGTGTCCGAATATCATCGTACTATATATCAATCTTTACCTTTAGACCATTTCGGAGCTCCTCGTCATGTCTGTGATCTCATCTAGGACTCCAAACAACATTCGGTCACCAAATCATATAACTCATATAACACTATATCGTCAACGAACGTTAAGTGTGCGAACCCTATGGGTTCGAGAACTATGTAGACATGACCAAGACACCTCTCCGGTCAATAACCAATAGCGGAACCTGGATGCCCACCTTGGCTCCTACATATTCTATGAAGATCTTTATCGGTCGAACCTTATGACAACATATGTAATTCTCTTTGTCTATCGGTATGTTACTTGCCCGAGATTCGATCGTCGGTATCTTCATACCTAGTTCAATCTCATTACCGGCAAGTCTCTTTACTCGTTCCTTAATACATCATCTTGCAACTAACTCATTAATCACTTTGCTTGCAAGGCTTCTTATGATGTGTATTACCGAGAGGGTCCAGAGACACCTCTCCAATACTCGGAGTGACAAATCCTAATCTCGATCTATGCCAACTCAACAAACACCTTTGGAGATACCCGTAGAGCATCTTTATGATTACCCAGTTACACTGTGACATTTGATAGCACACAAGGTATTCCTCCGGTATCCAGGAGTTGCATAATCTCATACTCGAAGGAATGTGTATTTGACATTAAGAAAGCAATAGCAATAAACTAAACGACATGCTAAGCTAACGGATGGGTCTTGTCCATCACATCATTCTCCTAATGATGTGATCTCGTTATCAAATGGCAACACATGTCTATCGTTAGGAAACCTTAATCATCTTTGATCAACAAGCTAGTCTAGTAGAGGCTTACTAGGGACACGGTATTTGTTTATGTATTCACACGTGCATTGAAGTTTCCGACCAATACAATTCTAGCATGAATAATAAAGCTTTATCATGAATAAGGAAATATAAGATAACAACTTTATTATTGCCTCTAGGGCATATTTCCTTTAGTCCCCCACTTGCACTAGAGTCAATAATCTAGATTACATAGTAATGAATCTAACAGCCATGGAGTCTTGGTGATGATCATGTTTTGCTCGCGGAAGAGGCTTAGTCAACGGGTTTGCTACATTCAGATCCGTATGCATTTTCAAACTTCTATGTCTCCATCCTTGACCTTTTCACGAATAGAGTTGAAGCGTCTCTTGATGTGTTTGGTTCTCTTGTGAAACCTGGATTCCTTTGCCAAGGCAATTGCTCCAATGTTGTCATAAAAGATTTTCATTGGACCCGATGCACCGGGTATTACACCCAGATCGATATGAACTCCTTCATCCAGACTCCTTTCATGAGCTGCTTGCGAAGTAGCTATGTACTCCACTTCACACGTAGATCCCGCCACGACGCTCTGCTTGGAACTGCACCAACTGACAGCTTCACCATTCAATATAAATACGTATCCAGGTTGTGACTTAGAGTCATCCGAATCAGTGTCGAAGCTAGCATCGACGTAACCATTTACGACGAGCTCTTCGTCACCTCCATAAACGAGAAACAGATCCTTGGTCCTTTTCAGGTACTTCAAGATGTTCTTGACCGCTGTCCAGTTTCCCACTCCTGGATTACTTTGGTACCTCCCTGCCAAACTTATGGCAAGGCACATATCAGAGGTGTGGTACACAACATAGCATACATGATAGAACCTATGACTGAGACATAGTTAATGACTTTCATTTTCTCTCTATCTTCTGCAGTGGCCGGGCTTTGAGTCTGACTCAATTTCACACCTTGTAGCACAGGCAAGAACCCTTTCTTTAACTGATCAATTTTGATCTTCTTCAAAACTTTATCAAGGTATGTGCTTTGTGAAAGTCCTATTAAGCGTCTTGATCTATCCCTATAGATCTTGGTGCCCAATATATAAGCATTTTCACCGAGGACTTTCATTGAAAAATTCTTATTCAAGTATCCTTTTATGCTATCCAGAAATTCTATATCATTTCCAATCAACAATATGTCATCCACATAGAATATCATAAATGCTATAGAGCTCCCACTCACTTGTAAATACAGGCTTCACCATAAGTCTGTATAAAACCATATTCTTTGATCACCTCTGTAACACCCCGATAATAATTCTACAGTAATCTCAGTCTAATTATGCTATGTCACATACCTTGCTAAGCTTAATTGCCCTTGATACAAATAAAAATCAAATTTGAATTTGAATTTCATGTTCAATTATTATTCAAACTTCAAATATAAAATGTTTGCATTTTAGTATAAATTCCCCTGATCATTTGTGATGTTGAACCAGCATCATTTGGCTCACCAAATATTCCGTAGTAAATTATGAAGTGGCCCAATAGCACTTATGTGGAGCATTTAAATTCAAACATTATTTTGACGGATTGTAAACAGCCCCCAAACCTTGTGTTCATCTCTAAAATAATGACTTATAATTTTGTGACAAGTTTCATGTTTAATAAAACTCATTTGATAGCTTAGAAAAATAAAAAAACGGAGACCATAAAAGAAAACGGAAAAAGGAAAAAAAATGCCTAAGAAGCTACTGTGCAGATGGGCTCTATGTAGCTACAGGCTTCGGCCCAGCCCACAAAGGCTTTTCCCCCACCTCTGTACAGTGCAGAGGAGGCCATGGTGCTGTGCACGCGCGCTCGGCGGTCCATGCGCCGATGCCCCTCGTGTCGATCATCCGCTTGTCCTGGAGATGCATAAGAGCCCTCCCGACCCCGTTGACAAACCCTAGTCGCTTCATACCTCCCCATCGCCTCTCTCTCGATCTAAACTCGTGCCCGAGCACATCGTCGACGCAACACCATGGAGCACGCGGCCACCGGCCTCCCCTCGTCGCATGAAGATGTCCGGGAACTCCGTCGTGGTCGGCTCCATCACCACGCCGAAGGGCTCGAGCTAGGAGGCCTCGGGCGCTCGCCATCGCGCATCTTCCCCGCGTCCGGTCGCCGCTTCCCCGTCTCGGATCTCCTCCCTCAGCGCTCCCCCGACCTCCCGAGCACGTCATCGAGAACCGGGGTGAGATCCTCCCTCTGGTCCCCTTTTTCCCCCTTCGATTTTGTCGTCGTAGACCGCCGCACCACCGCGCCCCAGCTCCTGGTCGTCGCACCCCGTGGCCGTGCTCCCCTCGGCCCCTGGCCGCGTTCGGGCCGCGCCCTTGCTGCGCCCAAGCGCGCTCACAGCTCCGCAACCGTGCCCCCGCTACGCTTGAGCTGCGCCCAGCCTCCTCGCCCTCCTGCCCGTCGTTGCCCGCCTTGCTTCTGCTGCCGCATGCTGCTGCCTTCCCCTGCCGTTCTACTTCTGCTACTGCATACCGCTAGCGCCGCTGCCGCTGCTATGCTATGCTGTCGTTGCTGCTTGTTGTACCTGCGGCTGTGCCATTGCCTATTCCTGCTGCTATCGCTGCTTTGCTGCTGGTGCATGCTACTGCCGGCTGCTGCAGCTAGTGGCCATGGCCTAGTGTTTTGTGTGGTGTGTGGGCGTGTGTATCCTCGTGGTTCGACCACCTCGATTCCCCAGCCTCGCTGAAAAAAAAATCGCAGGAAATAGAACCCCAGGTTCCGAGATAACCCACACGTTCTCCACCTTCTCCCCGACCTGTCCATCTCATCTCCAGATCTCTTTGGCACGAACCCAGACGACCCGGCGTTCTCCTCTCCTCGCAACCGCGTGGCGCCCTCCCTATCTAGGTTGGCCATAGCCCGAGCCCTCGGGCGACGACCACCCGAGCCACTCTACCGTCATGGATTGAAGGAGGCAGCGGCGGGGGGCGGTGCAGATTCCATCTTGATTCTTACCCACCACCGTCACCTATGGAAGGAGGCCATGGCAACCAGCTGTGCGAAGCCAATCCTCCGCCTGGCAGTTATGTGTGGCTCCCTCCGCCGGAGCTTCTCTGCACATGTACGTTGTCTCGTCGGTCTCTTCATCCCTTCGGTCGGCACGCACCGGCGCTGCTGACCCGTGGTTGACCAGCAGCGGAGGCGTGTGTCAAGAGCCTCCAGCCGCTGCATGCTACATCATCAGGTTTGATCTTCTGTTAAATCCTTATCCCTTCAGTTTCCGTTTGGAACATTCCATTCTTGTTAGTGATCATCAGGGATCCCATCAGCCCTCATATTTGGACAGATATATAGGATTTTTCATCCGTGTGTGGTTCAATTGGCATATTATTAGGCATCTGATAAAATTGCCTAAAGGTGGCCGCCGAATACCATCCCCTCACCGATCAGGCCTAGAAGATGGCAAAACTCTCACCGATCAGGCTTATAATTTAGCGGCAGCGTGGTGTCATCATGGTCGGAGGAGGCAACTCATGTGGGGATGCCAAGGAGATCAATCAGAATTCTATCGCTGTTGTTGCACCAAAATATCTTTACAGCTGCTATTTTTTTTAAATATCCCAAATACAGATTATTTTGTCAATGCAACAACATGATCAATCTCAATCTGGGACAATGCATTACTCATGGTATACTTAATAATTAAGTGGAGTTCCAAAAGCGACGATGATGGTTGTGCCACCACCAACAGCAGAGAAGAAAGAGGCGTGGCAGTGGTGTGGTGCAGAAAGAGCGATAGAGAAGTGGGAGGAAACTAAGTAGCGGCATTGGTGTAAGGACTAAGGAAGAAGGGGAGAGCATGGAGAGCAAGATGGGGTTCTGGGGAAATGCGACAGGGTAGTCGCTCCCTAAGCCTATCGGCATGACCCAATTCACTCCAATTTTTTTCGGCATTGGTGTAAGGACTAAGGAAGAAGGGGAGAGCATGGAGAGCAAGATGAGGTTCTGGGGAAATGCGACAGGGTAGTCACTCCCTAAGCCTATCGGCATGACCCAATTCACTCCAATTTTTTTCCAGGTTCAGTTTTGTTAGCATTGGTGTTCACATTCTACTGTTCAGAGAAGTATTTTTCCAGGTTCATTAGTACAGTTTTGTTAGCATTTTTTTGAATGATGATAATAAAGATTTATGCCTTCAATAGATGTTCCAACTATAGGAGGATGCCAAGGAGATCAATCAGATTTCTTTACACATTAAGACATCTTCATCTTTTATTGCTACTGTTGCAGCACAATAGCTTTAGTGTCGCTATTTTTCAGAAAATATCCCAATTTACACATTGTTTTGTCAATTTTAATTTTCAAACGGAGGTTTGTTTGGTAGACATTACTTTCTAAATATAGTTAAACTTTAACAGATATATACATTGAGCAGAGTCAACTGAACATGCTACCGGCAGAAAGAGTCAATTAAAACATGATGTATTTTCTTAGTTCTTAGATGGTATGTAGGTCCTGGACTAATAATTGTAGGTGTTGACATACTATTTCTATTGTAAGAGAACTATGTGGATGATGCATCATTAGAAAAAAATGACAGAATTAGGATGGTTGTTATTCTGATGGACGTGATTACTACACTACAATGCTTCTAATAGCTTTATAGTTTTATGATGCAAACCTATGTGTTCGGGAGCCTTTTTTTTCTACGGAAATCTGAAGCATGTGGTTGAAGTAAATACTGTACGGAGAAAGAGTTTGCATATTCAGCAGCAGTGCAGGCTGCTGGTACGACAACAGAATCTGTCCAAGCTGAAGTGAAACACATACAGCAAACTGTCAATCTTGTATCAAATGAGAGCCAAAAATTGATGGTAACTTCCTTCATCTTATCAGGGCCAGATAGGAAGATCTCCCGAGTACACGGTCAAGAGGAAGCTTGGCAAATGGGGGCTCGACCATGTTTTCGTCAGCCGACATTTAGCTGGTGCAACAGGATGGTCCACATGTGCGAGTGCTCAACAGATGGGTGCTATTTTTACATGTTCCCTGCTTTCTTACTATACCCTTTGCCAAAAAAAAACTTTGGCGTCAGGTTTTGTACTCACTGATGTGAAGCCAGAGGAAAGCTAATTGCACATTTGTTCACGTTACTGTTTCTGTTTGTGGGTTGCAAGGACTTTGAGATTACCACATGTCCCCTGTTTAATTATCTATATTAAGGCGTGGCCTTCATGTGTAGCCATTTTTTCTAATAAGCAACAAGAACCTACAATCCATTGGAGTTGGATAAAGAGTGCATATGTAACAAAAGCAGCAGCGAGCCCAAGGAAGAGATGAGGAAGGACAGAGATGTACCATCGTCATGCTTTTATCTTCTTCGGGGTTGGGAGGGAGAAAGGGAAATGGTGATTTCCGGAGAGGGAACAATCGGGAGAACTCTAGTTTTTCAACGAATGTTGAAAACTGAATGAACGCCTGCTGGATAAATTACATGATCTGAAAACTTGACGCTATGTTGTTGCATATAAATAATTTATCATCCAGTATTCACCAGTCTCCCTGTGTTGTTCAAATTCCCTTCAGTGATGACAAAGCATACAGGCAACTTTGAGTATATGTTTCTTATATATCATTGTCAGATTGTAAGATGTTGACGTGTTGTCCATCTTTCATTTTCAATGTCTCCAACATAGTATGGTTTTGAAGTTTCTGCACTTGCTTTGACCAGACAAAGGCAATAACTCCAGGACTTAGCCAAATAGGAACACAAGGGAAAGAGGAATAAAAATTTATATTTGAATGGCCTGGTTAGTCCAAATCGGATGGATATCTTCCCAAGTCCTACTTATTTTGCAACATTCTATAGATTGATATGTTATGCTGATTATATATCAAATGTTCCTCTCGGCTCTCGCACAAATTACGTACTTAATTCTGAGAAAGACGGTGTGAACAAATTCCATGATAAATATATTTGTATATGAAAGAACCAACGTGTGTAGTGGCAAGGATCGAAGGGATGGTCAACACATTGATATTTTGCATGGTAGGCATAACAGAGTGAGATGTCGCACGGATAAAATGGGTTTCGAGGCGTACATGATAATTGATGAGGACAAGGCACTATTTTCCTAATGCATTGTATAGTTTACAATTGTCACCGTAACGCACGGATATTTAGCTAGTGGTTAGTTTATGTGTTAATTAGCCTAATGTGTCCACATGTGGTTTCACACTTTAGTTAAAAGGCCAGTCAATGACATGTGGTCCCTTGTTAGTTTAACCCTTAGTTAACCAATGTTTCTATTACATGCGGGCCACCAATCCTCTGTTGACTAGCCAAATTGTTTGGGTCAACCCCACTGCCATACACACTGTCTAGCAGAGTCCCATTGACAAGAGTTTTTCTATTTAAATTTTCGAATTAAATAATTCCAATAATTCTATGAAACTTTGAAAATTAATATAAAATTATCCGTAACTCGGATGAAAATACTTTATACATGAAAGTTGCCCAAAACGACAAGACAAATCCGGATACGCAGTCTGTTCGTCTGCCACGCATCCCTAGCATAGCGAACACGCAACTTTCCCCCTCCGATTCATCTATCCAAAAACGTGAAACACCGGGGATACTTTCCCGGATGTTTCCCCCCTTCGCCGGTATCACCTTCTACTGCGTTAGGACACACCTAACACTGTTACTTGTCATGTCATTGATACGTCTCCGTCGTATCTACTTTTCCAAACACTTTTGACCTTGTTTTGGACTCTAACTTGCATGATTTGAATGGAACTAACCCGGACTGACGCAGTTTTCAGCAGAATTACCATGGTGTTATTTATGTGCAGAAACAAACGTTCTCGGAATGACCTGAAACTTCACGAAGCAACTTTTTGGAAAATATAAAAAATACCTGCAAAAGATGAAGGCCAGGGGGCCCACCACCTGTCCACGAGGATGGGGGGCGCGCCTGCCCCCCTAGGGCGCGCCCCTACCTCGTGGGCCCCCTGGTGTCTCTCCGACTCTAACTCCAACTCCATATATTGTGTTTCGGGGAGAAAAAAATCAAAGAGAAGAATTCATCGCGTTTTACAATACGGAGACGCCGTCAAGCCCTAAAACCTCTCGGGAGGGCTGATCTGGAGTCCGTTCGGGGCTCCGGAGAGGGGAATCCGTCGCCATCGTCATCATCAACCATCCTCCATCACCAATTTCATGATGCTCACCGCCGTGCGTGAGTAATTCCATCGTAGGCTTGCTGGACGGTGATAGGTTGGATGGGATCTATCATGTAATCGAGTTAGTTTTGTTAGGGTTTGATCCCTAGTATCCACTATGTTCTGAGATTGATGTTGCTATGACTTTGCTATGCTTAATGCTTGTCACTAGGGCCCGAGTGCCATGATTTCAGATCTGAACCTATTATGTTTTCATCAATATATGAGAGTTCTAGATCCTATCTTGCAAGTCTATAGTCACCTATTATTTTTTATGACCCGTTAACCCCGAAGTGACAATAATCGGGATACTTACCGGCGATGATCGTAGTTTGAGGAGTTCATGTATTCACTTTGTGCTAATGCTTTGTTCCGGTACTCTATTAAAAGGAGGCCTTAATATCCCCTAGTTTTCGTAATGACCCCGCTGCCACGGGAGGGTAGGACAAAAGATGTCATGCAAGTGCTTTTCCATAAGCACGTATGACTATATTCGGAATACATGCCTACATTACATTGATGAACTGGAGCTAGTTCTGTGTCACCCTAGGTTATGACTGTTACATGATGAACCGCATCCGGCATAATTCTCCATCACCGATCCATTGCCTACGAGCTTTCCATGTATTGTTCTTCGCTTATTTACTGTCCCGTTGCTATTGCTATCATCACTACAAAATACCAAAAACATTACTTTTACTACTGTTACCTTTTGTTACCGTTACCACTACTATCATATTACTTTGCTACTAAACACTTTGCTGCAGATACTAAGTTTCCAGGTGTGGTTGAATTGACAACTCAGCTGCTAATACTTGAGAGTATTCTTTGGCTCCCCTTGTGTCGAATCAATAAATTTGGGTTGAATACTTTACCCTCGAAAACTGTTGCGACCCCCTATACTTGTGGGTTATCAAGACTATTTTCTGGTGCCGTTGCCGGGGAGCATAGCTCTATTCTTTGAGTCACTTGGGATTTATATCTGCTTATCATTATGAAGAACTTGAAAGATCCAAGAACCAAGATTTATCCCTCAACTACGAGGGGAGGTAAGGAACTGCCATCTAGCTTTGCACTTGATTCATCTTCTGTTTTGAGTAAGCTTGCGACACCTACACTTGGTTCTGCTATTTGTTCTGATATGTCGCATGTTATTGATGATGCCACTTCTGCTATGCATGATACTTATGATGAAACTACTTCTATGCCTGATACTACTGTGCCACTTGGTAAATTTCTTGATGAACAACTTGCTAGGGCTAGAGAGATTGAAAATATCGAATCTGATAATACTGATGAAAGTGATGATGAAGAATCACTTGTTATTCCCGACGGTTATGTCTTTGGTCAAGAAGCCTCTTTAGCTATTTTAGCTTTCAAAGATAGAAACGAATTTAAGAGGTTATTAGCTAAATGGAACAAGCAATCTCTAAATGCAAGAATGAAACCTGACCCTGCTTTTGCTACTTCACCTATCTGTGTTACTGATAAGGATTATGAATTCTCTGTTGATCCTAATATAATTACTTTGGTTGAATCTGATCCTTTTCATGGCTATGAATCTGAAACTGTTGTGGCACATCTTACTAAACTAAATGATATAGCTACCCTGTTTACTAAAGATGAGAGAACTCGCTACTTTTATATCCTTAAAATATTTCCGTTCTCATTAAAGGGTGATGCTAAGATATGGTTTAATTCTCTTGATCCTGGTTGTGTGCGTAGTCCCCAGGATATGATTTATTACTTTTTTGCTAAATATTTCCCTACTCATAAGAAACAAGCTGCTTTAAGGGATATATATAATTTTATGCAAATTGAAGAAGAGAGTCTCCCACAAGCTTGGGGGAGGCTTCTCCAATTACTTAATGCTTTTCCTGATCATCCTCTTAAGAAAAAAGAAATACTTGATATCTTTTATAATGGACTAACCGATGCTTCCAGAGATTACCTGGATAGTTGTGCTGGTTCTGTTTTCAGGGAAAGAACACCGGATGAAGCTGAAATTCTATTGAATAATATGTTGACAAATGAAAATAATTGGACACCTCCGAAGCCAATTCCTGAGCCTATTCCTAAACCAACTCCGAAGAAGAGGGGTATTCTATTTCTTAGTCCTGAAGATATGCAAGAGGCAAAGAAATCTATGAAAGAAAAAGGTATTAAAGCTGAAGATGTTAAGAATTTACCTCCTATTGAAGAAATACATGGTCTTAATTTACCGCCTGTTGAAGAAACATATGATTCCTTACCAATTGAAGAAACTCATGGTCTTGATAACCCGACATAGGTAGTAAAGGTAGATTCTCTCTATAGATATGATAAAGTTGAAATCCCATTTACTAAGTTTGCTAGCCCATGCTTAGATGAGTTTGATAAATTTATGGCTAAGCAAGAAGATTTTAATGCTTATTTTGGTAGACAATTGAAATACAATTCAAATATGCTTGAAAACTTGGGTGATTATATGGCTAATGTCAAAGGTGAACTTAAACTTATTAGTAAACATGCTTCTATGGTTACCACTCAAGTAGAACAAGTACTAAAATCTCAAAACGATTTGCTCAATGAATTGAATAGTAAGAATAATGATAATGATGTTAGAGTGGCTACTAGAACTGGTAGAATGACTCAGGAACCTTTGTATCCTGAAGGCCACCCTAAGAGAATTGAGCAAGATTCTCAGAGAAATAATATAGATGCACCTAGTCCTTCTAAAAGGAAGAAAAAGAAAAATGATAGGACTTTGCATGCTTCTAGTGAACCTATTACTGAAACACCTGAGAATCCAAATGATATTTCTATTTCTGATGCTGAAACACAATCTGGTAATGAACCTGAAACTAGTAATAATGTTAATGACAATGTTCATGATGATGCTCAACCTAGCAATGATAATGATATAGAGATTGAACCTGCCGTTGATCTTAATAACCCACAATCAAAGAATCAACGTTTTGATAAGAAAGACTTTGTTGCTAGGAAACATGGTAAAGAAAGAGAACCATGGGTTCAGAAACCCATGCCTTTTCCTCCCAAACCATCCAAGAAAAAGGATGATGAGGATTTTGAGCGCTTTGCTGAAATGATTAGACTTTTTGCGTATGCGATTAACTGATATGCTTAAAATGAATCCTTATGCTAAATACATGAAAGAAATTGTTACTAATAAAAGAAAGATACTGGAAGCTGAAATTTCCACCATGCTTGCTAATTATACTTTTAAGGGTGGAATACCAAAGAAACTAGGAGATCCCGGTGTACCCACTATACCATGCTCTATTAAAAGAAAGTATGTTAGAACTGCTTTATGTGATCTTGGAGCCGGTGTTAGTGTTATGCCTCTCTCTTTATATCGTAGACTTGATTTGAATAAGTTGACACCTACTGAAATATCTTTGCAAATGGCTGATAAATCAACTGCTATACCTGTCGGTATTTGTGAGGATGTGCCTGTTGTAGTTGCAAACGTTACTATTTTAACGGACTTTGTTATTCTTGATATTCCCGAGGACGATAGTATGTCTATTATTCTTGGAAGACCCTTTTTGAATACTACAGGGGCTGTTATTGATTGCACTAAAGGCAATGTCACTTTTCATGTTAATGGTAATGAGCATACGGTACACTTTCCAAGGAAACAACCTCAAGTCCACAGTATCAATTCTATTGGAAAAATTCCATCGATTATATTTGGAGGTTTTGAATTTCCTCTTCCTACTGTAAGGAAGAAATATGATATTCTTATTATTGGGGATGTGCATATCCCCGTTGAGGTAACATAGTGTTATTCAAAATTTCTCCGGTTCCATGTTATTCGGAATGAATTCGTTAACAAGACTTGATCAACCTTGTTAGTGGATTCCTTTTGATGATCATGAGATGGATGAAACTAGAAGGCACAACCTTCTGTACCCCACTTTTACTTTCTGTTATTTATATAAAATAAAATAAAAATAAATATTTTTCTGTCTGTTATCTGATTATCCGTGCAATATAAAATACCCCAAAACAAAAGTTCTCCAAATGCCCTGAAATTTAAATATGATTTTTCTAGAATATTTGAGAATATTTGGCACTCAGAACACAGCAGGCGGGTCAACCACCTGCCCACGAGGGTGGAGGGCGCGCCCTACCCCCCTGGGCGCGCCCCCTGCCTCGTGGGCCCACGGTGGCCCTCCTCCACTTATCCTTGCACCCACACACTCCTTCTTCCTCCCCAAACATGAATATCCAGCTCAAGCACGAGTTCTAACTCATTTTGCTGCCATTTTCGATCTCCTTGCTCAAAGCACCTCTCACAAAACTGCTTGGGGAGATTGTTCCTTGGTATGTGACTCCTCCATTGGTCCAATTAGTTTTTGTTCTAGTGCTTTATTCATTGCAAATTTTTGCCGCTTAGGTGACCCTGTTCTTGAGCTTGCATGTCAAATTTATATGGTCAAAAGTAGTTTTGATGCATGATATAGGCCCTAGGCACTTGTAGGAGTAGTTGCTATCAATATTATTGAGTTTGGTTTACTTTTATTTTGAAGTTACTAAAATTTTTCAGAGGAAGAAAAATGCTTAGGAAAATGTTCCAAGGTGGTTCCTCAAGGAAGCAAGGACCCATACTTGCAATGCGTGATGCTGATGAAGAGCCACCAAGAGACGCTCCAGTGCGTCCTTGTGAGTGGCCTTCTGAAAATTTTATGGATCGAGCAGGAATTAAAGAAGAATTCAATGCATATTTGTGTAACGCTGATCTTGTGAGCTTCGAGGAAGAGAAGTGCATCCAGTATCACAACCTCACCAGTACCTTTGTGAGGAGGTTTGAATTTTCAACTTCATGTAATTCTCCAACTGTCCTGTTTGATATTTATGAAAATTCTTATACTATGGACTTAGATTTTACCACTTCTTGCAAACTTCCACGATGGGGTAGTATAAGGGATCCTCGCCAATCTGAATTTAGAGATTTTCTTGCCAGCATAACTGTGGGAGAATCTAGAGATATTACGCAAGCTACCATAGGGAGCATTCACTTTCCTGCTATACATTATTTTGCTCTCTTTATAGGTAGATGCATTAATGGTAAAGATGAGGCATGTCACATGTGTGTCCCTAACCTCAGCATTCTTAGGAGTGCTGTGTTAGGAGATATGTCACACCCTGATTTTCATGCCACAACACTTAAGCTAATAAATCATGATAAAATGTGGTTTGACAAAAACTTTTGAGTATTTTGGACCTTGCCTTGATTGGAATTTGTCTGTTATTTGCAAGTGCTCTAAAAATCAAATAAATCCTCCAACTCTTATACTCATTCTCCTTGGTCCAAAACCTTTAACAATGATCATACCATGTGTATAGAACAATATAGTATTTTCTTACAAAAATAATTTGACCAAATAGTATTTTCAAAAATTAGTTTTCCAAAAACCCCTAAATTGAGGTTTGCACTGCAAGTACTTAATTAAGGGCAGTAAAAATCTTTCCAAAAATATGTTTGACTCCTATTAGATATAGGACACCCAGAAACCACAAAAATATAGTTTTGAAAGTTATTTTCCTATTTTATTTAGGCCAGAAATGGTCTTTAATAGGTTAAAATTATTTTAAAGCTTCAAAAATATTTGAGAAAAATCAGGGAAGATCAGTGGACATATATTGTCCATATATATGAGTTTCAACACATGGTCATGATCAAAATATTGGACAAAACCCTCCAGAACTATTTCAGCTCATTTCAAATATTTGAAATATTTCTATAAGAAATTTTTTCAAATAAATCCAGGAAAATTCTAGCAAGTCACATATTCATAATGTGATGATCGTGCAAAGTTTCATACCAATCAAAATAACTTTGATTCACAAAAGTGCCCCAAAACCCTCTCTGTCCAGATCCAAGTTTGAACAACTCTACATTGCCAAGTGTGTTCTTTTGATCTGAATTTTTGTGGACATGTTCAAATCCTCAAATGATGACACTACACCAAGTGGTGCATCAAGGAGAATTGATTTGCATAAGTAAATCTTGGAAATTCCATTTCTGTTGATCTCTAGGGTTTACAAAAGTTGCATTGGCAACTTTGCCCAAATGAACTCAATCTTGGTGGAACCTCTTATTTTCTCATGCCATTTGACCCTGTCAAGCCTCATGACAAGGGAAGTGCATTTGCTTGCCCAAACCTATATCAAACACCTTCTGGCAGAAACTTAAAATGCATGTTTTGTACATTTCCACAAATCTCCATGATCTCAACTTTTTCCCACAGCCTCATCTGGTCCTCCTCTACCCCCCTGCATCTTTCCCTGCCCGAGGAGCCATGATTAAGGGGTGGTAGAACCCCATTTTTCTTCTCTGGACAGCCACTTTTCCCTCCCTTTCTCATCTCTCTCCCACTCCTGGCAAGTTACAGAGCATCCAAAGCCTCCCTCCCCCTTGTTTATTGTTCCTGCAGCCACTGGACACAAGTGGACGCGCGAGTGCGCGCAGAAAAGCCGCGGATGCCGGCCAAAGACGCGCTCTGGAGCGCGAGGCAGAGTAGGCGACCGTTGACGCCGCGTCCCCCGACCACCTCGAGCCTCCCCCTTGCGCCAGTCGAGGTGCCTCAACGTCCGCAACACGCCACGGCGCTGGCCCCCTCCTTTCCCCCTCTGTCTTGCCCATGCCGCGCATGCCCAGAGCCGCCCGAGCCCGCCAATGCCGTGCGAGCTTGTGGCTCCACCCGGAGCTCGACCCGCTCCTCCTATCTCTTCCTCGAGCCCTACTCCACCCCCACTAACGCCGCAGACAAGTCCTCGCCCTCTCTCCTGGCCTCCCGAGCCATTGCCGCGGCCACCCGTGCGCCGCGTCCACGGTGAGCCGTGGGTCAGCTACTTAAGGCCACCCCCGAGCCCGATCTCTACTCCTTTGGCCCTCTCACCCTCCCGTGCATCCCCTGGACCAATCCACTCCCCTCCTCGCGCCTTCCAATCTCGTCCATGGCCGGAGCCGAGTCGCTGGCCGCCGCTTAAATTCGTGGGCCTCGACCCCTCTCTCGTCCCCATGAACACACCCACACCCTCTCATCACCACCGCCAACTCCCACCGTGCTCCATTCCCTCCTCCCCGTGCCTTCCTTGACTTGCCGAGCCCACCGTCAGCCCCGGCCCGCCACACCCGAAGCCCTCCTCTTCCCGGGCTCCCCCATGGCGTGCAGCACATGTACGGGTGCGCCGCGGCACGCTGAGTCCTCCGGTGTGCCGGGCGCCGCTGAAGGTGGCCTGTGCCGCCCGGGAGAGCGCCGGCGCCGCTCGGCCTCGCCTCCCCTTCCTCCGCTCTGTTCGAGCGGGAGGTAGGAGACGACCTGAGCCCCGGGCCCGCTCGTCAGCGACCCGGTGGGCGGGCCCCGCCCGTTTAAGTGGAGATGGACAGCGGAAATTCCGCCTCTCTCGCGCGAAGGCGTATTCCACGGAGCCGCCTCCGATGTCACCCCCAGCGCGCGCGACTGAGCTGCCGGGCCGGCCCAGTGGCGCCCTGCCATTAAGCCTCGCCCAATGCACGCTGTTGCCGCCAAGGTCCAGCCCGTTTGGGTAAAAACCTTTTTCTTTTTTCTGTATACTTGTAAAATCCACAAATAATTCAAATGATATCCAAATTTGATGATTCAAATTTCTAGGGGATCCACAAATCATGATCTATCACATGGTGCTATTTGCACATTTTTCCAGAAACTTTCTCCTCAGAAATATTTATCAAAATCCCATTTTCCATTTGTGTGATGAACTTTAGAAAATCACGAGAGCTCAAATTTGATCCAAATGCCATGATTCAAATTCCGAGATGTATCTAAGTTCATAACTTAGTTTATGAACATTGTCATTAATACTTTCTGTACCCCACAAAAATAATGAGCCATTTCTTCATGTTTGTCAACTTTGCAAATCCATAGAATATTCATTTGAACTCCAAATCCAGTGAAACCAACTCCTAGATGCTTCTAAAATCATGGTTTATTAAATGGGTGCCTTTGCTCATTTTTCAAAAATATATTTCTATACACTTTTTGCAAAACCATAAACCCCTTGATTCCATCATATCAAAATGTTTAGAAATATCCACTAACCCAATTCCAATGAAACCACTCTGGTTATTTTTCATATAACTAGAGATGTCCTAGAAAAGTCAAATTAATATTTTTAGAGCACTTTTATTTCCTGCCTTGTTATGTTGCTTATTATGGTTGCTTTCGATGATAGTTGACGAAGTAGACGAAATGCTCGGAGTTGGACCAGAGATATTTGAAGACCTCGAAGACTTCGTTAAAACAGGCAAGCAGCCCTTTGACCATGTCTATGAAACCCTTTTTATGCATGTCATATATCACTTTATTATTGTTGCATCGGGATCATGATGAGATGGTAACCACTTTGGTGGGTTGCCTTCGTTACTTCCTTGTTGATACTTGCATTGTGCATGACCCTACCTTCCTATGAGGGTGTAACACCACGGATATGATTTACCTAATATGTAATCCAACTCTTGCCGTTTCCGGCGTTAAGTTATTTTATTTTCTCGGGTTCGGATTTTTGTCTCCGTGTGTTGTTGTCATTGTCATGCATCTCATATCATGTCATCATGTGCATTGCATTTGCATACGTGTTTGTCTCATGCATCCGAGCATTTTCCCCGTTGTCCGTTTTGCATTCCGGCGCTCCGTTCTCCTCCGGTGGTCATTTCTACCTTCCTTTCGTGTGTGGGGATTAAACGTTTCCGGATTGGACCGAGACTTGCCAAGCGGCCTTGGTTTACTACCGGTAGACCGCCTGTCAAGTTTCGTACCATTTGGACTTCGTTTGATGCTCCAACAGTTAACCGAGGGACCGAAAAGGCCTCGTGTGTGTTGCAGCCCAACACCCCTCCATTTTGGCCCAAAACCCTCTCCATCATCTAGAGCGTTCGATCACGATCGCGTGGCCGAAAACCACACCTCATTTGGACACTCCTAGCTCCCTCTATGCCTATAAATACACCCCCTCCGAAATTCTCGGTTCCCCTCTCCCAAAAACCCTAGATCCACTTCATCCGCCGCCGCCGGACAAAATCGCCGGGCCGGACATTGTGTCAGCCGTCTGTTGGTTCGCGCTGCCGCCCCACTTCATCGCCCCGCCACCGGCCCGGGAGGCCCAGGAGGGGCCCCGAGGCCCATCTTCTCCTGCCGCCGCCCGGGGCCCTCTTCCCCGAGGCCGGCCACATCGCCGGTCGCCGCCGCCCGACGCGCCCCGCGCCGGCGCGAGCCCGCCGCTACCCCAGCTCGCCGGCGCTCGCCCCGCTGCCCGCCGGCGTCCGCGCCTCGCCCCCTCGACGGCCGGCGCCGCCATCCGCCCTCCTCGGCCACCACCTCGCCTCTCCGGCCGCCGTCGTCTACAGTATCTCCGGCCGCTACGGGGATTCCGGCGAACCTCGGGGCGCGTGCACCCTGGATCTGGATCTGAGATTTGAATCTCGGGGTTGACTTTTCGTCCCTAACCCTAATTTTATTGCCATGTTCATCGTGCCGTAACTTTGCATCCGTAGATCCGTTTTGGGCATATAGCATATCAAAATGTTCGTCTCAGAGAGCACATCATTTCATCTCATTGCATCATTTTCATTGGAGTTCATCTTGATGCCCGAAATGCTGTTGGAAGAGTGCTATTTGAGTTAGTTGTCAGATCTGCTCCTCCAAATAGCTATTTGTCATTTTTGCCATGATTATTGTGTGCATGCTATGCCCATGAGCTCTACATGTGTTTTGTCATATGCTTTGCCATCTTTCCAAAGGTCCAGTCCATGTATTTTTGTGATGTGTGTGGTGACTAGCACAAGCTTGCAAAATAGTGCATTCGTTAATGCTGATTTCAGGGACTTAGCAATTCCACTAAGTCCTTGGTTTGTTTATATCATTATGCCATATGTTCATATTGTTTCCTAGTGATCCGTGCCTCTTTTGAGGATGATCAGTAAGGATGTTTTGCTAATCTTGTAGTGCTCTATCCATCCATGTCTTTGTTTGCAATTATGGAGCACCCTAGCTTGAGTCAATCGAGCTCTACTTTTGCTATTTCATGAATCTGGGCAGATTGTCTACTTGTTAGCGATTTTGCCGAGGATGTTGTAGTTGATCCGTGCATGCTATGTTATTGTTCTTGCCATGTCTAGCTTGTATAATGTGTCTTCTTGATGGGTGTATGCTTAGATTGTCATGACATGCTCTGTAGTGAGTGCATCGTGCTCGTAAACATGCCTACTTGATATCTGATTTGCATGTTCCAGTTTTTCACTTAAGTCTGTGATCTGATTATGTTTTTGCCATGGTCACATGCTTGCAATTGTATTTTCTGATCCCTTTTGGCTCAAGGTCACTAAGGGACTTTTGTTAAACTCTTTGAGTAGCTCCATGCCATGCCTTGATTTGCCATGTTAAGTTCCTGAAGCATCTAGTTTTCATGCTCCAAAGTGTGCTACCTGATCTGAATTCCAGACAAGTGTTAATTTCATTGGAGTTCATCTTCATGCCTGAAATGCTGTTGGAAGAGTGCTATTTGAGTTAGTTGTCAGATCTGCTCCTCCAAATAGCTATTTGTCATTTTTGCCATGATTATTGTGTGCATGCTATGCCCATGAGCTCTACATGTGTTTTGTCATATGCTTTGCCATCTTTCCAGAGGTCCAGTCCATGTATTTTTGTGATGTGTGTGGTGACTAGCACAAGCTTGCAAAATAGTGCATTCGTTAATGCTGATTTCAGGGACTTAGCAATTCCACTAAGTCCTTGGTTTGTTTATATCATTATGCCATATGTTCATGTTGTTTCCTAGTGATCCGTGCCTCTTTTGAGGATGATTAGTAAGGATGTTTTGTTAATCTTGTAGTGCTCTATCCATCCATGTCTTTGTTTGCAATTATGGAGCACCCTAGCTTGAGTCAATCGAGCTCTACTTTTGCTATTTCGTGAATCTGGGCAGATTGTCTACTTGTTAGCGATTTTGCCAAGGATGTTGTAGTGGATCCGTGCATGCTATGTTATTGTTCTTGCCATGTCTAGCTTGTATAATGTGTCTTCTTGATGGGTGTATGCTTAGATTGTCATGACATGCTCTGTAGTGAGTGCATCGAGCTCGTAAACATGCCTACTTGATATCTGATTTGCATGTTCCAGTTTTTCAAGTCTGTGATCTGATTATGTTTTTGCCATGTTTAGATGCTTGCAATTGTATTTTCTGACCCCTTTTGGCTCAAGGTCACTAAGGGACTTTTGTTAAACTCTTTGAGTAGCTCCATGCCATGCCTTGCTTTGCCATGTTAAGTTCCTATAGCATCTAGTTTTCATGCTCCAAAGTGTGCTACCTGATCTGAATTCCAGACAAGTGTTAATTTCACTAAGTCTTAAATCTATTTACCAATTGCACTTTTGCCATGCTTGTTTGAACCTGTTAATGGATGAATTGGCCGTAGCTCAGTGTTCATCTTTTGTTCAGCATCATGAATGGATCCCTGCCATGTATTTTGATGCCATGTTTGGGTGCTTTAGCATGTTTAACTTGTTGCATTTAGATGGTTACTTGCTGTATATCGCAGACCGGTGCCATATTTGAATTGCTTGCCATTTCCAAATCGTGTCTCTGATTCCGGTGTTCTTTATATCGATTTCAACCGAAATCACGTCATCTTTCCAGTGGCACTCTTGGATTTCCAAGTTGAGGCCAGGTTCATTCATCTCTTGTCAAATCTTGCATATGCATCACATATCGCATCCCGCATAGCATACCATGTTTGCATCATGTTGTTTGAGTTTGCACGTGGTTGATTGTGTTCCGTTTGCTTGTTTGTCTTGTTTGGGTAGAGCCGGGAGACGAGTTCGCTAACGAGGAGCCCGTTGAGTTTGCTTTCGAGGATCCAGTCAACTCTGACAACTTTGTAGGCAAGATGATCATACCCTCGAAATCACTTCTATCTTTGCTTTGCTAGATGCTCACTCTTTTGCTATGCCTATGCTACGATGCCTACCACTTGATTATCATGTCTCCCAAATTGCCATGTCAAACCTCTAACCCACCATGTCCTAGCAAACCGTTGATTGGCTATGTTACCGCTTTGCTCAGCCTTTCTTATAGCGTTGCTAGTTGTAGGTGAAGATTGGAGGCCGTTCCTTGTTGGAACATTATTTTCTTGTTGGGATGTCATTATATTATCTTGTTATCTTAATGCATGTATATACTTGGTAAAGGGTGGAAGGCTCGGCCTTTTGCCTAGTGTTTTGTTCCACTCTTGCCGCCCTAGTTTCCGTCATATCGGTGTTATGTTCCCGGATTTTGCGTTCCTTACGCGGTTGGGTGATAATGGGAACCCCTTGATAGTTCGCCTTGAATAAAACTCTTCCAGCAATGCCCAACCTTGGTTTTACCATTTTCCACCTAGCCTCTTTTCCCTTGGGTTTCCGGAGCCCAAGGGTCATCTTATTTAAACCCCCCCGGGCCAGTGATCCTCTGAGTGTTGGTCCACCTCGTCAGCCGCCGGTGGCCACCAGGGGCAACTCTGGGCTGGCCTACCGAAAGTTTGGATAATCTGAGTGTGCCCTGAGAACGAGATATGTGCAGCTCCTATCGGGATTTGTCAGCACATTCGGGCGGCGTTGCTGGATTTGTTTTAACTTGTCGAAGTGTCTTGTAGAACCGGGATACCGAGTCTGATCGGAACGTCTCGGGAGAAGGTATATCCTTCGTTGACCGTGAGAGCTTGTCATGGGCTAAGTTGGGACTCCCCTGCAGGGATTTGAACTTCCGAAAGCCGTGCCCGTGGTTATGGGCAGATGGGAATTTGTTAATGTCCGGTTGTAGATAACTTGAACCTTAACTTAATTAAAATGAATCAACCATGTGTGTTACCGTGATGGTCTCTTCTCGGCGGAGTCCGGGAAGTGAACACGGTGTTGGAGTAATGCTTGCCGCAGGTTGCTCTCTATAGTTTTTCGTTCGTGCTTTGCCTTCTCTTCCCGCTCTCTTTTTCGAACAGGTTAGCCACCATATATGCTAGTCGCTTGCTGCAACTCCACATATTACTTTGCCTTACCTATAAGCTTAAATAGTCTTGATTGCGAGGGTGCGAGATTGCTGAGTCCCTGTGGCTCACAAATTACTTCCAAACCAGATGCAGGGCCTGATGACTCCGTTCCAGATGACGCACTTGAGCTCAAGTGGGAGTTCGACGAGGACTCACGCCGTTACTATGTGTCTTTCCCTGATGATCAGTAGTGGTGCCCAGTTGGGGCGATCGGGACCATGTCGCTTGTTGGGTTGATCTTTTATTTTGGCGCCGTAGTCGGGCCATGAGTGTTTGAATGATGTAATGCTATTTATGTACTTTGTTTGACGTGCCGAGTGTAAGCCAACTATGTACCTTCCCCTTTTATTATCTATTTACATGGGATGTTGTGAAGATTGCCTTACTTGCGACATTGCTTTTAGTGCGGTTATGCCTCTAAGTCGTGCTTCGACACGTAGGAGATATAGCCGCATCGAGGGCGTTACAAGTTGGTAATCAGAGCCTTCCCCGACCTTAGGAGCCCCCACTGCTTGATCGTTTTTAGCAGCCGTTGTTGAGTCTAGAAAAAATGTTTTGAGTCATTTAGGAATTATATATCGGAGAGTTTAGGAATTCTTTTTACTCCCCAGTCCCTTCATCGCTCTGGTAAGGCATCCTGACGTAGAGTTTTAACTCTTCTCTTCTCAAATTTCACAATTTTTTTAGGATCACGCGGGTATCTTGGAATCGTTCCGATGGATTTGTGACGAGAACATTGTTCTTGGTGCCTCCTGTCATTTAGGGGTTGTGGCAGTGTCCCGGGGAGTTGAGCTCCGAGGTGTTGTCGTCACAATTTTATTGTTGCAGTTCTGGAATACCTGAGTTTAGAACGCCGACATCGAAAATCTCTTTTATGCAGTTGTTGGTGAGATAACCTCGACGCCACCCAGTACTGGGGTGGGAGTTCAGGAGTATTGCCATAACTTGTATAACGGATGCTTTTCGAAGGTTGAGGTAGATGGTTTCCGAAGTTTTTCTCGGTTATGTGTTAAAGGATGGATACAGCTGGATGTAGGATTTGCTAGATTTGGGTGAGATATTATGCTTCCCCTGTATCCCCAACACCTGATTGCATAACCGGAAAGGTTCGGGAGTTTCATAGGTGGGAATTCTTGTAGCTCTAGTTCTTCTTCCACGGATATTTGGTTTGAGATTGGGATTTCTTACCGAGTATTCGTTCTTGATCCGTACCTTGTTGATTTATTCCTTTACCTAAATTCAAAGTGGCTTCTCAATTTATGGATATGTGACCATTTCAAGTGGAATGCATTCGTTCATTTTGTTCGGATGTGAAGACTATATGGTGCAATTTCACCCCGCTTGATTCAGCTTCAATTTTATCTGTCAATGTGCTAACGGTTGTCACCCTCTTCAGGATGGCTCCCGCTAAGAGCAGCAATCAGAATTAGAATCAGGATCCGCCACCACCTCCCCCCTCCTCCGGAGGCATGGCAAGCTGTGATGGCCGCAACCAATGCAAACACGCAGTTGATCATGCAAATTCTTCAAGAGCGCAATCAAGCGAACCAAGGCAACAATTAGAATCACTTTGCTACACTCAACCAGTTCCTTGCAAATCAGCCAAAGACCTTCAGCAATTGTGTTGAGGCAACTGATGCTGGCGATTGGCTTGTGGACTTGTGCAAGCATTTCGAGTGCAGTAACGTCAGGCGTGAGGACTTTGTCAAGTTCGCTTCCTTCCAACTCAAAGACCAAGCTGCAGAATGGTTCCAACAGTACAAGGATTCCAGATGAGGCCGTGTGATTACCTGGGATGAATTCCATCAAGACTTCAAAGCTCATCATATCCCTCAGAGCGTGGTTGAAAGCAAGCGTGAGGAATTCCGCAACCTGAAGCAAGGCTCTTTGTCTGTCTATGACTACAACAAGTTGTTTCAGAAGCTCGCCCGCTTTGCTAAGTAGGACGTCCCTGATGAGAAGATCATGATATACCAGTTCAGGGGTGGTCTCAGAGAAGAAGTTCAGCTAGCTCTTGTTCTCTTTGAGCCCTTGAGGTACGATGAGTTCTACAACATGGCATTGAAGCAAGAGGCTGCTCAACTGAAGTGTGATGCTTCCAAGAAGCGAGTCAGAGATGCTACTCCTTCTTCCTCTACTCAAGTGGCCAAGCAGCAAAAGTATTGGCTTCCTCCTCCTCCGTTCCGTCAGCCGTATCAGAAGAGCAAAGGTGGCAGTGGATCTTCCCACCCACCCAACCCTGGCTTTTAGAACAAGACTTCGTCTCAAGCTCCAAGATCGAGTGCTCCGTATCACCGTCCGCTTTCAGAGGTCACGTGCAACAAGTGCCAACAGAAGGGTCACTATGCCAACAAATGCTTCAACCAGAGGCGTCTCCCTCCTCCTCCTACTGTGAGATCGGCAAGTACAACTGTGGTCAAGCATAACCCCAAGCACGCCAAGTTCAACTTGATGAATGCAGCTCAGGCAGAGGACTCGTCAGATGTCATCATGGGTAACCTTCCTGTTAACGATGTTCCCGCAAAAGTTCTTTTTGACACTGGTGCATCGCATTGTTTCATCTCGAAACCTTTTGCATCTAAGCATGAGTTGACTTCCCAAGTTATGCATAAACCGCTAGCAGTTGTCTCTCCAGGTAAATGTTTGCTCGCTAACCATGAGATTCCAGATATATCTATCATGATGGGTGATTTCAAGTTTCTGGCTTCTCCAATGGTTCTTGGTAACTCAAATATTGATCTTATTCTCGGGATGGATTGGCTTTCTAAGCACAAGGCTCAGCTTGATTGTGCAGCCAGGCAGATTCAATTGACTCATTCGTTTGAGGATGTAATTGTCTTTGCTGCTCGGGATAATACAATCCGTCTGTTTTCTCTCAATGAGAAGGGTGAACTAGATGCCATCTCGCAAATCCCAGTTGTTTGCGAATATCAAGACGTCTTTCCAGAAGAGCTTCCAGGAATGCTCGCACCGGCCAGTTGAATTCGTCATCGATCTTGAGCCTGGCATGGAACCGGTTTGCAAGTGTCCTTACAAGCTCGGACCTGAAGAGTTGAAGGAGCTGAAGAAGGAACTCGATATTCAAGAGCGAATGGGTCTTATCCGACCAAGTTCCTCTCCGTGGGGTTGTGCTGTTCTTTTTATGAAGAAGAAGGATGGAACGGACCGACTTTATGTTGATTACCGTCCATTGAACAAGAAGACTATCAAGAACAAATACCCACTTCCCAACATCAATGAGCTGTTCGAACAACTCAAAGGTGCCCAAGTATTCTCCAAGCTTGATCTCCGTATGGGTTTTCATCAGATTCGAATCCGTGAGCAAGATATTCCCAAGACGGCTTTCAGGACAAGCTATGGTTCATATGAATACACTGTCATGTCTTTTGGTCTCGTCAACGCTCCTCTGACTTTCTCTCGCATGATGAACTTCATCTTCAATTCCTACACCAATGACTTTGTTTTGGTCTATCTCGACGACATTCTGGTCTTTTCGAAGAACAAGGAAGATCATGCCAAGCACTTGCGTTTGGTGCTCGATAAGCTCAGGGAACACCAGTTCTACGCCAAGTTCTCCAAGTGCGAATTTTGGCTCGATGAGGTTCTTTATCTTGGGCATATCATCTCTGCCAAGGGCATTGCAGTGAATCCTGAGAAGGTGTCTGCAATTGTGAATTGGGAACCACCTCATAACGTGAAGCAACTCCGTAGCTTCCTCGGTCTCGCAAGCTACCGTCGAAGGTTCATTGAGAAATTTTCAAAGATCGCGAAGCCTCTCTCAAATCTTCTCCAGAAGCATGTCAAGTACGTTTGGTCTCCGGAATGTGACATCGCTTTCAACACTTTGAAAGAGAAATTGGTCACTACTCCAGTTCTGACTCCTCCTGATGAATCCAAACCATTCGAGGTCTTTTGCGATGCCTCTCTCCAAGGTCTTGGTGCAGTGTTGATGCAAGAGAAGAAAGTTGTGGCTTATAACTCTCATCAGTTGAAGCCCAACAAGAAGAACTACCCCACTCATGACCTCGAGTTGGCGGCAGTTGTGCATGCTCTTTTGACTTGGAGACATCTCTTATTGGGAAGAAAAGTGGACATCTTCACTGACCACAAGAGTCTCAAGTACATCTTCACTCAGCCTAATCTCAACCTCAGGTAGACTCGATGAGTCGAAATGATTCGACAGTATGATCCAAGTATCAAGTATACTCCAGGCAAGGCCAATGTGATTGCTGACGCATTGAGCAGGAAGGCTTATTGCAACAGTCTGATTCTCAAGCCTTATCAAACCGAGCTTTGTGAAGCTTTCCGCAAACTCAATCTGCAAGTTGTTCCTCAAGGTTTCCTCGCCAACCTTCAAGTCTCTCCTACCTTGGAAGACCAGATTCACCAAGCCCAACTTCTTGATGCTATGGTGAAGAAGGTGAAGATTGGGATTGCCAAGAGTCAACCCAAGTACAGGTGCTACCGCCTTGATGACAAGGATACTCTCTTCTTCGAGGATCATATTGTTGTGCCCAAAGGTGACCTTCGTAAAGTGATCATGAATGAGGCTCACAATTCACTCCTCCCCATTCATCCTGGGAGCACGGAGATGTATCAGGACCTCAAGCAGGCTTATTGGTGGACTCGAATGAAGCGCGAGATTGCTCAGTTCGTGAATGAGTGTGATGTCTGTAGAAGAGTGAAGGTAGAACACCAAAGGCCAGCGGGTCTCCTCCAACCTATTGCCATTCCAGAATGGAAGTTTGACCACATTGAGATGGACTTCGTGACTGGGTTTCCAAAGTCCAAGCATGGCAATGATGCTATATTCGTTGTTATCGACAAACTCACTAAAGTGGCTCACTTTCTGCCTATCAAAGAATCAATCACTGCAGCTCAATTGGCGGAGCTTTATACCTCTCGAATTGTCTCTTTGCACGGTATTCCACAGGTGATCTCTTCAGACCGTGGCAGCATCTTTACCTCCAAGTTTTGGGATTCTTTTCAGAAGGCCATGGGCACCAACATCCACTTCAGCACAACTTCCCATCCTCAAACTAGCAGTCAAGTCGAGTGTGTCAACCAGATTCTTGAAGATATGCTCAGGGCTTGTGTGATCTCCTTTGGCATGAAGTGGGAGGATTGTCTTCCTTATGCTGAATTCTCCTACAACAACAGTTTTGAAGCAAGTTCGGGCAAGGCCCCATTTGAAATTCTGTATGGTAGGAAGTGCCGTACCCCTCTCAACTGGCCTGAAACCGGCGAACGTCAACTTCTGGGACATGACTTAATCACAGAGGCAGAGGAAATGTGTAAAGTCATTTGAGATAACCTCAAAGCAGCCCAATCCCGCCAGAAGAGCTACTATGATAGTAAGCACCGTGATTTGGCTTTCGAGATCGGAGATCATGTTTACCTCCGCGTCTCTCCAATGAAAGGTACTCGTTGCTTCGGTATCAAAGGGAAGCTTGCCCCTAGATACGTGGGACCTTTCAAGATCGTCAGCAAGAGAGGCGATCTCGCCTATCAACTCGAGCTTCCTTCAAACTTTGCAAATGTGCACGACGTGTTCCATCTCTCTCAGCTCCGCAAGTGCTTCAAGACACCTGAACGCACCGTCAACTTCGAAGACAATGAGCTCCAAGTAGATCTCTCTTATCGTGAGCACCCAGTCGCTATTCTTGAAGAGACTGAACGCAAGACTCGCAATAAGTCAATCAAATTCCTCAAAGTAAAGTGGTCACACCATTCCGACCGTGAAGCCACCTGGGAACGCGAGGATCACCTCCGTTCTGAGTACCTGGCGTTCTTCCAGTCCTAGATCTCGGGACGAGATCCTTTCGTAGTGGTGGAGTGTTGTAACACCCCGGATATGATTTAGCTAATATGTAATCCAACTCTTGCCGTTTCCGGCGTTAAGTTATTTTATTTTCTCGGGTTCGGGTTTTTGTCTCCGTGTGTGTTTTTCATTGTCATGCATCTCATATCATGTCATCATGTGCATTGCATTTGCATACGTGTTCGTCTCATGCATCCGAGCATTTTCCCCGTTGTCCGTTTTGCATTCCGGCGCTCCGTTCTCCTCCGGTGGTCATTTCTACCTTTCTTTCGTGTGTGGAGATTAAACATTTCCGGATTGGACCGAGACTTGCCAAGCAGCCTTGGTTTACTACCGATAGACCGCCTGTCAAGTTTCGTACCATTTGGACTTCGTTTGATGCTCCAACGGTTAACCGAGGGACCGAAAAGGCCTCGTGTGTGTTGCAGCCCAACACCCCTCCATTTTGGCCCAAAACCCTCTCCATCATCTAGAGCGTTCGATCACGATCATGTGGCCGAAAACCGCACCTCATTTGGACACTCCTAGCTCCCTCTATGCCTATAAATACTCCCCTCCGAAATTCTCGGTTCCCCTCTCCCAAAAACCCTAGATCCACTTCATCCGCCGCCGCCGGACAAAATCGCCGGGCCGGACATTGTCCGACCCGCGCCGCCGCCGCCACATGTCAGCTGTCCATTGGTTCGCACCGCCGCCCCACTTCATCGCCCCGCCGCCGGCCTGGGAGGCCCAGGAGGGGCCCCCGAGGCCCATCTTCTCCCGCCGCCGCCCGGGGCCCTCTTCCCCGAGGCCGGCCACATCGCATTGCATCATTTTGATTGGAGTTCATCTTGATCCCTGAAATGCTGTTGGAAGAGTGCTATTTGAGTTAGTTGTCAGATCTGCTGCTCCAAATAGCTATTTGTCATTTTTGCCATGATTATTGTGTGCATGCTATGCCCATGAGCTCTACATGTGTTTTGTCATATGCTTTGCCATCTTTCCAGAGGTGTAATCCATGTATTTTTGTGATGTGTGTGGTGACTAGCACAAGCTTGCAAAATAGTGCATTCGTTAATGCTGATTTCAGGGACTTAGCAATTCCACTAAGTCCTTGGTTTGTTTATATCATTATGCCATATGTTCATGTTGTTTCCTAGTGATCCGTGCCTCTTTTGAGGATGATCAGTAAGGATGTTTTGTTAATCTTGTAGTGCTCTATCCATCCATGTCTTTGTTTGCAATTATGGAGCATCCTAGCTTGAGTCAATCGAGCTCTACTTTTGCTATTTCATGAATCTGGGCAGATTGTCTACTTGTTAGCGATTTTGCCGAGGATGTTGTAGTTGATCCGTGCATGCTATGTTATTGTTCTTGCCATGTCTAGCTTGTATAATGTGTCTTCTTGATGGGTGTATGCTTAGATTGTCATGACATGCTCTGTAGTGAGTGCATCGTGCTCGTAAACATGCCTACTTGATATCTGATTTGCATGTTCCAGTTTTTCACTTAAGTCTATGATCTGATTATGTTTTTGCCATGTTCACATGCTTGCAATTGTATTTTCTGATCCCTTTTGGCTCAAGGTCACTAAGGGACTTTTGTTAAACTCTTTGAGTAGCTCCATGCCATGCCTTTATTTGCCATGTTAAGTTCCTGAAGCATCTAGTTTTCATGCTCCAAAGTGTGCTACCTGATCTGAATTCCAGACAAGTGTTAATTTCACTAAGTCAAATCTGTTTACCAATTGCACTTTTGCCATGCTTGTTTGAACCTGTTAATGGATGAATTGGCCGTAGCTCAGTGTTCATCTTTTGTTCAGCATCATGAATGGATCCCTGCCATGTATTATGATGCCATGTTTGGGTACTGTAGCATGTTTAACTTGTTGCATTTAGATGGTTACTTGCTGTATATCGCAAACCGGTGCCATATTTGAATTGCTTGCCATTTCCAAACCGTGTCTCCAATTCCGGTGTTCTTTATATCGATTTCAACCGAAATCACCTCATCTTTCCAGTGGCACTCTTGGATTTCCAAGTTGAGGCCAGGTTCATTCATCTCTTGTCAAATCTTGCATATGCATCACACATCGCATCCCGCATAGCATACCTTGTTTGCATCATGTTGTTTGAGTTTGCACGTGGTTGATTGTGTTCCGTTTGCTTGTTTGTCTTGTTTGGGTAGAGCCGGGAGACGAGTTCTCTAATGAGGAGCCCGTTGAGTTTGCTTTCGAGGATCCAGTCAACTCTGACAACTTTGTAGGCAAGATGATCATACCCTTGAAATCAGTTCTATCTTTGCTTTGCTAGATGCTCGCTCTTTTGCTATGCCTATGCTACGATGCCTACCACTTGCTTATCATGCCTCCCAAATTGCCATGTCAAACCTCTAACCCACCATGTCCTAGCAAACCGTTGATTGGCTATGTTACCGCTTTGCTTAGCCCTTTTTATAGCGTTGCTAGTTGCAGGTGAAGATTGGAGGCTGTTCCTTGTTGGAACATTATTTTCTTGTTGGGATGTCATTATATTATCTTGTTATCTTAATGCATGTATATACTTGGTAAAGGGTGGAAGGCTCGGCCTTTTGCCTAGTGTTTTGTTCCACTCTTGCCGCCCTAGTTTCCGTCATATCGGTGTTATGTTCCTGGATTTTGCGTTCCTTACGCGGTTGGGTGATAATGGGAACCCCTTGATAGTTCGCCTTGAATAAAACTCTTCCAGCAATGCCCAACCTTGGTTTTACCATTTGCCACCTAGCCTCTTTTCCCTTGGGTTTCCGGAGCCCAAGGGTCATCTTATTTAAACCCCCCGGGCCAGTGCTCCTCTGAGTGTTAGTCCACCTCGTCAGCCGCCGGTGGCCACCAGGGGCCACTCTAGGCTGGCCTACCGGAAGTTTGGACAATCTGAGTGTGCCCTGAGAACGAGATATGTGCAGCTCCTATCGGGATTTGTCGGCACATTCGGGCGGTGTTGTTGGATTTGTTTTAACTTGTTGAAGTGTCTTGTAGAACCGGGATACCGAGTCTGATCGAAATGTCTCGGGAGAAGGTATATCCTTCGTTGACCGTGAGAGCTTGTCATGGGCTAAGTTGGGACTCCCCTGCAGGGATTTGAACTTTCAAAAGCCGTGCCCGCGGTTATGGGCAGATGGGAATTTGTTAATGTCCGGTTGTAGATAACTTGAACGTTAACTTAATTAAAATGAATCAACCGTGTGTGTTACCGTGATGGTCTCTTCTCGGCGGAGTCCGGGAAGTGAACACGGTGTTGGAGTAATGCTTGCCGCAGGTTGCTCTCTATAGTTTTTCGTTCGTGATTTGCCTTCTCTTCTCGCTCTCTTTTGCGAATAGGTTAGCCACCATATATGCTAGTCGCTTGCTGCAGCTCCACATATTACTTTGCCTTACCTATAAGCTTAAATAGTCTTGATCGCGAGGGTGCGAGATTGCTGAGTCCCTGTGGCTCACAAATTACTTCCAAACCAGATGCAGGGCCCGATGACTCCATTCCAGATGACGCGCTTGAGCTCAAGTGGGAGTTCGACGAGGACTCATGCCGTTACTATGTGTCTTTCCCTAATGATCAGTAGTGGTGCCCAGTTGGGGCGATCGGGACCGTGTCGCTTGTTGGGTTGATCTTTTATTTTGGCGCCGTAGTCGGGCCATGAGTGTTTGAATGATGTAATGCTATTTATGTACTTTGTTTGACGTGCCGAGTGTAAGCCAACTATGTACCTTCCCCTTTTATTATCTATTTACATGGGATGTTGTGAAGATTGCCATACTTGCGACATTGCTTTCAATGCGGTTATGCCTCTAAGTCATGCATCGACACGTAGGAGATATAGCCGCATCGAGGGCGTTACAGAGGGTTATGCCGGTGGGAGTAGATAGGATGCTAAAGTAGTGCTACGCAAAAAGGGACGGGAATATGCATGGTGATGCAGACGAAGTATTTTCAAAAGACTTTTCAAAAACCCCATCGGGTGCCACTTATGCCCGGGGGAGATGATGAGTTGGGTAACCACTTGATGACGAAGTGGTGTACCGAGGCAAGTGTGTTTTTTTCAAAATGGACTGGTTTAAGTTGCGACCGTTATTCCAACCTTACATGCGCAACCACTCTACCCTTGTGTGGGAAAGGGCATTATTGATTACCTAGGCCGATACTAGCTTGGAGCCTGCATTACTAGTGTCGGGAGAGTTGTAGGTGCGCTCTCTCGGGACGGGGTCGTGCCAGGTAGGGCGGCCATGACTGTCTTCACAGGGCACCAGACACACCGTTGGTACCCCGTGCTTGTGGTATGTGTTGAAAATGGGAGCGAGGCTCCACAATTTTAAGATGTGAAATGTTGGGCATGGGGGTTACTGCCAATCGAGTGGACTCTATGTTAGTGTCGTCTAGGGAAAGATAGTGATCGGGTGCTTACCCCGGGTACTTGAGGTACCGCGGGTCATGGATGACACGGAAGTTCCCCGGATCTTGTGGGTAAAGTGTGCAACCTCTTTAGAGTGTAAAACTATTCGAATTGTCGTGTCCACGGTCAAGGGCAGTTGGGTAATCGCTCTTGGGCTACGTCCACATGTTTACAAACCAGTTTGTGTTTGGATAAGTGGGGAGAACTACTTGGGTCAAGTCAAAGGACTTGACATGATTGAGTTGGGTTGGAGCCCTCCCTTTATGTTGATATCTGTAACCGTCCTCTTGGTTACTTGAATTCTCCTGATGCATGTCCTACGAGTTGTTGAACATGTCATTGCACTCAAAACTAGCTTTCCGCAAAAATTTACCTATATCATGCATTGTTGTATCTTGAACCAAAACATGGGTTGCTTGCGAGTACATTCAAAGTACTCATTGGCTTGCCACTAGTTATTTTATTGGCCAGGCATGAAAGAACATGATATAATGAAGAGTACCTTGGTGACGAACATGCGAGCTAGGACGCTTCCCAGTCAGAATGCCTGTAGGGTTAAGGTAGATGGCATGGGTCCAAGTTATCGATGAAGATTTCCACTGTGAAGTTATACTCAAGACTTGACCATAATGGTCATAATTTATGTAAGACGCTCTGTATGGATGTAAGACTCATGTTATTCAGCTTTTGTGTGTTCAGTGAGCATTGATCTCTGGGATCACTGTACACGTGCATTCGGTGATCACGACTTATGAGTCGGGGTCCCCACAGAGATGGTATCAGAGCCATCCTGACTGTAGGAAGCCTTAGTTAGCATGGTCGTTAGTTAGGGTAAAACTATTTCCAAAACTATTACAAGTTTTCAAAACTATCTATACTTCTCTTCCCTTCTAAGTTTTTCTAAAAAACTAAGGTATATTTTCCCTATTGATCTCTTCCCCTTCAAAACCATTGCAACGGTCGCTAGCACCCTCAAGCCCTGACCCCGGGGTCCCTTGTAATCCTCGAAGGAGTACACCTTGCCAAACACTCACCCACCTCTTCTGAACACAAGTTTGGCGACACCACGAGAAGACGGTACCGATAGAAGATACCTTCTCAAGGAATTAGGACATCAAGACCTCAAAGATGGTGACACCCTCGACACTGCCCCAGGATGATGCAACCTTGGCCTACGATGATCAGGGCATAGGATATGCAAGATCATGATATACATCGCTAATAGGGCAATTGTCGGTGTCAAAACCGGCGGATCTCGGGTAGGGGGTCCCGAACTATGCATCTAGGCCGGATGGTAACAGGAGGCAGGGAACACGATGTTTTACCCAGGTTTGGGCCCTCTTGATGGAGGTAAAACCCTACGTCCTGCTTGATTAATATTGATGATATGGGTAGTACAAGAGTAGATCTACCACGAGATCAAGGAGGCTAAACCCTAGAAGCTAGCCTATGGTATGATTGTTGTCTATGGAGTTGATGAAGTTGTCCTACGGACTAAAACCCTTCGGTTTATATAGACACCGGATAGGGTTAGGGTTACATAGAGTCGGTTACAATGGTAGGAGATCTTGAATATCCGCATCGCCAAGCTTGCCTTCCACGCCAAGGAAAGTCCCATCCGGACACGGGACGTAGTCTTCAATCTTGTATCTTCATAATCCAGGAGTCCGGCTGAAGGTATAGTCCGGCTACCCGAACACCCCCTAATCCAGGACTCCCTCAATAGCCCCTGAACCAGGCTTCAATGACGACGAGTCTGGCATGCAAATTATCTTCGGCATTGCAAGGCGGGTTCCTCCTCCAAGTCCTTCATAGAAGATTGTAAACACCAAGAGTAGTGTCCAGCTCTGTAAAATAAGCTTCCACATATTGCCATAGAGAGAATAATATTAACACAAATCAAATCTGCTGACATGTTTTGCAGTGCGCCATCACACCACAACCAAGCCCTTTACTCGAATCGTTTTTACTTTTCCTCCTCAGCATGTTTTGCGAGGCGGTTTCCTTGGCACGTCTTGTCAAAGCAGAGATCGTGTACCCCTTTTATGGGATTCTCATCAATACGGACGTGGGTAACCCAACCGTGCCATTTATCACGGCGCTCGGGAGGCAAGTGAGTTTTATTAGGTAGGTGGGGACGCATAACCGCATCCGCCTATATAAGGGGATAAGGATCCACCCTTTTTACCTATGCCTTCTTCCTCCCTTGCCTATCCATCCCTCGCGCACCCGAGCTCCAGCGCCCAAGCCCGCACATCCCACCTCAACCTTCTCCAGCAATGTCCGGAGCGGGAGGCAAATGGATGGTCTCCTCCGCTACGGAGGGTAAAGTAAAAAAGCTAAGGAAGGCTGGATACCTGTCCAAGGACATCGCGCACCGGCTTCCCGAAGAGGGGCAGCTTATCCCCACCCCAAGGCCCCATGAGAGGGTCGTGTTTCTCCACCACTTCCTCCGCGGACTAGGTTTTCCACTCCACCCATTTATCCGGGGGCTCATGTTCTACTACGGCCTGGATTTCCACGATCTGGCTCCAAACTTCATCCTCAACATCTCGGCATTTATCGTCGTGTGCGAGGCCTTTCTCCGCGTCCGCTCCCATTTCGGCCTCTGGCTCAAGACCTTCAACGTCAAGCCCAAGGTGGTGCACGGCAGCCAGGCGGAGTGCGGAGGCGCTATGGCGGGCAAGATGGCCAACGCCCTATGGTTCAAGGGCTCTTTCGTGGAGACCCTAAAGGGATGGCAAGTCGGGTGGTTTTATATCACCGAGCCACGCGATCCGGAATGGACCGCAACCCCTGAGTTCCGATCCGGACCCCCCACGCGGCTTATGTCCTGGAAAGAGACGGGCCTGTCGTGGGGTGATGAAAAAGAGGTGACCGGATTGCAAACATGCATCCAGTCCCTGGTGAACAAGCCAGTCCGGCTTGTTAATATAATCCAGGTTATGATCGTCCGCCGGATCCTCCCGTGCCAACAATGGGATTTTAATCTGTGGGAGTTCAACCAGGCGCAGCACCAAACTCTCAACAGGCTCTTCGACACGACGTATGAATACACCTGGAGGGTGCTATTCAAGGGCGCCGAGGCTCCCGCATCCGCTTCCGAGGACCGCGGATACAGCTTGCAACGTCACGCTAGCAAGGTATGCCATCTACACCCTTCACAGGATGTTAAGCCTTTTTTCATAGTTTGACACTATGCGGGATCTAAACTCCCTTTCCTCTAACAGGCTTGGCGGGTGATAGCCGAGCCGATTAACTGCCCAGCTCTGCTGCCTGAAGATCCAGCCCCAGCTTTACTGGTGAAGCTGCTGGCCCCGGCGCCTTATGTGGTGCCGGAGAAGAAGGTCAAGAAGAAGAAGACCACGGGGACTTGAAAGAGCGCCCGCAACGCGGTGGTGTCGGACTCGTCATCTGATGAGTCTGAGGCGCCCTCCTCCCGCGAGAACAAGGAGGAGGAAGAAGAAGACTCTCCCTCTCCAGTGGTGGGAGGAGAGAAGAGGAAGGTTTCCCCAACGGGGGAGGCCGAGGGGTCTAGAAAAAGGAAGGCCCCTCCGCCGGACTACGCCCTTGACGCTGAAGAGGGCGAAGAGGAATGGCCGGACAGGGCCAAGCGTCCGGCGAAATCGTAAGTGTTCAGATACCAGAGTAACTCATGATATTCCTTTTGTTGCACAGCTTCCCCTAATGTCGAATGTGATCATGCAGCCCGCCCCGGGCCGCACTCGACGAGTCATCGAGCGGCTCCCTGGATTCATCGGACGTGAACTCTGTTCTGCCCGCTGTCTCCCCCCGCACTGCGGATGACGCTGAAGTGGCGTCGCACCAAGCTCTGGGGCAGGAGGAGGTGGTCCTGGAGGAGCCGCAAGGCGACCTCCCGGACCCCAGGAGTGAAGGGGACAAGACCCCCCAGGGCTCCAAGTCCGGCCTTAAGCCAGACACCGTGCCGGAATCTTCAACGATTCCGGACCGCGGCAGGCGAATTCCTTCCAAGAGGAGCAAGCCTTCTAAGCCGGCAGCCTCCGTCCAACCGGAGGCGCCGGACAATCTGCGGGAGGTGCTTGAAGGTGCCTCCATCGACGAGGAACATCGTACTATTATGAGTATGGTGATCCGGAAGGTTCAGTCCGCCAAGAGCGGGCTGAATGAAGCTTGCGTTGGCCTCCTAACAGGCTTTGAGGTAAGTAAAAATATGTAAAAATATTACCGCATAGACAGTAGCCCCTGATGCTCTGTTTGGCGTTCGGAAAGAAAAGCCGAATAGAGGATCTATGAAATTTCGCAGGAGTCTAATAAAGAAGTCAATATGCGTATGCAGGCTTCGCTGCTAGCCACCGCCGCACTGACTGCGGAGGTGGATACCCTAAAACAGGGACTCGAGTAGTCCGAGCAAGAACTCGGCCGTGCCAAGCAGCAGCTCGAGGAGAAAGAAGGTAAGAGATACCTTATAAAAAGGTGCCTATAGAGAGGCGTGATTGCAAAAAATAACATGATTGTACTGCTTATTGTAGGGGCCACGACTAAGGTGGCGACCCTCAAGCAGGCGTTGTCCGAGGCCGAAAAGAAAACGGCCGCGGAGCGCACCGAGCGAGAGAAACTTGGGTCTCAGGTCGGCGAGGTGCAGCAAGAGCTTCAGGCTCTCATGAAGAAACATGAGAGTTTGGAGCTTGAGTCAAAGACCCAAGCGTCCGAGCTCGCGACGGCCATTGAGACTGCCAAGTCTGCCAAGGCCGAAGCCCAGAAGGCTCTCCGAGAGTTGGAGGATATGAAGAAGATAGCAGCGGGTAAGGCATTCTTTATGCAAAAAAGAAACATAAAAGTAAACTACTTGTTACTTACCCAAATCCGAAGTTCTCCAGGGGCCTTCGCAGATCTTCCCCGCAGCGTGTCCAATGCCACCGCATTCTACCAAGCTGAAGAGGGCAGCTCGACGGAGAAGGTATTCTGGTCTCAATATGCTAAGGCCAGACACCCTGTGCCCTTGAGCGACCAGCTAAAACAGCTGGTCGAACTCCACAAGGCGGCCGAACAGGCCATGAAGGGCTTCATAGTTCGGCTGTGGCCCGAAGAGGCCTTGCCTGGGAGCTACTTCGGGCTGGTGCGGTGGCTGGTGGAGGCCTGTCCAAGGCTCGAGGTCATCAAGCGCTCCGCCTGCATCGAAGGTGCCCGTAGGGCCCTTGCCCGTGTAAAGGTGCACTGGGGTAAGCTGGATGGTGAGAAGCTTGTGACGGATGGGCCGCCGCCGGGGAAGGAGCATCGCAAGCCGGAGAACTACTATAAGGATGTTCTTGCAGGTGCCTGCCTTGTGGCAGATGGGTGCACCAAGGATGTAATTTTTGAATGAATTCGCTCGTGTTTATCCTGTGTGCTGAAAACTTGTTCATATGCGCTAAGCAATGCTTATTGAATTTAAAATATTATTTTCTGTGCGGCCGTTTATCAAAAATTGAGAGATGCCAGTCGTCGGCTTCTGCCCCCATGCCACTAGTGCTGGGGTGTTCGGTGATAATCCTGGGCGCTCTTTTTCCCATGGTTGGGTCCTTCGAGGGAGGCGCTCAGCACGACGAACCAGGCAATCGGACTATAATGCTTGAACACTCTCACTTAGCCATAGAACTTTATAATTTTAAATTTCGGCGAAGCCCCTAGTTCGGAGGACCGAGTTCGGGGCGCTATCCACGCCTTGGCTGGGGTTATCCAGCTCCTCGCTCGAAGCGGCATAAGCCTTTAGGGACTCGAAAAACCTCTCGAACAGCGACCGGTCTCTCGCCTCATCATGACAGTCAGTTTTAGCTTTCTCCACTGAGGTGCTTAACCCAGCTCAACCGGGGCACAATCGCAGTGGTTCTCCTAGTGCTACCTTAGCCAATATAGCGGAACGTAAGGTACCAAAACATAGGAGCCGGGCAAACCCAACTATTGACCCAAATCATGATTCAGTGCCGATGCATATAGTGCTATAAGTTCGGGGTGCCGCACTTGTGAAAGTGTACGGACTTCTCATGTCATGTTAATGGGTACTAAAGCCCCTGGCGTATTTTGCCGTACCACAGTGTACGGGTGCAACATGTCATAAACATATATATGAAAAGATGATAATGCAAAAAATAGGCAGAAAGCTATGCATTGTTTATAAAGAGGCTATTTATCAAAGCCGAACGATACAAGTGGTGCGATAAGCAAAAAGATATTGGACTATTTAGTATGTCCTGACCAGGGGCAGGCCGCGGAGTTGTATTCAAAACAGGTATACCGCTCGTAACAGAGACCACCTGGGAGTTCCATAATGCGGCATGGCTTGTCTGCCTCCTGGATCTTGCGTCGTTTGTGCGGCAGTCGAATTGCCGAACAGGTCGTCCAAAGAATGGAGTCCTGCAAGTAAGAAAAAGTTGAAAAAAATCCGGCAGCCCCTAGTACGTTTTAAGCCGTATTTTGGGCATGCCGTTATTGTGCCCCTTTCCCTGTGCCCATGGTATTTCAAGGGCATAGTTATGTACGCGAGGTACTAGTTTCGCTAGGTCGCGAAGGCTGGGGTTGGGGCCGCATTGCTACGCTTGCTCCGAGTGTGCCAGGCGGTCTTGCTGTAGGTTACTCCAGGCGCGCTTGGCAGTGTCTGGCTTTTTAATGGCCGGACTGGAGAACTGCCGAAGACGGCTACTTTGTACCTCCGCTGCGAGAGCCGTCATATGCTCGTCCGTATGGAGGGAGCATTCGGTGTTTCCGTTGACCGTGATTACTCCTCGAGGGCCTGGCATCTTGAGTTTGAGATATGCGTAGTGCGGCACCGCATTGAATTTTGCGAATGCGGTTCGTCCGAGCAGGGCGTGATAGCCACTGCGAAACGGGACTATATCGAAGATTAACTCTTCGCTTCAGAAATTATCCGGGGATCCGAAGACCACGTCAAGTGTTACCGAGCCTGTACAGTTGGCTTCTACACCTGGTATGACGCCTTTAAAGGTCGTTCTTGTGGGTTTGATCCTTGAGGGGTCTATGCCCATTTTCTGCACTGTGTCCTGATAAAGTAGGTTCAGGCTACTGCCGCCGTCCATGAGGACTCTTGTGAGGTGAAATCCGTCGATGATTGGGTCAAGAACCAATGCGACAAAGCCACCATGATGGATGCTAGTGGGATGGTCCCTCCGATCAAAAGTGATCGGGCAGGAGGACCATGGGTTGAACTTTGGGGCGACTGGCTCCATCGCGTATACGTCCCATAGCGCACGCTTCCGCTCCCGCTTGGGAATGTGGGTTGCGTATATCATGTTCACCGTCCGCACTTGTGGGGCAAAGCCCTTCTGTCCATTGTTGTTCGGCGGCTTGGGCTCCTCGTCGTCGCTGTGCAGCCCCTTGTTGTTTTTGGCTCTTAACTTGCCTGCCTGCTTGAACACCCAACAATCCCTGTTAGTGTGATTGGCTGGCTTTTCGGGAGTGTCATGTATCTAGAACAAGCGATCGAGTATTCGGTCCAAACTGGACGGGCCCTGAGTATTCTTTTTGAATGGCTTTTTCCGCTGACCGGATTTATAGCCTCTGAATCCGGCATTGACTGCCGTGTCTTCATTGCTGTCGCTGTTAACGCGGCGTTTTTGTTTGTTCCAACGTGTCTTGCCACTTTTGTCCTTGGTGTCCGAATTACCAGGGTTCTTTGATAAGTTGTTACTGAGAGCTAGCCAGCTGTCTTCACCCGCGCAAAAGCGGGTCATGAGTGTTGTGAGGGCTGCCATGGATTTCGGCTTTTCCTGTCCCAGGTGCCGGGCAAGCCACTCGTCGCGGATGTTATGCTTGAAGGCTGCTAGGGCCTCTGCATCCGGACAGTTGACTATCTGGTTTTTCTTTGTTAGAAACCGTGTCCAGAATTGTCTGGCCGATTCCTCTGGCTGCTGAATTATGTGGCTTAAGTCGTCGGCATCCGGTGGTCGCACGTAAGTGCCCTGGAAGTTGTCAAGGAATGCGGCTTCCAGGTCCTCCCAAGAACCGATTGAGTCTGCTGGCAAGCTGTTAAGCCAATGCCGGGCCGGTCCTTTAAGTTTGAGCGGGAGGTATTTGATGGCGTGTAGATCATCGCCGCGTGCCATGTGGATGTGAAGGAGATAATCCTCGATCCACACCGCCGGATCTGTTGTGCCATCGTATGATTCGATGTTTACGGGTTTGAAACCCTCTGGGATTTTATGCTCCATTACTTCATTCGTGAAGCATAGCGGGTGTGCGGCACCTCTGTACTAGGCTATATCACGGCGTAGCTCGGAAGAGCTATGTCTGTTGTGTTCGGCTCGGCCGGATTTGTTGTATCCGGAGTAAGGATCATCGTCACGTGCCATAGGGCGCCTGCGCGATCCATAGATCGATCTTGTTTGTCTTGCCTTCTCCTCCAGTACTTCTTGCAGGTCTGGCGCATTTTCCCGTGCCTTAGTTGAGTGGCGTCGGGGCATGGCTTGGGTGGAGGGTCGAGAGACCTCTCTGTCGCGGCCGCGAGGTGGCCGGTCTGCCATGTCATGCGCTGGTGATGTAGGTGCTTCCTCCTCTGATCGGGGTAGCAGCCTGCGCTTTGGGTAACTCTTGGAGGGGCGTTCGAGTTCATACTCTTCGGCCGCAAGGACTTCGGTCCATATGTCCGCTAGCAAATCTTGGGCAGCTCTAAGCTGCTGCTGCTTTTTCTTGAGGCTGCTCGCCGTGGCTAAAAGCCTGCGTCTAAAATGCTCTTGTTCGGTGGGGTTTGATGGTATGACGAATTCGTCGTCATCGAGGCTTGCCTCGTCTTCGGAGGGAGGCATATAGTTATCATCCTCAACCTCTTGGTCTGCCGCTCTCTCATGAGGGCTGGCTTCTCCACCTTCCTATGCCGAATCTTGCTGAGGTGGGTGTTCTTCGGCGCTGTCCGGGGTAGTATTATCTCCCGTGCCAGAATCACCATTTTTGCTTTGGCGGGATTTAGAGCGGCGCCGCTGATGCCAGCGCTTTGGCTGTTTCTTGGGGGTGTCCTCCCCCATTGTTCCATCGCCATCTCCATCTTTTGGAGTATCCACCATATATATGTCATATGACGAGGTGGCCTTCTAGCGCCCTATAGGTGCTGGTTCCTGTTTGTCTCCTACATCGTCGTCCATACCGTCGATGTCTTCGGAGCCGAAGTCAAGCATGTCGGTTAAATCGTCGACAGTGGCTACGAAGTGGGTGGTGGGTGGGCTTTGGATTTCTTCATCGTCCATATCCCATCCTCGCTGACCGTAATCCGGCCAGGGCTCTCCTGATAAAGAGAGAGACTTAAGAGAATTCAGGATGACGCCAAAAGGCGAGTGCTGAAAGATGTCTGCAGCGGTGAACTCCATTATCGGCGCCCAATCGGATTCGATTGGCAGGGGCGCGGTGGGTTTGGAGTTCGGGGAGGAGTCCGGATCCTCGGAGTCACGGATCATGCAGAGTGCAGGGCTAGCGTTCGGCTCGATCGCCTTTAAGATCGCAGCCCCCAAGGTGGCGTCCAACCGCTCGTCCTCCATTGGCGCAATGGGCTCCGAGTTAGAGGTCGGGACCGATGCGTGTGCAGCCTCCAGGACACTACCCGGAGGCGGAGCTAGATCATGCCCCTCGAGATAGTGCAGCGCGCTTGGCCGTGGCTCGAACCCATCGAAGATCAAGTCTCCGCGGATGTCAGCCGTGTAGTTTAAGCTTCCAAACCTGACTTGATGGGCAGGGGCGTAGCTCTCGATCTGCTCCAAGTGGCCAAGAGAATTGGCCCGCAAAGCGAAGCCGCCGAAGACGAAGATCTGTCCGGGGAGAAAAGTCTCACCCTGAACCGCATCGTTGTTGATGATCAAAGGAGCCATCGGACCTAACAGCGACGACACAGAGGAACTCTCAATGAAAGCACCAATGTCAGTGTCAAAACCGGCAGATCTCGGGTAGGGGGTCCCGAACTGTGCGTCTAGGCCGGATGGTAACAGGAGGCAGGGAACACGATGTTTTACCCAGGTTCGGGCCCTGTTGATGGAGGTAAAACCGTACGTCCTGCTTGATTAATATTGATGATATGGGTAGTACAAGAGTAGATCTACCACGAGATCAAGGAGGCTAAACCCTAGAAGCTAGCCTATGGTATGATTGTTGTCTATGGAGTTGATGAAGTTGTCCTACGGACTAAAACCCTCCGGTTTATATAGACACCGGATAGGGTTAGGGTTACATAGAGTCGGTTACAATGGTAGGAGATCTTGAATATCCGCATCACCAAGCTTGCCTTCCACGCCAAGGAAAGTCCCATCCGGACACGGGACGTAGTCTTCAATCTTGTATCTTCATAATCTAGGAGTCCGGCTGAAGGTATAGTCCGGCTACCCGAACGCCCCCTAATCCAGGACTCCCTCAGCCACCCTGTCCTTACCGTTGTTGTATCGGCAACCACCAGTGGATGAGAACCTCGCCATTTGGTCCGCCTCACTATAGTGAGCAGGAAAACGGTTCTCTTTGTCCCCCGCTCTTGGTATCGATGTTGTCATCGACATAACTGATAGGTTGGACCTCTACTATGCCTTGTTAATGTCATTGCATAAATGATTGCTTACCCAAAACCCTTGACGCCTTAAAAGGAAGAGATCGTCATGATTAAGAAGACAACAGAAGACCGAGTCAATGCCAGCTACGAGGAGCCACCTTCACCCCATCACCTCAACAGGCGAGGAGTTGTTGAAGACTCTTCACGCTCAACCCAGATTGTTTCATCGAACAACTACACGAGACGTAGCAACACTTGAGGAAAACTCAGAAGACTGCACGAGGCACAAGGCACGACTACTGAGTCCGAGAACCCCTAGGGCAGGATGAGTCATGTACCCCCTATGCGCAGTCGAGTCCGTATGATGGTTCAAATAGAACCATGATTTTGTGCTGCTTGTTTTTATTTGTTTGTGTTATAAGATAGGTCGCAACTTTTGCCCTAGGCAACAAGTACGCGACTATATCACCTGCCGTATTTTGTTGTTGGTGTTTGGCCCTTTTTGGCACTTGTTTGTTTGCACCTGCACTATAGAACCCCCTTAGGCATCCCCATCTATGCCACTTTTCTCTCTCATCTCTCTCATCAACTAAAGATCGGCAAGACAAGATACACCAAGGATTCTACTTCGGCAACCAATTAGCATTGAAGACTTTTGCTACGACCTCCTCGACCAAGTGCAACCCCGTAGAGTTATGTACCCCTCAAGACTGGAAACCCATCCCTATACCCATCGAGACTTCACAAGATACCCCATCTCAAATCCTTAACCGTGTGCTTAACCCGCAGTATTGCAAGAGAACCAGTTAAGCCTTCGCAACCTTGCACAACACTGGGTTCATTATGGAACTAGTGGACATAGTGGACGAGCACATTGTCATCTTATGATAGCACCAAAACTGGCAATGCCATTGGGAAGACCTATTTGAGGATATAGGAATAGAGGACAAATGACTTGATGAGGTTATATCAGTGACCTTGAGGAATTATCCGAGACTCTTTGGTGGATTATAAGGCTTTCATGTTGATAGATGAACTTGGCGGGATCATGTCAATAGAGAAGCATAGCTTCATTACCCCTGAGTAAATTGGATTTGTAGGACGATTATGATCGCAAGCTAAAACTCCTGGAAGTATTAGGTTTTGACTTAGCCAAGGGGACATTCATGGAAGATAGTTGGCATTACGGTATTGACTTGGGGGAAGCATATAGGAATTCTTGTTGGACATGAGATTCGGATTTAAGTAGGTGATCCTAGTTGAGTATAGATGTTGAGTAAGTCTGCATGGTTCGAAGTAAATTGGATTTAGATTAAAGGTCTCGATCATGATACCATGTTCTCGGTGGATGGTAAACTAGGAGATTGGATAAATTGTTGGAGTTGATTTAGGGATCTATATACGCCTGACCTTGGAGTTTACTTGACCATGATAATGGAAATTGGTGGAGTGACTATAGTAGGGGTAGCCCTTTCCAGCATTTGGGGATTGTATGACATAAGAAGATCATGTGGAACACCATATACATTGGATTGGTAGAATTAATGAATTATGTAGTTAATGGGCTTTTGGAGTTGATTCATAAGAAGGAAACAAGATCTTGGAGTGGCATACGACGTGTTTCCTTAGGGTAGAAATGCCTTAGACCTTGGAAGAGTAGGCTGAGCACTTGGATTGTCATGTTCAAGCTAGTAGCTTGTATGTTCTACCCATGGATTTTTAGGGGTAGACATACATATGAGTTTGGGGATTGTAGACATATATGATCCTGTTAAACCTCCTCTCAGAAGTCCTGAGAATAATAATAGCATGAGTGATGATTGGAGCTGACCTACAAGAGTTGATGCTTTCGGTGGTATAAGGTTATTTGTTTAAAGGACTAGATAGAACAATTGGCATCTCAGGAACCGTGCTTAAGGATAAGGTGACAAACGTTCGCTCGCACACTAGAATCCCTGAAACCCTTAAGCCCTACCAAGCCACAACATGGTTGGGTCCTGACCTTGGGCCTTGAATCAGGGTCGAGAAGACCTTGGCCAATACTCAACCGTGACCACCACCAATGCCTCAGCCCACTCTACGTACCCCATATGCTTCATAGAGTACTTAGGCAAGTTAGTTATCATCTTTAATTGAGGACATGCGTGTCCACCTGAAGATGGAAGAAGAGTTGTTCAGCTGGTTAGGGAACATCTAAAGACCGCCATGTCAAGGAGGAAGAGCTATACCAACCACCATCGTCAAGAAGTGAACTTCCTCATCGAAGACCGCGCATATCTGCAAACCACTCCTATTAAAGAAACCAAGCATTTCCATGTCAAAAGGAAGCTCACACAAAGATTTAACAACCCCCTCTGAGATCGCTACAAAACGAAGAGAAGACAGTTACCAGCTGGAGTTACCACATGAGTTACCCACTGTGCACAACATGTTTCCACATGACACAACTCCGAAAGTGTTTTCGACTTCCTAACTAGCCCGATCTCTACGAGGGCATCGATCACCGAGCCATCGACCCCCAACCCAATCTAACCTACCGCGAGCCACCCATTAGCAACCTAGACCAAGAAGAACGTCATACGCGAAGCCACACCCTCAAGCACTCCAAGGATACAATGGAGCACTACACGGAAGCAGAAGCAACATGAGGATTTGAAGACTACCCCAGATCCAAGTTTCTGTATCCCTTTCCGCGCCTAGTCTGGGAATCTCGGGGACGAGATTCTTGTAAGGGGGGTAGGTCTGTCACACCCTGATTTTCATGCCACAACACTTAAGCTAATAAATCATGATAAAATGTGGTTTGACAAAAACTTTTGAGTATTTTGGACCTTGCCTTGATTGGATTTTGTCTGTTGTTTGCAAGTGCTCTAAAAATCAAATAAATCCTCCAACTCTTATACTCCTTCTCCTTGATCCAAAACCTTTTCCCAATGATCATACCATGTGTATAGAACAATATAGTATTTTCTTACAAAAATAATTTGGCCAAATAGTATTTTCAAAAATTACTTTTCCAAAACCCCCTGAATTGAGGTTTGCACTTCAAGTACTTAATTAAGGGCAGTAAAAATCTTTCCAAAAATATGTTTGACTCCTATTAGATATAGGACACCCAGAAACCACAAAAATATAGTTTTGAAAGTTATTTTCCTATTTTATTTAAAGGCTTTTTCTTTAGGCCAGAAATGGTCTTTAATAGGTTAAAATTATTTTAAAGCTTCAAAAATATTTGAGAAAAATCAGGGAAGCTCAGTGGACATATATTGTCCATATATATGAGTTTCAACACATGGTCATGATCAAAATATTGGACAGAACCCTCCAGACCTATTTCAGCTCATTTCAAATATTTGAAATATTTCTATAAGAAATATTTTCAAATAAATCCAGGAAAATTCTACCAAGTCAAATATTCATAATGTGATGATCTTGCAAAGTTTCATACCAATCAAAATAACTTTGGTTCACAAAAGTGCCCCAAAACCCTCTTTGTCCAGATCCAAGTTTGAACAACTCTACATTGCCAAGTGTGTTCTTTTGATCTGAATTTTTGTGGACATGTTCAAATCCTCAAGTGATGACACTACACCAAGTGGTGCATCAAGGAGAATTGATTTGCATAAGTAAATCTTGGAAAGTCCATTTCTGTTGATCTCTAGGGTTTACAAAAGTTGCATTGGCAACTTTGCCCAAATGAACTCAATCTTGGTGGAACCTCTTATTTTCTCATGCCATTTGACCCTGTCAAGCCTCATGACAAGGGAATTCCATTTGCTCGCCCAAGCCTACATCAAACACCTTCTGGCAGAAACTTAAAATGCATGTTTTGTACATTTCCACAAATCTCCATGATCTCAACTTTTTCCCACAGCCTCATCTGGTCCTCCTCTAATCCCCTGCATCTTTCCCTGCCCGAGGATCCATGATTAAGGGGTGGTAGAACCCCATTTTTCTTCTCTGGACAGCCACTTTTCCCTCCCTTTCTCATCTCTCTCCCACTCCTGGCAAGTTACAGAGCATCCAAAGCCTCCCCCCCTGTTTATTGTTCCTGCAGCCACTGGACACAAGTGGACGCGCGAGTGCGCGCGGAAAAGCCGCGGATGCCGGCCAAAGACGCGCTCTGGAGCGCGAGGCAGAGTAGGTGACCGTTGACGCCGCGTCCCCCGACCACCTCGAGCCTCCCCCTTGCGCCAGTCGAGGTGTCTCGATGTCCGCAACACGCCACGGCGCTGGCCCCCTTCTTTCCCCCTCTGTCTTGCCCAAGCCGCGCGTGCCCAGAGCCGCCCGAGCCCGCCAATGCCGTGCGAGCTCGTGGCTCCACCCGGAGCTCGACCCACTCCTCCTATCTCTTCCTGGCGCCCTACTCCACCCCCACTAACGCCGCAGACAAGTCCTCGCCCTCTCTCCTGGCCTCCCGAGCCATTGCCGCGGCCACCCATGTGCCGCGTCCACGGTGAGCCGTGGATCAGCTACTTAAGGCCACCCCGAGCCCCATCTCTACTCCTTTGGCCCTCTCACCCTCCCGTGCATCCCCTGGACTAACCCACTCCCCTCCTCGCGCCTTCCAACCTCGTCCATGGCCGGAGCCGAGCCGCCGGCCGCCGCTTAAATTCATGGGCCTCGACCCCTCTCTCGTCCCCATGAAAACACTCACACCCTCTCATCACCACCGCCAACTCCCCCCGTGCTCCATTCCCTCCTCCCCGTGCCTTCCTCGCCTTGCCGAGCCCGCCGTCAGCCCCGGTCCACCGCACCCGAAGCCCTCCTCGTCCCGGGCTCCCCCATGGGCGTGCAGCACATGTACGGGTGCGCCGCGGCGCGCTGAGTCCTCCGGTGTGCCGGGCGCCGCCCGAGGTGGCCTGTGCCGCCCAGGTGTGCGCCGGCGCCGCTCGGCCTAGCCTCTCCTGCCTCTACTCTGTTCGAGCGGGAGGTAGGAGACGGCCTAAGCCCCGGGCCCGCTCGTCAGCGACCCGGTGGGCGGCCCCCGCCCATTTAAGTGGAGATGGACAGCGGAAATTCCACCTCTTCCGCGCGAAGGCGTATTCCACGGAGCCGCCTCCGACGTCACCCCCCAGCGTGCGCGGCTGAGCTGCTGGGCCGGCCCAGTGGCGCCTTGCCGTTAAGCCTCGCCCAATGCACGCTGTTGCTGCCAAGGTCCAGCCCGTTTGGGTAAAAACCTTTTTCTTTTTTCTGTAAACTTGTAAAATCCATAAATAATTCAAATGATATCCAAATTTGATGATTCAAATTTCTAGGGGATCCACAAATCATGATCTATCACATGGTGCTATTTGCACATTTTTCCAGAAACTTTCTCCTCAGAAATATTTATCAAAACCCCATTTTCCATTTCTGTGATGAACTTTAGAAAATCACAGAGAGCTCAAATTTGATCCAAATGCCATGATTCAAATTCCTAGATGTTTCTAAGTTCATAACTTAGTTTATGAACATTTTTATTAATACTTTCTGTACCCCACAAAATAATGAGCCATTTCTTCATGTTTGTCAACTTTGCAAGTCCATAGAATATTCATTTGAACTCCAAATCCAGTGAAACCAACTCCTAGATGCTTCTAAAATCATGGTTTGTTAAATGGGTGCCTTTGCTCATTTTTCAAAAATATATTTCTATACACTTCTTGCAAACCCATAAACCCCTTGATTCCATCATATCAAAATGTTTAGAAATATCCACTGACCCAATTCCAATGAAACCACTCTGGTTATTTTTCATATAACCAGAGATGTCCTAGAAAAGTCAAATTAATATTTTTAGAGCACTTTTATTTCCTGCCTTGTTATGTTGCTTATTATGGTTGCTTTCGACGATAGTTGACGAAGTAGACGAAATGCTCGGAGTTGGACCAGAGATATTTGAAGACCTCGAAGACTTTGTTAAAACAGGCAAGCAGCCCTTTGACCATGTCTATGAAACCTTTTTATGCATGTCATATAGCACTTTATTATTGTTGCATCAGGATCATGATGAGATGGTAACCACTTTGGTGGGTTGCCTTCGTTACTTCCTTGTTGATACTTGCATTGTGCATGACCCTACCTTCCTATGAGGGTTATGCCGGTGGGAGTAGATAGGATCCTAAAGTAGTGCTACGCAAAAATGGACGGGAATATGCATGGTGATGGAGACGAAGTATTTTCAAAAGACTTTTCGAAAACCACATCGGGTGCCACTTATGCCCGGGGGAGATGATGATTGGGTAACCACTTGATGACGAAGTAGTGTACCGAGGCAAGTGTCTGTGTTTTTTTCAAAACGGATTGGTTTAAGTTGCGACCGTTATTCCAACCTTACATGCGCAACCACTCTACCCTTGTATGGGAAAGGGCATTATTGATTACCTAGGACGATACTAGCTTGGAGCCCGCATTACTAGTGACGGGAGAGTTGTAGGTGCGCTCTCTCGGGACGGGGTCGTGCCAGGTAGGGCGGCCATGACTGTCTTCAGAGGGCACCGGACACACCGTTGGTACCCCGTGCTTGTGGTATGTGATGAAAATGGGAGCGAGGCTCCACAATTTTAAGATGTGAAATGTTGGGCACGGGGGTTACTGCCAATCGAGTGGACTCTATGTTAGTGTCATCTAGGGAAAGATAGTGATCGGGTGCTTACCCCGGGTACTTGAGGTACCGCGGGTTGTGGATGGCACGGAAGTTCCCCGGATCTTGTGGGTAAAGTGTGCAACCTCTACAGAGTGTAAAAATATTCGAATAGCCGTGTCCACGGTTAAGGATAGTTGGGTAACCGCTCTTGGGCTACGTCCACATGTTTACAAACCAGTGTGTGTTTGGATAAGTGGGGAGAACTACTTGGGTCAAGTCAAAGGACTTGACATGATTGAGTTGGGTTGGAGCCCACTCCCTTTATGTTGATATCTGTAACCGTCCTCTTGGTTACTTGAATTCTCCTGATGCATGTCTTACGAGTTGTTGAACATATCATTGCACTCAAAACTAGCTTTTCGCAAAAATTTACCTATATCATGCATTGTTGTATCTTGAACCAAAACATGGGTTGCTTGCGAGTACATTCAAAGTACTCATTGGCTTGCCACTGGTTATTTTATTGGCTAGGCATGAAAGAACATGATATAATGAAGAGTACCTTGGTGACGAACATGCGAGCTAGGACGCTTCCCAGTGAGAATGCCTGTAGGGTTAAGGCAGATGGCATGGGTCCAAGTTATCGACGAAGATTTCCGCTGTGAAGTTATACTCAAGACTTGACTATAATGGTCATAATTTATGTAAGACGGTCTGTATGGATGTAAGACTCATGTTATTCAGCTTCTGTGTGTTCAGTGAGCATTGATCTCTGGGATCACTGTACACGTGCACTCGATGATCACGACTTATGAGTCGGGGTCCCCACAAGATAAATCTTATAATTTGGGAGCCATTGTTGCACGTAGGTTGCATCTTAATAGATTTAATGGAGATTTCTTTGGGGGAATTTATGCAACCCGCATAGCTAATTTTCTTGGTATAGCCATACGCGTAGATGATATTGAATTACCTCCTGCTTACCTAGACTTTAATGCTATGGTTCACCACCAGTTTGTCGAGAGGAATGAATCACCTCTCCAGTATCGAGTAATATTTGACATACGCCGTGCTGTCCATATTACTCTCCCTGCTCCTGCCTTCTTTGATCATCAGGCAAAAGGAGGATATACTATTACAAGAGAGGAGGCAGATGAGTACGAGAGGAGAGCAGAGGCCGCTCAGTGCCACGCTGCAGCTCAGCAGGCGATAGCCGCTGCATCGCAGTACGACCCCAGCTACTATTATGGATATCCGCCAGGCCAGCCGTGGCCATAGACCAACTTAGGCCAAAATCCTAAGTTTGGGGGAGTACGTATTTCCCACCGACATTACATTTATGTTCACACACTCATTGCTAGATGTCGGTGCTCATACTTTTTCATTGTATCATCCATGCTAGTTTAATTTCCTTTTTATGTTTCCTTCTTGTGTGTTTAATAAACCTTAAGAAAAACCAGAAAAAAATTAGTTGTAGCTTCTAGCTAGTTTTAATTTCCATGCTTGTAGTAGTAATTAAAAAGAAACCCAAAAATATTTCCTATTCTTCTATTGCTTGTTGGGAGCTTTCCCGTGTAAATAGTTTTATTTCTTTTCTTTTCTTTGGGGGTCGATAGGAGAAGACCACAATTGAATTGTTGAAGTGGCTCTTATATGCATTATTGTTGATCTGACAAAAGAGCCCATATTGCCTTGTCTTCTCCTGTTTATTGAATGCTTGCAGATTACAGCTTAGTCCAATGCACGCGCACTATTATTATTATTCACATCGTTCGGTCGTGCAAGTGAAAGGCAATTATGACGATATATGATGGACTGACTGAGATAAGAAAAGCTGGTATGAACTCGACCTCTTTTGTTTTTGTAAATATGATTAGTTCATCGTTCCAGATTCGGCCTATTATGAATAAACATGTTTGCAATGACAACTAGAGATCATAGTTTCTTGTGACATGCTTGACTAGCTATGAGTTATAATGGTTTACCTTGCGTGCCAACATGCTATTGAAATGGTTATGATGTGGTATGATAGGGTGGTGTCCTCCTCTGAATGATTTAAGTGACTTGACTTGGCGCATGTTCACGCATGTAGTTGAAACAAAATCAACATAGCCTTCACGATATTTATGTTCATGGTGGATTATATCCTACTCATGCTTGCATTCGGTGTTGATTAATTTTAATGCATGTTCATGACTTTTGTTGCTCTCTAGCTGGTCGCTTCGCAGTCTTTTGCTAGCCTTCACTTGTACTAAGCGGGAATACTGCTTGTGCATCCAAATCCCTTAAACCCCAAAGTTATTTCACATGATGTAACGCCGCAAGACCGGAGCTTCAGATGCCTTCCAGGCTTTCCGGGTTTCGTTGTGTGTTTTGTTTCGTCTCTTTGCTTTCATCATTGCATCATGTTGCATTTCATCATGTCATCATGTGCATTGCGTGTTTTTCGTACATATTAAGTTGTTGCATATTCCATGCATGAATCTTGCTTCATCACCTTCTCCTTCCCTCTACTTCCTTCTTTGACAAGTGTCATGAATTGTTGATTCCATACCTTTCCTAAACGGTGTTCTCAAATTCCTATGTGAATACTAATCTTTCTCGATCATCGAGCTTGTCATCTAAATTTCTTCTCAACCGGCGTGTTTCTCTTCAAGTGGATCCAATTTTTTTCTACATCCGCAAGGTCAATTATTAGTTCTTCTCAACGGTGCTCATCTCATCCGTCCCAAGATGCCTTTGTTTTTCCCACCCTCCCACCCTTTTCCTTCAAGGATTCAGATTTCTTAATCAAGTATCCATCTTATTGATGTGAAGTCTTTCCATTCTTTTCCGTCAATGTTCTTATCCGGTGATTCTCATGAAGATGCTAAGGGAGCTTCTAGTTCATCTCTCTTCATTCTTGTCTTCTCTGATGGTTTCAAATCAAGATTTTGGTGTTGATCATACCCGTTTCCTCGTTTCAAATGCCTTCTCTTGCCGGTGCACCTCATAACCATTCATTTCTCGCTATTCATTTATTCCGGAGTGCTCAAGATATCTCGAAGATTCGTGCTTACACTCTGCTTTCGTTCAAGCTCTTTCGAGGATGTTCCCTCATTCAAGTCATTTAATTCAACCGGTGCTTTCTCTATTTTGAATCGTTCAACAGTGTTTCTTTTGAGTGGGCCCTAACCCACAGGTCTTTTCCCAGGATCTTACCTGACTCTTCTTATTCTCCCGGAGCTAGCCTAAATTCTTTCGAAGTTTGGCGTAAGAATGATTTATCATCAGTCAAATGTCTTTCTCCAAGATCTTCCAAATTCTTTTCATCATTGGTTCAATTTTTCTATTCTTCTTTATTCCGGAGTGTCTCAACAATTCATGGTGGTGTTTCTCGTCGTCATTCTCGGATTTTGAAGACCGAAGAAGAGATTCTTCTTTCAACCTTGCTCCATTCTCTTCAAGATTCGTGATTCTAGCTTGTTGCCATCCTCTCATAATTGTTTTCGATTGTGAGAATTCTTTTCATCCATCCAGAGCAATTCAAGAGTCTTCTCAATTTGTTATCCGGAGGCCATCTTTTGAAATATCATTCATTCCAGCTTTCAGCTCTCGTTATCCAAATCTTACCGGTGCATCGTTCAAATATCCTCTAATCAGTTCATGACCCCTTCATTCTCATGTATCTAAATTCCCTTAGGTATCTTCATTCGTTTTCCAATTCTTCCCGGTGAATTGTGCTTTTGCTACTTTCATGTTCAATTATTATGGTGTTTCATTCAAGATTTCTCTTCCATCGTTATCATATCAATTTATTCGTTGTTTCAATCCTACCGGTGGTTCATTGAAGACCTTTCTCAAGTTTATGCTATATCTCTCTTAATAATTTTCAACGAGAATAAGTAGTATGCCAAATCCGTTTGCTCGTCATCAATTAAATTGGTGAAGGATACGCATAACGTAATTCTTATTATTGTTTCATCCAAGTGATCTAATTCTTGCCTTCTGGAGTGGTTCATCATATCACATTCTCGGTTCGAGATGCTTTATCTTTTCTTTTCCAATAGTTCCAAGCTCTCACAATTATATCACCACAGAGATCCATCTAATCATTGCAAGTCTTCGCCATGTGTTTTCAACTTCTCTTTCATTTCGATTGATCATTCTTTTGTTACCAAAGTTTTTCATGGAGGCTCAACATGGTGGTTCATCAAGGATTCTTTTCATTCTTCAATTTGATCTTCAAGATTTCTATCGGAGTTATGATACGCCAAGCTATACTCAAAAAAATAAACATGGTGCCCAACACATGTTTTGTTTTGAGGAGTTCAAGAATTCTTAATCTTGCATTCCAAAGTGCAACTCTTTCATATCTCTTCTTTTGAGGTGGTGTTATGTCATTGTTGATAATTTCTCTTCGTGTTTCATGATTCACAAGTTTTCAAGAGTGACATATCTAAATCCATCATTTTCTCTTCGTTCAAGAGATCCTTTCAACCCACCAATCTCTTCGTTGGAGTTATCTTGTGTCAAGTTTCACTTAAAGCCTTCCCTAAGGATTGTTGCTATTTACGGTGCTCATAAATGACCCAAGTTCTTCTTTTATCCTCCCGGTGAAATAGTTTCTTGTCTTCTTGCTCATATCAATCCAATCTATCGTTTTCCATTAGTGGCAGAATTTCACCTCATAGTTTTGAGATGTTCTCCATAAGCCCATTACAAGCTTACTCTTTTCGTTGTTGGTTTCCAACAACTTCGTTCGACCCTTCTCCTAAGGATGCCTTTTCAAGCTCTTGTGTGGCAGAAGTTGGCATTTTCTTCTCCATTCTTTTATTTCAATTATCTTTATTCTATTCTTTCGTTCCGGAGGCATTGTGATGTTGTTCTTTTCACCCATCATCTCGTTTTGTCAAAGATCATGTTCTTCTCGTGCTTATCCTTTTAACCGGAGTGTTGTGTCTATCATTCCTCTTCTAACCGGACTCTCATCCAAGTGCTTTCATTTTGCCAAGCTCATATTCTTTACCTTCCATTTCCAACCAGAGTGTTGTCGTAATTGATCCTTATCGCTCCTTGTACATATCGTTTCTAACGGAGTGCTTGCATGTACTTCTTGTCCATTGCAACCCTTTTTCTTATGTCTTTCAACCTACAAGGTTCTAGTAATGTTCCTTGTTCCTCTTTTCTAATGGAGTGTTTTCAACTTTGTTCATCTTCGTTGTTTTCTTTCTTTCAATTTGTTCAACCTCGGAAGGTTCTTTGGTTTCACTCATTGGTCATAGAAGCAACTTAGTTTTACCTTTTCTCTTCCTGTTTTACTCCGGTGCCATCCTAGATCTCGGGACGAGATCCTCTCGTAGTGGTGGAGTGTTGTAACGCCGCAAGACCGGAGCTTCAGATGCCTTCCAGGCTTTCCGGGTTTCGTTGTGTGTTTTGTTTCGTCTCTTTGCTTTCATCATTGCATCATGTTGCATTTCATCATGTCATCATGTGCATTACGTGTTTTTCGTACATATTAAGTTGTTGCATGTTCCATGCATGAATCTTGCTTCATCACCTTCTCCTTCCCTCTACTTCCTTCTTTTGACAAGTGTCACGTTCCCTTCTCTTCCAATGTTCATCTTTGCCTCAATATTCTAACACCATGCACCCACCCTCTCTGTCAGAATTCATCCATTTCAAAGTTGTTTTGGTCAGGTTCAAAAATTATTGAAGTTTGAGAATAATTCAAACTCTAATTATTTTTCTACCTTCTAAAAATGCCAGAGCAATTTATTCAAATCCTACATAAATCCACGGTTCTAGATATACATTTATATATCTCTTATACCTAACAAAAAACCCCTGAATTTTTCCCCTTTGTTGATTGTTTATTTATATAAACAAAAAAATTAACAAAGGAGAAGATTTAGGGAGAGAGAGAGAGAGAGCCCAACCATGCCACTTGGGCCTCCTGCAGCCCACCAGCCATGCCCAACAAGGCCCCGACCTAATCCATAACTCCATCGATCCCTACTCCTCGTCTCCTCCACCAGCGCCGCCACCTCTCCTCCTCTCGATCCCATCTCCATCTTCCTCTCCTTCCTGTTCGTCCGTCTCCTGGTGCCGGCCATGCCGCCAAGTTCGCCTCACGCCCTGCTGCCCCATCGTCCTCGCGCAGCCGCAAGGCAGCCGGAGCGCCAGCTCCCATCGGCAACCACCTCCGCCATCCCTCTTGGCCCGCTGCCTTCGCCAAGTGCTAGCGCAGCCTCGCCGCATCCTGCCGTCTCCAGCGCCGCACCACCGGAGCTGCTCTTTCCCCGCGACCCAGAGCCCCAAGCACCACGTCGTCTCCTCTGATACGCCCGCACCTTGCCTGCGACTTCTCCGCGCCGGCGACCTCCATCGCACCTGCCTTCTTCGTCCAGCCGCCGCACCGCCATGCTCCAGCGCCGCCTCGAGCTCGTCATCCTCGACCTCCATGCCGTCCCAGAGTACCTCGCCCGCTACTGCACGGTCCAGCCTACTGATTCCTTTCCGCTGCAATGGACATCCACCTCGTCTACCTCCTCCCGTCGGCCCTCTATGCTTGGTGCCGTTCTGCCATCTCCGGCCTCTGCTTCGACCCACCGCGACATCCCCGAGCACCAGCTTCACTGCGGTGTCTCTTTGCCGTTTTGTGAGTATAGGAATCACTGTCGCCAAGTTCATCTACGGTGAGCATACGGACCGCCAAGTTCAACTGCAATCCGTCAAGACCATTGTGTTGCACGTCAACATGAGCACGACCACGAACGGCTACCTCCAGATGGATTTCCGCAAGTTCCGCGTCAACAAGTGTACCCCTACGTGATTGGATTCCCCAAGTACTGCACCGGAACACCAAGTACATGGATATGCCAAGTTTCCCCTCTGAACGTGTATGACTACCCTTGCCTGAAGAACCGCGAGTCACAAGCGCTGTGAACAACTACCGTCGCCGTGGATCCGACAAGTTCGCGAGTACGACTACTTCCCACGACTACCCTCGAGGACATTGGTTCCATCAAGTTCGACGACAACATGGGTACAATCTACTGCCGCCGTGATTTTCAACAAGGCGTCGTGTACCTCTACTTCCACTACCATCCCGTTGATGACCGATGACCGATAGTACCACTACTTCCACTACGAATGTCCCGAGAACATCTACTTCCTCTACTTTGCACCGAACGAGAACTGTCCCGCTTGCACGCTTCGAAGGTATAACCCCGAGACGACGTTCTTGATCGAATGCTTGCGATGTATGAGATGCTCGTGCTTGCACCGTGCTCGATTTGTCGGTGCACGTTGCCCTCTTTTACCTTGTCACCGTCATGTGGGAACCCGGTAACCGGGAGCACCCCACCTTCCATATTTTGCACGCGCCCACCACACTTTTGTTTGCACCGACGTCTCAATGAGTTGCCGGAACCGGAACGTTGCGTGGCACCGTTTCGTTATCATTGTCGTGGCACCCCTTTTCCTTTCCACCACGGTGACAAATGCTTCATTTTGCTCTTGTTAACTTTAATAAAAATTGCATAAACTTGTCCATGTCATCCACATCATGATAACAACAATTAAAATGTTTAAATTGTTGTGGCAATAAATTACTAAGGCATATGGGGATTTACCGGATTTGTTGTTTGTTATATCCGGCCCTATTTAAAATTGTTTAGATAGATAATTCCTTTATGTTTCACCTCTTGCCATGTTAACCAACATTTAATATTGTTGAGTACCTAACTGAGAGAGAACTAAATAATTGATGTGGTGTTCTGTCAATATGCAACTCGTTGCATATTGAGCTCCACTTAACTTGTAGTTTTGTTTGTGCCCTTTGCCATGCCATGCATATTTAAACTGGACATGCATCATACTTGTTTGCACATCATGCCATGTTTATGTGATGGGTGTTTACCATGTTGTTTGCTTCTTTCCGGTGTTGCTCCTTCGGGTTAGTTCCGTTAACGTCATGTTTGTGAGGATCCGTTCGACTTCGTCCGTTTATCTTCTTCATGGACTCGTTCTTCTTCCTTGCGGGATTTCAGGCAAGATGACCATACCCTCGAAATCACTTCTATCTTTGCTTGCTAATTGCTCGCTCTTTTGCTATGCCTATGCTGCGATACCTACCACTTGCTTATCATGCCTCCCATATTGTTAAACCAAGCCTTTAACCCACCTTATCCTAGCAAACCGTTGTTTGGCTATGTTACCGCTTTGCTCAGCCCCTCTTATAGCGTTGTTAGTTGCAGGTGAAGATTGAAGTTTGTTCCTTGTTGTAACATGGATATTTTGTTGGGATATCACAATATATCTTATTTAATTAATGCATATATATACTTGGTAAAGGGTGGAAGGCTCGGCCTTATGCCTGGTGTTTTGTTCCACTCTTGCTGCCCTAGTTTCCTTCATATCGGTGTTATGTTCCCGGATTTTGCGTTCCTTACGCGGTTGGGTTATAATGGGAACCCCTTGACAGTTCGCTTTGAATAAAACTCCTCCAGCAAGGCCCAATCTTGGTTTTACCATTCGCCACCTAGCCTCTTTTTCCCTTGGGTTAGGCCAGCCCAAGGGTCATCTTTATTTTAAACCCCCGGGCCAGTGCTTGTCTAAGTGTTGGTCCAACCCAGAGCATCGTGCGGGGCCGTCCCTTGGCAACTTGGGTTATGTTGGCTCCTGTACGCTTAGCTTATCCGGTGTGACCTGAGAACGAGATATGTGCAGCTCCTATCGGGATTGTCAGCACAACGGGTGGTCTTACTGGACTTGTTTTACCATTGTCGAGGATGTCTTGTAACCGGGATTCCGAGTCTGATCGGGTCTTCCCGCTAGAAGGAATATCCTTCGTTGACCATGAGAGCTTGTGATGGGCTAAGTTGGGACACCCCTGCAGGGTTATGAACTTTCGAAAGCCGTGCACGTGGTTATGGTCAGATGGGAATTTGTTAATGTTCGGTTGTAGAAAACCTGAAGTTGACCTTAATTAAAATACATCAACCGCGTGTGTAACCGTGATGGTCTCTTCTCGGCGGAGTCCGGGAAGTGAACACAGTGTTGGAGTAATGCTTGACATAGGTTGTTCTAGGATCACTTCTTGATCATAGTTGTTCGACCGCGCTTTTGCCTTCTCTTCTCGCTCTCTTTTGCGAATATGTTAGCCACTATATATGCTAGTCGCTTGTTGCGGCTCCACCTCTTACCTTTTACCTTACCCATAAGCTTAAATAGTCTTGATCGCGAGGGTGTGAGATTGCTGAGTCCCTGTGACTCACAGATACTTCCAAAACCAGCTTGCAGGTGCCGTTAAACCGAGCAGGTGACGCAACCAAGCTCAAGGAGGATCTCGATGAAGATCTTGTCCTTTATGTTGTTTCGTTCTAGTTGATCAGTAGTGGAGCCCAGTTGGGGTCGATCGGGGATCTGTGTAGCATTTGGGGTAGTCTTCTTTTATTTTGGCTCCGTAGTCGGGCCTTGATTGTATTTGGATGATGCAATGCTTTATTCATGTATTGTGTGAAGTGGCGATTGTAAGCCAACTATGTATCTCTTTCCCTTATGTATTACATGGGTCGTGTGAAGATTACTTCACTTGCGGCATTGCTTTCAATGCGGTTATGCCTCTAAGTCGTGCTTCGACACGTGGGAGATATAGTCGCATCAAGGGCGTTACACATGAGTCCACTATACCTACCTATATACGGTATCTACCTGCCGTTCCAAGTAAATTTGTATGTGCCAAACTCTAAACCTTCAAATAAATATCCTGTTTTGTATGCTCGAATAGCTCATGTATCAACTAGGGCAGTCTGTATCTTCCATGTTAGGCGGGTTATTCTCAAGAGGAGTGGACTCCACTCCTCACTCACGGGATAAATGGCTGGTCACCGGGATGCCTAGTCCCATGCTTTATGCAAACTAAATCAAAATAATTGCAAACAAAACTCCCCAGGATTTTTGTTAGTTGGAGGCACTCATTGTTTCGAGCAAACCATGGATTGATGCTTGTTGGTGGAAGGGGGAGTATAAACTTTACCATTCTGTTTGGGAACCGCCTATAATGTGTGTAGCATGGAAGATATCGCCATCTCTTGGTTGTTATGTTGACAATGAAAGTATACCGCTCAAAATATTATTCACCTCTGTTTCAAAACCGAGCTCTGGCACCTCTACAAATCCCTGCTTCCCTCTGTGAGGGGCCTATCTATTTACTTTTATGCTGAGTCATCATCCTCTTATTAAAAAGCACCAGTTGGAGAGCACCACTGTCATTTGCATTCATTACTGTTAGTTTACATTAAGTATGACTTGACTGGATCTCTTTTACCATGAATTACAATGTCTACTACTCAGTCCTTGGTCTTTAAAGGTGCTCTACATTTATGTTTTGCGGTCTCAGAAAGGGCTAGCGAGATGCCATCTTGTTATATCATATTATGATTGTTTTGAGAAAGTGTTGTCATCCGAGATTTATTATTATTGCTCGCTAGTTGATTATGCCATTGATATGAGTAAACATGAGACCTATGCGTTATTGTGAATATGGTTAGTTTATAATCTTTACTGAAAACTTGAATGCTGGCTTTACATATTTACAACAACAAGAGCAAACAGAGTTTGTAAAAGTTTTTCTTTATCACTTTCAGTTTGTCAACTGAATTGCTTGAGGACAAGCAAAGGTTTAAGCTTGGGGGAGTTGATACGTCTCCGTCGTATCTACTTTTCCAAACACTTTTGCCCTTGTTTTGGACTCTAACTTGCATGATTTGAATGGAACTAACCCAGACTGACGCTGTTTTTAGCAGAATTGCCATGGTGTTATTTATCTGCAGAAACAAAACTTCTCGGAATGACCTGAAACTTCATGGATCATCTTTTTGGAAATAATAAAAAATCCTTGCAAAAGATGAAGACCAGGGGCCCACACCCTACCTCGTGGGCCCCCTGGTGCCTCTCCGACTCCAACTCCAACTCTATATATTGTGTTTCAGGGAGAAAAAATCAGAGAGAAGAATTCATTGCGTTTTACGATACGGAGCCTCCGCCAAGCCCTAAAACCTCTCGGAAGGGCTGATCTAGAGTCCGTTCGGGGCTCCAGAGAGGGGAATCCGTCGCCATCGTCATCATGAACCATACTCCATCACTAATTTCATGATGCTCACCGCCATGCGTGAGTAATTCCATCATAGGCTTGCTAGACGGTGATGGGTTGGATGGGATCTATCATGTAATCGAGTTAGTTTTGTTAGGGTTTGATCCCTAGTATCCACTATGTTCTGAGATTGATGTTGCTATGACTTTGCTATGCTTAATGCTTGTCACTAGGGCCCGAGTGCCATGATTTTATATCTGAACCTATTATGTTTTCATCAATATATGAGAGTTCTAGATCCTATCTTGCAAGTCTATAGTCACCTATTATGTGTTATGATCCGTTAACCCCGAGGTGACAATAATCGGGATACTTACCGGTGATGACCGTAGTTTGAGTTCATGTATTCACTATGTGCTAATGCCTTAATCTGGTACTCTATTAAAAGGATGCCTTAATATCCCTTAGTTTCTGTAAGGACCCCGCTGCCACGGGAGGGTAGGACAAAAGATTTCATGCAAGTTCTTTTCCATAAGCACGTATGACTATATTCGGAATACATGCCTACATTACATTGATGAACTGGAGCTAGTTCTGTGTCACCCTAGGTTATGACTGTTACATGATGAACCGCATCCGGCATAATTCTCCATCACCGATCCGTTGCCTACGAGCTTTCCATATATTGTTCTTCGCTTATTTACTTTCCCGTTGCTGTTGCTATCATCACTACAAAATACCAAAAACATTACTTTTACTACTGTTACCTTTTGTTACCGTTACCACTACTATCATATTACTTTGCTAGTAAACACTTTGCTGCAGATACTAAGTTTCCAGGTGTGGTTGAATTGACAACTCAGCTGCTAATACTTGAGAGTATTCTTTGGCTCCCCTTGTGTCGAATCAATAAATTTGGGTTGAATACTTTACCCTCGAAAACTGTTGCGATCCCCTATACTTATGGGTTATCACTTGGTCGTACACATTTGCGTGCATTATTAGTGTACGGCCGAATCAGGGGCGTCACAACCTCATCAAAGCGTATATTCCAACTCCGAGATGCTTGCACCAGTCCGTAGATGGATCGCTGGATCTTGCACACTTTGTTAGAATCTTTAGGATCGAGAAAACTTTCTGGTTGCATCATATACAACTCTTCTTTAAGAAATACATTAAGGAATGCAGTTTTGACCACCATTTGCCAGATTTCATAATTATAAAATGCGGCAATTGCTAACATGATTCGGACTGTGCATCACTACTGGTGAGAATGTGTGATCGTAGTTAGCCCCTTGAACTTGTCGAAAACCTTTTGCGACAAGTAGATCTTAGTAGATGGTGACATTACCATGAACGTTTGTCTTCTTCTTGAAGATCTATTTATTCTCAATAGCTTGCCGATCATTGGGCAAGTCCACCAAAGTTCGTACTTTGTTCTCGTACATGGATCATATCTCAGATTTCATGGCCTCAAGCCATTTATCGGAATCTGGGCTCATAATAGCTTCTTCATAGTTCGTAGGTTCGCCATGGTCTAGTAACATGACTTCCAGGACAGGATTACCATACCACTTAGGTGCGGAACGTGCTTTGTCTGACCTACGAGGTCTAGTAGTAACTTGATCCGAAGTTTCTTGATCAACATCATTAGCTTCCTCTCTAGTTTGTGTAGGCATCACGGAACGGATTTCTCTGATGTGCTACTTTGCAATTTGAGAGAAGGTACAATTACCTCATCAAGTTCAACTTTCCTCCCACTAACTTATTTTGAGAGAATCTCCTTCTCTAGAAAGGTTCCATTCTTGGCAACAAAGATCTTGCCTTCGGATCTGTGATAGAAGGTGTACCCAATTGTTTCTTTAGGGCATCCTATGAATACGCACTTCTCCGATTTTGGTTTGAGCTTATCAGGCTGAAGCCTTTTGACATAAGTGTCGCAACCCCAAACTTTAAGAAACGACAGCTTAGGTTTCTTGCCAAACCACAGTACATATGGTGTAGTCTCAATGAATTTAGATGGTGCCCTATTTAACGTGAATGCGACTGTCTCTAATGCATAACCCCAAAACGATAGTGGTAAATCGGTAAGAGACATCATAGAACGCACCATATCCAATAAAGTATGGTTACGACGTTCGGACACACCATTACGCTGTGGTGTTCCAGGTGACGTGAGTTGTGAAACAATTCCACATTGTTTTAAATGAAGGCCAAACTCGTAACTTGAATATTCGCCTCCACGATCAGATCGTAGAAACTTTATTTTCTTGTTATGATGATTCTCCACTTCACTATGAAATTCTTTGAACTTTTCATATGTTTCAGACTTGTGTTTCATCAAGTAGATATACCCATACCTACTCAAATCATTTGTGAAGGTCAAAAAATAACGATGCCCGCCGCATGCCTCAACACTCATCGGACCGCATGCAACGGTATGTATTATTTCCAATAAGTCGTTAGCTCGCTCCATTGTTCCGGAGAACGGAGTTTTAGTCATCTTGCCTATGAGGCATGGTTTGCAAGTATCAAATGATTCATAATCAAGTGATTCCAAAAGTCCATCCTAATGGAGTTTATTCATGCACTTTACACCAATATGACCTAAACGGCAGTACCACAAATATGTCGCACTATCATTATCAACTTTGCATCTTTTGGCATCAATATTATGAATATGTGTATCACTACGATCGAGATTCAACAAGAATAGACTATTCATCAAGGGTGCATGACCATAAAAGATATTACTCATATAAATAGAACAACCATTATTCTCCGATTTAAATGAATAATCGGCTCATAATAAACAAGATCCAGATATAATGTTCATGCTCAATGCTGGCACCATATAACAATTATTCAGGTCTAAAACTAATCCCGAAGGTAGATGTAGAGGTAGCATGCCAACGGCGGTCACATCGACCTTGGAACCATTCTTGACGCACATAGCCACCTCATCCTTAGCCAATCTTCGTTTATTCCACAATTCCTATTTCGAGTTACAAATCTGAGAAACCAAACCGGTATCAAATACTCAGGCACTACTACGAACATTAGTAAGGTACACATCAATAACATGTATATCAAATATACCTTTGTTCACTTTGCCATCCTTCTTATCCGCCAAATACTTGGGGCAGTTCTGCTTCTAGTGACCAGTCCCTTTGCAGTAGAAGCACTCAGTTTCAGGCTTGGGTCCAGCTTTGGGTTTCTTCCCGGGAGTGAAAACTTTCTTGCCATTCTTATTGAAGTTCCCTTTCTTTCCCATGCCCCTTTTCTTGAAACTAGTGGTCTTGTTAACAATCAGCACTTGATGCCCCTTCTTGATTTCTACCTCCACGGCCTTAAGCATTGCGAAGAGCTCAGGAATCATTTTATTCATCCCTTGCATATTATAGTTCATCATGAAGCCTTTGTAGCTTGGTGGCAGTGATTGAAGAACTCTGTCAATAACACTATCAACTGGAAGTTCAACTCCCAGCTGAGTCAAGTGGTTATGATACCCAGACATTTTGAGTATGTGTTTACTGACAGAACTGTTCTCCTCCATCTTGCAGCTATAGAACTTGTTGGACACTTCATATCTCTCAACCCGAGCATTTTCTACAAATATTAACTTCAACTCTTGGAACATCTCATATGCTCCATGAAGTTCAAAATGTCTTTGAAGTCCCGGTCCGAGGCCATAAAGCATGGCACACTGAACTATCGAGTAGTCATCAGATCGAGCCTGCCAAAAGTTCATAGCATCTGCAGCAGGTATCTCACCTAGCGGTGCATCAAGGACATAATTCTTCTGTGCAGCAATGAGGATAATCCTCAAGTTACGGACCCAGTCCGTGTAGTTGCTACCATCATCTTTCAACTTAGCTTTCTCTAGGAACGCATTAAAATTCAGGGGAATGGTAGCTCGGGCCATTGATCTATAACATAGATATGCAAAACTATAAGACTAAGATCATGATAAATTAAGTTCAATTAATCAAGTTACTTAAGAACTCCCACTTAAATAAACACCCCTCAAGTTGTGTAAGTGATACATGATCCAAATCAACTAACCCATGTCCGATCATCACATGAAATGGGGTAGTCATCAATGGTGAACATCTCTATGTTGATCATATCTACTATATGACTCATGTTCGACCTTTCGGTCTCTAGTGTTCCGAGACCATGTCTGTACATGCTAGGCTTGTCAAGTTTAACCCAAGTATTCTGCATGAGCAAAACTGTCTTACACTCGTTGTATGCGAACGTAGAGTCTATCACACCCGATCATCACAAGGTGCTTCGAAACGACGAACTTTGGCAACGGTGCATACTCGGGGAGAACACTTTTATCTTGAAAATTAAGTGAAGGGATCATCTTATAATGCTACTGCCGTTCTAAGCAAAATAAGATGCATAAAGGATAAACATCACATGCAATCAAAATATGTGACATGATATGGCCATCGTCACCGACTCGACACCTTGATCTCCATCGTTGCGTCGGGGTCGTCTCGCCAACTATTGCTTCTACAACTATTGCTAACGCATAGCGATAAAGTAAAGCAATTACATGGCGCTTACATTTCATACAATAAAAATACAACCATAAGGCTCCTGTCGGTTTTCAATATTACAAAAGATGATCATCTCATCCAACAACATATATCACATCACATTTTGACCATATCACATCACAACAAGCCCTGCAAAACAAGTTAGACGTCCTCTACTTTGTTGTTGCAAGTCTTAAGTGGCTGCTACGGGCTTCTAGCAAGAACCGTTCTTACCTACGCAAAAACCACAATGGTGATTCATCAAGTTGCTGTTTTAACCTTCTTCAAGGACCGTCCGTAATCAAATTTGATTCAACTAAAGTAGGAGAACCAGACACCCGCCAGCCACCTTTATGCAAAACTAGTTGCATGTCAGTCGGGGGAACCAGTCTCATGTGCGTGGACATGTAAGGTTGGTCAAGGATGCTTTATCCCACAATACCGCTGAATCAAAATAAGACGTTGGTGGTAAGCAGTATGACTATCACCGCCCACAACTCTTTGTGTTCTACTCGTGTCAGGAAACGTTGCATGGAAAACAAAAAAATTCTACGCACACGCTAGATCTATACATGGAGATGCATAGCAATGAGAGGGGAGAGCGTGTCTACGTACCCTCGTAGACCATAAGCGGAACTGTTTAACAACGCAGTTGATGTAGTCGAGCTTCTTCGTGCTCCAATCGATCAAGTACCAGACGTACGACACGTCCGTGTTCTACACACATTCAACTCAGTGATGTCCTCCGCCTTCTTGTTCCAGCAAGACGAAAAGATAGTAGATGAGTTCCGGCAGCACGACGGCATGGTGATGGTGATGGTGAAGTGATCTCCGCGGGGCTTGGCCTAAGCACTACAAAAATATGACCGGGGGTGTAAACGGTGGAGGGGGGAGCCGCACACCGCTAAGCAATTGTCTTGGGTCTACTAGGCGCCCCCTCCCACATATATATAGGTGGGAGGGAGAGGGTAGAGGCCAAGGGGCGCCCCAAGTAGGTCTAAATCCTACTTGGGCTCCTGCCCTTGGCCGCGCCCCCTGCCATATTTGTTGGAGGGGGGAAGGAAAGGGGGAGGAGGAAGGAAGGGGGAGGCCGAATCCTACCCCCTTTCCTTTCCCCACTTGGGCGGCTGCCATGGGGGGTGCACCAGCCCATTGTGGGCTGGTGTGCTCCCCTCTAATGGCCAAATAGGCCCACTAACCTCCCGGGGTGTCTAGTACCCACTCCGGCACTCCGATGATCACCCGGTACACTCTGAAACACTTTGGGTGTCCGAATATCATCGTACTATATATCAATCTTTACCCCTCGTCCATTTAGAGACTCCTCATCATGTCCGTGATCTCATCTAGGACTCCAAACAACATTCGGTCACCAAAACATATAACTCATATACTACATATCGTCAACGATCGTTAAGCGTGCGGACCCTACGGGTTCGAGAACTATGTAGACATGACCGTGACACCTCTCCGGTCAATAACCAATAGCGGAACCTGGATGCCCATATTGGCTCCTACATATTCTACGAAGATCTTTATTGGTCGAACCATTATGACAACATACGTAATTCCCTTTGTCCATCGATATGTTACTTGCCCGAGATTCGATCGTCGGTATCTTCATACCTAGTTCAATCTCGTTACTGACAAGTCTCTTTACTCGTTCCGTAATACATCATCCTGCAACTAACTCATTAGTCACTTTGCTTGCAAGGCTTCTTATGATGTGTATTACTGAGAGGGCCCAGGGATACCTCTCCAATACTCGGTGTGACAAATCCTAATCTCGATCTATGCCAACTCAATAAACACCTTCAGAGATACCTATAGAGCATCTTTATGATCACCCAGTTACGTTTTGACGTTTGATAGCACACAAGGTATTCCTCCGGTATCCAGGAGTTGCATAATCTTATAGTCGAAGGAATGTGTATTTGACATTAAGAAAGCAATAGTAATAAACTGAACGATCAACATGCTAAGCTAACGGATGGGTCTTGTCCATCACATCATTCTCCTAATGATGTGATCCCGTTAACAAATGAAAACGCATGTCCATGGTTAGAAAACCTTAACCATCCTTGATAAATGAGCTAGTCTAGTAGAGGCTTACTAGGGACACGGTATTTGTTTATGTATTGACACATGTATTTAAGTTTCCGATCAATACAATTCTAGCATGAATAATAAACCTTTATCATGAATACGGAAATATAAGATAACACCTTTATTATTGCCTCTAGGGCATATTTCCTTCATATCCAGCCCAAATATTGGGCCAATATGAGACGCCTGGATGCGCCTGGGCACGTAGGAATGACCGCTGGGGCACGCGCCAATTCGGTCATATACGCCTTCCCTCTCCTTGCCCGAGCAGCACTCTCCTATTCTTTGTCCCTCCTCCGCACTGCCACCGCTAAACTTTCACCAGTATCGGTGCTCCACCGCTACTGGACTTCCGCCGGTATCGGTGCTCCGCTGCCATCCCCAACTCAAGGTTTCGCCACAGGACGCCCCAACACACAAACCCGCCAAAAAGGCCGCCACTGGATGGTGTCCTGGTATGTCAAACTCCCCCATATTTTCACCCCACGTTGTATGTATTCGATGAAATGTTTGAGTTGGTTTTTGATATTTTTCTGATCATTACTTCTAGGTCACCAATGGATTCGACGTGGAATTATGGCTATGGAAACAATGATCTTGACGAATTCATATTTGGCATGCTTTCTTGGGCACACTAGGTTCTTGCAATCACATCAATGTGCTCCAGTGTTCTCCTTTGTTCAAGAGACTCTGTGATGGGGAAGCTCCACCGTGCAACTATACCATCAAAGGACACAACTACACCATGGGGTACTACCTTGCCGATGGTATCTATTCTCAGTGGGTGGCATTTGTGAAGACCATATCTAATCCCCAAGGCAACTAACAAATCCGCTTTGCAACATAATAAGAGGCAACTAGGAAGGATGTGGAGAGGGCATTTGGAGTGCTCCAAACTCGTTGGGGTATTTGATACGTCTCCAACGTATCTATAATTTTTGATTGTTCCACGCTATTATATTATCTGTTTTGGATGTTTATGGGCCTTATTCTACACTTTTATATTATTTTTGGGACTAACCTATTAGCCGAAGGCCCTACCCAAATTGATGTTTTCTTGCCTATTTCAGTGTTTCAAAGAAAAGGAATATCAAACGGAGTCCAAACGGAATGAAACCTTCAGGAGAGTTATTTTTGGAATGGAAGCAATCCAGGAGACTTGGAGTAGACGCCAGGGAAGCTTTGAGGTGGCCATGAGGCAGGGAGGCGCGCCTGCCCCTGGGCGCGCCCCCACCCTCGTGGGCCCCTCATGGCTCCCCTGACCGACTTCTTTCGCCTATATATATATATCAATATACCCTAAAAACATCGGGGAACAAAATAAATCGGGAGTTCCACCGCCAGAAGCCTCCGTAGCCACCGAAAACCAATCTAGACTCGTTCCGGCACCCTGCCGGAGGGGGGGGGATCCCTCTTCGGTAGCCATCTTCATCATCCCGGCGCTCTCCATGACGAGGAGGGAGTAGTTCACCCTCGGGGCTGAGGGTATGTACCAGTAGCTATGTGTTTGATCTCTCTCTCTCTCTCTCTCCCTCTCTCTCTCTCCCCCTCTCTCTCGTGTTCTTGATTCGGAACGATCTTGATGTATCTCGAGATTTGCTATTATAGTTGGATCTTATGATGTTTCTCCCCCTCTACTCTCTTGTGATGAATTGAGTTTTCCCTTTGAAGTTATCTTATCGGATTGAGTCTTTAAGGATTTGAGAACACTTGATGTATGTCTTGCATGTGCTTATCTGTGGTGACAATGGGATATCACGTGATCCACTTGATGTATGTTTTGGTGATCAACTTGCGAGTTCCGTGACCTCGTGAACTTATGCATAGGGGTTGGCACATGTTTTCGTCTTGACTCTCTGGTAGAAACTTTGGGGCACTCTTTGAAGTTCTTTGTGTTGGTTGAATAGATGAATCTGAGACATGTGATGCACATCGTATAATCATACCCACGGATACTTGAGGTGACATTGGAGTATCTAGGTGACATTAGGGTTTTGGTTGATTTGCGTCTTAAGGTGTTATTTTACTACGAACTCTAAGGCTGTTTGTGACACTTATAGGAATAGCCCAACAGATTGATCGGAAAGAATAACTTTGAGGTGGTTTCGTACCCTACAATAATCTCTTCATTTGTTCTCCGCTATTAGTGACTTTGGAGTGACTCTTTGTTGCATGTTGAGGGATAGTTATATGATCCAATTATGTTATTATTGTTGAGAGGACTTGCACTAGTGAAAGTATGAACCCTAGGCCTTGTTTCCTAGCATTGCAATACCGTTTACGCTCACTTTTATCATTTGTTACCTTGTTATTTATATATTTTCAGATTACAAAAACCTATATCTACCATCCATATTGCACTTGTATCACCATCTCTTCGCCGAACTAGTGCACCTATACATTTACCATTGTATTGGGTGTGTTGGGGACACAAGAGACTCTTTGTTATTTGGTTTCAGGTTTGTTTGAGAGAGACCATCTTCATCCTACGCCTCTCACAGATTGATAAACCTAGGTCATCCACTTGAGGGAAATTTGCTACTGTCCTTCAAACCTCTGCACTTGGAGGCCCAACAACGTCTACAAGAAGAAGGTTGTGTAGTAGACATCAAGCTCTTTTCTGGCGCCTTGCCGGGGAGGTGAGTGCTTGAAGGTATATCTTTAGATCGCGCAATCGAATCTTTTTGGTTTCTTGTTTTATCACTAGTTTAGTTTATAAAAGAAAATTACAAAAAAATGGAATTGAGTTTGCCTCATACGCTTCATCTTTTTAATATTTTTCGTGAGAATGATGGAAAGGAAAATTGTGCTCAAGTGCTACAAGAAGAAGTCTATAAAATGTTTGGCACTAAATCTTTGAATGATGAGCATGATTGCAATGTTGTTAGTATGAACTCCTTGAATATCCATAGTACTAATGATGATTGCGGTAGTCATAATGAAAATGTCTCTTATAAGCATGTCAATTTTTGTGGAGTGCATAGAGCTTGCAAGTACACACCAAATAGGGAAAATAGATTTTGCAAGAGGCATAAGTATTTGGAAACTAAATGGTTGGAAGAGAGGCTAAATGTGTGTGCTGAAAATTTAAAATTTCTTCACCATACTTTTGAACTTTGCAATGAACATGGTCATTTAAATCTCCGATGCAAATTGTTCCATGATCGTAGCATGTCCAAAAATTGTGATGATTTGATTTCCCTTGCACATCATAATGAACTTAGTTTGCTTTTGGGTTATGAAGAAATGAAACGTATAACTAACCATATTCCAGAATATGACCTTGAGAAATTCCTCGATATTGATCTAGAAGAAATTCTTATGTATTGTGCGGTGAATTGCATTGAAAATCCTTATATTGCCAATTACATAAAGAAAAGAAAACAAATAGAGGATGAAGAGAATACTAATGAAAGGGAAGGGACTTCCCAATATTCTCCTATTATTTCTTATGATGAATCAGGTAACGAGGAGGAGCCTTCTATTCAACCAATCTAATCAATAAGGAGCTCCAAAAAGAGGATTGAACCCACACATAATGTGAATAAGAAAAAGAAAAGACGGAGAAGTAAAGGTGAAAAGGTATCCCTCCCAAATGATGTTGCCCCTATTACTCATTGTGATGATGATAACTGCTATACTATTGGTGCTATCCATACTATTAATGATGAGAGTGATTATGCTTATGATATGAAAAGGCCCAAGCTTGGGGATGCTATGTTTGAGGAGAATGACATGTTTGAGAATATATTTTCTGCAATTAATGTTTGTCCCAAGCTTGGGGATGATATGTTTAATGAAGATGATATTTCTAGCCTCCCAAGTTTTGATATGCAAATTTGTTATGATGATAGCATGCCTCCTACTTACGATGATTATATTGATGAAAGTGGGTTTGGAAGAGTGTCAACATTAGGAAGTAATGATCCCACTATTTTGGAGGGTGTTGAATCTTATTGTGATAATTATGGAAGTGGATTTGGAGAGGTCATGACTTTATTTAGTAATGATTCCACTATCTTGGAAGAGGTTTCAATTGATTATGATGAGAACAAAGTCGCTACTTATGATGATTATTGTGATGATACTTATGCTATAAAAAGTAGTGATGATTATATTTATAAAACTTGTCATGATTATGATTACCCTTTTTCTGAACATTACTCCTTTAATGTGGAAACAATTTATAGTATTCGAGTTTCTTATGATACTCCCACTATTCCGAACGAGAAGAATTTTGCTTATGTGGAGAGTAGTACATTTTCTATGCTTGTAGATCATGAAAAGAATGCTTTTATGTGATGGTTATATTGTTGAATTTATTCATGATGCTACTGAAAATTATTATGAGGGAGGAATATATGATTGTATAAGTTGCAATAATATCAAGTTTCCTCTCTATGTGCTTAAAGTTTTAAAGTTATGCTTGTTTTGCCTTCCTATGCTAGTTGATTATTGTTCCCATAAGTTGCTTGCTCACAAAATCCATATGCATAGGAAGTGGGTTAGACTTAAATGTGCTAGTCATATTCTTCATGATGCTCTCTTTATATTTCAATTCTTATCTTTTATGTGAGCATCATTGAAATCATCATGCCTAGCTAGGGGCGTTAAACGATAGCGCTTGTTGGGAGGCAACCGAATTTTATTTTTGTTCCTTGATTTTTGTTCCTGTTTAGCAATAAATAATTTATCTAGCCTCTGTTATTATTGAGTTTTTATGTTTTAATTAGTGTTTGTGCCAAGTATAACCGTTAGGAAGACTTGGGGAAAGTATTGTTGATCTTGCTATAAAAAACACAAACTTTAGCACTCACGAGAATTGCTGCCATTTTTACTGGAGAGTGTTGTTTAGTTAATTCTTTTTGCAGATGATTAATAGACAAATTCCTCACGTCCAGAAATTTATTTTAGAATTATTGGGGTTCTAGAAGTTTACGTTTGATCCAGATTACTATAGACTGTTCTGTTTTTGATAGATTCTGTTTTCTATGTGTTGTTTGCTTATTTTGATGAATCTATGAGTAGTATCGGAGGGTATGAACCATAGATAAGTTGGAATACAGTAGATATCACACCAATATGAATTTATAATGAGTTCACAACAGTACCTAAGTGGTGATTTATTTTCTTATACTAACAGAGCTTACGAGTTTTCTGTTAAGTTTTGTGTTGTGAAGTTTTCAAGTTTTGGGTAAAGATTCAATGGACTATGGAATAAGGAGTGGCAAGAGCCTAAGTTTGGGGATGAACAAGGCACCCGAAGGTAATATTCAAAGACAACGAAGATCCTAAGCTTGGGGATGCCCCAGATGACATCCCCTCTATCGTCTTCGTTCATCGGTAACTTTACTTGGAGCTATATTTTTATTCACCACATGATATGTGTTTTGCTTGGAGCGTCATTTTATTTTATTTTATTTTTCTTGCTGTTTGAATAAAATACCAAGATGTGAAATTATTAAATGTTAGGGAGTCTTCACATAGTTGCAAAATTATTCGACTACTCATTGATCTTCACTTATATCTTTTGAGCTATATAGTTTTTGCTCTAGTACTTCACTTATATCTTTTAGAGCACGCTGGTGGTTTTATTTTATAGAAATAATTGATCTCTCATGCTTAACTTATATTATTTTGAGAGTCCTTTAGAACAACATGGCAACTTGCTTTTAGGCATAATAAAAACTTTCATATAAGTGCATTGAATACTAAGAGAAGTTTGATACTTGATGATTGTTTTGAGATGTGGAGATAGTGATATCAAAGTTGTGCTAGTTGAGTAATTGTGAATCTGAGAAATACTTGTGTTGAGGTTTGCAAGTCCCGTAGCATGCACGTATGGTTACCGTTGTGTGACAAATTTGAAGCATGAGGTGTTTCTTTGATTGCCTTCCTTATGAGTGGCGGTCGGGGACGAGCGATGGTCTTTTCCCTACCAATCTATCCCCCTAGGAGCATGCACGTAATGCTTGGTTTTTGATGACTTGTACATTTTTGCAATAAGTATGTGAGTTCTTTATGACTAATGTTGAGTCCATGGATTATACGCACTCTCACCTTTCCATCATTGCTAGCCTTTTCGGTGTCATGCATTGCCCTTTCTCACCTTGAGAGTTGGTGCAAACTTCACCGGTGCATCCAAACCCTGTGATATGATACGCTCTATCACACATAAACCTCCTCATATCTTCCTCAAAACAGCCACCATACCTACCTATTATGGCATTTCCATAGCCATTCCAAGATATATTGCCATGCAACTTTCCACCGTTCTGTTTATTATGACACACATCATCATTGTCATATTGCCTTGCATGATCATGTAGTTGACATCATATTTGTGGCAAAGCCACCATTCATAATTTTTTCATACATGTCACTCATGAGTCATTGCACATCCCGGTACACCGCCGGAGGCATTCATATAGAGTCATACTTTGTTCTAGTATCGAGTTGTAATCATTGAGTTGTAAACAAATATAAGTGTGATGATCATCATTAATAGAGCGTTGTCCCAAAAAAAGAAAAAAAAGAGAAAGGCCTAAAAAAGAGAGAAAAAAAAGGAAAGGCCAAAAAATTTGGCAATGCTACTATCCTTTTTCCACACTTGTGCTTCAAAGTAGCACCATGATCTTCATGATAGAGAGTCTCTTATATTTTCACTTTCATATACTAGTGGGAATTTTTCATTATAGAACTTGGCTTGTATATTCCAACAATGGGCTTCCTCAAATGCCCTAGGTCTTCGTGAGCGAGCAAGTTGGATGCACACCCACTTAGTTTCTTTTGTTGAGCTTTCATAAATTTATAGCTCTAGTGCATCCGTAGCATAACAATCCCTACTCCTTGCATTGACATCAATTGATGGGCATCTCCCTAGACCGTTGATTAGCTGCGTCAATGTGAGACTTTCTCCCTTTTTGTCTTCTCCACACAACCTCCATCATTATATTCTATTCCACCCATAGTGCTATGTCCATGGCTCACGCTCATGTATTGCGTGAAAGTTGAAAAAAGTTTGAGATTACTAAAGTATGGAACAATTGCTTGGCTTGTCATCGGGGTTGTGCATGATGAGAGCATTCTCGTGTGACGAAAATGGAGCATGACCAAACTATATGATTTTGTAGGGATGAACTTTCTTTGGGCATGTTATTTTGAGAATACATGATTGCTTAGTTAGTATGCTTGAAGTATTATTATTTTTATGTCAATATTAAACTTTTATCTTGAATCTTTCGGATCTGAACATTCATGCCACAATAAAGAAAAATTACATTGAGAAATATGGTAGGAAGCATTCCACATCAAAAATTCTGTTTTTATCATTTACCTACTCGAGGACGAGCATGAATTAAGCTTGGGGATGCTGATACGTCTCCAAGGTATATATAATTTTTTATTGTTCCATGCTATTATATTATCTGTTTTGGATGTTTATGGGCTTTATTATACACTTTTATATTATTTTTGGGACTAACCTATTAACCGGAGGCCCGGCCCAAATTGCTGTTTTCTTGCCTATTTCAGTGTTTCGAAGAAAAGGAATATCAAACAGAGTCCAAACGGAATGAAACCTTTAGGGAGAGTTATTTTTGGAACAGAAGCAATCCAGGAGACTTGGAGTAGACGTCAGGGAAGCTTCGAGGTGGCCACGAGGCAGGGAGGCGCGCCTGCCCCCTGGGCGCGCCCCACCCTCGTGGGCCCCTCGTGGTTCCCCTGACCGACTTCTTTCGCCTATATATATATCAATATACCCTAAAAACATCGGGGAACAGAACAGATCAAGAGTTACGCCGCTAGAAGCCTCCATAGCCACCGAAAACGAATCTAGACCCATTCCGGCACCCTGCCGGAGGGGGGGTCCCTCTCCGGTGTCCATCTTCATCATTACGGCGCTCTCCATGATGAGGAGGGAGTAGTACACCCTCGGGGCTGAGGGTATGTACCAGTAGCTATGTGTTTGATCTCTCTCTCTCTCTCTCTCTCTCTCTCTCTCCCCCTCTCTCTCTCGTGTTCTTGATTCGGAATGATCTTGATGTATCGTGAGCTTTGCTATTATAGTTGGATCTTATGATGTTTCTCCCCCTCTACTCTCTTGTGATGAATTGAGTTTTCCCTTTTAAGTTATCTTATCGGATTGGTCTTTAAGGATTTGAGAACACTTGATGTATGTCTTGCATGTGCTTATCTATGGTGACAATGGGATATCACGTGATCCACTTGATGTATGTTTTGGTGATCAACTTGCGAGTTCCGTGACCTCGTGAACTTATGCATAGGGGTTGGCACACGTTTTCGTCTTGACTCTCCGGTAGAAACTTTGGGGCACTCTTTGAAGTTCTTTGTGTTGGTTGAATAGATGAATCTGAGATTGTGTGATGCATATCATATAATCATACCCACAGATACTTGAGGTGACATTGGAGTATCTAGGTGACATTAGGGTTTTGGTTGATTTGCGTCTTAAGGTGTTATTTTACTATGAACTCTAGGGCTGTTTTTGACACTTATAGGAATAGCCCAACAGATTGATCAGAAATAATAACTTTGAGGTGGTTTCGTACCCTACAATAATATCTTCGTTTGTTCTCCGCTATTAGTGACTTTGGAGTGACTCTTTGTTGCATGTTGAGGGATAGTTATATGATCCAATTATGTTATTATTGTTGAGAGGACTTGCACTAGTGAAAGTATGAACCCCAGGCCTTGTTTCCTAGCATTGCAATACCGTTTACACTCACTTTTATCATTAGTTACCTTGCTGTTTTTATATTTTCAGATTACAAAACCTATATCTACCATCCATATTGCACTTGTATCACCATCTCTTCGCCAAACTAGTGCACCTATACAATTTACCATTGTATTGGGTGTGTTGGGGACACAAGAGACTCTTTGTTATTTGGTTGTAGGGTTGCTTGAGAGAGACCATCTTCATCCTACGCCTCCCACGGATTGATAAACCTTAGGTCATCCACTTGAGGGAAATTTTCTACTGTCCTACAAACCTCTGCACTTGGAGACCCAACAACGTCTACAAGAAGAAGGTTGTGTAGTAGACATCAGTATTGTTCGTTGAGCTACAATGATGTGGGAACCGGAGACACTTTGGCAGCTCATGAATGTTGTGTAATCTTGCACGGCATGATTGTCGAGGATGAGGGTGAATGGCAGCGCACAAGCATGATTTTGAGAAGTCCATTGTTCAGGTCCGCCTCCCGGAATAAGAGACAGAGAGCATTGCCAGCTTTTTGGAGATGCATCGACAACTACGAGATCAACAGGTTCATATGCAACTTCTGGATGATTTTGTGTGGCATATGTGGGTCCACACTAGAAATCTGTAAACTTTGCCTCTAATTTATCAATTATGCACTATGATTTATATTTGAACAATGTTTGAATCATGTACTATTAGGTATCAACTATTTGTATTTGTGTGCACCAAAGCTATGTTTGTCCAAAATGATCAATGTGCATGAGTTTGCATGGATTTGGTGTTTTAAAAATAGGGACCGTGGTTGTAAATGCGAAACTTTGATGCCCTCCCAATCGCTGTTCGCAGACGCGTCCGGTCGCATCCGCGGGCGTATAGGGTCTCGGATTAGGTAGCCATGGTTATAGATGCTCTTAAGCAGCTTGATACATTTCCGTCATATCTAATTTTTGAAACACTTTGCTCTTTTTTGGACTCTAATTTGCATGATTCGAATGAGACTAAGTTGGACTAATATTTTTTTCAGCAGAACTACCATGGTGTTATTTCTATGCAGAAATAAAAGTTCTCAAAATTGGACGAAACTTTGTGGAGATTTTTATGGAATAAATAAAAAATATTGGAGCAATGAAGTGCCAGAGGGAGCCACTAATATCCCACAAGCCAGGGGCATGCCTAGCCCCTGGGCGTGCCATGTTTCTTGTGGGTCCCACTGACCTTTGACTGACCTAATTCCAAGCCTATATTTTGTTGGGGAACGTAGTAATTTCAAAAAAATTCCTACACACACGCAAGATCATGGTGATGCATAGCAACGAGAGGGGAGAGTGTTGTCCACGTACCCTCGTAGACCGAAAGCGGAAGCGTTTGCACAACGCAGTTGATGTAGTCGTACGTCTTCACGATCCGACCGATCAAGTACTGAACACACGGCACCTCCGAGTTCAGCACATGTTCAGCCCAATGACGTCCCTCGAACTCCGATCCAGCCGAGTGTTGATGGAAAGTTTTGTCAGCACGACAGCGTGGTGATGTTGATGATGTTCTACCGACGCAGGGCTTCGCCTAAGCACCGCTACAGTATTATCGAGGTGGACTATGGTGGAGGGGGGCACCGCACACGGCTAAAAGATCAAACGATCAATTGTTGTTTTTATAGGGTGCCCCCTGCCCCCGTATATAAAGGAGCAAGGGGGGAGGTGCGGCCTGCCTAGAGGGGGCGCGCCAGGAGGAGTCCTACTCCTACTGAGAGTAGGACTCCCTCCCTTTTCCTTGTTGGACTAGGAGTGGAGGGGGAAAGAGGAGGGAGAGAGGAAGGAAAGGGGGGGGGGGGCGCCGCCCCCTCTCCTTGTCCTATTCGGACTAGGAGGGAGGGGCGCGCAGCCCTGCCCTGGCCGCCTCTCCTCTTCTCCACAAGGCCCACTATGGCCCATTAAGCTCCCGGGGTGTTCCGGTAACCTCCTGGTACTCCGGTAAAATCCCGATTTCACCCGGAACACTTCCGATATCCAAACATAGGCTTCCAATATATAAATCTTCATGTCTCGACCATTTCGAGACTCCTCGTCATGTCCGTGATCACATCCGGGACTCAGAACAACCTTCGGTACATCAAAACATGTAAACTCATAATATAACTATCATCGAAACGTTAAGCGTGCGGACCCTACGTGTTCGAGAACTATGTAGACATGACCGAGACACGTCTCTAGTCAATAACCAATAGCGGAACCTGGATGCTCATATTGGCTCCCACATATTCTACAAAGATCTTTATCGGTCAGACCGCATAACAACATACATTGTTCCCTTTGTCATCGGTATGTTACTTGCCCGAGATTCGATCGTCGGTATCTCAATACCTAGTTCAATCTCGTTACCGGCAAGTCTCTTTACTCGTTCTGTAATACATCATCCTGCAACTAACTCATTAGTTGCAATGCTTGCAAGGCTTAAGTGATGTGCATTACCAAGAGGGCCCAGAGATACCTCTCCGACAATCGGAGTGACAAATCCTAATCTCGAAATATGCCAACCCAACAAGTACCTTCAGAGACACCTGTAGAGTACCTTTATAATCACCCAGTTACGTTGTGACGTTTGGTAGCACACAAAGTGTTCCTCCAGTAAACGGGAGTTGCATAATCTCATAGTCATAGGAACATGTATAAGTCATGAAGAAAGCAATAGCAACATACTAAACGATCGAGTGCTAAGCTAACGGAATGGGTCAAGTAAATCACATCATTCTCCTAATGATGTGATTCCATTAATCAAATGACAACCCATGTCATTGGCTAGGAAACTTAACCATCTTTGATCAACGAGCTAGTCAAGTAGAGGCATACTAGTGACACTCTGTTTGTCTATGTATTGACACATGTATTATGTTTCCGGTTAATACAATTCTAGCATGAATAATAAACATTTATCATGATATAAGGAAATAAATAATAACTTTATTATTGCCTCTAGGGCATATTTCCTTCATATTTTCTGTCTTACCGAGAAAAAACCCAGAGAGAAGGTTTCATCGTGTTTTATGATACGGAGCCACCGCCACCTCCTGTTCTTCATCGTGAGCCTTAATCTAGAGTCCGTTTGAGGCTCCAAAGAGAGGGATTTGTCGCTATCACCATCACCAATATCCCCCCCATAAAAAATTCCATGATGCTCATCATCATTAGTGAGTAATTTCTTGGTAGGCATACTGGACGGTGATGGAGATGGATGATATTTCTTATGTAATCAAGTCAATTTTTTAGGGTTTGACCCTAGTATCCACTATGTTCTGAGATTGATGTTGCTATGAATTTGCTATGCTTAATGCTTGGCACTAGGGCCCGAGTGCCATGATTTCAGATCTGAACATTTATGCTTTCATCAATATATTTGAGATGTTGATCTTTCCTCCAAGTTGTATGCACCTGTTATCGTCCCGAACCTTAGATCCCCAAGGTTACCATGAATTGGGATATCGACGGGGATGACCGTAACTTGAGGAGTTCATGTATTCACTATGTGTTCATGCTTTGTTCTGGTTGTCTATTAAAAGGAGCACCTTAATAACCCATTGTTTTCATTAGGACCCCGCTGCCACATGAGGGTAGGACAAAAGATGTTATGCAAGTTCTTATCGCAAGCACATATGACTATATATGGACTACATGCCTACATATGTTTGATGAATTGGAGCTATTATGTGTCGCTCTAGGTTGTGGCTGTTACATACTGAATATCATCTAGATATACACCGATACTCCATGCATATGCTTTAATACTATTGCTTTCACTCAAGTTACTATTACTACTGCTGCTTTGTTTGCCACAAAACTACTACTACTATTACTGCTATTGTTACCATTGTTATCACTACTATCGTATTACTGTGCTACTAATAAAGTGATGCAAGGAAGTGATTCTCAAGTGTGGTTGAATTGAAAAATCAACCGCTAATGCTTATAAATATTGTTTAGCTTCCCTTGTGTCGAATCAATAAATTTGGCCCTAGAAGACTGTTGCAATCGTCTACACTTGTGGGCCATCAAGACTATTTTCTAGCGTCATTGCTTAGGAGCATAGCTCTATTTACTATGTTCATTTGGTAGTTTAATATTTGCTGCAATTTATATTCACTATGAAGAATCTGAGAGACTCTAAGACCAAGATCATGCCCTCTAGAATGAGGACATGTAAGGAACTTCCAACTAGCTCTACATTTGATTCACCTTCTATTTTGAGTCAACTTGTGACACCACTACCTGTTATAAAATTTGATATATCATAAGCAATAGACACTGCTTCTACTATTGATGATATTAATGATGATGCTTCTACTTTGCTTGATAAAACTATGCCACTTGCTGAATTTCTAGATGTTCATATTGCTAAAGTTAAAGAAACTGAATTTATTGAAATTGTGAATCACCTGTTACACCTAGTACTCCTACTAAAAGTAAAATGCTAGAAGATATTCCTGAGGGTTACACTTTTCCCGAGGAGATTACTAGAGAGTTATGGCTTATGATACTAGTAAAGGTATTGAAGGTCTTATTGTTGTACTTCAAGAAAAATCCATGAACCAAATGATGAAACATGATCATAAGTTTGCAACTTCTCCTATATTTATTGATGACGAGGACTATGAATTATCGATGATCCCAAACTTATTACTTTGGTAGAATCTGATTATTTTCATGGTTATGAATCTGAAAGAGTTATTGCTCATCCTACTAAACTGATTGATATTGCCACCATGTTTGCTCAAGAGGAAAAGATCCATTATTCTTATACTCTTAAGTTGTTTCCTTTCTCATTAAATGATAATGGCAAGACATGGTTTAATAATCTTGCTCTTAGTAGTGTACGTAGTCCCTAGGATATGATATATTACTTCTGTGGAAAATATTTTCCTACTCATAAAATAAGCTGCCTTACAGGAAATATGTAATTTCAAACAACTTGAGGAAAAGCATCTCCCTCAAGCTTGGGGGAGGCTTCTCCAATATTAAATTATTTGCCTGATCATCCTCTCAAGAATAATGAAATCCTTGATATTTCCTATACCGGACTAACACTGGTACAACGAGCTGCTATACTAATGGTTTTTAATGCCTTTCTGCGATGGAGTTTTAAACCATTGCCAGGACAGTGTGGGCGATAGGGGGGGTCCTTCCCACACGACCCAGAAACCGTCGGGGTTAGGGAGTAGCAATGCATACGTTTTGCATAACTAAGTGTATGCATTGCAGTCATGTATCCCAAACGCGAGTCTTTAGACAACTGTTTGTGATGTCTCGCATATCCCAAACGCTCCATCCATGCTACTCGTTGGTGCTTGCATTACCATCCTAGTCTGTCGGGGTACACAAACAAGGGTGTATGTTTTCCCTTGACTTGTGCATGGATAGTAACCCTCCAGCCCTGCAACACTCAGCATACAAGGCCAGGCCAAGCATAAGATATCAGCTCTTTGAGAAATCAAGGGGCGGATCAAGAAGACCAAGGCCAAGCTAAATGTAACGACCAGACCTCAAACAGTCTGATCTCTGTGCATTAGTGTCATCCCTGGATCGGTAATGCTGACACGCACAGTACTTGAGGATTTATAACAGAGTAGCAATCACACACTTATTACATCGAATGTCTCAAAAGAGAACTTATTACAATAAACATGGCTTAAGGCCATCTAATATGATAACAGCGGAAGGCTTGGAAGATAAAGTGAGTCCATCAACTCCAACGGCATCACTGAGTGAAAGACCACAACCTAAGGCACCTTAATTGTCGTCTAAAAAGTCTGCAACATGAACGTTGCAGCCCAAAAACGGGTCAGCACATGGGATATGCTGGCAATGTAACACAAGAGAGTAATGAACAGAATAAGGCTATCACTACATGCATATTTGGCTGGTGGAGGCTGTATGGTTAATATGTTTGGCGGAAAGCCAATTTTTCCCTACAACAAAGGAATAAATTTTATTTAACTATCATGGTGGTTGTTAAACATTGAGAAGGTTCACCCAACTCAATCCCAATTAAGCATCATCATTAAAACCAATCAAATTATATTAAGAGTGATGACATCCACATGATAATCCAAGAACTAGATACTCAAGATGTCCATAACCGGGGACACGGCTAACCATGATTAGTTTGTACACTTTGCAGAGGTTTGTGCACTTTTCCCCACAAGACTCAATCTCCTCCGTTGGATTTCTCGCACTACATAATGTTTGAGAAACGGATGACCGAGACACAGTCTTTCCGAAGAGGTCCCCTTAACCGATAGATAGGCCTGTACACCTACAATCCCCTACATCTGCTAGCCCATCATGGAAAGGTTTCCCACAACTTACTCAACTATGCCAGAGCCCATAATGGCATGTGGCTGCACACGGAAGTTTCTAGCATGAATAATCTTATGATCCCTTTGAGCCTGGGTGGCAGTCCATAGGAGAATCACACGGTACCCCGGGATTTCCAAAAATACAGGCAACACTGGGTTCCCCAGGTGCCTCAATCCACCCAGATGTGTATTAAAGTTGCCACCTTAAGTTAAGCTCGGGCTAGGGTTTGCGAGGGGCGCGGGGCGGCTGGGCTGTCGGGGTCTCGGGGTCGCGGCTTAAAAAGGCCGCCCCGAGGTGTCCTGGCCGGGTACGGCCCGGAGTCGGTTACACATTTTTTTAAAATAATCTGACATGTAGAAAAAGAAAGAAAAGAAATACTAAATGGACTCCGAAAATCCAGAAATAAATTTTCCCCGTCCTCTAAGAATATGCCGGATAAGGTGAACATTTATTTGCGCCTATAAAGCAATTTTGAAAAACGCATATTTTTCCTAATTCAAATGAAATAGCGATAAAACTCCGAATAAAATTCTTATTTGATTTTTATATTAAATCTCCAATATTTCTTTATTTTGAGGAAGTCATTTTATCCTCTCTCTTTTATTTTTTTATAAAAGAAATATTCAAAGAGAAAATAATTAAAATCAAACGATCCTCTTTTCAAAATTCAAGAAAACTCAAATATGAAAATAACAAAATTCCCAACTCTCTCCGTGGGTCCTTGAGTTGCGTAGAATTTCTAGGATCAAGCCAAAATGCAATAAAATATGATATGCAATGATGACCTAATGTATAACATTCCAAATTGAAAATTTGGGATGTTACAAACCTACACCCTTAAGATGAATCTCGCCCTCGAGATTCAGGTTGGCTAGAAAATAGGTGAGGGTAATCCTTCCATAGGTCTTCCTCTGGTTCCCAGGTGGCTTCATCTTCCGTATGGTGGCTTCACTAAACTTTACAGAACTTGATAACTTTGCTGCGTGTAACTCGGTTGGCAAACTCGAGAATCTTGACTGGCTTCTCCTCGTAGGTCAAATCGCTATCCAACTGAATCGCTTCCAGTGGCACTGTATCTCTCAGAGGAATATCAACCATCTCTGTGTGGCACTTCTTCAACTGAGAAACGTGGAACACATCGTGAACTCCTGACAATCCTTCGGGCAATTCCAACTTGTAAGCAACTTCTCCCATACGTTCCAAAACTTTGTATGGTCCCACAAAACGTGGTGCTAACTTTCCCTTAACTCCAAAACGCTTTACTCCTCGGAGTGGTGATACACGAAGATACACTCTATCTCCGACTTCGTAAACTATCTCCTTGCGTTTAGAATCCGCATAACTCTTCTGCCTGGACTGGGCTACCTTGAGTCTATCGCGAATCAGCTTAACCTTCTCTCCAGACTCTTTAATCAAATATGGTCCAAACAACTGCCGGTCTCAAACTTCATCCCACAACAACGGTGCCCTACACCTCCTTCCATACAATGCTTCGAAAGGGGCCATCTTCAAACTGGCTTGATAGCTGTTGTTGTAAGAGAACTCTGCGTATGACAAATTATCGTCCCAACTAGATCCATAGTCTAGTGCACAAGCTCTCAACATGTCCTCCAAAATCTGATTGACTCTCTCAGTTTGTCCATCTGTCTGCGGGTGAAAAGCTGTACTGAACTCTAGCCTGGTTCCCAAAGTTTCATGCAACTGATTCCAAAATTTTGAGGTAAACTGGGTTCCTCTTTCTGATACAATGGTCCTCGGAACTCCATGCAAACATACGATCCTGGTCATGTATATCTTTGCCAACTTAGCACTGGTGTAAGTGGTCATCACTGGGATAAAATGAGCTACTTTCGTCAAACGATCGACTACAACCCGTATCGAGTCATAGCCTGAACGAGTCCTGGGCAATCCCGTGATAAAATCCATGCCTAGCTTGTCCCACTTCCATTCGGGTATCGACAATGGTTGTAGCAATCCTGCTGGCTTCTGATGCTCTGCCTTCACTCTCTGACATACATCACAAACTGCTACATACTCTAAAATATCCTTCTTCATTCCGGTCCACCAGAAACTATCCTTCAAATCTAGGTACATTTTAGTATTTCCTGGGTGAATCGAATATGGCGAATCATGGGCCTCCTGCAAAATCAGCTTCCTGATCTCCTGATCATTTGGCACATAAACGCGGTCCTCAAACCATAAGGTGTCGTGCTCATCCTCACGAAATCCTTTAGCCTTTCCTTTGCTCATCCTTTCTTTTATCTCGGCAATCTCCTTGTCCCTCTTTTGAGCTTCTCTGATCTTATCAATCGAAGTAGATTGAATCTCCAATGCTGCTACATAGCCTCTCGGAACTATATCCAAACATAGCTAGCGAAGATCCTCTGCTAACTCCGTGGGTAACTCTCCAGTCATGAGTGTATGGACATGACTCTTGCGGCTCAATGTATCGGCTACTACATTAGCCTTTCCGGGACTATAATGCAACTTCATGTCATAATCCTTAATGAGCTCCAACCATCTCCTCTGCCTGAGATTCAACTCCTTCTTCGTGAAGATATACTTCAAATTCTTGTGATCCGTGTATACCTCACAATGGTTTCTGATGAGAAAATGTCTCCAAGTCTTCAAAGCATGCACTACGGCTGCTAACTCCAAGTCATGGGTAGCATAATTTAACTCATGGGGTTTAAGCTGTCATGAGGCATATGAAACAACTCTTCTTTCCTGCATAAGCACGGCTCCAAGTCCTCGAGGAGAAGCGTCGCAATACACTTCATATCCTTGCGTTGATCTGGTAGAATCAACACTGGTGATGTAACCAAGCGTTTCAACTCCTAAAAACTGGCCTCGCATTCCTCAGTCCATTTGAACTTGGTGTCCTTCTTTAACAACTCCGTCATAGGCTTTGCAATCTTCGAGAAATTCTCGATGAACCTCCGGTAGTATCCTGCGAGTCCAAGAAAAATCCGGATCTCTCCAACTGACATGGGTGCTTCCCAATTTGTCACAGTGATGACCTTGGTAGGGTCTACAGCTATTCCTTCTTCGGATATAACACGTCCGAGGAATCCAACTTCCTTCAACCAAAACTCACACTTGCTGAACTTGGCGTATAGCTAATGTTCTCTGAGCTTCCCAAGTACTAAACACAAATGCTCCTTATGCTCCTCTTCATTCCTCGAGTAGACCAAAATATCATCAATGAACACCATGATGAACTTATCCAAAAAATCCATAAACACCTTGTTCATCATGTTCTTAAAATAGTCAGGTGTGTTAGTCAGGCCAAATGACATAACGGTATACTCATATAGCCCATACCTCGTGATTAAAGCTGTCTTAGGTATATCCTGCTCTCGAATCTTCAGCTGGTGGTACCCTGATCGCAGATCGATCTTGGAAAACACCTTAGCTCCTTGCAGCTGATCAAATAAATCATTGATCATCGACAGTGGGTACTTGTTCTTGATTGTTACTTCATTCAATCCATGATAATCAACAACCATCCTCAATGATCCATCCTTCTTCTCCACTAGAAGCACAGGGGATCCCCAAGGTGATGAACTTGAGTGAATATAACCTTTATCCAGTAACTCCTTAATCTGCTTCTTAATTTCCTCCAAATCCTTTGTGGGCATTCTGTACGGTCTCTTAGATATTGGCCCTGTGCCTGGCAAAAGCTCAATCAAAAACTCAATGTCTCTATCCGGTGGTATGCCTGGCAATTCTTCTAGAAATACATCCGGGAAATCATTAACCACTGGTACTTCCTCATGTATGACTCGTGATAAGGAATTTACTTGCGTCCTATTCGGCACATGCCGGGATACATACTTGATCCTTCATCCTTCTGGGGTGGTGAGCAAAATCGTCTTACTAGCGCAATCGATGTTTCCTCCATACATCGATAGCCAATCCATACCCAGAATCACATCCAAACCTTTCGACTCCAAAATTATCAGATTTGAGGGGAAAACATGCCTACCTATGGTTAATGGCATCTGAAAACATCCTTGGCTTGCCATATACTCTGCTCCTGGCGAGCTTACTAACATAGGTGTACTAAGAACTTTGGTGGGTAGTTTATACTTATCCACGAATCCCCTTGATATGTATGAATGCGATGCACTTGTATCAAAAAGAACGACTGCAGTAAATGACTTAACCAAAAACTTACCTATTACTGCATCTGGCTGGGCTTCAACCTCTTCCATGTTAACATGGTTCACTTGTCCCCTGTTGAAAGGGTTGGGCTTCTTTCCAGAACTTCCATTGTCATTTCCATTCTTAGCTTCAGGACATTCATTGGCGTAATGTCCAGTCTTCTGGCACTTGTAGCAAGTAACGTGGCTTAGATCTTTCTTGGCGGGCGTTGCTGGGTTGGAGCAGTTCTATCCGTTGCTTCCTCCATTACCATTCCCGTTCTTGGAGCTACTATGGTTGTGTGAACTTCCTCCATTATGAGTGTGGCCTCCATGGTTATGGACAAGTCCTCCAGAGTTCGAGGTAAAACGGGGTCTCTGCTGAGCTCCAGAATTATACTTCCCTTGTCCATACTTCCTCTTGTGGTTGTCAATCTGCTGCTGCTTCCCTTCAATCATGAGAGCTCTATCTACCAACTCCTGGTAGTTATTGAAATTTGCCACAGTCAACTGCATGCTCAGCTCATCATTCAGTCCTTCTAGAAACTTCTCCTGGTTTGCTGCATCTGTAGCAATGTCATCTAGGGCATAACGTGCTAGCTTACTAAAGTCATCCACATACTGGCCAACGGTGCGTTCTCCTTGGCGTGAGTTGCGAAACTCACGCTTCTTCATGGCCATAGCTCCTGCTGATACATGGGCAGTGTGAAAGGCCTGCTGGAACTGGTCCCATGTAACATTGGCTATAGGAAAAGTGGTTGTGTAATTCTCCCACCATGAGGCTGCTGGTCCATCAAATTGGTGCGCGGCAAAACACACCTTCTCAGCATCTGTGCATCCTCCAGTGGTTAACTCCCTTCCAATCCCGCGGAGCCAATCATCTGCAACTATCGGCTCGGTGCTGCTGGAAAACACCGGTGGCTGCAACCTCAGAAAACGGGCTATTTGTTGTTGTTGTTGTACAAACTTTTCCATCAATTCAAACAAGGGCATACAATCGATCTAACTATCGTTACAAAGTGCTCGAACTAATCTATATACATGGGGGAATACTACTACTGATATGGTGGTCGACTAGAAAAATTGATCTGTGGAAGACTCCATAATATCCACTCCAACTTCATCAACATAGTCATCATCGCTATCGTCGGGGTCCGAGTCGGTGTCGTCGATGATGTAGTTCTCCGGGCAAGTAGAATCGTTGTCTTCTCCTCCTAGCGCGGGGTCTCCCATGAATAGTCCTAGCTTCCTTGTGAGATCATCATTCATCTCCACTAGTATCGTCATTTCCTCCGTGTATCCATCGTGTGTAGACTTGAGTTCTTCCTCCAACTCTGTGATCCTGGTCATCGCCTTCTTCAGATCTATCATGCCTACGCAGATCTGGTTCTCCTGGCGACGAATGTGCTGGTTTAAGTCCTGGATGAAAGCTGCAATGGATATATCCTTCCCGGTGCTGATCATCTCCCATTGCTCATCTCGGCGCCCACAAATCTGGTAGATAGTATCCTTGAGATCCTTGTGGTAAACATCTCCAATGCGTCCCATGGTGATGTGGGCTGCCATACTCTTTCCTAGACTCCAGGTTGGTGCATCAAGGAAAACTCTATGGGCCCAGTGACTGGCGTGAATGTCCTTCCTGGAACTTGAACATGAATTATCCAGCGCTCCTCTTCTGGTAAACTGGCGTTGTAAGTCCCGGTGAAGCTTGGTATTCCGATGTTCAGGTACCTAGTGATTTCCTTCAAGTGGCATCCAAAAGGTGTGTCTTCATCCGGTTGTGCAAACTTATTCCTTGCGTCCGCCATCCTAAAGAGTAGAAAATGGAGAGGAGTCAGAAATGAGAAGAGAGTAGTGATCTAGGGCTTTAGCTTACTGGTCACTTCCTACAGTCAGCGTGTGCTCTGATACCATCTTGTAGCGACCAGACCTTAAACAGTCTGATCTCTATGCATTAGTGTCATCCCTGGATCGGTAATGCTGACACGCACAGTACTTGAGGATTTATAACAGAGTAGCAATCACACACTTATTACATCGAATGTCTCAAAAGAGAACTTATTATAATAAATATGGCTTAAGGCCATCTAATATGATAACAGCGGAAGGCTTGGAAGATAAAGTGAGTCCATCAACTCCAACGGCATCACTGAGTGAAAGACCACGACCTAAGGCACCTTACTCGTCGTCTGAAAAGTCTGCAACATGAACGTTGTAGCCCAAAAACGGGTCAGCACATGGGATATGTTGGCAATGTAACACAAGAGAGTAATGAACAGAATAAGGCTATCACTACATGCATATTTGGCTGGTGGAGGATGTATGGTTAATATATTTTACGGAAAGCCAATTTTTCCCTACAACAAAGGAATACATTTTATTTAACTATCATGGTGGTTGTTAAACATTGAGAACGTTCACCCAACTCAATCCCAATTAAGCAGCATCATTAAAACCAATCAAATTATATTAAGAGTGATGATATCCACATGATAATCCAAGAACTAGATACTCAAGATGTCCATAACCGGGGACACGGCTAACCATGATTAGTTTGTACACTCTGCAGAGGTTTGTGTAGTTTTCCCCACAAGACTTGATCTCCTCCGTTGGATTTCTCGCACTACATAATGTTTGAGAAATGGATGACCGAGACACAGTCTTTCCGAAGAGGTCCCCTTAATCGATAGATAGGCATGTACACCTACAATCCCCTACATCTGCTAGCCCATCATGGAAAGGTTTCCCACAACTTACTCAACTATGCCAGAGCCCATAATGGCATGTGGCTTCACATGGAAGTTTCTAGCATGAATAATCTTATGATCCCTTTGAGCCTGGGTGGCAGTCCATAGGAGAATCACACGGTACCTCGGGATTTCCAAAAATACAGGCAACACTGGGTTCCCTAGGTGCCTCAATCCACCCAGATGTGTATTAAAGTTGCCACCTTAAGTTAACCATTAATTAACAATACTCACATCTGTCATGAAAACACTCAAACCCAAACCATGTCTACGAGCATAGCATAGCAATATAAGCAATGTAGAAGTAACTCCCATAGGTTTGACAATAAATAGGTGAATAGGTACTACCTCATCTACTTCCCAAACCCACTGTTTAAATTAGATCCTAACCATGCAATTGTTTGAGGATTGATCTAATGCAATAAAACTGGGTAGTAAAGAGGTATGATCAAAGTGTTACTTCCCTTGCTGATGATCCGTGAAACCTAGAGACTCGTAGTAGCACGCTTCGCACTCCGTGTACTCTATTGCAATCAAACAAACATATAATAAGCAATCAAGCAAAGATGCATGGGTAAAAGTCAAATAAGAAGATCTAATAAGAAAGTTCAACTTAAGAATTCCGGTTTGCAAAAAAATCAAATCAAACGAAGCAACGAAACTCAAAATGCGAAAGAAACAAGCTTTGATTACTAATCTGGACTAAAGTCAAATTTTACAGTATCAAAAAATTGTTTAAGTTGATTAAACGGAAAGAGGGCTTCGAGAAGAAACTCTAGGCGCTTGAATCGCCTGATTTCGATAAACGAGCGAAAAGATAAACTAAAACGAAAATCGGATCAGAAATCGTGATCGAAAATAATCACAAAAAATTCGAGAAAAAGAAAAATTGATGAACATGCTAACGAACGAACGTTCACTGTCTACGGCTAAATGCTGAAAATCGTTCGTTAAAACAAGCGAACGAACGGGCATTCGCTAAATAAATAAACCGACGGAAAACCGATGAACCGGTCTAAAAATGAGCTAGGGTTTAAGAAAACCGAACGATTTTAAAAGAAAAACCGGCGGCGGCTACCTTGAGTCCGGCGGGATTCCGGTGAGGCGGCGGCAGGCTCCAGCGGGGCAGCTCGCGGGCGGCGGGGCTCGGGCGGCGGCGAGCAGCGGCGGCGGCACGGCGCGGTGGCTCGGGCTAGGGTTTGCGAGGGGCGGGGCGGCTGGGCTGTCGGGGTCCCGGGGTCGCGGCTAAAAGTGCCGCCCCGAGGTGTCTTGGCCGGGTATGGCCCAGAGTCGGTTACACTTTTTCTAAAAACAATCCGACGTGCAGAAAAAGAAAGAAAAGAAATATTAAACGGACTCCAAGAATCCCGAAATAAATTTTCCCCGTCCTATAAGAGTATGTCGGACAAGGTGAACATTTATTTGGGCCTATAAAGCAATTTTGGGAAACGCATATTTTTCCTAATTCAAATGAAATAGCGATAAAACTCTGAATAAAATTCTTATTTGATTTTAATATTAAATCCCCAATATTTCTTTATTTTGAGGAAGTCATTTATCCTCTCTCTTTTATTTTTTTATACAAGAAATATTCGAAGAGAAAATAATTAAATCAAACGATCCTCTTTTCAAAATTCGAGAAAACTCAAATATGAAAATAACGAAATTCCCAACTCTCTGTGTGGGTCCTTGAGTTGCGTAGAATTTCTAGGATCAAGCCAAAATGCAATAAAATATGATATGCAATGATGACCTAATGTATAACATTCCAAATTGAAAATTTGGGTTGTTACACTAAAGGAGCAAGATGCCACTAAGGAAAAACCTCCCTTGCCGGGTAGGCGAGCTTGGCGAGGTTGAGGTTGCCTCGAAGACAAGTCTCAAGACTGTCCCGGCAGGCCTGCCAGGCACAATGAGGGCGGGCTACCCCGCCAAGGCTCCACCACTCCACCTCACACCAACACAAGTCACTGATCGGTGCGGTGTAGAGCCCTCAAGTGACTAAGTGGCTGTTATTTGGCACGTGGCAGCCATTTCCTAAGGAAATCACCTCCAAATGAGACCCGTCCAAAGACGTGTCATGCAGGAAGGCGATAAGATGGCGGAACGGCACGACAAGGCTTGTCGGGATCCTCCACAATGTGACACTAAACGGTGCATTTAATGCACCTTGTCCTATCTGTAGAGTTAGGTATGATAGCACTGTTTGCTATCTCATCAGTATGCAATGACCGATTTGCCATTGTGGTGACCCCTTGATCTATAAAAGAAGGGTCATGGCAACCTTAGAAAGGATTTGGACCCTTGTACACTCATACGCGCATAGCTGCTCTCGCCCCAAGGCAACCTTGCCGTGCTAGAGCGCTGCGTCTCCACTGTGGTCCTCTCATCAATCCACGAAAGCAGGAGTAGGGTTTTACGCCTCGCGGCAGCCTGAACCTGGGTAAAAACTGCCCATGTGATTGCTGTCGCGCTACTCTATGCCCTCCGCTCTTTATGCAATCTGCTCTTCCCCCCTGCCGAACCACAAGGGGCTGATGGCCCCATAGGTGGCCGCGTTTTCCCACGGCCTCTTTGGCGTGCCAGGTAGGGGAAAGCGTTTGTGCGAACCCGAGAGTGTATGCAACGCGTCATCTTCATCATCGTTTTCTTCATCGACGGCTTCATCATCCATGACGCCCAAGAAAAGACAGGGAATGATGGAGTGGAGGGAAGCGAGCGCTACTGCTCCCCACTCATGTTGTACAATCTCCATCGCCTCTCTCCACCGTGGCAGCAGCGCCGGCAGAAGCCAAGAATGGTGGCGGCGTGATTGCCCCAAACGGATCAGGCAACATGGTCATCATGCAAGCCCCGTTCGGGAAAGGGGCAAAGTGCAAGGATACAAGGTTTCTCTCTCCGCCACTCTCACTTATCAACAATCGATCTACACTGGGTCTAGCGTCGTCAATGTCGATGAGCTCGTGCGATACTCGGTCCAGCATTTACCCTACTTACGGAAGTCCTGAGTGGAGCACCGGTGCGAACCCATTGATTGACTCCCTGGTAAGTACGCTCCGCAAGGCCGTCCGCATTGGCATGACTTTTGTGCCAACTGCCGTGCAAAGAGGAGGGGAGAGAAACCAGTCGTGCCGTACATCGCGCCCTGCCGCCAACAAGATACATATGATTCCTGTCGGCACTCGCCGGGAGCCGAAAAGCAACACGCACGACACCATCCTTCTCGAAACACGCAGATGCGACAAGAGGCCGCAGCTGAAGGGAGTGGAAGGAAGTGAGAATGAAAGCTAAGTCCAAGCAATCGTTGTTCCATTATAGACCTAGAATTTGCGTTTGCTTATCCCTTGGATACCAAGGTGTTTGTACGAGGAAATCCTTCATGTGATGGCACCTTAATAGTTCTTTGTTTGCGCCCTCGTTCTGTTCCGAGCCTGCTCGCAGAATGGGCGGCTGCGTCAAAAACTACCAAGGAAAAACCTACCGAGACATATCCTCACCAAGATGAATGCTAAGGGCCCGACCCTTACGACAGTCGCGGCAATATGATATCAGTAGGCAACCAAAGCATGCACATAGACTAATCATACAAACATTGATGGATAAACTCAAAGGGGATAAACATGCAGTTAAGATTAAGTAAAGGCATTAGTTCCACACAACCATAAGCCGTACGTTGTCTAAACACAACACATGCATCATGTTTTGTTATAGGACAACGCAGTAGCGAGGATGACTCAAGGTCGTGCATGACGACCTCATGAAGCAAAAGGGATAGCAAGGGCCATGTCAGCATAAGGGCAGCCTTCTCCTCGGCAGCAGAAACATCTGTGCCCTCCGACAGCTTCCTGAAGCCGTCGGCAAGCTTGAGGTCCGGATGGCGGTAGGCGATGTTGCTCACGACCATGAAGAGGGCATTGCGGGCAAGCTTCCGGGATTCGCTCGCGAAGCGACCGACCCTTCCCTCTTCGTTCGCCTTCAGTTTTTCGATTAGCTCATTGAAGAAGATCCCTAGCTTGATGCTGGGGACCTCATGCCTGCTGGCTGAGAAGAATGGCCCTTCCATGCCCATCGCCGCAGCTTGGGAAGTGAGACGCTCGGCGATGTCGATCAAGCTATTGATCCAAATGTGACATCCTGACTCAGAGAAAATGGAACGCCCCGTATTCTAGCCCAGAGATCGAGGAGAAGTCTCTGGAATACGACACTGCTTGACATGGAACAAATCAACTCTTATTACAAGGATAATAATACAAGGGTCTGATGTTGCAAAGAAGCACATTAGCATGGCGACACTACGCCTGCGATACTACAGTTGCTCTATGCTAGCAGCGGAACAACTCGTACCAGCGGAATACTTCTAGCATCAAAACAATGACGAAGGTGGTGAACTCCACTCTGCAGGGACTCTAGCCGGGACATGATCCAGCTCGCACACGCGAAAACCTTGACAAGCAATAAATCAAACATGGCATCACCTACAATCTGGCATGACACGCCAGGGCAGTACATTGAATGTACTTGCAAGCTCACAACAACCAAAAGCATCAAGGCAGGTTAATTAATTATCAACTACTATGGTAAGAAAGCAACTACTAAACCTGATATGAAACTACTACAATATTGATAAACCAACATCTCAGATCTTAATAACCATCTCACTCTTGGCTAACCGGCCAAGCAATATACCATCTCGATCACCTCGTGATCCATCTGATCACCTTGTGACCACATCACCACTGAATGAACATCCTCGAGATCATACCAACATCATCATCAACATCCTGCCAAACTGTACCGCTCACAATATATATCAATATATAAATCATCTAAAGTCATTTTGTCATTTGAGTGTTGATCGAATGGTGTGACCTAGTACGAACTTATGCCCATGACTGAGGACGCGGCTATCGATAGATTAAACACACACACTCTTTGTAGAGGTAACACACTTTACCCACACCATGGAACCCATGGCCTCGTACTCCCATTCGGTGGACCAACGGTATTCTGAAAAAACCGATCTACTACCATGACACTCTCCCGGCCACTCCGACCAACTCCCCTCTGGGATAAGTCATGGGTGGCCTCGGGCCTACCAAAGGTATCAACGGCCACCATAATGGCAAAACAAAAATGGTCCCAAACGGGGACAAAAAGGGCCTTATCCAACTACGGGCACACAAGGTTATGTCTGCTCATCGGGCCAGGGTACTGCATGCCCATAACCTTCCCTCGTTGGAGGCACTAGCGAGAGGAACGACAATAAACCGCATCAGGGCCTTCCCCATAAAAGACAAATGTGGTTGCACTGGAAAAGCCCGGTTCGGTGGCACCTGACCAACTTAATAACGGAATTTATCCCCAAAATATAATAGTGACAACTGATACTCCGATATCATCTATCAACCTGTAATCCAGGTCAAAGCAATATCCAACAACTAATCCAAAGCATACTATCGTCATACCAACATACTCCGAGGATAGCATAACACTTCTATCCTGATGAATCCAAGAATGATAATACTACTACTCAAATATCAAGAACAAGCTATCCAGCTAAGATCCACATGCAAGCATCATCTCCAAAATAATACTCCAAAACATAACATCAACTAGCATCATGATGAAAATAGCACTAGCCACTAATAATCCAATGGCAACATGATATCCAAAGTAATACCCCAAAGCATAATACCATCATGAAAATAATCATAATAGCCACTAAGAATCCAAAGGCAACATGTTATCCACCTAAGCTGCAAAATATAAGTCCTAGAACTCCAAGCAACATCATGGCAATAACAAGATCAAACAATACTCCGAGAAATGCCATGAACAAGATCACACGTAGCTAAAACAATATTTTAAACAAGTTCAAATAATTTAAACCAGGTCACTGCATTTCAATCATGCAAATGGATGGTGTGGCTTGCATGGGGTGAAGGGATTCATCGAGAAGAAGTGCGAGAAGCTCACAGAAAGAATCGCCGAAAAACGTTCTCCCTCGGAGGGGGCTGATTTAGTGCAAGGAAAAAATGGTCATTTTCAAAATGTGACAACATTATTAAAATGTTACCAATAGAACAGGCTCTACGAGACGAAGAAGTGGCCTTTGGAATCACCTCACTTGGAGTTACGAGCAAAAAGTTGTAATGGTTTGACTGCCAGGGACCTATCTATAATAAAATCATCACAAACAGGCCCTTGGCTGGGAAAACAGAATGCGCAGTTCGCATAAATACGCCTTTGCCTCGGGGAAGCGTATTCCGGGCTGAAAGAGAGAGAAAATACGCTTTCAGTTAAAGGAAACATACTCTGGGTGAAGGAGAAGCAAAATACGCTTTCTGAAAGAGAAAGCGTAATCTCCGGAAGTACGTCTCCACTTATCTAATTGGGATTTTTTACATCTGTGCCCCTAATTCCTTAGCCATGCTCATTCATACCCACGCTCTTAACTTTTGCTCACTTTTCCCCACTCCCTTGCGCGAAACCCTCAGAACTGGTCACAAACGGTGGATGCCGCCGGGTCAGTGCTTTGACCGTTAACTCTGACGAGTGGGGCCGCACTGACTGTGTCACCCGTTGGACCTGATGAGTGGGGTCGCGGCAGACGGTGCCGCGGTTAGCCCATTGGTCCATGGTTAGACGTGGGCCGTGCGCGCGCCGCAACGACAGAAGCCTGTTATGCATGCATGACATGTCCAGCTAGCCTACATGCATGCACGTAGCTAGTCTACCTACATGCGCCGCCGCCCGCCGCCATGATGCGCTGACCGGCCTCTTTTTCACGCGAGCCACCACGGATGCTGAGTGACCTCTTTTTCACATGATCCTCCACGGACGCTGACCGACCTCATTTTCAACGTGGCAATTAAAACCTGTTGGAAATTAAAGTGGCATATCGATCGACGCGGCTTGTTTGAACGTAGCAAATCTAAAGTGTGGCCGGTGCCACTCCCCTTCCCTTCCCCTTTCCCTATTTAAACCACCACCTATTCTCCACACATACATTTGCGCTGCCCCCTTCTCTTCTTCACCCAAACCCAGAGCACTCTCAAAGCAAGGCAAGGATGCAATACAAAGGCCCCACCTTCGAGCTCCCGCCGACCGTGTCGGAGAGATGGTATCCGTCTGGCGTCGTCGTGGAGAGGACGCTCCGCGTGTGGGCGTTCTCACACTGGAGGGGTGCAAGGGGGTTTGCCGAGTGGTTCCTCCGTGTAGGCTTCGCCCACCTCTCGTCGGGCTCACCGGTGATGTTCTGACTGGAGGAAGTGCGTCCAAACTCCAGGACTCCGCCGATAGGGCTCACCGTCACCTTCACCAATAGATTTGATACGTACTACCTCCTCGGCAAGGTGTTTTGGTGTGGATGTGAACTCATCGCATTCACAACCCACAGCATCTTCACAAACTTCGACTGCATCTTCCCCACCCGCGATGGTATGCACAACCTCCCCTACTATATCGGTCAGGATGGCATGGAGAGGGAGCAGTGAAGAGAAGGCGCAGTGAAGATGGTGGTGAAGTCCCGGTCTCGATCGTGAGCTTGTCTTTCCCTAGGGTGTTAGGGATTTTTATCTTTTATATATTTCTATCTTAATTATGTCGTTGGTTGTACCATGAGCTCTTAATCTCTGTCGTGTTATCCCCTAAGAACTTTGTTATGCTTTCTACCCTTATTTGATATGTCGTTGGTTATCTGTGTTTTTGCTTGCTATTTCTATCTTATTTGACGTGAGATAAATCGCTAGATGGATATCGTGCTGTACACGAGCCCTTCTGCTAAAACAATAAATGATTGAGTATTCCTCAATGAAAACCAGCAAGTTTTCACCCATTTAGAGTAGGGTCAAGTTTTCGCCCATTTAGAGTAGGGTCAAGTTTTCGCACGCGCGGATAATGGAGTAGTTGAAGTGTCAAAAAGGAAACTAAATCTAGAAAAATGAGCCATGTTGATGTTGAAAAGAAGAAGAAGAAAAGCTAATTTTTTTGAATTGTTGGTGGCCCTATTCTGTATATTTTATGAACAAAAACAAGCTAATTTTTGAATAGTTTGTGGACTATGCTATGGTTTAGGGTACCCTATGTTTTATGTAAGAAGTATGCTATGGTTGCTACTTTTTATGTTATGGATGTATGCTTGCTACGTGAGATATCAGTCGATGGATATGGTGCCGTAGCCGAGCCGTAGACAAGCTCTCTAGATGGATATGGTGCCATAGCCGAGCCTAGACATGCTCTCTAGATGGATATATGCTGGCTAATGGTGCCACCAGACTTTATTTTAGACGTGGTTTCAGATGGATATCATGATCTACATAATTAAGTCTGACATGTTCTTAATAAAAAACAAAAAATCATGTATACAATATTTTTCTTGCAACAAAAACTTGTTTACAATACCCACATGTCAAAAAATGAAAGTGTTGTGCCGTAGGCTATATACAGAAGGAAATTGCCATGATATGTACAAATAAATTTGACATGTGCAAGTCCAACAATAAATCGATTTACCATCATGCACTATTTTTGTTCGGCATGGCAATAAATGGATTTACAATGGTAATAATCAAGGGAAAAACAAAGCCAGCGTGTGGGCCTTCGACACTCAACGCAATGAGATGGCCCAACCAGAGCTTAGTTTCAATTTGGGCCCTAGAACTACGTTTTTTTCTTCTACGGTCGGTGTTGTCTGACGAAACTGAAAGTGTACAAAACTGACAAAACTGACGGGTACCCGAAACTGACATGATCCACAAATTAAGCAACACAGAGCATAGAGCACATGATCCACAAATTAAGCAACACAGAGCATAGAGCACATCATCCAAAAATTTAAGCAAATCGTAGAGCACATGATACACATATTTAACCAAATCCTAGAGCACATGACACCACACTAATAACATCTCTAACGAGTGATGACTAGCAAGCAAGCAAATCCTAGAGCAACTACACAAAAATAAAAGGGATAAAATCCTAACGCTATCAGATTCGCCTGCTTGTTCAATTGAATCATCTGCTTCAAGTTCTTGTTCATCTTCTTTATTTTCCCCTTCGGATTTGCATCCCCAACTGTCAGAGCAGCACTTTCAGAGACCAAATTTGTTGTTGCTGGCGGCAGATTGAGCTCCCGGGTTGGGGCCCCATTGAATTAAATCCGCTTAACGTAGTCATCCAGCCATTCAAAATGTGTGCATTTCTTCACGATCTAAAATGAAAACATGAACCCTAAATCCCAGGTCGAAAAAGAATTAAAAGAAAATAGAAAAAGAAATCAGAGAAAAATTATGAGATCTAACCAGCCCTTGTGGCTTGCTCTCGCATTTCACGAACTCGCGCCCATAGTTGCCATTCCTGACCTCCTTCGAAGTCAACCGTATCAGTGGCGCGCTGCGTGGGCAGTCAGGACATCGCTCCATGGGAAGTGGACCATACTGGGTCCATGAGGGGCGGGAGGTTGAAGTGGAGCTCGACATATCGCCCAAAGTCGCCAGAGAAGAAGAAGCAAAGGAGTGGCTCCTCTCGTCGTCGGAGAAGAAGAAGCACAGGGGTGGCTCCTCTCGTCGCTGCAGAATAAGCACCAGAATAAAGGGGGTACCTGAAGAAAGGGGAGTCACAACCAACAAGTCTCACGGATCGCCTCTCACGGATCGCCCCACGATCCAACGATGCGAAGCCGTCCATGTGATCCAACGGCGCGGAGCCTGCTCGCAGCCTGCCCTCGGAATTACTTATAGAAGACCACATCTGAGGGCTGTCGCTTGGCACTAGGGTTTGATCGGACGACTGGCGTTCGAAGCTAGGGTTAGGCGAAACCCCGTGGGGTATAGAGGGGCGTTGAGCTGGTCAACGGGGTTTCAAAGGCTTTGACTGAGCATAAATAATTTAAAAAATCAAAAATATATGAAACCTTCGCCGTTTGTCATTTTATAGGACACACTAACGAGGAAAAATACTAAACTTGGTATACGTACATTTAGATAAAAAAACCTAGCTAGCACGATCGAGGTCAAATGATCACCATTAATTAAGAAAATCAAAACAATATAAAACCTGCACACAATGTTGTCTTGTGTGACATGTTACCAACCAAAAATCATAAACTTTGTCTATGGGAATTTTCATGAAAAAACCTTCACACACATGAGCTATCATGTACAACATTTCATAGAGACCAAGGAGAAGAGTTAGGGTTTCCCTTGGGTTTTTTGAAAATTAAAAAAAATCAGAAAAATCACCAAAGCTTGATTTCAAAGTGAATAAGAAGGATCTGAACTTAGTTTTCCATTTTCATATGGTAAACGTATTATTTAATGGTTTTCTATTAAACTATGTTTTTTGAAAAAACATGAAAATAGAAAGATTAATTCAATAAATAGAGATTCTTCGAATATACACTATATAGATTGATTTGGTGTTAATAAAAAATATTTGGCTCATTTGGAGTAGGTCCAAAAAACCTTGATTACAAATGGGGTTGTTTACCCTAGCTTGGGAGCTCATTTGGAGCACATTTCTCATGACTACAAGTTTTGTAGACGCAAAAGAGATCGGATTGATCACCTAACGTTATAATAGTTCAGCAAACTGTGCAACTGACACCACATGGGAATGGACTGAAGTGTTGGTTCAAATTCAATGTTTGCCTAAAATTCAAAGTTTGCCTCACTAGTTCAAATTCAAAATTTACATATAGAATTATTACACCTTACAAGTTTTCACATTACTTCAAAAGTTCAAATTGATGACATAATCCTTATTACAAATCTTTAAAGTTCAAAGTTTATGACTTGCATTCAAGTTCAAATTCAAATCTTTGCCTTGCTCCTTGTGTTCTGGGATGGGTTAACCATCTTGCTTATGGTTTCCCTGGCTGGGATATTTTGTGCTTTTGAAAGCTTTGTCTTGTTGCTTCTGATCTTCACTTCTGGTGGTGGCGATTTTGTTGAGCTTTGACTGATCGAGCAAGTGATGACCAGTTGACGGTCATTTGTGGGCTCACTAATGTTTCAAGGAACTTCAGACAAAATAACTTCCTCCTCTCTTATAGCTTCAAAACCTTCATAAGCCATGGTTTCAAATTCCACATTAGATGATGGTTCAACCGAAGTTTCTTCCTCTCCAGGTCTTTTCTGTCTTGTGCCTCTAATTATCCTAGAGCTAGGTCAAACAAAAATAAGCTTAGCCATCGATAAAAAAGAGAACCAATGCAAAAAATGGAAAGATTGCACACACACCAAGCTGCTACTTCAGTTGCTTCATTCCCTAAACTTGCTGCATTCTCCTGTGATGCTGCATTATCCTCTAAACTTGCTGCATTCTCCTCTGCTGCTGCATTCTCCTCTACATTTGCTGTTGCCCATTGTTCCTCTTCTCCAAATGATGCATCAACTGGATTGGGACAACGCCTAGCACTATGCCCTAAGGTACCACATCTTTTGCACTTACGCTGTTTTTTACACGACCCTCTTCACCAGCTCTTATCCTGTTTTTCCTTGGTCTTCCTGGTGGTCTAGTTAGTACAGGAGAATGGAGTTTGAACCATGGGTCTACTATGTTCCATTGGTATTTTCCCAAGAGTGCAGGCACATTTTCAGCATAAGCAGCCCTAAATTTGGCAACAGAGAAATATTCAGAGCAATACTGATCAACTTCACCATCTTCACCTCCAATAACAGTCATGAGATGTAGGGCATGTATGCACGGCTTCCCGCAGATCTGCCATTGCCTACAACTGCATTCATTGGTTGCAAAGTTCACTGGATATCTCCATTCCCTATTTTTACTGTTAGTGTATGTCACCTCAGCCTCGTATGTCGACGGTCGAATGCATTTCATTCTTAGTCCTCTTGCCTTGGCATGCAATGCCTTAATCAGAGATGGGAGCATAAGATGGCCAACATATTGTGTTTCTGAAATTCTTTTACGAAGAGCCATCTTTACCATGATCATCTGCCTGATCTTATCAAATGCTTGCCACAACAAAATCCCTTTCACGGACTTGAACTTTGCATTGAAACACTCAGTGAGGTTATTGATCACATAGTCTACTTTGCAGATTTCATTGGATTTGCTTCTTGACCACAACTTTCCATGATGTTCATCCATGTACTCCTTCACCAAAGGATTATGAGCATACAACACTCTCAAATGGTGCTCATGCTTCCTCAAGCTGCATGTGTATGATGCTGGCCATAGATTCTCATCATAAACTTTGCCTTTGAATTTCTTTTTAAAATTCTATGCTAGGTGTCGCATACATTCCCTATGTTCCACTCCAGGGAATACAATTTCGACTGCAGTTTCTAAGCCCTTGCAAGCGTCTGTGTGTATAACTAAACCTGAGGGTGTACCTATAATGTTGCGCAACTGCTGCAGAAACCAGACCCAACTCTCCTGACTCTCTACCTCCAACACACCAAATGCAACTAGGAATAGCCAGTTGTGTCCATCAACTGTAGAAGCTGGTGCTAGCTGGCCTCTCCATCTTCCATTCAAAGCAGTCGCATCGGCAGCCAAATAGGGCCTACAACCATTCAGAAACCCCTGCCAGCAAGCCTTGAAACAAACAAAAGCCCTCCTGAAGCACTCCTTCTCCATTGCCTTCCCTTTTAATTTGTACTTAACTGTATGCTTGTCAATCTCTACAACACTCCCTGGACAAGTCGTCTCCACTTCAGCTTTGAAGGTGTAAAGCAACTGAAAACTCTCATTCCATGGACCATTAATCCTACCAAGAGCCCTTTCCTTCGCATAGAAAATCTTCATGTATTGTACATTAATCTTGTAGTTCTCAAATAGCTTCCCACGGAGTGCTGTTGGACCAATTGTTGGTGTTCCCCTCACCCAATCCAAGATTGCATCTGCCACCCACCTAGTCTTCGCAAGCTTAGATTTGTCCTTTCCCCCTCCCCCTCCAGGTGGGCAAGTGTGCCCGTGTGGGTTGCTTTTTATCTGAAACAAAATGAAAAATGATGTCAAATACAATTAAGAAATAGTAAACATGACCTGAATATAGAATGGATAAATAATCTAATAACAATATTCAGTTGTAATACCTGAATCAATTTGCTCTTTCGCATAGTGGATGCATGCAACCTCCACCTACACCTATCATAAGGGCAATGAACAGTGAATCTTCATGGCTCACTCCTATCAACCTCATAAGAGTTTCCAGTGAGAATGCAATATGTAGTCACTGCATTACGACAGTCCACCATCGATTCGAATACGGTTCCTGGAGTAAAGTCAGGATTCTCCCTGTTCCACTCAATTGTTGGCATGTCCTCACCATCATATTCTTGTAAAACTAAGGAGTCGATGTTCTCCTTCCTCTCTTCATCATCAGTGTCATCAAATCTAGCACGGCTGCTAGGCTCCTCTACATATTCATCTTCCACTGCCTATTGACTGACTCTATCTACCAGTTCAGGGAATAGAATATCATTCTCATCATCATGTCAAGGCACTTCCTCGTCAGGCTCTGCATCTACTTCTACATCAGGTGCAGAAGGGAGAGGAGAAGTGGCAGAATTAGCGGCAGCCGACATGTTGTGGCTTTCAGAACCACTAGGTTTACTTGGTCTCGACCTACAAGGAGTGTGAGGACGCTCGCTATTAGCAGAGACAAATGATGCCTGAACACCCTTCGGGATGCGTTGTTTGTGTGCTTGAAGCACACTGATATGGATTTTATTGAAACGGCTGTCAGCATTCAAACTAAATAGCAATCCCAGATGCTCATCACTAGTTAATGGGAGAAATCACTGCTCGGTACTGTTGAAATATCTCAGTTCAACAGCATCGGCAGGGCTCCACGGATACTCAGAACAGAGTGCCTCATGGAAATCTTTGAACGAAATGCTGGTTTCTACCACTTTAGGATAGAAAAATCCAGAATTCACACACGGTTTAGTTCCATGCAGCTCGCTAGTTTCCATTCTAACCGCCAGCCGAAAAGCAAGTGCAGGATCAACCCTATTCGATTGAAATAAGATAAAGGGCGCAGTTAGGCCGAAAATTTTCAGATAAATTGCAGTGATTCACACCAATAGTGGTCAAATACGGCCTAATTTATGGATCTCCTAATCAATTTGAGAGGGAAATGATGCTTACCCAGGTGGAATCCATGAACTATCAGCCTCTGATTCAACCCAATCATCTCCACGGTCGATGGGTCGGAAGGGGTGCCCCCCGACATCGCTTCCTAATCCTAGATGGGGAGATAGGGTAGATGCGGCGGAGGCGGCAAGAGTGCGGCGGAGACGGCATGACGACGGCACGACAGCGGCGGAGGGGGCGGCGCAGAAGCAACTGGATCTGATTCAGGTTACAGTGAGTGTCAGCTTCACGACCCCACTGTATACCACCTAACGGTCAAAATGTGGACTCCGCCCTACGCGACCCCACTGGTTAGAGTTAACGGTCAAGCCATTGACCCAATGTCAACGTCCGCTGTGACCATTTCTGAGGATTTCGGGCAAGCGAGTGGGGAAAAGTGAGCAAAAGTTAAGAGCGTGGGGATGAATGAGTAGAACTAACGAACCAGGGGCATAGAAATAAAAACCCCTATCCAATTTGGCAAAGGCAGGGCCGAGCTCTGGGTCACTGATGGACGGGGCCTGTCGCATCACTCTCTCTCCTCCCTCCTTCTCCTTCTCTTCCCCGACGCGCACGCAGAGCAGAGGAGGGCCAAGGCAGCAGTGAGGCCAGCGTAGGCCCGGCCAACTCCGGCCACCTCCTGCCGGACTATGGGCACTGGCGAGAGCGGGGAGAAGTGTCGCATCCTCTTGGACCCGCAGCAGCGCCAGGACGGAGCGGGATGACGGTGGCTAGTTGCGACCGAGGACGAGGGCGGCGGCCGAGACTTGGGCGCGTGTCCACGATGGCTCCGGCTCGGAAAAGAGGGGTGTGAGAGGTTCGCTGGGATGTGTGTGAGCTAGTGGTGGTGGTGGCATGGAGAGAGGGGCTCGGGCTCGAGTGAATTTAGCCGGAGGAGGGCAGCGGCCGTGGCGGTAATGGAGGTCGAGGAGGACTCCGGGAGCTCAAGGAAGTGGATGGACGGGGCTAGTGGAGTGCGGGGATGACGATGAAATGCTCAGGAGATGCTCGGGTGGCCTTTAAATACGCAGGGACGAGGAGGCCGAGCTGGCCGTCGTCGTAGACACGTGGCCGGCCCCGCGGACACGTGTGCACGCACCCGAGCTTGATGGTAGACGAAGGGGAGGCACATGGATAAGCTCACGGGGATATGGGAGCCAAGGGAGCATGGGGAGGAAGAAACAAACACCATTAATGCTTGGTCGGCTACTGTGCCCCCGTGGGCGTGCGTGGCGAGCGCCGACGAGGAGGTTTCCGGAGGGGGCAGTGACATGAGAGCGATGGGAGAGAAAGGGGGAGTCAGGTCGGAACGCTAGGACACCCAAACTCCATCGAAGCAGAGCTGGCCGGTGCTCAGAACGTGTCGGATGCCGCCAGAGCGTGAGAAACGCCATGCCAGGGCGGCACTGACCATGGGCACTAGCATGAAGAGGACAAGAGAGGCTGCAATGAGATGTCTGGTGATTAGTCCCTGCATCACTGAGTCTGTGGGGGGAGATGGATCAACAAAAGGAGCTCTGAGGTGAAGTGAGGCATCGAGCAAAGTTTGTTGTATCAAACTTGGCCGTGCACTATTGATCAACAGTGAATTAATTGGTACCAATGGAGTTCTCTGGGCTGATTAACTGAGGAAGGACTATGATCCTGGAGGTTTTCAGAATAAATGGACCAAGGATTAAAATAGTTGCTTTGCAACTGACCAAAATGGTCGAGAATCAAGATCATGATGGTTTAGTCACATGGAGTATCAACTTGAGCTAAAATTTGGGAAGGCATAATGATTTGGACATATAGAGATGCTGTAAAAATTTCATACCAATTGGATTCACCAAAATGGTACTTCCTTCATAGCTATTCTCTCTGTCCAAAAACTTGCAAAAATTCTAGAGAAAATATGGGATTGAAGAATTGACACCAAAATTGGTGGAGGAAGGTTTTATGGTCATGAGAACGCTTGGTAAATTGTCAGCCAAAATGAAGCAATATAAAATATACTTGCTTCACAAACTGAAAATATTGACAGAAGCAAATATTTGGTCCTGTGCTCACATAGATGATTGGATGGGGCTGCAAATTGGAGGAGTGGAATAATGTGAGCACCTAAAGCAGTGTGCAAAATTTCAACTCATTTGAATACTCCTAGATAGTACTTCACAGTGCCTTCTGTTTGACAAAAAGTTTGAAAAATTGCTGAGGAAGATTGGCTAGGCAAATAAAATTGAATTTTTGCATGAGGCAATGATTTTGATGAGATAGCATGCCCAAAAGGTTTGGGAGCAAACAAGATAAGATAAATGGCAGTTCCTTCACAGAATGCCATTTAGGACAAAATAGAAAAAAAGAATATTAGGGAATTATTTTTGAACTGGCCAAGGAAATATTTGGGCATATTTGAGCAATATATGACCCAAAGGAATTATGAGAATTATTTTGGGATTTTTGGATAGACATAAATATAGGTTGCTTCACAACCTAGGGCACTTGAGGTTATTCCTTTAATAGAAAAGGAATTTTCCCCAAGAAAAAGAATTATGGAGTTGGGTTAGAATGGAAATGGCATGATCTTGGAATGAGTTTGAGGTTGATGAGTCACTTGGGAGAAGAAATGACGATGATCTCCTAGGTTGCAAGGCCACAGAACCACTCCAAAAAGAAAAAACAAATCAAAAATCAAATAAATCAAAGGAAAAAAGAAAAGGGCCAAAAACGAGGCTGTTACAAACCTTCCCCCCCTTAAATAAATCTTTTCCTCGAGATTTGATTGCTCAGGGAACAAGTATGACTTGAGGACACCATTTCCAACTCAGGTGTCCATTTCCTTTATTTATTGTTCCCCCGAGAATTTTAGATGATCAACTTACCTTGCTCTGGGGTGGTTTGCTTTACCTTTCCCAAATTTTGTCAGATTTTTGCTCATATACCAATTCCCCTTGCAGACATTGATTCTCTCATATATGTGGTGTTATACAATGGATCTGAGCATACATTTTCCTTTTGTCATGAAAACCTTTTTACTTCTGCAATGGGGTTGCTCAAACAAATGCATGTCCTCCAGTTTCAATAAATGTTGAGAACCATGGCCATTCTCCGGACGGGATCTGACTGCTCATAGAGGGTACTGATTTATCTCGATTGATTTCCTTGGCTCGAGCATGAGATAGGTACCAAAAATTTGACTGCCTTCTGTCGTGAGCAATATGCAAGGGTATGGACTTATAACCGTGTCAAACCTCGAATATTAACATCTTGGGGCTGTCCTGACAGGAATGCTGGCGGGAAAATACTTTTCATGACCTGTTGCCTAGGCACTTGGTTCCACCAATGAAGATACCTTATCTGGGCTGATGGTTCAGCTTTTGATTTACCCATTTTGTCGGTATACCCATCTGCGGCAATAGTCTGTGAGATGCTTTAACACTGCCATTGAAGTCAAACCGCTGAGGCTGCAAAGAAATCTTGGATATGACAGAATAGACTTGGGTATTCCACACTAACCATTTTAAGCGGGTCAAGGATATGAAATCCTTGTAGACCAGAGTAGGCCTCTGAGGGTATGCCTTTGTGGATCCATATGGAATCATGGCCACTAACTGACTTGGGTATCCCGACCCTGACGGTGGCGCAAAAATCTTCATACCTTTGCTGTTGGTCTCATCCTTTGACTATCATGATTTTCTTTGTCAGGATACCTTATTGAAATAACTTGGCCACATATGTCCTTGATCCTTCATACGACCATGGAGGTGGTTATTGTAATGTTTTTGGCATTGTTCCTTGTGCTGATTTTCTGACCTAGGTCCGCACATATATGACATATAGTCGGAGCTTGTAGCTGTAGAGCTCGTTGTGGTGGCCAATCATGCAAGAGGGTGACAAGAGTTCACGAGATCTCCTTGTCAGTTGTTGGAATAATGACCTTGATGACCATTGTCAAGGCTGTTGATGCTATGATGTCATCTCCAGATCTTGTCGATCCTTGTATTACATGAGATGCATCTCTGCTTATCTTCCTTTGCTTGACTTATGAGGTTGTTAAATCTTACTTTTCTTAGGTATATCTGCTTGACCTTTGCCACATCTTGTATGAGTGACTGATATGACCGGGGATACACGCTTACCATATGTAAGAAGAATATGATACTGAACACTCGATCCTTATGATAGGCATATGTCTTAACTGAATTGTACTTCTCACAATATTATTGCGGATCTGATCCTTGAGTTGTACTGCCATATACTGCCAATCCATCGCATAATCTTTGAGGATGGTGCAATAGTGTGGTATTGTCGTGGGCTGAGTGGCTTACGAGAGAAGCCATCCGAGTAGCTTGCCGAGGAAGACTCATTAGCTTCTGCTCGAAGCTTTTGTCTGGGTAGCGTGCTGGAGAAGCCTGGGTTCCATATCTGAGAAGCTTCTCCTTAGGTTGCTTGTTGGGAAAGATTCGCTCCCGTCTGTCAGAAGCTTTTACTGGGGTATCTTACTGAGAAAGACTGGGTATCTCGGACCGGAATCTGCCATATTTCATACTGAGAAAATTGAGGATCCTTGCATCATAAGCTTCTTTCGATGGTGTGTGGAGGAAGACTGAGTTTCTCATATTCAAAACTTCATACTGATATGCAGGCGGAAGGCCATCCACACACCTATAATATTCTGCGACTAATTACTTGCATGAGAAAATTTGTTTGACTATCTTCCTTGATCATAGCACATTCTGGCTTCCTTTAGGATGACAACATATTTCAAGCGTCATTTCTTGCTGAGCCAGACCTTGTATATGAGCCATACCCTTGACTAAAAATATTCCATTGGTCTTGCAACTGACTTGTCTTTCTGCTGGCTTGATCATTACTGCTGTGAGGATTTTGTACTGATGTAGACTCGATGCTGATAATCAATGCAAGACACCATTGGTATTATGAGCGGATATTAATGCGGTTGACTGGGCAGACCATAATGTTCAGCTGAGCTTCTTACAAATTTGTAAAATCCTTATTGCTTCTTCGAGTCTGGTGTTGGTTGATGAGAAATTTCCATAAGGGGAAATAAGGAAACACCGAGGGGCCAAAAATAAAGAAGCAAAAGAAACAACTCGACGAAACAAAAGCACACAACAATCAATCCACACACAAACAAGGTCACATATTACTCCTAGTCACACAATATGCATGCCTACTTAAGCAAACAAATCTCGCGGAATCTCTGGTTCTACGATCTAGCATGCTGTGACGGTGTGCATGAATATGGATTAATGTGTGGAAGAATTGGTGTAAACATCGCTACACCAAGTGGTGGCTTAGCCAGGTAGCAACCTGGACTAGCTCGGAGGCAAGGACGTACTTGGTAACCATGTAACGGGACACGAATGCCGTGACCACATTATTATCAAGCAGGCGGAAAAGATTCATACTCATTCAAGGAATAGGATAGCGAGAAAAACTGAGTCGGCTGGCATTGCCCTTTCTTGAGAACTAAGATCATTAAGGGTTGCCAACACGACAAGATAAAAAGGACAATCCGGGGCAGCAACATCTCTACCACCAAAACGATAGGCGGGACTGAAAGAAAGATATCAATGTGATACCTGAGCACCATTTTCTGCAAACAGTGTCGGGATCACTTGGCATCACTCTGCTGGGATAGAAATGACGCCAAACACTGCAGAATGAGCAAGAAAAGAAACTGGAAGAAATGCAGGGGCTGAGTTGTAGTGGATTCGAACCGATGCCAGCTACACTCACAAGATTAAACCGTTAGCAGGTAAATAATATCTCTATATGCATGATATGCAACAAACAAATGCAACAACCAAGGCAGACTCCATGCTACCAGTTTCTATCGCTCGCGCTAACTAGGGCGTCCTACAGCCAGACCTGCTCTGATACCAAGCCTATGGCACCCCGACTCAAAGAAACCGGAACGCCCCGTATTCCATCCCAGTAATCGAGGAGAAGTCTCTGGAATACGACACTGCTTGACATAGAACAAATTAGCTCTTATTACAAGGATAATAATACAAGGGTCTGATATTACAAAGAATCACATCAACACGGCGACACTACGCCTGTGATACTACACTTTTTTCGACAAAGGGTGGATTTTATTGACTCAAAATGAAGCATCAAGTAAATACAAACATAATGAGCACACACCTCGTCTCTGCATAGCTAGGATGCACACAGCCAACACGAATGTACACACACAAAAACACGCCAGCAAATAGCAAAGTCATACAAGACCAAAGCTATGCTTAAGCGAGATAAAAAACCCTCCAAAGAGATCAAAACAACAATCGACAAACTACAACAATGATCATATCCGCACCAACCATGTCTTGACACCACAAGGACAACTAGGTTCTTCAACAGCAACACCTGCAAGAAGGAATGATGATCAAGCGTCGTCGTTGCCGGATTCAACAACCAAATGTCAGAATCTAGGTTTTCACCCTGAAGAACGAGTCTAGAGCACATATGAGCAATGCCTTCAACAAGGTATCATTGCCTGATATAACATCGGGTCAACCTAGGGTTTTCAACCCGGAGCCCAAGACCGGGTGCTCAGGAAGCACCACCAAGTCAAAGTCAATTATGTGTTGTCGCCGCCACTTTTCTGCAATCCCGGCAACTACATGCACTGGGTTAGAAATCCACTGCCACCGTTGCACAACCATATCCTTTGCGTCAAGACATTATCCATAGATTGCCTTTCATCGCCGAAGGCAAACTGGCCAAAGTGAGATCAGCCAAAAATCACAAAGAAGCCTTCCGACTGCACCCCACACCATCGGTACGAGCCGCCCGCAGTAGCCCCAAGATCTCGAGAGGCAAACCCTCATGAAGAATTTTCTATGGCCACCGCAATCTGGGCGCCGACCTAGGCTGTATGTCGCTGATCCGCTGCATGGCTTCCATAGCTTGACTGCCAGCAATAGCAGGCCCAAGGCAAAGGACTAGCCAGGAACCAAGCCCGTGGAAGGATCCACACAAATCGCATTTGTTGCATCAGATCCAAACAAAGGGCAGATGGACTCACCGACCTGCAGCCAAGCCATGAACGAGTAGAACCCTTCATCACAGAGGAGCTATGCCTCATATGCAGTTGCCATCACGCGCCGGCCGGGCCAAACTATCATTGATGAGCAGCAGTAGCGCAAACAAATCACAAACTATATGCCAGACCAGATTGGGAGAGGAGGGTCAGGGGATGGGATGGCGCAAGAGAAGTGAGGTGGCCCGCTGCCGCCGGCTGGCCGGCCATGGAGGCCGCCACCGGCGATGGCGAGGAGGATCGAGAAAGGAGGGAACCGAGGTTGCTGGCGGCTGGGGTGCCTCTGGAGTCGCGAGAGCAGCGAAACAACTCGTAGCAGCGGAATACTTCTAGCAGCGGAACTGTTGGGGAACGTAGCATGCAATTTCCAAAAAATTCTTATGATCACGCAAGATCTATCTAGCATATGCATAGAAACGAGAGGGGGAGAGTGTGTCCACGTACCCTCATAGACCGAAAGTGAAAGCGTTAGGTTAACGTGGTTGATGTAGTCGAATTCGCGATCCAACTGATCAAGTACCAAACGTACGACACCTTCGAGTTCAGCACACGTTCACCTTGATGATGTCCCTCAAACTCTTGATCTAGCAAAGGGTCGAGGGGGAGTTCCGTCAGCACGTCGGCGTGGTGACGGTGATGGTGATATGATCCGTGCAGGGCTTCGCCTAAGCACTACGACGCTATGACCGGAGGAGTAAACCGTGGAGGGGGCACCGCACACGGCTAAGAGAACAAATGGTGTGCCTTTGGGTGCCCCCGCCCCTATATATAAAGGAGGGGGGAGGGGTGGCTGGCCAAGAGGGGCCCGCCATGGGGGGAGTCCTACTAGGACTCCTAGTCCTAGTAGGATTTGCCCCTCCCCCTTTTCCTTTCTTCACTGGAGGGAAAAGGAAGGAGATGGAGTAGGAGAAGGAAAGGGGGTGGCGCCCCCTTCCCTAAACCAATTCGGCCTCCTCCCTTGTGGGGGCCGCACCAGCCCCTCGTAGGCTAGTTAGCCTCCCTCCTATGGCCCATATGCCCCATATCTTCCACCGGGGGGTTCCGGTAACCCCTCCGGTACTCCGGTATGTACCCAATACACTCCAGAACCCTTCCGGTATCTGAATACTACCTACCAATATATCAATCTTTACCTCTTGACCATAGCGAGACTCCTCGTCATGTCTGTGATCTCATCCGGGACTCCGAACAAACTTCGGTCACCAAAACACATAACTCATAATACAGATCGTCATCCAACGTTAAGCGTGCGGACCCTATAGGTTCGAGAACTATGTATACATGACCGATACACATCTCCGATCAATAACCAATAGCGGAACCTGGATGCTCATATTGGTTCCTACAGATTCTATGAAGATCTTTATCAGTCAAACCGCAATAACAACATACGTTATTCCCTTTGTCATTTGTTTGTTACTAGCCCGAGATTCGATCGTCGGTATCATCAGACCTAGTTCATTCTCGTTACCGGCAAGTCTCTTTACTCCTTTCGTAATGCATCATCCCGTAACTAACTCATTAGTCACATTGCTTGCAAGGCTTATAGTGATGTGCATTACCGAGAGGGCCCAGAGATACCTCTCCGATACTCTGAGTGAAAAATCCTAATCTTGATCTATGCCAACCCAACAAACACCTTTGGAGACACATGTAGAGCATCTTTATAATCACCTAGTTACGTTGTGACGTTTGATAGCACACAAGGTGTTCCTCCGGTATTCGGGAGTTGCATAATCTCATAGTCAGAGGAATATGTATAAGTCATGAAGAAAGCAATAGCAATAAAACTTAATGATCGTTATGCTAAGCTAACGGATGGGTCTTGTCCATCACATCATTCTCCTAATGATGTGATCCCATTCATCAAATGACAACACATGTCTATGGTCAGGAAACTTAACCATCTTTGATTAACAAGCTAGTCTAGTAGAGGCATACTAGGGACACTTTGTTTTGTCTATGTATTCACACATGTACTAAGTTTTCGGTAAATACAATTCTAGCATAAATAATAAACATTTATCATGATATAAGGAAATATAAAATAACAAATTTATTATTGCCTCTAGGGCATATTTCCTTTAGAAGGTGGTGAACTCCACTCCGTAGGGACTCTAGCTAGGACACGATCTAGCTCGCACGCGTGGAAACCTCGACAATCAATCAATCAAACATGGCATTACCTGCAATCTGGCATGACACGCCAGGTTAGTACATTGAATGTACTTGCAAGATCACAAAAACCAAAAGCATCAAGGCAGGACAATAACATAGCAATAATAGGTTAATTAATTATCAAATACTATGGTAAGAAAGCAACTACCAAACTTGATATGAAACTACTACAATACTGATAAACCAACATCCCAGATCTTAATAACCATCTCACTCTTGGCTAACCGGCCAAGCAATATACCATCTTGATCCCCTCGTGATCCATCTGATCACCTTGTGACCACATCACCACTGAATGTTCACCCTCGAGATCATACCAACATCATCATCAACATCCTGCCAAACTGTACTGCTCACAATATATATATCAATATATAAATCAGTTAAAGTCATTCTGTCATGTGAGTGTTGATCGAACGGTGTGACCTAGTACGAACTTATGCCCATGACCGAGGATGCGGCTATCAATAGATTAAACACACACACTCTCTGCAGAGGTAGCGCACTTTATGCACATCATGGAACCCATGGCCTCGTACTCCCATTCGGGTGGACCAATGGTGTTCCGACAAAACTGATCTACTGCCATGACACTCTCCCGGCCACTCCGACCAACTCCCCTCTGGGATTAGTCATGGGTGGCCCCGTGCCTACTAAAGGCATCAACGCCACCGTCGTGAAAAAACAATAAAGGTCCCAAACGGGGACAAAAAGGGCCCTATCCAACTATGGGCACACAAGGTTATGTCTGCTTACCAGGCCAGGGTACCGCACGCCCATAACCTTCCCTCGTTGGAGACACTAGTGAGAGGCACGACAATAGACCGCATTAGGGCCTTCCCCATAAAAGGCAAATGTCATTGCACTGGAAAAGCCCAGTTCGGTGGCACGTGACCAACTTAATGACGGAATTTATCCCCAAAATATAACAGTATAACTGATACTCCAATATCATCTATCAACCTGTAATCCAAGTCAAAGCAATATCCAACAACTAATCAAAAGCATGATATCGTCGTACCAACATACTCAGAGGATAGCATAACACTTCTATCCTGATAAATCCAAGAACGATACTACTACTACTCAAATATCAAGAACAAGCTATCCATCTAAGATCCACATGCAAGCATCATCTCTGAAATCATACTCCAAAACATAACATCAACTAGCATCATGATGAAAATAACAGTAGCCACTAATAATCCAATGGCAACGTGATATCCAAAGTAATACCCCAAAGCATAATACCATCATGAAAATAATCATAATAGCCACTAAGAATCCACAGGCAACATGTCTCCACCTAAGCTGCAAAATATAAGTCCTAGAACTCCAAGCAACATCATGGCAATAGCAAGATCAAACAATACTCCGAGAAATGCCATGAACAAGATCACACGTAGCTAAAACAATACTTTAAACAAGTTCAAATAATTTAAACCATGTCACTGCATTGAGATCATGCAAATGGAGGGTGTGGCTTGCCTGGGGTGAAGGGATTCACCGAGAAGAAGTGCGAGAAGCTCGCGGAAAGAATCGCCGGAAAATGTTCTCCCTCGAAGGGGGCTGATTTAGTACAAGCGCAAAATGGTCATTTTCAAAATGTGACAACATCATGAAAATGTTACCAAAAGAGCAGGCTCGACGAGACGAAGAAGTGGGCTTTGTAATCACCTCATTTGGAGTTACGAGCAAAAAGTTGTAAGGGTTTTACTGACAGGGACCTATGTGTAATAAAATCATCACAAACATGCCCTTGGCTGAAAAAACAGAACGCACACTTCGCAGAAATACGCCTTTGCCTCGGGGAAGCATATTCTGGGCTGAAACAGAGAGAAAATGCGCTTTCAGTTAAAGGAAACGCACTCTAGCTGAAGGACAAGCAAAATACGCCTTCTAGGAGAGAAAGTGTAATCTCTGTAAGTACGTCTCCACTTATCTGACTTGGCAAAGGCGAGGCCAGGCTCTGGGATACTGATGGACAGGGCCCACCGCATCTCTCTCTCCTCCCTCCTTCTTCTCTTCCCCGACGCGCACGTAGAGCAGAGGAGGGGTGAGGCAGCAGCGAGGCCGGCGTCGGCCCGGCCAACTCCGGCCACCTCCCATCGGAGTGAGGGACCGGCAAGAGAGGGGAGAAGTGCCGCATCCTGCTAGACCACGCAGTAGCGCAATGACAGAGCGGGACGACACGGCTAGCTACGACCAAGGACGAGGGCGGCGGCCGAGACTTGGGCGCCTGGCCACGGCAGCTCCGGCGAGGAAAAGAGGGGTGGGAGTGGTTCGAGGGGTCTGGGTGAGCTACTGGTGGAGGTGGGATGGAGAGAGGGGCTCGAGCTCGAGTGAATTTAGCCGGAGGAGGGCGGTAGCCATGGCGGCAATGGAGGTCGAGGAGGACTCCAGGAGCTCCGGTAAGTAGATGGACGGGGTTAGTGGAGTGCGGGTATGACTATGAGATGCTCGGGAGAGGCTCGGGTGGCCTTTAAATAGGCGGGGACGAGGAGGCCGAGTTGACCGTCACCGTGGACGTGTGGCTGGCGCCGCGGACGCGTGTGCATGCACCCAAGCTCGACGGTAGATGACGGGGAGGCGCATGGATAAGCTTACGGGGAAGAGGGAGCCAAGGGAGCACGGGGAGGAAGAAACGAACACCATTAATGCTTGGTCGGCTACTGTGCTCCCATGGGCTTGCATCGGCGAGCGCTAACGAGGAGGTTTCCAGAGGGGGCAGGGACACGAGAGAGACAGGAGAGGAAGGGGGAGTCAGGTCGGCACACCAGGACACCCGAAATTCATCGAAGCAGAGCTGGCCGGTGCTCAAAACGCGCCGGATGCCGCCAGAGCGCGAGAAACGCCATGCCAGGGCAGAAGTCACCACGGGCACTGGCATGAAGAGGACAAGAGAGGATGCAATGAGATGTTTGGCGATTAGTCCCTGTGTCACTGAGGCTATGGGAGGTGATGGATCAACTAAAGGAGCTCTGAGGTGAACTGAGGCATCGAGCAAAGTTTGTTATATCAAACTTGGTTGTGCACTACTAATCAACCTGGAATTGGTTGGCGCCAATGGAGTTGTCTGGGGTGATTAAATAAGGAAGTACTATGATCCTGAAGGTTTTGAGGATAAATGAATCAAGGATTAATATGGTTGCTTTCCAACTGACCAAAATGGTCCAGAATCAAGATCATGATGGTTCACTCACAGGGAGTATCAACTTGAGCTGACATTTGGCAAGGCATAATTATTTGGACATATAGAGATGCTGTAAAAATCTCATACCAATTGGATTCACCAAAATGGTAATTCTTTCACAGATATTCTCTCTGTCCAGAAACTTGCGAAAATTCTAGAAAATATGGAATTGAAGAATTGACACCAAAATTGGTGGAGAGAGGTTTTATGGTCAAGTGAATGCTCTGGTAAATCTTCAACCAAAATGAAGCAATATAAAATATACTTGCTTCACAAACTGAAAATATTGACAGAAGCAAATATTTGGTCCTGTGCTCACATAGATGATTGGATGGGGATAAAAATTCGTGGAGTAGGATAATATGAGCACATTAAGAACTGTGAAAAATTTCAAATCATTTGAATACTCCTAGCTAGGACTTCCTTCACAATGCCTTATGTCTGACAAAAAGTTTGAAAAATTGCTCAAGAAGATTGGCTAGGCAAATAAAGTTGCATTTTTTCATGAGGCAATTATTTGGATGATATAGCATTCCCAAAAAGTTTGGGAGCAAACAATATAAGATAAATGGCACTTCCTTCACAGAATGCCATTTAGGATAGAATAGAAAAAGGAATATTGGGGAATTATTTTTGAACTGGCCAAGTAAATGTTTGGGCATATTTGAGAAATATATGATCCAAAGGAATTATGAGAATTATTTGGGAATTTTTGGATGGACGGAAACATAGGTTGCTTCACAACCTAGGGCACTTGAGGTTATTCCTTTAATAAAAAATGAATTTTCCCCAAGAAAAAGAATTATGGAGTTGGGCTAGAATGGAAATGGCATGATCTTGGACTAAGTTTGAGGATGATGAGTCACTTGGGAGAAGAAATGATGATGATCTCTCAGGTTGCAAGGCCACAGAACCACTCCAAGAAGAACAACACATCAAAAATCAAATAAATCAAAGGAAAAAAAAATAAAAGGGCCAAAAACCAGGCTATTACACCAAAGGTCGACCTGCTCGGTGTGGTTCGCCAGCTTGTCCCCTGCATCTTTTCAAAGGAGCCTTGCGGTATCCAAGTCCTTCACCAGCTGCTTCTCACGAACCCCGCTTGACTCGACCAAGCTCTCCAGGGTGCCAATCCTGGCCTTCAAATCTTCAATGGTGCCTTTGGCGGTCTCAAGGCCTTGGCTCTTGGAGGAGAACTGCGATTGCACATCCTTCAGAAGGATCTATGCTTTCCGTGCCTTCTCCTTGAGGGTCACGACCTCCTTGGCGCTCCTGGCAAGCTCTTTAGTCAATTTGGCCACTTGTTGGTCGAGATCGGTCTTGGCAGTGGATGCAGCGGCAAGGTCATCAGGAAGCTTCTTGAGTTGGACGGCAGAATCAGCAGTAAGGGCGCCCAGGGCTACCTTGTGCTTGTCCTCCAGCTCCTTGGTGCGCTGCTGTACGAGGGCCTCCAGCTCATCATCATTGGTGCGAAGGGTGGCCTCGAGCTTCCCTTCACGGGAAGAGATATCCTTCTCCATGGCGTCCAAAAGCGACGTGCACTCCGCCAGGCGAGTTTCTCAGGCAAGAACATCCTCCCTTGCCATCTAGATCGTCTCCTGCTGCCTCATGAGGACCTGGAATTGCTTGTCCTACCAATCGCGCTGCTCGATTCCCTTGTCCCTCAGCTTCTGGTCCACCTTGTTGGCGGACTTGTGCTGCTCCTTGAGCACCTGCCATTTCTGGCTATGCCGATCCTGCATCCCTTTAATGCCTGCTGCCATGGACTCCAGGAAAGAAAAGTCCATGGTAAAGGTGACAGAGTCGTCTTCTTCTTCGACCCCCTGGTGTAGTGACGCCAAAATGCGTTGGAGCTCTCCGTCAAGTCCCACGCTCGTCGCCGCTGATGAACTGGGGGCTCCAAGCCCAGGCTATGCAAGCACCAATGGTAATTGACTCGAGGCTGGTGGCACGGCCCCCGCCAAGGTGCCAAATGAGGGGAGGGCCAGGGTCCATGGCTTGGAGGGGGGTTTTCTCTTCAATCATCGCCCCCGATCCTGGCACGCTCAGGTTTCCATCCGGAGCTCCTGAACACCCGCGACAGCATGTTCCCGCCCCCGATCCTGGCACGCTGCCGGGGGTTTCCATCCGGAGCTCCTGAACACCCGCGACAGCATGTTCCCGCCCCTCCGAGGAAGCAATCTTGGCAGCTTCCTCCGCGGCATCCTTCCCTATGCCGGCCACCTCTTCTAGCAGTTCGGGCTCTTTGACCAAAGGAGCTACAGGCAGAGTCAACAATCGATGATAAGGAAGCAGAAGCATTAGAGAGCTAGGGACATGAAGCAAGATTTGAAGGAAATATGCCCTAGAGGCAATGATAAAGTTGTTATTCATATTTCCTTATATCATGATACATGTTTATTATTCATGCTAGAATTGTATTAACCGGAAACTTAGTACATGTGTGAATACATAGACAAACCAAACGTCACTAGTATGCCTCTACTTGACTAGCTCGTTGAATCAATGATGGTTATGTTTCCTAACCATAGACATGAGTTTTTATTTGATTGATGAGATCACATCATTAGAGAATGATATGATTGACTTGACCCAACCGTTACCTAAGCACGATGATCGTTTAGTTTGTTGCTATTGCTTTCTCCATAACTTATACATGTTCCTATGACTATGAGATCATTCAACTCCCGAATGCCGGAGGAACACTTTGTGTGCTACCAAACGTCACAAGTAACTGGGTAATTAAAAAGGTGCTCTACAGGTGTCTCCGATGGTGTTTGTTGAGTTGGCATAGATTGAGATTAGGATTTTTCACTCCGATTGTCGGAGAGGTATCTCTGGGCCCTCTCGGTAATGCACATCACTGTAAGCCTTGCAAGCAATGTGACTAATGAGTTAGTTATGGGATGTTGCATTACGAAACGAGTAAAGAGACTTGCCAGTAATGAGATTGAACTAGGTATTGGGATACCGACGATCGAATCTCGGGCAAGTAACATACCGATGACAAAGGGAACAACGTATGTTGTTATGAGGTTTGACCGATAAAGATCTTCGTAGATTATGTAGGAGCCAATATGAGCATCTAGGTTTCACCATTGGTTATTGACCGGAGATGTGTCTCAGTCCTGTCTACATAGTTGTCGAACCCGTAGGGTCTGCACGCTTAATGTTCTGTGACGATTTGTATTATGAGTTATGTGATTTGATGACCAAAGTTTGTTCGGAGTCCCGAATGAGATCGGGGACATGACGAGGTGTCTCGAAATGGTCGAGACGTAAATATTGATATATTAGAAGGCTATATTCGGACATCGGAAAGGTTCCGAGTGAATCGGGTATTTTTCAGAGAACCGGAGAGTTACGGGAATTCGTACTAGGCCTTAATGGGCCACACGGGAAAGGAGAGAAAGGCCTCAAGGGTGGCCGCGCCCCTTCCCCATGGACTGGTCCGAATTGGACTAGGGAAAGGAGGCGCCCCTTCCTTCCTTCTCCTTCTCCCTTCCCTTTTTTTCCTATTCCATGTAGGAGGTGGAATCCTACTAGGACTTGGAAGTCCTAGTAGGACTCCACACTTTGGGCGCGCCCTATGAGGGCCGGACTCCTCCTCCCTCCATCCTTTATATACGTGGCCAAGGGGCACCCCATAGACACACAAGTTGATCATTGATCTCTTAGCGGTGTGCGGTGCCCCCCTCTACTATAATCCACCTCGGTCATATCATAGAAGTGCATAGGCGAAGCCCTATTCCGGTAGCACCATCATCACCGTCATCACACCGTCGTGCTGATGAAGCTCTCCCTCGACACTCTGTTGGAGCGTGAGTTCGTGGGACATCACCAAGCAGAACGTGTGCAGATCACGGAGGTGCCGTACTTTCGGTACTAGGATCGGTCGGATCGTGAAGACGTACGACTACATCAACCGCATTGTCATAACGCTTCCGCTTACGGTCTACGAGGGTACGTAGACAATACTCTCCCCTCTCGTTGCTATGCTTCACCATGATCTTGCATGTGCATAGGAAATTTGTGAAATTACTGCGTTCCCCAACAATGGCATCCGAGCCAGGTTTATGCATAGATGTTATACGCATGAGTAGAACACAAAGGAGTTGTGGGCGTGGGTGTCGGTGTCAAAACCGGCGGATCTCGGGTAGGGGGTCCCGAACTGTGCGTCTAAGGCGGATGGTAACAGGAGGCAGGGGACACAATGTTACCCAGGTTCGGGCCCTCTCGATGGAGGTAAAATCCTACGTCCTGCTTGATTGATCTTGATGATATGAGTATTACAAGAGTTGATCTACCACGAGATCGTAGAGGCTAAACCATAGAAGCTAGCCTATGGTATGATTGTATGTTGTCCTACGGACTAAACCCTCTGGTTTATATAGACACCGGAGGGGGCTAGGGTTACACAGAGTCGGTTACAAGGGAGGAGATCTTCATATCCGTATTGCCAAGCTTTCCTTCCACGCCAAGGAGAGTCCCATCCGGACACGAGACGAAGTATTCAATCTTGTATCTTCATGGTCCAACAGTCCGGCCAAAGGATATAGTCCGGCTGTCTGGAGACCCCCTAATCTAGGACTCCCTCAGTAGCCCCTGAACCAGGCTTCAATGACGATGAGTCCGGCGCGCAGTTTTGTCTTCGACATTGCAAGGCGGGTTCCTCCTCCGAATACTCCATAGAAGATTTTGAACACAAGGATAGTGTCCGGCCTTGCAAAACAAGTTCCACATACCACCGTAGAGAGAATAATATTTCCACAAATCTAATCTGCTGACATGTTTTGACAACAAGACATCATGTCATGGTCCGATCATTATTCAAACCGTTTTTCTCAACCAGCACTACACATATCGCAAGGCGGTTTTCCTGACACGTCTTGTCAAAGCAGAGATCGTGTCGCCCTTATTATGGGATTCTCATCAATACGGACGTGGGTAACCCAATCGTGCCTGTTGGGATGACTCCTCGATTTTAGGCAAGTCCCAAACGGCCACGAGGAGGACGCTTGATATTCACCCTCTTTATAAAGAGGCCAATGCCTGCCTTTTCCCCCTCTTGTGCTCAATCAAATCCTTCCCCCGCCTCGAGTTCCAACACCCAAGGCTCAAGTCAGGCGCTTCGGACCTTCAACCATGTCCGGATCCAACCTCCAAGGTCGGTGGATGCCTTCCTCTATCATAGAGGAGGACATCAAGAAGCTGAGAGAGGCCAGGTATCTGACCGCCGAAATCTCGCACAGGCTGCCTGCCCGAGGGCAGGTCATCCCCATTCCCGAACCCAACGAGAGTGTTGTGTTCATCTCTCACTTCCTCTGAGGTCTAGGCCTCTCTCTGGATCCCTTTGTTAGGGGGCTCATGTTCTATTATGGGCTGGATTTTCATGATCTGGCCCCGGATTCCCTCCTTCACATCTCATCGTTCATCGTCGTGTGTGAGGCCTTCCTCCGCATTACCCCACACTTCGGCCTATGGCTCAAGACCTTCAATGTGAAGCCGAAGATGATCGAGGGGCAACACGCAGAGTGCGGAGGTGCCATAATAAGCAAAAGCGCTGACGTTCCATGGCCAGAGGGTTCCTTCCCAGAGGTGTCCAGTTTATGGCAACGGGAGTGGTTTTACATCACAGCTCCCCGAAGTGCCAAGTGGGTAGCCGCCCCTGCCTTTCGCTCGGGCCCTCCGCCACAACTGACGTCATGGATCAACAAGGGGTTGAACTGGGGGCCGGTAAATGATGTGCCGATATTGCAGAGTCGCATCCGAGATCTCCTTGAGAGAGATGTCAGCTTGGTCATGGTAATGCAAGTCATGCTAGTTCGTCCAGTCTAGCCTTGCAAACGTCGACCCCTTCGTATGTGGGAATTCAACCCGGAAGGACCGCGAACTATTCAGCACTTCCTCGGCATGACGCTCGAAGAGGTGTACAAATTGTTCTCCGGACCCCAAATAGAGTGTCCGGACACCACCGAGGATGCAGGTCTGAGCTATAATCGCCCCGATACCCAAGTAAGTAATCCCATGGCCGAACACGCTGTCTTTTTATTTATCATAACATCATTATGAAAAGTCGCTCTTTGACCAGGACTGGATAACAAAGGCGAAGATGATCAGGTGTTCGCCCCCCTTCCCGAAGGCTCGGCCAATCCAGTACTAGTCAGGATGCTCGAGCCGGCGCCTTATCAGGCGCCCTCAAGGGAAGATAAAGGGGGGAATACAGAGGCTGAAAGCGGGCCTCACTCACTATTCACCCAAACCGGGGGAATTAGCGCCTCCGCGAAGGAGGATAACCAGGGAGAAGAATTTGACATTCCCTCTCCCTAAGGAAGGAAGAGGAACACCTCTAAAGACCCGAAAATGAAGGTTTTCAAACGAGGGAAGAAATCTTCGCCAGAGGGTCCCGTCTTGGAGGGTACTCTTGCTGCACAGTGCCCGCAAGGGGATCAGCCCTCGACCGAGCTGTAAGTAAACAAAAAGTACTTAATAGTGAAAATATCCTACCTTACTTCTGAAGACAATAACCGAAGCTTATATCTTGTAGTTCGGATCGTAGCCCTTCTCGACAGAGTTCGTCTTCGAGGGATCTTCTTTCGGAGATGATGGAGAGCGAAACACCTCCCCCTGCCACCCCGCCTCATGAGGCGGGCGACCCTGAAGTGTCGTCACGGAGGTTTTCTCTTGATCCGCCAAGGCTAGAGGGTAATCCCTTTGGCCACCCGAAGTCCTCAGTATTCGGCTCCTAAATAGAGCAACAGAAAGAGTCCGGAACCGTACAATGTGCAATCGGACGCACTGAAGGATCTTCTAGAGCAAGCGGCCATCTCAGAAGCGCATCGTACGCTAATGGGTACGGTAATTGAAAGGATTTCATCCGCCGAAAGCGGGTTGCATGAAGCTTTTATGAATCTATTAAAAGGCTTTGAGCTACGTGAAATAGTGTATGTTTTTGACAGTACCGCACACGTTAGGTGCGCCTTATGCATATAGTAGCCCCTGAGACTCTGGTTGCCGTCGAGGACGGCGGCAAACAGAGGATCATAGTCCCAGGTAATAATCAGGCCGCCTTCATGTGCAGGTGGCTGAAGGTCCGGTGTCTAGCTGGACTGATGAGTTTGCCGAGCTGAAGCGGCAACTTGATGCGGCAGATGCCGACATCGTGCTTGTCAACAAGCGGCTTGACGAGGCACAGGGTATGTGATTTCTCCGGTGATCAACACATAGTAAGAGGAGCATGATGCCGATATCTTTAATATGTTGTGACTGCAGATGGAGCTGCCACCGTAGAGACCCTTCCGGCGGAGCTTGCCCGAGCCAAGGAACAAGCCAGTAATAGCGATGCGGCCGCTCTAAAGGCGGTCGAAGAGCTGAGGGCCGAACAGGCCGCGCGTTGCCAAAGCAAGGAAAGAATAGCCAAGATGGCCGTGGAGTTGAAAGATGCCGCTGACCGTTACCAACTTCTTGAAAAAGAAAACCGAGAGAAGGCAACGGACCTGGAGAAGGCCATGGTAGCAGCCAAGGAAGCCCGCTCCAAAATCAGAGCGACGAAGGAGGAGCTGCGTCAAGCTGGAGATACCGCGTCTGGGAAGCCCTTTTTGTTTGCGGACTAGGTTCGGAGATCCGAAGTATGCCCATATTGATCAACTATGGAGTTCTGCAGACGCATATGTGGATTTGGCAGCAAGTGCTACTGATGCGGCCGAGTACTTCAAGGATCAAAAAGATCGTGAAGTGGAAAAGCTGTTCTGGTCACAGTTCCATGCTCCGGTGCATCCGTTGCTGTTGAATGAGCGAATGGCCGAGTGGGACGAGCTCCATAGGTTGTCCGGACTTGCCACGAGGTCTGTTGTCGATCATCTGTGGCCGGAAGGGCCAAGGCCGAATAGTTATTTCAGTTTAGTGCAACAATTCCTTAGTGCTGTGCCGCACATCGATGCTATGAAGAGGTCGGCGTGCATAGAGGGTGCGCGGATGGCACTTGCCCGTGTCAAGACATACTGGGCAGAGATGGAGGCCACCCCTATTGCAACACAGGGTTCGGCCGTGGGCCGAGTAGCTGCCGAGCACTACTTTGAAGAAGTCCTTGAAGGCACTCGTTCGATAGAAGCTCAGTGCTCGAAGAATATTATGTTCTAGTGACATGTATTCCCATTGTAAAAACAATGTTTTATTGAATTATAAAGGTTATGTTTATACTTTTGCCTGAAAGTATTATGATGCCTCCTGTGCGGCCGTTTATGTATATATATGTATATAACCTGAAAGTTTGCAGTCGTCGGCTTCAACCCCCATGCATATAATGCGGGGGTGTTCGCAAAAAACGCATATTCACACTTGATCCAACGTCTTGGTCCATGAAGGAGGTGGTAGTGCAGCGAACGAGGCAATCGTACTATATTGCTTTAACACTTTCACTTAGCCATAGGAGTTTGACGGTGGGACTACTATATAGCCCCTGGTACTTCCGCGCTCGTCCGAATACGGGGCGTGTAGGTACATCACTTGGAAACGGCCCTTCGTTAATACGGAGGAATCCCGAAGATTCCGCTAAGTCATCGAGTGGTTGACCAGTCTCACGCTTTATCATGACAGTCATTTTTCGGCTTTCTCTACCGAGGTGCTCATTCGGATGAACCAGGGCACAATCACAGTAGTTCTCCCAGTGCTACCTTAGCCGATATAGCGGAACGTAAGGTACCAAAACATGGGAGCCGGGCAAACCCAACATTTGACCAAAGACATGATTCGGAGCTGATGCATATAAGGCCAAACTCGCGACGCCGAACACTCCGTAAGGTATTCGGTCTTTATAACATATGCCAGGCTGAACAATGCCCTTAATAATAAACCCCGAGTGTCCAGGTACGTGCAATATCCTGACGTGGCCACATGCCAATAACATCAGCATCCTTCTCGGTTGTATTGAGTATCCGGAGGATGTGAACAACAAGAGACAGTAAAAAAGGTTTACGCAGGGTCTTAATCTGAAAAGAAACCTTTGAGCGGGTCCCTGTTGCACGTCTGTGCCTGTGTCTCTGTTGTGCCGTGTCCTGGACGGGTGTAGCACGATTGTCATCTATAAAAGAGAAGAACTTAGGTGAAAGTTGCCATGCCAAAAATTTGGTTATTATCAATAAACCATTAAACTTCAAGATAAATCAAGTTGAGCCGAACTAGCCCCGATTACACGCGGGAAGCCCCTGGTACCGTCTATGGGGGTTTAACCATCAAACCAATCTCATGTATATGTGGTGATGCGTCGGACTCGTCTAACCGTGTCCGTGGTCTTGATGACCTGTCATTTATCCTGGTTGGTGAGGCCGTCTAGTGTTCGGCTGTTAAAGCCGACGCACATTCTTCCGCGCGTAGATAACGCTCAATATTTCCACTAACTATGATGGTGCCACATGGACCGGGCATCTTAAGCTTGAGAGAAGCGTAATGCGGTACTGCATTAAAACGAGCGAAAGCCGCTCTTCCGAGTAGTGCTTGATAGCCACTTCGGAATGGAGTAATGTAGAAAGTTAATTTTTCGCTTCGGAAGCTGTCGGGAGAACCGAATACAACCTCTAGTAATAAAGAGTCCGTATAGCGGGCCTCTGGGCCTGGTATTACTCCCTTGAAGGTAGTATTACTTATATGGCTTATTTTTGTCGGGTCTATCCCCATTTTGCGAACTATGTCCTGATATATCAGATTTAGACCACTGCCGCCGTCCATAAGGACTCATGTGAGATGGTATCCGTTTATTATTGGGTCTAACACCAAGGCAACCAATTCTTCATGCTGGATGCTTGTCGCATGATCCCCGTAATCAAAAGTGATCGGGCAGGCCAACCAGGGGTTGAACTTAGGGGTGATGGGCTCTATGGAGCGTATATCTCGAAGTGCATGTTTGCTTCTCCTCTTCGTCACATGGATCATGATTACTGTTTTAACCTCTGGTGGGAATTTTTTTCTGTCCTCCGGTGCTTTGCTGGCGAGGTTTGTCCTCGTCTTCGCTTGGTGTCTGCCCCCCTGTGTTCGGCATTTAGCTTACCGGCCTGCTTGAAGACCCAACATTCTCTGCGGGTGTGATTTGCAGGTTTATCGGGGGTGCCATGAATCTGACATAGTTTGTCGAGAATTTTGTTTAGGACAGACGGTCCATCTCTGCTGCCTTTGAAAGGCTTTTCCTGCTGACCTGGTTAAGAGCCCCTGAATCCGGCGTTTACCGCCGTATTATCTGGGCTATCTTCTTTAGTTCGACGCTTGTTTTTATTGCGTCGTGGTTTTCCATTGCCATCCCTGACTTCGGATGTGCTTGGGTCGCTGGTGCTACTGAGGGCTAACCAGCTATCTTCGCCCGCACAAAAGCGGGTCATGAGGCTTGTCAGGGCTGCCATTGTTCTCGGTTTTTCTTGGCCGAGGTGTCTGGCGAGCCATTCGTCTCGGACGATGTGCTTGAAAGCTGCTAAGGCCTCGGCGCCCGAGCAGTCAACGATTTGGTTCTTCTTAGTGAGAAACCTGTTCCAAAGCTTTTGGGCTGACTCTACGGGCTGCTGAATTATAAGACTTAAATCGTCTGCATCCGGAGGTCGGACATAGGTCCCTTGAAAATTAGCCCGGAAAGCGTCCTTGAGCTCCTCCCAACTTCCAATTGAATTTTCGGGGAGGCTTTTCAGCTAGTGCCGAGCTGGTCCTTTAAGCTTGAGGGGCAAGTACTTGATGGCATGGAGATCGTCTCCGCGAGCCATATGGATATGGAGGATAAAGTCCTCAATCCAGACCCCAGGGTCTGTGGTCCCGTCGTACGCCTCGATGTTCACTGGTTTGAATCCTTCTGGGAATTCGTGGTCCAACACCTCATCGGTGAAACATAGGGGGTGTGCGGCACCCCTGTATTTGGATTTATCATGGCGTTCGGACGGTTGTAGTATTCGGTTTTGATTTTGTGCCGGAGCACGCTTCCTAGATCCATAGATGGATCTGGTCATACTGGATTTTTGGTGCAAGTCCTCACGTAGATCGTGTGTCGACTTATGTGCGACCTTGTTAGCCGCTCTATCGCGGTCACAAGGTGGTTGATCTGGCCGGTTGGCCATTCCATTTTTCGGCTGTGTGGGCTCTAAGGCCTCATCGTCGAATTCAGGTAATAGCTTGCGCTTTGGATAGCTCTTTGTGTGGTAACTTCCACCATACTTTTCTTTGTTGTCGAGCACTTTGTTCCACCTGCTATTGAGCGTATTTTGTGCGGCCTTAAGCCTTTGCTTTTGCTTCTTCAGACTCCTTGTTGTGGCAATAAGCCTTCTGCCGAGGTTCTCTTGCACCAAGTGCGTTTCCAGGATGTTGTGTACATCTTCGTCCGGACAATTTTCCTCCCCGGAGGGGGTTTGATGAGGTTTATCCTCGGTGTCGCCGTGTTCGGACATCGGATCCGTACTGTGTTCGCCGTTTGCAGTTTCGCCGTGCTCTACCGCTAGGGCAATGTGGTCGTCGTTTCCTCTGGAGTCGACTGGAGTGTTATTTTCTCTTGCGCTGTTATCGCTGTTTTTGCCGAGGCGAGATTTGGAGCGGTGCCTACGCCGACGCTTTGTTTGCTTCTTGGAGGGGTCATCCTCGGCTGTCTCCTCCCGTTCCTCGTCATCATTTTCTTTGGGTGTATCCACCATGTATATGTCATGTGGTGAAGTGGTTGTCCAGCGCCCTGTGGGTACTGGTTCCTGTTCCTCTTTTGCATTGTCGTCCATGCCGTCGATGTCTTCAGAGACGAAATCAAGCATGTCGGTTAAATCATCGACAGAGGCTACTAAGTGGGTGGTGGGTGGGCAGCGAATTTCTTCGCCGTCCGCATCCCATTCTAGCCGGACATAGTTCGGCCAACGTTCTCCTGACAAGGAGAGAGACCTTAGTGAATTTAGCACATCGCCAAAAGGCAAGTGCTGAAAGATATCCGCGGAGGTGAACTCCATGATCGGCGCCCAATCGGATTTGATAGGCACGGATGCATGCGGCTCGAAGTCCGTGGCTGGAGACGAATCCAGTGGTTCGGCAACACGGCTCTCGTAAGGGGTGAAGTCATTATCCGGCTCCATCGCCACTGAGAGTGCGGCCTCCATGGCGGGGTCTATCCCTCCATCCTCGGATGGCGCAATTTGCTCCGGATTGAAGGCCGGAGTAGTTGCAGATGCGATCTCCCGAACACTGTCCGACGATAGAGTTACGTCATGTTCGTCGTGATTGTGTGGCGCACCTGACATGGGCTCGAATCCATCAAAGATCAAGTTTCCGCGGATGTTGGCAGTGTAGTTTAAGTTTCCAAACCTGACCAGATGGCCAGGGGCATAGCTCTCGATCTGCTCCAGATGGCCAAGCGAATTGGCCCGCAGTGCGAAGCCGCCGAATACGAAGATTTGTCCGGGGAGGAAAAGCTGACCCTGGACCGCATCGTTACCGATGATCGAAGGAGCCATCAAGCCTTATGGTGACGGCACAGTGGAACTCTCAATGAAAGCACCAATGTCGGTGTCAAGACCGGCGGATCTCGGGTAAGGGGTCCCGAACTGTGCGTCTAAGGCGGATGGTAACAGGAGGCAGGGGACACGATGTTTACCCAGGTTCAGGCACTCTCGATGGAGGTAAAACCCTACGTCCTGCTTGATTGATCTTGATGATATGAGTATTACAAGAGTTGATCTACCACGAGATCGTAGAGGCTAGACCCTAGAAGCTAGCCTATGGTATGATTGTATGTTGTCCTATGGACTAAACCCTCCGGTTTATATAGACACCGGAGGGGGCTAGGGTTACATAGAGTCAATTACATGGGAGGATATCTTCATATCCGTATTGCCAAGCTTGCCTTCCACGCCAAGGAGAGTCCCATCCGGACACGAGATGAAGTCTTCAATCTTGTATCTTCATAGTCCAACAGTCCGGCCAAAGGATATAGTCCGGCTGTCCGGAGACCCCCTAATCTAGGACTCCCTTAGTGGGTATATACATATTGCTTGCCGTCACTAGTTGATTCTTGATTCGGCGGTATTGTTGGATGAAGCGGCTCAGACCGACATTACGCGTACGCTTACGCAAGACTAGTTCTACCAACGTGCTTCGCACACAGGTGGCTGGTGGGTGTCATTTTCTCCAACTTTAGTTGAATCAGATTCAATGAACATGGTTATTTCTGAAGATCAAAAAGCAATCACTATACCGCATTGTGGTTTTTGATGCGTAGGTAAGAACGGTTCTTGCTCAGCCCATAGCAGCCACGTAAAACTTGCAACAACAAAGTAGAGGATGTCTAACTTGTTTTTGCAGGGCTTGCTGTGATGTGATATGGTCAAGACATGATGATATATAAATTGTTGTATGAGATGATCATGTTTTGTTAAAGTTATCGGCAACTGGCAGAAGCCTTATGGTTGTCTCTTTATTGCATAAGATGCAAGCGCTATATAATTGCTTTTCTTTATCGCTATGCGATAGCAATAGTTGCAAAAGCAATAGATGGTGAGACGACCATGTGACGACATGTTGATAAATATCAAGATGATGGAGATCATGGTGTCAAGCCGGTGATGATAGTGATCATGATAGTGCTTTGGAGATGGAGATCAAAGGCACAAGATGATGATGGCCATATCATATCACTTATATTGATTGCATGTGATGTTTATCCTTTATGAATCTTATTTTGCTTAGTTTGGCGGTAGCATTATAAGATGATCTCTCACTAAATCTCAAGGTATAAGTGTTCTCCTTGAGTATGCACCGTTGCAACAGTTCGTCGTGCCGAGACACCACGTGATGATCGGGTGTGATAAGCTCTACGTTCACATACAACGGGTGCAAGCCAGTTTTGCACATGCGGGATACTCCGGTTAAACTTGACGAGCCTAGAATATGGAGATACGGCCTCGAAACATTGGAGACCGAAAGGTCGAGCGTGAATCATATAGTAGATATGATCAACATAGTGATGTTAACCATTGAAAACTAGTCCATCTCATGTGATGATCGGACATGGTTTAGTTGATTTGGATCACGTGATCATTTAGATGACTAGAGGGATGTCTATCTAAGTGGTATTTCTTAAGTAATATGATTAATTGAACTTTAATTTATCATGAACTTAGTCCTGATAGTATTTGCATAACTATGTTGTAGATCAATAGTTTGCAATGTAGCTCCCCATTTATTTTTGACATGTTCCTCGAGAAAAACTATGTTGAAAGATGATAGTAGCAATGATGCATACTAGGTCAGTGATCTGAGGATTATTCTCATTGCTGCACAGAAGAATTATGTCCTTGATGCACCGCTAGGTGACAGACCTATTGCAGGAGCAGATACAGACATTATGAACGTTTGGTAAAGCTCGGTATGATGACTACTTGATAGTTTAGTGCACCATGCTTTACGGCTTAGAATCGGGACTTCAAAAACGTTTTGAATGCCACAGAGCATATAAGATGTTCTAAGTGTTGAAATTGGTATTTTATACTCATGCCTGTGTCGAGAGGTAGAAGACCTCTGACAGTACTTTGTCTACAAGATGGAGGAGAATAGCTCAACTAGTGAGCATGTGCTCAGATTGTCTGGCTACTACAATTTCTTGAATCAAGTGGGAGTTAATCTTCCAGATAAGATAGTAATTGACAAAGTTGTCTAGTCACTATCACCAAGTTACTAGAACTTAGTGATGAACTATAATATGCAAGGGATAACAAAAGTAATTCCCAAGCTCTTCGTGATGCTGAAATCGGCGAAGGTAGAAATCAAGAAATAGCATCAAGTGTTGATGGTTAACAAGACCACTAGTTTCAAGAAAAGGGCAAAGGGAAAGAAAGAGGAACTTCAAAGAAGAATAGCAAGCAAGTTGCTGCTCCCATGAAGAAGCTCAAAGCTAGACCCAAGCCTGGAACTGAGTGCTTCTACTGCAAAGGAAATGGTCACTGGAAGTGGAACTGCCCTAGATACTTGGCGGATAAGAAGGATGGAAAAGTGAACAAAAGTATATATTTGATATACATGTTATTGACGTGTACTTTACTTGTGTTCATAACAACACCTCAGTATTTGATACTGGTTCAGTTACTAAGAGTAGTAACTCGAAACGAGAGTTGCAAAATAAACAGAGACTAGTTAAGGGCGAAGTGATGATGTGAGTTGGAAGTGATTCCAAGGTTGATAAGATCACCATCGCACACTCCCTTTACCTTCGGGATTAGTGTTGAACCTAAAATAAATGTTATTTGGTGTTTGCGTAGAGCATAATATGATTGGATCATCTTTTTTGCAATACGGTTATTCATTGAAGTCAAGGATAATTGTTATTCTGTTTACATGAAAAAAACCTTCTGAGGTCATACACACAAGGTGAATGGTTTATTGAATCTCCATCATAGTAATACACATATTCATAATATTGAAGCCAAAAGATGCAAAGTTAATAATGATAGTGAAACTTATATGTGGCACTACCGTTTAGGTCATATTGGTGTAAAGCGCATGAAGAAACTCCATGCTGATGGGATTTTGGAATCACTTGATTATGAATCATATGATGCTTGCGAACCATGCCTCGTGGGAAACATGACTAAACCTCCGTTCTCCGGAATAATGGAGCAAGCAACTGACTTATTGGGAATAATACATACTGATGTATGCAATCCGATGAGTGTTGAGGCTCGCGGCAGGTATCATTATTTTCTGATCTTCATAGATGATTTGAGCAAATATGGGTATATCTACTTGATGAAACATAAGTCTGAAACATTTGAAAAGTTCAAAGAATTTCAGAGTGAAGTGGAAAATTATCATAACAAGAAAATAAAGTTTCTGCGATCTGATCGTGGAGCAGAATATTTGTGTTATGAGTTTGGTCTTCATTTGAAACAATGCGGAATAGTTTCACAACTCACGCCACCTGAAACACCACAGTTTAATGGTGTGTCCGAACGTCATAACCGTAATTTATTAGATATGATGCGATCTATGATTTCTCTTACCGATTTATCACTATCGTTTTCGGGGTTATGCAATAGAGACAGCTGTATTCACGTTAAATAGGGCACCATCTAAATCCTTTGAGACGACACCATATGAACCGTGGTTTAGCAAGAAACCTAAGCTGTCGTTTCTTAAAGTTTGGGGCTATGATGCTTATGTGAAAAAGTTTCAACCTGATAAGCTCAAACCCAAATCGGAGAAACGTGTCTTCATAGGATACCCAAAGGAAACTGTTGGGTACACCTTCTATCACAGATCCGAAGGCAAGATATTCGTTGCTAAGAATGGATCCTTTCTAGAGAAGAAGTTTCTCTCGAAAGAAGTGATTGGGAGGATTGTAAAACTTGATGAGGTAATTGTACCTTCTCCCGAATTGGAAAGTAGTTCATTACAGAAATCAGTTCTAGTGATTCCAACACCAATTAGTGAGGAAGTTAATGATGATGATCATGAAACTTCAGATCAAGTTACTACCAAATCTTGTAGGTCAACCAGAATACGTTCCGCACCAGAGTAGTACGGTAATCCTGTTCTGGAGGTCATGTTACTTGACCATGACGAACCTATGAACTATGAGGAAGCGATGATGAGCCCAGACTCCGCGAAATGGCTTGAAGCCATGATATATGAGATGAGATCCATGTATTAGAACAAAGTACGGACTTTGATTGACTTGCCCGTTGATCGGTGAGCCATTAAGAATAAATGGGTTTTCAAGAGGAAGACGGACACTGATAGTAGTGTTACTATCTACAAAGCTCGAATTGTCGCAAAAGGTTTTCGACAAGTTCAAGATGTTGACTATGATGAGATTTCCTCACTCGTAGCGATGCTTAAGTCTGTCCGAATCATGTTAGCAATTGCCACATTTTATGAAACCTGTCAAATGGATGTCAAAACTACATTCCTTAATGGATTTCTTAAAGAAGAGTTGTATATGATGCAACAATAAGGTTTTGTCAATCCTAAAGGTGCTAATAAAGTGTGCAAGCTCCAATGATCCATCTATGGACTGGTGCAAGCATCTCAAAGTTGGAATATATACTTTGATAAAGTGATCAAGGCATATGGTTTTATACAGACTAGCGGTGAAGCCTGTATTTAGAAGAAAGTGCGTGGGAGCACTACAACATTTCTGATAAGTATATGTGAATGACATATTGTTGATCGGAAATAATGTAGAATTTTTTGGAAAGCATAAAGGAGTATTTGGAGAGATTTTTTCAAAGAAAGACCTCGATGAAGCTACTTACATATCGAGCATCAAGATCTATAGAGATGGATCAAGACGCTTGATATATTTTTAAGGTGTGAAGTTGAGTAAAGACTCAAAACCCGACCATGGCAGAAAATAGAAAGAGAATGAAAAGTCATTCCCTATGCCTCAGTCATAGGTTCTATAAAGTATGCTATGTTGTGTACCAGACCTATTGTGTACCTCACCATAAGTTTGGCAAGAGGGTACAATAGTGATCCAAGAGTGGATCACTGGACAGCGGTCAAGAATATCCTTAGTGGAATAAGAAAATGTTTCTCGGTTATGGAGGTGACAAAGAGTTTGCTGTAAAGAGTTACGTCGATGCAAGCTTTGACACTGATCTGGATGCCTCTAAGCCTCGATCTAGATACATATCGAAAGTGGGAGCAATTAGCTAGAGTAGCTCCATGCAAAGCATTGTAGACATAGAAAATTTGCAAAATACATACGGCTCTGAATGTGGCAGACCCGTTGACTAAATTTCTCTCACAAGCAAAACATGATCACTCTTTCGGTGTTAATCACATAGCGATGTGAACTTTATTATTGACTCTAGTAAACCCTTTGGGTGTTAGTCACATGGAGATGTGAACTAATCACATAAAGATGTGAACTATTGGTGTTAAATCACATGACGATGTGAACTAGATTATTGACTCTAGTGCAAGTGGGAGACTGAAGGAAATATGCCCCAGAGGCAATGATAAAGTTGTTATTTATATTTCCTTATATCATGATAAATGTTTATTATTCATGCTAGAATTGTATTAACCGGAAACTTAGTACATGTGTGAATACATAGACAAATAGAATGTCACTAGTATGCCTCTACTTGACTAGCTCGTTGAATCAATGATGGTTATGTTTCCTAACCATAGACATGAGTTTTCATGTGATTAATGAGATCACATCATTAGAGAATGATGTGATTGACTTGACCCAACCATTAGCTTAGCACGATGATTGTTTAGTTTGTTGCTATTGCTTTCTGCATAACTTATACATGTTCCTATGACTATGAGATCATGCAACTCCCGAATGCCGGAGGAAAACTTTGTGTGCTACCAAACGTCACAACGTAACTGGGTGATTATAAAGGTGCTCTACAGGTGTCTCCGATGGTGTTTGCTGAGTTGGCATAGATCGAGATTAGGATTTGTCACTCTGATTGTCGGAGAGGTATCTCTGGGCCCTCTCGGTAATACACATCACTATAAGCCTTGCAAGCAATGTGACTGATGAGTTAGTTACGGGATGTTGTGTTACGAAACGAGTAAAGAGACTTGCCGGTAATGAGGTTGAACTAGGTATTGAGATACCGACGATCGAATCTCGGGAAAGTAACATACCGATGACAAAGGGAACAACGTATGTTGCTATGCGGTTTGACCGATAAAGATCTTCGTAGATTATGTAGGAGCCAATATGAGCATCCATGTTTCACTATTGGTTACTGACCCGAGATGTGTCTCGGTCATGTCTACATAGTTCTCGAATTCGTAGGGTCCGCACGCTTAACGTTCTGTGACGATTTGTATTATGAGTTATGTGATTTGATGACCGAAGTTTGTTCGGAGTCCCGAATGAGATCGGAGACATGACGAGGAGTCTTGAAATGGTCGACACATAAATATCGATATATTGGAAGGCTATATTCGGACATCGGAAAGGTTCCGAGTGAATTGGGTATTTTTCAGAGTACCAGAGAGTTACGGGAATTCGTATTGGGCCTTAATGGGCCACACGGGAAAGGAGATAAAGGCCTCAAGGGTGGCCACGCCCCTTCCCCATGGACTGGTCCTAATTAGACTAGGGAAAGGAGGCGCCCCTTCCTTCCTTCTCCTTCTCCCTTCCCTTTTTCCTATTCCATGTAGGAGGTGGAATCCTACTAGGACTAGGGAGTCCTAGTAGGACTCCACACTTTGGGTGCGCCCTATGAGGGCCGGCCTCCTCCTCCCTCCATCCTTTATATACGTGGCCAGGGGGTACCCCATAGACACACAAGTTGATCATTGATCTCCTAGCCGTGTGCGGTGCCCCCTCCACTATAATCCACCCTGGTCATATCGCAGCGGTGCTTAGGCGAAGCCCTGTTCTGGTAGCATCATCATCACCGTCATCACGCCGCCGTGCTGACAAAGCTCTCCCTCGACACTCTGCTGGATTGTGAGTTCGTGGGACGTCACTGAGCTGAACATGTGTAGATCGCGGAGGTGCCGTACTTTCGGTACTAGGATCGGTCGGATCGTGAAGACGTACGACTACATCAACCACGTTGTCATAACGCTTCCGCTTACGGTGTACGAGGGTACGTAGACAATACTCTCCCCTCTCGTTGCTATGCATCACCATGATTTTTGAAATTACCGCGTTCCCCAATAAGATTGTGAAAGCAGCAGAATCAAAAGTAATAAATGGATTACCCAGAGATGCCTGCCATGGAGGGGCTTCGATTTCCCTGGCAATGCCAATTCATGAGCCACGATCACCATCCCCTCCCTTGGTAACCACGACGTCATCCTGGGCGGACCCTTCCGTGGAAACCCTTGTCGGGGATCCCTTGACTCGATCGTCGGGCGCGGTGGCCCTCCTGGAAGGACTCACCCTGAGTGGTCTGCTCCCCTCCTCTAGCTACAGAAGTGGGGAGCTCTCCTCCATCACTTCCGATGGGAGGAGCCAAGCCTGCACTTTCAGGCCGAGGGCTGAGCTGGGGGATTGGTGTTGGGTCATTCGTGCTGCTTCCCACCAGGCCCGTGCCTTCCATAGTCTTCGGTGGCTCCACGCGCCTAAGACGCTTGGTCCGGTGGATGAGGGTCTTGCTTTCTTCCTCCTCCTACTGGCAAAGACAACAAGCAAAGATTAGTTAGCAAGCAGGAAAATATGCGGAAACTGCAACAGAGAAAGGAGAGTGTTCTTTCTTACTCTTCATCAATGAGCATGGAGCTCAGTTCGAACTCCATGGGCAGTGAGGTCGCCCTGCTTCTCTTCTGGGGCGGAGGAACGGAGCTTCCCGATAGCTTCAAGCCTTGCTAGGGCGCAAGTGACTCCGATGAGGACGAGCTATGCGAGGAGCTCGAGCCGGATTGGGAGCTGGAGTTGACTCACGTGGCTGCCAATTGCTTGGCAGGAGGGGTCTTAGCCCCCAAAAGGCGAGAGGGCTACCGGCGCACCTTGTCTGGCTTGCTACCCTTGGAGGTAGTCTTCTTTACCTTCTTGGCAGCAGGCGCATGATCGGGAACTACTGCTCCCCGGCTTGCCACCCGCCTGCGATGGTGCTGGTCCAAGATTGGCTCGGGGGCTTGGTAAGTTTATACCTGACTCCTTACCTTCGTCGAGATCCCAGTCTTCAGAGTTGCATTTAATTCTTTCCAATAAAACTCATTTGAATTTAATGTCCTTCTTCATATAGGAACCAATACAAGAAGTATCGAGCATGGATCGATCATTATGAGAAAGCCAAGCATAAATTTTTTGAATAATAATTTCTCTTGAGAGCTCATGATTGGGGCATGAATATAACATTGACTTATGCCTCCCCCAAGATTGAGCGATACTTTCTCCTTCACGAGGCCAAAAATTATATATATAATTCCGATCATGATGAACCAGATGCATAGGATAAACCTTCTGATGAAATTCCAATTTCAACCAGTTGTAGTTCCATGATCCAATATCATCCAATAGCCTATACTATGTCCATGCCTTTCCCTTCAAAGATAAAGGGAAGACTTTCTTCTTGACAACATCCTCGGGCATACCTGCAAGCTTAAATAATCCACAAACTTCATCCACATAGATTAGGTGCAAATCAGGATGTAATGTTCCATCTCCTGCATAAGGATTAGCTAGTAGTTTCTCTATCATACCCGAAGGAATTTCATAATAAATATTTTTAGTAGGTGCAGTAGGTTGAGGAGCAACTCTTTGCTCTTCCGGTCGAGGTGAAGATACCCCTCAAAGGATTATTTTCCATAGTAACAAGTGACAGTAAATTTCAGCACACTATATAAATATTTCCTTACCAAATTCCACTTACCAAAGGCGCTTCACTCCCCGGCAACGGTGCCAGAAAAGAGTCTTGATGACCCACAAGTATAAGTGATATATCGTAGTCCTTTCGATAAGTAAGTGTGTCGAACCCAACGAGGAACAAAAGGAAATGACAAGCGGTTTTCAGCAATGTATTCTCTGCAAGCACTGAAATTATCGGTAACAGATAGTTTTGTGATAAGATAAATCATAACAGGTAACAAATAAATAAAGAAACTACGGTGCAGCAAGGTGGCCCAATCCCTTTTGTAGCAAAGGACAAGCCTAGACGAACTCTTATATAAAGAAAAGCACTCCCGAGGACACATGTGAATTGTTGTCAAGATAGTTTTCATCATGCTCATATGATTCGCGTTTGTTACTTTGATAATTTGATGTGTGGGTGGACCGGTGCTTGGGCGATGCCCTTCCTTGGACAAGCCTCCCACTTATGATTAACCCCTCTCGCAAGCATCTGCAACTACGAAAGAAGAATTAGGGTAAACCTAGCCATGGCATGAAACATATGGATCCAAATCAACCCATCACGAAGCAACGCATAAACTAGGGTTAAAGCTTCTGTCACTCTAGCAACCCATCATATACTTATTACTTCCCAATGCCTTCCCATAGGACCAAATAATGGTGAAGTGTCATGTAGTCGACGCTCACATAACACCACTAGAGGAAAGACAACATACATCTCATCAAAATATCGAATGAATACCAAATTCACATGATTACTTATAACAAGACTTCTCCCATGTTCTCAGGAACAAACATAACTACTCACAAAGAATATTCATAATCATAATCCGAGGAGTATTAATTATCATTAAGGATCTGAACATATGATCTTCCACCGGATAAACGAACTAGCATCAACTACAAGGAGTAATCAACACTACTAGCAACCCACATGTACCAATCTGAGGTTTTGAGACAATGATCAGATACAAGAGTTGAACTAGGGTTTGAGAGGAGATGGTGCTAGTGAAGATGTAGATTGAGATTGACCCCCACTCGATGAGAGGATCGATGGTGATGACGATGGCAATGATTTCCCCCAAGAGGGATGTTTCCCCACCAGAATAGCTTCGCCGGAGCCCTAGATTGGTTCAGCCCAGGGTCCGCCTCGAGATGGCGGCGCTTTGTCCTGAAAGCTTCTTCTTGATTTTTTTTCCATGGTAAAAGACACAATATAGCCAAAGATGGGCATCGGAGGCCTGCCAGGGGGCCCACAAAGTCAGGCGGCGCGCCCAAGGGGGTAGGGCCCGCCCTCCACCCTTGTGGCTGGCTGGTGGCCCCCCTCTGGTACTTTCTTCGCCCAATATTTTTTATTTATTCCAAAAACGTGCTCCATGAAGTTCCAGGACTTTTCAAGCTATGCAGAATAGGTCTATAATATTTTCTCCTTTTCCAGCCCAGAATTCCAACTGCAGGCATTCTCCTTCTTCATGTAAACCTTGTAAAATAAGAGAGAATAGGCATAAGTATTGTGATATAATGTGTAATAACAGCCCATAATGCATTAAATATCAATATAAAAGCATGATGCAAAATGGACGTATCAACTCCCCCAAGCTTAAACCTTGCCTGTCCTCAAGCAAAAGCCGATATCGATAAATATGTCCACATGTTTAGAGATAGAGGTGTCGATAAAATAAAATACGGACATGAGGGCATCATGATTATCTTTAGAACAACAACATATATTGTCATATCATTTCTTATGCTAAAGTAACAATTCATTCACAAGATAAAGTATGAATCAGAAAGTTCATTGAAAACTAACAAACTATGATCTCAATCACTGAAGCAATTGCAATTTATCATAACATCAGAAAGAGTCAATTTAAAGAGCTTTTCAGCAAGTCCACATACTCAACTATCGTATAATCTTTCACAATTGCTAACACTCTCGCGATACTTATGGGTACAAAGTTTCAATCGGACACAGAGAAAGATAGGGGCTTATAGTTTCGCCTCCTAACCTCTTACCTCGAGGATAATGTCAACAAGAATACTTTATGAAAACCTATATCCGAGTGGACATATATATCTAGATCTCTCCAACACATAGAGCTTGCCAAAGGAAAAAGTATAAAAAGGGAAGGTGATGATCACCATGACTCTTATATAAGGGTAGAAGATAAAAAATAAAAGATAGGCCCTTCACGGAGGGAAGAAGAGGTTGTCATGCGCTTTTATGGTTGGATGTACAAAATCTTAGTGCAATAGAACGTCACTTTATATTGTCGCTTGAGATAAGGACCTTTATTATGCAGTCAGTCGCTTTTATTTCTTCCACATCACAAGTTCGTATAAAGCTTATTTTCTTCACACTAACTGATCGTACATATTTAGAGAGCAATTTTTATTGCTTGCACCGATGATAACTTACTTGAAGGATCTTACTCAATCCATAGGTAGATATGGTGGACTCTCATGGCAAAACTAGGTTTAGGGATGTTTGGAAGCACAAGTGGTATCTCTACTTGGTGCAAAGAATTTGGCTAGCATGAGAGGGAAAGGCAAGCTCAGCATGTTGGATGATCCAAGATAATATAACTTCTATTCGGAATATAAGAAACATAACCTATTATGTTGTCTTCCTTGTCCAACATCAACCTTTTAGCATGTCATATTTTAATGAGTACTCACAATTACAAAAGATGTCCAAGATAGTATATTTATATGTGAAGCCTCTCTTTCTTTATTACTTCCTATTAATTGCAAAAATGACGAAAACTATGTTTGTCAACTCTCAATAACTTCTATTCATCATACCCTTTATATGTGAAGTCATTACTTCAGTAAGATAAATATATGATCTTTTTATTTCTTTATTTTTATTCAATTCCCTCAAGATCATAGCAAGAAAGCAAAGCCCTTATCTCAAATCTACTCATTATTATATATCTCATGGACTTGATTACATAGATAGGGATCGAAGCAAAAACTCAATGCTAGATCATACTAAAACTCTATTATACTAGATCAAGATATAACCAAAAGGATCGAACTAAGAAAAGCGATAAAGATAAAGGTGTGATGGTGATACGATACCGGGGCACTCCCCCAAGCTTGGCAGTTGCCAAGGGGAGTGCCCATACCCTTGTATTTAGATCTGTTTCTTCGGAGGTGAGGATGACGGAGTTGTTGATGAAGTCGTGTTGAACATCGAGCGTAGGGGATTCTCCAATTTGCGAATAATGCCCTTGAGTGCGGTGATGTACTCTTGCAATAGAATATTTTCATGAGTTAGATATTTGTTTTGCACATGAACTATTTCAATCATCTTGAAAGCTTCAATTTTAGTAGGGGTAAGATTATTGTAGTAAGGTTGAAGGATGTCTTCTTCTTCTTCTGCTACCGGAACTTGGTCCTCCACGGCCTTCTTGATCTTATCACCCTTTTTGATCTCCCCAAGTTCTTCTCTCTTCATCTCTATCTTCATTAGCCAAGCATGGCCGCCCGTGTTGCTGGAGGAGGGAGACGACATGATGCCTGGCCTTGAAAACTCTGGCAGAAAATAACTCAAAACAAAAACAAAAGATATTTGCGTGGTATGGTGGTCAAAACCTTCATGAGATTATATAATGAATTTTGAACAACCGAAAGAAGTATCGTGCAATAAAATGGAGTCCGGAGGGCACACGAGGTAGCCACAATGTCAGGGGGCGTGCTCAGGGGGTTGGGCATGCCCTCCAACCTTGTGGTCGCCTAGTGTCTCTTTCGGACTACTTTTAATTTTCCTATTTTTTAATATTCCAAAACAGAGAAAATTTATCATTGGAAACATTTTGGAGTCAGTTTACTTACTGTACCACATACCTATTCCTTTTTGGAATCTGGAATGTTCTGGAAAGTGTCCCTTATGTACTCCTCTGATGTTACAGTATCAATTATATTGGTCTCAACATTTATGGGAGTGATACATCCATTTTGCATCACGCTTTTATATCGATATTTATTGCATTATGGGCTATTATTACACATTATGTCACAATACTTATGCCTAGTCTCTCTTAATTTACAAGGTTTACATAAAGAGGGAGAATGCCGACAGCTGGGATTCTGGGCTGGAAAAGGAGCAAATATTAGAGACCTATTCTGCACAGCTCCAAAAGTCCTGAAACTTCATGGAAGACATTTTCAGAATATATAAAAAATACCGAGCGCAAGAAGTTCACCAGGGGGGCCACACCCTGCCCACGAGGGTGGGGGGCGCGCCCCCTACCTCGTGGGCCCCTTGGTGGTCCTCCGATGGCCATCTTCTGCTATATGGAGTATTTCGATGAGGAAAAAATCATAAGCCATCTTTTCGGACGAGACTCCGCCGCCACAAGGCGGAACCTTGGCGGAACCAATCTAGGGCTATGGCGGAGCTGTTCTGCCGGGGAAACTTCCCTCCGGGAGGGGGAAATCATCGTCATCGTCATCACCAACGCTCCTCTCACCGGGAGAGGGAAATATCCATCAACATCTTCACCAGCACCATCTCCTCTCAAAACCCTACTTCATCTCTTGTATCCAATTCTTGTCTCCAAGTCTGGGATTGGTACCTGTGGGTTGCTAGTAGTGTTAATTACTCCTTGTAGTTGATGCTAGTTGGTTTATTTGGTGGAAGATCATATGTTCAGATCCTATATGCATATTAATACCCCTCTGATTATGAACATGAATATGCTTTGTGAGTAGTTACGTTTGTTCCCGAGGACATGGGAGAAGTCTTGCTATTAGTAGTCATGTGAAGTTGGTATTCGTTCAATATTTTGATGAGATGTATGTTGTCTCTCCTCACCATTATTTGGGCCTAGAGGAAGGCATTGGGAAGTAATAAGTAGATGATGGGTTGTTAGAGTGACAGAAGCTTAAACCCTAGTTTATGTGTTGCTTCGTAAGGGGCAGATTTGGATCCACATGTTTCATGCTATGGTTAGGTTTACCTTAATACTTTTGTTGTAGTTGCGGATGCTTGAAATATAGGTTAATCATAAGTGGGATGCTTGTCCAAGTAAGGACAGCACCCAAGTACCGGTCCACCCACATATCAAATTATCAAAGTACCGAACGTGAATCATATGAACGTGATGAAAACTAGCTTGATGATATTCCCATGTGTCCTCGGGAGCGCTTTACATCATATAAGAGTTTGTCCAGGCTTGCCCTTTGCTAAAAAAGGATTGGGCACCTTGCTGCACTTTATTTACTTTTGTTACTTGTTACTCGTTACAAATTATCCTATCACAAAACTATCTGCTACCTATTATTTCACTGCTTGTAGAGAATACCTTGCTGAAAACCGCTTATCATTTCCTTCTGCTCTCGTTGGGTTCGACACTCTTACTTATCGAAAGGACTACGATAGATCCCCTATACTTGTGGGTAATCAAGACTCTTTTCTGGCGCCGTTGCCGGGGAGTGAAGCGCCTTTGGTAGGTGGAATTTGGTAAGGAAAAAATTATATAGTGTGCTGAAATTTATTGTCACTTGTTACTATGGAAAGTAATCCTCTGAGGGGCTTGTTCGGGGTATCTTCACCCCAACCAGTAGAGCAAAGAGTTGCTCCTCAACCTACTGAACCTACTGAAAATGAAAATGTCTGCTTTGAAATTCCTTCGGTTATGATAGAAAAACTGCTAGCTAATCCTTTTGTAGGAGACGGAACAACGCATCCTGATGAGCAGTTAATATATGTGGATGAAGTTTGTGGATTATTTAAGCTTGCAGGTGCACCCGGAGATGTTATTAAGAAGAAGGTCTTCCCTTTATCTTTGAAGGAAGATGCATTGACATGGTATAGGCTATGTGATGATACGGGGTCATGCAACTACAAACGATTGAAATTGGAATTTCATCAGAAGTTTTATCCTATGCATCTTGTTCATCATGATAGAAATTATATATATAATTTCTAGTCTCGCGAAGGAGAAAGCATTGCTCAAGCTTGGGGGAGGCTTAAATCAATGTTATATTCATGCCCCAATCATGAGCTCTCAAGAGAAATGATTATTCAAAATTTATATGCTCGGCTTTCTGATAACAATCGCACCATGCTCGATACTTCTTGTGCTGGCTCGTTTATGCCGAAGACTATTGAATTCAAATGGGATTTATTGGAAAGGATTAAACGCAACTCTGAAGATTGGGACCTCATGTAGCGACCAGACCTCAAACAGTCTGATCTCTGTGCTCAGGTGTCATCCCTGGATCAGTAATGCTGACACCACACAGTACTTGAAGGATTTATAACAGAGTAGCAATCACACACTTATTACATCGAGTGTCTCAATAGAGAGCTTATTACAATAAATATGGCTTGAGGCCATCTAATAATGATAACAGCGGAAGGCTTGGAAGATAAGTGAGTCCATCAACTCCAACGGCATCACTGAGTATAGAACCACGACCTAAAAACTCCTTAATCGTCGTCTGAAAAGTCTACAACATTAGCGTTGCAGCCCGAAACGGGTCAGCACATGGAATATGCTGGCAAGGTAACACATAGAGAGTAATGGAATGAAACACCTATACTATATGCATATTTGGCTGGTGGAAAGCTCTATGGTTACAGTTTTGCATAAAGCTAATTTTTCCCTACTGCAGAGGAATAAATTTTATTTAACTATCATGGTAGTTGTTAAACATTGAGAATGGTTGACAGCATTCTCAATCCCAATTAAGCATCATCATTAAACAAAACCCAACAAAATTAAATCTTAGGGTAACATGTTGAGATTCACATGATAATCCAGGTACTAGATACTCAAGATGTCCATAACCGGGGACATGGCTAACCATGATTAGTTTATACACTCTGCAGAGGTTTGCGCACTTTTCCCCACAAGACTCGATCGCCTCCGTTTGGTTTCTCGCACTTCACGGTGTTTGAGAAACGGATGACCGAGACATAGTCTTTCAGAAGCACTAGCACCTTACGATGGATACACCGTTACACCTACTTTCCCCTACATCTGCTAGTCTACCCTGTAAGAGTTCGCACGACTTAATCAACTATGCTAGAGCCCATAATAACTTGTGGCTGCACACGGAAGTTTCTAGTATGAAAAATCTCATGATCCCTTTGGGCCTGTGTGGCGGTCCATGAAGAAAACAGGCAATCCTGGAATACCCAGGTACCTCAATCCACCCAGATGTGTGTTTAAGTTGCCACCTTAGATAAACCATTAATTTAACAAACTCACATCTGTCATGGATATCACTCACCCAATCCACGTCTACTAGCATAGCATAGCAATATTAAGCAAATGTAGAAGTAACTCCCAAAGGTTTGCTAATACAACAGGTAATAGGTACTACCTCAACTACTTCCCAAACCCAATATTTAATTAGATCCTAATCATGCAATGTTTGAGAATTGATCTAATGCAATAAAACTGGGTAGTAGGAGGTATGATCAAAGTGTTACTTGCCTTGCTGATGATCCGCGAAACCTAGAGATTCGAAGTAACAGGCGGCGCACTTCGGGTATTCTATCTTAGACAAACAAACAAGCATACAATAAGTATTCATCTAATGCACAGGTAAAACTCAAATAAGAGATCTAACCACAAAGTTCAACTTAAGAACTCCGGTTTGCAAAAAGAATCAAATCAAACGAAGCAACGAAAGTCAAACGACAAAAGAAACAGGCTTCGTTTACTATTCTGGATCTAGGGCAATTTTTACAGTGGCAAAAACTTGCTTAAGTTGGTTAAAGGGATAGAGGGTTTCGAGACGAAACTCCAGGCGCTTGAATCGCCCGATTCCGATAAACGAGCGAAAAGTTATACTAAAACGAAAATCGGATCAGAAATCGCGATCAGAAATAATCGTGGAAAATCTGAGAAAAAAGAAAAACGACGAACAGGTTAACGAACGAACGTTCATTATCTGGATCTAAACTACGAACGCGTTCGTTAAAATGAATGAACGGGCGATCGCTCACTAATTAAACTAAACCGGAAGAAAAAAACCAATCTAATAAAAAAACGGATCTAAAAAAATAAATCGCGGTTAATAAAAAAACCGGGCGGTTTTCTGAGGAAAACTGCCGGCGACGGCGGCTACCTCGGCCGACCGGACGGCGGGGTCAGTGGCGAGCTCCGGTGCGGGGTGGTCGGGCGGTGGGGCGGCGGCGGCAGGATCCGGCTGCGAGGCAGCGGGGCAGCGCGGCGCGGGCGGCGCTAGGGTTCGGTGGGCTGTGGGGTCGGGTGCCTCGGCTTTAAAGGCCGGCCCCGGAGGAGTCCGGGCCTAACACGGCCCTTAGGTCGGTTTAATTTTTTTAAATTATTCCGCGCAGAAAAACAAATAAAAGAAATACTAAACGGACTCCAAAATCCCGAAATAAATTTTCTCCGGCTTCTAAAATCAAGCCGCACAAGGTGAACATTTATTTGGGTCCTGAATGCAATTTTGGAAAACGCACATTTTTCCTAAATTCAAATAAAATAACGAAAAACTCCGAAATAAAATCTTAGTTTATTTTATTATTAAATCCTAAATATTTATTTATTTTGGGAAAGTCATTTTATTCCCTCTCTCCTGTTATTGGTAATAGAAATAATTGATGATAAAATAATTAAAATCAAATGATCCTACTCTCAAAATTTGAGAAAACTCAAATTTGAAAATAACGAAATCCCCAACTCTCTCCGTGGGTCCTTGAGTTGCGTAGAATTTCTAGGATCAAAACCAAAAGCAAATAAATAATGATATGCCATGATGATCTAGTGTATAACATTCCAAATTGAAAATTTGGGATGTTGCACCTCGATGAAGGTAAGGAGTCAAGTATGACACGTAAGTTTGATTGTGTTAAATCTTTTATGGATACCGATGTTTTCCGTAAATTTAGCACTAAATTTGGACTTGACTCTGAGATAGTAGCTTCTTTCTGTGAATCTTTTGCTACTCATGTTGATCTCCCTAGGGAGAAGTGGTTTAAATATCATCCTCCCATAAAAGTAAAAGTAGATGCACCTATTAATGTTGAAGAAAATATTATCACTTATAATGATCCTATTGTTCCTACTGCTTATGTTGAGAAACCACCTTTTCCTGTTAGGATAAAAGATCATGCTAAAGCTTCAACTGTGGTTCGTAAAAGCAATATTAGAACTTATACACCTCCCGAGCAAGTTACAGTTGAACCTAATATTGCTATTGTTATTTATTTCCGTGATGAGACTGCTAGAATTGCTAAACCTTGTGCTAAAGAGAAACCTAGATCTTTGGTAGGCATGCCTATTATTTCTGTTAAAATAGGAGATCATTGTTATCATGGCTTATGTGATATGGGTGCCAGTGCTAGTGCCATACGTCATGACGTATACAAAGAAATTATGCATGATATTGCACCTGCTGAGATAGAAGATATTGATGTCACAATTAAACTTTCCAATAGTTATACTATTTCACCAATTGGAATTGTTAGAGATGTTGAAATCTTGTGTGGGAAAACTAAATATCCTGCTAATTTTCTTGTTCTTGGTTCCCCACAAGATAGCTCTTGTCCCATTATATTTGGTAGACCCTTCTTGAACACTGTTAATGCTAAGATAGACTGCAAAAAGGATGTTGTTAGTATTGGTTTAGGTGATATGTCTCATGAATTTAATTTCTCTAAATTTCGTAGACAACACCGTGAAGAGGAATTGCCTAGTAAAGATGAAATTATTGGTCTTGCTTCTATTGCCGTACCTCCTAGTGATCCTTTAGAACAATATTTGCTAGACCATGAAAATGATATGTTTATGAATGAAAGAAGGGAAATAGATGAAGTATTCTTTAAACAGGAACCCATCCTGAAACACAATTTGCCTGTGTTTGAGCTCAAACCGTTACCAGATACTCTTAAATATGCTTATCTTGATGAGAAAAAGATATATCCTGTTATTATTAGTGCTGACCTTTCAGAGCATGAAGAGGAGAGATTATTGAAAACTCTGAAGAAGCACCGTGCTTCTATTGGATATACTCTTGATGATCTTAAGGGCATTAGTCCCACTCTGTGTCAACACAAAATAAATTTGGAGGAAGATGCCAAACTAGTTCGTGATCATCAACGACGGCTGAATCCTAAGATGAAGGAAGTGGTAAGAAAGGAAATACTAAAACTTCTTGAGGCAGGTATAATTTATCCCGTTGCTGATAGTCAGTGGGTAAGTCCTGTCCATTGTGTCCCTAAGAAGGGAGGTAATACTGTCGTTCCTAATGATAAAGACGAGTTGATCCCACAAAGAATTATTATAGGTTATAGGATGGTAATTGATTTCCGCAAATTAAATAAAGCTACTAAAAAGATCATTACCCCTTACCTTTTATCGATCAAATGCTAGAAAGATTATCCAAACATACACATTTTTGCTTTCTAGATGGTTATTCTGGTTTCTCTCAAATACCTGTGTTAGCCAATGATCAATAAAAGACTACTTTTACTTGCCCTTTTGGTACTTTTGCTTATAGACGTATGCCTTTTGGTTTATGTAATGCACCTGCTACCTTTCAAAGATGCATGATGGCTATATTCTCTCACTTTTGTGAAAAAAATTGTGAGGTTTTGATGGACGATTTTTCCGTCTATGGATCCTCTTTTGATGATTGCTTAAGCAACCTTGACCGAGTTTTGCAGAGATGTGAAGAAACTAATCTTGTCTTGAATTGGGAAAAGTGCCACTTTATGGTTAATGAAGGTATTGTCTTGGGGTATAAAGTTTCTAAAAGAGGTATTGAGGTTGATAAAGCCAAGGTTGATGCTATTGAAAAGATGCCATGTCCCAAGGACATCAAAGGTATAAGAAGTTTCCTTGGTCATGCCAGTTTTATAGGAGGTTTATGAAGGACTTCTCCAAAATTTCTCGGTCTCTGACTAATTTATTACAAAAAGATATACCATGTGTTTTTGATGATGATTGCGTAGAAGCATTTGAAATACTTAAGAAAGCATTGATCTCTGCACCTATTGTTCAGCCACCTGATTGGAATTTACCTTTTGAAATTATGTGTGATGCTAGTGATTATGCTGTAGGTGATGTTCTAGGGAAAAGAGTTGATAAGAAACTAAATGTTATTCAATATGCTAGTAAAACTCTAGACAATGCTCAGAGAAATTATGCTACTACTGAAAAAGAATTCTTAGCAGTTGTATTTGCTTGTGATAAGTTCAGACCTTATATTGTTGATTCTAAAGTAACTATTCACACGGATCACGCTGCTATTAAATATCTTATGGAAAAGAAAGATGCTAAACCTAGACTTATTAGATGGGTTCTCTTGCTACAAGAATTTGACTTGCATATTATTGATAGAAAGGGAGCTGAGAACCCCATTGCAGACAACTTGTCTAGGTTAGAAAGTGTTCTTGATGACCCACTACCTATTGATGATAGCTTTCCTGATGAACAATTAAATGTCATAAATGCTTCTCATACTGCTCCATGGTATGCTGATTATGCTAATTATATTGTTGCTAAATTTATACCACCTAGTTTCACATACCAGCAAAAGAAAAAGTTCTTCTTTGATTTGAGGCATTACTTTTGGGATGACCCACACCTTTATAAAGAAGGAGTAGATGGTGTTATTAGACATTGTGTACCTGAGCATGAATAGGAACAGATCCTACGCAAGTGTCACTTCGAAGCTTATGGAGGACACCACGCTGGAGATAGAACTACACATAAGGTATTGCAATCCGGTTTTTATTGGCCTACTCTCTTCAAGGATGCCCGTAAGTTTGTCTTGTCTTGTGATGAATGTCAAAGAATTGGTAATATTAGTAGACGTCAAGAAATGCCTATGAATTATTCACTTGTTATTGAACCATTTGATGTTTGGGGCTTTGATTATATGGGACCTTTTCCTTCCTCTAATGGGTATACACCTATTTTAGTTGCTGTTGATTATGTTACTAAGTGGGTAGAAGCTATTCCAACTAGTAGTGCTGATCACAACACCTCTATTAAGATGCTTAAAGAAGTTAATTTTCCAAGGTTTGGAGTCCCTAGATATTTAATGACTGATGGTGGTTCACATTTTATTCATGGTGCTTTCCGTAAAATGCTTGCTAAGTTAATCATAGAATTGCATCCCCTTATCACCCACATTCTAGTGGTCAAGTAGAATTGAGTAATAGAGAGCTCAAATTAATTTTGCAAAATACTATTAATAGATCTAGAAAGAATTGGTCCAAGAAACTTGATGATGCATTATGGGCCTATAGAACTGCATATAAAAATCCTATGGGTATATCTCCGTATAAAATGGTTTATGGAAAAGCATGTCACTTACCTCTAGAACTAGAACATATGGCATATTGGGCTATTAAAGAGCTCAATTATGATTTCAAACTTGCCAGTGAGAAGAGGTTATTTTACATTAGCTCACTGATGAATGGAGAACCCAAGCCTATGAGAATGCCAAATTATTTAAAGAAAAAGTTAAAAGATGGCATGACAAAAGAATACAAAAGCGCGAGTTTAATGTAGGTGACTATGTATTACTATACAACTCTCGTTTAAGATTCTTTGCAGGAAAACTTCTCTCTAAATGGGAAGGTCCTTACGTTATGGAGGAGGTCTATCGTTTCGGTGCCATAAAAATAAACAACTTCGAAGGCACAAATCCAAAGATGGTGAACGGTCAAAGAATTAAACATTATATCTCAGGTAATCCTATAAATGTTGAAACCAATGTTATTGAAACCGTAACCCCGGAGGAATACATAAGGGACACTTTCTGGAACATTTTAGACTTCGAAAAGGAATAGGTATGTGGTACGGTAAGTAAACCGACTCCAAAACAGTTCTAATGGCAATTTTCTTCCGTTTTGGAATATTTAGAAAAATAGAAAAATAAGAAGTAGTCCGGGAAGGACACGAGGGCTCCATGAGGGTGGAGGGCGCGCCCCCTACCTCGTGGGAACCTCGTGCGCTTTCCGGACTCCGTTTTCGTACACGACACGTATTTTGGTCGGTAAAAATTCATTATATAATCTCCCGGAGGTTTTGACTCCCGTATCACGCAAAAATCTCCTGTCTTTGTTTCGAGTTGTTTTTCTGACAGATCCAGGTTGTCATGTCGTCTTGAAGTGCCCCTAAGGACCAGTTCTTCGAGAAGTCCATCAACCCCTACCTCGCGGAAGTGCTGCAACACCCTCAAACCATTGAGATGCGTGAGGGGTTGTTGCACATCCGCGATGTTGAGGGACCAAGGAAGACCGGAAGCACGGAGGCAAGGCTTGAGGCATTGGAGCAAGAAGTTTTCAGGTGTCAGGAGATGGTGGAGCGTGGACTCGATTCCAATCACATTATGATCACGAAGTTCACCAACAACCACAAGATGGACGTCAAGGACATTGGGGAGGCCATCTTCAAGCTTCATGAGAAAATCGAGCACCTCCAAGTCCAGATCTATGACCTACAAAATCAAAACTGTGAGTATGAATATAGATTCAAGAGGATGAGTTTGGCTACAGATTTGAGGTTTCAGGAGACTCGATCATCCTTCTATGATGGTGGGCCTATGCCTTGGAAGAAGGACGACAAGCCTAGCCATCAACAAAACCATCACCTTCTCCACCAACAAAGAAGAATTGAGTATCTGGTATGGGCACTCCCCTTGGCAACTGCCAAGCTTGGGGGAGTGCCCCGGTATCGTATCACCATCACTTTTATCTTTACCATTTTTCTTAGTTCGATCGTTTTGATAATATCTTGATCTAGTAGAATAAAGTTTTAGTATGATCTAGTTGTGAGTTTTGCTTTATGATCCTTCTATGTAATTGAGTTCATGAGCTATATATAATAAAGATTAGTGTTGAGTCAAGGGCTTGATTATTTTGCCATGATCTTAAGTGAATAAAAGAAAAAGAATAAAAAGAATAAAAAGAGATCATATGGATCTTATGGAGAGTAATGAGCTCACATATAAAAAGTATGATGAATAAAAGTTGTTGAGAGTTGACAAACATAATTTTGGTCATCGTTGCAATTAATAGGAAGTAATAAAGAAAGAGAGGTCTTCACATATAAATATACTATCTTGGACATCTTTTATGATTGTGAGCACTCATTAAAATATGACATGCTAAAGAGTTGACATTGGACAAGGAAGACAATGTAATGGGTTATGTTTTCTTACATCTGAGATAAATTATATTGTCTTGGATCATCCAACATGATTGAGCTTTCCTTTCCCCCTCATGCTAGCCAAATCCTTTGCACCAAGTAGAGATACTACTTCTGCTTCCAAACACCCTTAAACCAGTTTTGCCATGAGAGTCCACCATATCTACCTATGGATTGAGTAAGATCCTTCAAGTGAGTTGTCATCGGTGCAAGCAACAAAAATTGCTCTCTAAATATGTATAATTGATTGGTGTGGAGGAAATAAGCTTTATACGATCGTGTGATATGGAAGAAATAAAAGCGACAGACTATATAATAAAGGTCCATATCACAAGTGGCAATATAAAGTGACGTTCTTTCGCATTAAGATTTTGTGCATCCAACCATAAAAGCGCATGACAACCTCTGCTTCCCTCTGCGAAGGGTCTATCTTTTACCTTTATCTCCTACCTTACATAAGAGTCATGGTGATCTTCACCCTTCCTTTTTACATTTTATCTTTTGGCAAGCACAACATGTTGGAAAGATCCTGGTATATATGGCTAATTGGATGTGAGTTTTCATGAACTATTATTGTTGACATTACCCTTGAGGTAAAACGTTGGGAGGCAAAACTATAAGCCCCTATCTTTCTCTATGTTCGATTAAAACTCCATACCCATAAGTATTGCATGAGTGTTAGCAATTGTGAAAGACTAAATGATAGTTGAGTATGTGGACTTGCTGAAAAGCTCTTATATTGACTCTTTCCTATATTATGATAAATTGCAATTGCTCCAATGACTGAGATTATAGTTTGTTAGTTTTTCAATGAAGTTTATGATTCATGCTTGAAATTGTGATTGAATTATTACTCTAGCATAAGAGATCATATGAAAAAAATTATATAAGTTTCTGTTCTAAGAATGATCATGATGCTCTCATGTCCGTATTTTATTTTTTATTGACACCTCTATCTCTAAACATGTGGACATATTTTTTGATTTCGGCTTTCGCTTGAGGACAAGCGAGGTCTATGCTTGGGGGAGTTGATACGTCCATTTTGCAACATGCTTTTATATCGATATTTATTGCATTATGGGCTGTTATTACACATTATGTCACAATACTTATGCCTATTCTCTCTTAATTTACAAGGTTTACATAAAGAGGGAGAATGCCGGCAGCTGGGGTTCTGGGCTGGAAAAGGAGCAAATATTAGAGACCTATTCTGCACAGCTCCAAAAGTCCTGAAACTTCACAGAAGACATTTTCAGAATATATAAAAAATACTGAGCGCGAGAAGTTCACCAGGGGGGCCACACCCTACCCACGAGGGTGGGGGGTGCGCCCTACCCCCTGGGCATGCCCCCTACCTCGTGGGCCCCCTGGTGGCCCGTCGATGGCCATCTTCTGCTATATGGAGTCTTTCGATGAGGAAAAAATCATAAGCCATCTTTTCGGATGAGACTCCGCCGCCACGAGGCAGAACCTTGACGGAACCAATCTAGGGCTCTGGCGGAGTTGTTCGGCCGGGGAAACTTCCCTCCGGGAGAGGGAAATCATCGTCATCGTAATCACCAACGCTCCTCTCATTGGGAGAGGGCAATCTCCATCAAAATCTTCACCAGCACCATCTCCTCTCAAAACCCCAGTTCATCTCTTGTATACAATTCTTGTCTCCAAGTCTGGGATTGGTACATGTGGGTTGCCAGTAGTGTTAATTACTCCTTGTAGTTGATGCTAGTTGGTTTATTTGGTGGAAGATCATATGTTCAGATCCTATATGCATATTAATACCCCTCTGATTATGAAAATGAATATACTTTGTGAGTAGTTATGTTTGTTCCTGAGGACATGGGAGAAGTCTTGCTATTAGTAGTCATGTGAATTTGGTATTCGTTCAATATTTTGATGAGATGTATGTTGTCTCTCCTCTAGTGGTGTTATGTGAACGTCGACTACATGACACTTCACCATTATTTGGGCCTAGAGGAAGGCATTGGGAAGTAATAAGTAGATGATGGGTTGCTAGAGTGATAGAAGCTTAAACCCTAGTTTATGCGTTGCTTCGTAAGGGGTAGATTTGGATCCATATGTTTCATGCTATGGTTAGGTTTACCTTAATACTTTTGTTGTAGTTGCGGATGCTTGCAATATAGGTTAATCATAAGTGGGATGCTTGTCAAAGTAAGGACATCACCCAAGCACCGGTCCACCCACATATCAGATTATCAAAGTACCGAACACGAATTATATGAACGTGATGAAAACTAGCTTGACGATATTCCCATGTGTCCTCGGGAGCGCTTTACATCATATAAGAGTTTGTCCAGGCTTGTCCTTTGCTAAAAAAAAGGATTGGGCCACCTTGCTGCACTTTATTTACTTTTGTTACTTGTTACTCGTTACAAATTATCCTATCATAAAACTATCTGTTACCTATTATTTCAGTGCTTGCAGAGAATACCTTGCTGAAAACCGCTTATCATTTCCTTCTGCTCCTCGTTGGGTTCGACACTCTTACTTATCGAAAGGACTACGATAGATCCCCTATACTTGTGGGTCATCAGGGAGTACCTAAGATATAATGTTTGAGTCTTTGACCGTTTACCACCCTCGTATTTTTGCCTTCGGCATTATTAATTTTTATGGCACCGGAATGACCTCATCGATGATGTAAGGGCCTTCCCATTTAGAGAGAAGCTTTCCTGCAAAAAATCTTAAACGAGAGTTGTATAGCAAAACATAATCACCTACATTAAAGTCATGCTTTTGTACCCTTCTGTCATGCCATCTTTTAACTTTTTCTTTAAACAACTTGGCATTCTCATAGGCTTGGGTTCTCCATTCATCAAGTGAGCTAATGTCAAATAACCTCTTCTCACCGGCAAGTTTAAAATCATAATTGAGCTCTTTGATGGCCCAATATGCCTTATGCTCTAGTTCAGGAGGTAAATGACATGCTTTTCCATAAACCATTTTATACAGAGACATACCCATAGGATTCTTATTAGCGGTTCTATAAGCCCACAAAGCATCATCAAGCTTCTTAGACCAATTCATTCTAGATCTATTAATGGTCTTTTGCAAAACTAATTTAATCTCTCTATTGCTCAACTCTACTTGACCACTAGACTGAGGATGATATGGAGATGCAATTCTATGATTAACATCATACTTAGCAAGCATTTTACGGAAAGCACCATGAATATAATGTGAACCACCATCAGTCATTAAATATCTATAGACTCCAAACCTTGAAAAAATAACTTCTTTAAGCATCTTAATAGAAGTGTTATGATCAACACTACTAGTTTGGATAGCTTCTACCCACTTAGTAACGTAATCAACATCAACTAAAATATGTGTATACCCATTAGAGGAATGAAAAGGTCCCATATAATCAAATCCCCAAACATCAAATGATTCAATAACAAGTGAATAATTCATAGGCATTTCCTGACATCTACTAATATTACCAATTCTTTGACAGTGATCAAAAGACAAGAAAAACTTATGGGCATCTTTAAAGAGAGTGGGCCAATAGAAACCGGATTGCAATACCTTATGTGCAATTCTATCTCCAGCGTGGTGTCCTCCATAGGACTTGGAGTGGCACTTGCATAGGATTTGTTCCTGTTCACGCTCAGGTACACAACATCTAATAACATCATCTACTCCTTTATAAAGGTGTGGGTCATCGCAAAAGTAATGTCTCAAATCATAGAAAAACCTTTTCTTTTGCTGGTATGTGAAACTAGGTGGTATAAATTTAGCAACAATATAATTAGCATAATCAGCATACCATGGAGTATTATGAGAGGCATTTATGACATTTACTTGCTCTTCAGGAAAGCTATCATAAATAGGTAGTGGGTCATCAAGAACATTCTCTAACCTAGACAAGTTGTCTGCAACAGGGTTCTTAGCTCCCTTTCTATCAACAATATGCAAATCAAACTCTTGTAGCAAGAGAACCCAACTAATAAATCTAGGTTTAGCAACTTTATTTTTCATAAGATATTTAATAGCAGCATGACCAGTGCGAATAGTTACTTTGGAATCAACAATATAAGGTCTGAACTTATCACATGCAAATACAACTGCTAAAAATTCTTTTTCAGTGGTAGCATAATTTCTCTGGGAACTGCCTAGAGTTTTACTAGCATACTGAATAACATTTAATTTCTTATCAACTCTTTGTACTAGAACACCACCAACAGCATAATCGCTAGCATCACACATAATTTCAAAGGGTAAATTCCAATCAGGCGGCTGAACAATAGGTGCAGTAATCAGGGCTTTCTTATGTATTTCCAATGCTTCTACACAAACATCATCAAAAACAAAAGGAACATATTTTTGTAAGAGATTAGTGAGAAGCCTAGAAATTTTAGAGAAGTCTTTAATAAACCTCCTACAGAAACCAGCATGACCAAGGAAACTTCTTATACCTTTGATATCATTATGACACGACATCTTTTCAATAACATCTACTTTAGCTTTATCAACTTCTATACCTCTTTCAGAAATTTTATCCCCAAGACAATACCTTCATTAACCATAAAGTGGCACTTCTCCCAATTCAAGACAAGATTAGTTTCTTCACATCTCTGCAAAACTCGATCAAGGTTGCTTAAGCAATCATCAAAAGAAGTTCTGTAAATGGAGAAATCATCCATGAAAACCTCAACAATCTTTTCACAAAAGTCAGAGAATACAACGTTCATACATCTTTGAAAGGTAGAAGGTGCATTACATAAACCAAAAGGCATACGTCTATAAGCAAAGGTACCGAAAGGGAAAGTAAAAGTGGTTTTCTCTTGATCTTCTTTTGACACATGTATTTGAGAGAAACCAGAATAACCATCTAGAAAGCAAAAATGAGTATGTTTGGATAATCTTTCTAGCATTTGATCTATAAAAGGTAGAGGGTAATGGTCTTTTCTTGTAGCTTTATTTAATTTGCGGAAATAAATTACCATTCTATAACCTGTAACAATTCTTTGAGGAATCAATTCATTCTTATCATTAGGAACAACAGTAATAACTCCCTTCTTAGGGACACAATGAACATGACTTACCCATTGACTATCAGCAATAGGATAAATTATACCTACCTCCAGAAGCTTTAGTATTTCATTTCTTACCACTTCTTTCATCTTAGGATTTAACCATCGTTGATGATCAACAACCAGTTTAGCATCATTCTCCAATTTAATTTTTTGCTGACATAGAGTGGGACTAATGCCCTTAAGATCACCGAGAGTATATCCAATAGCGGCACTATGCTTCTTCATAGTTTTCAATAATTTCTTTTCTTCATGCTCTGAAAGGTTAGCACTAATAATAACATGATATATCTTCTTTTCATCAAGATAAGCATATTTTAGAGCATCAGGTAAAGGTTTAAGCTCAAACACGGGATCACCCTTAGGTGGAGGAGGATCTCCAAGGATTTCAACAGGCAAATTGTGTTTCAAAATAGGTCCCTGATTGAAGAATACGTCATCTATTTCCTTTCTTTCATTCATAAACATATCATTTCGTGATTTAGCAAATATTGTTCTAAAGGATCAGCAGGAGGCACGACAATAGAAGCAAGACCAATAATTTCAATCTTACTAGGAAATTCTTTATCATGGGGTTGTCTATGAAATTTAGAGAAATTAAAATCATGAGAGATATCTCCCAAACCAACAGTAACAATATCTTTCTTGCAGTCTATCTTAGCATTAATAGTATTCAAGAAAGGTCTACCAAATATAATGGGACAAAAATTATCTTGTGGGGAACCAAGAACAAGAAAATTAGTAGGATATTTAATTTTCCCACACAAGACTTCAACATCTCTAACAATCCCAATTGGTGATATAGTATCTCTATTAGCAAGCTTAATAGTAACATCAATATATTCTATCTCAGCAGGTGCAATATCATTCATAATCTCTTTATATAAGGTATAAGGAATTGCACTCACACTAGCACCCACATCACATAAGCCATGATAACAGTGATCTCCAATTTTAACAGAAACAACATGCATGCCAACAATAGGTCTATGTTTATCTTTAGTATCAGGTTTAGTAATCCTAGCAGCTTCATCACAGAAATAAATAACATGCCCATCAATATTATCAACCAAGAGATCTTTAACCATAGCACTAGGTTCAACTTTAATTTTTTCAGAGGGTATGGGTGCTCTAATATTACTTTTGTTAACCACAATTGAACCTTTAGCATGATCCTTTATTCTTACAGGAAAAGGTGGTTTCTCAATACAAGCAGTCGGAACAATAGGATCAACATTATAAGTAATAGTTTCTTCTTCAACTTTAATAGGTTCTACTACTTTAAATTCAATAGGAGGATGATATTTAAACCAGTTCTCCTTAGGGAGATCAACATGAGTAGCAAAAGATTCACAAAAGCAAGCTACTATCTCAGAGTCAAGTCCATATTTAGTGCTAAAATCACGAAAAGCATCGGTGTCCATAAAAGATTTAACACAATCGAACTTAAGGTTTAGACTCCTTCCCTTCATCGAGATCCCAATCTTCAGAGTTGCGTTTAATTCTTTCCAATAAATCCCATTTGAGTTCAATGTCCTTCTTCATATAGGAACCCGTACAAGAAGTATTGAGCATGGATCAATCATTATGGGAAAGCCGAGCATCAAATTTTTGAATAATAATTTCTCTTGAGAGCTCATGATTGGGGCATGAATATAACATTGACTTAAGCCTCCCCCAAGCTTCAGCGATACTTTCTCCTTCACGAGGCCAAAAATTATATATATAATTCTGATCACAATGAACCAGATGCATAGGATAAAACTTCTGATGAAATTTCAATTTCAATCGGTTGTAGTTCCACGATCCAATATCATCCAATAGCCTATACCATGTCAATGCCTTTACCTTCAAAGATGAAGGGAAGACTTTCTTCTTGACAACATCCCCGGGCATACCTGCAAGCTTAAATAATCCACAAACATCATCCACATAGATTAGGTGCAAATCAGGATGTAATGTTACATCTCCTGCATAAGGATTAGCTAGTAGTTTCTCTATCATACCCGAAGGAATTTCATAATAAATATTTTCAGTAGGTGCAGTAGGTTGAGGAGCAACTCTTTGCTCTTCTGGACGAGGTGAAGATACCCCGAACAAGCCCTTCAAAGGATTATTTTCCATAGTAACAAGTGACAGTAAATTTCAGCACACTATATAAATATTTCCTTACCAAATTCCACTTACCAAATGAGCTTCCCTCCCCAGCAGCGGCACCAGAAAAGAGTCTTGATGACCCACAAGTATAGTGGATCTATCATAGTCCTTTCAATAAGTAAGAATGTCAAACCCAATGAGGAGCAGAAGGAAATGACAAGCGGTTTTCAACAATGTATTCTCTGCAAGCACTGAAATGATCGGTAACAGATAGTTTTGTGATAAGACAAATTTTACGGGTAACAAGTAAATAAAGTAACTAAGGTGCAATATAGCTACGAGATCCTTCTTTTTTCTGTGGACATATAGCACGATAATAGGGCACAGAAGAAATAAGGAAGTAGCAGCTATTTACAAGAGCCTCACAGTGTGCAATATAGCTACGAGATCATCTTGTCTATTGGAATTTCACTTTAGAATAGTTGGTCTTGTTCTTCAAACAGTTAGCCTAGAAGAAGATACACTTGTAAGGCACATACATAAATACAAGTTCAATATGTGGTCTGATCAAATACATATACCCTACATGATACTTTGGATCAGACCAGTGTTTAACAAGGGCTGTCTAGTCTTCATCTGTAATATATTCCACTGGAGATGTTTGGGAGATTTCATTGTTAGCCTTGCCTTCAAAGTGAGATTTTCTAAGGTGGTACTGATACTGTCGTAGAGCAGACTGAAAAACATGAGTGCATGCTTGTTTAGTTGCATCATCTTTCGGATCCAACTTGAACCTCATGTGTGGAAAAAAGAATGCGAGTCTTATTAGGAGGAAGCTAGAAAGTATGGCACAGAGCAAGACAATATTACAAATTACGATAAGTAACATTACTTACTGATAAATGGTCAAGGAAGGTGTTAAACTGGGTATTGTGTTTCTCATTCCTGTACTGGATCCACGTTGGGAGGATATGTGCATGACACCTAACGGCAATGGCTGCCTCTGATACTAACTTGGCTGACTCTATAGCATCACGTGGCCTTTTTAAACCTGCCTCAAAATGGATCTCCATTCTTCCTCCTTTAGATTTTGTTAATCTATCAAGCATTATCCCTGATGTCTATTTCTGCTTGTGCCGTCGTTCCAGTTCAACACCGAATATGGAAAGTGTTAGTGCACATCAAACTGTGAGAGTACATATAAACGAGCATGCAACTGCAACTTGACTCGGTCAGGTACCATCTTGGTGTTGATGCTCATGAGGTTCATCTGATCTTGCCAAGTCCTATTGTCTCAGCAGTGCTTTAGAAGTAGTGTTAGGTGTGAATGCAGCTTGGGAACTGGCCAGTTCCGGAGCAAACGAACAAGTAACTCGTTGAGATGCTGGTACAGTTGAAGCGGATGTTGCAGCTGGTGGAGCAGGTGATACTGTGCTTGTAGATTTAGCCGGTGGACTTGGACCTTCTACTGCACTATAAGTACCAGCAGAATCTCGGGGGCAGATCCTTTTCCGTTTCACCCGACGAGTAACACCATTCCCTACTATATTCTTTTCCTTGCTCTATTTGACTTTTCCATGTCAAGGCATACCCACAACACAAAAGAATAAAATCGCTCTTTAGAACACATGATGCATGATACAGACAAGCAATACTATGTAAGAAAAATAGGACGGCGTGACATATTGATAGCTACGATGTGTAAACTAAGCAGAAGGATTTTCAAGAAAATAGAAGTAATGCAAGCTAGACACCATATGAAAGATGCAACCAATATAACTCTGCCTAGTTAAAAGTGTCTTGTCATAAGCGGCATTTCAAAAAATTAGAAGCAGTACAATGTAGAAATCAATGCAAGATGCAACCACTATCAAACTGCCATGTTAAAAGCATCCAATTATGAGTGACTGATGCGGGATACACAACAATAGTACTTTGATGTAAGAACATGGTATGATTGATAGATGTAGTGTATTCTAGACACAAAAAGGCATGTCATATGCACATGTTGTAACGCCCTCGATGCGGCTATGTCTCCCACGTGTCGAGGCACGACTTAGAGACATAGGCGCATTGAAAGCAATGTCGCAAGTCGGGAATCATTACACAACCCAAGCACATATATAATATAAAGGCGAATAATATCATAGTTGGCTTACACTCGCCACGTCACATCAAAGTACATAAATAACATCCATCATACAATCACTCATGGCCCGACTACGGCGCCAAAATAGAAAAGACCCCCAACAAGCGACTAGGCCCTGAATCTAACCCCGAATAGGTACCACTACTGATCATCAGGAAAAGACACATAGTATTGCTGAGAGTCCTCGTCGTACTCCCACTTCAGCTCGAGCGCGCCATCCGGAGAAGTGTCATCGGTCCCTGCATCTGGTGTAATAGTAATCTGTGAGCCACAAAGGACTCAGCAATCTCGCACCCTCGCGATCAAGACTATTTAAGCTAAATAGGTAGGGAAGGGGTAATGTAAGTGGAGCTGCAGCAAGCGACTAGCATAAAAGGTGGCTAACTTATTCGCAAAGTAGAGCGAGAAGAGGAGGCAAAGCACGAGCGGAAAACTAAATAGAGCAGCCTACGCAAACATAACTCCAACGCTGTGTCCACTTCCTGGACTCCGCCGAGAAGAGGCCATCACGGCAACACACTCAGTTGATTCATTTTAATTATTTAAGGTTCAAGTTATCTACAACCGGACATTAACAAATTCCCATCTGCCCATAACCGCGGGCACGGCTTTCGAAAGATCAATCCCTGCAGGGGGGGTCCCAACTTAGCCCATAACAAGCTCTCACGGTCAACGAAGGAATAGACCTCCACCCAGGACCCACCGATCAGACTCGGTATCCCGGTACAACAAGATGATTCGACAGGTCAAAATTAGTCCAGCAACACCGCCCGAATGCTCCGACAAATCCCGATAGGAGCTGCACATATCTCGTTCTCAGGGCACACTCAGATGAGCCAGACGTCGGGTAGGCCAGCCCAGAGTTGCCCCTGGTAGCCTCGGACATCGCTCGGTGGGACCAACACTCAGAGGAGCACTGGCCCGTGGGGGCTAAAATAAAGATGACCCTCGGGCTCCGGAAACCCAAGGGAAAGAAAAGGGGTAGGTGGCAAATGGTAAAACCAATGTTGGGCATTGCTCGAAAAGCTTTAATCAAGGTGAACTATCAAGGGGCTCCCATATAGCCCAACCGCGTAAGGAACGCAACAATCCGGGAACATAACACCGATATGACGGAAACTAGGGCGGCAAGAGTGGAACAAAACACTAGGCGAGAGGCCGAGCCTTCCACCCTTTACCAAGTATATAGATGAGTAAAGATAACATAGCAATATAATGATATCCCAACAAGTAAATAAAGGTTCCAACAAGGAACGGCTCCAATCTTCACCTGCAACTAGCAACGCTATAAGAAGGGGCTTGAGCAAAGCGGTAACATAGCCAATCAATGGTTTGCTAGGACAAAGGTGGGTTAGAGGCTCAATCATGGCAATTGGGAGGCTGACAAGCAAGTGGTAGGCATCGTAGCACTGGCAAAGCAAAAGAGCGAGCAAACTAGCATAGCAAAGATAGTAGTGATTTCAAGGGTGTGATCATCTTGCCTGCACAGTTGTCAGAATTGACTGGATCCTCAAAAGAAAACTCAACGGGCTCCTCATTAGCGAACTCGTCTCCCAGCGCTACCCAACAACACAAACAAGCAACAAGGATACAATCAACCATGTGCAAAGGCAACCAATAAGATGCGAAGATGATATGCTATGCGGGATGCGATGCAGGATGCAAAATGCAAGATATAACAGGAAATGCATGAACCTGGCCTCAACTTGGAAAACCAAGTTTGCCACTGGATAGATGGGAAGAAATCCCCTGAAAACGATATAAAGATCATGGCAATCGGAGCTACGGTTTAGAAATGGCAAGCGATTTACTAAACGAACCGATTTGCGATTTATAGCAAGTAGGCTCCTAAATGCAACAAAATGAACATGCTACAGCCACCAAACATGAAAACAAATTGCATGGCAGTGATGTACTCAAGAAGCTTAACAAATCACCAGGACTGAGGAATAGGCAAATTCATCCATTAAGGGCTTCAAACAGGCATGGCAAAACTGAATAAGCAAAACAGATTTTAGACTTAGCGAAATTAACGCTAGTCTGGAATTTCAGACCACGATGCTCTCTTCGGAGCAGCAAAACAACATGAAGCAAAACCTGAACATGGCAAATAAGAGCATGGCGTAGAGATACTCAACAAGCTTAACAAAACACCCAAAATGACCTGGGGCCAAAAGGGTTCACAAAATACTCTACCGAGCACACGAACATCGATGAAACACAATCAGTTTTCAGACTTAGTGAAAACTGAGACATGCTGAAATTATAACTCACGGAGGCATGTAAACGAGCTCGATGCACTCACTACGGTGAAAGTCATGGCAAGGCAAGCATATACCCATTAAGAAGGCACAAAATGATAGCTAGACATGGCAAGAACAAAGGCATAGCATGCATGGATCACTAGCAATAACTCCGGCAAAATCGCAAAAGAGTTCACGATCTGCCCAAAACAGCAACTATGCAAAAGTTGAGCTCCATTGAGTCAACCTAGGGTACTCCAACATAACAAGTAAAGACATGGATGGATTAAGCACAACAAGCATAACAAATCACTCTTACTGATCATCCTCAAAAGAGGCACGGATCACTAGGAAACAAGCTGGACATATAGCATCGCGCACTAAAAAAATCCCAGACTTGGTGATTTTCACTAAGTCCCTGAAATCAGTAAACTCAGGTAGTCCTCTTCGCAAGCTTGCACAGAACAACACACACATCCTCAAAATGCATGGGAGGCACCTCTGGAAAGAAGACAACATGCTTAACAATTCATCCCAAAGGGGCACAGGCATATCATGCACGGATTAAATATGGCAAAAATGACAAAAGTGCATGTTGAACTAACGGATCTGCAATTTAACTCATGATGCCTCCTTCCAACAGCATTTTAGGCACCAAGATGACCTCAAATGCAAATGATGCAATGGAATGAAATGATGTACTCGTCGAGACGAAGATTTTGACATATCATATGCCCAAAACGGAGCTACGGATGCGGAGATATCACTGGTCAAAGATTGCATAAAAGATTAAGGGGGAGAGGGAGAGGTCAACCGTTAGGTCAAAACAGATCTCAGATCTGGCACGGGTTACTGTTCACCGGCGGCGCGGAACCCGAGGTTGGCCGGAATTGAGGTCGCCGGCGAGGTGGGAGGAGGAGGAGGGCGACGGGACCGGCCGGATCCGGTGCGGAGGCGAGGTGGTGGCGGCGTGGCCGCGGCGGCGGCGGCAGACGCGGTCGGCGGCGGCTGGGCGGCGATGGTGCGGCGAGGTCGGCGCGGCCGGCGGCGGCCGGGCGGTGAGCTCCCGCTGCGGAGCTCGGCCGGCTCGGGGGAAGATGCAGCGGGCGCGGGCGGCGCGGATCTGGCCCGCGGGCGGCGTCGGGGGCCCGATCCGGGCCTTCGGGCCCGACGGCGGCGGCGGCGGTTGACTGCCACGTGTCGGGAGGCGGTTGGCTGAGGCGCGGCGGCGGACGCTGTCCGGCCGGGGGCGGACACGTCCGGCGGCGCGGGATCTCTCTTTTTTTGGAACTAGGGTTGGACGGGGGAGACGAGATCCAAAAATGGGGGGCCTTTATATAGGCATAGAGGGAGCTAGGAGAGTCCAAATGAGGTGCGGTTTTCGGCCACGCGATCGTGATCGAACGACCGAGACGATGGAACAGAGTTTGGTGGGTTTTGGGACAAAATGGAGGGGTGTTGGGCTGCACACACACGAGGCCTTTTCGGTCCCTCGGTTAACCGTTGGAGTATCAAACGAAGTCCAAATGACCCGAAACTTGGCAGGCGGTCTACCGGTGGTAAACCAAGGCCGCATGGCAAGTCTCGGCCCAATCCGGAAATGTTTAATCCCCACACACGAAAGAAAGCTAGAAATGGCCACCGGAGGAGAACGAAGCGCCGGAATGCAAAACGGACAACGGGGAAAATGCTCGAATGTATGAGATGAACATGTATGCAAATGCAATGCACATGATGACATGATATGAGATGCACGAAAACGAAAACAACACACAGAGACAAAGACCCGAACCCGAGAATTAAATATAACTTAATGCCGGAAACGGCAAGAGTTGGAGTACAATTCGGGAAGGTTACATATGGGGCGTTACACATGTATAATGTATAAACTCACCACGTGCAATTGAATCAAAATAGAAGAAATACAGGCTAGACAACATATGCAACATGAAACCAATTATCACATTGTCAACTTAGAGCAAGCACCTGCGATGGTGGAGTACGGGAGATGAACTCATCATGTAGACTTGGGACTTCAACTTGATTAGCAGTAGCAGTGGCATATCTAGAGAGTCTCTGTATGCGTCGGTCAGGAGGACCACCAACATCCCCTAACCAATTATCATATTGCCTTATGAAGTCAAAACCTAAAGAAGATGAATAAAATTAGCTCTACATAACTGGTTGATGCATGATACGGACTTAAAGGTGCCTTATCATAAGTGACTGATGCGGGATATGCAAGAACAGTAGTCTGATGTAAGAACATGGTGTGATCAGATATAGTATGTTCAAAAATAGGAACACGTGTCATATTCATAGGCATTATGTGTAAAGTAAGCAGCTGCAATTCAACAAAGTTAGAAGCAATACAAGCTAGATATCATACGCAACATGCAACCGCATATAATAATGCCAAGTTAGAGCAAACACCTGTGATGGTGGAGTAGGGGAGATGTGCTCATCATCTACACAGCTAAGTTGACTATCTAGCCTTGCGTTGTCTTGCGAATCTTGTTGGGAGGATGGCGGAGTAGAATGTGTAGAGACCCTCCGTTTCAGTTGCTCGGAAGGATCGCCATTATCCAATGCCTTACCAATTTCCTTCCACTTTATTGATTTTGCATTTTGAGGTCAAACCGACACGAAAAAGGAATAAAATTCGCTCTTCAGAACTCATTTATGCTTGATACTGATGAACACTACTCCGATGAAAGGCAAATTCATGATATGAGGATGGAATATGTACGAAAAACTGGACGGCTTGACATATTCACACCTATGATGTGGCAACTAAGCAGAAGGCACTTCAAAAAATTAGAAGCACTACAAGCTAGACACCATATGGAAGGTGCAATCAATATCATTCTGCCAAGTTAAAACTGTCTCATCATAGTGGCATTCATCAAACTAGAAGCACTACATGCTAGAAATCATATTCAAGACGCAAACCAATATCACACTGCCAACTTAAAGGTGTCCCATGATATGTGACTGATGCGGGATACACAAGAAGAGTAGTTTCATGTAAGAACATGGTGTGATAGACAGATATAGTATGTACCAAAAACAGGAAAGCGTGTCATATTCACACGTATCATGTGTAAGCCAAGCAGATGTAGTTTACACTAATTAGGAGCAATACAAGCTAGGCACCATATGCAACATGCAACCATATATCACACTGCCAAGTTAGAGCAAGCACCTTGGATGGTGGAGTAGGGGAGCGGAGACTTGGAACTTGTAACGCAATAGCAATACAAGGAGAATCTGTATAGATGCTCCATTTACGTTGCTGTAGAGGACCACCATCATCGCCTTTCTTACTCTTTTCCTTCCTCTTTTTTGATTTTGCCTTGTCAAGTCAAACCCACAAGAAAAAGGAATAAAAGTTGCTTTTCAGAACTCATTGATGCATGATACTGACGAGCACTACTTCCATGTAAGACAGCCGCATGATAGGAGGATGGAATATGTATGAAAAACAGGACGGCATGACATATTGACATGTATGATGTATAAAGTCTAAACTAAGCACAAGGTGTTTGAACTAGTTAGAATCAATGCAAGCTAGAAACCATATGAAAGATGAAACCAATATCACTCTGCCAAATTAAAAGGGTGGCCTGACAAATGTATTTGACCAGATTAGAAGCAATACATCGCAACAGGCTAGAAATAATATGCAATATGCAACGAATAAAGGTGTCTCATCGTAAGTGATTGATGCAGGATGCAGAAGAGAGGTAGTTTCATGTAAGAACATGGTTAACACATATATGTAGTGTGTACGAAAAATAGGAAGGCATGTCATATTCACAGGTATAATGTGTAAACTAAGCAGGTGCAATTTACCCTAATTAGAAGCATTACAAGCTATATACCGTATGCAACATGCAACCACATATCACACTACGAAGTTAGAGCAAGCACCTGTGATGGTGGTGTAGGTGAAGTGCGGTCTTCAAGTACAGAGCTACGTTCAATATCTTCAATTGGGGTTGCTGTTTCTTGAGAATCATGTGGAGAGGATGAAACTGCACTCTTTATAAGAGTAGCCGTCTCATACTAACCCACGGGCGTGACTGTCTCATCATAAGCGATAGATGCAGGATACACAAGAACAGTAGTTTGATGTAAGAACATGGTGTGATAGGCAGATGTAGTATGTACCAAAAACAGGAAGTCATGTCATATTCACATGTATAATGTGTAAGCTAAGGAGATGCAATTTAACAAATTAGGAGCAATACAAGCTAGGCACCATATGCAACATGCAACCAGAAATCACATTGCCATGTTAGAGCAAGCACCTGGGGTTGTGGAGTAGGGGAGATGAGATTTGGAACTTGCACTGTAGTAGGAGTAGCAGGAGAATCTGCAAAGATCATCTGTTTCGGTTGCTCCAGAGTACCGCCATCATTCCGTGCCTTCGTCCTTTTAGATTTTGCCTTGTCAAGTAAACACACAAGAAAAATGAATGAAATTTGCACTTCCAAATTCGTTGATGCATGATACTGACGAACACAACTTTTATGTATGGCAACCACATTGTAGCAGGATGTAATATGTACGAGAACGCTAAGCAGAAGGCATTTCAACAAATTGGAAGCAATGCAATCTAGACACCATATGAAAGATCCAACCAAAAGGACTCTACCAAGTTAGATGTGTCTCATTATAAGTGGCACTTCAACAAATTAGATGCAATACATGTTTGAAATGATATGCAAGATGCAACCAATATTACATTGTCAACTTGAAGGTGTCTCATCAGAAGTGATTGATGAGGGATACACAAGAAAAGTAGTTTGATTAAGAACCTGGTTAATACAAAGATGTAATATGTACCAAAAACAGGAACGCATGTCATATTCATAGGTATAATGTGTTAACTAAGCAGATGCAATTTACCCTAATTAGAAGCATTACAAGGTAGACACCATATGCAACATGCAACCACATATCACACTGCCAAGTAAGAGCAAGCACCTGCAATGGTGGTGTGGGGGAATTGCGGTCATCAACTAGAGAGCTACGTTGACTATCTTCATTTAGCCTTGCTAATTCTTGATAATCATGTTGGGAGGATGACACTGCACTCTTTAAACGAGTAGCGCGTCTCACAGTAACCCACTCAAGTGAATGTCTCGTCATAAGTGATTGACGAGGGATACAAAAGAGCATTAATTTGATGTACGAACATGGTTAATAGATATATGTAGTATGTATCAAAAACAGGAAGGCATGTCATTATCAAAGGTATAATGTGTAAAGTAAGCTGATGCAATTTAACCAAATTGGAAGCAATACAAGCTAGACACCATATGCAACATGCAACCACATTTGACAGCGGGAAGTTAAAGCAAGCACCTGTGATGGTTGTGTGTGGCAATTGAGATCATCAACTGCAGAGCTACATTTACTGTTTCCATCTGCTGGCACTGCACACTTTAGAGTGCTAAGACGATTAGTGCTTATCTTCGAATTACACTAGAGCGACTTCTGTCTTTTCTTTTTTGTATTCATCAAGATTGCGTCAGAGTCTGAAATACCCATGCATAAAAAAACAATAGTGTGAGTATGGGTGAAGTGTGTGCACAAGTAGTACAGTGTAAAGGTAGCAGATAGCTGGTCGGTGAGAAATAAATGACAGGAGACATATGATAGCTCTACAACATGCATGGCACACGAAATTACTAGATTCTAGGATTTTGAAATATGAGCACAAGGATGGTTGGGAAATGCAGATGCTCCTCCAGCACACCACAAAGTGTGGTCCTATGAAAATAACAGTCGATTGAAAACAAATAGGCTAGTCCATTTTTTCTGCACCGTACGATGTACAAAGAATGGGCAAATCGCCTTCATCTACCTCCAGCCAGTCAGTGTTATGATCTTCCTCGAAATGCCAGCGACCACCGGCCCAGTCCCCTGCCTCCGCCCCCCCTCGACCTCACCGCACCGCCGTGCTTGGCACCGCCCTGGCCATCCCTTCAAGCCCCACCAACCTCCAGATCGGGCGCAAGCAGCTCCTGCGCCCCACACCCCTATGATAGACATCGATGCACCGCTTCCCTAGCGAACATGCAGACTATGTGCTCTACGCGCCTAAGCGGGTGCTGCTTCTTTTAATTGCGATTCAACTGACCCTGAATTGAAATCCAGGCGGGCTACTGACCTCTAGCAAAGGTGAAGTAGTAAATGGGAGGAAACCTTGTGCATTTAGTATCACGAAGAATATGTAGTACGAAGCGCTCAACTAGTTTCTTTCGTGGGATGAAGACGGTGTGAGCAGAGACGTAAGATTTGCACAAATAAGGGAACAGGAGTACCTCTTTCTGCTGGCAGTGTTGTGTCCTCCTTCTGTTTTTCCAACGATCTTCTTGTGGTTCGCTGGAAAGGAGAAGTTGTGGAGGACGGTGGAGCCTTGGACGAACCCATGGGGCCAAGTTGTTAAGTGTGGTGCGGTGGCCGTCTGTTGGCGGCGAGGAACCAGATCTGAGGTGGCGGACGACGGTGTAGCGGGAACAACTCCGGTGCGATGGATGGTTGCGACAGTGGAGCGGCAGCGGTGAGGCGTAGGACAGCGTGGTCGAAGTGGTTCTGGTATGGCGCACGTCGGCGTGGGCGTCGTGGAGGTAGCTCTACCTCAGCTTCAGCTGATAAGTCCTTGAGGGTGCTGCGGTTGCGGTTGCGTTGGACGACGACATCGGGGTACCGGCTCCGGCATGATGGAGGAGGGCGGCGGTGGATTGGGCGCGATGGGGTGGAGGACAAAGGAGGATGGGGTTTTGCGGTTGGTGGAGAGGGCGTTTTGGCGCCCACGGAGTATGAATGGGGAAACAGAGGGAGGCGGGGACTAAGGGTGAACAATGTTTTAGTTTGGGACGCGCTTGTTTGAAATTTGGGGAAAGTTACAAACTTTGCCCCCATCTAAAATTTTGGACATATTGTGGGTTGGGGGTAGGACAGTAATCTTAGGTGTCCCAAATGGTGGGCGGGATAGATTTCGGCTGAGCGCATGGGTGTTTAGGCGCCCTCGGCGTAAGAATGCTTCTAGGAGGCGGTTGAGACTGGCATGTTGGTGAAGTTACAAACCTACCCCGGTTTAGACCTTTGGACATCGGGCCGATAGGATACATGTGCCAGAGTCAGGACAGTAATTTCCTACCACCAAACATTAGTCTCGCGCGGTTTCGGGTGACCAGAGCCTTATTTGGCGCTTCGTTCAATATTTTAGAGCAGAAGCATTAACGTTTTCGGTTCTCTTGAATTGAACTTTCAGGATTTTTCAAACTTCACAAATCTTTACTCTTGAAAGTCCTAAAACTACGATTATTTTCGAATGGATGGGGTACATTTGAATATACATTGTACACGAGTATATATTAAAAAATATTCAACTTACCTCAGTTCATGCATGGTTCCAGCTATAATCTCCTTGGTTGCAAAAAAATAGTTAGACATGCGTATCACACACACACTCTCTCTCTCTGTATCTCTCCCTCTTTCTGACTACTATGTACCACTCTTTTCACTAATCTCAGTTGGAAAACACTATTTCTCTCACATGCATATATACACACGCACGGTCTCTACTAGCCCTCTATACGCACATATATGTGCCTACGTGTCTCCCGCACGCACATTATCTTTAGGCCTCTCTCGCACACATCCCCTCCCACAGACACACCTCTCTCTTAGTAGTCGGCAGATATGATTCCATCAGATCATTCGGTAGGATATCCCTGACTGTTAGGCTGGATGGTATTACGAGGCAAGGTTTTACCCAAGTTCGGACCCTTGTAGTTGAGGAAAAAGCCTACTCCTGGTACTGTATATTAGTGATAGGGGTGTGTACAAAGTACACGTGAATACAAGGCATTGTGCGTGTGTGTATACTATCAATGAACTAGCCCCCAGGCTTCTATAACATACTCGGGGCCTAGGGTTACAAATCATATATAGTCAGCTTATCACTAGTGGGGATAGAGTCCCCCACGACTCTGGTACCTTCGTGTTGTACGCTGAGTCCTCCACATGGGTCTTCGTATAATGCGTCTCGGTCCAACCTATGTGGCGCATGATGGAATCGACCCATGAGTCCTCATGTTGACCCACCACAACTAGAAATGATGTGCCCACCCCAACTACAAAATGATGTGCCCACCACACCACACACGCAATCGGCCACTAATACATGAATGTTAATTGCATGGTGCATCCAAAAATATTTGTTCTGCATTCTGAATGTTTATATTTTCTCCTAAAATATTAGTCACGGGAAGGAGAAACGAAGGGTATATCTCTCCTTGTCTCCACCAGACACCCCCTCTTTCTACACCACTTTCACGTACGCACATAAACTATCTCTCGGCCCTCTAAAAGTATGAATGCCCATGACACATTCACGCGTGACGGTCACTGTATTTCAAGTGAAAGCACTATACAGTCGGTGGACTTCAGAATATGCTCATTGCAGTCACCGTATATTCGTGGTGATCATACGGTACCTAGCTCACGATACGTCTCCGTATTTTGTTAATGACACTGACAGACATTGTATTTGATGCGTGCTCCGTATTTTGTTGACGACACTTACGGTCATTGTATTTGAAGCGAAAGCACAATATCATCACTAGACTTCAGAATAAGCTCATCACGGTCAGCACACACATTTTGTGGTGCTAACCGACCTGTGGTTGGATGGTTAGGAGTACAGTGGTTTCTCGAGCCCACCAGGGTTAAAGTCCTGGTGCTCACATTTATCCTGGGTTAATTTTAGTATTTTTCCGACGATATGCGTTCAGTGGGAGGAGACGTTCCACTTGACTACGAGGCACCTATGGTAACTTCGTAAAATCTCAAGATCATATGCTGGCTCACTCTCTCGAAGGTGCTCATAGGGGTAGGGTCTGCGTGTGTGCGCTTATAACGGTGAGTGCTTGCGCGTATATATGAGCGCTTGCGTCTGTACCGTGTTAAAAAATACATGTCGTGATTATACGGTCACTAGCTCACCCGTACAACTTCGTATTTTGTTGATGACACAATCAATTGACCAGTCAAACATTCCACGTGGCGCAACTAGTGTTGCAACATCAGGGCGCGTAACCGTGGGGCACACCTGTCAACGCGTATATGAAAGAAAGAAATGGTAGTTTGAGTCTGTACTATGTTAATAAAATACATTTTAGGGTGATCATACGGTCACTGGCTCACCATACAGCTCCGTAATTTGTTGATGACACAATGAATTGACCAGTCAAATAGTCCACATTCAGCAGCGCACATTACCATAGGGCCCACTCGTCTGCGCGTATATGAAGGACATAAATGGTAATAAATTAGTGGTCGGTGGGGATTCGAAGTCATGAGACCTCTGGTTGGCAGTCGCCAGCGGTGGGGGGCGCGGTGATTGGGCGGTGGCATGGGGATAGCTAGAGAAAAAACTTGGCGTGGGGGGCCCTAGAGGGATGGCCGGGGTGGCGGTGGACCGATGGTGGGGAGTGGTTTCGGGACGGGCGGGGCGGCGTGGCCGTGCGAGCCGGCTGCAGGCTGCAGCGGCCGGCGGTGGCTGGCGGCTCAGAGGGTTGAAGATAAACTCCAGGCCCTTGATTTCGTATCCAACGACTGGAAAATCTACTGACCAGAGATGAAAAAGTCAGTCGACTGACATGTAGCCTCACCCCGCACGTACACATGCACGCACGCAACACTCGCGTGAACACAAGCATGCATGCAGGCATGCAACACTGACATGTACACATAACAAACACAGGCACGCATGCAGGCGTCCAACACTGACACATACACATGCACTCATGAACACACGCACGTACGCACACATGCATGCAACACTGAAACGTACACATGCATGCACGCAACACTCGCACGCCTGCATGCACACCGGCGACACCGCACATGACGCAAGACACACGCTCAACCTATACGTCCATGCACCCTTTGTTAAGGACATGGATTGTTATGGGTATTAATCAATCTTATCTTTTTTTGCAAGGTTTAATCAATCTTGTCTGTGACAAGCAGAACATTGATGTTTGCAGCGGTCTTTATGAATCACAATGTATCGAACGGGCTATCAACATATATATGAAAATTTTAAAATTCTCTTACATTATATAGTAGGCTTATCTAGATGAAATAGATGACGTCACACTCAATGAACAATCATCGGTTTATGAAATGCCCGCTTCTGACCGCCCTGGCCCACCAAAAGTTCCTCTGTCATGCGCTGCCTGCGTTGGGTCACTGACATACATGCCATGTACCCAAAGAGCCCACACGTCGGTGGAAGAACGACACGGTGTCATACGTCAAAGTCGAGGGCGCCACTTGATGCACGCCCGGCTGAACACGCTTCCTTGCCGCATTCGAACGCCTCCATGAAACCCGTGTGGAAGCCAAGAAACCCACTCTGGACACACGTCCGTTCATGACTGGGCTGGCATTAAATGCAACGCCGACCGAGCTCCTCCCGTCCGCCATCTATTTAATCTCCTATTTAAGTGAGGCCAAACGTTGGCCAACAATTGCACCCCTCTGCCGCTCCCCTATCTCCTCCTTTACCATTTTGTCCACTCTTACAATGGTTTACGAAGAGTAGTTATCCCGCATCCAAGCCGGCTAGGTGGCCCGCTGGATACGAGCTATGCAGCTTGCTGATCCACGTCCCTCCCCTCGCCCGACGGAGCTAGTTGCCGCCTCAAGCCGACGCGCAGTTCAGCAACTCGCCGCTCCAGGCCAGCTCGACGAGGAGTGGCGCACGTGCGTTGTCGCTACCGTCCACACCGCCGCCTCGTACCACGCCTCCAGTGTCTGCGACCGCGTCTCCCGTTTCTATGGCCGAGACTCCCATGCCGGTGGCCGCGCCATGCAAGCAGAGATAGAAGCCGGGTGCACAGAGAGCGACGAGTTGGTGGCCAGCGCCTCCGCGTCCGCCGCCATCATTGAGGAGAAGTAGAACACGGGAGGCCGCCGCCGCTTGGGTCCCATGAAGGCCACCACGGAGGCGACGCCGGCGTACACAGCAGGTGTCTTGCCGGATCCTTTTGTTGCGAGGACCTTCGTTGACCCTGCATCACTACAAAAAAAAGACACATCCGTGACATTTTGGGCCGAACGAATTTTTTCTGTCATACTTATGACACTTCTATGGCGATAATTGTGACAAAACCCGGTATCATCATAGATGTGGTGGGGTCCTACTTCTATGACAAAAAATCATGACAGAAAAAATGGGCTTTTCGTCCTGGGCGGGCCGGAGACACAGCTGCATGACATTCTTTGGGCCGTCCATGACGGAAAAAACCGTGGTAGAAGCGAGGGCAAGGAAAATATCGAGGTGTTCCCGGTTACAGTGGATGGTCGGGGCCGAGTGATGCGCGTTTCTCTCGTACACGCACGCACGTGGGTGCGAGGCGTTGGGCTCTAACTAAACCTGAGCGAGGCGTTGGGCTCTAACTGAAGCCGAGCGATTGCAGTGCAGGCTACGTGTTACTGAACCCGAGTGATCGATTGATGGCTGTTAACTGAACCCGAGCGATCGATCGATGGCTACTGCTGCTAACTGAAGCCGATCGATGCTTCCTCTGGATAAACAGTGAGCATTGTTGGGGGGGGGGGGGGTTTGGATGAACAGTTCCCGGTGGGGGTGGATGCACAAGACCCCGTGGTGTTGCCTCTGGATGAACAGTGAGCGTTGCTGGGGGGGTTGGATGAACAGTTCCCGGTGGGGGTGGATGACTAGGACCCGTGGTGTTGCCTCTGGATGAACAGGACCCTGATCGATCGAGCCGGTTGGGGCTGGATGAATAGGACCCCCGTGGAGGGCTGGATGAACAGGACCACCCTGTGGAGGGTAGGACGAACTGTAGACGGTGGAGGGCTGGATGAATAGTAGCCCGTGGAGGGGTGGTTGAATAGGAGCCCGTGGAGAGGGCTGGTTGAACAGTAACCGGTGGAGTAGCACGTGGTGGAGGCTGGATGAAAAGGAGCCCGTGGATGAACAGTCGCAGGTGGAGGCTGGAGGAGGTCGACGGTGGATGAATAGTACCCCGTGGAGGTTGGAGGGGGTCAACGGTGGAGATGAACAATATCTCGTTTAGTCCTGTTTTGCGGTATGCCACACCCCTCCCGATGAACAGGACCTCCGTTTCGACCGTAGCGCTCCAAGACAAGTCTGTTTCCTCCGTTTTGCGGTACGCCACACCCACCCGATCAACAGGATCCCCGTTTCGACCGTAGGAGGTCCGTTTCCTCCGTTTTGCGGTACGCCAGACCCCTCCCGATGAACAGGATCCCATTTCGAACGTGGCCGGTCGAACACAAGGCCGTTTCCTCCGTTCAGCGGTATGCCAGGCCTCGTTTCCATCGGCTGTTCCGTCGAAGCCCTCCTGATGAACACGACGACGCATTCCATTCCGACCCAGCCGGTTGGCTCCCCATGAACACGATGATGACACTGTTTCTCCGTTCTGACCCAGCCATGTACATGAGCCCTGGCCGTACATATGCGCGAGTAGGCATTCGAGACCCTGCCTGTATGTACGTACGTGGCCGTATTTTCTTTCTTGCACACTGGCCGTTGTACGTACGTGTACATGCTACGTGCGCGTCTCTACTATGACACATGCGCGCCTCTACATTGACCAGTATGTACGTACACATTCACGACCAGAATGACAACGCTACGTACGCTTTGACCAGGTGGGTCCCGACTATCAGGCACTTCCTTGCGTGCGAAGATGTAGCTGGTGGGTCCTAGCAGTCAGGGGGTGAATCATTTTTTTGCCCGGACGCACTTCCTTGCGTGCGAAGATGTAGCTGGTGGGTCCCAGCAGTCAGGGGGTGAATCGTTTTTTTGCCCGGACGCACTTCCTTGCGTGCGAAGATGTAGCTAGTGGGTCCCAACAGTCTGGGGAAACATTTTTTTCACGAAATACGGTGGCCCGTCCGGTGGGTCCCCGCTGTCAGGTGGAGGAATAATTATTTTGTGCATAATAAGGAGGCACTTCCTTGTTGCGGCCGTGGACCCAGCTGTCAGCCTCTCCACGTACAGTACTCTTCCGATGGAAGTCGTTCCTTGACCACGTTGACCATGTCGCGCTGAGAGCACCAGGGTGGTGGATGACGGTGAGTCCTAGGAAGGGGACGACGCGGAGCCAGGGAAGACGCGGCAGTGGAAGCCCACGCGGAGAGGAGTATGAGGGTTCTCTGGTTCGGCTGCGGTGTGAGGCTGCCGTCACCGTAGGTCTTGACCAATGGTGGGAATAGTAGGGGCGGTGAGGCCACCGCGGTAGCACAGCCGGACACGGGAGGCAAGAGCATGCGGCACGTCCAGCGCTGCTTTGGGCGGCTGGAGCAAGAAGACCAGAGGTTGAAGAAGCACTACGGTCGTTGGATGGACATTGTACGGTCATTGGAGCTAGAATCATTCATATTGACTAAGTTGACAAAGCACTCGTCCCCGTCAACTTAGTAGGCCCACAAGTCAGCCACCCACCAAGGTGGTCCCAACTACCAGGGGGTATTCATTTTTTGTGCGTATTAAGGCGGCACTTCCAGTGGGGCCGAGCTGACTGCGGGGGGAACGTTTTTTTTTTTTGCAAAATACGGTGGCCCGTCAGGTGGGTCCCAGCAGTCAGGGGGGAAACGTTTTTTGCCAAATACGGTGGCCCATCCGGTGGGTCCCTGCTGTCACGTGGAGGAATGATTATTTTCCGCGTAATAAGGAGGCACTTCCTTGCGGCTGCCGTGGACCCAGCTGCCAGCCTCTCCACATACAGTACTCTTCCGATGGAAGTCGTTCCTTGACCACGTTGACCACCCCGCGTCGAGAGCACCGGCGCGATGGACGACGACGAGGCCTAGGAAGGGGACGACGCGGAGCCGGGGAAGACGCGACAGTGGATGCCCACGCGTAGAGGAGTGTGAGGGTTCACTGGTTCGCTGCAGTGTGAGGCTGCCGTCACCGCAGAATAACAATGGGTGTGGGTGAGTAGAGGGATGGCCTGGCCAGCGGTGGGAGTAGTAGGGGCGGTGAGGCCTCCGCCACATCACAGCTGGCCACGGGAGGTTGGAGCACGAGGCACGACCGACGCTGGTTTTGGAGGCTGGAGCAAGAAGACCAGAGGTTGAAGAAGCACTACGGCCGTTGGATGGACATCGTACGATCACTGGAGCTAGAATCATGCATATTGACTAAGTTGACAAAGCCCTCCATCCTCGTCAACTTAGTAGGCCCACAAGTCAGCCTCCCACTATACTGGGTCCCAGCTAGCAGGGGGAGTATTCATTTTTTCTGCATAATAAGGACGCACTTCCTTGCGTGCGAAGATATAACTGGTGGGTCCGAGCTGTCAGGGGCGGTAACGTTTTTTTCACGAAATACAGAGGCCCTTTCGGCGGGTCCCAGATGTCATGTGGAGGAATCATTATTTTGCGTGTAATAAGGAGGCATTTCCTTGCGTGCAGCCATGGACCCAGCTGTCAGCCTCTCCACGTACATTCCACTTCAGATGCATGTCGGTCGTTGACCACGTTGACCAGGCCGCGCTGAGAGCACCAGGGCGGTGGACGACGGCGAGGCCTAGGAAGGGAACGACACAGAGGCAGGGAAGACTCAGCAGTTGTTTCCCACATGAATGGGAGTACGATTATACAAGGGTTTACTGGTTCGTCTGCCGTCGCCAGAGAATAACAACATGTGTGGGTGACTAGAGGGATGGCTAGGCCAGCGATGGGAGTACGGTGGGGCGGTGAGGCCTGCGCGGTAGCACAGCCGACCGCGGGGAGGAGGGAGCGGACAGTCCCACCGGTGCTTGTTTGATTGGCTGGAGTAGGAAGAGTAGAGATTGAAGAAGCACGACGGCCGTTGGATGGACATCCAACAGTCACTGCTTGTGCGTCAACCTTTTTTTAGGAAAGCCTCAAATCTATGGAAAACAACATACAACCCATCTGCCATTATGTCTAATAATTTACAGCCCATTTGCTAATTCTTAAGGTTTTTTGGAGCCCATATTCTTTTTGTTTGCATTACAGCCCATATTGTGGCCATGATTAAAAAATTATACGAAATTTTGCATATTTCGGTGCGGTCCGAACTGTTTTGAATCTCGAAATTTTGAGTCACATTCAAACTGATTTTAAAAATAAATGTATATCAATATAAAATCCAAAAAATTGTCCACGCATAAAAATTAATGCAATTTAAAATCTTGAAATGAAAAAGAAGAAATTTGAAACTAATTGCTGGTTTGATGTGTTTTAAAAATATACATCCCATTTCTCATTACTGATAGGCCATTTTCTCGTCCAGCCGAATGAAGCTCTCCTCGTCTTGAAAGATTTGCAGCCCAACAGGCCTGACAAAGCGACTTACTTGGCAAATCACAAAAAAATTGGGCTAGCCATTTTCAGAAAGAAAAAAAATACTGGGCTGGTCTGTGGTAAACATAAAAGAGAAGGCTGTCTAGACAGGCCAGAATGCCCCGCAGAGCCCAGTTGACACCCTGCTTCCGTCTCAAAAACAAATTAGATAAATGCCACTCCAATTATGGCGATTCATAAAAATGCCACTGCAATTTCCAAACTTTGAAAAATGCCACTGCAATTTTTGCAAACTTTGGGAAATGCCACTACAATTTGCAAACTTTGAAAAACGCCACTCCAGACTTTGAAAAATGGCACTGGAAGGCATGAAATGGCGTTTTCAAAGTTTGGAAATTGCAGTGGCATTTCTCAGAAACACCAGATTTGGAGTGGCATTTATCAAATTAACCCAAAACAAAAATAACTGGGCGAGCTGCTGGGTCACTGGTGTGAGCCGCTCGTTGTGCAATTCTCTCGTTTATTGACTACGTTGACAATGGCATGGGACCCAGATGTCAGAAATCCATTAGGAGGAGCCATTTTTTATTGGCTTGAAATAAGGAGGCACTTGCTTGCCTACTGCCATGACCTTGGCGGGCCCCTGCTGTCATCCTCTTCACGTACAATCATCTCCTGATTGTGTACGCGTCAACTTGGTAGGCCCACAAGTTAGCCTCTAAACCCGTGGAGGACAAATACAACCCATTTTAAAAAAATAACAGCCCATTCCATATGTTCAAATGGAAAGTTCAACATTCAGAGCAAAGTAACAGGTCTGATCCACATATAGAGTACTGAATTCCACGTTGACAACCATCATAGCCAAGTTAACCATCTACTCCCACTAATACTCTAGTAGCGTACAAGTACTAACTTACTCTTAGCTAACTAGACGATGCCAGCCGCCATCTGCAGTACACGCTAAACGCCGGCACCGGCGTCCTTCGCCTCGCCTCGTACATGCCAGAGGTGCGATAGGGCGCGTTGCTCGCGTGCATTGGCCCTTTCCATGCCGGCGTGGTCCACCGAAGCTTCGGCTTCTAAGCGGGGAACCCACTTGACGAGCTGGTAGTAAAAATCGGCGTCGTGAACGCGTGCATGCCAGACAGCCTCCAGGGCTATTTGCCAGGGGCCGGCCTCCATGTAGTCGGCCTAGTTGCGGGCGCTCTGCTCGCGACTCAGAGCGTCGGTGCGATGATATGTCCCGCTGGCGGCACAAATCGACGATACGCTGCTCCTCTGCCAAGCGATCGCGCTCCAACTCCTGCTCCTCCGCCAGGTGGTCGCGCTCCAACAAGTCCTCGATCTCCGCATTGCCATCTAAAGACCGATAGAATGCCTCCTCCCTCCATCTGCCTTCTGGTGAAAAACCGAACACTAGTTCCGGCAGTGACTACCTCCGGCCTCACCTATCGCGGACGGGCGGGGGCATGGCAGACGTGGTGAGAGTGAGGATAAGTGGCGAGCGACATCGGGCCATTGGGGGCTTATGAGGATAGGGCGAGTTGGGTCATGGTGCCACCATAGAAGGCCGGGAAACAGTACTTATAGGCGGAAGGTAGCGTGACGGTCATCGGAATTCAATGCATAATTAAGCAGGCATGGCTTAGCGCGCCAGCTTGCCGTGGAAAACAAGAGAAACTGAAATTCTGACCGTGTCATCCCGTCCTGTCCGTGTTGGGTCGCACACCGGCATGACGGTCAAACGAGTGCACTCGAATCATCTCCCTCCATGTCAATAATGACTCCATGGATTTAAAAGGCCCACAACAATTAAAGCGCATCTTTTTTCGGATCAGTTAGCTACCTTAATTACGGCCGGCTGCATGCAGACACTCAAAATCGCTCGCAGCCAGTACGCGGAGCAGCATGCAACGAGTCACAGCCGAGGGCATTAGTTGATGAACTTTAGCTGGGAGATAAGGCATTTGCGAACATTTTCGCTGGCAGTTTCTTCAGATTCGCATGTTATGTTCTTCAGTGCAGCTTGTCAGTTTCTTCAGAGGTAGGCATTTTTATTCAAAAAACTTCCACTTCGGATCTTGCGTCGCAACTAAAATTGCCAGGAGCGCATTAGTAGGCTAGCTAGTGATCGATCAGTAACTTGTAAACACTGAGCGAACAAATATAAGGAACTGTTAATGCATCTCAATGATTCACAGATCATATACAAATATGTAGCTCCAAAAGCAAAGATCAGCCACAACTAAAACCAACTAGTACGATTCCCATACATAAGATCAACATGTTAATGCATCTCAATGATTCACATATCATATACAAATATGTAGCTCCAAAAGCAAAGATCTAGAAAAAAACATATGTTCTTCCTACTAACATGGATGCTTCTCTTGGCCAACATTCAGTACAGACTGAAAGACAAATTTGTTTGTGAAGTCTACAATTCCTCTTGCAAATGTAAGTGGTTTCACCAACAGCTGGAACCATGAGAATGAACCACCCACGATGGAGGAACATCCACTGCAATATGGTTTGGTCTTCTCTCGATCACACGACGAGACTATTTTCGGAATACAAACTTTAACTTAGGCAAAATGATGCCCACTGTATAATCAGACCAAAGCAATGAAGCACCTAGTGTTGGCCAATAAATAGTACAGTACTACTTTTCTGCAGTCCATGAAGTGACTATCCAATCTTTCTGTGTATATTTTCAAATGGCACTGCATGCATTGACTATACTATTCTCTTGTGCAGTTCAACCAAAATTGTGGTCACTTTGTGTGTTTGCCAAATAGCAACAGACAGACATCTCTGTCTGCACAAATATCAAGCAGCTAGTAAACATATACCCCACCTTGTATTTTCGGTTTAAACATGTTCTTCCGCTTAGCATCTATCATGTTTTGCACTGGACAATTTGATACAGTCAAGTTTTGCCCTTCATAATTTCATATTGAATTGATTTGCTTGTTCATAGCAGAAATATAGCGCCTATTCTTCATCAAACCAAGGATATCCATGTTCGCAGTGATGGAAGAGGTGAAATCGATACAACCGAAATTGAGCATCCAATCATTGAATCCTGTCCTACACCTCCAATGTAGGTCCACCCGGCCAAAAAATTCACATGCAAACCACTAGTATTACTATCTAATGACAGTACAGAAAGAGTAGCAAGATAGTAGCAAACCATGTACCTTCTTAATGAATAGCTCATAGTGCCACCAATTGGATATAAAGGTTTGGAAGAAAACATGCTCCTAATGTTGAACCAGTTGAACTTTTTGTGTAGTTCCACTAAAATAGAACATCCCTATTTGCATAGATATTGAAAGTGTGATTACTATAAAAGTGGCACTAGTTGAAGCATAGACTTGCAAATATAAGCATTCCAATTTCTTAATGGGAAAAGGTAGAAAGATTGTTTCTAACCACCTGTTTGAAGGAATAAATAAGGCAACAACGGCTGATGTCAAAAAGGCATATATAGTTCTTTCTGAAAGAATGATCGATTCCCGAGCTTTCCTCTTCTTTAAGCATATTTTGTGCAGTTAAACTAAAATAAAATGCCATCACCGCCTTGACAATTCAGTGACACCGTACAAAAGGAAATGACTTAACATTACATCATGATGTCAGGTATGTAGTCGACATGCATTAGAGACAAACTTAGAGACCTCCTCCGATAACATAATGAACATTAATTTTAACAAAGGTGCGACTAGCTTTACCAGGATATTTTGAGTGAACTCTACACCCTCTGTTCCTTAATATAAGACATTTTCGCGGTTCAGTTTAAAGTACCCAAACGTCTAGTATTTAGAAAAACATGTAGTAGTTTTCTTGAGCACATATCTGGGAAAGCTTGCTGCACTTTATTTATGTCCATACGCTAATGCAACACCATTCAAAATTTCGAATACTACAAATATACACTAATCCAGTGGCTAGTGCAACAGTAGAGTAGTTATTTTATTACAGGGTACATTACAATGGTTTTACTGAACAGATTTCAATAAACCCTGTCACTAGAAGATTTCTATAAGAATTAAAAATACAAAATGTAAAGGTAACACGTTTTAGCATTGGTATACTAGTTGTGCATGAGCATTAAACCAAATACAAAGTCTGAAGCTAACTAGCATTATTAACTAATGACAGTATAAAAAAATTGCAAACCATGTACCTCTAAGGTAAATATCATTTCAAACTCGGGGGGACCTTAAAAATTACTATCCCAATCTTGATAATCGATCAAACATAAAAACTTGATTGGACGAATCAAGAGAACAGCCAGAGGAGGAGGTGCCCACTCTTGACCTTTCCTCTTGTCTTCATAATTTTTTGTGCAGTTTAACCAAAATAAAATGACATCAGCGCCTTGGCATTTTGGTGACACTGTACAAAAAATAACTTATCTCATGAAACCGAGGTATGTAATCTATAAGCATTAACAGTGCAAAAATCTTAAGGTAGTAACAAGTTTCATCGTTGGTATACTGGCTGTGCAACAGCATTAGAATGCCTTAGTTGAAAAATCTTTAATACATCCACAATCAATAGCTAACACTGAAATAATCCAGTGACACTAAATGGCATTGCTTAAATTTATCGGTGGCATTAGACTGAGTGCGGCATTAGTTGAATGTGGCATGACTTTAGCAGTAGCATTGCTTGACTTGACTGCTGGTGTTATACTAACAGCAAAAAAGTGACAATAAGAGCATGGGAGGCCCATTCGGACAGTGGGCGCACCAGTACGATGTACCTCCATGGACGCATAGAGTGGTGAGGGAGGTATGGTTGCCCGGAGCAACAAATATCTAGGCAACATATGTGGATTACCTCCCATTTTTGTTATGTTTAGCCACCTTTTTCCTATGTGAGGACAACAAACCGGTCGGCCTGGTCATTCTCTATTGCGTTGTCATGCCTTTCTACCCTTCTTCAACTAAGAGACACGAGACTCGTTCCTTAGCTACTGATTTTCCCCTTTTCAACCTAGATGCGGGTTCGATGCCTACTCTCTTGGACAGTACATTCTCCCTTCCTTTCCTTATTCAACCCAGACATGGATTAGTCTACATGAAGTAGGGTTTCCTTTAATAGTGCAAATTAAGGTTTTCGTCTGCGTGACCAGCAGAGCAGAGGATAGCAAATTGGGAAGATGGTGGAGTGGAAAAAGATCCACATGCAGCGACATGGCAGATGAGGCAATAGAACAAGGATATGGTTCGAAAAGGGGTAGAATGCCTAAGGGTCGGCTGGAAGTGGCTTCGCTCGTGGTCGTCGTCCTCCGCACGCACTACGGCAGCTAGCTTGGGGACGAAGGCCATCCAGCGAGGGCGCTAGGTCTGAGAGGACGGCCTTGTCGTTAGTGCGTGACCTCGCTCGCCGACGACGAGTGCGTCAATGCTGCACGTCCTTTTCTGCCCCGGCGGATCTGTGACCACCGGTGAGGAGGGAGAGAGATGCCGTATTTTTAGATCTGGAGAGAGGGTGATAGTGTGAGAAGCAAGTGGGCAGCCCTTAGCAAGAAAGCTCTGAAGCTCCAGCCTATATATCTTTTTTATACTACTAGTACTAGAGGTGGAGTAGTGGTAGAGTAGTTTATATTTTCTCTGCAAACAGTACCAGTTAGTCGTGCTTCAAAACTGAATGGCACGCCATTAAAAGAATAAAGTCGAGAAATAATACGGCACTTCGGGCCAACGTGGCCAGATCGCATTTTGCGTGAGAAATTACACACCATGTTTCGTTGACATGTGGTCCCGTTCCAGCATATCAGTGAGATGACAGCGAGTCCTTTTGTACAATTTCTGAAAGGACGTGTAGGCCAGGGCGCCTCTTCATGTACCGTGGCAAACTGGCAACCGTCCACCGACTCTTCGCCTTTCTATCTCGATTTGGAACTGCTGTCACACGATCTTCCTCCCTCCTCCATTTGCCTTCACCCTTAATCCTGCCATTGTTCGATCGTCTTCTCCATGGAGGGAACAAGCCGGACACGACCCTGTTATTCTTGCCCCGATCTGAAAGATGACGTGGTGGGGGAACTCATTCATCGGTGCGACGTCATCACCTCGGCTAGCATGGCAGGTTCATTCAAGAACATTCTCGACTCAACTAATAACATCATTACAAGGAACCCAAGGGTCCAGGAGCGGTTTGATCTCACTTATCTTCTTTGCTATAAGCCTGTTCACATGGGCGCAGACGACGGAGGGCTCGCCTTGTGCAAGTTGATGCCGCTTGATAACGATACGTGTGATGTCAAGATGCCATCGCTTCAGGGTAAGCCCTGGGCTGGCACAAATGGAGATTGGGTTGTTTATGTTGGGTACAATTGCGAGTGGGAACTTGTGAATATGTACACTCGTCAGCGGATTCCACTTCCAAAAATCTCAAAGTGCCTTGAGGTTGAGCACACAGATGATCTACGTACGTTCAAATACGATCATGGTGACTGTCGTCTACGGAAGATAGCAATTTTTCGAGTTCCCAACCACTCTTGGAATTACAAGAACTATCAAGTTGTTGATATCTTCGACAAGCTTGTTGCCTTACTTACTGATTCCATGGTTCGTCCATGGATATTGCTCAAAAATCAATTTCTGTACATGGATGAGTACTGTGATGCAATTGAATATGAGGATCTTGTGTTTGCTGCCACCACTCGTGGCACTATTTTTGCATGGGATCCTCGTAGTTTCAGTACGTTTGTCTTCCACCGTAATTATAATTGTTTCAGCCACATTCATGCGGGTTAGCAATTTTCCCTTTACTAATTAACCTTCTTGTGTTTCCAAGGTCCTATGAACATTCCACCATCTATACTTGAGAAAATTTATAACCAAGGGGGAGATGACAATCGTGATGATTACGAGCATGAGGACGAGCAAAACTTATATATTCAGTGGCGCCTGGCAACTAATTCCTATGGATCACCTCTTCTTGTCTCTATACAGTGCACTATGATTATTACTACTTAGGTAGAAGGTGTTCTTTCCCATGGTCGCCCTCTCTGGACCTATTCCAACACCTATTGCAGGGTATTCGGGATGGATACTAGTGTGCAAGCGCCAACACCTTCTCCCTGGTACAGCATTGATAGTCTTGGAGAAAACTCGCTCTTCCTTGGACAAAACTATCCAATGATGGTGAATGGCAATCCAGCTGCTGTTGACACAACGTTACTACCATTTATGAGAAGCAACTGTATCTATACCTCGGACATTGCGGTGGTTCCCTACCCTGGTCCTGATATATGCCGCTTCAGCCTGGATGATCAGTCCTGCGTTGCTCTCGATATTGACAATAGCTGGCCCTTCCCAGAGCACCTATGGTTCAAAGCAAGCGTTTCCAATGCCGAGGATTGGTTGAGTTGAAGTTCATTTCATTGCTTGTTATTTGTTGTGTGATGAAAACTTCAGTATTTACTAGAATGTTTTGTTGGAAATAATCTATAATCCAACATGTTCATCGTCATCGTTGTGTGTTGATGACTTGTTGTATGTAATGAATGGTACATTTGGAAATGCGTGTCATAGACTCAATTTATGAATGGTTTTCGAGTCACTTCTTGGAGTGTGAGTACCATAGTAGTATAGCCAACATCCGGTTAGTATATGAAATTGCCACATCACATAGAGCCAACCTAATATTGGTGTACCAGATCTGAGATGCCACGTGTACCAGATGAATGACTCCAAGTTCGACCACCGTGATGCTAGGTGCGAGCCGAGGAACACTGTTGGAGAGACCCCCCTCATAATTTTCCTACATTGGTCGTTTGATTCATAGGATAGAATGCTATAGGATTGTTTTCCTATGTAATCATGTTTTAATTGGCAATCTAGCATCCACTCCAACTTTTGTTTCACTTCCTTTGATCCTACGAAGAGAGTACTTGCTCTAAATGATGTGCCGCTGCAAGAGCCGCCTATATTAATTAACCACGCTCTAAAAAGGTGGACCAGCTTTGGCTATAGTAGTATTGTACTAGGTTAGTAGGTGACCTTGCGCTTGGCTCTTCTCCTCTTCCGGAAGTCGAACAATAGTGATGGTACTACTTCTGGCAATCTGATACCAAATGAACTGCTGCACGTCCACCGCTTGTAAGCAAAAGTTTCTCCTCGTGCCATCGAGGAGAAAAAATATTGCATAGTACTAGGTGCCATCGAAGTGCATGACTCACTTACGCACTGCATATCTCCATTTTCTTGCAGGACACGCCGCCTTGATGCTAGATATCCCGCGTGTCATGGAGGCATATAGTATGATTTTGTAAAATGGAGGCATATAGATGTCCCGCGTGCCGGCAACGGGATGAACAAAGCTCATGTCTTAAACGAAAGAGTGGAAGAACATAGATTCCCGACGACCGAGAAGGAGCTACAAACCTCGGGGTGGAGCGTCTGCACTCATAATATTTTATATTATTCAGCAATATAAAATCAACCAAATATCTCCATGTTCCTATACCATTCTATAGTACTATGAGAATAACTTTGAAGGTAAGCCATTGATTCACTCTATCCAATGGTCATAGTTGGAAAATCCAAACAAAACCAAGCATTGGATCAACTCTTTTTTGGAGATCAACTCTTTTAGCACTTAGATTGTTGCCGCCTGCCCACCTAGCCCACCTATATATCCTCTCACGTGTGATGACCACAGGAGCTATCCACTCAGATTGTATGTTAAAAAAATAAAGGTCGATAACTAATGCGGCACGTCGGGCCAACGCGGCCAGATCGCATTTTGCATGAGAAATTACACACCATGTTTCGTTGACATGTGGTCCCATTCCAACATGTCAGTGAGATGACGGTGAGTCCTTTTGTACAATTCCCGAAAGGACATGTAAGCCGGAGCGGCTCTTCATGTACCGTGGCAAACTGGCAACCGTCCACCGACTCTTCGTCTTTCCTTCTCGATTTGGAACTGCTGTCACAAGCTCTTCCTCCCTCCTCCATTTTCCTTCACCCTTCCTTCTGCCATTGTTTGATCGTCTTCTCCATGGAGGGAACAAACTGGAAATGACCCTGTTATAATTGCCCCGATCTGAAAGATGACGTGGTGGGGGAACTCATTCATCAGTGTGACGTCATCACCTCGGCTAGCATGGCAGGTTCATTCAAGAACATTCTCGACTCAACCAATAACATCATTACAAGGAACCCAAGGGTCTAGGAGCAGTTTGATATCCCCTATCTTCTTCGCCGTGACCGTGCTGACTGGCGCGGGGACGAGGGAAGCCTCGCCTTGTGCAAGTTGATGCCGCTTGATAATGATACATATGATGTTATGATGCCATCGCTTGAGGGCAAGGCTTGGGCAGACGCAAATGGATATTGGGTTGTTTATATTGGGTACAATTGCGAGTGGGAACTTGTGAATGTGTACACTCATTAGCGGATTCCACTTCCAAAAATCTCTGAGTGCCCTAAGGTTGAGCACACAGATGATCTACGTACGTTCAAATATGATCATGGTGACTGTCGTCTACGGAAGATAGCAATTTCTTGATTTCCCAACCGCTCTTGGAATTACAAGAACTATCAAGTTGTTGCTATCTTCGACAAGTTTGTTGCTGTCCTTCATGGTTCGACTGGATGGATATTGCTCAAAAATTAGTTTCTATACACGGATGTGTACTGTGATGCAATTGAATACGAGGGTCTTGTGTTTACTGCCACCACTCGTGGCACTGTTTTTGCATGGGATCCTCATAGTTTCAGTACGTTTGTCTTACACCGTAATTATAATTGTTTCATCCACATGCATGCGAGTTAGCAAGTTTCCCTTCTCTACTAATTAACCTTCTTCTTGTGTTTCCAAGGTCCTGTGGACATTCCACCACCTATACTTGAAAATTGTTATAACAAGGGGGAGATGAGGACGAGGAGGGCCGATATACTCAGTGGTGCCTAGCAACTTCCGATGGATCACTCCTTTTTGTCTGTATACAGCCCACTGCTGATGTTACTGCTAAGGAAGCAGGTATTATCTCCCTTGGTCACACTCTCCAGACCTATTCCAACAACCTTTGTATGGTATTCAGGATGGATACTACTATGCTAGCGCCAACACCTTCTCCCTGGTACAGTATTGATAGTCTTGGAGCAAACTCGCTCTTCCTTGGACAAAACTATCCAATGATGGTGAAAGGCGATCCAACTGTTGTTGACACAACGTTACTAACATTTATGAGAAGCAACTGTATCTATATGTCGAACATTTCGGTGGTTCCCTACCCTGGTCGTGATATAGTAGGTCGCTTCAGCATGGATGATCAGTCCTGCATTGGTCTCGAGATTGACAGTAGCATTTTGTCAGTTAAACCTATGGTCAAAATTTGATACTACAAAATAGGAAGAGTAAACCAGGACGGAGGTAGTACTTGCTCTTAGGGTAACCATAGAGTTATTGGAGTAGTCTAAGTTACTTTCCACTATGACTAGCCTAGGTTACTATAGTAGTACAACAAAAAAACGATGCAGGTGATCACGTGAGAAAAAAATACTAAAAACATTTCTTTCGGTGCAGTGCGTAGATGCAGTTTTGAACACTACACTTGTCATCGTAATTTGGGAAAATTACGAAAAATTTGAGCTACGTTGTGATTACCGTTTACTAATAGGAAAGAAGTTTCACCTCGATGAGTAGCTTCTCCATGCACGGAAAGCATGTAAGGAATCCAACAACTTGATCCAGATTGGGGCCGATAGATTTTATTGCCAAGATCTTCACTATGCGCATAGACTGGGTCAAGCTTGTGGGAATCATTTTCTGGAAGACGGTCGTAAATACATCAAGAAGAAATTTAAAAATGTGAATTTCAAGAAGACGGAGAAGAAGATGAGTGCTGTACCTGAACGATTATGGATCCAATAAAGAGTTCTGAGAATTTGGCAGACGAGTGCACCACCGCTGTCAATTTCGGCGCGTCAATGACCCTGATTTTTGTTGGAGCTTCTAGATCCGATACAAGCAATCTCTCAAGGGAAGGCGCTTTCTTAATGACCGTAACATGGAACAGATGGAGTGATCTGTTCCCAATTGATGTCTTGTTGCGGGGGCAACAAGACACATAAATCCATCGGAGATTCGTCGAGGCGATGTGGAGGCTAATGAACTCATGGATCTGCTCAAGACGAAGGTACTCGAGCACAGTAGAGCTGCGAAGCAGGTGCTCCATAGCCTTCCTCGAGATGACAACGTCGAAGAGGTTGAGCTGCTTGAGTTGAGGGAGAAGAAGGGCGGGCGCGACATTAATCTAGGGAAGATAGCAGGAGCTGAAGCTGGCGCGGTGTAGCATTGGCGTGAGGCGGAGCGCGGACGGCGGCAGAGAGCAACATAATCCAGCTTCAAGGCTGAGCTCCTCGAGCTGATCTAGGGCGGGGGATAAGAACCACTCGTCGAACTTGGGTTGGACCTTGCAGTTGTTAGTGAACATGCGGATGTCAAGGCGTCTGGCTGACCCAGGGTGCGATGAAAGGATCTTGGAGATTGTGGTCATGCGTTCGCAATCCCCGTTGCAGAGGCAGCTGTCGACGGTGAGGTTGAGGGGGACGCGGCACCAAAGGGGGCACCACCGCCGGGAGAGCAGGGCCGTTCGCATGGCAGATTTGGTGGGGAGGAGGCCGATGATGACGAGCATCATGTCATCGGGGAGGCTGCTGATGAAGTCCAGGCTCGCCGGATGTGGTTTTTGCTCGAGCCGCCTCCGCTTGTTGGCTGCCTCGCCGTCCATCTCAACCGGCGGCGACGCCGGTGTACACGTGTGCTGGTGTGTGTTGTGTGCTAGGTGTGCGCGAGTGCGTCCTTCTGTGCATGCCGCCACGCAGTGGTGAATTGTGCGCGAGTGCGTCCTCCATGCGGAAGAAGTGTGTCCTCAATGCGCCCTCAATTTACTAGCATGCAGGGTGCTACCCCGAGTGGTTTCAACTTTGTTTACTTCACCGCGTGTCAGATGGGCCTCTAGTTTACTTATTTTCACCCACTGCCACATGGGCCAGCACACGAAGATACAGAACATGAGCTGACAAGGCAGCATGTGGACTGGTTGACCGGTCAACTAAACAATATACGGAGCTATATGCTGACACAGTGAGTGTATAATCCGTCGGTATAGAGTGTTTGTGTGAGAGGGGAGGCTTGTGAGAGATATCAAACAGAGAGAGAGAGAGAGAAAGAGCTACTCCCTCCTTTCGATAATGTGGTTCCAACATTTTTTTAAAGTCAAACTTTTGAAACTTTGACCAAGTTTATAAAGAAATTACTTATATCTACAATACCAAAGATAAATGATAGTATGAAGTAAGTACATGTTGTGATGAATCTATGGATCTTTCCAGATGTAAATGTTTTTCTCCACATATACCTGGTCAAACTTTTCTAAGGTTTGACTTTTCAAAACATCCATATGCTTATGGACGTGAGAGAGTCCCGAACTAGGGAGAGAGAGAGAAATAGAAAGAGTGAGTGACAAAAGTGTGTGTGCATGTGTGAAAGAGACATGGAGAACACTCGATAAAAGTCGAGAAAAAAGTGTGTGTCTTATGCAAACATATCACACATGCATCTTCGACAACGGAAGCAAGGATGAGGAGATAGTGTGTGGTTGTTTGCAACCGAGAGAGCAAGACCCCTAGCACATGGCCAAGAGGGGTCTGACAAACAAGGGAGAGAGGTCGAGAGAGACGTACGGAGAAAATATGGACATGGGGAGGAGAGAGTGTATGTTTGTCATAGAGAGATCCCCTGGAGATTGTGATGGGACTACATGTGTTGGGGATATGACTACCAGGTATGACCCGCCCAGGAGGGGCCGGGACAATAAGCAATGGTGGGTTAACTAAAGGAAGCCCAAAGAGTATACAAGGTGACGATTTATGATAAGGTTGTAGTAGGCCGAAGCCCAGAGGAGGCTTAAGGACCATGAATATAAACTGCCATGTATGATAAGACTTGTAAAGTAAGGCATGTAAAAGACGTCACCGAGCCGGACACGTTGTATGAGCCGGCCAGGACTCTGTAAGCCGCAGGGCGTCAACCCGTGTATATAAGGGGACGACCCGGCGGCGGCTTAGGGCAAGCAACATCAAATTGAGAACCAGGCTTAGCGTATTTCGCCCCCTGGCCATCGAAATCTAGCAATACCACATCAACTGGACTAGGTTCACCTTCACCGTAAGGGGCCGAACCAGTATAAACCTCTTGTGTCCTTTGTCCTGATTAACCCCTTTAAGCTTCCTAGTAGCGATGGTTCCACGACTAAGTCCTTTCACTAGGACATCTATCATGACAATTCCATGACAGTTGGCGCCTACCGTGGGGCCAGCGCATGGTGGATTTGAGTTCTTGAAGGGCAACTCCGAAGGGCTCAAGGGATATGTTGCAGGCCGGATGACCAAGAGTCATCGCCGCAAGCTCTACATCAACGACGAAGGTTGGAGCCCTGACGCCGGCTCAATTGAGTACGGGTACCGGAGGAATCCACGTCTTCATCGGCCGGATCGGCGAGCCAGGCCCTGAGCCGGACATCTACACCGACCTCGTCGAGACGGCTCAGCGTGTGAGACCCACCCGGACTCAGCCCGCCGTGAAGCGTGCCTTCGTGGGTTGCATCCATGGAGGGGAGTTCTTTGAAGGATCTGTGGATGGTCGTGAGATGGCCATCTATTCTGACGATGAGTCGCCCACAGGCGAGGCGGATTCATTGTATCAACTACCAGATGGCGGGCTTGGGGGCTGTTCCGATGGCAGTAGTATTCCGGACCCCTTTGAGCCGCCGAACAGAGCGGGGGTCTTCGTGATTGGTACACAGCCCGCACAAAACTCTACAGCTGCAGCAACAATAACCTCTGGGACGGCCGCGACCCGGTCCCGCCAGCTCAGGTGCTGATGGATCTTATGGATAGGATGACGGCCCTGTTGACCGCCGTGGTTGAACCGGCGGATAAGGCTCAGCATGATGCGGAGGTGGCACGGCTACGTGAGGAGATAGCTCAAGCGAAGGAGAACTTGGCGGCGGAGGACGACCGGATCGCTGCGGAACGGGCGGCTTTGGACGCCCGGGCTTAACAGCTTCAATCAGAGGCTTTTCAGCTTTCGATGAATCTAAACGCGTCAAACGAGATCATGAGGAGAAGGCACCAGAAGACTCAATCACGTCTGCCCCTAACTTATGATCCTAGGAATCTCTTCCACACACCCGGGGCTGGTCCCAGTAACCCGCTGGAGTCCAACCAGATTACAACGCCCGGGGCTGGGGCGCCGGGTCATCCGCGAGCTATGGAACCGCCTCGGCTGAATATGGCTCCGCCTCGTCATACACCAACACCATCGGGTCATTTTTCTAACCCTTTGGAGAATCTGATTGTTGCATCAGCATGCCTGGCGGCTCTCCCAATGAAAGCTGATTCCCCTACGGCGATCGAAATGCGAAGGGTCAGAAATCTTCTTCAGAGAGCTCTAGCACAGCAGGAGTCATACTCTTATAGTCGAGACATGATCCATTCAACCCCTCGCCCAAGCCGGAGCCCAAGCTATAGTAGGCATATGGATTCAGCAGCCATGTCAAGCAATGCTTAGCGCCGTAACCAGCCACGCAGGTATGACCCGGCACATGAGGGAGCTCTTAACTTGGTGGAGTAGGAGAGGATCCGCCAAGAGGCTGAGCGGGCGGTTCAACAGGCAGCGGAGCAGGCGGCTCACCAGGCTTTTCCGGTTTATCCAACGACCTCTGTTGAAGCAAGTGTGGACACAAGGATAGGAGGAGTCCATTGCTTGGTGCCGGCTCTACGTAATGAGTGTTTACCAAAGGATTTCAAGGGGCCTTGGAAGGTGCCTAATTACACAGCTGACTTACAACCCGGGGCATGGATCGAAAGTTATGGGATGGCCATGGAGTTGCTGGAGGTCAGTGACGCAGCAATGGCTAAGTACTTCACCATGATGTTGGATGGAACAGCTCGCACTTGGTTAAAGGGGTTGCCACCTAATTCCATCGGCTCATGGGTCGAGTTAAAGGCCTGGTTTATTTAGAACTTCAAGGATACGTGCAAACAACCCATGTCGATTGTGGATTTGACTAACTGCAAGCAAGAGGAAGGTGAATCCATGACCCATTGGGTGTGCCGGGTGAAGGAAATAATACATTCATCTGATAAGATGGATGCCGGCTCCGCGGTCTTAATGTTGGAGAAAAATTGTCGTTTTGAACCTCTGAAACAGAAGCTGGGGCGTCTCAAGTGTGATTGCAATGACATGGGCCAGCTGATGGCGGCTCTAGTCAAATACGCCGATTCTGATAGTACCAAGGATCCTGCGTCTGACGGAGAGAAGACAGGGAAGGGAAACAAGAACGGCAACAGCAAAGGTCATCAGCATAACCCGGCAAATCAAGGAGGTAATAATAAACGTAAGGCTGACGGTAGTCTGGAGTTTGTGGCTAACACCAACGCACAGGGAAACAATCAATGGCGTAAGGGGAGGCCACCTCCTCGGTCAGGACGGTCAGGTCCCACCCTCGAGCAGTTGCTAAATGAACCCTGTCCGAGACACGGCACCCGGGAGAAGCCGGCCACCCATCTATGGAAAGAATGTATGATCATGAAGGCTTTCAAGAATTCTAACATGTTCAACAGTAATCATGGGCCTGGCAATGGCTTAGGCGGTGGTGGCTTTCATGGCCCAGGCGGCGGCTCAGGCGGCGGCGGTTTTCATGGCCAGGGCCCTCAGGGCAATCAAGGCAGCTATAATCAGCAATCTGGCCAAGGTAGTCAACAGTAGCAGCAATCCGGGTATCAGAGTAACCCAAAGTAGCTAAACAGTGGGCAGTACAACATGTTCACCACCAGTTTATGCAAAAGGGACCAGAAACTTCATAAGAGAGCTGTGAATGCGGTTGAACCGACGGTTCCACGTTACTTGAGATGGTCTGAGCAGCCTATTGTGTGGAGTAGGGAAGATCACCCTCCCCGGGTCAATAATCCGGGTACCTGGCTTTGGTGGTGGCCCCTCAGGTTGATGGATGCAAATTCACTGAAGTACTCATGGATGGAGGCAGTAGTATCAACATTCTCTATTATGAGACATTCCGTCGCATCGGATTGATTGACAAAAGTCTTAAGACATCCAACACCATGTTCCATGGAGTAGTGCCTGGTAAGTCGGCATATCCAGTTGGCAAGATTGAGCTGGAAGTAGCCTTTGGAGATGAGCATGATTCTAGGGCAGAGAAGTTAACTTTTGAAGTGGTCAAAATCAAAAGCCCATATCACGCCCTATTTGGACGGCCGGCTTATGCAAAATTCATGGCACGGCCGTGTTATGTTTATCTGCAGCTCAAGATGTCGGGTTACAAGGGTACTATCACCGTGCATGGAAGTTGGAAGATAGCTTTGGAATGTGAAGAAGGTGATGCTGCTTACACCGAATCTGTTTGTGCGACATAGGAATTGAAGTTTTACAAGGATAATGCCGACCCGACAGACATGACATCTTTGAAAAAGCCAACCACGGAGCATGAGCCGGCGTTGAAGTTTAAGTCAGCTGACGATACCAAGATGATTGATTTTGTGCCTGGCGATTCATCCAAATAATTCATTATCAGTGCTAACTTGGATCCCAAATAGGAAAGCGCGCTCATCGAGTTCATCCGTGAGAACCGGGACATCTTTGCATGGAAACCTTCTGACATGCCGGGTGTACCGAGAGAACTCATTGAGCACACTCTCAATATTGATCCCAAGTTTAAGCCAGTCAGGAGTTTCTTCGGCGGTTCAACGAGGAAAGGCGCAAGGCTATTGGAGAAGAGGTGGCCCGACTCTTGGCGGCCAGGTTTATTTTTAAAGTTTTCACCCAGAGTGGTTGGCTAACCCGGTGCTTGTGCTCAAAAAGAACATCACTTGGCGTATGTGTGTGGATTACACAGATTTAAACAAGGCTTGTCCGGCTGATCCTTTTGCTCTCCCTCGTATTGATCAAATCATTGATGCTACGACGGGTTGTGAGCGTTTGAGCTTTTTGGATGCTTATTCTGGCTATCATCAGATCAAAATGGCAGTTAAGGACTAGGCGAAGACGGCTTTCATTACTCCATTTGGAGCCTTCTGCTATTAGTCTATGCCTTTTGGGCTTAAAAGTGCCCAGGCAACTTATCAGAGGTGTGTACAGAATTTCCTTCATAATTAGATTGGGCGTAATGTTCATGCTTATATGGACGATATAGTGGTGAAATCCAGAGTGAATGAAACCTTGATAGCTGATCTGAAGGAAACCTTTGATAACCTTCGGGTCTACAAGATGATGCTTAACCCAGCCAAGTGCGTTTTTGGAGTCCCAGCTGGCAAGCTTTTGGACTTTTTGGTGTCTAACAAAGGCATTGAGTCTAACCCGGAAAAGATTAAGGTGATTACATCTTTGGCTAAACTGGTGTGCGTCAATGACGTTTAGCGGCTGACGGGTCGTGTCGCAGCTTTGAGCCAGTTCATAAGCCGATTGGGTGAGAAGGCTATGCCGTTGTATCAAATGATGAAGAAGACGGATGATTTTGTCTAGAGTGATGCTGCTAATTTTGCCTTTGAAGATCAGAAGAGACAGCTCGCTGAACCGCCGATCCTTGCTGCTCCAATTGAGGAGCCACTGTTGTTATATGTGGCTGCTAACACACGTGCTGTCAGTGTGGCCATTGTTGTTGATTGCAAGGAGGCTGGCAAGGAACATACTGTTCAATGGCTGGTTTATTACGTCAGTGAAGTGCTCATTGAGTCTAAGCAGAGATATCCACATTGGCAGAAGCTTGTTTATGGGGTGTTCATGGCAAGCTGGAAGATTAAGCATTACTTTCAGGGTCATCCTATCACTGTGGTTCGCTCTGCCCCTTTGGGAGATATTATTCAAAATAGAGAAGCCACAGGACAAGTCGCCAAGTGGGCCATTGAGCTTGGGTCTCATGGTTTAAAGTATGTGCCACGTACTGCCATCAAATCTCAAGCACTAATGGACTTCATTAACGATTGGATGGAGTTGCAGATACCAGAAGAAAAGCCAGACAACACATATTGGACGATTCATTTTGATGGGTCCAGACAATTGGAAGGCTCGAGGGCTGGAGTTGTTTTAACTTCTCCTCGAGGTGACAAATTTTGTTATGTGTTGTGATTGATGTTTCCTTGTACTAACAACACAGCTGAGTATGAGGCCTTACTCCATGGCCTTCGAATGGCTAGAGAAATGAGCTTAAGCCGGGTACGGTGCCTTGGCGACCCAGATTTGGTGGCTCAACAAGTATCATGCAAGTGGGATTCCAAGGATCCTATCATGGCGGCTTATCACCGAGAGGTTGACACCGTTGCTGGACATTTCAAGGGTTATCAGGTGGAGCACATTGACCACACAAAGAACGAAGCAGCTGATGCTTTAAGCCGGCTGGGATCTCAACGTAAGTGTGATGCCTCGAGACCGTTGCGCCAGGTGTCTTTCAGTTATTCGCCGTCGTTGCCATGTCATTTTCTTGCGTGTTGCATTGCATCATGTCATCATCCGCATTGCATCATCATGTTTTCGAAACTTGCATTAGTTCGGGTTTCCCCAGTTCCGTTCGTTGTCCGTTCTGAGCTGAACCACACTTGCACACGCCCGCGGCATGTCCGAAATATTATTTTATAAGTGGCCGAAAAATGTTCTCGGAATGGGTTGAAAGTTGGCGTGCGGTCTTATTATAGTGTAGATAGACCGCCTGTCAAATTTCATCGCATTCGGAGTTCGTTTGATGCCCCAACGGATAACTATAGCGGCAGTATAACTGGTCTAACGTCGGGCGTTTTCGGTCTCCGGAAACTGTTGCCGGGCTTTCCCTCTCTTTCCTCTCTAGACCGTCTACACAGTCTACTACCTACCGCCACGCAACTTAAGCTCTCTCGTCAGCCCGCGTCCCTCCTCACGCGCGCGTCCGAAAGCTGTCCCGGACCCGACCCGGGCAGTCGTCACCGTTGGATTCGGATCATCCCCAAACATCCCTAAAACATCTGTGATTATTTGTTTGGCCTTCCCTAGCATTTTAGCTCAACCGTCTGATTTCGATCGGATGGTCCAACTCCCCTCTTTTCCATATATATAGTCCACCCCTAGTCTAATTTCAGACCAAACCCTAAAACCTAGGGCACTTGTCCCATCCACCCCAAGCCGCGGCCACCCCTCCTGTCTCTTCCTCCTCGGGTTCATCCCCGATCCAAAAAAATCCCCTCCTCGCTTTCACCACCACACCAACCCGATCCAGCCACCTCTCCTTCCACTTAGCCTCTCCATCGGGATCCATCCCGCATCCTCCCCTGCCCATTGGAGCCACCAACAACCTCATCCTCCATGGGGATCCACCCCGATTATCTTCTCACAAACCACATGCGCTCGAGCCTCCCCTCAAGCTCCTTCTCCTCAATTTCAGCCGACGCCCCACGTACTCGATCCGGATGGGATCGAGGCAGTTGCCGCCTTGCCTCCACTCCGGCAGCTCACACCATTGGAGCCTGAGCCTCCTTCCCGCCACCCTGCGCCTCCTTCATCATCGTCGGCCTTCGGCCCCGCAGCCGCCTTCGTCCACAACCACAGGAGCAAGAGCTCCTGCAGTCGCGAGCATGAGGATTTTCCGGACTTGTTGCTTGTTGTTCCAGCCTCATTTAAACTTGCCTAGATAGGTAGTTTTACAATGCTTCACCTCTTGCCATGCTAAACAACATTTAATTTTGTTGAGTACATAAACGGGAGTGAACTAAATAATTGATGTGGTGTTCCGTCAATATGCAACTCGTTGCATATTGAGCTCCACTTAATTTTTAGAATTGCTTGTGCACTTTGCCATGCCATGCCTCATTAAACCGGACATGCATCATACTTGTTTATGCATCATGCCATGTTTATGTGAGGGTTGTTTACTATGTGGTTTGCTTCTTTCCGGCGTTGCTTCTTTGGGTTGGTTCCGATAACGTCGCGTTTGTGAGGATTCGTTCGACTATGTCCGTTTGTCTTCTTCATGGACTCGTTCTTCTTCCTTGTGGGATCTCAGGCAAGATGACCATACCCTCAAAATCACTTCTATCTTTGCTTGCTAGATGCTCGCTCTATTGCTATGCTATGCTGCGATACCTACCACCTACTATATCATGCCTCCCATATTGTCATGCCAAGCCTCTAACCCACCTTGTCCTAGCAAACCCTTGTTTGGCTATGTTACCACTTTGCTCAGCCCCTCTTATAGCGTTGCTAGTTGCAGGTTAAGATGGAGTGTGTTCCTTGTTGGAACATGTTTATTGTTGGGATATCACAATATCTCTTATTTAATTAATGCATCTATATACTTGGTAAAGGGTGGAAGGCTTGGCCTTATGCTTGGTGTTTTGTTCCACTCTTGCCGCCCTAGTTTCCGTCATACCGGTGTTATGTTCCTTGATTTTGTGTTCCTTACGCGGTTGGGCTATAATGGGAACCCCTTGACAGTTCTCCTTGAATAAAACTCCTCCAGCAAGGCCCATCCTTGGTTTTACAATTGCACTAACAACCTAGCCTTTTTCCCTTGGGTTTCCGGAGCCCGAGGGTCATCTTTATTTTAACCCCCTGGGCGAGTGCTCCTCTGAGTGTTGGTCCAAACTAGAGCCCCTTGCAGTGCCACCTCGGGGAAACTTGAGGCTTGGTTTTAGTTGTACGGATTGGTCATCCAGTGTGCCCTGAGAACGAGATATGTGTAGCTCCTATCGGGATTTGTCGGCACATTCGGGCGGCTTTGCTGGATTTGTTTTACCATTGTCGAGATGTCCTGTAACCAGGATTCCGAGTCTGATCGGGCCGTCCTCGGAGAAGGAATATCCTTCGTTGACCGTGAGAGCTTGTGATGGGCTAAGTTGGGACACCCCAGCAGGGTTTTGAACTTTCGAAAGCCGTGCCGCGGTTATGGGCAGATGGGAATTTTTTAATGTCCGGTTGTAGAGAACTTGACACTTAAACTTAATTAAAATGCATCAACCACATGTGTAGCCGTGATGGTCTCTTCTCGGTGGGGTCCGGGAAGTGAACACGGTTCTTGTGTTATGTTTGACGTAAGTAGTTTCAGGATCACTTCTTGATCATTTCTAGTTCACGACCGTGCTTTTGCTTCTCTTCTCGCTCTCATTTGCGTAAGTTAGCCACCATATATGCTAGTGCTTGCTGCAGATCCACCTCACTACCTTTTCCCTACCCATAAGCTTAAATAGTCTTGATCTCGAGGGTGTGAGATTGTTGAGTCCCTGTGACTCATAGATACTTCCAAAACCAGTTTGCAGGTGCCGATGATACCAGTGCAGGTGACACAACCAAGCTCAAGGAGAAGCTCAATGAAGATCATGTTCGTTGTGTTGTTTCGTTTCCAGTTGTTCAGTAGTGGAGCCCAGTTGGGGCGATCAGGGATCTAGCATTAGGGGTGGTCTTCTTTTATTTCGGTTCCGTAGTCGGACCGTGATTGTATCCTGGATGATGTAATGCTATATTTATGTATTGTTTGAAGTGGCGATTGTAAGCCATCTCTTTATCCCTCTCTTGTTCAGTACATGGGATGTGTAACGATTACCCCTCTTGCGACATGCCTACAATGCGGTTATGCCTCTAAGTCGTGCTCTGACACATGGGAGATATAGCCGCATCGTGGGTGTTACAAGTTGGTAATCAGAGCCTTCCCCGACTTAGGAGCCCCCTGCTTGATCGAATCGCTGGCGTTGTTGAGTCTAGAAAAATGTTTTGAGTCTTTTAGGATTATATATATCGGAGAGTAGGATTCTTTTTACTCCTCAGTCCCTTCATCGCTCTGGTGAGGCCTCCTGACATAGAGTTTTGACTCTTCTCTTCTCAAATTTCACTAAAAAAATTTAGGATCACGCGGGTTTGTTGGAATCGTTCCGATGGTTTTGTGATGAGAACATTGTTCTTGGTGCCTCCTGACATTTAGGGGTTGTGGCAGTGTCCCGGGGAGTTGAGCTCCAAGGTGTTGTCGTCACAATTTTATCGTTGCAGTTCTGGAATATTTGAGTTTCGCCGACATCAAAAATCTCCTTTATGCAGTTGTTGGTGAGATAACCTCGACGCCACCCAGTACTGGGGCGGGAGTTCGGGAGTATTGCCATAACTCGTATAAAGGATGCTTTTCGAAGGTTGAGGTAAATGATTTCTGAAGGTTTCTTGGTTATGTGTTGAAGGATGGATACAGCTGGATGTAGGATTTGTTAGTTTTGGGTGAGATATTATGCTTCCCCTGTATCCCCAACACCTGATTGCATAACCAGAAAGTTTCGGGAGTTTATAAGTGGGAATTCAAGTAGCTCCTAGGGTATCTTTCCGACAGATGTATGATATGAAATTGGGGTTCGACGTCTAGTGGTCCGCCTATTCATGGTTGGTTTTACAGTGGTCTCGTTGTGTCTTAAAGAGTCGTTGGCTATGCTGATTCGGGGACACTTCGTATGTCATGTGCACTGCCTTGTACATGATGGTGTTGTACGATCGAGCCCGTGTGGGCCCCACCATGAAAACTTCGGATGAAATCTCTATCATATGTTTGTTCCGGCTTATTCTGCAAGCCAATTCTTTGTTTTGTTTTCAGTTGTGGTATTCGAGTTGCTTCAATGTCAAATGTTGATTCCATACCTTCCCTAAGTGGTGTCCTCATATTTTCTATGTGAATACTAATCCTTCTTGATCATCGAGATTGCCTTGTCAATTCTTTCCAACCGGCGTGCTTCTCTTCGAGATGATCCCATCATTCTCCCCATCCGCAAGATCAATTATCTGTTCTTCTCAATGGTGTTTGTTTCATCCGTCCCAAGTTGCCTTTGTTTTCCCGCCCCACCCTTTTTCTTCAAGGACTAAGATTTCTTAATCAAGTACCCATCTTATTGATGTGAAGTCTCTTCATTCTTTTCTGGCAATGTTCTTATCCAGCGATTTCTCGTGGAGATGCTCAGAAGTCTCAAGTTCATCATTCATCATTCTTTTTCTGCTCTGGTGGATTCAATTCAAGTTTTGTTGATCATATCCTTTCATTGTTTTAAATGCTTTCTCATGCCGGTGCACCTCTTAATCATTCACCTCTCGCTATTCTTTTGTTCCGGAGTGCTGAAGATATCTCGAATATTCGTGTTTCCACTCTTCTTTCATTCAAGCTCTTTCGAGGATGTTATCTCATTCAAGCCATTTAATTCAACCGGTGCAATCTCTCCTTCAAATCGTTCAATGGTGCTTTTCTTTTGAGTGGGTCCTAACCCACAGGTCTTTTCCCAGGATCTTACCTGACTCTTCTAATTTTTCCGGAGGTACTATCAAATTCTTCTCCAAGTTGACGTAAGAATGAATTTTCATCAGTCAATTGCCTTCTCCAATATCTTTTCTCAAATTCTTTTCATTGTTGGATCAACTTCTTCGTTTTTGATTCTCCCGGAGTGTCTCAACGATTCATGGTGGTGTTTCACATCGTCATTTTCAACATTTAAAAACCAAAGAAGAGTTTTCCTCCATATCTTGCTCCATTCTCTTCAAGATTCATGGTTCTAGCTTGGTGCCTTCCTCTCATAATTTTTTTTGATTGTGAGAATTCTGTTCACCAATCCAGACCAATTCAAGATGCTTTTCAGTTTGATTCTCCGGAGGCCATCATCTCAGATTTATTCATTCTAGCTTTCAGCTACCATTCTCCAAATCTTACCGGTGCATTGTTCAAATATCCTCTAATCAGTTCATGATCTCTTCGTTCATTTGCTAATTCTTACCGGTGATTCATCCCTTTACTTCGTTCATTTTCAATTCTTATGGTGGTTCATTCAAGATCTCTCTTCCTTGGTTATCATATCAATTCATTTCGTTCTTTACAATCCTACCGGTGGTTCGTTGAAGACCTTCCCAAGTTGGCGCTATATCTACCTTAATCTTTTCTACGAGAATAAGTAGTTTGACAATGCATTGCTTGTCATCAATTTACTTGATGAAGGATAAGCATAATGTAATTCCGATTCTTGTTTTCATCCAAGTGATTAATTCCTTATTCTGGAGGTTCATCAAAATTCTTCATTTCATTTGTTTATCTTTCTTTTTCCGGAGTTTCAAGTTTTTCTGCATTATCTCGTCACGAAGCTCCATCTAAATCATCGCAAGGCTTCATCTTGTGTTTTCAACTTCTCTTTCTTTTTGTTTGATCATCCTTTTGTTACCTAAGTTGTTCATGGAGGCTACATGGGGGTTCGTCAAGGATCCTTTTCACTCTTCAATTGTTCTTCAAGATATCTCTCGAAGCTATGATCTGTCAAGCTATACTTCAAGTATTCCTCTTCTTGGATTCCGAAGTGCAATTCTTTCTACAGTATCATTTGAGGTGGTATTATGTCATTCTTGATAATTTGAGTTCATGTTTCATGAATCACATGTTGTTAAGAATGAGGTATTTTAAATCCATCAATCACTTCATTGGAGTATATTGGGTTAGATTACACCTAAAGCTTTCCCTACGGATTGTTGCTATTTATGGTGCTTATAAATGACCCAAGTTCTTCATTTATCATACCGGTGAAATACGCTTCTCGTCTCCTTATTCATACCTAGCAAATATTTTGTCTTCCGTTAGTGGCAGAATTTCACCTCATAATTTCGAGATGTTTTCTATAAGCCCACAACAAGCTTACTCTTTTCGTTGTTGGTTTTCCCAAAAATTCTGTTCGACCCTAAAGATGCTTTTCAAGCTCATTGGAGGTAGAATATGTTGTTTCCTTCTCCGTTCTTTTGTTCCGACGATCCAACTTCTATTCTTTCATTCCGGAGGCATTGTGATATTGCTTTCTTCAACCATCATCTCATTTTATCAAAGATCATGTTCTTTCCTTTGCTTATCCATTTAACCGGAGTGTTGTGTCATCTCTTCTAGTTCTTTTCATCTTATCAACTTGCTTATCAGTTTTCAACCGGAGTGCTGCCCGAATTTGTTCTTCCTTGTTTCTCTTTTCTAACGGAGTGTTTTCAACTTTGTTCGTCTTTGTTTTATTCTGTCTTTCAATTTGTTCAACCTCTCAAGGTTCGTGGTTTCACTCGTTTGTCAAAGAAGCAACTTTGTTTTACCTTTTCTCTTCCTCTTCCGTTTCCCTCCGGTGCCATTCTAGATCTCGGGACGAGATCCTCTCGTAGTGGTGGAGTGTTGTGACGCCCCGAGACCGTTGCGCTAGGTGTCTTTCAGTTATTTGCCGTCGTTGCCATGTCATTTGCTTGCGTGTTGCATTTCATCATGTCATCATCCGCATTGCATCATAATGTTTTCAAAACATGCATTAGTTCGGGTTTCCCAAGTTCCGTTCATTGTCCGTTCTGAGCCGAACCACACTTGCACGCACCCGCGGCATGTTCGAAATATTATTTTATAAGTGGCCAAAAAATGTTCTCGGAATGGATTGAAAGTTGGCGTGCGGTCTTATTATAGAGTAGATAGACCGCCTGTCAAATTTCATCGCATTCGGAGTTTGTTTGATGCCCAACGGATAACTATAGCGGCAGTATAGCTGGTCTAATGTCGGACGTTTTCGTTCTCCGGAAACTGTTGCCGGGCTTTCCCTCTCTTTCCTCTCTAGACCGTCTACACAGTTCACTACCTACCACCAGGCAACCTATGCTCTCTCGTCAGCCTGCGGCCCTCCTCACGCATGCGTCCGAAAGCTGTCCCGGACCCGACCCGGGCAGTCATCACCGTTGGATTCGGATCATCCCCAAACATCCCTAAAACATCTGCGATTATTTGTTTGGCCTTCCCTGGCATTTTATCTCAACCGTCTGATTTCGATCGGATGGTCCAACTCCCCTCTTTTCCATATATATAGTCCACCCCTAGTCTAATTTCAGACAACACCCTAAAACCTAGGGCACTAGTCCATCCACTCCAAGCCGCCAGCACTCCCCCTGTCTCTCCCTCCTCGGGTTCATCCCCGATCCAAAAAATCCCCTCCTCGCTTTCACCACCACACCAACCTAAGCCAGCCACCTCTCCTTCCACTTAGCCTCTCCATCGGGATCCATCCCGCATCCTCCCCTGCCCATTGGAGCCGCCAACAATCTCATCCTCCATGGGGATCCACCCCGATTATCTTCTCACAAACCGCATGCGCTCGAGCCTCCCCTCAAGATCCTTCTCCTCAATTTCAGCCGACGCCCCACGTACTCGATCCGGATGGGATCGAGGTAGCCGCCGCCATCCCTCCACTCCGGCAGCTCACACCATTGGAGCCTGAGCCACCTTCCCGCCACCCTGCGCCTCCTGCATCCTCATCGTCCTTCGGCCCCGCAGCCGCCTTCGTCCACGACCACAGGAGCAAGAGCTCCTGCAGCCGCGAGCATCCGAAGCCCCGTATGCCATGGCCACCCTCGTCTTCAGGTCGCATCGCCCGCGCCCGGATTCAGCGCTCCCAGCATGCCCATGCACGGATTCCCCATCCCCGACCTTCTCCTGCTCATTTTCCCTGTTGTCTCTCATCCCTCTCGTGTTCTCTCTGTCTAGGAGCACCAACGGCCGCCACCGTCACCGGAGGATACAACACCCGGCCGCCTCGAGCCCCGTCGCCGGTGAGCCATCACCACGTTCCACCCAAGTCCCGCCGCTGCTCTATTTTCCTGACGAGCAGAGGGTCGCGCTAGTTGCAGTGCCTCCCCGTACCCGCAGTTGCATCGCCGATCTTCCTCCATGACGCTGCCGCTTCGAGTCTCCCCTTGCCGCTCGAGACCGCCGTGCCAAGTTCCAGCGGCCGCCTGGGCCACCTCTGCGCTGGATCTGTGCCAAGGCCACGCCACCGCAGCTCTGCTTCTTGTTGAGCAAAGGAAGCCCGCTCGTCCCTGCTTCGTTGACCGCGTCCAGTTGCTTCAACAGCGACCCCCCCCAAGCCGGCCTTTTCCACCGCTAGCCCTCCAGGCCTGCCTGCGCCCCTCTCCAAGGCCCAATGTGAGAATCTCCCCTGCGCCCTGGGCCAGACCTCTATTTAGGCCCATATATATTTTTTTCCTGTGCGCGGCGAATTTGTCCAATTATCCCAGGATTTACCGATTTGCAAAAAACCCCTTCCACTTCATGCATTTTATAAGTCCTCAACCATGCATCAGTTTAAAATAAGTTATATATGAAAAATGCTTAGATTTATGTGTAGTTTAATAATATGCCACTTTCATGCATGTTTAAAATGCTTAAAATGATGTTTGCTTTAATTTGCTTTAATAACATGCTAAAATGATTAAATTCATAACTAAATAACCGTAGCTTCGATTTTAATAAACTTTATATGTAAATGGTGTAGAAAAATGCCTAGTTTAACATGGTGCACTCATCTAGCATGTTTAACAACTCTAAAATTTGGTTTAGGGAAGAACAGTACCAAATCCATAAATATGCACATGAGGATTTTCCAGACTTGTTGCTTGTTGTTCCAACCTCATTTAAACTTGCCTAGATAGGTAGTTTTACTATGCTTCACCTCTTGCCATGCTAACCAACATTTAATTTTGTTGAGTACATAAACGGGAGTGAACTAAATAATTGATGTGGTGTTCCGTCAATATGCAACTCGTTGCATATTGAGCTCCACTTAATTTGTAGAATTGCTTGTGCACTTTGCCATGCCATGCCTCATTAAACCGGACATGCATCATACTTGTTTGTGCATCATGCCATGTTTATGTGAGGGTTGTTTACTATGTGGTTTGCTTCTTTCCGGTGTTGCTTCTTCGGGTTGGTTCCGATAACGTCGCGTTTGTGAGGATTCGTTCGACTACGTCCGTTTGTCTTCTTCACGGACTCGTTCTTCTTCCTTGCGGGATCTCAAGCAAGATGACCATACCCTCGAAATCACTTCTATCTTTGCTTGCTAGATGCTCGCTCTATTGCTATGCCTATGCTGCAATACCTACCACTTGCTATATCATGCCTCCCATATTGTCATGCCAAGCCTCTAACCCACCTTGTCCTAGCAAACCCTTGTTTGGCTATGTTACCGCTTTGCTCAGCCCCTCTTATAGCGTTGCTAGTTGCAGGTGAAGATGGAGTGTGTTTAATTAATGCATTGTTGGAACATGTTTATTCTTGGGATATCACAATATCTCTATTTAATTAATGCATCTATATACTTGGTAAAGGGTGGAAGGCTCGGCCTTATCCCTGGTGTTTTGTTCCACTCTTGCCGCCCTAGTTTCCGTCATACCAGTGTTATGTTCCTTGATTTTGCGATCCTTACGCGGTTGGGTTATGATGGGAACCCCTTGACAATTCACCTAGAATAAAACTCCTCCAGCAAGGCCCAACCTTGGTTTTACATTTGCACTAACAACCTAGCCTTTTTCCCTTGGGTTTCCGGAGCCCGAGGGTCATCTTTATTTTAACCCCCCCCCCCCCCCCCCCGGGGCCAGTGCTCCTTTGAGTGTTGGTCCAAAATAGAGCCCCTTGCAGCGCCACCTCGGGGAAACTTGAGGGTTGGTTTTAGTTGTACGGATTGCTCATCCAGTGTGCCCTAAGAATGAGATATGTGCAGCTCCTATCGGGATTTTTCGGCACATTCAGGTGGCTTTGCTGGATTTGTTTTACCATTGTCGAGATGTCTTGTAATCGGGATTCCGAGTCTGATCGGGCCATCCTGGGAGAAGGAATATCCTTCGCTGGCTGTGAGAGCTTGTGATGGGCTAAGTTGGGACACCCCTGCAGGGTTTTGTACTTTCAAAAGCCGTGCCCGCGGTTATGGGCAGATGGGAATTTTTTAATGTCCGGTTGAAGAGAACTTGACACTTAACTTAATTAAAATGCATCAACCGCGTGTGTAGCCATGATGGTCTCTTCTCGGCAGGGTGCGGGAAGTGAACACGGCTCTTGTGTTATGTTTGACGTAAGTAGTTTCAGGATCACTTCTTGATCATTTCTAGTTCACGGCTGTGCTTTTTCTTCTCTTCTCGCTCTCATTTGCGTAAGTTAGCCACCATATATGCTAGTGCTTGCTGCAGTTCCACCTCACTACCTTTTCCCTACCCATAAGCTTAAATAGTCCTGATCGCGAGGGTGTGAGATTGCTGAGTCCCCATGACTCACAGATACTTCCAAAACCAGTTTGCAGATGCTGATGATACCAGTGCAGGTGACGCAACCGAGCTCAAGGAGAAGCTCGATGAAGATCATGTTCGTTGTGTTGTTTCGTTTCCAGTTGTTCAGTAGTGGAGCCCAGTCGGGGCGATCGGGGATCTAGCATTAGGGGTGGTCTTCTTTTACTTCGGTTCCGTAGTTGGACCGTGATTGTATTCTGGATGATGTAATGCTATATTTATGTATTGTTCAAAGTGGCGATTGTAAGCCATCTCTTTATCCCTCTCTTATTCAGTACATGGGATGTGTAACGATTACCCCTCTTGCGACATGCCTACAATGCGGTTATGCGTCTAAGTCGTGCTCCGACACTTGGGAGATATAGCCGCATCGTGGGTGTTATAGTAAGTCGGTGCCACCTAACACTTTTTAGATGTTCTTCTCAACCCTTCTATCAAGTTGCCTATAGAGGAAGACTTGGTTGTTCCAGACCTAGAAGCACAATTGGTGGCGGCTCTTCATATCATTCCAGATTGGACAGTGCCATATTTGGCTTACATGACCCGGGGTGAGTTGTCGGAGGATGAAACCTTGGCTCGATAGATAACCCGGCGGAGAATTGTATCATCGCAGTGTCACTGGAGCATTTCAACCTTGTGTCTCTCCTGAAGAAGATCAAGAAATTCTTCGTGAGATACATGAAGGAGATTGCGGCCATCATGCCAGTTCAAAGTCTCTTGTGGCCAAAGCTTTTCGTCATGGTTTTTTACTGGCTAACGGCTCACGCTGATGCAGAAGATCTGGTCAGTAGGTGCGATGGGTGTCAAAAATTTGCACGACGAGAGCACTTACTGGCTCAAGAATTGCAGATGATTCTAATCACTTGGCCGTTTGTAGTCTGGGGGCTTGACATGGTTGGACATTTCAAAAGGTCTAAAGATAAGAAAACACACCTTTTGGTGGCAGGGGACAAGTTCACAAAATGCGTTGAGGCAGAGCCGGTCAGTAAGTGTAATGCGGCTACGGCGGTTCAATTCATGATGAAGGTGATCTTTCGTTTTGGCTTTCCACATAGCATTATCACTAACAATGGCACTGACCTGTCCCAAGGAGATATGGAAGAGTTCTGCCAACGGGAGCAAATCCAGCTTGATGTTTCATCAGTAGCTCACCCCTAATCCAATGGTCAAGCTGAATGAGCCAATCAGGAAATCCTGAAAGGTTTAAAACCCCGGCTTATGGTCCCTTTACAACGGACGCCGGGTTGTTGGGTGGAAGAATTATCCTCTGTGATATGGAGTATCAATACTACCCCCAATAGGTCTGCGGGTTATACACCCTTCTTCATGGTTTACGGAGCAAAGGCAGTTCTGCCCAGTGACATCCGTCATGACTCGCCCCGTGTAGCGGCTTACGTTGAAGCTGATAACGAACAAGCGTGACAGGATGCGCTTGAATTATTAGATGAGGAGCGAAGCTTAGTAGTGACACGATCAGCAATTTACCAACAGGACCTACGCCATTATCACAGCCACCGGGTTAAGTCCAGAACCTTTCAAGAAGGAGATCTGGTGCTCCAGCTCATCCAGGATCAGTCTGATGCACACAAGCTATCCCCACCTTGGGAAGGACCCTTTGTGGTCAGCAAAAACTTAAATAATGGGTCATATTACCTTATCGATGTTCGAGAGCACCAAGACTCATGTAAGTCGGAGGAGGAGACCCGCCGGCCGTGGAATATTGCTCATCTCCGGCCTTACTACACTTGAGACACCGGCTCTCATAATTTACATACTTTGACGTTGTATATATTATGATAAGTAATAAAGCATGACCTCTGTCCTTTTTTTGATCATATGTCTTTATTATTCTAATTACTCAAATGACCAGTAGGGGGCTGATCGTATTCAAATTTAGCTTAACCCTTTTGGTCCGGCTCATGATCGTATTCGAATCTAGCCGTTAAACCTCATGGTCACTAGGGGGCTTCCTGTTCAAACATAGGTCGTATTCGAACCAAAGAGAACATAGCTGTCGTAACCCTCTTGATCGGTGCAAAGCCAAACTCACTAGGGGGCTTCTTGATCATATCTGAATCATAGCTTAACCCCTTTTGGGTCCGACTTGGATCGTATTCGAATTAGGGTCATTAAAAATCTCTCAAGGTCATTTGGGGGCTTCCTGTTCAAACATAGGTCGTATTCGAACCAAACAGAACATAGCTGTCAGTACCCTCTTGATCGGCGCAACACCAAAGCCACTAGGGGCTACATGATCGTATTCGAATCCTAGCTTAACCCCTTTGGTCCGGTTTACTGATCGTATTCGAATCAGAAGCCTCCAAAATATTCTTAATGCTTGATTTACATCATTTGAAACATACTATTTTGTTATACTAGTTTTTTGTTGTCTCAAATCTAACTGTAAGTATGGTTTCAATTTAAACCAGCTCGGTTATTGGACAATGAGTTGCCAAGGTATAACAATCATCATGCATATGGAGGTATTAACTTCTACAAAGATTGGGTTGTCAACCTTACTGTCTGGGTCATATAAGCCGGCAGTTCAGAATCAAAGAACACATGTATGACATTGTCGTTCATAAACAAATTTATCTATTTTTTCGTTAATCAAAGGCTTTTTAGCCTTGTCTATCTTTACATCTGGTCCTGATTATTGCACTATGAGGATTTCATAGTTATGTATTGGGTGTTTTGACCCGTCCAACAATATATACCGCCAGGACAGTTTTTTCATCTTTTGCATACAGGAACAAATTTAAACACTGCAGATGTGATAAAGGATATAATGCATATATTGACCTGATGGATAAAAAGTCATATGTAACATAATATGCACGACGGCATAGGCAAAACATGCAGTTTTCAAGCTAACCTATTACAAGGCATTGAGAGCCCAAAAAGGTTAAAACTATTTTCTCTCAGCTAAAAGCTGGATTATTCGGACGATTATGACTCCTCCCTCACCGGTTGACCTCCCTCTACTGGTTGGAAGCTGGGTTTGGACCAATCAAAGCCATCCAGAGCAACGAACTCAGCTTCATCATCAATTAGACCGGTCGGGTCAATTTCTAGGGCAAAGGTGTGTTGGCGAACCATCGGGATAAGATCTTTCACTTTATATGAGGGAGTTGCCATCTTCTTATTTTCAACATCAAAACCCGACTGATATTTGTCAATGTTGGTTTCCTCGCCAAGGATGGTAGCGTGAGGACGAACTCCCCTCACACAAGCAACAAAGTCATCTTGATCAAACGGAGTCCCGTCTTCCTTCAAGGAGCGGGGGGCGGGGGGGGTGTCCCTTGGCTACATCCGCCGGGTCTAGCTTCGGCACCCAAGCTTTGGAGCGGCTTAGGGCAGTTAGAGCTCCGGCTCTTGCACAAGACCACTTGACTTCTTGGAATCTGGCGGGTAAAATAGATAGCTTCTTCAAAACGTCAGTCAAAAGGTTGGGTCCTTGGTTGGCTGGGGAGTGAATAGCAAGCGCCCGTTGAGCCCTAGTATACAGTTGCTCCACCAAGGTGTAAACCGCTTTGAGTTTTGTCACGCTGTTTTGACTCAGATTGTTGCTCCGTGGACCTATGAGTATTTTAGAAGGTTAAGCAGGCGGCTTATATTTCTGGCAAAAATAGAGTGCAAGTAACTAATGCCAATGACTCACCAAAGATTGCAGAGACCATCTGAGACACACAATTTTTTAAGCCCGTGAGCTCCGTGGTAACCTCCTTGAGAGCCGCCTCCGCTGTCTCAGCACGCTGGATCAACAAGGTTTTCTCATCGGCCCAGGATTTCTTCTTTGCATCAAAATTGGTCTTCAGTTTTTCAGCTTCAGAGAGGCTCAATTGGAGTTTGGAGTCAGTGTTCTTTATCTCCGCCTCTTGATCCACCAGCCGGGTCTTTGCAGCCGTTAATTGAGAACCCAATTCAGTTAGGGCGGTCTGCAAACATGTACATGTGTGTTAAAATTTATTTCAATAAAGGTTATAATGATTAAAGTCCCAAGCGCTTTGCAATGCAACACCACTCGACACTTGGGGGCTAATGCCTGCCAAAACAATTTTTTAAAATGCAAAATGGTTCTTCTATGTTTGAAGTCCCAAGTGTTTTACAAGTAACAATGCTTGGCACTTGGGGGCTAATGCATGATATTAATAAAGTTTTTTCATGTTGAGCCGGAGCACACTATTTGTTTGGACGGATTCAAGACAGTTATAAAGTCAAGTACCGGCTCATTCATGATAAAATGAGACGGCCCTTGGGGACTATAGGTGAAAGTTACGTTGGACTTAAGAAAAATCTAAGACAGAGCATCAACTTATATCATAAGTCTACGGATCATTCAGGTTCATCATAATCCGGAGACTTGGGGGCTGGCAGAACATATGTAAGTTAGTGAAAGCCAGTGAACATACCTCATATTTCAGTTACAATTGCTTCACCATCTCAATTTCCGAGGCACGGCTGGAATGCACATAATTGAGGTACCCAGACAGCATGTCACTAACGTTCAGGTGAATGTAGTGAGAGACGTCAAACCCCACTTTCTGCCTTTCCAGAGCCTCTTGTTTGGCAGAGTGCCTAGCCAATACAGTTGGATTGCCCGGCTCAACGAATCTGCTACCAGTGATTAGGACGTCATTGTCAGAAGACGCTGGCGGGTTAGCTGAGCTGGATGGCCCAACGGTGGATGGATTGAAAATGGTCTCATCAGCTGATGGCTCAGGAAGGTCGGGTTGAATGTTGGCAGCAGGTTCTTCTGGTGCTTCAGATTGTTCAGGAGCAGAAGTTAGTATTACTGGCTCAGGTGCAGGATCTTTCGGGTCTTCTGCCGGTTTAGTCACCTTGGCTTTCTTGGACTTTGCTTGACCGCTAAGAAAGATTTTATGAGACAGTTATTATAATGATGCAGTTTTAAAGATGCAGAAGAAAGATGATTTTCCTTACCCAGGGGCAGTCTTGAAAGCCGAAAATTGAGTTTGTGATGAGCCGCCAGAAGAGCGAGAAACCTCCTACAAAAGTAAAATAAAGTCAATAGTGTAAGGAAATAGATTCATTGATAAAAGCAAAAGACAAAAGCGAAAGAAACCTCATTCTGGCGTTTTTCAAGGAGTTTTTTGTAAACTGGAGGGCAGTTCATTGTCGTCATTAGTCAGGGCGTGACAGCAGCTCTCATGTTGCTGCTTTTTCAAAAGAAAATGAGGATCCAAATAAGCCAAAGGGTGTGAAAACCTTACTTTCTGGGTTACCAGTCGAGGTTTCGGTCTTGGCAAAGGTTTTGAGTCGGAGGAAATAGTTACCTCTTCTGCTGCCTGCCTGGCCCCCGTGTCGTCCTGGCAATAGTCAGTGTCAATAAGGTTGTTAAAAAATAGGCCAAGGGAGTCAATGGCTACCTCCGACTCAGAAACGTCATCCATCTGGAACATATCAGAAGCAGTCTTTTTCTTCTTGGACTTCCGGGTTGTCTTCCTGGCGGCTATGGCAGCGGCTCTAATCTTCTTGGCGGCTTCATGATCATATTTGGCCTTCCAGAAGTCAGATTTGGCCTATAGGCAAATAACAGGTTAAAAGTCATACAAGTAGTTAACTACTAAAGAAAAAAGGAGGTCAGGGTGGTTCACCTCTGGTGTCGGGTTAAGTTTGCACATCGTATTTTCCTTTCACGAGGATGGTTGACATTGCAACAATGTCCTCTTCAGTTAGTTGTACAGAACTATAACGCAGAGAGTCATCTGGACCTCCGCCATATTTATACATCAACTTGGATCAGCGGCTTAGAGGGATGACCCGCCATGCGATCCAGCAACGGATCTGGTCAACCCCAGTTAAGCTGTTTCGCAATAAGGCTTGAATCCTTTTGATAGATGGGATAAGCTTCTTGCGTTCAACAGCAGTAAGCTTGTCAGGGAGCACAAACTTAGAGTCAAGACGCTCCGCACGATAACCCGACAGTGGTTTTTCATCAGCCCACGACGTGTCTTGGCAATAGAACCAAGTTTGGTTCCAATCTTTGGGATGGCTTGGTAAGACTACTAAAGGAAAGACAGCACCCTGTCGGCGCTGAATCGAGATTCTGCCAAGTTCCAAGTTAGGGCCGTTGGTGCATTCATTCTTGCGGTTCAAATAAAAGTACTCTCTGAAGATATACCTCACAGAGAACTTGAAAATTGCAGATGTTGGATATAGAGTTGGGTCCAAGATCTTGTGGATGAAGCTTGAAAAAAATGCAGAACGTCTCTGAAGAATTTTGAGTCGGGTGGTGAAAAACCCCGATTCATGTGGTCAGTAAAGATGATAATTTCACCGTATTTCGGCTAAGGACGTTCTTTGTCCGGGTCAGGGGCATGATAAGACATAATGTTTTTCTCTGGCAAAAATCCAATGGTGACAAATTCCTTCAAGGTGTCCTCAATAACTGTGGAAGGAACCCAGTTGCAGACCATTGGCGCTTTTGACGACATGATGAAAAAAGGACAAACTGAAAAGAAAGTAATGTGCCAGTTCAAATTATTGGTGGAATTACATGTTAAATGATGATAGTAAAGATGAGTAATGGCGGCTTAAATAAGGGCTAATGATATATAAAGGTAAAATGAGCCGGCATGATAAGCCACCATAACTAAAGATGTTCAAAGGTTGTCTGAGTCAGAATTGGCTAAGTGTTGAGACAAACAAGTTTCACAAGTTGTTGCTATTATTTTGGATCAAGATGGTTCAAAAAAGGAAAATAAATCTAGACCTAAAAACCAGCACAAAGGAGTTCGTCAGTTCTAAAGAGGCCTTTGTACAGGAGAAAGGGATCTACTAGCATCTGAAATGGATGCAAAACAACTACCACATAGGTTCTATACTTCTTTTAGATCAAAGGAGGGTGCGGTGGAGAAACTGAAAGGAATCTGCGATGAACAGCGAAGAACACAAGAAAGAACTCGCAAACCCTAAATGCAGATCTAAGGTATGAGAAAGCAAGAACTTACAGACACAGATCTGCTACGGAGGGTCGTCGCCGTTTCTCTGGACAACTCAGGGTGATGCAGTGGCCGAGCTTAAGGACGACGATGAGCGCTGCGCGGCGGCGGCGGAGCTCGAGCGACAGAAGGGTTGCGAGAGAGGAAGAAGATGATGGAAAAGGGGAAGAATAAAAAAAGGCCAGTCATGCCTATTTATAAGGAGAAGACTGATAAGTGGGCGCGAAAAATGAGGAGACCAAAACATGGTTATCCAGCTACCCAGGCGCCTCGATTTTCGGAAAGGCATTAAAGATGAAGATCCGTTAAAACATGACGTGGTGGCGGGTTCCGAAAAATCCGGAGATGACGTCATGGCGGGTTACAAGGCTTTCGCAAAACAGTAATAGATGGATTTTTTTCTAAGTATTGAAGATTGACAAGAACAAAGTTCAAATCAAGCTGGGGCCTAATGTTGGGGATATGACTACCAGGTATGACCCGCCCAGGAGGGGCCGGGTCAATAAGCAATGGCGGGTTAACTAAAGGAAGCCCGAAGAGTATACAAGGTGATGGTTTATGATAAGGTTGTAGTAGGCCAAAGCCCAGAGGCGGCTTAAGGCCCATGAATATAAACCGCCATGTATGATAAGACTTGTAAAGTTAGGCATATAAAAGACGTCACCGAGCCGGACACGTTGTATGAGCCGGCCGGGACTCTGTAAGCCGCAGGGCGTCAACCCGTGTATATAAGGGCACGACCCGATGGCGGCTTAGGGAAAGTAACATCAAATTGAGAACCAGGCTTAGCGTTTCGCTCCCTGGTCATCGAAACCTAGCAATACCACATCAACTGGACTAGGCTTCACCTTCATCGTAAGGTGCCGAACCAATATAAACCTCTCATGTCCTTTGTCCGATTAACCCCTTTAAGCTTCCTAATAGCGATGGTTCCACAACTAAGTCCTTTCACTAGGACATCTGCCGTGACAATTCCACGACAACATGGGTGGGAGATTGAGTGACAAGGTGTGTGCGCGATAGAAGATACCCCGAGAGATATCGATATAGACATATAGATGGAAGGAGACAATACGTGTGTTCCTGATGGCTAGTGAGGGATAATCATACTTAGGGGGTGCTTGCACCTATGATGGAGTGATGGATTATGGTACTTATTAGGGGGGTGCATGTCACATAGAGAGAGAACAAGGGCGGAGAGTGTTGGATTGGTCTATATGTATAGCGCGAGCGAGACATGTGTATGTTGAAGGAAATATGCCCGAGAGGCAATAATAAAGTCATTATTTATTTCCTTATATCATGATAAATGTTTATTATTCATGCTAGAATTGTATTAACCGAAAACATGATACATGTGTGAATACATAGACAAACAGAGTGTCACTAGTATGCCTCTACTTGACTAGCTCGTTGATCAAAGATGGTTAAGTTTCCTAGCCATAGACAAAGAGTTGTCGTTTGATTAACGGGATCACATCATTAGGAGAATGATGTGATTGACTTGACCCATTCTGTTATCATAGCACTTGATCGTTTAGTTTGTTGCTATTGCTTTCTTCATGACTTATACATGTTCCTATGACTATGAGATTATGCAACTCCCGTTTACCGGAGGAACACTTTGTGTGCTACCAAACGTCACAACGTAACTGGGTGATTATAGAGGTGCTCTACAGGTGTCTCCGAAGGTACTTGTTGGGTTGGCGTATTTCGAGATTAGGATTTGTCACTCCGATTGTCGGACAGGTATCTCTGGGCCCACTCGGTAATGCACGTCACTATAAGCCTTGCAAGCATTGCAACTAATGAGTTAGTTGCGGGATGATGTGTTACGGAACGAGTAAAGAGACTTGTCGGTAACGAGAATGAACTAGGTATTGAGATACCGACGATCGAATCTCGGGCAAGTAACATACCGATGATAAAGGGAACAACGTATGTTGTTATGCGGTTTGACCGATAAAGATCTTCGTAGAATATGTAGGAGCCAATATGAGCATCCAGGTTCCACTATTGGTTATTGACCGGAGACGTGTCTCGGTCATGTCTACATAGTTCTCGAACCCGTAGGGTCCGCACGCTTAAAGTTCGATGACGGTTATATTATGAGTTTATGTGTTTTGATGTACCGAAGGAGTTCGGAGTCCCGGATGAGATCGGGGACATGACGAGGAGTCTTGAAATGGTTGAGACGTAAAGATCGATATATTGGACGACTATATTCGGACATCATAAAGGTTCCGAGTGATTCGGATATTTTCGGGAGTACCGGGGAGTTACGGGAATTCGTATTGGGCCTTAGTGGGCCATACGGGAAAGGAGAGAAAGGCCTCAAAGGGTGGCCGCACCCCTCCCCATGGGCTGGTTCGAATTGGACTAGGGAGGGGGGCGCCCCCTTCCTTCCTTCTCCTTTTCCCTTCCCTTTCCTTCCCTCCTACTCCTACTACATGGAAGGGCTCCTAGTTCTACTAGGAAAGGGGAAATCCTACTCCCGGTGGGAGTAGGATTCCCATAGGGCGCGCCATAGAGGGCCGGCCCTCCCACTCCTCCACTCCTTTATATACGGGGGCAGGGGCACCCCAAAGACACAACAATTGATATCTTGATCTCTTAGCCATGTGCGGTGCCCCCCTCCACCATAATCCACCTCGATCATATCGTAGCGGTGCTTAGGCGAAGCCCTGCGTCGGTAGAACATCATCATCGTCACCACGCCGTTGTGCTGACGAAACTCTCCCTCAACACTCGGATGGATCGGAGTTCGAGGGAGATCATTGAGTTGAACGTGTGCAGAACTCGGAGGTGCCGTGCGTTCGGTACTTGATCGGTCGGATCGTGAAGACGTACGACTACATCAACCGCGTTGTGCTAACACTTCCGCTTTCGGTCTACGAGAGTATGTGGACACACTCTCCCCTCTCGTTGCTATGCATCACCATGATCTTGCGTGTGCGTAGGAATTTTTTTGAAATTACTACGTTCCCCAACATATGTGTGAACCAGGGAGATATAAAGTTTGAGAGAGATTGAGGAGCCCCGATAAGGCTGAGTGGTGCATCAGATAGCTGAGAGGGGGAAAGAGATATTCCATCCGCTCGATAATGTAGTGCATGTAATTTTTTTAGAAGTCAAACTTTGGAAACTTTGATCAGGTTTACACAAGTGTTATTTATATCTTCAATACCAAAGATACATCATACGAAACTATATCTCATGCTGAATCTAATGGTATATGTTTGCCCTTCCAGATGTAATTGTTTTTCTCCACGTACATGGTCAAACTTTGTGATGTTTGACTTTTCAATAAATCAATATGCTATGGACCGAGGAGAGTGCCTAAATCGAGAGGGATCAAGTGCGTGTGAAGGAGAATGAGTAAGTGTGCAAAAAGAGTATGTGTGTGAAAGAAAAAGTGACAACAAACGATAAATTAGAGAGAGTGTGTTTTTTCGTTTCTTAGGCGAACATATCACGCATGCATCTCCAAGATAGAAAAGCGAGGCGAGGATATACACGAAGATAGCTATAGTGTGTGATTGTTTGCAACGGAGAGAGACACCCCTATAGCACATGTCCAATAGAGGTCTGGCCAACAAGGAACAAAGGTCGAGAGGGACACATGGAGAACATGGACGCATGGGGAGAGCGAGAGGGTGTGTTTGTGATAGAGAGACCCCTTCGAGATCGTGAGGGGACTATACGGGTGGGAGATCGAGGGAGGTGCGTGCGCGATAGAAAGATGCCCCGAGAGAAATCGAGATAGACCATGCACATGTTTGTCATGGAGACTAAGATTAGCTAGTCATATACATATAGGGGGACTGCGTGTGCCTACAATTGAGTGAGAGACCATCATACTTGGCTAGCTAGGCATGAGATTGTGTGTGTGCGTGTGAAATGGGGAGAGAACGAGGGAGAGAGATAGAGTTTTAGATAGGCCTATCGAGTGCGAGTGAGATATGCATGTGTATGTGTGACCCTGTTAGATGAGAGTTTGAGAGAGGGGGGGAAGAGCTCCGAGACGACAGGGTGGTGCATGAGAGAGTTACGGGAAATGAGCCAAGGAATTTGTGTGCGTACGATGAGTGCACCCAAGATATCTAGCTTGGACTAGAGAATCATACATAGTGTGCAAGAGAGACCTATAGATGGAGTATATATGCATGCGAACTAGAAAGACCCCCCCCCCACGCGCACACACAAAGAGAGAGAGAGAGATGGAGAGAGAAAGAGAGGGGACCAACAAGGTTTTTGTGTTGGATGTGTGCGACAGAATTGAAGATTGTCGGCGAGAGAGAGAGAGAGAGAGAGAGAGAGAGAGAGCAGGAGTCCGGGAGAGGGGGAGGTCGCGTTTTATGCATCAAAGACTGATATAAACCATGTTTCGATATAAACTTGCATTCAAATATTTAAATTGGAGAACATGTTGTCTGCAATCCACACATGAACGTATATATGCGTATATCAAACAAGTTCATTAATTTGACTTTCAACATGTTCACGGAGTACTATAATACTGTACAACATGCTATTCGATTGAGGTGTTCAATTTTGGATTTAGTTCACTATTTTGACCTGGTGAACGAGCTATTTCATTGAATCGAGATATTTCATTTTGGGTTTGATTCCCGTTTTGAGTGGGTCAACTATTTGTCATATAGTAAATCGCTAGCAACAAGCATGTAAAAACACATTACTCCCGAGCATCATCTCTCCATCTAAAAAAACAAGTGGCAAGCTAATATTTCTAAATTTGATTCGAATCGACTTGGTAAGGTAGATGTGGATGCTTGTTCTCCCAAATTTTGAACAAACCATTAAACATCCTCTGCTCGGTGGAATTCGCCCGAGCAAATAAATGGGAGACACGAAATTACTGTCCTATATGGGAGACGCATTAATTGGCCCGTTGTGCATCGAGGGTAGGTTCGTAACATCATCCAAGCGTGCCTTCTCCTAGGCCGAAATGACATGTGCCGAATAATTCATAAACCATGGTCGGCAAAACACGCTCTCCTCGCCCGAAATAGCTTGCGCCCACTATTTCAAAACACGCTCTCCTCGCGCGAAATCGCTCGCGCCCACTATATTTCAAAACACGCCCTCCTCGCCCGAAATCGCTCCCGCCCACTATTTGGGGAGAAGCAAAGTTACTCTACTATCCCCGACCCTCAGTACACAAACCCAAGCCGAGAAGCCTTAAGGCAGGGGTAGAACTGTAACTCCCCCTCACATTTCAGACAAATGCGTCCGTAAAACATGGTTCCACTCCCCTCCCAATTCCCCCCATTCATACCTCGTGGGCGCCAAATCACCTTCTCCCTAGAAGCTCCCTTCTCCCGATCCGCAAAACCTTAGCCCCTCCTCCATGGCACCCCCACCGCACCAATTTCACAGCCGCCCTCCTCCCTAATGCCGGAGACACTGTCCATTTGCCATCATGCACTGGGCCATGTGCCTCTTACTCCGTGCTGTTGGAGCTTCCTCGACGACGGCCGCGTGAACCTTACCGGAGCTGATTCACCCCCATCGTTGTTCACGGCACCGGAGCGGCTCCAACTTCGGATCCGTCCAGAGTCCCTGCGCTGCTTCCCCGTAGCCATCGACCGTCGCGACATCTCTGTTTCCCTACCGCCGGTGGCCACCGCAACCGCGCCGGCCTCACCAACTCGGCAGCTGGACCTGCCTACTTCACCATGCCACCAGATAGGTCGCACCCTCATCTCAAATCACTTTATTTAGGCGGTAGTTGTCTGAATTTTTATTCTGGGCCAATCGATTCCCAATGGGAAGCGGCACCTCTTAAGGCGGCGGAGCTCCTAGGCTACCGGTTGGCTGGTGTCTAACGTAAGGGTGCGAGGTCGCAAGTTCGCCGCGGAAGTAGCACTTAGATGGCTATCTTAGAGTTGCGTGGGTTCAAGGTACTGCCGCCGCCAGATCTGGATGATGGGGAGTCTTTGTAGATTGGCCTGAGGGCGGCGCAACCATGGCAGTGCGGTGGGGCGTGGAGCGGGGTTTTGGCCGGGGCCACGGACGGCGGAGGCAAGCTGCTCTGCCGTTGGTCGCTGGCTCTTCGGGGAAGATTCCTAACAGTGTCAGCCGGAAGGCACAAGACGGCCATCAAGCCATCCGGCGTAGATCGGACAATACCAAAATAAAATAAAATCGTGTGACCCCAATTTAGTCTCAGTCAACAGACATGTGACCACCCTCGTACCTTGTTGTTGATCTCTTAGTGGATTTCTTCAGATCAAAGAGATGTGTCATTCTTAACATTATGTGTTATCTGCATCTTCAGCCACACCGTCTTCCAACTCACCACAGCTGCTCCAACAAGGGAAGCATACACCAGAATGGAGCTATAGTCCTCAGTCAACAGTTCGCTGCATCGAATGTGCGTGCCCGACATGGACAGCCACAACAACTGCAGGGTCATCGACAAGTCAGCACATGGTGCTCACTCCTATGGATGGCGGCCAGATAGGTTGTACCCTCATCTTACTTGTGTGCAACATTTATGGTTTTGTTATTCATCTAAGCATGGAAAATAGATTATCACATTTCACTGTATATTCATGCTAATCTCTTACGGGTCTTGTCCAGGAGTTAACGTTGTTCCATAGTTCAGCTAAGATACTTGTTCTTTTGGTAACGCTGTTCCATAGTTATCATCCATTAGCCAATGCTATCCCACAGGCTGGTGATTATAGTATTATACCACTTCTAGTATTACCTATGTTGTTCTTTAATACTTTTGTGTGCCATCTAGTTAATCTCGAGTACAAACAATACATATTTTGTAGCTTTCATCTATGTTCTCCCTTTAGTTTTTGAGACCTGTTGCGGCTAGTTAACACCAGTCCTACTATTTATGTCGTCTCCTACAGGCACTAATTACATAAATCTAACTACTAGTTGTCTTCCATGCATGTCAGATATAATTGCACACACCGATATATCCACAAGAACCTCACCGAGCAATGTAAAGGCCAATAAACTTGATGTCAATGATACCCAATATGATGGAACATGTAAAGGCAGTTCTTCAGAAGACTCTTGCAGAAAGATGTTGAATCCTCTTCACCCCACAAGGTCCTTGCTCTAACTTGGCCCGTGATATGGGTACAACATGCATATAATGTTCTGGAGTGTATCTACTCTGTTGCAATGTCAGTGCTATTGGGGATATTACTATCAGCTAAAACCCGCCCAGGAGGGGCCGGGTCAGCCTTAATGGTGCGTTACGTAAGAAGCCCAATATACAGTCAAGATGATAGTTTATTGGTATATATAGAAAGCCCAAAGGCCTCGGGCCGGCATAAGGCCCGTTATTGTAAACCGCCATATGGGAGGAAAGACTTGTAAAGAAAGTCACCGAAACGGACACGATTATGAGCTGGCCGGGATTCTGTAAGCCACCAGGCGTCAACCGGTGTATATAAGGGGACGACCCAGTGGCGACTTACAGGAGAGAGACAATGAAGTCGATCACCAGGCCGGCGAGTTGAGCCTCTTGGAGATCGAAACCTCAGCAATACCAATCCCAACTAGACGTAGGCATTTACCTTCATCGTAAGGGGCCGAACTAGTATAAAATCATCTCTCATGTCCTTTGTCCTGATTAACCCCTTTAAGCTTCCTAGTGCGATGGCCCTACGACTAAGTCCTTGGTCTAGGACATCTGCCGTGACAATTTCACGACAGTTGGCGCCCACCGTGGGGCCAGCGCACGGTGGATTTGAGTTCTTGAAGGGCAACTTCGAAGGACTCAAGGGATATGCTGTGGGCCGGATGACCAAGAGTCATCGCGGCAAGATCTACATCGACGACGAAGGCTGGGGCCCCGAGGCCGACTCAATCGAGTATGGGTACCGGGCCCCTTTCGGCGGAATTCACGTCTTCATCGGCCAGATCGGCTAGTCAGGCCCTGGGCCGGATGTCCACACCGACCTCATCGAAACGGCTCAGCGCGCCGGGTCTGCCCGTGTTCAATCTGTCATGAAGCATGCCTTCGTAGGCTGCATCCATGGTGGTGAATACTCTGAAGGATTGATGGAGGGTGGAGAGACGGCCATCTGCTCTGATACTGCATCATCAACAGGTGAGACGGACTCGTTGTACCAACTGCAAGAAGGCGTGCTCGGGGGCTGTTCCGATGGCAGCAGTATTCCGGACCCCCTTGAGCCACCGAATTGGGCCAGAGTCTTCATGGCAGGTACACAGTGAAAGTGCAACTATCCCTAGGTGGTTATGGTAATTCATAACAACATATAGCTCATTGAGCTAATGCTATTCCAAGATGATCATTTTAGGAAAGCTCAATGATTGGCATGGCATGGATGGTGAAAGTGGAACCCTCAAAATGCTAAGGACAAAGGATTGGCTCTAGCTCATATGCTCAAGACTCTTCTTTTTACATTTTAGTGGTCCAAGATCACATTGAGTCCATAGGAAAAGCCAATACTATCAAGGAGGGATGAGGTGTTGCTTAATGAGCCTCCTGCTTCATGTGCTTAATGATATGCTCCAAAATCCTCAGCTACTTTCCCATATCCACATTTGACCTAAACCCAAAGCCAAACTCGGCCCTACCGATTCTTTCAACCCGGCGCCACCGAGTTTCACTTGTCATAGCCATTGCCAAACCCTAAGCAAATCGGTTCTACCGATAGGGATCTCGGTCTCACCGAGATGGGATTGCAATTTCTCTGTTTCCTTTTCAAAACTTTTTGGTCTCACCGAATGAGCGGATCGGTCCCACCGAGATTGCAATGTAAACTCACTGTTTCCTTTTCGTAACATTTCGGTCTCACCAAGATTGTGGAGTTGAACCAAGGAGTTTGTAAGGGCAAGTAGATCGCCTACTTCATGAAGATCTACCGCTAGTGAGGCAAGTCCTTCGTGGGCGATGGCCATGGTGGGATAGACAAGGTTGCTTCTTCGTGGACCCTTCATGGGTGGAGCCCTCCGTGGACTCGCGCAACCGTTACCCTTCGTGGATTGAAGTCTCCATCAACATGGATGTAGTATAGCACCACCTATCGGAACCACGGAAAAAACATCCATGTCTCCAATTGCGTTTGAATTCTCCAAACCCTTCCCTTTACATTCTTGCAAGTTGCATGCTTTACTTTCCGCTGCCAATATACTGTTTGCATGCTTGCTTGAATTGTGTGATGATTGCTTGACTTGTCCTAAAATAGCTAAAATCTGACAAGAACTAAAATTGGGAAAAGGTTAAGTTTTTATTTGGTCAAGTAGTCTAATCACCCCCTCTAGACATACTTTCGATCCTACAAGTGGTATCAGAGCTTTGGTCTCCATTTGCTTTGATTTCCATAGCTTTTGGTGGTCATAGCCTTGGTTTCAAAACCTAGGAGAGTATGGCGTCTAGCGAGGGAAATTATCACCATAGAGGTCCTTACTTTGATGGTACTAATTTTGCTAGTTGGAAGCATAAAATGAAAATGCATATTCTTGGACATAACTCCGCCATTTGGGCTATTGTGTGTGTTGGTTTGCAAGGTGACTTCTTTGATGGGAGAGAACCAAACCGTGAAGCTACCGCGGATGAGTTGAAGATGTTGGAATACAATGCTCAAGCTTGTGATATTCTCTTCAACGGATTGTGCCCCGAAGAATTCAACAAAATCAGCCGTCTTGAGAATGCAAAGGAAATTTGGGACACTTTGATTGATATGCACGAAGGTACCGACTCCGTCAAGGAATCTAAATTGGATGTGCTTCAAAGTCAACTTGACAAGTTCAAAATGAAGGATGGTGAAGGTGTCGCTGAAATGTACTCTAGGCTTGCTCTCATCACAAATGGGATTGCTGGCTTAGGAAGTGAAGAGATGACCGATAGATTCATCATCAAGAAGATTCTAAGAGCCTTGGATGGAAAATATGATACCGTGTGCACATTGATCCAAATGATGCCCAATTACAAAGATCTCAAGCCAACGGAGGTAATTGGAAGAATTGTTGCTCATGAGATGTCACTTAAGGATAAAGAGGAACTTCACAACAAATCAAGTGGTGCCTACAAAGACTCATGTGAAGCCCCTACATCATCAAGTGAGAAACAAAACTTCAATGAAGAATTGAGCTTAATGGTGAAAAACTTCAACAAGTTCTACAAGAGTAGAAGCAAAGATAGAAGCTCCAAGTCAAGGTCCTACAATGACAAAAGATCTTCTAGTCGAGAGCAAAATTGCTACAATCGTGGAAGACCCGGACACTATTCCAATTAGTGTACGGCTCCCTACAAGAGAAGAGAAGACTCTCCAAAAAGAAGAAGCAAAAGAGAAGAATGACCACCAAGAGAGAGAAGGAGTAGAGATGATCGTTATGAACGAAGACACTCACGGAGAAGCAAGGATTCGGAAAGGAAGGAAAAATCATCAAGGAGCTACACAAAACGAAGACATTAGGCTCATGTTGGTGAATGGGTATCCGGCTCCGACTCCGACAACCACTCTGAGAGAAGTTATCATTCCGATTCCGAATATACTCAAGATGAAGGTGTTGCCGGTCTAGCACTTGTGTCAACCAACTCCTACCGTATATTTGACTCACCAAATGAAGGAATTGGAAGATGCTTCATGGCCAAAGGTCCTAAGGTAACACACCCCGAGTATGTTGATTTTAATAGTGATGAAGATGACTTGTTAGGTGATGATGATTTACTTGTTGACAACTCTAGTGATGAATACTATGATGAAACGTCAATTAATCATGCTAATCAAGATAAAATGAATGACAATGATAAGGAGAAGATTGAGGCTCTAACTAAAGAACTAAACACTCTTAAGTTAGCTCATGAAACTATCTTCGAAGATCATCGAGAACTTTTAAGAGCTCATGAGAAGTTACGCTTTGAAAAGCTCAATCTTGAGCAAGAGCATGAGTTTTTAAAGGCAATCAATGATGATCTCCGCAAGAAAAGTTCTTCTTACATTGCCAAGCGTTTACTCTTATCCACTTACATGCCTCAAGTCAAGTCTAGTAACAAGGACAAGAAAGATTCTTCCTCTAGTAGTAACAATGATCATGCTAAATCTAATATTGTTGCTTCTAGTAGTTCTCTTGATTCCACTAATGATTCTCTTAGCCAAGTTACACTTGAGCAAGAAAATAGCTTATTGAAGGGAATTATAGAGAAAGGAGTGTACAAAAGCCTTGCCGAGAGTAAGCAATTCGAGGAAATTGTGCGCAAGCAGGGAAGGCACCGGAAGAATCAAGGTGTTGGTTTTGAACGAAAGTTCAATGCCAATGGAGTTGAGTGGGAAGAAGATCAATACCCCAAGACAAAGTTTGTTCCTCAACAAGAGAAGTATGATCCTACTTCCTTCAAGGGGACACAAGTTCAAGATGATCTTCCACCACAAGACTACAAGCAAAAAGGCAAGGACAAGCTTCAAGAGGAAATTGATGCATTTGAAGAAGCTCCTAAGACCTTAGTCAAGTGGATTCCCAAGACCACTTCAAGTTCCACTTCATCAAGTACGACTACAACTCCAAGGATTCCCATCAAGATGGTGTGGATCCAAAAGAAGAAGAACTAGAGAGTTCTTGAGGGTGACTCCGCCAACATACTTCACTCTTATCATTTTGGCAAGAACAAGTGAAATCAACTTCCACATCTTGCACTAGTTCAAGGAGTCACAAACCCTCTTGTTGGTAAGACAAGGGACAAGGTAACCTAAAAGTTTCATGGACATCATCTTGTGTGTGCATCACTCTATGTCTATGGATATCCTTGTTTGTTCCTTGTGGGACTAACCCATGTAGGTATTGAAAGTGCAATTCACTCAAATGGATAGCTCCAAGTGATCTACATCAACATTGAGCATCCACATCTTCAACATCTACATGAAGTCATCATCGACAAAACCCAAGGTTAGTTCATCCCTCTTAGGGGGGATATCACATCTAGGGGGAGCTTTACTCTAAGACTTGAGCTAAAGCAACTCTAAAGATGTGAACACAACAATGCTTTATGTAAAAGTGGTAACCCCACTTGAGCTTAAACGATGAGTATGACCTATGATCAAGTGTTCTCACTTGACTCCTAAGTCAATACACTCATATATAGATGACCTAGTCATCGCCAATTGCTTGATAGATGCTAGAATTGGTTGTGCATGCTTTGTCACATATTTCAATTGCCATTTTATTGTGTGAGCATGTTGGTTGCATATTTTACTCATTCGAGGACATCCACTTGTTGTTTTGATTGTTTGGTTTTATTTCCTTTTGCCAAGTGGATGGACAAGAATGCCTAAGAACCTCCTCTAGCTATTTATGCTTTTCTCGTCTCAAACTCTATTCATGCTACATCACAAAATTTGATTAAGTCAGATTCGAACCACTCTGTGTGAGGAGCACTCGGAGTCCCCGATTCGTCATAGACTTAAACTTCCAAAACCTCTTTGTGATTCTTGGTCTGACCGATATCCTAGTTTCGGTCCTACCGAGATCATTAAGTTGATCTGAATTTTCGATCTCGGTGCAACCGATTTGAACCATTCGGTCACACCGAGTTGCAATAACTGTATACAGTTTTGCATCTCGGTGCCACCGAGTTGTTCCACTCGGTCACACCGATAGGGTCGGGCTATATATAGGCACGGGCAAAAATTTGGAAATTTCTCTGAACCCCTTCGCCCGCGCGATAGCTCGCTCTGCCAACGTGGTCTCCGGATCGTCTCCTCGCCGCCAGCCGCCTCCAGTCGCTGGTCTCCATCGCCGTCAACGGAATTCAACCCCGCCGTTGCCGCCGTAGCGAGTCTCCGCCGAACTAGGGTATGGACTCGATCTTGGTGCTATCACCAATCTGATTCCTAGCACATTGTGATCTTATTGTTTCTAGCCACGATTGAAACACTCCTATCCAGTCAATGCGTTCATAGAATAGGATTGATTCGAAAACTTTAGGGTTAGATTTCCGCCGAAACCATCTCGGACCCACCGAGTTGAAAAACTCGGTCCCACTGATTTGGCTCATGCCATTGCACAAGTGAGACTCGGTCTGACCAAGAATTACTAATTGATGTGACCGATTTTGGAACTTTGTGAAACCCTAGCAGTCTCGGTGCCACCGAACTGTGACTCGGTCTGACTGAGTTCACTAGTTTAGGTTCCAAAACTGCTTCGGTATCACCGAGTTTAAAAATTGGTAGATCCGAAATGATTTCTATGGGAAACTAAAACTAAGATTTTGAATCATTCTTTTGCAAATATCTCTGCATTTTGTGATGCTCATCCACTCTACCTCATCTATAAACTGTTCACAGGGTCAGCAGTCAGCTTGTTCATCATGTCAGATCAGAGTGATAGCCAAAACCTGTCAGAGCAGCAAGTGCACATGAGTGAGGGCACTAGTCCCTCCAGTTCCTCAAATGAAGGCAGCAGGAGCACTCCTAGTAACTTGCCAAAACCTGCCACCAGACAAAGGAAGAAAAGAACCTCAGAATCAGAGGATGAGGACTATGTGGCAGAAGAAGAAGCCACTTCCAAGAAAGTGGTTAAGAAGGAATATAGCACTGCTGCTGCCACCAAGCCAGGCATGAAGCAAAAGGTTCCTGCAAAGAGAATTCCAATGTCTAAGGCCAGAGCATCTACTCAAGTCCCTTTGGGATCTGAACCCAAAGAGCCTGCTGCAGAAGGGAAGAAGAGGAAGGAGAGGATCAAAAAGACCACTGCTAGAGTGCTTGGGAGATCCTCAATCATGAGAGATTCTGAAGAGGAAGAGGAAGAAGAGGTTGCTGCACCAGCACCCAAGGCACAAAAGCTGATGGGTGATGCTATAAGATCAGGGGCTACTGCATCCAAGCCCAAGGAAGCACCCAAGGTTGCATCAAAGGCCAAGACAGCTCCAAAGAGGAACACAAGGAGCATACCAGCTGCTGAAAAGAACAAGGCCCCAGTGCCTAACACTGCAGAAGAAGAGGAAGGCCAAGTTCTCAGGAAGCTAAAGCCCAAGATCCCAGACCACAATGATGCTCATCCTGTGGCTGGGGACATGAAGATCAGAAGAGACTCAGGGCCGAGAAAGTGGAGAGCAGAAGATCCATATGCTACAAGAAGAAGAACTGATGTTGACTATAGGTTCCACACTAAGGAACAACAGGACTTCTATGAGACAGTCTTGTTGGATAAGAAGCCCATTGTTTGTGACATGAGATAGGTAGATTGGCAATTCATCAAGGACAATGAAGAGCACTACCCTGGAGTGCAAGACAGCTTCAAGGCTTGAGTAGCTGACTTTGTTGGGCAGAAGCTCACAAAGTGGAATGAAGAGCTGATCATGCAGTTCTACTCCACAGCACACTTCTATCCAGATGGAAGGACTATGTGCATGTCTGAAGGTACGAGGTACCAATCAACAGTTGCTGAGTGGGCACAGCTCATCAATGCCCCAGAGGAGCATGAGGATGACTTAGACATATATGCCAAGAAGAAGATGGACCACAACTCTATGTCCAACATGTACAAGGAAATTCCAAACAAGGCACTTGATACTTTCAAGTTTGGGTCTGTACATTATCTTCTGTCAGGGTTGCCAACTATCAATTGGATTTTGAGGCACACTCTATTGCCCAAGTCAGGTGATTACAAGATGAGCAGAGGCCATGCAATCAACTTGCTTCATATCTTTGATGTGCCATAGAAATTCAAAGTCATGAGCCTCATGGTAGAGACCATCAAAAGAACTGCAGTAGATCAGAAGAGGAGCTGTGGTTATGCCCCTCAGATCCAGGAGCTAATTAACTCCAAGATGGGCACATGCATATACCTATTGGACAAGGAACATTTGCCTATTCATCCAGATTTTGAAGATAATGAAGTTGTGATGAACAAGGATGATCCATCATCAGTTCATGCTCAAGCACAGAAGGAGAAGGCAAGGAAGGAGAAAGCTGCCAAGATGCCAACTCAAGAGGAGGCATCTGAGTATTTCCTGAAAAACAAGCAAGAGCAACTTAGTTACTTGATTGCTTCCACACTGAGCATTGAGAAAGGACTGGCCACCCTCACTCAGAATCAGGTGAGCTTAGAGAGGATCATAGAACAAAAGTTCTATGACATGGATGTCAAAGTAACAGAGATTCTGTCTGCAGTGGAGCAACTTCAAGATGACATGCAGGAGAGGAGAGGGAAGACTACAACTAATGCATTTGCCAGAGTGCCACGAGCTCAAAAGTCGACTGCAGTGCTAGTTCCTGACACCAGAGCCACCACCTCAGCTCCAGCCACAGCACTAGCCCAACCAGCTCTAGCATCTACTTCAGCTCCAGCTCCAACCACGTCTATAGAAGCCTTCGTCCTTGGAGTGATCCAGACTCCACCACCACCAGAAGATCAAGCCTGAGAGTCGATCTAGCACTATGCATTTTCTAGGAACTTTTTGGTAACTTGTTGCCAAAGGGGGAGAAAAATGTATAGATCATAGGCTTTGAGAGAGAGAGAGAGTGTTGCCTTTATTCTCTCTTGCTTTATTTGGTAGTGTTGCCTTTATTCTCTCTTGCTTTATTTGGTGTTTCTTTTTCAAACTTTGTTTGCTTTTGGTTGAGATACTTTGATATGCTTGTGAGACATTGATGATCATGTGTTTGATCATAAACTACACTTATGCATGCTTGATATATCTTATCTATCTTATGTGATCATTCACTTTCTCTGGTGATGAGTGCATGCATTTCATTCTTATCTTTTTGAGCGCTCCACCAAGATGTATGTGACATGGAAGAGTAACCCATGACTCTAACTCTTTGTGCATTTGCAGTCCAAAGCAAATTTTAAATATGCACAAATTTAGGGGGAGCTCTTACTTATCACATACTTCTCAAAGCAACGATATATTTCATTCTTATTATTATTTGTCGAAGCTTTGATCTATATGTTGTTATCAATTACCAAAAAGGGGGAGATTGAAAGTGCAACTATCCTTAGGTGGTTTTGGTAATTCATAACAACATATAGCTCATTGAGCTAATGCTATTCCAAGATGATCATTTCAGGAAAGCTCAATGATTGGCATGGCATGGATAGTGAAAGTGGAACCCTCAAAATGCTAAGGACAAAGGATTGGCTCTAGCTCTGTCGAGGAACTAATCCACGAGCACCTATGGGACCGGTGGACCGAGCCCCTTTCGGTTCGGCAGGAGGGGCGGAGATCGCATGAAGAGCAGATCAAGGCAAGACACACAAGCAGTTTACCCAGGTTCGGGCCGCACGGATGCGTAAAACCCTACTCCTGCTTTGTGGTTTGTATCGAGTTCTTGCTCGGGAGCGCTGAGTGCTACAGTACACGCCAGCAGCTAACGAGACCGAGCGTGAGTGTTCTCTCCTTCCAATGCTCTCCCCCCCTCTACGTTGCGCATGGGCCTCCTTTTATATGCTCAAGGGGTCACCGACAGGTGGCAACGTAGACAAGGGTAAAAATGGAAAGATGTTGCAGTTGGTACAGCTACCTGCTACAGTGTATCATACCTAACCCTAACGGCAGGGGACAAGGGCATTGAATGCCCGTCCGCGTCGCCCAAATAGTGCAAAAGGGACCGTCAGGGACGCCACCGCTCACCACGATGGCAATCTTGTCAGCGCCGCTTGCCACCGCGCACCGCTGGCTGCACAGCCTCCCGCCACGTACGCCTGGAAGGGTCCCAGAGTGAAACGTTGGCGGATGTGCTGGAGCGCGGGTACAGAGTGGTGGCTTGCCGCGGCAAGCGCCTTGCCGCGGTCGTTGTCTTGTCGCGTCCGGGAGCTTGTCGCTCACCGGGCCTTGCCGGGACGCGTGGCGTGTCGCGGCAAGTTCCTTGAGATGCCTTGGTCGGCCTTCCCGGCAAGCTCCTCTTGCCGGGGTCTTGTCTCCTTGGCTTGGATACTTTGTTCTTAAATGGCTCCAAAGGAACCACGGAGGACCTTGGCGGTCACCCGGCAAGCCTTGCCGCGGGACGCTGCGACTGCCCGTGCACAAGTTCGGGATACTAGGGTACCCCTACTCTAGTACACCGACAGGAGCCCCCGGGCCTGGGCCATACACGGTGCCGAGCGCTGTTGGGCCAGGCCCAAAACAGGGCACGGACACCCGCGGCCTGGGTTACGCCGTATCTCTCCCCGTATCCACCGCGCCCTCCCCGAACGGCACGTGTTGAATGCGGCGTCGTGGGAGTGATCGTGGGTGGTTTCTTTATTCAGAAAGGCGGAACGTCCGCCCCCTCCCTCTTTATAAGCAGGGGAAACAAGGGTAGTGCGCCCATTCGCCGGTTGCTATACCAATCTCGGAAACCTCCGCCGCTCCTCCGTCTTCCCAAAGCTGAAAGAGAGCAGCGCCCTGCCCCCCATCGCCACCAGCACCACCAACGCCGTCGACCTCCTCCACCACTTCCGCCATGGCTCCGAAAGCCGACAAGGGGAAGGTTGTGAAGTCGACCGAGGCGCAGCGGCTTGCGGCGCTGCGAAAGGAGCGGGCAATCTCCCCCCCCCCCAAGCTCGCCGCGAGGGAGCTGAGGGAGTACTACTACCTCTTCTGGTCGACGGAGACGCGAGCGCATCCGTGCACGAAGGTACTTCCCGCCGCCGCTTGGAAAATGGCTCCAAATGGATATCCTTTCTTCGCCGTGTTCTTCTACTGCGGGCTCTGCCCACCTTTCTCGGAGTTTTTCTGCGATATTATGAACACCTATGGGTTCTGCCTCCTTGACTTCACCCCCAATGCTGTTCTGACCATGGCAGTTTTCGCACATCTCTGTGAAAACTTTGTCGGAGTCTATCCAAATGTAGCCCTTTTTCGCCACTTCTTTATGCCCCGAGTAGAGAAAGGAGAGCCTTTATCCGGCGGAATCGCCTGGATCTCGAGGGCCGGCAAGAAGGACGCTTATCTAGAGGGAGAGTTCCGCGGCAAGTGGGAGGAATGGAGGGCAGACTGGTGCTGGATTGTCGAGGAGAACCCGCAGCCGTTTACCGCCCGGCGCCAAGCCCCAGCAGCACGCGGCAGCGATTGGAGCAACGTGGCCCCGGAAGACGATAGGCTGAAGATTGCCGTCACCCGGATCCAACACCTCAGGCTTGCCGGGCTTACTGTAGGCGCTGTTGGCGCAGATTTTCTTCGCCGCCGCATCGCCCCCCTGCAGGAACGGAGGAGACCCGCCTGGGAATTCAAGAATGCGGCGGATATCATGAGGCTGCGTCCGGGCCTCAACTTCAACTTCACTGTTCTAGAGCTCAACGCGATGCTCCAGGAGCTGTTCAAGTACGACCCTGAACATCCCGAAGTGTTCAGGTTGCCGAAGGGTGTCGTTCCGCTGTGCAACAACTCCGCGCTCGACCGCCTCCGTGCAATGATGCCGCTGTGCGATTCGCATGGAATTGTCCCAACTTGGCAAGAGCCTGCAGACGACGTCGTGCAGGAGTTCTTTGACGGCTTGGTAGAAGTGCCGGTCCGCCCCGACGAAAAGAAAGGCCTCACTCGCGACACCACCGATGCGGAGATGAAATGCATCGCCACCAGGCTGGAAGAGGCGGCGGCAGCCGCAGCCGCGGGCGAGTTTGGATTCACCGTGGAGGAGGTAGAGGTAGCAGAGGCGGCAAGCCGTACTGAGCGAGAGGAGCTTGCCGGCGAGGAAAAGCTTGCCGGGCGTGACGTCGAGTCGAGCGAGCCCGCTGAGGATACGAGCGGCTCGTTGGAGATCAACTCCTCTTCCTCCTCATCCTCAGGTAGCTCGCCGCAAGCAGAGCCCCCAGCTCCACCAAGAAGGCGTCTCCGCAAGGCCGGGGACGTAGCGGGGCGGCGGGCGAGTCGACAGTCGCCGCACCGCGCGACACGCTCTACCGCGGCAAGCACTGTTGCCGCGGGAGCACCTCACGCTGCTGCGGCAACTGGAGTGGGGTCCACCCGGACCACCGCTTCTGCTCCTGCCGCATCTCACACCGCGGCGGCAGCCGGAGCAGGGTCGTCTCAGACCACCGCCACAGTTCCCACCAAGCGGCCAAGGGAACCTACTCCTCCGCCTCCTCGCGCTAGACGTGAGCCGGACTTTGACTTCTCCGCGTTCAGCTCCGACGAGGAAGAAGAAGAGTAAGATTCTCTTGTTGTACTTGCAGTTCTTCAATTCTTGCTGTTTTGTCTTGTATCCCATTTGCTTTACTCTCAACTTATTCCTTTTTAGGACTCTGGCCCAGAGAGCAGCGAAGAGAGCCAAGGCCCCGGTGATTATCATCGAGGATGATCCCACCGCAACAGCAGGGGGTGCGTCTGAGACAACCTTGCCGGACCCGGCAACTGTTCTCCAGAGTAGCCCCCAGCGTAAGTATATGGCTTGCTTTCCGCTGTTAGGCGCACATGGATACTCTTTCTTTGCTAACATCTGACTGTTGGTTTGTGTAGGAGCAGAGCAGCCCCACCAGGAGCGCCCGGAGGCCGCCCCCGAAATGCCAAGGGAGAGTTCAACGGCAAGGGAGAGTTCTCTGGCAAGGGAGAAGTCTCCGGCAAGGGAGAGTTCTCCGGCGAGGGACAGCACCAGCAGCCCCCCGGCGGCGGAGACCACGACTGCAGAAGCCGGCACAGGTAATCCTCTCGCTTCAAAACTTCCCTTGGGTTCTTCTTCTTTTGATCTTCTTTTTTGGATATTTGCTTGACTCTTCTCCCTTTTTCGGCCGTCAGACCCATCTGCTGCGGAGCCGATGGAGACCGAGGTTGCCGCCGACGACGCCGCTGCCACCGAAGAAGCAGCCGGCACTGATGATCCCACCGGCGCAGTGGCCGCCAAAGCTGCCGCCGCAGAAGCAGGCGGGGGGTCTGGCGATCGCACTGACGGCCCTAAGGCTGCAGGAGCGCCATGCGCTACGCCGACCGCTGATCCCTCCGCCGCTGCCGCAGCGTCAGGCTCCGGAGAGCCCCAGCCAGGCGTCTACTTGAAGGCCGGCGACGGCGTCTTCATCAACCTCCCCTGGGCATCAAGCTCCAGGGCATCGGTCGAAGGAGAGAGCTTCGACGGAGAGGTGCTCGCCTCCGCTGGGCTGGCGCTGGTTGATGCGCCGAACAGCAGCAGCAGCGAGCCTGAGGAGGAGCGGCTGCTGCGGAAGCTGGTGTCGCTCTACCGTGCTCGGCAGGCCAAGATGGAATCCCGCGAGGCGCTTGTTGCGAAGGCGGGAGTGGACATCGAAAAGCGCGCGGAGGAGCTCCGGGGTCTCAACCAGGAAACTCTCCGGTCCCTGGCAGAGGAGCGGGCGCAACTCGCCGAGGAGCAGAAGGCCTTCCTCCTCGAGAGGGCTGAAGTCGAAGAGCAACTGCGGCTTGCCGCTGAGAAGCTGTCTGCGCAGGAGGGCGAGCTGGCGCAGCGGAAGGTCAACCTTGGCAGCCACGAGGAGGAGCTTGCCGCGCGCGAGCGAACATTCGGTGGAGCCCTCAGGCAAGCAGAGGATGCTGCCACAGCTGTCGAGGCCACCAAGAAGGAGCTGAAGACAAAGGTGGCGCAGCTGGAGGCCGATCTCAAGGCGAGCGGTGCAGAGCTTGCCACGCTCAAGCGTGAGCGGGAGAAGGACTCCTACAGCCACTCAGAGCTACAGGCTCGTCTCGCCGAGAAAGTCAAGGAGCTTAGCGCCGCTAGGGACTCCAATGCAGATCTTGAGTTGAAGCTGACTGCTTTGACCAAGACACTGGACGGCGCCAGGGAGCAGGAGGCGGCCTTGAAGGAGGAGATCAAGGCCGACAAGGCGCTGCTGGTGAGTGCTGCTGCCGCCCAGAACACTTTTAGGGAGAATGTGGAGCACTGGACGGAGGGTCTCGTGAATGTTGCCGCAGACATTGACAGGGAGCTGGCGTAGCTGGGGATGGAGGATCTCGAGTATCCCTCCGACGAGAACCTCCATCCCAGCGCCAAGCTCACCTTGTTCTTCAAAGGCGTGGCGACGGCCCTCCAGCGACTCCGGGAGAGGATCCCAAAGCAGCTGGCCGACGAGTCACACAAGATCTGCGCGGGAGCTCTTCAAAAGGTGTTGGTGAAGGTGGCCTTCCGCAACCCGGGCCTCAACCTCACCAACGTCTTCAAGACCCTGCCACCGGATGCTGATCTGGAGGCGCTCAAGACCCTTGTCGCACCCATTGTGGACAAGGTGAGCGGGATCAAGAGGGTTGAGGGCGATCGCGTAGACTAGGCCGCCCGTTTTCTTCTTTTCTTGTCGCTGCTGGTCATGTTAGAGCCGCGACAAGCTACCTTGTAATATAACTCTATTCCGGGTAATGATTGCAATGTTATTTCCTTTACTTGATTCCTTCCTTTGTATGTTTTTGCCCTACGCTTTCAGGGAACTTGCCGGCGCAGGCACCTTAGCCGCGAGCGCTGAGTGCGGGACATTAGCAGCCTGCTGGCGGTGCCGCTACCGACAAGAAACCTTGTCGCAACTAGTCACAGCTCACTTAAGTTGTTGAGCGGACTCGAAACAAAGTAAGGGCGCAACTAGCTACAAGTTGGTTCCTCCGCGCACAGGTTTTCCATACAAAGCACGGTCGTTCAAGGAAGATAACTTAAAAATTTTAAAAAATCTGATTACTCAAACTTTGGCAATTTAGCTTTTCTATTGTTTGATTCCCGGTAAGGCGAAACTTTCTTGAACGATGCCTGGTCCATACCATTATCTTCTCCTTTCCCCCCGGCAAACTTGTGGGCGAGGGAACCTTCCTTTCCTTGAGAAAAAGAAAGAGGAGAAAAATAAAGATATGGAGCCTTATGGCTCGTTGTTGCTTACCAGGGGTAGGTGCTGCACAAAGTGTCAGATAACACATGCAAAAAATAGAAAGGATGAAATTGACAAGATGTGTGGAGCACATGAGCTTTATGCACGGGGTCTGCGCCCGGCTTTTTACAAAGGATTACATGCAACAGCGGCAAGACTTGTACAAAAGGTGGTTGCCGGAACGGGTTCCGGCAACCGCGCCTTACGGGTAAAACTTATGAAGATGCTCAATGTTCCAGGAGTTGGTCACTGGAATGCCATCTTCCGTCTCAAGGTGGACATCGCCAGGCCTAGTGACTCGTTTCACCCGGTAAGGGCCTTCCCACTTCGGCGTCAACTTGTTGGAATTCTTGGCGGACTGAACACACCGAAGAACAAGGTCGCCTTCCTCGAGACTTCTGGCATTAACTTTGTGGCTATGGTAGCGGTGCAAAGCTTGCTGGTAGCGAGCAGCTCGTACAGCAGCCTAAAGACGGTCTTCCTCAAGGAGCAGCGCATCATCTTGTCGCAGCTGCTCTTGCTCAAGCTCATCATAAGCGAGCACTCGAGGTGACCCGTATACGAGTTCCGTGGGGAGAACTTCCTCTGCTCCATAGACTAGAGCAAAAGGTGTTTGGCCAGTGGCTCGATTTGGCGTCGTCCTGATCGACCAAAGAACCACTGGCAGCTCCTCAATCCAGTTTCTTCCGCACTTGTGCAGCCTGTTGAAAGTCCTGGTCTTGAGCCCACGCAACATTTCAGCATTTTCCCTCTCCGCTTGACCGTTGCTTCTCGGGTGAGCAACAGAAGCAAAGCAGACCTTGGCGCCAAGGTCTTGGACGTACTGCATGAAGGTGCGGCTCATGAATTGCGTACCGTTGTCGGTGATTATCCTGTTAGGGATCCTGAAGCAGCAAACAATCGACCTGAAGAACTTGACTGCTGACTGTGCTGTCACCTTCCTCACTGCTTCCACTTCCGGCCACTTTGTGAACTTGTCGATTGCAACGTGCAAGTACTCAAAGCCCCCGACTACTTGGGGAAAGGGGCCGAGGATGTCGAGCCCCTAGACCGAAAATGACCAGGATAAAGGGATCGTCTGGAGAGGTTGAGCTAGCTGGTGTATCTGCTTGGAATGGAACTGGCATGCTTCACACTTGGTTACTTGTGCAGTTGCATCCTGGAGGGCTGTCGGCCAGAAGAAACCTTGCCTGAATGCTTTGCCGGTAAGTGCTCTTGCGCCAATGTGGTGACCACATATGCCTCCATGTATCTCTGCCAACAGCTTTTGTCCATCTTCCCGGTGAATACACTTCAATTTCACACCGTTGAGTCTTCTTCTGTACAGTGTGTTGTCGACAAACTGGTACATACTTGACTGCCGGGCTACTCTTTCCGCTTCTTCTTGCTCTTCGGGAAGTTCTCCTGTCTGAAGGAAACGGACAATCTGCTGTGCCCATGCTGGAGCTTGTGGCTCGACAACAAGGACTAAAGGCACATCTGCTGCTGCAGGAACATCCGCTTCTACGGCGAGAGCCTGCGGCTCAGCCGGAGCTTGACGTTCCCCGGCAAGTTTGCCAGGACAAAACTTGTCGGGAGCCTCTTCTTCAACGGAACAAACCCTAGGGCTTGCCGGAGCAGACTGCTCCTCAGCACTCTTGGTGTTGATCTTGGGGACCTTCTTGGTGGCGGCTTCGGGAAGCTCTGCCGGAAAATAGTCACCAGAAATCAACTTCCTCTTCTTGCTCTGTCCAGTTGATGGCATTACGGACGGTCGAGTCAGCTTGAGCACAAAGATCCCTGGTTCCACAGGTAACTTAAGTGTGGCGCACTTTGATAGGCCATCAGCAATGTCGTTCTGAGCTCTTGGGACATGGTCCATCTATAGGCCATCAAAGTGCTCTTCTAGCTTTCTCACTTCGCCAACGTAGGCTTCCATCAACGGACTCTGATAACTCTTGTTCACTTGGCGGACGACAAGCTGCGAGTCACCCCTGACAATGAGCTTCTTGATCCCAAGGTCTGCCGTGATCCTGAGACCGGCAAGCAAGCCTTCATACTCTGCAGTATTGTTTGTTGCTTGCTCCTTGGGAAAGTGCATCTGGACTACGTACTTGAGGTGCTCTCCGGTGGGTGCGACAAGCAACACACCAGCGCCGGCGCCTTGCAGCGAGAAGGCACCATCGAAGTACATCAGCCACTCTTTGCTTGCTTCCTCGACGGGGATGCTCGTTTATGGAATTTCTTCATCTGGTGTTGGCGTCCACTCTGCTATGAATTCTGCCAATGCTCTGCTTTGGATAGTTGAAGTACTCTCAAACTTGAGGCCAAAGCTTGACAGTTCCAGTGCCCACTCAACAATCCTGCCTGTTGCTTCTGGATTCTGTAGTATCCTCTTCAGCGGAAAACGAGTGACAACTGTGATCTCATGTGCTTGGAAGTAATGGCGCAGCTTTCTCGAGGCCATGAGAAGGCCGAAAAGCAATTTCTGTATGCCAGAGTACCTTGACTTAGCCCCCTGCAGAAGGGAACTGACAAAGTAAACTGGGCGTTGTACCATTCTCTTCTGTATCTCCTCGCGCACCTGCGCAGATCCATCTTTGTCGGGACCAGAGCTTGTCGAGGAAGCCCTCTGCTTGTCGCTGGATGCGCCTGCCGTGGTTGCTAGCTCGTCATCTGCCTCCCTCTCTGCTACTAACGCAACACTAACCACTTGATTGGTTGCTGCTATATACAGCAGCAACTTCTCTTGTGGCTTAGGTGCGACAAGTGTTGGAGTGGAGGACAGGTATCTCTTCAAGTCTTGCAGCGCAGCCTCCGCTTCCGGAGTCCATTTCATTGGACCCGCCTTTTTCAAAATTTTGAAAAACGGCAGGGCGCGCTCAGCAGACCTAGAGGTAAACCTGCTGAGAGCAGCCATGCAACCGGCAAGTCTTCGTACATCCTTGACGCGCTTTGGTGCTTCAATCTGCTCAATGGCCTTGATCTTGTCGGGATTGGCTTCAATTCCCCGCTGAGACACGAAGAACCTGAGAAGCTTGCCGGAGGGGACTCCAAACACACACTTCTTGGGGTTGAGCTTGAGGTTGATCTTGCACAGATTTGCAAAGGTCTCGTCTAAATCTTGAATCAGGGTTGCCTTGTCCTTGCTCTTGACCACTATGTCATCCATGTAGGCTTCCACATTTTTGTGTATTTGTGGCTCAAGAGCGACATGGACTACCCTTGCAAATGTTGAACCAGCATTCTTTAAACCGAAAGGCATCCGTATGAAACAGTACGTGCCACATGGAGTGAAGAATGCAGTCTTCTCCTCATCTTCTTCTGCCATGAAGATTTGATGGTATTCTGAGTATGCGTCAAGAAATGAAAGCAAGTCACATCCGACCGTGGAGTCAACAATCTGGTCAATGCGCGGCAAGGGAAATGGGTCTTTGGGACAAGCTTTATTAACATCGGTAAAGTCGATGCAAAGCCTCCATTTCCCATTTGCCTTGCGCACGACTACAGGATTGGCCAACCATGTAGGATGGAGCACTCCTCTGACAAGGCCTGCTGCTTCCAATTTCTTGATCTCTTCTGCGATGAATTCTTGGCGCTCCACTGCTTGCTTCCTGACCTTCTGCTTGACGGGCCGCGCATGAGGACAAACGGCAAGATGGTGCTCAATTACTTTCCTGGGAACACCGGGGATGTCATACGGTTGCCATGCAAACACGTCAACGTTCGCCCGCAGGAAAGCAATGAGCGCGCTTTCCTATTTAGGGTCAAGAGTGGCACTGATGGTGAAGGTACCACCAGTGCCATCCTCCTTGGCGGACACCTTCTTGGTCTCTGGCGGAGCTGCCATTGTCTTCTTACACTTGCCGGTGGAGCTCGATGGTGCGTCCTCGACGGTAGCGCAGCACTCCGAAGAGGTGCGCTTGCCGGAGTGGGCATCAGAACTCTTGCCGGACTTGGTCTTCTTCTTCCCCCCGGGAGCTTCAACGGCAGGTGACTTGCGATCTGTTGCGGCTGCCGCTTCCCGGTAGATCTTGTCAGCGCAGATAAGAGCACCCTTCTTGTCGCTAGGGATAGAGATGACGCTTATCGGGCCTGGCATCTTCAGCATGTTGTATGCGTAGTGAGAGGCTGCCATGAACTTGGCGAGTGCTCGACGGCCGAGTATCCCATTGTAAGGCAATGGAAAATCGGCAACGTCAAAAGTGACCCTCTCAGTCCTGAAGTTCAACTCGCTGCCAAATGTTACTGGCAACATGACCTTCCCCTTCATCTTGCTCCTTCCCGGGTTGATTCCTTGGAATGTGCCGGTCTCTTCAAGCTCGCTGTCAGGGATCTGGAGTTTCTGGAGTACAGCGGAGGAGATCAGGTTCAAGCCGGCCCCGCCGTCAACTAGCATCTTAGTGACCTTGAGGTTGCGGATAGTTGGTGAAACCAACATCGGCAAGCACCCGACCGCAGTTGTGTGATCAGGGTGGTCCTCAATATCAAAGATGATAGGTGTGCTGGACCATTTGAGAAGCTTGCGTGACTCGACAGGCGGTTCCGCCGCATTGACTTCCCGCACCCACTGTTTGAGTTGGCGGTGCAAAGTATGCAGAGAAGCACCGCCGTCAATGCACAAGACCTCTGTGGCTTTCTGGAACTCCTGCTCACTGGTCTCGACATCATCCATGTCTTCGTCATCTTCATTCTTGTCGCGGCCGCGGGGAGGTCTGTCTCCTTGCCGCTGCTTGGCCTTGCCACGACGTCCTCCCCGGCCGGCGCGCTTCTTGCCGGATTCTCCAGCACCTCCTTGGGCCCTCTCCTTGTCGCGTCGCTCGTATTCAGCCTTTTGCTGCTGGACAAGCTGCTCGACCTTCTTGCAGCTCTGGAGGTCATGGCCCTTGGTGTGGTGGATCTTGCAGTACTGCTTGTCGATGCCGTCCTGCTTGTCGGCGACCGCCACCGCCTGGTAGTTGGTGCATGCGGCAATCTCCTTGCCGGAGCTACCAGCTTTGGCTTTCTTGGCGCCACCTTCGTTGCCGGACTGCTCAATGACTAGCACATCTTTGCCTTTCTTCTTCCTGTTGTTCCGTCGCCGGTTTTTCTTTGTCGGGGCAGCATCCTCGCTGTCAGATCCTCCCGCTCCTGTATTCTCTCCGGGGAGTTTCCTCCCTTCCTCAACACGTGCACACTTGTCGGCCAGGGCATACAGCTCACTGACGTCTCTGATCTTGCACATCGCCATCTCTTCCCGCATTCTGCGGTTACGCACGTTCTGATGGAATGCGCTGATGACTGCGGCAGGGTGGACATCTGGGATGTTGTACTGCACACGGCTGAATCTCTGAATGTACTTGCGCAGGGGCTCTCCTTCCTTCGGGGCGAGCAAGTGAAGGTCACTCTCTTGGCCATGAGGTTTGTGGCCGCCTGTAAAGGCATCGACAAACTGATGGCATAGGTCTGCCCAGGAAGATATGGAGCTGTCCGGAAAATGCATGAGCCAGGACCTGACATTGGGCTTGAGCACCAGCGGGAAGTAGTTGGCAAGGATCTTGTTGTCCCGCCCCCCGGTAGCTTGCACCGCGATGGTGTAGATGCTGAGGAACTCCGACGGATGCGACTTGCCGTCGTACTTCTCTGGTACGTCTGGATTGAAATTCTTCTTGCTGGGCCACTGGACTTGCCGCAGCTCAGGAGTATACGCAGGGCAACCTACCACGTATGGCAAGTCGCCTGGTTCCCCTGGCGCATGCATGTCGACAGAGGGCCCAGCGCGCTGGTCTGATTGACGCCACGCTTCTCTTTGGCGCTCGATGCGAGTACGAGCGTCTTCTTGCTGTCGTTCGTGAAGAACTTGGCGCTGATCACGACGAGCTCGTGGATCTGATGACGCGGTGGAGTCGCTGTCGGGGTGGATCCGGCGAGTCGGCGATCTTGGCCTTCGGGGCGGAGAGTGCACGGTGGTTGCACCCCCACCGGTCTTGTCGCCACCGGCTCGTGCCTGGCTGACTTGTCGCGGCTGCGATGTACTCGGCTGCCGTGGAGTGTCGCCGTTGGCGAAGCCGATGAGACTCTGAATGGTGGCCCTCTAGTCGTCGATCTTGTCTACCGCTGGAGGGTAGTCTAGGAGCAGTTGAGCTCGCGCCAAAGCTTCTGCTGAAGTGGCGGGTGGCGGCGGCAAACGGTGTGAGGAGCGGGATATGCTTGGACTTCTAACTATGTTAGAAGGAGCAGTATCTCGTCCAAGCGACCATGCCCCGCTCGTGCAAGCATGTTGGCGTGCATGCTGGTCTTGAGCACTCCGAGATCCACCAGTTCGATCTTGGTCCAGCAAACGTATGGTACTATGAGTACCATGACGCTGCCGGTCCCGCGCCTCCTGGGATGGGCGCGGTGCATGTACGGACGCCGAGGTCTTCGAGTGCACCCGATCGTTGCGGGAGCCGACTGCGCCACCGATGGGCAGCGCAACCTTGTCCTTGGACTTGGCAGCACCATGAGCTCCCTCGTCGACGCCCGTTCTTCCGCGGCGTCTACCCCACCAGCCGTTTGCTCCGGCGGTGGTGGGTTCGGCGCGGACGGAGCAGCCGCCTCCGAAGCCTTCTTCTTCGGCGGCATGTCGATGAAGATTTAGCTCGTGTGAACGCCGGATCAGGTTCACACAACCTCGATGCACCCCCTACCTGCCGCGCCAAAGATGTCGGGGAACTAATCCACGAGCACCTATGGGACCGGCGGACCGAGCCCCTTTCGGTTCGGCAGGAGGGGCGGAGATCGCACGAAGAGCAGATCGAGGCGAGACACACGAGCAGTTTACCCAGGTTCGGGCCGCACGGATGCGTAAAACCCTACTCCTGCTTTGTGGTTTGTATTGAGTTCTTGCTCGGGAGCGCTGAGTGCTACAGTACACGCTAGCAGCTAACGAGACCGAGCGTGAGTGTTCTCTCCTTCCAATGCTCCCCCCCCCTCTACGTTGCGCATGGGCCTCCTTTTATATGCTCAAGGGGTCACCGACAGGTGGCAACGTAGACAAGGGTAAAAATGGAAAGATGTTGCGGTTGGTACAGCTACCTGCTACAGTGTATCATACCTAACCCTAACGGCAGGGGACAAGGGCATTAAATGCCCGTCTGCGTCGCCCAAATAGTGCAAAAGGGACCGTCAGGGATGCCACCGCTCGCCATGATGGCAATCTTGTCAGCACCGCTTGCCACCGCGCACCGCTGGCTGCACAGCCTCCCGCAACGTACGCCTGGAAGGGACCCAGAGCGACACGTTGGCGGATGTGCTGGAGCGCGGGTATAGAGTGGTGGCTTGCCGCGGCAAGCGCCTTGCCGCGACAAGCGCCTTGCCGCGGTTGTTGTCTTGTCGCGTCCGGGAGCTTGTCGCTCACCGGGCCTTGCCGGGACGCGTGGTGCGTTGCGGCAAGTTCCTTGAGATGCCTTGGTCAGCCTTCCCGGGAAGCTCCTCTTGCCGGGGTCTTGTCTCCTTGGCTTGGATACTTTGTTCTTGAATGGCTCCAAAGGAACCACGGAGGACCTTGGCGGTCACCCGGCAAGCCTTGCCGTGGGACGCTGCGACTGTCCGTGCACAAGTTCGGGATACTAGGGTACCCCTACTCTAGTACACCGACAAGCTCATATGCTCAAGACTCTTCTTTTTACATTTTAGTGGTCCAAGATCGCATTGAGTCCATAGGAAAAGTGAATACTATCAAGGAGGGATGAGGTGTTGCTTAATGAGCCTCTTGCTTCATGTGCTTAATGATATGCTCCAAAATCCTCAGCTACTTTCCCATATCCACATTTGACCTAAACCCAAAGCCAAACTCGGCCCTACCGATTCTTTCAACCCGGCGCTGGCGAGTTTCACTTGTCATAGCCATTGCCAAACCCTAAGCAAATCGGTTCTACCGATAGGGATCTCAGTCTCATCGAGATGGGATTGCAATTTCTCTGTTTCCTTTTCGTAACTTTTCGGTCTCACCGAAAGAGCGGATCGGTCCCACCGAGATTGCAATGTGAACTCACTGTTTCCTTTTCGTAACATTTCGGTCTCACCGAGAAGAGCGAATCGGTCCCACCGAGTTTGCCTGACCAACCCTCTGGTTAGCTTATTACCAAATCGGTCTCACCGAGTTTGTGTAATCGGTCTCACCGAGATTACGTTATGCCCTAACCCTAACCATATCGGTCCTACCGAGTTGCATGTCAGTCCCACCGAAAATCTCTAACGGTCACTAGGTTTACTATTTTGGTCCGACCGAGTTTGTTGATTCGGTCCCACCGAGATTGGTAAATTGTGTGTAACGGTTGGATTTTGTGTGGAGGCTATATATACCCCTCCACCTCCTCTTCACTCGTGGAGAGAGCTATCAGAACACGTCTGCACTTCCAACTCATATGTTCTGAGAGAGAACCACCTACTCATGTGTTGAGGCCAAGATATTCCATTCCTACCACATGAATCTTGATCTCTAGCCTTCCCCAAGTTGCTTTCCACTCAAATATTCTTTCCACCAAATCCAAATCCTGTGAGAGAGAATTGAGTGTTGGGGAGACTATCATTTGAAGCACAAGAGCAAGGAGTTCATCATCAACACACCATTTGTTACTTCTTGGAGAGTGGTGTCTCCTAGATTGGCTAGGTGTCACTTGGGAGCCTCCGATAAGATTGTGGAGTTGAATCAAGGAGTTTGTAAGGGCAAGGAGATCGCCTACTTCGTGAAGATCTACCGCTAGTGAGGCAAGTCCTTCGTGGGCGATGGCCATGGTGGGATAGACAAGGTTGCTTCTTCGTGGACCTTTGTGGGTGGAGCCCTCCGTGGACTCGCGCAACCGTTACCCTTCGTGGGTTGAAGTCTCCATCAACGTGGATGTAGGATAGCACCACCTATCCGAACCACGGGAAAAACATCCGTGTCTCCAATTGCGTTTGAATTCTCCAAACCCTTCCCTTTACATTCTTGCAAGTTGCATGCTTTACTTTCCGCTACCAATATACTCTTTGCATGCTTGCTTGAATTGTGTGATGATTGCTTGACAATAGCTAAAATCTGACAAGAACTAAAATTGGGAAAAGGTTAAGTTTTTATTTGGTCAAGTAGTCTAATCACCCCCTCTAGACATACTTTCGATCCTACGCATCTACAGAGGTTTTCCATGTGGATACTGAGATGCATGGCACCATTGTGCAGATACTTATATATCTAGCATATCAAGCCACCAGAGACAACCAATACTTCGTTGAGACAATAACGACAATATGATCATTTTGTCTAGATGACATTGTCCATGTCTATTGATGTGGTTGGCCCTCACCACAGGTACTCGCTCCCCCATAGATGACCTATTTTATTTTTGTAGTTGTTTATTAATCAAATTGTACATGTATAGCATGCATGCCATGTGGCTATATAGCAAGTCAAGGTGCCTATGCGGGCTGCAAAACTCGAGGGCGTCGCTGACTCGGATGTTGTGTCCTGCTTGAGCATTTCAGTAATGGGTGTCGGACATGGACTCCACATGGAACGCTCTCTTTGCCACATAAGCGATGGCCTCAAGCCCCTATATGGAAGTATCCAGTCTTGCTGTTCTACCATTTCTCTTGAACAAGATGTACAACTTCAACGGAACACCGACCACCAGTGCTCCACCTGAGGTACACCATTGTGCAATCCACATGCCAAACCATGAGTAAAGTAGCAAGCTATTACGTTTCAAAATTTATTTGGAAGAGCACGTGTTTTGGGATTTATACTTCTCCGTGATCTTTTACTGTGTTCCTTCACCCATAGTTTCTATGGTCATTAACTTTCCATATACGGATAGTCTGCAAAGTTTACAAACAAGAGTGAAACCAATAATGATGGGTGATGATTACGGTATGATTTCTGGATTAATAATTCAGTGGAAGAAAGCTATTTTACTGGAAAAGATAAATCCAATGTTAAACATAGTACGAATGTACTTCACCTGCAAATTTTTCTTATCATTCTATCATTGCAGAGGTTATATAAACCACAAAATCACACTGCTGGTCACACTATTGGTCACACTACTAACAACAGGTCCAAATGAAACCCGAGAAATTAAATTGAAATCTTGGTGACTACAACAGTCAGCAGGTTTGACAAACAACACACATTTATATTAATTCGGTAGTTCATTAGATATGATCTGCAAGAGTTGGTTGTGATGTATATGTTCTGTATCAGCGCACGGGTAGTTAATCTATCATTTTTGCCATTTAGTAAATTCAAGCCCTTAATATGATGCTGTGAATAACATACAAAGTTAGTTTCAGATTGATAGTGCACCTCACAGTGATTTTTATAACTGAAGTTGATCATAATCATTGTGTACAGAGCATTCTAATGTGGTGTTCAGTAAATTACAGAAAATAGAAGTATGCCTATTTTGTAACATATTGTAGTAAGGTAGCGCCACTTCCAAGAATCAAATGTATTTTATGTCCGGGCAAGTTTTTCCTCAAATGTATACTACACAGGGATCAGTGCTAATTAATTGGCAATTTACTATGTATCCTTAACTCCTTATACAGAATAAATCTCATGCCTTTGTAGAATAAACTTCTCACGAGTGAAATTACTTTGGTGTTCCAATGTAGCTAGATTGTAGAGAAACATGATAGCATCTTAATAATCCAGTAAGGTATTTGTCGAGCTTCCATTGCATGATTTATAGAGAGATCACAGAGCTTTTTCTTTAAGTCATTGAAAATTGTTTTGCTTCCAGTATGTAATTTGTACAAAAATCATCGAAAATTGTTTCGCTTCCAGTATATATAGTGCACTCCCTCTGTAAATAAATATAAGACGTTTTATAGATCACTAAAGTAGTGACCTAAAACTTCTTATATTTTTGTACGAGTGAGTAATATGTTCCTACTACTATATGTTTTTGTCATTGTTATGAGAAGAGATTAATTAGCTTCTCTGAGATATACATCGTCGATGTGATCAAACATGTGTTACATGCCATCTAATGCAACATCATACCCCATCTTTCCATTTTTCGGCACTTATGTGCTCCTGCCATTTGTGGAATGGAATTGTTCTCAGTTCAAAATAAGAAACTATTACAGCTGATAAGCAGAAGTGCAGAACAAATAAAATTGCATTATGCTTTATTTGAATGTTCACAATTATAACTAGCTATGACAAAAGATAACTATACATGTATTTTTTTAAGTAGAACTATACATGTTAGATCTCCAATGGTGTATCAACCAAAAAACAATACCACGGAATCTTAGAAAGCCAAAAGAATACTATATAACTTATATCAAGATAGCCAATTACTCATGCTAAACGACAAACAAAAAATGATGTACTATATAACTGATTGCTAAGAAATAAAAGAAGTCCCGAGGTAATGCTGGAAGGACGGAAGGAGAAGTGTGATAAGCTTTGAATGGAAGCCCCTGTAAACGGCGGCAGTAACTCTAACTTTCCTAAGGTCCAATTGCGCCCTAGTGATGGTACTCCTCTTGAGGGATACCACTCGCAATCATATGAATATGTAAAATGCCTAATTATGAGTTTCTAATTCAATGTGAAAAATTGTGAAAAATTGCTACATATTTTTAATCAGTATTTTATTTTCATGTCATTTGTTTAAAGTCTAATATTTCAATTTTAGTATTAGATTGTGGGGACAACTTTTTTGTCAATTCCAATGAACGTCTAACTGATAAGTTGGTAAGTTGGTCTTCATTTTATATACTATAGTATAGCTCTTATTTCTTTCCGTTTGTACATAGTACTATATATACTTCAAAGGTCACTGAGGTTATTCGAACATCTGGTGTCCCTCAACTCATTTTATTTTATATCTTATTACCATACCACCAAATTACAACATATAATGCATGCAATAAGGGACTTACTCAAATAATATAGTATTTTTTCCTATGAAAAGTTCGAAGGAGTTGAGAACTTAATATGTCTAGATAATAATAATTTGGATATTTTTTCTATATTATTATGGAAAGAATTTGTAAAATGAACATACTAAAAATGTAACCATTATGTGTTTTTTCGTGCTAGCCCGTGCAACAGCACGTGTTGACGTCTAGATACTGGAATTAGGTGTAGCGATATCACAAACTAAGATTTGTACAATGACCGTTTTCATTTAATCAGTTGATCTAACTTCTCCATCGAAGATAGTTATTAAAGAAAGTGAAGATATCTCATTCTAAACTCTGAGTAGTATGAATTGCGCCTCAAGAAATCTAAAGTAAATTAGTAGCATAGCGTGAACCAACCATAATTTTTGCAAGGATATATTGTATGATAATATTGCTGACTGAAATGCTAATGCATATACCTATATATCATTGGCCTTTAAGAGCTTGGACTTAACGGTTTGCAAAAATGCTACTCCGGTGTAACACTATGAATCTAGAGTAGATATTTATCTTCCAATTTTTATACTTATATTGCCAAACTTGTGAATATATATTTTTCAAAATATGGCACATGAGTAAAGAATTTTAATTTTTTTACATGTGAACATGCAAAATTGATAAATGAAAATATGGAATGAGAGCATGTATAAAAGAAATAAACATTTGAATTCAAACAAAATAGAAAATCAAACTAAAATATACACTAGACCGTGCGAATGCACGAGTCGACGACTAGTTATGTTACAATTGTTGAGAGAACCTGCACTAGTGAAAGTATGAACCCTAGGCCTTGTTTTCAATCATTGCAATACCGTTTTCGCTCACTTTTGTTACTAGTTACCTTGTTGTTTTTATATTTCCAGATTACAAAAATCTATATCTACCATCCATATTGCACTTGTATCACCATCTCTTCGCCGAACTAGTGCACCTATACAATTCACCATTGTATTGGGTGTGTTGGGGACACAAGAGACTCTTTGTTATTTTGTTGCGGGGTTGTTTGAGAGAGACCATCTTCATGCTATGCCTCCCACGGATTGATAAACCTTAGGTCATTCACTTAAGGGAAATTTGCTACTGTCCTACAAAACTCTGTGCTTGGAGGCCCAACACGAGTCTACAAGAAGAAGGTTGCGTAGTAGACATCAAGCTCTTTTTTGGCGACGTTGTCGGGGAGGTGAGTGCTTGAAGGTATATCTTTAGATCTTTCAATTGAATCTTTTAGTTTCTTGTTTTATCACTAATTTATTCTATAAAAGAAAACTACAAAAAAATGAAATTGAGGTTGCCTCATATGCTTCATCTTTTTAATGTCTTTCGTGAAAATGATAGAAAGGAAAATTATGCTCAAGTGTTAGAAGAAGAAGTCTATAAAATGTTTGGCACTAAATTTTTGAATGATGAGCATGATTGCAATGTTGTCAGTATGAATTCTTTGAATATCCATGATGCTAATGATATGCAAAGCTACAAGCTTGGGGATACTATGTTTGATGAAGATGATATTTTTAGTCCCCCTAGTTTTGATGGTGTGTGATGTTTTCAAATCCCCAATGCACAACTTCGATGGGGCACCAACTACATTACAAACCGAGCACCGTACCCCCAAGCTAGGTTCAAGATGTACGATGTCGGTTTCCCAACTTCGAGGCTGGGGGGAGGGGGTGTCATCCAACGCATGTGCTCAAACTTGATTTGGTCTAACATGGCACACAGAGCAATATGAAACTGTCATGGTCAAATCCTTCTCGTGTGTTGGGTCAAAGGGATAGATTGTCTGGGGCCCCTCGTTATCAGTTAAGGATGATATATATAGACGCCAGGGAGCCCACATATATGTGTGTCGCCTATAAATCGCACAAGGGAGACGTGCTCGATTAGAAGACCCCATATACCCTGCATGTGGCCCGAAAAATGTATGGGTGGTGTGTGATTTGTTCAAATCCCCAATGCACTACTTCGATGGGGCACCAACTACATTAGTAACATTACAAATGTAACATCGTACCCCCAGCTAGGTTAAAGATGTACAATGTCGGTTCCGCAACTTTGAGGCGAGTGGGGGTAGGGGGTGTCATCCAATGCATGTGCTCAAAATTGATTTGGTCTAACATGGCACACAAAGCAAGAGGAAACTGTCATGGTCAAACCCTTCTCGTACGTTGGGTCAAAGGGATAGATTGTGTGGACCTACATATCTCGATCATCCCCGATTTTTGAGAACAAGAAATAACAAAAAAAACATATTCTACAAATTACAAAAACAAGGATCCCAAGGTTTGGGAATACTTTGTTTTTGCCACTCTAGTTTTTGCCTACTTTGCTTATGCCACTCTAGAATTTGACATATCACTTTTGCCACTCTTAGTTTTTGAAAATCCTTCACAAATGCCATTCTGTGGCAAAAGCAATAACTTTTAATTTCACTTTTTCCACTCTTGATTTTGACAATGCATCACAATGCCACTCTAAAATTATTGCTTTTGCCATGAAATGGAAATTGTGATGTATTGTCAAGAACTAAGAGTGGCAAAAGTGAAATGTCAAATTCTAGAGTGGCATAAGCAAAGTGGTCAAAACTAGAGTGGCAAAAACAAAGTTTTTCCCAAAAAAGCAAACCAAGATGTCATTGGAAATACCTTCCATTTTGTGAACAAATCGTTCATAATCTTTATATGTTCTCTATGGGCATCTCCAACGCCGACCCTCACATCGCCGCAACCGTCTGGACTGCATGGTCCAGACGTATTTTGCCATCCAACATGGTTCTGCATTGGTCTGTTCAGCGGTCTAGATACAAACTAGGGGGGCTTTGCGGGTAAGGATGTAAATGGTACGGATAGTTTTCGTTCTGAATCCGCTTCCGCATCCCTTTTTAAGGATATGGTATGCACTTGTAAAAATCCGGCAGATATGGATGCGGATACAGATTTTGGTCAACCGGATATCAGGCCGATATGGTAGAGGATATGGTATTCGTAATATGCGACGGATATGGATTATCCGGTATTTTTTGCGGATCATCTGAGATTGTCAAATAGGATTATCTGGTAAATTTAGCCCAAATGAGAAGGCCAAATTCCCACGTGGATCACTAATTAAAATCAACACATAATAGTATTTAACCTAATCCTAGTACAAGACGACCTCAATCCGATTTCACATGGAGCCATCGACCGTGGTCATCATAGCGTCATCCGCCAGGGGCAGTCGCATCTCTCCGGCAATTATGATGTCCGGCACAATGGTCAAAGATATGAGCGCAAGTCCGAGCAACGATGGTAAGCACTCTGTTTGACCTTTCATGATTTTTTAGATGCAATGAATCATGTAAGTTATGCACAACTCATCGTTGTGGTGGTCCAGTATATCACTATGTAGAGGGAAATCGGGGCTGTTTGCGGCCATGATCTACTCCCATACGGCCATATATTTTTTACATGGGATCTACACTCATATATGATGATGTTTCTTTTAACACAGTACAGACACAAACGCTTATATATATGCATATACACTTATTCTTATAAATGCATGCACGATCTACATCCATACATTTCCTTTTACTTGGGATCTACACTCATATATGATGATGGGTAAGCCCACTTGCGGCCCTAAGCAATATACATATACCCTGGCGGCATCTCAACGGCAATCAGCGCTCATACATATAGGACGGCGGTCTGCACTGCATACATATACACCATATGCCAACGGTGCATCGGGATGGTGGTCTTTGTTGAGTATATTGATTCATTAGGAAACATAAGATAGACTAGGATTTCTCATGTCTTGTCTTTTACTCCAAGTTAATTATGTATTTCTATATATATGCCCACAAGGCTCAAGTAATACATCAATAATTTCACCAATCCCTCTATTTCCTTCTAACATGGCATCACCCTAACCGATCCAAACCCTAGCCACCGCCCACCGCTTTCACCCTGCGCGCCTCCCCTGGGGCGGTCGGCCTCCATGATCGCTGCTGGGGGCTGCGCGACCCGTATCTAGGGTTCGTCCGCCGGTTATGTTGATCGGCTGCTCTAAAGAGTCTTTTCTTGATCTATTGATTGGATTTTCTCTCTCGTCGATCGATTGATCGGTGTTCCTTTTTGGTTTACCAATCCCTAGATCTGTTTGCATCGCCCGCCGTCGTCCATTGCCAACAACATGCCTCTGCTCTACCATCTACCATCGGCGTTGACTCATGTCGGTAGCTTCGCGGTCGGGTGCGTACTCTTGCAACGCGTCTCCCCGGTACAGCATGGCCAATTAGCATTGGAAGAATAAATGTTTTATTGTCTTGACAAAAGACACATTGCGGGCTTCCTTGCCAATTCCTCTTAATAAGTTTATCTTTAGTAAGAATGGCTCCACGACAAAGATATCATGCAAAGATTTTATTCTTAAGAGGTATGTTCACCTTCCAGATCTTCTTGTTATTAACAACGGGCACATCAGACTGGATTAACGCTCTATACATAGAACCCACTGAGAATTCTCCATTCCCATGGAGGTTCCATCGGAATACATCATACCCACATGACAATTGCACCGTGGACAACCGTTGGAGCAGGATGTTCCATCATTGCAGTCTGGGTCCAATTAAGTCTCTTCTCAATGTCACATTTGGCCGAAATGATTCCATTACCGTGGCGATAGTATCGCCTTTGTGGCACACAATGTTGTATAGAGCCGGATATTGTTCCCGGAGTGTGGCATTTCCTAGCCACTTGTCCTCCTAGAATCTAATTTCCGAGTCATCCTTAATCAAGAAGGATCCATAGCAGAAGAAATATTTCTTCGTAGCCATTAGACCCGACCAAAAATGGGAATCCCCAGGCTTCCAATATACTTGGGATACCGCCTTGGAACCCACATATTTCCTCCTTAGGAGGGTTTGCCATACACCATCTTCCGTTAGTAATTTAAACAACCATTTACCAAGGAGGGCCCTATTCTTAACCTCAAGGTTATGAATGCCCAACCCGCCTTGGTCTTTGGGACGGCAAACCACACTCTATTTAGCAGATGATATTTCTTTCTCTCGCTATCTCCTTGCCAAAAGAATCTTCATCGAAAGTAATCCAATCTATGTAAAATTCCTTTCGGTAACTAGAAGAAGGAAATCATATATAGTACCATATTACTAAGTACTGAATTTATGAGGACCAATCTTCCACCCAGAGACAGCAGTTTACCTTTCCAACTGCTAAGTCTTTTTTGCAATCTCTCCTCGACGTGTTTCCATTCAACATTTGTGAGTCTCCGATAATGTACTGGTATCCCCAAATATGTGATCGGAAACTAACCGAACCTGCATCCGAATAGTTTAGTGTACATGTGGGCCTCATCTTGAGCCTCGCCATAGCAAAACAATTCACTTTTATGAAAATTGATCTTAAGGCCTGAGAATTGCTCGAATGCTGATAAAATTAGTTTCAAATTTCTCGCTATCTCGAGGCCATGATCCATGAAGAGAATCGTATCATCGGCATATTGAAGTATAGAGAGACCATCATCAACTAGATGATTTACTACCCCATCAATTTGGCCATCAACCTTGGCACACTCAATCATGACCGCTAGCATATCCGCCACTATATTGAATAGCATGGGCGATACTGAGTCACCTTGTCGCAATCCCTTCTTCGCTTGGAAATATTGTCCAACGTCATCATTGACCTTAATGGCAACATTACCTCCAGAAACAAAGTTATGGATCATAGTGTGTGATGTCTACTACACAACCTTCTTCTTGTAGACGTTGTTGGGCCTCCAAGTTTGTAGCACAGTAGCAAATTTCTCTCAAGTAGATGACCTAAGGTTTATCAATCCGTAGGAGGCGTAGGATGAAGATGGTCTCTCTCAAGCAACCGTGCAACCAAATAACAAAGAGTCTCTTCTATCCCCAACACACCCAATATAATGGTAAATTGTATATGTGCACTAGTTCGGTGAAGAGATGGTGATACAAGTGGTATATGGATAGTAGATATAGATTTTTGTAATCTGAAAATATAAAAACAGCAAGGTGACTAATGATAAAAGTGAGAACAAACGGTATTGCAATGCGTTGAAATAAGGCCTAGGGTTCATACTTTCACTAGTGTAAGTCCTCTCAACAATAATAGCATAATTGGATCATATAATTATCCCTCAACATGCAATGAAGAGTCACTCCAAAGTCACTAATAGCGGAGAACAAACGAAGAGATTATGGTAGGATACGAAACCACCTCAAAGTTATTCTTTCCAATCAATCCGTTGGGCTATTCCTATAAGTGTCACAAACAGCCCTAGAGTTCGTACTAGAATAACACCTTAAGACACAAATCAACCAAAACCCTAATGTCACCTAGATACTCCAATGTCACCTCAAGTATCCATGGGTATGATTATACGATATGCATCACACAATCTCATATTCATCTATTCAACCAACACATAGATCCTCAAAGAGTGGCCCAAAGTTTCTACCGGAGAATCACGATGAAAACGTGTTCCAACCCCTATGCATAGGTTCATGGGCGGAACCCGCAAGTTGATCACCAAAACATACATCAAGTGAATCACGTGATATCCCATTGTCACCACAGATATGCACGGCAAGACATACATCAAGTGTTCTCAAATCTTTAAAGACTCAATCCGATAAGATAACTTCAAAGGGGAAACTCAATCCATTACAAGAGAGTAGAGGGGGAGGAGAAACATAAGATCCAACTATAATAGCAAAGCTTGCGATACATCAAGATCGTGCCAAATCAAGAACACGAGAGAGAGAGAGAGATCAAACGCATAGGTACTGGTACATACCCTCAGCCCCGAGGGAGAACTACTCCCTCCTCATCATGGAGAGCACCAAGATGATGAAGATGTCCACCGGAGAGGGATAGCCCCCTCCGGCAGGGTGCCGGAACAGGTCTAGATTGGCTTTCGGTGGCTACAGAGGCTTCTGGCAGCGGAACCCCCGATCTATTGTGCTCCCGGATGTTTTTAGGGTATAAGGAGATATATAGGCGGAAGAAGTACGTCAAGGGGGCCACGAGGGGCCCACGAGGGTGGAGGGCGCGCCCAGGGGGTGGGCGCTCCCCCTTGCATCGTGGCCTCCTCGTTGCTTCCCATACGTGGACGCCAAGTCTCCCGGGTTGCTTTCCTTCCAAAAAGAAGTTCCGTGAAGTTTCAGGTCAATTGGACTCCGTTTGATTTTCCTTTCTGCGATACTCTAAAACAAGGAAAAAACAAAAACTGGCACTGGGCTCTAGGTTAATAGGTTAGTCCCAAAAATCATACTCCCTCCATGCCTAAATATAGGGTGTATAGTTTTTGGCACGGAAATTAAAGAACGCACGTGGAGGGAAATTTTCACAAGTTTTGGGCGAGATTTTACCTGACTAATTAACATGAGAAAATATAGGAGCTTGCCTGATATAAGTAAATGTAATCAAATCCCTAAAAAAATATCCAAACGAGTGGTGCAACGCAATACACCTTAAATTTCGGATTTTTCTCTCAAAAAACTATACACCTTATATCAAGGAATGGAGGGAGTATAAAATAGCATATAAATGCATATAAAACATCCAAGGTTGATAATATAATAGCATGGAACAATGAAAAATTATAGATACGTTGGAGACGTATCTGCATCCCCAAGCTTAATTCCTGCTCGTCCTCGAGTAGGTAAATGATAAAAACAGAATTTTTGATGTGGAATGCTACCTAACATATTCATCATTTATTTCTGTTTATTGTAGCAAGAATATTCAGATCCGTAAGATTCAAGACAAAAGTTTAATATTGACATAAAAATAATAATACTTCAAGCATACTAACAAAGCAATCATGTCTTCTCAAAATAACATGGCCAAAGAAAGCTATCCCTACAAAATCATATAGTCTGGCTATGCTCTATCTTCACCACACAAAATATTTAAATCATGCACAACCCCGATGACAAGCCAAGTAATTGTTTCGTATTTTTGATGTTCTCAAACTTTTTCAATCTTCACGCAATACATGAGCGTGAGCCATGGACATAGCACTATAGGTGGAATAGAATGGTGGTTGTGGAGAAGACAAAAAGGAGAAGATAGTCTCACATCAACTAGGCGTATCAACGGGCTATGGAGATGCCCATGAATAGATATCAATGTGAGTGAGTAGGGATTGCCATGCAACGGATGCACTAGACCTATAAGTGTATGAAAGCTCAACAAAAGGAACTAAGTGGGTGTGCATCCAACTTGCTTGCTCACGAAGACCTAGAGCATTTTGAGGAAGCCCGTCATTGGAATATACAAGCCAAGTTCTATAATGAAAGATTCTCACTAGTATATGAAAGTGACAACATAGGAGACTCTCTATCATGAAGACCATGGTGCTACTTTGAAGCACAAGTGTGGTAAAAGGATAGTAGCATTGTCCCTTCTCTCTTTTTCTCTCATTTTTTTTATTTTTTTATTTGGGCCTTCTTTTTTATGGCCTCTTTTTTTGGGGCTTCTTTGGTCTCTTTTATTTATTTATTTTCGTCCGGAGTCTCATCCCGACTTGTGGGGGAATCATACTCTCCATCATCCTTTCCTCACTGGGTCAATGCTCTAATAATGATGATCATCACACTTTTATTTACTTACAACTGAAGAATTACAACTCGATACTTAGAACAAGATATGACTCTATATGAATGCCTCTGGCGGTGTACCGAGATGTGCACTGATGCATGAGTGACATGTATGGAAGAATTATGAACGGTGGCTTTGCCACAAATACAATGTCAACTGCATGATCATGCAAAGCAATATGACAATGATGGAGCGTGTCATAATAAACGGAACGGTGGAAGGTTGCATGGCAATATATCTCGTAATGGCTATGGAAATGCCATGATAGGTAGGTATGGTGGCTGTTTTGAGGAAGTTATATGGTGGGTTTAAGGTACCGGCGAAAGGTGCGCCGTATTAGAGAGGCTAGCAATGGTGGAAGGGTGAGAGTGCGTGTAATCCAGGGACTCAACATTAGTCATAAAGAACTCACATACTTATTGCAAAAATCTATTAGTTATTGAAAAAAGTACTATGTGCATGCTCCTAGGGGGATAGATTGGTAGGAAAATACCATCGCTCGTCCCCGACCGCCACTCATAAGGAAGACAATCAATAAATAAATCATGCTCCGACTTCATCACATAACGGTTCACCATACGTGCATGCTACGGGAATCACAAACTTCAACACAAGTATTTCTCAAATTCACAACTACTCAACTAGCATGACTCTAATATCACCATCTTCATATCTCAAAACAATCAAGTATCAAACTTCTCATAGTATTCAATGCACTCTATATGAAAGTTTTTATTATATCCCTCTTGGATGCCCATCATATTAGGACTAGTTTCATAACCAAAGCAAACTACCATGCTGTTCTAAAGACTCTCAAAATAATATAAGTGGAGCACGAGAGTTCATCTAATTCTTCAAAATAAAACCACCACCGTGCTCTAAAAAGATATAAGTGAAGCACTAGAGCAAACGACAAACTACTCCGAAAGATATAAGTGAAGATCAATGAGTAGTCGAATAATTATGCAACTATGTGAAGACTCTCTAACATTTAATAATTTCAGATCTTGGTATTTTATTCAAGAAGCAAGCAAAACTAAATAAAATGACATTCTAAAAATGGCAAACATCATGTGAAGAAGCAAAAACTTAGGATCAACCGAAACTAACCGATAGTTGTTGAAGAAGAAAGGTGGGATGCCAACCGGGGCATCCCCAAGCTTAGACGCTTGAGACTTCTTGAAATATTATCTTGGGGTGCCTTGGGCATCCCCAAGCTTGAGCTTTTCTGTCTCCTTAATTCCTCTCATATCACGGTCTCCCTAAATCTCAAAAGCTTCATCCACACAAAACTCAACAAGGACTCGTGAGATAAGTTAGTATAAACCATTGCAAAAACCTTATCATACTCTACTGTAGAAAATCACTAAAATTATTATTCAACATTGCATACTAAATGCCTCTGCATATTTAATAGTCCTATCCTCAAATAGAATCATTAAAGAAGCAAACATATGCAAACAATGCAAACATAACAGAAATCTGCCTAAACAGGACAGTCTGTAAAGAGTGCAGCAAGATCCATACTTACCTAACTCCAAAAATTATGAAAGAAAATTCCCACTGTAGTAAATTTATCAGAGCTTAATATTCAAAAGGTTTCAACATTTTATCACATTCTGACTTTTCTAGGGAATTATTGCAACAGCGGTAAACTTTCTGTTTTCAAACAGCAACATGTGGACTTGTAAAATAGGCATAGTAAAGGCTATCAATGCCACTTTTATTGAAATAAATATGCAAAACATTGTTGTAAATAACAGCAAGCAAATCCTAACAAAATAAATTGACGCTCCAAGCAAAACACATATCATGTGGTGAATAAAAATATAGCTCCAAGTAAAGTTACCGATGAACGAAGACAAAAGAGGGGATGCCTTCCGGGGCATCCCCAAGCTTAGGCTCTCGGTTGTCCTTGAATATTACCTTGGGGTGCCTTGGGCATCCCCAAGCTTAGGCTCTTGGCACTCCTTATTCCATAATCCATCGAATCTTTACCCAAACTTGAAAACTTCACAACACAAAACTTAACAGAAAACTCGTAAGCTCCGTTAGTATAAGAAAATAAATCAGCACTTCAAGGTACTGTAATGAACTCATTATTTATTTATATTGGTGTTAAACCTACTGTATTCCAACTTTTCTATGGTTCATAAAATCTATTACTAGCCATAGATTCATCAAAATAAGCAAACAACACACGAAAAACAGAATCTGTCAAACACAGAACAGTCTGTAGTAATCTGGATCAAACGTATACTTCTGGAACTCATAAAATTATCAAACAAATTGCTGGAAGTGAGTAATTTGTCTATTAACAATCTTCAAAAAGAATTAACTCAATACCACTTTCCAAATAAAAATGGTAGCAATTCTCGTGAGCGCTAAAGTTTCTGTTTTTTACAGCAAGATCAACAAGACTTTCCCCAAGTCTTCCCAACGGTTCTACTTGGCACAAACACTAATTAAAACATAAAAAATCAATAAAAAAGAGGCTAGATAAATTACTTATTACTAAAAGGGGCAAAAATCAGTGAATAAAAGTAAAATTGGGTTGCCTCCAAACAAGCGCTATCGTTTAACGCCCCTAGCTAGGCATGATGATTTCAATGATGCTCACATAAAAGATAAGAATTGTAACATAAAGAGAGCATCATGGAGAATATAACTAGCACATTTAAGTCTAACCCACTTCCTATGTATAGGGATTTTGTGAGCAAACAACTTGTGGGAACAATAATCAACTAGCATAGGAAGGCAAAACAAGCATAATTTTAAAACTTTAAGCACATAGAGAGGGAACTTGATATTATTGCAACTCCTACAAGCATATATTCCTCCCTCATAATAATTTTCAGTAGCATCATGAACGAATTCAACAATATAACCATCACATAAAGCATTCTTTTCATGATCTACTTGCATAGAAATTTTACTACTCTCCACATAAGCGAATTTATTCTCATGAATAGTAGTGGGAGCAAACTCAACAAAATAGCTATCATGGGATTGAAAATTGAAATCAAGATGACAAGTTTCATTGTTATCATTATTATTTAAAGCATATGTGTCATCACAATAATCATCATAGATAGGAGGCATGCTTTCATCATAATAAATTTGCTCATCAAAACTTGGGGGACTAAAAATATCATCTTCATCAAACATAGCTTCCCCAAGCTTGTGGCTTTGCATATCATTAGCATCATGGATATTCAAGGAATTCATACTAACAACATTCCAATCATGCTCATCATTGAAATATTTAGTGCCAAACATTTTAACGCATTCTTCTTCTAACACTTTGGCACAATTTCCCTTTCCATCATACTCACGAAAGATATTAAAAAGATGAAGCGTAGGAGGTAGACTCAATTCCATTTTTATATAGTTTTCTTTTATAGACTAAACTAGTGATAAAACAAGAAACTAAAAGACTCGATTGCAAGATCTAAAGATATTCCTTCAAGCGCTAATCTCCCCGGCAACGGCGCCAGAAAAGAGCTTGATGTCTACTACACAACCTTCTTCTTGTAGACATTGTTGGGCCTCCAAGTGCAGAGGGTTGTAGGACAGTAGCAAATTTCCCTCAAGTGGATGACCTAAGGTTTATCAATCCGTAGGAGGCGTATGATGAAGATGATCTCTCTCAAGCAACCCTGCAACCAAATAACAAAGAGTCTCTTGTGTCCCCAACACACCCAATACAATGGTAAATTGTATAGGTGCACTAGTTCGGCGAAGAGATGGTGATAGAAGTGGTATATGGATAGTAGATATAGGTTTTTGTAATCTGAAAATATAAAAACAGCAAGGTAACTAATGATAAAAGTGAGCACAAACGGTATTGCAATGCGTTGAAACAAGGCCTAGGGTTCATACTTTCACTAGTGTAAGTCCTCTCAACAATAATAGCATAATTGGATCACATAACTATCCCTCAACATGCAACGAAGAGTCACTCCAAAGTCCCTAATAGCGGAGAACAAACGAAGAGATTATGGTAGGGTACGAAACCACCTCAAAGTTATTCTTTCCAATCAATCCATTGGGCTCTTTATATAAGTGTCACAAACAGCCCTAGAGTTCGTACTAGAATAACACCTTAAGACACAAATCAACCAAAACCCTAATGTCACCTAGATACTCCAATGTCACCTCAAGTATCCGCGGGTATGATTATACTATATGCATCACACAAACTCAGATTCATCTATTCAACCAACACATAGAACCTAAAGAGTGCCCCAAAGTTTCTACCGGAGAATCACGACGAAAACGTGTGCCAACCCCTATGCATAGGTTCATGGGCGGAACCCGCAAGTTGATCACCAAAACATACATCAAGTGAATCACGTGATATCCCATTGTCACCATAGGTATGCACGGCAAGACATACATCAAGTGTTCTCAAATCTTTAAAGACTCAATCCGATAAGATAACTTCAAAGGGGAAACTCAATCCATTACAAGAGAGTAGAGGGGGAGGAGAAACATAAGATCCAACTATAATAGCAAAGCTCGCGATACATCAAGATCGTGCCAAATCAAGAACACGAGAGAGAGAGAGAGATCAAACACATAGCTACTGGTACATACCCTCAGCCCCGAGGGAGAACTACTCCCTCATCATCATGGAGAGCACCGGGATGATAAAGATGTCCACCAGAGAGGGATTGCCCCCTCCGACAGGGTGCCGGAACGGGTCTAGATTGGTTTTCGATGGCTACGGAGGCTTGTGGCGGCGGAACTCCCGATCTATTGTGCTCTCGGATGTTTTTAGGGTATATGGAGATATATAGGCGGAAGAAGTACGTCAGGGGGGCCATGAGGGGCCCACGAGGGTGGAGGGCATGCTAAGGGGGTGGGCGCGCCCTCCTTGTTGCTTCCCTTACGTGGACTCCAAGTCTCCCGGGTTGCTTTCCTTCCAAAAATAAGTTTCGTGAAGTTTCAGGTCAATTGGACTCCGTTTGATTTTCCTTTTCTGCGATACTCTAAAACAAGGAAAAAATAGAAACTGGCACTGGGCTCTAGGTTAATAGGTTAGTCCCAAAAATCATATAAAATAGCATATAAATGCATATAAAACATCCAAGGTTGATAATATAATAGCATGGAACAATAAAAAATTATAGATACATTGGAGACATATCAGTGCGCCACTCTGCAGAAAATCCTTTCATTCTGAGAGTCAGTTGAAGAAAAGGCCATTTGACTTTGTCATAAGCATTTTAAAAGTCTATTTTGAGTACTACCCTATTCAACTTTTTCTGGAGTAATTCATGGACTGTTTCATGAAGGATAAGAACTCCATCTAGGATGTGTCTGCCTTGCATAAAAGTTGTCTGTGAAGGTCGAACCACATGTTCAGCAACCGAATTTAGCTAATAGTCGCAACCTTTATGAATATTTTAAAACTAACATTAAGGAGGCAAATAGGTCTATATTTTTGTATCCGTTTAGCCTCATTAACCTTAGCTAATTAATAAAATAATCTCACCAAAGTTTAAGCGAAACAATTCTAGTTGGTCAACATGTAGGTCGATAAACAAAAGTAGGAGATCCGGTTTGATGACTTCCCAGAATATCTGATAGAACTCATCGGGAAAACCATCCGGACCCGGAGCTTTGTTATGGTCCATTAGGAAAACCGCCTTTCTAAATTCCTCCTCGGAGTATGGGGCTGTTAGAAGGTTGTTTTCCTCGTCAGAGACTTGAGGCATGTCATATGTTCGGGTCTCATCCATCAAAAAATTTCCTTCCTCTGGGGCTCTGAACAGATTTTTATAATAATTAGTTATATAAGATTTAAGTTGCTCATACTCCTCAGTCACTCCCTCATCCTGTTGTAGGGAATGAATGGTTTTCTTCCGATGTCCGCCATTGGTAACTCCATGGAAATATCTAGTATTCGAATCACCTTTACAGACAAATTGAGAGTTAGAATTTTGGTACCATTTGAGTTCCTCTTGACGCAACATGTTAGCTATCTGTGCATTCGAATGATTCTTGATCTTGATTTCATGCTCAGATAGAGATATAACCTCTGCCAAAGCTTCTAATTCATCAATGATAGACGAAACACAAAGCTTCTCCTTTTTGAGGATACCCATCGTATGCCAGGCCAAACCACCAAGGAATTTACGTAATGCACGCATTTTGTTATTCCATCTGTGTATCGGGGTAAGCCCGACAACCGGTTTCTCCCACATCTCCTTTACCATGTCATGGAAGCCATCCCGAAGCAACCACCCAAGTTCGAACTTGAACTTGTGTCTATGTTGTGGCCGTGGCAACCTGGTAGTTAGAAGATTGGGTGCGTGGTCTGATATAGCCTCGATACAGGGTAGAGCACGAACAGAAACCATATGAAATTTTGATTCCCAGTCGGTATCCATTAAAACGTGATCTAGTTTTTCATATGTCGGTTCCCAAAGACTGTTCACCCATTTGAATTATCTTCCAATCATACAAATCTCTCGCAAATCTAGATTGTCGATGACAACAATGAAAAGGAAAGGCCAATGATTATCGAACATACCATGGCTTTTCTCATTTGGAAATTGAAGCAAGTTGAAATCCCCACCTATAAGAATGGGATAGGGATTATCTTTCGCCATATTAACCAATTCATGGAGAAAATTGGCCTTGAACTCATCCTAGGCTGCCCCATACATGGCTACGAGGGTCCATGTGAAGTTGTCAGACTTGTTGCGGATATGGAGTTTAACGTGAAACTCACAATTCGAACTAGCCAAAACATCCATAGTACCTGTATTTACACCAAGTAAAATGCCCCAGAACGACCTCTAGGCGGTCGTGAAACCCAAGTAAAGTCTATCCCGCCAGAAAGACGGTTAAGCAGAATTACTGAGAAATCACCCCCCGTTTCAGATAGCCAAAAAATCTAAATTGTATTCCCTGTTACATTCCACAACAAATAAATGTTTAGCCAAGTCACGAAGACCTCTGCTATTAAAAAACATTCCATTCATGAGGAAACAATAGGAGATTTAGAACACTTTGCCATCTTATGGGACTTACTATCTTTTTTCGAACATGCGGTCTTTGATTTATGTCTGTATGTTGTAAGCTCAATCAATGAACTAAGCCGGGGTTCATCTAGACCCACGTCCGAAACCGCCCCTACGAAATGAGAGAGTAGTTAACCATCTGATGTGGCATGCAGCTCCTCCTCGCCGATATGGGAGACATAAGACTTACTAGAAACACGTGGAGTAACTTTTAATCAGTCGTATTCCAAATGTTTCACTAACACCCATAATATTGAACTTAGAAATGATAGCGGTATTGGAAAAGGCTAAAAAGGATTTGTATGATGACATAATACCTTGATTGTCGAGGCTGTGTGCTACTTTACGCCGCATAGCCTTGGCCAAGGAGTCATCATCTGTGTCCGTAGAACCATCTTCGGCAACCGTTTTCCGACAACTTCGACGTGTAGGAGTCAACCCCAATTGTGGTCGGGGTGCCAGCTCTACTGCCGAAAGAGGGGATGATGGTGAAGTAGCAACCCCCTCCCTAACAGCCTCAACCGCCGGATCTAGCGACGAGGCCGCCGTCAGAAGCGTGTTAGGGACCGACGTTACCTCGAACGATGGTTGTTGTATGTGTGTGGTTGCCGACGGAGGGAGTGATGGTGGTGTGGGAATCGCCTCTCCAACAGCAACCATCGAAGACGTGAATGTTTGTGTCGTAGCGGTCGGTGTAGAAGGGGTCATCGTCGTCGACGATGAAGCGGCTCTGCATGGCTCCACCAGCTCCTGAACAGGAACGGTCGGGTCGGGGACGCAGCCTCCCAGGTCCGGACCTTCCAGACCACCTGCCGTGTCCGCCACCTGGACGTTTGTCGGCTGGGCGGGTGCAACCTGCGTGCTGCCCAGCTGCTCGGTTGGCTGGAATGGCATCAGCCCGAGTGCTTGCATGTGGGATGGCTGGGTGTTGCCCAGCTGCTTGATCGGCTGGAGTGGCACCGGACATAGTGCATGCATGTGAGATGGCTGGACATGCACGTCCTTTGTACTACATATATAATAAAAAATCAATACCACTAGATTCATTATTGAATGTACTTTCACATCATATAGATTTGTTATGGTAAATGTTTATATATTTTTCTATAAACTTTGTCAAACTTTGCAAAGTTTGACTTCGGTCAAACCTAATATGCGGACTAAATAAAAACGGAGGTGGATGTCCAGCCATCTCACATGGTAGATCAACTCTTGTAATCCCCATACTCATCAATATTAATCAAGCAGGACGTAGGGTATTACCTCCATCAAGAGGGCCCGAACCTGGGTAAAACTTCGTGTCCCTTGTCTCCTGTTACCATCAACCTCCGATGCACAGTTCGGGACCCCCTACCCAAGATCCGCCGGTTGTGACACCGACATTGGTGCTTTCATTGAGAGTTCCATTGTGTCGCCATCAGAAGGTTCGATGGCTTCATCCATCATCTGTAATGATGCTGCCCCATGGGAGGTTTTTCTCCCCGGCCAGATCTTCGTATTCGGCGGCTTCGCACTACGGGCCAACTCGCTTGGCCATCTGGAGCAGATCGACAGCTACGCCCCAGGTCGCCGGATTAGTTTTGGAAACCTAGATTATGTCACTGATATCTGAGGAGACTTGATGTTCCAAGGATTCACGATCCCAACCTCCGCTCTGGCCTTAGAGCCGGAGTGCCTCGCCATTATCAAAGACGGGATTTCCAAACCCGCCGGACTATCTATGGCCACTAGGCCCAGTACGGCAGAGCCGGAGGAAGTAGTGTCACGGACGTCCATCACCAAGCTGGACTCTTCCCCGGACGTCGGCTCTGAACTCTCGGAGCTAGCATCGTGTGAGGTCGGCCTAGGAATTCCTTTCCTGCCATACTCCATGAATTCTTTTCTCCCTCAACCAAACTCGCCTTTAAGCGAGGCTCTGGACTTGATGCGATCCCTCGCGATTATGGAGGAGCAACGTCCGAACTACACCCAGCCAGGACTAGGGGCTGAGAGTGGGGAATTTTACGTCGCACCCACCACCCACTTCATCGCCATAATAGAGGACTTAACTGACATTCTCGATTATGACTCTGAAGACATCGATGGTATGGACGTTGATGCCGGAGAGGAGCAAGCCGAAAACCCGCCGTTTATCGGACACTGGACAACCACCTCTTCGTATGACGTGTATATGGTGGACGCACCCAAGGAGGGTGACAGTGATAAAGAGAAAAATCCAGTAGAGGATAAACCTCCCGAGATACAACAAAAGCGCCGACGACGCCGCTCTAAATCATGCCGCAGCAAAGACAACAATACCGGCACGAGAGACAACAATACTCCGGATGATGCAGAAGACCAAGAAAATCCGGTCGAGCAATACTCCGAACAAGACGGTCGGGAGGATGGGTGAGTCAGCCCTGATGAACAGGATGCAAACAAAGACTCGGAGGACAGTAATTATCTTCCACCCTCCGAGGATGAGGTGAGCCTCAGCGACGAAGAATTTATCGTGCCTGGGGAACCTCTTGAGCAGGAATGCTTTAAGCAACGGCTAATGGCCACTGTAAGGAGCCTGAAAAAGAAGCAGTAGCAGCTTCAAGCTGATCAAGATCTGCTCAATGATAGATGGACTGATGTCCTGGCAGCAGAAGAATATGGCCTCGAGCGCCCAACTAAAAGTTACCCGAAGCATAAACTGCTACCTCAATTCGATGATGAGGCACCTAAGCCTGTACCATCAGTGCGTAATGTGACTGATCAACCACCACGCGGCCGGGACAAAACGGCAACTCAAGCCGAACACCGGTCCGTCCTACCTCATCGTAAAGGCAGAGACAAAACTGCTCAGGGATACATGTATGACCTGTGGCAGGGCCTAAAGAATAAAGCAGGTCCGACCAGATCGATCTATGGATCACGGGGGTGTGCCCCGACGTGCGACGATGGCTATCAAGCCGAACATGGCAAGCACAATTATGTCCGAGCCAAAAATCGCAGACGGACTACATCCAAACTACATCACAATCTAGCCCGATATAGAGGCTCCGCACACCCCCTCTGCTTTACTGTTGAAGTAATGAAACATGAATTCCCAGAAGGGTTCAAACCTGTGAATATCGAATCATATGATGGAACCACAGATCCCGCGGTATGGATTGAAGACTTCATTCTCCATATTCGTATGGCCCGCGGCGATGATCTTCATGCCATCCAATACCTCCCCCTAAAACTCCAGGGGCCAGCCCGGCACTGGCTGAACGGCCTTCCTGAAAACTCCATTGGCAGCTGGGAGGACTTGGAAGAAGCCTTCCTTGACAACTTCCAAGGTACATATTTTCGACCTCCGGATGCCGACGACTTAAGTCACACAATTCAACAGCCCGGAGAGTCAGCCAGGAAATTCCGGACTAGGTTCTTAACCAAAAAGAACCAGATCATCGACTGTATGGATGCCGAAGCCCTAGCGGCCTTTAAACATAGCATCCAAGACGAATGGCCCGCCCGACACCTCGGCCAAGAAAAGCCGAAGTCCATGGCAGCCCTCACGGCGCTTATGACCCACTTTTGCGCGGGCGAAGATAGCTGGCTAGCTTGTAGCAATAACAATGCAAGTGAACCTGGCACCTCGGAAGCCAGAAATAGCAACGGCAAGCCCCGACGCAACAGACACAAGCGTCGAAGCAACGGTGACAATACCAATGACACGTCGGTCAACGCCGGATTCAGTGGATCCAAGTCCGGTCAGCGAAAGAAGCCATATCAAAGAAATAATCAGGGCCCTTCCAGCCTGGACCGCATACTCGATCGTTGTCTATGGAAACGACACCTATGGGGTCACTGGGATCCCTTCTATAGTTGGCGAGCACGAGGTTGTGCAAAGAGCGGGTCTGATAGTAAGCACACGGATCGTTTACGCAGGTTCGGGCCGCGAAGATGCGTAATACCCTAGTCATGCTTTGGTGGATGTATTTGAGTGTTCTTGTGTTCTTAAGCTAGCTACGGGGTGCAACTTTCCCAAAAGAGCCAAATCCCCCTCCTGGTCGCCTCGGGTCTCCTTTTATAAGAAAAAGGGACTGCCACAGTGGCACACAGGAGGTGGAAAGGTCTACAGTCGATAAGCCTATCCTCTGGGACAGTCAAACAAATGCATTTAATGCGCTGCCGACGTGCCCCCCTTGCTTTATTGGGGAAGCCAGGGAAGCACGTCCCAGCCGTCGCCGCCTTGCCTGCCTCGACACGCGTCCGAGCTGATGAGGCATCGAGGCGCCATGTTGGCTGGCTGCTGGGTTGGCGCGGTGGTGGAGCCTTCATGAAGGGTCGCATGCCGCCACGCAGGTGCTTGCTGAGTCGGTGTAGAGGCCGCCCGTCGCCACGCAGGTGCTTGCCCAGCTGGTTGAGCAAGCAGCTGCTTGGGGACGGTGGTGGAGTCTTGGCTAGCGCGGGCCTGGTAGTGGCCCTGCTGATGCCCTCGCTAGGGTCTTGCCGGAGGCCTGACAAGGGTATTGCCATGGCGTTGCAGTCGTCCCCAGCAAGGGTCTTGCTGGGGGTCTTGTGGATTACCTCGGCTAGGATCCCACCGAGGGTCGCCGTCTTCTGGTCCTCATCTGATCTCACATGTTTTATGATCTTGACCAAGATTTGCATGCCACCACAGAGGCGCCTCCTAATCCTTGGTTCCAATGTGGTTGGTTGGGTTGGATCATGCGGGCTCAAGGGTGGCTTGCTCCGCTGGCATCGGGCAAGTTGCCCCAGCAAGGCTCTTGCTGGGGTTGCCTCGGCAAGGATCTTGCCGAGGGAGTCCACCTTGCCCTCTTGCTCTCCTGTGTTCCTGGTCTTGGCGTTGCCTTGGTTGTCTTGTGCTTCAGCTTCTCTCCGGCTTCCCTCCTCTGCTCTACTAAGTGTGGTCGTGGCGCGCAGCTCTGACTGCCCGTGCACAAGTAACGGGGTCAAAAGAAGAGCCCCTACTTTTGTACACAGACAGGAGCCCCCGGGCCTGGGCCACACATAAGCGCGCCTCATTGTTGGGCTAGGCCCAGAACGGTGCGCGTGCATGTGGGGCGGATTTTACCGCAGTAACTTCTCGCCCGCTGCGCTTCCCTATGACCTGCGTTGAATGCGCGGCGTGGAGGGTCGTGTGTGACGTGGGGATCATGCATGGGGCGGTTTCCGCACGCATGAATCGCATCATGGTAAAGAGGCGGCTCGCGCCTTCCCCATAAAAAGAGGGATGCGCAGAGGCGCGGCTCATTTACTTGGGCGGACTCGGGTCGTGGTCTTCAAGGCGTCAGTCCCCCACGATCACGGGGTGGGGAACAGTCACCTCACCCGTCCCCTCAATTCTTCTTGCTCGCCACATGTCCCCCATGCAGGTGGCAAGTGGTGAAGGCGGGAAACCAGGCCGTCGCTGATTGGGACAACGGGTCGGTCTTGATCCCCTGCGCCCCCGATGGCCGGATTGGCTGAGTGGGGCGGCCGAGCCCTGACCCCACCCCTTTTATAAGAAGTGGGAGGGGGATGGCATCCCACATCCTTTTGCCATCCACCTCCATTCACTTCGGCTCCTTTCCTCCATCTGCCATGCCGAGAGGAGGCGTCGTCCCTTCAACCGTGGCGGCGAGGGTTGCTGCTCGATAGCGCGTCCCTCCTTCCTAAGAGCTCATGGCGGCGGAGCCAGCCACGAGAGGAAGGGGAGGGGAAAGGCCGAGGTCGCCGTGGCACTTAGGGGAGAGGGGGACGAGGCCGCGCACCGGCCTCGCCTCCGCTAGCGATGCCTCCCCCGATGGAGGGCCACGTCAGGGACCATCCCCGCGAGTTCTTCATCAGGCTACGCCGGCCACCGCGTCGCCGCCTCCGTATCCCTACCCGATTTGCTCGGGAGATGGAGCTCGATCCACTCCAGACCCTCAGGTTGCACATGAGGGGCTGCGAGAACGGAGGCACGCGGGTCAATGTCAACTTTCCCGCTCCTCATGTCATGTACCTCCATCGCGGATGGAAGACGTTCACTCGCATCCACAGCCTGACGGCGGGGCTTGTCCTTTACTTGAAGTTAATAGAGGGCGGCCTGCTCTCCGTCAAGGTCTTTGGAGATCTTGGAACTCGCCTAAAGTGCTGCGTGGAGAGCTCCTCCGACGATGAAGATTCCTCTTGAAGCGGGAGCGATGAGGAGGGTAGCGACAACAATGACGAGAGCGTCGAGCGAGGTCACGTTGACCTCGTCTCTGACTGACTGCGTCGCCCCGCCCTACGTCGTGCGGCCTGCCGAGGGCCTTCCTCGTCAAGCTCTCCATCGGCGCGTCCCCCATCACCTTCTTGGGAGGCTGGCGTAGGAGGGTTGGAGAAGGAGAAGAAGGCGGGTGGCGGCCGTCAAGTCGGAGTACGTGGGCACCGACACCTTCGTCGCGTATTGCCGGCCCGCTGCCTCATCTTCCATCTCCCCTCCCGGCACCGGGACGTTCTATTGGTGCCTTCTGCTCCTCGCACCTCGCCTAGGCGCTCTTTTTGCCCTCTTTCTATCTTGTTCCACCTCCAGAGGAGAGGGACAAGAAAGGGATTACGGGCATCTTATCTCCTTTTAGTTTGTAAGCCTGTGGGCACTTGTTAATTTTAAGACTTGTAATCCCCTTGCTCATGTTTTTAATTTCGTATGAACTGTACTTATATGGGATGTTTTTAATGAAAAAGGGTGCTTGTCGGGTTCTTTGTGCGTGAGCGAGGCCCATGCCAAGGAACGGATCCTTGTTATTTTTAAGATAAACATTGTTGCCCGGCAACAAGCCTTGCCATCCCCCGACTTCAGTCGACCATTCTCATGCTTTTGGCGGAGGCAGGGGCGAAGTAGAGTTTGGCCCTTCGTTTATTTCCTTGCCACCGCGCCTGTGACCCGGTTCTGTCCCAGGGACTTGGGTACAAGAAGAAGGGGGAGCACGGTGGTCTTGGAGCAAAACGAGGTTTCATTTGTCCCAGTTCCATACGGAAATGCACAACAGGGGATGAAGGACTTATCTAAATCCGCAGTCCTGGCTTGCCAGGGCCGGAGCGGCAATTTGTTCTCTTTCTCCCAAGCGGCTCAGCAGAAGTGTCCACATGCCCTGCGAACCAAAGAAGACAGAAAGATGCATACTCGACCTCTAGGCTAGGGGTTAGTCGCCGCTATGCACTATCAACCCTAACCAAGGGAGAGACTTAATCTAGCATGCATGCTAAAACTTAGGGCGCGAGCGCTTCATTTATTTATGCTCAGGGTCTACGCCTGGCTTTGTACAGAGGGTTACATGCCTTGCCGGCAAGGCTTGTACAAAAGGTGGGTTGCGGGGGGCCCGGCATCCGCGCCTTATGGGTAAAACTTGCGAAGATGTTCAATGTTCCAGGAGTTGCTCACTGGAACAACATCTTCGGTCTCCAGGCAGACTGCGCCAGGCCTGGTGACTCGTATTACCCGTTAAGGGCCTTCCCACTACAACATCAACTTGTTGGAATTCTTGGCTGACTGAACGCACCGAAGAACAAGGTCGCCTTCCTCAAGGCTTCGGGCATGAACCTTGCGGCTATGGTAGCGGCGCAAGGCTTGCTGGTAGCGTGCTACTCTCACAGCCGCCCGAAGACGATCTTCCTCAAGGAGCATTCTGTCATCTTGCTGCAATTGCTCTTGCTCAAGCTCGTCGTAAGCGAGCACTCGAGGTGACCCGTATATGAGTTCCGTGGGGAGAACTGCTTCTGCACCGTATACTAGGGCAAAGGGTGTCTGGCCGGTGGCTCAATTTGGCGTCATTTTGATCGACCAAAGAACCTCTGACAACTCACCAATCCAGCGCTTTCCGCTCTTGTGCAGTCTGTCAAAAGTCCTAGTGCTCGGGCCTCGCAACACTTCAGCATTTGCCCTCTCAACCTGGCCGTTGCTCCGTGGGTGTGCCACGGAAGCGAAACAGACCCTGCTGCCGAGATCTTGGGTGTATTGCATGAAGGTGTGGCTTGTGAACTGCGTGCCATTGTTGGTGATGACTCTGTTTGGCATACCAAAACAGCACACTAGCCCCTTGATGAACTTGACGGCTGACTGTGCTTTCACCTTCCTCACTACTTCCACCTCTGGCCACTTTGTGAACTTGTCGATTGCAACGTACAAGTACTCAAAGCCCCCGACAGTGCGGGATAAAGGGCCCAGGATGTCGAGCCCCCAGACCGACAATGTCTAGGAAAGAGGAATTCTTTGAAGGGCTTGAGCTGGTTGATGAAGCTTCTTTGAATGGAACTGACACGCTTCACACTTGGTTACTAGTGCCGTTGCATCCTAGAGGGCAGTGGGCCAGAAGAAACCCTACCAGAATGCCTTGTCGGCAAGGGCCCTCAACCCTATGTGGGAGCCACATATGCCTCTGTGTATCTCCGCCAACAGCTCCAGTCCTTCCTCCCGGGGAATGCACTTCTATTTCACATCGTTCGGTCTCTTCCTGTATAGGACGTCATCGATGAACTGATACATGGCAGACCGACGAGCTACTTTCTCTGCTTCTTCCTGCTCCTCAGGAAGCTCCCCTGTTTGGAGGAATCGGGCGGTATGTTGTGCCCATGCCGGAGCCTGGGGCTCGACGGCAAGTACCAAAGGCATTTCTTCTGCCATGGGAGCGGCCGTCTCTACGGCCAGGGCTTGACGGCCCGCCGGAATCAGTCGCTCCTTGGCAGGCACAGAATCTACGGCAACACCCTTGCCGGTGGCCCTTGGGGGCTCAATGGGAAAGTACTTGCCGGGGCCTGATTTCCTCCGTTTGTTCTGCTCCGTTGATGGTTCGACATATGGTCTAGTTAACCGAAGAAAAAAAGTACTTGGTTCCACGGGTAGCTTGAATGCAGCGCGCTTTGACAGGTAATCGGTGATGTCGTTCTCCGCTCGAGGAACGTGCTCGGCTTGTATACCGTCAAAGCGCTCCTCCAGCTTCCTCACCTCATCTACGTAGGCCTCCATCAACAGGCTCTGACAATCTTTGTTAACTTGTCTGACGACAAGCTGTGAATCACCCCTGATGATGAGCTTCTTGACCCCGAGGTGCACCGCGATCCTGAGGCCAGCAAGCAACCCCTCGTACTCAGCAGTGTTGGTGGTGGACATCTCCCTGGGAAAGTGCATCTGGATTACATACTTGAGGTGCTCTCCGGTGGGTGCGACGAGCAGCACACCAGCACCAGCGCCTTGCAGCGGGAAAGCCCCGTCAAAGTACATGATCCAGTTGTGACTTGCTTCCTTGCCGGGGAGGTTGGTCTCAGGGATTTCCTCGTCAGGCGTTGAGGCCCATTCTGCAATGAACTCTGCCAAGACTCTGCTCTGGATTGTCGAAGTACTTTCAAACTTCAAACCAAAGCTCGAAAGCTCCAAGGCCCACTCCACAATCCTTCCGGTCGCGTATGGGTTGTGCAGTATCTGTTGTAACGGGACGCTGGTGACGACGGTGATTTCGTGTGCTTAGAATTAGTGACGCAGCTTCCTCGAGGCCATAAGGAGGCCGAAGAGCAATTTATGCACTCTAGAGTACCTCGACCTAGCCCCCTGCAGGAGGGAGCTAACAAAGTAAACCGGGTGCTGCATCATCTTCTTCTGCACCACCTCATTTGATTGCATGGGCCCTATCCTGATGGCGTTAGACTCCGCCGGGGGCCTTGCCGGCATCGGGCTGTAACGCCCCAGATATACCGTTCCCAATTTGTACTCCAACTCTTGTCGTTTCCAGCATTAAGTTATATTTATTTCTCGGGTTCGGGTCTTTTTCTCCGTGTGTTGTTTTCGTTTGCATGCATCTCATATCATGTCATCCCGTGCATTGCATTTGCATACATGTTCATCTCATGCATTCGAGCATTTTCCCCGTTGTCCGTTTTGCATTCCGGCGCTTCGTTCTCCTCCGGTGGCCATTTCTAGCTTTCTTTCGTGTGTGGGGACTAAACATTTCCGGATTGGACCGAGACTTGCCATGCGACCTTGGTTTACTACCGGTAGACCTCCTATCAAGTTTCGTGCCATTTGGACTTCGTTTGATACTCCAACGGTTAACCGAGGGACCGAAAAGGCCTCGTGTGTGTTGCAGCCCAACACCCCTCCAATTTGGCCCAAAACCCACCAAACTCTGCTCCATCGTCTTGGTCGTTCGATCACGATCGCGTGGGCGAAAACCGCACCTCATTCGGACTCTCCTAGCCCCCTCTATGCCTATAAATACCCCTCCATTCCGGATCTCGCCTCCCCCGTCCAAACCCTAGTCCAAAAAAAACAGGATCCCCACGCTGGCCGGACACGTCCGGTCCGACCGGACACATCGCCGCAGCCAACCCGCCGCCACGTGGCGCGGGCGGACCACTTCCCCGCCGACGGGCCCGAAGCCCATCTCCAGCCCGCTCCTGCGCCCGGCCGGGCCACTCACCGCCTCGCGCCCCGCCTTCGTCCTCCTCCTCGCGCGCCGCCCACCGGCCGACGCGCCACCGCGGCTCCACGCCGGAGCCCGCGCCCCGACGACGGCCGGCGCCGCTCCCCGCCGCCCGACGCGCCTCCAAGCCGCGCCGCCGCGCCGCCCGGCCTCGCCCCACCGCCTCGCCGCCGTGCAGTTCCCCGACGAGGTCCCCGGCGAGCTCTCCCACTCCGGCCGGTCCCTTCACCAACCCCTCCGGCCGCCACCGCGACATTTCCGGCGAGATCGAGCTCGGACTGCTGCAGTAACCGCCAGATCTGGAAAACCCTAGATCCGGTTGACTTTCCCTTCCCCCCTTGATTTTTTATGCTATGTTTGACTGCTCATATCTCCGCATCCGTAGCTCCGTTTTGGACATATGATATATCAAAATCTTCGTCTCGACGGGTACATCATTTTATTCCATTGCATTATTTGCATTTGAGGTCATCTTGATGCCCAAAATGCTGTTAGAACGAGGCATCGTGAGTTAAATTGCAGATCCGTTAGCTCATCATTGACTTTTGTCATTTTTGCCATGATTATTGTGTGCATGATATGCCTGTGCCCCTTTGGGATGAATTGTTAAGCATTTTGTCTTCTTTCCAGAGGTGCCACCCATGCATTTTAGGATGTGTGTGGTGTCTTGTGCAAGCTTGCCAAGGGGGGCACCTGAGTAATCTGTTTTTAGGGACTTTGTGATTTTCACTAAGTCTGGGATATTTTAGTTCATGATGCCATATGTTCGGCTTGTTTCCTAGTGATCCGTGCCCCTTTTGAGTATGATCAGTAAGGGTCGTTTGTTAATCTTGTTGTGCTCTATCCATCCATGTCTTTACTTGTTATGTTGGAGCACCCTAGGTTGAGTCAATCGAGTTCAACTTTTGCATCGTTGTTAATTTGGGCAGATCGTGAACTCTTTTGCGATTTTGCCGGTGCTATTGCTAGTGATCCATGCATGCTATGCCATTGTTCTTGCCATGTCTAGCTAGCATTTTGTGCCTTCTTTATGGATATATGCTTGCCTTGCCATGACTTGCACCGTAGTGAGTGCATCGAGCTCGTTTACATGCCTCCGTGAGTTATAATTTCAGCTTGTCTCAGTTTTCACTAAGTCTGAAAAGTGATTGTGTTTCATCTATGTTCGTGTGCTCGTTAGTGTTTTTTGTGAACCCTTTTGGCCCTAGGTCACTTTGGGTGTTTTGTTAAGCGTGTTGAGTAGCTCCATTCCATGCTCTTACTTGTCATGTTCAGGTTATGTTTCATGTTGTTTTGCTGCTCCGAAGAGAGCATCGTGGTCTGAAATTTCAGACTAGTGTTAATTTCACTAAGTCTGAAATCTGTGTTGCTTATTCAGTTTTGCCATGCTTGTTTGAACCCCTTAATGGATTAATTTTCCTATGACTCAGTCCTAGTGATTTGTTAAGCATTTTGTGTACATCCCTTCCATGTATTTTGTTTTCATGGTTGGTGGCTGTAGCATGTTCATTTCGTTGCATTTAGGTGCCTACTTGCTGTAAATCGCAGATCGGTTCGTTTCGTAAAACGCTTGTCATTTCCAAACCGTAGCTCCGATTCCTATGATCTTTATATCGTTTTCAGGTGATTTCATCCCACCTATCTAGTGGAACACTTGGTTATCTAAGTTGAGGCTAGGTTCATGCATTTCCTGTCACGTCTTGCATTTTGCATCCCGCATCGCATCCCGCATAGCATACCATCTTTGCATCTTAGTGGTTGCCCTTGCACGTGGTTGATTGTATCCTTGTTGCTTGTTTGTGTTGTTGGGTAGAGCCGGGAGAAGAGTTCACTAACGAGGAGCCTGTTGAGTTTGCTTTTGAGGATCCAGTCAACTCTGACAACTGTGCAGGCAAGATGATCATACCCTCGAAATCACTACTACCTTTGCTATGCTAGTTTGCTCGCTCTTTTTCTATGCCAATGCTACGATGCCTACCACTTGCTTGTCAGCCTCCCAATTTCCATGATTGAGCCTCTAACCCACCATTGTCCTAGCAAACTGTTGATTGGCTATGTTACCGCTTTGCTCAGCCCCTTCTTATAGCGTTGCTAGTTGCAGGTGAAGATTGGAGCCGTTCCTTGTTGGAACATTTATTTACTTGTTGGGATATCATTATATTGCCATGTTATCTTAATGCATCTATATACTTGGTAAAGGGTGGAAGGCTCGGCCTCTCGCCTAGTGTTTTGTTCCACTCTTGCCGCCCTAGTTTCCGTCATATCGGTGTTATGTTCCCGGATTGTTGCGTCCCTTATGCGGTTGGGCTATAATGGGAACCCCTTGATAGTTTGCCTTGATTAAAGCTTTTCCAGCAATGCCCAACATTGGTTTTACCATTTGCCACCTAGCCCCTTTTTCCCTTGGGTTTCCGGAGCCCGAGGGTCATCTTTATTTTAGCCGCCCACGGGCCAGTGCTCCTCTGAGTGTTGGTCCGAACTAGAGTCCTGTGCAGCGCCCCCTCGGGGAAACTCAAGGTTTGGTTTTAGTTGTATGGAGCGCTCATCCGAGTGTGCCCTAAGAAAGAGATATGTGCAGCTCCTATCGGGATTTGTCGGCACATTCGGGCGATGTTGCTGGTCTTGTTTTAACCTGTCGAATCATCTTGTTGTACCGAGATACCGAGTCTGATCGGTGTGTCTTGGGTGGAGGTCTATTCCTTCGTTGACCGCGAGAGCTTGTTATGGGCTAAGTTGGGACCCCCCTGCAGGGATTGATCTTTCGAAAGCCGTGCCCGCGGTTATGGGCAGATGGGAATTTGTTAATGTCCGGTTGTAGATAACTTTAACCTTAATTAATTAAAATGAATCAACTGAGTGTGTTGCCGTGATGGCCTCTTCTCGGCGGAGTCCGGGAAGTGGACACGGTGTTGGAGTTATGTTTGCGCAGGTTTCTCTCTAGTTTCTCGCTCGTGCTTTGCCTCCTCTTCTCGCTCTCTTTTGCGAATAAGTTAGCCACTATATATGCTAGTCGCTTGCTGCAGCTCTACTTATACATTACCCCTTTCCTACCTATTAAGCTTAAATAGTCTTGATCGCGAGGGTGCGAGATTGCTGAGTCCCTGTGGCTCACAGATTACTATTACACCAGATGCAGGGACAGATGATACAGCTCCAGATGGCGCGCTCGAGCTCAAGTGGGAGTACGACGAGGACTCTCAGCGTTACTATGTGTCTTTTCCTGATGATCAGTAGTGGTGCCTATTCGGGGTTAGATTCAGGGCCTTGTCGCATGTTGGGGGTCTTTTCTATTTTGGCGCCGTAGTCGGGCCATGAGTGAATTGTATGATGGATGTTATTTATGTACTTTGATGTGACGTGGCGAGTGTAAGCCAACTATGTTCTTCCCCTTTATATTATTTATGTACATGGGATGTGTGATGATTTCCCGACTTGCGACATTGCTTTCAATGCGGCTATGCCTCTAGTTCGTGCCTCAACACGTGGGAGACATAGCCGCATCGAGGGCGTTACAAGTTGGTATCAGAGCCTTCCCTGACCTTAGGAGCCCCCATTGCTTGATCGTTTTTAGCAGCTGAGTTGTGTCTAGAAAATGTTTTGAGTCCTTTAGGAATTATATATCGGAGAGCTTAGGAATTCTTTTTACTTCCCAGTCTCCTCATCGCTCTGGTAAGGCATCCTAACGTAGAGTTTTGACTCTTCTCTTCTCAAATTTCACTAAAAATTATTTTTTTAGGATCACACGAGTATCTTGGATTTGTTCCGGTGACTTATGATGAGAATACTGTCTTGGTGCCTCCTGTCAGGGGTTTAGTGGAAGTGTCCCGGGGAGTTGAGCTCTGAGGTGTTGTCATCATAATTTTATCATTGCAATTCTGGTATACTTGAGATATGTGCGCGACATCGAAAATCTCCTTTATGTAGTTCGTTGGTGAGATAACCTCGACGCCACCCAGTACTGGGGCGGGAGTTCGGGAGTATCGCCATAACTTTTATAACGGATGCTTTTCGAAGGTTGAGGTAGATGGTTTCCGAAGGTTTCTTGGTTATGTGTTGAAGGATGGATACAGCTGGATGTAGGATTTGCTAGCTTGGGTGAGATATTATGCTTCCCCTGTATCCCCAACACTTGATTGCATAACCGGAAAGTTTCGGGAGTTTCATAGGTGGGAATTCAAGTAGCTCTTAGGATATCTTTCCAACAGATGTATGGTATGAAATTGGGGTTCGACGTCTAGTGGTTCGCCTATTCACGGTCGATTTTATAGTGGTCTCGTTGTGTCTTAAAGAGTCCTTGGCTATGCTGACTCGGGGACGCTTCGTATGTCATGTGCACTGCCTTGTACATGATGGTGCTGTACGATCGAGCCCGTGTAGGTCCCACCACGAAAACTTCGGACAAAATTTCTATCATATGTTTGTTCCGGTTTATTCCGCAAGCCAACCCTTGGTTTTATCTTCAGTTGTGGTATTCGAATTCCTTCGACGTCATATGTTGATTCCATCCCTCGTTGATGTACCCCTTCTACCTGATTCTTCGTGGCTTCGCAATTTAGGAATATGTGACCACTTCAAGAGAAGTGCATTCGTTCATTTTGTTCGGATGTGAAGACTTTATGTTGCAATTTTCATTCCGTTGGATTCACCTTCAATATTTGTCTATTTGTGTGCTAATGGTGGTCAACCTCTTCAGGATGGCTCCTCCAACGCGCACGACTCCGAACCCTGATCCGCCACCACCTCCACCGCCTCTGGAGGCTTGGCAAGCTGTGATGGCCGCAACCAATGCAAATACACAGTTGATCATGCAAATCCTCCAAGAGCGGAATCAAGGCAGTCAAGGGAATCAAGGCAACAATCAGAACCATTTTGCTACTCTGAACCAGTTCCTCGCAAATGGTCCAAAGACGTTCAGCAATTGTGTTGAGGCTACCGATGCTGACGATTGGCTAGTGGATCTGGGCAAGCATTTTGAATGCAGCAATGTCAGGCCTGAAGATTTTGTCAAGTTCGCTTCTTTCCAGCTCAAGATCAGGCTGTAGAGTGGTTCCAGCAGTACAAGGATTCCAGAGGTGGATGTTTGATCACTTGGGATGATTTCCGTCGTGATTTCCGAGCTCATCACATCCCTCAGAGTGTGACTGAAAGCAAACGTGAGGAATTCCGCAATCTGAAGCAAGGCTCTTTGTCTGTCTATGACTACAACAAGTTGTTCCAGAAGCTCGCCCGTTTTGCCAAGCAGGATGTTCCTGATGAGAAGAGCATGATCTATCAGTTCAGGGGTGGTCTCCATGAAGAAATTCAGCTTGCTCTTGTCCTCTTTGAGCCGCTGAGATACGATGAGTTCTACAACATGGCACTGAAGCAAGAGGCTGCTCAGTTGAAGTGTGATGCTTCCAGGAAGCGAGTTAGAGACACTACGCCTTCTTCCTCTACTCAAGTGGCCAAGCAGTAGAAGTATTGGCTTCCTCCTCCTCCGTTCCGTCAGCCGTATCAGCAGAAGAGCAAAGGTGGCAGTGGTTCTTCCCACCCACCCAACCCAGGCTTTCAGAACAAGACTTCGTCTCAAGCTCCAAGATCGAGTGCTCCGTACCACCATCCGCTCTCAGAGGTCACGTGCAACAAGTGCCAACAGAAGGGTCACTACGCCAACAAGTGTTTCAACCAGAGGCGTCTTCCTCCTCCTCCTGTCAGATCGGCAAGTACAGCTGTGGTCAAGCATAACCCCAAGTCCGCCAAGGTCAATATGGTGAATGCAGCTCAGGCAGAGGATTCGTCAGATGTGATCATGGGTAACCTTCCTGTTAATGATATTCCTGCAAAAGTTCTTTTTGACACGGGTGCATCGCATTGTTTCATTTCCAAACCTTTTGCATCAAAGTATGAGTGTGACTATCAGTATCTGCAAAGTGCCTTGCAAATTGTGTCACCAGGCAAGCAGATGACAGCTAACACCCGCGTTCCGGAGGTTACTATCACTTTGGGCGACTACAAGTTCCTTTATTCCCCAATTGTTCTTGGCGATTCCGATATTGATCTTATTCTTGGGATGGACTGGCTCTCTAAACACAAGGCTCACCTCGATTGTGCAGCCAGACAGATTCAACTGACTCATTCATCTGAGGATGTCATTGTCTTTGCTGCTCGGGATAATACCATCCGGTTGTTTTCTCTCAATGAGAAGGGTGAATTGGATGCTATTTCGTAGATTTCGGTTGTTTGTGAGTATCAAGACGTCTTCCCAGAAGAACTCCCAGGAATGCCTCCGCACCGACCGGTTGAATTTGTTATTGAACTTGAGCCCGGTACGGAACCTGTGTGCAAACGTCCCTACAAGCTCGGCCCCGAAGAGTTGAAGGAGTTGAAGAAACAACTCGATGTTCAAGAAAGAATGGGTCTCATTCGGCCTAGTACTTCTCCGTGGGGTTGTGGTGTTCTATTTGTGAAGAAGAAGGATGGTACGGACCGACTTTGTGTTGATTATCGTCCATTGAACAAGAAGACCATCAAGAACAAATACCCACTTCCCAACATCAATGAGCTGTTCGAACAACTCAAGGGTGCCCAAGTATTCTCCAAGCTTGACCTCCGTATGGGTTATCATCAAATTCGCATTCGTGAGCAAGATATTCCCAAGACGGCGTTCAGAACAAGCTATGGGTCATATGAATACACTGTCATGTCTTTTGGCCTCGCCAACGCTCCTCCGACGTTCTCTCGCATGATGAACTTCATCTTCAACCCCTACACCAATGACTTCATTTTGGTCTATCTCGACGACATTCTGGTTTTCTCGAAGAACAAGGAAGATCATGCCAAGCACTTGCGTTTGGTTCTTGACAAGCTCAGGGAACATCAGTTCTACGCCAAGTTCTCCAAGTGTGAATTTTGGCTCGATGAGGTGCCTTATCTTCGCCATATCATCTCTGCCAAGGGCATTTCCGTGGATCCTGAGAAGGTGTCTGCAATTGTTAATTGGGAACCTCCTCAGAACGTGAAGCAACTCCGTAGCTTCCTCGGTCTCGCAAGCTACTGTCGAAGATTCGTTGAAAACATTTCCAAGATCGCGAAGCCTCTCTAAAATCTTCTTCAGAAGCACGTCAAGTACGTTTGGTCTCCGGAGTGTGATATTGCTTTCAACACTTTGAAAGAGAAGTTGATCACTGCTCCAGTTCTGACTCCGCCTGATGAAACCAAGCCGTACGAGGTCTTTTGTGATGCCTCTCTCCAAGGTCTAGGTGTTGTACTGATGCAAGAGAAGAAAGTTGTTGCTTATACTTCTCGCCAGTTGAAACCTAATGAGAAGAACTACCCCACTCATGATCTCGAGTTGGCGGCAGTTGTGCATGCTTTGTTGACTTGGAGACATCTTCTATTGGGAAGGAAAGTGGATATTTTCACTGATCACAAGAGTCTCAAGTACATCTTCACTCAGCCTAATCTCAACCTCAGGCAGACTCGATGGGTCGAAATGATTCAAGAGTACAATCCGAGTATCGAGTATACTCTGGGCAAGGCTAATGTGATTGTTGACGCTTTGAGTAGAAAATCATATTGCAACAGTCTGATTCTCAAGCCTTATCAACCCGAGCTTTGTGAAGCTTTCCGCAAACTTAATCTGCAAATTGTTCCTCAAGGTTTCCTCGCCAACCTTCAAGTTTCTCCTACCTTGGAAGACCAAATTCGCCAAGCCCAGCTTCTTGATGCTATGGTGAAAAAGGTGAAGATTGGCATTGCTAAGAGTCAGTCCAAGTACAAGTGCTACCGACTTGATGACAAGGACACTCTCTTCTTCGAGGATCGAATTGTTGCGCCCAAAGGTGACCTCCGTAAAGTGATCATGAACGAGGCTCACAATTCTCTCCTCTCCATCCACCCTGGGAGCACAAAGATGTATCAGGATCTGAAGCAAACTTATTGGTGGACTCGAATGAAGCGCAAGATCGCTCAATTCGTGAATGAATGTGATGTCTGCAGAAGAGTGAAGGCAGAACACCAAAGGCCAGCAGGTCTCCTCCAACCTCTTGCCATTCTAGAATGGAAGTTTGACCACATTGAAATGGACTTTGTGACTGGGTTTCCAAAGTCCAAGCGTGGCAATGATTCTATATTCGTTGTCATCGACAAGCTCACCAAAGTGGCTCACTTTCTGCCTATCAAAGAGTCAATCACTGCAGCTCAATTGGCGGAACTCTATACCTCTCGAATTGTCTCTCTGCACGGTATTCCTCAAGTGATATCTTCAGACCGTGGCAGCATCTTTACCTCCAAGTTTTGGGATTCTTTTCAGAAGGCCTTGGGCACCAACATTCGCTTCAGCACTGCTTTCCATCCTCAAACAAGCGGTCAAGTCGAGCATGTCAACCAGATTCTTGAAGATATGCTCAGGGCTTGTGTTATCTCCTTCGGCATGAAGTGGGAGGCTTGTCTTCCTTATGCTGAATTCTCGTACAACAACAGTTTTCAAGCAAGTTCGGGCAAGGCCCCATTTGAAATTTTGTATGGTAGGAAGTGCCGTACCCCTCTCAACTGGTCTGAAACCGGTGAACGTCAGCTGCTGGGTAATGACTTAATCACAGAGGCAGAAGAAATGTGCAAGGTCATTCGTGATAACCTCAAAGCAGCCCAATCCCGCCAAAAGAGCTACTATGACAGTAAGCACCGTGATTTGGCTTTCGAGATCGGAGATCATGTTTACCTCCGTGTCTCTCCTATGAAAGGGACTCGTCGCTTCGGTATCTAAGGGAAGCTTGCCCCTAGATACGTTGGACCTTTCAAGATTGTGAGCAAGAGAGGCGACCTCGCCTATCAACTCGAGCTTCCTGCAAACTTTGCTAATGTTCATGATGTGTTCCATGTCTCCCAACTCCGTAAGTGCTTCAAGTCGCCTGAGCGCACCGTCAACTTCGAGGACATTGAGCTCCAAGAAAATCTCTCCTATCGTGAGCACCCAGTTGCAATCCTTGAAGAGACTGAACGCAGGACTCGCAACAAGTCAATCAAATTTCTCAAAGTCAAGTGGTCACACCATTCCGACCGTGAAGCTACCTGGGAACGCGAGGATCACCTCCGTTCTGAGTACCCGAAGTTCTTTCAGTCCTAGATCTCGGGACGAGATCTTTTCGTAGTGGTGGAGTGTTGTAATGCCCCAGATATACCTTTCCCAATTTGTACTCCAACTCTTGCCGTTTTCGGCATTAAGTTATATTTATTTCTCGGGTTCGGGTCTTTGTCTCCGTGTGTTGTTTTCGTTTTCATGCATCTCATATCATGTCATCCCGTGCATTGCATTTGCATACATGTTCATCTCATGCATTCGAGCATTTTCCCCGTTGTCCATTTTGCATTCCGGCGCTTCGTTCCCCTCCGGTGGCCATTTCTAGCTTTCTTTCGTGTGTGGGGATTAAACATTTCCGGATTGGACCGAGACTTTCCATGCGACCTTGGTTTACTACCGATAGACCGCCTGTCAAGTTTCGTGCCATTTGGACTTCGTTTGATACTCCAACGGTTAACCGAGGGACCGAAAAGGCCTCGTGTGTGTTGCAGCCCAACACCCCTCCAATTTGGCCCAAAACCCACCAAACTCTGCTCCATCGTCTCGGTCGTTCGATCACGATCGCGTGGGCGAAAACCGCACCTCATTTGGACTCTCCTAGCCCCCTCTATGCCTATAAATACCCCTCCATTCCGGATCTCGTCTCCCCCGTCCAAACCCTAGTCCAAAAAAACAGGATCCCCGCGCCGGCCGGACACGTCCGGTCCGACCGGACACATCGCCGCAGCCAACCCGCCGCCACGTGGCGTGGGCGGACCACTTCCCCGCCGACGGGCCCGAAGCCCGTCTCCAGCCCGCTCCTGCGCCCGGCCGGGAAACTCACCGCCTCGCGCCCCGCCTTCGTCCTCCTCCTCGCGCGCCGCCCACCGGCCGCCGCGCCACCGCGGCTCCACGCCGGAGCCCGCGCCCCGACGACGGCCGGCGCCGCTCCCCGCCGCCCGACGCGCCTCCAAGCCGCGCCGCCGCGCCGCTCGGCCTCGCCCCGCCGCCTCGCCGCCGTGCAGTGCCCCGGCGAGGTCCCCGGCGAGCTCTCCCACTCCGGCCGGTCCCTTCACCACCCCCTCCGGCTGCTACCGCGACATTTCCGGCGAGATCGAGCTCGGATTGCTACAGTAACCGCCAGATCTGGAAAACCCTAGATCCAGTTGACTTTCCCTTCCCCCCTTGATTTTTTATGCTATGTTTGACTGCTCATATCTCCGCATCCGTAGCTCCGTTTTGGACATATGATATATCAAAATCTTCGTCTCGACGGGTACATCATTTCATTCCATTGCATTATTTGCATTTGAGGTCATCTTGATGCCCAAAATCGCAAATCTTCCCATGCATTTTTAGGATGTGTGTGGTGTCTTGTGCAAGCTTGCCAAGGGGGGCACCTGAGTAATCTGTTTTTAGGGACTTTGTGATTTTCACTAAGTCTGGGATATTTTAGTTCATGATGCCATATGTTCGGCTTGTTTCCTAGTGATCCGTGCCCCTTTTGAGTATGATCAGTAAGCGTCATTTGTTAATCTTGTTGTGCTCTATCCATCCATGTCTTTACTTGTTATGTTGGAGCACCCTAGGTTGAGTCAATCGAGCTCAACTTTTGCATCGTTGTATCGTGAACTCTTTTGCGATTTTGCCGGTGCTATTGCTAGTGATACATGCATGCTATGCCATTGTTCTTGCCATGTATAGCTAGAATTTTGTGCCTTCTTTATGGATATATGCTTGCCTTGCCATGACTTGCACCGTAGTGAGTGCATCGAGCTCGTTTACATGCCTCCGTGAGTTATAATTTCAGCATGTCTCAGTTTTCACTAAGTCTGAAAACTGATTGTGTTTCATCTATGTTCGTGTGCTCGTTAGAGTTTTTTGTGAACCCTTTTGGCCCCAGGTCACTTTGGGTGTTTTGTTAAGATTGTTTAGTAGCTCCATGCCATGCTCTTACTTGTTATGTTCAGGTTATGTTTCATTTAGTTTTGCTGCTCCGAAGAGAGCATCGTGGTCTGAAATTTCAGACTAGTGTTAATTTCACTAAGTCTGAAATCTGTGTTGCTTATTCAGTTTTGCCATGCTTGTTTGAACCCCTTAATGGATGAATTTGCCTATGACTCAGTCCTAGTGATTTGTTAAGCATTTTGTGTAAATCCCTGCCATGTATTTTGTTTTCATGTTTGGTGGCTGTAGCATGTTCATTTCGTTGCATTTAGGTGCCTACTTGCTGTAAATCGCAGATCGGTTCGTTTCGTAAAACGCTTGCCATTTCCAAACCGTAGCTCCGATTCCTATGATATTTATATCGTTTTCAGGTGATTTCATCCCAGCTATCCAGTGGCACACTTGGTTATCCAAGTTGAGGCCAGGTTCATGCATTTCCTGTCACGTCTTGCATTTTGCATCCCGCATCGCATCCCGCATAGCATACCATCTTTGCATCTTAGTAGTTGCCCTTGCACGTGGTTGATTGTATCCTTGTTGCTTGTTTGTGTTGTTGGGTAGAGCCGGGAGACGAGTTCGCTAATGAGGAGCCCGTTGAGTTTGCTTTTGAGGATCCAGTCAACTCTGACAATTGTGCAGGCAAGATGATCATACCCTCAAAATCACTACTATCTTTGCTATGCTTGTTTGCTCGCTCTTTTGCTATGCCAATGCTACGATGCCTACCACTTGCTTGTCAGCCTCCCAATTGCCATGATTGAGCCTCTAACCCACCATTGTCCTAGCAAACCGTTGATTGGCTATGTTACCGCTTTGCTCAGCCCCTTCTTATAGCGTTGCTAGTTGCAGGTGAAGATTGGAGCCGTTCCTTGTTGGAACATTTATTTACTTGTTGGGATATCATTATATTGCCATGTTATCTTAATGCATCTATATACTTGGTAAAAGGTGGAAGGCTCGGCCTCTCGCTTAGTGTTTTGTTCCACTCTTGCCGCCCTAGTTTCCGTCATATCGGTGTTACGTTCCCGGATTGTTGCGTCCCTTACGCGGTTGGGCTATAATGGGAACCCCTTGATAGTTCGCCTTGATTAAAGCTTTTCCAGCAATGCCCAACATTGGTTTTACCATTTTCCACCTAGCCCCTTTTTCCCTTGGGTTTCCAGAGCCCGAGGGTCATCTTTATTTTAGCCCCCCATGGGCCAGTGCTCCTCTGAGTGTTGGTCCGAACTAGAGTCCTGTGCAGCGCCCCCTCGGGGAAACTCGAGGTTTGGTTTTAGTTGTATGGAGCGCTCATCCGAGTGTGCCCTGAGAAAGAGATATGTGCAGCTCCTATCGGGATTTGTCGGCACATTCGGGCGGTGTTGCTGGTCTTGTTTTAACCTGTTGAATCATCTTGTTGTACCGAGATATCGAGTCTGATCAGTGTGTCTTGGGTGGAGGTCTATTCCTTCGTTGACCGTGAGAGCTTGTTATGGGCTAAGTTGGGACCCCCCTGCAGGGATTGATCTTTCGAAAGCCGTGCCCATGGTTATGGGTAGATGGGAATTTGTTAATGTCCCGTTGTAGATAACTTGAACCTTAATTAATTAAAATGAATCAACTGAGTGTGTTGCCGTGATGGCCTCGTCTCGGCGGAGTCCGGGAAGTGGACACGGTGTTGGAGTTATGTTTGCGCAGGTTGCTCTCTAGTTTCTCGCTCGTGCTTTGCCTCCTCTTCTCGCTCTCTTTTGCGAATAAGTTAGCCACCATATATGCTAGTCGCTTGCTGCAGCTCCACTTATACATTACCCCTTTCCTACCTATTAAGCTTAAATAGTCTTGATCGCGAGGGTGCGAGATTGCTGAGTCCCTGTGGCTCACAGATTACTATTACACCAGATGCAGGGACAGATGATACAGCTCCAGATGGCGCGCTCGAGCTCAAGTGGGAGTACGACGAGGACTCTCAGCGTTACTATGTGTCTTTTCCTGATGATCAGTAGTGGTGCCTATTCGGGGTTAGATTCAGGGCCTTGTCGCATGTTGGGGGTCTTTTCTATTTTGGCGCCGTAGTCGGGCCATGAGTGAATTGTATGATTGATGTTATTTATGTACTTTGATGTGACGTGGCGAGTGTAAGCCAACTATGTTCTTCCCCTTTATATTATTTATGTACATGGGATGTGTGATGATTTCCCGACTTGCGACATTGCTTTCAATGCGGCTATGCCTCTAAGTCGTGCCTCGACACGTGGGAGATATAGCCGCATCGAGGGCGTTACAGAATTGCTATCCGTACGACCTTGGTCTTTGATTGTATAAAAAATACATACTAAGCAAGTAAGCCTGCCTAAAAGCATTTCTTTTTTACACCTCTTCTCTCGATTTGAAGAGATTACACATCACTGTGAACGAACTTATTCACTCTTCGAAGCCCCCACCACCTTCTTTCTTTGAGCTGAGCACTTTACTTCGGCTGTGGTCATTGCCTACCGGTAAACTCCCATACTTCCTTCTTTTGTTCGAGGGAGACCATACATCTTCCTTCTTTGGTTGGATCCAGGTCAGAAAGTTATAGGAAGTTTGTGTGCGCAAACAAGTCTGAATTAAGAAGAAGGGGAGCGAGCAGTACACTGCCCATTTGGGTATTGGCAATTCACAGTCATACTTCTTAGAGCGGGGTGGAGCACCAGCACCTTAAGCTGCACAAGTATCTTAGTAAGATAGACACCGATTAAGAAACCGAGAATTCTAGATTATGGAGACTCTCTAAGTTTTTCTCTGATTTCTTGTGTCTGTACTACTTCACTTTAGACCCGGCATATTGTATGTATCCTTCGCCCTTATTTTAAGTTCAGAGAATCCGCCTTCACCCTTCGGAGAAAACATGGTGGCCGGAGACAAGGTATGTAGATTAATAGAGTAGCTCTTACTTTTTGAATATATCATTGATCAAAACTTGGTTCTCATGGATGAAGTGTTTGAGTAGACAAAAGAAGAAGAAGCTGCTACACGAAGTGAAAACCGGTGCTAAGAGCAGGATATTCTTATCTATGAAAGAGAACTGCTTGGCCCACGGTGAGAGAGAACTGGTAGAGAAGTGCTAAAAGTAAGTGTAAGTTAACGAGCATGAACCTCCTCGTTGAGCAGCCGCCTGAGCTTTCTCTTTGTTTAGAATTGAAAGAGAAGTTTTTGGTAGTGGGGTGCGTGGTGTATTAAAACTGGATATAGACCCCGGACAAGAAAGCCTTTTCTTAAGCACAAATGCGGTACTATTTTTAGCAAGCAATCTCTTCTACAATAGGCGGTCTGATCAATCCAAAATATTGAGGCTGGATTGAGATTTCTCTCTAAATCAAACCGGATTGGAATGCAGGTATAAACCAGCAGCAACCAATAGAGGAGTCAGCCGGTTATGATGCAGCAACAGGTAGACCACTCAGAGACTGAATACAGCTAACATTAGCAGCAAGTGCACCATCACTAACAGGAATCGTAATGGTCTCAAGCATGTGCTTCCTTTCTTCTTGAAGGACCTTGTTTTAAACTTTCTTAATGTCAGGAAGTAGAAGTACGGTGAAATAGATCGAGTATCAAGTATATTAGTGTGTAAGGGTTTCAATGCAGACTTTGATCGGGATCAAATGGCTCTTTCTGGAATTTACTTTTGAAAGCCATCAACCAGAGAACGAAGAATCACTGTGCTTGCCGCAAGAGCAAGAGAAGAGAAAGGATTTCTCTCCTTGAAGAGACCGAACTAGACTAGTGGCCGGATGGAAGGGATGGGACTAACTACGTTCCAAAGACTTGATCAACAACATCTGTTCCTTAACTCTCTGTATCTGCCCTTTTTTATATCAACATTCCGAATTGAGCTCTACTACCGGAGCCTTTCGATAGGAAGGAATGGAATCTTATCTTACACGAGAGGCCTCTTTCCAAGCCCTCCGTGCAATCTGAATAGGATTCGAAGTCTCCTTCATTCACTGCCAAGCTCTAGTAAATATCTGAGTGAGTAAGTATGGATCTCGTTTATGAGCAGCTTAACTAGAAAAGCAAGCAGAAGGAATAGAAGAATGAAATGCAGAAATAGGGGAAGGGCGGGTAGCATTTTCAAAGGCCAGTTTGAGTGAGACAGTTTCTGTCTGGCCCCCCACTTTTAGGTTGTTCTTCCATTCTGCCTTTGTCTTGCTCTAAGCTACCTGACTTCCTTCCTTTGTTCTTCCATTCTACTTTGTATGATTCTGATCATCAGTTCTTATCGATCCCATTTTAAGGACAAATCCTGATGTTGGTAAAATATACGTGTTGATCAAGGCCAAGGACAATGAAGCAGCCATGAAAAGATTGAAGAACGAGGTATGATGATTACTTCGGACTACTTTCTGTTCTTCATGCAAATGACCATATTTTCCGTCTGCAATATAGGTAGAAGATACTGAGTTGTTCAGATGTTTACAGGAAATCCATGGGAAAACTACCACAACTTTGTATTAAGCAAGCAGGTTCCAGTCGTTGGTAATTTCAGGGAAGCCTACATTGGCATTACTCCTGAGTTAGCCAAAGAGATCGCGGAAGAAGTGGATGTTATCGTAAACTCTGCAGCAAATACCACTTTTGATGAGAGGTTTGTGAAGCTATACTAGTCTTGCACCAAGGATTGCTTCCATTACTAAATGTGTAAGTTCACATTCCATAGCAATAAAAGTATTGCAACTTGCACGTATGATGTAGCACTAGACATCAACACCGTGGGGCCATTCTGGATAATGAGTTTCGCGCAGCGGTTTCGAAGACTGAAGCTCTTCTTGCAAGTATCAACAGGTCAGAATGCCAAATAAGAGTTTCTTGTGGTCGAAATCAAATGGTAACCTGTTTCTATTAATCTCAAAAGCTTACAAACAAGCTTTAGCAGTATGTTTGCATGTCATGTTTTTGGCCAAACAGCATATGTGAATGGGCAGAGGCAAGGTTTGATACTAGAGAAGCCATTTTGCTTAGGGGATACCATAACAAAGGGGATAGGTTCCTCAAATTTTTCGGCACATCAGAATACCGTGTTGGATATCGAAGCTGAGATCAAGTTGGCTTTTGACTCCAGAAGGCATTCTTCTGCCTCTGCTTCTGTTACTCAAGAAATGAAAGAGTTAGGTAGTCGAGGTATTCTAGTATTTCCCTGTTACTTTCTCATGTCTGTAGATACGAATACACACATGAAGTATTTGATTTGTGCAATTTATTTATTCATAGGGACAAACTCTATGGTTGGCAAGACACTTATGTGTTCACAAAGGCCATGGGCGAGATGGCCATCAACTGCATGCGAGGAGAGATACCGGTGGTAACAATCAGACCAAGTGTCATAGAGAGCACATGGAGGGATCCCTTCCCAGGTTGGATGGAAGGAAACAGGTAAATGCTAAACCCAAATCCGAGGTTGCGGATGTCACATATATATGTGATGCATCCTCGTCTGCTTACCAGATAATGAGCTATTTCCAGGATCTAGCAGTGCGTACTAACTTTTGACGGGTTGATTCTTCGGTTCAAGTGATGGTGGGGGATCAAGAAGAGTGGCTATGTGGGGTTTGAACTTGGACACGGGATTAGCTTAATTTGTATAGTTCATTTTATCACTCCACTGGGCCCTTGGCCTTTCTCCCTATGTGAATGGAATTGGACCGAAAAAAGCCATTCAGCTTCGTTATCGATTAGGTATCAGTGGGAACATCAAGATGAATGAGTTAACTAAGTATCAGATCGACCTCCTTTCTTATTAGAAGATTCCACATCGTTATTACCTCCTTTCTTCTTATCACTCCCTTTCTTATTAGCTCCTTTCTTTTCCCCCGGATCTGTCACTTCCAAATCATTATTACCTCCTTTCTTCTTATCACTTCCATTCTTCTTATCACTTCCTTTCTTATTAGTTCCTTTCTTATTAGTTCCCTTCTTTTCCCCCAGATCTTTCACTTCTATAGAATCACTCTCATCAACACGATCATCCTCGCAAGTCTTACCCTTATTCAATCCTTCTCGGATTACCCTGCTTAGTTCAGCCGTATCCTTCAGCCTTTTATTATCTTCCCATAGCTGTAATATTAGACTTCCAGTAGGCTGATCTTTCAACATTTTGAACAAGTCTTCACTCGTAAATACGTATGGCTTTGTGTCGACCCACACACCCTTTTTAAAGACAAGTACCCTTTTAGCCCCTCCCAATCTCATTGTTATTTGGCTCATACGTTTCCGTATGACTAGATTTTTCCAATCCACTGAAAAGTTCTTTTCATAATTGATCACCCATTCAGAGTGAACATTATTTAACAAGTTCACGAAGTGACTTTTTTCAACCACACCAGATGGTGCACCCTTATACTTTTTGACATCTTTACCCCCTTCGACCTCCAAGAAGTAGCTTTTAGGAGCAGTAAAAATCGCACGCCTAATAAGGCCGTGTTCTAGCTTAAACTTACCAAGCTCTCTATCTGATATCATAGATTCGGGAAGAGGATTCTCTAAAACTACAGAGTCTATGTCCGTATAGAGGCAGTCATCCCGTGACACAAATTGGTCCATATATATACGGGCGTAACTCGTAATGCATGCTGATATCTGAGGACACGTGTTCACCGACGGTTTCCATCCACCGCTCTCATCGTATACGTCCTCTTTATAAGTGATTAAATTATACTCTCCCAGTTCGAGTACATCGATCACTTTACCCTTTTTCTTATGCATAAACACTTGACTTGTAACCTTAGAGCAAAGGACAGCCTTAGTGCTTTCGGTCTTTATACCCCAAACGACCGTACACACTGTTCATGCTCAACTTGTGTATATAGCTTTTGGCTCCTAATTGTTTATCTCTAGCATCTAATCTCCTTGAATACATATCATCTATGAATTCCGCAAATGGACTATCAATAGGCTCAAACAAGTACCCACAGCACGGCGCAACATCATACCCTAATTTGACAGCATGCTTTAATTCTTCACTAAAGTAACACCCATACACGTACCCAACTCCGAATTTTAGAGCCTTCCCATCAAGGTCTCTAAATGGGAGAAAAGGACGCTTTACATGCTTAGGTATATACACCAACGCTTGTATAAAGCCAAACAAATCGTCCAATTTCTTGTTACAGAAATTGTCATGCCACACCCCCTTCCCGCCGGGCATTTTACATGTTTTCATTATATACGGATATAACGAATTGGCATCGTAATAATACAAATTCTCCCCGTAAGGCTTGTACACATCCACATGCCCACCATAGTATGCCTGCCTAATGAATGCGTCTTCTTCCTTAGTTGGAATGTACAACTTCCATCTCTTATCGTCATGATACCTCATTCGCCATATGGTAAAGGCCATAGCCGCAATGGTAGTTTTATCAACTATGTCAACTTTGTAGTACTCAAAAAAGATCTGTTGCGCCCTGACCATGATATGACCTAAAAGCTCGACGTCATGTTTCAAATACTTGCGATAATCCACTGCATTTTCGACAATCGTTTCAAGGGTGACGTTTGTGTGATGGATCGTACACTTACTCACCATCACACAAACGTCCCTAAACCTCAGTAAGCCTTTCTAGATGATGCATTTCCCTTCTTATCTATCGATGTATTCATCTGAGGCCACAGGCAGGTATATATCTACGAGTGGTTTATATAAAGGAGGGTCCTAATAAGAATGCTGTTCGGAAAAGGCGAAACAAGTTGTGTTGACTGAGGCTCAGAATACGTTCTTGCACCACTCCTTTCAAACACACATACCCTTTCTTCTCACAAATGTGAAATTCCGGAACTCTGTGTGTAATTGTTGCAACAACGATAGGGACTCTGCTGAGGGCTCCCCGGTAGGTTCTAGTCTCTCTTTATACTGCGACTGGAGCAAGGCGTAATGGGCTGTATGGTATGTTGATCAAGGAGGTGCTGCATTGGCTGTAGCTGCAAGAGGTCTTGAGACAGAAATTATGCCATTATTGCTTCTTTCATTTAAAAGCTTGAGTCAGTTCTATCTAGCTAAGTTATTCAATAAAGTAGATCGAAGTGTGTGATGCTTGTGAGTTTGGCAACTACTATATACGATATTTATAACAATACTTGATACTTGATTTATGACTTCCTCTACCTAGACCCACACCTACTTTGAATTTAACTTAACGGAGCGGGGGATCCAATAAAAAGGGACTACATTCCAATCCTACTTACCAGAATAAATAGTTGTATGGCATTCGAACCCCACCTTCATGGTTGTATTCTAATTAGCTGGAAATGTATGACCTAAGCTTCTCAACAGGCATTCACTCAACAGAGCACTTAATGAGTTTTCTAATGGCTTGAAAGACTACTATGTTTCTTTTAAGCTTAGTTGCAAAAGAAAAGCAAAGGGGAATGCGGGTCCATTTCGTAACGCTTACGGTGATAAAGAAAAGTAACTCCCATCCGCGTGAGAGGCATTGCTACCGAGCCGGGCCTCGATTCCTTTCCTTGTCTCCATTCTGATTGATTCGCTTCTTCGCGCAAGCACTTGGTTCGCCCCTTACTATAACCATCCCACTCAATCTTTTACACCGATGTTTCGTACTCTCTCGACCAGGTCATCATAAGAAAATACTGCCAAATCTTTCCGAAATGAGAGAAGGAGGGAAGGCGCACTACAACTAACTGCTGAAAAACGCAAGATTAGTGCTAAGAAGCAACCCTAGTTTAAGTACTAGCGTCCCACCCCAACGTTCTTGTACTTCAAAATAGTCTCCCCCGCTTGCTGCTCGCCTCAGCCAGACGTGGCTTATGTAGTGGTTGGCATTCCTACGTGCTCCGACTGATCCCCACTGGAGATTATATGAGGGGTCTTGGAAACTGTCGTGACGCTTTGGTGACGAAGGTCACCGGGGTGACTATGGAAGGATTCCGTGGTAGTCTCTGACTCTCTCCAACTCAATCAATATTAAGAACATGTTGTGAGCATGGGGTTTGGTTAGGCTTGGTTGAGTTTGTAAGAAAAGATAGTAGGTTGAGGGGCTTCATTGATTAGTAAACCTACGGTGCTGGTAAGGTCGGGACCATGGTCGTCCGTCTCCGCTTTGCCGGCCGATAAGATCACTGAGATTGACCAGCCAGCTGGGTAGGTTTGGCTATTCCTTTCTATTGAAAAGGAGTCAGTTGTCTGCGCGAGTCACCTTCCTTAGGCTCCGAGTCACCTTCTTCTAAGCTCCGCTGGACGACACGGCATTCTTGTTCTATAGGCCGGCCGTACTTGTGATGGTTCCCCAGGATCCAATAAATCCACATAGGTCTACGTTGCCGCGATATTGTTCTATGGAAGCGGGTGGGCTGCTTTTTAGAAGTTCGGCCCAGTTTTTCATTAAAAAAATAAAAAAGGGGGGGAGGGATTGACCTTTCTAACGCATATTCTGTCGTACCGGCATGGCCCCACTGATTTGTTTTCGATCGGAGCATCAAGCAGCGCAACCCGGTTCTACTTGACTAAGCCCCGTGCTCGTCCAAGGAAGGAGTTTGCTTTACCCAACTCCCCTTTTTGATAACAAGGCAAAAACCTCCGACCCGACATTCATGAGTTTCGAATGAAGAATGAAGAGTGCCCTGCCCCTCTTTTTTCCCTAAATCTTGGATTTGGAAGTTGGTAAAGACCCACCCCTTGTTTAAGTCAGAATGAGTCCCCGAGACATTGGCTTCCGCCAACAGTGAACTATTAAGGATCGCATCCCGCGCATATTCTACATTATAGCCTGCAACTAATTCAGCTTCCGCTTCTGGGAGATCAAAGGGAGCTCGATTAGTTTCTGCTAGACGAGGAATAAGGAACATAACCAATACGGGGAACAAGGGAATACCGGACCATATCTGCTTTTGCGCCATGACAATCTCACTCGAATTACAGGGACCTACATATATTAGTACAGTATACCGGGGTCCCCGGCCAGAACCACACGTGCAAGTTTCCCTGCATGTGGCTCATCCGTGCTTTTATCCGAGGCGCTGCCTGCGACTCTGCATGGGAGAAGAGGGCTGAACTGCAAACTTTCGTGTTCAGAGAATTGCATTGTCTAAGGGAGTAGGGTGAGTAAGCTGCGCCTACCAAGCTAAGCTTTCGTCAAAAAGGCGTCACTGCTTCCTTTTCGGCGCCCGCCCTTTATTTAGATGTTGGGGCAAGGCAAGCCCAAGGAAAGTCTAGGTTGGCGCTCCATCTCGGCCGGCATCCTGCTCTCGAGAGGGTGTGGTCCTTGAGCAAACTAGTCATGTGCTGTGTTGCCCCAACGCTGGGGCATTTGGTGAGGAGCTACGGTCCAGTGGTTGACAAGCCACTGATCGGAGGCGACTGGACTGGAGTGCTTTCATCAAATGATGCATGTGGGCTGAGCCATTCCCATCCCAAGTGGTGGCCCGATTCGGCCTGGCCTGGTCGGAAAGAGATTCTAAATCTCGAATATGCGCACCGAGAATAGATATCTATGTTAGCTAGCAGGGTGGGCTTTCCCCTGGTAGTCCCGCTGCATCCTCTGACAGTCAGTCTCGTCTCATCTTTCTTTGGCTATACTTGTAGCCAGCCATATTAGCTCCACATTCCACCCTTTTTGATTTCCGACGAAAAAGGTAGTCATCAGTCGCCCCCTTTCCTATTTAGCTTTGCTTGCTGCCTATTATGAGAATAGGTCCCGGTTCAAGCCAATTCTGCCTGCTGCATGTATGATTCTACCATTTTTGTGATTTCAAAAAGCAAAGCCTCTGTATTTCCGGGCGCAATTCCATACATTTTTAAAAGGAGGTCCATGTCTTTCAAGGTAGGTGCCTCCACCCCTTCCAAAAGCCGGTTCACAAGCTGCGGATCCAACGCAGGTTGGGAAAAATTAAAAATAAAAGAATGGACGTGAGAGACGCTTTGTGTTGTTTGTGTTATGAAATCGAATTTGTTCATCTCCAGGTAACTCCATCTTTTTCAGCTCTGCTCGCTCACTTTTGAAAGGAAAGGATACTGATCTTGACGTCGGTGTTGGTTTTTCCAACGAAAGCCTTATTTAGCATGTAACGTGAACATGAGCGGACACCCACACAATCTCGATTGGAATAAAAAGTACCATACCACTGTCGTTTTTAGGGCGAAAAAGAATGGGTCATCTTTGTCAATTGATAACTGAGTGAGAGAAGACAATCACGTTCTTAAAGCGGTCGGTTCGCCGGATTCACAACCTTCCCCTATTGGCCGGCTGCCCGTGAAACACATAGGCTCCTATCGCATTTATCGATCGAGAATGGTCTTATCACAGAAACACTTTCTATATTTATTTCGAGATTCGAAGAAGCAAGCAAGTTTATAGGGCATATAGTTGTTTTTTTGTAGGGCGAGCCAAGATCTTATCTTATTTGCAGGTCGTATAAATGAAATGATTGGAAAATCATATAGAATTTGGAGGTGCGTAGTGTCTTACGGGGCTGGCTCACAATACAACAATTATCGCTACTGATTCCAGATAGAATGTTGATACCGGTGGAAAAGCACTTCTTTCTATGTATAGGGCAGTGAACTAAAAAAGTGTCCTTTCTCGATACATAACATTGTATAAGTCAACCCAAGTCGCTTCTTCATCTCCGGGAATCCGGTAAGGTACTTTTGGAACACCAATGGGCATATTAGATTAATATTATTATATTATAGTAAGAAAACTACACTTTAATATATAAACATAAGAATGGAAGAGAAAGAAAGAACCAGAGAAGAGCTTAGTTGGAACTCTTTACCGGGATCATAGGGGCTATGCTCCCCTCTCTCTGTCTCAGTCCCAGCCAACGGCATAGCAACACCTACTCTTCCTTCTGATGCAGCCTTCCTGGATCCATAATTTGGCTTCCTCGTTTATTGATTGCTTGCAATCGCCACAGCACCATTGAGTGAGCGTCATAGAATCCTCAAGGCGTGAAGTAGAAGTTCTTCGAACCTTGATTGTGTGTGTTCGTGCCCACTCCAATAGAGCATTTGGCCCTGTGAGCTTTGACTACAAAAGCTACCTATGTCAATCAGTATAGCCACTAGAGGGATTGGAACAGGTATATTCCTTCTCAGACAGTACTTTAAGACAAACACGGTTCACAAGGTGGATTTTCTATCTATTAGTTGACTACGGAGCTTCCTCATCCCGACCTATCTATATGTGAAAAGCTCTCCGCCAGAATCTTCATAGTAGTAAGTCGTGGGTTACAAGGTGTCCCTTCCTCAAACCACCCCGCAATAGATATAGGGTTTACCAACCTCAGGCATCGACATAGACACCAGATCATTTTGATAGAAATGAGGTAGACTAGAAGCTGAAGCCAATAGACCAATGGAACTAATCAATCACTTGCTTTCCCGAACTGGACAGCAGGATTTTATCAGCACTGGACTTGAATCGCGTCGATGACTCTAATCTTTAGAGACAGAAGCAGATGGGAGAAGGTTGGATATGGATCATGATCAAGTCTACCTCGTAAGCCACTTAAAGATCTTTGAGCAGCTCGAGAGAGAAATCCGTCTTCATTGGTACAAAATAACCTTCGCCCCCCTTTTTTGTTATGGGATGGTGGTTCCTGTCTATCAACTAAGGTTATAAATTGATTCTATAAGAATCTAGTAGATCACGCACCTATTGTATTTAGTGTGATCTTGTGGGAGAGTAAGGAATCGCACCCTTAGCGTGAGGGGAATAGCCGGTTTCCTTTCCTTAACTAGACTACCTTACGGTAGCTCAACGTATGTATTCTGTCTTCCCAATCAAACATTAGTCATTGCAGCTATTTCATCTGGTCTACTAGAGTAGAGAGATCTCTCACTTCACTGCACATCGCACTAACTAATAGCTAGCCACCTCACGGATCACCTTATTATGTGCAGCTAAAGCGGGGTGTGTGCATTGTTCAACTAGAGCCGAGGAGGACAAAAGAATAAGGAACAATAGGTTCGCTACCCGATTTCAATAGTTTCCTTGATTTGAAATCAATCCAATATCCTTTCGAGAATCTAGAGTGATATCAACAACCTCCTAGTTGAAGTATAGACGAGGAAGCAGCCTATTAGTTTCAGTCCAGTCCAGGAAAGGAAGGCAATCGATTCAATTCATTCCCCAATTTCAGGCTTGGTGCTGCGCATTATTAAGAATATCATATAGGAAGATGGACTAGCTCGAGACCTTGGCTTCAACCAATCAATTGAATCTTGGACACATTGAATTCTTAGATATTGCTTAAGGGATCACCACATATATTTCTCAGATTATCATGTCTGTCTCGTCTTGCTATTTCCATCGACCAACCATGAGAGTGTTAATCAACTCCACCTGGAGGAAGTGTCAAAGGCGTCTGTCTATCAGTTATCGATAGATCAAACAAACCTAAAGGATCTGGTGGTTGTGTAATTGTAAGATTAATGATCATGGGATACGGATCTAGTTCCTGGCTCTGCCTACACAGAGCTGAGTCGGATAGTCTTGAAGAGATGTCTTGGAATGTTTGATGGCCGTGAAAGTAAGAATTATTTGATTTAGCCATAATTCGCCTACTTTACTTTAGAGGACTAGCTCTTCCTATTGGACTCGTGGGATTGGAGACAGCACAACCTCAGGTTCACTATCTTCTTTAGAGTGGGACAGATAGACTAGAATGGGCCGGTTTTTCAAAAGACTTGAACACCCATCCGATATAGACTCATCGAAGGCAATGCGATAGGTCGTAGCCTGGGAGATAGGGATTGAGCAACCAAGCGAACAAGGGCTCGTACTGTCGGAGGGTCCACAGGTTCCATTCTTGATCTGATTTCTCGCTATCTTATTCGGTGGTACAAAACAAAATACGACTCCTATTCTTGCCCGATGTAGGTAGCCACGCCCACTCTAATTCCATCCAATGTATACCACACTTTGGTAGAAGTTAAGCGCTTAAGCAGCTCCAGAAGCTGCAGAGAGGTGAAAGCTGGAAAGCCAATAGCCAGAATTCTTTTGGCAATAGTGGAATAGCCAGCTAATACTGGTGCAAGCTCGGGTATCGAGCAACACTACCAAGTAACCATACCATACCATACATCTACTAAACAGAGGATGACATAGCCAATAAAGGATTGGTAATTCCTGTCAGAAGAAGAATCAGAGGAATCGAAGCAATCATAAAAGCAGGAAATTGCAATGCCTTCTCCACCCCGTGTTGAGCTCGATTGACTCAACCTAGGGTGCTCCAACATAACAAGTAAAGACATGGATGGATAGAGCACAAGAAGATTAACAAATGACCCTTACTGATCATACTCAAAAGGGGCACGGATCACTAGGAAACAAGCCGAACATATGGCATCATGAACTAAAATATCCTAGACTTAGTGAAAATCACAAAGTCCCTAAAAACAGATTACTCAGGTGCCCCCCTTGGCAAGCTTGCACAAGACACCACACACATCCTAAAAATGCATGGGTGGCACCTCTGGAAAGAAGACAAAATGCTTAACAATTCATCCCAAAGGGGCACAGGCATATCATGCACACAATAATCATGGCAAAAATGACAAAAGTCAATGATGAGATAACGGATCTGCAATTTAACTCACGATGCCTCCTTCTAACAGCATTTTGGGCATCAAGATGACCTCAAATGCAAATAATGCAATGGAATGAAATGATGTACTCATCGAGACGAAGATTTTGATATATCATATGTCCAAAACGGAGCTACAGATGCGGAGATATGAGCAGTCAAACATAGCATAAAAATAAAGGGGGGAAGGGAAAGTCAACCGGATCTAGGGTTTTCCAGATCTGGCGGTTACTGTAGCAGTCCGAGCTCGATCTCGCCGCAAATGTCGCGGTGGCGGCCGGAGGGGGTGGTGAAGGGACCGGCCGGAGTGGGAGAGCTCGCCGGGGACCTCGCCAGGGCACTGCACGGCGGCGAGGCGGCGAGACCCCAGAGGCCGGGGGAATCTCTGGCTTGCCATCCGCCAGTCCCACCGTCGCCACTGCCTCTTTACCGACCTCCCTCTGCGCCACTAGCGCGGCACTGACCACTTGATTCGTCGCCGCCAGATACAGCAGCAACGGCTCTTGTGGTTTAGGCGCAACCAGTATTGGTCTAGAGGAAAGGTATTTATTTAGATCCTGCAACGCTACCTCGGCCTCTGGGGTCCACTCCATTGGGCCCGCCTTCTTCAAGATCTTGAAACAGGGAAGGGCACGCTCAGCGGACTTGGAGATGAATCTGCTCATGGCGGCAACACAGCCAGTGAGCCGACGCACATCCTTGATCCGTTTGGGTGCCTCAATCTGCTTGATAGCCTTGATCTTCTCCGGGTTTGCCTCAATCCCATGCTGCGACACAAAGAACCCGAGAAGTTTTCCGGACGGAACACCGAAGACACACTTCCTAGGGTTCAGCTTGAGGTTGATCTTGCGTAGGTTGGCAAACGTCTCTTCTAAGTCTTGTACAAGGGTTGCCTCGTCCTTGGTTTTGTCCACTATGTCATCCATATAGGCTTCCATATTTCTATGTAGCTGGGGCTCAAAACCAATTTAGACTGCCCTTGTGAATGTCGAGCCAGCACTCTTCAACCCGAAAGGCATCCATAAAAAGCAATATGTATCACATGGGGTGACGAATGTTGTCTTCTCTCTATCTTCCTTTGCCATGAATATCTAGTGGTAGCCTGAGTAGGCGTCGAGGAATGATAACAGATCACACCCGGCCGTGGAGTCAACAATCTGGTCAATGCGCGGCAACAGGAAGGGGTCCTTAGGACAAGCCTTATTGATATCTGTGTAATCAATACACAGCCTCCACTTCCCGTTCACCTTGCGCACCACCACCGGATTGGCCAACCACGTTGGATGGAGCACTCCTCTCACCAAGCCTGCCGCTTCCAACTTCCTGATCTCCTCTGTGATGAATTCCTGCCATTCCAAAGCTTGCTTCCTGACCTTCTGCCTGACGGGTCGTGCATGGGGACAGACAACAAGATGGTGCTCAATCACTTCCCTGGGGACGCCGGGGATGTGGGATGCTTGCCATGCAAACACATCGACATTCGCCCGCAGGAAAGTGACAAGCGCACTTTCCTATTTGCTGTCGAGGGTGGAGCTTATGGTGAAAGCCCCTCCCGTGCCATCCTCCTTGAAGGACACCCTCTTGGTCTCTCGTAGTGCAGCTCTGGATTTCTTGCTCTTGCCGGTGGAGTTCTTGGCACGTCCTCGACGGTAGCACGACACTCCGAAGAGGTGTGAGAGGTCTTGCCGGTCTTCTTCTTCCCTCCCGGGGCTTCAGTGGTAGCAGCAAGTGCCTTGGCGGTAGCTGCTGCAACTGCTTCTTGGTAGAGTTGTTCAGCGCAGATCAGCGCGTCCTTCTTGTCGGAGGGGACGGTGATGATGGTCATCGGCCCAAGCATCTTCAGCGTGTCGTAGGCGTAGTGCGATGCCACCATGAACTTGGCTAGTGCCGGGCGGCTGAGGATCCCATTGTAGGGCAAGGGGATCTCGGCTACATCAAAGACAATCGTCACCATCCTGTAGTTCAACTCGCCTCCAAACGTCATAGGCAATGTGACCTTCCCCTTCGGTTGGCTCCTTCCCGGGTTGACCCCTTGAAACATGCTCGTTTCCTCGAGGTTTCCATCAGGAATTTGCAGCCTTTTGATCACAACGGGTGAGAACAAGTTCAGACTAGCCCCGCTGTCAACCAGCATCTTGTTCACCTTAAGGCTGCGTATCATTGGTGAGACCAACAATGACAAACACCCGACCGCAGTTGTGCGGTCAGGGCGGTCCTCGGCGTCAAAGATGAGGGGCGCGCTGGACCACTTCAGTGGCTTCTGAGCATCGAACAAGGACTCCGCTGTTGTGATCTCACGCGCCCACTATTTGAGATGGCGATGAGAAGTATGCAGCGAGGCGCCACCATCGACGCACATGGCCTCTGTAGCCTTCTGGAACTCATGCTTGCCAGACTCGTCGTCCTTGTCATGATCATCATCTTCCTGCATCTTGTCGCGGCCTCGAGCGGGCCTCTCTTGCTGGTTACCCTTGCCACGGCGACCTCCTTGGCCGCCACGCTTCTTGCCGGATCCTTCAACACCATCTTGGCCCTTCTCCTTGTCCTGTCTCTCATACTTGGCTTTTTTCTTTTCAACAAGTAGCTCGACTTGTAGGCAGTTTGGGAGGTCGTGGCCTTTGGTGCAGTGGATCTTGCAGTACTGCTTGTCGGAGCCCCCTGGCTTGTCGGCAGCCGCCAAGGCCCGGCAAGTGGCGCACCCGGCAATCTCCTTGCCGGGGTCATCTGCCTTGGCCTTCTTGGTGGCACCGGTGTTGTCGGATCCCTCGACGGCAAGCATGGTCTTGCCCTTGCGCTTCCTGTTGCGACGCCGACCCTTCTTCGTCGGGGTGGCGGTATCTTCGTCGGTAGAGTCGGTTTCCGCGCTGGCATCTTCGCTGGGGTACTTCCTCCCCTCTTCTGCCCGAGCACATCTATCGGCCAAAACGTAAAGCTCGGCCACATCCTTGACCTTGTTCATTGCCAGCTCTTCACACATCTTGCGGTTGTGCACATTCTAATGGAATGCGCTGATCACGGCGACAGGGTGAACACCTGGGATGTTGTATTGCACTCGGCTGAACCTCTGTATGTACTTGAGCAGGTTTTCACCTTCCTTCTAGGGAATGATATGCAAATCACTCGCCTGGCCATGAGCTTGGTGGCCTCCAGTGAAGGGACCAACGAACTCATGACACAGGTCCGACCAACAAGAAATGGAATCCGCTGGCAAGTGCATCAACCAAGACATGACATTGGATTTCAGGGCCAACGGGAAGTAATTGGCAAGCACCTTAACGTCGCGAGCCCCAGCGGCTTGCATCGCGATGGTGTAGATCCTGAGGAACTCCGGCGGGTGAGTCTTGCCATTGTATTTCTCGCTAACATCGGGCTTGAATGTGCGGTGGGACGACCATTGGAACTACCGCGGCTCACGGGTAAAGGCGAGGCAACCCACCTCGTAAGGTAGGCCGCCAGAGCCTCCCGGCGCTGGGTGGTCCATGGCGGGCCCCGCCCGCCTATCTGACTGGTGGCGTGTATCGCGCCGGTGCTCGATGGTGGTTCGAGCGTCTTCATGGGCTTGCTCCCAAAGAACCTAGCGTTGGTCGCAGTGGGTCCCTGGATCGGACGACACTATGGAAATGTTATCACAAGCGTCATCACGACGGACCGACATCTGCGGTGGCTGGCGTGGAGGAGGAGAGTGCACCATGGCCGCGGTGCCTCTGGCCCCTCCATCGCTGTCATTAGCCATATAATCACACAAGTGTTCAAGCATACCAGCACCGTGTTTTAATTCTCTACCAAAATAAGCATCGAAGTCTTCTTGCTTAACCATAAATTTATCAAACTAATCTAAGCATGGGCTAGCAAACTAGTAAATGGGATTTCAGCTTTGTCGTATCTATAGAGAGAATTTACCTTTACGACCTGTGTCGGGTTATCAAGACCATGTGTTTCTTCAATAGGTGATGGATTAAAACCATGTATTTCTTCAATAGGCGGCAAATTAAGACCATGTATTTCTTCAATAGGAGGTAAATTCTTAACATCTTCATCTTTAATACCCTTTTCTTTCATGGATTTCTTTGCCTCTTGCATATCTTCAGGACTGAGAAATAGAACACCTCTTTTCTTCGGAGTTGGTTTAGGAATAGGCTCAGGAAGTGTCCAATTATTTTCATTTGTCAACATATTATTCAATAGAATTTCAACTTCATCCGGTGTTCTTTCCCTGAAAACAAAACCAACACAACTATCCAGGTAATCTCTGGAGGCATCGGTTAGTCCATTATAAAAGATATCAAGTATTTCATTTTTCTTAACAGGATGATCAGGCAAAGCATTAAGTAATTGGAGAAGCCTCCCCCAAGCTTGTGGGAGACTCTCTTCTTCAATTTGCACAAAATTATATATATCCTTTAAGGAAGCTTCTTTCTTATGAGCAGGGAAATATTTAGCAGAGAAGTAATAAATCATATCCTGGGGACTACGCGCACAACCAGGATCAAGAGAATTAAACCATATCTTAGCATTACCCTTTAATGAGAACAGGAATATTTTAAGGATATAAAAGTAACGAGTTCTCTCATCATTAGTGAACAGGGTAGCTATATCATTTAATTGAGTAAGATGTGCCACAATAGTTTCAGATCCATAGCCATAAAAAGGATCAGATTCTACCAAACTAATTATATCAGGATCAACAGAGAATTCATAATCCTTATCAGTAACACAGATAGGTGAAGTAGCAAAAGCAAGGTCAGGTTTCATTCTAGCATTAAGGGATTGCTGCTTCCATTTTGCTAATAACCTCTTTAGATCATATCTATCATTGCAAGCTAAAATAGCTCTAGAAGATTCTTCATCCAGAACATAACCCTTAGGAACAACGGGCAATTCATATTTATTAGGGGGAGATTCTTCATCATCACTTTCGTCAATATTATCAGTTTCAATGATTTCATTCTCTCTAACCCTAGCAAGTTGTTCATCAAGAAATTCACCAAGTGGCATAGTAGTATCAAGCGTAGAAGTAGTTTCATCATAAGTATCATGCATAGCAGAAGTGGCATCATCAATAACATGCGACATATCAGAATGAATAGCGGAAGAAGGTTTAGGTGTCGCAAGCTTACTCAAAACAGAAGGTGAATCAAGTGCAGAGCTAGATGGAAGTTCCTTACCTCCCCTCGTAGTTGAGGGATAAATCTTGGTTTTTGGATCTCTCAAGTTCTTGATAATGATAAGCAGATATAAATCCCAAGTGACTCAAAGAATAGAGCTATGCTCCCCGGCAACGGCGCCAGAAAATAGTCTTGATAACCCACAAGTATAGGGGATCCCAACAGTTTTCGAGGGTAGAGTATTCAACCCAAATTTATTGATCCGACACAAGGGGAGCCAAAGAATATTCTCAAGTATTAGCAGCTGAGTTGTCAATTCAACCACACCTGGAAACTTAATATCTGCAGCAAAGTATTTAGTAGCAAAGTAATATGGTAGTAGTGGTAACAATAGCAAAAGGTAATGGTAGCAAAAGTAGTGTTTTGGTATTTTGTAGTGATGATAGCAATAGCAACAGAAAAGTAAATAAGCGGAGAACAATATATGGAAAGCTCGTAGGCAATGGATCGGTGGTAAAGAATTATGCCGGATGCAGTTACTCATGTAACAGTCATAACCTAGGGTGACAAAGAACTAGCTCCAATTCATCAATGTAATGTAGGCATCTATTCCCAATATAGTCATACGTGCTTATGGGAAAGAACTGGATGACATCTTTTGTCCTACCCTCCCGTGGCAGCGGGGTCCTAGTGGAAACTAAGGGATATTAAGGCCTCCTTTTAATAGAGTACCGGACCAAAGCATTAACACATAGTGAATACATGAACTCCTCAAACTATGGTCATCACCGAGAGTGGTCCCGATTATTGTCACTTCGGGGTTGCCAGATCATAACACATAGTAGGTGACTATAGAATTGCATGATAGGATCAAGAACTCTCATATATTGATGAAAACATAATAGGTTCAGATCTGAAATCATGGCACTCGGGCCCTAGTGATAAGCATTAAGCATAGCAAAGTCATAGCAACATCAATCTCAGAACATAGTGGATACTAGGGATCGAACCCTAACAAAACTAACTCGATTACATGATAAATCTCATCCAACCCATCACCATCCAACAAGCCTATGATAAAAGTACTCACGCACGGCAGTGAGCATCATGAAATTGGTGATGGAGGATGGTTGATGATGACCATGGCGATGGATTCCCCTCTCCGGAGCCCCGAACGGACTCCGTATCAGCCCTCCCAAGAGGATTTAGGGCTTGGCGGCGGCTCCGTATCGTAAAATGCGATGGATCCGTCTCCCTTATTTTTTTCTCCCCGAAAGCAAATATATAGAGTTGGAGTTGAGGTCGGAGGAGCTCTAGGGTGCCCACGGGGTAGGGGCGCCCCCCCCACCCTCGTGGCTACGGTGTGGGCCCCGGGTCTTCATCTTTTGCAAGGATTTTTTATTATTTCCAAAAAGATGATCCATGAAGTTTCAGGTCATTCCGAGAACTTTTGTTTCTGCAAATAAATAACACCATGGCAATTCTGCTAAAAACAGCGTCAGTCTGAGTTAGTTCCATTCAAATCATGCAAGTTAGAGTCCAAAACAAGGGCAAAAGTGTTTGGAAAAGTAGATACGACGGAGACGTATCAACTCCCCCAAGCTTAAACCTTTGCTTGTCCTCAAGCAATTCAGTTGACAAACTGAAAGTGATAAAGAAAAACTTTTACAAACTCTGTTTGCTCTTGTTGTTGTAAATATGTAAAGCCAGCATTCAAGTTTTCAATAAAGATTATAAACTAACCATATTCACAATAACGCATAGGTCTCATGTTTACTCATATCAATGGCATAATCAACTAGCGAGCAATAATAATAAATCTTGGATGACAACACTTTCTCAAAACAATCCTAATATAATATAACAAGATGGTATCTCGCTAGCCCTTTCTGAGACCGCAAAACATAAATGCAGAGCACCTTTAAAGATCAAGGACTGACTAGACATTGTAATTCATGGTAAAAGAGATCCAGTCAGTCATACTCAATGTAAACTAACAGTAATGAATGCAAATGACAACGGTGCTCTCCAACTGGTGCTTTTTAATAAGAGGATGATGACTCAACATGAAAGTAAATAGATAGGCCCTTCGCAGAGGGAAGAAGGATTTGTAGAGGTGTCAGAGCTCGGTTTTGAAATAGAGGTGAATAATATTTTGAGCGGTATACTTTCATTGTCAACATAATAACCAAGAGATGGAGATATCTTCCATGCTACACACATTATAGGCGGTTCCCAAACAGAATGGTAAAGTTTATACTCCCCCTCCACCAACAAGCATCAATCCATGGCTTGCTCGAAACAACGAGTGCCTCCAACTAACAAGAGTCCCAGGGGGAGTTCTGTTTGCAATTATTTTGATTTGATTTGCATAAAGCATGGGACTGGGCATCCCGGTGACCAACCATTTTCTCGTGAGTGAGGAGCGGAGTCCACTCCTCTTGAGAATTACCCGCCTAACATGGAAGATACGGACAACCCTAGTTGATACATGAGCAATTCGATCATACAAAACAGGATATTTATTTGAAGATTTAGAGTTTGGCACATACAAATTTACTTGGAACGGCAGGTAGATACCGTAAATAGGTAGGTATGGTGGACTCATATGGAATAACTTTGGGGTTTATGGGATTGGATGCACAAGCAGTATTCCTGCTTAGTACAGGTGAAGGCTAGAAAAAAAACTGGGAAGCGACCAGCTAGAGAGCGACAACAGTCATGAACATGCATTAAAATTAATCAACACCGAATGCAAGCATGAGTAGGATATAATTCACCATGAACATAAATATCGTGAAGGCTAAGTTGATTTTGTCTCAACTACATGTGTGAACATGTGCCAAGTCAAGTCACTTAAATCATTCAGAGGATACCACCCTATCATACCACATCACAACCATTTTAATAGCATGTTGGCACGCAAGGTAAACCATTATAAGCTCCTAGCTAATCAAGCATGGCACAAGAAACTATGATCTCTAGTTGTCATTGCAAACATGTTTATTCATGATAGGCTGAATCAGGAATGACGACCTAATCATATTTACATAAACAAGAGAGGTCGAGTTCATACCAGCTTTTCTCATCTCAGTCAGTCCATCATATATCGTCATAATTGCCTTTCACTTGCACGACCGAACGATGTGGATAATAATAATAGTGCGCGTGCATTGGACTAAGTTGAATCTGCAAGCATTCAATAAACAGGAGAAGACAAGGCAATATGGGCTCTTTTGTCAGATCAACAATAATGCATATAGGAGTCACTTCAACAATTTAATCATGGTCTTCTCCTATCGACCCCCAAAGAAAAGAAAAGAAATAAAACTATTTACACAGGAAAGCTCCCAACAAGCAAAAGAAGAACATGAAATCTTTTTGGGTTTTCTTTTTAATTACTACTACAAGCATGGAAATTAAAACTAGCTAAAAGCTACAACTAATTTTTGGTTTTTCTTAAGGTTTATTAAACACACAAGAAGAAAGCATAAAAAGGAAATAAACTAGCATGGATGATACAATGAAAAAGTATGAGCACCGACATCTAGCAATGAGTGCGTGGACATGAATATAATGTCGGTGAGAAATACGTACTCCCCCAAGCTTAGGCTTTTGGCCTAAGTTGGTCTATGGCCATAGTTGGCCTGGTGGATATCCATAGTAATAGTTGGGGTCGTACTGCAATGCAGCAGTCATTGCATCATGGGCTGCAGCTTCGAGGCGAGCTATCTCAGCTCTCCTCTTATACTCTCCCGCCTCCTCTCTAGTTATAAAATATCCCCTTTTTACCTGAAAGTCAAAGAAAGTAGAAGCGGGGAGAGCGACATGATAGGTGCGTCGTCTGTCAAAGATTAGTCGGTACTGGAGGAACTGATCGTTCCTCTCAACAAACTGATGACGAACCATAGCCTCATAATCCAAATAAGCAGGAGGCAACTCAATATCGTCTTCACGTACGGTTATACCAAGAAAATTAGCTATGCGGGTTGCATAAATTCCACCAAAGAAATCTCCATTAAATCTATTAAGATGCAACCTACGTGCAACAATGGCTCCCAAATTATAAGATTTATCACCTAACACAATAGTCCTAAGAATACTGAGGTCAGGGACACACATGAGACATGCCTCATCTTTACCATTAATGCATCTACCTATGAAGAGAGCAAAATAATGTATAGCAGGAAAGTGAATGCTCCCTATGGTAGCTTGTGTTATATCTCTAGATTCCCCCACAGTTATACTAGCAAGAAAATCTCTAAATTCAAATTTGTGAGGTTCCCTAACACTACCCCATTGTGGAAGTTTGCAAGCAGTGTAAAAATCCTCTAAGTCCATCGTATAAGATTTTTCATAAAGATCAAACAGGACAGTTGGAGAATTACGTGAAGATGAAAATTCAAACCTCCTCACAAAGGAACTAGTGAGATAGTGGTACTGGCGGCACTTTTCCTCCTCGAAGCTCACAAGATCAGCGTTACGCAAATATGCGTTAAATTCTTTCTTGATTTCCGCTCGATCCATAAAGTCCTCTGAAGGCCATTCACAGGGTCGCACTAGAGCGTCCCTTGGTGGCTCATCATCAGCATCACGCATTGCAAGCCTGGGCTCTTGTTTCCTTGAAGAGCCACCTTGGTACATTTTCCTAAACATATTTCTTCCTCTGAAAAATTTCTGAAATTTTTAGTAACTTCAAATAAAAGTAAACCAAACTCAACAAAATTTATAGCAACTACTCCTACAAGTGCCTAGAGCCTATATCATGCATCAAAACTACTTGAAACCACATAAATTTGACATGCAAGCTCAAGAACATGGTCATCTAGGCAGCACAAATTTGCAATGAATAACGCACAAGAACAAAAACTAATTGGACCAATGGAGGAGTCACATACCAAGGAACAATCCCCCTAAGCAGTTTTGTGAGAGGTGCTTTGAGCAAGGAGATCGAAAATGGCAGCAAAATGAGCTTGGACTCGGGTTTGAATTGGATAATCATGTTTGTGGGAGGAAGAAGGAGTGTGTGGGTGCAGGAATAAGTGGAGGAGGGCCACCGTGGGCCCACGAGGCAGGGGGCGCGCCCAGGGGGGTAGGGCGCGCCCTCCACCCTCGTGGCCAGGTGGATGCCCCCCTGATGTGTTCTCAGTGCCAAATATTCTCAAATATTCCAGAAAAAATCATATTTAAATTTCAGGGCATTTGGAGAACTTTTATTTTCGGGGTATTTTTATATTGCAGGGATAATTCAGATAACAGACGGAAAATACTTATTTTTACTTTATTTAATATAAATAACAGAAAGTAAAAGGAGGGTACAGAGCGTTGTGTTTTCTAAATTCATCCATCTCATGATCATCAAAAGGAACCCATTAACAAGGTTGATCAAGTCTTGTTAACAAACTCATTCCGAATAACATGGAACCGGAGAATCTTCGAATAACACTAGGTTACCTCAACGGGGATATGCACATCCCCAACAATAAGAATATCATATTTCTTCTTGACAGTAGGAAGAGGAAATTCAAAACCTCCAAAAATAATCGATGGAATTTTTCCAATAGAATTGATACTGTGGACTTGAGGTTGTTTCCTCGGAAAGTGTACCATATGCTCATTACCATTAACATGAAAAGTGACATTGCCTTTGTTGCAATCAATAACAGCCCCTGCAGTTTTCAAAAAGGGTCTTCCAAGAATAATAGACATACTATCGTCCTCGGGAATATCAAGAATAACAAAGTCCGTTAAAATAGTAGCGTTTGCAACCACAACAGACACATCCTCACAAATACCGACAGGTATAGCAGTTGATTTATCAGCCATTTGCAAAGATATTTTAGTAGGTGTCAACTTATTCAAATCAAGTCTACGATATAAAGAGAGAGGCATAACACTAACACCGGCTCCAAGATCACATAAAGCAGTTTTAACATAGTTTCTTTTAATGGAGCATGCTATAGTGGGTACTCCTGGATCCCCAAGTTTCTTTGGTATTCCACCCTTAAAAGTATAATTAGCAAGCATGGTGGAAATTTCAGCTTCCGGTATCTTTCTTTTATTACTAACAATTTCTTTCATATACTTAGCATAAGGATTCATTTTAAGCATATTAGTTAATCGCATACGCAAAAAGATAGGTCTAATCATTTCAGCAAAGCACTCAAAATCCTCATCATCCTTTTTCTTGGATGGTTTGGGAGGAAAAGGCATGGGTTTTTGAACCCATGGTTCTCTTTCTTTATCGTGTTTCCTAGCAACAAAGTCTCTCTTATCATAACGTTGATTCTTTGATTGTGGGTTATCAAGATCAACAGCAGGTTCAATTTCTATATCATTATCATTGCTAGGTTGAGCATCAACATGAACATTATCATTAACATTATCACTAGTTTCAGGTTCATTACCAGATTGTGCTTCAGCATCATAAATAGAAATATCATTTGGATTCTCATGTGTATCAATAACAAGTTCACTAGAAGCATGCAAAGTCCTATCATTTTTATTTTTCTTCCTTTTAGAAGGACTAGGTGCATCTATATTATATCTCTGAGAATGTTTCTCAATTCTCTTAGGATGGCCTTCAGGATACAAAGGTTCCTGGGTCATTTTACCACCTCTAGTCATAACTCTAACAGCATTATCATTATTCTTACTATTCAGTTCATTGAGCAAATCATTTTGAGCTTTAAGTACTTGTTCTACTTGAGTGGTAACCAAAGAAGCATGTTTGCTAATAAGTTTAAGTTCACCTTTGACATTAGCCATATAATCACACAAGTGTTCAAGCATACCAACACTGCGTTTTAATTCTCTACCAAAATAAGCATTGGAGTCTTCTTGCTTAACCATAAGTTTATCAAACTCATCTAAGCATGGGCTAGCAAACTTAGTAAATGGGATTTTAGCTTTATCATATCTATAGAGAGAATTTACCTTTACTACCTGTGTCGGGTTATCAAGACCATGTGTTTCTTCAATAGGTGATGGATTAAAAGCATATATTTCTTCAACAGGCGGCAAATTAAGACCATGTATTTCTTCAATAGGATGTAAATTCTTAACATCTTCAGCTTTAATACCCTTTTCTTTCATGGATTTCTTTGCCTCTTGCATATCTTCAGGACTGAGAAATAGAACACCTCTTTTCTTCAGAGTTGGTTTGGTAATAGGCCCAGGAGTTGGCTCAGGAAGTGTCCAATTATTTTCATTTGTGAACATATTATTCAATAGAATTTGAGCTTCATTCGGTGTTCTTTCCCTGAAAACAGAACCAGCATAGCTATCCAGGTAATCTCTGGAGTCATCTGTTAGTCCATTATAAAAGATATCAAGTATTTCATTTTTCTTAAGGGGATGATCAGGCAAAGCATTAAGTAATTGGAGAAGCCTCCCCCAAGCTTGTGGGAGACTCTCTTCTTCAATTTGCACAAAATTATATATATCCCTTAAGGCAGCTTGTTTCTTATGAGCAGGGAAATATTTAGCAGAGAAGTAATAAATCATATCCTGGGGACTACGCACACAACCAGGATCAAGCGAATTAAACCATATCTTAGCATCACCCTTTAATGAGAACAGGAATATTTTAAGGATAAAAAAGTAACGAGTTCTCTCATCATTAGTGAACAGGGTAGCTATATAATTTAATTTAGTAAGATGTGCCACAACAGTTTCAGATTCATAGCCATAAAAGGATCAAATTCAACCAAATTAATTATATCAGGATCAACAGAGAATTCATAATCCTTATCGGTAACATAGATAGGTGAAGTAGCAAAAGCAAGGTCAGGTTTCATTCTAGCATTAAGGGATTGATGCTTCCATTAAGCTAATAACCTCTTTAGATCATATCTATCATTGCAAGCTAAAATAGCTCTAGCAGATTCTTCATCCAGAACATAACCCTCAAGAACAACAGGAATTCATATTTATTAGGGGGAGAGTCTTCATCATCACTTTCGTCGGTATTATCAGTTTCAATAATTTCATTCTCTCTAACCCTAGCAAGTTGTTCATCAAGAAATTCACCAAGTGGCATAGTAGTATCAAGCGTAGAAGTAGTTCCATCATAAGTATCATGCATAGCAGAAGTGGCATCATCAATAACATGTGACATATCAGAATGAATAGCAGAAGCGGGTTTAGGTGTCGCAAGCTTACTCAAAACAGAAGGTGAATCAAGTGCAGAGCTAGATGGCAGTTCCTTACCTCCCCTTGTAGTTGAGGGATAAATCTTGGTTTTTGGATCTCTCAAGTTCTTGATAATGATAAGAAGATATAAATCCCAAGTGACTCAAAGAATAGAGCTATGCTCCCCGGCAACGGCGCCAGAAAATAGTCTTGATAACCCACAAGTATAGGGGATCGCAACAGTTTTCAAGGGTAGAGTATTCAACCCAAATTTATTGATTCAACACAAGGGAGCCAAAGAATATTCTCAAGTATTAGAAGATGAGTTGTCAATTCAACCAAACATGGAAACTTAATATCTGCAGCAAAGTATTTAGTAGCAAAGTAATATGACAGTAGTGGTAATGATAGCAAAAGGTAATGGTAGCAAAAGTAGTTTTTTGGTATTTTGTAGTGATGATAGCAATAGCAACGGAAAAGTAAATAAGCGGAGAACAATATATGTAAAGCTCGTAGGCAATGGATCGGTGATAGAGAATTATGCCGGATGCGGTTCATCATGTAACAGTCATAACCTAGGGTGAAAAAGAACTAGCTACAATTCATCAATGTAATGTAGGCATGTATTCCGAATATAGTCATACGTGCTTATGGAAAAGAACTTGCATGACATCTTTTGTCCTACCCTCCCGTGGCAGCGGACTCCTAGGGGAAACTAAGGGATATTAAGGCCTCCTTTTCATAGAGTACCAGACCAAAGCATTAACACATAGTGAATACATGAACTCCTCAAACTACGGTCATCACCGGGAGTGGTCCCAATTATTGTCACTTCGGGGTTGCCGGATCATAACACATAGTAGGTGACTATAGACTTGCAAGATAGGATCAAGAACTCACATATATTGATGAAAAGATAATCGGTTCAGATCTGAAATCATGGCACTCAGACCCTAGTGACAAGCATTAAGCATAGCAAAGTCATAGCAACATCAATCTCAGAACATAGTGGATACTAGGGATCAAACCCTAACAAAACTAACTCGATTACATGATAAATCTCATCCAACCCATCACCGTCCAGCAAGCCTACAATGAAATTACTCATGCACGGCAGTGAGCATCATGAAATTGGTGATGGAGGATGGTTGATGATGACGATGGCGATGGATTCCCCTCTCCGGAGCCCCGAACAGACTCCAGATCAGCCCTCCCGAGAGGTTTTAGGTCTTGCTGGCGGCTCCGTATCGTAAACCACGATGAATCCTTCTCCCTTTTTTCTCCCCGAAAGCAAATATATAGAGTTGGAGTTGAGTACGGAGGAGCTCCATGGGGCCCACAAGGGTAGGGGGCGCGCCCAGGCGGGCCAAGCGTGCCCCCACCTTCGTGGCTGGGGTGGGGGCCCTTGGTCTTCATCTTTTGCAAGGATTTTTTATTATTTCCAAAAAGATGTTCCGTGAAGTTTCAGGTCATTCCCAGAACTTTGTTTTTGCACATAAATAACACCTTGGCAATTCTGCTGAAAACAGCGTCAGTCCGGGTTAGTTCCATTCAAATCATGCAAGTTAGAGTCCAAAACAAGGGCAAAAGTGTTTGGAAAAGTAGATACGACGAAGACATATCACGTGCGGCCCGTCGCCTTGCACACGAACGACGCCGCTCGCCAGGCTCTAACTGCCAGAGCGATTTTTGTGCTCGCAGGCCGCGCCTCGGGTCCTATCTGCGACTGGCCCGCTGCTCGCCCGCACCGGTACGGGCCGTCTAGCACCCGACGAACCGACCGCCGTGGCCACCTTCTTCTTGGGAGCCATGATGATGAAGAACTGCTAGGCTAACTGCCAGACCGAATTTTCACAACTGCGCCCCTACCTGGCACACCAAGGATGTAAGTGGAAACGACACCTATGGGGTCACTGGGATCCCTTCTACGGTTGGCGAGCACGAGGTTGTGCAAAGAGCGGGTCTGACAGGAAGCACACGGATCGTTTACCCAGCTTCGGGCCGCGAAGATGCGTAATACCCTAGTCCTGCTTTGGTGGATGTATTTGAGTGTTCTTGTGTTCTTGAGCTAGCTACGGGGTGCAACTTGCCCAAAAGAGCCGAATCCCCCTCCTGGTCGCCTCGGGTCTCCTTTTATAGGAAAAAGGGGCTGCCACAGTGGCACACAGGAGGCGGAAAGGTCTACACTCGATAAGCCTATCCTTTGGGACCGTCGGACAAACGCATTTAATGCACTGCCGACGTGCCCCCTTGCTTTATCGGGGACGCCAGGGAAGCACGTCCCAGCCGTCGCCGCCTCGCCTGGCCTCGACACATGTCCGAGCTGATGAGGCATCGCGGCTCCATGTTGGCTGGCTGCTGGGTTGGCGCGGTGGTGGAACCTTCATGAAGGGTCGCATGCCGCCACGGAGGTGCTTGCTGAGTCGGTGTAGAGGCCGTCCGTCGCCACGTAGGTGCCTGCCCAGCTGGTTGATCTAGTAGCTCCTTGGGGATGGTGGTGGAGTCTTGGCTAGCGCGGGCCTGGCAGTGCCCTGCTGATGTCCTCAATAAGGGTCTTGCCAGGGGCCCGGAAAGGGTATTGTCATGGCGTTGCAGTCGTCCCCGGCAAGGGTCTTGCCGGGGGTCTTGTGGATTTCCTCGGCTAGGATCCCACCGAGGCTCGCCGTCTTTGTCGGATGTGGGGCTCCGGCTAACCCTTAAGGTTCGAACACTGGGGTGCGCATGAAGTCTTTCCCTCCTACCAATCTACGCTCTAGCTCGCTAAGATCTTGCGGACGAACTCGACAAACTCGCAACACAGAAAGACACAGGGTTTATACTGGTTCGGGCCACCGTTGTGGTGTAATACCCTACTCACTACAAAAAAAGACACATCCGTGACATTTTGGGCCGAACAAAAAAAAATTCTGTCATACATATGACACTTCTATGACGATAATTGTGACAAAACCCGGTATCATCATAGATGTGGTGGGCTCCTACTTCTATGACAGAAAATGGGCTTTTCATCTTGGGCGGGCCGGAGACGCAGCTGCATGACATTCTTTGGGCCGTCCATGACGGAAAAAACCGTGGTAGAAGCGAGGGGGAGGAAAATTTCGGGGAGTTCCCGGTTACGGTGGGAGGTCGGGGGCCGAGCGATGCACGCTTCTCTCATACACGTACGCGCGTGTGTGCGAGGCGTTGGGCTCTAACTGAACCCGAGCGATTGCACTGCAGGCTACGCATTACTGAACCCGAGCGATCGATCGATGGCTGTTAACTGAACCCGATCGAGCAATTCCTTCGCTACTGCTGCTAACTGAAGCCGATCGATGCTGCCTCTGGATGAACAGTGAGCGTTGCGGGGGGGGGGGTGGATGAATAGTTCTTGGTGAGGGTGGATGAACAGGACCCCGTGGTGTTGCCTCTGGATGAAGAGGACCCCGATCGATCGAGCCGGTTGGGGCTGGATGAACAGGACCCCGTGGAGGGCTGGATGAACAGGACCACCCCGTGGAGGGCAGGATAAACAGTAGACGGTGGAGGGCAGGATGAACAGTAGCCCGTGGAGGGGTGGTTGAACAGGAGTCCATGGAGAGGGCTGGTTGAACAGTAGCCAGTGGAGTAGCGCGCGGTGGAGGCTGGATGAACAGGAGCCCGTGGATGAATGATACGTCTCCGTCGTATCTATAATTTTTGATTGTTCCATGCCAATATTATTCAACTTTCATATACTTTTTGGCAACTTTTTATATTATTTTTGGGACTAACATATTGATCCAGTGCCCAGTGCCAGTTCCTGTCTATTGCATGTTTTTGGTTTCGCAGAATATCCATATCAAACAGAGTCCAAACGGGATAAAAACGGATGGAGCTTATTTTTGGAAAATATGGAAAATTCAGAAGGAAAATCAACGCGAACCAGTGCCCGAGGTCATCACGAGGCAGGGGGGCGCCCCCCCCCTAGGGCGCGCCCCTGCCCTCGTGAGCCCACCGTAAGGCGGTTGACGCTCTTCTTTTGCCGCAAGAAAGCTAATATTCGAAAAAATCACAGCGAAGGTTTCAGGCCAATTGGAGTTACGGATCTCCATATATATACGAAATGGTGAAACAGAGCGAGAACAGAACACAGAAACAGAGAGAGACAGAGAGATAGATCAAATCTCGGAGGGGCTCTCGCCCCTCCCATGCCATGGGAGCCAAGGACCAGAGGGGAAACCCTTCTCCCATCTAGGGAGGAGGTCAAGGAAGTAGAAGAAGAAGAAGGGGGGGCTCTCTCCCCCTCGCTTCCAGTGGCGCCGGAGTGCCACCGGGGGCCATCATCATCACCGCCATCTTCACCAACAACTTCACCGCCATCATCACCAACTCTTCCCCCCTCTATGCAGTGGTGTAACCTATCTCTTACCCGCTGTAATCTCTACTTAAACATGGTTCTCAATGCTATATATTATTTCCCAATGATGTATGGCTATCCTATGATGTTTGAGTAGATCTGTTTTGTCCTAATGGCTATTTGATGATCATGATTGGTTTGAGTTGTATGTTTTATCATTGGTGCTGTCCTATGGTGCTCTCCGTGTCGCGCAAGCGTGAGGGATTCCCGCTGTAGGGTTTGCAATATGCTTATGATTTGCTTATGGTGGGTGGCGTGAGTGACAGAAGCACAGACCCGAGTAAGTAGGTTGTTTGCGTATGGGATAAAGGGGACTTGATACTTTAATGCTATGGTTGGGTTTTACCTTAATGAATCTTTAGTAGTTGCGGATGCTTGCTAGCGTTCCAATCATAAGTGCATATGATCCATGTAAAGAAAGTATGTTAGCTTATGCCTCTCCCTCAAATAAAATTGCAATAATGATTACCGGTCTAGTTATCGATTGCCTAGGGACAAATAACCTTCTTGTTGACAAACATTCTTCACTAAAACTAATTTAGTTGTGTCTTCATCTAAGCAGCCCCTACTTTTTATTTACTTGCTCTTTATTATCTTGCATACCTATCCAACAACACCTACAAAGTACTTCTAGTTTCATACTTGTTCTAGGTAAAGCGAACATCAAGCATGCGTAGAGTTGTATCAGTGGTCGATAGAACTTGAGGGAATATTTGTTTTCCCTTTAGCTCCTCGTTGGGTTCGACACTCTTACTTATCGAAAGAGGCTACAATTGATCCCTTATACTTGTGGGTTATCAAGACCTTTCTTGGCGCCGTTGCCGGGGAGCAATAGCGTGGGGTGAGTATTCTTGTGTGTGCTTGTTTGCTTTATCACTAATAATTTTTATTTGTTGTTCTTAGTTGTTTCCGATCTTTAGTTATGGGTAGGAAATGCAAAATACCAAAAAAATTAGTTGTACCTACTGAACCAGTGGTTGAAGAGCCAATCAAAATCTATCGCACGGCTGAAGCATTTTACTTGGATCATCTTCGATCCCTTTGTGCTCATGCCGAAACCCCAACTAGCTTAGTTGAGGGCAAATCTTTAGATGAGCATGCTTGTTATGTACGACACCGTATATCTGAAAAAGGGAAACTATTATGGAGTCAAATTCAACTTTTACAATGTTATGCTTGGAATTTATGTGAATTATATGATTTTACTTGTTGTTCTGAAAACCCTAAGAAACACCTTTCCTATCAATGTGAGTTTAGTGATAATGGAATCCTATCTTCGTATGCTAAGGGTGTTTACAATTACTATGATGTTCAACAGATTGAAGAATTTGTTGCTTTTGAGGGTGCTTATGAAATTGCTTCTTTGATTGAAAAGTATGATGCTACTTTTCACAAATCTGAAAATTTTGCTATACTTAAATATTGCTATGATAATTATGCTTTTAATACCTATGTTAAACAATATATTGAGGAATACTCCGCTGTCCAAGAAGAGATTAATATTTTGCAGGAGTCTATGGAAGAAGAAATTGATGAAATTGTGAGCTCATTGGATGAAAAAGATGGTGAGGAGAGCGAAGAACAAAAGGAGGAAGAACGGATTGATCACCCGTGCCCACCTTCTAATGAGAGTAACTCTTCAACTCATACATTGTTTAATTCCCCTTCGTGCTTACCGAAGGATGATTGCTATGATGACTGTTATGATCCCTATGATTCTTTTGAAATATCCCTTTTTGATGATGCTTGCTATGCTTATGGCCAAGATGCCAATATGAATAATGCTTATGGAGATGAACTTGCTATAGTTCCTTATGTTAAACATGAAATTGTTGCTATTGCACCCACGCATGATAGTCCTATTATCTTTTTGAATTCTCCCAACTACACTATATCAGAGAAGTTTGCACTTATTAAGGATTACATTGATGGGTTTCCTTTTACCGTTGCACATGATGATTTCGATAAATATAATATGCATGTGGTTGCTGCTCCTACTTGCAATTATTATGAGAGAGGAACTATATCTCCACCTCTCTATGTTTCCAACATGATAAAATTGCAAGAAACTGTTTATACTATGCATTGGCCTTTACTAGGTGTGCATGAATTGTTCTTTTATGACATGCCGATGCATAGGAAGAGAGTTAGAGTTCGTCATTGCTTGATATATGTTGCTTTGTGCTCACTACTAAATTACAAATCATTGTTAACTAAAATTGGCTTTGATATACCTTGGGATCCGGGTGGATTCACTACTTGAGCACTATATGCCTAGCTTAATGGCTTTAAAGAAAGCGCTTCCAGGGAGACAACCCGGAAGTTTTATAGAGTCATTTATTTCTATTGAGTGCTTTCATATAGTTTAAAAACAACAAAAATAAAGAGGGGAACCCAAAACTTTTCAAAAAGGAAAGTGAAAGTGAGAAAGACAAGCACTGTTGAAGTGGGAGAGCTCCTTGAACTTTGTTCATGCTCACGGCAACTTTGTGAATCTTGATTACAGAAACTTTTCAACAAAAATAATTATCCCCTTGTACAATTCCATTGTATTATAAAAATAATGTGCCAAGCTTTGCCTTTAGGATGTTTACATTTGCTTGATGGTTTGTACGGTGCAGGACAGAAACTTTGGCTGTAGTGCGCGATTTTACATTTTTAGCTGGAACATCAAATGGTTCTGATTCTTTTTGCACTGTCTTTCTGTAAATTTTTTTTATTTTTCCTAATCTTGGCAGAAATTTTCAAGTATCAGAAGTATGGTGAATGTTCAGATTGCTACAGACTGTTCTGTTTTAGACAGATTCTGTTTTTGATGCATAGTTTGCTTGTTTTGATGAAACTATCAATTTATATCAGTGGATTAAGCCATGAAAAAGTTATATTACAGTAGACACAATGCAAAAACAAAATATGAATTGGTTTGCAACAGTACCTAGAGTAGTGATTTGCTTTATTATACTAACGGATCTTACCGAGTTTTCTGTTGAAGTTTTGTGTGGATGAAGTGTTCGATGATCGAGAAGGTTTTGATGTGAGAAGAAGGAAGAGAGGCCAGAGCTCAAGCTTGGGGATGCCCGAGGCACCCCAAGTAAATATTCAAGGAGACTCAAGCATCTAAGCTTGGGGATGCTGGGGAGGCATCCCCTCTTTCTTCAACAAGTATCGGTATGTTTTCCGATTCGTTTCGTTCATGCGATATGTGCAAATCTTGGAGCGTCTTTTGCATTTATGTTTTTATTTTATTTTTATGCACTATGCTGGTATGAGATGGTCCTTGGTTGATTTATTGAATGCTCTTTACACTTCACTTATATCTTTTGAGTATGGCTTTATAGAATGCTTCATGTGCTTCACTTATATCATTTGAAGTTTGGGTTGCCTGTTTCTCTTCACTTAGACAACTGCCATTTGTAGAATGCTCTTTTGCTTCTCTTATATTTGTTAGAGCACGGGCATATCTTTTGTAGAAAGAATTAAACTCTCGTGCTTCACTTATATCTATTTAGAGAGATGACAAGAACTGGTCATTCACATGGTTAGTCATAAAATCCTACATAAACTTGTAGATCGCTGAATATGATATGTTTGATTCCTTGCAATAGTTTTGTGATATAAAGATGGTGATATTAGAGTCATGCTAGTCGAGTAATTGTGAAATTGAGAAATACTTGTGTTGAGGTTTGCAAGTCCCGTAGCATGCACGTATGGTGAACCGTTATGTAACGAAGTCGGAGCATGATGTGTTTATTGATTGTCTTCCTTATGAGTGGCGGTCGGGGACGAGCGATGGTCTTTTCCTACCAATCTATCCCCATAGGAGCATGCGCGTAGAACTTTGTTTCGATGACTAATAGATTTTTGCAATAAGTATGTGAGTTCTTTATGACTAATGTTGAGTCCATGGAATATACGCACTCTCACCCTTACACCATTGCTAGCCTCTCTAGTACTGCGCAACTTTCGCCGGTACCATAAACCCACCATATACCTTCCTCAAAACAGCCACCATACCTACCTATCATGGCATTTCCATAGCCATTCCGAGATATATTGCCATGCAACTTCCATCATCATCATATTCATGACTTGAGCATTTATTGTCATATTGCTTTGCATGATCGTAAGATAGCTAGCATGATGTTTTCATGGCTAGTCCGTTTTTTGATGTCATTGCTACGCTAGATCATTGCACATCCTGGTACACCGCCGGAGGCATTCATATAGAGTCATATCTTTGTTCTAGATATCCAGTTGTAATATTGAGTTGTAAGTAAATAATAGTGTGATGATCATCATTATTAGAGCATTGCCCAAAAAAGAGAGAGGCCAAAGAAGCCTAAATAAAAAAAGGGGGGAAAAGAAGCCCGCAAAAAAGAGAGAAAAAAGGGCAATGTTACTATCCTTTTACCACACTTGTGCTTCAAAGTAGCACCATGTTCTTCATATAGAGAGTCTCTTGAGTTATCACTTTCATATACTAGTGGGAATTTTCATTATAGAACTTGGCTTGTATATTCCGATGATGGGCTTCCTCAAATGCCCGAGGTCTTCATGAGAAAGCAAGTTGGATGCACACCCATTCAGTTTCAGTTGGAGCTTTCATACACTAATAGCTCTAGTGCATCTGTTGCATGGAAATCCCTACTCACTCACATTGATATCTATTGACGGGCATCTCCATAGCCTGTTGATACGCCTAGTTGATGTGAGACTATCTTCTCCTTTTTGTCTTCTCCACAACCACCATTCTATTCCAACTATAGTGCTATGTCCATGGCTCACGCTCATGTATTGCGTGAAAGTTGAAAAGGTTTGAGAACGTCAAAAGTATGAAACAATTGCTTGGCTTGTCATCGGGGTTGTGCATGATGTGAATATTTTGTGTAGTGAAGATGGAGCATAGCCAGACTATATGATTTTGTAGGGATAACTTTCTTTGGCCATGTTATTTTGAAAAGACATAATTGCTTGGTTGGTATGCTTGAAATATTATTGTCTTTATGTCAAAAGATAGATTATTGCTTTGAATCACTCGTGTCTTAATATTCATGCCATGATTAGACATATGATCAAGATTATGCTAGGTAGCATTCCACATCAAAAATTATTTTTTTATCATTTACCTACTCGAGGACGAGCAGGAATTAAGCTTGGGGATGCTGATACGTCTCTGTCGTATCTATAATTTTTGCTTGTTCCATGCCAATATTATTCAACTTTCATATACTTTTTGGCAACTTTTTATATTATTTTTGGGACTAACATATTGATCCAGTGCCCAGTGCCAGTTCCTGTCTATTGCATGTTTTTGGTTTCGCAGAATATCCATATCAAACAGAGTCCAAACGGGATAAAAATGGACGAAGCTTATTTTCAGAAAATATGGAAAATTCGGAAGGAAAATCAACGCGAACCAGTGCCCGAGGTGGTCACGAGGCAGGGGGCACGCCCCCCTAGGGCGCGCCCCTAACCTCGTGAGCCCACCGTAAGGCGGTTGATGCTCTTCTTTTGCCGCAAGAAAGCTAATATTCGGAAAAAAATCACGGCGAAGGTTTCAGGCCAATCGGAGTTACGGATCCCCATATATATACGAAACGGTGAAACAGAGCCAGATCAGAACGCAGAAACAGAGAGAGACAGAGAGATAGATCCAATCTCGGAGGGGCTCTCGCCCGTCCCATGCCATGGGAGCCAAGGACCAGAGGGGAAACCCTTCTCCCGTCTAGGGACGAGGTCAACAAAGAAGAAGAAGAAGGGGGCCTCTCTCCCCCTTGCTTTCAGTGGCGCCGGAGTGCCATCGGGGGCCATCATCATCACCGCTATCTTCTCCAACAACTTCACCGCCATCATCACCAACTCTTCCTCCCTCTATGCAGCGGTGTAACCTCTCTCTTACCTGATGTAATCTCTACTTAAACATGGTACTCAACTCTATATATTATTTCCCAATGATGTATGGCTATGCTATGATGTTTGAGTAGATCTGTTTTGTCCTAATGGCTATTTGATGATCATGATTGGTTTGAGTTGTATGTTTTATTATTGGTGGTGTCCTATGGTGCTCTGCATGTCGCGCAAGCGTGAGGGATTCCTGCTATAGGGTTTGCAATATGCTTATGATTTGCTTATGGTGGGTGGCGTGAGTGACAGAAGCATAGACCCGAGTAAGTAGGTTGTTTGCGTATGGGATAAAGGGGACTTGATACTTAAATGCTATGGTTGGGTTTTACCTTAATGAATCTTTAGTAGTTGCGGATGCTTGCTAGAGTTCCAATCATAAGTGCATATGATCCAAGTAGAGAAAGTATGTTAGCTTATGCCTCTCCCTCAAATAAAATTGCAATAATGATTACCGGTCTAGTTATCGATTGCCTAGGGACAAATAACCTTCTTGTTGACAAAAGCTCTTTACTAAAACTAATTTAGTTGTGTCTTCATCTAAACAGACCCTACTTTTTATTTACTTGCTCTTTATTATCTTGCATACCTATCCAAAAACACCTAGAAAGTACTTCTAGTTTCATACTTGTTCTAGGTAAAGCGAACATCAAGCGTGCATAGAGTTATATCGCTGGTCGATAGAACTTGAGGGAATATTTGTTTTGCCTTTAGCTCCTCGTTGGGTTCGACACTCTTACTTATCGAAAGAGGCTACAATTGATCCCCTATGCTTGTGGGTTATCAATGAACAGTCGCAGGTGGAGGCTGGAGGAGGTCGACGGTGGATGAACAGTAGCTCGTGGGGGCTGGAGGGGGTCGATGGTGGAGATGAACAGTATCCCGTGGAGTCCCGTTTTGCGGTACGCCACACCCCTCCCGATGAACAGGACCCCCATTTCGACCGTAGCGCTCCAACACAAGTCTGTTTCCTCCGTTTTGCAGTACGCCACACCCCTCCCGGTGGACAGGACCCCCATTTCGACCGTAGGAGGTCTGTTTCCTCCGTTTTGCGGTACGCTAGACCCCTCCCGATCAACAGGATCCCGTTTCGAACGTGGCCGGTCGAACACAAGGACATTTCCTCCGTTCTGCGGTACGCCGGGCCTCGTTTCCATCGCTGTCCAAGCCCTCCCGATGAACACGACGCATTCCTTTGCCTCCCCATGAACACGATGCATTCCGTTGCCTCCCCATGAACACGATGACGACGTTGTTTCTCTGTTCTAACCCAGCCATGTACACGAGCCCTGGCCGTACGTATGCACGAGTAGGCGTTCGAGACCCCGCCCGTATGTACACATACGGGGCCGTATTTTCTTTCTTGCACCCTGGCCGCTGTACGTACGTGTACATGCTACGTGCGCGCCTCTACTATGACACGTGCGCGCCTCTACATCCAGTAGTATATATGTACATACACGTTCGCGACCAGAATGACAACGCTACGTACGCTTCGACCAGGTGGGTCCCGACTGTCAGGCACTTCCTTGCGTGCGAAGATGTAGCTGGTGGGTCCCAGCAGTCAAGGGAAACGTTTTTTTCGTGAAATATGGTGGCCCGTCCGGTGGGTCCCCACTGTCAGGTGGAGGAATAATTATTTTGCACGTAATAAGGACGCACTTCCTTGCTGCCCGTGGACCCAGCTGTCAGCCTCTCCACATACGGTCCACGTCCGATGGAAGCCATTCCTTGACCATGTTGACCATGCCGCGCCGAGAGCACCAGGGCAGTGGACGACGACGAGGCCTAGGAAGGGGATGACACGGAGCCGGGGAAGACGCGGCAGTGGATTCCCACGCGGAGAGGAGTACGATGGTTCACTGGTTCGGCTGCGCTGTCGTCGCCGCAGAATAACAGGGGGTGTGGGTGAGTGGAGTGGAGGGATGGCCTGGCTAGCGGTGGGAGGGGCAGTGAGGCCTCCACGGCAGCACAGCCGACCACAGGAGGCAGGAGCAGGCGGCACGACCGGCGCTACTTTGGGCGGCTGGAGCAAGAAGACCAGAGGTTCAAGAAGCACTACGGCCGTTGGATGGACATCGTACGGTCAGTCGAGCTAGAATCGTGCATATTGACTAAGTTCACAAAGCCTTCATCCCTGTCAACTTAGTAGGCCCACTATACTGGGTCCCAGCTAGCAGGGGGAGTATTCATTTTTTGTGCGTAATAAGGAGGCACTTACTTGCGTGCGAAGATATAGCTGGTGGGTCTGAGTTGTCAGCGGCGGTAATGTTTTTTTCGCGAAATACAGAGGCAGTTTCGGTGGGTCCCAGATGTCAGGTGGAGGAAATCATTATTTTGCGCATAATAAAGAGGCATTTCCTTGCGTGTGGCCGTGGACCCAGCTGTCAGCCTCTCCACGTACAGTCCACTTCAGATGCATGTCGGTCATTGACCACGCTGACCACGCCACACCGAGAGCACCAGGGCGGTGGACGACAGCGAGGCCTAGGAAGGGAACAACACGGAGGCAGGTGTCGGTGTCAAAACCGGCGGATCTCGGGTAGGGGGTCCCAAACTGTGCGTCTAGGCCGGATGGTAACAGAAGGAAGGGGACACGATGTTTTACCCAGGTTCGGGCCCTCTTGATGGAGGCAAAGCCCTACGTCCTGCTTGATTAATATTGATGATATGGGTAGTACAAGAGTAGATCTACCACGAGATCGGAGAGGCTAAACCCTAGAAGCTAGCCTATGGTACGATTGTATGCTGTGGTTGTTGTCCTACGGACTAAAACCCTTCGGTTTATATAGACACCGGAGAGGTTTAGGGTTACACAAGGTCGGTTACAAAGGAGGAGATATCCATATCTGTATTGCCTAGCTTGCCTTCCACGCCAAGTAGAGTCCTACCCGGACACGAGACGAAGTCTTCAATCTTTTATCTTCATAGTCTAACAGTCCGGCCAATGGAGATAGTCCGGCTGTCCGAAGACCCCCTAATCCAGGACTCCCTCAGTAGCCCCTGAACCAGGCTTCACTGATGATGAGTCCGGCGTGCAGTATTGTCTTCCGCATTGCAAGGCGGGTTCCTTCTCCGAATACATCAAAGAAGAATTTGAATACGAGGATAGTGTCTGACCCTGCAAAATAAGTTCCACATACCACCGTAGAGAGAATAATATTTTCGCAGATCTAATTTGCTGGCTTGTTTTGGCAGCATGACGTTATGTCATGGCCCGGTGATTATTCGAACCGTTTTTCTTCAACCAGCTCCACACATAACGCGAGGCGGTTTCTTGACACGTCTTGTCAAAGCAGAGATCGTGTTCCCCCAATTACGGGATTCTCATTAATACGGTCGTGGGTAACCCAACCGTGTCTAGGACTCCTAGATTATAGGCAAGTCCCAAATGGCTACGGAGAGGACGCTTGATATTCATCCTCTTTATAAAGGGACAAGGTTTTTGCTTTTTCCCTCTCGTGCTCAATCGAACCCCTCCCCCACCTCGAGTTCTAACACCCAAGGCCCAGGTCAGGTGCTCCGGATCTTCAACCATGTCCGGATCCAGCCTTCAAGGCCGATGGATGCCCTCCTTCGTTATGGAAGAGAATATCAAGAAGTTGAGGGAGGCCAGATACCTGGCCGCCAAGGTTTCGCATCGGCTGCCTGCTCGAGGGCAGGTCGTCCCTACTCCCGAACCCAACGAGAACATCGTGTTCATCTCCCACTTCCTCTAAGGCCTAGGCCTCACTCTGGATCCCTTCGTCAGGGGTTTGATGTTCTATTACGGGCTAGATTTCCATGATCTAGCTCCGGACTCCTTTCTCCACATCTTGACATTTATTGTCATGTGTGAGGCCTTCCTCCGCATTACCCCTCACTTCGGCCTGTGGCTCAAGACCTTTGAAGTGAAGCCGAAGATGATCGAGGGGCAACATGCAGCGTGCGAAGGCGCATCAATAGGCAAGATGGCAGGAGCTCCATGGCCGAAAGGTTCCTTTCCAGAGGTGTCCGAACTATGGCAACGGGAGGGGTTTTACATCACGGCTCCCAGAAGTGCCAAGTGGGTGGTTACCCCCGCCTTCCACTCGGGCCCCCACCACAACTGATGTCAAGGATTAGCAAAGGTCTAAGCTGGGGTCCAGCCAAGGACGTGCCTATACTGCAAAGCCGCATTCAAGATCTCTTCGAGGGAGATTTTAATTTGGTTGTGGTAATGCAGGTTATGCTGGTTCGTCAAGTCCAGCCTTGCAAACGCCGACCCCTTCGCTCGTGGGAGTTCAACCCAGAAGGACTGTGTGCCATTGAAAGTTTCCTCGGCCTGACGCACGAGGAGATGTGCAAGTCATTCTTCGGACCTCAAATAGAGTGTCCAGATACTACCGAGGACGTGGGCCTGAGCAGTAACCGCGCCGCCGAACAAGTAAGATATCCTCTAGCCGAACACACCGTCTTTTATTCATCATGAAGTTATTTCTGAGAGTTCGCTCTTTGACCAGGACTGGCTAACAAAGGCGAAGATGATTCGGTGTTTGGCCCCCCCTCCCTGAGGGTTTGGAAAATCCGATATTGGAAAAGATGCTCGGGCTCGCACCTTGCCCGGAGCCCTCAAAGGAAGATACATAGGGAAATAATACAGGCAGACGCGGGCCCCCATCGCTACCAGTTCCAACCGACGGAATGAGCGCCTCCATGAAGGAGGATAACCGGGGGAGGAAAAGGACTGCTTCCGAGGATCCAGAAGCCGAGGCCTCCAAACGGGAGAAGAAGTCTCCAACAGAGGGTCCTGCCTCAGCGGGTGCTCTCGCCGCACAAAGTCCGCGGGGGGATCAGCCCTCCAACGAGTCGTAAGTGATCCAAAAAATACTTTAATAGTGAAGGTATACTGTCTTTCTTCTGAGAAAATGACCGCCGCATATATCTTGCAGTTCGGGCCTTAGCCCCTCTCAGCTGAGCTCGTCTTCAGGGGATCTTCTTCCGGAGATGATGGAGAGCGAAACGCCTCCCCCGGACTCCTCCGCTCAAGAAGCGGGCGACCTCGAAGTGTCGTCACGGAGGGCCTCTCCGGAACCGGTGAGGCCAGAAGATAATCCCATAGACCCCCGAAGTCCCCAGTGTCCGGCTCTCGAAGAGAGCAAACAAAAGAGTCTGGCACCGTCTGGTATGCGGTCAGACGTTCTGAGGGAGCTGGTGGGGCGAGCGGCCATCTCAGAAGAACACCGTACGCTGATGGGTACGGTGATGGAGAGAATTTCGTCCGCCGAAAGCGGATTACATGAAGCCTTTATGAGTCTACTAACAGGCTTTGAGGTACGTGAGATAATATGTGATAGTATCGCACATGTTAGGTGTGCCCTATGTAGATAGTAGCCCCTGAGACTCTAGTTGTTCTCGAGAACGGTGGCGAACAGAGGATCATAGTCCCAGGCAATAACCAGACTACCTTTATGTGCAGGTGGTGGAAGCTCCGGTGGCTAGCCGGACTAGTGAGTTTGCCGAATTAAAACGGCAACTGGATGCGACAGACGCCGACATCGAGCTTGTTAACAGGAGGCTTGACGAGGCACAGGGTAAGTGTTATTTTCTAGTGAATGCCACGTAGTAAGAGCAACATGATGCCAGTATCTTTAATATGTTGTGACTGCAGATGGAGCTGCCACCGTGGAAACCTTGCGGGCAGAACTTGCCCGAGCCAAGGAACAAGCAAGGATTAGTAATGCGGCTGCTTTGAAGGCGGCCGAAGAGTTGAAAGCCGAGAAGGCCGCACATTGCGAGAGCAAAGAGAAGATGGCCAAGATGGCCGTAGAGTTAAAAGACACTGACGACCGTTGCCGGCTCCTTGAGAAAGAAAGCCGAGCGAAGGCAACAGACCTTGAGAAGGCCACGATGGCGAACAAAGACACCCGCTCTGCTATGAGAGCGAAGAAGGAGGAGCTGCGGGAAGCCGGGGATATTGCGGTTGGGAAGCCCTTCATGCTACGGAGGAAGTTCGGAGATCCACGGTATGCCCCTCTGGATCGGCTGTGGAGTTCGGCAGATGCATATGTAGCAATTCAACGTTCTAGAGCGTCCGCCTCCATTGACTGATCAGCTAGCCGAATGGGCGGAACTAAATAGGTTGTCCGGACTCGCCATGAGGTCTTTCGTGGATCAGCTATGGCCGGAAAAGCCAAAGCCGAACAGCTATTTCAGCATAGTGCAGCAGTTCCTTGGTGCGGTGCCGCGCATTAATGCGATGAAGAGGTTGGCGTGCATAGAAGGCTCGCGGATGGCCCTTGCCCATGTTAAAGCATACTGGGTGGAGATGGATGCTACCACTGTTGCGGCGCAGGGTTCGGCCATAGGCCGAGTGGCTGCCGAGCACTATTTCGAGGAGGTTCTCGAGGGTGCTCGTTTGATAGAGGCCCAATGCTCGAAGAATATTATGTTTGAGTGATATGTGTTCCCATTGTAAACACAATGTTTTTTCAAAATTTTATAAGGCTGTGTTTATACTTTTGCCTGAAAGTAATATGATGCCTCCTGTGCGGCCGTTTATGTATACATGTGTATAAACTGAAAGATTGCAGTCGTCGGCTTCGGCCCCCACGCATATAATGCGGAGGTGCTCGCAAAAAACATGTGTTCACACTTAACCCAACGTCTTGGTCCTATTAAGGAGGTGATAGCGCACCGAACGAGGCAACTGGACTATAATGCTTTAACACTTTCACTTAGCCATAGGAGTTTGAAAGTGGGGCTACTAGATAGCCCCTGTTGGCTCCGCACTCTCCCGATCTCGAGGTGCGTACATGCCTGGCCGGAAAACGGCCCTTCGTTAAGGCAGAGGAATTCTAACATTCTGATAGGTCATCGAGTGGTTGACGAGTCTCATGCTATATCATGACAGTCAGTTTTCGGCTTTCTCTACTGAGGTGCTCGTCCGGATGAACCAGGGCACAATCGCAGTAGTTCTCCTGGTGCTGCCTTAGCAGATAAAGCGGAACGTAAGGCACCAAAACACAGGAGCCGGGCAAACCCAACATTTGACCAAAGAGAATGATTCAGAGCTGATGCATATAAGGCCAAACTCGTGACGCCGAACACTCCCTAAGGTATTCGGTCTTTATGGTATAAACCGGGCCTAAATAGTGCCCTTTGTAAGAAGCCCCTTGTGTCCAGGTACGTGCATTATTCTGACGTGGCCACATGCCAAGACGTCAGCATCCTTCTCAAATGCGCTGAGAATTCGGTGGATGTGTATCAACAAGAGACAGTAAAAAAGGTTTACGTAGGGTCTTAATCTAAAAAGAATCCTTGGAGCGGGTCCCTACTGCACATTTGCGCCTGTGTCTCCGTTGTGCCGTATCCTGGATGGGTGTAGCACGATGGTCATCTATAAAAGAGAGGAACTTAGGTGAAAAAGTTGTCATGCAAAAAGTTGGTTTTTTAAAGAAACCATGTATAACTAGAAATGAGTAGAAATTGCCACTTATCTGCGCGTGTTGAGCCCCTTGTATTTGTAATAGGGGTGTGGCCATCAATCCGGTACAAATTACATATAGCAGCGCTGGACTCATCTAACCGCGTCCGTGGTCTTGACGACCTATCAAATGCTTTAGTTGGTGAGGCCATTTTTAGTGTGCGGCTGCCAAGGCAGTCGCATTCTTGTCGGCGCGCAAAGATCGCTCAATACTTCTGTTCACTATAATGATGCCACATGGACCGGGCATCTTGAGCATGAGGGAAGCGTAATGCGGTATTGCATTAAAGCGAGCAAAAGCTTCGCGTCCAAGTAGTGCTTGATAACCGCATTGGAACGGAGCAATGTGGAAGGTTAAATGTTCGCTACGGGAGTTATCGGGGAAGCCGAATATAACCTTTAGTAGCAGGGAGCCCGCGCAGTGAGCCCCTGGGCCTGGCGTTACGCCTTTAAAGGTAGTATTGCTATGGCAAATTTTCATTGGGTCTATCCCCATTTCGCGGATTGTATCCTGGTATATCAGGTTTAAACTGCTACCACCGTCCATCAGGACTCGTGCAAAGTGGTATCCGTCAATTATTGGGTCTAATACCAGGGGAGCCCATCCTGCCCGCCGGATACTTGCTGAGTAATCACGATGGTCGAAAGTGATCGGTTGATATGACCAGTGGCAGGGTTTCGCGGTGATAGGCCCTTGGGCATATTTATCTGGGAGGGCCGCTTTGCTTCCCTTGATCACGTGTAATATGTTGACTATTTTGACTTCTAATGGAAACTTCTTTTGTTCCCCAGTGTCTTGCTTGAGAGGCCCATCCTCATCTTCGCTTGGTGTATCCTCCCCCTTGTGTACGATGTTGAGCTTGCTGGACTGCTTGAAGACCCAACATTCTCTGTGGGTATGATTAGCGGGTTTACCAGGGGTGCTATGGATCTGACATACTTGGTCCAGGATTTTTTTCAGGCTAGACAGTTCATCCCTAGCGCCTTTAAAGGGCGGCTTTTGCTGACCTGGCCGAGAGCTTCGGAATCCGTCGTGTACCTCCGTGCTCTTCGGGCTGTCTTCTTTATTCCGACGCTTATTATTTTTGCTGCGTCGGGATTTCCCGTTTTCATCTCTAACTTCGGATGTGCTTGGGTCGCTGGTGCTGCATCTGGCTGGCCAGCTGTCCTCACCGCGCAAAAGCGGGTCATGAGGCTTGTTAATGCTGCCATTGTTCTCGGCTTTTCTTGGCCGAGGTGTCTGGCAAGCCATTCGTCGCGGACGCTATGCTTAAAATCTGCCAAGGCTTCGGCGTCTGGGCAGTCAACTATTTGGTTCTTCTTAATAAGAAACTTGTTTTAAAGCTTTCAGGCTGACTCTCCGGGATGTTGAGTTATATGACTCAGATCGTCCGCATCCGGGGGTCGGACATAAGTCCCTTGAAAATTTGCCCGAAAAGCATCTTCAAGCTCTTCCCAGCTTCCAATGGAGTTTTCGGGGAGGCTTTTAAGCCAGTGCTGAGCTGGCCCTTTGAGCTTGAGGGGTAAGTACTTGACGGCGTGGAGATCATCTCCTCGAGCCATATGGATATGGAGGATGTAGTCCTCAATCCAGACCCCAAGGTCTGTTGTTCTGTTGTATGCTTCTATGTTCATCGGTGAAACATAGGGGGTGTGCGGCACCCCTGTATCTGGGTGTACCGCATTGTTCTGATGTTTGTAGTGTTACATCATATGCTGGGGCGCGCTTGCGTGGTCCATAGATGGATCTGGTTGCGCCATCCTTTTGGTGCGAGACCTCGTGTGGATCGCTTATTGGCTTGTGAGTGGAGTTGTTTGCCGCTCCATGTTGGCCGTGAGGTCGTCTATCCGGCCAGGTGGCCGTTTTGATTTTTGGTTGTGGGGGATCTAGGGCCTCCTCATCGAATTTGGGTAGCAACTTCCGCTTCGGGTAGCTCTTGGTGGGGCGATTACCACCATACTTCGCTGCTGTGTTGAGTACTTTACTCCATCTGATTTGGAGTGTGTCCTGCTCAGCCTTGAGCCTTTGCTTCTGCTTTTTCAGACTCCTCGCGGTGGCAACAAGCCTTTGACGGGCATTCTGCTGCTCCGGGTGCCTGTCCGGCGTTATGTCATCCGAACTATTATCTTTGACGAAATTGGTTAGTTCGGTTTGATTCTCCGTATTGCCGTGGTCCGGCAGTGGTTCGCATTGCTCCAACGCTGGGTCTGTATGATCGTTATTTCTGCCGAGGCGGGATTTGGGGCGGCGCTTACGCCGCCGCTTTGACTGCTTCTCGAGCGGACAAGCCTTCGTTGCGTCCTTCCATTCCTCGTCGTCGTCTTCTTTTGGTGTGTCCACCATGTATACGTCATATGATGAGGTGGACGTCCAGCGCCCTGTGGGCGGTGGTTCCTCTTCGCCTCCCGCATCGCCGTCCATACCGTCGATTTTTTCGGATTCGAAGTCGAGCATGTCGGTTGAGTCATCGACAGTGGCTACCAGGTGGGTGGTGGGTGGGCCTCGAATTTCTTCGTCATCCGCATCCCAGTCCTCCGGACATAGTTCGGCCAGGATTCTCCTGACAAGGAGAGAGACCTTAATGAGTTCAGTATGTCGCCAAAGGGCGAGTGCTGAAAAATATCCACGGAGGTAAACTCCATGATCGGCGCCCAATCAGATTCGATAGGAACGGGCGCAGGCGATTCGGAGTCCGTGGCCGGAGAAGGATCCGGCAGTTTAACAACACGGCTCTCGTGCAAGGCAAGGTTGATGTTCGGCTCGATCGCCGCTGAGGGTAAGGCCTCCGTGGTGGGGTCCATCCACCCGTCCGCGGAAGGCGCGACTGGCTCCTTATTGAGGGTCGGAGCGGCTGCCGGTGCGATCTCCTTAACACTGTCCAATGGGAGAGCTAAGTCATGCTCATCGTGACCGCGTGACCGCGTGGCGCACAAGGCAGAGCTAAACCCTAGAAGCTAGCATATGGTAGGATTGTATGCTGTGGTTGTTGTCCTACGGACTAAAACCCTTTGGTTTATATAGACACCGGAGAGGGTTAGGGTTACACAAAGTCGGTTACAAAGGAGGAGATATCCATATCCGTATTGCCTAGCTTGCCTCCCACGCCAAGTAGAGTCTTATTCGGACACAAGACGAAGTCTTCAATCTTGTATCTTCATAGTCTAACAGTTCGACCAATGGAGATAGTCCGGCTGTCCGGAGACCCCCTAATCTAGGACTCCCTCAACAGGGAAGACCCAGCCGTTGTTTTTGTTTCCCACGCGGAGGGGAGTACGACTATATGAGGGTTTACTGGTTTGTCTGCCGTCGTCGGAGAATAACAGCAGGTGTGGGTGAGTAGAGGGATGGCTAGGCCAGCGATGGGAGTACGGTGGGGCAGTGAGGCCTGCGCGGTAGCACAGCCAGCCGCGGGGAGGAGGGAGCAGGCAGTCCTGCTGGCGCTTGTTTGAGCGGCTGGAGCAGGAGGAGCAGAGATTAAAGAAGCACGACGGCCGTTGGATGGACATCCAACAGTATACAAGCCATCTGTGGAAAGCCTCAAATCTGTGGAAAATAGCATACAGCCCATCTGCCATTATTTCAAATAATTCACAGCCCATTTGCTAATTCTTACGGGTTTTTTGGAGCCCATATTCTTTATGTTCGCATTACAACCCATATTGTGGCCACGGTTAAAAAATTATACGAAATTTTGAATATGTCGGTGCGATCTGAACTGTTTTTAATCCCGAAATTTCGAGTCACATTCAGACCGATTTTAAAAATAAATGTATATCAATATAAAATCCAATAAATTGTCCATGCATAAAAATCAATGCAATTTACAATCTCGAAATGAAAAAAGATATTTGAAAATAATTTCCGGTTTGATGTGTTTTAAAAATGTACAGCCCATTTCTCATTACTGATAGGCCATTTTCTCAGCCAGCCCAATGAAGCCCAACAGGCCTGATAAAGCGACTTACTTGACAAATCACAAAAGAACTGGGCTAGCCATTTTCAGAAAGAAAAAAACTACTGGGCTAGTCTGTGGTAAACATAAAAGAAAAGGCTATCTAGACAAGCCAGAGTGTCCCGCACATCCCAGTTGACACCCTGCTTCCATCTCAAAAACAAATTAGATAAATGCCACTCCAATTATGGCGATTCATAAAAATGCCACTCAATTTCCAAACTTTGAAAAATGCCACTGCAATTTTTGCAAACTTTGAAAAACGCCACTGCAGTTTGCAAACTTTGAAAAACGCCACTCCAGACTTCGAAAAATGCCACTAGAAATGGCATGAAATGGCATTTTTCAAAGTTTGGAAATTGCAGTGGCATTTCTCAGATACACCAGATTTGGAGTGGCATTTATCAAATTAACCCAAAACAAAAATAATTGGGCGAGCTGCTGGGTCCCTGGTGTCAGTCGCTCATTGTGCAATTCTCTCGTTTATTGACTACGTTGACAATGGCATGGGACCCAGATGTCAGAAATCCACTAGGAGGAGCCATTTCTTTTATTGGCTTGAAATAAGGAGGCACTTTCTTGTGTAGTGCCATGACCTTGGCGGGTCCCTGCTGTCATCCTCTCCACATACAGTACCAGATAGTCGTGCTTCAAAACTGATCGGCACGCCATTAAAAAAATAAAGGTCGATAACTAATGCGGCACCTCGGGCCAACGCGGCCAGATCGCATTTTGCACGAGAAATTACACAACATGTTTCGTTGACATGTGGTCTCGTTCCAACATATCAGTGAGACTACGGCGAATAGTAGGAGTATTTCCGAACAGACGTGTAGGCCGGGGCGCCTCTTCGTGAACCGTGGCAAACTCGCAACCGTCCACCGACTCTTCGCCTTTCCCTCTCGATTTGGAACTGCTGTCGCACGCTCTTCCTCTCCCTCCTCCATTTTCCTTCAGCCCTTCACCCTTTCTTCTGCCATTGTTCAATCGTCTTCTCCATGGAGGGAACAGGCCGGAAACGACCCCGTTATTCTGGCCCCGATCTAAAAGATGAACTGGTGGAGGAACTCATTGATCGGTGCGACGTCATCACCTCGGCTAGCATGGCAGGTTTGTTCAAGCCTATTCTCGAATCAACTAATAACATCATTACAAAGAACCCAAGAGTCAAGGAGAGGTTTGATCTCCCCTATCTTCTTCACCGTGACCCTGATGACTGGCGCCGGCACGATGGAGGCCTCTCCCTCTGCCAGTTGATGCCGCTTGATACTGATACGTATGATGTTAAGATGCCATCGCTTGAGGGCAAGGTTTGGGCGGGCGCAAATGGAGATTGGGTTGTTTACATTGGGTCCAACTGTGAGTGGGAACTTGTGAATGTGTACACTCGTCACCGGGTTCCACTTCCAAAAATCACAGCACACTGCCTAGAAGTTGAGCACACCGGTAATGTACGCACGTTCAAATACGATCGTGGTGATTGTCTTCTACGGAAGATAGCAATTTGTCGAGTTCCCAACCGCTCTTGGAATTACAACAACTATCAAGTTGTTGCTATCTTCGACAAGCTTGTTTCCGTTCTTCGTGGTTCGACTCGATGGATATTGGTCAAAAATCAGTTTCTGTACACGGATGAGTACTGTGATGCAATTCAATATGAGGGCCTTGTGTTTGCTGCCACCACTCGTGGCACTGTTTTTGCATGGCATCCTAGTAGTTTCGGTACGTTTATCTTGCACCGTAATTATAATTGTTTCATCCACATGCATGCGGGTTAGCAAGTTTCCCTTTACTAATTAACCTTCTTCTTGTATTTCCAAGGTCCTCTGAACATCCCACCACCTATACTTGAAAAAATTTATAACCAAGGGGGAGATGTCGATGGTGATGGTCACGAGCATGAGACGAGCAGCTCCCATATACTCTGTGGCGCCTGGCAACTAATTCCGATGGATCACCTCTTCTTGTGTGTATACAGCCCACTGATGATGTTACTGCTAAGGAAGCGGGTGTCTCCCATGGTCGCACTCTCCGGACCTATTCCAACACCTGTTGCATGGTATTCAGGATGGATACTAGTGTGCTAGCGCCAACTCCTTCTCCCTGGCACAGAATTGATAGTCTTGGAGAAAACTCGCTCTTCCTTGGACAAAACTATCTGATGATGGTGAAAGGCGATCCAACTGCTGTTGACACATTTATGAGAAGCAACTATGTCTATACCTCAAACATTTGGGTGGTTCCCTACCCTAGTACTCATATAGTAGGCCGCTTCAGCCTGGATGAGCGGTCCTGCGTTGGTCTCTAGATCAGCAACGGATGGCTCATCCCAAAGAATCACTTGTGGTTCAAAGCAAGCGTTTCCAACACCGCGGAATGGTTGAGTTGAAGTTCATTTCATGGCTTGTTATTTGTTGTGTGGTGAAAACTTTAGTATTTATAGTGTATCCTCGTTGTCGATGTGGGTTGATGACCTATTGTATGTAATAAAATGATATGCCTGTGATAAACTTAGTAAATTTATGAATGGCTCATGTCTAGCCTCTATTCTAGTAGGAGTATCAACAAGTGCACTAATATAATCCGAGAGCAGAACCGAAGATTTGGTCGGGTTCTTCCTCCTTTTGCCGACACGTGGGACATCCAGCATCCAAGTCGTGTCATGAAAGAAAATAGAGTGGTAGTTGAAGCCACGAGATGTGCATCTTGGGTTAAACTATAAATAGAATCTTACTACTCTTGAGTAACTCCAAAAGCGGCCACCGAAGATCTTTATTGGTTGTTTTTCATCACCAGCATGTCGAGGTGAAAGATGTGCAGGTTCAGTGGGTCCTCTTGCGTTTTCACTGACATGTGGGGCCGCATGTGAGCAAACAGACGATGGGTTCTGCGTGTCCGCTGGCTGGCTGAGAAGAGAGATAGAGGAGGGTTGAGCACGGACTGCAGGAAATTTGTTCTACGTACCTCGATATAGGCTCGATATAGTGGGGTGGCATGAGCCATAACTAGCATTCACATCTAGCAGTACGGCACACGCCACCCACACGAGTCCCATCCGACACCAATTTTCTTGGAGTCCGTGCTACAACCATCTCTTCTCCCTCCTGTTTTCTCAGCCATCGCACGGTGGGCGGGGTGGGGGTTTGCCGATAGTCGGTTTGCTCAACTGCGGTCCCACTTGTAAGTGAAAATGCAACACCGCACGCATTCCCGCTTGAGCGGCGTGCCGGACCAACCATGTGGGGGTGCGACGCGAACACGGCAGGCTTTTCCTTTTGAACTCGTAACTTGTAAAATTTGGTTCTGCTCCATGGCGCGACTGATAGATAGAAAATAATGATTTTGCCTAGAGTAATTAGAAGTTTGGTTCTGGCGCCGTTCATGCATGGAGTACGTACGAAAATTATGAAGTTGATGCGAAAGGTAAGATAATTAATGTAGTATCATATACTACTACATGGATTTGATGGAAAGATAAAAATATATATGGATCCATCGACGTTCAACGACATCCTCACGCCCTAGTGCGCCGGGTCACCAACCGATGCGTGAGGAGCAGCGGCGTTGGCGGCGAGCTCAACGTGCTTCTGAACAGTGCCATCCAAGGTTGCCCTGCGCTCCAAGAAGGCCAGCGTCCTATCGTCCTCCTCTGGCATGTAGTAGTCCTTGTGGACGATTTGCGCATAGACGTGGGTGATTTTGTCGATGTTGTCTTGCTGCGCGGCGAGCGCGACCTCGAGGTGGACATTCTCCAGCGCGACGGCAGGCAGTCGCAGGGCCACCAGTGCGTCGAAGAGGTTGCTACCATAGTGGCCATTGAGGGTGGCGGGCATCACAGAGCCTGGGCGCATCAGCTGGAGGCTTACGTCAAAGTCGTCCGCAAGCTTCTTGACGACGGTGAACTTGTCGAGGAAACCGACGAGGACCTCGTCGAACAAGGAGACGAAGCTGTCGTCCAAGCGGCCCCTCGCCCTGGCAGCCTCAAGCAATACTACCTGGAGACGTTCCTCGGTGCCAGGCCGCAGGCCGGCATCGTGGACCATCTGGCAAAGCCGGCTGATGCTCACGCTCATCGCCTCCATGGGTCTAGCGTAGCTTCTAGTCAACTGATCTTGCGATTCGAGTGATCACTCAGCCCTAGGTTAGCGTGCATAGGTGTGTAGGATTTCGTACTACTCCTCGGCCCTCTACTGCACCTGCCTTTGGCTGTATGATAGGTGGGCCAGCCACCCCCTGGGGCCACGTGTCATTCACCCAAAGGCAGTTCCTCACAGTGAATATCATTTGGTTAAATTATTACGTGTTGCTCCTCACAGTGAAGTGACAAGACCCTGCGCTAGAGATGATACCTGAGTATAGGCGCCATGTTTGGCATACCATAGTCAGCCTCACCGTCTGCAGTCACTATCATCATGGATGTAGAGCTAGCCTTCTTACAACTAGCCATGTTCGACATAATTTCCCGTGCGTAGATGCCTGTGCATTGCACGGAACACCAAGATTGGGGGTTGACGGCTCCGGCAGCGGCCATCGCGCCAGATTTTTCCACGGCCTTCTACTCCTAGTTGTGGTGGGGAGGAGATGAGGCTGATTGTGAGAGACAAGGAGTTGTTTGTAAATAGGGAACAAGTGCGGGCGTCTTTTTGCAAAAATCGAGAAGCTTGGTTTGTATGCGTCAGATCTAGATCCGACGGCTATTGGTGAAAGATGGGATGCACAACATCATCACCAACTCAGGACCTGTTTGATTCGTAGGATTTTGAAAACGCAGGAATAGGACACGGCAATATTACAAGTTTCAAACTGATATTACAAATGTTAGGAGTAATGATGCACCTACGAAGAGGGAATTACTAGGAAGTTTACGTAAGAACTTTTGTTACTTTAGGTGGATGCAGCATTATCGTACAAACTAAAATCCACTGCCCTGACAAGTCACTAATGGGCAAATAAGTTTTTGAGTCTCTGGCCACTTGATGTTTCAAAAACAAATTCAGTTTCTACGGAGAAATGAGCTCCACCATGTACCCGCGCGGGTGTGGCTGGGCACGAAGCATGAGTACGCGCACGGTGCACCTATTCTCTTCTTGTATACGTACACCACCTACGTGGGGTTGTGTGAGAGAGATACAAACCTAGAGAGATATAGTGTGTGGGTTCTTGAGAGTTTTTTTTAAGGGGGGGTCAATCAAAAAATTTAACATATGCAATGTGTGTGAAATAGAGTCCTGGATATAACATATATAGAGGGGGCGACCCACGAGAAGAGAGTGGAGGTATCATCGGCTTGAGGTGTCCATAGAATCGAAGAGAGGGATGATGTGTGTGCGTGTGTGTGCGTGTGCGATTGATAAAGAGTGCCATTGAATTTGTGTGTGCCCACGTCAAAGATATAGAGTGGCTGGCCTACTGGAACGTGAGATGGGACATGTGCAGTTTGTCTCTATGGCATGGATACCTACCTGCAGCGCTCGACTATCGGTGTGTGGTGGGGGAAGAGGGAGGCCCAATTAACTATAGAGGTACAATGGCTGGTATATGTGTCGAGGAGGAGAGAGGCCTAACTCATGTTTTAAGGAGATCGATCTGCCTCATGTATTAAGGGAGATCGATCGGCATCCATGCATATGTGCAGGAGATGAATAAGGTTGGGAGAGAGACAGAGCTAGAGTGTTGGAAGGGGTGGTAGTGGAGTTGCTTCTAACAAATGGTGGGATAGGCTTGCTAGACAAACGGAGGGCACGCCCGCAATATCAATAAGAGAGGAGATGGCTGCTTGTTGTCTGTGCACGTGCGTGTGAGAGACGGGTCAGGAGGCATGCACGAATGATGAGGGGGATGATGTGGTTGTGGTAAGCAGACGTAACTACATAGGAAGATCAATCGCCCTTTGTAAGAGAAAGGAGAGACATAACTTGTGAGGTACATCGATCGATGGGGGGGTAGTTAAAGTCGATCTAGGTATATGTTGGGAGATCGATCGGTATACATGCATGTGTGTGTTAGAAGGAAATGAGGCACGAGGAGAAGGATAGAGAGAGAGGGATGCATGTAGGAGGTGGTATGAGAGGCATACTATATCGAGGGGGAGGAGTGTGCGAGTATGAGAACGATGAAAAGAGTGGTGGGAGTGAGGCATGGACGGTGACAAGAGAAGAGGGGAAGCTTGTGTTTGTGCTAGGCACACCTGGCTAGAGAGGCATATCGATCGATGTGTGCCGTAAAGAAGGAGCTAGGGGGCCTACACACACCATGGGTGAACGACCTAAAGTGAAAAGACGAATTTGCACGATGGAGCTAGAGAATGCTGAGGGAGGGTGAGAGGGATGCGGGCGTGTGCATGCACAAGAGAAAGTTAGCGCTAGCTACAAAGATAAGAGGGTTGTGTGGATGTAAAAGACGAATAGAGATCTATCATAGTGTTTCAAACCGACGGATGTGTGAATATATATAACGGTGATACACATGGTGTGGTTATGAACATGGTATACTACATTTAATATATTTTATCTCTACTCTTATAAAAAACGGATTTGTTGATGATGGTGTGCCTGCCATCCTGCATTATAGGTCGTCTGATTTATATCTGGCGGATAGCAAGGAAACTATGATGGTTGAAGTTGGCAACAATCATGATTGTAGATTCTTATTGAAATAGAGAAAAAAAATTCAAATTTAGTTCGAATTGCAGCGGTAGTATAGAAATTTGGAATGCACTAAAATGTTGGTATGAGTAGGTTACATGCATTATACAGCAAGCGAAAAAATTTAATCGGACATAACATGGATTCATACTCCCTCCTTCCATCTATATAGAGCGTAATGAGATTTTTAAGACCGCCTTTGACTATTGACAAGATTAATAGTACATGACATGCACAATGTGAAAATTATATGATTGAAAGAACCTTTCACAGACGAATTTAACGGTGTGCTTTGTGTAAGTTGCATGTCATATATCATTGCTCTAATATTTGGTCAAAGTTAGCATCGAAAAACGCATTAGGCCCTAAATAGATGGAAGGAGGGAGTAGCTTTGAATAGCATTTGTATAGTAAAACGGGGCAAGACTCTCTCTTTGTGTGGTGTGAATAGTTTTATTTTTTCCGTTTTCTTTATGGTTGAGGGAAGTGCGAATTGATTTGGTACGTACAAGTACAATATTACTACATGTTAGGCTTGTCCCTAAAATTCAACCCGCATCTTGTTATATCCCGAAAATTCAGATATCGTGCTCCCAAAACTGGCGCCTTCACAACCCGCGCCTTGCTATCCCAAAATTACAACGCGCGCGAAAACTCCCTCCAGCTGCCAAATCCCGGCACACGAAATCCCTCTTCTAACCCTGAGCCGAAAGGGTCGCTAGTTCAAATCGGTGGGGGGTACTTTTGTAACACACCCTACATTTTAGACAAGCGTGTTCCTAAGTCATGCTTCACCCCCTCCCATCACCGCCTTTTCGCCATTCGAAATCCCAGGCCGCCATAACCTCTCCGCTCCAGCCGTGAAACCCCACCCTCCTCCGTCCTCCACGTCACCGCTGCCCAGCCGGAGCCTCTTCGTCGACGACGTCGTCCACCGCAACAGCTCGACGTCCCTCGTCCACCTCCCCGGATGAGGATCCGTCGTCCATCTCGTTGTCCCGCCGGTTCAGCCGCCCTGTCCTCCACCTCCAAGGAGCTGGTCTGACGATCTCCTCGTCTATCACGGCTGCTCCATCCCCATAGCGCCGCCTTAACCTGCTCCACCGGAACCGCAGCATCCTCACCGCATCGCATCGCACCAAAGAGGCCTACTCGGCGCCACCAAAGAGGTTGTACACTCATCGCATCGCACCTTCTCCTTAACCCGACCTCCCAGCGCCGATGGTGCTCCATCCCGCGAGCGACATCTCCACAGCGGCTCTCCCCCAGTGCGACGCCACTTCGGAGGCGGTGTCCATACCAGCCGGATCTGCTGTTGCTGCTCCGACTCTCGCTCGATCGCTTGCTCGCCCAGCTGCTGCTACTGCTCTCCCCCTCATTCATGCTGCTGCTCTGCTCCGATTAAGCCACACTTCAGTCGACTGAATCGACTTTTGGGTCAGTCGATTTTTAGGGGTTGGGGGGCTCGCCGGAGTTAAGGAACAACCACCCGCAGCAGGGACGGGGGCTCGCCGGAGAGGTACCCCACTATCTATCTTAGGGTTCAGGGTGGGGGCGGGGTGCCTAGAGGGCTGGCCGGGGCGGCGGTGGCGAGTTGTTTCGGGGTGGCGAGGCGGCGCTGGGGCCGGTGGTGGATGGCGGCTCAGGGGGGTGCAGGTTGAAGATGAACTGCCGGCCCTCCTTAAACTACATGTCAAGTGCCTCTCTGCTACCATTGCGTTCAGTTTCGACAGTAGCATTCAGATTCCATAGTAAATTTTAGTTTCGACAGTTAAGTTCAGAGTCAACAGTTTTTACCTCATCTGTTGTAGTCAGGTGGTTTTTGGTGATGTTAATTTTACATCCATTTTACATCATCTATTGGAGATGCTATTAGAATCCCACTTGAGATTGACGATGTCTGTCTTGTGTTGCTTCAGCCTTGACGTCTTACGGCTCACCAGAGCTGCTCCAATGACAAAACAATTCATCACAACAGAGCAGTGCCCTGGACGCCGTCTACAGATTCCTCAGATCTTCCTCCACACCTCCAACAGCCACCTCTGCCTCAACTGCTTCAGCGACCAACCCAATGATGCTGAGGTCGACACGGCTACGGCAAAGAGGTTGTACACTTGTTGCGTCACTTATTACTATACATTCACGTCGATCCATTAGGGCTATTTTGTTTCAACGGAAAAACATCGATCCACTGGTTGTTACCATCACTCTAAATTTCTGCATGCTCTCCTTACATAATCTCACCGTATTTGTTTCGTATGCATGTCAGATATTGTACAGAGTCATTCTGAACATGTAGAGAAAAAGAGAAGAGTTTTGCGCGGCAATACAATGTCATGCAGATATCGCTCCATGGTGGGTTCAATGGCAAACCCTCCCCACCCCTCTCCTGATTGTAATCCAGAGGAAGATATCTGTTCTGAGGCAGATTCGGACGCTGCTGACCACTCCTATTTACCCCCAAGGTGTTTGCTCTACCTTGGCATGATGATGTTAGTCATATCATGCATATGTTGCCTTGCAGTGCCTACTTTTAACATCATATATGTCATCTGCTTAGTTTAGATATGTTCTGTAATGCCACCTGTTTAGTTTCTATATCGTATATGGGAATTATGCAGTCCCATGTCTTTTAGCCAGCCATAATATATGTGAAATGTGCAATGCCGTCCTGTTTAACCAGGCATCATATATTTGAATGATATCTTGCCCATCCTTTTCTTCATTACATTTCCATTTGTCGACAATGTTTGTACATTAAACTACTCTTCCTGTGAATCAGCCATTTGGGTGAGAGATGGAAAAATCTGGAGTGAAAACAAGGCCTTCAGAGCAGACGATGCTACCTGTCGAAGCAGATCTCCTGTTGGGTCCCAATAGCTCCTCGGACATGGATTCAGAGACAGATGACTAGTCATATGCCCCTACTGAGGTGTATGCTCTAACTTGGCACGGTTATACTGCTCATATCATGCACACGGTGTCTTGCATTGCATAGTTTAGACATCACATACACAATATTCAACACCATGTTCTTAGTTCAGACATCATATCGAATGCCCTCTATTTAGCATATAAATCACATATGTGAATTAAAGGATGCGATCCTGATTACTTAGATAACATGTAGGTGAATTATGTCATGCGATCATGTTTAGTTATTCATCATATCTTTGAATTATGTTATGCTATGCTATCCAATTTAGATAGGCATCATATATGTGAAATTATGTCATGCTATCCGTTTTAGTTAAACAATATACATGTCAACTATTTCATGCCCTCTTTTTTCCACACTATCTATTGCATCTGTCTCTCATACAATGTCTGTACATTCAACTATGTTTCCTGTTTATCAGCCATTTGAATTGGAGCAGGTGATGCTAGTATCTAGCGGACTAAAAACACGGTCTTCAAATAAAATAGTGCTACCTCTTGGTGGAGATAGCACCCCGGTTGTACATGCACAAGAACCATCCCTACCACACATAACCCAAACTCTCACAGATTGTACCCCTACTACGATGGACAGAGAACCAGCTTCACCCAATCTAACCCAAACCCCAACCGATAGTAACCCAGTTCATGTTGACACAGCACCATCTCCACCACAGAGCTCCCAAACAAGAGCAGTTAGTAAGGCAGCTCCAGTGCCCAAAGGGCTAGTACTCTCACGGCGAACCCCAACTCCACCAGTTAGTACGCCTATTCCTATGGAGGAAGCACAACTAGCTAGTCATAATTTAGCATCTATCGCATTTGATGTTGTTAAATCGTATGTGTGTATCTTCCCATCTTGGAAATATTATACTGAAGATGAAGGAAAATGCTAGTTGCAGGTGTTTGTCCAGGAGTTATGTGTAAGTAATGTTATTCATGGCAATTACTTTGCTTCGTCCCATACATCCTACCTCCATGATGGTTATGATACAACAAATTTTCCCATTTTTCTCTATAGAGAAGGACCAATTTGGAAACTCAGGATGAGGTAACCTGTGCTAATACCTCTGCTATCTTCAAGAATGCTTGGTGGTAGTATCGGAATTACCTGAAGAAAATGTACTTCACCAGCAAAGAAACTCATAAAATTCCCTTACTTTCTCCTGAGACACATTTACTAGCCGATGACTGGGAACGCCTTGTTCTGTACTGGTCCCGAACCAGGAATGTGGTAAGGTATATGAGCTCATTTTCTATTTTTAAGTATTATATTCTTGCATTTTACTGTACTCTGTTCATGTAGAACAAGTGCCTAAACATGAAGAACAACTGTTCTAATTTAAGATTCCATTGCTACCATAGGACATAGATATATGTTTGTTTGATGCTTTTATTATGTACTAGTACTTGGCAATAGAAGACTTGGTAGTTTAATCCTATCCACCTTACTAATGAACTGGTTCACCAAAATGAGTTTCATATACTAGTACATGCTAAACTTGTTATGTGTCTGCTTGTTTCTTCTTTTAGAATGCTGACAAAATATTGGGGAAGAGTGCCTTATTAAGCAACGGTATAGGAAGTAATGCAAATAAGGTTCAAGATAGTGACACATCCTGTCTTGGTTTAGTGTTGGAGTTACGGGCCACTACCGCTTGCACAAGCTATTCAAACTCACTGTCTGAATTAGTTCGGTTTCTTGAGTCTCAACTACAAGCTGAAAGACATCGTTCAGCTGTGCTGCGACAAGAAGCGGTAGGACTGTGGAAGTCCCTGGAGCATTCAGATGCATACTTTCTGGTGCAACAGCAAGCATTGGAGGATTTTAGTGCCAAATAGAAAAAAGCTAATCGGCTTGCTAAGGTTATTGCAAGCATGGTGGATACCCAGGATAACGTTTCTTGAGCTCTTCTGAAGTTGTTTCAGTTATGCTCCTATTTTGCTGCCGCGTTTATTTGGACTGGTGGCCAATTTTGACGGCCAGTGTATATGATATGCTGCTTTGTTCCCTATATTTGCACTGGTGGCAAACTTTGATGCCAACTGGATGTAATATGTGTAATAGCCATGATAGCCTAGCGTTAGTTGCTTGCTTATTTATTTCCTTGTTCTCTTGTTTATTTGTTTGCTTGTAGTCATTGCAGTTCTTTTTCCGTTGTTAACTAGTGGCTGCAATAACCTATTTTTTAAAACTAGGCCACAATAACCATGGGCTAATATTTACTGTAGTGACACTAGGCCTCCTACGGGCCGTAGAAACAGTGGGCCTTCTACGGGCCGTAGAAACAGTAGGCCTTCTACGGGTCGTAGAAACAATGGACCTTATACGGGCCGTATCATCAATGGGCCTTATACGGGCCGTATGATCGATTGGCTAAACATGGGCCAATAACAGGCCGCATTATGGCCGTAAATGGGCTAGAGTTGGAATCGTCCGTTCATGGGCCGACCATAACGGGCCATCGTTAATAGGCCGTATTTGATAACGCTATGAAAACGGCCCAACGTATTAACGGACCACAAACGGGCCGACTGTAACCATGGGCTGAATTTGGCCCACTAGTAGAAAATGACAGTAACGGGCCGTAAGTAAATGAATGCTGGAAATGAGCCCAAGAATAAATGGGCTCTGAGAAGGCCGAAAGATAACATGGGATGGAAAATGGCCCAACGGAATAACGGGCCGTTAATGGGTATAAAGTGATACACTGTTCATTACGGGCCAGTTTCACCACGGGCCGTTAATAGGCCAAGAGTTACATAGGGCCTCATATGGGCCGAAATACGTCATGGGCCATACATGGGCCAGAAGTGAAAACGGGCTGGAATCATATTGGATGGCCCAAATGATGCTACTGGGCCTAATTCGGATAGGGCGTAACGGGCCTTGGGTTAGCGGGCTGTAAATGGGCTATATGCGAACAGACCGTTAACAGGCTTTCCATGGGCCGGCCCGCCACCTTCTGACCAAGTCAAACAGGCCGGCCTTTTCACAGGAATGGGCCTCTGTTGGGCTGTGCCACATGTCGACGTACCATAGGTGCCTTCTGTCCAATGAGTGGATGACATCTGTCCCAATGATGAGCTGACACGTGTTTCCTCCAGCCAATGATGATTTTACACGTGGAAAATCCCCATTGGTCGGGGCTGTTAACGGGTTATCGGATCCAAACCCCGAACCGATAGCTTAACGGTGTTCCGTTACGGTGGATGCCATGTGTCGGTCACCCTTGACGAAAGCACTTCTGTGACGCGCGATTTATCATCATGGAAGTGGACACTTCCGTGATGATAATTTTGGTAATGTCATGGAACACTTCTACGACAGCACAGGTATGACTATCTTGATTCTGTCATAAATTTGTCATGGATGTACATGCATGACAAAAAACGCGACCTACTGTGACAAACACGTATCATCACGGAAGTGTATTTTTTGTAGTGACTCCAGTGTGGTGGTGATGGATTGCCTCTTGGGCTGATGATGAACAATACAAGGGAAGAACAGCCTCTTGAGGTTGAGGTGTTCTTGCGCGTGTGAACTTGTGGTGTGTCTCTGGGTCTCTCTTCCTACTATGGTGGTGGCTAGTCCTGTTTATAGAGGCCCTGGTCCTCTTCCCAAATATTGAGCGGGAAGGGAGCCAACAATGGCGGGCTAATTTGAAGGGGGACAGCTAGTACGAGCCATCCTGACAAAAGTAGTCTTCGTCTGCACAAAGCTCTGGTAGTGACGATGTCTTGGGCTCCACGATGACCTTCGTCTTGCAGTCCATGGTCTTGGTCTTGTTGCACCGAAATGGCAACCTTTGCCTGAGGCCTCGGTACTCTGCGGTTGCGCTTGCCCCCTTTGCACCAAAGAGGAAACAAGGACGCTGCGCCCGCCTGGTGTCGATCATCATGGCTCACGCCATGAGAGCCTCATGAGGTTTGCCTCGCCTTGATATCTCCACTCCTCGCGAGCCTGCCTGACCAGGCCACTCCATAGGAGGTCTTGAGTCGTCCGCCTCGCGAGGCTTGGACCCTCGCAAGGGTCTTGGATGCTTTGTTGATGAAGATGGGCCGTACGGCCGGCCGGCTCCACCACGCCGCGGGTCGTAGGCAGGCAAGTCTGGGGACCCCCGTTCCCAGAACACCGACATTAGCCCCCGGGCCTAAGGTGCGCGCGGGCTTGGCTTCACGGCGAAGCCAAGGGTCAAGTTCGCAGAAACGCAGGCCCCAAAAGCCTACAGCCTCGGTTGACGCATGGCAGTTGATTGGACGTGGGCGTCTCCGCTTCCCCATGCTGCCTCGACGACTGCACGACTTGACAAGTCCCTACGACATGCCAGGGAAACCATCATTACATGCGATCGTGGGAGACGCCGGTTGGCCTTCTCTTGCTATGAATTGGGAGAGGGGCGAAGCCTCCGTTTCCCATCTCTTCCATGCTTGCTCACTTCTTCTTTCCTTCATTGCTTGCAGTGCTTCCGATGGCGCCACGAAGGAAGTTCTCTGCCGCCGAGAAGGGGAAGGCCCCTCGCGAGGGCCCCGGTTCCCCGGTGCCCAAGTGCGGTCGCGGCCGTCCGCGCAAGCACGCTGCGACCCCCGCCATGGCCCACCGTCGAGGCGGCGCCGCGGCACGCGGAGGGGACCGTCCGAACCATGGCGGTCCAGCTGACGAGGGGAGGCGCGCGATGGTGGCGCGGCCTCCCTGCCCGCGCTTCCATTCAACGAAGGTGTCGCCGGAATTCGTTGGCTGGTCGGAGAACCCAGTCGGCAACTGGCTCCAGCTTCCGCGCTTCCTTGTCGATGCACTGCCAGCCCCTGGTCCAGGCGGGCTCTGGTTGTAGGCGGGTGGTTGCTGCAGCAAGGTCTCCTGGGTCACGGTCGAGACTTCTGCCGCGGGCAACATAGCCCTGGCCCGAGGCTGGCAGACGTTCGCCCACGCGCGCGGCCTGCGCAGGTGGTGCACGCTCCACTTCAAGTATGATGGTGGGTCGACCCTCTATGTGAGGGTGTTCGGGGAAGATGGTCGCCGCGCCGGGTGCTGCCCCGAGACGAACGACGGTGAGGAGGTGCTCGGCCTTGGTGACAGTCACGACGAGGATGAGGGCGATCCTGCCCTCGGCGGCGACCGCGTCTCTTCCAGCTACGGCGGCTCTTCCTCCAGTGGTGGCTACGACCAGCCGCCACGCCCGCTTCAAAGGAGGCAGCGAGTCATCTCGTTGCCGCACCTCCGTGAAGCGTGAGGAGGGGTATGGCTAGGCTCAGGGCGTCGCTAAGGGCCTGCCTCCGTGGATTGCTGAAACGCCGCTTTGTTTAGCTTTTTTCCTTTTTTCCTGCATCAGAAAATGAAACCAGCATGGGCCCAGAGGGGCGTGTATCGAACTGTGGTTCTTGGTTAATGCAACGTGCGTGTTATTCCCATGCCGTGTTGTTATTTTGTGCAAAGATAACCTAACCTGGCGCGCTCGCGACGCCCTTTCCTTCATGAGATGACTGCGTTTGCTCAAAAGCTGCAAAAAATTTGTTAGGGTGCGCTAGAGGATTTGCCATTCACCCAAACCTTGACTCGGCGCTTTGCATCACGGTACCCGAGGGGCACAGATTAGGAGAGATGCGCCAGCTTCCAGGCTCGAACGAGGGTGACTCACGAGAAGGCAGAGAGAAGAAAAATGCTCACGAGGGCACCTGCCTAGCCCCCTCGCAAGGTATGCGAGAGAGAGATCATGAGAAAACCAGAGCCGAAAAACGTGGTAAAAGGCAAAGGAACCAAATCAGCAAGGAACGCCAAAGGCAAACTTGATTAAGGGGAAGCAAGCAAATGAAAAGCTGCGTCCGGCACCTAATCTAGTCTTCAAGTCTTCTCACTAGCGCAGAGCTAAGTGTTGTCCACTAGGGTGGGAGGGAGCCCCAGGGCCTAAGGCCGGCGCTCCTAAGACTCCGGGGCGTGTACAACCCCAACTCATTATTACATGAGAGTGTCACGGGCAGCGATTCTTCACAGGCACCGGGCCTTCGTCACAGGCGCTGGGCCTTTCTTCACATGCTCTGGGCCTTGCTTCACAGGCTCTGGGCCTTGCTTCACAGGCTCTAGGCCTTGCTTCACAGGCTCTGGGCCTTGCTTCACAGGCTCTAGGCCTTGCTTCATGGGTAGAACTTCCGGAGGTGCTGGATGTTCCAGGTGTTTTGGATAAGTGTCCCCTCTTGCGTCTCCAGGCGCACGGCGCCAGGCCTGGAGATGTGGACGACCCTGAACGGCCCCTCCCACATGGGTGAAAGCTTGTGCAACCCTTCCCTGGAGAGGAGCCACCTCAGGACTAGGTCACTCGTCTCGAGCGTCCTGGAGCGAATGTTGCGGCAGTGGTAACGCCGCAACGCTTGCCGGTACCTTGCCGCCCTTAATGCAGCTTCGCAACGACGTTCCTCGCCTAGCACGATATCCATCCCCCGCATGGTGTCCTGCTGCATTTCGTCGAATGCCAGAACCCGCGCGGAGCGATGCTTGACCTCGTGAGGGAGGACTGCTTCAGCTCCGTAGACGCGGAAGAACGGAGTCTCGCCCGTTGGCTTGGTAGCGGTGGCGTGGATGGACCACAACATAGACTGGAGCTCGTCATGCCAGCTCCTGCCACAGGCCTCCAGCTTCATCTTGAAGGTCCTAGTCGAGAGGCCCCTTAGGACCTCAACGTTGGCGCGCTCAGCCTGACCATTGCTCCTGGAGTGGGCCACCGAAGCGTAGCAGATCTGCGTTCCAAGGTTAGCACAGTAGGTTATAAAGAGGTTGCTAGTAAACTGCGAGCCGTAATCTGTGATGATGTGGTTGGGGACCCCGAAGCGGCTCACGAGGCCCTTGATGAACTTGATCGCAGAGCCGGCTGGGATGGTTCGGACGGCTTCCACTTCCGCCCACTTGGTGAACTTGCCGATGGCGACGTAGAGATAACGGTAGCCCCCTGGCGCTCGTGGGAACGGGCCTAGGATGTCTAGCCCCCAGACCACGAACGGCCACGTGAGCAGGATGGTTTGGAGGCCCTGAGCAGGCTGATGGATTTGCTTGGCGTGGAATTGGCAAGCTTCGCAGGACTTGACCATCTCGGCTACATCGTTGAGTGCTGTGGGCCAATAGAATCCGCTGCGGAAGGCCTTCCCGAAGAGGGTCCGTGATGATGAGTGATGTCCACAGTCCCCGCCGTGTATGTCAATCAGCAGCTCCCTCCCTTGATCGCTGGAGATGCAGTGCAGCGTGACATCGTTCGGCTGTTTCCTATACAACTCGCCGTCTTGAATGCAGTATGTCGTGGCCTATCGGACCACGCGCTCCGCGTCTTCTTCCTTCTCCGGCAGTGTCCCGTGCATCAGGTACTCCTTGAACTCCTTGGTCCAGCACTACTCCGGGGGCTCAAGCGCCAAGAGTAGCCAAGGTCCTAAGGTTGGGCCGCAAGCTGGGGCTCCCGTGGTCGGGGGTTGTGGGAGCTCCTCCCGAGGCTGAGTCGCGCTTGAAAGAGGTGGCGTGGCTGACGGCTTGAAGAGCCGCTCTTCGAAGATGCCAGGCTCTTGCGGTTGCCGCTTGGATGCTCTCTTGGCAATGTCGTCGGCTTCCTTGTTGGTGCCCCGGGGCACGTGCTGCAGCTCCAAGCCTGCGAACTGCTTATCCATTTTGCGCACCTCCGCAAGGTAGGCCTCCATGTGCTCGTCCTTTGGCTTGTACACATTGTTGGAGAAGTTGACGAGGAGTTGCGAGTCACCCTTGACGGTAAGGCACCTCACCCCCATAGCCACCGCAGCCTTTAGGCCGGCTATGAGGCCTTCGTATTCTGCGATATTGTTGGAGACCTTCTCGTCGTGCTAGAAGCAGAGTTGCATGGCATAGTAAAGCTTGTCCTGAGTGGGAGAGATGAGCACTGCTCCAGCCCCCGCGCCCTGGTGCCCAAAGGCGCCATCAAAATACATGACCTAGCCGTCTAGCGCCTCACTTCCTGGGGAGGTGGACCGGTCATCACCTTACTCAAGAGTCGGGGCATCTGTCCATTCTGCCACAAAATCGGCGAGCGCGACTCCCTTGATGACCCTGGTGGTGCTGAACTCTAGCTGGAATGCTTGCAGCTCGATGTTCCATTCAGCGACCCTTCCGGCTGAGTTTGGGCTCCTGGGTACCCTCTCCAATGGGTAAGACGAGACGACCTTGATGGGGTGCCCCTGGAAGTAGTGCCGCAGTTTGCACGAGGCCACCAAAAGTGTGAGCAGGAGCTTTTGCGGCATGGGGTAGCGTGTCCTTGTGTCCCATAGTACGGTGCTGACGAAGTACACCGGGTGCTCGGCGAGTGCTGGCACACTGTTGAGGCTCGGGTCTTGTGGAGATTGTGGCGTATCTTGAGGTGGAGGGTTTCCTGAGACTTGGCCATCCTCAGGAGTTTCTGCGACGTTGCCCTACCGGGCTTGATCTTCCACCGCTGGTGGCCCTGGTGTGCCTTCCTGACCCTGCGCTGCATTAGCTCTGGCTTTGTGCAGCACACCCTTGTCTTTGCGCTCCTCCCGAACCGCCACCAGCGCCGCGCTGGCGGAGTACGGGGTGGCGGCGAGGTAGAGTACCAGAGGCTTGAGAGGCCGTGGCGCCACCATCACCGGGGGGCTGGTGAGTATTTCTTGAGGTCTTGGAAGGCCTGGTCGGCCTCCGGGGTCCACTCGAAGGGGACTTTCTTCTTCATGAGCTTAAACGAGGGTAAGGCGCGCTCGCCTAGCGTAGATATGAAACACCCTAATGCGGTCACCCGTCTTGCCAGCTTTTGCATCTCCTTGAGGGTCTATGGTGGGCTCATGTCTTCGATGGCCTTGATCTTCTCCGGGTTCGCCTCGATCCCTCTGTGGGATGCGAGCCCTAGCAGCTTACCAGAGGGGACACCAAACACACACTTCTCCAGGTTAAGCCTCAAGTTCAGTCGGCGCAAACTCTCAAAGGTCTCCTCCAAGTCTTGAATCAACGTCCTCGCCTCGCGAGATTTGACCACTATTTCATCAACGTAGGCCTCTATGTTCCTGCCGAGCTGCCGCCCCAAGGCGATGTGCATCAGTCGCTGAAAGGTTGCGCTCGTGTTGCGAAGGCCGAAAGGCATGCAGGTGTAGCAGTACACCCCACATGGTGTCAAGAAGGCCGTCTTCTCCACATCCTCCACCGCCATCTTGATCTGATGGTATCTAGAGAACGCATCCAGGAAACACAACAAATCGCACTCGGCGCTGGAGTCGACGATTTGAACGATGCACGGAAGGGGAACGGATCTTGGGGGCAGGCTTTGTTGAGGTTGGTGAAGTCGACGCACATCCGTTCCTTCCCACCTTTCTTCGGTACTACGACGGGTTCGCCAACCATTCGGGGTATCGAACTTCTCGGATGGTACCTGCCACCTCCAGCTTGCGTGTCTCTTGGACGATGAAGGCCTGCTTCTCAGTGGACTGCCGTCTTGCTTGCTGCTTCACGGGGCATACATTGGGGCACACCCTTAGATGATGCTGGATTACCTCTCTCGGGACCCCTACCAGTTGATTGGGCTAACACGCGAATATCTCCTTGTTCGCGCGGAAAAACCTCACCAAAGCTTCTTCTTGTCCCGGGTCAAGGCCGGTTCCTATGGTGAAGGTGGCTCCTAAAGACCCGTCCTCGTTGACCAGCACCTGCTTGGTCCCCGCCTTGTCTTGGGTGAACAGCTGCTTTTTCTTGGTGGGCGCGGTCTCCTTGGCCTCGGGCGCCGGCTGGCTGCGTCGCTGTCGCGGTCTTGAAGGCGAGCCTGAGCGCTGTCACGGCCTCCTTAGTGTCCCCCTTGATGGTGAGGACTCCCTTGCTCCCTTGCATCTTCATGAGGTTGTAGGCCGGGTGAGTCACCGCCATGGACTGAGCAAGAGCCGGGTACCCGAGGATGGCATTGTACGAGAGACCGATGCGGGCGATGTCAAAGGCCACCATCTCGGTGCGATAGTTGTCTCGCGTGCCAAAGGTGACAGGGAGGCAGATCTGCCCCAGAGGGTGAGCAGCTCCACCACCCACTCCTGTGAAGGGCTTGCTGAGGCTGAGGCGTTCGAGCGGCACATGAAGAAGGCTGAATGCTTCCACGGAGAGCAAGTTGAGGCCGACGCCGCCGTCAATGAGGGTCTTGGTGACGGCCACGTTGCAGATGGTGGGCGTGCAGAGCTGAAAGCACAAGTGCTCCCTAGGTGGTTTTGGTAATTGATGACAACATATCTCTTGTTGGACTAATACCTTTACCTAGTATATTTCAGATAAGTTCAACAATGGAGTGGCATGGACTAAAGGTTGTGGGAACCTCTTCAAGATGCTAAGGACAAAGGATTGGCTAAAGCTTCAAGCTCAAGACTCTTCATTTTATATATTTTAGTGATCCAAGATCACATTGAGTCTTTAGGAAAAGCCAATACTATCAAGAAGGGATGAGGTGTTGCTTAATGAGCCTCTTGCTTTATGTGCTTAATGATATGCTCCAAAATCCTCAGCTACTTTCCCAATTCCACAAATGATCTAAACCCTAAGCCAAACTCGGTCATACCGATTCTGTCAATCCGGCGCCACCGAGCTTCACTTGTCATTTGCCACTGCCAAACCCTAGCAATTCGGTCCTACCGATACGGATCTCGGTCTCACCGAGATGGGCTTGCAAACTCTCTGTTTCCCTTTCGTAACTTTTCGGTCTCACCGAAAAGAGCGAATCGGTCCCACCGAGAATGCAATGCAAACTCTCTGTTTCCTTCTTGTAACTTTTCGGTCTCACTGAAAGAGCAAGTCGGTCCCACCGAGTTTGCCTGATCAACTCTCTGGTTAGCTAATTGCCAAACTCGGTCTCACCGAGTTTGTGCGATCGGTCTCACCGAGATTATGTTATGCCCAAACCCTAACCGAATCGGTCCTACCGAGTTGCATCTCAGTCCCACCGAAATTCCTAACGGTCACTAGGTTTACTATTTTGGTCAGACCGAGTTTTCTGATTCGGTCCCACCGAGATTGGTAGATTGTGTGTAACGGTTGGATTTTGTGTGGAGGCTATAAATACCCCTCCACCTCCTCTTCATCCGGAGAGAGAGCCATCAGAACACATACACCATTCCTACTCATATGTTCTGAGAAAGAACCACCTACTCATGTGTTGAGACCAAGATATTCCATTCCTACCATATGAATCTTGATCTCTAGCTTTCCCCAAGTTGCTTTCCACTCAAATCTTCTTTCCACCAGATCCAAATCCTATGAGAGAGAGTTTAGTGTTGGGGAGACTATCATTTGAAGCACAAGAGCAAGGAGTTCATCATCAACACACCATTTGTTACTTCTTGGAGAGTGGTGTCTCCTAGATTGGCTAGGTGTCACTTGGGAGCCTCCGACAAGATTGTGGAGTTGAACCAAGGAGTTTGTAAGGGCAAGGAGATCGCCTACTTTGTGAAGATCTACCGCTAGTGAGGCAAGTCCTTCATGGGCGATGGCCATGGTGGAATAGACAAGGTTGCTTCTTCGTGGACCCTTCGTGGGTGGAGCCCTCCGTGGACTCGCGCAACCGTTACCCTTCGTGGGTTGAAGTCTCCGTCAACGTGGATGTAGGATAGCACCACCTATCCGAACCACGGGAAAAACATCCGTGTCTCCAATTGCGTTTGAATCCTCCAAACCCTTCCCGTTACATTCTTGCAAGTTGCATGCTTTACTTTCCGCTGCCTATATACTCTTTGCATGCTTGCTTGATATGTATTGTGTATGTTAAAATTGTGCCCGAACTCCACTTAAACCGAAAAAGCTTAAAAAGTGCAACTTTAGCATTAAGTGTCTATTCACCCCCTCTAGACACTCCTTCTTCTAGATCCTACAAGAGCATCGGGAGCGTCCCTGAGCCGGCGGTGGAGTCGGGGTGGTCTTCCGGGTCGAAGGTGAGGTCGGCTTCCGGTGCAGCCCAACCCGGCGGAGCCCCCAGGCGCTTGCAGGCTGCCCCAATCTGACGGAAGAAAGGCTTGACGTGGCGATCTGAAGGAGGCGCTTGGGAGCCACCCAGCAGTGCCGCGACTGCGTGGTGTGCTGGCGCCACTTAGCGCGCAGTGAAGACACTACAAAAAAAAAGACACATCCGTGACATTTTGGGCTGAACGATTTTTTTTTCTGTCATACATATGACACTTCTATGACTATAATTCTCACAAAACCCAGTATCATCATAGATGTGGTGGGCTCCTACTTCTATGACAAAAAATCATGACAGAAAATGGTCTTTTCGTCCTGGGCGGGCCGGAGACGCAGTTGCATGACATTCTTTGGGCCATCCATGACGGAAAAACCGTGGTAGAAGCGAGGGGGAGGAAAATTTTGGGGAGTTCCCGGTTATGGTGGGAGGTCGGGGGCCGAGCGATGCGTGTTTCTCTCGTACACGTACGCGCGTGTGTGCGAGGCGTTGGCTCTAACTGAGCCCGAGTGAGGCATTGGGCTCTAACTGAACCCGAGCGATTGCACTGTAGGCTACACGTTACTGAACCCGAGCGATCGATCGATGGCTGTTAACTGAACCCGATTGAGCGATTCCTTCGCTACTGCTGCTAACTGAAGTCGATCGATGGGATGAACAGTGAGTGTTGCGGGGGGGGTTTGGATGAACAGTGAGCGGTGGCGTTGCCTCTGGATGAACAGGACCCCATGGTATGGTGGAGGGCTGGATGAACAGTAGACGGTGGAGGGGTGCCCATGGAGGGGTGGATGAACAGGACCCCGTGGTGTGGAGGGCTGGATGAACAGTAGACGGTGGAGGGGTGGTTGAACAGGACCCCGTGGTGTCGAGGGCTGGATGAACAGTACACGGTGGAGGGGTTCCCATGGAGGGGTGGTTGAACAGGACCCCGTGGTGTGGAGGGCTGGATGAATAGTAGACGGTGGAGGGGTGGTTGAACAGTAGCCGGTGGAGTAGCGCGTGGTGGAGGCTGGATGAACAGGAGCCCGTGGAGACTGGATGAACAGGAGCCCGTGGAGGCTGGAGGAGGTTGACAGTGGAGATGAACAGTATCCCGTGGAGTCCCGTTTTGTGGTACGCCACACCCCTCCCAATGAACAGGACCCCCGTTTCGACCGTAGCGCTCCAACACAAGTCCGTTTCCTCCGTTTTGTGGTACGCCACACCCCTCCCGGTCAACAGGACCCCCGTTTCGACTGTAGGAGGTCTGTTTCCTCCGTTTTGTGGTACGCCAGACCCCTCCCGATGAACAGGATCCTGTTTCGAACGTGGCTGGTCGAACACAAGGTCGTTTCCTCCGTTCTGCGGTACGCCAGGCCTCGTTTCCATCGCCTGTTCCATCCAAGCCCTCTCGATGAACACGACACATTCCGTTGCCTCCCCATGAACACGACGCATTCCGTTGCCTCCCCATGAACACGACGACGACGCTGTTTCTCCGTTCCGACCCAGCCATGTACACGAGCCCTGGCCGTACGTATGCGCGAGTAGGCGTTCGAGACCCCGCCCGTATGTACACGTACGTGGCCGTATTTTCTTTCTTGCACCCTGGCCACTGTACGTATGTGTAAATGCTACATGCGCGCCTCTACTACGACACGTGCGCGCCTCTACTATGATACGTACGCGCCTCTACATCGACCAGTATGTACGTACACGTTCGCGACCAGAATGACAATGCTACGTACGCTTCGACCAGGTGGGTCCCGACTGTCAGGCACTTCCTTGCCTGCGAAGATGTAGCTGGTGGGTCCCAGCAGTCAGGGGGCGAATCGTTTTTTCTGCCCGGACGCACTTCCTTGCATGCGAAGATGTAGCTGGTGGGTCCCAGCAGTTAGGGGGAAACATTTTTTTCACGAAATACGGTGGCCCATCCGGTGGGTCCCGCTGTCAGGTGGAGGAATAATTATTTTGCACATAATAAGGAGGCACTTCCTTGCTGCGGCCGTGGACCCAGCTGTCAGCCTCTCCACGTACAGTCCACGTCCGATGGAAGCCATTCCTTGACCACGTTGACCACGCCGCGCCGAGAGCACCAGGGCGGTGGACGACGGCGAGGCCTAGGAAGGGGACGACGTGGAGCCGGGGAAGACGCGGCAGTGGATGCACATGCGTAGAGGAGTACAAGGGTTCACTGGTTCGCTGCGGTGTGAGGCTGCCATCGCCACAGAATAACAGGGGGTGTGGGTGATTAAAGGGATGGCCTGGCTAGCGGTGGGAGTAGTAGGGGGTGGTGAGGCCTCCGCCGCATCGCAGCCGGCCACAGGAGGCAGGAGCACGAGGCACGACCGGCGCTAGTTTGGGCGGCTGGAGCAAGAAGACCAGAGGTTGAAGTAGCACTGCGGCCGTTGGATGGACATCATACGGTCACTGGAGCTAGAATCGTGCATATTAACTAAGTTGACAAAGCCCTCCGTCCCCGTCAACTTAGTAGGCCCACAAGTCAGCCTCCCACCAAGGTGGGTCCCAGCTAGCAGGGGGTATTCATTTTTTTAGCGTAATAAGGAGGCACTTCCTTGCGTGCGAAGATATAGCTGGTAGGTCCGAGCTGTCAGTGGCGGTAACGTTTTTTTCACGAAATACAGAGGCCCTTTCGGTGGGTCCCTGATGTCAGGTGGAGGAATCATTATTTTGCGCGTAGTAAGGAGGCATTTCCTTGCGTGCGGCCATGGACCCAGCTGTCGGCCTCTCCACGTATAGTCCACTTCAGATGCATGTCGGTCGTTGACCATGTTGACCAGGCCACGCCGAGAGCACCAGGGCGGTGGACAACGGCGAGGCCTAGGAAGGGAACGACACGGAGGCAGGGAAGACTCGGCAGTTGTTTCCCACGCGGAGGGGAGTACGACTGTACGAGGGTTTACTGGTTCGTCTGCCGTCGCCGGAGAATAATAGCAGGTGTGGGTGAGTAGAGGGATGGCTAGGCCAGCCATGGGAGTACGGTGGGGCGGTGAGGCCTGCGCGGCAGCAGAGCCGGCCACGGGGAGGAGGGAGCAGGCAGTCCCGCCGGCGCCTGTTTGAGCGGCTGGAGCAGGAAGAGCAGAGATTGAAGAAGCACGACGGTCGTTGGATGGCCATCCAACAGTCACTGCTTGTGTGTCAACCTTTTTTTAGGAAAGCCTCAAATCTGTGGAAAACAGCATATAGCCCATCTACCATTATTTCTAATAATTTACAGCCCATTTGCTAATTATTAAGGTTTTTGGAGCCCATATTCTTTTTGTTAGCATTACAGCCCATATTGTGGCCACGGTTAAAAAATTATACGAAATTTTGCATATTTCGGTGCAGTCCGAACTGTTTTTAATTCCGAAATTTCGACTCACATTCAAACTGATTTTAAAAATAAAAATATATCAATATAAAATCCAACAAATTCTCCACGCATAAAAATTAATGTAATTTCAAATCTTGAAATGAAGAAAAGATATTTGAAACTAATTGCCGGTTTGATGTGTTTTAAACATGTACAACCCATTTCTCATTACTGATGGGCCATTTTCTCGGCCAGCCAAATGAAAGCTCTCCTCGTCTTGAAAGATTTGCAGCCCAACAGGCCTGACAAAGCGACTTACTTGGCAAATCAAAAAAAAAACTGGGTTGTGGCCGTGGACCCAGCTGTTAGCCTCTCCACGTACAGTACTCTTCCGATGAAATGTTGTTGACCACATTGACCACGCCGCGCCGAGAGCACCAAGGCGGTGGATGATGGCGAGGCCTAGGAAGGGGACGACGCGGAGCCGGGGAAGATGCGGCAGTGGATGCCCACACGGCGAGGCGTACGAGGGTTCACTAGTTCGGCTGTGGTGTGAGGCTGCCGTCACCGCAGGGCGCGGTGGGAGTAGTAGGGGACGATGAGGCCTCATCGGCAGCACAGCCGGCCACTGGAGGCCGGAGCAGGCGGTCTCCCCGGCGCTGGTTTGGGCGGCTGGTGCAAGAAGAGCAGCGATTGAAGAAGCAGCAGGACCGTTCGATTCAAATCCAACGGTTACTGCTGCTAGAATTGTTTGTTGACTAAGTTGACAAGCCCTGCGTATGCGTCAACTTAGTAGGCCCACAGGTCAGCCTCCCAACCTGTGCGCCCCAGATGCCAGTGGGAGGAATCACTTTTTTCGCATAATAAGGAGGCAGTTGATTGCGTGCGGCCAGGCTAGCGGAGGGAGTAGGGTGGGCCGGGGAAGCCTGCGCGCCATCACAGCGAGCCACAAGAGGAGGGAGCACGCAGTCCCGCCGGCTCTAGTTTAGGCGGCTAGAGTAGGAAGATCAGAGATTGAAGAAGCACGTCGGCCGTTGGATGGACATCCAACACTAACTGCTGCTAGAATCGTGTGTTCACTGACAAAGCCTTGCGTAAACAAGTCAGCCTCGAAATCTGTGGCGTGTACAGCCCGTTTGCTATTATTTTTATAATTTTTACTCATTTTCTAATTCATATGGAATTTATTGCAGCTCGTTTTCCATTTTTAGAATTGCTAGCCATTTTCTGGTTAGTACCAGGGTCAAAAAATTAACTAAATATGTGGGAAATTTTGAAAATTCACAAATTTTTGCTGGGGAACGAAATATTCTTAATCCAAAAATTAATAGCCATACTAAAACAAATTTAAAAATAAATTAGTACTATGTCATGTTAAATCCAATGAAATACGTATAAGATATCAGTGAAGAACAAAAAAAAGAAACTTATATCCCATTTGCTATAAAATTTTTGGAATTTTCAACCCCTTTTGATATTACTTTTAACAGACATTGACCATACACTTAAGCCAGGCCGGAATGCATCCCTCCTCGTCTTGGAAGATTTGCAGCCCAGTAATTCGGAGAAAACAAATAGGCCTAGCTTGGGTATTCTTCAAAAAAAATACTGGGCTACCTATTTTCCCAAAGAACTTGTGCTCGAGCATTTAGCTTTATTTATTTATTTATTTATTTATTTACTTATTTATGTTTAGGGGACCATGAGCATGTACCTGGGCCGGATTCATGTGAGAGCCTCCCGTCCAGTTAATTATGGGCTTCTCTATTGGGCCTTCATCAGTGGGCTGCATGTTATCAACAAGTCGAAAATGTGTTCCAAGTTTCAAAAAAAATGTGTTCCGTATGATAAATAGTATGCGCTACATACGGTACGGGGCACTAAAGGATCGAACCATGCAACGACTTCCAAAACATTGTGTTTGTCGTTCTAACAACACATTTATTCAACCAACAGATGAAATATACTACTGATTGTACATTGAAAGCAGCAGCAGCAGCAACCAGGGCTGGGGTTGCAACAGAAGCAGTAAGCAGGCCAGAAGAATGAAGACGCAGCTCTCTCTTCCAAACCAAACATCAGCCATCATTACAAAAGGCCTACCAAAAACGAACAAGTGTATGCATCAAACTAAATAACGATCCTACTACACCAAGTGTATGCATCTAACTAACTGGCTCAGTTAGACGTTACTATTTATTAAGCTATGGAGATTGGCTGACGGCTTGAACCAGATGGGTGCCTGACGGGGGAAACTCTAGCCAGCGGGTCGAAGTCTGATACTTGCGACCCTCTCTCCTACTTTGGGCTGCAGAGCGTGGCCGCACATATCAGGGAATGGTGCATGCAGAGACACATGGTACGCTGTGTACACACAGTTTTGCCTGATGAACAAAACCGCGCTGCCATCATGATCCTTGCCGTCGGTTATCTCCTGGTTAATCGGATAATTCAGTCTGACAAACAGAGAGCGTGTACCAACGGTACTTACCAGCCTCCAGTCAAAAATTCCTGAAGGCCCAAAGAAGCTGGGATCCTGCTCAAAGACCTTGCAGTGACTGTGATTGTATTCCGCGAAACAACACGTCCGGTACATGCGAACGATTATCAATCTTTCGCCGTCGTCTAATCGAGCCAGGAACCACCTGCAACTGCCATGCCGCTTTTCTTTGAAAGGTTCTGGGATTAGGAAGGGTAGGGACACCAGGCGGCCTACAACATCATATCAAGTTGGAGTCAAATAAAAAAGGGCTCTTGGTTTAGTCAATCTTAAGAACAGCATGTTATGAGCATGAATATTTTTCCAGCAAATGTTGATAGTAATATAAGCAAGCCATCATGATATCATAGGAAAGTAACATACTGCTGTAACAGTCGTTTGTAGCGATGACTGGGGTAGGCCAGCAATACGTCCAGCCATAGAAGGTGCCGACAGCGTAAATGAAGCCCTTGTGTTCAATGGCATCAGAGAACCATGGAGGATGTATGATCCTGTGATGGACGTGCAGATTTATCCACTTACCACAGTGACCTGTCAGATAGGCGAGACCGCGGTTGAAGAACACAATTAGCCTGAAGTCTTTATAATTCGCAGATCTTGTGGGCACTTGGCAGATTACAACCTTGAGCAAATCAAACTTGGTATCATGTTGGCTACTGTAAGATTCCGAGTATTCTGGGCCGCGGTGCCAAAGCAGTGTAGTGTTAATCGAAGGAAGGGGGATCAATCGCCGGGTGTAGACCTCCACGAGCATCCAGCTGTCGCGACCGTCGACGAGCACCATCCAAGACGTATTCATGCCGACCCAGTACATACCGTTAATGTAGTTGAGGTTGATGGGGATCGGATCGCAGTCAAGGGGGTTGATGCTCGCCACCCTACGATCATTATGCTGCGTGACACACCATTTCTGAAGATCAGGCGGCATCAGCAAGCAAGGAGCTGGCTTAAAAAGCTCCGGCCTGAGGGCTTTGAGTAAACGGTATAGCCCCGAAAAGCATGCGGCGAGCGGCATGGTACTGAGATTGTCCACACGCGAAACAATGAGCTTGATTACCTCTGTGGGGAGCGAATTCCAGCCACTCTTTCGGCGGACGCTGCTCGGTTCTGCCATTGTTAGTGCTTGGGTTTCGGACGAGGGGGGAGGCGCCTTAGCGGGGATGGAAGATTGGACGAGATTATGTGCGGACAAAGATGGAGAAGCGAATATGTGTTGCGGGAAGTGGACATGTGATGATGACTACAGCACGCTGCTTGACTTACGAGACACATACCAGCAGCGTAGGGTCATGTCGATGCCAGACAACTTGCTTGAGTGATCACAGTACTGGTACTCCCTACAATGCTATGCCCTAACTTGCTTGAGTAGAGTAGTCGAGTAGGACTCTGCTCTACTACGAGCACCGGAGGAGTAGTATATTCTAATCTAAAATAGTTACAAACTTCAGTGCCCGAGCATGGAACGACTATGAACCATGCTCAAAGACCGTGTCTACGTGGTGTTTGGACATGTGCAACAACCTCAACGCCAACGGTGCAGCTCCCGTTGCACCGTATGTGTTTCTGTCCTTCCTGTTCGAAATCATGGTAAAATTCATGTTTCTACTCTGTATCCTACTACTATGCTAGTCCACATGATTAGTTGCGAACAACAACTTCTTCCCCGACCTCGGCAACCTCATCCTCGATGACATGGGCGACAATGTCAACGCCGGCAACCAGTGAGATACAGGGTGTAGGAAGCGGTTTGGGAATTTGCATGCCTTTCCAACCAGTGAGATACTCCGTACAAAGTACGACAGAGAAATAACCATAGAGAAGGAAGCTAAAAGTAAACAATCAAACGAGCATTTTTGCATTTGTTTTGCATTGAATCGCTTCACAAGCTTGACTAGTGTTCTGTTTCTACTTTTACAAAAACCGCATCGTAATGTTAAAACATGCATTTGCACATACATAAGTAATATTAGTACTCCCTCCATCTAGGTGTATAAGTCTTCCCTCCTTCTTGGTCACGGTGCACAACCGAAGATGACTTATTGACCTGGACGGAGGGAGTAGCACAGTCTGCAAGCATATACCGAGAGAGACGTGTAGTGCGATAGTGGAAAACAATTACTCGTATATGAGACCAGGTCTCATGGTTAGCAGGTGAGACCCGTCCTGATGGATGACACGTGGCTTTTAAGTGGGGGTGGGGGGTGCTCTGTGATTTGTGAATGCCATGTGTCATCCATCAGGATGGGTCTCGCGTGAGACCTGGTCTCATAGAATTCTTTTCCTGCGATAGTATATAGTAAAGTTTGTGCTATATGCACGTACTTGCAAAATGCGTACGAATACACAAGGTTTCCAAACTTGCCCTTTTGCATACTTAATTAAGGACGCTAAAAATTCCTGAACGTTCGGGATTTATCATTTGCGTCCCAAAACTAATGAGATCGCCTTACAAAACAACAATTATACTCCTCCTAAAAGCCATGACGCTCGTAGGAGCGCTTGCGGCGCCATGAGTGCCCTGGTGCGCGGCCGCTTCCCAGTGCGCCGACACAACGCCTGTTCCTCAGCCTCGCAACTCGCGAGGTGCTGATTGGCGGCTTGCCGACGGGCGAGCGCGATCTCACCGATGTGGTGATCCGGCGCCAATAGGTACTCCTCCTCGCTGGAAGCGTGCACCCGGTCCACGTACCGCCAAGCGTAGATGAGGCGCTTGGGCCCGACTACACTCAGGGCGTCGGCACGGGCGTCCTCCGCCACCCTCACGGCCCTCACATGAGCCTTCTGCCAAAGAGCCAATTGCCTGACTCTCTCAGACGCGACATAGGCCTCCCATGCAGCTTGTTCCGCGGTGCGCTTCTCTTCCTCGGCCTTCTTCTCCACCTCTATTTTGGCGTGCTCTGCTGGAGGCAAAGCCTCCCACAAGGCGACATCCATTTCTTTCCAAAGCTCCTCAAGGCTGGGGGGGCTCGGTGGGTGGCGCGACGTTCTCCTCGTAGCGGGGAGCCGACGCGTCCTCCGGCGTGCGTGCTGGCGAGATTGGGAACGCCGACACGTCCACCTCGACGCGTCGCGGTGAGGAGCGGAACACCGACGCGTCCTCCTCGACTAGTGGTGGCGAGGAACGGAACAGCGACGTGTCGCGTAGCGGCGAGGAGCGGAACACCGACGCGTCCTCCTCGACTATTGGCGGCGAGGAACGGAACAGCGACGCGTGACCGTCCGTGTGGTGCAGCGAGGGGCTCCTAGGGCTTGTGAGGGGCGATGCCATGGTGGTCGACGTGAGAGGGAGGGGGAGGAGATAGCAATGAACGTGAACATGAGGGGGAGGAGATAGCGATGTCGTGGGAGGCGCAGTATTTATAGCGAGCAATGGCACACCTATGTAAGATATGGACTGAGCTGCACTGACTTAACTGCCGGTCCAGTTGCATCACTGACATGTGGGCCAGACCCCTGTTGGGCCCATATGTCAGTGACCGAATGCACCTGCAGTTAAGTAACAGCTACGTGGGCATATTTGTTGGAGTAAATTACGGGGGAGCGAAGGGGTGGAAATATTGCTGGTCACAACGGATTGGACGAGCGTGGGGGGAGGAGAGTCATGCATGCAGATTTTTTCACACGGGGTGGAGTGGTGGGACCGCCGGGGGGAGAAGGAGAGTTTGGCAGGCATATTGTTTCCACACATGGAGAGGAAAAAATTTGGAGACGAACGGGCTTCCTGTAGGTATGGGGAACAGTGCATAACAAGTCATCTAGGTATAGTCTCAAGTCATTAAAAACAAACACGCCCCACACATGTTCCTATTTCAAGGTGCACTAAATTATTGCATGTGATGATTAAGGCTGGCCATAATGGTGGTATCTTAGCTGGTATCATGCACACGGGAATAGTAAACATGTTGATGTGGCAAAGAATTAAAGAAGAGAGGGGGTTAGAGTAACTAGAGTTCATGCATGCATTGGTAAACACATTTTTTTGTGGAGAACGACAGCACTAGTTGAGTACTTTTGTAGACTTCAAAAACCATTCCACAATGTGTCAACATTCACAATGTCAAATCAATATTTTTTACACTCATTATAAAACGTAGTTCCTATACTCCCTCCTTCCATCTATATAGGGCCTAATGCGTTTTTCGAGGCTAACTTTGACCAAATGTTAGAGCAATAATATATGACATGCAACTTACACAAAGCACATCATCAAATTCATATGTGTAAGGAGCTTTCAATGATATAATTTTCACATTATGCATGTCACGTAGTATTAATTTTATCAATAGTCAAAGGCGGTCTTGAAAAACGCATTAGGCCCTATATAGATGGAAGGAGGGAGTACTCATTATAATCAATACTCCCTCCGTCTAGGTGAGCAAGTCATCTTAGATTGTGGATTGTGACCAAGGAGGAGGGGAAAACGAGAGATCATAATTTTTATTTACTAATTAATAGCATTGCATGCAATGAACTAACCACTGCATGTCGTGTTTGGTAGTCTCAAGTCATTAAAAACATGCACACCCACATCTCCTATTGGTTGATATGTCAAGAAACAAGGAACGAGGTAGAAGTTAATGCACCGCGCCTAAGTGTTTTGGGAGTATTGTAGATATTGATATTTTTAGTATAAATTTGGTCGTGGGATTTCATTGATGCCTGTCAAAGCATTGACAGGTCTGCTATGCATGACCTGAAGATGAAAGCATTGAGCATCTCGAAGTTGATCAACAATCTTCAATTGTCAAAGATTAGTCGTTCGGCCAATAAGGTGGCACACTTAATCGCTAAGTATAGCTTTGCCAATAGATTAGATGGTATTCTTGTAAATAGCGTACTACCCTGTGTGGTGAATATTGTATCGAATGAGTGTACTGGTGCGGCTGGTTAATTAATATAAGGTGGTGTTCAAAAAAGTATAAATTTGGTCAAACACTTTGCAAACGGTTGACAGGAGTAAAAAGGACCAGAGGGAGTATCATGCATGCGGAGTAGGCAAAAAAATTGCTTGTCTAAAAAAGGCAAAAAAAATTGCTCATTTATAGCCGGTCGAAGTCTCAAAGGGTGCGACCGCGCGAGGGAGGCGAAGGTCGTGGGAGGCCCGACATTTGACGGAATTAAGTGAAGTTACATCCACGCGCCGGCATGGAGTGCGAACAGGCAAAAGCTATACCGTCAGGCCTACGATATGGGTCTAGTAGACATGACATCTAGTGGGTCCCGCATAGTTCTCGAGAACTCTTGGGGGGCTTGCAGTCGTTTATCCACCGGGCAAGCCAGGAACCCCACGCCGTTCGTACGCCATACTCGTCCCCGTCTTCTACCTTACAACAGTTCGCTCCCAGTCGTCCCGTCCTTTCACATTAGTTCACTCCCAGTTTTTTTTGCGGGGTACAACAGTTCAACTTCTCCTAACCCTCCTCCAAAATCCATGGCCTCCGAAATCTCCATGGTCGCCGCTGAGTACTAGGTTAGAGCCATCACCGGCGATCAGTTCATCGTCATCTACACATGTGGATCTGAGGCGGTGAAAGCATGGCTTGCTTGCTTCCTACGCATGTTCAACAGTTCAACGGATGAGTGGATCGCTGGGCTAGATGTTGAGTACACCACAGTCCTGGGACAAGAGAAGGATCTAAAGGACGAAGAGAGGAAGAAGCCCGCCGTGATCCAGGTTTGCGTACATAACGTTTGCTTGGTCTACCACATATGCCATGCCGATGTTGAGTGCCAGGATTTTAGGAACTTCCTCAAGGACAAAAGAGTGAAATTCGGTACTGTAGGCTTTAAGAACGACAGTGATGTCCTGCGTCGGATAGGTCTCGTTGTAGGCCAGCCCTTCGATCTCTAGAAGGCAAGCCTGGTGTCCTCCTCTCAACCTTCAATGCTGACCCTGGCAGCAGCCATGATTGATCCTTCGTACGCTAAACTGAAGAAACCTCATCACGAGTTTCATCATGCATGGGATTCGAAGACATTAGATGAAGATCACATGCTGTATGCAGCAATGGATGCCTACCTTTGTTTAAATATCTACAAGGGTTCGATGAAGAAGCAGATCCCAGTGTCCAGTTCAAGCAAAGAAGCGTCGGCGAAGAGGAAGAGGAAGAGGGACGAGGACGAAATCGAGGACGTGGACTCGGACTCCAAGTAGGTGGCAGTGCCGTCGCTCATGCTGGTTCTACTACACTGTCAAGCGGACTAGTTGCTTATTAGTTTATTTTCAAGGGTGTGTTGTGCTAAGGCCCCAGCAGAACTATGGGGATGTTTGGATTGTGACTATCTTTGCCATATGTTGCCACATGATTTTTGCCACATTTGTCACACTTGCCTTACTTGAGTTGCTCAAATTGTTAGCCATACTTTGGCTTGCCTAAGGGAATCTTGCCACACTTTTTGTGTCTATGACATGTGGGGTTCACTGCTCATAAAACATTCCTTGTCTCAAGTGTGGCTAGAACCAAACACCTACCTAACTTGGTCAAACTTGCCTAAGGTTAGGTGTGGCAAAGTGTGGCTAGGAACCAAACAGCCCCTATGTTTATGTTCTTTCTCGTTATTTGAACTCTTTAGTACGTACAGTAGTACTAGTACTATGTCTTACTACTGTTCTTCTTGCAGTTGGTACTACTGCCCGTATCTTTGTGTTCCTACTGTACTTAATACGTTCGTACTAGTAGTATAATTTGGGTCAGTCGATTTGTGAAAGAAGTTCGACGGAGCGAAGGAAGAAGACGACAGAAGAGGTGGAAGAAGCCCTTCTAGCCATCCATGTTGCATCAAATGGCTCACATGAGTCGACTGACCCAAATTGCTCCTTCAGATTGCAGGATCCACGTGGCATTCAAGGTCTCGAAGGTAGATTCCGCGTCCGCACCCGGTTTGCGGGCTCGACGCGCGCACGATCAGCTTCCACCGCGACAGCCACCATGTGCGCCGCCTCTGCGCGAGCGGAGACGACAATGGCACGCTAGTTCCTCCTCGTCGGCGTGCTGGAGCACACGCTCGTCCTCCTCTTTGTACGCTGCGTGCATAGACGTGGCTCCACCAACTGCTCGCGTGCTTGGCAGCGCGGCAGCATCGCAAGGAGGGACTGCAGACGACATGAGCGGGCGAGCCTTCAGCTTCATGGCATAGGGATGGCGGCGACACGGCGGTGATGGGCCAGAAATTGTTGGCCGGAGCAGGCGGGCGCCGGCATGCGTAACGGCGGCGGCGGCATATTGATGAGTGCGTGTGTGGGAGCTTACTTTAGTTTTATATATAAGGTTGGTCAAACTTAAAAGAAAACCGTACTAGTACACGTAAACATTAGACTTAGGCGGCGCTTTTATTAGTTACTAGCTTATGTTCTTGCCCATTGTGACCAGCCTTAGTACCACAGCCACGATACGGAATCCTGTGCAAGCGCGTGAACCACAGCCGCGCGGTCGATCGAACGGTGCGTCACCGTGTCGCGCTCGAAGGACATCCACCGAACCTTTTTGTGTGTGTGAAAACAATCCTTGAATATTACTCAACTTTTTTCCTGTGAAAGTTCTTAACGCTGCAATATTTCCATATATTTGAATTTAGCTCCAGTTTGTGTTAATTTGGATTTGGACATTTTAGGTGCGCCCTAGTTTTTTTAATACTGATTTTGTGTGTGTGACTGAGAGAGAACGTGTGTATGTGTCCATATGTGTGTTGTGGCGGAAGGGCAATGTGGAGACGGTGTGCGTGTGATACAGACATAGAGAGGTGTGAATGTGCAAATGATCGTGCACGAGTGAGACATAGACTGATGCCGATATGTTGTGTATACATGAGAGAACGGTCTTCTAGTTTACTTGTGTGTGTGTGAGAGAGAGAGGGAGAGACAGAGACAGAGAGAGGGGCATCCGTAACACAACAACCATCTCTCTCGATTCGTCCGTCCCTCGCACGGTCGCATGCAACACATGCATCAACGGGCACATTTTGACACCCTCACCCGGACCCTACCCACCTCAAGGCCCGCACAATCTCTTCGTGAATACCCATTTCTCTCCTTAGTTTTGTTTTCTCTCAATATCTGACACACACACATACACACACACACAGAGAGACACACGCACACACACACACAGACACACGCAGCACAACACACACAACACACACACTCCCCCGAGCACACAATTCATCCCCATCCAAGGTTATACGGCGACCACTCTCGCTTGTTCTTCTTTGCACCCCAACATGCACAACACCTCAATCTTCAAAGAGGGCAACGAGCAGATCGAAGACGGTGACCACACCGCACTAGAGAATGCGGTGTCATTTGGAAGCAGGGTGATGTGACGATGGCTGACTGACTCCTCCCCCCACCCTCTCTCTCTCTCTCTTGCACAAAATTACCAATCTCTCTCTCCCCCGCACAAAATTGTCAATCCCTCAACCCACGAGATCCTTCCCCTCTTGTCCATGTTTTTCCTGCTCTCTCATCAAACATGTTGTCTCTTCTCCTTCCACGTATACAGAATCCAGATGCACACGCATCTCATGTATATTACATGTATGCATCTTTCTCACAGACCTAACTTCTTCCTCTCTCTATCTCTCTCTCTCTCTCTCTGTCTCGTTAGGTTTGTCTCCTACTCTCTCGTCCACATACATACAATCTTTCCTGCCCTATCTGCTCCATCTTCAAAAGCTCTCTCTGCACGTTTCATTCACACATTGGGATATGTCAAAATGTTGCTTCTATAATGGCTGATGTAGAGTTATGGTTGTTCTTGTTGCATCCTACAAAGTAATAACTATGAAATGCATTTAGATTCTCATTTGACTGGGATTATGTGAGTTTGAGCATGTTGTGAAGTACTATAGACCTTGTATACATCTTGGGATTCGACAATGATTGTAACTATTGAATTGTATAGACCATTACATTCGAAGTCAATAGCCTAATATATTTATTTCACAGTTTCAACAAATGATTAGTTCACTACAAACTAAGAAAACAAATGTGTACTCCCTCCATTTTTATTTAACTCCGCGTATTAGCATTCGTCAAAGTCAAGTTTTGTAAACTCTCAGAAAGCTTATAACAAAAAATATTAACATATACAATAACAAATAAATACCATTAGATTCATTATTGAATGTACTTTCACATCATACATATTTGTTATGGTAAATGTTTATATTTTTCTATAAACTTGGTCAAACTTTAGGAAGTTTGACTTCGGTCAAACCTAATATGCAGAGTTTACTATTACTACTCGCTAGTTGCTTAGCCGAATCACTCAACATGCCACACGGGGAGTCTAGTGTCACAAAATTTTGAGGTCGGCGGGAAAATCTCCTGCGACCCTGATTCGAGCAGTGGAAAGTTACCATCATAGCCTTCAGAACAGGCCTACGGATGACTCTTGGTAGGGGGCTGTTTTCGTAACTTCAGGTTCACCCTACCCAGCCAACCCCACCCCGGCACCCAGAGTAGTACACCTGAATACTCCCCAATTTCTATCCCCACCGCAAAATAGACTTCTCCACGGCACCGCATCCTTCGTGCTCCTCCCCTTTACATCGGCGCACTCGTCCACCGCAGCGCATTTGCCTAATCGACGACCTCGTACACTGCACTAGAGCCGGTCCACCATCGTCGTCGTACACGGAGCCTCTTCCCTGACATCGTCTTCCATGGTCTTGTATCTGCTTCCCGGAAGCCGACGCCAAGCGCAGAAGTACCACCGTCGTGGACAATGAACTGACTCCCGTTGCTGACCATGACTCATAGAGGCCGCCGCGACCATCGTTCTCCTCCTCGATTAGTAATGTGTGTATTGAATCACTTAGCAGTACATGTGCAGTTCCAATTTTGTTCATACCTACCCTTCAAATTTCCTGGGTGCTATTGTTCCCGTAAAAGTAATTGGTTATAGCCTCCATTGTCTAATAGAATATTAGCTTGTAATTGTGCGTCGCTCTTGTATCGTGCTGTGCTTGGGTAGGTTTTTCATCTGCAACCAGTAGTGTGGCAAATGATGGAAAGGTTTTTAGAACTAGCAAAATGCCCATGCATTGCACGCATCAAGATGCATTTGTATGAGTAGTTTATCTTGTTGGAGATGCTCTAACATGGCAGACGAGTGCTTTAATGTTGCCCACAAGATGCGCGAGTATTACTAGTAGTATATTTTTCTTGCCATGTTGAGATTTTAAAACCACGAGTGCAAACATGCAGAGGAGCAATGAAGATCAAACACGGGATATTCGGGACATCTTCAAGGAGCGTGGCAAGTTAAAGAGGAGCTGCACCGAACCTGTAAAACGAGCTTTGCTAAGTAACACCCTTTCAATTACTTTCGTGTAGCCTCGTGTTCTTCGATGTGTATATGTTGTAGTTTTTGTTTCTCTTAAGCGTGGTGTTCTTCGATGTGTAATAAGAAGAGTCTTAATCGTCCTAATGCTTTCGTTTTTAGCTTGATGTAGGAAGTGGGTGTTCTCACCTTGTAGTCTGTTTTTGTTTATTTATTCATTTTGAATTCACTTCTCCGACTTCTGTTTATCTGGCTTCTACTAAATGGATCTAGGTTGCTCTGAGTATTGATCTAAAACAGAAGTAACTTCATGTCAGGATGCAGTTCCTGCGAGGAGGGAAGTATGGTCAACCTCGAGATCATGTTTCCAAAATGAGGCTGGATTACACACAAGGTGCCAGTTCCCTAATGATGCTGGATTAGACACAAGGTGCAAATTCCCAGATGATGCTGGATTACACACAAGCCAGGTGGAGCCGTCAGTTGTTCGTGTCCTCGTGGCATTAGTAAAGGCTGAAAGAAAGCATGCAGCAGCCCTTGAGAATGTAGCTGAGTTCCTGAAGAAGCGAAAAGAGCAATCAGATGCTCTCTTCACCCAAGCCAAAGAAGAGATAGAAGAAGCCAGAAATAAGCTAGCAGAGGCAGAGCAGGCTAGGCGCCTCCTGCTATCTAAAACTGTTGTCAATACAAAATTTTCTTCATAATAGCTAGGTTCAAATGTTTATCCAGTCAGCATGCCTATTGTGATGTCCGTGCATCTACTGATGTGGCACAAAATGTTTTTTTGGGTCATGTAATAACAGCAATTACTTTCCAAACAATAACAGACGAAGCATTGGACATGGTATAGTTCACGCGCAAGCCCGATATTCCAAGTTCAACTTCCACATCAAACTCATTTGCACAGATATTTGCACATTCATACATAATGTCCACAACCATGATTCACTTCAAAGCCAAAAAAATGTGTGGAGAGTTATAAATAAAGAAAATCCTCTACTAGTTCCTGCTACCAGTGCGAGCACAACAAGTCAAGACCATGCGTAAATTAATTACATTGTAGTCATTTTTTGTGTTCTAAAATGCCTGCCGGCTCGCGGAATGACGTGTTGCCGGCACACGCGTGGATTCAATGAAGGCAGGCGGGGCAGTCTTAAGCTGGTTGCACGCGGCAACGAGGCGTGCTCGGCCAGGCCTGCAGCGAGTGCGGCCCTCTTTGCAGGCGTGCCGGTTCAATGCCTGCGCTATGAGAGGTCGCGTCCGTGTCAGAGCAATCACTCCCTCCAATCCTTTTTTGTTTGGGTATAACAAAATCTCGTTTTCCATTCACATTTTAGTGGTAGGAGTTGTGCGTGTGTGTCTGTGTGAGAGAGAGAGGAGACGGTAGTCGGGGTTGTCTGATCGGTAAACAAATGAATAATGTCAGTCTGGGATGGAGACGAAAAGGAGACCGCAACAAATGTTGTGTCTACAGGAGAGATAGAGAGAGTAATTTTAGTGGTATGAGTCATATGTAGAGACATATACGGTGTGTGAGAGAATCCCATAGAGAGAAAGACAAAGTGAAAGACGAGTGGAGACTGTGTGTTTGGCGGTGAAAAAGAAAGCTTAGGTACCGAGTGATACCAGAGAACAATAGAGACGTGAGAGATAATGAAAACCGTGTAATTTATAATGATAGGGAGAGTGTGACACTTCTCAAGGGAGACATCGATAGACCATGTTTGCGAGGATAGGAGCAACATGAAGTGAGCGTGCGGGTGAGCTGGAGAAAAGAGAGTGATAGCTACCCAAAGGAGCATGCATGCGAGAGAGATGGGCGTGAAAGGAGTGAACAAAAAAGGGATTCAAATATTTGAATTCGAGATGATGATACATGTAATCCATACTCGAACCGAAATTGATCTATCAAACATGCATACTCATATGAATTCACGCACATCTATGTTATTTAATATGTAGATATTACTGATCCATACATTTTAGTAGAACATAATTTGGTTAATTTTTTTTGAATTCAACCTTAAGATTTGGAGATCGTTGTATTTGTAAATCATATTATACATATGAAGGAGCAGAATTCTTTGTTGTGCTTTTGAAAGTATATATATAAAAAATGATGTATATAGAATGTAATTCCAATTGAAAATGGATCCCGCCCGAAAAAAATAGAATACAAACGGGATTCGAATTGAGTTGGCACGGTAAACATGCACTCTGCAAAATTTTAACGAAGCAGGGAAAGTCGCAATAACCGCCCGAAACCAAAATCTGCGAGATGGAAATCACTACTGCTTATCCCTGCCACGCAAAGCCTATATGCTGGATTTCTATAGGTTTCGATAGGGGTAGGTTTGTAATTTCACCCAAACGTGACGTAACCGCCTCTCACCCGAATTCATACACGGTGGGCGCCAAAACACAGTGTGTCCTTGGCCAAAATCGACTCCCACCCCGATTCATATTCATACACGGTGGGTGCCAAAAACAAACTCTCGTCGGCAACTATTCGGTGTATGCGAGATTACCGTCCTATCCCCAACCGACTAGTGTTGTTGTGATGTAGTAGAAATTTGGAACGGGGGCTAAGTTTGTAAATTTCCTCGCATTTGAGACAAGCGCGCCCTGAATACATGGTTCCCCCCTTCCTCTCTACCTCCCTTTTCCCCATTCGTACTCCGTGGGCACCAAAACACCCTCTCCACCCCACCCTGCTCCGTCCGCCATTGTCCGCCACCCCATCCACCGCCATCCTCCTCCACCATGCCGGAGCTGATACCCCGACGCCGCCGTCCATTACAAGAGATCGACCTCTCTCATCCACGGCTTCGGACCGGGATCCTTGCATCCCGTACTCTCGCTTCATCCCCGACGTCGTCCACCTTGTCGGCGCCGCTCCTACGATCGTCTCGTCCACCGCGGCCCGCCGCCACCGTCTACCCTCCTAGATCTGCGTCCACGCCGCCGACAACCATCGCTACCGCAGCACCGTCAAATTCTCAGCAGATGCGTACACGGCGCCGCACCAGAGGCGGTACTCTTTTGTATCTGCTCAACTTATTTATCGCAACAAGAAAATAGATCGCCACTGCTTTGCTCTGATTTCTTGTCTTGGTTGCGAAGTTGCCTTTGTCCGGTTTGCACCTTCAGATCTGCCATGGCGCACTCAACACCATACTTGCAATGCTTCTGGTTTTCCCCTTTTATATTCCACACTAGTTAAATCACAGTAGACTAAATTTCAAAATTGGGTCAGTCGGTTTTTCAGAGCTCGCCGGAGGTCGCCGATGCGATCGAAGGGGCTCGGGTGGTTTTGGGGCCTCGCCGAAAGAAGAAAACTCGACGCGGGTGGGGGTTGGGGTGGGGTGGGGTGGCGGAGGAACACAGGCGGTGGGGGCCAGTGGTCCGGCCGGCGGCCCGTGCGGTGTTCTGTATGGGAAGAATCAGAGACGAGGAAGAAGAAGGGTTAGGAGACGTAGGATCTTCATCCAACCGCCTGAAATGGTCGAGAGACAGCTAGGAGTTGCATTCTTAATGCGCTCTGGTTCATCATGTGTGGGCACTGCGCAACCAACATTTTATTATCCAAAATCTGCTTGCTCTTCTTTACCATGTTCCTCTTCCGTTCTTCTTTAATATGTACTCTCTCCGTTCCTAAATACAAGTCTTTGTATAGATTCCACCATGGACTACATATGGAGCAAAATGAGTGAATCTACACTCTAAAATGTACCTGGATACATTTGTATGTGATCCATAATGGAAATCCCTACCAAGACTTATATTTTGGAACGGAGGGAGTACAATTGTAGTACAGTATGTTCCTTGTACTGAAGATGAGCAGGGACATTTGCAGTGTAGAGGTCTATACGGTCGGTTGTGATGGACACTTTGATCCTCTTTGATTCGTAGGATCTTGTAAACATAGGAATAGGATTTGTAGTGGCCTGCCCACTTGAATCCTATAAGAATAGCAAGGAAATGCGGGGAGCTGTGTCGCCTTTGAGAGTTACATTGATATTAACAGTACCGCACCTTCACTTGAAGAGAGCTGGTATCCGAAGCCTTTCTAGCCGTACCAGCAATACTAGCACATATATTCCAGCAAGTTCCACTTTGCTGATTTTACTCTGATGCTTAAGGTTTTCCCGTTATATCTACACTATGATCTGTGTAGCTGCTTTGTGTCGCACTAGCTGCAGTCCACTCTTGAAGCTAAACACTACAATGACTTACAAAATTGGCACCAAGGCATTGAGTGCCATTCTGAATGCAATGAAACTCATACGCTCCCCACCTGTTGATTCTTGTTCAGAATATGATCCTAATGACTATTCTAACCTTGAGGAGTCAAAGGCAGATGGCCTGTCCTGTTCACCCATCAAGGTGCCTGTTCTAATTTGGCAATGTTCTATTCACTACGGGTATCTTGCATATGTTGTCTTGCATTTCTTCTACTTTGTTGCACCGCCATCTGCTTAGTTTACTCATCATATATGTCGAGATGCCATGCCCATCCACTATCAATACATATTCCATTTGTCATCATACCAGGTTTTTCCACTCAAATGTTGTTCTTGTGCATCAGACATCAAAAAGGAAGAGGGTGATTGCCGAACCTGAAGGAGCACCACCAAAGTACTTGAAAAATGTGGTGGTGCCGGAGAAACCAGACAGCACCCCACTTATATTGGCTGTACAACCAGTGACACAAAACGTAGGACCGACTCCAGCAGACTGTACCCATACTTCACTGGCCACACCACTAGCCCCACCACATAGGACCTGCACTCCAGCAAAAGGTATACCGATTTCATTTGCCATAGCACCAGCTGTACCACAGAAAAATCCCACTCCAGCAAAAAGTACAGCAAGTCCACCGGCCGAAGACCTATCCCAACTACAGAGATAGCCAATTCCTGCAGATTGGAACCCCATTCCATTTATTCCCAGTTTAAAAGACAATGCTTTCATTGTTCTTAGGGACTACGTGCATGTATTACCATCATGGGAAGATTATTGTGAAGACAAACACCATTTTCACATCTTCCTGTCCAACTTACGTGTAAGTGCTATTATTCATGGCTATTATTTTCCTGTTTTCTGCTGATTGAACACATCAATGATTTACATTACATTGTTGTAACTAGGCGAGGGTCGATCTGGATAGTCATGACGAGCAAAGCTTGCTTGTGCTTTTCAAGGAAGCATTGCAGCAGTATCGGTGTTACCTGAGGAAATCACACTTTGATGGCAAGTCTATAAACGAATTTTTGGTGAAGTCTCTTGTGCTAAATTTAGAAGACATTGAATGGAAAACCCTTGTTATGCACTGGTCTCGTCCCAGGATGAGGTACTGTCTATGAAATCACATGACAATTTGAACTTCTACTTTTCCGCATGTGCCTTACGGATCTTTTTTACAGTAAATCTGCTCGAAGAAGAATTCCGGTTTGACAATAACGACAGGATATCTCAAATATGCTGCCTGCTGCTTTGCTCTTGTTAGTACCTGTTGTCCTGTATCACTGTACTTGCATACATACTTGGTTCATTATGTGACAGCAGTATGCATGATAGCTTGCTTATCAATTGTTCGCTCCAAATTATCTGATCTGTATAAATGGTTACATTAGTGTAGAATATATCCAATGCCAATGTTTTTTAGCTCTGCATTGTTCTTGTAAGTACATGTTGTCCTTTATCAGTGTACTTATAATGACAGGTAGTTGTTCATGTACCATCACTCTGCAGCTTATTTTCCTTTGCCCTCTATTTTCTACACATCAGATCTATATTTACTTTTACCATAAGGTTGGTACTGAAGAAGTTTAGCTGTGCATTGCTCTTGGCTGTACCTTTTGCCTGTATTGCTGCACTTACATTTATAGCTACTTGGTTATGTAGCATCACTCTTTATCTTATCTTAAATGTTCTCCATTTTTTCGTATATTATCACATCTATATTTACTCTTAACAAAATGTAGAATAAAGACAATGCTTTCGAAGAAGATTTTGTGGTAAACTTCTTGAATTGCCCCCCCCCCCATCCGCATGGACAAGGCCTTTATAGAGCCTGTCTTCACCAATAATGTAAGTTTGTCCATCTCAAGCCTTCAAACTTTGTTGTATATATTTGGTTAGGCATGACTGCAACAGCTGTTTATTTTTGGTGTTTGCATCAAATTGCTTGTTTAAAGTTTATTATATGTAGTTCATAAAAAAAGTTCGTCCTTTCTCAATTTAAGTTTTCAGTTGTACAACCAAGTTCCTTCTTCATACCATGTAAATTAAATTACAGAGCAAGTGATCTTCTTTTGCACTGCATGTATGCTTCTGTTCTTCATCTGTAATCCAGTGGTGTGGTGAACCTACCCACTACAGCACAATGTCATATTCTGCAATGTCTTAACTATGAAAAATGTCATATCATTCTACTATTATTTAAACCATATCTCTATTTGCCAATCTGAAATGGTATAAATTGACAGCTCACTAACCATTGATAGTTATGAGTTCTTGATCTATAATCCAGTGGTGTCGTGAAGCTGCCAACTCCTTCACAATGTCATTTCCTGCCATATCTTGACCTGAACAATACCATATTGTGTTAATGCAAATTTAAACTGTGTCACTTTATTCGTCAGTAAGAAATGTGATGAATTGTCAGCACTAATACTTTTATGTGCAAAACCTGTCATCTGTCTGCTTGTTTATCTTTCAGAGTGAGGAAGATATAAGTGTTGAACAAGCACAGTCTCATCATCTTGCTCAGCTGCTTGCGCTGCAGCTCCCCAGCAGGGCTAACCTTTCTTGAACTCTATTGAAGTGCTGTCGGTTTTGTATATTATTTTGTTGGCGTCTTTATTTGCACTGGTGGCGATCTTTGATGCCCAGTGTATGTAATCTGCTGTCTGCTTGTGCTTTATTATCATAGTGGCGAACTTTGATGCCCAGTGGATGTAATATGCCGTAATTTCTTTATAGTATAGTATAGGTTTTTTCTTATTCACGATGCTACAGTTATTTTACTTTATATAATCATGTCTTCGTAGTAAACCGGCCAAACCATAAAATTCATGCAATCACGATGTAGGTTGGGCCTGAAACGTGCCGATCAGCTCATGGGCCGGCAGCAGCCCGAAATGAACCCCGGCCCATGATTGTGCGAATCAAATCACGGGCTTTTAACAGGCCGAAATATTGTCTCGGTCCTTGTTTGGCCCAATCAGATATCGGCTGCGAGCAGGCCAGATGCAAACCGGGCCGTAGTTAGGCCCAACTATATGACGGGTTTTAACAGGCTGAAATTAATATAGGGCCGAAATGTTAAAGAGGCCCTTAACAGGCCAAAACTAATATCAGGCCGAATTACTAAGTGGGCCTTTAGCAAGTGGGCCCAAAAGCATAGTGTCTAGTTGACGGGCCGAATCTGATATGGGCCATATTAGGCCCAAAACCTCTTAAAGGGCGGGACCTGATCTGGGCCGTAATTTGACCCAGAACGTGGTAGGCTTTTAATGGACCGGATCTCATATGGGCCACTATTAGGCCCGGAGCGTGGCAGGCCATTAATAGACCGTATCAAATATGGGCCGGCATTTGGCCCAAAACATGGCAGCCAGTTAACGGGCCAGCCTACTAGGGTCCTCAAAATCTTGTGGGCCTACAGCTGGGCCGGCCCATTAATGTCGGCGAAATCTCGTGGGCCTTTAGCTGGGCCGGCCCATTATGATCCACAAGAATTTTGTGGGCCTTTACCTGGGCCGGCCTATTATGGCACACAAAAATCTTGTGGGCCTATACCTGGGCCGGCCCATTATGGCCCACGAAATCTTGTGGGCCTTTAGCTGGGCCAGCCCATTATGGTCCGCAAAATCTCGTGGGCCTTTAGCTGGGCTGACCCATTATGGTCCACAAAATCTTGTGGGCCTTTAGTTGGGCCGGCCCATTTAAACTTGTTGGGCCGTGCCACGTGTCGACGTATCATAGGCGCCTTCTGTCCAGTGAGTGGATGACATCTGTCCCGACGATGAGCCGACATGTGTTTCCTCTAGCCAATGATGATTTTACACGTGGAAAATCCCCATTGGGCGCGGCTGTTAACGGGTTATCGGATCCAAAACCCGACCAGATAGCTTAATGGTGTTCCGTTACGGTGGATGCCACGTGTCGGTCACCCTTGACAAAAGCACTTCTGTGACGCACGATTTATCTTCATGGAAGTGGACACTTCTGTGATGATAATTTTGGTAATGTCATGGAACACTTCTACGACATCACAGGTATGACTATCTTGATTCTGTCATAAATTTGTCATGGATGTACATGCATGACAAAAAAAGTGACCTACTGTGACAAACACGTATCATCACGGAAGTGTATTTTTTTGTAGTGAGAGTTCACGGAGTTCCCCCAGGACGTCACCGTGGATCCCAGGAGGTTGAGCAGCCAAGCGCGCGGCTCGCCGGCGAGGGCTAGGGGGAACAAGTTTGCCATGATCTTGTCATTGCCTCCGGCTTTGAGAACGGCCTCCTCGTATGCTAGCAGGAATAGCGTCGAGTCTGCCGTGCCATCGTAACGCGGCGGCATCTCCGGCCTGAACTTGGCCGGCCACTGCACTCGCCGCAAAGCAGTGGCCAGGGCTCGGTAACCAGACTCGCCGCTGCTGGTGTTGACCGCAGAGGTTGGTGGCGGGGCACCTGCCATGGGAGCGCAGTGTGGTGGCACAGGGCTCTGGTTGGTGGAGAGAAGCCCCGGCGCACCCCTACCTGGCGAGCCAAATGTTGGATGTGGGGCTCCGGCTAACCCTTAAGGTTCGAACACTAGGGTGCGCGCGAAGTCTTTCCCTCCTACCGATCTACGCTCTAGCTCGCTAAGATCTTGCGGACGAACTCGACGAACTTGCAACACAGAAAGACACAGGGTTTATACTGGTTCGGGCCACCATTGTGGTGTAATACCCTACTCCAGTGTGGTGGTGATGGATTGACTCTTGGGCTGATGATGAACAATACAAGGGAAGAACAGCCTCCTGAGGTTGAGGTGTTCTTGCGCGTGTGCACTTCTGGTGTGTCTCTGGGTCTCTCTTCCTACTATGGTGGTGGCTAGTCCTATTTATAGAGGCCCTGGTCCTCTTCCCAAATATCGAGCGGGAAGGGAGCCAACAATGGCGGGCTAATTTGAAGGGGGGCAGCTAGTACGAGCCATCCTGACAAAAGTAGTCTTCGCCTGCACAAAGCTCTGGTAGTTACGCCGTCTTGGGCTCCACGATGACCTCCGTCTTGCAATCCATGGTCTTGGTCTTGTTGCACCGAAATGGCAACCTTTGCCTGAGGCCTCGGTACTCTGCGGCTGCGCTTGCCCCCTTTGCACCAAAGAGGAAACAAGGACAGTGCGCGCGCTGGCGCCGGCCTGGCGCCCGCCTGGTGTCGATCATCATGGCTCACGTCATGAGAGCCTTGTGGGTTTGCCTCGCCTTGATATCTCCGCTCGTCACGAGCCTGCCTGACCAGGTCGCTCCAGAGGAGGTCTTGCGTTGTCTGCCTCGCGAGGCTTGGACCCTCGCGAGGGTCTTGGATGCTTTGTTGATGAAGATGGGCCGTATGGCTGGCCGGCTCTGCCACGCCGCGGGCCGCAGGCAGGCAAGTCTGGGGACCCCCGTTCCCAGAACGCCAATAGTCTTCTGGTCCTCATCTGATCTCACATGTTTTATGATCTTGACGAAGATTTGCATCCCACCACAGAGGCGCCTCCCGAGCCTTGGTTCCAATGTAGTTGGTTGGGTTGGAGCCTGTGGGCTCAAGGGTGGCTTGCTCCGCTGGCATTAGGCAAGTTGCCCCGGCAAGGCTCTTGCTGGGGCTGTGGAGGTTGCCTCGGCAAGGATCTTGCCGAGGGATTCCACCTCTCCCTCTTGCTCTCCTGGGTTTCTGGTCTTGGCGTTGCCTTGGATGTCTCGTGCTTCGGCTTCTCTCCGGCTTCCCTCCTCTGCTCTACTAAGTATGGCTGTGGCGCGCGGCTCTGACTGCCCGTGCAGAAGTAATGGGGTCAAAAGAAGAGCCCCTACTTTTGTACACCGACAATCGTTCATGTCAGATCCATGGCACCCTTGATAAACCAGCCAATCATACTCACCGGAGTTGTTGGGTCTTCAAACAGGCCGGCAAGTTAAATGCCGAAGACAAGGAGAAGGGGTTGCAAAGCGAGAATGATGACGAGGAGCCCCGTCCACCGAACACAGGGGGATAGAAGAAGTTTCCCCCTCAAATCAAAATAGTGAACATGATATACGCTACCCATTTCCCCAAGAGGGAGCGCAAGCACGCGCTCAGGGACGTCTATGTGATAGAGCCAGTCACCCCAAAATTCAACCCATGGTCGTCCTGCCCGATCATCTTTGATCGCAGGGACCACCCGACCAGTATCCGTCATGGCGGTTCAGCCGCACTGGTCCTCGACCCAATAATTGATGGATTCCACCTCCACGAGTCCTCATGGACGGTGGCAGCATCCTCAACCTGCTCTATCGGGATACGGTGCGCAAAATGGGCATCGATCCATCAAGGATCAAGCCCACCAAAACTACCTTTAAAGGATTTATACCAGGTGTAGAGGCCCGCTGCTCGGGCTCAATCACATTGGAGGTTGTCTTCAGATCTTCGGAAAACTTCCGAAGTGAAGAGTTAATCTTCTATATCGTCCCCTTCCGCAGTGGCTATCATGCACTGCTCGAACGAACCGCATTTTCCCGATTCAATGTGGTGTCACACTATGCTTATCTCAGGCTCAAGATGCCCGGACCACGTGGTGTCATAACGGTCAATGGAAACACGGAGCGCTCCCTCCATACCGAGGAGCACACCGCTGCCCTGGCAGCAGAGGTACAGAGCGGCCTTCACAAGCAGAACCTTAATTCGGCGGCCATACTCCCGGACACTGCCAAACGAGTCCGGACTACTCTGCCGCAGGACAGTCTAGCTCGTCAGGAGCTCGATTAGCAATTCGACCTCCATCTCAGTCCTGACCAAGTGGCGGCATACGTAACGCGCGTACATAACTACGCACTAAAAATACCATGGGCAGAGACGGAGGCATAACCAGACTGTGGTCCACAATATGGCTCGACCTTCCTTGGACACACATACTTTTACTTTTCTTTTTATCCTTTTCAGGTTTCTTTTCCGCAGGCCCCTCTCGGCGGCCTCATAATCGGTCCTTTCGAAGGACGGATATACCAAGGTGGCAAATAGCACAGACATGTGGGGGAATCTCTAGATGTTCTTCTCAACAATAATTCTACCTGCTTCCAGGACCCGTACGCAGCTCCTCCTTGGTCATGGCATGTTAAATAGCCACTGTTGCTTATCACAGTATTTGTACAAAATACGTTTTGATGTATTAATCAAACTATAATGGAAACAGTTTGCGGCCGAACTTTTGTGGCACTAACTTGCTACTTCATTTTTTCTTGATAATATTATCAATTGCACTTGTACACTTTGGTACGCATTAAATCGCTAGGAGCTTTATCGCGCTCCATTCTATGGCAACAAAGTACGAACACTTTTACAGTACAGCTCGGCACCCCGAATTTCAGCATTATATGCATTGGCTTCGAATCATTTCTTTGGTCAATAGTTGGGTTGCCCGGCTCCTGTGCTTACTACCTTGCGTTCCGCTCTATCGGCTAGGGTAGTAAAGGGGGAACTACTGCGATTGTGTCCTGATTTATCCAGATGAGCACCTCAGTAGAGAAAGCCGAAAACTGACTATCATGATGAGGCGTGAGCTGGTCAGCTATTCGGAGGTTAGAAATATTTCACGATTTTTTCCGCATTATGCGACAAATCAGTCTTTACTCGATCAGGTGTTTACAACACCCTAGTTCGGACTCACGGATACTAGGGGTTGCGCCTAAAATTCTATTGTCAAACTCCTATGGCTAAGTGAGGGTGATAAAGCCACATAATCCGATTGCCTGGTTCGTTGCTCTAAACACCTCCTTCAAGGACCAAACTTTTCGATAAAGAGTGTATTAGATTCATCCCAAACACCCCTGTACTACCTACGTGGGGGCTGAAGCCGACGGCTGGCCAAATCTCAAACTTAATAAAACGGCCGAGGTAAAATTTTAAATAATAAACAACAAAGCGTTATATTACATATCAGCCTTGTTTTCATCATACAGGAAGGGACAATATGAATGATTTCATTCAAAGATAATGTATTTTGAACACTGCCCTTCTACAATACGGGATCCCTTCAAGACATCTTCAAAATACCGCTCGGGCGTGCAGTGCTCCTTGCCCGCGGGCTGTCCTTCGGTCGCAAGCTTGACAGCATCCATCTTCGCACATTGTATCTTAACACGGGAGAAGGCCATCCGCGCACCTTCTATGCAGACAGATCGCTTGATGGCATCAAGCCGAGGTCAAGCATCGACCATCTGCTTCACGAGGCCGAAGTAGTTGATGGGTACGGCTTCGGCAGGCCATAGCCGGATTATCAAATCCTTCATGGCTAGTTCGGCCACCCTATGCAGCTCGACCAGCTGTTTAAGCTGATCACTAAAGGGCACCGGATGTTCTGGCGCAAGGTATTGTGACCAGAACAGCTGCTCCATTGAGCTCCCCTCTTCGGCTCAGAAGAATTCCGCAGCGTCAGAAACGTTGCGTGGAAGATCCACAAATGCCACTGGAGAACTCCAAATCCGGGTCAGTAAGAGATACCTCTTCTTCACATACTTGCTTTCCATAATGAAAGCCTTACCTGCCGTGATTTTCTTGGCCTCTTGGATTTCTTGGAGGGCGCCTGTAACGCCCTCGATGCGGCTATATCTCCCACGTGTCGAGGCACGACTTAGAGGCATAACCGCATTGAAAGCAATGTCGCAAGTCGGGAAATCATCACACATCCCATGTACATAAATAATATAAAGGGGAGGTACATAGTTGGCTTACACTCGCCACGTCACATCAAAGTACATAAATAACATACATCATCCAAACACTCATGGCCCGACTACGGCGCCAAAATAAAAGACAACCCAACAAGCGACATAGGTCCCGATCACCCCAACTGGGCACCACTACTGATCATCAGGAAAAGACACATAGTAACGCTGAGAATCCTCATCGTACTCCCACTTGAGCTCAAGCGCGCCATCTGGAGCGGTATCATCTGTCCCTGCATCTGGTGTAATAGTAATCTGTGAGCCACAGGGACTCAGCAATCTCGCACCCACGCGATCAAGACTATTTAAGCTTAATAGGTAGGAAAGGGGTAATGTAAGTGGAGCTGCAGCAAGCGACTAGCATATATGGTGGCTAACTTATGCGCAAAAGAGAGCGAGAAGAGGGGGCAAAGCACGAGCGAGGAACTAGAGAGCAACCTGCGCAAACATAACTCCAACACCGTGTCCGCTTCCCGGACTCCGCCGAGAAGAGGCCATCACGGCAACACACTCAGTTGATTCATTTTAATTAATTAAGGTTCAAGTTATCTACAACCGGACATTAAAAATTCCCGTCTGCCCATAACCGCGGGCACGGCTTTCGAAAGATCAATCCTTGCAGGGGGGTCCCAACTTAGCCCATAACAAGCTCTCACGGTCAACGAAGGAATAGACCTCCACCCAAGACACACCGATCAGACTCGGTATCTCGGTACAACAAGACGATTCGACAGGTTAAAACAAGTCCAGCAACACCGCCCGAATGTGCCGACAAATCCCGATAGGAGCTGCACATATCTCTTTCTCAGGGCACACTCAGATGAGACTAGCTACGAGTAAAACCAACCCTCAAGTTTCCCCGAGGTGGCCCCGCAGGCAGCTCATTTCGGACCAACACTCAGAGGAGCACTGGCCCAGGGGGGTTAAAATAAGATGACCCTCGGGCTCCGGAAACCCAAGGGAAAAAGAGGCTAGGTGGCAAATGGTAAAACCAATGTTGGGCATTGCTGGAAAAGCTTTAATCAAGGCGAACTATCAAGGGGTTCCCATTATAGCCCAACCGCGTAAGGGACGCAACAATCCGGGAACATAACACCGATATGACGGAAACTAGGGCGGCAAGAGTGGAACAAAACACTAGGCGAGAGGCCGAGCCTTCCACCCTTTACCAAGTATATAGATGCATTAAGATAACATGGCAATATAATGATATCCCAACAAGTAAATAAATGTCCCAACAAGGAACGGCTCCAATCTTCACCTGCAACTAGCAACGCTATAAGAAGGGGGCTGAGCAAAGCGGTAACATAGCCAATCAACGGTTTGCTAGTACAATGGTGGGTTAGAGGCTCAACATGGCAATTGGGAGGCTGACAAGCAAGTGGTAGGCATCGTAGCATTGGCATACCAAAAGAGCGAGCAAACTAGCGTAGCAAAGATAGTAGTGATTTCGAGGGTATGATCATCTTGCCTGCACAGTTGTCAGAGTTGACTGGATCCTCAAAAGAAAACTCAACGGGCTCCTCGTTAGCGAAATCGTCTCCCGGCTCTACCCAACAACACAAACAAGCAACAAGGATACAATCAACCACGTGCAAACTCAAGCAATAAGAGAATGCAAAATGCAAGACATGACAGGAAATGCATGAACCTGGCCTCAACTTGGATAACCAAGTGTGCCACTGGATAGAGGGGATGAAATCACTTGAAAACGATATAAAGATCATAGGAATCGGAGCTACGGTTTGGAAATGGCAAGCGTTTTACGAAATGAACCGGTCTGCGATTTACAGCAAGTAGGCTCCTAAATGCAACGAAATGAATATGCTACAGCCACCAAACATGACAACAAAAGACATGGCAGGGATGTACACAAGATGCTTATCAAAACACTAGCACTGAGCCACGGCCAAATTCATCCATTATGAGGTTCAAACAAGCATGGCAAAAACGCAAATGCAAAACAGATTTCAGACTTAGTGAAATTTAACTCACGAAGGCATGTAAACGAGCTTGATGCACTCACCATGGTGCAAGTCATAGCAAGGCAAGCATATATCCATAAAGAAGGCACAAAATGCTAGCTAGACATGGCAAGAACAATGGCATAGCATGCATGGATCACTAACAATAGCATCAGCAAAATCGCAAACAAGTTGACGATCTGCCTAGATTTACCACGAAGCAAAAGTAGAGCTCGATTGACTCAAGCTAGAGCACTCCACATATGCAAACAAAGACATGGACGGATAGAGCATAACATGAATATCAAAACTCCCTTACTGATCATCCTCAAAAGAGGCACGGATCACTAGGAAACAAGCTGAACATATGGCATCATGAACTAAAATATCCCAGACTTAGTGAAATCCACTAAGTCCCTGGAAACAGAATTCTCAGGTGCCTCTCTTTGCAAGCTTGCACAAGACACCACACACATCCTAAAAATGCATGGGTGGCACCTTTGGAAAGAAGACAAAATGCTTAACAATTCATCCCAAAGAGTCACAGGCATATCATGCACACAATAATCATGGCAAAAATGACAAAAGTCTATGATGAGCTAACGAATCTGCAATTTAACTCACGAAGCCTCCTTCTAGCAGCAATTTGGGCATCAAGATGAACTCAAATGAAAATGATGCAATGGAATCAAATGATGTACATGTCGAGACGAAGATTTTGATATATCATTTGTCCAAAACGGAGCTATGGATACGGAGATACGACATGATGAAGATTGCAAAAAAATAAGGGGAGAGGGGAAAGTCAACCCTCGTGGATCTAGGGTTTGGCACTATATCGGCGGATCTGGCGGTTACTGTTCACCCACGGCGTCGAGGTCGCCGGACGTGGGCGAGGTCGCCGGAGAAGGAGATTCCGGCCGGGGCGGCGCTTGCCGGCGACAAGGGGCGGCGAGGAGGTGGCGCCGGCGGGCACAGACGCCGAGGTGGCCGCGGGCAGCGCGGGCGGCGTTTGCCGATGCGAGGAGGCGACAAGGCGGCGTCTTGGCGGCGGCGGCTGGCGAGCTGGCGGCGGCAGAGGCGGCCGGCGTACGGGGCGAAGACGGCGGCGCAACGAGGACCGGGCGGCGGGGATGAGGCGCGGGGCGGCGGACCAGATCTGGGCCGCGGGGCCGGTTGTGGGCTCCCGCGGGCCACGGCGGAGGAGGCCGGCCCGGGACACGTGGCAGACCCTGGTTGGCGGCGGCGATTTGGTCCGGCGCGAGCAGACGTGTCCGCGCGCGGAGAGGGATCTTTTAGGGTTTCGGGGAGAGGGAGAGATCCGAAAACGGGAGGGGGCATATAGGCATAGAGGGAGCTAGGAGAGTCCAAATGAGGTGCGGTTTTCAGCCACGCGATCATGATCGAATGCTCTAGATGATGGAGCAGAGTTTGGTGGGTTTTGGGCCAAAATGGAGTAGTGTTGGGCTGCAACACACACGAGGCCTTTTCGGTCCCTCGGTTAACCGTTGGAGTATCAAACGAAGTCCAAATGGTACGAAACTTGACTGGCGGTCTACCGGTAGTAAACCAAGGCCGCATGGCAAGTCTCGGTCCAATCCGGAAATGTTTAATACCCACACATGAAAGAAATCTAGAAATGGCCGCCGGAGGAGAACGAAGCGCCGGAATGCAAAACGGACAACGGGGAAAATGCTCGAATGCATGATGTGAACATGTATGCAAATGCAATGCACGTGATGACATGATGTGAGATGCATGAAAACGAAAACAACACACGGAGACAAAGACCCGAACCCGAGAAATAAATATAACTTAACGCCGGAAACGGCAAGAGTTGGAGTACAAATTGGGAAAGTTATATCTGGGGCGTTACAACACTCCACCACTACGAAAAGATCTCGTCCCGAGATCTAGGACTGAAAGAACTCCGGGTACTCAGAACGGAGGTGATCCTCGCGTTCCCAGGTAGCTTCACGGTCGGAATGGTGTGACCACTTGACTTTGAGAAATTTGATTGACTTGTTGCGAGTCCTGCGTTCTGTCTCTTCAAGGATTGCAACTGGGTGCTCACGATAGGTGCGAGGAGGCGACGAGGCAGCGTCTTGGCGGCGGCGGCTGGCGAGCTGGCGGCGGCAGAGGCGGCCGGCGTACGGGGTGAAGACGGCGGCGCAGCGAGGACCGGGCGGCGGGGATGAGGCGCGGGGCGGGGGAGCAGATCTGGGCCGCGGGGCCGGTTGTGGGCTCCCGTGGGCCGCAGCGGAGGAGGCCGGCCGGGGACACGTGGCAGACCCTGGTTGGTGGCGGCGATTTGGTCCGGCGCGGGCGGGCGTGTCCGCGCACGGGGAGGGATCTTTTAGGGTTTCGGGGAGAGGGAGAGATCCGAAAACGGGAGGGGGTATATATAGGCATAGAGGGAGCTAGGAGAGTCCAAATGAGGTGCGGTTTTCGGCCATGCGATCATGATCGAACGCTCTAGATGATGGAGCAGTGTTTGGTGGGTTTTGGGCCAAAATGGAGTGGTGTTGGGCTGCAACACACACAAGGCCTTTTCGGTCCCTCGGTTAACTGTTGGAGTATCAAACGAAGTCCAAATGGTACGAAACTTGACAGGCGGTCTACCGGTAGTAAACCAAGGCCGCATGGCAAGTCTCGGTCCAATCCGGAAATGTTTAATCCCCACACATGAAAGAAAGCTAGAAATGGCCGCCGGAGGAGAACGAAGCACCGGAATGCAAAACGGACAATGGGGAAAATGCTCGAATGCATGAGATGAACATGTATGCAAATGCAATGCACGTGATGACATGATATGAGATGCATGAAAATGAAAACAACACATGGAGACAAAGACCCGAACCCGAGAAATAAATATATCTTAACGCCGGAAACGGCAAGAGTTGGAGTACAAATTGGGAAAGTTATATCTGGGGCGTTACAACACTCCACCACTATGAAAAGATCTCGTCCCGAGATCTAGGACTGAAAGAACTCCGGGTACTCAGAACGGAGGTGATCCTCGCATTCCCAGGTAGCTTCACGGTCGGAATGGTGTGACCAATTGACTTTGAGAAATTTGATTGACTTGTTGCGAGTCCTGCGTTCTGTCTCTTCAAGGATTGCAACTGGGTGCTCACGATAGGATAGATCTTCTTGGAGCTCAATGTCCTCGAAGTTAACGGTGCGTTCAGGCGTCTTGAAGCACTTTCGGAGTTGGGAGACATGGAACACATCATGAACATTTGCAAAGTTTGAAGGAAGCTCGAGTTGATAGGCGAGGTCGCCTCTCTTGCTGACAATCTTGAAAGGTCCAACGTATCTGGGGGCAAGCTTCCCTTTGATACCGAATCGACGAGTCCCTTTCATAGGAGAGACGCGGAGGTAAACATGATCTCCGATCTCGAAAGCCAAATCACGGTGCTTACTATCATAGTAGCTCTTCTGGCGGGATTGGGCTGCTTTGAGGTTATCACGAATGACCTTGCCCATTTCTTCTGCCTCTGTGATGAAGTCATTACCCAGCAGCTGACGTTCACCGGTTTCAGACCAGTTGAGAGGTGTACGGCACTTCCTACCATACAGAATTTCAAATGGGGCCTTGCCCGAACTTGCTTGAAAACTGTTGTTGTATGAGAATTCAGCATAAGGAAGACAATCCTCCCACTTCATGCCGAAGGAGATAACACAAGCCCTGAGCATATCTTCAAGAATCTGGTTGACACGCTCGACTTGACCGCTTGTTTGGGGATGGAAAGCTGTGCTGAAGCGGATGTTGGTGCCCATGGCCTTCTGAAAAGAATCCCAAAACTTGGAGGTAAAGATGCTGCCACGGTCTGAAGATATCACTTCAGGAATACCGTGCAGAGAGACAATTCGAGAGGTGTAGAGTTCCGCCAATTGAGCTGCAGTGATCGACTCTTTGATAGGCAGAAAGTGAGCCACTTTGGTGAGCTTGTCGATGACAACGAATATAGCATCATTGCCACGCTTGGACTTTGGAAACCCAGTCACGAAGTCCATTTCAATGTGGTCAAACTTCCATTCTGGAATGGCAAGAGGTTGGAGGAGACCTGCTGGCCTTTGGTGTTCTGCCTTCACTCTTCTGCAGAGATCACATTCATTCACGAATTGAGCGATCTCGCGCTTCATTCGAGTCCACCAATAAGTTTGCTTTAGATCCTGATACATCTTCGTGCTCCCAGGGTGGAAGGAGAGGAGAGAATTGTGAGCCTCGTTCATGATCACTTTACGAAGGTCACCTTTGGGTACCACAATTCGATCCTCGAAGAAGAGGGTGTCCTTGTCATCAAGTCGGTAGCACTTGTACTTGGACTGACTCTTTGCGATACCAATCTTCACCTTTTTCACCATGGCATCAAGAAGCTGGGCTTGGCGAATCTGGTCTTCCAAGGTAGGAGAAACTTGAAGGTTGGCGAGGAAACCTTGAGGAACAATTTGTAGATTAAGTTTGCGGAAAGCTTCACAAAGCTCGGGTTGATAAGGCTTCAGAATCAGACTATTGCAATATGCTTTTCTGCTCAAAGCGTCAGCAATCACATTGGCCTTTCCTGGAGTATACTCGATACTCGGATTATACTCTTGAATCATTTCGACCCATCGAGTTTGCCTGAGGTTGAGATTAGGCTGGGTGAAGATGTACTTGAGACTCTTGTGATCAGTGAAAATATCCACTTTTCTTCCCAATAGAAGATGTCTCCAAGTCAACAAAGCATGCACAACTGCCGCCAACTCGAGATCATGAGTGGGGTAGTTCTTCTCATTAGGCTTCAACTGGCGAGAGGTATAAGCAACAACTTTCTTCTCTTGCATCAGTACAGCACCGAGACCTTGGAGAGAGGCATCACAAAAAACCTCGTACGGCTTGGTTTCATCAGGCGGAGTCAAAACTGGAGCAGTGATCAACTTCTCTTTCAAAGTGTTGAAAGCAATATCACACTCCGGAGACCAAACGTACTTGGCGTGCTTCTGGAGAAGATTTGAGAGAGGCTTCGCGATCTTAGAAAAGTTTTCAACGAATCTTCGGCAGTAGCTTGCGAGACCGAGGAAGCTACGGAGTTGCTTCATGTTCTGAGGAGGTTCCCAATTAACAATTGTAGACACCTTCTCAGGATTCACGGCAATGCCCTTGGCAGAGATGATATGACCAAGATAAAGCACCTCATCGAGCCAAAATTCACACTTGGAGAACTTGGCATAGAACTGATGTTCCCTGAGCTTGTCAAGAACCAAACGCAAGTGCTTTGCATGATCTTCCTTGTTCTTCGAGAAAACCAGAATATCGTCGAGATAGACCAAAACAAAGTCATTGGTGTAGGGGTTGAAGATGAAGTTCATCATGCGAGAGAACGTCGGAGGAGCGTTGGTGAGGCCAAAAGACATGACAGTGTATTCATATGACCCATAGCTTGTCCTGAAAGCCGTCTTGGGAATATCTTGTTCACGAATTCGAATCTGATGATAACCCATACGGAGATCAAGCTTGGAGAATACTTGGGCACCCTTGAGTTGTTCGAACAGCTCATTGATGTTGGGAAGTGGGTATTTGTTCTTGATGGTCTTCTTGTTCAATGGACGATAATCAACACAAAGTCGGTCCGTCCCATCCTTCTTCTTCACAAAAAGAACACCACAACCCCATGGAGAAGTACTAGGCCGAATGAGACCCATTCTTTCTTGAACATCGAGTTGTTTCTTCAACTCCTTCAACTCTTCAGGGCCGAGCTTGTAGGGACGTTTGCACACAGGTTCCGTACCGGGCTCAAGTTCAATAACAAATTCAACGGGCCGGTGCGGAGGCATTCCTGGGAGTTCTTCTGGGAAGACGTCTTGATACTCACAAACGACTGGGATCTGCGAAATAGCATCCAATTCACCCTTCTCATTGAGAGAAAACAACCGGATGGTATTATCCCGAGCAGCAAAGACAATGACATCCTCAGACGAATGAGTCAGTTGAATCTGTCTGGCTGCACAATCAAGTTGAGCTTTATGCTTAGAGAGCTAGTCCATTCCAAGAATAAGATCGATATCCGAATTACCAAGAACCATTGGAGAAGCCAGAAACTTGAAATCACCCATCATGATAGAAATATCCGGAATCATCATACTAGAACTCAGACACTTAGCCGGAGAGACGACTTGCATAGCTCTAGGTAAAGCCTTAGTGCTAAAATTGTTCTCCGATGCAAATGGGAATGACATGAAGGAATGCGATGCACCAGAGTCAAAAAGAACTTTTGCAGGAATATCATTAACAAGAAGGTTACCCATGATGACATCTGACGAATCCTCTGCCTGAGCTGCGTTCATCAAGTTGACCTTGGCGGACTTGGGGTTATGCTTGACCACAGCTGTACTTGCCGATCTGACAGGAGGAGGAGGAGGAAGACGCCTCTGGTTGAAACACTTGTTGGCGTAGTGACCCTTCTATTGGCACTTGTTGCACGTGACCTCTGAAAGCGGACGGTGGTACAGAGCACTCGATCTTGGAGCTTGAGACGAAGTCTTGTTCTGAAAGCCTGGGTTGGGTGGGTGGGAAGAACCACTGCCACCTTTGCTCTTCAGCTGATACGGCTGACGGAACGGAGGAGGAGGAAGCCAATACTTCTGCTGCTTGGCCACTTGAGTAGAGGAAGAAGGCGTAGTGTCTCTGACTCGCTTCCTGGAAGCATCACACCTCAACTGAGCAGCCTCTTGCTTCAGTGCCATGTTGTAGAACTCATCGTACCTCAGCGGCTCAAAAAGGACAAGAGCGAGCTGAATTTCTTCATGAAGACCACCCCTGAACTGATAGATCATGCTCTTCTCATCAGGAACATCCTGCTTGGCAAAACGGGCGAGCTTCTGGAACAACTTGTTGTAGTCATAGACAGACAAAGAGCCTTGCTTCAGCTTGCGGAATTCCTCGCGTTTGCTTTCAGTCACACTCTGAGGGATGTGATGAGCTCGGAAATCTCGACGGAAATCATCCCAAGTGATCAAACGTCCACCTCTGGAATCCTTGTACTGCTGGAACCACTCTGCAGCCTGATCTTTGAGCTGGAAAGAAGCGAACTTGGCGAAATCTTCAGGCCTGACGTTGCTGCATTCAAAATGCTTGCCCAGATCCACTAGCCAATCGTCAGCATCGGTAGCCTCAACACAATTGCTGAATGTCTTTGGACCATTAGCGAGGAACTGGTTCAGAGTAGCAAAATGGTTCTGATTGTTGCCTTGATTCCCTTGACTGCCTTGATTGCGCTCTTGGAGGATTTGCATGATCAACTGAGTATTTGCATTGGTTGCGGCCATCATGCTTGCCAAGCCTCCGGAGGAGGTGGAGGTGGTGGCGGATCAGGATTCGGAGTCGTGCGCGTTGGAGGAGCCATCCTGAAGAGGTTGACCACCATTAGCACACAAATAGACAAATATTGAAGGTGAATCCAACGGAATGAAAATTGCAACATAAAGTCTTCACATCCGAACAAAATGAACGAATGCACTTCTCTTGAAGTGGTCACATATTCCTAAATTGCGAAGCCACGAAGAATTAGGTAGAAGAGGTAAATCAACATATGTCTTCGAAGCAACTCGAATACCACAACTGAAAATAAAAACCAAGGATTGGCTTGCAAAATAAGCCGGAACACACATATGATAGAGATTTCGTCCGAAGTTTTCGTGGTGGGACCTACACGGGCTCGATCGTACAGCACCATCATGTACAAGGCAGTGCACATGACATACGAAGCGTCCCCGAGTCAGCATAACCAAGGACTCTTTAAGACACAACGGGACCACTGTAAAATCGACCGTGAATAGGCAAACCACTAGACGTGGAACCCCAATTTCATATCATACATCTGTCGGAAAGATATCCTAAGAGCTACTTGAATTCCCACCTATGAAACTCCCGAAACTTTCCGGTTATGCAATCAGGTGTTGGGGATACAGACGAAGCATAATATCTCACCCAAACTAGCAAATCCTACATCCAGCTGTATCCATCCGTCAACACATAACCAAGAAACCTTCGGAAACCATCTACCTCAACCTTCGAAAAGCATCCGTTATACAAGTTATGGCGATACTCCTGAACTCCCACCCCAGTACTGGGTGGCGTCGAGGTTATCTCAGCAACGAACTGCATAAAGGAGATTTTCAATGTCGCGAACATATCTCAAGTATACTAGAATTGCAACGATAAAATTATGATGACAACACCTCAGAGCTCAACTCCTCGGGACACTTCCACTAAACCCCTGACAGGAGGCACCAAGACAGTATTCTCATCATAAGCCATCGGAACAAATCCAAGATACTCGCGTGATCCTAAAACATATTTAGTGAAATTTGAGAAGAGAAGAGTCAAAACTCTACGCCAGGATGCCTTACCAGAGCGATGAGGAGACTGGGAAGTAAAAAGAATTCCTAAACTCTCCGATATATAATTCCTAAATGACTCAAAACATTTTTCTAGACACAACTCGGCTGCTAAAAACGATCAAGCAATGGGGGCTCCTAAGGTCGGGGAAGGCTCTGATACCAACTTGTAACACCCTCGATGTGGCTATATCTCGCACGTGTCGAGGCACGACTTAGAGGCATAACCGCATTGAAAGCAATGTCGCAAGTCGGGAAATCATCACACATCCCATGTACATAAATAATATAACGGGGAGGTACATAGTTGGCTTACACTCGCCACGTCACATCAAAGTACATAAATAACATACATCATCCAAACACTCATGGCCCGACTACGGCGCCAAAATAAAAGACAACCCAACAAGTGACATAGGTCCCGATCACCCCAACTGGGCACCACTACTGATCATCAGGAAAAGACACATAGTAACGCTGAGAATCCTCGTCGTACTGCCACTTGAGCTCAAGCGCGCCATCTAGAGCGGTATCATCTGTCCCTGCATCTGGTGTAATAGTAATCTGTGAGCCACAGGGACTCAGCAATCTCGCACCCTCGCGATCAAGACTATTTAAGCTTAATAGGTAGGAAAGGGGTAATGTAAGTGGAGCTACAGCAAGCGACTAGCATATATGGTGGCTAACTTATGCGCAAAAGAGAGCGAGAAGAGGGGGCAAAGCACGAGCGAGGAACTAGAGAGCAACCTGCGCAAACATAACTCCAACACCGTGTCCGCTTCCCGGACTCCGCCGAGAAGAGGCCATCACGGCAACACACTCAGTTGATTCATTTTAATTAATTAAGGTTCAAGTTATCTATAACCGGACATTAACAAATTCCCATCTGCCCATAACCACGGGCACGGCTTTCGAAAGATCAATCCCTGCAGGGGGGTCCCAACATAGCCCATAACAAGCTCTCACGGTCAACGAAGGAATAGACCTCCACCCAAGACACACCGATCAGACTCGGTATCTCGGTACAACAAGACAATTCGACAGGTTAAAACAAGTCCAGCAACACCGCCCGAATGTGCCGACAAATCCCGATAGGAGCTGCACATATCTCTTTCTCAGGGCACACTCAGATGAGACTAGCTACGAGTAAAACCAACCCTCAAGTTTCCCCGAGGTGGCCCCGCAGGCAGCTCATTTCGGACCAACACTCAGAGGAGCACTGGCCCGGGGGGGTTAAAATAAGATGACCCTCGGGCTCCGGAAACCCAAGGGAAAAAGAGGCTAGGTGGCAAATGGTAAAACCAATGTTGGGCATTGCTGGAAAAGCTTTAATCAAGGCGAACTATCAAGGGGTTCCCATTATAGCCCAACCGCGTAAGGGACGCAACAATCCGGGAACATAACACCGATATGACGGAAACTAGGGCGGCAAGAGTGGAACAAAACACTAGGCGAGAGGCCGAGCCTTCCACCCTTTACCAAGTATATAGATGCATTAAGATAACATGGCAATATAATGATATCCCAACAAGTAAATAAATGTCCCAACAAGGAACGGCTCCAATCTTCACCTGCAACTAGCAACGCTATAAGAAGGGGGCTGAGCAAAGCAGTAACATAGCCAATCAACGGTTTGCTAGTACAATGGTGGGTTAGAGGCTCAACATGGCAATTGGGAGGCTGACAAGCAAGTGGTAGGAATCTTAGCATTGGCATACCAAAAGAGCGAGGAAACTAGCATAGCAAAGATAGTAGTGATTTCGAGGGTATGATCATCTTGCCTGCACAGTTGTCAGAGTTGACTTCCTCAAAAGCAAACTCAACGGGCTCCTCGTTAGCTAACTCGTCTCCTGGATCTACCCAACAACACAAACAAGCAACAAGGATACAATCAACCACGTGCAAACTCAAGCAATAATATGCAATGATGGTATGCTATGCGGGATGCGATGCGGAATGCAAAATGCAAGACGTGACAGGAAATGCATGAACCTGGCCTCAACTTGGATAACCAAGTGTGCCACTGGTTAGAGGGGATGAAATCACTTTAAAACGATATAAAGATCATAGGAATCGGAGCTACGGTTTGGAAATGGCAAGCGTTTTACGAAATGAACCGGTCTGCGATTTACAGCAAGTAGGCTCCTAAATGCAACGAAATGAATATGCTACAGCCACCAAACATGACAACAAAAGACATGGCAGGGATGTACACAAGATGCTTATCAAAACACTAGCACTGAGCCACAGCCAAATTCATCCATTATGAGGTTCAAACAAGCATGGCAAAAACGCAAATGCAAAACAGATTTCAGACTTAGTGAAATTTAACTCACGAAGGCATGTAAAAGAGCTCGATGCACTCACCATGGTGCAAGTCATAGCAAGGCAAGCATATATCCATAAAGAAGGCACAAAATGCTAGCTAGACATGGCAAGAACAATGGCATAGCATGCATGGATCACTAACAATAGCATCGGCAAAATCGCAAACAAGTTGACGATCTGCCCAGATTTACCACGAAGCAAAAGTAGAGCTCGATTGACTCAAGCTAGAGCACTCCACATATGCAAACAAAGACATGGATGGATAGAGCATAACATGAATATCAAAACTCCCTTACTGATCATCCTCAAAAGAGGCACGGATCACTAGGAAACAAGCTGAACATATGGCATCATGAACTAAAATATCCCAGACTTAGTGAAATCCACTAAGTCCCTGAAAACAGAATTCTCAGGTGCCTCTCTTTGCAAGCTTGCACAAGACACCACACACATCCTAAAAATGCATGGGTGGCACCTCTGGAAAGAAGACAAAATGCTTAACAATTCATCCCAAAGAGTCACAGGCATATCATGCACACAATAATCATGGCAAAAATGACAAAAGTCTATGATGAGCTAACGGATCTGCAATTTAACTCACAAAGCCTCCTTCTAGCAGCAATTTGGGCATCAAGATGAACTCAAATGAAAATGATGCAATGGATGTATATGTCGAGACGAAGATTTTGATATATCATATGTCCAAAACGGAGCTACGGATGCGGAGATACGACATGATGAAGATTGCAAAAAAATAAGGGGAGAGGGGAAAGTCAACCCTAGTGGATCTAGGGTTTGGCACTGTAGCGGCGGATCTGGCAGTTACTGTTCACCCACGGCGTCGAGGTCGCCGGAGAAGGAGATTCCGGCCGGGGCGGCGCTTGCCGGCGACAAGGGGCGGCGAGGAGGTGGCGCCGGCGGGCACAGACGCCGAGGTGGCCGCGTGTAGCGTGGGTGGTGTCTGCCGGTGCGAGGAGGCGACGAGGCGGCGTCTTGGCGGTGGCGGCCGGCGAGCTGGCGGCAACAGAGGCGGCCGGCGTACGGGGCGAAGACGGCGGCGCAGTGAGGACCGGGCGGCGGGGATGAGGCGCGGGGCGGCGGAGCAGATCTGGGCCGCGGGGGCCGGTTGCGGCTCCCGCGGGCCGCGGCGGAGGAGGCCAGCCGGGGACACATGGCAGACCCTGGTTGGCGGCGGCGATTTGGTCCGGCGCGGGCGAACGTGTCCGCGCGCGGAGAGGGATCTTTTAGGGTTTCGGGGAGAGGGAGAGATCCGAAAACGGCAGGGGGTATATATATAGGCATAGAGGGAGCTAGGAGAGTCCAAATGAGGTGCGGTTTTCGGCCACGCGATCGTGATCGAACGCTCTAGATGATGGAGCAGAGTTTTGTGGGTTTTGGGCCAAAATGGAGAGGTGTTGGGCTGCAACACACACGAGGCCTTTTCGGTCCCTCAGTTAACCGTTGGAGTATCAAACGAAGTCCAAATGGTACGAAACTTGACAGGCGGTCTACCGGTAGTAAACCAAGGCCGCATGGCAAGTCTCGGTCCCATCCGGAAATGTTTAATCCCCACACACGAAAGAAAGCTAGAAATGGCCGCCGGAGGAGAACGAAGCGCCGGAATGCAAAACGGACAACGGGGAAAATGCTCGAATGCATGTGATGAACATGTATGCAAATGCAATGCACGTGATGACATGATATGAGATGCATGAAAACGAAAACAACACACGGAGACAAAGACCCGAACCCGAGAAATAAATATAACTTAACGCCAGAAACGGCAAGAGTTGGAGTACAAATTGGGAAAGTTATATCTGGAGCGTTACAGCGCCTTGGGCTTCGGTCCGGGCATCTTGTGCACTTTGGCGGACCTTGGCAAGTTCGGAGTCTTGATTCGCAATGTGGCGCTCCAAGGACTCGCATTTCTGCACAGCGTCCTGGAGCTCCTGCTGGACCTCGCCAACCCTGGCTTCATGTTTCTCACGAGCAGCTTATTCCTTCACCACTCTCTCCTTGGCCTCAGCCAGCGCCTTCTTGAGGGCCTCCACCTCGGTTGCCTCCCCTAATAAATATCATAGCACTGTGGTAAGCACAAAAATATTCACCCTTTTCTGGACACGCAAAAGGTCATTGCATACCTTGGGTGTCCTCCAGCTGATTTTTCGCACGACCGAGCTCTTCCTCGGTCCGCTCCAGCCTCTGCTTCAGTCTAGAGACTTCGGCAGCATGAGAAGTCACAGCTAGTAGCGATGCCTACTTATTCACAAAGACATATGCAGTTAGTCTCCCGCGAAAAACTATTTGACCCTTTGTTCGGCTCTTCTTTCGGAACACCGGACAGAGTCTCTGATACGTCTCCAACGTATCTATAATTTTTTATTGCTCCATGCTGTATTATCTAGTATTTTGGACATTATTGGGCATTATTATCCACTTTTATATTATTTTTGGGACTAACCTATTAACCGGAGGCCCAGCCTAGAATTGCTGTTTTTTTGCCTATTTAGGGTTTCGAAGAAAAGGAATATCAAATGGAGTCCAAACGGGATGAAACCTTCGGGAACGTGATTTTCTCAACGAATAAGACCGAGGAGACTTGGACCCTATGTCAAGGCACAAGAGAGGAGGCCACGAGGTAGGGGGCGTGCCTGCCTACCCCAGGCGCGCCCTCCACCCTCATGGGCCCCCTGTTGCTCCACCGACGTACTCCTTCCTCCTATATATATCCACGTACCCCCAAACGATCAGATACGGAGCCAAAACCCTAATTCCACCGTCGTAACTTTCTGTATCCACGAGATCCCATCTTGGGGCCTATTCCGGAGCTCCGCCGGAGGGGGCATCGATCACGGAGGGATTCTACATCAACACCATAGCCCCTCCGATGAAGTGTGAGTAGTTTACCTCAGACCTACGGGTCTATAGTTAGTAGCTAGATGGCTTCTTCTCTCTTTTTGGATCTCAATACAATGTTCTCCCCCTCTCTTGTGGAGAACTATTCGATGTAATCTTCTTTTGCAGTGTGTTTGTTGAGACCGATGAATTGTGGGTTTATGATCAAGTCTATCTATGAATAATATTTGAATCTTCTCTGAATTCTTTTCTGTATGATTGGTTATCTTTGCAAGTCTCTTCGAATTATCAGTTTGGTTTGGCCTACTAGATTGATCTTTCTTGCAATGGGAGAAGTGCTTAGCTTTGGGTTCAATCTTGCGGTGTCCTTTCCCGGTGACAGTAAGGGCAGCATGGCACGTATTGTATTGTTGCCATCGAGGATAACAAGATGGGGTTTTCTTCATATTGCATGAGTCTATCCCTCTACATCATGTCATCTTGCTTAAGGCGTTACTCTGTTTTTAACTTAATACTCTAGATGCATGCTGGATAGCGGTCGATGAGTGGAGTAATAGTAGTAGATGCAGGCAGGAGTTGGTCTACTTGTCTCGGACGTGATGCCTATATACATGATCATACCTAGATATTCTCATAACTATGCTCAATTCTGTCAATTGCTCAATGGTAATTTGTTCACCCACCGTAGAATACTTACGCTCTTGAGAGAAGCCACTAGTGAAACCTATGGCCCCCGGGTCTATCTTTATCATATTGATCTTCTATTACTTAAGTTATTTCCTTTGCTATTTACTTTGCCTTTATTTTACTTTGCATCTTTATCACAAAAATACCAAAAATATTATCTTTATCATATCTATCAGATCTCACTCTCGTAAGTGGCCTTATAGGGATTGACAACCCCTATTTGCGTTGGTTGCGAGGATTTATTTGTTTTGTGCAGGTATGAGGGACTAACGCGTAGCCTCCTACTGGATTGATACCTTGGTTCTCAAAAACTGAGGGAAATACTTACGCTACTTTGCTGCATCATCCCTTCCTCTTCGGGGAAAACCAACGCAGTGCTCAAGAGGTAGCAGTCTCACAGGCTACTGTCTATACTGTAACTTTCTTTTCACATAAATGCAGTGCGTACCTCAAAGCATGTTAGAAGGCTTGCGCATGCTTCGGTCAGTCCGCTCTTCGCGGATTGAATCTTCTCAATCACCGCACGCATGAGGGTATGGTGTTCCTCGACAATGAAAGCACTTCACACTGCTTCCAGTAGAGTATTCAGTGCCTTTGGATGGACAGAGGTCGCCGGCGGAATAGGCATACCTCCTTTCGAACGAGGCTTCTTGCCGGATTCCAGAGCCGTATAGGTCTCCGGGGCCATATTCGGCTGGGGGCCGAATTGGATATGGCCCCCATCACCGGTCTCCATGGGGATTCGCTCTCCCATGTGTCCAGTGGCCGAGATTTCACCCTCTGGCGCAGCCCTAACAGCCTCTTGCGTCTCTCCCTGGCCTGGGGTCCTTCGGGATAGTACCTCGGTGTCATCCATGGCCCTGGGAGAGGAGGCCACCGGAAGGGACCCGCTGTATAGCACCTTCGCGTCCAGCAAATTCCCCAAAGATGAGGATCACACGAGTTCGGAACGAGCCGGACTGCAAGTGCATGATTCAACATGTTAAAGCTATAAAGTAAAGGAGCTGATATTTGAGTGTGTCTTTGAGTACTTACGATTCGGCCAGGGGCTTATCCCTGGGGCGCCACTCGGAGCTGCTGTCGATATGCCACGTGGGGTTGTCCGTGGCGGAGGCCTTCCCCTTCTTGGACGCATCTGCCTCCAGATGCATGGAGGCCGCCCTTTTCTTCCCTCCCCCTTCAGAGGGAGAATCGCTTTCCTCCCCTTCCTCGTCATCGGTGGTGGGAGGGGAGTGGGTGTTGGCATCTTCGGACGTCATGTCCAAAGTGCCCTTACGGCAGAGACCACCCCTGGCCCCCTTGGCCTTATTTTCCGGCGTCTGATAGGGCACCGGAACCAGCATCTTCGTCAGAAGGGGGATTGCTGGTTCTTCAAGCAGCGAAGCCGGACACTGAATCCGCTCCGCCTTCTTTGTCCAGCCCTGATAAAACAAAACAGGGAAGTTTAGACATCTTCCTTGAGTATACAAGTAAAGGGTACACCTTGAAATATGAAACACTTACCGCACTAGCGGGATGGGCCAGGTCGTGCCCGCGGTCCTCGGTCGTCGCCGGCCACGTCTTGTTGGCCTTGAAGAGCACCTTCCAGATGTCTTCGTGCGTAGTGCCGAAGAACTGTTGGAAGGTCCAGTGCTTGGCCGAGTCAAACTCCCACAAGTGGCAAGTCCGTCTTTGGCACGGCAGGATCCCGCGAGCGAGCATCACCTGAATCACATTGACAAGCTTGACGTCCTTGTCCACCATGAGCTTGATGCGTGTTTGGAGTGCTGTCAGCTCGTCCGACGAAGACCAGTCCAGGCCCTTCTCTAGCCAGGAGGTGAGACGCATCGGGGCGCCGAACTGGAATTCGGGAGCTGCGGCCCAGGTGGTATCGCGGGGCTCTGTGACATAGAACCACTGCTGTTGCCGCCCCTTGACGGTTTCCACAAAGGTACCTTTGGGCCATGTGACATTGGGCAGCTTGCTCACCATGGTGCCTCCGCACTCTGCATGTTGGCCATCCACCACCTTCGGCTTCACGTTGAAGACCTTCAGCCATAGTCCGAAGTGGGGAGGGATACGGAGGAAGGCCTTGCACACGGCAATGATTGCCAAGATGTTGAGGAAGGAATTGGGGGCCAGATCATGAAAATCTAGCCCGTAGTAGAACATGAGACCGCGGACGAAGGGGTGGAGAGGAAATCCCAGCCCACGGATGAAGTGGGGGATGAACATGACCCTCTCATGGGGCTCTGGGGTGGGCACAATCTGTCCCTTGGCCAGAAGCCGGCGGGCAATTTCTTTGGCTAGATACCCGGCCTCCCGGAGTCTGGTGATGTCCTTCTCCTTGACAGAGGACACCATCCACTTGCCTTGTGCTCCAGATCCGGACATGACTGGAGTGATGTTTGGAGGCGGAAAGGATGGGAGCTTGGGCACTGGAGCTCGAGAACTGATGAGCAGAGAGAGAGAAGGCATGGGTGAAAGGGGATGAGTCCTTATCCCTTTATAAAGGTAGCGAATATCAAGCGCCTCCCAACTAGCCTTAAAACCCGCCTGTTTCCCAAGGGTCGTGCAGACAGCATGGTTGAATTACCCACGCTCGTATTGATGAGAATCCCGTAATAAGGGGACACGATCTCTGCTTCGACAAGACGTGCCGATAAAAACCGCATCTCGAAATATGAAGCGGCAGGCCGAAAACGGTTCGAAATAATGACCGGGTGGTGATGTGGTGTCACGCTACAAAAAGTTGTCAGCAGATTGGACTCGTGAAATATTATACTCTCTACGGTTGTGTGTGGTGCTTGTTTTGCAGAGCCGGACACGCTCTTTGTGTTTGAAAGCTGTTTTGAAATATTAGGAGGAGGAACCCGCCTTGCAATGCCGAAGACAATCTGCGTGTCGGACACCTCGTCATTGAAGCCTAGTTCAAGGGCTACTGAGGGAGTCCTGGACTAAGGGGTCCTCAGGCGTCCAGCCTGTTGGACATGGGCCGGACTATTGGGCCATGAAGATACAAGATTAAAGATTCTCTCACCCGTGTCCAGATGGGACTCTCCTTGGCGTGGATGGCAAGCTTGGCGTTCGGATATGAAGATTCCTTTCTCTGTAACCGACTTTGTACAACCCTAGTCCCCTCTGGTGTCTATATAAACCAGAGGGTTTAGTTCGTAGAGGAAATCATAATCAGATCAGCTAGACTTCTAGGGTTTTAGCCATTACGATCTCGTGGTAGATCAACTCTTGTAATCCCCATACTCATCAATATTAATCAAGCAGGACGTAGGGTATTACCTCCATCAAGAGGGCCCGAACCTGGGTAAAACTTCGTGTCCCTTGTCTCATGTTACCATCAACCTCAGATGCACAGTTCGGGACCCCCTACTCGAGATCCGCCGGTTTTGACACCAACAGTCGCCACACAACCGAGTTGTTTGCATGCACTTGTGCAGGGATCTAAAGAAGATCATTGTAGAGCATGTGTGTCTCGCCGCCGATCGAGCAACGAGCTATAGTTGCGTCATCCCTTCGTACCGCAGCGTCGCCATTCATGGTTCTTCCCGTGGCTGCATCGACCCGTGCGCGGCCGCTGTGTCGCCCCTTCGGACCGTAGTGTCGCGGCCCGCGGTCCACCGCCGTCCCGAGGCTATCCGCTCTAGGTCGTTCTCGTGGCTGCATCGACCCACGCGCTGCCGTTGCGTCGCCCCATCGGGCTGTAGTGAGCGTGGCATGCGGTCCCTGTCACCGCTCTGTAGTTCTCCCCGCGGCTACACCGACCCGCGTGTTGCCGCTGCGTCGCCTCTTCGGGCCGAAATGTCGCGGCCCGCAGTCCACCGCCGCCCCGAGGCCGTCAGCTCTAGGATGTCCATGTGGCTACATCGACCCTCGTGCTGCCGCTGCATCACCCCATCGGACCGGAGCGAGCATGGCATGCGGTCCCCGCCGCCGCCCTGAGGTTTTCCCCACTACTGCTCCGACCCGCACACTGCCGCTGCGTCGCCCCTTCGGACCATAGCACCGCGACACGTGTTCCACTTCACCGTCTACATGCATCGACTTTTGCGTGGTATGTGTCGTGCCGCCTTCCTAGGCGTGGGAACGCCACCTTTTGCGTTGGTCTTCATCACATTGTCGGGTTCTTCCTCACCTACTTCGAGCATCATTGTCGCGAGCTGCCGCCGCTGATCGAGCAACAGTTTTCATATTGTTTGCACAAAAGAAATAAAATCATGTTTCTTTGCACGTATGATCTGATATGTTTTGTTCGTTTCTGTTTTGAGCCCGCTTTTGAATCCGTACTCTGATATAAACCGCATTCAAACCCACATCCGGTCATCCTCTGCTCCGCCCTGAATCCGAGAAAAATATATGATAAAGATATGGTAACAACATTATCCTATCTGAACCTAACAGTTTACATCCCTATTTGCAGGCGTCCGGACCGTTGCCACGCCGTGTTTAACAGACCTGGCCCACCCTAAAACCCTCCCTCGCCTGCACGCATTCCTGTCCGTAGCCAGCTTCCCACACTCATGCCGCTTTACAGTGGTCGCTCCACATTGACGCCGGCCCAAAGCGGACGTTGTTCGAGATATGCCCTAGAGGCAATCATGTATGATGATATTTCCTATGTGTTTATGAATAAACATAGTTGTCGGTGTCAAAACCGGCGGATCTCGGGTAGGGGGTCCCGAACTATGCGTCTAAGGCGGATGGTAACAGTAGGCTGGGGACACGATGTTTTACCGAGGTTCGAGCCCTCTTGATGGAGGATAAACCCTACGTCCTGCTTGATTTATTCTTGATAATATGAGTAGTACAAGAGTTGATCTACCACGAGATCGGAGAGGCTAAACCCTAGAAGCTAGCATATGGTATGATTGTCTGTTGTCCTACGGACTAAAACCATCCGGTTTATATAGACACCGGGGGGGCTAGGGTTACACAAGGCCGGTTACAAAGGAGGAGATATACATATCCGTATTGCCTAGCTTGCCTTCCATGCTAAGTAGAGTCCCATCCGGACACGGGACGGAGTCTTCAATCTCGTATCTTCATGGTCCAACAGTCCGGCCAAAGGATATAGTCCGGCTGTCCGGAGACCCCCTAATCCAGGACTCCCTCAGTAGCCCCTGAACCAGGCTTTAATGAAAATGAGTCTGGCACGCAGTGATGTATTCGGCATTGCAAGGCGGGTTCCTCCTCAGAATACACCACAGAAGAGTTTGAATACAAGGATAGTGTCCGACCCTGCAAAATAAGTTCCACATACCACCACAGAGAGAATAACATTTTCACAAATCTAATCTGCTGACACGTTTTGGCAGCATGGCATCACGCCACGGCCCGGTAAATATTTGAACTGTTTTTCTTTAACCAGCCCCGCACATAACGCGAGGCGGTTTCTTGACACATCTTGTCAAAGCAGAGATCGTGTTCCCCTTATTACGGGATTCTCATCAAATACGGACGTGGGTAACCCAACCGCGCCATCGTTTACGGCGCTTGGGGGATAAGCGAGTTTTACAAGGCTAGTGGGGGCGCATAGTTTAGTCTGCCCTTATAAAGGGATAAGATCTCACCTTTTTATACCCATGCCTTCTTCCTCCTTGCTCATCCATTCTCGCGCACTCGAGCTCCAGCGCCCAAGTCCGCATCCTCCTCCTCAACTCTCTCCAAACATGTCCGGAGCGGGTGGCAAGTGGATGGCCTCCTCCGTCACGGAGGGGCACATCAAAAAGTTACATGGAGCCGGATCCTTAGCCGCGGATATCACGCACCGGCTGCCAGCCACGGGGCAGGTCGTCCCTACCCCGGAACCTCACGAAAGGGTGGTTTTTCTCCCCCACTTCGTCCGCGGACTGGGGTTTCCCCTCCATCCATTTGTCCGCGGCCTCATGTTCTACTACAGGCTGGACTTTCACGATCTGGCCCCGAATTTGATCCTCAACATCTCGGCGTTCATTGCCGTGTGCGAGGCTTTCCTCCGCATCCGGCCCCACTTCGGCCTATGGCTGAAGACCTTCAATATCAAGCCGAAGGTTGTAGGCGGCCAACAAGCAGAATGCGGCGGAGCCATGGTGAGCAAAATGCCCAACGTTGCATGGCTCGAGGGCTCCTTCGTGGAGACCGTAAAGGGGTGGCAATCAGGGTGGTTCTACATCACCGAGCCGCGCGACACCAACTGGGTGGTGGCCCCTGAGTTTCGATCCGGAATCCCCATGCGACTCACTTCCTGGAAGGAGAAGGGCCTGTCCTGGGGTTCATCAGTGGAGCTGGACGGACTCCACAAGTGTATCCGGAACATGATAAGCAAGAAACTTAAGCTTGTCAACATAGTCCAGGTCATGCTCTTCCGTCGGATCCTCCCGTGTCAACAACGGGATTTCAACTTATGGGAGTTCGATCCGGCCCAGCACCAGACTCTACACGAGCTCTTCGACACGACGCATAAGGACATCTGGAGGGTGCTATTCAAGGGCGCCGAGGTCCCTCCCTCTCTTACCGAGGACCGCGGGCTAAGCACGAAGCGCCCTGCGAATCCGGTAAGTTCTGTACATCTGGTAGAATATTTATTTCCCATAGCTTAACCATGTGTGGGGTTTGAGCTCCCATGCCTTTAACAGGACTGGGTGGAGGCATCAGAGAAGATTGACTGTCCGGCCCCTTTGCCCGAAGGCACTACGGACACTCTCCTGACAGAGATGCAGACTCCGGCTCCTTATAAGGTGTCGGATAAGACCAAGAAGAAGTCCAAGGGAACCCGAAAGAGTTCCCGACGCCAGGTGGTATCAGACTCATCGTCCGATAACTACGAGATGCACTCCTCCCACGAAAACGAGGAGGAGGAAGATGAAGATGCTCCCCTCCGGTCGGGGGAGACAAGAAAAGGAAGGCCGCCCCAACCGGGGAGGCCGAAGGGTCCAAGAAAGGAAGGACTCTCCTTTCGGACTGCTCCACCACTGCCGCCGAAGGCGAAGACGAGTGGCTGCTCAGGGCCAAGCCCCTAGCGAAGTTGTAAGTATTCGGATACCAGAGTAACTCATAGCATACCTTTGTCGCACTGCTTCTCCTAACGCCGAATATGATTATGCAGACCGCCCCAAGCCCGTATCGACGTATCCTTGTCGGACGGTTCCTTGGACTCGTCGGATATGGATAGCGATCCACTTTCGACCGCCTCCTCCCCTTGCCCTACAGAAAACGCCGAGGTATTGTCTCAAGGGGCACCGAGCCGGGGGGAGACAGTCCCGGAGGCGCCTCTAGGCGACCTTACGGACTCCAAGAGGAAAGGGAGCAAGGCTCCCGGGGGCTCCAAGTTCGGCTCTCAGCCGAACACCGCGCCGGAACCTCTAGTGGTTCCGGACTCGGGCAGGCGGCCCCCTTCCAAAAGGGGCAAGACTCCTGTACCAATGGCCTCTGTCCATCCAGAGGCACCGGACACCCTGCTGGGAGCGCTTCGCGGCGCTTCCATCGACGAAGAGCGCCGCACTATTATGAGTGCGGTGATCAGGAAGGTTCAGTCCGCCAAGAGCGGACTGACTGAAGCCTATGCCAGCCTTCTAACAGGCTTTGAGGTAAGTATTTAAAATATAGGAAAAATATTACTGCATAGACAGTAGCCCCTGATGCTCTGTTTGGCGTTCACAAAGAAAAGCTGAATAGAGGATCAAATAATATATGCAGGAGTCTAATATAAGTATGTCTGTATGCGTATGCAGGCTTCGCTGCTGACCTCTGCCACACTGACTGCGGAGGTCGCCGCACTGAAGCAGGACCTCGAGGGGTCCGAGAAAGAGCTTGGCCTTGCCAAGAGGCAGCTCGAGGAGAACAAAGGTAAGTAATACCTTGTCTGTATATATAAAAGAAAATGTGGTTGCAAAATGACAGGATCATCATGAATGTACCAGGGGCCACGACCGAAGTGGCAACCCTAAAGCAAGCGTTGTTCGAGGCCGAAGACAAAGCGGCCAAGGAGTGCACCGAGCGGGAAAAGCAAGAGGCATGGGTGGGCGAGGTGCAGCAAGAGCTCCAGGCTCTCGTGACGAAGCACGAGGCTTTGGAGCTTGACTTGAAGACGCGAGAGTCTGAGCTTGTCGCGGCCCTCGAGAGCGCAAAGAATGCCAAGGCTGAAGCCCAAAAGGCCATCTAGGAGATTGAGGCGATGAGGAAGATAGCGGTGGGTAAGGCATTCAATATGCAAAGCAAGCATGTGAAAGTAAATTACTTGTTACTTACCCGAGTCCAGAGCTCTCCAGGAGCATTCGTAGATTTGCCCCGCAGCGTGTCGGATGCCGTGAAGTTTTACCAGGCCGAGGAGGGAAGCTCGACGGAGAAGCTGTTCTGGTCTCAGTATACTGGGACCGAACACCCGATGCCTATGAGTGACCGGCTGAAGCAACTGGTCAAGCTGCACAAGGCGGCCGAACAGGCCATGTGGGGCCTTATAGTCCGGATGTGGCCTGACGACTCCCTTCCCAACAGCTACTTTGGCCTAGTGAGGCGGCTTATGGATGCCTGCCCATGGCTAGAGGCCATAAAGTGGTCCGTCTGCATCGAGGGTGCACGTCGGGCCTTTGCCCGTGCGAAGGTGCACTGGGCCAAGATGGACGCTGAGAAGCTGGTGAAGGAGGGGCTGCCGCAGGGCAAGGAGCATCGCCACCCCGAGATGTATTATGAGGGTGTCCTAAAGGGTGCCCGTCTTGTGGCGGACGAGTGTACAAAAGATGTAATTTTTGAATGAACTTGCTCGTGTGATCCTGTATTATGAAAACTTGTTCATATGCGCTATGCAACGCTTGTTTGAATTTAAAATATTACCTTCTCTATGGCTGTTTATCAAATCTGAGAGATGGCTAGTCATCGGCTTCTGCCCCCATGCCACAAGTGTTGGGGTGTTCGGGATAAACCTGAGCACTCTTTTTCCCATTGTTGGGTCCTTCAAGGGAGGTGCTCAGCACAACGAACAAGGCAACCGGACTATAATGCTTTATCACTCTCACTTAGCCATAGAATTCTACAATTTTAAATTTTGGCGAAGCCCCTAGTATTCGGAAGGCCAAATTCGGGACGCTATACACGCCTTAAGCCGGACAAAGCCGACTCCTCGCTCTAAGCGGCATAAGTCTTTAGGCACTCAAAACCTCTCGAACAGCGACCAGTCTCTCGCCTTATCATGACAGTCAGTTTTAGCTTTCTCTACTGAGGTGCTTAGCCCAGCTTAACCGGGGCACAATAGCAGTAGTTCTCCTAGTGCTACCTTAGCCGATATAGCGGAACGTAAGGTACCAAAACATGGGAGCCGGGCAAACCCAACTATTGACCCAAGACATGATTCGGAGCTGATGCATATAATGCTATAAGTTCGGGGTGTCGCACTGTCGAAAGTGTTCGGACTTCTCACGCCGTATTATGGGGTATGCTTAAGCCCCTGGCGTATTGGCCGTACCAGAGTGTACGGGTGTTGAATGTCATGAATGAACATATATATATATATAAAGAAGAATAGAGAATGCGATAATAGTCTAGCGCTATGCATTGTTTATTCAAAAAGGTGCGTTAAAGCAGAATGATACAAGTAGTGCGATAAGCAAAAAGTAGGACTATTTGACATGTCCCCTCCCAATGCAAGCTGTGCAATGGTATGTAAAGCAGGTATTTCACTCGTTGTCAGATACCACCTGGGAGTTCCGTGGTGCGACGTAGCTTTCTGCCTCCTTGGTTGTTGCATCACGTGTCCGGCAACCGTACTGCCGAACGGGGTTTCCAGATATTAAAGTCCTGAAAGAGAGAAAAAATAATAAGGCGGGAAGCCCCTAGTGCGGTTGAGCCGCGTCTTGGGGCGTGTCGTAGTCGTGCCCCCCTCCCTACCTATTCCCATGGTATTTTCAATGCGTAATTATGTATGCGAGGCACGGATTTTGCCGTTTGGCTGGGACTGGGGTGGGGCCGCATTGCTATGCGAGCTCGGAACGCGCCAGGCGATCTTGCTGCTGATTACTCCGGGCGCGCTTGAAGGAGTCCGGGTCTTTAATCGCCGAACTGGTGGATTGCCTTAAGAGGCTGCTTTGTGCTTCTGCTGCAAGGGCCGCAGTGTGCTCCTCCGTGCGGAGAGAGCGCTCTGTGTTTCCATTGACTGTGATGACCCCCCGAGGTCCTGGCATCTTGAGCTTGAGGTACGCATAATGCGGTACCACATTGAATCTCGCAAATACGGTTCGCCCGAGCAGTGCATGATAGCCACTGCGGAACGGGACTATATCGAAGATTAACTCCTCGCTTCGGAAGTTATCTGGGGATCCGAAGAACACTTCCAGCATGACGAGTCCGTGCAATGGGCCTCTACACCTGGTATGACGCCTTTAAAGGTTGTTTTTGTGGGTTTGATCCTTGAGGGGTCTATGCCCATTTTGCGCACTATGTCCTGATAAAGCTGGTTCAGGCTGCTGCCACCGTCCATAAGGACTCGAGTGAGGTGAAATCCGTCGATGATTGGGTCTAAGACCAGTGCGGCAAATCCGCCATGACGGATACTAGTGGGGTGGTCCCTGCGATCAAAGGTGATCGGACAGGAGGACCATGGGTTGAACTTTGGGGCGACTGGCTCCAACGCATATACGTCCCTTAGCGCACACTTCCGCTCCCTCTTGGGGATGTGGGTTGCGTATATCATGTTCATCGTCCGCACTTGTGGGGGGAACCTCTTCTGTCCTCCGATGTTCGGCTGCCGGGGCTCCTCCTCGGCATCGCTATGTGACCCCTTATCTTTGTTTTCGGCATTTAACTTGTCGGCCTGCTTGAACACCCAACAATCCCTGTTGGTGTGGTTGGCTGGCTTGTTGGAGGTGTCGTGTATTTGACACGAGCGATCGAGTATACGGTCCAAACTCGATGGGCCCGGAGTGCTTCTTTTGAATGGCTTTTTCTGCTGACCGGGTTTAGAGCCTCTGAATCCGGCACTGACTGCCGTATCCTCGGTATTGTCGTTGTTAATGTGGCGCTTATGTTTGTTGTGACGTGACCTGCCATTGCCATTCTTGGTATCCGATGTACCATGTTTCTTTGATATGTTATTGCTGCGAGCCAGCCAGCTGTCTTCTCCCGCGCAAAAGCGGGTCATGAGTGTCGTGAGGGCTGCCATAGATTTCGGCTTTTCCTGGCCAAGGTGTCAGGCGAGCCACTCGTCGCGGATGTTGTGCTAAAAAGCTGCTAGGGCCTCTGCATCCGGACAATCGATGATTTGATTTTTCTTTGTTAGGAACCGTCTCCAGAATTGCCTGGCCGATTCCTCTGGCTGCTGAATTATGTGGCTCAAGTCATCGGCATCTGGTGGTCGCACATAAGTGCCCTGGAAGTTGTCAAGGAATGCGGCTTCCAGATCTTCCCAACAGCCAATGGATTCTGCTGGCAGGTTGTTGAGCCAATGCTGAGCTGGTCCTTTGAGCTTGAGTGAGAGGTATTTGATGGCGTGTAGATCATCACCGCGGGCCATGTGGATGTGCAGGAGGAAGTCCTCGATCCATACCGCAGGATCTGTTGTGCCGTCGTGTGATTCTATATTTACGGGTTTGAAACCCTCTGGGATTTGATGATCCATTACTTCGTCTATGAAGCATAGCGGGTGTGCGGTGCCTCTGTACTAGGCTATATCACGACACAGCTCAAATGAGTCTTGTCCGCTGTGTTCGACCCGGCCGGACTTACTTTTACTGTATCCGGCGTGACGGTTATCATATCGCATAGTGGCGCGCCCTCGCGATCCGTAGATCGATCTTGCGTGTTTTTCTTTGTCCTCCAATACGTCTCGCAGGTCCGGCGTATTTCCCCATGTCTTGACATTTTTATTTGAGTGGCGTCGGGGTGCGGGCTGAGCTTTTGGCTGAAATGCCTCTCTGTCGCGGCCACGAGGTGGCCGATCAGCCGCGTCATACGCTGGAGATGTAGGTTTTGGTGCTTCCTCCTCCAGTCGGGGTAGCAACCTGCACTTTGGGTAACTCTTGGAGGGGCGTTCGAGTTTATATTCCTCGGTCGCAAGGACTTCAGTCCATCTATCAGCTAGCAAATCTTGATCAGCTTGAAGCTGATGTTGCTTTTTCTTAAGGCTATTTGTCGTGGCTATAAGCCGGCGCTTGAAGCGCTCTTGTTCGACGGGATCCTCAGGCACGACGAATTCGTCATCGTCGAGGCTTGCCTCATCTTCGGAGGGAGGCATGTAATTATCATCCTCCGCCTCTCCATCTGCCGCTCTCTCGGGAGGGCTGGCTTCTCCATCCTCCTGCCCTAAATCTTGCTGGAGGGGATTGTTGTCATCTTCGGCACTGTCTGGAGTGCTATTATCTCCTGTGTCGGTGTCACCGCTTTTGCTTTGGCGAGACTTAGAGCGGCGCCGCTGACGTCGGCGCTTGGGTTGCTTCTCGGAGGGGTCATGGTCCGTTCTCCCATCGCCATTGCCTTCTTTGGGTGTGTCCACCATATGTATGTCATATGATGAGGTGGCTGTCCAGTGCCCTGTGGGCAGTGGTTCTTGTTCGCCTCATGCATCGTCGTACATGTTGTTGATGTCTTCGGAGTCGAAGTCGAGCATGTCAGTTAAATCGTCGACAGTTGCTACTAAGTGGGTGGTGGGTGGGCAGCGAATTTCTTCGTCATCTGCATCCCAATCCTGCCGGACATAGTTCGTCCAGGACTCTCCTGACAAGGATAGAGACCTTAATGAGTTCAGTATGTCGCCGAAGAGCGAGTGCTGAAAGATATCCGTGGAGGTAAACTCCATGATCGGCACCCAGTCGAATTCGATAGGCACGGGCGCAGGTGGTTCAGAGTCCGTGGCCGACGAAGGATCCGGCAGCTTGGCGTCATGGCTCTCGTGAAGGGTAAGGTCGATATTCAGCTTGATCGCCGCTGAGGATACGGCCTCCATGGCGGGGTCTATCCACCCGTCCATGGATGGCGCAACTGACTCCGAATTGAGGGTCGGAGCGATTGCCGGCGCGATCTCCTGGACAATGTCCAATGGCAGAGCTAAATCATGCTCATCGTGACCGTGTGGCGCACTAAGCGGGGGCCTGAATCCGTCGAAGATCAAGTCTCTGCGAATATCGGTCGTGTAGTTTAAGCTTCCAAACCTGACCTGGTGGCCAGGGGCGTAACTCTCGATTTGGTCCAGATGGCTAAGCGAGTTGGCCCGCAGTGCAAAGCCGCCGAATACAAAGATCTGTCCGGGGAGAAAAGTCTCACCCTGGACTGCATCGCTACCGATGATCGAAGGAGCCATCAAGACTAACGGTGACGACACAGAGGAACTCTCAATGAAAGCACCAATGTCGATGTCAAAACCGGCAGATCTCGGGTAGGGGGTCCCGAACTGTGCGTCTAAGGCGGATGGTAACAGGAGGCTGGGGACATGATGTTTTACCCAGGTTCGGGCCATCTTGATGGAGGTAAAACCCTATGCCCTGCTTGATTTATTCTTGATAATATGAGTAGTACAAGACTTGATCTACTACGAGATCAGAGAGGCTAAACCCTAGAAGCTAGCCTATGGTATGATTGTCTGTTGTCCTACGGACTAAAACCCTCCGGTTTATATAGACACCGGGGGGCTAGGGTTACACCAGGCCGGTTACAAAGGAGGAGATATAAATATCTGTATTGCCTAGCTTGCCTTCCACGCCAAGTAGAGTCCCATCCGGACATGGGACGAAGTATTCAATCTCGTATCTTCATAGTCCAACAATCCGGCCAAAGGATATAGTCCGGCTGTCCGGAGACCCCCTAATCCAGGACTCCCTCAATAGTCCTTGGACATTGTCAATGATGTGTATTAGTAAGTACATGAATTTTTTACGGGACTATGCATTGTATGATGACTGTCTTAAAAGTTTCCAAGTCGAAAGGGTTGTGTGGACGCGCAGCCGAATATACTAGCATATGACATGGTGGATGGCTTGGTCTCACTGGCCATGCAGCATTGGATGTTAACCGGATAATATGGACTCGGAAGGATCTAGTCGGATTCGACATAGTCGGATTCGAGTCGAGACAAGGTCTGTCATAGGTTAGTCACGGCAGATGTCCTAGTGTGAGGACTTAGTCGTGGAGCCATCGCACTAGGTTAGCTTAAAGGGGTTAAACAGGACAAAGGACACAGAGGTTTTATACTGATTCGGCCCCTTGCGGTGAAGGTAAAGGCCTAATCCAGTTGGAAGTGGTATTGCTAGATCTCGATGACCAGGGAGCGAATATGCTTGACCTAGTTCTCGACTTGTTGTCTGTTGTCCTTAACTCGTCGCTGGGTCGTCCCTTTATATACACAGGTTGACGCCCGGTGGCCTACAGAGTCCCGGCCGGCTTATAAACGTAACTGGCTCGGTGACCTAATTACAACTACCTTATAGCACAAGTCACATACATATGGCGGTTTACACCTACGGGCCTTAAGCCGCCTGTGGGCCTTCGGGCTCTTCATAAGTCATCATCATGATCCGCCATCTTCAACTCCTTCCTGGGCCTTGTCCTATGAATCACCAGGTGTATAACCCAGCCCCTCCTGGGCGGGTTAACTCAGTAGCTATATCCCCAACATTAGGCCCCAGGTTGATTTGAACTTGTTCACATCAATCTTCAACACTTAGGAAAATTCCTTCTTCATTACCTTCACGAGAACTTGTAACTCGCCGTGACGTCATCCTCTGGAATTATGATAAGCCGCCATGACGTCACTTGTCATTAATTTTATATAGCCAAAATCTTTAACGCATCTCCTCATTTTTAATGAATCTCCGAAAATCGAGGCGTCTATACTATCACATATCCATTTTTGGTCTCCTTGATTCCAGTGCTTGTCATTTATCCATTTGCCTTATAAATAGAGCTAGGGGTTTCTTTTACTTCCCCCTCCCCCCATGCCTCTTCGTCTTGTCTTCTTCCTCGCGACGCCCTAGCACGCGAGCTCTGCGGCCGCCGTCGACCTTCATCTCTGCTCCAACATTGGCCGCTGCATCAACCTGTTCGGATCAGATCTTGCTCACGCGCCTCTGCCGCCCCAGCTTCTTTTCTCTTTCCTCCTAGATCTGTTAGGGTTTGCACGAGTTCATGGAAGCTCGTCGCTGTTCTTTGTTGTAGCATAAGCACTTAATTCAAACTTAATACCTTTCTTGTGTGGTAATAGCCATAGTTCCCTTTTTCATCATCAGAGCGTCTCTTTTTTGAATAGAAAATCCAATCTGGACCATACAAACTGCTCAAGAACTAATATTTAGGTCTAGATATATTTTCATTTCCTGATACACGGTAGATCCAAAATTGTAATCGCAATCTGTGGAACCTGTTTTTCGTCACTTAGCAATTTTTCATCTTCAATTCTATACCTTCAATATATGTACAGGCTGTTTACCTCAGAAAATAATATCCCACCAGGTACCATTGGTCCACTCTTAAACCGCCAATAGCTCATCTTTGTAATTTGATAATGCTAATCTTCAACTTAACCCTTATGCATGCTCCATCATTACCTGCCTCTTAACCTTTAGCGATTTAACCATAAACCTTCAACCGACACAAATTTTCTTTCAGGTCAATGAACAAATGGCCTATTCCTTTTATGCGTGTAACTGGGTTCAATGTTGGATTACAGAAGAGGAGCTGAACGGCTGTGTTGCTACTGGTGCTTTAGCCAAAAAGGAAGTTATCCACTGGAGGGCTCCCGGTTTAGAAAATCCTCTTGAACCCAGGGATGGGGAAGTGATCATCTTTTTGGACCATCTGAGTCGAGGGTTCGGCCCTCCCGGATCAAGATTTTTCCGTGATGTGCTTCACTTCCTCCAGCTTCACCCTCAAGATATTGGACCTAACTCCGTGTCCAATATTTGCAATTTTCAAGTGTTCTGTGAAGCTTATCTTCAAGAGGAACCCATGGTTGAGTTGTTTAGAGATTTTTATTATTTAAACCGCCGTACGGAATTTGTGGACGGGCCCAATACTGAACTTGGCGGGGTATCAATTCAAAAGAGAAAATATGTCAGCTTCCCTCATGCTAACCATCATAGCCACCCCAAAGATTGGAATCAGACTTGGTTCTACTGCCGACACACATCTCCAACTGGCGAAAATCCTCTACCGGGTTACCGTGTTCACCGGCTTACCAGCATGCATCCACTCCCCCAAAGACATAGTGCGAAGGAACGGGCCAAGTATGCACCCCAGCTTTCAAAACTCAGGGCCTTGGTGGCAAACGGTTTAACGGGCATCGATTTTGTTCGTTGCTGGGTGTCTTGGAGTATTATGCCCTTAAGCCGTCGCCCCGGGTTAATGTGTGAATACACAGGGGACGTGAAAGACCCTCAACGCCACACTGATATTCGGCTATCCAACGCAGAAATAATTGAAGCCATTAAGAAAATGCTGAATGAACCGGTGGCTGAATGTAACAAAACAGGGCTTAGTCCTTTTTGTGCTGCAAACAAACCGACAAGTGTAAGAATTTCTCACCTCTTGCTTAATCCATATTCTGAATATTTCTTTACGAATTTTTCAATTTTAACAGGCTGATGACCCATTCTGGAAGAGGAAACCGCTGGATAAACCGGTGAAAGCACCTCATATGTCGGGGGTTGGGTGTGACATATGCCAAAGGATGGCTTATCATGGTGGGAGCGAGTAGAACGTCGCCGGTGCTCCGAAGCGGGATGAGGCGTAGACACAAACGCCGTCGTACTTTACCCAGGTTCGGGGCTCTCCTAGGAGATAACACCCCTAGTCCTGCTCTGTGGGGTCTCTGCATGCTCACTAAGGCACTAGTGTGTACAATCGTGCTCCTTGAGTTGTATGCCAGAGGTAGAAGAAGGCAGGCTTGCTCTCTCCTTCCTCTGGGTATGAGTCTAGGTCTAACAGGTTCGGAACCCTTTGCATGCATGCCCTGGGGGTTTATATAGGCCTACCCCCAGGGGCACAATGGTAATCCTGCCGGGTGTAGGACCCGGCTGTCAGTGTCTCTGGTCGCCGGCTTCTCCGCCAACTGCCAGGGCCCGCCGGCTAGTCTCGTACGGAGCCGATAGGCCGCTCCCATCGCTCGCGGGTCTTGCCGGCTGCTGGTTACTATAGCCGTAATGCTAATGACGCGTACTTAGTAAGGGGAGCGTGGCTACAATCTCGCCGCCTGGTGGGAGATCACTGTAGCCACGCCATATCTCATCTGTTTAATGGCGCATGGACCTCGAGGGAGGAGGGGGCTGCCTGCTAGAGGTCGGCCTCCCTTGGGTCCGATTGGTCTGGCTTCCGCCATCTTCTGGGCTCTCGCCGCCCGGTAGGGCCCGCCGCCTGCAGGCCGTACCGATAGGCCGTCGTGGGAACAGGGCTCCGCCTGTATGGGGCACTGTGGTCGTACCTTGCCTTGGGTATGGGGGAGATGGGCTATGCTATAGCCACATCCTGTCTTGTCTTCTTAGCAGGGGCGCAGACTTTGAGGACGCCGTGGGCTGCCTGCTAGGAGTCGGCCTCTCTGGAGGCAGCCTGCCAGGAGTCAGCCCGTCTCGGTGCCGCCTTCTAGAGCTTGGTCGTCTTCTGGCAGCCAGCCGTATGGGCCAGCCGGCCATTAGAAGGCGGCGCTTCATTCCGGTCGTTTGTGGGGCGCGACCGGCCCTATTGTCTTGAAAGGTTCAGGGACCCGGGTTAGACTACCTATGGCCCATTACTCCGACAGTAGTCCCCGAAGCTGGTGAGGCGTCATGGCTGATGAGCCGAGAAGCCTCAGCAGTTTCCTCCTCCGAGCGCTTTGGACGGGAGTCACATCCGACTCCCGGCAGGCCGCCTGGAAGGGGTCGGCCACGACCAGACGGACTTGTCTGAAAACTTCGAACACAACGGCGGGAGCTGGGTGGCATGCTAGCTAAGCCTCCAAGCCCGCCGCCCGTCACGGGCATGCCACGTGGCGTCAGCCAGCCGGGCCAGCCTGCTAGCCCACGCGAGTGGATCCACTGCGGCCGAGGCAGTTGGTTGAGCTACTTCATAGAGTTACTACACGCGGTAACTCGCGCGATAAACGTGGGGACGTGGGGTCGTGGGCACAGTTAATCCCGCGAACCCATGCCCCGCCCCCTTGGCTTCATAGCCCGTCGGCTGTAAGTAGGGGGAGGAGGGGGAGCGGCGAAGCACGCGCGCCCTCCTGCCCCATTCTCGTCTCCTTCTTCCTCCTCTCGCCGCAGCGCCCCCGAACTGCGCCGGAGTGCCGCCGCTGCTCGTCTCCGTCGAGCACTTTTATCCCGAGCCCTCTTGGCCCCGCACCAATCATCAGCACCCCGCCGCACCATTTACCTGGTCGAGCTCTTCATGGCGCGCGAGCAGGGTGGAGACTGGGACGGGTCGAACATCAACGAGGACCACATCGCCTTTCTCCACGACACGCGGCACCTTCCCGGTGCGGGCTATGTGAAGGCGCGCGTGCCTCCAGAGGGGGAGATTCCGCCGGTGCCGGGGGATGGCAAGCGGGTTGTCTTCCGCTCGCACTTCATCTGTGGCTTCGGCTTGCCGGCGAGCGGCTTTCTCCGCTCGTTCCTCGAGTTCTATCATCTCCAGCCACATCACATCATGCCCAACAACGTGATGTTGTTGTCCGCCTTCGTCACGGTGTGCGAAGGCTACCTCGGTGTCCTCCCCACCATCGAGTTGTGGGGAGCGTTCTTTTACACCAAACTAGGCACCTCCGCCAAGGAGAAGGCGGCCCAGTGTGGTGCCTTCGTCGTAGTGCGCCGGCCGTCGTCGAAGAATGCCTTCCCCGCCATCAAGCTGACACAGTCAGTCAAGATGTGGCAGCAATCTTACTTCTATGTGGAGAACGTCAACCCGACAGTCGACTTCATCAACCTGCTGGCCTACGAGGCCGGCCCACCGGCCGAGCCTCGGGCCAACTGGGGCTACAAGCCGAAGCCCGTGTCAGCAGACGGTGCCGTCGCCATCAACCGACTCCAGGTGCTTACCGACGCCGAAGGCCTCAAGCCATCCGACTTGCCGGTCGCCTTCATCGTGCATCGGGTTCTCCCGCTCCAAGGCCGGCCTCACTTGATTAGCCAAATGAACGGGCATCGCGACCCGTGCCGGCTGAGTAGCAAGGAGATGCCGGCTGCTGAGGTGGCGAACTTGGTGAGCGAGATCTCCGACCTCAAGCTAGAGGGGTCATGGCGGTTCGGCAAGCAGCCGTACTCCCGCGCGGATCCGCCGCCTGTCGTAAGCTCTTTGATATTTTCCTTCTTCAACACTTCATCTTGATTCCGTCTTCTTGTATCGAACAGTCGGCCTCTTACTTTGAAATAGATCTACATGTCTGAGGCAACGACCGCCATCGTGGGGGCGGGGTGGTGACTACCTGCCGGACCGGGCAGTGAGTGATGTGGACGACCCTGACTTGGGGGCGGCCGCCTTGGAAGATGACGCCACAGGCGGCGTCTACGAAGCAGGCGGCTCCGAAGAAGGGGGCGGCATCGAGACGTGGTCGGACGACTTCGAGGAGGAGGACGCGTCGCGCCACACACGGGGGGCGACAAGGCGGTCACGGGCTCCTCCACCGCGCCGACCACGCAAGCCGGCACGCGCAAGCGCAAACAAGGCACCGCCTTGTTTGGCAGGGCACTGAAGAAAGTCAAGAACCCAACCCTTGCGACCAAGCGGAAGGAGGCCGCCTCGAAGACGGCCAAATTCTAGAAGCTTTCGAAGGCGCCTCCTATGGTGTCAGCGTAAGAATCTTTCCTTGTGTGTTTCCTTCCTTGCTGATTCTGTCTGAGTTTCCTCCCTTCATTTTTCTTGACTTAGGGATCCGCTCTCACTTGAGAAGTCGGCCACCGCCTCCGTCATTGGGTCGGGGAGACCTCCACTACCAGCCGGCGAATTGATCCCGCAGCTGACCTCTAGGAGGCGCGAGAATGAAACGCGCGTGAAGAGCGTGAGGAGCGGGAGGCCGCCCGCCTGCAGAAGGTGGAGGTAAACAAGGCGGAGGCCGCCACGCTGAAGAAGCTGGCGGAGGCTGAGGCCGATGCCACCGTGAAGAAGCGGCTTGAAGAAACCGCACGCCGCCAGGAGCCATTGTTCGTCGTTCCCCTGAACTCAGCGCCGCCTCCACCATAGTTCACGGCGCCGACTGAGGGAACCGGCAAGGAGCACCCGATTATGGAGAGGGACGGCGGCGATGTCGTCATGCCGGACGTGGTCGTGCCTCCACCACCGCCATCTGGAGGGGCACGAGATGAGCAACCGGCTGTCGTGCCAGCGCCACCAGCCGGAAACGAGGTGGTGACGGGCCCGACTCCTGAGGCCCTCATACCGACGCTCCATCGTTTTGCAAAGGCGGCCTCAGCGCCGCGACTGCTGGAAGCCAGTGATGCAAGCTCATCAATCCCAGATGCCGAAGCGACCAGCGCCGCGCCCGCTGACTGGGTGCGGGGAGGCGGATCGGGGACCTTAAATAAGGCGATCCTAGATGTCCAGGCCAAGCTCCGAGCTGAGGCCGATGCTCTCAAGCACTGCAACAAGGCGTTCTTGGACTCGCGAGCGGCCATCCGGGTATGTTTCTTACTTCTTCATTTCTGATTCTTGTACTTCTCTATGGGGTGCGCGCCCGAGCTTCGGGCCGGCTACTGAGCAGGTGGCTCGAAACTTTCAATGGCAAGCTCCAAGTACTAAAGTGGTCTAATATCTTTATTGTAGGATTATCATAACCTTCGTGCGGCCGCCTTCAACTCCAACATCCGACAACTGGACCAGCGGACCACCGACTTGGCGGAGAGCCGGCGTAAGTCTTCATCTTCTCTTTCTGCGGGGGCGCGCTGGCGCACCCGTGGGCTGTAGTCCCCGAGATTCGGGCCGACTGCTGAGCAGTCGGGCCGTATCTCCCCAGCGACTGTACTTCTTCTCTGTTGGTTGCTGATGTCTTTTCTTTCTCTGTTCTCGCAGAGGCCAACGCTACCTTGCAGCAGTAGCTGGGCAAAGCCAACACCGCATTGCGCGCCAAGGAGGTGGAGCGCAACAAGCTAGCCCAGGAGCGTGACCGGTTGGTCAAGCAGTTGACGGAGCAAGCGGATCTTCTCCGGAAGGTCTAGAGGGAGGCGAAGGTGAAAGAGTCCAGTCTTCTTGCTGAGTTTGAGACCGAACGCTCCGCCTGGGCCGACAAGGAGGCATTGCTATCTGCCGGCTTCGGCAAGGTTGAAGACATGGTGGACCGTAGGCTTTCTTCTTTTTCCATTCCTTGATCTGCCGGTTGTTTGATCAGGTTGGCCTCTAGCTTCTGACTTCTGGTTTCTTTGCTTTTTTGCCTGGGCAGACTTCTTCCCTAGTCATTCCGGCACCGTCAACCAGGCCATTGAGGCCTATCGTGAGGAGCGGAGAGCCGAAGGTGCGCAGATTGCTGCCAACGCCCCCGGAGTCTTAGTGAGCAGCTTCTCAGCACCAAGCCCGTCTTCGGACGGCTCATCGGATGTTGCGCCATCTTCAGCGCGTCGGGGCCCAGGCAATCTCCGCCCTGTGGCCAGACCTGCCAGCTCTGCGCACCCCCAGTCGGACTACCGACTGGGTGGAGGTGGCGACCGGTCGTCTTGAGGCTTGGAAGGGTTCCTCGGCCTGGGCTGGAGCACGCTGGGCCCTAGAGTTCATCATGGCATGGTACCCTGGGCTGAACCTAGCCCAGTTGGCCATGTTTCGGCAGGAGGCCTAGGAGGAGTTGGTGGTGGTGGAGCAGGATCTTGTCAAGCATGCCACAGCGAGCGCCGAGTGCACCAACACAAGCATCTTCATTCCCGAACTAGCCGAGAACGGTGCCGAAGCGCCACCGGAGTGGTTCGGGCTAGACCCAGAGTACGGCGAGGACTCGGCCGAAGGGATTGATTCCGGCGATGAGGGAGAAGGCGAGGAGGGCAAACAAAGTGACGAAGAAGCGCCAGAGGTTGGAGCGAACGGCCAGCTTCAGCTCGACTGCGCCTCCAACAACGAGCCACGCATGAGCGAGCCGACTGCTGCTGAAGGCGACCAAGCGGAGACTGACCAGTCGGCCGCTCCACCAACCGGCACTACCGACTCCACCATTCCGCCGGACCCGTATGCTACTCCCTAGGCTGCCAATTTATCTTTTGTTTTTACCAACTTATCAGTCTCGACAAACTTTGTTAACTTTGCAGAACTCCACCCACGGGATGTATTTCAAACTTCTGTTGAATGCTGGCCAAGGGCCTTTTGATATGTAAATATTTTTGTCGAGTTCTATCTTTCCTTGCTTTCTGCTCCTTGGCTTTTTTCCTTTGCCGCCTTCCCTAGGCTGTCGTCTTGCCAGCCAAATAGCCGCTCCGTGGAGTGCGGCTGGTTCAAGTACTTGGCTGCTTTGGGAAGGTAAGTACTTAGCCAATTAGAGCATTTTACCAAGTTAAGTAGAAGTCAGTCGGCTGGCTGCTCGGCAGCCGGTCGGTGAGGCGGGAAGCCGGCTTGGACTACGTGCATGCTTTGGGTCCTTAACCATTTTTCATGCGGACACCCTTTCTGCCTTTAACTCCTGCCTACCGGACAGTCGCTCTACGAGCTGCGGCTTCTGGCAGGAGGAGGCTTAGGTGTCAACACACTACTTGTCCGGCTGCAGGAAGCACCGCATAGTACAAGGCGACGAGCCCCCGGGCCGACTAGTCGAACCCGGTGCCAGGCGGAATAATGAAATAACACATTCATAGGCATAATACTTATCATATAGATAAAAGAGGGTAGCCCCGAGCTCTTCTCGGGGGACCCGGAGTCTCCGTACTTAATACAGAAGTTGGCGTGGTACATACTGCATCAACTGTAAAACCTTCAAAGGAGGTTTTCATTCCACGGCCACTCTATCTTCTTGCCGGAGTCGTCCCTTTTGCGTGCTCGAGGCTTCTGAGCATCGATCGGGTAGTAGGAGTCGTTGCCCAACACCTTGCTGATGATGAAGGGGCCTTCCCAAGGTTCCGAGAGCTTGTGCTGGCCGGTTGTTCACTGGATCAGCCGAAGCACAAGGTCTCCCTCTTGGAAGGATCTTTGCTTGACCTTCCGATTGTAGTATTGGCGTAGGCTCTGCTGGTAGATGGTGGACTGACTGAGTGCCAACATCCGGCCCTCTTCCAGCAGATCGACACCATTTTCTCGTGCTTCTTTTGCTTCCTCCTTGGTGTACATGGTGACTCGGGGAGAGTCAAATTCTATGTCCGTTGGGATGACGGCTTCGGCACCGTAGACGAGGAAGAAAGGTGTGAAGCCGGTTGGCTTGTTTGGAGTTGTGCGCAGACTCCAGAGGACGGCCGGCAGCTCATTGAGCCAACAGCCGGTCGAACGCTCCAGAGGCTCGACCAGTCGGGGCTTGATGCCGGACAAGATGAGGCCGTTTGCTCGCTCGACTTGGCCGTTTGACTGTGGATGGGAAACGGACGCTAAGTCCAGTCAGATTCCCTGCATCGTGCAGAAACGAGCCAAGGTGCCTTTGGCAAAGTTTGTGCCGTTGTCGGTGATGATGTTGTGTGGTATGCCATACCGGATGGTGATGTCGGAGATGAAAGTCATAGCAGTCGGACCATTCAACTTCTTAATCGGTTTTGCCTCTATCCACTTGGTGAACTTGTCCACCGCAACAAGCAGATGAGTCATGCCGCCACGTGTCGTCTTGAATGGTCCCACCATGTCCAGCCCCCAAACGGCAAAGGGACAGGCGATGGGGATAGTCTTGAGTGCAGAAGCCGGCAGATGTGGCTTGGAGCGGAACTTCTGGCACCCTTTACACCTTTGGACCAAGTCTTTGGCATCTTCTAGAGTAGTTAGCCAGAAAAAACCATGGCGGAAAGCTTTGGCAATGAGTGATCTTGAGGCCGGGTGGTGATCACACTCGCCTTGGTGGATGTCTTTGAGGATTGCTTGCCCTTGCTCTGGCTCCACGCAGCGCTGGTACACGCCAGTGACACTATGCCTCACAAGTTCTCTATTGACGATGGTGTATGCTTCTGCCCGGTGTTGCACTTGTCGGGCCGAGATCTCGTCGGTCGACAGCTCTTTATTCACCAGAAAGTTGAGGATGGGCTGAGCCCAGGAAGGTGATGCTATTTCTTTGACTGCTAGGACTGCTACTTGCACGAGGGTGGTTGGGCCGGGAGGCGGCGGGTTGGAGATGGCTGCCGCTTGCTGGGTCGATGAAGTCCCTAGGCCGACTGCCGCAGTCCCTGGGCCAGGTTCTGAAGTCCATGGGCCGGGTGCAACTGCTGCAGTCCCTGAGCCGCCTGCCGAATTCCCTACGCCGGCTACTGGGGTCCTCAAGTCGGATCCGACTGCTTCAGGAGGAGCCGGCACAAAAATGGAATCCGACTCTGGTGACGGCTTGACAGACGGTTTGAGGAGGCGTTGCAGGGCGACGCCGGCTGGTATTGCTTGTCGGGTAGAGCCAATCCGTGCCAAAGCATCGGCTTGCTCATTGTCGTTTCGTGGCACATGGAGGAACTTGCACCCTTAAAAGTATCCACTGAGTTGCTGAACTAGAAAGCGGTATCTTGCCATATTTGCATCCTTGGCGTTCTAGTTGCCTGACGACTGCTGGACCACCAAGTCAGAATCACCATAACACAGGATCCGGCGAATGCCGAGTTCTTTGGCAAGCCGGAGCCCGTGTATGAGTGCTTCGTATTCAGCTACGTTGTTGGAGGCGGCAAAATGGATTTGCAATACATATTTGAGCTTGTCGCCTTTGGGAGAGGTGAGGACAATGCCGGCTCCCAGACCAGTGCGCGTCTTGGAACCATCAAAGTGCATCCGCCAATGGGTGGAGTCCGGCGCTGGTGGCAGGTACTGGGTCTCGGCCCAGTCGACGAGGAAGTCAGCCAGTGCTTGGGACTTGATTGCGGTGCGAGGCTGGTAGTAGATGGTGTAGGGGGCCAAATCTATGGCCCATTTGGCCACTCGACCCGAAGCATCTCGGCTTCCAATGATCTCGACAAGTGGAGCACTGCAGACAACATTGATTGGGTGCTCTTGAAAATATGGCTTCAATTTCTTGGCGGCGAAATGCACGCCGTAGCACATCCTCTGGTAGTGGGGGTAGCTTTTCTTGGAGGCGGACAATACTTCACTCAGGTAATACACCGGCCTCTAGACTTGTAGTGCTTTGTCGTCTTCCTTGCGCTCCACAGCTATGACTATGCTGACCACCCGGCTGGTGGCGGCGATGTAGAGGAGCATGGGCTCCTTAGCAACCGGAGCCGCCAGGACAAGCGAGTGGTCAACATCTTCTTGAGCTGGAGAAAAGCTTCATCCGCCTTGTTGTTCCACTCAAAAAAAGTGGTCTTCTTCATAAGCTAATACAGGGGAAGAGCCTTCTCGCCCAGCCGACTGATGAAACGGCTGATGGATGCCAAGCAGCCGGTGAATTTTTGCCCATCCAGCAGTCAGGTGGGTACCTCCATCCTCTCAATGGCCTTGATCTTCACGGGGTTGCACTCTATGCCACACTCTGAGACCAGGAAGCCAAGGAGCTGGCCGGCCGGTACTCCAAAGACACATTTCTCTGGGTTGATCTTGATTTGAAAGCGGCGCAAATTCTCAAAGGTCTCTGAGGTCTTCTAGCAGCGTGCCACGCTTCTCCGTCTTCACCACAACATCGTCCACTGTCACACCCTAGCTAGGTTATGCATTAGAGTGTGCATCATGTCTACTTTCATCAGAAATGGAAATGGGGAAAGCAGAACCCCCAGCACCCCCCCCCCCCTGAAATCAACTAGGGTTTACTAAAAATAAACTCAATGAACCTGAAATGCCCTTCAGATATGTTCACCCTCTTTGCCTTGGGTTAGAACCCTTGGGAAAAATGGTGCATATATTTTTAGGTCAACAAAAGGGGCATTGACTTAATTCATAAATATTTGAATTTGGGCATTTAAATACTATTAAATAATTCAAATGCTCAAATAATGTTGGAATTATTTTTGGGCCACTGAAATAATTCAGAAAGTGTCCATAAATATTTTCAGGATTTTATAAAATGATTTAGTATTTAAACTAAATCAAAACAGAATAGCAAAAATAGAAAACAGAATAAAATTTGAGAGAGAGAGAGAGAGTAGGCCAGTGGGCCACTTACCTGGCGCCACCAACCGGCCCAGCACGGCCCAGCCCACCAGGCCGTGCCAGTCGTCTCCTTCCTTTGCCAGGAGGACGACGGCGTGGCGCGCGCGCAGGAGGCGAAGCCACCTCCTGCTTCCACCTCCTGCTCCCCCCGGCCCTCCTAGCGACGCCACGATGATGTCCCGTGTCCCCTCGCTCCTCTCCCTCACTCGCTCCACTCTCTCTCGCTCCCCTGGCTCTCTTCCCCGAGCTCATCCGAGAGACGCCGTCACCGCCGTTCGCTGCCACCGCGGCCACCGGCCACCCCTCGTCGTGCCGCTGCGCCCAAAAGCTCCGCCTCGACCCACCCTTCCTCCTCACCACTCCAAGCGACGCCGGGAGCCCTGCAGTGACGCAATTGCTGTCGTCTTCACCGACGGGCACCGAAGATCGCCGGCCCCGATTCTCCGTCTCCAGGTCGTCCCCGAGCCCACCGAGCTGCTCTACGTGCCCCCAGTGAGCTCCTGCTCCGAATCCCCCTCTTCCCCGCTTCATTTGATCGCCATAGCCGTCACCCCCATGATGACCGAAGTGCGCCGCCGCCCGAGCTCGCTGTCGACGATGCTCCGGTGACCAAATGGTCACCCTGGAGTGTCGAACCTACTCCCCGCGATGCGTAGCGCCCTCCTAGCCCCCTTGCCCCGCTCTTCTACGCACTGTAACACGATCCCGCACGCAACCGAACTCCGGCGGCCGCCAAAGAGCTCGCCGCCGTCAACTCCGGCCATCCTAGCTGCTGCTGCTGCCACCACTAGATCCGCGAGAGCACCAGCAAGCCGTAGCAACAAACCACGCTCAAAACGGAGCCCTATAGCGCATTCCCGAGCCGCTCCGCCATCTCTGTCGTCGCCGGCGACGAGCCGTGGACCAAGTCCGGCAGGTTTGACCCCGCTGACTGTTGACTGGGTGGACCCAGTTGACCCCCTGGGTCACTGACGCGTGGGCCCCAGGCCACTAATGAACCAGGATTAGGATTAACTTAAATTAGTTAAACTAATGACCCTGACATGCGGGACCCACTGGTCAGGTTTGACCTGGAGGCAACCCCGTTGACTTGGTGATGTCATGCTGACGCAAGGCTGACGCAGTAAATCATTTTCTAGTTTAAAAATAATTCAGGAAATTCCAGAATATATTCAAAACTTCAAAAATTCATAGAAATTCAACCATAACTCCAAATGAGACAAATTATATATGAAAAATTATCAGAAAAATTCAAGGAATCCATCTGTACCATTTTCATGCATGTTTGAACAATGTTTGTCCTCTGTTTTGGACAAAACAAATAAAGGGCATTTAAATAATCATATATGGGGTTGGAATTTGAATCTTGTACTCAAACCAACTTCATTTAAATCATAGCCAGTTGCATTAGCTCAAGACACATCCATATTGCCATGTCATAGCATGCATCATATTGTTGCATATCGTCATGTGTTGATTGTGCTCGGTTGTGTTCTTCGTTGAAGGTTCTGCCTCCGAGGATATTCACGAGTATCCAACTGAAGGGCAGTATCCCGTCACCACTCCATCAGGCAAGCAACCATTGATCATTCCGATACAACCCATGTTCTCGCTCCTGCTCTTGTTTACTGCATTAAGACAACACGATTCAAACTGCTGTGTGCTACGGTAGTTGAACCCTTATCCTCTGCATGACCTGTCATTGCCACAGTAACTAGATGAAACCCTCTAGCATGTGTAGGAGTTGATTGAGCCATGTTTTGTGATTCCTACCTTGCTATGCCTGCTATGCTTAGAGTTGTGTCAGGTCTGGTTCATCTGGGTGATGGGCTAGAGTGAAATGCTTGTGACAGTAATATGTGGGATGTGTTGAACATGTTTTGGTAAAGGTATCGATGAGAGGCCATGTAGGAGTACATGGTGGGTTGTTTCATTGAAGCCGTCCCTAAGAACTGAGTTCTGTATGCGTGAATTAAGATTCAGCTACTACCACACATTGGGCCCTGAAATATGACCCCGCTCGACTTACCGACCCCTCTCGCCTCAGTCCAGGGGTTGCAACTAGTTTCGGGTGTTTGTAGGATATGTGTTGGCGGTCGTGCGTAGCGCTGACCCTAGGGGTGGGCTATGTTGCGGTAGATACACCGTGGCACGGTGTACCGAGTCACCCGTTTGGTGTCTCGGGAACCCTGTTCACATCGTTCGGGGCCGTTGAGGACACCCCGGCCGGATTTCCTTGCGGATGGAACCTGAATAGGCATGACCCTGGACTAGAGACTTGTGAGGTTAGTCAGGTCGTGGTCTACACCCACGTCGGTTTTCGCTTGAAGTCTGCCGAGCACATTCCGTGTGCAGACGCTAAGTGGTGGAAACATGTGTGACGAAGTACACCCCTGCAGGGTATAAAACTATTCGAATAGCCGCGTCCGCGGTAAAGGACTACTCGATTGCATATACAGTTCATAGACAAGTTAATGGATACTACTAAAAGACTCAAGATAAGTGTGAGTACCGAGGATGGCCCCTCGCAGGTTACGAGGGAGGATCCACGGTGGAGTATTGTGATGGTGAGTAGTGGACTCGTGTGCGAAAACTATTTTGCTAAAAGATTCTGTAGGATAGCTTAGCCAAGAGTCAAAGCTGGCTTGCTGCATAAACCCCACCACCTTCTTGAGAATGAGCATGTACAGTAGGTTCTGATGTAAGACTTGCTGAGTACTTTTGTACTCATGTTTGCTTATGTATTGTTTTCAGACGACAACACTGCCCCCTCCGATGGGTTTTACGTAGACCTTGACGTCGACGAGTGACTAGACACCCAGGTGGTGATCCAGGCCATGGAGGGCCTATGTAGATAGACAGGCTTCGAGAAGCCTTCTTTCTTTTTAGAGTCTGTACTCAGACTAGTTGCTTCCGCATGTGCTTGTATGACTGTATGACTTGAGTGTCGGGTCATGTGACCCCTACCTGTATGGATATGTTATGTATGGCTCCCTGGAGCCTTTAAATAAAGTACTTGAGTTGTAGAGTTTTGTTGTGATGCCATGTTGTATGTACTCATATCGAGCATATTGTATGTATGTTTGAAATGCTTGGTATGAGTGGGATCCGACAATCTAGTTGTTTGCCCTTCCCAGCCTTTCTTATGGGGAAATGTAGTCTAGTGCTCCTCGAGCCATAGTAGTCCTGCTAGCCCAGCACTACTGTTCAGGACACTTGACTGGCCGGCATGTGTTTCACTTTGTCCCTATGTCTGTCCCTTCGGGGAAATGTCACGCGGTGATCTCCGGAGTCCTGTCTAGCCTGCTACAGCCCGGGATCCCCCGGAGTCCTGCTAGCCCAGTGCTACAGCCCAGAATCACTCGTTGATGACCGACATGTTCGTTGTGATTCATGTATGCCTGTCTCCATAGGTCTGTGCCGCTTTGGGTTCACGACTAGCCATGTCGGCCCGGGTTCTCGGTCATATGGATGCTAGCGACATTGTCCTATACGCGAGCCAAAAGGCGCAAACGGTCCCGGGCCATGGTAAGGCGACACCCGTGGGATACCGTGCGTGAGGCCGCAAAGTGATATGAGGTGTTACCGGCTAGATCGATGTGGCTTAGAATCGGGGTCCTGACATCCACATAGACGCGGACGTTTCTGCCGAGTTGCTTGAGGAGACACTTCTGCATGCAACGCTGAAACATGGCGCCGGCATTCCTCAAGCCGAACGTCATGGTTAGGTAGCAGAAGGCTCCGAATGGCGTGATGAAGGCGGTCTTCAGCTTGTCGGCCGGGTTCAGCTTGATCTGATGATACCCTGAGTATGCATCCAAAAAGCTCAACAGCTCGCATCCGGCTGTGGAGTCTATCACTTGGTCGATTCTTGGCAAGGCAAATGGATCTTTGGGGCAAGCTTTGTTGAGGCTGGTATAATCAATACACATGCGCCACTGCTTATTTTTCTTCAGTACAAGAACTGGGTTGGCTAACCATTCTGGGAAGAACACTTCCATGATGAAGCCGGCGGCTAGAAGCCGGGCTATCTCTTCTCCAATGACTCTTCTCTTTTCTTCAGACAGGTGGCGCAAGGGCTGCCTGACCGGTTTGACATCGGGTCGGACATGTAGCGTGTGCTCGGCGAAATCCGTCGGAACACCCGGCATGTCCTTGGGAGACAATGCGAAGATGTCCTGATTCTCATGGAGGAAATCGACAAGCTCGCTTTCCTATTTGCCGTCAAGGTTTGCACCTATGACAGCGTGCCTCTCCGGCTGCTCCGGGTCCAAGGGTATCTTCTTTGTTGCTTTGGCCGGCTTGAACGAGCCCTCAGCTTCCGACTCCTTGGGGTTGGGCGACATTTCCGGCTGCTTGCCTGCCATCGCCACAACCCGGTCAAGGAGCCGCTTCTCAACCGCTATCACGAGGACTCGACTAGCCGGCTGCTGTCTGCAGCACAGGCGGATGACTTCTTGTAGTCCCCAGCTATGGTCAGGATTCCCTTGGAGCTCAGCATCTTCATCTTGAGGTAAGCGTAGTGGGGGACCGCCATGAACCTGGCCAGAGCAGGCCGGCCAAGCAGCGCATGATAAGGACTCTCAAGGTCCACTACTTCGAACCACACTAGCTCTCGGCGAAAGTGATCTTTGTCTCAGAAGAGAACATATATCTGAATCTTGTCGATTGGTGAGCAGGAAAGGCCAGGAACTATGCCATGGAACACAGTCTGACTGGGCTGAAGCTGTCTCTGTTTGATTCCCAATTTTTCCATAGTATCTCGGTACAGGATGTTGATGCTACTGCCGCCATCTATCAGAACTCAGGAGAAGCGAGCTTCCCGCCTCTCTGTTGCGAAGGTGGCGTCCAAGACTAGGGAATAAGAAGCAGGGGAGGGCATCACCTCCGGGTGGTCAACTCTGCTCCAGCTGATGGGTTTTTTGGGACCAATGGATGAACTATGGGGTCTCTGACGCCACGGCATTTACTTCTTGTTGCCGCAGCCGTCTGATGTGCTTATCGTCAGCCACGCTAGTGAACATGACATGAGCTCCATGCTCTTCAGGATAGTCGTCTTGTATTACGCCAACTGGCTGGACCGCCGGCTGCTGGGGAGGAGGAGGCGGCGGGCCAGCAGGCGGAGGAGGCTGGAGTCCATCGCGCTTGGCGATCCTGGTGAACCAGTGGTATTTCCGAGTGGTGTGGTTGGACGGCTTCGCGCCACTGTGGAACTTGCAGGGCACATCTAGAGTCTGCTCGTACGAGAAGGCGGGAAGCCACTTGGCTTGCCACCCTTCTGGCGTTTGGGAGGAGGCTGCCCTTCCGGCTGCTGGTCTTCAACTGTCGCCACTTGTCGGCTCATGGAAACCGGCTATGCGGCCTTGTGCTTATGGCCATTCTGTTGCTGACGCCGACTGGTGTCACCAGCCGGGGTCCGCGGAGCCTGGGGAGCCACCTTGCCACAGGCGTCAACTTGAATCTCCGCCTTCATGGAGAAGTCGGCCGTGGCGTATTTGTCAGCTATGATCAGTAACTCATTGAGAGGTGTCGGCTCGTCGCAGAGAAGCTGGTGCTTGAGGAGGGTGCCTTCTCGACACCCGGCGGTGAAGTACTCGATGGCCTGCACCTCGTGCACGCCCTCGCAAGAGTTGCGCAGCTCGGCCCAATGTGTGAGGTAGTCGCGAGTTGATTCGTTGGGGCCTTGGACGCACAAGGAGAGCTGGCGGGGTTAGGGCAGCCGCTTGTACGTGCTGGTGAAGTTGCGGATGAAGGCTTCGGTGAAATCAACCTAGTTGTTGATGCTGCGGGGCTTCGGGTTGTTCAGCCATGTCCAGGTTGTGCCCTGGAGCATGAGTGGAACATACTTTACGGCAACTCGCTTGTTGCCGTTTGCTATGCTGACGGCCGTGGAGTAGTCGACCAGCCAGTCCTCTGGCTTCACGGAGCCGGTGTATTTGGGCGTATCTCTGGGGAGCGTGAACCCTTTGGGGAAGGGCTCATCTCGGATGCGGGGGCCAAAGCAAGGCGGACCCAATGCGTCTTCTTCTTCTAGCACCAAGGATCGGTTGAGGCGGTCGATTCGGTGGCGGGCATCATTTTCTCCGACTTCTTCCCGGCGGCCAAGGCGGTCGCCGAGTGTCGGGTGGTCAACAGGCGGCGGGGAAACACGCCTCTCCCTTCGTGGTGGGGGAGGCGGACAGTCATCCGGTCGTTCCACTGCTCTTGGGCGGCCGTCTTGGTCGCGCTCGATGGTGATGCGAGTCCAGCTGCGGCTGGCAGCCGGCTCCTTGTCTCTTCTATCGCGAACATCACCAGTCGGCGTCCGAGATGTCGCACCTTGATCTCGGTGAGGAGGCGGGTCCTCGTTCCACCGGTTGGGCGCTTCAGTGCGGGAGCCGGCCTCTTGCTGCTCGGCAGCCGCGTCAAGGAGCTGCTGGACGCACTCTGTCATGTGGCGACGCTCGTCGCCCTTGAGCGTGTCTAGCTCGTCTGCAGTCGCTTGGGCTGCTCGTATGTTCTTTGCGGGCGTGGCATAGACAGGGCGATCCACCCCGAACATGCTGGCAATGGCTGCGCTGCGCTGCTTGATCGTGCCAATGCGTCTAGGCCCACCAGGAGCCGGCGTGCCGCCAACGGCGCGATCCATCTCACGCTGGTAGGCCTCCAAAAGGCGTCTCATGCTGGCCAGCCTGTTGGCACTCTCGACGAGCTGGATGCGGCGCGCCTCCAGCGTCTCGGCGTCAGTGTCTTCGGGTATAGGCACGGCCAGGTTTAGCAGTGCCGCCTGTAGCAGATCCTGGCCCCCTCCGCCAGAGTGCTCGCCGTGGCTGATGACGAGCACTTCCATGACGGTGATGTCACCCCTATCCGCGCGAGGAAGCGGTTCATCGTAGACCACCATGTTGGTGGGGAACGCGTCAAGCGACGCTGTGTCGGAGTTGACAAGCATCGGGTCGGTGGAGCCAATCGACTCCAAGTCCGTAGCCGGCTCGCTGGCGACGTGGAGCTGGTCGAGGAGGCTGACGAGGCAGCTCTTGGGGCCCCCTGTGCCCGCATCAGATACGGGCTCGTCGGAGAGACGAATCTCGCCAACAAGATCGGTGAGGCAGCTTGCCGCATAGACGACCTCCGCGTCATGCAGCGCGCTGGCACAGACGCCATCTGGCGTGCCGGGCTGGCTGCGCTCGCCAGGAAGGAACAAGGTTCCCGTCCAGAGCAGGTCTCCGGACGACGGTGCACCTCGCCCCAAGGTGGGCGTCAAATGTCAAGGGTTGGGTGCGACATATGCCAAATGATGGCTTATCATGGTGGGAGCTAGTAGAACGTCGCCGGTGCCCGGAAGCGGGATGAGGCGTAGACACGAACGTCGGCGTACTTTACCTAGGTTCGGGGCTCTCCTAGGAGATAACACCCCTAGTCCTGCTCTGCGGGGTCTCTGCATGCTCACTAAGGCACTAGTGTGTACAATCGTGCTCCTTGAGCTATATGCCAGAGGTAGAAGAAGGCAGGCTTGCTCTCTCCTTCCTCTGGGTATGAGTCTAGGTCTAACAGGTTCGGAACCCTTTGCATGGGTGCCCTGGGGGGTTTATATAGGCCTACCCCCCAGGGGTACAATGGTAATCCTGCCGGGTGTAGGACCCGGCTATCAGTGTCTCTGGTCGTCGGCTTCTCCGCCGACTTCCGGGGCCCGCCGCCTGGTGGGCCCCGCCGGCTGGTCTGGTACGGAGCCGACAGGCCGCTCTCGCCGCTCGCGGGTCTTGTCGGCTGCTGGTTACTGTAGCCGTAACACTAATGACGCGTACTTGGTCAGGGGAGCGTGGCTACAGTCCCGCCGCCTGGTGGGAGATCATTGTAGCCATGCCATGTCTCATCTGTTTAATGGTGCACGGACCTCGAGGGAGGAGGGGGCACTTGCTAGAGGCCGCCCTCCCTTGGGTCCGACTGGTCTGGCTTCCGACGTCTTCCGGGCTCTCGCCGCCCGGTAGGGCCCCCCGCCTGCAGGCCGTACCGACAAGCCGTCGTGGGAACAGGGCTCCACCTGTCAGGAGTGACGTCAAGGGTGGAGTGGCAACAATACCGCGTCATGCGGAGATCCCCGCCTGTACGGGGTACTGTGGTCGTACCTCGCCTTGGGTATGGGGGAGATGGGCTATGCTGTAGCCACATCCTGTCTTGTCTTCTTAACGGGGGCGCAGACTTTGAGGACGTCGTGGGCCGCCTGCTAGGAGCCGGCCTCTCTGGAGGCCGCCTGCTAGGAGTCGGCCCATCTCGGTGCCGCCTTCTTGAGCTTGGCCGTCTTCTGGCAGCCGGCCATCAGAAGGCGGCGCTTCATTCTGGTCGTTTGTGTGGCGCGGCGGGCCCTATTGTCTTGAAAGGTTCAGGGACTTGGGTTAGACTACCCATGGCCCATTACTCCGACATCGTATGAAAACCAAGGTCAACAAGAGGCCCGCCAAAAGTAAAACCGCTGAGTCCACCGAGTTAAATATTAACGATGATGACGATAATCATGAATCAGAGGTAGAACTTGATTCACTTGGCTCCCTTTTCATACATCTCATTGACAATGATCATTATCAGGATGACGCAGAGGCGAGCCATGCTGGTGACGCAGAGGAAATTATTCTTTCCTCCGGCTCAGAACCTCTGCCAACACAAAAAAAACCGTCAAGCAAGCCGGAAAGTAAGATTTTCTCTCCCTGTAGCTTACATGGATCCCAACTTTCTGTTGAAGAAACAGCAACATGAGGCTCGCCGCACGACCCGGCATAGTGGCAATGTGATCACCTCTTCTGGTTTACCAAACACTCCACTTCGCAAACGCCGTCCAGAGGCTCTACATCTTTCTGACATACTTTACCCCAAGGCGGGTTATTTTTGACAACCTCTTAACCCATCTGATTCGAACTATCAGGGGACTTCACATTCCTCTTCTTGCGAATCAACAGGAACAGAGATTCTTGCTTTCAAGACTGTACCTGGGTAAGTTTATTTCCAACTATTCCAACTTGCATATTTGATCATCCTCTTGACTTTCCTTTATGGTTTACTTTTCAGGGCCCAAGATAAGCCCAGCAAGAAGGCCAGGCTAAATAAACCGGTTGATGACTCCAATCCGCTTGAGCCGGAACAACAACCAGAGCTTTCTCAGCCAATCATTGACAACATTGTTGACGATTTGCCACCACGGGATCATAATGTTGATATGGACTCAATGAATGATAACCCGTCTGATGCTAATCCACCAAGTCCTATCAAGATAACCAGCCCTATTAAACCGGCGGACGAAAAAGATGCTAATGTCACCATTACTGGCCATGGTTTCACAGCTCCGGGTCGTCCTACTACCTTATCCAGGCACGACGCCAAAGAAGAACTTACTGTTGAAGATAAGCGTAAGTGGAAAGTGGACCTGGAAAGCTACACTCATTTCAGTGCCCAAGACCTCCACTCTAGCTACTTGAACCGCCTATATACTAGCCATGACTTTGAAGCCGGCTTAGTGAATTTGATGAAGGAACGTTATGAGGTAAATATTGCAATCCCTTTCATATAAGTATATTTCCCTTAGCCGCCAAGTTTACTGAACATGGTAGAGCAGAATGTGTAGTGAACTTCAATAGTTGCATAGATAAAACTCAGCAGCCAGACTGATGATAATAATACTTCAACTCTGCATATGTAGCCCCCAAGGGTCAGTTTAACAATTTATGTTAAGCCGGGACTTTCTAAATAGTAGAGATAAACATTGCATTCATAGCCACCAAGGGTCGGTTTAGCAGCTATGTTACACCGATACTTATCGCTTATAGAAAAGCAACAACCCAATCCATCGTCTTAATAAATCGGCTGACATTACTTATGCGGTCATAATTATGGCTGAGAACAAAGCAATATGCATTAGCCCCCAAGTGCCAAGGATGATACTTGCATTGTGCTTGGGACTTTAAAAAAATTCTTAAAAAAGAGCAATATGCATTAGCCCCCAAGTGCCAAGAGTAATACTTGTATTGTGCTTGGGACTGTAAATAGTAAGCATGATCATAAGTTGTCTGTTTGTTCTCATATCACAGGCTGAATTGGCTGAAAAAGATCACAGTTCAATGATCTTAAAGCCAACATTAAAACTCAGTAATCAGAAGCATCCAAGGCTAAGTCAGAACTGAAATCTGCATTGGAGACTATTGAGCAGCTAAAATAGAACTTCAACTCAGAGAAAAGTAGCTAGGGAACTGATAAGGCAGCTCTATTGAAGAGAGCAGAAGCTGCTGAAACCGCGCTTAAACCGGTGAATGATGAGTTATCTGGTTTAAAGCAACAAATCTATAATATGTCATCAGCCATCTTTGGTAAGAACATATCTATCTTATGTTGTATGAATCATACGAAAAACATCTTCCGGCTTACCCATAACTTTATTGATACAGGTTCTCGGAGCGCTAAGTTGGGCTCAGATATGTGCATCTGGCTTAAAGCTGTCTACACTCTTGTGGAATAGCTATATATTAGTGCCCAACGAACCATTGCTGCGACAATGCATAACAAGACTCCTTCAACACTTATCCAAGACACGTTGAATCAATTGTCAGTACTGCCCAGAAGAATTGAGGACTTAAAGCGGGGAGCTGCTAGAGCTGGTGCGTTAACTGCTTTAAGCCGGGCCAAAGCATGGCAGGCCGATCTTGACCCGGAGGATCTGGCCAATGGCTGCCCCAGTGTGAAAGAGGATGGATCGGTCTTCAGTGCTGATGACTTCGCAGAAATCGCAAGAACTATGCATCCATTAGCAAGCAGACTAGCTGATGAAACCAGCTTATCCACGTATCAGGCGGCTTATGATGCCGACAACAAGAAGATTGGCACGCCGGTTCATGAGCCAACAGATCTTATTCCTCTAATTCGTAAGCACACCTTTGCCCCTGACATTGATCCTTCCAATCTTATTGATGATGAGGTTGTGTTTAGAGCGTTGACCGGTATCAACTAGGCTACGCCTGACTTCCAGCCAATGGGTATGCAAGGAGTTGAGGACGAAGAGGAGGTGCAAGAAGATCCTGAAGCTTCGACCTGCCAACAATCATAAGCCGGTGTAGTTATCAGAATATTTTACTGTACTGATAACTTTGATGAACACTTTGGGCCATTAGGTGCCTTGTAATAGGCTAGCTTAAACTATTGATTTGCTATGACATCGCGCATATTTTGCTGTGTATGACACTATTGATCTGCCAAGTTAAGATCTGCCACTTCTGCTTGTGGTATTAGCAATTTAAATCTGTACCTGCATATAAACATATGACAAATATCCTGGCGGTTTACCGCAGGACGGGTCATAATGCCCAATATAAACCACTAGTGACTAAAACAGTTCATAACCAGGGTCGGTTTAACCATAACCATATGTAATCATAACAAACATATCATACCTTTGATGTTTGATTATGTTGCGGGCATATCATACCAATGCAATAAGGGTGATAACCCAAAAAATTGAACACATAATGTTCTTTCTCAATTGTCATATACTGTCGGCTTATAATGGCATAAACCGGAAGAGGTGATTTCCCAAACCTGAGAGCATAACGCTTCCAAGTAATTTAATATTATCGTATACTGGTGACTTATAGTCCAAAGCCAGGCCGGGTTATTAAACACCAGACATTTTCTTATCATATACTGGCGACTTATAGTCAAAAGCCAGGCCGGGTTATTAGACACCGGATATTTTCTTATCATATACTGGAGACTTATAGTCGAAAGCCAGGCCGGGTTATTAAACACCGATGAATTGTAATCAGAAAGTATTATAAGCCTCATTGGATAAACCTCAAAAAATTTGTTGAAGAAAAACAAACGAAAAAAAAGGCTTTTCATAGGCTGATGGGCCTAAAAAAATCAAGGGCCGCACAACCACTGAGTTAAACCTTCATACAAACCTTATAAGCCGGACCTCACATAACCAATTGTCGTTTTAACTTTGACAAGTTCAGGGTCTGCATAAGATAGACTTGTCAAAAGTACGGCGGGTCATTCCAGGATTACCTGGGCGGAGTGGAAAACTTAAAATGGCAGGATAACCCGGGTTTTTAGGTGAATACACTTGGCTTCCAAGCCTGGCTTTTAAGCCTATTACAAGGGTCATAAAAACTCTTGTCCTTTAGAACAAAGAGCCCCCAAGCAATATTTTTTAGTTGTGCTCAATGGGTACCTATGTTTGAGTTGTTCTTTTGCAATAGACTCTCTTTGGTCCCTTTAACCTGGGTAGCAAGCCCCCAAGTCTTTTTTTATTGGTGTTTAAGCCGGTTCAAAGGGTAATCATAGCTTCGCCCATAATTCGGAAGCCCCCAAGTAACAAAAGACTCATTATTTAAAAATAAAATGACAAAGGCCCTGCTTTAGCAGGGATGCCAGCTTTATTACTTTTATCATAATATATACATTGTCAAAATATGTACATCAGAAGAGCCGGTGGCTCAGGTGTAGTAAGGCCGAAGATGAGCGATATTCCACGGCCGGCGGGTCTCTTCTTCCGACGTGCGTGAATCCTTGTGGTATCGAACATCGATAAGGTAGTATGACCCATTGTTCAGATTCTTGCTGACCACAAAGGGTCCCTCCCAAGGTGGGGATAGCTTGTGCATATTAGTCTGATCCTGGATAAGCCGTAGCACCAAATCGCCTTCTTGAAAAGTTCTAGTTTTAACCCGGTGGCTGTGGTTACGACGCAGATCTTGATGGTAAATCACCGAACGAGCCGCCGCGATGTCATGCTCCTCATCTAACAGGTCATGTGCTTCCTGATGTGCTCTTTCGTTGTCAGGTTCAACATAAGCCGCCACACGAGGTGAGTCATGACGGATGTCACTAGGGAGAACCGCCTCTGCTCCGTAAACCATGAACAAAGGCGTGTAACCAGAAGATCTGTTGGGGTGGTATTAATGCTCCATAAAACGGAAGTTAACTCCTCCACCCAACAACTCAGCGTCCTTTGTAGGGGAACCATAAGCCGGGGCTTGATGACTCTCAGGATCTCTTGATTGGCCCCCTCGGCTTGACCATTGGACTAGGGATGAGCCACTGATGATACATCAAGCCGGATATGCTCACGTTGACAAAATTCTTTCATAGCACCCTTGGATAGATTAGTGCCATTATCAGTTATGATATGGTGGGGAAAATCAAAACGGAAAATCACCTTTTTAATGAATTGAACCGCCATCGCCGCCTCGCATTTACTGACCGGCTCTACCTCAACCCACTTTGTAAATTTGCCAACTGCCACCAGGAGGTGTGTTTTCTTATCCTTGGTCCTTTTGAAAGGTCCAAGCATATCAAGCCCCCAGACCGCAAACAGCCAGGTAATTGGAATCATCCTCAATTCTTGAGCCGGCACATGGGTTCGTCGTGAAAATTTCTGACATCTGTCACATTTACTGAACAGATCCTCAGCATCAGCGTGAGCCATCAGCCAATAAAATCCATGACGAAAAGCTTTGGCCACAAGATACTTAGAGCCAACATGATGTCCACAATCTCCTTCATGAATTTTGTGCAGAATCTCACAACCTTCTTCAGGTGAAACACAACGTTGAAGTGCCCATGTGACACTGCGATGATGTAGCTCTCCATTGACAATAGTCATTGACTTGGACCGCCAGATTATTTGCCTGGCCAAAGTTTCATCCTCGGGTAACTCGCCCCGGGTCATATAAGCCAAATATGGAACTGTACAATCAGGAATTACATGAAGAGCTGCCACCAACTGTGCTTCCGGGTCAGGAATAACCAAGTCCTCCTCAGTAGGTAATTTGACCGACGGGTTATGCAAGACGTCAAGAAAGACATTAGGCAGCACCGGTTTACGTTGAGAACCCAACCGGCTTAAGGCATCAGCCACTTCATTTTCTCTCCGATCAACATGCTCAAGTTGATAACCCTTGAAGTGGCCAGCAATAATATCCACCTCTCGTCGATAAGCCACCATGAGTGGATCCTTAGAATCCCAAGTACCAGAGACTTGTTGAGCTACCAAATCTGAGTCACCAAAGCACCTTACCCGGCTTAAGTTCATCTCCTTAGCCATACAAAGACCATGGAGCAAGGCCTCATATTCAGCTGCATTGTTAGTGCAAGGGAACATCAAACGGAGACTATAACAAAATTTATCACCTCGACGGGAAGATAGCACAACTCCAGCCCCCGAGCCCTCCAATTGCCTGGACCCATCAAAGTGAATAGTCCAATATGTGTTATCTAGCTTTTCCTCATGCATCTGCAGCTCTATCCAGTCATTGATGAAATCCACCCGTGCTTGAGACTTGATGGCCGTGCGAGGCATATATTTCAAACCATGAGGTCCAAGTTCAATGGCCCACTTGGCTATTCGACCTGTGGCTTCTCTGTTCTGGATAATATCCCCTAACGGAGCAGAACTAACCACAGTGATGGGATGACCCAAAAAATATTGCTTAAGCTTTCAACTGGCCATGAACACCCCATACACAAGTTTCTGCCAGTGTGGATACCTCTGCTTAGACTCAATAAGCACCTCACTGATGTAGTAAACCGGCCTTTGAACTGGATATTCCTTGCCTGCCTCTTTCCGTTCCACCATGATAGCTACACTGACAGCCCGGGCATTAGCAGCCACATATAACAACAATGGCTCCTTATCAATAGGAGCGGCAAGAACAGGCGGCTCAGCCAGTTGCTTCTTCAAGTCCTCAAGTGCTGCATTAGCGGCATCACTCCAAACAAAATTAACTGTCTTTTTCATCATCTGATACAGAGGGATAGCCTTCTCTCCCAACCGGCTTATGAACCGCCAAACGCTAAACGTCATTGACACACGCCAGCTTAGCCAGGGAAGTGATAGCTTTGATCTTCTCTGGGTTAGCTTCAATGCCTCTGTTAGAAACCAGAAAACCCAAGAGCTTGCCTGTTGGCACACCAAAAACACACTTGGCCGGGTTAAGCATCATCTTGTAGCCGCAGAGATTATCAAAGGTCTCCCTTAAGTCGTCTATCAAGGTCTCTTTCTTTCTGGACTTCACCACAATATCATCCACATAAGGATGAACATTGCGCCCAATCTGATTATGAAGGCAATTCTGCACACATCGCTGGTAAGTCGCCTAAGCACTCTTAAGCCCAAAAGGCATAGATACATAGCAGAAGGCTCCAAAGGGAGTAATGAAAGATGTCTTCTCCTGGTCCTTAACTGTCATCTTGATCTGATGATAACTAGAATAGGCATCCAAAAAACTCAAACGCTCACAACCCGTCGTAGCATCAATAATTTGATCAATACGAGGGAGAGCAAAAGGATCAGCCGGACAAGCCTTGTTTAAATCCGTGTAATCCACACACATGCGCCAAGTGTCGTTCTTCTTAAGTACCAGCACCGGGTTAGCCAACCACTCAGGGTGAAAAACTTCAACAATAAAACCAGCCGCCAAGAGCCGGGCCACCTCTTCACCAATGGCCTTGCGCCTTTCTTCATGAAAACGACGAAGAAACTGCTTGACCGGTTTAAACTTTGGATCAATATTAAGAGTGTGCTCAACGAGTTCCCTTGGTACACCTGGCATGTCAGAAGGTTTCCATGCAAAGATGTCCCGGTTCTCATGGATGAACTCGATGAGCGCGCCTTCCTATTTTGGGTCCAAATTAGCACTGATACTAAACTGCTTGGATGAATCGCCAGGAACGAAATCAACTAGCTTGGTATCATCTGCCGACTTAAACTTCAAGATCGGATCATGCTCTATAGTTGGCTTCTTCAAAGATGTCATATCCGCCGAATCAACATTGTCCTTATAAAATTTTAACTCCTCCGTTGCACAAACCGACTCAGCATAAGCTGCATCACCTTCTTCGCACTCCAAAGCTATCTTTCGGCTCCCATGCATTGTGATGGTCCTCTTGTAACCCGGCATCTTGAGCAGGCACCACGCCATGAAAAACAGTGTTCGACGGTTTAACATTTTTATCTGTCAACCCCATGTGATGGAAGGTTTCATAATAAAGGATATTGATGATGCTCCCCCAGTCCATGAGTACCTTGGTAAACTTATATCCTCCGACCTGAGGTGCGACCACCAAAGCCAAGTGACCCGGATTATCAACCCGAGGCGGGTGATCTTCCTGACTCCACACAATGGGTTGCTCAGACCAGCGCAAGTAACGGGGAACTGCCGGCTCAATGGCGTTCACCGCCCTTTTATGGAGCTTCTGATCCTGTTTGCATAAACTTGTGGTGAAGACGTGGTATTGCCCGATGTTCAACTGCTTTGGTTTACTCTGATACCCAGATTGTTGTTGTTGATTCCCCTGACCTGACTGCTGATGATAACTACCCTGGTTGCCTTGATTGCCGTGATTACCTTGGAATCCAGAGCTAGAACCGCCAACGCCACAACCCGGTCCATGAGAGCTGGATCCTGAGCCACCACCCGGCCCATGATTGTCTTGAAAAAGACTGGAATTTTTGTACTCCTTCATAATGAAGCAAACCTTCCAAAGGTGGCCAGACGGTCTTTCTCGTGTACCATGCCTTGGGCAGGGCTGATTTAGCAGTTGCTCAAGATTGAATCCTGACCCTCCAACCCATGGGGGCGGTTTACCCTTACGACGCTGACCATTATTATGTGCACAAAGTCCAAACTTTCTCAGCTTTGCGCTGTTGCTTCCATGGCTTGCCGGGTTATGCTGCTGCCCTCTGGTGCTGCTACTCTTCTTTCCCTTTCCCGGCTTTTCATCATCAGACTCGGGGTCCTTGGTACCATCATAGTTAGCATACTTAACCAGAGCCGCCATCAGTTCCCCCATGTCACTTCAGTGGCGCTTGAGCCATCCTAACTTCTGCTTAAGAGGTGTAAAACGACAATTCTTCTCCAACATTATGACTGCTGAACCGGCATTGATGCGATCCGATGAATGTAAGATGGTCGAGACCCGGCGCACCCAATGGGTTGTTGACTCACACTCTTCTTGGACAAGGGCATCCAGATCCAAAATTGACATAAGCTGCTTACACGTATCTTTGAAATTCTAGATAAACCGGGCCTTTAACTCGGCCCATGACCCAATGGAGTTTGCAGGGAGCCCCTTCAACCAAGTGCGGGCCGTTTCATCGAACATCAGGGGGGAATATTTAGCACACGCAGCATCGCTAACATCTAGCAATTCCATGGCCATCTCATAACTCTCGACCCATGCTTCAGGGGGTAAGTCGGCTGTATAGTTAGGCACCTTGCGAGGACCCTTGATATCCTTGGGCAGACGCTCATTACGTAAAGCCGGCACTAAACACGGCACACCCAAATTCCTAAAGGTTGCACCTGGCTCCACCGAAGTTGTCAGGCGAACAGGGGAAGGTTGACGGGCCGCATACTGAGCCGCCAGCTCGGCCTCTCGACGCGCCCTACCTTGATCCACTACATTATGTGCATCAGCTCCATCACCCGCCGGGTTATGTCCACAGGGCAGATTGTGGTGTCGCTCGCTGCTTGACACAGCCGGCTTATCGATATGCATGTTGTAACTCTGGCTCGGGCGAGGGGTGGAATGAATCCTGTCACGACTGTAAGAATAAGCCTGCTGCTGAACCAATGTTGTCTGAAGGAGCTCTCTAGCCCTCCGCGTTTCAACCGTCGTCGGAGACTCCCCTTCGACTGGGAGAGCTGCCAATCGTGACGCTGCAGCGATCATGTTATCAAAAGGGTTAGAGTAATGACCCGGTGGTGTCAGTATATGCTGCGGCGGGATATTGTTCTGATGAGGCGGGTCCTTCGTGCGCGGCTGAACCGGTGTTCCCGTCCCAGGCGCTTCAAACCGGTCTACCACTGGCGGGTTACTGGCTCCCGCTCCTGGCATGTTAAAAAGATTTCTTGCCTCGTAGACCGAAGGTAGACGAGTTTGATGCCTCCTCCTCATGACTTTGTTTGAAGCGTTTTGATCTGGCATGAGCCGGTAAGACTCCGACTGAATCCGTTGCGCCTGAGCATCCAATGTAACCCGCTCCGCGGCCATCCTGGCGTCTTCAGCCGCCAGGTCTTCCTTAGCTTGGGCTATCTGATCTTGCAATTTTGCGACCTCCGCGTTATGTTGATCTCGGTTATCCGGGTTAACCTCCATCGTCAGTGGTGTTGCCAAGGTGTCTAGTAAGCCAGACAAGACTTGAGCCAGCGGGCACGCAGGGCCTCCTGCCCCGGCTGCCGTCACCGCTGCTGACCCGGAGGTTAGTGCCGCTGCAGTTGAAGAATGATGTACCGGCTGCATACCGGCCATGAAGATTACGACCCGGTTCGGCGGCTTGTAGGGGTCCGGAATACTGTCGCCATCGGAACAGCCCCCAAGCCGGCCGTCCTATAGTTGATACAATGACTCGGTCTCACCGGTGGACGACTCACCATCAGAGTAAACAACTGTCTCACAACCAGATACCGATCTATCCTCAGATTCCGCTCCATGGATGAATCCCACGAAGGCACGATTCATGGCGGGCTGAACTCGGTGCGGATCTCGCACGTTGAGCCTTCTCGATGATGTCGGTGCAGATGTCCGGCTTAGGGCCCGGTTCGTCGATCTTGCCGATGAATACATGAATTCCATCGAAGGGGACCCGGTACCCGTACTCAGTTGAGCCGGCCTCGGGGCCCCAGCCTGCATCGTCGATGTAGAGCTTGCTATGACGACTCTTGGTCATCCAGCCCACGGCGTATCCCTTGATCCCTTCGAAGTTTCCCTTCAAGAACTCGAAACCACCATGCGCTGGCCCCACGGTGGGCGCCAACTATCGTAGGTTAGTCACAGCAGATGTCCTAGTGTGAGGACTTAGTCGTGGAGCCATCGCACTAGGTTAGCTTAAAGGGGTTAAACGGGACAAAGGACACGGAGGTTTTATACTGGTTCGGCCCCTTGCGGTGAAGGTAAAGGCCTAATCCAGTTGGAAGTGGTATTGCTAGATCTTGATTACCAGGGAGCAAATACGCTTGACCTAGTTCTCGGCTTGTTGTCTGTTGTCCTTAACTCGCCGCCGGGTCGTCCCTTTATATACACAGGTTGACGCCCGGTGGCCTATAGAGTCACGGTCCGCTTACAAACGTATCCGGCTCGGTGACCTAATTACAACTACCTTATAGCACAAGTCACATACATATGGCGGTTTACACCTACGAGCCTTAAGCCGCCTATGGGTCTTTGGGCTCTTCATAAGTCATCATCATGAACCGCCATCTTCAACTCCTTCCTAGGCCTTGTCCTATGAATCGCCAGGTGTATAACCCGGCCCCTCCTGGGCGGGTTAACTCAGTAGCTATATCCCCAACAAGGTCCGAGTAGGACAGACCCAACTATAAGACGTAGCGATATGTCATCTGTGAGCCTCTAGTACAACATACATACTATGTCCTAGGACCTGAGTTAGCGCATGAACTCAGGATGGTAACATACCTGTTTTGGGCCGACGAAATGCTACTTCATAACTGGGTGGTTATAAATGTAGGTTTCGGGCTTGTCCGGGCCCATGCCATGAGACATGGTCGAGCAAGATGGTATTTGCCCCTCCGATCAAGAGAGATATAATCTGGGCCCCTCGTGTGATTCGACCAAGATAAGCATGGCCATGCGACAAGGATTATGAGATAATCTGGTTTGTGGTCGGCATCACTGAAATGGGAAAGAGGCCGGGCTAGCATAAGGATGACATACTCACCTTGAGCCCAACAACATATATCGTGTGGAAAAGGGAACAGAAGTGTGGCACGTTGTACAAGTTCGCCAACCGGTTTCATTGTCTACTTGGTGGTTGGCACGCCTTGCTAGTGGCCACTACCAGCCCAGTAGGTCGGAGCTGATCTGACGTGCGACCAAGACGACTTGAACCTAAGGGGTCACGCACTTAAGGGAAGGAACCTGTGAGGTTGGATACGACTCCACAAGTTAGATTTGATCCTACTCGGAGTTGGATCTAGGTCAAACGGACTTTGGGCTTTAGGGTCCATTCGGGGCCCAAGTGTTGAGCCTGTGATGGATGCCTATAAATAGTGGAGGTGCGGCACACTCATTCAGTTGATCGCTTGGGCGCCCTCACTAGGGTTTTGCATTGCAACTAGCCACCACCACTCGCCGCTGGTTGTGTGATCGGACCTAACAGTCTGCCACACGATGTTCCTCCTGCACGCGTGGATACCGTTAGAGGCGGTGCACTTGCGCCGCTCCGGCGAACCTGTTTGTGGGATCCGACTACCGGCTATTTGAGGGAGATCGAGCGAGGAGGAGACGAACCCCACAGACGCGCTACCCTAACTCTACTTCCGCTGCACGGCACTGCGCGTCTACTAGTAACGATCTATGATCCATCTCTGCTAGCATGTTGCTAGATGTTCTACGGGGAGGAAAATTTTAATTTGCAGTCGACGCACCCTACCGTAGAACCGAAGAGCGGTATCAGAGCCTGTGCTATAGGATTTGGATTTAGATTGGATGCATATTGGATATGTGGAGGTAGTAGATGAAATCTATTGTCGTTTATGAGATTGGCTATGTGCATGGTTGATGAGATCAATTGGACATGGGGATCGTTGTAGCTATGTTTTCTCTCAATCGGAGTCGATGAGGTCCTGACACAACCTCCCCTACCGGTCGGTTTCCACCACCGAGGTTAACAATGAAACGTAAATCCGAATTGGATTCACGGTGATCGATGAGATCGGTCAGATCAGGAAATTCGGCGTGATTGGAGTACAGATTCCATCTGTGATTTCTAAAAACGTCGGGTGTTTCCCTCACCCACGAGGGCCTTCGAACCCCGCCTGCTAACCAGCTAGCGGTACCGCCGTGTGCGTAGCATCGTATATTTGGTACATGATCATTCAATCCAGTAGAATGCGGTTATATGCATAACTTTGTTTTGCAGGTTTGATGTGAATAGTATGGTTCATATGTATGCGATGCATGTGTGTAAATTATAAATGGCCAACGGGTCATGATTTGTCAGCCGACAAGAGCCAAGGTGTTGTCATTATAATGTATAACGACATGCGTGTTGACTTGTTATTCTCTGTAAAATTCATTGCTAGTTGTAGTACTTCGAGGACAGATATCAAGTTCGAGGCTTTGGCATCCCGGCGTGACAAACAATATGGAGTGCCGACCTGGTCATCAGAGCTGGAGCCGCCATGGAAGGACGTCCATGAAGGAGCCATACTATTTCACAATATATGTTTATTTGTGATTGTTGCCCTTCTTGGTTTCTATGCATGTTAAAATGGTAGAAAGATACCTCATTAATATCAAACAAATTAACATCCCAGATGTTGCACCTTCACACATCAAGTACGTCTTGTAGTGGGCTCATAAAATTGGGGTGTTACTAGGTGTCCTTGAACTGAAGGGTTCGTGTCGGACACGGACATGCACTACATCAGGTTGAGTTGACAAGGCTATCAAAACAGTTTTGGGCCTTGTGGCAAAGAAGGTTGGGAACCAGGGTATGAGATACCTACCCAGCCGCTAGGAGTCGTATAGAGATACGATTAGAAATGAGTTGCTTACCGGATAGGCATGTTGGCTAGCAGTGAAGCTAAAGCTCACTAGTCGCATGTGCTAGTCAGATCTTGAATCACTGAGAGTCTAGGGAGGGATGTCGACTTTAGTGGGAGTATTTCTGTTTAAGGCTTGAATTACTCTACATAAACACATTGCTTAGAGATTGCATATTTTTCTATTGTAGATCAATGGCACCACCTGCTCAAACCAACATTGCATTGAAAACAATTCTGGAAAAAGGATAAAATGAATGGAACAAACTTTACCACCTAGCATAGAAATTTGAGAATTGTCCTCAAGCATGATAAAAAGGAACATGTTCTAGAGGATCCACTTCCAGAGGAACCAGCCGATAATGCTAATGCCATAGCCAAGAATGCCTACCAAAACTCGTTGATGAATCAAACGAGATCAGTTGCCTCATGTTGGCTTGTATGGAGCCCGCTTTGCGGCAGCATTTCAAAGATATTGGGGCTTTTGGTATGATTGAGAGTCTCAAGAACATGTTTCAGGTATAGTCTAGGACCAAAAGGGTCAACGTCTAGCGATCCTTGATGGATTGCAAGCTGAAGGAAGGTGATCCACTAAGCGTGCATGTGATCAAGATGATCAGATATGTGCAAGCTTTGGATCGTCTAGGCTTCCAACTCTTGGATGAGCTGGCTACTGACGCAGTTCTGGGTTCTCTTCCAACTAGCTATGTGACATTCATCTCGAACTATCATATGCACAACATGGATAAGAAGCTCACTAAATTGCATGGGATGCTCAAGGTGGAAAATTAGGATATTAAGAAAGGAACGCAGCAAGTGTTGATGGTGCAGAAATCGACTAAGTTCAAAAAGAGTTGGTCCAAGAAAAAGGCAAAGGGCACAGAGAAGCTTGATACGTCTCCAATGTATCTATAATTTTTTATTGTTCCATGTTATTATAGAATCAATATTGGATGTTTTATATGCATATATATGTCATTATATATATATCATTTTTTGGGACTAACCTATTAACTTAGTGCCAAGTGCCAGTTGTTGTTTTTTGCTTGCTTTTGGTTTTCCAGAATATCAGTACCAAACGAAGTCCAAATGCCACGAAACTTTTTGGATATTTTTTCTAGACATAAGAGACCCTGGAAGGTTCGGGGGAGGGCCAGAAGATGAAGGAATAGCCCATGAGGCACCAGGGCACACCCAGGGGGTAGGCGCCCTGGTGGCTTGTGGGGCCCACAAGCATGCGTCTGACCTAATTCTGCCTCTATAAATTCTCTAAAATTGGAAAACCAACAGAGAATCACCCAAAACACTTTTTCCGCCGCCGCAAGCTTCTGTTCTCGCGAGATCCCATTTAGAGGCCTTTTCCGGTACTCTGTTGGAGGGGGAACCGACCACGAAGGAGCTCTACATCAACCTTGCTACCCTTCTGCTGATATGTGAGTAGTTTACCACAGACCTACGGGTCCATATCTAGTAGCTAGATGACTTCTTCTTTCTCTTTGATCTTCAATACAATGTTCTCCATGATGTTCTTGGAGTTCTATTCGATGTAATCACTTTTTGCGGTGTGTTTGTTGGGATCCGATGAATTGTGAGTTTATGATCAGATTATCCATGAATATTATTTGAGTCTTCTATGAACTCTTTTATGAATGATCATTATAGCTTTGTATTTTTCTCCAATCTATTGATTTGGTTTGGCCAACTAGATTGATTTTTCTTGCAATGGGGGAGGTGCTTTGTAATGGGTTCAATCTTGCGGTGATCTATATCCAAGTGACAGAAGGGGACAAGACAGGTATTTGTATTGTTGCCATTAAGGATAAAAAGATGGGGTTTATTCGTGTGTGAGTTTACTTTGTCTACATCATGTCATCTTGCTTAAGGTGTTGCTCCGTTCTTTATGAACTTAATACTCTAGTTGCATGCTCGATAGCGGTCGATGTGTGGAGTAATAGTAGTAGGTGCAGGTAGGAGTCGGTCTACTTGTCTCACACGTCATGCCTATATACATGATAATTGTCTTGGATATCATCATGATAATTTGCTTTCTATCAATTACCCAATTGTAATTCATTTACCCATCGTATGCTATTTGCAAGAAAGAAGCCTCTAGTGAAAACTATGACCCCGGGTCTTATTTTTATCATATATTAAAATTCCAAAAATAGTTTGCTGCAATTTTATTTACTTTACTTTATTTTGTGTTTTTATCTATCTATCTATTACTACGAGATTTTATCCTTGCTATTACTACAAGATTTTACCCTTGCAATTAACTGTCGAGGGATTGACAACCCCTTGTTCACGTTGGATGCAAATATTTGTTATTTTGTTTGGAGATATTGCTAACGAGGTGTGCTTGGTTCGCCTACTAGATTGATAACCTTGGTTATTAACTGAGGGAAATACTTATCTCTACTCTAGTGCATCATCCTCTTCTCTTCGGGGAAATCCCAACGCAGCACACAAGTAGCAGGAAGAATTTCCGACGCCGTTGTCGGGGAGACATCATCAACATCTATCAAGTACCATCGCATAAACATTCATCTCCTTGCATTTACATTATTTCTCATTTGCCTCTCGTTTTCATATCTGCCACTTTTAAAACATTTTCACAAAAATACAAAAAATCCGTTCGCCTTTTTGCTTGTCTGCTTGTTCGCCTTTGTCGCGATGACCAATATCACTATCCCTCCTTTGTCTCCAGACTTTGAAGTTCTTTACTTCAAACAAAAGCAAGGAGAAAATTTGGAAGATGCTTGGTATGGAATGATGGAATCTTATCACATTTTCACTATAAAAGGGGGTATGAAAATTTTGCTTTGAAATTTTTACGTAGGGATCACCATGTCTAATAGACATCTTTTGGATTTTGCTACAAAAGGGAATTTTATTGAATGTGATTCCATCATTGCTTATGAAATAGTGGAAGGAATAGTGGAAACCCCTACCCCACAAAAGGGATTTAACTACACTCAAGAGGGAATTCAAATCTTGGAAAAATTAGGTGATATGCAGAAAAATTTGGTTGAATTGCAAAAATCTAGTGAACCTCTCAAAAATATTAGTGGGAATCTCAAATGCAGAAATAAATTGATTACTCTTTGCAATAAGTGCCTAGATGCTTTAGATATACAAACTGCTTCATGTTCTTAAAATAATGATAAGCATAAGGAACCTCCGGGGTTTGAGAAAAGCCCCATCAAGATTGCAAAAACTAAAGACGACAACACTTGAAACTATGCATTACGCCTAGCTAGGGGCGTAAAACAATAGCACTGGTTGAGAGGCAACCTAATAGTTATCTTAATTTTCTCGTTTCTTTTTCTGGTTTTTTGTGTCCACACTATTATGCTACTATTATGGTTGTGTTTTTGTGTTTAAATTAGTGTTTGTGCCAAGTAAAGCCTTTGGGCGGATTTGGATGATAATTGCTTTGATTCTATGCAAAAATACAAACTTTTGTGTCTAGTAGTAGAATGTTGAGATTTGTTGGAGTGTGATAAAATTCTGAATTTTTTACATATGATATACAAATTGCCCATGTTGTCCTAATTTTTGAAAAAAAAAATGGAGTTACAGAAGTATGGTCATCGTTTGAATTATTACAAATTATTATGTTTTTGACAGATTCTGTTTTCGTTGCGTTGTTTGCTTGTTTTGATTAATCAATGGATTGTATCGGGGTATAAGCCATGGTGAGGTTATAATACAATAGGTGTAATGCAATGATAAAATATGAATGGGTTTACAACAGTACCTAAAGTAGTGATTTGCTTTGTTATACTAATGGATCTCAAGAAGGTTTTTGTTGAGTTTTGTGTGCTAAAGTTTTCAAGTTTTGGGTGAGATCACGATGGATGGATGAAGGAATAAGGAGTGGCAAGAGCCTGAGCAAGATACAGTGGCCGATTCAACCACAGAAGTCGAATACATTGTGGCTTGTGAAGCTGCAAAGGAAGGTGTTTGGATCCATAACTTTCTGAATGATCTTGGTATTTTCCCAACCTCGGTAAAACCGTTGGACATTTATTGTGATGATTCTGGTGCCATCGCACAAGACAAGGAGCTGAGGAACCACCATAATACTAGACATATAGATCAGAAATAGCACCCGATACGAAAGATTGTAAAGAGTGGTGATGTAGAGTTATGCAAAAATCACATGGATGCAAATGTTGCAGATCCGTTGACTAAGTCGCTTCCACAACCCAAGCATGAGGGGAACGTTAGATTTATGGGCATTCGATGTCTATTTGATTGACTATAATGCAAGTGGGAGACTGTTCGAGATATGCCCTAGAGGCAATCATGTATGATGATATTTCCTATGTGTTTATGAATAAAGATAATCCTTAGACATTGTCAATGATGTGTATCAGGAAGTACTAACTTGTTTGTGGGACTATGCATTGTATGATGACTATCCTAAAAGGTCCTTAGTCGAAAGGGTTGTGTGGATGCGCAGCCGACTAGACTAGCATATGACACGGTGGATGGCTCGGTCTCACTGGCCATGAAGCATGGGATGCTAACCAGATAATATAGACTCGAAAGGATCTGGTCGGATTCGACATAGTTGGATCCGAGTCGAGAAAAGGTCCGAGTAGGATAGACCTAACTATGAGACGCAGCGATAGGTCATATGTGAGTTTCTAGTACAATATATGTTCTATGTCCTAAGACATGAGGTGGCGCATGTACTCAGGATGGTGACAGACCTGCTTTAGGCCAACCAAACGTTATTCCGTAACTGGGTGGTTATAAAGGTAGGTTTTAGGCTTGTCCAAACTCATGCCATGAGACATGGTCGAGCAAGATGGCATTTGTCCCTCTGATCAAGAGAGATATACTATGGGCCCCTCATGTGATCCGACCAAGATAAGCATGGCCATGCGACAAGGATCATGCGATAATCCGGTTTGTGGTCGGCATCACTGGAACGAGAAAGAGGTCGGGCTAGCACAAGGATGATAGACTCGCCTTGAGCCCGACAACATATATCGTGTGGCAAAGGGAATATAAGTGTGACATGTTGTATAGGTTCGCCAACCGGATGCATTATCTACTTGGTGGTTGGCATGCCTTGCTAGAGGCCGCTACCAGCCGAGCAGGTCGGAGGTGATCCGACGTGCGACCAAGGCGACTTGAACCTAAGGGGTCGTGCGCTTATGGGAAGGAACATGTGAGGTTGGATACAACTCCATGAGTCAGATGTGATCCTACTTGGACTCGGATCCAGACCGGACATACTTTGGGCTTTAGGGTCCATTCGGGGCAAGTGTTGAGCCCGCAATGGATGCCTATAAATAGTGGAGGTGCAGCACACTCATTCAGATGATCGCTTCGGCGCCATCACTAGGGCTTTGCATGTGTTGCAACTAGCCACCTCCACTCGCTGCTGGTTGTGTGATCGGACATAGCAGTCCACCGCACGATGTTCCTCGTGCACGTGTGGATACCGTTAGAGGCAGTGCACTTGTGCCACTCCAGCGCTGTTCGCGGGATCCGATGACCGACTCTTTGAGGGACATCGGGCGAGGAGGAGACGAACCCCGCAGATGCGCTGCCCCAACTCTACTTCCGCTGCACATCACTGCACGTCTAGTGGTAACGATCTATGATCCATCTCTGTTAGCATGTTCCTGGATGTTCTGTGGGTAGGCAAATTTTAATTTGTAGTCAACGCACCCTACCATAGAACCCAACAGACGTGATCTCTCGATCGTGTCCACGCCTGTTCAATTTCGTAGAGGCGTTTACTAGATCGAGAGGGATGGATATCTACCACGCTCGTTCAATGCTCGTGCCTCCATCTGCCGCTATTAACCAGGCTCGCCACCTAAGAAACCAACTCCGGCGCCCGCACATTGACGCACCCAGACACTTGGCTTCACCGACATCCACTATTTAAAAGCGGCCACACCCGGCAAGGAGCACACCACAACCCATCCGCTCCACATTTTTCTCTTGTGCACCACATCTTCCATGACCGCGAGCGGGAATGCTATGTGAGATAGCCCGTCGACGGAGATGGAACATGAGGTAGCCGCCTGGTAGAGCCGTCGTGCCAGGAGGATAGAGGCAGGCGAGACGTCCAGCTCTCCTGAGGTCTCCGACGATGACGACACCACGATGGAAACTGGCTCGGACGACGACTTGGCACCGGCGCCCACACCATTCTATGCTGATTTGACCATGGAGCAGGCGCAGGCGCACTTCAACGCCGTCATGGTGGAGCAGGAGCCTACACTCACATCTATGTCGGTGTTCCGGCAGACGCGGGAGGAGGAGGGGTACAACGTCTTTCTCCTCGAGAAGCACCGACTGGTGGAGGGTCAGATCTACGGTGAGCCGCGAGCGAGGAAGCCGCGGCGGCCATGGCCGCGGTGAACCCCAGCTTCGTCGCCAAGCAGCAGACGCTCTACAAGGCCACCCATGCTGAAACTGCCGCTCGCAACGCACAAGCGGCACAACCAGACACAGAGGCAGCGCTAGCTACACATGCAATCATGGACGAGAATGCTGCGAGCTGCACATCCTAAGCGCCGCCAAACTCTGTTTGGTCGTGCCAATGGGACGAGGAGTGCCAACCCCTCACATCCATCGGCGATAGATAGGTGCGGAGGTAGCGCCAACTGCATAGGCGATCACGGACGAGAATGTTGCGAGCTACACGTCCTAAGCGCCGCCAAACATTGTTTGGTTGTGCCAGTGGGACGAGGAGTGCCAACCCCTCATGTCCACTGGCGACAGATAGGTTGCAGACTCCGACGAGGATGAGTAGGACATGCGAGGCGGCAGTGCGTTGTGTCCCAACTGGACCGGTCCGTCTTCCATGTTCTACTCTTCCACGCCGGCGATCCTACCTTCACTTCGCGCGTCTTATCACCACCAGTCATGGGGCGAGATGAGCCTGGTGATCGCCGGACGGAAACAACGACTTGGACGACGGTCGCCGCCGTAGAAGCTAGGTTAGGTCCAGTCCATTTTTTAAATGAAATTTGTTTGAATTGTAATGAATTTCATTCATTTTGTATGAAAAACATCTGGTTTCCATGTAATCCGTCGGGTTTGTTCAAATCCAGCTTGAAATGTATGCGGCTAGTTTTGGATGACCACTGCTGCCCGGTCCACGGACGGATGGAGTGTCCGGTTTGCGGGTCGGCAACGGAGATGTCCTGAGAGCGTCTCCCGTTGTCCCCCCCCCCACCCCACGGGCTAGAAAAAGCGCCGCTTGGGGGCGAATCGACGATATTTTCGCCGTGGGGGCGATCGGGTTCCCAGTCGCTACCTAGGTCGCCCCCAGACGCCCTTTGTGTAAACACTTTAAAAAAACATTCAGCCAAAATTTGGCAAATACGACATAGATTCGGCAAACATGACATAAATTCGGCAAACACGACATAGGTTAGGCGTTCCACGGTTCTTTTACATATAGAAAACATAAAATCTACTAAAAACAAAGGGCCGTGCCTACAGGCCGAAGAACTGGCTGAACGCGGCGTAGTCACCGTCGTTGTCCTCCTTCTCCTTCACACGGCCATCCCTGCTGGACCCTGCCCGGGGTCGCCCTGGCGGTCAGGTTTGGTCGGCGGCGGCGCGTCGTCCTCGTCGCTGTCCTCTGATACGTCTCCAACGTGTCTATACTTTATGAAGTATTCATGCCATGTTTACAACAGTTTTATATGGTTTTGGTATGATTTGCATGGAACTAAACCGGACTGACGTTGTTTTCAGCAGAACTACCGTGGTGTTGTTTTTTGTGCAAAAATGAAAGTTCTTCAAATGAGCTGAAACTTTTTGACAATTTTTTTGGAACCAAAGAGACCCCCGAAGCTTCGTGGAAGGACCAGGAGGTGAAGGAGTAGGGCACAAGACATCGGGGCGCACCTAGGCTCTTGTTCGTGCCCCGGTGGGTTGTGCTCACCTCGAGGCCCATCTTCGCGTGAAACCAACGTCAAAAAATCCTATAAATAGAGAAATCATCAGAAATAACCCTAGATCAGAACTGCGGCCACGAGAAACCAATCGAGACCCCATTCTGGCACCCTGCTGGAGGGGGAAATCATCACCAGAGGGCATCTTCATCATCCCGGCGGCCACCATGATGAGGGGGGAGTAATCCACCGTCGGGGCTGAGGGTTTGTACCAGTAGCTATGTGTTTACTCTCTCTCTCTCTTGTGTTCTTGAGATGTCACGATCTTGATGTATCGCAGGCTTTGTTAATATAGTCAGATCATATGGTGTTTCCCCTCTCTATCTTGTTGTGATGAATTGAGTTTTCCCTTTGAGATTTCGTTCTTATCGGATTGAATACTTTTACGGATTTGAGAACACTTTATGTATGTCTTGCTATGAATACCCGTGGTGACAATGGAGTATCATATTGATTCACTTGATATATGTTTTGGCACTCAACTCGCGGATTCCCGAGATGACATTGGGTAATCTATGCATAGGGGTTGATGCACGTTCTTGTCTTTGTTTCTCCGGTATAAATCTTGAGGCACTCTTTGAAGTTCTTTGTGTGGATCGAGTATTATGAATCTGAAATTGTTTGATGCATATCGTATAATTAACTCACGGATACTCGCAGTGACATTGGAGTATCTAGGTGACATTAGAGTTGGTTGATATGTATCATATGGTGTTATTTTAGTACGAACTCTTGATAGGTCGGTCGCAAAGAATAACTTGATGTTATTTTAGTACGAACTCTTGGATAGATCGATCGGAAAGTAGCTACAAACAATTTATTCTTATGTTCTACGCTAGATGGAAACTTTGGAGTGATTCTTCATTGCACATTGAGGGATGGTTATATGATCCAATTAGATTAGCATTGTTGAGAGATTGCACTAGCGAAAGTACGGACCCTATGCCTCATTTTCAAGCATTGCAATACCATTTGTGCTCCATTTTATCGATTGCTACCTTGTTGTTTTTATTGTTCTTATTACAAAAATCAATATCTACTATCCATATTACACTTGTATCACCATCTCTTCACCGAATAGTGCACCTATACAAATTATCATTGTATTTGGTGTGTTGGGGACACAAGAGACTTTTTATTATTTGGTTGCAGGATTGTTTGAGAGAGACTATCTTCATCCTACGCCTTCCATGGATTGATAAACCTTAGGTCATCCACTTGAGAGAAAATTGCTACTATCCTACAAAACTCTGCGCTTGGAGGCCCAACACGTGTCTAAAAGAATAAGATTGCGTAGTAGACGTCATCCTCGAGCACGGTCATGCCTCCCTCCTTGCGTCCACGGCGGCGCGCGGCGATCTCCTCCAGGGCGCAGCGCTGGCGCTCCATATCCAGCGTGTCATCGGGCTCGCTGTTCACGACGGCGAGCCCCGCCTCCGTCTTCGGCTTAATGAGGCGGGGGGCGAGGAGGAGGCACGGACGCCCTTGTTGATGACGATGTCGGCGCTACAGGTGCGCCGGCCGAGCGGCGTTTCCACGGGCTCGGCCTTGACGCTGACGATCGCCGGCGACCCGGATGAGTGGGAGGAGGATCGGGAGGAGGAGGAGGACCCGCCCAGCATTCTCCTCGGAAGCCATGTGTCGTCACTCCGGCGGGGCGGAGGGGCAGCCGAGTACTCGAGCGGCGGATCGTTGCCGCCCTCGAGGTACTCGAGGACGGCGTGGAGCGTGCGGCCGGGGACGCCCCACCACAGGCGGCGGCCATTGCTGTTGTTGCGCCCCCGCACCACCGGCGCGTTGTTGATGGAGGCGAGTCGCTCCGCCTGCCGGCATTCGAAGTACGCCGCCCACGCCTCGTGGTTGCGGGCGTCGTACTCCGGGAGGGCCCGGTCCTCCTCCGGCAGGGAGGCCCGCACATGCTCGATCTCGGTGTGGAAGTGGGCGGGGTGTTCGACTTCAAGGAGACGGGCGCCGGGTAGTTCGCCTCGTGGAGGAGATGGGCTTCCCACTCGTGCAGGAGCGGCAGCTGAAGCCGTTGGCCGCCGCCACGTCGCCGGGGGATGTTCGCCCATCTGTTGTACGTGCACGCGCTGGCTAGACGAGGAGGGAGGGAAAGAGAGGGCGTCGGTAGCGAGAGAGGGGGGCTGCGGGCGAGTGCTTCCACTGGCGAGGGAGGGGCGGCTTTTATAACGGCCGAGGGGCGGCAACGTGGGTACGCGTGGCAAGAGGAGGCGCGTCGCCGCACGACGCCGCCCGTGAGGAATCAATGAAAGACTGACCGGCGGCAGCCTTAGTATTGATTTCTCGCGGGAAACCGAGGCAATGAGGACGACGAGGCGTGGCGGTCGCTGACTCAGCAGGCCCGCTGTCCTTTCACGCCAAAAACGATTGCCATGGCGCCCCCAGCCCGTCAGGTTCGGCCTGGGTTCATCGACACCAGTTTCAGGCTTAACCGGTGAAAAATGGACTTCTGAAGACGCGACTGGGCCAAGACGCTAAAAAATGGCATGGCCCTGGAGGGCTGTTGAGGCGCGACTGCAGATGCTCTAATGCCGCTTTCACCGGGTGGAGATGCTCTAATGCCGCTTTCACCGTCATACTTTATTCGTGAACATTTTCATTATCAATGTCGTGGTATAAACTTTTGTAGAGTTGCTACTCCAATGTACACCTCCCACAAGTAATGATGGACGTTCGGTTCGTGTGTGATGCTAGCGGCAGCGGGTGCAGGAAGCAGCAACATGAAAGATGGGCGCCAAGGGCCACCGTTCACTCCCTCGTGCGAGCAAGATGAACGTCGCGTCGCAGCCATGTCCTTTTGTATATTACTAGGCAGGTGAAGCATTACTCTTAACGTACACTACGTACATAAATTTGACGCATGTTTCCTGGTACACAATCCATTTTATGAGCAACTACCACCACAAGCACGCATACTGCAGAACATACTTGCATACTACGTTTGATGCTGACAGAACTACAGGCAGGAAATCATCGCAAAAAAAAACTACAGATAATAAATTAATCTGCAAAAGATACTTGGCATACTACGTTTAATGCTGATCAAACTACAAATAAGAAATTAATCTGCACACAAAGTACACAATCAGTTTAAGACAAACATATGGTTACAAGCACTCAGTAAACCTCTATGTACATTTGCATCATTAGGTACTATTAATTTGAAAGAACAAACAAACCTTAAGGATGTAATGCCGAGAGGAGAGACTACAAACGAAAACAAATATCTACAACATCAACCGTGCCGCCGTGACAAAACAGTCCTGCAAGAATATAGTGGCAAAAATAAAACTTCAAGTAGATATGTCCGAAAAGGAAAAGGAAACAGTTCCGCTTCCAGTGGTTCTACACAACACAGGTGTAAGAAGTCGCTTTATTGTGCAACATATATTTATGACTAAAGCCAAACTATTGTCCTACTAGTAAATGCACACGTGCTTTGGATGTTCAACTAATATAACTAAAACATGATAAATCATTTCTCTCAATGTTCACAAGTGTATATACTTGCATATTCTACATGATTTCATACCTTGCAATATTATTGTTGAGGTGGAAGAAAACTGTAAAAAAAATGTTACTATGCACGCCACACTTTTTAAGAAAGGCAAGTACATATGAAATTAAACATTTATTACAAGCACAAGAAAATATTAAGCCTACGTATGCTCTAAAATTTAAATGGCATGCATTTCCTTAGTGGCAAGGATGATTTGCTCCAACATACTTGACCAAAGGGCTGTTATATAACTCAATGTTTCTATAAATGTTTTGTAAGTAATTCAACAGCCGATTTGCATCCAATGATGGCAAGCATTAGTTGTTTTGGTTGAATGAAATGAAATGCTATTGATGGTGGCCGAGTTTTCTTTCGCATCAGGTGTTCCTGAATAACTAAGAATGAAATAACTGTTCCAGGCTGAATGTGTAAAGAAAAAGGTTAATTGATGTGTCGTAGAAGATTTATGGCATCTCCAGGTCATTAGCATTTTGGACAATTAGCAACGCAACAAACAAGTATACAAAGCAATCTGCCAGGGAATTAGGGCAGTAGAGTTGCAGTTTAATAGTTATTTCAATTGTGGCTATTAGTTTTGAAGCGCAGAGATGCAAAACTTTACAACTTTCATCAGATATTGCTATTCAAGGGTTTGTTGCAAGAATTTTGTAATGGTGATTTACAACTCACAAAAGAGGGGCCAGCAATTTATTTGTTTGGACAGTGACCAAAATAGCCCTAAGATACTTTGCCAAGAGAACGACATTTACCAATTTGGTCATTACATGCCCATGAATTGACATAAATTTCTGCTAAAAGAACTAAAGAATGACAATGGAACCTTACGGAAGTTTGGCAATATGCCAAAGGCCAAATCTAATCAAAGATACCAAATTTCTGAAAGGCAAACTTGGGCATCCATGTAATCCAAACCAAACACCACGCGAGGATAGCCAACCAGTGACACACAATGCTAAGGTCATGAAACAAACATACACGACTTATTGTTTTGTTTCAAGAACTATGGCATAGGCCCTGCAAGGAGTGCATAACACTGATCTCCAGATAGACCAATCAGAAATGCAATCTCTCATGCAACAAGCACTTCTTACAGATTCAGCAACTATGTGCCTATCAACCTAAGTAGTAAGTAGACCATAGAAACATGGTTTATTACTAGTGTACAATAAATATAAGTTATATTTACTCGTTATCCTAGTTAGTTTAAAAGTTGTAGTCCATTGTGCAAGGTGTGGTCGTGAACCCAACTAGTTAAAGTAAGTTCTGCAAAATGACACTGCAACAGCCTGGTATCAATTGCAACACGGTATCATAATCAAGCTCTGGCATATTCTTGATACCTATCTATCATACTATAAGTACCAGGACATGCGAAAATGCATATAAACAATATTATCTGTAGTGCGCTACAATCAATAAAAACACAATGAAATGTCTTAATTTACTACCATCTCCCCAAAAGAAACAAACAGGGTTAGAGAAAAAAGAAGTCCCAAAAACTTATGCCTTCTTATCATGCATGAAGTACGGAGCCTGATGATATACATCAGCATATGTGGGCTTAATGAGGCTCCATAGTGGAATTAGTCATATATTGGAAAACTTAGGATCCGATAATAGTTTGTATATATTGCCTAGGTATGTTGTGATCCTGCGGCACCATCAGAAATGCTGTATTTAAAGAAAACAACTAGAGGAACTTCCATTCATACCTAGCTTTTCTTTGAAATTTTAGGAGAAATACAGTGTAAGTGTCGCCCTGCATCTGCAACATCTTTGATTTCTTGAAGTTGGTCAGCTATATCCTCTAAGAGTTGCAACTGTAATGATTGCCTCCTTTCACTTGCTGCAAGCCTCATCTTGTTTTGTGCACCTTTGATCGCATTCAGACTTTTCCCCAGGAGATCATCTGCGGCAGCTCGATTCTGCAACTTGTCTGCTTGCATTGTTGCATCAGAGAAGCTTCGACCAATCAGGCCTTTAACTGCATAGGAACATCTCAGTTTCAGTACCAGTTTCAAATGATTCTACAACCATAATAGTTTCTCAAAATGTGTTGACTTAGGTATTCAACATGTTATGCTGGTGAAATAACTAAAGTACAGCCAAAATACAATAGGGGTTAAGCATGTCATGCCAGCACACATGGAAAAATATTCGAAAGTAGTTAACAAAATTCAAGAGGATGCAGGTACACATGTATATATCAATATGAGAAATAAGTTGCAACACTTTTTGTGTGGTAAATCTGATAAATAATATCCAGTTGACAAAACGAAATTATGCAAGGTAGCATGTGAACTCAAAGCAAAATATCCAATAACCAACATGGTTTTAATAAACTAGCATAGCAGCATTTAGGCAAACCAATAAATGAATTGATTGAACCTAGATCAATAAAGATCCAATAATAATTATCAGCAATCAGGAGAAGTACGAACAGATTTGTAGCATTATGTTTATCACAATAGAAAAGAACTTAATCCTGTCACATGCTAGATAGTATAGCAAATATCAACCGAGTTTTATTTCTCCATCTGCAGTCTGCACATACCTTCAGTGGAGAAGCAAATATCATCAACAACATGCACATCAAATATATTTGCATCATTGTCGCTTGCCATAAAATCATGGCAAGTCTTGTCTAGCCGCCCACTGTCCTCCTCCTGAAATTCATCAGCAGTCAGCTCTTCCATACCTTTCATACCAGCTGCAGCATTAACTTCAACATCACCACCTTGATCCAGACATCGTGCAGATTGGGGCAAGCACAAACTCCGGGCAGATAGGGGGAGAATTACCACCGTCTCCGTGCCATCATCTTCACATCTATCTGCCCCCAATTTCGATCCGGCCACAGGAACTTCTCCAAGTGCCGGAAAAGGCAGACTGTCCTCATTCCCATCCTTAACACGACCCACACGAATGGGCGACACTTGTTGGCGCGCGAACTGCTTCTGGAAGCTGAAGACAGAATTATTCCCAGGCTGAACCCCCGCATTCTTATCAAGCGATCTGGAAGAGCTTGGCTCGCCCTCTAGAAAGTAACTGTGCGGCGTCATCATCTCCACCTCCTCGTCATCATCATCCCCGGTGAGACCAAGCATCCGCCGGTAGGACTCCACCTCTTTCTGCAAAGACCTGGTCTCGCGCTCCCTCATGAGCAAGATGTCCTTGAGCTCCTCCACCTCATTCTCGTAGAAGGCGCAGCGCTCATCAGAGGTGCGGCGCTGCTGCCGCACCTCCATCTCCAAGGACGATTTCTCCTTCTGCAGACGCAGGATCATCGCCATGGCCTCCTCGGCCGCGGATGCTGCGGCGCTGCGTTCCTTGTCCAGCTCCTGCTGCAGCGCCGAGACGTCATTCCCCTCGTCCACCTCCCGCTTCAGATTCACCTCCTCCTCTTCCTCATCGACGGACTCGGCTTTGCCCTCCCCCTCGTCCTGGCTCTCGTCGTCGGAGTTGAAGACGAAGGGGAAGCGGGAGCGGAGGGAGAGGAGGAGGGACTCGAGGACGCGGGAGGGGTAGCGGAAGAGGAAGGCGAAGAGGCAGGGGAGGTGCGGGCGGGAGCAGGTGCAGGGGAGGCGGAGGCGAAAGAGCGCGAGGAGGGCGGAGGCCGCGGACGCGGCGGCCGCGGCGCAGAGGAAGGCGTAGACGATGGCGAGGTCGAGGAAGGCGCCGGCCAGCGCCCGCGCCGTCCAGCGCGCGTGCACGCCCGCGACGCCAGGGCAGGGCGCCATCAGCGCATAACGATCGCCCGCCGAATCTGAGAGGATTCCCCCGCCGATTCCTCCACCGGATTCCGGGTGGTTGTTGCTGTTCGGTGGGGAAAGGTGGAGGAGTCCTGCCGTGCCGGGATTTGGCTCCCTTGGCCTCGTCGTTTCCAAGGCGGCTGCGCTGCGCGGGCGGTTGCCGGGCGGGCGGCGGGGAAACGGTGGGGGCAGTCGGTGGAATCGCCCGCGCGGGGTCCACGTCGTGCACCTCGTGCGGCAGGGCTATTTGTTTGGTATCCCGGCGGCCCGGCGCTTCGCTTCGCTTGGCGTCGTTGTTCGGTTGGGCGTTGTCCGGCAGGCCAATTCTGTCAAGCTATACGCGAGCCGCTTCATTTGGCAAAACCAGGCAGGCAGGGCAAGGTTACTGACCTGTACCAAACGTCCAAACTCCAAACCACGGGCCACGGTGTTTACTTGTTTAGAATTAGATAGACTTCGGGGATGGGAAATGATCGCGTAGAACAGTCCACCGCGACGTCAGTAATGCTAACTGGCAAACATTTGTTGGGAAGGAACTCCGAGCGAACACTCTCATAGCCGTTTGATCGCGATCAAACAATGACTTTTTCTTTTTCGAAAAATTGCCTTCTATAAGGAACCCATGCTAGTCTGAACATTATCACCCATTATAAGTAAAATTGTAATTAAAATCGTTCGCAAATGTCATCCTCCACAATGAACGTTTAGCGGCTAAGAGGGTCCCAGTTTTCTTATTTGAGAAGCACAGAAGAACATATATAGTAACACATCGCCTACACAGGGTTGCTCGTCGGTCTTGGAAGGTCATCGGAGGTGGTAGGGTTCGTTTTCCCTCTGTTAGGGCTAGGCCTTCTGATGCAAGAGTCTGACGGCGAATCAGGATTAATCGGGGGGGGGGGGGGGGGGATCTGGCCAAGTGAAGAAAAATGTGGAAGATTTGGTGAGTCGCCTGGATCTTCATGAGGATGGAAAGCAAAAGTTCATTTGGGCGAATGAGTTTGAGGACGGGGAGATAGAAGCAAAGTGGTTGCCGATTGCGAATGTTCGTATAAATAAGGGGTTTAGCCCAACAACCTTGTACTCTGATATGAGGTTTGCATGGAATCTGGCCAAGGAGGTCCATTGGTGCAATAATGAAGACAATCTTTTCACGGTTCAATTCGGGTGCTTGGGAGATTGAAATACTTCTATGAATATGCGACCCTAGTTATTTCATAATCAAGATTTACTCATCGTGGAATATGGTGGGTTCACGAATCTGAGGTATGTGGTATTGCATAAGATTACAGTCTGGGCTAGAGTGCTTAGGTTGCCGGATAACTTTGTGATCACAGCGGCTATCAAAGCAATTTGTCGTAAGATGAGTAAGGTGTTGGAGGTCCAATCTACCTTAGCACGGATTTTGCTGGGAAGTTTGTTTGAGTTAGAGTGGTGCTAGACGTGACCAAGAAGCTCATCAAGTTTGTGTCCGTAACAAATAATGATGTGACTGAATTCTATCAAGTGCAATATAAAAAAAACCCACTTTGGGTATTGTGGTATGGTAGTCCACTAGTACTAGGAATGCGACACCGTCGAGCATGATGTGTCAAAACTCGAGTGCGGTGATTTCATGTTAGCTGGGTAGAGGTCGTGGTACTAGTCAATGTTTTGCTTGTGGACGAGGTGATCTGGATGGCCATGGTAGCGACCCTCCTTTTGGTAATGGTCGAGGGAGAGGAGACATTCCTTTCGATTATGGTCGTGGATATATGACGGTTGGTGCCATAATGCCTTATTCAATCGGGATGGAGCAGCCGATATGGATGATACGTGTCTCCAGCGTATCTATAATTTTTTATTGTTTCGTGCTATTATGTTATCCATATTGGATGTTTTATATGCATTATTATGTTATTTTATATCAATTTTCGAGATTAACCTATTAACCTAGTGCCTAGTGTCAGTTGTTGTTTTTTCCTTGTTTTATCTTCTACAAAAAAATCAATACCAGACGGAGTCCAAACAGAACGAAACATTTTGATGTTTTTTCTTGGACAAGAAGATACCCACGAAGCTTTAGGAGGAGGCCAGAAGGCCCACGATTGAGCCACAAAGCTCACCAGGCGCGCCCTAGGGGCGCCCTATGAGCTTGTGGGGCCCCCGTGGCTCTTCTAACCCTAATCTTCGCTCTATAAATAACCAAACATTCCCCGAAGACCAGAGGGCAGACCAAAAAAATACTTTTTCGCTGCCGCAAGTTTCTGTCCTCGTGAGATCCCATCTTGGGGCTTTTTCCGGTACTCTGTCGGAGGGGGGTTCGATCACGGAGGACCTCTACACCAACCTTGCTGCCCTGCCGATGATGTGTGAGTAGTTTACCCCAGACCTACGGGTCCATAGCTAGTAGCTTGATGGCTTCTTCTCTCTCTTTGATCTTCAATGCAATGTTCTCCTTGATGTTTTTGGGGATCTATTCGATGTAATTCTTCTTTTGCGGTGTGTTTGTTGAGATCCAATGAATTGTAAGTTTATGGTAAGATTATCTATGAATATTATTTGAGTCTTTTTTGAACTCTTTTATGCATGATTAAGATAGCTTTGTATTTCTCTCCGACCTATTGATTTGGTTTGGCCAACTAGATTGATTTTTCGTGCAATGGGAGAGGTGCTTTGCGATTGGTTCAATCGTGCGGGTGTCCTCGCCCAGTGACAGAAGGGGTAGCGAGACACGTATTTGTATTGTTGCCATTAAGGATAAAAAGATGGGGGTTTTACCATGTTGACTGGATCCATTCCTCTACATCATGTCATCTTACTTAAGGCGTTACTCCGTTCTTCTTAACTTAATACTCTAGATGCATGTTGGATAGCGGTTGATGTGTGGAGTAATAGTATTAGATGCAGGAGTCAGTCTACTTGTCACGAACGTGATGCCTATATTCATGATCGTTGCCTTAGATATCGTCATGATTATTCGCTTTTCTATCGATTGCTCAACAGTAATTTGTTCACCCACTCTATGCTTTCTTTCAAGGGAGAAGTGTCGGTGTCAAAACCGGCGGATCTCGGGTAGGGGGTCCCGAACTGTGCGTCTAGGCCGGATGGTAACAGGAGGCAAGGGACACGAAGTTTTACCCAGGTTTGGGCCCTCTTGATGGAGGTAAAACCCTACGTCCTGCTTGATTAATATTGAAGATATGGGTGTTACAGGAGTAGATCTACCATGAGATCAGAGAGGCTAAACCCTAGAAGCTAGCCTACGGTATGATTGTATGTTGTGATTGTTGTCCTACAGACTAAAACCCTTCGGTTTATATAGACACCGGAGAGGGTTAGGGTTACACAAGGTCGGTTACAAAGGAGGAGATATCCATATACGCATTGCCTAGCTTGCCTTCCACGCCAAGTAGAGTCCCATCCAGACACGAGACGAAGTCTTCAATATTGTATCTTCATAGTCTAACAGTCCGGCCAATGGAGATAGTCCGGCTGTCCGGAGACCCCCTAATCCAGGACTCCCTCGGTAGCCCCTGAACCAGGCTTCAATGATGATGAGTCCGGCGCGCAGTTGTCTTCGGCATTGCAAGGCGGGTTCCTTCTCCGAATACATCACAGAAGAATTTGAATACGAGGATAGTGTCCGACCCTGCAAAATAAGTTCCACATTTCACCGTAGAGAATAATGCTTTCGCAGATGTAAGCCGCTAGCTTGTTTTGGCAACATGACGTTACGTCATGGCTCGGTGATTATTCGAACCGTTTCTTTTAACCAGCTCCACACATAACGCGAGGCAGTTTTTCGACATGTCTTGTCAAAGCAGAGATCGTGTCCCCTTATTACGGGATTCTCATCAATACGGGCGTGGGTAACCCAACCGCGCCATCAATTGCGGCGCTTGGGGGATAAGCGAGTTTTACTAGGCAAGTGGGGACGTTTAATTTTGTCCGCCCATATAAAGGGATAAGGATTCACCTTTCTATCCACGCCTTCCTCCTCTGCTCATTTGCTCCCGCATACTCGAGCTCTAGCGCCCAAGTCCTCACTTCCATCTCAAACTTCTCCAACAATGTCCGGAGCGGGAGGCAAGTGGATGGTCTCCTCCGTCACGGAGGGAGACATCAAGAAACTAAGGAGAGCCGGATACCTGCACGACGATATCGCACACCAGCTCCCAGATGAGGGACAACTCATCCCCACCCCAGAGCCCCATGAAAGGGTGGTATTCCTCACCCATTTCCTCCGCGGACTGGGATTCCCTCTCCATCCCTTTGTCCGGGGGCTCATATTTTATTACGGCCTGGATTTCCACGATCTGGCCCCGAACTTCATCCTCAACATCTCAGCGTTCATCGTTGTGTGCGAGGCCTTCCTCCGCATCAAGCCCCACTTCGGCTTATGGCTGAAGACCTTCAATATCAAGCCGAAGGTAGTGAGCGGCCGCCAGGCGGAGTGTGGGAGCGCCATGGTGGGCAAGATGCCCAACATCACATGGCTCGAGGGCACCTTCGTGGACACCATAAAGGGGTGGCAATCGGGGTGGTTCTATATCACCGAGCCGCGCGACCCCTCATGGGCAGCGGCCCCCGAGTTCCGATCTGGCATCCCCATGCGGCTCACCTCCTGGAAAGAGAAGGGCCTGTCCTGGGGTAATTCAAAAGAGCTGATCGGACTCCAGTCATGTATTCAGAACATGGTGGATAAGAAGCTCAAGCTTGTCAACATAGTCCAGGTTATGCTCGTTCGCCGGATACTCCTGTGCCAACAACCGGAGTTTACCTTGTGGGAGTTCAATCCGGCGTAGCACCGAACTCTGAACAGGCTCTTCGACACGACTCATGAAGATGCCTGGAGGGTGCTGTTCAAGGGCGCCGCGGTCCCTCCCCCCATTACTGAGGATCACGGATTCAGCGCGAAGCGCCACGCCAGAGATATTTGTTATATATATATATATATATATATATATATATATATATATATATATATATATATATATATATATATATATATATATATATATATTGGCTCTATGCGGGATCTAAACTCCCGTAATTTTGATAGGACTGGCAGAAGATGGCCAGACAGATCGACTATCCGGCTCCCTTGCCCGAAGGCCCCGCAGACGCTCTTCTGACGAAGATGCTGACTCCGGCCCCTTATAAGGTGCCGGAGAAGACCAAGAAGGGCAAGGGAGCTCGAAAGAGTTCCCGACACCAGGCGTCGTCGGACTCACCGTCCGATGACTCTACGGCGCACTCTTCCCCCGAAGACGGAAGAGGAATAAGAGGCTCCCCCACCGACTGGGGGAGACAAGAAAAGGAAGGCCGCCACAACTAGGGAGGCCGAAGGGTCCAAGAAGGGAAGGACGCTCCTTCCGGATAGCTCCACTGCCGCTGACGACAGTGAAGACGAGTGGTTGCCCAGGGGCAAGCCCCAGGGGAGATCATAAGTGTTCGGATACCAAAGTAACCCATAGGATTCCTTTGTCGCATTGCTTTCCCTAACGCCGAACTCAATTGTACAGGCCGCCCCGAGCCAATATCGAGGTATCCTCGGATGGCTCCCTGGGCTCGTCGGACATGGATAGCGATCCAGTCCCGACCGCCACCTCCCCTCATCCGGCTGACGATGCCGAGGTGCTGTCTCAAGAGGCACTGGATCGAGGGGGGACAGTCCCGGAGGCGCCTCAAGGCGACCTTCCGGACTCCGGGAGCCGAGGGGACGGGGTCCTCGAGAGCTCCGAGTTCGGCCCTCAACCGAACACCGCGTCGGACCCTCCAACGGATCCGAGCTCGGGTAGACGGTCCCCTTCTAAGAAGGGTGAGACGCCTGTGCCGGTGACCTCTGTCCACCCAGAGGCGCCGGACACTATGTTGGAAGCGCTTCGCAGCGCTTCCATCAAGGAGCAGCACCGCACTATCATGAGTGCGGTGATCCAGAAGGTTCAGTCCGCCAAGAGCGGATTGACTGAAGCCTGTACTAGCCTTCTAACAGGCTTCGAGGTAAGTGTTTTAAAATGTAGTAGAAGTGTTACCGCATAGATAGTAGCCCCTGATGCTTTGTCCGGTGTTCACAAAGAAAAGCCGAACAAAGGATCAAATAATATCGCAGGAGTCTAATATAAGTATGTCAATATGCATGTGCAGGCTTCGCTGTTGGCGTCCGCCGCACTAACTGCGGAGGTCGCCATACTAAAGGAGGCCCTCGAGGGGTCCTAGAAGGAGCTCGGCCTTGCTAAGAGGCAGCTCGAGGAGAACAAGGGTAAGTGATACCCCGTCTGTAGATGAGAAAAAGGACGCGATTGCTAAATGACAGGATCATTGTATGTTTGCCAGGGGCCACGACCGAGGTGGCGACCCTGAAGCAAGCGCTGTCCTAGGCCGAAGAAAAGGCGGCCCAGGAGCGCACCGAGCGAGAGAGGCACGAGGCTCGGGTGGGCGAGGTGCAGCAAGAGCTCCAAGCTCTCGTGACGAAGCACGAGGCGTTGGAGCTTGACTTGAAGACGAGAGAGTCTCGGCTTGCCGCGGCCCGTGAGAGCGCGAAGAGTGCCAAGGCCGAGGCCCAGAAGGCCCTTCAGGAGATCGACGCGATGAAGAAGATAGCGGCGGGTAAGGCTTTCTATATGCAAAGCAAGCATGCAACGGTGAAATACCGATTACTTACCCGAATCCGGAGCTCTTCAGGAGCATTCGCAGATTTGCCCCGCAGTGTGTCCGATGCCGCACTATTCTACCAGGCCGAGGACGGAAGCTCGATGGAGAAGCTGTTCTGGTCTCAGTATGCTGAGGTCGAACATCCGGTGCCAATGAGCGACCAGCTGAAGCAGATGGCCGAGCTACATAAGGCGACCGATCAGGCCATGAAGGGCTTCATAGTCCGGTTGTGGCCTGGCGACGCCCTTCCGAACAGCTTCTTTGTCCTGGTGAGGCGGCTTGTGGATGCCTGCCCACGGCTGGAGGTCATCAAGCGATCTGTCTGCATTGAAGATGCACGCCGGGCCTTCGCCCGTGTGAAAACGCAGTGGGTCAAGCTAGACGCCGTGAAGCTTATCAAGGAGGGGCCGCCGGAGGGCAAGGAGCACCGCCACCCCGAGATGTACTACGAGGGTGTTCTGTCGGGCGCCCGTCTTATCGCGGATGAGTGTTCACAAAATGTAATCTTTGAATGAGACTTGCTCGTTTTTTATCCTATGTAATGAAAACTTGTTTCATATGCGCTATGCAACGCTTGTGTGAATTTAAAATATTACTTTCTGTTTGGTTTTTTATCCAATCTGAGAGATGGCTAGTCCTCGGCTTCTGCCCCCATGCCACGAGTACCGGGGTGTTCGGGATAAACCTGAGCACTCTTGTTCCCATGTTTGGGTCCTTCGAGGGAGGTGCTCAGCACAACGAACAAGGCAACCGGACTAATAATGCTTTATCACTCTCACTTAGCCATAGAATTCTATAATTTTACATTTTGGCGAAGCCCCTGGTATTCGGAAGGCCGAATTCGGGGCGCGATACACGCCTGTAAGCCGGACGGAGTCGGCCCCTCACCCTAAGCGGCATATGTCTTTAGGGACTCGAAAAACCTCGCCGAACAGCGACCAGTCTCTCGCCTTATCATGACAGTCAGTTTTAGCTTTCTCTACTGAGGTGCTCGGCCTGGCAGAACTGGGGCACAATCGCAGTAGTTCTCCTAGCGCTACCTTAGCCGATAGAGCGGAACATAAGGTACCAAAATATAGGAGCTGGGCAAACCCAACATTTGACCAAAGACATGATTCAGAGCTGATGCATATAATGCTATAAGTTCGGGGTGCCGCACTTGTGAAAGTGTTCGGACTTTTCACACCATATTGTGGGTACGTAAGCCCCTGGTGCATTGGTCGTACCAGAGTGTACGGTTGCTAGGCGTCATTAATGAACACATAGATATGTATACATATAACAAAAATGCGATAAGAATCAGAATGTCATGCATTGTATATTAAAAAATTGCATTAAAGCTGAGTGATACAGATAGTGTAATGAGCAAAAGAGTAGGACTATGTCCCTTCCAAGGGCGAGCTGAGGAATTATATGAAATTGTTAATCCACCTGGGAATTCCGTAGTTGTCGGCCTCCTTGGTTGCTATATCATGTGTTCGGCAATAGAGCTGCCGGACAGTGTTTCCAGAGATTGAAGTCCTGAAAGAAAAAGAAAAATAACCAAAAGGGAAGCCCCTGGTGCGGTTTAGGCCGCGTTTTGGGACGTGCCGTAGTTGTGCCTCCCCCTCCCCATCTGTGCCCATGGTATTTTTAATGCATAATGATGTACGCGTGGCACGAACAACGTTGTTGGGCTGGGATTGGGGTGACCGTCGTATTGCTACGCGAGCTCAGATCGCGCCAGGCGTTCTATTTGCCGATTGCCCCGAGCGCGATTGAAGGTGCCCGGGCTTTGAAACGCCGAACTGGTAGATTGCCTTGAGAGGCTACTTTGTGCTTCTGCTGCGAGGGCCGCAGTGTGCTCCTCTGTTCGGAGAGAGCGCTCTGTGTTTCCATTAACTGTAATAACTCCACGAGGTCCTGGCATCTTGAGCTTGAGATACGCATAATGTGGTACCGCATTGAATCTAGCGAATGCGGTTCGTCCGAGCAGCGCATGATAACCACTGCGGAACGGGACTATATCGAAGATTAACTCTTCGCTTCGGAAGTTATCCGGGGATCCGAAGACCACTTCCAGTGTAATTGAGCCTGTGCAGTGGGCCTCTACGCCTGGAATGACGCCTTTAAAGGTCGTCTTTGTGGGTTTGATCCTTGAGGGGTCTATACCCATTTTGTGCACTATGTCCTGATAAAGCAGGTTCAGGCTGCTGCCGCCGTCCATGAGGACTCGAGTGAGGTGAAATCCGTCGATAATTGGGTCTAGGACCAGTGTGGCGAATCCGCCGTGACGGATACTAGTGGGGTGGTCCCTGTGATCGAAGGTGATCAGAAAGGAGGACCAAGGGTTGAACTTCGGGGCGACTGGCTCCACCGCATATACGTCCCTGAGCGCACGCTTCCGCTCCCTCTTGGGGATGTGGGTTGCATATATCATGTTCACCATCCGCACTTGCGGGGGAAACCTCTTCTGTCCTCTGGTGTGTGGTTGCTGGGGCTCTTCCTCGTCATCGCTATGCGGCCCCTTGTCCTTGTTTTCGGCGATTAACTTGCCGGCCTGCTTGAACACCCAACAATCCCTGTTGGTGTGATTCGCCGGCTTGTCTGGGGTGCCGTGTATTTGACACAAGCGATCGAGTATACAGTCCAAGTTGGACGGACCCGGCATACTTTGTTTGAATGGCTTATTCTGCTGACTGGGTTTAGAGCCTTTGAATTCGGCATTGACTACCGTATCCTCAGTACTTTCGCCGTTAATGCGGCGCTCATGCTTGTTGCGATGTGACCTGCTGTTGCCGTCCTTGGTATCTGAGGTACCATGGTTCTTTGATATGTTGTTACTGCGAGCCAACCAGCTGTCTTCTCCCGCACAAAAGCAGGTCATGAGCGTCATGAGGGCTGCCATAGATTTCGGCTTTTCCTGACCAAGGTGCCGGGCTAGCCACTCGTCTCGGATGTTGTGCTTGAAAGCCGCTAAGGCCTCTGCATCCGAACAATTGATGATTTGATTTTTCTTTGTAAGGAATCGAGTCCAGAATTGCCTGGCCGACTCTTTTGGCTGCTGAATTATGTGGCTCAAGTCATCGGCATCTGGTGGTCGCACATAAGTGCCCTGAAAGTTGTCGAGGAATGCGGCTTCCAGATCTTCCCAACAGCTAATGGAGTCCGCTGGCAAGCTATTAAGCCAGTGTCGCGCTGGTCCTTTGAGTTTTAGGAGGTATTTGATGGCATGTAAGTCATCACCGCGGGCCATGTGGATGTGGAGGAGGAAGTCCTCAATCCATACTATGGGATCTGTTGTGCCGTCGTATGATTCAATGTTTACATGTTTGAAACCTTCTGGGAATTGATGTTCCATTACTTCGTCTGTGAAGCATAAGGGGTGTGCGGCGCCTCTATATTGGGCTATATTGCGACGCAGCTCGTATGGGTCCTGCCCGCTGTGTTCGGCCCGGCCAGACTTGCTTTTACTGTATCCGGCGTGACGTTTCCCGTCTCGTAGAGTGGTGCGCCCTCGTGATCCGTAGATCGATCTTGAGTGCTTTGCTTTGTCCTCCAATATGTCTCGCAGGTCTGGCGTATCTCCCCATGCCTTTTTATTTGGATGGCGTTGGGGTGGAGGCTGAGCTTTCGGCAGGAATGCCTCTCTATCGCGGCCATGAGGTGGCCGGTCAGCCGTATCATACGCTTTTTCCTCCAGTCGGGGTAGTAACCTGCGCCTTGGGTAACTCTTGGAGGGACGCTTGAGTTTATATTCCGCGGCTGCGAGGACTTCAGTCCATTTGCCAGCTAGCAGGTCTTGATCAGCTTGAAGCTGCTGCTGCTTTTTCTTCAGGCTATTTACCGTGGCCATAAGCCTGCGCTTGAAGCGCTCTTGTTCGATGGGATCCTCTGGTACGGCGAATTCATCATCGCCGAGGCTTGCCTCGTCTTCGGAGGGGGGCATGTAATCGTCAACCTCCTCCTCTCCGCCAGCCGCTCTCTCAGGAGAGCTGGCACCTTCATCCTCCTGATCTAACTCTTGCTGGAGGGGGTTTTCATTGTCTTTGGCGCTATCCAGAGTGTTATTATCTCCTGCGCCGGTATCACCACTTTTGCTTTGGCGGGACTTAGAGCGGCGCCGCTGACATCGGCGCTTGGGTTGCTTCTTGGAGGGGTCATCCTCCGCTATCTCGTCGCCGTTGCCTTCATTGGGTGTATCCACCATGTATATGTCATATGACGAGGTGGCTTTCCAGTGCCCTATAGGTGCTGGTTCATGTTCGTCTCCTACATCGTCGTCCATACCATCGATGTCTTCAGAGTCGAAGTCGAGCATGTCGGTTAAATCATCGACAGTGGCTACAAAGTGGGAGGTGGGTGGGCGTCGAATTTCTTCGTCGTCCGCATCCCAGTCCTATTGGCCATAATCCGGCCAGGGCTCTCCTGACAAAGAGAGAGACCTTAGTGAATTCAGAATGTCGCCGAAGGGCGAGTGCTGAAAGATATCCGCGGCGGTGAATTCCATGATTGGCGCCAACTCGGATTCGATTGGCAGGGGCGCGGATGGTTCGGGGTCCGGAAGAGAGTTCGGCACCTTGGAGTCACGGGCTGCGTAGAGGATTATGCTGGTGTTTGGCTCGATCACCGTCGAGACTGCAGCCCCTGAGGCGGTGTCTAGCCACCCGTCCTCGATTGGCGCAGTTGGCTCCGAGCTAAGGGTCGGAGCTGGTGTGGGCGCGACCTCATGTTAGCTGGGTAGAGGTCATGGTACTAGTCAATGTTTTGCTTGTGGACGAGGTGATCTGGATGGCCATGGTAGCGACCCTCCTTTTGGTAATGGTCGAGGGAGAGGAGACATTCCTTTCGATTATGGTCGTGGATATATGACAGCTGGTGCCATAATGCCTTATTCAATCGGGATGGAGCAGCCGATATGGATGATACGTGTCTCCAGCGTATCTATAATTTTTTATTGTTCCATGCTATTATGTTATCCATATTGGATGTTTTATATGCATTATTATGCTATTTTATATCAATTTTCGAGATTAACCTATTAACCTAGTGCCTAGTGTCAGTTGTTATTTGTTTCCTTGTTTTATCTTCTACAAAAAAATCAATACCAGACGGAGTCCAAATAGAACAAAACATTTTGATGTTTTTTCTTGGACAAGAAGACACCCATGAAGCTTTGGGAGGAGGCCAGAAGGCCCACGATTGAGCCACAAAGCTCACCAGGCGCGCCCTAGGGGGCGCCCTATGAGCTTGTGGGGCCCCCGTGGCTCTTCTAACCCTAATCTTCGCTCTATAAATAACCAAATATTCCCCAAAGACCAGAGAGCAGACCAAAAAATACTTTTTCGCTGCCGCAAGTTTCTGTCCTCGTGAGATCCCATCTTGGGGCTTTTTCCGGTACTCTGTCGGAGGGGGATTCGATCACGGAGGACCTCTACACCAACCTTGTTGCCCTGCCGATGATGTGTGAGTAGTTTACCACAGACCTACGGGTCCATAGCTAGTAGCTTGATGGCTTCTTCTCTCTCTTTGATCTTCAATACAATGTTCTCCTTGATGTTCTTGGGGATCTATTCGATGTAATTCTTCTTTTGCGGTGTGTTTGTTGAGATCCAATGAATTGTGAGTTTATGATAAGATTATCTATGAATATTATTTGAGTCTTTTCTGAACTCTTTTATGCATGATTAAGATAGCTTTGTATTTCTCTCCGACCTATTGATTTGGTTTGGCCAACTAGATTGATTTTTCGTGCAATGGGAGAGGTGCTTTGCGATTGGTTCAATCTTGCGGGTGTCCTCGCCCAGTGACAGAAGGGGTAGCGAGACACGTATTTGTATTGTTTCCATTAAGGATAAAAAGATGGGGTTTTTACCATGTTGACTGGATCCATTCCTCTACATCATGTCATCTTGCTTAAGGCGTTACTCCGTTCTTCTTAACTTAATACCCTAGATGCATGTTGGATAGCGGTCGATGTGTGGAGTAATAGTATTAGATGCAGGAGTCAGTCTACTTGTCACGAACGTGATGCCTATATTCATGATCGTTGCCTTAGATATCGTCATGATTATTCGCTTTTCTATCGATTGCTCAATAGTAATTTGTTCACCCACTCTATGCTTTCTTTCAAGGGAGAAGTGTCGGTGTCAAAACCGGCGGATCTCGGGTAGGGGGTCCCGAACTGTGCGTCTAGGCCGGATGGTAACAGGAGGCAAGGGACACGAAGTTTTACCCAAGTTCGGGCCCTCTTGATGGAGGTAAAACCCTACGTCCTGCTTGATTAATATTGAAGATATGGGTGTTACAAGAGTAGATCTACCACGAGATCAGAGAGGCTAAACCCTAGAAGCTAGCCTACGGTATGATTGTATGTTGTGATTGTTGTCCTACGGACTAAAACCCTTCGGTTTATATAGACACTGGAGAGGGTTAGGGTTACACAAGGTCGGTTACAAAGGAGGATATATCCAAATACGCATTGCCTAGCTTGCCTTCCACGCCAAGTAGAGTCCCATCCGGACACGAGACAAAGTCTTGAATCTTGTATCTTCATAGTCTAACAGTCCGGCCAATGGAGATAGTCCGGCTGTCCGGAGACCCCCTAATCCAGGACTCCGTCAAGAAGCCTCTAGTGAAAACTATGCCCCCCGGGTCTACTTTTACCATATTATTTTCAGATCTATAAAACCAAAAATACCCAAAAATACCTTGCCGCAATTTATTTACCTTTACTTTACTTTGCACTTTTATTTAGCTTTTATACCTATCACTATTAGATCTCATCCTTGCAAATAACCGTGAAGGGATTGACAACCCCTTTGTCGCGTTGGGTGCAAGTATTTGTTTGTTTGTGCAGGTGCTATCATTAGAGACTTGTGTGTTTCTCCTACTGGATTGATACCTTGGTTCTTAACTGAGGGAAATACTTATCTCTACTTTGCGGCATCACCCTTTCGTCTTCAAGGAAAAAACCAACGCAAGCTTAAGAAGTAGCAGGAAGAATTTCTGGCGCCATTGCCGGGGAGGTTCTACATCAAGCCTACCAAGTACTTATCACAAACTCTCATCTCTTGCATTTACATTATTCGCCATTTGCTTCTCATTTTCCTCTCCCCACCTTCTAAAAAGTTTTCAGAAAAAACTCAAAAATATTTTCCTTTTTATTTGCCCTTTTCCGTTTGTCTTTTTGTTTGCGTCTTGTTTAATTGTGTGCTAGATTGCTTGCTTTGTCACGATGTCTCAAGAAAATATTAAGTTGTGTGACTTTTCCAACACTAATAATAATGATTTTATTAGTACTCCAATTGCTCCCGCCACTAGTGTGGAGTCTTGTGAATTAATGTTGCTTTGTTGAATATTGTTATGAAAGAACAATTTTCTGGTAGTCCTAATGAAGATGTTGCATCCCATCTAAATACTTTCGTTGAATTGTGTGATATGCAAAAGACAAAAAATGTGGATAATGATATTATTAAATTGAAGCTATTTTCATTCTCACTATGAGATCGTGCTAAAACTTGGTTTTCTTCCTTGCCTAAAAATAGTATTGATTAATGGAATGAAAATAGTATTGATTAATGGAATAAGTGCAAGGGTCGCCCAATCACTCTTACGAGGGAGCAATCATGTGGTTTGTTAGAGGAGGAGATCAATGTTTGTAGCAACATGGCCGATGCGATGAAGGGGGTGGCATCCGGCATCAAGGAGAGCAAGCATGTAAATGTCATGGACCAGGGTGGCTTCAGCCAGGAGACTTTGACGGTGGCTCTTAGCCTCCTGCTGGATACATGGTACATGGTGTTAGGTTCGTTGGGATGGATGTGTATCATAGGGTCATTTGGTTGGACAAGCACTAATTTTAGTGTTAAGGTCCGATGGTGGTGACGGTGTGCATGGTGATCGATGATTGATGATTTACATTTTGTTGCAACTGAGACTTTAAAATACTTCCTAGCCTATACATTTTGATAAGATGGTATATACTAACCCCTTCAACTGATGTTGAATTTGTAGTGGTGTGATTACACCCTCTTTTGAATGTGGTGATAGGATGACACCATAATAGCTAGAACAAACTTGTGTTGCCTTTTGGGTATATGCCCATGCATGCCTATGTTGCTTTTGTTTCCTATGTGTGTGTTACTTTGCCTACTTACTGCTTTTCTATCTTGATAGGTGAAGTGGTATGTGGTTTATTTAGAGGGTTACATGAGTCTACGATCACGATATACATGCCAATGGTTTAGGTAGGCAGGAGACATAGGATGATTACTCTAAGTTTGTGCTCAATGAGAAGAGGCATCTTGAAATGGCAAGGGTGCATATCAAATTGGATTGTGTGGGGTGAAAACCTTGATCACAATCATCCAATTCGTCGTCATCGTGGTATTGCTTTCATTTTATGATCGTATGTAATGTACAATGAGCACTGGGTTAGGGCGGTGATAGCCACAACACAGATGTACAAGACTTTTTTTCTTCAAAAAATAGGATTACCCCGCCCCTGCATCGAGCGATGCACACAACAACCTTTATTAATAGAGTCTAACAAAATAGATACATGGATCAACCCAAAGCCACCTCCATGGCGACCTTAATCGCTACACCTACAAGTCTCCGGAGTGCCCTGGCGCATCCACTCACACCATCTAATACAGTGGCCACCCCAGGCTGCCACGAGCCGAGATCATCAACCGATGTAGCAGACCCTCAGCACACACCGCATGCGCACACTGAAGCATCCTCCACCGCCATTGACGGTGTCCTGGACTAGGGGATACTCACCACGTCGTCTCCCGATCTATTAGATTGGGCCGAGGACCCCCATGGCCGTATACTCATGGAAGATTCCACAAGACTTGGTGATCAAGACAAGGACTCCTCCCCACCGGCGTATTCGGCTAGGACTCTTGTTATCCTAGGCCTCTGGTGCATTATATAAACCGAGGCCAGGCTAGTCGATAGATAATATACAACAATCATACCATAGGCTAGCTTCTAGGGTTTTAGCCTCTACGATCTCGTGGTAGATCAACTCTTGTAATACTCATATCATCAATATCAATCAAGCAGGACGTAGGGTATTACCTCCATCAAGAGGGCCCAAACCTGGGTAAACATCGTGTCCCCTGCCTCCTGTTACCATCGATCCTAGATGCACAGCTCAGGACCCCCTACCTGAGATCCGCCAGTTTTGACACCGGCATTGGTGCTTTCATTGAGAGTTCCGCTGTGTGATCGGCAAAAGGATCAATGGCTCGCCCGCAGGTCAACTGCGATGCCGGCATCTTCGTCGCCGGCTCGACTGGTCACCTTGGCTCGACCGAGGACCGTGTTCCATCTCCGATCATCATGTTCGGACGGGGGCCTTCTTCAACATCAACTCCGATCTCTACCATGATCATAGAGGAGTCATCCATGGAGCTCAAGGGCTCAACGTCACCATTGCCCTCGGGCGGCCGTGCTATTTTTATGGACAACGAAATTGTATTCGCCGTCACCACCTCCTTGAGGGTTGGTTTGACGATTGCTTCGGTGAAATAGTGTGGAATTATGTCTACAACAGCCATGAAAAATTTCGTCGAGTTCCGATGGAGGAATCTCCGACAATCTATGATATACCGGAGCCCTGTCAAAACTGGATGAGAATCTGGATGAGTTTAGGGCGTGGTCTCCAGAGCCCAGCTCGGATGTCCTTTGGAAGATCCAACCGTTCATCTACTGCGGAATTCCCATATCTACCACCCCTCCAAATTTCAGCTCGATTCGACGGTTCAAACTTCGGGAATTTTCCGATGAGTGGACCAATTTTCGGATCTATTTTCTGCGCGAATACGGATCCGACCCGAATTCATGTTTCTTTATGAACGTGATATTGGACAACCTTTTTAGAGGAATTCTCTTCTAGGGTATTGTGCGTTGTTTTTAAACACATACCCGTAAATTTTTAAGCCTCCCCTGAGGTCATCTTAATCATCATGCTGGTGTCAAAGCAGTCCGGCAATATTGCTCCAAGGCTGCCGACCTGCGCTAGACACGTCGTCACTTTGTTGAGCCGAGCTCAACTTCTTCGGATCATCATATCGGCAAGCCGAACAAGAGTCCAGCATCGCGAAGGATAAATCATCGCCAACATCGCTGCCCCACGGATTACACGGAGCGGGCATGCCGGCATTGCTGGCCGCACTATTGCTTCTTCAAGCTGGTGTCCATCACGCCGACCTACTTCGACTCATCGGCTGACATCGAGGCTTCGACATCTCGGCTGGACTGGGGGCTTCACCATCTCTTCATCAACCTACTACGGGGTGGCTAGCCGACCAGCTCCATCACGTTAGCTGGATCGAGGGCTTTGCTTCGGCGAGCCAACCTTTGCTAGCATCGCCATGCCATCATCGCCCATCAGGCAATGGGTGTGCGGATCGAGTCCCAATTTTCGGAATCACCTCTCTTCGGATTGCTACAACAAATAAACCAGGTGCTATTAATCCTAGTATTTTTTGCTTGTTGGGGTTTATTTTTCCCAAGAAATTATTACTCTGCTTTGTTCCATCATTTGTACACAGGTCTATCGAATGATGGCCGCACTTACGACAGTCGCGTGGTGGTTCGGTCAGTTTCCGTACATAGTCCAGTGAACGCAGCATCCGAAACTCGGACCGACCTGTGAATTCAGGCTTTGCCACACCTTTACCGCATCACGCCGACGCCCCCGCCTTGACTTCGGCGCCAGGCCATATTTCTTTTATTACTCACTTTGCATAAATTATTTATTATGCAACGATTTTTTTAATTATTATTATTACTATTATCTCCGGTTTGCACTATTTTTTGTGCACAGGAAAATGATCCGGGTTGGGCAGTATCGTCAACTCGGCGTACTGACATACCACGTCACCTCGGCTGGACGGGGGGCTTCATCAACACTTCATTGCCCCATGCTAGGGACTTCGGCATCACTCTACTGGCCCACATTGACCATGCTATGTCACCACTTCGGAGTGCCGAGCTCTTTGCTCCGCCACCTTGGGACCGGCTTGGGGGATGGAACCTTGTCCCACATCAAGCTCGGGCCGCGTCATCAATACCGAACACATTAACCAGCTAAGTTGCCTTCATGCTCAAAGTTTTAAATTTTTAACTTGTGTTCGGTTCGACCAAGCATTATACTTTTTTGGAAAAAAGTTGCTTGTAAAAAATTTCCTTGTCCAAACTTTGTTTGTGACACACAAATTCAAATACCCCATTTATTTGGGGGCTTCCTTTATGAAGCTTTTCCTCTTGCATATGATTATACTTGTACGGATTCGTTCCTTGTTCGTGTATTACGCCACAATATGCATCATATTGACTTAAGCGATTTGCAAGCTGGGTTGCCTGGCTCCTGTGCTTACCCCTACGTTCCCGATTGTTCGGCTAGGGAGTAAAGGGAGCACCTCTGCGATTGTCACGACCGGGTCCTCCGAGCTCTCACCTCAGACTGGGTGAAGCCGAAAGCTAGCGCTCTTATTGTTTTCAATCATGGTCGGCACACAACGGAACTCATGAGTACAAAAAATCTATTGCACAAGTCTCATAGTAATAATAAGCACCGAAGAAAGGTATCGGTCGGGGTACTGTTTTCTTTGAAGATGCTTCTTACACTTCGTCTGTAATATAGCATAAGTTCCCTGAGCGCGCTTTGTCTGTTACAGCCTTATGGCCCGGTTGCCTGGTTATCGGAAACACTGTCGATATTCTCGACAGGTGGAGTACATAACACTTTTTGGTCCTTGACCGAAGAGGGAGAAGTCGACGGTCGGTTAAGACGCGTTTAAAGTTCGGGTGAACAAAGATATGATATAAGTACTTTGGTACATACAATCATTATACATAAAATTCTTAACCAAGTCACTTGGGGGCTCTTAAAATTTATATATGAGCTGTAAATGTGTTTTCTTCTTGGTCGTTGTCAAAACACGACAGAAGCACAATCTTTTCTTTCTCTTCCAATTTTCGGATTGGCACCGAACACTTGATCTTGTTCGGACGTCATGTTTTTACTGATGTTTTTTGGTTTTCCAAGCTTTTTGGCACTTTTAAACTATTTGTGTGTTTTCAGCACAAGTCTCGCAGTGCAACGCCGGACACCTTTAGAGATTCGGCAAAAACATTCTCGGATATTGCTATATATACATCGGTTTCGAATTGTGTCTTCGGTCAATAGTTGGGTTGCCCGGCTCCTGCGCTTGCCTCCTACGTTCCGCTTTGTTCGGCTAGGTGTGCAAAGGGAGAACCACTTCAATTGTGCTTCCAGCTCACATGGTTAAGCACCTCAGTGGAGAAAGCCGAAAACTGACTATCACAATAAGCGTAAACTGGTCAGCGATCCGATGACTGTGTTAAATGACGGGCCATTCATAACAATGGCCGAAGTGTTTATGGCTTGACCCCGACTGTCGCCGAGCACTACCGGGGGCTATTAACTGGCCTCCCAAACTAAATCCTCGATATTTTGCTCTTACATTAGAGCTGAGGTGTCATGATCATGCTTAGCATGACAACACAAAGAAAGGAACCGATAGCGGGACTATTTTCTTTGGAAGACATTTCTTATGTTAAACAGTAATATAACATATCTCTCTACGTACCTTTGTTTATAAAACCGTATGGCGAGATTGCCTTGTTTGTCATAAATCTTTGCCCTCATAAAGGCTTTATAAAGTAGGACAAACACTCCTCGGCTACTAGCCGAGGAGGTGGAAGCCAATGGTCGGTCAACAAAGTTTTGTACAATGCGGATCCGAGCATTAATGATGTAAAGTACTTGGATACATAGAGTCATTACACATAATTTGTGATTTTACTATGGATATCGATCCTTAATTCGGCCACCCGTGCCTGCATTAAGGCTCGGGGGCTACTGGGCTTCGGGCTTATTATTTACAAATATTAAAGGGGCATATCGATCCCCTGATCTGGTGTTGCCACCTGACCAGTGTCTCGGGGGCTACTGCATTGCCTGTCCAATGCAGAAAATTTCATGTGCAATATAGTTTTCGAGAAGATTTTGATCCTCAGGTTGGTCGGCCGCACCCAACCTGAGTCTCGAGGACTGAGCACGCCGCTTTTTGTGTCCCGAAGTATTCTGCCGAGCTAGGACTTGATCCTCGGGCCGATTTTGCAAATCAACCTGAGTCTCAGCGGCTATTGGGATCAGCGGTCTTACGTCATCCTTCAGGTGCATCTCGGGTTTTAGACCGATACACACCTTGAGGGTTACTGGCTATATATCTCGGCAGAGAATAAATTTCACCAATAAAATTTTTGACAAAAAATCGGCCCACAGTCGGGGTGGTGCACCATCTCGGAAGCAGTCCGGCATAAAGCTCGGGCGCTAGTGGCTGTCTCCATAGAGGGCATTTCTGGCATTAAGCTTGGCTAAACTCCTTCAACTTTTTTGTACCAAGATGATCTATGACATCTTGGATATAGTCCGACGTTGGAGCTTGGACACAGTCCGGCGTTGGAGCTCGGATACATTTTGGCGTTGGAGCTCGGAAGCAGTCCGGCATTGGTGCTCGGCTGCAAAAGATACCTCGAATGCAGTCCGGCGTTGGAGCTCGGACGCAAGAGGACACTGCCTCCCGGGAACAACTTCAAAACCCGAGGTGTGGCATAAAAATAACAAGGCATTGATAAAGGCCGGAAACTTAAAGGGGCTCCTCGGATACCCGATGTATAAACCTGTCGAATGCATTTCGGCGGTCCTCAAGATCGAAGGTGAGAAGATTTGTTGAACCAGTTTTCAAGACCAACAACTGAAGATGAAGAATAGTTCAGAAGAATCAAGGAGCGTCCCTAACTTCAAGACCGGTTCACGGGGCTACTGACAGTGTCCTGGACTAGGGGGTACACACCACGTCGTCTCCCGATCTATTAGATTGGGCCGAGGACCCCCATGGCCGTATACTCATGGGCTAGTTCGAACAGCTGCCGCATACATGGAAGATTCCACAAGACTTGGTGATCAAGACAAGGACTCCTCCCCACCGGCGTATTCGGCTAGGACTCCTATTATCCTAGGCCTCTGGTGCATTATATAAACCGAGGCCAGGCTAGTCGATAGATAATATACAACAATCATATCATAGGCTAGCTTATAGGGTTTTAGCCTCTATGATCTCGTGGTAGATCAACTCTTGTAATACTCATATCATCAATATCAATCAAGCAGTACGTAGGGTATTACCTCCATCAAGAGGGCCCGAACCTGGGTAAACATCGTGTCCCCTGCCTCCTGTTACCATCGATCCTAGACGCACAGCTCGGGACCCCCTACCCGAGGTCCATCGGTTTTGACACCGACAGCCATCTTCCACCATCCCATATTCAAGAGAGATCAATGCATATGCCTTGCCAGGCTCAACTGCCATCGACGCCAGGCAATGCCACCATCCTGCACACGTCCATCAACACATGACCACTTCGGAGATCCCGTTGCCCCATGCCGCTGAGACCTGCCATTGTAGACGTGTCAAATGCCATGCTGCTCCACCGCTGTAGTCGTCTACTGGCCCTCTAGCCGACGAACCCCTCCAAGAATGATGCCCCCAATGGAGGAACGACACGTGACCGCCATCATCATCCGATCAACTGATCAAGGGTTTCCCTTGGAGGTAGCGGAAGGAGGTGGGAGCTTCACCTCGATGATGCCTTCAAGAAGAAAACGACGCCTGGGGCATCACTATCACTGGCTCCGGTCACCGGCTGAAGACAAAGTTTTCACCTAGATCTTGTCCCGCGAGAATCCATCCGACATCTTGTGCATCGGCCGAAGACAAGGAGTACAAGATTATTACATCGAACCGAACATGTGCATCTAAATGTCATGTAGCGCATGAGTCAAATAAAAAACACAAAACATGGAGAACCAAACGCTTGAAAAGTTGCTACCAGGCATTTTGCAAGCAACATACTATAAAATATGGCCCGGCTTATGAGTGAGGAACAAAACGATGTAGGTGACCAAACGATACTTCTAAACAATTCTAAATTCAAAAATATATCTGTTCCAGCTATGAATCCAAACATCTTTCTTAACCGATAAAATCCTACTCCCTTCGTAAGCTAATATAAAGGCATTTAGATACAGATGGAGTAATTCGGAGGGCTCAACTCAGTCACAGAAACCGGACTGGTTTAGAGTCCGTCCGTTCGTGACAGTTCGGTGCGTTTCTCATGACTTCTGTGGTGACTCCACAACGACCAGTGTCGGCAGCTCTTGTCGTCAATCTTCAGACTCAAATCCACCAAATCTCTGAGATTCAAACGTGTTGTGCTTGTCCGGCAAAGCATCAGCGAGATCCAAGCAAGTTCTTCACGCCCTTGACTATCTCTCTCCATCCCAAGCCAACTCCCTCCCATCCCAAGCCCTTGATTCAAGGCACCGCAGGAGCCACTCTAGGTTCTTGCGGCAGCGGCAGCGACGGAGGGGCGATTAGCGGTGTTTGGTGTGGTGACACAAGCCCAAAATCTCCAGCTAGACGGGGTTTCCATGGGCGACAGGAAGGCCCCTATTTTGGACGGGGTAGAGGAGAAACTGCAGAGTTTGAAGCTGTCGGATGCAGAAAAGAGAAGCATAAAGATTGGAAGGAAACACACTTGCTCATCGATGGTGGGCAAGCTCCAGGTTGTGGGTAAGCTCTTCTATGAAAGACTAACTAAAGCAGAATATTTAGGAAGAACATTAGACAGCATCTGGAGCCCTTTCACTGGAGTGGATTGTAAGGATTTGAATAGAAATCGATTCCTTTTCTCGTTCCATGAAGAAGATAGTAAAAGGAAGTCTCTAAATAACGGACCATGGTCGTTTAATAAGGAGTTACTAGTGATGGAAGATTTTATGCCAAGCAAAACAATTGATGAGTATGAATTTAAGACTATCCCCATATGGGTTAGAGCATATGGTATTCCTTTGGGAATGATGAACACAGAGGTAGGGAGTCTGGTGGGAGAACAAATTGGAGAGGTCTTGGATATAGACATGGATGATAATGGAAATGCAATGGGTGAATTCATGAGAATCAAACTATGGATGGATATAACAGTCCCAATAACGAGGTTCACCACTTTAGAAATCGAGGAGGATGATGAGGAACATGCTCAGACATATGAAGAAATGATGCGAGATGACGAGAAAGAGAAGAAGGAAAATAAAGAGGGAAAAGATAAGCTTATCACCCTTAAATACGAACATCTCCTAGATTTTTGTTATAATTGTGGCATCATAAGTCATAAGGAGAAGACGTGCCCAAACAAAACCAAGAGAAAGGGAGGGAGACAATTTGGTCCATGGTTGCATGCGACAATTTTCGGGGGAGGGGGGGTGCTCCATTGAAGAGAAAGTTAGGAGCTCAAATGACAGACGAGATTTCTGGTTAACAAACAGTACTGGCAATAGTGGCAGCAAGCAGGGAAGTGATAGCCCATCTTGGAGGAAAAATGCATCATTAGGTAGGGACGAGGATAGACCAAGAAAAGGTGAGGAGAATGAAATAGCACGTCCCTTGAAAACAGACAAGAAAACAAAATTGGGTCTGGTGAAGTAAGGAAGCTGACGTTTGAGGATAAAGCACATGTACCAGGGACAAAGTGTAAACAGGTAGAATCTGGCACTGAGTCTAAAAATATAACTACCGCAGAAACGCATCTGATGCTACAAGCTAAAGAGACTGCTAATAATAAATATTTGGTAGTGGATAATTTACATGAAGACAAGGGGGGCAACAGAAGGAAGATGAAGGCGCGAAGAAGGGAAGGAATGCAAAACAAGGAACCTTCAAATGCATTGTGAGAACAAACAACAAGCAGCAACAAGGACAAATATTTGAATCTGAACCAAAGAAAAGGAATGCTTTAGTGATGGAGGTGGACACAGAAGGAGAGCCTATGAAGAGAGCCAGAATGGAGATTGATGGTGAGGTCCTAGAAGGTGAAAATACAGAAAACAACAATTCTGATATTGTGAAAGCTGGGCTACAAGGACAGCCCGACGAATCAAAATGAAAATTACGGTTTGGAACTGTCGGGGTTTGGGGAATGGCCCGACAGTTCGGGGGCTTCTAGACCTCCAGAAGTGTGAGGATCCCGACATCCTCTTCTTATCTGAAACAAGGATGGATGAGAGAAGGATGATGTGGTTTAAGTACTTGTTAGGGATGACAAGCAGAGTGGTGAGGGATTGTGAAGGAATACGCGGAGGGCTTGCTATGCTATGGAAGAATCATGTAAAAGTTGATCTGCACAACTACTCAAGAAATCACATTGATGTGGTGGTAGTGGAGCAGAATGGCTTTAAATGGAGATTTACTGGCATATATGGCGAGCCAGCAACAAATAAAAAGGAGAAAACATGGAAGCTCTTGAGAATTCTTGATCAGCAGCTCACGCTCCCATGGCTTTATGCTGGTGATTTCAACGAGGTCATGTATAGTCATGAAAAGATGGGAGGGCCAACTCAGGCCCCTCGACATATGGAGGAATTTAGAATGGCACTCTCAGATTGTGGTCTAAGAGATCTGGGTTCTCTTGGAGACAAGTATACCCGGAGAAACCAGAGCCATGAAGCGAGCAGATATGTGCTAGCTCTTGAGCACTGCGTTGGTTTTCCCTTGAAGAGGAAAGGGTGATGCAGCAAAGTAGCGTAAGTATTTCCCTCAGTTTTTGAGAACCAAGGTATCAATCTAGTAGGAGGCCACGCGCGAGTCCCTCGCACCTACACAAACAAATAAAATCCTTGCAACCAACGCAATAAAGGGGTTGTTAATCCCTTCACGGTCACTTACGAAAGTGAGATCTGATAGATATGATAAGATAATTTTTTTGGTATTTTTATGATAAAGATGAAAAGTCAAGAAACAAAAATAAACGGAAAAGGAAATAGTTTGTTGATGGAAGATTAATATGATGGAAAATAGACCCGGGGGGCCATAGGTTTCAGTAGTGGCTTCTCTTGAGAGCATAAGTATTACGGTGGGTAAACAAATTACTGTTGAGAAATTGACAGAATTGAGCATAGTTATGAGAATATCTAGGTGTCGGTGTCAAAACCGGCGGATCTCGGGTAGGGGGTCCCGAACTGTGCATCTAGGCTGGATGGTAACAGGGGGCAAGGGACACGAAGTTTTACCTAGGTTCGGGCCCTCTCGATGGAGGTAAAACCCTACGTCCTGCTTGATTAATATTAATGATATGGGTAGTACAAGAGTAGATCTACCACGAGATCGAGGAGGCTAAACCCTAGAAGCTAGCCTATGGTAGTTGATGTGTATGTTGTCCTACGGACTAAAACCCTCCGGTTTATATAGACACCGGGTAGGGTTAGGGTTACATAGAGTCGGTTACAATGGTAGGAGATCTGAATATCCGTATCGCCAAGCTTGCCTTCCACGCCAAGGAAAGTCCCTTCCGGACACGGGACGAAGTCTTCAATCTTGTATCTTCATAGTCCAGGAGTCCGGTTGAAGGTATAGTCCGGCCATCTGGACACCCCCTAATCCAGGACTCCCTCAGTAGCCCCTGAACCAGGCTTCAATGACGACGAGTCCGGCGCGCAGATTGTCTTCGGCATTGCAAGGCGGGTTCCTCCTCCAAGTACTTCATAGAAGATTTTGAACACAAAGATAGTGTCTGGCTCTGCAAAATAAGTTTCAACATATTGCCATAGAGAGAATAATATTTACACAAATCTAATCTGCTGACGTATTCCGTAGTATGTCACACCACGGCCAAGCCTTTATCCGAGTCATTTTATTACCCCACCTCAGCGCGTCATGCGAGGCGGTTTCCATGGCACGTCTTGTTAAAGCAGAGATTGTGTCCCCTTATTCCGGGATTCTCATCAATACGGGCGTGGGTAACCCAACCGCGCCATTGATTATGGTGCTTGGGAGATAAGCGAGTTTTACCAGGCTGGTGGGGACACGTAGTTGCGTCCACCCATATAAGGGGATAAGGATCCACCTTTTTACCTATGCCTTCTTCCTCCTTTGATTATCCATTCTCGTGCACTCGAGCTCCAGCGCCCAAGTCCGCACTCCCCATCTCAACCTTCTCCAGCTATGTCCGGAGCGGGAGGCAAGTGGATGGCCTCCTCCGTCACAGAGGGGCACATCAAAAGACTATGGAAGGCCGGATACTTGTCTAATGACATTGCGCACCGGCTTCCCGAAAAGGGGCAGCTCATCCCCAGCCCTAGGCCCCATGAGAGGGTGGTGTTCCTCCCCCATTTCCTCCACGGACTGGGTTTCCCTCTCCATCCATTTGTCCGGGGGCTCATGTTCTACTATGGCCTGGATTTCCACGATCTGGCCACGAATTTTGTCCTCAACATCTCGGCTTTTATCGTCGTGTGCGAGGCTTTCCTCCGCATCCGCCCCCATTTCGGCCTATGGCTCAAGACTTTCAACGTCAAGCCGAAGGTGGTGCGCGGCAACCAGGCGGAGTGCGGAGGCGCCATGGTGGGCAAGATGGCCAACGTCCTATGGCTTGAGGGCTCCTTTGTGGAGACCCTGAAGGGGTGGCAATCAGGGTGGTTTTACATCACCGAGCCGCGCGACCCCGAATGGGTCGCAGCCCCCGAGTTTCGGTGCGGACCCCCTACGCGGGTCACCTCCTGGAAGGAGACCGGCCTGTCGTGGGGTAAAAGGAGAGCTGACCGGACTCTAAACATGCATCCAAACCCTGGTGAACAAGAAGCTCAAACTTGTCAACGTAGTCCAGGTTATGCTCATCCGCCGGATCCTCCCGTGCAACAACGGGCCTTCAACCTGTGGGAGTTCGACCCGGCGCAGCACCAAACTCTGAGCAGGCTCTTCGACATGATGTACGAAGATGCCTGGAAGGTGCTTTTCAAAGGCGTCGAGGCTCCTGCATCCGCTACCGAGGATCGCGGATTCAGTGCGCAGCGTCACGCTCTCGCGGTAAGCTGTTTTTCTCCTTTTACAGGGTATCAGTTTTTCATAGTTTGACTCCATGCGGGATCTAAACTCCCTTACCTTTGACAGGATTGGCAGGTGACGTCTGGACAGATCAACTGTCCGGCTCCTTTGCCCGAAGGCCCAGCGGGCGCTCACCTGGCGAAGCTGCTGGTTTCGGCACCCTAAGTGGTGCAGGAGAAGAAGGCCAAGAAGAAGGCCACGGGGACTCGAAAGAGTGCCCGATGCCCGAAGGTGTCGGATTCATCTTCCGACGAATCCAAGACGCACTCCTCCCACGAAGACGAGGAGGAGGAAGAAGAGACCCCCCCCCCTCCAGCGGGGGAAGGGAAGAAAAGGAAGGCCGCCCCAACTGGGGAGGCCGAAGGGTCCAAGAAGGGGAAAACCCTTTCTCCGGACTACTCCTCCGACGCCGACGACGGCGGAGAGGAGTGGGCGCCCAGGGCCAAGCCCCTGGCCAAATCGTAAGTATCCGGGTACCAGAGAAATGCATAGTATTCGTTTATTGTATAGCTTTCCCTTATGTCGAATATGTTTATGCACCCCACCCAAAGATCGGCTCGACGCGTCGTCGAGCGGCTCACTGGACTCGTCGGACGTGAACTCGCTTCCGACGGCTTCCTCCCCCCACCCTACGGATGACACCAAAGTGTTGTCCCAACAGGTTCCAATCTGGGAGGAGGTGGTCCTGGAAGCGCCGCAAGGCAACCTCCTGGACTCCAGGAGTAAAGGGGATGAAACCCCCCAGGGCTCTAAGTCCGTCCCTAGGCCGGACACCGCTCCGGAACCTTCAAAGGTTCCAGAGTCCGGCGGGGGACCTCCTTCCAAGAGGAGCAAGCCCGCCGTGCCGGTGACCTCCGACCAATCGGAGGCGCCGGACAATCTGTTGGAGGCGCCTCCATCGACGAGGGGCACCGCACCATTATGAGTGCGGTGGTCCAGAAGGTTCAATCCGCCAAGAGCGGACTGACTGAAGCTTGTACAAGCCTTTTAACAGGCTTTGAGGTAAGTAAAGAATGTGTAAATAATATTACCGCATAGACAGTAGCCCCTGATGCTCTGTTCGGTGTTCGGGAAGAAAAGCCGAATAGAGGATCAAATAAAATTCACAGGAGTCTAACAAAAAAAGAGTCAATATGCGTGTGCAGGCTTCCCTGCTGGTGTCCGCTGCACTGACTGCGAAAGTGGACACGCTGAAGCAGGACCTCGAGTGGTCCGAGCAAGAGCTCGGGCGTGCCAAGAAGCATCTCGAGGACAATGAAGGTAAGAAATACCTTGTTTGAATATATATATATATATATATATATATATATATATATATATATAAAGGTGCAATTGCAAAAAATGACAGGATTATCGTGGCTATTGTAGGGGCCACGTCTGAGGTGGCGACCCTTAAGCAAGCGCTGCTCGAGGCCGAAAAAATGGCGGCCACGGAGCGCACCGAGCGGGAAAAGTATGAGGCCGAGGTTGGCAAGGCACGGCAAGAGCTCTAGGCTCTCATGGAAAAACATGAGAGTTTGGAGCGTGACTCAAGGACGCGAGCGTCCAAGCTCGCGGCGGCTATTGAAAGTGCCAAGGCCGAATCCCAGAAGAGCCTCCAGGAGTTGGATGAGGTGAAGAAGATGGCGGCGGGTAAGGCATTCTTTATGCAAAGCAAACACATAAGCGTGAGTTACTTGTTACTTACCCGAATCTGGAGTTCTCTAGGCGCGTTCGCAGATCTTCCCCGGAGTGTGTCTGATGCTGCCGCATTCTATCAAGCCGAGGAGGGGAGCTCGACAGAGAAGGTGTTCTGGTCTCAGTATGCTGAGGCCGGACACCCCGTGCCCCTGAGCGACCAGTTGAAGCAACTGGTCGAACTCCACAAGGCGGCCGAATAGGCCATGAGGGGCCTCATAGTTCGGCTGTGGCCTGGAGAGGCTCTGCCTGGGAGCTCCTTCGGGCTGGTGTGGCGGCTGTGGAGGCCTGTCCAAGGCTCGAAGTCATCAAGCGCTCCGTCTGCATTGAAGGTGCCCGTAGGGCCCTTGCCCGTGCGAAGGTGCACTGGGGCAAGCTGGATGCTGAGAAGCTTGTGAAGGACGGGCCACCGCCGGGGAAAGAGCATCGCAAGCCCGAGAATTATTATAAGGATGTTCTGAAGGGTGCCCGCCTTGTTGCGGATGAATGTTCTATGGATGTAATTTTTGAGTAAAACTCGCTCGTTTTGTCATGTGCGCTGAAAACTTGTTCATATGCGCTAAGCAATGCTGTTTGAATTTAAAATATTACCTTCTGTGCGGCTGTTTATCAATTCTGAGAGATGGCGAGTCGTCGGCTTCTGCCCCCGTGCCACTAGTGCTGGGGTGTTCGGGGATAAACCTGAGCGCTCTTTTTCCCATGTTTGGGTCCTTCGAGGGAGGCGCTCAACCCAACGAACAAGGCAATCGGACTATAATGCGTGAACACTCTCACTTAGCCATAGAATTCTATAATTTTAAATTTCGGCGAAGCCCCTGGTATTCGGAAGACCGAGTTCGGGGCGCTATCCATGCCTTGGCCGGACAGAGCCGGCTCCTCGCCTGAAGCGGCATAAGTCTTTAAGGACTCGAAAAAACCTCTCGAACAACGACCAGCTCTCGCCTCATCATGACGGTCAGTTTTAGTTTTCTCCATTGAGGTGCTCGGCCCAGCTCAACTGGGGCACAATCGCAGTGGTTCTCCTAGTGCTACCTTAGCCGATAGAGCGGAACATAAGGCACCAAAACATAGGAGCCGGGCAAACCCAACTATTGACCCAAGACATGATTTGGAGCCAATGCATATAATGCTATAAGTTCGGGGTGCCCCACTTGTTAAAGTGTGCGGACTTCTCACACCATATTGAGGGGTACTGAAGCCCCTAGCGTATTTTGGCCGTACCAAAGTGTATGGGTGCAACGTGTCATTAAGGAACATATATAAATATAAAAAAAGTAATGCAAAAATAGACAAAAGCTATGCATTGTTTATTAAAGAGGGCTGCGATCAAAGCAGAACGATACAAATAATGCGATAAGCAAAAAGGTTGGACTATTTAACATGTCCGCTCTAGGGGCAAGCTGCGGAATAATATGCGAAACAGGTATACTGCTCGTGATAGAGACCACCTGGGCGTTCCGTAATGCGGCATGGCTTGTCTGCTTCCCTGGTTCTTGCATTGTTTGTGCGGCAATTGAACTGCCGAACAGGCCTTCTGAAGATTGGAGTCCTGAAAGTAAGAGAAAATTAAAAAATCGGCAGCCCCTGGTACGGTTTAAGCCGTGTTTTGGGCGTTCTGTGATGGTGCCCCTCCCCCTGTGCCCATGGTATCTCTAGCGCGTAGTTATGTACGCGAAGTACTGGCGTCGCCTTTTTGCGAGGGTCGGGGTTGGGGCCGCATTGCTACGCCTGCTCGGATCGTGCCAGGTGGTCTTGTTGTAGGTTACTCCGGGCGCGCTTGACGGTGTCCAGTCGTTTAGTGGCCGGACTGGAGAACTGCCTGGAGAGGCTGCTTTGTACTTCTGCTGCAAGGGCCGCCGTGTGCTCCTCCGTTCGGAGGGAGCGTTCGGTGTTTCCATTAACCGTAATTACTCCTCGAGGGCCTGGCATTTTGAGTTTAAGGTATGCGTAGTGCGGTACCGCATTGAACTTGGCGAATGCGGTTCGCCCGAGCAGTGCGTGATAGCCACTGCGAAACGGGACTATGTCGAAGATTAACTCCTCGCTTCGGAAAATATCCGGGGATCCGAAGACCACTTCAAGTGTGACCGAGCCTGTACAGCTGGCCTCTACACCTGGTATTACGCCTTTAAAGGTCGTTTTGGTGGGCTTGATCCTTGAGGGATCTATGCCCATTTTCCGCGTTGTATCCTGGTAAAGCAGGTTCAGGCTGCTGCGCCGTCCATAAGGACTCTAGTGAGATGAAATCCGTCAATAATTGGGTCTAGAACCAATGCGGCAAATCCGCCGTGACGGGTGCTAGTGGGGTGGTCCCTTCGATCAAAGGTGATCGGGCAGGAGGACCATGGGTTGAACTTTGGGGTGACTGGCTCTATCGCGTATACGTCCCTTAACGCGCACTTCCGCTCCCTCTTGGGGATGTGGGTTGCGTATATCATGTTCATCGTCCGCGCTTGTGGGGGAAAACCCTTCTATCCACTGTTGTTCAGCGGCCGGGGCTCCTCGTCATCATCGCTATGCAGCCCCTTGTCTTTGTTTTCGGCGTTTAACTTGCCTGCCTGCTTGAACACCCAACAATCCCTGTTGGTGTGATTGGCCGGCTTTTCGAGGGTGCCATGTATCTGGCATAAGCGGTCGAGTATTCGGTCCAAACTGGACGGGCCCCTAGGATTCCTTTTGAATGGCTTTTTCCGTTGACCGAATTTAGAGCCTCTGAATCCGGCATTAACTGCCGTATCATCTGCATTGTCGCCGTTAATGCGGCGCTTCTGCTTGTTGCAACGCGACCTGCCACTACTGTCCCTGGTGTCCGAATTACCAGGGTTCTTGGTTATATTGTTGCTATGAGCAAGCCAGCTATCTTCTCCCGCGCAAAAGCGGGTCATGAGTGTCGTGAGTGCTGCCATAGATTTCTTTGTTAGGAACCATGTCCAGAATTACCTGACCAATTCATCTGGCTGCTGAATTACGTGACTTAGGTCATCGGCGTCTGGGGGTCGCACATAAGTGCCCTGGAAATTGTCAAGGAATGCTGCTTCCAGGTCCTCCCAATAGTTGATTGATCCTATTGGCAAGCTGTTAAGCCAATGTCGAACTGGTCCTTTAAGCTTGAGTGGGAGGTATTTGATGGCGTGGAAATCATCACCACGGGCCATGTGGATATGAAGGAGATAATCCTCGATCCATACCGCAGGATCTGTTGTGCCATCATATGATTCGATGTTTACCGGTTTGAAACCCTCGGGGATTTGATGATCCATCATTTCGTCTATAAAGCAGAGTGGGTGTGCGGCGCCTCTATACTGGGCTATATCATGACGTAGCTCCAATGAGCTTTGTCTACTGTGTTCGGCCCTGTCGAATTTGTGGCCGGCGTGACGGTTACCGTCTCGAGCCGTGGGGCGCCCACGTGATCCGTAGATCGATCTTGTTTGCCTTGCCTTGTCCTCCAACATATCTCGTAAGTCCGGCGCATATTCCCGTGCCTTGGTACAGGGTGCGGCTTGAGTGGAGGGCCGAGAGGCCTCTCTGTCACGGCCACGGGGTGGCCGGTCAGCCGCATCAAGTGCTTCCTCCTCTAATTGGGGTAGCAACCTGCGCTTTGGGTAGCTCTTGTAGGGGCGTTCGAGTTTATGCTCTTCGGCCGCAAGGACTTCAGTCCATCTGTCGACTAGCAAATCTTGATCAGCTCTGAGATGTTGTTGTTTTTTCTTGAGGCTTCTTGCCGTGGCCATAAGCCTGCATTGAAAACGCTTTTGCTCGATGGGATCCTCTGGCACGACGAATTCGTCGTCGTCAAGGCTTGCCTCGTCTTCGGAGGGAGGCATATAATTATCGTCCTCGACCTCTCTGTCTGCCGCTCTCTCATGAGGGCTGGTTTCTCCATCCTCCTGTGATAAATCTTGCTGGAGGGGGTTTGCTTCGGCGCTTTCCGGAGTGTTATTATCTCCCGTGCTGGAATCACCGTGTTTGTTTTGGCAGGATTTTGAGCGGCGCCGTTGATGTCGACGCTTAGGCTGTTTCTTGGAGGGGTCATCCTTCGCTATTCCATCGCCATCTCCCTCTTTTGGGGTGTCCACCATGTATATGTCATACGACGAGGTGGCTTTCCAGGGCCTAGTAGGCGCTGGTTCTTCATCATCTCCTTCATCGGCGTCCATACCGTCGATGTCTTCGGAGTCGAAGTCGAGCATGTCGGTTAAGTCGTCGACAGTGGCTACAAAGTGGGTGGTGGGTGGGCTTTGAATTTCTTCATCGTCCGAATCCCAACCTTGCTGGCCGTAGTCCGGCCAGGGCTCTCCTGATAAAGAGAGAGACTTCAGTGTCTTCAGAATATCGCCAAAAGGCGAGTGCTGAAAGATGTCCGCGGCAGTGAACTCCATGATCGGCGCCCAATCGGATTCGATCGGCAGGGGCGCGGAGGGTTCGGAGTCCGGAGAGGAGTCTGGCTCCTTGGAGTCACGAGTCTCGCAGAGTGCGGGGCTGGTGTTCGGCTCAATCGCCGTTGGGATCACAGCCCCCGAGGCGGCGTCCAACCGCCCATCCTCGATCGGCGTAGTTAGCTCCGAATTAAGGATCGGAGCCGATGCGGCCTCCAGGGCACTGTTCGGCGGCAGAGCTAGATCGTGCTCGTCGGGGCAGTGCGGCGCGCTCGGCAGTGGCTGGAATCCGTCGAAGATCAAGTCCCGGCGGATGTCGGCCATGTAGTTTAAACTTCCAAATCTGACCTGGTGGCCAGGGGCATAGCTTTCGATCTGCTCCAGATGGCCAAGCGAATTGGCCCGAAGTGCGAAGCTGCTGAAGATGAAGATCTGTCCGGGGAGGAAGGTCTCAGCCTGGACTGCATCGCTATTGATGATCGTTGGAGCCATCGAGCCTGACGGCGACGACACAGAGGAACTCTCAATGAAAGCACCAATGTCGGTGTCAAAACCGGCGGATCTCGGGTAGGGGGTCCTGAACTGTGCGTCTAGGCTGGATGGTAACAGGAGGCAAGGGACACGAAGTTTTACCCAGGTTCGGGCCCTCTCGATGGAGGTAAAACCCTACATCCTGCTTGATTAATATTGATGATATGGGTAGTACAAGAGTAGATCTACCACGAGATCGAGGAGACTAAACCCTAGAAGCTAGCCTATGGTATGATTGTTGATGTGTATGTTGTCCTACGGACTAAAACCCTCCGGTTTATATAGACACCTGGTAGGGTTAGGGTTACATAGAGTCGGTTACAATGGTAGGAGCTCTGAATATACGTATCGCCAAGCTTGCCTTCCATGCCAAGGAAAGTCCCTTCCGGACACGGGACGAAGTATTCAATCTTGTATCTTCATAGTCCAGGAGTCCGGCTGAAGGTATAGTCCGGCCATCCGGACACCCCCTAATCCAGGACTCCCTCACTAGGTATGATCATGTATATAGGCATCACGTCTGAGACAAGAAGACCGACTCCTGCCCGCATCTACTACTATCACTCCACACATCGACCGTTATCCAGCATGCATCTAGAGTATTAAGTTCAAGAGAACAGAGTAACGCTTTAAGCAAGATGACATGATGTAGAGGGATAAACTCATGCAATATGAAATAAACCCCATCTTGTTATCCTCGATGGAAACAATACAATATGTGCCTTGCTGCCCCTACTGTCACTAGGAAAGGACACCGCAAGATTGAACCCAAAGCTAAACACTTCTCCCATTGCAAGAAAGATCAATCTAGTAGGCCAAACCAAACTGATAATTCGAAGAGACTTGCAAGGATAACCAATCATACATAAAAGAATTCAGAGAAGATTCAAATTTTGTTCATAGATAAACTTGATCATAAACCCACAATTCATCAGTCTCAACAAACACACCGCAAAAGAAGATTACATCGAATAGATCTCCACAAGAGAGGGGGGAACTTTGTATTGAGATCCAAAAAGAGAGAAGAAGCCATCTAGCTAATAACTATGGACCCGAAGGTCTGAAGTAAACTACTCACACTTCATCGGAGAGGCTATGGTGTTGATGTAGAAGCCCTCCGTGATCGATGCCCCCTCCGGCGGAGCTCTGGAAAAGGCCCCAAGATGGGATCTCACGGATACAGAAAGTTACGGCGGTGGAATTAGGGTTTTGGCTCCATATCTGGTAGTTTGGGGGTACGTAGGTATATATAGGAGGAAGAAGTATGTCGGTGGAGCAACCTGGGCCCCACGAGGGTGGAGGACGTGCCTAGGGGGTAGGCGCACCCCCCTACCTCGTGCCCTCCTGGTTGCTTTCTTGACGTAGGGTCCAAGTCCTCTGGATCATGTTTGTTCCGAAAATCATGTTCCCGAAGGTTTCATTCCGTTTGGACTCCGTTCGATATTCTTTTTCTGCGAAACTCTGGAATAGGCAAAAAACAACAATTCTGGACTGGGCCTCCGGTTAATAGGTTAGTCCCAAAAATAATATAAAAGTGTACAATAAAGCCCAATAATGTCCAAAACAGGATATAATATAGGATGGAACAATAAAAAATTATAGATACGTTGGAGACGTATCAAGCATCCCCAAGCTTAATTCATGTTCGTCCTCGAGTAGGTAAATGATAAAAAACAGAATTTTTGATGTGGAATGCTACTTGGCATAATTTCAATGTAATTCTCTTAATTGTGGTATGAATATTCAGATCCGAAAGATTCAAGACAAAAGTTCAATATTGACATAGAAATAATAATACTTCAAGCATACTATCTAAGCAATTATGTCTTCTCAAAATAACATGGCCAAAGAAAGTTATCCCTACAAAATCATATAGTCTGGCTATGCTCCATCTTCACCACACAAAGTATTTAAATCATGCACAACCCCGATGACAAGCCAAGCAATTGTTTCATACTTTTGGTGTTCTCAAACTTTTTCAATCTTCACGCAATACATGAGCGTGAGCCATGGACATAGCACTATATGTGGAATAGAATGGTGGTTGTGGAGAAGACAAAAAGGGAGAAGATAGTCTCACATCAACTAGGCGTATCAACGGGCTATGGAGATGCCCATTAATAGATATCAACGTGAGTGAGTAGGGATTGACATGCAACGGATGCACTAGAGCTATAAGTATATGAAAGCTCAACAAAAAGAACTAAGTGGGTGTGCATCCAACTTGCTTGCTCACGAAGACCTAGGGCATTTTGAGGAAGTCCATCATTGGAATAAACAAGCCAAGTTCTATAATGAAAAATTCCCACTAGTATATGAAAGTGATAACATAGGAGACTCTCTATCATGAAGATCATGGTGCTACATTGAAGCACAAGTGTGGAAAAATGATAGTAGCATTGTCCCTTCTCTATTTTTCTCTCATTTTTTATTTGGGTCTTTTCTCTCTTTTTTATGGCCTCTTTTTATTTATTTATTTAGTCCAGAGTCTCATCCCGACTTGTGGGGGAATCATAGTCTCCATCATCCTTTCCTCACTTGGGACAATGCTCTAAAAATAATGATCATCACACTTTTATTTACTTACAACTCAACAATTACAACTCAATACTTAGAACAAAATAGGACTCTATGTGAATGCCTCCGGCGGTGTACCAGGATATGCAATGATGCATGAGTGACATGTATGAAAGAATTATGAGCGGTGGCTTTGCCACAAATACGATATCAACTACATGATCATGCAAGCGATATGACAATGATGGAGCGTGTCATAATAAACGGAACAGTGGAAAGTTGCATGGCAATATATGTCGGAATGGCTATGGAAATGCCATGATAGGTAGGTATGGTGGCTGTTTGGAGGAATGTATATGGTGGGTGTATGATACCGGCGAAAGGTGCGCGGTATTAGAGAGGCTAGCAATGGTGGAAGAGTGAGAGTGTGTATAATCCATGGACTCAACATTAGTCATAAAGAACTCACATACTTATTGCAAAAATCTATTAGTCATCGAAACAAAGTATTACGCGCATGCTCCTAGGGGATAGATCAGTAGGAAAAGACCATCGCTCGTCACCGACCGCCACTCATAAGGAAGACAATCAATAAATAAATCATGCTCCGACTTCATCACATAACGGTTCACCATACGTGCATGCAATGGGAATCACAAACTTCAACACAAGCATTTCTCAAATTCAAAACTACTCAACTAGCATGACTCTAATATCACCATCTCCATATCTCAAAACAATTATCAAGTATCAAACTTCTCGTAGTATTCAACACACTCATAAGATTTTTTTTATTAATATTGAATGCCTAACATAATTAAAGCAAATTACCATGCTGTTTTGTAGGACTCAAAACAATCTAAGTGAAGCATGAGAGAAAAATAGTTTCTATAAAACAAATCCACCACCGTGCCCTAAAAGATATAAGTGAAGCACTAGAGCAAAAACTATATAGCTCAAAAGATATAAGTGAAGCACATAGAGTATTCTAACAATTTCCGAATCATGTGTGTCTCTCTCAAAAGGTGTGTACAGCAAGGATGATTGTGGAAAACTAACAAATAAACACTCAAATAATACAAGACCCTCCAAGCAAAACACATATCATGTGGTGAGTAAAAATATAGCTCCAAGTAAAGTTACCGATGGAAGTAGACGAAAGAGGGGATGCCTAATGACCCACAAGTATAGGGGATCTATCGTAGTGAAGGAAATATTCCCTAGAGGCAATAATAAAGTTATTATTTATTTCCTTATATCATGATAAAAGTTTATTATTCATGCTAGAATTTTATTAACCGGAAACATAATACATGTGTGAATACATAGACAAACAGAGTGTCACTAGTATGCCTCTACTTGACTAGCTCGTTAATCAAAGATGGTTATGTTTCCTAACCATGGACAAAGAGTTTTCATTTGATTAATGGGATCACATCATTAGTTGAATGATCTGATTGACACGAACCATTCCATTAGCTTAGCATCCGATCGTTTAGTATGTTGCTATAGCTTTCTTCATGACTTATACATGTTCCTATAACTATGAGATTATGTAACTCCCATGTGCCGGAGGAACACTTTGTGTGCTACCAAACGTCACAACGTAACTGGGTGATTATAAAGGTACTCTACAGGTGTCTCCAAAGGTACATGTTGGGTTGACGTATTTCGAGATTAGGATTTGTCACTCCGATCGTCGGAGAGGTATCTTTGGGCCCTCTCGGTAATGCACATCACTTAAGCCTTGCAAGCATTGCAACTAATGAGTTAGTTGCGGGATGATGTATTACGGAATGAGTAAAGAGACTTGCCGGTAACGAGATTGAACTAGGTATTGGATACCGACGATCGAATCTCGGGCAAATAACATACCGATGACAAAGGGAACAACGTACGTTGTTATGCGGTCTGACCGATAAAAGATCTTCGTAGAATATGTAGGAACCAATATGAGCATCCAGGTTCCGCTATTGGTTATTGACCGGAGACGTGTCTTGGTCATGTCTACATTGTTCTCGAACCCGTAGGGTCCGCACGCTTAAGGTTTCGATGACAGTTATGTTATGAGTTTATACGTTTTGATGTACTGAAGGTTGTTCGGAGTCCCGGATGAGATCACGGACATGACGAGGAGTCTCAAAATGGTCGAGACATAAAGATCAATATATTGGAAGCCTATGTTTGGATATCGAAAGTGTTCCGGGTGAAATCGGGATTTTACCGGAGTACCGGGAGGTTACCGGAACCCCCCGGGAGCTATATGGGCCTTAGTGGGCCTTAGTGGAAGAAGAGGAGAGCCGGCCAGGGCTGGGCCGCGCGCCCCTCCCCCCTAGTCCGAATAGGACAAGGAGAGAGGGGGCCGGCGCCCCCCTCCTTCTCTCTCCCTCTTTTCCCACCTCGCGAATCCTATTCCAACTAGGATTGGGGGAGAAGTCCTACTCCCGGAGGGAGTAGGACTCCTCCTGGCGCGCCCTATGATGGCCGGCCGGCCTCCCCCTCTTGAACCTTTATATACGGAGGCAGGGGCACCCCAGAGACACACAAAAGTTGATCCATGTGATCATATTCTTAGCCGTGTGCGGTGCCCCCTTCCACCATAGTCCTCGATAATATTGTAGCGGTGCTTCAGTGAAGCCCTGCGACAGTAGTACATCAAGATCGTCACCACGCCGTCGTGCTGACGGAACTCTTCCCCGACACTTTGCTAGATCGGAGTCTGGGGATCGTCATCGAGCTGAACGTGTGCTAGAACTCGGAGGTGCCGTAGTTTCGGTGCTTGATCGGTCGGGCCGTGGAGACGTATGACTACATCAACCAAACGCTTCCGTTGTCGATCTACAAGGGTACGTAGATCACACTCTCCCCTCTCGTTGCTATGCATCACCATGATCTTGCGTGTGCGTAGGATTTTTTTTGAAATTACTACATTCCCCAACAGTGGCATCCGAGCCTAGGTTTTATGTGTTGATGTTATATGCACGAGTAGAACACAAGTGAGTTGTGGGCGATATAAGTCATACTGCTTACCAACATGTCATACTTTGGTTCGGCGGTATTGTTGGACGAAGCGGCCCAGACCGACATTACGCGTACGCTTACGCGAGACCGGTTCTCCCGACGTGCTTTGCACATAGGTGGCTTGCGGGTGATAGTTTCTCCAACTTTAGTTGAACCGAGTCTGGCTACGCCCGGTCCTTGCGAAGGTTAAAACAGCACCAACTTGACAAACTATCGTTGTGGTTTTGATGCGTAGGTAAGATTGGTTCTTGCTTAAGCCCGTAGCAGCCACGTAAAACTTGCAACAACAAAGTAGAGGACGTCTAACTTGTTTTTGCAGGGCATGTTGTGATGTGATATGGTCAAGACATGATGCTAAATTTTATTGTATGAGATGATCATGTTTTGTAACCGAGTTATTGGCAACTGGCAGGAGCCATATGGTTGTCGCTTTATTGTATGCAATGCAATCGCGCTGTAATGCTTTACTTTATCACTAAGCGGTAGCGATAGTCGTGGAAGCATAAGATTGGCGAGACAACAACGATGCTACGATGGAGATCAAGGTGTCGCTCCGGTGATGATGGTGATCATGACGGTGCTTCGGAGATGGAGATCACAGGCACAAGATGATGATGGCCATATCATATCACTTTTATTGACGATAGCATTATAAGATGATCTCTCACTAAATTATCAAGATAAAAATGTTCTCCCTGAGTATGCACCGTTGCCAAAGTTCGTCGTGCCCAGGCACCACGTGATGATCGGGTGTGATAAGCTCTATGTCCATCTATAACGGGTGCAAGCCAGTTTTGCACACGCAGAATACTCAGGTTAAACTTGACGAGCCTAGCATATGCAGATATGGCCTCGGAACACTGAGATTGAAAGATCGAGCGTGAATCATATAGTAGATATGATCAACATAGCGATGTTCACCATTGAAAGCTACTCCATTTCACGTGATGATCGGTTATGGTTTAGTTGATTTGGATCACGTGATCACTTAGAGGATTAGAGGGATGTCTATCTAAGTGGGAGTTCTTTAAGTAATTTGATTAATTGAACTTAAATTTATCATGAACTTAGTACCTGATAGTATCTTGCTTATGTATGTTTGATTGTAGATAGATGGCCCATGTTGTTGTTCCGTTGAATTTTAATGCGTTCCTTGAGAAAGCAAAGTTGAAAGATGATGGTAGAAATTACACGGACTGGGTCCGTAACTTGAGGATTATCCTCATTGCTGCACAGAAGAATTACATCCTGGAAGCACCGCTGGGTGCCAGGCCTGCTGCTGGAGCAACACCAGATGTTATGAACGTCTGGCAGAGCAAAGCTGATGACTACTCGATAGTTCAGTGTGCCATGCTTTACGGCTTAGAATCGGGACTTCAACGACGTTTTGAACGTCATGGAGCATATGAGATGTTCCAGGAGTTGAAGTTAATATTTCAAGCAAATGCCCGGATTGAGAGATATGAAGTCTCCAATAAGTTCTATAGCTGCAAGATGGAGGAGAACAGTTCTGTCAGTGAGCATATACTCAAAATGTCTGGGTATAATAATCACTTGATTCAGATGGGAGCTAATCGTCCAGATGATTGCGTCATTGACAGAATTCTCCAATCACTGCCACCAAGCTACAAGAGCTTCGTGATGAGCTATAATATGCAAGGGATGAATAAGACTATTCCCGAGCTCTTCGCAATGCTGAAAGCTACCGAGGTAGAAATCAAAAAGGAGCATCAAGTGTTGATGGTCAACAAGACCACTAGTTTCAAGAAAAAGGGCAAAGGAAAGAAGAAGGGGAACTTCAATAAGAACAGCAAGCAAGTTGCTGCTCAAGAGAAGAAACCCAAGTCTGGACCTAAGCCTGAAACTGAGTGCTTCTACTGCAAGCAGACTGGTCACTGGAAGCGGAACTGCCCCAAATATTTGGCGGATAAGAAGGATGGCAAGGTGAACAAAGGTATATGTGATATACATGTTATTGATGTGTACCTTACTAGAGCTCACAGTAGCACCTGGGTATTTGATACTGGTTCTGTTGCTAATATTTGCAACTCGAAATAGGGACTACGGATTAAGCGAACACTGGCAAAGGACGAGGTGACGATGCGCGTGGGAAATGGTTCCAAAGTCGATGTGATCGCGGTCGGCACGCTACCTCTACATCTACCTTCGGGATTAGTATTAGACCTAAATAATTGTTATTTGGTGCCAGCGTTGAGCATGAACATTATATCTGGATCTTGTTTATTGCGAGACGGTTATTCATTTAAATCAGAGAATAATGGTTGTTCTATTTATATGAGTAATATCTTTTATGGTCATGCACCTTTGAAGAGTAGTCTATTTTTGATGAATCTCGATAGTAGTAACACACATATTCATAATGTTGAAGCCAAAAGATGCAGAGTTGATAATGATAGTGCAACTTATTTGTGGCACTACAGTTTAGGTCATATCGGTATAAAGCGCATGAAGAAACTCCATACTGATGGACTTTTGGAACCACTTGATTATGAATCACTTGGTACTTGCGAACCGTGCCTCATGGGCAAGATGACTAAAACACCGTTCTCCGGTACTATGGAGAGAGCAACAGATTTGTTAGAAATCATACATACAGATGTATGTGGTCTGATGAATACTGAGGCTCATGGCGGATATCAATATTTTCTCTCCTTCATAGATGACTTAAGTAGATATGGGTATATCTACTTAATGAAACATAAGTCTGAAACATTTGAAAAGTTCAAAGAATTTCAGAGTGAAGTTGAAAATCATCGTAACAAGAAAATAAAGTTTCTACGATCTGATCGTGGAGGAGAATATTTGAGTTACGAGTTTGGTATACATTTGAAACAATGCGGAATAGTTTCGCAACTCACGCCACCCGGAACACCACAGCGTAATGGTGTGTCCTAACGTCGTAATCGTACTTTACTAGATATGGTGCGATCTATGATGTCTCTTACTGATTTACCGCTATCGTTTTGGGGTTATGCTTTAGAGACGGCCGCATTCACGTTAAATAGGGCACCATCAAAATCCGTTGAGACGACACCTTATGAACTATGGTTTGGCAAGAAACCAAAGTTTTCGTTTCTTAAAGTTTGGGGCTGCGATGCTTATGTGAAAAAGCTTCAACCTGATAAGCTCGAACCCAAATCGGAGAAATGTCTCTTCATAGGATACCCAAAGGAGACTGTTGGGTACACCTTCTATCACAGATCCGAAGGCAAGACATTCGTTGCTAAGAATGGATCCTTTCTAGAGAAGGAGTTTCTCTCGAAAGAAGTGAGTGGAAGGAAAGTAGAACTTGACGAGGTAACTATACATGCTCCCTTATTGGAAAGTAGTACATCACAGAAACCTGTTTCTGCGACACCTACACCAACTAGTGAGGAAGCTGATGATAATGATCATGAAACTTCAGGACAAGATACTACTGAACCTCGTAGATCAACCAGAGTGAGATCCGCGCCAGAGTGGTACGGTAATCCTATTCTGGAAATCATGCTACTAGATCATGATGAACCTACGAACTATGAAGAAGTGATGGTGAGCCCAGATTCCGCAAAATGGCTTGAAGCCATGAAATCTGAGATGGGATCTATGTATGAGAACAAAGTATGGACTTTGGTTGACTTGCCTGTTGATCGGCAAGCAATTGAGAATAAATGGATCTTTAAGAAGAAGACTGACGCTGACGGTAATGTTACTGTCTACAAAGCTCGACTCATCGCAAAAGGTTTTCGACAAGTTCAAGGGGTTGACTACGATGAGACCTTCTCACCGGTAGCAATGCTTAAGTCTGTCCGAATCATGTTAGCAATTGCCGCATTTTATGATTATGAAATTTGGCAGATGGATGTCAAGACTGCATTCCTGAATGGATTTCTGGAAGAAGAGTTGTATATGATGCAACCGGAAGGTTTTGTCGATCCAAAGGGAGCTAACAAAGTGTGCAAGCTCCAGCGATACATTTATGGACTGGTGCAAGCCTCTCGGAGTTGGAATAAACGCTTTGATAGTGTGATCAAAGCATTTGGTTGTATACAGACTTTCGGAGAAGCCTGTATTTACAAGAAAGTGAGTGGGAGCTCTGTAGCATTTCTGATATTGTATGTGGATGACATATTACTGATTGGAAATGATATAGAATTTCTGGATAGCATAAAGGGATACTTGAATAAGAGTTTTTCAATGAAAGACCTCGGTGAAGCTGCTTACATATTAGGCATAAAGATCTATAGAGATAGATCAAGACACTTAATTGGACTTTCACAAAGCACATACCTTGACAAGATTTTGAAGAAGTTCAAAATGGATCAAGCAAAGAAAGGGTTCTTGCCTGTGTTACAAGGTGTGAAGTTGAGTCAGACTCAATGCCCGACCATTGCAGAAGATAGAGAGAAAATGAAAGATGCTCCCTATGGTTCAGCCATAGGCTCTATCATGTATGCAATGCTGTGTACCAGACCTGATGTGTGCCTTGCTATAAGTTTAGCAGGGAGGTACCAAAGTAATCCAGGAGTGGGTCACTTGACAGCGGTCAAGAACATCCTGAAATACCTGAAAAGGACTAAGGATATGTTTCTCGTATATGGAGGTGACAAAGAGCTCATCGTAAACGGTTACGTTGATGCAAGCTTTGACACTGATCCGGACGATTCTAAATCACAAACCGGATACGTGTTTACATTAAACGGTGGAGCTGTCAGTTGGTGCAGTTCTAAACAAAGCGTCGTGGCGGGATCTACATGTGAAGCGGAGTACATAGCTGCTTCGGAAGCAGCAAATGAAGGAGTCTGGATGAAGGAGTTCATATCCGATCTAGGTGTCATACCTAGTGCATCGGGTCCAATAAAAATCTTTTGTGACAATACTGGTGCAATTGCCTTGGCGAAGGAATCCAGATTTCACAAAAGAACCAAGCACATCAAAAGACGCTTCAATTCCATCCGGGATCTAGTCCAGGTGGGAGACATAGAGATTTGCAAGATACATACGGAGCTGAATGTAGCAGACCCGTTGACTAAGCCTCTTCCACGAGCAAAACATGATCAACACCAAAGCTCCATGGGTGTTAGAATCATTACTGTGTAATCTAGATTATTGACTCTAGTGCAAGTGGGAGACTGAAGGAAATATGCCCTAGAGGCAATAATAAAGTTATTATTTATTTCCTTATATCATGATAAAAGTTTATTATTCATCCTAGAATTGTATTAACCGGAAACATAATACATCTGTGAATACATAGACAAACAGAGTGTCACTAGTATGCCTCTACTTGACTAGCTCGTTAATCAAAGATGGTTATGTTTCCTAACCATGGACAAAGAGTTGTCATTTGATTAACGGGATCACATCATTAGTTGAATGATCTGATTGACATGACCCATTCCATTAGCTTAGCATCCAATCGTTTAGTATGTTGCTATAGCTTTCTTCATGACTTATACATGTTCCTATAACTATGAGATTATGTAACTCCCGTGTGCCGGAGGAACACTTTGTGTGCTACCAAACGTCACAACATAACTGGGTGATTATAAAGGTACTCTACAGGTGTCTCCAAAGGTACATGTTGGGTTGACGTATTTCGAGATTAGGATTTGTCACTCCGATCGTCGAAGAGGTATCTCTGGGCCCTCTCGGTAATGCACATCACTTAAGCCTTGCAAGCATTGCAACTAATGAGTTAGTTGCGGGATGATGTATTACGGAACGAGTAAAGAGACTTGCCGGTAACGAGATTGAACTAGGTATTGGATACCGATGATCGAATCTCGGGCAAGTAACATACCGATGACAAAGGGAACAACGTATGTTGTTATGCGGTCTGACCGATAAAAGATCTTCGTAGAATATGTAGGAACCAATATGATCATCCAGGTTCCGCTATTGGTTATTGACCGGAGACGTGTCTTGGTCATGTCTACATTGTTCTCGAACCCGTAGGGTCCGCACGCTTAAGGTTTCGATGACAGTTATGTTATGAGTTTATACGTTTTGATGTACCGAAGGTTGTTCGGAGTCCCGGATGAGATCACGGACATGACGAGGAGTCTCGAAATGGTCGAGACATAAAGATCGATATATTGGAAGCCTATGTTTGGATATCGGAAGTGTTCCGGGTGAAATCGAGATTTTACCGGAGTACTGGGAGGTTACCGGAAGCCCCCGGGAGCTATATGGGCCTCAGTGGGCCTTAGTGGAAGAAGAGGAGAGGCGGCCAGGGCTGGGCCGCGCGCCCCTCCCCCCTAGTCCGAATAGGACAAGGAGAGAGGGGGTCAGCGCCCCCCTCCTCTCTCCCTCTTTTCCCACCTCGCGAATCCTATTCCAACTAGGATTGGGGGAGAAGTCCTACTCCCGGAGGGAGTAGGACTCCTCCTGGCGCGCCCTATGATGGCCGGCCGGCCTCCCCCTCTTGAACCTTTATATACGGAGGCAGGGGCACCCCAGAGACACACAAAAGTTGATCCACGTGATCATATTCTTAGCCGTGTGCGGTGCCCCCTTCCACCATAGTCCTTGATAATATTGTAGTGGTGCTTAAGTGAAGCCCTGCGACAGTAGTACATCAAGATCGTCACCACGCCGTCGTGCTGACGGAACTCTTCCCCGACACTTTGCTGGATCGGAGTCCGGGGATCGTCATCGAGCTGAACGTGTGCTAGAACTTGGAGGTGCCGTAGTTTCGGTGCTTGATCGGTCGGGCCGTGGAGACGTACGACTACATCAACCAAATGCTTCCGTTGTCGATCTACAAGGGTACGTAGATCACACTCTCCCCTCTCGTTGCTATGCATCACCATGATCTTGTGTGTGCGTAGGAAATTTTTTGAAATTACTACGTTCCCCAACACGTAGTCCTTTCGATAAGTAAGAGTGTCAAACCCAGCGAGGAGCAGAAGGAAATGATAAGCGGTTTCCAGCAAGGTATTCTCTGCAAGTACTGAAATAAATGGTAACAGATAGTTTTGTGATAGGATAATTTGTAACGAGAAACAAGTAACAAAAGTAAATAAAGTGCAGCAAGGTGGGCCAATCCTTTTTGTAGCAAAGTACAAGCCTGGACAAACTCTTATATAGAGAAAAGCGCTCCCGAGGACACATGGGAATATCGCCAAGCTAGTTTTCATCACGTTCATATGATTCGCGTTCGGTACTTTGATAATTTGGTATGTGGGTGGACCAGTGCTTGGGTACTGCCCTTACTTGGACAAGCATCCCACTTATGATTAACCTCTATTGCAAGCATCCTCAACTACAACAAAAGTATTAAGGTAAACTGTCACACCCTAGCTAGATTATGCATTAGAGTGTGCATCATGTTTACCTTCATCAGAAAATTGAAATGGGGAAAGAAGAACCCCCAGCACCCCCCCTGAAATCAACTAGGGTTTACTAAAAATAAATTCAATGAACCTGAAATGCCCTTCAAAAATGTTCACCCTCTTTGCCTTGGGTTAGAACCCTTGGGAAAAATGGTGCACATAATTTTAGGTCAACAAAAGGGGCATTGATTTAAATCATAAGTATTTGAATTTGGGCATTTAAATGCTATTAAATAATTCAAATGCTCAAATAATGTTGGAACTATTTTTTGGGCCACTGAAATATTTCAGTAAGTGTCCATAAATATTTTCAGGATTTTATAAAATGATTTAGTATTTAAACTAAATCAAAACAAAATAACAGAAATAGAAAAACACAAAAAAAAATAAAAGGGAAAGGCCACTGGGCCACTTACCTGGCCCATCTCCAGCTGGCGGCCCAGCCCACCCCGCTGCCTCCTGTCGTCCCCCTCCTCGGACAGAAGGACGCGGGCGTGTGCCCGACGCTCGCCGGCACGAGAGCGCGCCACCTCCACCCTGCTGGCCACCTCCTGCTTCCCGACCCCCCTAGACGAGTGCCACGCCTCCCCTGGAACCCTCTCGCTCACTCTCTCTTCCCCATTCTCCCCCTGGCTCCCTCTCTCTTCCACCGAGCGGAGCCTCGTCGCCGCCGTACGCCGTAGACGCAGCCCCCGTGCTCCCCTCGCCCTGCCGCTGAGCCCAGAAGCACCGCCGTGTCTTCCTCGTCCTCCCCACCGAGCTACGCGAGCCGGGAGAGCCTGGAACGTCACCACCACCGTCATCTTCAACCTCGGCCGCCCGAGCTCCTCGCCGTCGATTCGCGCCGTCAAGGTCGCCCCCGAGCCCGCTAGCCACCCCTACGGCACCGCTGTGAGCTCCCGGTCCCTTTCCCCTTAGCCACGCCGTCGATTTCGCCCCGTAGCCGTTGCCCCGCGAGCACCCGAAGCTCGCCGCCGTTGAGCCTCGACGCCGTCGTGGCTACGGCCGTGCAAGCACGCGTCCGAGCGCACCACCGCCTTCAACGCGTCCCCAGGAGCCTAACGCACCCACCCGTTCGACCTGCCGTGCCCCCTAGTGCCAACCCCAACCTTATCCGAACTCCGGCGGCCGCAAAAGAGCTCGCCGGCGTCAGCTCCGGCCACCCCCGCACCTCCCGTTGGTCTCCCTAGTTGCGCACGAGCACGAGCTCCCCCCTGGTGCCCCCAGCGCGCCAAACCATCGCCTGTAGCAAAATCCCGACGCGGACGCCGCCGCGATCTGAGGTCGCCGGCGGCTAAACGCCGGTAGCCGACGTGGCCGTCAGTAGCGGTTAATTAACCACTAACCACCCCTCTAGAGTCACTGCCATGTGGGCCCTAGTGCTTAATTAGTTAGTTAACTATTCTGTTAGATTAGCACCGGTCTCATGAGGGCCCCACCTGTCAGTTTGACTTTGCCACGTCATAGTTGACCTGGTCCCACACGTCAGCCACAGAAACCAACTAGAGTCACTGACCAGTGGACCCCACTGGTCGGGTTTGACCTGGACACCGCCTTTGACTTGCTGACGTCATGCTGACGCAAGGCTGACGCAGTAACTCTTTTCTGGATTTAATTTTATATAGAAAATTCCAGAAAATTGCCTAAACTTCAAAAATTCATAGAAATTCAACCATAACTCCAAATGAGACAAATTATATATGAAAAATTATCAGAAAAATCCAAGCTATCCATTGGTACTGGTTTCATGCATGTCAGAACAAGTTAAACCTGCTGTTTATGCAATATAAGGTGATGCACTAATATGATCAAGTTAAATGAGCTAACACTTGAACCTTTGGTTCAAATAAGCAATTACCCTTCTGTTTTAGCTTGCATTAGGCCAAGACACATCCATATTGCCATGTCATAGCATGCATCATATTGTTGCATATCGTCATGTGTTGATTGTGCTCGGTTGTGTTCTTCGTGGTAGGTTCTGCCTCCGAGGATATTCACGAGTATCCAACTGAAGGGCAGTATCCCGTTACCACTCCATCAGGCAAGCAACCATTGATCATTCCGATACAACCCATGTTCTCGCTCCTGCTCTTGTTTACTGCATTAAGACAACACGATTCAAACTGCTGTGTGTTACGGTAGTTGAACCCTTATCCTCTGCATGACCTGTCATTGCCACAGTAACTAGATGAAACCCACTAGCATGTGTAGGAGTTGATTGAGCCATGTTTTGTGATTCCTACCTTGCTATGCCTGCTATGCTTAGAGTTGTGTCAGGTCTGGTTCATCTGGGTGATGGGCTAGAGTGAAATGCTTGTGCCAGTAATATGTGGGGTGTGTTGAACATGTTTTGGTAAAGGTATCGATGAGAGGCCATGTAGGAGTACATGGTGGGTTGTTTCATTGAGGCCGTCCATAAGAACTGAGATCTGTATGTGTGATTTAAGATGCAGTTACTACCGTACATTGGGCCCGAAACAAATGGACCCTCTCGGCTTCTTAGCCACCCTAGTACTCTGTCCAGGAGTTGCAAATAGTTTCTGGTGTTTGTAGGATATGTGTTGGCGGCCGTGCGTAGCGCTGACCCTAGGGGTGGGCTATGTTGCGGTAGATACACCGTGGCACGGTGTACCGAGTCACCCGTTTGGTGTCTCGGGAACCCTGTTCACATCGTTCGGGGCCGTATGTGGAAACCTCGGCCGGACTCCCTGCGGATGGAACCTCGATAGGCGATAACCTGGACTAGGGGCTTAGGTGTTTAGGTAGGCCGTGGCCGACACCCTCGCTGGGCTTCCGCTTGAAGGTTGCCGAGTACATGTCGTGTAGATGGCGGTAAGCGGTGAAAGCGTGTATGACGAAGTACACCCCTGCAGGGTATAAAACTATTCGAATAGCCGCGTCCGCGGTAAAGGACTACTTGGTTGCCTATACAGTTCATAGACAAGTTAATGGATACTACTAAAAGACTCAAGATAAGTGTGAGTACCGAGGATGGCCCTCTCGCAGGATACGAGGGAGGATCCACGGTGGAGTATTGTGATGGTGAGTAGTGGACTCGTGTGCGAAAACTATTTTGCTAAAAGGTTCCGTAGGATAGCTTAGCCAAGAGTCAAAGCTGGCTTGCTGCATAAACCCTACCACCTTCTTGAGAATGAGCTTGTATAGTAGGTTCTGATGTAAGACTTGCTGAGTACCTTTGTACTCATGTTTGCTTATTTATTGTTTTCAGACGACAACACTGCCCCCTCCGATGGGTTTTACGTAGACCTTGACGTCGACGAGTGACTAGCCACCCAGGTGGTGATCCAGGCCATGGAGGGCCCTATGTAGATAGACAGGCTTCGAGAAGCCTTCTTTCTTTCTAGAGTCTGTACTCAGACTAGTTGCTTCCGCATGTGCTTGTATGACTGTATGACTTGAGTGTCGGGTCATGTGACCCTACCTGTATGAATATGTTATGTATGGCTCCCTGGAGCCTTTAAATAAAGTACTTGAGTTGTAGAGTTTTGTTGTGATGCCATGTTGTATGTACTCATATCGGGCATATTGTGTGAATGATTGAAATGCTTGGTATGAGTGGGATCCGACAATCTAGTTGTTTGTCCTTCGCAGCCTTTCTTATGGGGAAATGTAGTCTAGTGCTCCTCGAGCCATAGTAGTCGGCTACAGCCCGGTTCACCGGAGTCCTGCTAGCCCAGCACTACTGTTCAGGACACTTGACTGGCCGGCATGTGTTTCACTTCGTCCCTATGTCTGTCCCTTCGGGGAAATGTCACGCGGTGATCTCCGGAGTCCTGTCTAGCCTGCTACAGCCCGGGATCCCCGGAGTCCTGTTAGCCCAGTGCTACAGCCCCGAATCACTCGTTGATGACCGACATGTTCGATGTGACTCATGTATGCCTGTCTCCATAGGTCTGTGCCGCTTTGGGTTCACGACTAGCCATGTCGGCCCGGGTTCTTGGTCATATGGATGCTAGCGACATTGTCATATACGCGAGCCAAAAGGCGCAAACGGTCCCGGGCCATGGTAAGGCGACACCCGTGGGATACCGTGCGTGAGGCCGCAAAGTGATATGAGGTGTTACCGGCTAGGTCGATGTGGCTTAGAATCGGGGTCCTGACAGCGTTGGCATCAGAGCCGGACTGCCTGTAGGTTCGTTCAGCCAAACTGGTCGATGTCGAGTCTAGAAATGCTTTAGTTATATGTAAGGGAATTGATTGTGGGAGGGAACGTAAGGTTCTTTTACTCCTTTACCCTATGCTTCTGATCTGAGTCATTCTCTTCTCATTCAACGAGGGTTAAGGACTAGGCTCTCTTCTTCTATCAGGTTCACGTGTTACTAACCCGTAGTAGTTTATAGGATTATTGCTACGAGTTCCAGTCCAGTTTCTACTATTTTAGTACGTTGCTATTTGAATCAGAACCTTGATATGTTGCTGTTGAGCGGTATTGTGAACTGTTGTGGATGTCTCAAATCTTTCTCTGAGCATTTACAGCCGTTATGCTGTCCAATTTTCCCTAGGAATTCTGATGTCTTTGTCTTGTGGTCGTGCTTTCAGATGGCCAACCATTCTCAAAATCAAGTGGTTCGCCTGACCAGGTGCCTCGACGTGCCCGGTCATACTGCTATGTTGGTCCGGGTCATGATCGAGACAGGATACCGTTGGTATCCCGAATACACTGTTGAAGAGCAGTTCCGCGACTTTAATCAAAGCCAGTATTTCTGCACCGTCAGGATATTTCCTTCCTATCCTGGATCTACCGAGCCCCTTCACTGTTCCTATGGACTCGGAGTTACCATTGAGATGGCTGTGCAGGATGCTGCCTACTCCATGATGACCATCTTGCGAGTCCGGACTGGCCTGCTTCGGAACACTGACTTCCGTTACATGCCAGCTTCACTTCCGGGAGCGCAGGGGTATCTTCAGGCTATCTATGCTGACTCCACTCAGGAGGACTCATTAACTCGTACCACCGCTGAGATGCTCGAAGATAAGGACCGAGAGAATCGGGCCTTGAGGCTGGAGCTTTTTAATACCCGTGCTGACCATTGGGCCACATTGACTCGGTTTGCACCCGCGGTGCAAGCTGGATGTATGGATACCAGGGATCTGTATCCTGTGAGAGCAGCTCTGCCAGACATGGTGGATTGGCGTGATGTGGGAGGCATCACCCCACCCCTTGGTCCCTGCAGGCCACCGTTTGTTGGTCCAAGACCTCATCCTAGCCCCTATGGTCCACAGGCTCCTCAGGACCGTCTATTTCCGGATGATCACGTTGAACTTCCAGGCTATGGAGGTGACTTCTATGAGGACTGCTACGGAGCTATCTGAGTTAGTAGTAGTACCACTAGTATTGTAGTAGTTGTATCCCCACTGTCCTGCGTGACTTGTGGAATACGACTTGGTGTGTAATCGATTCCGGAGGTGTAGACAAATAATGTATAGGGACTCGGAATGCCTCCGATGAGATGTAACGTCTACCTTCATAGTTGTACTGTAGCATGGGCTTGTACTACTATGTATGACGAGTATGACCGTTGGTGTATATATGGCAGTTTTATATTACCATGGCATACGAATGAGCATCTCTGCATTCCGTGTTATCCTTTACATTCTGCACTTCCCTGTTAAGTTTGAGCCATCCTTGTCTAAACCGTTGTCTTGTTTTCCTCCTAGGATGGTCAACACCCGTGGCAACCCTGCTGTCCCGGAGCGGGGGGAAACCAATGCAGCTAGAGGTGAAAATTTGCCTCACCCGCCTTCCCTGACCGAAGTGATGCTGGAGGCGGAAAGGAACAAGCGTGAGACCAACCGCCTGCTGGAGCGGATTGAGCAGAACACTGCACGCCACCCATGAAATGACTTGGTGTCAATCAACAACTTTATCAAGCTGTACCCACCAAAGTTTAACCATTCCGTCGAGCCCCTCGACGCAGATGATTGGCTTCGCAGCATCACCCATAAGCTACGTTCTGCCAACGTAGCCGAAGCCGACAAGGTTACCTATGCTGCTTATCATCTCGAGGGCCCCGCTAGCCATTGGTGGGAAAACTACGAAGCTATGCGCCCGGTCGGCCAAATCACTACCTGGGCTGAGTTCAGCGAGGCTTTCCGTGAGCATCACATTCCGGAAGGTCTCATGGATCGCAAGAGGGAGGAGTTCTGCAACTTCACCCAAGGAAGGTTGACTGTGGATGCATATAGCCGAGAATTTGGGAACCTGGCATGCTATGCTCCTGAAGAGGTTTCTACTGACGCCAAGAAGCAGGCAAGATTCCGCAAGGGACTTAGCCCTGAGCTTCGCCGCGATCTCCGTCTGCACGAGTGCACATCCTTCCAGAAGCTGGTCAATAAAGCTATCAGTGCTGAGACAGGCCAGACTGATTATGACGCTTCACGCAAGCACTCTCGTGATTTTGGGTCTTCATCCGGCTCTGGAGCTCAGAAGCGCCGGGTGTGGATTCCAAGCACCGCACTGCCACCCAGATTCACCCCGAGGCCATCCTTTGAGGCGCCTCGTCCCAACCAGCAATTTGCACCGCCCAAGCCCTATGGTGGCCCCGCTGCTAATGTTGCTCCACGCCCCACTGTGGTAACATGCTTCAAGTGTGGAGAACCGGGTCACTATAGTCGAGAGTGTCCCCAGAACAACCCCAATCAAGCTGGAAAGTCCGTTGGCCGTGGTAAGCCCGCGAGAAAGACTTTCTACGCCAAGCCGGCCACCACTGCACGTGGCCATGTCAATTATGTTTCAGCCGAAGAGGCTCATGAGGATCCCAACGTCGTCCTTGGTACGCTCCTTGTTAACTGCCATCCGGCATCTGTTCTTTTCGATACTGGAGCATCTCATTCATTCATATCCGAGAATTATGCTCGGTTGCATAACACGACATTCTGTGACATGCCCACTTCCATGGTAATTCAAACTCCGGGTTCCAAATGGCAAACTTCTAGGGTAAGCCATGGGAACGAAATTCTTGTCGATAGGCTTGTCTTCCTTGCATCTTTAATAGCTCTCAAGTCCTCCGACATAAACATCATCTTGGGTATGGACTGGATGTCGGCTCATTATGCCAAGATCGATTGTGCCACTAGAACCGTTCAACTTACTCATCCCTCGGGCAAGACAGTTAATGTCTTAACTCGAGTGGCCAAGCGCCAACTTTACTCTCTCAATGCCAACCCTCTTCCAGACCTTGAGGACGTTCTGGTAGTCCGAGACTTCCCGGATGTGTTTCCGGAAGAACTGCCAGGTGTTCCACCTGACCGGGATGTCGAGTTTGTGATAGACCTTGTTCCAGGAACCGTTCCAATTGCTAGAAGACCCTACAAGATGGCACCCTTAGAACTAGCCGAGCTTAAGAACCAACCCGATGAGTCCTTGAACAAAGGGTTCATCCGTCCTAGCTCCTCTCCTTGGGCTTGCCCCATCCTCTTCGTCAAGAAGAAGGATGGAACGGATCGAATGGTTGTGGATTACCGACCTGTCAATCTGGTCACCATCAAGAACAAATACCCGCTTCCCAGGATCAACGACCTGTATGATCAGCTCGCTGGATCCTCAGTCTTCTCCAAGATGGATTTGAGGTTGGGCTACCATCAAATCAAAATCAGAAACGGGGACATTCCCAAAACGGCTTTTGTTACTCGTTATGGCCAATACGAGTACACCGTCATGTCCTTCGGTTTAACCAATGCCCCGGCCACCTTCTCCCGGTTAATGAACTCGGTTTTCATGGAGTACTTGGACAAATTCGTCGTAGTATACCTCGATGACATACTCATCTACTCCAAGAATAAAGAGGAACATGCCGAACATCTAAGGCTGGTATTGATGAAACTTCGAGAGCATCGCCTTTATGCCAAATTCTCCAAGTGTGAATTTTGGTTGTCAGAAGTGGCTTATCTAGGCCATGTAATCTCTGGTAAGGGTATTGCTATTAATCCCGAGCGAGTTCAAGCCATCCTTGATTGGACTCCACCTGAAACGGTCAAGCAAGTTCGGAGTTTCCTTGGCCTAGCGAGCTATTGCCGCTGCTTCGTCGAGAATTTCTCCAAGGTTGCTAAACCTCTAACTGAACTCCTCAAGAAAGATAAAAAGTTCGAGTGGACTCCACAGTGCGAGTTCAGTTTTCAGGAACTGAAAAGACGCCTGACATCTGCTCCCGTACTGGTACCACCAGATTTCTCCAAGGACTTTATTATCTATTGCGACGCCTCGCGACAAGGACTAGGTTGCATACTCATGCAAGATCGTCAGGTAATTGCCTATGCTTCACGGCAATTACACCCACATGAGGAAAATTATCCCACACATGATCTAGAGCTTGCAGCTGTAGTCCATGCACTCAAAACCTGGCGACATTACCTTCTCGGTAATCGTTGTGAGATCTTCACCGATCACCAAAGCTTGAAATATATCTTCACCCAACCAGATTTGAATCTCAGGCAAAGACGTTGGGTCGAGTTGATCTCGGATTACGACTTAGGAATAACTTACACCCCTGGCAAGGCCAATGTCATGGCTGATGCACTAAGTCGTAAGTCCTACTGTAACAACCTGATGTTACAACAAAGTCAACCACTTCTCCATGAGGAATTTCGCAAGCTTAATCTTCACATTGTTCCTCAAGGATTCCTATCCACCCTGGTAGCGGAACCTACCCTTACGGATCAGGTCATCAAGGCACAGAAGATAGATCCGGGAATTTCCCGTATCAAGAGAAACGTTAAGAAAGGAGTCGTGAATTGTTTCTCCATTGATGATCAAGGTGTCGTATACTTTGGGAATCGCCTAGTGGTTCCAAAGGCACGAAACTTGAGGCGACTGATCCTTAAGGAAGCTCATGAATCCCCTCTCACCATTCATCCCGGTAGTACTAAAATGTATCAAGACCTACGCCAGAGATTTTGGTGGACTAGGATGAAGAGAGAAATCGCTCAATACATTGCCAATTGCGACGTTTGTCGTCGTGTTAAAGCAGAGCATCAACGGCCTGCTGGCACCCTTCAACCTTTGGCTATTCCTGAATGGAAATGGGACAAAATCAGTATGGATTTCATCACTGGGTTTCCCAGGACCAAGAGGGGGAATAATGCCATCTTCGTCGTGATCGACCGTCTTTCCAAAGTAGCCCATTTTCTACCAGATCGTGAGAGTATCACCGCTAGCCAGCTAGCTGACTTATACATCTCCCGAATAGTGTCTCTTCATGGTGTCCCATTGGAAATTAACTCAGACCGTGGAAGTCTCTTCACCTCTCGATTTTGGGAAAGTTTCCAAAATGCTATGGGAACTCATCTCTCCTTTAGCACCGCCTTCCATCCTCAATCAAGTGGTCAAGTAGAGCGAGTCAATCAAATTCTGGAAGATATGCTCCGAGCTTCTGTTATCTCGTTCGGAATGAGTTGGGAGAAATGCCTTCCATTCGCGGAGTTTGCTTATAACAATAGCTATCAAGCTACTTTGGGCAAGGCTCCCTTCGAAGTTCTCTATGGACGAAAATGTCGAACGCCTCTTAACTAGTCAGAAACCGGGGAAAGACAACTCTTTGGCCCGGATATGATTCAGGAAGCAGAAGAGCAGGTTCGCGTTATTCGTGAGAAATTGAAAACAGCCCAATCTCGCCAAAAGAGTCAATATGATCGTAAACATAAGCCTATGACATTTGAAATTGACGAGAAAGCTTACCTTCGGGTTACCCCGTTAAAGGGAACCCATCATTTCGGTATCAAAGGCAAATTGGCTCCTTGTTACATTGGACCCTTTCACATTCTTGCCAAACGAGGAGAAGTTGCCTACCAATTGGAACTACCTCCGCATCTTTCCAGAGTTCACGATGTCTTCCACGTTTCGCAACTCAGGCGTTGCTTCGCGGATCCTATCCGTGGAGTGGACCACGAAACGCTTGATTTACAAGATAACCTTTCTTATCGGGAATACCCCGTTCGTATCCTTGATCAAGCCGAGCGTACCACTCGACGTCATAATATCAAGTTTCTCAAGGTTCAATGGTCACACCATTCCGAGGAAGAAGCCACTTGGGAAAGGGAGGATCGTCTTCGACTCGAGTACCCCACCTTCTTCCCAGATGATCCTAAATCTCGGGACGAGATTCTATTGAGTGGGGGTGAGTTGTCACACCCTAGCTAGATTATGCATTAGAGTGTGCATCATGTTTACCTTCATCAGAAAATTGAAATGGGGAAAGAAGAACCCCCAGCACCCCCCCTGAAATCAACTAGGGTTTACTAAAAATAAATTCAATGAACCTGAAATGCCCTTCAAAAATGTTCACCCTCTTTGCCTTGGGTTAGAACCCTTGGGAAAAATGGTGCACATAATTTTAGGTCAACAAAAGGGGCATTGATTTAAATCATAAGTATTTGAATTTGGGCATTTAAATGCTATTAAATAATTCAAATGCTCAAATAATGTTGGAACTATTTTTTGGGCCACTGAAATATTTCAGTAAGTGTCCATAAATATTTTCAGGATTTTATAAAATGATTTAGTATTTAAACTAAATCAAAACAAAATAACAGAAATAGAAAAACACAAAAAAAAATAAAAAGGGAAAGGCCACTGGGCCACTTACCTGGCCCATCTCCAGCTGGCGGCCCAGCCCACCCCGCTGCCTCCTGTCGTCCCCCTCCTCGGACAGAAGGACGCGGGCGTGTGCACGACGCTCGCCGGCACGAGAGCGCGCCACCTCCACCCTGCTGGCCACCTCCTGCTTCCCGACCCCTCCCCCCCCTAGACGAGTGCCATGCCTCCCCTGGAACCCTCTCGCTCACTCTCTCTTCCCCACTCTCCCCCCTGGCTCCCTCTCTCTTCCACCGAGCGGAGCCTCGTCGCCGCCGTACGCCGTAGACGCAGCCCCCGTGCTCCCCTCGCCCTGCCGCTGAGCCCAGAAGCACCGCCGTGTCTTCCTCGTCCTCCCCACCGAGCTACGCGAGCCGGGAGAGCCTGGAACGTCACCACCACCGTCATCTTCAACCTCAGCCGCCCGAGCTCCTCGCCGTCGATTCGCGCCGTCAAGGTCGCCCCCGAGCCCGCTAGCCACCCCTACGGCACCGCTGTGAGCTCCCGGTCCCTTTCCCCTTAGCCACGCCGTCAATTTCGCCCCATAGCCGTTGCCCCGCGAGCACCCGAAGCTCGCCGCCGTTGAGCCTCGACGCCGTCGTGGCTACGGCCGTGCAAGCACGCGTCCGAGCGCACCACCGCCTTCAACGCGTCCCCAGGAGCCTAACGCACCCACCCGTTCGACCTGCCGTGCCCCCTAGTGCCAACCCCAACCTTACCCGAACTCCGGCGGCCGCAAAAGAGCTCGCCGCCGTCAGCTCCGGCCACCCCCGCACCTCCCGTTGGTCTCCCTAGTTGCGCACGAGCACGAGCTCCTCCCTGGTGCCCCCAGCGCGCCAAACCATCGCCTGTAGCGAAATCCCGACGCGGACGCCGCCGCGATCTGAGGTCGCCGGCGGCTAAACGCCGGTAGCCGACGTGGCCGTCAGTAGCGGTTAATTAACCACTAACCACCCCTCTAGAGTCACTGCCATGTGGACCCTAGTGCTTAATTAGTTAGTTAACTATTCTGTTAGATTAGCACCGGTCTCAGGAGGGCCCCACCTGTCAGTTTGACTTTGCCACGTCACAGTTGACCTGGTCCCACACGTCAGCCACAGAAACCAACTAGTCACTGACCAGTGGACCCCACTGGTCGGGTTTGACCTGGACACCGCCTTTGACTTGCTGACGTCATGCTGACGCAAGGCTGACGCAGTAACTCTTTTCTGGATTTAATTTTATATAGAAAATTCCAAAAAATTGCCTAAACTTCAAAAATTCATAGAAATTCAACCATAACACCAAATGAGACAAATTATATATGAAAAATTATCAGAAAAATCCAAGCTATCCATTGGTACTGGTTTCATGCATGTCAGAACAAGTTAAACCTGCTGTTTATGCAATATAAGGTGATGCACTAATATGATCAAGTTAAATGAGCTAACACTTGAACCTTTGGTTCAAATAAGCAATTACCCTTCTGTTTTAGCTTGCATTAGGCCAAGACACATCCATATTGCCATGTCATAGCATGCATCATATTGTTGCATATCGTCATGTGTTGATTGTGCTCGGTTGTGTTCTTCGTGGTAGGTTCTGCCTCCGAGGATATTCACGAGTATCCAACTGAAGGGCAGTATCCCGTTACCACTCCATCAGGCAAGCAACCATTGATCATTCCGATACAACCCATGTTCTCGCTCCTGCTCTTGTTTACTGCATTAAGACAACACGATTCAAACTGCTGTGTGTTACGGTAGTTGAACCCTTATCCTCTGCATGACCTGTCATTGCCACAGTAACTAGATGAAACCCACTAGCATGTGTAGGAGTTGATTGAGCCATGTTTTGTGATTCCTACCTTGCTATGCCTGCTATGCTTAGAGTTGTGTCAGGTCTGGTTCATCTGGGTGATGGGCTAGAGTGAAATGCTTGTGCCAGTAATATGTGGGGTGTGTTGAACATGTTTTGGTAAAGGTATCGATGAGAGGCCATGTAGGAGTACATGGTGGGTTGTTTCATTGAGGCCGTCCATAAGAACTGAGATCTGTATGTGTGATTTAAGATGCAGTTACTACCGTACATTGGGCCCGAAACAAATGGACCCTCTCGGCTTCTTAGCCACCCTAGTACTCTGTCCAGGAGTTGCAAATAGTTTCTGGTGTTTGTAGGATATGTGTTGGCGGCCGTGCGTAGCGCTGACCCTAGGGGTGGGCTATGTTGCGGTAGATACACCGTGGCACAGTGTACCGAGTCACCCGTTTGGTGTCTCGGGAACCCTGTTCACATCGTTCGGGGCCGTATGTGGAAACCTCGGCCGGACTCCCTGCGGATGGAACCTGGATAGGCGATAACCTAGACTAGGGGCTTAGGTGTTTAGGTAGGCCGTGGCCGACACCCTCGCTGGGCTTCCGCTTGAAGGTTGCCGAGTACATGTCGTGTAGACGGCGATAAGCGGTGAAAGCGTGTATGACGAAGTACACCCCTGCAGGGTATAAAACTATTCGAATAGCCGCGTCCGCGGTAAAGGACTACTTGGTTGCCTATACAGTTCATAGACAAGTTAATGGATACTACTAAAAGACTCAAGATAAGTGTGAGTACCGAGGATGGCCCTCTCACAGGATACGAGGGAGGATCCACGGTGGAGTATTGTGATGGTGAGTAGTGGACTCGAGTGCGAAAACTATTTTGCTAAAAGGTTCCGTAGGATAGCTTAGCCAAGAGTCAAAGCTGGCTTGCTGCATAAACCCCACCACCTTCTTGAGAATGAGCATGTATAGTAGGTTCTGATGTAAGACTTGCTGAGTACCTTTGTACTCATGTTTGCTTATTTATTGTTTTCAGACGACAACACTGACCCCTCCGATGGGTTTTACGTAGACCTTGACGTCGATGAGTGACTAGCCACCCAGGTGGTGATCCAGGCCATGGAGGGCCCTATGTAGATAGACAGGCTTCGAGAAGCCTTCTTTCTTTCTAGAGTCTGTACTCAGACTAGTTGCTTCCGCATGTGCTTGTATGACTGTATGACTTGAGTGTCGGGTCATGTGACCCTACCTGTATGAATATGTTATGTATGGCTCCCTGGAGCCTTTAAATAAAGTACTTGAGTTGTAGAGTTTTGTTGTGATGCCATGTTGTATGTACTCATATCGGGCATATTGTGTGAATGATTGAAATGCTTGGTATGAGTGGGATCCAACAATCTAGTTGTTTGTCCTTCGCAGCCTTTCTTATGGGGAAATGTAGTCTAGTGCTCCTCGAGCCATAGTAGTCCGCTACAGCCCGGTTCACCGGAGTCCTGCTAGCCCAGCACTACTGTTCAGGACACTTGACTGGCCGGCATGTGTTTCACTTCGTCCCTATGTCTGTCCCTTCGGGGAAATGTCACGCGGTGATCTCCGGAGTCCTGTCTAGCCTGCTACAGCCCGGGATCCCCGGAGTCCTGTTAGCCCAGTGCTACAGCCCAGAATCACTCGTTGATGACCGACATGTTCGATGTGATTCATGTATGCCTGTCTCCATAGGTCTGTGCCGCTTTGGGTTCACGACTAGCCATGTCGGCCCGGGTTCTCGGTCATATGGATGCTAGCGACATTGTCATATACGCGAGCCAAAAGGCGCAAACGGTCCCGGGCCATGGTAAGGCGACACCCGTGGGATACCGTGCGTGAGGCCGCAAAGTGATATGAGGTGTTACCGGCTAGATCGATGTGGCTTAGAATCGCGGTCCTGACATAAACCTAACCATAGCATGAAACATATGGATCCAAATCAGCCCCTTACGAAGCAATGCATAAACTAGGGTTTAAGCTTCTGTCACTCTAGCAACCCATCATCTACTTATTACTCCCCAATGCCTTCCTCTAGGCCCAAACAATGGTGAAGTGTCATGTAGTCGACGTTCACATAACACCACTAGAGGAGAGACAACATACATCTCATCAAAATATCGAACGAATACCAAATTCACATGACTACTAATAGTAATACTTCTCCCATGCCTCAGGAACAAAAGTAACTACTCACAAAGCATAAACATGTTCATAATCAGAGGGGTATTAATATGCATATAGGATCTGAACATATGATCTTCCACCAATTAAACCAACTAGCATCAACTACAAGGAGTAATTAACACTACCAGCAACCTACTAGCACCAATCCCGGACTTGGAGACAAGAATTGGATACAAGAGATGAACTAGGGTTTTGAGAGGAGATGGTGCTGATGAAGATGTTGATGGAGATTGCCCTCTCCCGATGAGAGGAGCGTTGGTGATGACGATGGCGATGATTTCCCCCTCCGGGAGGGAAGTTTCCTCGGCAGAACAGCTCCGCCAAAGCCCTAGATTGGTTCTGCCAAGGTTCCGCCTCATGGCGGCGGAGTTTCGTCCGAGAAGATGGCTTCTGATTTTTTTCCCATCGAGAGACTTCATATAGCAGAAGATGGCCACCGGAGGGACACCAGGGGTCCACGAGGTAGGGGGCGCGCCAAGGGGGTAGGGCGCGCCCCCACCCTCGCGGGCAGGGTGTGGCCCCCCTGGTGAAGTTCTTGCTCTCAGTATTTTTTATATATTTGGAAAACATCTACCGTGGAGTTTCAGGACTTTTGGAGCTGTACAAAATAGGTCTCTAATATTTGCTCCTTTTCCAGCCCAGAATCCCAGCTGCCGGCATTCTCCCTCTTTATGTAAACCTTGTAAAATAAGAGAGAATAGGCATAAGTGTTGTGACATAATGTGTATTAACAGCCCATAATGCAATAAATATCGATATAAAAGCATGATGCAAAATGGACGTATCAATGCCTTCTGTGGCATCCCCAAGCTTGGGCTTTTAGGTGTCCTTAGATTATCTTGGGGTGCCATGGGAATCCCCAAGCTTAGGCTCTTTCCACTCCTTGTTACATAATCCATCAAATCTTTCACCCAAAACTTGAAAACTTCACAACACAAAACTTAAAGTAGAAAATCTCGTGAGCTCCGTTAGTGAAAGGAAACAAAACACCACTTCAAGATATTGTAATGAATTCATTCTTTATTTATATTGGTGTTAAATCTACTGTATTCCAACTTCTCTATGGTTTATAAACTATTTTACTAGCCATAGATTCATCAAAATAAGCAAACAACACACGAAAAACAGAATCTAGCAAAAACAAAACAGTCTGTAGTAATCTGTAGCTAACGCAAGCTCTGGAACCCCAAAAATTCTAAAATAAATTGCTGGACGTGTGGAATTTATCTATTAATAATCTGCAAAAATAATTAACTAAATATCACTTTGAAAATAAAAATGGCAGCAATTCTCGTGAGCGCTAAAGTTTTTTTATAGCAAGATTAAAAAGACTTTCCCCAAGTCTTCCCAACGGTTCTACTTGGCACAAACACTAATTAAACACAAAAAACACAACCAAAACAGAGGCTAGATAAATTATTTATTACTAAACAGGAGCAAAAAGCAAGGAATAAAAATAAAATTGAGTTTCCTCCCAACAAGCGCTATCGTTTAACGCCCCTAGCTAGGCATAAAAGCAAGGATAGATCTAGGTATTGCCATCTTTGGTTTTAGGGAAGAAAAGAGCAAACTTGTTATCTATAGATTTAATCTTTCTATTTTGGCAAAGCACGTGGCTATTTATGGTATAAAAGAGTAAGTTCCGGAAATTGGCATCTAGGCTAGCTTTTATTTCTTTGATAGATTCGTTCTGGTAAGAGAGCAAAAGAGACGTGGTTTCAACTTTCTCATTAATGGGGTGCCCAAATATAGTTTTCATCTTTTCATAGGTATCCATGGGGCCCCCTTCAAGAAAACCCTGTTCAAAAATAGAATCTAAAACTTGTTTGAACGAAGCGGGCAACCCAACATAAAAGCTTTTTAGGTAAACCTCAATTTGATATTGGGGTACATAGCTAGCCCGGATCCTTAATAGCCTATCCCAAGCATCTTTCAAAGATTCATCAAGTAAATAATGAAAAATTCCAGAATGATCTTCATCAAAGTTATTAAGACTCTCATTGACCACTCCAGCAGGTTTTTCCATAGCTTTATTTATGAGTTTAGATATAATAGAAGGATCATCCAAGCTCGGGAGAGAACCCCCAACTCTTTTTGGTTCCGAAATGGCGAGGGAAAACGAGGGAAAAGAGGCAAACAAAAAAGAGAGAGGGCGAATAAAACGGCAAAGGTGAAGTGTGGGAGAGGAAAACGAGAGGCAAATGACAAATAATGTAATGCGGGAGATAAGGGTTTGTGATGGGTACTTGGTATGTTGACTTTTGCGTAGACTCCCCGGCAACGGCGCCAGAAATCCTTCTTGCTACATCTTGAGCACTGTGGTGCAACGTGGGCCCCACGAGGGTAGAGGGCGCGCCTGGGGGGGGGGGTAGGCGCGCCCCCTACCTCGTGCCCTCCTGGTTGCTTTCTTGATGTAGGGTCCAAGCCCTCTGGATCATGTTCGTTCCGAAAATCACGTTCCCGAAGGTTTCATTCCGTTTGGACTCCGTTTGATATTCTTTTTCTGTGAAACTCTGAAATAGGCAAAAAATAGCAATTCTGGGCTGGGCCTCCGGCTAATAGGTTAATCCCAAAAATAATATAAAAGTGTATAATAAAGCCCAATAATGTCCAAAACAGGATATAATATAGCATGGAACAATAAAAAATTATAGATACATTGGAGACGTATCAATATGTCAAGGAAAGACTTGATAGAGCCGTCGGGTCCCGGAGCTAGTGCATAAGATTTCCATCATACAAAGTGATAACAGGAGATCCTAGACACTCAGACTATCGACCTGTGACTATACATATGGAAGGCGCAGATAGAACCATGAGACCTCAAAGAGGGAACCATGGCTTCAAATTTGAAGCAAAGTGGTTGCAGGAGGAGGGATGTGAAGAAATAGTCAGGAATGCATGGTCCGACGCGTCTTTTTGAGGCGAAAATGATTTATCTCAGATACTAAGAAGAACCGCGGGAGATCTAAAAAATTGGGACACTAATGTGTTAGGGGATCTAGAGAAAAGAATTAAAACAATAAAAACTGAGCTGGAACATGTGAGGAGAGCACTGATTGACGAGAACACGGTGTCTCGAGAGCATCTCTGGAGGGAAAAACTGGACAGACTGGAACACCAACAGGACATATTCCAGAGACAGAGAGCTCATGTTAAGTGGTTGCAGGCTGGGGATAAAAACACAACTTTTTTTTCATGCTTATGTGCCAGAAAGGAAGAATAAGAATACTATCAAGAGACTAAGGATAGAGGATGTGACATGGGTGGAGTGTGAGGAACAATTGAAGGAGCATGTTGCTAGCTATTTTTTAATCTGTTTACTTCCTCGACAGGACCAAATAGGGAAGAAATCTTGCATGCAGTCTCTCCAAAAGTGACTACTCAAATGAATCATAGTCTATGTGTGGAATATACAAAAGAGGAAGTGAAAGAAGCTTTGTTCAATATTGGTGACCTGAAGGCGCCAGGACCAGATGGAATGCCTACAATATTCTACAAGCAGTTCTGGCAACTAGTGGGCAAGAAGTTAACAGAGGAAGTGCTGAAGTTCCTTCGAAGTGGAGAAATGCCGGAAGGATGGAACGGTACCACAGTGGTGTTAATTCCAAAAATTTCAAACCCAGAGACCTTGAAGGACCTAAGAACAATTAGCCTCTGCAATGTCATTTACAAGGTGATCTCTAAAGTAATTGCTAATAGATTGAAAAATATTCTACCTTATATTATATCTCCGAACCAAAGTGCATTTGTTCCAGGTAGAATAATTTCAGATAATATCTTATTGGCCTACAAACTTACCCATTTTTGCAGAGAAGGAGAAGGGGTAAGGTAGGATATGCTACTGTAAATCTCGACATGAGTAAGGCTTACGACCGAGTAGAATGGACATTCTTGAAGGAAATGATGTTAAAATTGGGGTTTGACAGTGAATGGGTAAACCTGGTGATGAAGTGTGTTGCAACTGGGAGGTACCAGATCAAAGGTTAATAGAGATACAACATAGGTAATTTCCCCAGAGAGGATTGCGCCAGGGAGACCCCCTCTCACCTTACTTATTTTTGTTGTGTGCGGAGGGTTTCTCAGCAATGCTAAATGAAGCTGAAAGAAATGGGAGTATGAGAGGGATTAAATTATGCAGGGAGGCGCCAAGTGTGGGTCATTTACTCTTTGCAGATGACTCATTGTTTCTCATTGAAGTAAATGTAGAGAATGCTCAGGTTCTCAACGACATATTGCACAAATATGAAGCTTTCTCAGGACAGGTGGTAAACAAAGATAAATCAGCCATCCTATTTAGTAAGAATACAAGTAGAGAGGAGAAAAGAGAAATAATGGAAATCATGAACATATCAACAGAAGGGATAAAAGGAAGATATCTTGGATTGCCACCTTACATTGGAAAGGCAAAATCAAGTGCTTTCAAGTATATAAAGGAAAAAGTGTGGAAGAGAATCCAAGGTGGGAAAGAGAAGTTATTATCGAAAGCGGGAAAAGAGATCTTAATCAAGGCAGTAGCACAGGCAATCCCAGTATATGCAATGGCTTGTTTCGACCTAACCAAGCCCTTATGTGATGACCTTAGTCCCATAATATGCAAATTTCGGTGGAGCCATATGGATAAGGTCAATAAAATCTACTGGACAAGTTGGGAGAAACTATCTAAACCGAAGAGAGTGGGAGGTTTGGGATTCAGAGACCTGCACTCTTTTAATATGGCCATGCTTGCAAGACAGGGATGGCGGCTACTGCAAAACCCTTCCTCTCTCTGTGCACGAGCACTTGAAGCGAAATATCATCTCGGGCGCAGCATAATTGAAACAACACCAAAGAATGGGATGTCTTATGCATGGCGCAGTATTTTGAAAGGTGTACAACTCCTAAATAAAGGCATAATTTGGCGAGTTGGAGATGGAAGAAATATTAATATTTGGAAAGACCCCTGGCTTCCAAGAGGCATCACCCGAAGAGTTATCATACTGCAAGGACGAAATTTAGTCACAAGGGTGGCGGAACTTATTGATCCAATAACTAATGGTTGGGACAAAGACCTAGTGTGCCAAACTTTCAATGCAGAAGATGCTAAGATAATCCTACAAATCCCCTGAGCATACAAAGGGCTGTGTGGCTTGGCACTTTGACAAGAAAGGGATCTTTCTGTGAAGTCGGCATACAAAGTAGCAGTAGATTGGGAAGAAAGGGAATCAAGATATGGCCAACCACATCCAGCTCTGCAAGCAGAGGTGAAACAACTAATTTTGAATGGGAAAAAAATATGGGCCTTACCTCTACCGAATAAAATTTTGCACTTCCTATGACGTATGGCAAAATACAGCTTACCTTTAAGAATGAAATTGAGGAATAGAGGTATGAAAGTGGATATTAGATGTCCAGTTTGTAACATATATGATGAGGATGAGGGGCACTGCTTTCTGAAATGCAAAAAAGTGAGGAAGCTTTTTTAGCTAGCCCAAATGAAAGAAACTAGATAGAAACTTCTAAAAAGCAGTGACCCAATAAGTATGTTTGATGAGATATTTCGCCTGACCGTGGAAGATCGCATGAAGGTGTGTATTCTGTTCTCGGTGTGGTGGCATGAGAGAAATAATGCCAATGCCGGAGATCAGATGAAATCTCTAGATGATATAAATGCTTCTATTAACTACCATGTTCTTGAATACAGGAACTTAAGAAGTAGAGGAGCACCCAGAAACAAGATTCTATCATCTGTTGGTCTCCTTCCGCAAGTGGGATCCTAAAAAAAATACTGATGGTGCCTTTCATGAATCATCTTTGTCTGGTGGATGGGGTTTTACTGTCAGGAATGATAGTGGTGTGCTTATGGCAGCAGGAGCGGGAAATCTGGAACATGTATCCAATGCTCTTCATGTCGAAGCCCTGGCCATGTTATATGCAATCATCACTACTATACAAATGAAATGTAATTGTGTGATATTTGAAACAGACTCCATGGTGTTGAAGCATGCGATCTCAAACGAGGAGTATGACTTGTCGACTTTAGGTGCCGTGTTTCAGGAAATAAAATTTTAGTTGAATGTGGCTTTTGATGATGTAAATGTTAATGTTTGTTCAGGATCTTGTAATGTAGCGGCTCACAGCCCTAACAGCACATGGTGTAAGATTAGGAGATGGTGAATATGAAACTTGGCTAGGCTATTTCCCTGAGTTCTGTTGTAAACTCTGTAGCCGGCGATTCGGCCAGTCTAAATTTGTAATGGAATACAAGGTTGTTCCTTAAAAAAAAAAAACTCAGTCACAGAAAACCTCCCCAAATTCAAGGGTTTACACATAAACCGCACACCGCCGCCGCCGCCGCCCAGACTCTCGTCTCCCGGTCGCGATGATGGTTCCACTCGATCCATGCAACAAGCCCACCTCGCAGCGCCGCATCACGGAGGGCGACACCGTCGTGGTGTACGAACGGCACGACTCGATGCGCGCAGTCACCGTCAGCGCCGCCGGCGTACTGCAGAACCGATTCGGCGTCTTCCGCCACGCCGACTGGCTCGGCCGCCACTTCGGATCCAAGGTATTCAGCAGCGGCGGTGTCGGGGGCAAGGGCGGTCGCAAGGCCGGCGGCGGGTTCGTCCACCTCCTCGCGCCCACCCCGGAGCTCTGGACCCTCGTGCTCAGCCACCGGACACAGATCCTCTACATTGCCGATATCAGCCTCGTGGTGGCATACCTCGAGCTCGTCCCTGGGTGCGTCGTGCTGGAGTCCGGGACGGGCAGCGGTTCGCTCACCACCTCGCTAGCCCGCGCCGTCGCGCCGCACGGGCGCGTGTACACGTTTGATTTCCACGACCAGAGGGCAGACTCGGCAAGGTAAGCAAACACCTGAGGGCTAATTAACATCTCAGAGGTGATTGTCTGCTTGCTTCACAAATCAAAGCTCAGGAGTCTCTACGAGATTCGATTTAGACTACTATGTGGGAACTAACAACCTTACCTGTGCAGCATAGTTTTTGGATCTGTATTTACATTACAGAGCATGGGAACAATGCACAAGAAGGATGATTTTGATATTATTTCCTGCATGGGTTTTCTGAACTTGTTTTGCAGTATATAGAACTATTAGTTTGTAAATGAACAAGCTTAGATATGAGAACAGATACAGTCAGAAACAATCTATCAAACATCTGTGACATGGTATTGGATACAAACATACAATAGATTGGCCTGCAATTACAAATAAGATATACAAGATTTAAGAAAACCCATGCTTTGTTGCCTAAAAAGTGTCCATGTCTTTGCAACATCTAGGGTTTTATCAAACTTTCAAAGGTGACCACTTAAACGGCACAAAGATATGACTTCAGTATCACTTCTTTTTCAAGCAGCACTTGCAACTCAGTGTACAGTGACATCAATTGAAGTACAATTGTATGATTTCATAGGGGGCAGCCCGGTGCACATAGCTCCCGCTTGTGCAGGGTCCGGGGAAGGGTCCGACCACTTTGGGTCTATAGTACGCAGCCTTTCCCTACATTTCTGCAAGAGGCTGTTTCCAGGACTCGAACCCATTACCTCATGATTTCATAAATAATGCAAAATATATTTTACAAGAGCACAGAAGCCTCTGGCTAGCTACTACCTATCTTTGCGGTAATAGATAGTATTTGTGATCATTTAACATGTGAGCGCAGTAGCCTCTTGATTTACCTCATGGAGCATCTGGAAGGAGAGGAACCGGGGAATATTCAAGGCCCAAAAGATGTTCCACTGTGAGGTGGCGCATCTTGCTTTGGGAGATTTCTGTATGCATAGACCTAGTAGGTTCCTCTTGCGTGAGTAGTCCACATGTGGTTTCTTGGTATCTTAGCTTTACCCTTCAAAAAGCCCGGTGTAAATACCCCTAACAATTTCTTTTCTTCTATTTGAAAGGCAGTGCTCCTGCCGGTTACTCGGAAAAAAAATGTGTTGCTACAAGGCTGAATGTTTTTGTCAGTCATGTGGTTTAATTGATATATGCTTTGTGCTATTGTGACTTGAGCTCCTTTGGTAAATAGGGAAGATTTTGAGAAGAATGGCCTAAGCAGCCTTATTACAGTTGCTGTTCGGGACATACAAGGACAAGGATTCCCAGATGAGTACTCTGGAGCTGCTGATGCCGTGTTCCTGGACTTACCCCAGCCTTGGCTGGCAATACCGTCAGCTGGTACAATGCTACGACAAGATGGTGTTCTATGCTCCTTTTCACCTTGCATTGAACAAGTACAGCGTGCTTGCGAAACTATGAGGTCTTGTTTCACAGGTTGGTATGTTGCTCTGAATTTGTTACTTACGCGAGAAACTTTATAATGTTCTGGTACGAGTTCACATGATTCACAGACTCGTATAGTTACTTCAGTTAGAAACTTTATAATGTTGATATGAGTTCACATGACTCACGGACTCGTATAACTTCTGTTGTTGCGGAAGTTGACACTGAATGGAGTTAGGCTGTACTTTTCCCAGCTGGTTCTTTTCCAATGATCTGTCTGAGACTGTCATTTCTCACAAGGGCGGGTCTGGCGCAGTGGTAGAGTCTCTCCACTTGTGTTTGGCCTGGAGATCCTGGGTTTGAACCAACCTCCTTGCAGAATTATTGTGCAAGGGGTAAGGCTGTCTAGAAATTCCCTTCCCCAGACCCACCTTGTGTGAGAGCGCCCTTGTGATGAACGCGCTTGATTGATTTGTAATATAGTTCAATTTTCGTATGCTTATTTCAGAGGTACGATAACATACATAATTGTAAGTTCTTGTGCATTTGCAGTCCAAGCATACGGCTGTCTAGAAATTCCCTTTCCCAGACCCCACCTTGTGTGGTAGCTTTCAGCACTGGGCATGCCCCTGTGATGAACTCGTGTCATTGATTCGTAATATAGCTCAATTTTCGTATGCTTATTTCAGAGATACAATAACATACATAAAATTGTAAGTTCTTGTGCATTTGCAGTCCAAGCATAAGCCTTAAGAGTGTTCAAAAATCTTGATGTGATCATCTAAAGTTGTGTGGTTTCTGAAGTCTATTGGAGACCTGCATACATAAAAATGCTCTGAATTAGTTATCAAAGCAGATTCATTGACTCGAGCATCATTTTAATCTCATTTCTGCTTTCATATAGTCTCTTTCGGAGGCACAAATTGCCACATCTCTATCATCTCCCATGTCACGCATATAGTTATAATTTGTGTATGTGTTTTAATGGTTTCTTTAATGGACTCACCATGATTTTGTGCTCAAGAACATTAGATCTCTTGGAGTTCTTCATTTTGTTTCGAGATAAATGATCATAGTTTGCCCTGTTTAGGGGAAAATAAATAACTACAGAACTTGCCTAAAAGTATGGTGATCTTTTATTCCTGAGTTACTCCGTTTCAAGAAGAGTGGTCGGGCGGAAAGTTTATTTTCATACTGTTGTGTTGTTGTGCAGATATTAGAACTTTTGAAATTCTTCTTCGCACCTATGAAGTACATGAAGGTGCTCTGAAGAGTGCAACCGTCAACGAAGCCTCTAGCGAGGGTTGTTCACTTCCTGGGAAGAAACGGAAAATTCAGTCAGCTGGAGAAGCCTTAGACAGTACTCAGACATCGTCTGTTATTGCTAGGCCTTGCAGCACAGCTAGAGGACACACTGGCTACTTGACATTTGCAAGGAAAAGTGTGCATGGGAGCCAAACTGGGGCCGCTGAAGTTTGCCCCACATCTTAGACCAGTAAAAATGCACATTGGTGCCCGAATTTTTCCCATCCAAAGTATGCGCTGTTATTCCTTCATTCATAGTGCACACCGCTGCAGAATTTCTCTAACCTGTACTGAGTTGTAACCATTTGGGGACGTGGTAAAGAGAATATTATTGCCTTCATAAGGGAACAACAAAGTGTGGACGACGCAAGCAAAGTCGTGGCCAGTGGATCTACCAGATGAATTAGGATATGCTCGTAGCCAATGGGCCATGGTACCTTGAGATTGTTTTTAACGGCGTTGTAGTAACTATCGAACTTAAATGATTTATATATCTTTGTCTTTGTGATCTCAACGTATATCTGTAACGTCATCTCTGTATGCAGGCCTTAACTTTTTTATGCTATATCTGTAACCAAATTTTGGCCATCTTTCATTTGGTTTGGTGTGTTGAGCTTGACATCGTGTTGTGCTTGATAGAATATAAGCGCTATGCTACACACATTGTCGAGAAAACATCGTCCTGCTCTCGTCTCCTTCGTGGAGTTGCATCGAACTCCAATCGAGCTAGATGATTTCTAGTATGATTGATTATAGTAATCGCATGGAAATCGATACGTGCAAGGTTCTTGTGACAGGTCAGGTTGCTTGAGAAGAAAAGCAAAGTAAAGCGGAAGCATTCGCTGAGAGATAAACCACGAAAGGGTAATTAATTTAGACTACGCCAAGCGGTGAACAAGTTGATGAAACAAGATATCCAGTGTGCTTGGGTTCTCGGGGACGACACTGTGACAAGGACACAGGGTTACAAGGAACTCCAGATGACCAGCAGAGAACTGATCGCATGGCCCTCAGGTTCAGGGGGAGAATATATACTGCTTGTCGTGGTGGGTGCACGGCAGATGCCAAAGGATGGCTAAAGAGAAGAGGAGGCTTGAGGGCACCGGTGGGCTCCAGAGGCGAGTTCGGCATGAGCGAGCGAGAGACGCGAGACATACCCAGGTCCGGGGCTCTCCGGAGATATAACACCCCTAGTCCTGTCGAGTGTGGTTTATATGTGGATGTTACAAGCTTGCTCCTAGAGCTGTTTTGGGGAGGAAGAAAGACTGGCCAGAGCATAGCCTGCTCCTTCCCCCGGTGTGTGTTCTACTGATCATGTGAGTGCGTGGTTTGTTGTATACGTGCCCGTGTACATGAGGGCTCCTAGGGGGTTTTATAGGTCAACCCCCAGGGTTACAATGGTAAAGTTACAGGGCCATGGGGCTGGGTTGACAGCGTTCGGGAAGCCGATGCTGGGACCCGACGGGTGCCGGGGCTCGCTAGGCTCTCCGGGCGTGGGCCCCGTGTGCCAGGAGTCACTGTTCTTCGTCTTGTCAATCGTCACGGAGTGGCCGGGTCGAGTCCGCTACAGTGGTGCACCGCCTGGTCGCCGTCTGCTGGCGTCAGCAGTGACGACGGGTGCGCTGTAGCCACGCCGGCCTCGGTTAGCGGGGTAGGTGGGGCACTGTTGCCACGCCTCTGCCGGTCAGAGGAGTTGGTGGGTTACTGTGGTCATGCTCATCCCTTTTATGGAGACTCGTCCCATCGCACGCCTTGGATGGGACGGGAGTTGACCCGCGGCTGGGTTGAGGAACACGCCACGGGGGAGCTGGCTTGCTGGGGAAGTCTCGGTTCGCCGTGATTGGTCGGCTTGCGCCAGCCGTCATAGCCGGGTTGCCGTCTTGACCGGGTCGAAGGATTCAGCCGGGTTGGAGGGCTTGGCTGGGTCGACGGACCCGGCCAAGTGCGAGCCAAATTGAGGGGCGATGCTGACCCCGATGTTTTTGAAAAGGATCCGGGTTTCGTTGCTTGTCCAGGCTTCATCCCCCCGACAGTAGTCCCCGAAGCTATGAAGGCTCGCCGGCTTCAAGCAGGGGGGCCTTCGCAGTTTCCCCCTTGAGAAGGCGGCTGTTGGTGAAGTTTGCGACCGCCGAGTCCGACAACACCCACTGTGTGCCGGCTTCCAGAAGCCGATTCGCGGCATCCTGGCATGGGCGGGAAACCGAGGAGTCCGTCGAATCTTGGGCGTGATCTCTTGGGCTCGGTGCTGGAGCCACGTGGCGTCTGGGAGCTGAGGAGGCATGACAGGCCACGCGCGCGACGGGACAAGACGACGGGTCGGGCCCCGCCACTTTGCACCCTCGGCGCGGTGGGTCGGTTGCCATTCTCGAGACAGTTATTGCGCGTGGTATGTGTGCACTTATTGTGGGGAAGTGGGAGGGGCGGGCGCAAACGATCCCACTTCCCTACGTTTGGGCTGCAGCTTATAAATTGGGAGGAGGGGGCGGCGGAGATTATTCTCACTCGTGCCCCCATCTTATTCCTTCTCCTTCTCTCTTGCTCTTGTGACCGCCGCGCTCTACGACGCTCCTCCGTTCTCGAGCAAGACTTCACCACCATTCTCTTCTTGCCTTCTCTGCTCTGCCCCGAACCATTGATGGCGCTGCCGTCGGGCTCGTGGATGGGATCCACCATCACCGAGGAGGACATCACATACTTGCGCGACACGAAGCGCCTGCTGAAGGAGACAGGGGTGGCCGTGCGCCTGCCTGACGGCGAGCAGGAGCCGCGGCCGGAGGGGACCGAGCGCATGGTCTTCTACATGCACTTCAAACGCGGGTTCAGTCTTCCCGCGAGCGATTTCTTTCGTGCATTCCTGGAGTTCTTTGGGCTCCAGCCGCATCATTTGGGCGCGAACGCCATTCTGCAGCTGTCGGGGTTTGTTACCCCGTGTGAGGGGTACCTGGGGGTCGAGCCCACAGTCGACCTTTGGGTGCGCTTCTTCTTCCTGAAGCAGCAGGGGCCGGGGAGATGTCCTCCTGCGGGGCCACCGTCATCTCGATGCGGTCGCGCGGGGGGTTCCCCAAGATGCCGCTGGAGGATTCTGCCAAGAAGTGGTAGAACTCCTTCTACGTCCGCAATCTCGACGCGGACCACATCAACCTGTCGCCCTTCATCGACGCGACACCGCAAGGGAAGACCAACTGGACTTACTTCCCCAAGCATCCGTCACAGGAGGTGCTGAACTTGTGCGCCCGGGTGGCGGAGATGGTGGTCCGGGAGAGGCTCACCAGCACAGACCTCATCGCTGCTTTCATCATGCGCCGGGTGCTGCCGCTGCAGTGCCGCACCAACATCATCGGCCAGATGACTGGTCTTCAAGACCCCAACAGGATGTCGCCCTGGCGCCTGCTGCCGGAGTAGATTGCCAGCCGGGTCAACGATATCTCCAAGGCCGGGCTGAAGGAGGAGTAGCGATGCGGGAAGCCTCCCTACAGTCAAGGGAACCTGGCATCGGTGGTGAATCCTTGTACTTTGCTGCTTCTCATCTTCTTTTCCGTCTCGATGCGACGAAGGAGGTGCTGCTGAACGCCATCTGGCATCCGTATGAAAGAGCGACGATGCAGGTGGTGCGGGCCAGCTCGGAGGAGGCGGTGGTCCTGGGTGAGGACCCGGAGGGGGCCGATGCCGAAGCCGGCATGGGGCGCCGCATGGGTAAGCTTCTGTGTTTTGATTTCTTGTGATGCCGGCCGAAGGGCGACGCGGGGATGCTGACGCGAGTTGGTGATGCAGCGGCGCCGAGGGAAGGAGGCGGCGATGCGGCTGGGGCCGGGTCGTCCTGTGCGTCGGCAGCAGCTAGTCGGCCGCACGGAAAAAGGGATGTGGCGCCCTGGAAACCGGCTGCTAAGTGTGCGGCGGACCCGGCGGCCGGCACCAAGCCGCGCACTAAGAAGAGATGCCGCGCTCCGCAGGCGGCGCCGACGAGACCCCCCGTCCCGCTGGTGGTCGGGTACGTTTTCTTTTACTGACTTCCGGCGAGCCACCGGACGACTTCTTTTTTCCTTATTCGCTTATTTCGTTGTGCTTCAGGTCGCCGATGTCGTTGGCCCTTGCGGCGACGGAGGCCGCGTCCAGCGGTGGCGCCGTTTTCCAGAGAACCCGGTCCAGCGTTATCGACCAGGACAAGGAGACGGCCGACCCAGACCTTGGTCTCGACTCGGCCGACACCATGGGCCTGGCCTGGCGGGACCGGAACATAGCCGAGGCGGATATGGAGGTGGCGTCGGCCCTGGTGTTGGGGATATTACTATCAGTCATGACCCGCCCAGGAGGGGCCGGGTCAGCCCCAATGGCGGGTTACGCAAGAAGCCCAGTAAACAGTCAAGACGATAGTTTATTAAACCTTATAGAAGGCCCAAGGGCCTGGAGGCGGCTTAAGGCCTGATATTGTAAACCACCGTATGTAAGGAAAGACTTGTAAAGAAAAGCATGTAAAGGAAGTCACCGAGCCGGACACGATTATGAGCCGGCCGGGACTTTGTAGGCCACCAGGCGTCAACCCCATGTATATAAGGGGACGACCCGGTGGCGGCTTAGGGCAAGAAACAATAAATCGATAACCAAGACGGCGAGTTGAGCCTCTTGGTGATCGAAACCCCAGCAATACCAATCCCAACTAGACATAGGCTTTTACCTTCATCGTAAGGGGCCGAACTAGTATAAAACCCTCTCGTATCCTTTGTCCCGATTTACCCCTTTAAGCTTCCTAGTGCGATGGCCCTACGACTAAGTCCTTGCTCTAAGACATCTACCGTGACAATTCCACGACAGTTGGCGCCCACCGTGGGGCCTGCACACGGTGGATTTGAGTTCTTGAAGGGCAACTTTGAAGGGCTCAAGGGATACGCTGTGGGCCGGATGTCCAAGAGTCGTCGCGGCATGCTCTACATCGACGACGAAGGCTGGGGCCCCGAGGCCGGCTCAATTGAGTATGGGTACCGGGTCCCCTTCGGCGGAATTCACGTCTTCATCGGCCGGATCGGCGAATCAGGCCCTGAGCCGGACGTCCACACCAACCTCATCGAAACGGCTCAGCGCGCAAAGATCATCCGTGTTTAATATGTCGTGAAGCATGCCTTCGTAGGCTGCATCCACGGCGGTGAATACTCTGAAGGATCGGTGGAGGGCGGTGAGACGACCATCTGTTCTGACACTGCATCATCAATGGGCGAGACGGACTCTTTGTACCAGCTGCAGGGCGGCATGCTCGGGGGCTGTTCCGATGGCAGCAGTATTCCGGACCCTCTTGAGGCGCCGAATTGGGTCGGAGTCTTCATGGCAGGGACACAACCCGGGAAGAACTCTACAGCACCGGTGGCAACAGCTACCAGGTCGGCTGCAGCCGGGTCAGGAGACCCCGCACGCCCCCGGCTCAGATTCTAATGGATCTCACGGATAAACTGACGACCCTGTTGACTGCCGCGGTAGAGCCGGCGGACAAAGCCCAGCATGACGCGGAGGTGGCACATGTACGTGAAGAGATGGTGCAAGCTAAGGAAAATCTGGCCGCAGAGGAAGTCAGGATGGCAGCAGAACGGGCAGCTCTGGACGTTCGTGCTCAACAGCTCCAAGCAGAGACCTTCCGGCTCTCGGTGGATCTGAACGCGTCAAACGAGGTCATGAGGAGAAGACATCCGAAAACTCAGTCACGTCTACCTCTAACGCTTGATCCTAGAAACCTGTTCCATACACCCAAAGCTGGGGGAAGCAACCCGCCGAAGGCACACCGGATCGCGACACCCGGCGCCCCGGTTCAGCCGCGTGCCATGGAACCACCTCGTATAATTACCGCTCCACCACATTACGTACTGACACCACCGGGTCACTTCTCCAACCCCTTGGAAAACCTCATCGCAGCGTCGGCTCGTTTGACGGCTCTCCTATAGTCGAGACATGATTGAAACGCGGAGGGTAAGAGAACTTCTTCAAACAGCTCTGGCACAGTAGGATGCGTACTCCTATAGTCGAGACATGATCCATTCAACTCCTCGCCGAAGCCGGAGCCCGAGCTACAGTAGGCATATGGAGTCCGCAGACATGTCAAGCAATGCTCAACGCCACAACCGGCCACACAAACATGAGCCGGTGCGGGCTGGAGCCCTTAACCTGGCGGATCAGGAGAGGATTCAACAAGAGGCGGAACGAGCGGTTCAAATGGCAGCAGAACATGCGGCTCATCAAACTTTTCCGGCTTATCCAACAACCTCGGTCGAGGCAGGAGTGGCCACAAGAACCGGAGGCGTCCCTTGCTTGGTGCCGGCCATACGTAATGAGCGTCTGCTGAAGGACTTTAAGGGGCCCCGTAAGGTGCCTAATTACACGGCTGACTTACAGCCCGAGGCTTGGATTGAGAGTTATGAGATAGCTATGGAGCTGTTGGAGGTCAGCGACGCAGCAATGGCCAAGTATTTCGCTATGATGTTGGATGGAACAACTCATACTTGGTTGAAGGGATTGCCACCCAATTCTATCGGCTCATAGGCGGAGTTGAAGGCCCGGTTCATCCAGAACTTTAAAGACATGTGTAAGCAGCCTATGTCGATTGTGGACCTGACCAATTGCAAGCAAGAGGATGGTGAATCCACAACCCATTGGGTGCACCGGGTCAAGGAGATAATACATTCATCTGATAAGATGGATGCCGGTTCAGCAGTCTTAATGTTGGAGAAAAATTGCCGTTTCGAACCTCTGAAGCAGAAGCTGGGGCGGCTCAAGCGTGACTGTAATGACATGGGAACGTTGATGGCGGCTCTCGTCAAGTATGCTGATTCTGATACTACCAAGGACCCGGTGTCTGACGAAGAAAAGGCAACGAAGGGAAAGAGGAACGACAACGGCAAGGGTGACCAGCATAACCCAACGAATCAAGGAGGTAATAAACGTAAGGCTGATGAGTTTGCTGCTAACACCAATGCACATGGCGTAAATCAATGGCGCAAGGGCAGACAGCCCCCTCGGTCGGGCGGGTCAGGTCCCACCCTTGAGCAATTATTGAATGAGCCTTGTCCAAAGCACGGCGGGAGAAGCCAGCCACCCACCTGTGGAAATATTGTATGATCATGAAGGCATTTAAAAATTCAAATGCGTTTGATGGAGGTCACGGCCCAGGTGGCGGCTCAGGTGGAGGCGGTTTCCAAGGCCCGGGCGCCGGCTTAGGTGGAGGAGGATTCCACGATCAGGGCCATCCTGGTAACCAAGGAGGGTATAATCCGCAACCCGGCCAAGGTAATCAGCAACAACAATCCGGATATCAGAGCAACCCGAAGCAGCTGAATAGTGGGCAATACCATGTATTCACCACTAGCTTATGTAAGAGAGACCAGAAGCTTCACAAGAGGGCCGTTAATGCTGTTGAGCCTTACTTACGTTGGTCAGAGCAGCCTATTGTGTGGAGCAGAGACGATCACCCACCCCGGGTCGATAATCTGGGTCACTTGGCTTTGGTAGTGGCACCTCAGGTTGGTGGATACAAATTCACTAAGGTACTCATGGATGGAGGCAACAACATCAACATCCTCTACTACGAGATGTTCCGCCGGATGGGTTTGACTGATAAGAGTCTTAAACAACCCAACACTGTTTTTCACGATGTGGTTCCTGGCAAGTCGGCATACCCAGTGGGTAAGATTGAACTAGAAGTAGCCTTTGGAGATGAGTATGACTCCAGAGCAGAAAAATTAACCTTCGAGGTGGTTAAGATCAAAAGCCCGTATCATGCTCTGTTTGGACGGCCGGCTTATGCCAAATTCATGGCTCGGCCGTGTTATGTGTATTTGCAGCTTAAGATGCCGGGTTATAAGGGCACCATTACAGTACACGGGAGTCGGAAAATAGCTTTGGAGTGTGAAGAAGGTGATGCTGCCTATGCTGAATCTGTCTGTGCAACAGAGGAGTTGAAATTTTACAAAGATCATGTTGACCCGGCAGACATGAAACCAACAACAGAGCATGAGCCGGTGTTGAAGTTCAAATCAGCTGATGACACCAAGATGGTTGACTTTGTGCCTGTCAACTCATCCAAGCAGTTCATCATCAGTGCTAACTTGGATCCAAAATAGGAAAGAGCGCTCATCGAGTTCATCCGTGAGAACCGAGACATCTTCGCATGGAAACCTTCAGACATGCCGGGTGTCCCGAGGGAACTCGCTGAGCACACTCTCAATATTGATCCAAAGTTTAAACCTGTCAGGCAGTTTCTCCGACGGTTCAATGAAGAAAGGCGCAAGGCCATTGGAGAAGAGGTGGCCCGACTTTTGGCATCTGGGTTCATTGTAGAAGTCTTTCACCCGGAGTGGTTAGCCAACCCGGTGCTTGTACTAAAAAAGAATGGCACCTGGCGTATGTGTGTGGATTACACCGATCTGAACAAGGCTTGTCCGACTGATCCTTTTGCCCTCCCCCGTATTGATCAGATCATTGATGCTACGACAGGTTGTGCATGTTTGAGTTTCTTGGATGCTTATTCTGGTTATCATCAGATCAAAATGGCAGTCAAGGATCAGGAGAAGACGACTTTTATCACTCCTTTTGGAGCTTTCTGCTATGTGTCTATGCCTTTTGGGCTTAAGAGTGCCCAGGCGACTTACCAACGGTGTGTGCAGAATTTTCTTCACGATCAAATTGGACGTAATATTCATGCGTATGTGGATGATATAGTGGTAAAATCCAGGAAGGAGGAAACCTTGGTCGCTGATCTGAAAGAGACTTTCGATAATCTCCGGGTCTACAAAATGATGCTTAACCCGGCCAAGTGTGTTTTTGGAGTCCCAACCGGCAAGCTCTTGGGTTTTTGGTGTCTAACCGAGGTATTGAGGCTAACCCGGAGAAAATCAAGGCAATTATATCCCTGGCCAAACCAACATGCATCAATGACGTTCAACGACTGGCGGGTCGTGTCGCTGCTTTGAGCTGGTTCATAAGCCGGTTAGGGGAGAAGGCAATGCCTCTGTATCAGATGATGAAGAAAACAGATGATTTTGTTTGGAGCGATGCTGCAAACTCTGCTTTTGAAGATCTGAAGCAGCTTGCTGAGCCGCCAATCCTGGCTGCTCCGGTTGAGAAGGAGCCACTGCTGTTATACGTGGTCGCCAACTCACGAGCTATTAGTGTGGCTATTGTTGGGGAACGTAGTAATTTCAAAAAAATTCCTACGCACACGCAAGATCATGGTGATGCATAGCAACGAGAGGGGAGAGTGTTGTCCATGTACCCTCATAGACCGAAAGCAGAAGCGTTAGCACAACGCGGTTGATGTAGTCGTACATCTTCACGATCCGACCGATCAAGTACCAAACGCACGGCACCTCCAAGTTCTGCACACGTTCAACTCGATGACGTCCCTCGAACTCCGATCCAGCCGAGTGTTGAGGGAGAGTTTCGTCAGCACGGTGGTGTGGTGATGATGATGATGTTCTACCGACGCAGGGCTTCGCCTAAGCACTGCTACGATATGATCGAGGTGGATTATGGTGGAGGGGGGCACCGCACACGGCTAAGAGATCAAGAGATCAATTGTTGTGTCTATGGGGTGCCCCCTGCCCCCGTATATAAAGGAGTGGAGGAGGGGGAGGGCCGGCCCTCTCTATGGCGCACCCTAGGGGAGTCCTACTCCCACTGGGAGTAGGATTCCCCCTTTCCTAGTAGAACTAGGAGCCCTTACAAGTAGTAGGAGTAGGAGGGAAGGAAAGTGAAGGGAAAAGGAGAAGGAAGGAAGGGGCGCCCCCCTCCCTAGTCCAATTCGGACCAGCCCATGGGGAGGGGTGCGGCCACCCTTTGAGGCCTTTCTCTCCTTTCCCGTATGGCCCATTAAGGCCCAATACGAATTCCCGCAACTCTCCGGTACTCCTGAAAATACCTGAATCACTCGGAACCTTTCCGATGTCCGAATATAGTCGTCCAATATATCGATCTTTACGTCTCGACCATTTCGAGAGTCCTCGTCATGTCCCTGATCTCATCTGGGACTCCGAACTCCTTCGGTACATCGAAAGACATAAACTCATAATATAACCGTCATCGAACTTTAAGCGTGCGAACCCTACGGGTTCGAGAACTATGTAGACATGACCGAGACACATCTTCGGTCAATAACCAATAGCAGAACCTGGATGCTCATATTGGCTCCTACATATTCTATGAAGATCTTTATCGGTCAAACCGCATAACAACATACGTTGTTCCCTTTGTCATCGGTATGTTACTTGCCCGAGATTCGATCGTCGGTATCTCAATACCTAGTTCAATCTCCTTACCGACAAGTCTTTTTACTCGTTCCGTAACACATCACCCCGCAACTAACTCATTAGTTGCAATGCTTGCAAGGCTTATAGTGATGTGCATTACCGAGTGGGCCCAGAGATACCTCTCCGACAATCGGAGTGACAAATCCTAATCTCGAAATATGCCAACCCAACAAGTACCTTCGGAGACACCTGTAGAGCACCTTTATAATCACCCAGTTACGTTGTGACGTTTGGTAGCACACAAAGTGTTCCTCCGGTAAACGGGAGTTGCATAATCTCATAGTCATAGGAACATGTATAAGTCATGAAGAAAGCAATAGCAATAAACTAAACGATCAAGTGCTATGCTAACGGAATGGGTCAAGTCAATCACATCATTCTCCTAATGATGTGACCCCGTTAATCAAATGACAACTCATGTCTATGGCTAGGAAACTTAACCATCTTTGATTCAACGAGCTAGTCAAGTAGAGGCATACTAGTGACATACTGTTTGTCTATGTATTCACACATGTATTAAGTTTCCGGTTAATACAATTCTAGCATGAATAATAAACATTTATCATGATATAAGGAAATAAATAATAACTTTATTATTGCCTCCAGGGCATATTTCCTTCAGTCTCCCACTTGCACTAGAGTTAATAATCTAGTTCACATCACCATGTGATTTAACATCAGTAGTTCACATTACCATGTGATTAACACCCATAGTTCACATCGTCATGTGACCAACACCCAAAGGGTTTACTAGAGTCAATAATCTAGTTCACATCGCTATGTGATTAATACCCAAAGAGTACTAAGGTGTGATCATGTTTTGCTTGTGAGGGAAGTTTAGTCAACGGGTCTGCCACATTCAGATCCGTATGTATTTTGCAAATTTCTATGTCAACAATGCTCTGCACGGAGCTACTCTAGCTAATTGCTCCCACTTTCAATATGCATCCAAATTGAGATTTAGAGTCATCTGGATCAGTGTCAAAATTTGCATCGACATAACCCTTTACGACGAACCCTTTTTGTCACCTTCATAATCGAGAAACATATCCTTATTCCTCTAAGGATAATTTTGACCGCTGTCTAGTGATCTACTCCTAGATCACTATTATACTCCCTTGCCAAACTCAGGGCAGGGTATACAATAGGTCTGGTACACATCATGGCATACTTTATAGAACCTATGTCTGAGGTATAGGGAATGACTTTCATTCTCTCTCTATCTTCTGCCGTGGTCGGGTTTTGAGTCTTACTCAACTTCACACCTTGTAACACAGGCAAGAACTCCTTCTTTGACTGTTCCATTTTGAACTATTTCAAAATCTTGTCAAGGTATGTACTCATTGAAAAACTTATCAAGCGTCTTGATCTACCTCTATAGATCTTGATGCTCAATATGTAAGCAGCTTCACCGAGGTCTTTCTTTGAAAAACTCCTTTCAAACACTCCTTTATGCTTTGCAGAATAATTCTACATTATTTTCGATCAACAATATGTCATTCACATATACTTATCAGAAATGTTGTAGTGCTCCCACTCAATTTCTTGTAAATACATGCTTCACCACAAGTCTGTATAAAACTATATGCTTTGATCAACTTATCAAAGCGTATATTCCAACTCCGAGATGCTTGCACCAGTCCATAGATGGATCGCTGGAGCTTGTATATTTTGTTAGTACCTTTAGGATCGACAAAACCTTCTGGTTGCATCATATACAACTCTTCTATAATAAATCCTATTAAGGAATGCAATTTTGTTTATCCATTTGCCAGATTTCATAAAATGCGGCAATAGCTAACATGATTCGGACAGACTTAAGCATAGATACGAGTGAGAAACTCTCATCGTAGTCAACACCTTGAACTTGTCTAAAACCTTTTGCGACAATTCTAGCTTTGTAGATAGTAACACTACTATCAGCGTCCGTCTTCCTCTTGAAGATCCATTTATTTTCTATGGCTTGCTGATCAATGGGCAAGTCAACCAAAGTCCACACTTTGTTCTCATACATGGATCCCATCTCAGATTTTATGGCCTCAAGCCATTTCGCGGACTCTGGGCTCATCATCGCTTCCTCATAGTTCGTAGGTTCGTCTTGGTCATGACCTCCAGAACAGGATTACCGTACCACTCTGGTACGGATCTCACTCTGGTTGACCTACGAGGTTTGATAGTAACTTGATCTGAAGTTACACGATCATCATCATTAGCTTCCTCACTAATTGGTGTAGTAGTCACAGGAACAGATTTCTGTGATGAACTACTTTCTAATAAGGGAGTAGGTACAGTTACCTCATCAAGTTCTACTTTCCTCCCACTCACTTCTTTCGAGAGAAACTCCTTCTCTAGAAAGGATCCATTCTCAGCAACGAATATCTTGCCTTCGGATCTGTGATAGAATGTGTACCCAACATTTTCTTTTGGGTATCCTATGAAGATGTACTTCCCCGACTTGGGTTTGAGCTTATCAAGATGAAACTTTTTCACATAAGCATTGCAACCCCAAATTTTAAGAAATGACAACTTATGTTTCTTGCTAAACCACAGTTCATACGGTGTCGTCTCAACGGATTTAGATGGTGCCCTTTTTAATGTGAATGAAGTTGTCTCTAATGAATAACCCCAAAACAATAGTGGTAAATCGGTAAGAGACATCATAGATTGCACTATATCAAATAAAGTATGGTTATGACGTTCGGACACACCATTACACTGTGGTGTTCCAGGTGGCATGAGTTTATGAAACTATTCCATATTGTTTTAGTTGAAGGCCAAACTCGTAACTCAAATATTCGCCTCTGCGATCAGATCGTAGAAACTTTTATTTTCTTGTTACGATGATTCTCCACTTCACTCTGAAATTCTTTGAACTTTTCAAATGTTTCGGACTCGTGTTCCATTAAGTAGATATACCCATATCTGCTCAAATCATCTGTGAAGGTGAGAAAATAATGATACTTGCCATGAGCCTTAACACTCATCGGACCGCATACATCAGTATGTATTATTTCCAATAAGTCAGTTGCTGGCTCCATTGTTCCGGAGAACGGAGTCTTAGTCATCTTGCCCATGAGGCATGGTTCGCAAGCATCAAGTGATTCATAATCAAGTGATTCCAAAAGTCCATCAGCATGGAGTTTCTTCATGCGCTTTACACCAATATGACCTAAACGACAGTGTCACAAATAAGTTGCACTATCATTATTAATTTTGCATATTTTGGTTTCAATATTATGAATATGTGTATCACTATGATCGAGATCCAATGAACCATTTTCATTGGGTGTGTAACCATATAAGGTTTTATTCATGTAAACAGAACAACAATTTATTCTCTTACTTAAATGAATAACCGTATTGCAATAAACATGATCAAATCATATTCATGCTCAACGCAAACACCAAATAACACTTATTTAGGTTCAACACTAATCCCGAAAGTATAGGGAGTGTGCGATGATGATCATATCAATCTTGGAACCACTTCCAGCACACATCATCACTTCACCCTTAACTAGTCTATGTTCATTCTGCAACTCCGGTTTCGAGTTACTACTCTTAGCAACTGAACCAGTATCAAATACCGAGGGGTTGCTACGAACACTAGTAAAATACACATCAATAATTTGTATATCAAATATACCTTTGTTCACTTTGCCATCCTTCTTATCCGCCAAATACTTGGGGCAGTTCCGCTTCCAGTGACCAGTCCCTTTGCAGTAGAAGCACTTAGTCTCAGGCTTAGGACCAGACTTGGGCTTCTTCACTTGAGCAGAAACTTGCTTGCCGTTCTTCTTGAAGTTCCCCTTCTTCCCTTTGCCCTTTTCTTGAAACTAGTGGTCTTGTTAATCATCAACACTTGATGCTCTTTCTTGATTTATACCTTCATCGATTTCATCATCATGAAAAGCTCGGGAATCATTTTCATAATCCCTTGCATACTATAGTTCATCACGAAGTTCTACTAACTTGGTGATGGTGACTAGAGAATTCTGTCAATCACTATTTTATCTGGAAGATTAACTCCCACTTGATTCAAGCGATTGTAGTACCCAGACAATCTGAACACATGCTCACTGCTTGAGCTATTCTCCTCCATCTTCTAGCTATAGAACTTGTTGGAGACTTCATATCTCTCAACTCGGGTATTTGCTTGAAATGTTAACTTCAACTCCTGGAACATTTTATATGCTCCATGGCGTTCAAAACGTCTTTGAAGCCCCGATTCTAAGCCGTTAAGCATGGTGCACTAAACTATCAAGTAGTCATCATATTGAGCTAGCCAAACGTTCATAACGCCTGCATCTGCTCCTGCAATAGGTCAGTCACCTAGCGGTGCATCAAGGACATAATTCTTCTGTGCAACAATGAGGATAATCTTCAGATCACGGATCCAATCCGCATCATTGCTACTAACATTTTTCAACTTAGTTTTCTCTAGGAACATATAAAAATTAAACGGGGAGCAACATCGCGAGCTATTGATCTACAACATAGATATGCTAATACTACCAGGACTAAGTTCATGATAAATTAAAGTTCAATTAATCATATTAGTTAAGAACTCCCACTTAGAAAGACATCCCTCTAATCTTCTAAGTGATCACGTGATCCAAATCAACTAAACCATAACCGATCATCACGTGAAATGGAGTAGTTTTCAATGGTGAACATCATTATGTTGTTCATATCTACTATATGATTCACGCTCGACCTTTCGGTCTCCAATGTTCCGAGGCCATGTCTGCATATGCTAGGCTCGTCAAGTTTAACCCGAGTATTCTGCGTGTGCAAAACTGGCTTGCACCCGCTGTAGATGGACGTAGAGCTTATCACACCCGATCATCACGTGGTGTCTGGGCACGACAAACTTTGGCAACGGTGCATACTCAGGGAGAGCACTTTTATCTTGAAATTTAGTGAGAGATCATCTTATAATGCTACCATCAATCAAAGCAAAATAAGATGTATAAAAGATAAACATCACATGCAATCAAAATATGTGACATGATATGGCCATCATCATCTTGTGCCTTTGATCTCCATCTCCAAAGCATCGTCATGATTTCCATCGTCACCGGCATGACACCATGATCTCCATCATCTTGATCTATATCAATGTGTCGTCACATGGTCGTCTCGCCAACTATTGCTCTTGCAACTATTGCTATCGCATAGCGATAAAGTAAATCAATTATTTGGCGCTTGCATCTTATACAATAAAGAGACAACCATAAGGCTTCTGCCAGTTGCCGATAACTTCAACAAAACATGATCATCTTATACAACAACTTATATCTCATCACGTCTTGACCATATCACATCACAACATGCCCTGCAAAAACAAGTTAGACGTCCTCTACTTTGTTGTTGCAAGTTTTACGTGGCTGCTACGGGCTGAGCAAGAACCGTTCTTACCTATGCATCAAAACCACAATGATAGTTTGTCAACTTAGTGCTGTTTTAACCCTCTCAAGGACCAGGAGTAGCCACACTCGATTCAACTAAAGTTGGAGAAACTGACACCCGCTAGTCACCTGTGTGCATAGCACGGCGGTAAAACCAGTCTCACGTAAGCGTACGCGTAATGTTGGTCCGGGCCGCTTCATCCAACAATACCGCCGAACCAAAGTGTGACATGTTGGTAAGCAGTATGACTTATATCGCCCACAACTCATTTGTGTTCTACTCGTGCATATTACATCAACGCATAAAACCTGGCTCAGATGCCACTGTTGGGGAACGTAGTAATTTCAAAAAAATTCCTACACACACGCAAGATCATGGTGATGCATAGCAACAAGAGGGGAGAGTGTTGTCCACGTACCCTCGTAGACCGAAAGCAGAAGCGTTAGCACAACGCGGTTGATGTAGTCGTACGTCTTCACGATCCGACCGATCAAGTACCGAACACACCGCACCTCCGAGTTCTGCACACATTCAACTCGATGACGTCCCTCGAACTCCGATCCAGCCGAGTGTTGAGGGAGAGTTTCGTCAGCACGACGGCGTGGTGACGATGATGATGTTCTACCGACGCAGGGCTTCGCCTAAGCACCGCTATGATATGATCGAGGTGGATTATGGTGGAGGGGGGCACCGCACACGGCTAAGAGATCAAGAGATCAATTGTTGTGTCTATGGGGTGCCCCCTGCCCCCGTATATAAAGGAGCGGAGGAGGGGGAGGGACGGCCCTCTCTATGGCGCGCCCTAGGGGAGTCCTACTCCACCGGGAGTAGGATTCCCCCTTTCCTAGTAGAACTAGGAGCCCTTACAAGTAGTAGGAGTAGGAGGGAAGGAAAGGGAAGGGAAAAGGAGAAGGAAGGAAGGGGGCGCCCCCCTCCCTAGTCCAATTCGGACCAGCCCATGGGGTGGGGTGCGACCACCCTTTGAGGCCTTTCTCTTCTTTCCCGTATGGCCCCTTAAGGCCCAATACGAATTCCCGCAACTCCTCGGTACTCCCGAAAATACCCGAATCACTCGGAACCTTTCCGATGTCCGAATATAGTCGTCCAATATATCGATCTTTACGTCTCGACCATTTCGAGACTCCTCGTCATGTCCTGATCTCATCCGGGACTTCGAACTCCTTCGGTACATCAAAACACATAAACTCATAATATAACCGTCATCGAACTTTAAGCGTGCGGACACTACGGGTTCGAGAACTATGTAGACATGACCAAGACACGTCTCCGGTCAATAACCAATAGCGGAACCTGGATGCTCATATTGGCTCCTACATATTCTACGAAGGTCTTTATCGGTCAAACCGCATAACAACATACGTTGTTCCCTTTGTCATCGGTATGTTACTTGCCCGAGATTCGATCGTCGGTATCTCAATACCTAGTTCAATCTCGTTACAGGCGAGTCTCTTTACTCGTTCCGTAACACATCATCCCGCAACTAACTCATTAGTTGCAATGCTTGCAAGGCTTATAGTGATGTGCATTACCGAGTGGGCCCAGAGATACCTCTCCGACAATCGAAGTGACAAATCCTAATCTCGAAATACGCCAACCCAACAAGTACATTCAGAGACACTTGTAGAGCACCTTTATAATCACCCAGTTATGTTGTGACGTTTGGTAGCACACAAAGTGTTCCTCCGGTAAACGGGAGTTGCATAATCTCATAGTCATAGGAACATGTATAGGTCATGAAGAAAGCAATAGCAATAAACTAAACGATCAAGTGCTATGCTAACGGAATGGGTCAAGTCAATCACATCATTCTCCTAATGATGTGACCCCGTTAATCAAATGACAACTCATGTCTATGGCTAGGAAACTTAACCATCTTTGATTCAACGAGCTAGTCAAATAGAGGCATACTAGTGACATACTGTTTGTCTATGTATTCACACATGTATTATGTTTCCGGTTAATACAATTCTAGCATGAATAATAAACATTTATTCATGATATAAGGAAATAAATCATAACTTTATTATTGCCTCTTGGGCATATTTCCTGCAGCTATTGTGGTGGAGCGCAAGGAGGCTGGCAAGGAGCATCCGGTTCAACGGACGGTTTACTATGTCAGTGAGGTGCTAATTGAATCCAAGCAATGATATCCACATTGGCAGAAGCTCGTATATGGGGTGTTCATGGCAAGCTAGGAGCCTAAGCATTATTTTCAGGGACATCCAATCACCGTGGTTAGCTCTGCTCCTTTGGGAGACATCATTCAAAACAGAGAAGCCACTGGGCGAGTCGCCAAGTGGGCGATCGAGCTTGGGTCTCATGGGTTGAAGTATGTGCCACGTACCGTGATCAAATCTCAAGCACTGGTTGACTTCATTAATGACTGGACAGAGATGTAGATGCCAGAAGAGAAACTAGACAACATGTATTGGCCTATTCATTTTGATGGGTCCAGACAGTTGGAAGGCTCAGGGGCTGGAGTTGTGTTAACCTCTCCGCAAGGTGACAAATTTTGTTATGTGTTACGGTTGATGTTTCCTTGCACTAACAACGCAGCAAAGTATGAAGTCTTGCTCCATGGTCTTCGAGTGGCAAAATAGATGAGTTTGAGCCAGGTCAGATGTCTTGGCGACTCAGATCTAGTGGCTCAACATGTATCAGGCAAGTGGGATTCCAAGGACCTTCTCATGGCGGCTTATCGCCGGGAGGTTGATGCTGTTGTAGGGAATTTTAAAGGTTATCAGGTGGAGCACATTGACCGTCGAAAGAACGAAGCGACTGATGCTTTAAGCCGGTTGGGGTCTCAGCGTAAGCTGGTACCACCTAACACCTCTTTGGATGTTTTGCATAACCCGCCAGTCAAGTTGCCCACAGAAGAAGATTTAGCTGTTCCTGACCCGGAGGCGCAGTTGGTGGCGGCTCTTCATGTCATCCCAGATTGGACAGTGGCGTTCTTGGATTACATGACTCGGGGAGAGTTGCTAGCGGATGAGACCCTGGCTCGACAGATAACCCAGCGGTCGAAGTCAATGACGATTTCAGATGGAGAATTATACCATCGCAGTGTCTTCGGAGCGTTTCAGCGGTGTGTTTCCCCGGAAGAAGGTCAAGAAATACTTCATGAGATCCATGAAGGCGATTGTGGTCATCATGCCAGGTCAAAATCTCTAGTGGCCAAGGCTTTTCGTCATGGTTTTTACTGGTTGACGGCTCACGCGGATGCAGAGGATCTGGTCAGCAAATGTGATGGATGTCAAAAGTTCGCGCGACGAGCGCATGTGCCGGCTCAAGAGCTCCAGATGATTCCAATCACTTGGCTGTTTGCGATCTGGGGGCTTGACATGGTGGGACCTTTCAAAAGGTCTAAGGATAAAAATACACATCTCTTAGTGGCAGTTGATAAATTCACTAAGTGGGTTGAGGCGGAGCCAGTGAGTAAGTGTGACACGGCCACGGCGGTTCAGTTCATGAAAAAGGTGATCTTCCGTTTTGGTTTTCCACACAACATTATCACTGACAATGGCACTAATCTGTCCCAAGGGGCTATGGAGGAGTTTTGTCAACATGAGCATATCCGGCTTGATGTTTCTTCTGTAGCTCATCCCCAATCCAATGGTCAAGCTGAAAGAGCCAATCAGGAAATTTTGAAAGGTCTCAAACCCCGACTTATCACTACAAAAAAAATAACTTCCGTGATGATACATGTTTGTCACAATAGGTCGCTTTTTTTGTCATGCATGTACATCCATGACAAATTTATGACAGAATCAAGATAGTCATACCTGTGCTGTCGTAGAAGTGTTCCATGACATTACCAAAATTATCATCACGGAAGTGTCCACTTCCATGACGATAAATCACGCGTCACAGAAGTGCTTTCGTCAAGGGTGACCGACACGTGGCATCCACCGTAACGGAACGCCGTTAAGCTATCGGGTCGGGTTTTGGATCCGATAACCCGTTAACAGCCCCGACCAATGGGGATTTTCCACCTGTAAAATCATCATTGGCTAGAGGAAACACGTGTCGGCTCATCGTCGGGACAGATGTCATCCACTCACTGGACAAAATGCGCCTATGATACGTCGACACGTGGCACGACCCAACAAGTTTAAATGGGCCGGCCCACCTAAAGGCCCACAAGATTTTGCGGACCATAATGGGCCGACCTAGCTAAAGGCCCACAAGATTTTGCGGACCATAATGTGCTGGCCCAGCTAAAGGCCCACAAGATTTCGCGGGCCATAATGGGTCGGCCCAGGTAAAGGCCCACAGGATTTTCGTGTGCCATAATAGGCCGGCCTAGGTAAAGGCCCACAAAATTCTTGCGGATCATAATGGGCCGGCCCAGCTAAAGGCCCACGAGATTTCGCCGACATTAATGGGCCGGCCCAGCTGTAGGCCCACAAGATTTTGAGGACCCTAGTAGGCCGGACCATTAACTAGGAGCCATGTTTTGGGCCAAATGCCGACCCATATTTGATCCGGTCTATTAATGGCCTGCCATGCTCCGGGCCTAATAGTGGCCCATATGAGATCCGGCCCATTAAAAGCCTACCATGTTCTGGGCCAAATTATGGCCCAGATCATGTCTGGCCCTTTAAGAGGTTTTGGGCCTAATTATGGCTCATATCGGATTCGGCCCGTCAACTGGACACTATGCTTTTGGGCCCACTTGCTAAAGGCCCACTTAGTAATTCGGCCTGATATTAGTTTTGGCCTGTTAAGGGCCCGTTTAACATTTTGGCCCTATATTAATTTCAGCCTGTTAAAAGCCCGTCATATAGTTGGGCCTAACTACGGCCCGGTTTGCATCCGGCCTGCTCGCAGCCGATATCTGATTGGGCCAAATAAGGACCGAGACAATTTTTCGGCCTGTTAAAAGCCTGTGATTTGATTCACACAATCATGGGCCGGGGTTCATTTCGGGCTGCTGCCGGCCCGTGAGCTGACCGACACATTTCAGCCCCAACCTACATCGTGATTGCATGACGGCCCGATTATGTATCGTAATTTTACGGTTTGGCCGGTTTATTGCGAAGACAGGATATATATATAGTAAAATAACTGCAGCATCATGAATAAGAAAAAACCTATACTACACAATAAAGAAATTACGGCATATTACATCCACTGGGCATCAAAGTTCGCCACTATGATAATAAAGCACAAGCAGACAACAGATTACATACACTGGGCATCAAAGATCGCCACCAGTGCAAATAAACACGCCGACAAAATAATATACAAAACCAACAGCACTTCAATATAGTTCAAGAAATGTTAGCCATGCTGGGGAGCTGCAGCGCAAGCAGCTGAGCAAGATGATGAGACTGCGCTTGTTCAACACTTATATCTTCCTCACTCTGAAAGGTAAACAAGCGGACAGATGACAGGTTTTGCACATAAAAGTATCAGTGCTGACAATTCATCACATTTCTTACTGACGAATAAAGTGACACAGTTTAAATTTGCATTAACACAATATGGTATTGTTCAGGTCAAGACATGGCAGGAAATGACATTGTGAAGGAGTTGGCAGCTTCACGACACCACTGGATTACAGATCAAGAACTCATAAGTATTAATGGTTAGTGTGCTGTCAATTTATACCATTTCAGATTGGCAAATAAAGAGACGGTTTAAATAATAGTAGAATGATATGACATTGTTCATAGTTAAGACATTGCAGAATATGACATTGTGCTGTGGTGGGTAGGTTCACCACACCACTGGATTATGGATGAAGAACAAAAGCATACATGCAGTGCAAAAGAAGATCACTTGCTCCGTATAGTTTAATTTACATGGTATGAAGAAGGAAGTTGGTTGTACAACTGAAAACTTAAATTGAGAAAGGACAAACTTTTGTTTATGAACTACATAATAAACTTTAAACAAGCAATTTGATGCAAACACCAAAAATAAACAGCTGTTGCAGTCATGCTAACCAAATATATACAACAAAGTTTGAAGGCTTGAGATGGACAAACTTACATTATTGGTGAAGACATGCTCTATAAAGGCCTTGTCCATGCTGATGGGGGGGGGGGATTCAAGAAGTTTACCACAGAATCTTCTTCAAAAGCATTGCCTTTATTCTACATTTTGTTAAGAGTAAATATAGATGTGATAATATACGAAAAAATGGAGAATATTTAAGATAAGATGATGAGTGATGCTACATAACCAAGTAGCTATAAATGTAAGTGCAGCGATACAGGCAAAAGGTACAGCCAAGAGCAATGCACAGCTAAACTTCTTCAGTACCAACCTTATGGTAAGAGTAAATATAGATCTGATGTGTAGAAAATGGAGGGCAAAGGAAAATAAGCTGCAGAGTGATGGTACATGAACAACTACTTGTCATTATAATTACACTGATAAAGGACAGCATGTACTTACAAGAGCAATGCAGAGCTAAAAAAACATTGGCATTGGATATATTCTACACTAATGTAACCATTCATACAGATCAGATAATTTGGAGCGAACAATTGATAAGCAAGCTATCATGCATACTGCTGTCACATAATGAACCAGGTATGTATGCAAGTATAGTGATACAAGACAATAGGTACTAACAAGAGCAAAGCAGCGGGCAGCATATTTGCGATATCCTGTCATTCTTGTCAAACCGGAATTCTTCTTCGAGCAGATTCCTGCAAAAAAGATCCGTAAGGCACATGCGGAAAAGTAGAAGTTCAAATTGTCATGTGATTTCATAGACAGTACCTCATCTTGGGAACGAGACCAGTGCATAAAAAGGTTTTTCCATTCAATGTCTTCTAAATTTAGCACAGGAGACTTCACCGGAAATTCGTTTATAGACTTGCCATCAAAGTGTGATTTCCTCAGGTAACACCGATACTGCTGCAATGCTTCCTTGAAAAGCACAAGCAAGCTTTGCTCGTCATGACTATCCAGATTGACCTTCGCCTAGTTACAACAATGTAATGTAAATTATTCATGTGTTCAATCAGCAGAAAATAGGAAAATAATAACCATGAATAATAGCACTTACATGTAAGTTGGATAGGAAGATGTGAAAATGGTGTTTGTCTTCACAATAATCTTCCCATGTTGGGAATATATGCACGTAGTCCCTAACAACATTGAAAGCATTGTCTTTTAAACTGGGAATAAATGGAATGGGGTTCCAATCTGCAGGAATTGGCCGTCTCTGCAGTTGGGATAGGTCTTCGGCTAGTGGACTTGCTGTACTTTTTGCTGGAGTGGGATTTTTCTATGGTACAGCTAGTGCTATGGCAAATGAAATCGGTATACCTTTTGCTGGAGTGCAGGTCCTGTGTGGTGGGGCTAGTGGTGTGGCCAGTGAAGTATGGGTACAGTCTGCTGGAGTCGGTCCTACGTTTTGTGTCACTGGATGTACAATCAATATAAGTGGGGTGCTGTCTGATTTCTTCGGCACCACCACGTTTTTCAAGGACTTTGCTGGTGCTCCTTCAGGTTCGGCAATCACCCTCTTCCTTTTTGATGTCTGATGCACAAGAACAACATTTGAGTGGAAAACATGGTATGATGACAGATGGAATATGTATTGATAATGGATGGGCATGGCATCTCGACATATATGATGAGTAAACTAAGCAGATGGCGGTGCAACAAAGTAGAAGAAATGCAAGACAACATATGCAAGATACCCGCAATCAATAAAACATTGCCAAATTAGAATAGGCGCCTTGATTGGTGAATAGGACAAACCATCTGCCTTTGACTCCTCGAGGTTAGAATAGTCATTAGGATGATATTATGAACAAGAATGAACAGGTGGGGAGCGTATGAGTTTCATTGCATCCAGAATGGCACTCAATGCGTTGGTGCCAATTTTGTAAGTCATTGCAGTGTTTAGCTTCAAGAGTGGACTGCTACTAGTGCGACACAAAGCAGCTACATAGATCATAGTATAGATATAATGGGAAAACCTTAAGCATCAGAGTAAAATCAACAAAGTGGAACTTGCTGGAATATATGTGCTAGTATTGCCGGTACGGCTAGAAAGGCTTCGGATACCAGCTCTCTTCAAGTGAAGGTGCGGTACTATTAATATCAATGTAACTCTCAAAGGCGACACAGCTCCCCGCATTTCCTTGCTATTCTTATAGGATTCAAGTGGGCAGGCCACTACAAATCCTATTCCAATGTTTACAAGATCCTACGAATCAAAGAGGCTCAAAGTGTCCATCACAACCGACTGTATAGACCTCTACACTGCAAATGTCCCTACTCATCTTCAGTACAAGGAACATACTGTACTACTATCATACTCCCTCCGTTCCAAAATATAAGTCTTGGTAGAGATTTCCACTATGGATCACATACAGATGTATCCAGGTACATTTTAGAGTGTAGATTCACTCATTTTGCTCCATATGTAGTCCATGGTGGAATCTATACAAAGATTTGTATTTAGGAACGGAGAGAGTACATATTAAAGAAGAACGGAAGAGGGACATGGTAAAGAAGAGCAAGCAGATTTTGGATAATAAAATGTTGGCTGCGCAGTGCCCACACATGATGAACCAGAGCGCATTAAGAATGCAACTCCTAACTGTCTCTCGAGCATTTCAGGCGGTTGGATGAAGATCCTACGTCTCCTAACCCTTCTTCTTCCTCGTCTCTGATTCTTCCCATATAGAACACCGCACGGGCCGCCGGCCGGACCACTGGCCCCCACCGCCTATGTTCCTCCGCCACCCCCACCCCCATCCCAACCCCCACCCGCGTCGAGTTTTCTTCGTTCAGCGAGGCCCACAACCACCCGAGCCCCTTCGATCGCACCGGCGAACTCCAGCGAGCTCTGAAAAATCGACTGACCCAATTTTGAAATTTAGTCTACTATGATTTACCTAGTGTGGAATATAAAAGGGGAAAACCATAAGCATTGTGAGTATGGTGTTGAGCGTGCCATGGCGGATCTAAAGGTGCAAATCGGACAAAGGCAACTTCGCAACCAAGACAAGAAATCAGAGTAAAGCAGTGGCGATCTATTTTCTTGCTGCGATAAATAAGTTGAGAAGATACGAAAGAGTACCGCCTCTGGTGCGGCGCCGTGTAGGCATCTGCTGAGAATTTGATGGTGCTGCAGTAGCGATGGCTGTCGGCGGCGTGGAAGCAGATCTAGGAGGGTAGACGGTGGTGGCGGGGCACGGTGGATGAGACGGTCGTAGGAGCGGCGCCGGCAAGGTGGACGAGGGTGGGGATGAAGCGAGAGGACGGGATGCAAGGATCCCGGTCTGAAGCCGTGGATGAGAGAGGTCGATCTCTTGTAATGGACGGCGACGTCAGGGTATCAGCTCCGGCATGGTGGAGGAGGACGGCGGTGGATGGGGTGGCGGACGGCGGCGGACGAAGGAGGGTGGGGTGGAGAGGGTGTTTTGGCGCCCACGGAGTACGAATGGGAAAAAGGGAGGTAGAGAGGAAGGGGGGAACCATGTATTCAGGGTGCGCTTGTCTCAAATGCGAGGAAATTTACAAACTTAGCCCCCATTTCAAATTTCTACTACATCACAGCAACACTAGTCGGTCGGGGATAGGACGGTAATCTCGCATACACCGAATATTTGCCGACAAGAGTTTGTTTTTGGCGCCCACCATGTATGAATATGAATCGGGGAGGGAGTCGATTTCGGCCGAGGACACACTGTGTTTTGGCGCCCACCGTGTACGAATCCGGGTAAGAGGCGGTTACGTCATGTTTGGGTGAAATTACAAACCTACCCCTATCGAAACCTATAGAAATCCAGCATATAGGTTTTGCGTGGCAGGGATAGGCAGCAGTGATTTCCATCTCGCAGATTTTGGTTTCGGGCGGTTACTACGACTTTCCCCGCAGTCGTGGTTCTAACTCTGACAGTGATGTAGGGGGGTGTGTATGGAGAGGCTAGATCTCAGCTATGGAGAGGTTGTAAGCACACCAGGATGTACGAGTTCAGGCCCTTCGCTGTGGAAGTAACAGCCCTACGTCTCGGTGCCTGGAGGCGGTCGATTGGATTATGAGTGTGTGAAATAACAGGGGTGCGAACCCCTGCTACTGAGGAGGGGGGTGGCTTATATAGAGTTCGCCAGACCTCTCCCGCCCTCAGTAATGCAGGGTTAAAATACATTAATACTGGGCGTTACTTGTAACGTCCCTAATAAAGTACTATGATGACCATAAAGACTACTTAATGGCCGACCGTTTGCCTGTGGAGTGACTTTAGATCTCCTAGCAGTCGAGTGGTTGGCTTCGTGGTCGAGTGATAGTTTCCTGGTTGAGTGTCTTGAATCCGTCGAGTGGGATACCTTCAAGTCGATTGAAAGGTGACTTCTTCTAGGGATGTCCTTGGGTAGGGCTCTTAGGACAGGTCCATGCCCCTACCCTAGGTACATAGCTTCATCATTAGCCCCCGAATGGATCGAGGTTCGAGGGGGGAAGGAGTTGGGGATCCTTTCAACTGGTTCTTAGTGTTATATGAATGTCTTGTACTGGATTAATTGTCACGGATGATGTTGTCAACTTCTTTCGGTCACCTTGATCCATTCTTGGTCTCTCGTCGAGTGAATTTCCTTACTTGTGAAATACCGAGTGCCGGCTCGAGCGGGATCTTCTGTTTGATGAGTTGTTCTGCAACCCACGGATTTTGCGGGATTTGAATTTTGGGAAGCGAGCGGGACGGGGGCGGCCGCAGTAATCGGATGGGATAAGATGGAAACTCCTCGATTCCCGCGCCACCTTTTTCGCCACGTGCCGCGCGCGCGCCTGTTGCGGGATTTGACGGGATCGCCTGGGCCTACCGGCCAGCCACTCGGAAGTGGCCCCTTATAAGCTGCCAGCTCGGGGCTCCCAAACAGCGCCTCTCACCTTTCCCTCTCCCTTCACAAGGTCCTCCGCCACCTCCGCTCTCACCCTAGCGCCGTAGGTTCGTTCGAGCCTTGCCAGCGACGATGGTGAAGGACAAGACGTTGGCTTTGGAGCGCGCGAAGAAGGCGGCGGTGCAGGGGAAGGGGAAGAAGTCCGCTCGGGGCGGATCTTCCTCAAGGACTGCTCTGCCCAGGGATTGGATCCAGGGCGACTGGATGCCGTCGGTGATTCGGCAGGAAGATCTTGATGACATGGTCGAGGGGGGTGTCATTCCCCATGAAGCTGCGCGTCTCCCGGGGAGAGAAGTCAAACCCCAACTTCGTGACGGTGAGTGCGTCCTCCTCGCCACCCATATCGATCGCGGATTTTCTCTACCTCCTCATCCTTTTTTCCGGAGCTTTTTGAACTTCTTCGGAGCGCAGCTCCATCACTTCACTCCCAATTCCATCGTGTATCTGGCTGCTTTCGTTTCCTTGTGCAAAAGTTTCTTGGGTTGCCGCCCTCATTGGGGACTCTTTAAACACATTTTCACTTGCCGTTCCCAATCGGTAAAGAAAGCCAAGTCGAGTGACGAACGGACGCAAGTGATCCAGCTATGCGGGGGCCTGGCGATCCAGATGAGGGGAAAAAGTTCTTTTCCGTCTATCACTTTTCCCGAGTCGGTCCGTGGTTGGCAGTCGACCTGGTTTTATTGCCAAGACCAGGTGACCCCAGGGCAGTCGACTGGGCTTCCCCCTTTCTCTCTGGATCGAGCTCAAAAACCTGCCTCTCTGAAAGTGCAGCCAGAGGAAAAGGCGCAAGTCAAGGTGCTGGTTGGTCGAGTGGTTCAGCTCGTCCGAGAGGGCGTGATCGGCATGGACTTGCTGGAGGTCTTCCTTCGGAGGCGCATCCAACCGCTTCAGGCTCGTGACCACCCGATGTGGCTGTACTCGGGTCTCGACGACACCACTCGGGTTCACCCAGAGGAGGTCACTGACGAGATACTGGAAGGGTGGCTGTCGAGCATCACAGGGAACAAAGACAACCCCCGAGGAGCCAGGAGGGTTCCTCCGCTTGACAGTACATACAAAGTGGACCAGGTCTGACCTTGTGTTCCCGACTGAGATCTTGCTTTCTTCATTTGCTCTCTTTGAATCGGTCGACTGACTTTCAACTTGTCTACTACTCTCCAGGCAACTACAGATATGTACTCGACACCCAATGGAGCGCAGGAGCAGGCCAAGGAAGGGGAGGCGAGTGGAGGCGAAAGTGGAGACGAACAAGGAGAGTGGTAATCTGACGGCGAAGGAGAGGGAGACGACGACGTCGATTCTAGCGAAGAGGAGGAGGAGGAAGCTGAACCTCCCCGCTCGGAAAGGCGATCCAAGCTTACACACGACCCTGAGCGGGAACGTGGTAAGGCGACTGCTCCCGTTGGGCAGTCGTCGAAGCGCCCTCGGACCTCTTCTCCAGCGCCGACTGAAAAAGCTCCCAAGCACCCACGTGCGGTGCCGTCCAAGCCACCCAAAGCTCTACCCAAGATGAAGATGACTGTCCCCACCATTTCTGGGTAATAATAGAACTTGTTTTCCTTTGTCGACCGGGGACAGATCCTTAGTCGATTCATTGAGCCAACTGACTGTCTTTCGGAATTTGCAGTGCTGCTACTTCTGAGATCTCCGTCAAGGATGATGATCAAGAGATGGAAGATGTTGTTACTTCCAACCCTGGTATAATTACTGATGTTCTGCCCTGAGTCGACTAACGATTTCTTATAACTCCGGTCGGTTGAACTTTTCTCGTAGCTCCTCCTCATGTTATTAACCTTCCTGACGACGACGATGAAGCGCCACTGAGAACGAGATGGAACAGGAAGGCGTCGGCTGGCAAGACGCCACAATCTACTCCGGCGCCTGAGGTCGTAGCTCGAGACGGTGGTGGTACCACTCGGGCTTCCGTGACTTTTGCCGATCCTCTGACGAGTGTGCGGCCCTCGACGTCGACCGCAAATCCGCCTTCTCTCTTCGCCACACACCATGTCCCTGAGGACCAAGTGGGTGCAGCTAAGGAAGCTATACGCCAAGCAGGGATCATGATGGAGCAGGTCAAGGTGGTTCGAGAAGCCAGCCAAGCGGCTTATGACGCGAGTTCAGCTCTTCAAAGTAACGTCCAGGTCAGTTGATTCACTGCTTGTTGAAAGTGCGTTATATCGACTAGAGGGGGGGGGGTGAATAGGCGATTTTTAAGAAAGTCTTCAAAACATGGAAGTTATGAAGACAAACAGACTTGAAGCCTATCACTATGCAGCGGAAGGTAGATTACACAACGCAAGCCATAGTCAAATATACATCACAGTGAAAGCACAAAGACAAATAGCTTCAGTGTAATGAGGATCAGGTTAGAAGAAGTTATGAAGCCAAACAGATCATACAGTCAGGTTGTGAAGACAGAAGATTAAGCAGGCATGCAATAGCTTCACAATGTGTACTGGTAAGTAAAGAGAGGTGAAGATGAAACCAGTGACACGTTGAAGACAATGATGTGTTGGACCAGTTCCAGTTGCTGTGACAACTGTACGTCTGGTTGGAGCGGCTAGGTATTTAAACCATAGGACACACAGTCCCGGACACCCAGTCCTGAACACGCAGCTCAGGACACCCAGTCCTCACCGTTTTCTCCTTGAGCTAAGGTCACTCAGACCCCGCCCAATCACTCTGGTAAGTCTTCAAGGTAGACTCCCAAACCTTCACAGACTTCGTTCACCGGCAATCCACAATTCCTCTTGGATGCTCAGAACGCGACGCCTAACCGTCTGGAGGATGCACAGTCCTCAAGTGTAATAAGTCTTCAGATCACTCAGACAAGAAGACTTAAGTGATGCCCAATTACTCTGGCTCTGGGTGGTTAGGGCTTTTCTCCTCACTAAGGATTTTCTCTCAAAGGCTTCGAGGTGGGTTGCTCTCAAACGACAAAAGCCGTGCACTCAAATCTGAGCAGCCAACCGTTTATGGTTGTGGGGGTGGGCTATTTATAGCCACTTGGCAACCCTGACCTGATTTGTCCGAAATGACCCTGGGTCACTAAGGAACTGACACGTGTACTAACGGTCGGATTTTGAACTCTCACGGCAACTTTACTTGGGCTGCAAGTAAAGCTGACTTGTCTGACTCTGGACAAGATTTTCTCTCATTGTCTTCACTCGAAGACATAGGATTTGAATTAGGCATCACTTCAGTCATCCTGACTGGTTTTCTTGGACCCCACTTAACAGTACGGTGGTTCCTATGACACAACATGAATAAGCAAAACTACGAAGGATCTAAGTCTTCGAGTTCCAAAGGCTTCATGGGGAGTCTTCATATGTCATTGTCTTCGACATGAATGTCTTCATGAACCACCATTGTCTTCAATGTCTTCATACATTTTTGGGGGTCATCTCTGGTAGCTAAACCGAATCAATGAGGGACTTCTACCTGTGTTATCCTGCAATTCTCACAAACACATTAGTCCCTCAACTAGGTTTGTCGTCAATACTCCAAAACCAACTAGGGGTGGCACTAGATGCACTTACAATCTCCCCCTTTTTGGTGATTGATGACAAACTAGTTGAAGTTTTCAACGGGGAATATAATTTGTGAAATTGTAAAGGAATTGTCTTCATAAGCTGCAAGGGCTCCCCCTGAAGATGTGCGTATTAAGTGATTTGCTTCTGGAATGCAAATGCACACAGCAGGTTGTATTTGTGGGAATCCGCTTGAACTTATGATGACAATCCATCATGCACGTAAAGATATATGAAGATAATGATATGCATAATGAAAAATGGACGTCTGCGAAATGATAAGAGTGCGGAAATTATCGTCGTACATGCGGAATTTATCTTCGCAAGAACACAGTGGCAAACATAGTAGCAGACGACCATCAAGTTTAAGTGTTACAACTCAAAGAACCAAAAGTAGCAAAACGAGAGTTGTAAACACGAAGCAAAATGCAAAATATAAAGCACCCGCCCATATTATTGACCCGCTTGAAGACTATAAACATCATATGCTTCTCCCCCTTTTGTCAGTGATGACCAAAAAGGTTTGAAGACATAGAGTTTTCTATGCGTTCCCAGGCGCAGCAGGGTCGGTGGAGGCGTTTGGTGGTGCAGGTGAGCTTGGTGCAGTGACGACGCGCGCTGAAGACATCGGTGGTGATGTAGCGTCGTCTTCTTCTTCAATGATCTTGGCAGATACTGTGGCAGCAGAAGAAGAAAAATCCGAATCTTCAAGAGATGGTGTGCTTCGCATCACAGCTCTTCTGGGAGGTGTGGTATCAAACTTGAAATGCTCTTTGAAGCCATCCTCGTGAAGATCAGCTTCTGGGCACATCATTGTGAGGCCTTTCCAAGTGCGGCGACAGGTTTCGTGTGTGACGAATGCATTCTTGGTTGCCAGATTTCGGATGCGATTGACGTCTTTCATGATGCTTTTCATCTGCCGCTTGAGCCAGTCATGATGCTTATCTTGTTTTTGGTGGAGAGCCACAAGAAGTTCACGATCAGTGAGCGTACGGGCACGTTTCTTGGGTCTCTGTGCAGCTTCGCTGTCAGTGGCTTCAGTGGATGCAGGGGCACGTGTGGTGCCAGCCATTGGATAGACTCTGGAAATGGCTTCAACACCTTCAACATTTTGAGTGAAGCTCTGGTGTTCTGCATTCTGAAGACTTAGTGGCTGTTTGGCAGGCTCAGGATAAATGGCTTCAGCTGAGGTGTCCACATCTGGTAAGAAGATCCTGTGGTTGCGGGCTGAGGGCTGATAGGAGATTGCAGAGTGAAGCTTAATCAGCCTCATCACCCAGGGAACATAGATCTTCAATCCAAACAATTCTGTGGCTGACGCTGCAAGTTGACGGATGAAGAGATCCTGTGCGTTGAAGCATTTGCCATGCATAATACAGAAGATGAGAGTCTTCATGGCACCTTCAAGCTTGGCATACCGAGAGTGTCCCTTAATGGGCCAGAGAGTCCGCCTTATGATATGATATATGGTTCTGGGCAGGTACTCTAAGTCTTCAACGAAGAACTCAGTTGGATAAGGTGCATTATGTGCCAATGGCTTCATCATTGAGAGCATCTGACTCATATTTGGTTCTGGACGCTGAAATATGCTCTCAGTTGCTTCAGCATGGAGTTGGCATCCTTCTTCAAAGAATTCGCCATGAGTGGGAAGGCCAGTAAGCTCAATGATGTCGAAAGCTTTGGCTTCATGATGGACATCTCCTGTCATCCACTCCAGGACCCATGTCTTCGGATCTCGGTTGTAGCCTTTTATATGCAGAGTGGCATAGAATTGAAGCATAAGCTCTTCGTTCCAGTGCTCTTCGTTAGTGATGAACGGCAGTAGACCCACTTGCTTGAAGCAATCAATGGCTTCTTCCAAACCAGGCAGACCAGCAACAGCTTCAACCTCAAGGCGCTGGTGGGGAAAGATGCGGCCTTGGTTGTATAGAATGCATGAATAGTAGCTGCGCTGTTGATGGCTCCAGAACCTATCTGATGCAATCTGTGCCCTTGAATAAGGGTTCGCGGAGCTGTTGAAGAATGTGTTATCTGCCCTGAAGCTGTTGATGTTGAAGGAACCAGGAGCTGATGCAGGACCTGGGAACCTTGGCAGTCGTGGAATTGGCTTCTGAACCTGAGGCCTGTGCGCAATGTGATAGTTGAATTGCGGACCGGCAGCAGACTCTGGTGCAGAAGGTTCAGGGACAGCAGTTTCAGTATGTTCTGAAGCTATTGTCGGAGAGGGCTCCACATTGTCTTCATTGTGTGTGGCAGCCTCAATGTTTTCATCCTCAATACGTGCAGTGAGAGGAACAGACTCAGGCACGTTCTCCTGGAGAACGGCCTCTTGTTGGGGTGGTGGAGTTGGAGCTTGGGGTTCTTGTGGTGCTTTCGCATTGTCTTCGGCTGATGCAGCCGGAATGTCGTCAGCAGCTTGAGCCCTTGGACCTTTGCGAAGCCTACGGAATGCAGGCGACGCTGGTGGAGTTGTAGTGGTCTGGGGCTCATCCTCTTCCTCCTGTGGGCGATCTGCCCACGATGCATCTTGTGTGATTGGAGTCAAGGGACGACCAATGCTGAGCAATTCACTCGATTCGAGCTGAGGAAGGACTGCATCATCTTGTACATTGTCTTCGAGACCAATGTCTTCAGCAGCGGTGGGGTCGGCTGCTGGAATGTCTTCATCACGCTGAGCCTCGGTGAGAGCAGGCTCATGGACGGTCATCTGACGATCTTCATTAGGACGGCGAACGGAAAGGGGTTCAACGATCAAGGGCTCTGTGGGAGCAGCCCGAGACTTCTTGGACTTGCGCTTTTTGGTGGTGGGGTCTGAAGGAGAGGCTTCAGAGTGTTTCCTCTTCCTGGCTTTAGCTTCGGCTATCCTTGTCTTCTTAAGCTCTGAAGCGGGTGAGCGCTTTGGCTTCGAGCTAGGCTTGGCGGAGGGGAAGACAATTGGAATAGCTTCTTGGTGTGGGGCCTCTTCTTCAGCCACGGTGGGCGTCTTCTTTTTCTTGGCGGCCATCCTGGGGTCGATGCCGGGACGCCCAAGTGCCTTTCGTTTCTCGGCCTCGTTGTAGGCCTGTACGCAGAGATCAGCCAAATTCTTCATGCGCTCGCGTGAACCCTGAGCCTCTGTACGTTTCTGCATGAAGTTTTCCTTCAGCTCATGCAGCATGACCTTGAAGTCTTTGATCTCTTGGACGCTGAGCGTGGCCATGTTCTGCTTAAACTGAGCCTTCTCGAAATCTATCTTTTGCTTCAGTTCCACGATGCGCTGGGCAATAGCGAGTTCTGAAGCGATAGCTCCTTGGAAGGCCACGCTGAGGCCAATGGGCAGCTGCAGATCATCAAAGCTGATGTTGGGCGTGTCAAACCACTCATCTATGAAGCTGTGGATGATTTTTGCATCGAACAGAGGCAGATTGTTGAAGATTTCAGCCTCCTCCTTGCTCTTGATGAGCTGCTCAAGAGCGTCATCACCAAGATCTTCGTCACTGGACAGATCAATGGCTTCGCAGCGAAGAACGGCAGCGACAGTTAGCTCTTTGCTGGTGTGTGGCTGTGGTTTCTTTGCTTCTTGAGGCTTGGAGACTCTTGATAAGCCTTCAGACTGCACACTAGCTTCAGGAGGTGCAGTGGCCAATGGCTTCGCTTTGGAGATCTTGGGGGAGGCGACTGGCTTGGAAGCTTTTGGCTTCTTCTTCATCTGCTTTGGCTCTGGGGCAGCAGGAGCATCATCAGACTCAGTGTCTGCTGGAGGGTCGTTCACGGCAGTCCCCTGGACTATAATGTGAGTGATGAGGCCGTCGAGATTGGCAAATGGTCTGATGACATTGGGATTAGCGTCGCGTGTGCCATCTGCCCTTGGTCTGGAGGGACCAGGGTTGAAGTCCAATCCAAACTCCTTCTTGTTTTGCTTCGCAGAGTTCTGGGCAAATTGGAAGTTGCGCTTGAACAGAGTGTCATCGCGACACCAGAGAAGGGACGATGGATGTGCATCAGCTGGCTGTTGTCCCCTGACCATGCATGGAAAGAAACCTTGAGCAATGGCTTCGTCTCTGGTTCGGGGTACAAGATTCTTGTACAAGGCATCTCCCCATGGCTGCTTGATGGCGCACTTCTCTGCATATTCTTTGGTGACGAAGTGGTATAGGAACCACTGCTCTGCCCAATACCTGCGAATCCATTGGATTCGTGTCTTGCGCTGAGCATAGGTTTCTTCAGGATCTGTTTGGTACGTTTCTGCCAAATCTGCAGGCAGATCCTTTGATGTGTCACCTCGTCTCTGTCTGCCTCCCTTCCTTGATGGTTTCTCGGATGCCATGAAGCTTAACTTGGAAGACTTCAAAAGCTTCAAAGGCTTCAAAGCTTTCAAAGGCTTCAAAGGCTTCCTTTTGCTTGACCAACAGGAACTTGCTTCAGGTGAATTGATGTGACGCTGTAGGAATTCTGCAAATGAATGCAGACTATGAGAACCAAAAGATTCTCCCACGGACATGTACCTGTGACAGCATTAAGGTGCGAGGGAAGGGGAAGAGGTCATATGCATTCTCAGAAGATTTTGAAGATAAATCAGTGTAGAAGACATTGACCTCATCATGCGAAGACATTCACTTTATAGAAAAGAAGTTAGTTCCAGATTTGTACGAACCCATAGATTAGTACAAGTGAGGAATCTAACTACTCCATGAAGAACAAGTGAATATGCTAGGCAAGTTATGAGATTCAGACAAGAGGAATGAAACTTGAAGGAATAGAAACCTCTTTTGGCAGAAAGTGATGGATCAATAGGATCAAAAGAGGCTGTAAAAAGCTTGTTATTTACCAGACTTGGAACTGCTAGACGAGAAGAGAAGTGAGGCCGAGCAGTTCGATCCACCGTGCCCGAACTTGGCGACGGAAGACACTTAGGACGACGGCGGAGAGACTGGTGGCCGCGGTCGGCGTGAGAACGGCGTCGGAGAGGTCGCAGTAGTGAAGCACTTCGTCGCCGGCGTCGTTGCGAGTTAGCGGTGGTGCTAGGGTTTGTGCGAGGGAGGAAGAAGAGATAATGACCGCAGTGAAACGAGTACTTATAGGGATATGGGCGGCACTGCGCTATTACTCAGGTGCCCCTGGCGATTCGCATCTGATCAGTACGTGGCCAGCATGCGGAATTGTGGGGGCAGTTTCACCCCACGCACGCCTGGTTTGTCGGGAGAGGTTCCTACTTCTCCGGAATTCTAGTTGATGGATAGACATTAAAAGCTGTTTTAAAGTTTGTCTCCGTGTCTTCTTCTGACAAGGATGCAGTGAAGACATTCGACAGTTTCAATAGAGTGCATATGACTTGGAGAGATAGAGTTTGAGGTAGGAAGCATGGAGAGGTTAGGGTCTGATCACATTCACTTAGTTCAAAAGATTCAGCCAAGAAGACATAGCTATAAGTGAATGCTGTAGAGGACAGAACACCAGTGCATATATAATCAACATAGTGAAGATAATCATGAAGACATGTTGAGATTGAAGCCAAACCAAATGTGAAGACATAGCAAATGTAACGACATGAGTAAAACACTTCACGCAGAAAAATTTTGGTGGTGGCGCTACCCACCGTATAGGAAGTATTGAACCCAGACACGGCGCACAATTATCGTGGCGCTCCGAGGTCAAATTCCACGTTAATGTATTCACACTTAGAATGTATGTCTTCATTGATTGAAGATATACGTTACTTTGTGTGTTGCACATCTAAGTCATCATCATGCATAAGTGTTAGGATGTGTGCCTGATCACATGACATTTGAGGATTCCAAGATATTTAGCTCACACCGTAACTTGCAAAATCTCTTCTCATCCAAGGGCTTGGTGAAGATATCTGCCAATTGCTCTTCAGTGTTGACGTGTATGATATCAATGTCTTCCTTTGTAACATGATCTCTGAGAAAATGATGACGAATTTCAATGTGCTTTGTCTTCGAGTGCCGAACTGGGTTGTTGGCGATCTTGATGGCGCTTTCGTTGTCGCAGTAAAGTGGCACTTGCTTCAGATGAATGCCATAATCCTTGAGGGTTTGGTTCATCCATAGAAGCTGAGCGCAGCAGGATCCAGCAGCAATGTATTCAGATTCAGCAGTGGAGAGAGATACACAGTTCTGCTTCTTTGAAGACCAACAGACAAGAGATCGGCCCAGGAAATGACATGTGCCTGATGTGGACTTCCGATCAACCTTGTCACCAGCGTAATCAGCGTCCGAAAATCCAACCAGATCAAACTCTGAGCCCTTTGGATACCATAACCCTAGAGTTGGTGTGTGAGCCAAATATCGAAGAATTCGCTTCACTGCTAAGTGATGCGACTCCTTTGGTGCCGCTTGAAACCGAGCACACATGCAAACACTAAGCATAATATCTGGCCTAGATGCACATAAATAAAGCAAAGAACCAATCATGAGCGGTATACCTTTTGATCGAACTCTTTACCATTGTCGTCAGGACCCAGATGATGTTTGGCTGGCATTGGTGTTGTGAAGCCTTTGCAATCTTGCATACCGAACTTCTTCAGGCAGTCTTTGAGGTATTTCTCTTGAGATATGAAGATGCCATTGCGTTGTTGCCTTATCTGAAGACCGAGGAAGAATTTCAGCTCCCCCATCATAGACATCTGATATTGCTCTTGCATCATATATCCGAACTCCTCACTGTACTTCTGATTGGTGCAGCCGAAGATAATGTCATCCACGTATATTTGGCACACAAACAGTTCACCATCATATGTCTTTGTGAAGAGAGTGGGATCCAGGGAACCAGGTATGAAGCCTTTGCTCTTCAGGAAGCATTTGAGTGTATCATACCAGGCCCGAGGGGCTTGTTTGAGGCCATATAGTGCCTTTTTGAGCTTCTACACCATGTCAGGATGTTTTGGATCTTCGAACCCAGGTGGTTGCGCAACATACACTTCTTCTTCAATTTTGCCATTGAGGAAGGCACTTTTTACATCCATTTGATACAGAATTATGTTGTGATGATTTGCATAGGCCAGCAGTATACGGATGGCTTCAAGTCTGGCCACAGGAGCAAATGTTTCGTCGAAGTCGATGCCTTCCACTTGAGTATATCCTTGAGCAACGAGACGAGCCTTGTTTCTGACGACTTGGCCATGCTCATCTTGCTTGTTGCGGTATATCCATTTGGTGCCTATTATGTCATGCTTCCGTGGATCAGGACGCTTAACTAACTCCCATACATTGTTCAGCTCAAATTGTTGAAGCTCTTCTTGCATAGCTTGAATCCATTCAGGTTCCATAAAGGCTTCATCAATTTTCTTGGGTTCTGTGATTGAAACAAATGCGAAGTGTCCGCAAAAGTTTGCCAGTTGAGTTGCCTTTGAACGAGTCAGTGGACCAGGTGCATTGATGCTATCGATTATTCTGTCAATTTGCACTTCATTGGCAACATGAGGATGTAGGGGTCGAAGACTTTGCTCTTGCTGATCTACGTTGTCATGGGGAGGAATGTCTTCAGGCTGAGCATTGTCTTCATGTGGATCAAGTGCTGAGATGATAAGTTCTTCTTCAGGACGAGCTTCAGAAGGTATAATTTCTCCAGTTCCCATTAGCTTGATTGATTCACTGGCTGGAACTTCATCTAGTACATCTGGTAGTTGCTCTCTTTGTGACCCATTGGTCTCATCGAACCGCACATCCACTGTTTCAACCACTTTGTAGTGAAAGAGATTGAAGACTCTGTAGGAGTGCGAATCCTTTCCATATCCAAGCATGAAGCCCTCATGTGCTTTTGGAGCAAATTTTGCGGTGTGGTGAGGGTCCTTGATCCAGCATCTCGATCCAAATACTCTGAAGTAACTCACATTTGGCTTCTTGCCAGTCAGAAGTTCATAAGATGTCTTGTTCAGCAGCTTATGAAGATATACACGGTTGATAGTATGGCATGCCGTGTCAATGGCTTCAGTCCAGAATTTTCTTGGTGTCTTGTACTCATCTAGCATTGTTCTGGCCATCTCAATGAGTGTTCTGTTCTTGCGTTCGACGATGCCATTCTGTTGTGGCGTGTATGGAGCTGAGAATTCATGAGTGATGCCCAATGTATCAAGATATATGTCAAGGCCGGTGTTCTTGAATTCTGTGCCATTGTCACTTCTGATGTGCTTTATCTTGGCGCCATAATTGTTCATTGCCCGATTTGCAAAGCGTCTGAAGACATCCTGCACTTCAGTCTTGTAAAGAATTATGTGCACCCAAGTATATCTTGAGTAATCATCAACAATGACGAATCCATAGAGGCAAGAAGTAGTGGAGAAAGTCGAGTAGTGGGTAGGACCGAAGAGATCCATGTGAAGCAGTTCGAAGGGTTGAGTAGTGGTCATGATTGTCTTCGAAGGATGTTTTGCCCTTGTCATCTTCCCAGCTTCACAGGCACCGCATAAGTGATCTTTCTTGAACTTGACGCCCTCGATGCCTATGACATGCTTCTTCTTAGCAAGGGTGTGGAGGTTCCTCATGCCAGCATGCCCAAGTCTTCGATGCCAAAGCCAGCATTCTGAAGCCTTTGCGAGAAGACAAACTGCAAGCTGTGGCCCTGCTGAGAAATCTACCACGTACAAATCATCTTTTCGATACCCTTCAAACACTAGAGACCTGTCAGATTCCATTAGTACCAGACAGCGATATTTTCCAAAGATTACAATCATGTTTAAATCGCAAAGCATTGAGACAGACATTAAGTTGAAGCCAAGGGATTCAACAAACATGACTTTATCCATGTGTTGATCCTTTGAGATTGCAACTCTACCTAGACCCAGTACTTTACTTTTACCAGTGTCAGCGAATGTGATGTGGCTCTTGTCAGATGGACGTAAGGTTGAGTCCATAAAGAGACTTCTCTTGCCAGTCATGTGATTTGTACACCCGCTGTCAATAATCCATACTGAAGACTCCGAAGTTACTGGTGTCGTACCCTACAGTGCAGTTAGGGGGATAGGCTTCACCAAGAGTGTTGTGAAGCAAAAACATTTGACGAACCAGTGGATTATGAAAACTGAGATCCAGGTTAGGACAAGCAGGGAGAGTAGCATGCGATTCAGATATGAAATACATAGTGATGCCATTCGGGCATTTGATCGTGCGCCCCACGAGTTTTTTAAGGTCCCCAGCAATAGCATCAGAAGATTTTGGTTTTGAGCTGGAGACCTTTCCCTGCAAAAGAGAGTTAAGCTTTCTTAACCACCCACATCTTCAAGGGTGGCTTAGAAGCAATAAGTCTAAGTGCAGCATCTGAGAATTTTGGCTTTGAAGCCCTAGCAAACAGTCTAGCAGGTGGGCAATAATACTCATAAGAATAGGCAGAATAATTTTTGGTCATATGAGAATGACGGTTTGAAGAGCCTCTCTCATAAGCCTGAGCATGGTTTCCCTGCAAAGCATTTGTGTTAGTGCAACTCAGATGAGCCCTCTGCCTGTATGAACCCTTTGGACCATATGAAGCCTTTGGTCTGAGGTTTGTCTTCTTCATGTGAGGTGTCATGAGGACATTCACAGGAAGATTCTCAAGACACGTTTTTGGAACCCAGATCTTCTTCATAGGCGGTCCATTCCTGCAGTTAGTACCAATGTACCTGGCAAATACTCCACCATTCTGATTCCTAAACAGTTTATAGTTTGCATCAAAGGATTCATCAATGATAATTGGATTAGCACAAGTGAAGCCAGATAGATTGGATGGATCTAATGAGGATTCCTTTGCAGCAACCCATGTGGTTTTGGGGTACTGGTCAGGTTTCCAGTAAGAGCCATCTGCATTAATTTTCCTCACGAACCCAACACCCTCTTTGCTAGGGTTTCGGTTCAGAATCTGCTTCTTGAGGACATCACATAGTGTCTGATGTCCTTTGAGACTTTTGTACATCCCTGTTTCAAGCAATGTCTTCAACCTAGCATTTTCATCAGCAATAGCAGTGGTATCCTCAGCAGAGGGGTTAGTTACCACTTCAACAGTTGAAGATATTGCAACAGCAGTAGCAGTGGAACATTCAGCAACAGAAATAGCATTATCACCCTCAATGCATTTAAGGCATGGTGGTTCAAATCCTTCCTGAGCAGAACTGATCTGTTCGGCTCGAAGTGACTCGTTTTCCTTTTGAAGATCTTCATGATCCGCTCTCAACTTCTCAAGATCTTGCTTCTTCTGAAGATAATCATAGGAAAGCTTTTCATGAGTAGTTGAGAGAGTCTCAAGACGATCTTCGAGTTCCTGATACTTAACATGAAGATTTTTTATGTCTTCAATTAAGGATTCAGAACGAGTCATTTCAGCACCCAACAGATCATCGCTTCTGTCTAACAGTTTTTGAATATGTTCCATGGCCTTTTGTTGTTCAGTTGCAATTTTAGCAAGTGTTTTGTAACTGGGTTTTGAATCACAACCAGAGTCATCGTCACTAGATGTTTGATAGTGAGTGGTGCATGTGTTTACCTTGGCACCACGTGCCATGAAGCAGTAGGTGGGGGTAGAGTCGTCCTTGTCATTTGCATCGGTGATGGTGATGGAGTCATTGTCTTCAGTGTTGAAGATGGACTTGGCGACATAGGCTGTAGCCAAACTTGCAATGCCTGAATCAGACTCCTCCTCAGACTCCACCTCTGCCTCCTCAGAAGCGGACTCCTCCTCTGAATCTATTTCCTTGCCAACAAACGCACGAGCCTTGCCAGATGAACTCTTCTTGTGTGATGAAGACTTTGAGGAAGACTTGGACGAAGACTTTGAGTATTTCTTCGTCTTCTTATCGTCAGTGTCATATTCCTTGCTCTTCTTCTTCTTTCTGTTCTCATTGTCCCACTGTGGGCATTCAGAGATGAAGTATCCAGTTTTCTTGCATTTGTGACAAGTTTTCCTCTTGTAGTCATGCGCAGAAGCTTCATCATTCCTTGAGCTTGATCGTGAAGACTTTCTGAAGCCTTTCTTCTTGGTGAATTTCTGGAACTTCTTCACTAGCATTGCAAGTTCCCTTCCAATGTCTTCAGGATCATCAGAACTGCTGTCAGATTCCTCTTCAGATGATGACACAGCTTTTGCCTTCAAGGCACGAGTTCGCCCATAGTTTGGACCGTAGATATCTCTTTTCTCAGAAAGCTGAAACTCATGTGTGTTGAGCCTCTCAAGTATGTCAGATGGATCGAGTGTCTTGAAGTCTGGACGTTCTTGAATCATCAGGGCTAGAATGTCAAATGAACTGTCAAGTGATCTTAGCAGCGTCTTGACGATTTCATGTTTGGTGATCTCAGTGGCGCCAAGGGCTTGAAGCTCATTTGTGATGTCAGTGAGCCGGTCAAATGTGTGCTGGACATTCTCATTGTCATTTCGCTTGAAGCGGTTGAAGAGATTGCGAAGAACACTGATTCTCTGATCTCTCTGGGTTGAGATGCCTTCATTGACCTTGGAGAGCCAGTCCCAGACCAGCTTGGATGTCTTCAAGGCACTCACACGGCCGTACTGTCCCTTGGTCAGATGACCACAGATAATATTCTTGGCAGTGGAGTCCAGTTGAGTGAACTTCTTGATCAGCAGCAGTGACACCTTCTCCAGCCTTGGGAACGCCGTTTTCGACGACATACCATAGGTCGACGTCAATGGCTTCAAGATGCATGCGCATCTTATTCTTCCAGTAGGGATATTCAGTTCCATCGAAGACGGGGCACGCAGCGGAGACTTTAATTATCCCTGCAGTCGACATAGCTAAAACTCCAGGTGGTTAAACCGAATCACACATAACAAGGGAGCACCTTGCTCTGATACCAATTGAAAGTGCGTTATATCGACTAGAGGGGGGGGGGGTGAATAGGCGATTTTTAAGAAAGTCTTCAAAACGTGGAAGTTATGAAGACAAACAGACTTGAAGCCTATCACTATGCAGCGGAAGGTAGATTACACAACGCAAGCCATAGTCAAATATACAGCACAGTGAAAGCACAAAGACAAATAGCTTCAGTGTAATGAGGATCAGGTTAGAAGAAGTTATGAAGCCAAACAGATCATACAGTCAGGTTGTGAAGACAGAAGATTAAGCAGGCATGCAATAGCTTCACAATGTGTACTGGTAAGTAAAGAGAGGTGAAGATGAAACCAGTGACACGTTGAAGACAATGATGTGTTGGACCAGTTCCAGTTGCTGTGACAACTGTACGTCTGGTTGGAGCGGCTAGGTATTTAAACCATAGGACACACAGTCCCGGACACCCAGTCCTGAACACGCAGCTCAGGACACCCAGTCCTCACCGTTTTCTCCTTGAGCTAAGGTCACTCAGACCCCGCCCAATCACTCTGGTAAGTCTTCAAGGTAGACTCCCAAACCTTCACAGACTTCGTTCACCGGCAATCCACAATTCCTCTTGGATGCTCAGAACGCGACGCCTAACCGTCTGGAGGATGCACAGTCCTCAAGTGTAATAAGTCTTCAGATCACTCAGACAAGAAGACTTAAGTGATGCCCAATTACTCTGGCTCTGGGTGGTTAGGGCTTTTCTCCTCACTAAGGATTTTCTCTCAAAGGCTTCGAGGTGGGTTGCTCTCAAACGACAAAAGCCGTGCACTCAAATCTGAGCAGCCAACCGTTTATGGTTGTGGGGGTGGGCTATTTATAGCCACTTGGCAACCCTGACCTGATTTGTCCGAAATGACCCTGGGTCACTAAGGAACTGACACGTGTACTAACGGTCGGATTTTGAACTCTCACGGCAACTTTACTTGGGCTGCAAGTAAAGCTGACTTGTCTGACTCTGGACAAGATTTTCTCTCATTGTCTTCACTCGAAGACATAGGATTTGAATTAGGCATCACTTCAGTCATCCTGACTGGTTTTCTTGGACCCCACTTAACAGTACGGTGGTTCCTATGACACAACATGAATAAGCAAAACTACGAAGGATCTAAGTCTTCGAGTTCCAAAGGCTTCATGGGGAGTCTTCATATGTCATTGTCTTCGACATGAATGTCTTCATGAACCACCATTGTCTTCAATGTCTTCATACATTTTTGGGGGTCATCTCTGGTAGCTAAACCGAATCAATGAGGGACTTCTACCTGTGTTATCCTGCAATTCTCACAAACACATTAGTCCCTCAACTAGGTTTGTCGTCAATACTCCAAAACCAACTAGGGGTGGCACTAGATGCACTTACAATCTCCCCCTTTTTGGTGATTGATGACAAACTAGTTGAAGTTTTCAACGGGGAATATAATTTGTGAAATTGTAAAGGAATTGTCTTCATAAGCTGCAAGGGCTCCCCCTGAAGATGTGCGTATTAAGTGATTTGCTTCTGGAATGCAAATGCACACAGCAGGTTGTATTTGTGGGAATCCGCTTGAACTTATGATGACAATCCATCATGCACGTAAAGATATATGAAGATAATGATATGCATAATGAAAAATGGACGTCTGCGAAACGATAAGAGTGCGGAAATTATCGTCGTACATGCGGAATTTATCTTCGCAAGAACACAGTGGCAAACATAGTAGCAGACGACCATCAAGTTTAAGTGTTACAACTCAAAGAACCAAAAGTAGAAAAACGAGAGTTGTAAACACGAAGCAAAATGCAAAATATAAAGCACCCGCCCATATTATTGACCCGCTTGAAGACTATAAACATCATATGCTTCTCCCCCTTTTGTCAGTGATGACCAAAAAGGTTTGAAGACATAGAGTTTTCTATGCGTTCCCAGGCGCAGCAGGGTCGGTGGAGGCGTTTGGTGGTGCAGGTGAGCTTGGTGCAGTGACGACGCGCGCTGAAGACATCGGTGGTGATGTAGCGTCGTCTTCTTCTTCAATGATCTTGGCAGATACTGTGGCAGCAGAAGAAGAAAAATCCGATCTCGGTGGTCTCGCCAAGAAGCTGTTCATCATGCTCAAAGGTAATTACTCCGACCCGACTGTCTTGCAGTTACCAAACCTGTGTAGGGCCACTGTCTTATTCTTGAATCGTGTTTGCAGAATTCTGCCAGAGCTTCGAAGAGGAAACCAGTCGAGTGGAGCCAGGCTTGGACCCCGCCAATTCTCTTATGAAGGACAAGGCTGCTATGAACGTGCTCCGACTGGAGTCTCATGTTACCAGTGTTGTTGGCTATCTTGCTCGGCTGAAGGTTGCGATGTCGTGGATCGACACATCACTCTAGCCTGGGACGACGCTTCAGAACGACCTCGAGTTTCTGATGGTTCGACTGAATGAAGTCCCGGGTCGAGTGGCGGAATGGAAGAAATCTTCTGCTAGATGTGGTGCTGATGTCGCTTTGTCTCTGGTCCGCGTCCATTGCAAGGAGGCGCGAGAAGAAAAGCTGGCCGCCATCCAAGTTGCCAATACTAGGAAGCACAAGTTTCAAGACTTCATGGAGACTTTCATCGCTGCTGCCACTCGTATTGCAGACGGGATCGACTTGGACGAGTTCGTCGCCCCTTCCAGTCCTCCGCTTGAGGAATGAAAAAAAAACTTTTTTGCTTCACTTTAAATTTGCCTCGGAATGCCGAGTGGATTTTGTAACCGTTAAACTCTGTCGAGCCGAGGGCTCGAGTACTTTGATCTGATGCCTGGGACCTTTGGGTCTTATCTGAACTTGATTTATCGTTGAATATCTTCATGGATGATCCGTCGAGTGGAACTAGATCTTCACTCGAAATAACCTTGTATTTGTGGTGCAGGTCTGAAGGAGAAGGTAGCAGTCGATTTGCACCTCGACGTCCTTGCGGATTGGGTTGCGTTCCGTTCTTAGGCGAGCACTGGGCCGCAGCTAAGCCTCCGAGTGGGAGGTTTGCTCTCCACTCGGTAGGATTTTTCAAACTTAGGCGAGCACTAGGCCGCAGCTAAACCCCCGAGTGTGAGGTTTGTTCTCCACTCGGTAGGATTTCTTAAACTTAGGCGAGTACTTGGACTGCAGCTAAGCCCCCGAGTGGGAGGTTTACTCTCCACTCGGTAGGATTTTTTCAAACTTAGGCGAGTACTGGGCTGCAGCTAAGCCCCCGAGTGTGAGGTTTGCTCTCCACTCGGTAGGATTTTAAAAATCTTAGGCGAGCACTGGGCTGCAGCTAAGCCCCCGAGTGTGAGGTTTGCTCTCCACTCGGTAGGATTTTAAAACTCTCAGGCGAGCACTGGGCTGCAGCTAAGCCCCCGAGTGTGAGGTTTGCTCTCCACTCGGTAGGATTTCTTAAACTTAGGCGAGTACTTGGACTGCAGCTAAGCCCCCGAGTGGGAGGTTTGTTCTCCACTCGGTAGGATTTTTTCAAACTTAGGCGAGCACTGGGCTGCAGCTAAGCCCCCGAGTGTGAGGTTTGCTCTCCACTCGGTAGGATTTTAAAACTCTTAGGCGAGCACTGGGCTGCAGCTAAGCCCCCGAGTGGGAGGTTTGCTCTCCACTCGGTAGGATTTTTTCAAACTTAGGCGAGCACTGGGCTGCAGCTAAGCCCCCGAGTGGGAGGTTTGCTCTCCACTCGGTAGGATTTTTTCAAACTTAGGCGAGCACTGGGCTACAGCTAAGCCCTCGAGTGGGAGGTTTGCTCTCCACTCGGTAGGATTTTTTCAAACTTAGGCGAGCACTGGGCTGCAGCTAAGCTCCCGAGTGTGAGGTTTGCTCTCCACTCGGTAGGATTTTAAAACTCTTAGGCGAGCACTGGGCTGCAGCTAAGCCCCCGAGTGGGAGGTTTGCTCTCCACTCGGTAGGATTTTTTCACACTTAGGCGAGCACTGGGCTGTAGCTAAGCCCCCGAGTGGGAGGTTTGCTCTCCACTTGGTAGGATTTTAAAACTCTTAGGCGAGCACTGGGCTGCAGCTAAGCCCCCGAGTGGGAGGTTTGTTCTCCACTCGGTAGGATTTTAAAACTCTTAGGCGAGCACTGGGCTGCAGCTAAGCCCCCGAGTGGGAGGTTTGCTCTCCACTCGGTAGGATTTTTTCAAACTTAGGCGAGCACTGGGCTGCAGCTAAGCCCCCTGAGTGGGAGTCTGGCTCACCACTCGGTAGGATTTTTAAACACTTAGGCGAGCACTGGGCTGCAGCTAAGCCCCCCGAGTGGGAGTCTGGCTCACCACTCGGTAGGATTTTTTTACAAACTTAGGCAAAACGGATTCGCAGCTAAGTCACCCACTAGGGGATTTCGTATGCAAACAAAAGTGATAGCAATTATTGGAACACTCTTGTCTTCGATAAAAATAAACTGCAGATGTTTTTCTTATTACATCTCATCCGAGAGAGAATTCAAGTGTAAAAGGGGCGGAGCAGTTCCGCATTCCAAGCTCGTGGCTTGTCGACCTGGCGATCAACATTGTAAAGGTGATACGCTCCATTGTGGAGGACTCTGGTGATGATGAAGGGGCCTTCCCAAGTAGGAGCAAGCTTGTGTGGTTTCTGTTGATCCACTCGGAGGAGCAAATCTCCTTCTTGGAAGTCTCGATTCTTCACATTTCTGGCGTGGAATCGACGCAAGTCTTGTTGATAAATGGTTGATCTGATCATAGCCATTTCCCTCTCTTCTTCTAGGAGGTTGACTGCGTCTTGCCGGGCTTGTTCTGCTTCATCTTCGGTATAAAGTTCTACTCGGGGTGCGTTGTGAAGTAGATCACTCGGCAGGACCGCTTCGGCTCCATAAACCAGAAAGAATGGAGTTCTTCCAGTCGACCGGTTCGGGGTGGTCCTCAATCCCCACAGAACTGACGGAAGCTCGTCGACCCAAGCACCTGCCGCGTGCTTGAGATCACGCATCAGTCGAGGTTTTAGTCCTTTGAGAATCAGACCATTTGCCCTTTCAGCTTGTCCGTTCGACTGGGGATGGGCGACCGATGCGTAGTCGACTCGTGTGCCTTGTGAGGTGCAAAAAGCTCTGAATTTGTCCGAATCAAAGTTTGATCCATTGTCAGTGATGATGCTATGAGGGACTCCATATCTGAATGTTAACTCCCTGATGAAACTGATAGCAGTGCAGGCATCAAGATTCTTGATAGGTTTAGCTTCAATCCATTTGGTAAACTTGTCGACTGCCACAAGCACATGTGTGAAGCCGCTCCTGCCTGTTCTCAACGGGCCAACCATGTCCAGTCCCCAAACAGCGAAGGGCTAGACGAGTGGAATGGTCTTCAGGGCTGATGCAGGCTTGTGCGACATGTTGGAGTAGAACTGAAACCCCTCACACTTGTCGACTATCTCCTTTGCCATTTCATTTGCTCTTGGCCAGTAAAATCCCGCTCGGTATGCTTTAGCCACAATGGTCCGAGAAGACGCATGGTGACCACAGGTCCCCGAGTGGATATCATCAAGGATTATCTAACCTTCTTCTGGTGTTATGCACTTATGATCGATTGCAGTCGCGCTTTCTCTATACAACTGTCCCTTTATGACTGTGAAGGCCTTGGATCGACGGACGATCTGTCGAGCCTCTTCCTCGTCCTCCGGGAGTTCTTTCCTCAGGATATACGCGATGTACAGTATCGTCCAGTCGGGAGTGATTGCCAAGACTTCCATGATTAGGTCAACCACAACAGGAACTTCGACTTCAGTCGGATCTGTGGCACTTTTCGGTTGCGGGGCTTCTTGTGTAAAAGGATTTTCTTGGACTGACGGTGAGTGGATGTGCTCCAGGAACACGTTGCTGGGGATGGCTTCTCTCTTGGAGCCTATCTTTGCCAAATAGTCAGCCGCTTGATTTTTCAGTCGGGGGATGTGATGAAGTTCTAACCCCTCGAATTTCTTTTCTAACTTTCTCACTGCATTGCAATAACCAGTCATTGCCGGACTTCTGACGTCTCACTCCTTCATCACCTGATTGACCACCAAATCTGAGTCGCCATAAACCATGAGGCGACGGACGCCAAGTGAAATGGCCACGCGCAAGCCATACAAAAGTGCTTCATATTCTGCTTCATTATTGGAGGAATCGAAGTGAATCTGGAGAACGTAACTGAGCTTATCTCCTCGGGGGGAGAGTAATACAACCCCAGCACCGGAACCATTCAGCATCTTAGATCCATCGAAGAACATGGTCCAGTGCTCCGAGTGAATTTGGGTCGGGAGTTGCTGTTCAATCCACTCGGCGACGAAATCTGCGGTTGCTTGGGACTTGATAGCCTTCTTTGCTTCAAACTTGATATCTAGGGGAAGGAGTTCAATCGCCCACTTTGCCACTCGACCAGTTGCATCTCTGTTGTGCAGAATCTCTGACAGTGGGGCGTCGCTGATGACTGTAATGGAGTGGTCAGAGAAGTAATGTGCAACCTTCTTCGTGGTCATATAAATCAAATATACAAGCTTCTAGTAATGAGGATATCTTTGTTTTGAAGGGGTGAAAACTTCAGACACATAATATACTGGGCGCTGAACTCTGAAGGCCTTTCCTTCTTCTTCCCGCTCGACCGTAAGTACTGTACTGACAACTTGTCCCGTGGCTGCAATGTAAAGCAGCAGAGGCTCTTTACTGATTGGGGCAGCAAGCACCGGCTGGGTGGAGAGCAGAGCTTTGAGCTCTGCAAATGCTGCATCAGCTTCTGGAGTCCACTTGAACTTGTCAGACTTCTTCATCAGTCGGTAAAGAGGCAACGCCTTTTCACCGAGACGAGAAATGAACTGACTTAGAGCAGCCAAGCAACCTGTAAGCTTTTGGACATCATGCACACGCACAGGACGCTTCATCCGGAGTATGGTACCAACTTTTTCAGGATTGGCGTCGATTCCCCGTTCGGAAACGAGAAAACCGAGTAACTTTCCACCTGGAACTCCGAATGTGCACTTTGATGGATTGAGTTTGATATCATACCTCCTGAGGTTGGCAAAGGTTTCAGCAAGGTCAGTCCGCAGGTCGGAACCTTTCCGTGACTTAACCACAATATCATCCATGTATGCCTCCACATTCCGACTGATTTGAGTGAGTAAACACTTCTGAATCATCCTCATGAACGTGGCTCCGGCATTCTTGAGACCGAATGGCATGGTGACATAACAGAAGCATCCGAATGGAGTGATGAAAGCTGTTTTGATCTCGTCGGGTCCATACAGACGGATCTGATGGTACCCGGAATAGGCGTCCAGAAAAGATAATCGCTCGCATCCCGCGGTCGAGTCGACTATTTGGTCGATGCGAGGGAGAGGAAAATGATCTTTCGGTCAGGCCCGATTGATATATTTAAAATCAATGCACATGCGAAGTGACTTGTCCTTCTTAGGGACCATGACAACATTGGAGAGCCACTCGGAGTGGTAAATCTCTCGGATGAACTCCGCTGCTAAGAGCCGAGCCACCTCCTCGCCAATAGCTTTCCTCTTCTAGACGGCGGACCGCCGAAGATGTTCTTTCACAGGCTTAAATTTTGGGTCGACTCATAGATGGTGCTCAGCCAGGTCCCTGGGAACTCCAGGCATGTCAGAGGGCTTCCATGCGAAGATGTCCCAGTTCTCACGGAGGAACTGGATGAGCGCTTCTTCCTATTTGGAGTCGAGCGTCGTTGAGATGTGAGTCGGGGTAGCATCGGGGTCGGTCGGGTGAATGTGGACTGGCTTTGTTTCACCGGACGACTGAAAAGCTGATTCTGAAGCAGGCTTCTTGGCTCGTAGCAATTCACTTGGATCAACAGTCTTCTGGTACTCTTGCAGCTCGACCACTGGCATCTGAGCATCATCGATCTTTGAGCCTTTCTGAAAACACTCTTCCGCTTTCTTCCGATTGCGTGTAACAGTGATCACACCTCTGGGGCCGGGCATCTTTAATTTGAGATACACATAACACGGTCGAGCCATGAAGCGTGCATAAGCTGGCCTGCCCAAAATAGCATGATAAGCACTTTGGAAGTCCAGAACCTCGAATGTCAACTTTTCCTTGCGGTAATTCTTTGAATCACCGAAAACCACATCAAGAGCAATCTCGCCGAGTGATTCGGCTTTCTTCCCAGGAATGAATCCATGGAAGCTCATGTTACTGGTACTAAGCCTGGACATCGGAATGCCCATCCCTTTCAATGTTTCTGCATACAGTATGTTCAGGCCACTGCCACCATCCATTAGGACTTTGGTCAGTCGAGTTCCTTCGACAACTGGGTCGACCACCAAAGCTTGCCTCCCAGGGGTGGCAATGTGCGTAGGGTGGTCAGACTGGTCGAATGTGATGGCAGTCTGAGACCACTTCAGATAACTGGGTGTCGCCGGAGCAACCATATTCACCTCTCGGTTAATGACTTTCAGTCGACTTTTGCTTTCGACATCAACAAAAATCATTAGGGTGGAATTGACTTGGGGGTATCCATCGTCACTATCTTCCTTGTCCTCAACTCTGTCCGACTCTTTTTCCTTATCTTTGGACTGCTTGCCGTGAAACTGCTGGATCAGGAGCCGGCACTATCGAGTGGTATGCTTTGGGTAAATAAGTTTACCCTCTTCATCTTTCTTGGTGTGGATGTGACATGGCAGATCCAAAACATCATTTCCATCTTGATCCTTAACTTTCTTGGGGTTCCAGGGCCCCTTGGGTTTTCCCTTGAATTTTCCCTGGGTTACTGCCAGGGCCTCCCCAGGGGCGGCTGGCTCGGCCTTCCGCTTCTGTTTCCGACTGGAATTTCCGCCGGTTTCTTGGGCGACTGCCTTGTGCTTGCCACTCCAGAGTCGATCTTCGTCTTCACCATTAGCGTATTTGGTGGCAATCTCCATCATCCGATTCAGAGACATCTCTCCAGTTCGACCGAACTTCAGATTCAATTCTCTGTACTTAATGCCTTCTTTAAAGGCACAAACTGCTTGATGATCTGGTACATTCTCAACTGTGTGATGCAATGTGATCCACCTCTGGATGTAATCCCTCAGAGTTTCATTCGGTTTCTGCACGCAAGACCGCAATTTTATAAGGCCTGCAGGTCGCTTGCATGTTCCTTCAAAGGTTGTAACAAACACTCGGGAGAGGTCCTCCCAAGTGTAGATGCTGCTGGGTGCTAACGGATTCAGCCACGCTCTGGCTGAGCCCTCTAACATGAGAGGCAAATGCTTCATAGCCACCTCATCATTGCCACTGCCAATCTGGATAGCCACTCGGTAATCTTCGAGCCAAGTGTCAGGCTTAGACTCACCGGTGAACTTGCTGACTCCAGTCGCCAACCTGAAGTTGGGAGGAATCACTGCGGCTCTGATGGCTCGACTGAAACACTCTAGCCCCGAAACATGTACTCTGCTGCTGGCAGGCGCATCTCTGTCGTGGCCTTCTCGGTGAGCTCTGTTCCTGTCAACCAGACCTTGAACGAGGATGGATCTCGCATCAAAGCCTGGGTCCCTGGGGTCGACTGGAATCCTCCGCCCAACACTATGAGGGCGTCTGTCATCCCGCTGTCGAGGCGCATATGACCCACTCCTCGAGGGAGGGGTAGGCACTCGACGTCGATCATCATGATCGAATCGGTGATCATACTGCTCATTTCTTCTGTACTGATCATGCCGGTCTCCGCGTCCCTCACGCCTCGGGGGCGATCTTGGGCTGTGAGCCGACTAGACTGTATCCGTTGCAATGGATCGACTGTGGATCCTATTCCCCAACTGAGAAACAGCGGAATTCTGGTTCCCGCTGCCCGGAGCAACGCACTGATTTGCAACAAGCCCCTGCCAGCCTCTGACTGGGAGGGCTGAATTGATTCTGCTATACGGGCCGCTGCTGCCAAATTCTGAACTGGGGTTCGATATGCCTGCGTAGGTGGGAAGAGCTGACGTCGACTGGACTTGGGAGCTCGCTGACGCGCTTGCTCGTCAAGTATTCGCTGGAGATTCTCCAGTCGAGTGCGCTCGGCCAAGTTAGCCAAGAGCGCGTCCTCCAAGGCCCGGGCCTCGGGGGTTTCTCCGATGATAGGAGTGTGGAGTGCATCCATGTTCCGACGGCGAAGCTCCTCTCGCTGCAATGACGTGAGAGGTTCGGGGACATACTCATCGTGGGGATGCAACGGGTCGCCCCCACCCGCGCCTCCATCGGTGCGAGGGAAACCGGGAGGACTGTGTGTTCCATCGACCGCCAGAACCTCAGCCGCTGGGTCGCTGCTGTCGCACTCGGATGCGGTCTCCATGGAGCCAGTCGACAGGACGAACAAGCCGTAGAGGGATTCGTCGGGCTCGATTGCCGCGACTTGTGGGGCTACCGACTGGCGAGCCACGGCATGCTTCACCCACCTCTGATGTCTCGACCGACCGGAGCGCTTGCGCCGGTGGGAGACAGGGTGGGAAGATGACATAGGAGCCGACCGATACTGGGTCGACTACTGCCGCAGGAGGACGCCACGAACACATGCGCGGAAGTGCATCGCACCATGGACGGGGAGCGCGTCGATGTCGAGTGGAGCCTCCTGAAGCCAAGCGGAGTCGTCGGCGATGAACGTGAGCACGCCGAGACGGATCTCGCGGCCCTCCACCAAAACTCCGTACGAAACCATGATCAAAGGGATCGGAAAAATCGCAACTTCTCCAACTAGGCGCTAAGACTCCTAGCCCCATGGTGGGCGCCAACTGTCGTGGTTCTAACTCTGACAGTGATGTAGGGGGGTGTGTATGGAGAGGCTAGATCTCAACTATGGAGAGGTTGTAAGCACACCAGGATGTACGAGTTCAGGCCCTTCGCTGTGGAAGTAACAGCCCTACATCTCGGTGCCTGGAGGCGGTCGATTGGATTACAAGTGTGTGAAAGAACAGGGGTGCGAACCCCTGCTACTGAGGAGGGGTGGCGGCTTATATAGAGTTTGCCAGACCTCTCCCGCCCTCAGTAATGCAGGGTTAAAGTACATTAAGACTGGGCGTTACTGGTAACGTCCCTAATAAAGTACTATGATGACCATAAAGACTACTTAATGGCCGACCGTTTGCCTGCGGAGTGACTTTAGATCTCCTGGCAGTCGAGTGGTTGGCTTCGTGGTCGAGTGATAGTTTCCTGGTCGAGTGTCTTGAATCCGTCGAGTGGGATACCTTCAAGTCGATTGAAAGGTGACTTCTTCTAGGGATGTCCTTGGGTAGGGCTCTTAGGACAGGTCCATGCCCCTACCCTAGGTACATAGCTTCATCACCCGCTTCATTCAAATTTTGCGGAGTGCATGTTTACCGTGCCAACTCAATTCGAATCCCGTTTGTATTCTATTTTTTTCAGGCAGAATCCATTTTCAATTGGAATTACATTCTATATACATCATTTTTTATATATACTTTCAAAAGCACAACACCATTTATACATAAATATGGTTTACAAATGGCATGATCTCAGATTCATAATGTTGTATCCATCAATTTGGATTTTCAAATATTTGAAACCACTTTATGTTGAAATCCAATGTATGCATTACTCGCTAACTGTCTCCAATTAATGTGTGTTTCATGCGGTTTTTTTACTTCTCAAACATGTATAATGCGTTTCACACACGCAACATATAGTGTAATCCCGTTTAGACATTAATTGCATATAAACCATGCATTGTTTGTAATTGAAGAATCTATGGATCACCAATATTGATAAACTATATAACATTATACATGTGCCCAAATTCAAATGAATATGCATGTTTGATACACCAATTTGCGTTATGATATTATCGATGTCGTGATCTCCAGTTTAAATATTTGAATCCCCTTTAATCCAGATATTCGTCTCATATAGCTATCACTCATGCTTATATAGGACTATCTCTCTGGACCTATACGCGTTCATCGTCTCTCAGGTATCTCTCGTGCTACCTGTATGTCGACAATGATCTTTTATCTTCATAACACACTGACAGTACTCTCTCCCTCGACCTTCATCACTCTATCTCTCTCTAAGTATATCTCGCTCCCTGCTATGTGTCTCTAACTATGATTCTCCATGTGGAATCTCTTTCTCTCACACAAACACAAAACTTTGTCTCCCGGGGTCTCATTTCTCTCTACTATTCCCATGTGTGCCACTCGCACACCCCTCATACAGAGATGTCTTTCGCTCCTTAGATATGAGAACCTACGACTCTTCCTCATAAATATCTCTTTCTCACACACAAAGACAAACTCTGTCTCCCAGGGTCTCATATTTCTCCATTGTTCTCTTGTATGTCGCTCACACACACCCTCTCTCCTTAGAGATATCTTGTGTTCCCTCGTATGTCTCTCTAGCTATCACTCTTGTTGTGAAATATCTTTCTCTCTCACAGACACAAAACTCCGTCTCTCTGGATCTCATTTCTCTCTGATATCTGTTTGTATGTGACTCACACGCACCCTCTCTATCTCTCTCACACCCACACACATAACGCAGCCTTCTGATCCACTCGACTCCTATCTCTAACGCACACTAGCTAGCATCTTTATCTTTCTATTTATCTGTTTCTCCATCAACCTTCTTTCTCGCCCTCACTCTTGATTCATATCACGCACACTACATATGTTTCTCTCTACATGCAGTCAAGTGCTCTCTCACACACATATATAACTTCACCCTTTGAACCACCCGACGGTCATCTCCAACACCCAAACTAGCGGATGTCCCTCTAGCTAGCATCTCCATCTCTGTATCTATCTGTAGTTTCTCCGTCAACATTTCTTTCTCGCACGGAGTCTTGCTTCCTATCACCCACACTATATATGTCTCTCCATACATATGCATTTATAGGTTGGTCTCTTTTGCACAATCGTTGCGCCTCACTCCCTCTGCTCGCCATAGATGCATGCTCCAGCCCACGCCACTATCTCTTAAAGACAAAAACACGTGCTCAATTGTCGGGACTTCTTCCATGCATTCTCACATGTATGCATATTGTCATACTGATCCGTGTCTCCCATGTCGTTGATCTTATGACTTATGTCTTATTTCTTTTATCTCGATCATGCGCGCATGCACACACACATCCCACGTATACATGTATACCTCTCACACATGCATGTTCAAGGTCTCTATGTCTCCATACATAGTTAATTACCCTCAATCCTAACGCCACATCGAATCGTTCTCCTCTTTTGTGCACATAACTTCCGCCTAGATGGGTAAAACACACACTCACACTTAACAATCTCCTTCTAGCTACCCCCCGCCTCTCACTCTTCCCCTATATCCCCGAAACCAATAAGACCATCCCTTAGTTTAATTCCCTCCTACATGCACCATCGATATATAGTAGTCATCCTCGGTGTCTCTCGAACAAACACATTCTCTCGAAGTCGACTCCTCTCATGCATATAGGTCCTAATGCATTTTTCTAGGCTAACTTTGACCAAACATTAGAGCAATAATATATGACATGCAACTTACACAAAGCATACCTTCAATTTTGTATGTCAAAGGAGCTTCCAATAATATAATTTGCATAGTATACATCTCATGTGCTATTAATCTTGTCAATAGTCAAAGGCTGTCTTGAAAAACACATTAGGCCCTATATAGATGGAAGGAGGGAGTAGGTCCCATGCAAAAAATGAGAATAAAATTCAAACATCTGGGCATCGTGGCTCGGTCTATAACATTGAGAAACTTGGTTTTAAAATCATGAAACTTGGCATGGTGTCATGTCATGGTAGTACCATGTCATGGTAAAAAAAATTGGCTGAATAGGAACAAATTTTGGTATAAGCTTCTTGCAAATCGGAGCTTCTCTCAAGAAGGCTCGTGGTTCTGGGAGGGAACGTGTCACCTTTGTGTGCATAATTCAAATTTGAAATACAAGCACATGTTCCAGTGCACCAAAGTTGGTTGAAAAATCACATGTGTGTCCTCGGGTAAATTTCTAGGTTCCATGCAAGAAATGGGAATGAAATTCAAAATTCTGGGCGTCGTGGCTGGGTTGGAAACATTGAGAAACTTAGTTTTTTAATTCCTGTAAATCCAAAACACGCATGAAAATAATGAAACTTGGCTTGGTGCCATGACATGGCACCAACATGCTGTGGTAAATTTGTAGTCCGATTTGTGAAGGTGCACACATTAACAATCAACAAAGTCATTTTGGAAGAAGTGCTGTCACATTACAATCAGAAACACAAGTATTATTGAAACCGTGGGCGTTCTACTTACTAGTACCATTTACGTGCCGCCACACGTCCCCTTTTTATTAGCTAGGAGGCGACGTGCAGGGTAGCTATTTGAGTACGAGAGGCGTGCGATCTGACCCTTGTGCGTGCTTATCGGGAGGAGAGCCCTTTGACCTCCATCTGCCGTCCACCTCTCTCCCAAGGTCTCCATTAATGGCGCCCGAGCCTCTGTTTAATGGCGTGGCTATGTCTCACTCGACTGAGATTTAAGAGAGAAAAAAGAAAATCTAAAAGCACGGATCTTGATGTAAGATCCGACGGACCTATATAGCATCTACTGCGACTTATAGCAAGACTGATGAATATATAAGGATGATTAAATTTTTTTGATCAAAGAAGGGCTTGCCCCTTCCGATTTTCATTACTGAAAACCACCACAATTCACAAGAAGTTCAGCACAACTCCGGCCTAACACGAAGGACTAAAAGCTACCAGATTGAAATCACAACATCCCAAGAGGCCAACAAAGGCCAAACATCCGTGCTAGAACCCAACATTTCACAACCGACGACACAATCCACATCCAAAACCGATTATTACATCAAAAGAAACCAGGAAACTAGTCCCCGCGGCGAGCGGCAATGAGCTCTTTCGTGTCCTCAAGACGCTGCTTGAGAACATCCAAGGATTCCTCCACCAGCCTTTGGCGCTCGTTGCGGAGCATGTCATTCTCGTCCATAAGTTTCTTCAACAAGGCACTAGTCTCCTCCTGCAGGTCTGCACTTTGGACGATCTTCTCCCTCAGCAGGTCGTGCTCGGCCCGAAGCCTCTCATTACCCTCCCTTAGTTGCAGGATGACGCCGGTAGCCTGTTCAAATGAGGCTATCATGTCATCCTGCAACCTCGCCGAGCAGGAGATCTGATCCATCTGGCTATGGACGATCGCATGCATGCGCCTGTAACAGTCGTCGCGTGCCCGCGAGAAATTTTCCCAGGCCGCCGCGGCGCGGAGGGACATCTCTACTGCATTCGTGGCGCGGCGGGACATCTCTGCTGCTTCCGCGGCGCGGCCGGACCAGTCTGCTGCATCGACGGCGCGGCGGGACCTCCGTGCTGCTTCAGCGGCACGGCGGGACCTCTGTGCTGCTACTTCCGTGCGACGGGACATGTCGGTTGCTCTCGCAGCGAGGCGGGACATCTCTCGTGCTTCCGCTTCCATGCTCGCCTCTCCCTGGTGGCAATCTCTCGACCCAGAACTCATGCTGGCCATGGCAGACGCAAGGGAAGGATGCTGAATGACTTGTTTGTTTTTGTGGATGAGGAGTTGAGGAGGAATGTGCAGTCATCTTGGCATACTAGTATTTATAACCGAGTACTAATACGCTCCTAAGTGGGAAACCGTTTAGGTTGTGATTGGTGTGAACAGGTTTGCAATTCAATATAGCATGGAGTAATTTGGAATGTGATTTGACGCAAGCTCAAAATTTATTGACGGTTCTAGTTTCGAAGTGCGGCACTATTCCCGGATGGAGTACTTCTTTTTCTACTCCATCCTTTCCGGTTTTATAGGGCTTATCTCAAAATTTTAGTTTTTCCATTTTATAAGGCTCAATTTGGTTGTCCCCAACACATGTTCAGATTCTAAGGTGCATTAAATCATTGCATGCAAGTATTAAGAGAAAATTGACCAATGCATGTACTTTATGCATGCATGCATTAAACCTATCTCTCAGGACTTCTCGCACGCACCATCGTGCCACCCACAAAAACTTGTACTCTGAGTTTAGTAGTACGTTATACAGGAAGAGAATAGGTGCACGCACGCACTTGTCCTCTCACACACGTGTCTATTTTTTCTCGAAAAGGAGGATGATGACCCCCGGCCTCTGCATCTGGGAGTCACACACGCAAATTATTGAAATATATCAAGTGCAGTGCTTTGATGTGTCGCGTCAGCTCGTACATCAACGAGAAGTTTGATTATCCTCTCCCTCACGGACTTAACTGCACATGCCTTTGGCTGTATGACAGGTTGGCCACACACCTGTAGGGCCCACCTGTCATACACGCAAAGGCAGGAGCGTCCCTCCCTCGCCCATGAGCGTGGTGGCTGGCAAGACTAGGAGAAGCTTTTGCTACACGCTCTCCCTCCCGCACACGGTGGACATGCAGCAGTTCAATCGGTGTCAGATGGCCAGCAGCATACTGTAGTACTCCTCCAGTGCAGTAGTATTCCATCATTGTTCGACTTCCCGAAGAGGCAAAGAGCCAAGCGCAGCCCGGACGCTCGTGTGGCAGTTTCATGTGTATAGTAGTCTACGATAGCGTGTACCGTGCGTGTAAGCTTAAAATCGTTGGGGTCGGCTCCATGCTATGTGGCCGTCTCGAAGTTTAAAAAAAAATTAAAATAGTCTTCTGGCCCTACCCGAAAACTACCGCGTGTACTGCCCGGGAAAAGCCCCACCCTCAACTTTTAACTACGCGAAAACAGTTCGAGCTTGTTCGTTCTATATAAATACAGTACTTACTGTATGTTTATTCACCCGTGGGGTTGTTCAATAAATGGAGGGGCGGGGAGCACAAGTGAACAATGCTGTAGTACTACTAGTAGTAAGTAGGAGTCGTACAATAGTCACCTTAAATAGAGAGTTTATTTTCTTTAATGCCACGTACACAAATTGAAACACTTGTTGTGGAGAGAAAAAAGATAATCACTCCACTATATATGGATGCAGGGGCCTGAGCGCTTGCTTTACTAGGGTTGCTCTCTTCATTCTCTCATCCTCTCCAGATATAAACAAGATAGCAGTAGCGACATTTTCTCTCTGCTCATCGCTGGTCATAGATCCGGTCGGATCCCTTTGGCCGGTGTGTGTAGAGGACTAAAAGGTGCATCGTTCGTGCGGTCATCACTGCCGAGGGAGGAAACCCACAGCCGCCGAAGGGGCCCGATCCTCTGCCCGTGTCGTTCTCTCCGACACATGGCCGGCTCGGGAGGTCCTCCGACCCTTCTTCCTCCCTACCGTATTGTCCGTAGATCCGACCTGCCGCCGCCGACATCCCGGCGACCCTCAAGTACAAGTTCTTCGAAAGCGGCCTTGCTCTACTGCCCCAGCTCCCCACGTGTCTGCATGTGCATCTTTTTCTACTCCCATCAGCTCTTCCAAAGCCACCTAAATTTTTAGTATTATTAGAGGTAAAGCTACTTCATGCATTCGAATCTAGGGCTTTGTTCAAACAACGAAGAAAGGGGGGAAAGTTGTAGCATGAATCTAGGACTTGATTCAAAGAGGAAATAATATGGTGAAAGTAGTAGAGACCGGATACCCAACCGGTCTCTTGGTTGAAAAGGGAAATAATGGGAAAACGCAGTACAAACTGGATAAGGAACATATCTATTATTGGTTGAAAAAAGGATAGAAAGTGGCGGCTGGTGGACAAGTCAACAGAGTATGTCCAGGATTAGATTTGCTGCCATCACATAGTAAAAGGTCTCCAGGATTAGATTTGCTGCCCTCACATAGTAAAAGGTCTCAGGATTAGATTTGCTGCCCTCACATAGTAAAAGGTCTCCAGGATTAGATTTGCTGCCCTCACATAGTAAAAGGTCTCCAGGATTAGATTTGCTGCCCTCACATAGTACAATGGCACTCCTGCTATTTTCCCAGTATGATAAGTAAGTTGCTCCTTTACGCTGCTGAGTGTCCTGGTGTCCCCACGGTCCCATGCCCTTAAACCAACTCTTTAGCTGCTGTTGATTTACTGTGTCTGGTAAACAAGCAATGCCACCATTAAAGTAATCCCATATTTGAGGAATCTCATTGTTGATCGTAATGCTTCTGGTAACATGAAGCATCGCTGATGTTTTAAAATTTCTATTGTCCTTGCGTGATTGCCATGAACATAATTAAGATGCTTCTTTTCATTTTGTATATGTTTCGTATATTCTTATTGACCAACAACTATTTACTTTCTAGCTTTTTGTGCAGATAGGGATATCCATTTCACCTTGTTGCTATTGTGACCTTTTGGTGAACTGTAGAAAACACTTTTTTTTGGAATGAGTGTCTTGTGCAGTTCAACTAAAATATCACGTGGGCGATATCTCTCAATTTTGGTGGAACTGCACAAAATGGTGATTGGAGTTTCCAAAATCTCCGTCAAGTTCTACTGGTAATCTCGTGCAACATTTTATTAGCCTTTGCAAGATGGAGCCGTCACTGTCACCACAATGGCACTTTATTTTAGTGGAACCGCACAAAAGGATAAGAAAATTATGGTTGCACCTTACATGAGCTGGACAGCCAACCTTAATGTTCCTCAATTTTAGTGAAACTACTAAAGAAGAACCTGCGAGCTCACAAGAGCAAGTACTTCTTGCTAGCTGAATGATGCAATCTTTGCTTCATTTCAGGTGAACTGCAGAAAAAGGCGCATGAATTGAATCATGGAACTCCAGGCAGACCTCATCCAAGTAGAGCTGGAGGTTGAGTTCAAGGAGGCCGCTATTAAAGCAAAATCATGCTCTCCTGTCTCCTTGTTTGTGCTGTGCAAACATGCTGTGCGAACAGGAATACTCAACTACAGATGTTGTGACGGTCAAGAGCATTCGCCAAGTTCTTCGATTGTATGACATGGCTAGCCAAGATGGATTTAATCCCGATATTCACTTTATCAAAAGGCTCTAATGGGTTGGTTCTGAATCTTGCAAGCTGGGAAACACGGCATGATGATGTAGAGGACAACAACCATAACAAACAGTTCAAACTCGGTAGTATTATCTTTTGTGAAAGTGCGACAAATGTGATGATCGTGTGCGTCCTGAGAATAATAATTCTAATTGTTGTGCATGTTGATCCTGTGGCACTGATAGAACGAGCGAATGCATTGCTTGTTTTAAGTACAAATTTCTATTAAAGCTAATTAAATTTAAGTAAAGTGACCACTAACTCCCGTTATTACAGTACCAATACAGACCCGCTCGTGAACTGACGTGTGGCCGAGGGTGCATCTTCTGCCGGGCGTGCAGCGGACGAGGGAGGGGTAGTAACTATTATCTCCTGTACACACTCAGCTTACTGTTGAATCCAGTTCCCCAAGAGCTGAAAAGCGAACTGCTGCCGCGGCCTACACACTCGTTCACTCGAAGAGACTCCAATGGCGATCCGAGGGGTGAGCCTGCTGGATATGGACTTCAGCAAGGAGTTCCCCTTTGAGTTCTTTGTTCAGTCCTATGGCTGCACCAAGTTGAATGTGATGTACACCAACGATACGGACTCAGTGAAGCTCTGCCTTGCCTCACTCCTATGGCTGCACCAGGTTCTGGAGCATTCGCCCGTTTCATCGGCAGCGCCGACTGCACCTTCGCTACGGTGGAGAGAAGGAAGAACGCGACGATTCGGCCATCTGGTGCAACAAGCTTGTCGATATCCAGAAGCAATACAAGATCATCAGCAATGGGCAGGAGAAGGACTCCGTGGTTGACCTCGCTGAGACCATCATCGACCCCTGATACGCGAACATGAAAGAAGACGACCTGAACACGTGGGAGGTACCTCTGAATCTAGCCTACATAACCTACGCGGCCAAGGGCGCATACGCATGCTATGACATGTACATGCAGATCTTGGACATGAGGGCGTGTCTGCTTCCCGTAACCGACGTGTACACGGACAGCCGCAGCGTCATGATCAAGCGTGCCAGGAAGGTCTAGATGTTGTACTTTATCTATTTATAAGAACCTTTATCATGTGAGTGTTTCATGCATTAGCCTATGTGTCGTAATTATCTGTTTTGTCCGAAATATTTCTTTTAAGAACCCATTAACCTGATTGCTTTTTTTAGTGGCAATTTGCTTATGTATGTAAACTAGTTCACTTGTCCGTAAAAAAAACTAGTTCACTCGGCTGTCGTGCTTTGAATCTCCTTCCTCCCAACATATTCCCCTCCTCAGGTGGACCCGGCAGGTCTCTGAATTTTCTCCCACTTTCTTTTTGATGTAAACTGAGTTTTCTCCCAGTACTTTCCCCTAGAACCAACTCAAATGTCCCACGTCTAGCCTAAAAAATAATAATACCCCACGTACTATTGACTCATCAAATTAAAATGATATTTTATTTTGTAAGTTGAAAGTTCTTACAAAAAAAATAATAATAATTGTTTATATATAACTTGGCAAGTTAACTCCTAGTGATTGCGTACATAAGCTTGCAAAGATTTTACTGACGTGCAATCATGTGTTTATGTTTTTATAACATTTCTCCGTCTAGCCCAACATGATATTTTCACCCACCCCAGCAAGTCCGCAGCTTTCGAGAAAAATGCAAATGGGATTTAAATGGGCTGCATAGATGCTACATCATTGTTTCACCCAGCCCACCAAATGGACTAAAAAACAAATGGACTGACAGCTGGGTCCACAACCACATCCCCGTTTTTTTGTGATTTGCCAAGTAAGTCGCTTTGTCAGGCCTGTTGGGCTACAAATCTTTCAAGACGAGGAGAGCTTTCATTCGGCTGGCCGAGAAAATGACCCATCGGTAAGGAGAAATGGGACGTACATTTTTAAAACACATCAAACCGGCAATTAGTTTCAAATATCTTTTTTTTCATTTCGAGATTTTAAATTACATTAATTTTTATGCATGGAGAATTTGTTGGATTTTATATTGATATACATTTATTTTTAAAATCAGTTTGAATGTGAGTCGAAATTTCGGGATTAAAAACAGTTCGGACCGCACCGAAATATGCAAAATTTCGTATAATTTTTTAACCGTGGCCACAATATGGGTTGTAATGCTAACAAAAATAATATGGGCTCCAAAAAAAACCTTAAGAATTAGCAAATAGGCTGTATGCTGTTTTCCACAGATTTGAGGCTTTCCTAAAAAAAGGTTGACGCACAAGCAGTGACTGTTGGATGGCCATCCAACGGCCGTCGTGCTTCTTCAATCTCTGCTCTTCCTGCTCCAGCCGCTCAAACAGGTGCCGGCGGGACTGCCTGCTCCCTCCTCCCCACGGCCGGCTCTGCTGCCGCGCAGGCCTCACCGCCCCATCGTACTCCCATCGATGGCCTAGCCATCCCTCTACTCACCCACACTTGCTGTTATTCTCCGGCGATGGCAGACGAACCAGTAAACCCTCGTACAGTTGTACTCCCCTCCGCGTGGGAAACAACTGCCGACTCTTCCCTGCCTCAGTGTTGTTCCCTTCCTAGGCCTCGCCATCGTCCACCGCCCTGGTGCTCTGGGCGCGGCCTAGTCAACATGGTCAACGACCGACATGCATCTGAAGTGGACTTTACGTGGAGAGGCTGACAGCTAGGTCCACGGCCGCACGCAAGGAAATGCCTCCTTATTACACGCAAAATAATGATTCCTCCACCTGACATCAGGGACCCACCGAAAGGGCCTCTGTATTTGACGAAAAAAACGTCACCGCTGCTGACAGCTCGGACCCACCAGCTATATCTTCGCACGCAAGGAAGTGCCTCCTTATTACGCACAAAAAATGAATACTCCCCCTGTTAGCTGGGACCCAGTATAGTGGCAGGCTGACTTGTGGGCCTACTAAGTTGACAAGGACGGAGGGCTTTGTCAACTTAGTCAATATGCACGATTCTAGCTCTAGTGACCATACGATGTCCATCCAACGGCCGTAGTGCTTCTTCAACCTTTGGTCTTCTTGCTCCAGCCGCCCAAACCAGCACCGGTCGTGCCTCGTGCTCCTGCCTCACGTGGCCGGCTGCGATGCGGCGGAGGCCTCACCGCCCCTACTACTCCCACCGCTGGCCAGGCCATCCCTCTACTCACCCACACCCCATGTTATTCTGCGGCGACGGCAGCCTCACACCGCAGCGAACCAGTGAACCCTCGTACTCCTCTACGCATGGGCATCCACTGCCACGTCTTCCCTGGCTCTACGTCGTCCCCTTCCTAGGCCTCGCTGTCGTCCACCACCCTGGTGCTCTCGGCGCGGCGTGGTCAACATGGTCAAGGAACGGCTTCCATCGGACATGGACTGTACGTGAAGAGGCTGACAGCTGGGTCCATGGCCGCAGCAAGGAAGTGCCTCCTTATTATGTGCAAAATAATTATTCCTCCACCTGACAGCGGGACCCACCGGACGGGCCACCGTATTTCGCAAAAAATGATTCCCGCTGACTGCTGGGACCCACCAGCTACATCTTCGCACGCAAGGAAGTGCGTCTGGGTAAAAAAAAACAATTCGCCCCCTGACTGCTGGGACCGACCAGCTACATCTTCGCAGGCAAGGAAGTGCCTGACAGTCGGGACCCACCTGGTCGAAGCGTACGTAGCGTTGTCATTCTGGTCGCGAACGTGTACGTACATAGTGGTCGATGTAGAGGCGCGCACGTGTCGTAGTAGAGGCGAGCACGTAGCATTTACACGTACGTACAACGGCCAGGGTGCAAGAAAGAAAATACGGCCACGTATGTGTACATGCGGGCGGGGTCTCGAACGCCTACTCACGCATACGTACGGCGACGGCTCGTGTACATGGCTGGGTCGGAACGGAGAAACAGCGTCGTCGTTGTGTTCATGGGGAGGCAACGGAATGCGTCGTGTTCATCGGGAGGGCTTGGACGGAACATGCGATGGAAACGAGGCCTAGCGTACTGCAGAACGGAGGAAACGGCATTGTGTTCGACCGACCACGTTCGAAACGGGATCCTGTTCATCGGGAGGGATCTGGCGTACCGCAAAACGGAGGAAACGGACCTCCTACGGTCGAAACGGGGGTCCTGTTGATCAGGAGGGGTGTGGCGTACCGCAAAATGGAGGAAAGGGACTTGTGTTGGAGCGCTACGGTCGAAACGGGGGTCATGTTCATCGGGAGGGGTGTGGCATACCGCAAAACGGGACTCCACGGGATACTGTTCATCTCCACCATCGACCTCCTCCAGCCTCCACGGGATCCTGTTCATCCAGCCTCCACGGGCTCATGTTCATCTAGCCTCCACCGCGCGCTACTCCATCGGCTACTGTTCAACCACCCCTCCACCGTCTATTGTTCATCCAGCCCTCCACACCACGGGGTCCTGTTCAACCACCCCTCCACCGTCTACTGTTCATCCAGCCATCCACACCACGGGGTCCTCTTCAACCACCCCTCCACCGTCTACTGTTCATCCAGCCCTCCACACCACGGGGTCCTGTTCATCCACCCCTCCACGGGCACCCCTCCAACATCTACTGTTCATCCAGCCCTCCACTACACCACGGGGTCATGTTCATCCAGAGGCAACGCCACCGCTCACTGTTCATCCAAACCCCTCCGCAACGCTCACTGTTCATCCCATCGATCGGCTTCAGTTAGCAGCAGTAGCGAAGGAATCGCTCGATTGGGTTCAGTTAACAGCCATCGATCGATCGCTCGGGTTCAGTAACGCATAGCCTGCAGTGCAATCGCTCGGGTTCAGTTAGAGCCCAACGCCTCGCTCGGGTTCAGTTAGAGCCAACGCCTCGCACACACGCGCGTACGTGTACGAGAGAAAAGCACATCGCTCGGCCCATGACCTCCCACCGTAACTTGGAACTCCCCGAAATTTTCCTCCCCCTCGCTTCTACCACGGTTTTTTCCGTCATGGACGGCCCAAAGAATGTCATGCAGCTACGTCTCTGGCCCGCCCAGGATGAAAAGCCCAATTTCTGTCATGATTTTTTGTCATAGAAGTAGGAGCCACCACATCTATGATGATACCGGGTTTTGTCACAATTATCGTCATAGAAGTGTCATATGTATGATAGAATATTTTTTTTGTTCGGCCCAAAATGTCATGGATGTGTCTTTTTTTGTAGTGTATGGTTCCCTTACAGTGAACGCCGGGTTGTTGGGTAGAGGAATTACCCTCGGTGTTGTGGAGTATCAACACCATGCCTAACAGGTCTATAGGTTACACACCTTTCTTCATGGTTTATGGAGCAGAAGCAGTGTTGCCTAGTGACATCCATCATGACTCGCCCCGTGTGGCGGCTTATGTTGAAGCTAATAATGAACAAGCCAGACAGGATGCACTTGACTTGTTGGATGAAGAAAGAGACTTAGCAGCAACTCGATCAGCAATTTATCAGCAGGACCTGCACCGTTATCACAGCCGGCAGGTCAAATCCAGGACTTTTCAGGAAGGCGACCTGGTCCGACTCATCCAGGATCTATTAGATGCATACAAACTATCCCCACCTTGGGAAGGACCCTTTGTGGTTAGCAAGAACTTAAACAACGGGTCGTATTACCTCATTGACGTTCGAGAACACAAAGATTCACGTAAGTTGGAGGAGGAGACCCATCGGCCATGGAACATTGCTCAACTTCGGCCATAGTATACCTGAGCTACCGGCTCTCATCATGTATGTACTTTAACATTGTATATACCATGATAAGTAATAAAGTAAGACCATCTATCTCTTTTCTTTTCAAAGATTATGCATTCTTTGTTATTTCTTATTTTCAAATGACTATTAAGGAGCTGATCATATTTGAATCAAGTCTAACCTTTTTTGGTACGGCTTATGATCGTATTCGAATCTAGCTGCAATTATCATGGTCACTTGGGGGCTTCCTGTTCAAACATAGGTCATATTCGAACCAAAGAGAACATAGCTGTCGTAACCCTCTTGATCGGCTCAAGGCCAAACTCACTAGGGGGCTTCTTGATCGTATCCGAATCATAGCTTAACCCCTTTTGGGTCTGACTTGGATCGTATTCGAATCAGGGTCGTTAAAAACCTCTCAAGGACATTTGGGGGCTTCCTGTTCAAACATAGGTCGTATTCGAACCAAAGAGAACATAGCTGTCGGTACCCTCTTGATCGGCGCAACGCCACAACCACTGGGGGCTATATGGTCATATTCGAACCTTAGCTTAACCCCTTTGGTCTGGTTTACTGATCGTATTCGAATCAGAAGCCACCAACCTTCAAATATAAGGGTAAATCATACTTATTAACTATTATTTGCCTTTGAGGTTCTTGTTGCAAATAATTAGCATGATCTTCTTCACCGGCTTGTCTATTGGACAACAAGGCTACCAAGGTGTGACGATCATTAAAGTATTCAAAGGTATTGATTTCTCAGAAAGATTGAGTTATCAACTTCATTACCCGGGTTACTCAAGCCGATGGTCTAAGGATCAAAGGTACAAGTTAGGCTATTATTTATATATAACTGCCTGCTGCATTAACTAAATAGTTAGTTTCAGCCCTTGTCCTTTATTTATATCTGTTTTCTGTTTTCTATTATGATAAACATATTGGATATAAGCCGGGTGTTTTAACCCGTTCGGTTCTAAGCCGCCAAGCCAGTCTTTTCTCTTGTATCTACAGGGAACAGAGTTCAAGTGTTGCAGAAACGATCATCAAATATAATGCATATATTGTCATCAGGAAACACGAAGTCACATACAGTGTTTTATGCACAATAGCATAAGCAAGGCATTTAGTGTTTTCACAGCTAAACTATTACACGACTTTTTATAAGCCAGATGAAGATGGTTATTATTCCTCCCTCGCCGGTTCACCGCCCTCTGTTGGCTGGAAGTTGGGTTTTGACCAGTCAAAACCATTCACGGCGACGAATTCTGCTTCATCATCGATCAGGCCTGCCGGGTCAACTTCCGGGGCAAATGTATTTTCTCTTACAGGCAGGATCAAATCCGTCACCTTCTACGAGGGAGTCGCCATCTTCTTATTTTCAGCATCAAAACCCGGCTGGTATTTGTCAATGCTGGTGCCGTCTCCAAGGGTAGTTGCCTAAGGTCGGACTCCGCGCACGCAAGCCATGAAGTCATCCTGCTCAAAAGGAGATCCGTCTTACTTCACGGTGGGATAGCCTCTGGCCACATCCGCCGGGTCTAGGTTTGGCACCCAAGCCTTGGAGCGGCTCAGGGCAGTCAAAGCTCTGGCTTGCGCGCAGGAGCATTTCACTTCTTGAAATCTGGCAGGCAGGATTAACAGTTTCTTTAGGACGTCGCTGAGCCGGTTGGGTCCTTGATTGGCAGGAGAGATGGCAGCAAGTGCCCGCTGTGCGCCAATATACAGTTGTTCTACCAAAGTATACATTGTCTTCAGTTTAATCAAAGGATCTTGGCTCAGATTTTTGCTTCGTGGGCCTGCACATATTTTATACACAAAGTCAGCTGGTGGCTTATACTCCGGATCGGCGAAAAGCACACAAAATTAAAATCGGACGGCTTACCAAAGATGGCAGCCACCATTTGAGACACCCGACCCTTTAAACCGTTCAGCTCTGTTGAAATCTCTTCAAGGGCTGTTTCTGCCTTCTCAGCGCGTTGTGTCAGAAGCGTTTTTTCCTCTTCCCAGGTTTTCTTCTTAGCAGCGAAGCTGGTCTTTAAATTTTCCGTCTCGGAGAGACTTATTTGCAGTTTGGAGTTAGCAGATTTGATTTCTGCCTCCTGACTCACTAGACGGGTCTTCGCATCAATCAATTGTGAGTTCAATTCAGATAAGGCATTCTGCAAAACATTCAGATGAGTCAAGATTTTGCTTAAAGTTCAAAAATCAAGGTTCAAGTCTCAAGTACTTTACAAAAAACCACTTGACACTTGGGGGCTAATGTATGCCAAAACAAAATTTTATGATTCTAAAGACATACTTTAAGTCCCAAGTACTTTACAAAGTAACATCACTTGGCACTTGGGGGCTAATGTAGGCAGTTCAGCAAGTTTCTCAAGGTTAAGCCGGAGTGCTAAGTCCTTTGAATACGGTACAAAACAATTTAAAGTACCGGCTCATTTATGATCAAAATGAACCGGCCCTTGGGGACTACAGGTGAAGCTTTGTTCTATTTTAGTGAATTCAAGAAAAGTTTCAAAGGTAAAGGTCTTGGCCTATATTATAAACTCTACAGATCATTCCGGTTCTCTCATAATCTGAAGACTTGGGGCTGAAAGAATATAGATAAGCCGGAAGAACATACCTCATATTTCAGCTGCAACTGTTTGACCATTTCGATCTCAGAGTCGCGACTGGAGTGCACGTGGCTGAGATAGCCGGATAAAATATCGTTGGCATTTAGATGGTCGTAATTTGCAACATCAAAGCGCACTTTCTGCCTCTCCAAAGCCTCTTGTTTCGCAGTACACCGAGCCAGCACGGCTGGATTCCCTGGTTCAATAAAGCGGCTCCCGATGATCTGAACGTCTTGTGCAGACGGTGATGACTGGTTGGCTGAGCTTGATGGTCCAGTAGCAGAAGGGTTCACAGTGGTCTCATCAAACAATGGCTCAGGAGGATTTGCTTCTGCATCAACAGGCGGGTCTTCTGGAGCGTCGATTAATGGAGAAGATGGCCTGGCCGGGTCAGATACAAGCACCGGCGGGTCTTCCGCCGGTTTAGCTGCCTTTGCCTTCTTGGATTTAGCTTGGCCACTAAGAAAAATGTTGCAGGATTGTCAGTATAAAGATACAATTTGAACAAACCGGAAAACATGAGGATTTTTCATTACCTAGGGGCAGTCTTAAAGGCCGGAAATTGCGTCTGCGATGAGTCGCCAGAAGAGCGAGACACCTCCTGAAAAGATAAAATAGAGTTAAAATAATACAAGGGGAAGGATCCATTAAACAGAGTTAAAGACAGAAAGAAGTAAACCTCATTCGGGGCGCTTCTGAGGAGTTTGTTGAAGAACGACAGCCGGCTCATCTTTAGTCTGAGCTTGACGGTGGCTTTCATGTTGCTGCTTTTTCAAACGAAAGTTGGGACCCAAGTGAGCTAAAGGGTTGGAAAACCTTACTTTACGAATCACTTGTCGAACTTTTTGTCTTGGCAAGGGCTCTTAGTCGAAGGAAATGATAGTTACCTCTGCTTCCACAGCCTGACTGGCCCCAGTGTGATCCTGGTAAGGATCAGTGTCAATAAGATTGTTAAAAAATTGGCCAAGGGAATCAAGGGCTACCTCCGAATCAGATGTGTCATCAAGCTTTGTCAAATCTTCAGCAGTGTTCTTCTTCTTCTTCTTTTCTGATCTCCGGGTCGTTTTCTTGGCATTTATGGCGGCGGCTTTCGCTTTCTTGGCAGCCTCGTGGTCATACTTAACTTTCCAGAAGTCAGAATTGGCCTACGATAGGTAAAGATGAAAAGTCAGGCAAGTATTAAACAATACGGCTGGGAAAAATACAAAGGAGAGAGTTCAGAATATTCTTACTTCTGGCATCGAGTTAAGCTTGCAGAAGGGGTTTAGCCCAACAATGCTGCAATCTTCGCATTTCCCGTTCACCAGAAGGGTCTACATTGAGACAATATCCTCTTCTGTCAATTGAACGGGGCTGTGACGAAGAGAGTCATCCGGGCCTCCACCATACTCATACATCATCTTTGACCGGCGGCTTAAAGGGATGACCCGCCATGAGATCCAGCAGCGGGTCAGATCAACTCCAGTTAACCCGTTCCCCAACAGAGCATTGATCCTTTTGATGGATGGTATCAGTCTCTTGCGTTCAGCGACAGTAAGCTTATCAGGAAGCGCGAACTTGGAGTCAAGATGATCGGGGCGATAACCCGACAGTGGCTTCTCGTTTGCTGGTGAAGTGTCTTGGCAGTAGAACCAAGTCTGGTTCTAGTCCTTTGGGTGACTTGGTAAGACAATGAGGGGGAACACAGCACCCTGCCGGCGCTAAATTGATATGCCTCCAAGCTCTAAGCTAAGGCCGTTGGTGCACTCGTTCTGCCGGTTCAGATAAAAGTATTCTCTAAACAACTCCACGGTCGGCTCTTGTTGAAGATATACTTCATAGAGTACTTGGAAGTTACAAATGTTAGATATGGAATTAGGCCCGATATCTTGAGGATGGAGCTTGAAAAAGTGGAGGACCTCTCTGAAGAACTTTGAGCCGGGAGGTGAGAAGCCACAGTTCATGTGGTCAAAACGATCACCTCGTCGTCTCTTGGATTGGGTCGTTCTTCTTCCGAGTCAGGGGCACGGTAAGACATGATGGTTTTCGCTGGCAGAAATCCTATGGTGAAGAACTCTTTTAAACGTTCCTCAGTTATGGTTGAGGGAACCCAGTTACAGATGGTTGGTGCTTTGGACGACATGATGTGCAAAGAAGAACTGAAAAGAAAAGCAACATGCCGGTTCAGTTTAATGGTGAGATTGACAGTTAAGTGATGAAGATGCAAAGAAGTAATGGCGGCTTAGTTAAGGGCTAATGACATATAAGGAAAATTAAGTCGGCATGATAAGCTGCCATGACTACAGATATTTGAAGAAAGCAATTTCAGCTAAGTGTTGAGACAAACAAGTTTCCTAAATTGTTTGGTATTATTCCAGATCAAATGGCTATTCAAAATGGAAAAAAATCCTAGACCTAAAAAGGTTCAGCGCAGAAGAGTATGTAAGTTCTAATGCAGCCTTTGAAACAGAGAAAGGGATCTGTGGATCAAGAAAAGGTACAAGAACACTACCGCACGAACATATATATATATATATATATTTGGATCAAGAAGAGGCCTGCAGTGGAAAAACTACAAGGGACTGCGATGAACTCGGAAGAACACGAAAGAATCTGGAAACCCTAAGTGCGGATCTGAGAAGTAAAAAGAAGAGAACTTACAGTCACAGGTCTTCTACAGAGGTCGCCGCTGTTCTCTGGATCGGTTCAGGTTGACGCAGCGGCCAAACATCGACGGAGACAAAGCGCGGCGGCGGTGAAGCTCGAGCAGGAGGGGGTGCGCGAGAGGAAGAAGACGGAGCAAGAGAGGAGAATGGAAAGGCCAAGGCATGCCTATTTATAAGGAAAGATGTGAACAGACGGGCACGAAAATCGAGGAGAGCCGAATAATGGTTATCCAGCTACACAGACGCCTCGATTCTTGGGAAGCATTAAAGATAAAAGATCTGTTGGGAGATGACGTCATGAAAGTTCTTTGTGTTTTCAAGAGATGACGTCACGGCGGGTTACGAAAACTTCAACAAAGATAAGAAGATGGATTTTTGTCTAAGTATTGAGGATTGACAAAGAATGAAATTCAAAGTCAACCTGGGGCCTAATGTTGGGGATATTACTATCAGTCATGACCCGCCCAGGAGGGGCCGGGTCAGCCCCAATGGTGGGTTACACAAGAAGCCCAGTAAAGATTCAAGACGATAGTTTATTAAACCTTATAGAAGGCCCAAGGGCCTGGAGGCGGCTTAAGGCTTGATATTGTAAACCACCGTATGTAAGGAAAGACTTGTAAAGAAAGGCATGTAAAGGAAGTCACCGAGCCAGACACGATTATGAGCCGGCCGGGACTCTATAGGCCACCAGGCGTCAACCCTTGTATATAAGGGGACGACCCGGTGGCGGCTTAGGGCAAGAAACAACAAATCGATAACCAAGATGGCGAGTTGAGCGTCTTGGTGATCGAAACCCCAGCAATACCAATCCCAACTAGACGTAGGATTTTACCTTCATCATAAGGGGCCGAACTAGTATAAATCCCTCTCGTATCCTTTGTGCCGATTAACCCCTTTAAGCTTCCTAGTGCGATGGCCCTACGACTAAGTCCTTGCTCTAGGACATTTGCCGTGACAATTCCACGACACCAAGTCTGGGCTAGGGCTGTAGCAGTGAGGGGGCGGGCCGCCGGGGAGCCGGCGTGGCCCGAGATGCCGGTAGGCATGGATCCGGCGGCGACGGTTTACATGCCGTCGCCGGAGGGGCAGCGCGACCAGGATGGTTGGGTGGAGGTGATGGTGGACGACCAGGAGGTCATGGACATCGAGAACAACACCCTGAAGCGAACCGACATGGTCAAGCGAGCGGAGGAGGCGGGAGGAGGTGGCGAGGCCGCTTCGGAGGAGGCACCGCGGGAGACGCCAGATAGGGCGCCTCAGGTGCCGACGGGTGGGGCGCTGCAAGACATGGCGCCGCAGGCAACACTGGCCACCTTGCCGGAGGGAACGCCGACCGAGGAGGAGACGGCGAGCGACGAGCACGTCCTGGTGATTAGGCAGGGGAGCCGTTAGGACGCTGGGTTGCAGCCAGCTCGGGCTGGACCCAACAAAATCTTCTTCGGGCCTCTGACACAGGAGGAGGCGGCGATGGCCGTCATGGGCCAGCGTCTCCGCGAGCGTGCGGGGCGGGTTCAGGCGTTCGCCCAGGCCGAGGCTGAGCGGGCGCGGGAGCTGGAGCACACAGTGATGGTAAGTTCTTCTTTTCATCTTATGCCTTTCTTCTTGTAGCTAGTTAGTGGGGTTGCGCTAGCGCACCCACTGGGTGTAGCCCCCGAGATTCGGGCCAACTATGTAGCAGTTGGGTCGAATCTTAAATGCTCCGTCTTGTGCTGATCTCTGCTCTCCTCAGCAACTTGATGCCTACTGGGTCGGTGTCTTCAACCGGCTTCTGGAGAAGCACCGGCGGCTCAAAGTGCGGCTCACCGCCAGGGAGGAGGCGCTCCGCGTCGCCAAAGGTAAGCTTCTCGTGTGCTCTTAGTGGGGACGCGCTAGCACACCCATTGGGTGTAGCCCCTGAGATTCGGGCCAACTACGTAGTAGTTGGGTTGAATCTTAAAGTAGTCTTGACTTGATTTAACTCCGAGTTCTTGTTGTGCAGCCGAAGCAACCGCGGTGCCGGTTTGGTGAACTTGGCTGATTCGAGCTGACCACCAGCGCGACTTGGCTGTTGCTTATGCCGGTCGGCTTCGGGCTGAGGTGGCGAAGCTGAAGGCGGAGGCGGCAGGGGCCCAACAGGCACTTGCCGAAGCCAACCGGCTGTAGGAGCAGCTGGCTGGTGACAAGAGCCGGCTTCAGTCCGAGGTGGACCGCCTTAAGGCAGAGGCGGCCAAGGCGGCGGAAACCCAACAGGCCCTTGTTGAAGCCGGTCAGCAGCGTGACATTTGGCCGATGACAAGGGCCAACTCTCGGCCGAGGTGGAGCGTCTGAAGGCGGCGACCGTCACAGCGGCGAAAGCCCATCAAGCGGAGCTCCTCCGCCTTAGGGAGGAGCATGAGAAGGCGGCCGCTCCCAAGGACGCCGAGTTGGAGGCGGCCGTCACCAAGGTCGCCGAGCTAGAGAAGGTGCTCCAGGACCACGACCGTGCCAGCAATAAGGTGCGGCATGGTATGTTGCTCGAAGCGCAGCACCTGGACGAGTCCTTCGCCAGTAAGTGATTTCTTTTGATTCTGTCGGATTGTGAAGCTGGCTTCCTTTCCCTTTTATTGCTGACTTGTCTTGCTCTCTTTTGTCGACGGGGCACTTCCCGGAGACGCACAGGGTGGCGGAGGAGGAAGTTCGCTTCCAACGGTCGCCGCAGGGAGTTGTGGGCTGATGTCGCTTGAAGCTAGGTCGGTATTTCCCCAAAGAGGAAGGGATGATGAAGCACAACAACGGTAGGTATTTCCCTCAGATATGAAACCAAGGTTATCGAACCAGTAGGAGAACCAAGCAACACAACGTAAACATCCCTTGCACACAGATAACAAATCCTCGCAACCCGACATGCTAAAGGGGCTGTCAATCCCATTCGGGTAACGGTGCCAGAAATTGGTGCGTGATGGGAAAAAGGTTATAATAGATTGGATAAATAGATCGCAAATAAAAAAAGTGCAGCAAGATATTTTTGGGTTTTGGATTAATAGATCTGAAAATAGAAGCAAATCAAAATATATCGCAAAGGCAATTAATAAGAGAAAGAAGACCCGGGGTCGTAGGTTTCACTAGTGTCTTCTCTCGAGAAAAATAGCAAAGCGGTGGGTGAACAAATTACTGTTGGGCAATTCATAGAACTTCAAATAATTATGACGATATCCAGGCAATGATCATTATATAGGCATCATGTCCAAGATTAGTAGACCGACTCCTGCCTGCATCTACTACTATTTTTGATAGAAAGAGTGTAAGGGAACCCCCTACAATATAATTGGTGCAACAAACCCAAATAGCAAGTACCATGCCTTGAACCTGGGTGGGTGGGAAGGCATCAACCCCTTCCCTACTCCACACATCGACCGCTATCCAGCATGCATCTAGTGTATTAAGTTCATGGAGAAATGGAGTAATGCAATAAGAATGATTACATGATGTAGACAAGATCTATCTATGTAGAGATAGACCCCATCATTTTATCCTTAGTAGCAATGATACATATGTGTCCTTTCCCTTTCTGTCACTAGGATCAAGGACCATAAGATCAAACCCACTACAAAGCACATCTTCCCATTGCAAGATAAATAGATCAAGTTGTCCAAACAAAACCCAAATATCGGAGAAGAAATAGGAGGCTATAAGCAATCATGCATAAAAGGGATCAAAGAAACTCAAATACTTTCATGGATATAAAAAGATAGATTTGATCATAAACTCGAAGTTCAACGGATCCCAACAAACACACCGCAAAAGAGTTACATCATATGGATCTCCAAGAGACCATTGTATTGAGAATCAAGAGAGAGAGAGGTGAATCCATCTTGCTACTAACTATGGACCCGAAGGTCTACAAAGAACTACTCACGCATCATCGAAGACGCACCAATGGAGGTGGTGAACCCCATCCAAGATGGTGTCTAGATTGGATCTAGTGGTTCTGGACTCCGCGGCGGCTGGATGAATATTTCATCGACTCCCCTAGGGTTCTGGAAATATTGAGGTATTTATAGAGCAAAGAGGCGGTCCGGGGGCCACCGGAGGTAGGCACAACCCACCAGGGCGCGCCCGGGCCTCCTGGCGCGCCCTGGTGTGTTGTCCCCTCCTTGGGACTCCCCCTAGGTGCAACCAGGGCCCTACATGTTCCTTCTGGTCCATAAAAAATCTCCGTAATGTTTCGTGGCATTTGGACTCCGTCTGATATTGATTTTCTGCGATGTAAAAAACACGGAAAAATAGGAGCTGGCACTTGGCACTATGTCAATAGGTTAGTACCAAAAATGATATAAAATGACTATAAAATGATTATAAAACATCCAAGATTGATAATATAACAACATGGAACAATCAAAAAATATAGATACGTTGGAGGCGTATCAGCATCCCCAAGCTTAACACCTACTCCTCCTTGAGTAGGTAAGTGATAAAAACAGAATTTTTGATGTGGAATGATGCCTATCATGTCACATCATATTCTTTTCTTTATAGCGTGGACAATTGGAGTTTTAGTTGTTCAAAGGAATAGTCTAGTTTTGACATGATAATTTAGATACTCAAGCATATCAACAAGCAACCATGTCTTTCAAAATATTAACGCTAAAATAAGTTATCCCTAGCCCATCATGCTCAAACATTGATCCATTCATAAAACACACCCAATACTTAAGTACGATCATATTGCCTCCTACTTGGTGCTTTTATAAGAGAAGACGGTGACTCAAATTCAAAAATAAAAATTGTATAAAGTAATAGAAAGGCCCTTCACAGAGGGAAGTAGGGATTTGTAGAGGTGCCAGAGCTCAAAGCGAAAAACTTAGAGATGAAAATATTTTGAGAGGTGTATCCATTCCACCAACGAAAACGATTTAGAGTTCCCAATACTTTCCATGCATAGATATATCATAGGCGATTCCCAAACAGAAAATAAAGTTTATTCCTTTTTCCACCATACTTTAACTTTCCATGGCTAACCGTATCCATGTTTGCCCTCCATACCAACACTTACCAAGGAATTTATTATTTGACAACATAAAGTAAATTCATTTTTTTGCATTTCAGGACTGGGCATCCCCAATACCTTTGCTTTACTCTCGTGCAATGACAAGTGAATAAACACTCGTCTTGAGAATAATATATCTAGCATGGAAAATATTAGCCACCCCTCACCGCTCCGTGAGCGAAACAAACACACAAAAGAGAAGTTTATTTTGAAAATTAGAGATGGAACATGCATATTTGCTTAGAATAGCAAGAGAATACCGCATATAGGTAGATATAGTGGACTCATGTGGCAAAACTGGGTTAATGGTTTTTGGATGCACAAATAGTGATCATACTTAGTGCAAAATGAAGGCTAGCAAAAGATTGGGAAGCGACCAACTAAGAAACGAATAATCTCATAAGCAAGCATTAAGCATAAATAACACCAAATAATGCACCACAAGTAGGATATAATTTCATTGCATGACTATTGACTTTCGTATTTGTTTAGGGAATCATAGACCTTAACACCAATATTCTTACTAAAGCATAATTACTCATCAAGATGACTCACATATCACATCATCATATCTCAAAACTATTACTAAGAATCAAGTTTATTTTGTCCAATGATCTTCATGAAAGTTTTTATTATATCCTTCTTGCATACCTATCACTTTGGGACTAATTTTCATGTGTTGCTTTTGACAAGCTCCAACAAATATAACTGAAGATCATGAGCATAATATAATTTTCTTTCTCTCAAATTAATTTAAGTGAAGCAAGAGAGAATTATTTGAAAATTTTACTAACTCTCAAATAAATCTAAGTAAATCAAGAGAGCATTTTTTCAAAAATACTAAAGCACACCATGCTCAAAAAATATATAAGTAAAGCACTAGAGCAAGTCCATTGCTCATAAAAAATTAAGTGAAGCATAGAGAGCAATTCTAACAAGTCATGACATAATTTTGGCTCTCTCAAATAGGTGTGTCCAACAAGGATTGATGACTTAAAACACAAAATAAAACAAGCAAAGACACATATCATACAAGACACTCCAAGCAAAACACATATCATGTGACGAATACAAATATAGTTTCAAGTGAAATACTGATGATAGTTGGAAGAAAGCGGGGATGCCACTCGGGGGCATCCCCAAGCTTAGTTGGTTTCTCATTTTTGGATAATAGCTTGGGATGCCATGGCATCCCCAAGCTTAGACTCTTCCATCCTTCCTTCATCCATCATAAGATAACCTAAAACTTGAAAACTTCAATCACACAAAACTAAACAAAACCTTCGTGAGATCCGTTAGTATAAGAATAATAAATCACTACTATAAGTGCTGTATCAAACGAATTCATATTTTGTTCTTGTATTATATCTACTGTATTCCAAATTTTTTATGGAAAAAACTCATCAAGAAAACCATAGAGCCATCAAAATAAGCATACAACACAAAGAAAACAAATTCTGTCAAAACAGAACATCCTGTAGAAATATGACTATTTCGAATACTTCCGTAACTCCAAAAATTATAAAATATTAGGAAGACCTGAGAAATTTATATATTGATCTACTGCAAGTTGAGTGGATATTTTATCACTCTCTGGTAAAAAATGAAAATTAATTTTGTGAGCGTAAAAGTTTCTGTTTTTTCAGCAAGATCAAACAACTATCACCCAAGAAGATTCTAAAGGCTTTACTTGGCACAAACACTAATTAAAACATAAAAAACACAATCATAACAGTAGCATAATTGTGTTAACACACAAAAACAGGGAGCAAAAAGCAAAAATAAAATTTATTCATTGGGTTGCCTCCCAACAAGCGCTATAGTTTTACGCTCTTAGCTAGGCATAAAGCAAGGATCTAAATTTTATCATCTTTGGTTCGAGATCCATAAGATGCCTTCATGATTGATTCATACGGTGGCTTAATTATAGTTCTAGCAAAGTGTTCCATACCCTTACTCAAAGGAAATTGGAACTTAATATTGCCTTCTTTCATATCAGTCACGGAACCAATAGTGCATAAAAACGGTCTATCAAGAACAATTGGGCAAGACGGATTGCAATCAATATCAAGAACAATAAAATCTATAGGCACACAATTCCTATTTGCAAAAATAAGAACATCATTAATTCTTCCCATAGGCTTTTTAATAGTAGAATCCACCAAGTGCAAATTCAAAGAACATTCTTCAAGATTAGTAAGACCAAGCACATCACATAAAGATTTCGGAATTGTAGAAACACTAGCACCCAAGTCACACAAAGCAAAACACTCATAATTTTTAATCTTAACTTTGATAGTAGGTTCCCATTCATCATGCAATTTTCTAGGAATTGAAACTTCTAATTCCAATTTTTCTTCAAGAGCTTTCATCATAGCATCAACAATATGTTTAGTAAAAGCTTTATTTTGTTCATAAGCATGGGATGAATTTATCATGGATTGCAACAAAGAAATACAATCAATCAAATAGCAACTATCATAATTAAAGTCTTTGTAATCAAAAAGAGTGGGCACATCACTAGCTAAAGTTTTGACCTCTCCAAGCCCACCTTTATCATTTTTTCAACAAGATTTTCACCCTCCGAAATATTGGGACGCCTTCTACCTAAAGTTTACTATTCTCCAGTCCCTTTCTCATCAATCTTAACTTTACTAAACAAGGAATCAATAGAAGAAACACCAATCATTTTAAGATCTTCATCACTTTTATCTTCTAACGAGATTGGTTTAGCAGCCTTTTGATTTACTAAGGTGGCTTGTGCATCGAATATTTTTCCTAGAAAACTTTTAGCAAAAGCATACTTAGATTGGAGATTGCAAACTTCTCTACTGATATCATCAAGTTGTTTTGTAATAGCATCAAGCACAACGGAGTGCTCCTTAAGTTCTTCAGTGAAATACTTATTATGCTCAAATTGTGTAGTCATATATTCCTTCGTACTTTTCTCAATTTCAAGCAAAATATTTGGGTAAGGAACATCATAATATTTTCTTTGAGGCATCATGACTACGCAAACAAGACTGCACACAAAAACAGATCCGGCAAGAAAACGGCGAACGAAAAAGAGAGGCGAATAAAATGGCAAATTTGTGTGAAGTGGGGGAGAGGAAAACAAGAGGCAAATGGCAAATAATGTAAATTGAGAGGAGATGAAATTTGTGATTAGGAACCTGGTATATGTTGAAGATCCTCCCCAGCAACGGCGCCAGGAATTCCTTTTGATGTCGCTTGAAGCTATGTTGGTATTTCCCCAAAGAGGAGGGGATGATGCAGCATAGTGGTGGTAGGTATTTCCCTCAGATATGAAACCAAGGTTATCGGACCACTAGGAGAACCAAATAACACATCATAAACATCCCCTGCACAGAGATAACAAATCCTCGCAACCCGACATGTTAAAGGGGTTGTCAATCCCTTTCGGGTAATGGTGCCAGAAATTGCTGCGTGACGGGAAAAATTGTTATAATAGATTGGATAAATAGATCTCAAATAAAATAAAGTGAAGCAAGATATTTTTGGGTTTTTGGATTAGTAGATCTGAAAATAAAAGCAAATAAAAATAGATCACAAAGGCAAATAATAAGAGAAAGAAGACCCGGGGGCCGTAGGTTTCACTAGTGGTTTCTCTCGAGAAAAATAGCAAAGCGGTGGGTGAAAAATTACTCTTGGGAAATTGATAGAACTTCAAATAATTATGACGATATCCAGGCAATGATTATTATATAGGCATCACGTCCAAGATTAGTAGACCGACTCCTGCCTGCATCTACTACTATTACTCCACACATCGACCGCTATTCATCATGCATCTAGTTTGTTAAGTTCATGGAGAAACAAAGTAATGAAATAAGAATGATGACATGATGTAGACAAGATCTGTCTATGTAGATATAGACCCCATCGTTTTATCCTTAGTAGAAACGATACATATGTGTCGTTTCCCTTTGTGTCACTGGGATCAAGCACCGTAAGATCGAACCCACTACAAAGCACCTCTTCCCATTGCAAGATAAATAGATCAAGTTGACCAAACAAAACCCAAATATTGGAGAAGAAATATGAGGCTATAAGAAATCATGCATAAAAGAGATCAAAGAAACTCAAATACTTTCATGGATATAAAAAGATAGATTTGATCATAAACTCAAAGTTCATCGGATCCCAACAAACACACCGCAAAAGAGTTCCATCATATGGATCTCCAAGAGACCATTGTATTGAGAATCAAGAGAGAGAGAGAGAGAGATGAAGTCATCTAGTTACTAACTACGGACCCGAAGGTCTACAAAGAACTACTCACACATCATCGAAGAGGCACCAATGGAGGTGGTGAACCCCATCCGAGATGGTGTCTACATTGGATCTGGTGGTTCTGGTCTCTGTGGCGGCTGGATGAATATTTCATCGACTCCCCTAGGGTTCTGGAAATTTTGGGGTATTTATAGAGCAAAGAGGCGGTCCGGGGGGCACCCAAGGTGGGCACAACCCACTAGGGCGCGCCTAGGCCTCTTGGCGCGCCCTGGTGGGTTGTCCCCTCCTCGGGACTCCCCCCAAGTGCAACCAGGGCCTAAGATGTTCCTTCTGGTCCATAAAAAATCTCCGTAAAGTTTCGTGGCATTTGGACTCCGTTTGGTATTGATTTTCTGCGATGTAAAAAACATGGAAAAAAACAAGAACTGGCACTTGGCACTATGTCAATAGGTTAGTACCAAAAAATGATATAAAATGACTATAAAATGATTATAAAACATCCAAGATTGATAATATAATAGCATGTAACAATCAAAAATTATAGTTACATTGGAGACATATCATCGCTTCAGCAAGCGCAGCCACCAGCCGGCTTCAGCACTACAAACCATCCCGATCACCTGGCCCTTCGCGGTCTGGGGACTCGACATGGTAGGACCTTTCAAGACCCACTTAGTTTGAGTTTATATGGAGAGTCTCCTATGTTGTCACTTTCATATACTTGTGGGAATTTTTCATTATAGGATTAGATGCACACCCACTTAGTTTTCATATTGAGCTTTCATACACTTATAGCTCTTAGTGCATTCGTTGCATGGCAATCCCTACTCCTCACGTTGATATCGATTCATGGGCATCTCCATAGCCTGTTGGTTAGCCGCATCAATGTGAGACCTTCTTACCTTTTTGTCTTCTCTATATTTACCCCTATCATCATACTCTATTCCACCCGTAGTGCTATATCCATGGCTTGCGCTCATGTATTGCGTAAGAGTTGAAAAAGCTAAAGCGCGTTAAAAAGTACGAACCAATTGCTCGGCTTGTCATCGGGGTTGTGCATGATAAATACTTTGTGTTAAGAAGACAAAGCTTGACAAGACTATATGATTTTGTAGGGATAACTTATTTTAGCATTGATATTTTGAAGGACATGGTTGCTTGTTGATATGCTTGAGTATCTAAATTATTATGTCAACACTAGACTATTGCTTTGAATCACATAAAAGTCCAATTGTCCATCCTATAAAGAAAAGAATATGATATGACATGATAGGCAACACTCCACATCAAAACTTCTGTTTTTATCACCTACCTACTCGAGGACAAGTAGGAGTTAAGCTTGGGGATGCTGATATGTCTCCAACGTATCTATAGTTTTTGATTGTTTCATGTTGTTTTATTATCAATCTTGGATGTTTTATAATCATTTTATATCATTTTTTGGTACTAACCTATTGACATAGTGCCAAGTGCATGTTCCTATTTTTTTTCCATGTTTTTTACATCGCAAAAAATCAATATCAGACGGAGTCCAAATGCCATGAAACTTTACAGAGGCTTTTTAGGGACCAGAAGGAACATGTTGGGCCCTGGTTGCACCTGGGGGGAGTCCCGAGGAGGGGACAACCCACCAGGGCGCGCCAGGAGGCCCAGGCGCGCCCTGGTGGGTTGTGCCCACCTCGGGTGCCCCCCGGACCGCCTCTTTGCTCTATAAATACCCCAAAAATCCCAGAACCCTAGGGGAGTCGATGAAATATTCATCCAGCCACCGCAGAGTCCAGAACCACCAGATCCAGTCTAGACACCATCTCGAATGGGGTTCACCACCTCCATTGGTGCCTGTCCGATGATGCGTGAGTAGTTCTTTGTAGACCTTTGGGTCCTTAGTTAGTAGCTAGATGGCTTCATGTCTCTCTCTTGATTCTCAATACAATGGTCTCTTGGAGATCCATATGATGTAACTCTTTTTGCGGTGTTTTTGTTGGGATCTGATGAACTTTGAGTTTATGATCAGTCATATCTTTTTATATCCATGAAAATTTATTTGAGTTTCTTTGATCTCTTATATGCATGATATCTTATAGCCTCGTATTTCTTCTCTGATATTTGTGTTTTGTTTGGCCAACTTAATCTATTTATCTTGCAACGGGAGGAGGTGCCCGGTAGTGGGTTCGATCTTACGGTGCTTGATCACAGTGACAGAAAAGGAAACTGACATGTATGTATCATTGCTACTAAGGATAAAAATATGGGATCTATATCTACGCTATAGATAAATGTATCTTGTCTACATGATGTCATCGTTCTTATTGCATTACTCCATTTTTCTATGAACTTAATACACTAGATGCATGCTGGATAGCGGCCGATGTGTGGAGTAATTGTAGTAGATGCAGGAAGGAGTCGGTCTACTAATCTTGGACGTGATGCCTATGTAATGATCATTTCCTGGATATCGTCATAATTATTTGAGATTCTATCAATTGCCCAACAGTAATTTGTTTACCCACCATTTGCTATCTTTCTCGAGAGAAGCCACTAGTGAAACCTACGGCCCTCGGGTCTTCTTCCTCATATATTTTCTTGAGATATACTTTTCCTTTGCATTTTTATTCAGATATATTAAACCAAAAACACGAAAATACTTTGCTGCACTTTATTTTTTTTGTGATCTATTATTTCAATCTACTACAATTTTCTGGCATCGTTACCCGAAAGGGATTGACAACCTCTTTAACACGTCGGGTCGCGAGGTGTTGTTTTTTGTGTGCAGTTGCTGTTTATGTTGTATTGCTTAGTTCTCCTACTGGTTCGATAACCTTGGTTTCTTCCCTGAGGGAAATACCTACCGTCGCTGTGCTGCATCATTCCTTCCTCTTTGGGGAAATACCGACGTAGTCCTAGCAGACATGAGCTTTTCTGGTGCTATAGTCAGAGACCAAGCTAGCGCCGGCATCCCTCACATTTGAGGACAAGCGACTTGTCATCTTGGAGGGCCGTGGGCTAGTAGAAACCATGGAGGAAAGCCTTGGCCACCAGGGACCTCGAGGCGGCGTGGTGCCCGCACTCGCCCTAGTGTATGTCGAGGAGGATCTCTACACCCTTGTCCTGCTCGACGCAACATTGGAAAATGCCCGTCGAGCTGAGCTTGACCAGCTCATTGTTGATGATGCTGTATGCAGACGCCCGACTCTGCACTTGCCGGGCCTCGGTCTCGTCCACGGGGAGGACCCCGTTTTCCAGGAACTCTGAGATCTGCAGGGCCCATGATCGATGGAGCCGTCACCATGGCGAAGACGGCCACCATGGCGGGTTCTGGGGCGGCAACCCCTGGGATAGAGACGATGGTGGCCGGGTTGAGCACGGCAGCCCCCGGGTCGGGTTCAGCAGTCCCCGGGTCAGGTTCTCCAACCCTCGGGATCGGGTCGGAGATGGCGTCGGCCGAGTCAGATGCGACAGTCCCCGAGCTAGGATCGGCAGCCACTGGGCCGGGTTCCACAGCTTCCAGGTCCGGGTTGGAGACGGTAGCCTCCGAGCTTTGGCCTACGGCCGCTGGGTCCATGCTGGGGAGGGGCGCGGCTGGGTCATCCGGGACGAAGATGGACTCGGAGACGGGAGACAGCTTGACGGACGGCTTGTGTAGGTGCTCGAGGGAGACTCCGCACAGTATGGCTTGTTGGGCTGAGCCAATCTTGGCTAGCGCATCGGCGGCTTCGCTTTTTGCACGCGGGACGTTGAGGAACTCGCAACCGTCGAAGAAGCTGGAGAGCTGCTGGACGAGGAAGCGGTAGCTGGCCATATTGGCGTCGCGGGCGTCCCACTCGCTGGAACACTGCTGCACCACCAGGTCCGAGTGGTCGTAGCATAGGATGCGCCAGATGCCGAGTTCCTTGGCAAGCCAGAGGTCGTGCGCAAGGGCTTCATACCTGGCAACGTTGTTGGAGGCAGCGAAGTGGATATGGAGTGCGTACCAAAGCTGGCCGCCCTTCGGAGATGACAACACGATGCCGGCTCCCAAGCCGGAGTGCATCTTGGAGTAGTCGAAGTGCATGCGCCAGTGCATCGAATCTGGCGGTAGCGGCAGGTACTGGGTCTCCGTCCAGTCGACAAGGAAGTCGGCCAAAGCTTGGGACTTGATCGTGGTGCGGGGCTCGTAGAGGATGGTGTGGCCGGCTAGCTCGATTGCCCATTTGGCAACCCGCCCAGAGGCATCCCAACAGCCCATGATCTCGCTGATGGGGGCCGTGCTGACTACGGTGACAACATGCTCTTGGAAGTATTGCTTCAGTTTCTTGGTGGTAAAGCACGCCATAACACATCTTCTGGTAGTGCGAGTAGTTTTGCTTGGAGGTGAAAAGCACCTCGCTCAGGTTAGTAGAGTAGACGCTGGACCGACTGGATCTTGCCCTTCTCTAGTCGCTCGACCACCATCACCATGCTGACCGACCGCGAGGTGGCGGCAATGTAGAGCAACAATGACTCCTTCTCGGTTGGTGCGGCTAGGACGGGTGCGGTGGATGTTGGAAATATGAGCAATTTACCAAATGATTTTATTGATAGAAATACTAGATAAAGCATGACTAATATAATAGAGATAAAACAAGTCATGCGTTCTGACAGAGAGAAGGTAAATAGCTTCTGCATATATGAACCGTAGCCTATCTTATCTAAAGCAGACGGTATAGCAAGTAGCACATATGAAGTAGAACCTATCATGTGTGGGACAAGGACTAGAACAAGGAACGGCGGCAGAACCTTTAACAGGAAAGACAAGAACACGTACGGGACAGCAACAGCAGAAGCGCTGGACTTGGGGTCGGTGTCCTCGCCTGCCATGTCGTCGAGGAGATCGTGGACGTCGGGGAAGAAGTCGTCGTCGGGGAAGTAGTCGTCAGCGACCGGATCGTCCGTGGTGAAGCAGCCAGTAGTCGCGCTGAGCGCTCCCTAAAAACCTTATCACCCTTCTCCCGTACATGACTCAAAAGGTGCGGTTTCGGAGGCCTACTGTCCCGACCTGCGGTGCACGCCGCAAGACGGGATGGGGAAGAACGTAGCAGCAGCGCAGTGGTCGGAACTTTGTGGCGAGAGGAAGAGGAGCTTCTGTTGTGTCTCTCTGGAGAGGAGTGACCTCTCTTATATAGGCACAGGAGAAGGACGCGAAGAGGCTGCGGCAGGAGGTGAAGCAACGAAGGGAGACGAAGCGAACATGCAGCAACCGAAGAGGCGCGCCGTTTGAATTCAGTGTCCACTACAGAAAACGTTTCAACTCCCACGTGACCTTTCATATACCCGTCGTGCATGGCAAAAATTTAGATATTGGCTCGGCTCATTCCTGCAACCCGCGGCGCATCATGACGAGGCGTGGCGTGGCGAGGCGGGCGGCGGAGGAGGTGCGCGCGTGGATATCCCTCTTGTTCTCATGCTCGTACAAGTGGGGAAAGAACCTCCCTTATAAGGAGGTCCAACTCCCACTAAACTAGCAATGTGGGACTAAACTTTAGTACTATCCCTTGCCTTGTACAAATGGGCTAAGTGGGCCTCTAGGATTTATTAGGAATTTCTGAAAGAGCTATTGGGCTGCCCAAAATAGACTAAATTCCAGCAATCCCCCACCAGATCCCAGAGGCACACAGAAATTTGCCTTTGGTTCCAAAACACTATTTTATATACCAGTACTGCAGTGGAGACTATTAAGTTGATCTTCCACCTAGAACTCTATGCTACACTAGTAAGCAACTTGAACAGTGGACTGGGCCTTGAACTGCAAGGTTTTTGCGAATCTAGCTTCACATAAAGCCTTGACCGATACGTGGCTACCGTGGATCTTCCCCGCGGGTGGAGCTTATGCGTCATACTCCGTGACCTTTCATGAGTTTACTAGAGAGAACCCTACTCTCATAGATTGCGACGTTTGACAATCAGACTCATATAGGTGTGTTCTTCAAAAGATGTTCTGCAGGATAACATCTCTGCTTAAATAAGCCACTTAGAACACATTAAGATATACATCAACCTGCCATGCAGATTAAGAGAGTATTGCATCTTCATGGAGTGGTATTGTGAATAGTAAGGATACTCTCCTCTCAGTTGACCAACAGCTTGTCTTCCACATCTAATTCACGGGATCTCCGATCACAAAGAATAGGTTACCACTGTGAACAACTCATATTGTGGGTCTCATACCCATCTCCCTCGATGCATTATCTATCACATTATGTGATAGACCCTTGGTAAAAGGATCTGCCAGATTTTTAGACGTTTGGGTATAATCCAACGCAATAACTCCAGAGTTTTCATTTTCCTGACAGACTTTAACCTTCTCTGAACGTGTCTTGATGACTTCATATTATCCTTTGAGCTGCTCACTTTCGTGATCACAGTTTGATTGTCACAGTTCATAAGGACACCCGGTATAGGTTTCTCAACAATCGGCAAGTCATTCAAGAGCCGGGGAAGCCGATCTGCTTCAACCGTAGCTATATCTAGTGTTGTGAGTTCTGCTTCCATTGTTGACCTCGTTAAGATGGTGTGCTTGCAAGACTTCCAAGAAACAGCGCCACCTCCATGAGTGAATACATAACCGCTCGTGGCCTTTATCTCATCAGCATCTGAGATCCAGTTTGAGTCACTATACCCTTCAAACACCTTTGGATGCCCGGTGTAGTGAATTCCATAATTTACAGTGCCTTTCAAATAACGCAAAACTCTTTCTAGAGCTTTCCAATGCACATCTCCTGGTTTTGAAACAAACCGACTCAGTTTGCTAACAGCAAAAGAGATGTCAGGTCTTGTAGCACTGGCTAAGTACATAAGCGAGCCAATAATCTAAGAATACTTCAATTGGTCTCTAGCAATTCTTCGATTCTTTTGAAGCAACACACTAGCATCATATGGTGTTGGAGAGGGCTTGCAGTCACTATAGCCAAAGCGACTCAAGATCTTTTCCACATAGTGAGATTGAAGCAATGTAATCCCACCATCATCGTCTCTCAACAACTTGATGTTCAGAATGACATCAGCCACTCCTAAATCCTTCATCTCAAAACAACGAGATAGGAAATCCTTGACCTCCTTAATAACATTCAGATTGGTTCCTAAAATCAGTATGTCATCAACATACAAGCATAGGATAACTCCCTCGCCCCCACCATGGCGATAGTACACACATTTGTCAGCTTCGTTCACAATAAAGCCTGCAGCTATTAAAGTTCTTTCAAACTTCTCATGCCACTATTTGGGTGCTTGCTTAAGTCCATACAAAGACTTCAGCAACTTGCACACTTTCCCTTCCTGACCATCTAGTACAAACCCATCTGGTTGTTCCATATAAATTTCCTCGTCCAACTCTCCATTTAGGAAAGCAGTCTTTGTTGGGTAACGTAGTAATTTCAAAAAAATTCCTACGCACACGCAAGATCATGGTGATGCATAGCAACGAGGGGGAGAGTCTGATCTACGTACCCTTGTAGATCGCAACGGAAGCGTTGACACAACGTAGAGGAAGTAGTTGTACGTCTTCTTCCCGGTCCGACCGATCCAAGCACCGTCCGGCACCTCCGAGTTCTTAGCACACGTTCAGCTCGATGACGATCCTCGGGCTCCGATCCAGCAAAGCGTCGAGGAAGAGTTCCGTCAACACGACGGCGTGGTGACGATCTTGATGTGCTACCGACGTAGGGCTTCGCCTAAGCACTACAACGATATGATCGAGGTGGAATTTGGTGGCAGGGGGCACCGCACACGGCTAAGGAACGATCTCAATGATAAACTTGTGTGTCTAGAGGTGCCCCCTGCCCCTGTATATAAAGGTTGCCAGGGGGAGGGCTGGCCGGCCAAGGAGAGGAGGGCGCAGGAGGAGTCCTACTCCTACAGGGAGTAGGACTCCCCCCCCCAATCATATTCCTAATAGGACTCCTCGAGAGAGAGAGAGAGAGGGAGAAGGGGGCCGGCCACCTCTCCTAGTCCTAATAGGACTAGGGGAGGGGGGAGGCGCGCAGCCCACCTTGGGCTGCCCCTTTCACCTTTCCACTAAGGCCCAATAAGGCCCATTTGGTTCCCGGGGGGTTCCGGTAACCTCCCGGTACTCCGGTAAAATTCCCGATTTCACCCGGAACACTTCCGATGCCCAAACATAGGCTTCCAATATATAAATCTTTATGTCTCGACCATTTCGAGACTCCTCGTCATGTCCGTGATCACATCCGGGACTCCGAACAACCTTAGGTACATCAAAATGTATAAACTCATAATAACTGTCATTGTAACGTTAAGCGTGCGGACCCTACGGTTCGAGAACAATGTAGACATGACCGAGACACGTCTCTGGTCAATAACCAATAGCGGGACCTGGATGCCCATATTGGCTCCTACATATTCTACGAAGATCTTTATCGGTCAGACCGCATAACAACATACGTTGTTCCCTTTGTCATCGGTATGTTACTTGCCCGAGATTCGATCGTCGGTATCCAATACCTAGTTCAATCTCGTTACCGGCAAGTCTCTTTACTCGTTCTGTAATACATCATCTGACAACTAACATCTTAGTTATAATGCTTGCAAGGCTTATGTGATGTGTATTACCGAGAGGGCCCAGAGGTACCTCTCCGACAATCGGAGTGACAAATCCTATTCTCGAAATACGCCAACCCAAAATCTACCATTGGAAACACCTGTAGTACTCCTTTATAATCACTCAGTTATGTTGTGACGTTTGGTAGCACCCAAAGTGTTCCTCTGGCAAACGGGAGTTGCATAATCTCATAGTCATAGGAACATGTATAAGTCATGAAGAAAGCAATAGCAACATACTAAACGATCGGGTGCTAAGCTAATGGAATGGGTCATGTCAATCAGATCATTCAACTAATGATGTGACCTCGTTAATCAAATAACAACTCTTTGTTCATGGTTAGGAAACATAACCATCTTTGATTAACGAGCTAGTCAAGTAGAGGCATACTAGTGACACTCTATTTGTCTATGTATTCACACATGTATTATGTTTCCGGTTAATACAATTCTAGCATGAATAATAAACATTTATCATGATATAAGGAAATAAATAATAACTTTATTATTGCCTCTAGGGCATATTTCCTTCAGTCTCCCACTTGCACTAGAGTCAATAATCTAGATTACACAGTAATGATTCTAACACCCATGGAGCCTTGGTGCTGATCATGTTTTGCTCGTGGAAGAGGCTTAGTCAACGGGTCTGCAACATTCAGATCCGTATGTATCTTGCAAATCTCTATGTCTCCCACCTGGACTAGATCCCGGATGGAGTTGAAGCGTCTCTTGATGTGTTTGGTCCTTTTGTGAAATCTGGATACCTTTGCCAAGGCAATTGCACCAGTATTGTCACAAAAGATTTTCATTGGACCCAATGCACTAGGTATGACACCTAGATCGGATATGAACTCCTTCATCCAGACTCCTTCATTCGCTGCTTCCGAAGCAGCTATGTACTCCGCTTCACATGTAGATCCCGCTATGACGCTTTGTTTAGAACTGCACCAACTGACAGCTCCACCATTTAAAGTAAACACGTATCCGGTTTGCGATTTAGAATCGTCCGGATCAGTGTCAAAGCTTGCATCAACGTAACCTCTTACGGTGAGCTCTTTGTCACCTCCATATACGAGAAACATATCCTTAGTCCTTTTCAGGTATTTCAGGATGTTCTTGACCGCTGTCCAGTGATCCACTCCTGGATTACTTTGGTGCCTCCCTGCTAAACTTATAGCAAGGCACACATCAGGTCTGGTACACAGCATTGCATACATGATAGAGCCTATGGCTGAAGCATAGGGAACATCTTTCATTTTCTCTCTATCTTCTGCAGTGGTCGGGCATTGAGTCTGACTCAACTTCATACCTTGTAACACAGGCAAGAACCCTTTCTTTGCTTGATCCATTTTGAACTTTTTCAAAATCTTGTCAAGGTATGTGCTTTGTGAAAGTCCAATTAAGCGTCTTGATCTATCTCTATAGATCTTAATGCCCAATATGTAAGCAGCTTCACCGAGGTCTTTCATTGAAAAACTCTTATTCAAGTATCCCTTTATGCTATCCAGAAATTATATATCATTTCCAATCAGCAATATGTCATCCACATATAATATCAGAAATGCTACAGAGCTCCCACTCACTTTCTTGTAAATACAGGCTTCTCCAAAAGTCTTTATAAATCCAAATGCTTTGATCACACTATCAAAGCGTTTATTCCAACTCCGAGATGCTTGCACCAGTCCATAAATGGATCGCTGGAGTTTGCACACTTTGTTAGCTCCCTTTGGATCGACAAAACCTTCCGGTTGCATCATATACAACTCTTCTTCCAGAAATCCATTCAGGAATGCAGTTTTGACATCCATCTGCCATATTTCATAATCATGAAACGCGGCAATTGCTAACATGATTCGGACAGACTTAAGCATCGCTACGGGTGAGAAGGTCTCATCGTAGTCAACCCCTTGAACTTGTCGAAAACCTTTTGCAACAAGTCGAGCTTTATAGACAGTAACATTACCGTCAGCGTCAGTCTTTTTCTTGAAGATCCGTTTATTCTCAATTGCTTGCCGATCATCGGGCAAGTCAACCAAAGTCCATACTTTGTTCATGGTTAGGAAACTTAACCATCTTTGATCAACGAGCTAGTCAAGTAGAGGCATACTAGTGACACTCTATTTGTCTATGTATTCACACATGTATTATGTTTCCGGTTAATACAATTCTAGCATGAATAATAAACATTTATCATGATATAAGGAAATAAATAATAACTTTATTATTGCCTCTAGGGCATATTTCCTTCAGTCTCCCACTTGCACTAGAGTCAATAATCTAGATTACACAGTAATGATTCTAACACCCATGGAGCCTTGGTGCTGATCATGTTTTGCTCGTGGAAGAGGCTTAGTCAACGGGTCTGCAACATTCAGATCCGCATGTATCTTGCAAATCTCTATGTCTCCCACCTGGACTAGATCCCGGATGGAATTGAAGCGTCTCTTGATATGTTTGGTCCTTTTGTGAAATCTGGATTCCTTTGCCAAAGCAATTGCACCAGTATTGTCACAAAAGATTTTCATTGGACCCGATGCACTAGGTATGACACCTAGATCGGATATGAACTCCTTCATCCAGACTCCTTTGTTCGCTACTTCCGAAGCAGCTATGTACTCCGCTTCACATGTAGATCCCGCTACGACGCTTTGTTTAGAACTGCACCAACTGACAGCTCCACCGTTTAAAGTAAACACGTATTCGGTTTGCGATTTAGAATCGTCCGGATCAGTGTCAAAGCTTGCATCAACATAACCTCTTACGGTGAGCTCTTTGTCACCTCCATATACGAGAAACATATCCTTAGTCCTTTTCAGGTATTTCAGGATGTTCTTGACCGCTGTCCAGTGATCCACTCCTGGATTACTTTGGTACCTCCCTGCTAAGCTTATAGCAAGGCACACATCAGGTCTGGTACACAGCATTGCATACATGATAGAGCCTATGGCTGAAGCATAGGGAACATCTTTCATTTTCTCTCTATCTTCTGTAGTGGTCGGGCATTGAGTCTGACTCAACTTCACACCTTGTAACACAGGCAAGAACCCTTTCTTTGCTTGATCCATTTTGAACTTCTTCAAAATCTTGTCAAGGTATGTGCTTTGTGAAAGTCCAATTAAGCGTCTTGATCTATCTCTATAGATCTTTATGCCCAATATGTAAGCAGCTTCACCGAGGTCTTTCATTGAAAAGCTCTTATTCAAGTATCCCTTTATGCTATCCAGAAATTCTATATCATTTCCAATCAGCAATATGTCATCCACATATAATATCAGAAATGCTACAGAGCTCCCACTCACTTTCTTGTAAATACAGGCTTCTCCAAAAGTCTGTATAAAGCCAAATGCTTTGATCACACTATCAAAGCGTTTATTCCAACTCCGAGATGCTTGCACCAGTCCATAAATGGATCGCTGGAGTTTGCACACTTTGTTAGCTCCCTTTGGATCGACAAAACCTTCCGGTTGCATCATATACAACTCTTCTTCCAGAAATCCATTCAGGTATGCAGTTTTGACATCCATCTACCAAATTTCATAATCATAAAATGCGGCAATTGCTAACATGATTCTGACAGACTTAAGCATCGCTACGGGTGAGAATGTCTCATCGTAGTCAACCCCTTGAACTTGTCGAAAACCTTTTGCAACAAGTCGAGCTTTATAGACAGTAACATTACCGTCAGCGTCAGTCTTTTTCTTGAAGATCCATTTATTCTCAATTGCTTGCCGATCATCGGGCAAGTCAACCAAAGTCCATACTTTGTTCTTATACATGGATCCCATCTCAGATTTCATGGCCTCAAGCCACTTTGCGGAATCTGGGCTCACCATCGCTTCTTCATAGTTCGTAGGTTCATCATGATCTAGTAGCATGATTTCCAGAACTGGATTACCGTACCACTCTGGCGTGGATCTTGCTCTGGTTGATCTATGAGGTTCAGTAGTATCTTGTTCTGAAGTTTCATGATCATTATCATCAACTTCCTCACTTATTGGTGTAGGTGTCGCAGAAACAGTTTTCTGTGATGTACTACTTTCTAATAAGGGAGCGGGTACAGTTACCTCGTAAAGTTCTACTTTCCTCCCACTCACTTTTTTGAGAGAAACTCCTTCTCAAGAAAGTTTCCGAATTTAGCAACAAAAGTCTTGCCTTCAGATCTGTGATAGAAGGTGTATCCAATAGTTTCCTTTGGATATCCTATGAAGACACATTTCTCCGATTTGGGTTCGAGCTTATCAGGTTGAAGCTTTTTCACATAAGCATCGCAACCTCAAACTTTAAGAAACGACAACTTTGGTTTCTTGCCAAACCATAGTTCATAAGGCATCATCTCAACGGATTTTGATGGTGCCCTATTTAACGTGAATGCGGCCGTCTCTAAAGCGTATCCCCAAAACGATAGCGGTAAATCAGTAAGAGACATCATAGATCGTACCATATCTAGTAAAGTACGATTACGACATTCGGACACACCATTACGCTGTGGTGTTCCGGGTGGCGTGAGTTGCGAAACTATTCCACAATTTTTCAAATGTATACCAAACTCGTAAGTCAAATATTCTCCTCCACGATCAGATCGTAGAAACTTTATTTTCTTCTTACGATGATTTTCAACTTCACTCTGAAATTCCTTGAACTTTTCAAATGTTTCAGACTTGTGTTTCATCAAGTAGATATACCCATATCTGCTTAAATCATCTGTGAAGGTGAGAAAATAACGATATCCGCCACGAGCCTCAATATTCATCGGACCACATACATCGGTATGTATGATTTCCAATAAATCTGTTGCTCTCTCCATAGTACCGGAGAATGGTGTTTTCGTCATCTTGACCATGAGGCACGGTTCGCAAGTACCAAGTGATTCATAATCAAGTGGTTCCAAAAGTCCATCAGTATGGAGTTTCTTCATGCGCTTTATACCGATATGACCTAGACGGCAGTGCCACAAATAAGTTGCACTATCATTATCAACTCTGCATCTTTTGGCTTCTACATTATGAATATGTGTATCACTACTATCAAGATTTAACAAGAATAGACCACTCTTCAAGGGTGCATGACCATAAAAGATATTACTCATATAAATAGAACAACCATTATTCTCCGATTTAAATGAATAACCGTCTCGCATTAAACAAGATCCAGATATAATGTTCATGCTCAACGCTGGCACCAAATAACAATTATTTAGGTCTAATATTAATCCCGAAGGTAGATGTAGAGGTAGCGTGCCGACCGCGATCACATCGACTTTGGAACCGTTTCCCACGCGCATCGTCACCTCGTCCTTAGCTAATCTTCGCTTAATCCGTAGTCCCTGTTTCGAGTTGCAAATATTAGCAACAGAACCAGTATCAAATACCCAGGTGCTACTGCGAGCATTAGTAAGGTACACATCAATAACATGTATATCACATATACCTTTGTTCACCTTGCCATCCTTCTTATCCGCCAAATACTTGGGGCAGTTCCGCTTCCAGTGACCAGTCTGCTTGCAGTAGAAGCACTCAGTTTCAGGCTTAGGTCCAGACTTGGGTTTCTTCTCCTGAGCAGCAACTTGCTTGCCGTTCTTCTTGAAGTTCCCCTTCTTCTTCCCTTTGCCCTTTTTCTTGAAACTAGTGGTTTTGTTAACCATCAACACTTGATGCTCCTTCTTGATTTCTACCTCCGCAGCTTTCAGCATTGCGAAGAGCTCGGGAATAGTCTTGTTCATCCCTTGCATATTATAGTTCATCACGATGCTCTTGTAGCTTGGTGGCAGTGATTGGAGAATTCTGTCAATGACGCAATCATCTGGAAGATTAACTCCCATCTGAATCAAGTGATTGTTATACCCAGACATTTTGAGTATATGCTCACTGACAGAACTGTTCTCCTCCATCTTGCAGCTATAGAACTTATTGGAGACTCCATATCTCTCAATCCGGGCATTTGCTTGAAATATTAACTTCAACTCCTGGAACATCTCATATGCTCCATGATGTTCAAAACGTCGTTGAAGTCCCGATTCTAAGCCGTAAAGCATGGCACACTGAACTATCGAGTAGTCATCAGCTTTGCTCTGCCAGACATTCATAACATCTGGTGTAGCTCCAGCAGCAGGCCTGGCACCCAGCGGTGCTTCCAGGACGTAATTCTTCTATGCAGCAATGAGGATAATCCTCAAGTTATGGACCTAGTCCGTGTAATTGCTACCATCATCTTTCAACTTTGCTTTCTCAAGGAACGCATTAAAATTCAACGGAACAACAGCACGAGCCATCTATCTACAATCAACATAAACAAGCAAGATACTATCAGGTACTAAGTTCATGATAAATTTAAGTTCAATTAATCATATTACTTAAGAACTCCCACTTAGATAGACATCCCTCTAATCTTCTAAGTGATCACGTGATCCAAATCAACTAAACCATGTCCGATCATGATGTGAGATGGAGTAGTTTCATCGGTGAACATCATTATGTTGATCATATCTACTATATGATTCACGCTCGACCTTTCGGTCTCCGTGTTTCGAGGCCATATCTGTATATGCTTGGCTCGTCAAGTATAACCTGAGTATTCCGCGTGTGTAACTGTTTTGCACCCGTTGTATTTGAACGTAGAGCCTATCACACCCGATCATCACGTGGTGTCTCAGCACGAAGAACTTTCGCAACGGTGCATACTCAGGGAGAACACTTCTTGATAATTTAGTGAGAGATCTTCTTATAATGCTACCGTCAATCAAAGCAAGATAAGATGCATAAAAGATAAACATCACATGCAATCAATATAAGTGATATGATATGGCCATCATCATCTTGTGCTTGTGATCTCCATCTCCGAAGCACCGTCATGATCACCATCGTCACCGGCGCGACACCTTGATCTCCATCGTAGCATCGTTGTCGTCTCGCCAATCTTATGCTTCCACGACTATTACTACCGCTTAGCAATAAAGTAAAGCATTACATCGCGATTGCATTGCATACAATAAAGCGACAACCATATGGCTCCTGCCAGTTGCCGATAACTTGGTTACAAAACATGATCATCTCATACAATAAAATCAGCATCATGCCTTGACCATATCACATCACAACATGCCCTGCAAAAACAAGTTAGACGTCCTCTACTTTGTTGTTGCAAGTTTTACGTGGCTGCTACAGGCTTAAGCAAGAGCTCATCTCACCTACGCATCAATACCACAACGATAGTTTGTCAAATAGACTCCGTTTTAACCTTCTCAAGGACCGGGCGTAGCCATACTCGGTTCAACTAAAGTTGGAGAGACAGTCACCCGCAAGCCATCTATGTGCAAAGCACGTCGAGGGAACCGGTCTCGCGTAAGCGTACGTGTAAGGTTGGTCCGGGTCGTCTCGTCCAACAATACCACCGAACCAAAGTATGACATGCTGGTAGGCAGTATGACTTGTATCGCCCACAACTCACTTGTGTTCTACTCGTGCAAATAACATCAAACCATAAAACCTAGGCTCGGATGCCACTATTGGGTAACGTAGTAATTTCAAAAAAATTCATATGCACACGCAAGATCATGGTGATGCATAGCAATGAGGGGGAGAGTCTGATCTACATACCCTTGTAGATCGCAACGGAAGCGTTGACACAACGTAGAGGAAGTAGTTGTACGTCTTCTTCCCGGTCCGACCGATCCAAGCACCGTTACTCCGGCACCTCCGAGTTCTTAGCACACGTTCAGCTCGATGACGATCCTCGGGCTCCGATCCAGCAAAGCGTCGAGGAAGAGTTCCGTCAACACGACGGCGTGGTGACAATCTTGATGTACTACCGATGTAGGGCTTCGCCTAAGCACTACAACGATATGATCGAGGTGGAATTTGGTGGCAGGGGGCACCGCACACGGCTAAGGAACGATCTCAATGATCAACTTGTGTGTCTAGAGGTGCCCCCTGCCCCTGTATATAAAGGTTGCCAGGGGGAGGGCTGGCCGGCCAAGGAGAGGAGGGCGCAGGAGGAGTCCTACTCCTACAGGGAGTAGGACTCCCCCCCCCCAATCCTATTCCTAATAGGACTCCTCGAGAGAGAGAGAGAGAGAGAGAGAGAGGGAGAAGGGGGCCGGCCACCTCTCCTAGTCCTAATAGGACTAGGGGAGGGGGGAGGCGCACAGCCCACCTTGGGCTGCCCCTTTCACCTTTCCACTAAGGCCCAATAAGGCCCATTTGGTTCCCGGGGGGTTCCGGTAACCTCCCGGTACTCCGGTAAAATTCCCGATTTCACCCGGAACACTTCCGATGCCCAAACATAGGCTTCCAATATATCAATCTTTATGTCTCGACCATTTCGAGACTCCTCGTCATGTCCGTGATCACATCCGGGACTCCGAACAACCTTCGGTACATCAAAATGTATAAACTCATAATAACTGTCATCGTAACGTTAAGCGTGCGGACCCTACGGTTCGAGAACAATGTAGACATGACCAAGACACGTCTCCGGTCAATAACCAATAGCGGGACCTGGATGCCCATATTGGCTCCTACATATTCTACGAAGATCTTTATCGGTCAGACCGCATAACAACATACGTTGTTCCCTTTGTCATCGGTATGTTACTTGCCCGAGATTCGATCGTCGGTATCCAATACCTAGTTTAATCTCGTTACCGGCAAGTCTCTTTACTCATTCTGTAATACATCATCTGACAACTAACATCTTAGTTATAATGCCTGCAAGGCTTATGTGATGTGTATTACCGAGAGGGCCCAGAGGTACCTCTCCGACAATCGGAGTGACAAATCCTATTCTCGAAATATGCCAACCCAACATCTACCATTGGAAACACCTGTAGTACTCCTTTATAATCACCCAGTTACGTTGTGACATTTGGTAGCACCCAAAGTGTTCCTCTGGCAAACGGGAGTTGCATAATCTCATAGTCATAGGAACATGTATAAGTCATGAAGAAAGCAATAGCAACATACTAAATGATCGGGTGCTAAGCTAATGGAATGGGTCATGTCAATTAGATCATTCAACTAATGATGTGACCTCGTTAATCAAATAACAACTCTTTGTTCATGGTTAGGAAACATAACCATCTTTGATTAACGAGCTAGTCAAGTAGAGGCATACTAGTGACACTCTGTTTGTCTATGTATTCACACATGTATTATGTTTCCGGTTAATACAATTCTAGCATGAATAATAAACATTTATCATGATATAAGGAAATAAATAATAACTTTATTATTGCCTCTAGGGCATATTTCCTTCAATCTTAACATCCATTTGATGAACAAGAAGACCATGCGAGGCAGCTAGTGAAAGTAGAACTCGAATAGTGGTCAGTCGAGCCACAGGTGAGTAAGTATCAAAGAATCTTCACCTTCCTTTTGGGTATAACCCTTAGCCACGAGCCAAGCCTTGTACTTTCAATAGTACCATCAGGCCTAAGCTTCTTCTTGAATACCCATTTGCATCCTATAGGTTTGCACCCATAAGGACGATCAGTTATCTCCCAAGTTTCATTCGCCAAGATGGAGTCCATCTCGCTACGAACCGCTTCCTTCCAGTAGTCAGCATCTTCAGATGCATAGGCCTCTAAAATAGAACTGGGAGTGTCATCTATGAGGTACACAAGAAAATCATCACCAAAGGACTTTGCAGTCCTCTGTCTCTTGCTCCTAATAGGAACTTCATTGTTCTCCTCCACGGGACTTTCAAAGTGTTCCATCGAAATTGTAGGTTCGGTAATTGTAACTGGTTCCTGATTCGATGAACTAGGCATCTCCTGATTAGATGAGGTAGCCATATCCTTCATGGGGAAGATATCTTCAAAGAAAGTTGCATCATTCGACTCCATGATCGTACCGACATGCATGTCAGGTACCTCAGATTTTACAACCAAGAATCTATAGCCAATGCTATGAAAAGCATATCCCAGGAAAACACAATCCACAGTCTTTGGTCCAAGCTTCCGCTTCTTTGAAATTGGAGCATTGACTTTCGCCAAACAACCCCATGTTCGCAGATAAGAGAGTTTTAACCTTTTCTTCTCCCATTCCTAGAATGGAGTTATCTCTTTGTTCTTTGTGGGGACTCTGTTCAGGACATGACATGCTGTCAATATCGCCTCCCCCACCATGCCTTGGAGAGACCCGATGTGTCTAACATGGCGTTAACCAAATCAGTTGGAGTACGGTTCTTTCTTTCGGCCACCCCATTTGATTGAGGTGAGTAGGGAGGCGTCCTCTCATGGATTATACCATGTTCCGCACAAAAAGCATCAAACTCATTGGAAAAATACTCTCCACCACGGTCGGACCTAAGCCTCTTGATTTTCCGATCAAGTTGGTTTTCCACTTCAGCTTTATAGATCTTGAAAAAGTTCAAAGCCTCATCCTTAGATTTCAGAAGATACACACGGCAGTATCTAGTGGAGTCATCAATTAACATCATGAAATATTTCTTTCCACCTTTTGTCAACACACCATTCATTTCACATAGATCTGAATGTATGAGCTCTAGTGGTGCAAGATTTCTTATTTCCGCAGTCATGTGAGACTTACGAGGTTGCTTAGCTTGCACACACACTTGACACTCAGATCCCTTGATGGTGGTGAAACTAGGGATTAAGTTCAACTTCGCTAGTCGCGACATGCAACCAAAGTTAACATGACAAAGACGTGAATGCCACACATTGGATTCACTATTGTTGCAAATATGATTAACAACTTTATTGCAAAAGTCTGATAAGGATAAATGAAACAAGCCTCCTGACTCATAGCCTTTACCAACAAAGGTTCCATACTTGGATATTACAAATTTATTTGACTCAAAGACAAGCTTGTAGCCATCTCTACACAGAAGAGATCCGCTAACAAGATTTTTATTGACAGAGGGGACATAATGCATGTTCTTCAGCCGCACGATCTTCCCCGAAGTAAACTTCAGATTGACCATGGCAACACCACGAACAGAAGCACTTGAACCGTTGCCCATCAGCATGGTTGAAGTCCCTGCGGTCTGATAAGACGAAAACATGGAAATATCACCGCATACATGCACATTAGCACCCGTGTCAATCAACCAGTCAGGAGAATGACATACTGAAAGAATAGTGGGAAATATACCATACCCAGCATCCTTCATGCTAGTGTCTTCAATGACAACATTAGCGGTCTTGCCGCCTTTCCCAGGATGACGCTTGTCATAGCGATTAGGGCAACTAGGAGCCCAATGATCAGGATCCCCACACACATGACAAGCACCTTTCTTCTTTCCATTCTTCTTCTTGAAGTTCGTGTGTTTCACAGCCTTGTTCTTCCCATCAAACTTTGCCTTGTTCTTGAACTTGTGGGGCTGGAAGTTCTGCTTCTGTACCACATTGGCACTAGATCCTCCCTCAATACCTCGAGCACGTGTGTCCTTTGCTCTCGCCTTTTCTTCCACATCAAGAGTGCCAATGAGATCCGGGACGGAAAACTCCTGCCTCTTATGCTTCAGCAAGGTAGCAAAGTTCCTCCATGAAGGGGGAAGCTTAGTGATGATACCTCTGGCAACAAACTTGTCCGGTAGCATACAACTGAAGTGCTCAAGTTCTCTAGCAAATGACTGTATCTCATGAGCTTGCTCAACCACGGAGTGCTCTTCAGTCATCATGTAATCATAGAATTGCTCCATGATGTACAGCTCAGTGCCAGCATCCGAGACCCCAAACTTGGCCTCGAGTGCATCCCACATATCTTTTCCATTATCAATTGACGCATAAGCATCAACTATGTTCTCACCAAGAACACTCAAGAGAGCAGCCTTAAACAGAGTATCCATTTTCTGAAAAGCTTGTGCCTGTTGAGCATCAAGCTCTCCTTCAGGTTTACCGAGAGTGGCGTCATAGCAACTCATGGTTTGAAACCATAAGACTGCTCTCACGCGCCACCTCTTATAGTGGATACCCTCAAACATAGGAGGTCTCATGGAAGCAGCAAAACCACTTGGGGTAAATTGCCTATAATAAGGTTTTTGGATTGTTGGAAATATGAGCAATTTACCAAATGATTTTATTAACAGAAATACTAGATAAAGCATGACTAATATAATAGAGATAAAACAAGTCATGCGTTTTGACAGAGAGAAGGTAAATAGCTTCTGCATATATGAACCGTAGCCTATCATATCTAAAGCAGACAGTATAGCAAGTAGCACATATGAAGTAGAACCTATCATATGTAGGACAAGGACTAGAACAAGGAACGACGGTAGAACCTTTAACAGGAAAGACAAGAACACGTACGGGACAGCAGCAGAAGAAGCGCTGGACTTGGGGTCGGTGTCCTCGCCTTCCATGTCGTCGAGGAGATCGTGGACGTCGGGGAAGAAGTCGTCGTTGGGGAAGTAGTCGTCGGTGACCGGATCATCCGTGATGAAGGAGCCAGTAGTCGCGCTGAGCGCTCCCCAAAAACCTTATCACCCTTCTCCCGTACAGGACTCAAAAGGTGCGGTTTCGGAGGCCTACTGTCCCGACCTGCGGTGCATGCCGCAAGATGGGATGGGGAAGAACGTAGTAGCAGCGCAGTGGTCGGAACTTTGTGGCGAGTGGAAGAGGAGCTTCTGTTGTGTCTCTCTGGAGAGGAGCGACCTCTCTTATATAGGCACAGGAGAAGGACGCGAAGAGGCTGCGGCAGGAGGTGAAGCAACGAAGGGAGACGAAGCGAACAGGCAGCGGCCAAAGAGGCGCGCCGTTCGAATTCAGTGTCCACTACAAAAAATGTTTCAACTCCCACGTGACCTTTCGTATACCCGTCGTGCATGGCAAAAATTTAGATATTGGCTCGGCTCATTCCCGCAACCCGCGGCGCGTCGTGACGAGGCGTGGCGTGGCGAGGCGGGCGGCGGAGGAGGAGCGCGCGTGGATATCCCTCTTGTTCTCATGCTTGTACAAGTGGGGAAAGAACCTCCCTTATAAGGAGGTCCAACTCCCACTAAACTAGCAATGTGGGACTAAACTTTAGTACTATCCCTTGCCTTGTACAAATGGGCTAAGTGGGCCTCTAGGATTTATTAGGAATTTCTGAAATAGTTATTGGGCTGCCCAAAATAGACTAAATTCCAGCAGTGGACAGCATGCGCTTGAGATCCCGGAAGGTTTCGTCTGCCTGGTCGTTCCACTCGAACGGTGGCGTCTTCTTCATCATCTGATACACATGCAATGCCCTTTCGCCCAGCCGGCTGAGAAACCGGCTGACCGAGGCCAAGCACCCGGTGAATTTCTGGACATCGTGCAGCCGGGGCGGCTTGCACATGCGCTCGATGGCCTAAATCTTCTTCGGGTTCACCTTAATGCCGCGCTTCGAGATGAGGAAGCCAAGTAGCTTTCCGGACGGTACGCCAAAGACGCACTTTGTAACGCCCCGGATGCAACATTCCATATTTGTACTTCGACTCTTGCCATTGTCGGCACTAAGTTATGAGATTACCTTCGTGGTTGGGTTTTTGTCTTTGTTTTGCATTTTGCTCATGTCTTGCATTCCATATCATGTCATCATGTGCATCGCATTTGCATTCGTGTTCGTCTCATGCATCCGAGAATTTTTCCCCGTTGTCCTTTTCGCAATCCGACACTCCTACATGCATTGGCGTCCCCTTTTGTCTCTTTTTGTGAGCGGGTGTTAAACATTCTCAGAATTGATCGATATTTGCCAAGCGGCCCTGGTACACCACCGGTAGACCGTCTGTCAAATTTCGTGTCATTTGTAGTCCGTTTGATGCTCCAACGGTTAACCGGGGAACTATAAAGGCCTCTTGTGTGTTGCAGCCCAACACCCCTCCAAAACGGCCAAATAACCCATCCAAACCACTCCCATGTCCTCCGCCATTGGATCACGACCACGTGGGCGAAAACTACACTCCATTTGGACACTCCTACCTCCTCCTACCTATAAATATGTGCACCCCTCCAAATTTTCGCAGTCCAAACCCTAGCCACCTCCCCTCCATCGCCGCCGGACATGTCCGGATCCCGCCGGACATCCCACGCCGCCGCCCCGCACCAGTGATCCGCCGCCACGTGGTCAGCGCGCCGCCTCCCGCGCCGGCCCGCTCGGGCCCGAGGCTGGCCCACCGAGCCCATCTCCTCCGCGCCGCGCCGCCGGGCGCTCCTCCTGCGCCGCCGTGCTGCGCTGCCTCCACCGCGCGCCGCCGCCCCGCCAGCTTTGTCCTGCCGCCACCTGCGTGCTGCAGCCCGCCGCCTGGCCGTGCCCGCGTTTCCCCATCGTCGCCGGCCCTCCTCCGGCCAGATCCGGGTCGACGCCGCCCGGATCCGGTCGCTCCGGCCTCCCCAGCGCCTCCTTCCACCGCCACCGTCCCCGCCCGCTCCGGCGAGGTCCGGCCGACCTCGGGAGTCACTCCCTAACCCTAGATCTGATCTGAGGTTGACCCCAAAATAATACTAAGTCTTTTAATTATTGCATTCTGGAGCCTCCTTTGACATGCCATAATTTCTTGTGTGATGCTCCGTTTCATGAGCATGATATATCAAAATGTTCATCATGATGTGTTCTTCATTTCATTCCATTGTGACATGATTGTTTGAGTCCATCTTGATGCCCAAATCATTGATGCAAGAGTGCCTTAAAATGTTAGCTCCTGTTACTTAGCATATTATGAGGATTTCTCAGTTTTATCACATTTGTTGTGTGCTGCATATGGGCATGAGCTCTACATGGGTTTTGATTTATGCCATGCCATCTTTACAGGGGTGCTTGCCATGTATTTTTGTCATCAATGTGGTGACTAGCACAAGCATGCAAAGTAGCCTTTGTGATATTGCTGATTTCAGGGACTTAGGATTTTGCCAAGTCCTTGCTCTGCTGTTATTTTTATGCCATGTAAACATGATGCTACAGTGAGATACATGATTGTTTTGAGTTGCTTCAGTAAGGATGATTTGGACATATTGTTATTCTCTATCCATCCATGCCCTTGTTTGCAATTATGGAGTGCTCTAGCATGTCTTAATCTTGCTCTATGTTTGCTATAAAATGTTCCTGGCAGATTGTTTACATGTTAATCAATTTTGCCATGGTTGTTGTAGCTAATCCATGCATGCTATGAACTTGTTCTCGCCATGTTTAGCTTCATGAACATGCCTTCTTGCTGTAGGTATGCTTGTCTTGTCATGCAATGCCTTGTGATGAGTGATTTGAGCTCACAAAGATGCCTCCATAATTCTGTTTATGCCATGCTCAGTTTTCTGCTAAGTATGAATCTGTTAATAAAACTTGCTATGTTTACATGGGTGCCATCATATCTTCTGTGCCTTTTTGGCTCATGATCAGTAAGGGACTTTTGTTCCATGATTTCAGCAGCATCATGCCATGCCTTGTTTTGCTATGATCTGTTCCTGTAGCATGTTGTTTGCTTGCTATAAACATGGCTTCCTGATGTTAATTTCTGGCATGTTAGTATTTTCGCTAAGTCTGTGAAGCTGATATCTTTTGCACTTTTTCCATGCTTTTTTGAACCCGCTCTTGTGTGATTTAGCCATAGCTCAGTGTTCATGTTTTGTCAAGAATCTTGAGTACATCACTTCCATATGCTTTGTTGGTATGTTGGAGTGCAATAGCTTAGTTTCGTGTTGCATTCTAGATGGCATCGTGGTGTTAATCACAGAATTGTGCCATTCTTGTTTTTGCTTGCCATTTGCAAACTGTGCATCCGATTCCGGTGATATTTATATCGATTTCGACCGAAACCATCTCATCTTCCCAGCGGCACACTTGGTTTGCCAAGTTAATGCCTTTTTCTTTCTTTCCCTTCTGAAGCACGCATATGCATTGCATATCACATCCCGCATGTCATGCCATGTTTTGCATCATGTTGATTGTGCATTGCACCATGATTGATTGTTGGCCCTTTTGCTTATGTTCTTGCTTTGGGTAGAGCCAGGAAACGAGTACGTTATCAAGAAACCTGTTGAGTACGCTAACGAGGATCAAGCTTTCGTCAACTCTGAGAACTTTGCAGGCAAGATGATCATACCCTCAAAATCACTTCTATCTTTGCTTGCTAGTTGTTCTCTCTTTTGCTATGCTGCGATACCTACCACTTGCTATATCATGCCTCCTATATTGCCATGTCAAGCCTCTAACCCACCTTTCCTAGCAAACCATTGTTTGGCTATGTTACCGCTTTGTTCAGCCCCCTCTTATGCCATTACTAGTTGCAGGTGAAGTTGAAGTTTGTTACTTGTTGGAACATGGATATTGTTGGGATATCACAATACCTATTATTTTAATTAATGCATCTATATACTTGGTAAAGGGTGGAAGGCTCGGCCTTATGCCTGGTGTTTTGTGAAGGAAATATGCCCTAGAGGCAATAATAAAGTTATTATTTATTTCCTTATATCATGATAAATGTTTATTATTCATGCTAGAATTGTATTAACCGGAAACATAATACATGTGTGAATACATAGAACAACAGAGTGTCACTAGTATGCCTCTACTTGACTAGCTCGTTAATCAAAGATGGTTATGTTTCCTAACCATGAACAAAGAGTTGTTATTTGATTAACGAGGTCACATCATTAGTTGAATGATCTGATTGACATGACCCATTCCATTAGCTTAGCACCCGATCGTTTAGTATGTTGCTATTGCTTTCTTCATGACTTATACATGTTCCTATAACTATGAGATTATGCAACTCCCGTTTACCGGAGGAACACTTTGGGTACTACCAAACGTCACAACGTAACTGGGTGATTATAAAGGAGTACTACAGGTGTCTTCAATGGTAGATGTTGGGTTGGCGTATTTCGAGATTAGGGTTTGTCACTCCGATTGTCGGAGAGGTATCTCTGGGCCCTCTCGGTAATACACATCACATAAGCCTTGCAAGCATAATAACTAAAGATGTTAGTTATGAGATGATGTATTACGGAACGAGTAAAGAGACTTGCCAGTAACGAGATTGAACTAGGTATTGGATACCGACGATCGAATCTCGGGCAAGTAACATACCGATGACAAAGGGAACAACGTATGTTGTTATGCCGTCTGACCGATAAAGATCTTCGTAGAATATGTAGGAGCCAATATGGGCATCCAGGTCCCGCTATTGGTTATTGACCGGAGACGTGTCTCGGTCATGTCTACATTGTTCTCGAACCGTAGGGTCCGCACGCTTAACGTTACGATGACAGTTATTATGAGTTTATGCATTTTGATGTACCGAAGGTTGTTCGGAGTCCCGGATGTGATCACGGACATGACGAGGAGTCTCGAAATGGTCGAGACGTAAAGATTGATATATTGGAAGCCTATGTTTGGACATCGGAAGTGTTCCGGGTGAAATCGGGATTTTACCGGATTACCGGGAGGGTTACCGGAACCCCCCGGGAGCCAAATGGGCCTACATGGGCCATTGTGGAAAGATGAAAGGGGCTGCCAAGGAGGGCTGCGCACCTCCCCCCTCCCCTAGTCCTATTAGGACTAGGAGAGGTGGCCGGCCACCTCTCTCTCTTTTCCTCTCCCTTTTTCCCAAGGAGTCCTAGTTGGAATAGGATTGGAGGGGGGAGTCCTACTCCCGGTAGGAGTAGGACTCCTCCTGCGCCTCCCTCTCTTTGGCCGGCCAGACCCCCTCCCTCCAACCTTTATATACGGGGGCAGGGGACACCCCAAGACACACAAGTTGATCCTTGAGATCGTTCCTTAGCCGTGTGCGGTGCCCCCTGCCACCAAATTCCACCTCGATCATACTGTTGCAGTGCTTAGGCGAAGCCCTGCGTCGGTAGTACATCAAGATCGTCACCACGCCGTCGTGCTGACGGAACTCTTCCTCGACGCTTTGCTGGATCGGAGCCCGAGGAACGTCATCGAGCTGAACATGTGCTAAGAACTCGGAGGTGCCGGAGTAACGGTGCTTGGATCGGTCGGATCGGGAAGAAGACGTACGACTACTTCCTCTATGTTGTGTCAACGCTTCCGTTGCGATCTACAAGAGTACGTAGATCAGACTCTTCCCCTCGTTGCTATGCATCGCCATGATCTTGCGTGTGCGTAGGAAAATTTTCGAAATCACTACGTTCCCCAACAGTGGCATCCGAGCCTAGGTTTTTATGGTTTGATGTTATTTGCACGAGTAGAACACAAGTGAGTTGTGGGCGATACAAGTCATACTGCCTACCAGCATGTCATACTTTGGTTCGGCGGTATTGTTGGACGAGACGATCCGGACCAACCTTACGCGTATTCTTACGCGAGCCCGGTTCCCTCGACGTGCTTTGCACATAGATGGCTTGCGGAAGACTGTCTCTCCAACTTTAGTGGAACCAAGTGTGGCTACGCCCGGTCCTTGAGAAGGTTAAAACGGAGTCTATTTGACGAACTATCGTTGTGGTTTTGATGCGTAGGTGAGATGAGTTCTTACTTAAAGCCCGTAGCAGCCACGTAAAACTTGCAACAACAAAGTAGAGGACGTCTAACTTGTTTTTGCAGGGCATGTTGTGATGTGATATGGTCAAGGCATGATGCTGATTTTATTGTATGAGATGATCATGTTTTGTAACCGAGTTATCGGCAACTGGCAGGAGCCATATGGTTGTCGCTTTATTGTATGCAATGCAATCGCGATGTAATGCTTTACTTTATTACTAAGCGGTAGTGATAGTCGTGGAAGCATAAGATTGGCGAGACGACAACGATGCTACGATGGAGATCAAGGTGTCGCGCCGGTGACGATGGTGATCATGACGGTGCTTCGGAGATGGAGATCACAAAGCACAAGATGATGATGGCCATATCATATCACTTATATTGATTGCATGTGATGTTTATCCTTTTATGCATCTTATCTTGCTTTGATTGACGGTAGCATTATAAGATGATCTCTCACTAAATTATCAAGAAGTGTTCTCCCTGAGTATGCACCGTTGCAAAAGTTCTTCGTGCTGAGACACCACGTGATGATCGGGTGTGATAGGCTCTACGTTCAAATACAACGGGTGCAAAACAGTTGCACACGCGGAATACTCAGGTTATACTTGACGAGCCAAGCATATACAGATATGGCCTCGGAACACGGAGGCCGAAAGGTCGAGCGTGAATCATATAGTAGATATGATCGACATATTGATGTTCACCATTGAAAACTACTCCATCTCACATCATGATCGGTTATGGTTTAGTTGATTTGGATCACGTGATCACTTAGAGGATTAGAGGGATGTCTATCTAAGTGAGAGTTCTTAAGTATATTTGATTAAAGTGAACTTAAAATTATCATGAACTTAGTACCTGATAGTATCTTGCTTGTTTATGTTGATTGTAGATAGATGGCTCGTGCTGTTGTTCCGTTGAATTTTAATGCGTTCCTTGAGAAAGCAAAGTTGAAAGATGATGGTAGCAATTACACGGACTGGGTCCGTAACTTGAGGATTATCCTCATTGCTGCACAGAAGAATTACGTCCTGGAAGCACCGCTGAGTGCCAGGCCTGCTGCAAGAGCAACACCAGAAGTTATGAACGTCTGGCAGAGCAAAGCTGATGACTACTCAATAGTTCAGTGTGCCATGCTTTACGGCTTAGAACCGGGACTTCAACGACGTTTTGAACGTCATGGAGCATATGAGATGTTCCAGGAGTTGAAGTTAATATTTCAAGCAAATGCCCGGATTGAGAGATATGAAGTCTCCAATAAGTTCTATAGCTGCAAGATGGAGGAGAACAGTTCTGTCAGTGAGCATATACTCAAAATGTCTGGGTATAATAATCACTTGATTTAATTGGGAGTTACACTTCCGGATGATTGCGTCATTGATAGAATTCTCCAATCACTGCCACCAAGCTACAAGAGCTTTGTGATGAACTATAATATGCAAGGGATGAACAAGACTATTCCCGAGCTCTTCGCAATGCTGAAAGCTGCGGAGGTAGAAATCAAGAAGGAGCATCAAGTGTTGATGGTTAACAAAACCACTAGTTTCAAGAAAAAGGGCAAAGGGAAGAAGAAGGGGAACTTCAAGAAGAACAGCAAGCAAGTTGCTGCTCAAGAGAAGAAACCCAAGTCTGGACCTAAGCCTGAAACTGAGTGCTTCTACTGCAAGCAGACTGGTCACTGGAAGCGGAACTGCCCCAAGTATTTGGCGGATAAGAAGGATGGCAAGGTGAACAAAGGTATATGTGATATACATGTTATTGATGTGTACCTTACTAATGCTCGCAGTAGCATCTGGGTATTTGATACTGGTTCTGTTGCTAATATTTGCAACTCGAAACAGGGACTACAGAATAAGCGGACACTAGCAAGGGACGAGGTGACGATGCGCGTGGGAAACGGTTCCAAAGTCGATGTGATCGCGGTCGGCACGCTACCTCTACATCTACCTTCGGGATTAATATTAGACCTAAATAATTGTTATTTGGTGCCAGCGTTGAGCATGAACATTATATCTGGATCTTGTTTAATGCGAGACGGTTATTCATTTAAATCAGAGAATAATGGTTGTTCTATTTATATGAGTAATATCTTTTATGGTCATGCACCTTTGAAAAGTGGTCTATTTTTGATGAATCTCGATAGTAGTGATACACATATTCATAATGTTGAAGCCAAAAGATGCAGAGTTAATAATGATAGTGCAACTTATTTGTGGCACTGCCGTTTAGGTCATATCGGTGTAAAGCGCATGAAGAAACTCCATACTGATGGGCTTTTGGAACCACTTGATTATGAATCACTTGGTACTTGCGAACCATGCCTCATGGGCAAGATGACTAAAACACCGTTCTCCGGTACTATGGAGAGAGCAACAGATTTGTTGGAAATCATACATACCGATGTATGTGGTCCGATGAATATTGAGGCTCGTGGCGGATATCGTTATTTTCTCACTTTCACAGATGATTTAAGCAGATATGGGTATATCTACTTAATGAAACACAAATCTGAAACGTTTGAAAGGTTCAAAGAGTTTCAGAGTGAAGTTGAAAATCATCGTAACAAGAAAATAAAGTTTCTACGATCTGATCGTGGAGGAGAATATTTGAGTTACGAGTTTGGTGTACATTTGAAAAATTGTGGAATAGTTTCGCAACTCACGCCACCCGGAACACCACAACGTAATGGTGTGTCCGAACGTCGTAATCGTACTTTACTAGATATGGTGCGATCTATGATGTCTGTTACTGATTTACCGCTATCGTTTTGGGGTTATGCTTTAGAGACGGCCGCATTCACGTTAAATAGGGCACCATCAAAATCCGTTGAGACGACGCCTTATGAACTGTGGTTTGGCAAGAAACCAAAGTTGTCGTTTCTTAAAGTTTGGGGCTGCGATGCTTATGTGAAAAAGCTTCAACCTGATAAGCTCGAACCCAAATCGGAGAAATGTGTCTTCATAGGATATCCAAAGGAAACTATTGGATACACCTTCTATCACAGATCCGAAGGCAAGACTTTTGTTGCTAAATTCAGAAACTTTCTTGAGAAGGAGTTTCTCTCGAAAGAAGTGAGTGGGAGGAAAGTAGAACTTGACGAGGTAACTGTACCTACTCCGTTATTGGGAAATAGTACATCACAGAAAACTGTTTCTGTGAGACCTACACCAATAAGAGAGGAAGTTAATGATGATGATCATGAAACTTTAGATCAAGATACTACTGTACCTCGTAGATCAACCAGAGTAAGATCCGCACCAGAGTGGTACGGTAATCCTGTTCTGGAAGTCATGCTACTAGATCATGATGAACCTACGAACTATGAAGAAGCGATGGTGAGCCCAGATTCCGCAAAGTGGCTTGAAGCCATGAAATCTGAGATGGGATCCATGTATGAGAACAAAGTATGGACTTTGGTTGACTTGCCCGATGATCGGCAAGCAATTGAGAATAAATGGATCTTTAAGAAAAAGACTGACGCTGATGGTAATGTTACTGTCTACAAAGCTCGACTTGTCGCAAAAGGTTTTCGACAAGTTCAAGGAGTTGACTACGATGAGACTTTCTCACCCGTAGCGATGCTTAAGTCTGTCAGAATCATGTTAGCAATTGCCGCATTTTATGATTATGAAATTTGGCAAATGGATGTAAAAACTGCATTCCTGAATGGATTTCTGGAAGAAGAGTTGTATATGATGCAACCGGAAGGTTTTGTCGATCCAAAGGGAGCTAACAAAGTGTGCAAACTCCAGCGATCCATTTATGGACTGGTGCAAGCATCTCGGAGTTGGAATAAACGCTTTGATAGTGTGATCAAAGCATTTGGGTTTATACAGACTTTTGGAGAAGCCTGTATTTACAAGAAAGTGAGTGGGAGCTCTGTAGCATTTCTGATATTATATGTGGATGACATATTACTGATTGGAAATGATATAGAATTTCTGGATAGCATAAAGGGATACTTGAATAAAAGTTTTTCAATGAAAGACCTCGGTGAAGCTGCTTACATATTAGGCATAAAGATCTATAGAGATAGATCAAGACGCTTAATTGGACTTTCACAAAGCACATACCTTGACAAGATTTTGAAGAAGTTCAAAATGGATCAAGCAAAGAAAGGGTTCTTGCCTGTGTTACAAGGTGTGAAGTTGAGTCAGACTCAATGCCCGACCACTGCAGAAGATAGAGAGAAAATGAAAGATGTTCCCTATGCTTCAGCCATAGGCTCTATCATGTATGCAATGCTGTGTACCAGACCTGATGTGTGCCTTGCTATAAGTTTAGCAGGGAGGTACCAAAGTAATCCAGGAGTGGATCACTGGACAGCGGTCAAGAACATCCTGAAATACCTGAAAAGGACTAAGGATATGTTTCTCGTATATGGAGGTGACAAAGAGCTCACCGTAAGAGGTTACGTTGATGCAAGCTTTGACGCTGATCCGGACGATTCTAAATCGCAAACCGGATACGTGTTTACTTTAAACGGTGGAGCTGTCAGTTGATGCAGTTCTAAACAAAGCGTCGTAGCGGGATCTACATGTGAAGCGGAGTACATAGCTGCTTCGGAAGCAGCGAACGAAGGAGTCTGGATGAAGGAGTTCATATCCGATCTAGGTGTCATACCTAGTGCATCGGGTCCAATGAAAATCTTCTGTGACAATACTGGTGCAATTGCCTTGGCAAAGGAATCCAGATTTCACAAAAGAACCAAACACATCAAGAGACGCTTCAACTCCATCCGGGATTTAGTCCAGGTGGGAGACATAGAGATTTGCAAGATACATACGGATCTGAATGTTGCAGACCCGTTGACTAAGCCTCTTCCACGAGCAAAACATGATCAACACCAAGGCTCCATGGGTGTTAGAATCATTACTGTGTAATCTAGATTATTGACTCTAGTGCAAGTGGGAGACTGAAGGAAATATGCCCTAGAGGCAATAATAAAGTTATTATTTATTTCCTTATATCATGATAAATGTTTATTATTCATGCTAGAATTGTATTAACCGGAAACATAATACATGTGTGAATACATAGACCAACAGAGTGTCACTAGTATGCCTCTACTTGACTAGCTCGTTAATCAAAGATGGTTATGTTTCCTAACCATGAACAAAGAGTTGTTATTTGATTAACGAGGTCACATCATTAGTTGAATGATCTGATTGACATGACCCATTCCATTAGCTTAGCACCCGATCGTTTAGTATGTTGCTATTGCTTTCTTCATGACTTATACATGTTCCTATAACTATGAGATTATGCAACTCCCGTTTACCGGAGGAACACTTTGGGTACTACCAAACGTCACAACGTAACTGGGTGATTATAAAGGAGTACTACAGGTGTCTCCAATGGTAGATGTTGGGTTGGCGTATTTCGAGATTAGGGTTTGTCACTCCGATTGTCGGAGAGGTATCTCTGGGCCCTCTCGGTAATACACATCACATAAGCCTTGCAAGCATAATAACTAAAGATGTTAGTTATGAGATGATGTATTACGGAACGAGTAAAGAGACTTGCCAGTAACGAGATTGAACTAGGTATTGGATACCGACGATCGAATCTCGGGCAAGTAACATACCGATGACAAAGGGAACAACGTATGTTGTTATGCGGTCTGACCGATAAAGATCTTCGTAGAATATGTAGGAGCCAATATGGGCATCCAGGTCCCGCTATTGGTTATTGACCGGAGACGTGTCTCGGTCATGTCTACATTGTTCTCGAACCGTAGGGTCCGCACGCTTAATGTTACGATGACAGTTATTATGAGTTTATGCATTTTGATGTACTGAAGGTTGTTCGGAGTCCCGGATGTGATCACGGACATGACGAGGAGTCTCGAAATGGTCGAGACGTAAAGATTGATATATTGGAAGCCTATGTTTGGACATCGGAAGTGTTCCGGGTGAAATCGGGATTTTACCGGATTACCGGGAGGGTTACCGGAACCCCCCGGGAGCCAAATGGGCCTACATGGGCCATTGTGGAAAGATGAAAGGGGCTGCCAAGGAGGGCTGCGCACCTCCCCCCTCCCCTAGTCCTATTAGGACTAGGAGAGGTGGCCGGCCACCTCTCTCTCTTTTCCTCTCCCTTTTTCCCAAGGAGTCCTAGTTGGAATAGGATTGGAGGGGGGAGTCCTACTCCTACCAGGAGTAGGACTCCTCCTGCGCCTCCCTCTCTTTGGCCGGCCAGCCCCCCTCCCTCCAACCTTTATATACGGGGGCAGGGGACACCCCAAGACACACAAGTTGATCCTTGAGATCGTTCCTTAGCCGTGTGCGGTGCCCCCTGCCACCAAATTCCACCTCGGTCATACTGTTGCAGTGCTTAGGCGAAGCCCTGCGTCGGTAGTACATCAAGATCGTCACCACGCCGTCGTGCTGACGGAACTCTTCCTCGACGCTTTGCTGGATCGGAGCCTGAGGAACGTCATCAAGCTGAACGTGTGCTAAGAACTCGGAGGTGCCGGAGTAACGGTGCTTGGATCGGTCGGATCGGGAAGAAGACGTATGACTACTTCCTCTACGTTGTGTCAACGCTTCCGTTGCGATCTACAAGAGTACATAGATCAGACTCTTCCCCTCGTTGCTATGCATCACCATGATCTTGCGTGTGCGTAGGAAAATTTTCGAAATCACTACGTTCCCCAACATTTTGTTCCACTCTTGCCGCCCTAGTTTCCGTCATACCGGTGTTATGTTCCTTGATTTTGCGTTCCTTACGCGGTTGGGTGTTATGGGAACCCATTGACAGTTCGCTTTGAATAAAACTCCTCCAGCAAGGCCCAACCTTGGTTTTAACATTTGCCACCTAAGCCTTTTTCCCTTGGGTTCGGCAGACTCAAGGGTCATATTTATTTTAAACCCCCGGGCCAGTGCTCCTTTGAGTGTTGGTCCAACCTGTCAGCCGCCGGTGACCACCAGGGGCAACTCTAGGTTGGCCTACCGGAATCTTGGACAATCCGGTGTGCCCTGAGAACGAGATATGTGCAGGTCCTATCGGGATTTGTCGGCACATTCGGGCGGCTTTGCTGGTCTTGTTTTACCATTGTCGAAATGTCTTGTAACCGGGATTCCGAGACTGATCGGGTCTTCCCGGGAGAAGGAACATCCTTCGTTGACCGTGAGAGCTTGTGATGGGCTAAGTTGGGACACCCGTGCAGGCTTTTGAACTTTCGAAAGCCATGCCCGTGGTTATGGGCAGATGGGAATTTATTAATGTCCGGTTGTAGAGAACTTGACACTTAATTTAATTAAAATGAATCAACCGCGTGTGTAGCAGTGATGGTCTCTTTTCGACGGAGTCCGGAAAGAGAACACGGTCTCGTGTTATGCTTGAACATAAGTAGTTTCAGGATCACTTCTTGATCACTTATTAGCTTCTCGACCGTGTTTTGCTTCTCTTCTCGCTCTCTTTTGCGTATGTTAGCCACCATATATGCTAGTGCTTTGCTGCAGCTCCACCTCACTACCCCTTTCCTACCTTTAAGCTTTAATAGTTTTGATCGCGAGGGTGTGAGATTGCTGATTCCTCGTGACTCATAGATATTTCCAAACAGTTGCAGGTGCCGACGATACCAGTGCAGGTGACGCAACCCAGTTCAAGTGGGAGCTTGATGAAGATCTTGATCGATGTTTTTATGTCTTTTCTGGATGATCAGTAGTGGAGCCCAGTTGGGACGATCGGGGATCTATAATTTGGGGTTGTCTTCTTTTATTTTGGTTCCGTAGTCGGACCTTGTTTGTATTCTGGATGATGTATGATATATCTATGTATTGTTTGAAGTAGCGATTGTAAGCCAACTTGTCGGGGATATACCCCGCGGTATGACCCGGCCGGACTTGGCGGCTCACAGAGACCCGACAAGTATTCGGTGACTTACTGATGACCCCAATGGCGGGTCAGATGGATAACAAGGCCCAAGGCCCAAAAGACCGGTTCATGTGATGGTGGGCCGGCTTAAGAGGAAGACATAAAGAATATTCTCCTACAAAGGAAGCAAGACTAGGACTCCACTTATAATAGACTAATCCTAATCCTACTAGGACTAGTCATATAAAACAGCCCTTCAACATATATAAGGAGGGTCAGGGCTCCCCAAAGAGGGACAAGTAAGAAGAAACAATCTCTAGGGTTAGACACAAAGAGCCGGCTTACCGACGACTCCCTCATGATCATAATGAGACCTAGCCACAAACAGTATGTAGGGTTATTACCGGATGATGTTTCCCAGGGCCCGAAGCTGTCTAAATCCTTGTCTTATGCCGCGTCTCTCGATTCCGCCCAACCCCTCTCAAGCTACCGCATAGATGCATTGGCCTTGCGACTAAGTCCTCACACTAAAGACATCTGCCGTGACAATTCCACGACAGTTGACGTCCCCGTGGGGCCTGCACACGGTGGCGTTGAATTCTTGAAAAGACCTTTTATAGGATTTTCAGAAATTCGCAGCTTTTTGGGATGAAAAAAATTTAGGGTTATGTTTTTTACAGCTGCCGAAAAGATCATGGCGATCTACCGAGACCGAGACAAAGTATTGTTTGGATTTGTCGTAGCCTCGGATGGATTATGGTGATGCAAGTATCAATGTAAAAGTTTATTGCTGCAAGTCGCCGGAACCAAGCGGTCAAATCATCGGAATCCTCGTTTTCCTCTGTTTGACTAATCAAGATGCAGACGCACAAGGGAATCAAACCAGCTGCAGTGTCTTCACGTGAATTTTGCAGGTCAATTCAGGAACACCTTGGTTCGTATAAGTAACCAGTAGCGATCGTACTACTTCAACTAGTAGTCGATCGGATCGGCAGGTGCAGATCCACATTAAAAAAAATTGGTTTTTACCAACCACGACTCGGAGAGGGATGAGATTGTGAGCACGGACTCGGAGTCCCTCACTGCGGCCTCGCTGATTCAAGCCGCCCCGGCCTCTACTCCAAGCTATGGTTTCCGTCGCCTTGGCCTGGCGACACTTCAGTTTTGAAACAGCCTCGATGCACCTTCTCCGCTGCGTGGTCTCAAGTGGCCGATCATGCATCACCAAATCGCCAAAGTCGCCGCCGCCGCTCCGGCCGGTTCCGCCCTGGCTTTGATTCGCCACCGGGTTGCGGCACCATTGAGCCACCCCGTCAGCCGTTAAGCTCGCCCCCCGGCACCGAGCCGCCGCTGTTCGAGGGCCCGTCCGCCGCTGTCCCGCCTTGAGCCGCCCCCACGCGAGCTCGTGCCCGCGACCCTGAGCCGCCGCGGCCCCTGTTGGCTTGAGCCGCTACTGGGGGCCCTTCGTCAAACGGCGCCTTGCCGTCTTTGCTTCTTCGTCGAGCTGCCCTGGCCCTGCCTCCGGGCTGCTGCCGTGGATCGACGGCCGGTTCGACCCTCGCTTGGCCTCTGTTTCTGGGTCATCACTGCAGCTTTGAAGCGCCTCTGCTGCTGCTATTCATTCAAACCCCCTCGGCTCCGGGTCACTTCGCCGTCGTCTTCATCTCCGAGCCGCCCTGGTCGCGCCCCGCGATTTGGTAGCGCTATTTCTCCTGCGCTGCCTCGCGCGGTTCTGCACTGCCGGGTCACGACCCGTGGCTCTGTCCATAAGCCGGCCTCCTCTGCGCAGAGCCGGCCTCGCTGCCTGCTGCGCCGGACTCTGCCCCTGCTTGCTTTTGCTGAGCCGCCGTGCCGCGTCTAAGTTGTCCGCACAAGCTGTTTTGAGCGCTCCAGCTGCAGCTGTTTACCAGAGCAGAAAAGAAAGAAGAAAGAGAAGGAGAGTGAGTGGGAGACATGAATATGGTATAGCAGCAGGTGTTTTCGTGGATGGGGACGTTCCGGTCAGCCGCATGCATGGAAAACAGAGAATGGAAAAGATCTCCACTATACTACTAGTACTACTAGATGCGATATGAGAACTCCATGAAACCAGAGTACTACAAGCTGGTGACAATCGTTACGCATGGCAAAAGTAAACCTGGTCGAAACCCTCTGATCAGAAGAAATACTGAGAAGAAGCAGCCAAGCTAGCCATGTGACGTCAAGCAAATGTGCTTCTCACGTCCCATCAGATTGACGTGTACATATGCTGTTTTTGCATCGTGGCTGTGTCTAGCATTATCCAAAATCAGCATCCACGGTCATCCAACAAATCATCGGGTGCTATCCTTTCTAAGTATTTTTTAGCACATATTTTATTTGAGAACAATTACCCTGCTCTATGGTATTTTTTGCAGGACCATTATTCATTACAAAGGTACCGCAAAGGGGTGTGCGCCAATATTATTTTTGCACTAGCGCATTCGTGTCGTGCTGCTGGATGGATCCGTGCACAAATTGCCGCTCACGCTACATCAACACACGACTGACTCATTGTGTGAGCCCATGGCTGACTCGCCCGCATCCATGCCATTTCCAACACTACGGCCAATTTTCTTGTCTGCACCGGCTTACAATACTGCGGTTAGCTCGCCCGTTCGCACTGGCTTACAACGCCGCGACCGACTCATCTGTCTGATCCCGCGGTCGACTCGTCCGTGGTTGTTTTCAACTTCATCATGGTGATCATCAACTCTGTGATGGATAATTTCCGGCTTAACGTATCAGGTGAAATCCATCCAGTATATTTTTATATTACATATTGCTTTCTTTAAAAGAGCAATTACTCTGGCTTGCAAGATCTGCCATGCAGGACTCAAACCGGTCTATATCACGATCAACTATGGAGAATCTCAAGTCAACTCACTGAGTCGTCTTGAGACTCGGGGGCTACAATGACATGACTCGGGAAGTCCAGGTCATTGGAGGGAAGGATAACCCGGTTCCGGAGGCCACCACCACATTGATGAAAATTTAAAGGCCTTCAGAAAATTGCCGGTTCACATTAAAGATTCCGGTTTAAAATCCGGCTCAAGAGACATCTTTCTCCTGCAAAGCTTTGAAGCTCTCGAATCCGGTTCAACATCCGGCTCAAGGTAAATTTGTCTCTTACAAAGCTTTGAAGCTCTCAAATCCGGTTTAAAGTTCTGGTTCAAAAAGAATTACTCTCTTGTGAGTTCGAGTTCTCAAACAAATTAAGGGTTGCCAAAAGAGAACTTGCTGCCATGATGCGCGGTTCAAACATGGGTATCCTGCCTTACGGCTTATCTTATCAAGGTCATTTGGGGGCTTCCTGTTCAAACATAGGTCGTATTCAAACCAAAGAGAACATAGCTGTCGGTACCCTTTTGATCGGCACACTGCCAAACTCACTAGGGGGCTTCTTGATCGTATCCGAATCATAGCTCAACCCCTTTGGGTCCGACGTGGATCGTATTCGAATCAGCGTCGTTAAACAACTCTCAAGGTCATTTGGGGGCTTCCTGTTCAAACATAGGTCGTATTCGAACCAAAGAGAACATAGCTGTCGGTACCCTATTGATCGGCAACGCCAAAGCCACTGGGGGCTACATGATCGTATTCGAATCCTAGCTTAACCCCTTTGAAACGGTTTACTGATCATATTCGAATCAGAAGCCTTGATTTTCTTTTTGTCTGGATTAAGTTTTTTGAACACAATCTTTTGGGTTTTGAGACTTTTTGCTCATATCTGAAGCATATATATGTGGTTTCTATTAACCCATCCTGGCTTTCGACGAACAAGTCGCCGACATATGACAATATTAATACTTGGAAGGTTTGACTATAAGTTTTGAGTTATCACCCTTACTGCACAGGTATCATAAGCCGGCAGTACGATTCAATAACACATGTATGATATTGTTTATGCATGATTATGTTTAAACCAGCCCTGTCTATGGACTTTAAGCCGCCGATATATTTTGAATTACGCCATTGGAATCATGCGCGTATCAAAGATTGGGTTATCACCCTTACTGTGCAGGTCACATAGACTGACAGTTCAAATTCAATATCACAGGATAAGACTACATTTGGGTGGTTACCCGCCCTGGCTTTCGACATTAAGTCGCCAGGGCGTATGTTGTTTAAACTTTGTGCAGGATTTGCAGAACTATGACTTATATAAATGCTTAAGTCCAAGCTCATCATTAAAATTAATGCTTCAGAATGATCATCCGTGTTGGATTTACTCAAAGGCTATAAATAGCCGGGTTATAAAAATTCCGGCTTACAATGGAGGCATATTAAATCGCCATCGGCCAAGAACCGCCGGGTATCTAAAACTCCAGATTTACTTGTCAACAGATAAGGTACTTGAATCTTTAAATAGCCAAACTTGGCTGGATTTTCATTATGATATTGAATGATTGAGGTTTTCAAACCGGGTTATTCAAATCTTTAATAGCCAACAGGGCTGGATTTTTATTATGGTTATCAGTAACTAATATTATGATTGAGGTTTTCAAAGTCGCTTCAGCACAATGGCTAGTATTTTATCAATGGATATGATTTATTCTACAATGAAAGGAATAGTCCTGAGTCGCTGCAGGCTTACGACCCGGCACTTGGGGGCTACATTATTCAAACTGAGATTACATCAAATATGCATGTCCCATGTCACTACCAGCATGCACCATGGCACTTGGGGGCTAATGGAAAGTCATTGTTTGCTTAGCTTCTTGAAGACCCGACTCATCACATCGTAATGAGCCGGCCCTTGGGGGCTACCAATTGCTCATGTCAAAAATTCAAGGTACACAAGCATTAATCTATTATATTGAATGATCCACTATTCAGTTGGTAGAGTACAAAGCTCTTAACCTTGTGGACATGGGTTCAAGCCCCATGGTGGAGATTATATTATATGATGTTATTATCAATAAATTATATACAAAGTCCCAGCTCGGTATTATCTTACTAAGCCGGCCCTAGGGGGCTACACGTTGTTGTTCAAGTTTACATGGTTATATCTACAAAGTCCCTGCTCATTATTGCATAATGACCCGGCCCTTGGGGGCTACACTGGTTGATGTTTTTATGAGAATAAGGCAATTTCAAGTCCCAGGTTGCTGCAAGCATGACAACCCGGTACTTGGGGGCTACATATGTGGAATACTCAGTTCTGACTAATGACTAAGATGAACAACATGGATTTCTTCAAAGTGGAAATATTTATATTGAAGCAAGTCTTAAGTCACCACTTTGTTCTGCTCAAGACTTGGGGGCTATAAGTAATATGGATATAAGGGATAAAATATCTTCCAATTTTTAGTTTTAAGCAAACCAGATTGAACCGGCATTGGCAACAATCATGAACTGGCGTTGGCAACAATCATGACCCGGAATTATCAGTTTTTATAACCCGGCAATGTTGGTAATCATAAGCCGACAAGTTCTACATCTTCAAGCCGGCTGAATATTAGTTGAATATTTGAGGACCAATATTTTTGTCAAGCCAGAGCATTGAAGGCCGACTCAAATGGATTCTTTATTTATAATATTTCTTCTACAAGCAAATTGATTATGAAGCTGGCCTAATGACCCAGATTTTTCTAGAAGAAGGAAATGACAAGTAATTAAGGAGGATCAGGAGCCGGCTTACAAGAATTCTTAACCCGAAGCACAACCTGTGAAGTTTGTTCTTGTGTTTATGTTGCAGAATCAGTTTAACACGGATAAATCCAAATTAAACTGGGTGCTAATGTCGAGGATATACCCCGCGGTATGACCCGGCCGGACTTGGCGGCTCACAGAGACCCGACAAGTATTCGGTGACTTACTGATGACCCTAATGGCGGGTCAGATGGATAACAAGGCCCAAGGCCCAGAAGACCGGTTCATGTGATGGTGGGCCGGCTTAAGAGGAAGACATAAGGAATATTCTCCTACAAAGGAAGCAAGACTAGCACTCCACTTGTAATAGACTAATCCTAATCCTACTAGGACTAGTCATGTAAACCGCCACTTCAACATATATAAGGAGGGGCAGGGCTCCCCAAAGAGGGACAAGCAAGAAGAAACAATCTCTAGGGCTAGACACAAAGAGCCGGCTTACCGGCGACTCCCTCATGATCATAATGAGACCTAGCAACAAACAACATGTAGGGTCATTACCTGATGATGTTTCCCGGGGCCCAAACCTGTCTAAATCCTTGTCTTATGTTGCGTCTCTCGATTCCGCCCAACCCCTCTCAAGCTACCGCATAGATGCGTTGGCCTCGCGACTAAGTCCTCACACTAAGGACATCTACCGTGACAATTCCACGACACAACTCTTTATCCCTTTCTTATTTAGTACATGTGATGTGTAAAGATTACCCCTCTTGCGACATGCCTACCATGCGGTTATGCCTCTAAGTCGTGCCCAGACGCGTGGGAGATATAGCCGCATCGTGGGTGTTACAAGTTGGTAATCAGAGCCTTCCCCGACTTAGGAGCCCCTTGCTTGATCGAATCGCTGACGTTGTTGAGTATAGAAGAAATTGTTTTGAGTCTTAGGATTATATATATTGGAGAGTAGGATTCTTTTTACTCCCCAGTCCCTTCGTCGCTCTGGTGAGGCCTCCTGACGTAGAGTTTTGACTCTTTTCTCCTCAAATTTCACAAAAAAAATTAGGATTACGCGATTATCTTGGAATCGTTCTGATAGTCTTGTGACGAGAACATTGTTCTTGGTGCCTGCTGACATTTAGGGGTTGTGGCAGTGTCCTGGGGAGTTGAGCTCCGAGGTGTTGTCGTCACAATTTTATCATTGCAGTTCTTGAATACCTGAGTTCGCCGACATCGAAAAACTCTTTTATGCAGTTGTTGGTGAGATAACCTCGACGCCACCCAGTACTGGGGCGGGAGTCCGGGAGTATTGCCATAACTCGTATAACGGATGCTTTTCGAAGGTTGAGGTAAATGATTTCCGAAGATTTCTTGGTTATGTGTTGAAGGATGGATACAGCTGGATGTAGGATTTGCTAGTTTTGGGTGAGATTTTATGCTTCCCCTGTATCCCCAACACCTGATTGCATAACCAGAAAGTTTCGGGAGTTTATAAGTGGGAATTCAAGTATCACGTAGGATATCTTTCCAATAGACACATGATACAATATGGGATCTATCATCTGTTTGTTCCGGCTTATTTTGCAAGCCAATCCTTTGTTTTTGTTTTGAGTTGTGGTATTCGAGTTGCTTCAATGTCAAGTGTTGATTCCATTCCTTCCCTAAGTGGTGTTCTCATATTTCTATGGGAGTGCTAATCCTTTTTCGATCATCGAGATGGTCATGCCAATTCTTTTTCAACCGGCGTGTTTCTCTTCAAGCGAATTCGATCATTTCAACATTCGCAAGATCACCTCTCAGTTTTCCCAACGTTGTTTGTTTCATCCGTCCCAAGTTGTCTTTGTTTTTACCACCCTCCCACCCTTTTTTCCTTCAAGGACTTGGATTTCTTAACCAAGTAGCCATCTTATTGATGTGAAGTCTCTTCATTCTTTTCTTCTATGTTCTTATCGGGTGATTCTCAGGAAGATACTAACGGAGCTTCAAGTTCATCATTCTTCGTTCTTTTTTCTTCTCCGGTGGATTCAATTCAAGCTTTGTCAATCATATCCCTTTCCTCGTTTCAAATGTTTTCCCATGCCGGTGCACCTCTTAATCATCAACTTCTCGCTATTCAATTGCTCCGGAGTGCCGAAGATATCTCAGAAGATTCACGTTTCCATTCCCGATCCGTTCAACTTATTTCGAGGGTGTTATCTCATTCAAGCCATTTAATTCAACTGGTGCAATCTCTCTTTTCAAGCAATCGTTCAACGGTGTTTCTTTTGGGTGGGCCCTAACCCATAGGTCTTTTTCCAGGATCTTACCTGACTCTTCTAGTTTTACCGGAGCTATTCTCAAATCTTTCAAAGTTTGACGTAAGAATGAATTATCATCAGTCAGATGGTTTCTCCAAGATCTTATAACTCTTTTCATTGTTGGCTCAACCTCTTTGCTTTTCATTCTCCCGGAGTATCTCAACAATTCATGGTGGTGTTTCTCATCGTCATTCTCAACATTTGAAGACCAAAGAAGAGTTTTTCCTCCAAATCTTATCCGTTCTCTCAGAGATGCATAGTTCAAGCTTGATGCCATCCTCTCATAATTGTTTTCGATTGTGAGAATTCTTTTCACCCATCCGGAGAAGTTTAGGAGTCTTTTCAGTTTGATTCTCCGGAGGCCATCATTTCGGGTTTATTCATTCTCAGCTTTCAGCTCTCATTCTCAAAATCTTACCGATGCATCGCTCAAGTATTCTCTAGTCAGTTCATGATCTCTTCGTTTCACTTGTATCCAAATTCCCTCAAGTATATTCATTCATTTTTTTTCAAATTCTACCCGGTGATTTGTGCCTTTGCTACTCTCATTTTCAATTCTTACGGTGGTTCATTTAAGAGTTCTCTTCCTTGGTTATCAGATCAATTCATTCGTTCTTTCCAATCCTACCGGTGGTTCGTTGAAGGCCTTCCCAAGTTTACGCTATATCTCTCTTAATCCTTTCAACAAGAATAAGTAGTATGCCAAATTCGTTGCTTGTCATCAATTTATTTGATGAAGGATAATCATAATGTAATTCTTATTCTTGTTTCATCCAAGTGATTAATTCCTTATTCCGGAGGTTCATCAAAATTCTTGATTTATTTTGTTCATCTTTCTTTTCCGGAGTTCCAAGTTTTTTCCGCATTATCTCGTCGCGAAGCTCCATCTAAATCATCGCAAGGCTTCACCTTGTGTTTTCAACTTCTCTTTCCTTTCGTTTGATCACCCTTTTGTTACCGGAGTTCTTCATGGAGGCTCTACATGATGGTTCATAAAGGATTTAATTCCTTCTCGAAGTGTTCATCGAGATTCTTTTCAGAGGAGTTCAAGCATTCTTCATCTTGCATTCCAAAGTGCAATTCTTTCTACCTTATCTTTTGGGATGGTGATATGCCATTCTTGACAATTTTCTTTCATGTTTCATGATTCACAAGTTGTTAAGAATGAGATATTTTAAACCCATCATTTTCTCTTCGTTCAGGAGATGCTTTGCAACCCGTAAACCTCTTCATTGGAGTTATCTCGGTTATATTTCACCTAAAGACTTCCCTAAGGAATGTTGCTTATTGTGGTGTCTATCAATGATCCAAGTTTTTCTCCTATCCTCTTGGCGAAAGGAGTTGTCATCTCCTTGTTGACCTCAGTACAGTTTATTGTTTCCGTTAGTGGCGGAATTTCACCTCATAATTTTGAGACATTTTCCATAAGCCCACAACAAGCCTGTTCTTTTCGTATTGATTTCCCCACAACTCCGTCCAATTATGTATGGAAGGATGCTTTAAAATTCATTCGAGGTAGAAGATGTTGTTTTCTTCTTTGTTACTTTCAATCCGTTCTATCTTTTGTTCTGGAGGCATTGTGATGTTGCACGCTTTGACCCATCATCCCATTTTTTGACAAAGATCATGTTCTTTCCTTTGCTTATCCATTTAACCAGAGTGGTGTGCCCTTTGCTCAAGTTCTTTTCGCCTTATCAAGTCTTGCATCTCTTTTCAACCGAGTGCTGTCCGAATTTGTCCTTCCTTGCTCCTCTTTTCTGATGGAGATTGTCAACTTCGTTTATCTCCGTTGTATTCTTTTCTCGAAATGGTTTAACCTTTCAAGGTTCTTTGGTTTCACGCGTTTGTCAAATGAGAAACTTAGTTTTTACCTCTTCTCTTCCTCTTCCGTTTCCTCCGGTGCCATCCTAGATCTCAGGACGAGATCCTCTCGTAGTGGTGGAGTGTTGTAACGCCCCGGATGCAACTTTCCATATTTGTACTCCGACTCTTTCCATTGTCGGCTCTAAGTTATGAGATTCCCTTCATGGTTGATTTTTGTCTTCGTTTTGCATTTTGCTCATGTCTAGCATTCCATATCATGCCATCATGTGCATCGCATTTGCATTCGTGTTCGTCTCATGCATCTGAGCATTTTCCCCGTTGTCCGTTTCGCAATCCGACACTCCTACGTGCACTGGCGTCCCCTTTTGTCTCTTTTCGTGAGCGGGTGTTAAACATTCTCGGAATGGACCGAGATTTGCCAAGCGGCCTTGGTACACCACCGGTAGACCGCATGTCAAATTTTGTGTCATTTGGAGTCTGTTTGATGCTCCAACGGTTAACCGGGGAACCGTAAAGGCCTCTTGTGTGTTTCAGCCCAACACCCCTCCAAAACGGCCCAATAACCCATCCAAACCACTCCCATGTCCTCCGCCGTCGGGTCACGATCACATGGGCGAAAACTACACTCCATTTGGACACTCCTACCTCCTCCTACCTATAAATATGTGCACCCCTCCAAATTTTCGCAGTCCAAACCCTAGCCACCTCCCCTCCATCGCCGCCAGACATGTCCGAATCCCGCCATATGTCCCACGCCGCCGCCCCGCACCAGTGAGCCGCCGCCACGTGGTGAGCGCCGCCGTCTCCCGCGCCGGCCCGCTCGGGCCCGAGGCTGCTCTCCCCCCCCCGAGCCCATCTCCTCCGCGCCGCCCCGCGTGCTCCCCGCCGCCGAGAGCTCCTCCTGCGCCGCCGCCTTCGCGCCGCCGTGCTGCGCCGCCTCCACTGCGCGCCGCCGCCCCGCCAGCTTCGTCCTGCCACCGCCTGCGCGCTACAGCCCGCTGCTCGGCCGCGCCCGCGTCGCCCGTTCGTCGTCGGCCCTCCTTCGGCCAAATCCGGGTCGGCGCCGCCCGGATCTGGTCGCTCTGGCCTCCCCAGCGCCTCCTTCGACCACCACCATCCCCGTCCTCTCCGGCAAGGTCCGGCCGACCTCGGGAGTCGCGCCCTAACCCTAGATCTGATATGAGGTTGACCCTGAAATAATCCTAAGTCTTTTAATTATTGCATTCTGGTGCCTCCTTTGACATGCCATAATTTCTTGTGTGATGCTCCGTTTTATGCGCATGATATATCAAAATGTTCATCATGATGTGTTCTCCATTTCATTCCATTGTGACATGCTTGTTTGAGTCCATCTTGATGCCCAAATCATTGATGCAAGAGTGTTTTAAAATGTTAGCTCCTGTTACGTAGCAGATTATGAGGATTTCTCATTTTTATCACATTTGTTGTGTGCTGCATATGGGCATGAGCTCTACATGTGTTTTGATCTATGGCATGCCATCTTTACAGGGTGCTTTCCATGTATTTTTGTGATCAATGTGGTGACTAGCACAAGCATGCAAAGTAGCCTTTGTGATATTGCTGATTTCAGGGACTTAGGATTTTGCCAAGTCCTTGCGCTGCTGTTATTTTTATGCCATGTAAACATGATGCTACAGTGAGATACATGATTGTTTTGAGTTGCTTCAGTAAGGATGATTTGGACATATTATTATTCTCTATACATCCATGCCCCTGTTTGCAATTATGGAGTGCTCTAGCATGTCTTAATCTTGCTCTACGTTTGCTATAAAATGTTCCTGGCAGATTGTTTACATGTTAATCAATTTGCCATGGTTGTTGTAGCTGATCCATGCATGCTATGAACTTGTTCTCGCCATGGTTAGCTTCATGAACATGCCTTCTTGCTGTAGGTATGCTTGTCCTGTCATGCAATGCCTTGTGATGAGTGATTTGAGCTCACAAAGATGCCTTCATAATTCTGTTTATGCCATGCTCAGTTTTCTGCTAAGTCTGAATCTGTTAACAAAAACTTGCTATGTTTACATGGGTGCCATCATATCTTCTGTGCCTTTTTGGCTCATGATCAGTAAGGGACTTTTGTTCCATGATTTTAGTAGCATCATGCCATGCCTTGTTTTGCTATGATCAGTTCTTGTAGCATGTTGTTTGCTTGCTATAAACATGGCTTCCTGATGTTAATTTCTGGCATGTTAGTATTTTCACTAAGTCTGTGAAGCTGATATCTTTTGCACTTTTTCCATGCTATTTTGAACCTGCTCTTGTGTGATTTAGCCGTAGCTCAGTGTTCATGTTTTGTCAAGAATCTTGAGTACATCACTTCATATGCTTTGTTGGTATGTTGGAGTGAAATAGCTTAGTTTCTTGTTGCATTCTAGATGGCATCGTGCTGTTAATCACAGAATTGTGCCATTCTTGTTTTTGCTTGCCATTTGCAAACCGTGCATCCGATTCCGGTGATCTTTATATCGATTTCGACCGAAATCATCTCATCTTTCCAGCGGCACACTTGGTTTGCCAAGTTGATGCCTCTTTCTTTCTTTCCCTTCCGAAGCACGCATACGCATTGCATATCACATCCCGCATGTCATGCCATGTTTTGCATCATGTTGATTGTGCATTGCACCGTGATTGATTGTTGGCCCTTTTTCTTGTGTTCTTGCTTTGGGTAGAGCCGGGAGACGAGTACGTGATCGAGGAACCTGTTGAGTATGCTAACGAGGATCAAGCTTTCGTCAACTCTGAGAACTTTGCAGGCAAGATGACCATACCCTCGAAATCACTTCTATCTTTGCTTGCTAGTTGTTCGCTCTTTTGCTATGCCGCGATACCTACCACTTGCTATATCATGCCTCCTGTATTGCCATGTCAAGCCTCTAACCCACCTTTCCTAGCAAACCGTTGTTTGGCTATGTTACCGCTTTGTTCAGCCCCCTCTTATAGTGTTACTAGTTGCAGGTGAAGTTGAAGTTTGTTCCTTGTTGGAACATGGATATTGTTGGGATATCACAATACCTCTTACATCTATATACTTGGTAAAGGGTGGAAGGCTCAGCCTTATGCCTAGTGTTTTGTTCCACTCTTGCCGCCATAGTTTCCGTCATACCTGTGTTATGTTCCTTGATTTTGCATTCCTTACGCAGTTGGGTGTTATGGGAACCCCTTGACAATTCACTTTGAATAAAACTCCTCCAGCAAGGCCCAACCTTGGTTTTAACACTTGCCACCTAAGCATTTTTCCCTTGGGTTCTGCAGACTCAAGGGTCATCTTTATTTTAAACCCCCGGGCCAGTGCTCCTCTGAGTGTTGGTCCAACCTGTCAGCCGCCGGTGACCACCAGGGGCAACTCTGGGTTGGCCTACCGGAATCTTGGACAATCCGGTGTGCCCTGAGAACGCGATATGTGCATCTCTTATCGGGATTTGTCGGCACATTCGGGTGGCTTTGTGTAACACCCTCGATGCGACTATATCGCCCACGTGTCGAGGCACGACTTAGAGGCATAATCGCATTGAAGGCAATGTCGCAAGTGAGGTAATCTTTGCACAACCCATGTAATACAATAGGGGAAAAACTTACATAGTTGGCTTACAATCGCCACTTCACACAATTACATGAATAAAGCATTACATCAACCAAATACACTCATGGTCCGACTATGGAACCAAAATAAAAGAAGAACCCCAAATGCGACAAAGGTCCCCGATCGACCCCAACTGGGCTCCACTACTGATCAACTAGAAAGAAACAGCACAAAGGACAAGATCTTCATCGAGCTCCTCCTGAGCTTGGTTGCATCCTCTGCACGGTCTCATCGGCAACTGCAAGCTGGTTTTGGAAGTATCTGTGAGCCACGGGGACTCAGCAATCTCGCACCCTCGCGATCAAGACTATTTAAGCTTATGGGTAAGGTAAAGGTATGAGGTGGAGCTGCAGCAAGTGACTAGCATATATGGTGGCTAACATGCGCAAATGAGAGCGAGAAGAGAAGGCAAAGCACGGTCGGTAAAAGTATGATCAAGAAGTGATCCTATAGCAACCTACGTCAAGCATAACTCCAACAACCGTGTTCACTTCCCGAACTCCGCCGGAAAGTGACCATCACGGTTACACACGCAGTTGATTCATTTTAATTAAGGTCAACTTCAGGTTTTCTACAACCGGACGTTAACAAATTCCCATCTGCCCATAACCATGGGCACGGCTTTCGAAAGTTCAAATCCCTGCAGGGGTGTCCCAACTTAGCCCATCACAAGCTCTCATGGTCAACGAAGGAATAGACCTCCACCCGAGACATTCTGATCAGACTCGGTATCCCAGTACAACAAGACATTTCGACAGGGTAAAACTAAACCAGCAACACCGCCCGAATGTGCCGACAAATCCCGATAGGAGCTGCACATATCTCTTTCTCAGGGCACACCGGATCGTCCAAACTTCCGGTAGGCCAGCCCAGAGTTGCCCCTGGTGGCCACCGGCGGCTGACAAGTTGGACCAACACTCAGAGGAGCACTGGCCCCGCGGGGGGGGGGGGGGGTTAAAATAATGATGACCCTTGAGTCTGCAGAACCCAAGGGAAAGAAAAGGCTAGGTGGCAAATGGTAAAACCAATGTTGGGCATTGCTGGAGAAGCTTTACTTAAGGCGAACTGTCAAGGGGTTCCCATTATAGCCCAACCGCGTAAGGGACGCAAAATCCGGGAACATAACACCGATATGACGGAAACTAGGGCGGCAAGAGTGGAACAAAACACCAGGCATAAGGCCGAGCCTTACACCCTTTACCAAGTATATAGATGCATTAATTAAATAAGATTTATTATGATATCCCAACAAGTAAACATGTTCCAACAAGGAACAACATCTCCATGTTCCAACAAGGAACAAACTTCAATCTTCATCTGCAACTAACAACGCTATAAGAGGGGGCTGAGCAAAGCGGTAACATAGCCAATCAACGGTTTGCTAGGACATTGGTGGGTTAGAGGCTGAACATGGAAATTCGGGAGGCTGACAAGCAAGTGGTAGGCATCGTAGCAATGGCATAGCAAAAGAGCGAGCAAACTAGCATAGCAAAGATAGTAGTGATTTCGAGGGTATGATCATCTTGCCTGAAATCCCGCAAGGAAGAAGAACGAGTCCATGAAGAAAGACAAGCGGACGTAGTCGAACGAATCCTCACAACACGACGTTATCGGAACCAACCCGAAGAAGCAACACCTGAAAGAAGCAAACGACATAGTAAACAACCACCACATAGACATGGCATGATGCGCAAACAAGAATGATGCATGTCCGGTTTAAAGAGGCAGTGCATGGAAAAGAGCACAAGCAATCCTACAAATTAAGTGGAGCTCAATATGCATCGGGATGCATATTGACAGACACCACAATAATTATTTAGTTCGATCTTGTTTATGTAACCAACAATATTAAATGTTGTTAGCATGGCAAGAGGGTGAAGCAAATGTAAACTACCTATCTAGTCAAGGTTAAATGAGGCCGGAAGCAACGAACAACAAATCCGGAAACTCCTCATGTGCATATATTAGGTTAAGTACTGTTCTGCCCTAAACAATATTTTAGTGTTGTTAGACATGCAAGATGAGTGCACCATGTTAAACATGGCATTTTTCTACCCCATTTACATATAAAGATTATTAAATTCGGACCTACGGTTAATTAGTTATGAATTAAAACATTTAACATGGCATAGGAGCAAATTAATGCAAACAACATTTTAAATATTTTAAACATGGATGAAAATGACATAATATGAAACTAGACACAATTTTAAGCATTTTTTCATATATAAAACATTTTAATATGATGCATCGTCTGTAAGTTACAATATGCATGATCATGAAGGAGTTTTCTGCAAATCTGTAATTCCCTAGATAAATAGGAAATTCGACTTGAACAGGAAAAAAACGTCACGGGCCGAATCTGTTGGCCCAACAACAGGAAAAAAATGCAGGGGCTTCGGCGGGTTGGCCTCACCATGGGCTCGGCCCGGTTGAAGGAGAGACCTGGCGCGACTGGTCCTGGCGTGGGGAGGCAAGCTGGGCCTTGGAGGCGTGGGAGGGGTGGCCCAGGCGAGACCGAGTGCGGTCAACGAAGGAGTGGGACGAGGCGCTCGTCTTGTTCGTGAAGCAGGGGACGGCGCTGCAGCTCCAGAGAAGCAGGACGCCGGCGGACAGCGGGGAAGGGGCGGATTCGGCAGGTGGGGCGACGGAGCAGAGGAGATCCGGTCCAGACCGGGGCCATCGGGCACGGCGGCATGATGCAGAGCAGCGCCAAGCTCCGGCGAGCGGGCAAGACAGAGGGAGAAGGCGGCAGTGAGGATCTCTCCGGCGAGGCGGTACTTGGCGCGGGTTCCACGGAGGCGCGGCAAGGAAGCTCGAGACGGACAGCAGCGGTGCAGGCGGGGCGACGAAGAGGAGCAGCATCAGACAGGTGCGGCTTCTGCAGAGGGACTTGGCGCAGTGAGCAGGAACTTGGAGCTTGGTCTCCATGGCGGGAGCTGGTTCCCTGCTGCTGGTCGGCGCGGCGAAGGATGGTGCGGAAGCGGCTCGAGGTGGCGTCGTGGCTGGCCTGTTGCTCACCCGAGCTCTCCGGCGATTTGCGTGCTCGGGGACGAGAGGACACAGGAGCCAGGGAAGCTGCGGACGAGTTTCTCGGGGTCGGCCTGGTGAAGAAGGACGACGGCAACGGACTTGGCGCGGGCCGGTGCTGCTTCCGATCCATCCTGGATCGAGGCACGGGACGGGGCGCTCGGGCCTTGCGGCGCTGCGCGGGGTTGCGAGAACCCGGGAGGTGGTTGGCGCTCGAACGAGGGGCTCCTGGCTCGGGGCGACGGGCCCATGGTTGACGACGGGAGCGAGGAGGCGCGAGGTGGCTCTGGTGCTGCTGCTGATGGCCAGCGTGAGGGAGATGAGGTGAGGAGGAGGCGCTCAAACGAGGGTTCCAGCGACGGGAGGAGCGGGCGGTGGATCGATGGAGGCAGAGGCCGGTGGATTGGATCGGGGGAATGAGGAGATCCCGAGGAAGAAAGGTAGGTGGGTGGCGGCGGCTCAGGAATGGGTGGATGGATGGGACAGGATCCCTAGTTTCTAGGGTTAGAGTAGGCTGATTATATAGTGAGAAGGTCCAAAAAAAAGGCTAGATCGGACCCTCCGATTTAAATCGAGCGGTCAAGAAAAATAGGCTAGGTAGTCCAAATAAGAAAACGGTGACGTTTTGTTGACGTTTGGGGATGATCCGGACACAACGGTGGCGACTGCCCGGGTCAGGTCCGGGACAATTTCGGACGCACACGTGAGGGGGGGCCGCGGGCTGATGAGAGAGGTTAGGTTGGACCTGGCGGTAGGTAGTGGGCTGTGCGGAAGTCCTCAGGCTGAGAGAAGAGAAGAGAGAGGCCCGGCGACTGTTTCCGGAGACCGAAAACGTCCAACGTTTAGACCGGCTACTATTGCCGCTATGTTTATCCGTTGGGGCGTCAAACGGACTCCGATTGCGATGAAACTTGATAGGCGGACTGTCTACACTATAATAAGACCGCACACCAAATTTCAACCCAATCCGAGAACATTTTCTGGCCACTTATAAAATAATATTTCGGACGTGCCGCGGGCGCGTGCGAGTGTGGTAGGGCTCAGAACGGAGAACGGAGAGAACTCGAAGAACCCGGACGAATGCAAGTTTCGAAAACATGATGATGCAATGCACATGATGACATGACAAGATGCAACACACAAGCAAATGACATGGCAACGACGATGAATAACTGGAAGACACCTGGCACATCGGTGTCGGGGCGTTACAACACTCCACCACTACGAGAGGATCTCGTCCCAAGATCTAGAATGGCACCGGAGGGAAAGAAACAGAAGAGAAAGAGAAGAGGTAAAACAAATTGCTTCTTTGACAAACAAGTGAAATCAAAGAACCTTGAAAAGGTTGAACAAATTCGAGAAAAGAATAGAACGAAGGAGAACAAAGTCGAAAACACTCCGTTAGAAAAGAGGGACAAAGAAGAACAAATTCAGGCAGCACTCCGGTTGGAAAGAAAAAGAATTGAATAAGGTCTTGATAAGATGAGAAGATACTTGATGAAATCACAACACACTGCCACCGGAACTATTGAATGAATGGAACAAGGGGTAAGAAAGATCTCAGACCGCACTCCGGTTGAGAAGGGAGTCAAAATTTGATAAGATGAGAGAGCTCAAATGAAAACACGACACTCCGGTTGAGAAAGGGATGCAAGACTTGATAAGGCAAAAAGAACTTGAACAAAGGGGCACCATACTCCGGTTAAGCAAGATAGGGAAGGAATAAGAGTGATATAATTTGGACAGCACTCCGTCTGTAAGTGGAAGGAATTGTACTTGACAAGATGAGAGGATACTTGAAAAGAGGACACAACACTCAGATTAAAAGGATAGGCATGGAAAGATCATGATCTTTGACAAAACAAGATGATGGGTTGAAAAGATGAACATCACAATGCCTCCGGAACAAAAGTAAGAATGGAATGGAGTGAACGAAGGAAAACAATATCTTGAGAGAGCACGGTTACAACAGAAGCTAGAACGGAGTTGTTGGAAAAACCACAACGAAAAGATAGGCTTGAAGTGGGCTTATGGAAAACATCTCAAAACCAAGAGTTGAAAATCTGCCACTGACAGAAACGATATATTGGATTGCTAGGAACAAGGAGACGAGAAGGCTATATCACCGGGAGGATAAAAGAAGAACTTGGGTCATTTATAAGCACCATATAACAACAATCCTTGGGGAAGGCTTTAGGTGAAATATAACCCAAGATAACTCCAATGAAGAGATCGATGGATTTAAAATACATCATACTTAACAACATGTGAATCATGAAACATGAACTCAAATTATCAAGAATGGCATAATACCACCTCCAAAGATACGGTAGAAAGAAATGCACTCCGGATTGCAAGATGAAGAAAACTTGAGCTTCTTAAAAGAATCTCGATGAAAACTTTGAGAAGGAATTAAATCCTTGATTAACCATCATGTAGCACCTTGATGAAGAACTCCGGTAAACAAAAGGATGAATAAACGGAAGGAAAAAGAAGTCGAAAACACAAGTTGCATCCTTGTAACGATTTAGATGAATCTCCGTGGTGAAATAATTGAGAGAGCTAGGAACTCCGGGAAAGAAAAATGAATCAAGTGAAACCGATAATTTGATGAGCCTCCGGAGTAAAGAATTAATCACTCGGAAGAAACAAGAATAAGATTTACATTATGCATATCCTTCACCAATTGAAATTGATGACAAACAACGGATTTGGCATACTACTTATTCTCGTAGAAGGATTAAGAGAGATATAGCGCAAACTTGAGAAGGTCTTCAACAAACCACCGGAAGGATTGAAAACAACAAATAATTGATATGAAAACGAATGACGAGAGCTCTTGAACGAACCACCATAAGAATTAAAAATGATCGAAGTAGGGGTGAATCACCGGTAAGAATTAGCAAATGAACGAAGACGCTTGAGAGGATTTAGATACAAGAGGACGAGGAGATCACGAACTGATTAGAGAACGCTTGAACGAAGCACCGGTAAAATAGGAGACTGATAACTGACAGCTGAGAATGAATAAACCTGAATTGACGGACTCCGGATAACAAACTGAAAAGGCTCCTGAATTGCTCCGGATGGATAAAAAGAATTCTCACAATCGAACAATTATGAGAGGATTGCAACAATCTCGAATGACGAAACTTGAAGAGAATGGAGCAAGGTTGAAAGAAGATTCTTCTTCGGTCTTCTAAACTGAGAAAGACGACAAGAAATACCACCAAAAATTATTTAGACACTCCGGAGGAATCAAAACATAGAGGTTGAGGCAACGATGGAAAGATTTTTACAGATCTTGGAGAAGACATTTGACTGATGATAATTCATTCTTACGTCAAAGTTTGAAAGGAATTTAGGATAGCTCCGGGAAAATAAGAAGAGTCAGGTAAGATCCTGGGAATAGACCTGTGGCTTAGGGCCCACTCAAGAGAAATACCGTAGAACGATTTAAAAGGGAGGTTGCACCAGTTGAATTAAATGACTTGAATGAGATACCAATCCCGAAAGAGCTCGAACGAATGTAGAGTGGAAACACGAATCTTCGAGATATCTTGAGCACTCCGGAATAACAAATAGCGAGAAGTAGAATGATAATGAGGTGCACCGACATGAGAAAGCGTTGAAATGAGGAAAAGGATATGATCCACAAAGTTTGACTTGAAACCACCAGAGAAGAAAAAGAACGAAGAACGATGAACTTGAGGTTCCGTTAGAATCTTCATGAGAATCACCGGATAAGAATATTGACGGAAAAGGAATGAAGAAGTTTCCCAACAATAACAGGATACTTGAATAAGAAATCTGAGTCCTTGGAGAAAAACAAAGGGAGGGAGGGTGGGAAAAACAAAGACAATTTGGAATGGATGAAAACACACCGTTGAGAAGAAGTGATAATTGATCTTGCGGAAGTTGAAATGTTCGGATCCACTAGAAGAGAAGCACACCGGTTGAAGAGGATTGACAAGACAATCTTGATGATCAAGAAGGATTGGTATCCACACCCGAGTATGAGAACATCATTTAGACAAGGGATGGAATCAACATTTGACTTTGAAGCAACTCGAATACCACAACTCAAAACAAAACAAAGGATTGGCTTGCAGAATAAGCCGGAACAAACATATGACTGAGATTTCGTCCGAAGTTTTCATGGTGGGGCCTACACGGGCTTGATCGTACAGCACCATCATGTACAAGGCAGTGCACAAGACATACGAAGCGTCCCCGAGTCGGCATAGCCAAGGACTCTTTAAGACACAACGAGACCACTATAAAACCGACCGTGAATAGGCGGACCACTAGACGTCGAACCCCAATTTCATATCATACATCTGTTGGAAAGAAATCCTAAGAGCTACTTGAATTCCCACCTATGAAACTCCCGAAACATTCCGGTTATGCAATCAGGTGTTGGGGATACAGGGGAAGCATAATATCTCACCCAAACTAGCAATACCTACATCCAGCTGTATCCATCCTTCAACACATAACCAAGAAACCTTCGGAAACCAGCTACCTCAACCTTCGAAAAGCATCCGTTATACAAGTTATGGCGATACTCCCGAACTCCCGCCCAGTACTGGGTGGCGTCGAGGTTATCTCACCAACGAACTGCATAAAGGAGATTTTCGATGTCGGCGTACTAAACTCAGGTATTCCAGAACTGCAACGATAAAACTATGATGACAACACCTCAGAGCTCAACTCCCCGGGACACTTCCACTAAACCCCTGACAGGAGGCACCAAGACAATGTTCTCATCATAAAACCATCGGAACGATTCCAAGATACCTGCGTGATCCTAAATTTTTTTTAGTGAAATTTGAGAAGAGAAGAGTCAAAACTCTACGTCAGGATGCCTCACCAGAGTGACAAAGGGACTGAGGAGTAAAAAGAATTCCTAAACTCTTCGATATATAATTCCTAAAAGACTCAAAACATTTTTTTCTAGACACAACTCGGCCTCTAAAAACGATCAAGCAATGGGGCTCCTAAGGTCGGGGAAGGCTCTGATTACCAACTTGTAACACCCTCGATGCGACTATATCTCCCACGTGTCGAGGCACGACTTAGAGGCATAATCGCATTGAAGGCAATGTCGCAAGTGAGGTAATCTTTGCATAACCCATGTAATACAATAGGGGAAAAAGTTACATAGTTGGCTTACAATTGCCACTTCACACAATTACATGAATAAAGCATTACATCAACCAAATACACTCATGGTCCGACTACGGAGCCAAAATAAAAGAAGAACCCCAAATGCGACAAAGGTCCCCGATCGACCCCAACTGGGCTCCACTATTGATCAACTAGAAAGAAACAGCACAAAGGACAAGATCTTCATCGAGCTCCTCCTGAGCTTGGTTGCGTCCTCTGCACGGTCTCATCGGCACCTGCAAGCTGGTTTTGGAAGTATCTGTGAGCCACGGGGACTCAGCAATCTCGCACCCTCGCGATCAAGACTATTTAAGCTTATGGGTAAGGTAAAGGTATGAGGTGGAGCTGCAGCAAGCGACTAGCATATATGGTGGCTAACATGCGCAAATGAGAGCGAGAAGAGAAGGCAAAGCACAGTCGGTAAAAGTATGATCAAGAAGTGATCCTATAGCAACCTACGTCAAGCATAACTCCAACAACCGTGTTCACTTCCCGAACTCCACCGGAAAGAGACCATCACGGTTACACACGCAGTTGATTCATTTTAATTAAGGTCGACTTCAGGCTTTCAACAACCGGACGTTAACAAATTCCCATCTGCCCATAACCGCGGGCATGGCTTTCGAAAGTTCAAATCCCTGCAGGGGTGTCCCAACTTAGCCCATCACAAGCTCTCACGGTCAACGAAGGAATAGACCTCCACCCGAGACATTCCGATCAGACTCGGTATCCCAGTACAACAAGACATTTCGACAGGGTAAAACTAAACCAGCAACACCGCCCGAATGTGCCGACAAATCCCGATAGGAGCTGCACATATCTCTTTCTCAGGGCACACCAGATCGTCCAAACTTCCGGTAGGGCAGCCCAGAGTTGCCCCTGGTGGCCACCGGCGGCTGACAAGTTGGACCAACACTCAGAGGAGCACTGGCCCGGGGGGGTTAAAATAATGATGACCCTTGAGTCTGCAGAACCCAAGGGAAAGAAAAGGCTAGGTGGAAAATGGTAAAACCAATGTTGGGCATTGCTGGAGAAGCTTTACTTAAGGCGAACTGTCAAGGGGTTCCCATTATAGCCCAACCGCGTAAGGGACGCAAAATCCGGGAACATAACACCGATATGACGGAAACTAGGGTGGCAAGAGTGGAACAAAACACCAGGCATAAGGCCGAGCCTTCCACCCTTTACCAAGTATATAGATGCATTAATTAAATAAGATTTATTGTGATATCCCAACAAGTAAACATGTTCCAACAAGGAACAACATCTCCATGTTCCAACAAGGAACAAACTTCAATCTTCACCTGCAACTAACAACGCTATAAGAGGGGGCTGAGCAAAGCGGTAACATAGCCAATCAACGGTTTGCTAGGACATTGGTGGGTTAGAGGCTGAACATGGCAATTTGGGAGGCTGACAAGCAAGTGGTAGGCATCGTAGCAATGGCATAGCAAAAGAGCGAGCAAACTAGCATAGCAAAGGTAGTAGTGATTTCGAGGGTATGATCATCTTGCCTGAAATCCCGCAAGGAAGAAGAACGAGTCCATGAAGAAGACAAGCGGACGTAGTCGAACGAATCCTCACAACACGACGTTATCAGAACCAACCCGGAGAAGCAACACCGGAAAGAAGCAAACGACATAGTAAACAACCACCACATAGACATGGCATGATGCGCAAACAAGAATGATGCATGTCCAGTTTAAAGAGGCATGGCATGGCAAAGAGCACAAGCAATCCTACAAATTAAGTGGAGCTCAATATGCATCGGGATGCATATTGACAGACACCACAATAATTATTTAGTTCGATCTTGTTTATGTAACCAACAATATTAAATGTTGTTAGCATGGCGAGAGGGTGAAGCAAATGTAAACTACCTATCTAGTCAAGGTTAAATGAGGCCGGAAGCAACAAACAACAAATCCGGAAACTCCCCATGTGCATATATTAGGTTAGGTACTGTTCTGCCCTAAGCAATATTTTAGAGTTGTTAGACATGCAAGATGAGTGCACCATGTTAAACTAGGCATTTTTCTACCCCATTTACATATAAAGATTATTAAATTCGGAGCTACGGTTAATTAGTTATGAATTAAAACATTTAACATGGCATAGGAGCAAATTAATGTAAACAACATTTTAAATATTTTAAACATGGATGAAAATGACATAATATGAAACTAGACACAATTTTAAGCATTTTTTCATATATAAAACATTTTAATATGATGCATCGTTTGTAAGTTACAATATGCATGATCATGAAGGAGTTTTCTGCAAATCAGTAATTCCCTGGATAAATAGGAAATTCGACTTGAACAGGAAAAAAACGTCACGGGCCGAATCTGTTGGCCCAACAACAGGAAAAAAATGCAGGGGCTTCGGCGGGTTGGCCTCACCATGGGCTCGGCCCGGTTGAAGGAGAGACCTGGCGCGACTGGTCCTGGCGTGGGGAGGCAAGCTGGGCCTTGGAGGCGCGGGAGGGGTGGCCCAGGCCAGACCGAGTGCGGTCAACGAAGGAGCGGGACGAGGCGCTCGTCTTGTTCGTGAAGCAGGGGACGGCACTGCGGCTCCAGAGAAGCAGGACGCCGGCGGACGGCGGGGAAGGGGCGGATCCGGCAGGTGGGGCGATGGAGCAGAGGAGATCTGGTCCAGACCGGGGCCATCGGGCACGGCGGCACGATGCAGAGCAGCGCCAAGCTCCGGCGAGCGGGCAAGACAGAGGGAGAAGGCGGCAGCGAGGATCTCTCCGGCGAGGCGGTACTTGGCGCGGGTTCCACGGAGGTGCGGCAGGGAAGCTCGAGACGGACAACAGCGGTGCAGGCGGGGCGACGAAGATGAGCAGCATCAGACAGGCGCGGCTTCTGCAGAGGGACTTGGCGCAGTGAGCAGGAACTTGGAGCTTGGTCTCCATGGCGGGAGCTGGTTCCCTGCTGCTGGTCGGCGCGGTGAAGGATGGTGCGGAAGCGGCTCGAGGCGGCGTCGTGGCTGGCCTGTTGCTCACCCGAGCTCTCCGGCGACTTGCGTGCTCGGGGACGAGAGGACACAGGAGCCAGGGAAGCTGCGGACGAGTTGCTCGGACTCGGCCTGGTGGAGAAGGACGACGGCAACGGACTTGGCGCGGGCCGGTGTTGCTTCCGATCCATCCTGGATCGAGGCACGGGACGGGGCGCTCGGGCCTTGCGGCGCTGCGCGGGGTTGCGGAGAACCCGGGAGGTGGTTGGCGCTCGAACGAGGGGCTCCTGGCTCGGGGCGACGGGCCCATGGTTGATGACGGGAGCGAGGAGGCGCGAGGTGGCTCTGGTGCTGCTGCTGGTGGCCGGCGTGAGGGAGATGAGGTGAGGAGGAGGCGCTCAAACGAGGGTTCCAGCGACGGGAGGAGCGGGCGGTGGATCGATGGAGGCAGAGGCCGGTGGATTGGATCGGGGGAATGAGGAGATCCCGAGGAAGAAAGGTAGGTGGGTGGCGGCGGCTCAGGAATGGGTGGATGGATGGGACAGGATCCCTAGTTTCTAGGGTTAGAGTAGGCTGATTATATAGTGAGAAGGTCCAAAAAAAGGCTAGATCGGACCCTCCGATTTAAATTGAGCGGTCAAGAAAAATAGGCTAGGTAGTCCAAATAAGAAAATGGTGACGTTTTGTAGACGTTTGGGGATGATCCGGACACTACGGTGACGACTGCCCGGGTCGGGTCCGGGACAATTTCGGACGCACACGTGAGGGGGGGGCCGCGGGCTGACGAGAGAGGTTAGGTTGGACCTGGCGGTAGGTAGTGGGCTGTGCGGAAGTCCTCAGGCTGAGAGAAGAGAAGAGAGAGGCCCGGCGACTGTTTCCGTAGACCGAAAACGTCCGACGTTTAGACCGGCTACTATTGCCGCTATGTTTATCCGTTGGGGCATCAAACGGACTCCGATTGTGATGAAACTTGACAGGCGGACTGTCTACACTATAATAAGACCGCACACCAAATTTCAACCCAATCCGAGAACATTTTCTAGCCACTTATAAAATAATATTTCGGACGTGCCGCGGGCGCGTGCGAGTGTGGTAGGGCTCAGAACGGACAACGGAGAGAACTCGAAGAACCCGGACGAATGCAAGTTTCGAAAACATGATGATGCAATGCACATGATGACATGACAAGATGCAACACACAAGCAAATGACATGGCAACGACGGCGAATAACTGGAAGACACCTGGCACATCGGTCTCGGGGCGTTACACTTTGCTAGTCTTATTTTACCATTGTCGAAATGTCTTGGAACCGGGATTCCGAGACTGATCGGGTCTTCCCGGGAGAAGGAACATCCTTCGTTGACCATGAGAGCTTGTGATGGGCTAAGTTGGGACACCCCTGCAGGGTTTTGAACTTTCGAAAGCCGTGCCCGCGGTTATGGGCAGATGGGAATTTGTTAATGTCCGGTTGTAGAGAACTTGACACATAATTTACTTAAAATGAATCAACCACGTGTGTAGCCATGATGATCTGTTTTCGGCGGAGTCCGGGAAGAGAACATGGTCTCGTGTTATGCTTGAACGTAAGTAGTTTCAGGATCACTTCTTGATCACTTATTAGCTTCTCGACCATGTTTTGCTTCTCTTCTCGCTCTCTTTTGTGTATGTTAGCCACCATATTTACTAGTGCTTTGCTGCAGCTCAACCTCACTACCCCTTTCCTACCTTTAAGGTTAAATAGTCTTGATCACGAGGGTGTGAGATTGCTGAGTCCTCGTGACTCACAGATACTTCCAAAAAGTTGCAGGTGCCGACGATACCAGTGCAGGTGACGCAACCCAGTTCAAGTGGGAGCTTGATAAAGATCTTGATCGATGTTTTTATGTCTTTTCCGGATGATCACTAGTGGAGCCCAGTTGGGGCGATCGGGGACCTAGCATTTGGGGTTGTCTTCTTTTATTTTGGTTCAATACTCGGACATTGTTTGTATTCTAGATGATGTATGATATATTTATGTATTGTTTGAAGTGGCGATTATAAGCCAACTCTTTATCCCTTTCTTATTCAGTACATGGGATGTGTAAAGATTACCCCTCTTGCGGCATGCCTACCATGCGGTTATGCCTCTAAGTCGTGCCCCCACACGTGGGAGATATAGCCGCATCGTGGGTGTTACAAGTTGGTAATCAGAACCTTCCCCAACTTAGGAGCCCCCTGCTTCATTGAATCGCTGACGTTGTTGAGTCTAGAAGAAAATGTTTTGAGTCTTAGGATTATATATATCGGAGAGTAGGATTCTTTTTACTCCTCAGTCCCTTCGTCGCTCTGGTGAGGCCTCGTGACGTAGATTTTGACTCTTCTCTCCTCAAATTTCACAAAAAAAATTAGGATCACGCGGGTATCTTAGAATCGTTCCGATAGTCTTGTGACGAGAACATTGTTCTTGGTGCCTGCTGACATTAAGGGGTTGTGGCAGTGTCCCGGGGAGTTGAGCTTCGAGGTGTTGCCGTCACAATTTTATCATTGCAGTTCTGGACCGCCATGAACTTGCCGAGTGCCGGCCTAGTAGCATGTGATACACGTTGGACAGGTCCACCACCTCAAACCAGAGCGGCTCATGTCAGAAGTGGTCGCTGGTGCCGAACAGGGCGTCAAGCCAGATCTGACCGATGGGGGAGCAGGAGAGGCCGGGGATGATGCCGTGGAAGACTGTCCGGGACGGCTCTAGGTCCTTGGCCTCGAGGCTAAGCTTGGTCATGGTGTCGCGGTAGAGGATGTTGATGCTGCTGCCGCCATCAATGAGGACTCACGAGAACTTGCAGGAGCGTTGGGGCGCGGCGATGGTGGGGTCAAGGACGAGGGCGTAGCCACCCGGGTTCGGCATGACGGCCGGGTGGTCTTCTCGGGTCCAGGTGACCGGGCATTCTGACCAATGCGTGTACTCCAGCTTGGTCGGGATGATGGTGTTTACTTCCTGCCGGAGCAGGCGCTCACTACATTTGTCGTCGCCAAGGCTGGTGAAGACGACGTAGGTCGCGTTCTGGTTGGGGTAGACTTCATCGCGCAACGCGCCTTTGACCGGGGGTGGGGGCAGAGGAGGCAGAGCTGGCGGCCTCACTCCTGGAGCCAGAGCCGGAGGATGCGGGATGTCGCCCCTCATGATGTGCTTGGTGATGGCGCATTGCTGGAGCGTGTGCGTGGATAGCCTTGCGCCGCTGTGGTGCTTGCAGGGGTTCGTCGAGCATCTCCTCGAAGCTCATGGCGAGTTGCCACGCTGTCTTGCCGGTTTGTCGGTGTTTGGTGGCCGGCTCGGCCTCGGGTGCCTGCTCAGCGGCCGTGACGAGGTGGTTGTCGTAGCGCTAGGCCGGCTGGTCGACTTTGCGCTTGTTGTTCTGCTGACGGCTGTTCTCGCCGACCGGCTTGGGTGGCGGAAACGGCTTTGTCTTGCCGGCTTCATCCAGCGCCACCTGAATCTTCATGGCGGAGTCGGCGTTGGCGTACTTGTCCGCCGTCACCATGAGCGCAGCCATGGCGGCTGGCTCGGAGCGCAGGAGCTTGTGCTTGAGGAGGGTGCCATCCTGGCATCCGCTGACGAAGTACTAAATAGCCTGGACTTTGTGGACGACCTAGCAGCTGTTTCGGAGCTCGGTCCAGCATGCGAGATACTCGGGGCCGGTCTCCATCGGCCCCTGCATGCACATGGTGAGCTGACTAGGGCGACTGGGACACTTGTAGGTGCCGGTGAAGTTGCGCATGAAGGCTTGCTCGAAGTCAACCCACTGCCAGCCGGCAGGCTGTTCAACGATGTGCAGACCGAGACCTGAAGCATGAGCGGGGCATAGCATACGGCGAGGCGGCGATTGCCGCCCGCGATGCCGATGGCGTTAGTGTAGTCGATGAGCCAATCCTCCGGCTTGACGGTGCTGTTGTACTTGTGGGTGTCGTGGGGAAGCGTGAAACCTTTATGGAAGGGATCATCCCGGATGTGTTGACCGAAACAAGTCGGCCCGATGGTGTTGCTCTCCTCTAGCTCCAGGGAGAGGGCGAGCTGGTCAAGGCGGTGGCGAGCATCGGTGTCATTGATGGCGCGCGGGCCTAGCGGGCTAGCGACCATGCCGCGGGGAGCCGGTTCGGCTGAAGTCAGACGAACGCGATGACCGGGTCGCCGGGGAGGATCCTGCTGGCGCCGATCTTCTGGGGCCAGCTTGTAACCCAGGCAGCGGGCGGTCGCCGGGGCGCGGTTGCCCCGGGTCCGGGTATGGCCGGAATGAGCTTCTCCGGGTGATGAAGATGGCGTGTTCTACCGCTCGGGGTTGTCAGTATGGCAGGAGACGGATCCCGCAGGCTTGTTGGGGCGGTTAAGGTGGTCCTGCTGCGCGTTGGCGCCGCCGAGGAGGTCGTTCACCCGCTGCAGGCGGTCTTTCAGCTCCTCGCCCTGCAGCTGCACCAGGCCGACTGTGTCTGCCTGCGTGGCGCACATGTTCTTCACGGGGGTTTCGTAGATGGGGTGATCACGCCGAGGGCGCCGCCCCGGACCCGCACATCGGCGACCCGGCTTGGTTCGGAGGTGGTAGGCGTGAAGCCGTACGCGGTGTCGTGCTCCCGCTGAGCAGAGTCCAGACGGTGCTGCGTGGCAGTGAGCATCTCGGACAGGTTCAGTAGGCACTGGCGATCTTCCTCTAGCCGAGCCCGAGTCTTGGCGGTGTTAGTGAAATCGACGTCGGTGGCGGTGGGGACGCGGAGGCTCTGCATCATGGCGCGCTGGCGCAATCCGCTGCAGCCTTGGCTTCGGCGGCCTTCCTCGCAGCGCTGGACGAGGAGGAGGCGGTGTCGGTGGCGAACACCTCCACCCAGACGCAGAGATCCATTGCCCGGCGGAAACATTGTCTCCGAGGAAAATGGGAGAGTCGGAGATGCCGAGCACCCCACTAAGGTACTCGTCGGCCGCGGGCACATCGGAGATGTGCAGCACGGCGAAGGAGGTGGCGAGCGCATCGATGATGTCGTCCACCAGCGTGACGGGCTCATCGGAGTCGGAGAGGAGCCCCGTCTGAAACATGTCTCTGGCCGGGACCTCGAGCTGCCCCACGGTGGGCGCCAACTGTCGTGGTTAGTGGACGGCAGATGCCAAAGGATGGCTAAAGAGAGGAGGAGGCTCGAGGGCACCGGTGGGCTCCAGAGGCGAGGTCGACATGAGCAAGTGAGGGACGCAAGACATTCCCAGGTTCGGGGCTCTCCAAAGAGATAACACCCATAGTCATGACAAGTGTGGTTTATATGTGGATGTTACAAGCTTGGTCCTAGAGCTGTTTTGGGGAGGAAGGAAGACTGGCCAGAGCATAGGCTGCTCCTTCCCCCGGTGTGTGTGTTCTACTGATCGTGTGAGTGCGTGGTCTGTTGTATGTGTGCCCGTGTACATGAGGGCTCCTGGGGGGTTTATAGGACAACCCCCCAGGGTTACAACGGTAAAGTTTCAGGGCCAGGGGGCCGGCTTGTCAGTGTCTGGGAAGCCGGTGCTGGGACCCGCCGGGAGCCGGGGCTCGCCAGGCCCTCCGGGCGCGGGCCCCGTGCGCTAGGAGGCACTGATTTCTGTCTTCTCGATCGTCACAGAGTGGCTGTGTTGGAGAATGTAGTATTTCAAAAAAATTCCTACGCACACGCAAGATCCATCTACGTGATGCATAGCAACGAGCGGGGAAGAGTACGTCTACGTACCCTTGTAGACTAAAAGCGGAAGCGTTATGAAATGCGGTTGATGTAGTCGAACGTCTTTGCGATCCAACCGATCAAGTACCGAACGCACGGCACCTCCGCGATCTGCACACGTTCAGCTCAGTGACATCCCTCATAATCTTGATCCAACTGAGGCCAAGGGAGGATTTCATTAGCACGACGGCGTGATGATGGTGATGATGAAGTTACCGACGCAGGGCTTCGCCTAAGCACTACAATGATATGACCGAGGTGGAAATCTGTGGAGGGGGCACCACACATGGCTAAGACAACTATTAACTTGTGTGTCTATGGGGTGCCCCCCTCCCTCGTATATAAAGGAGGGGAGGAGGGGAGGGCCGGCACTCTTTATGGCGCGCCCAAGGGGCAGTCCCAGTCCCAGTAGGAGTAGGTTTCCCCCTTCCTAGTTGGAGTAGGAGAAGAAGGAAGAGGGAGAGAGAGGGAAGGAAAGAGGGACCGGCCCCCACCCAATTCGGATTTGGCTTGGGGGTGCGCCCTCCACCTGGCCACCGCCTCCTCTCTCCCACTAAGGCCCAATAAGGCCCATTGACACCCCGGGGGGTTCCGGTAACCCCCCCGGTACTCCAGTAAATGCCCGAACTCATCCAGAACAATTCCGATGTCCAAACATAGCCTTCCAATATATCGGTCTTTATGTATCGACCATTTTGAGACTCCTCGTCATGTCCGTGATCACATCCGGGACTCCAAACTACCTTCGGTACATCAAAACACATAAACTCATAATACCGATCGTCATCGAACGTTAAGCGTGCGGACCCTACGGGTTCGAGCACTATATAGACATGACCGAGACTCACTTCCGGTAAATAACCAATAGCAGAACCTGGATGCACATATTGGTTCCTACATATCCTACGAAGATCTTTATCGGTCAAACCGCATAACAACATACGTTGTTCCCTTTGTCATTGGTATGTTACTTGCCCGAGATTCGATCGTCGGTATCTCAATACCTAGTTCAATCTCGTTACCGTCAAGTACCTTCACTAGTTCCGTAATGCAACTTCCCGCAACTAACTCATTAGTCACACTGCTTGCAAGGCTTATAGTGATGTGCATTACCGAGAGGGCCTAGAGATACCTCTCCGACAATCAGAGTGACTAATCCTAATCTCGATCTATGCCAACTCAACAAACACCATCAGAGACACGTGTAGAGAATTTTTATAGTCACCCAGTTAGATTGTGACGTTTGATAGCACACTAAGTGTTCCTCCGGTACTCGGGAGTTGCATAATCTCATAGTCATAGGAAGATGTATAAGTCATGGAGAAAGCCATAGCTATAAACTAAACGATCATAGTGCTAAGTTAACGGATGGGTCAAGTCAATCACATCATTCTCTAATGATGTGATCCTGTTCATCAAATGACAACTCATGTCTATGGTTAGGAAACTTAACCATCTTTGATTCACGAGCTAGTCAAGTAAAGGCATACTAGTGACACTCTGTTTGTCTATGTATTCACACATGTACTAAGTTTCCTGTTAATACAATTCTAGCATAAATAATAAACATTTACCATGATATAAGGAAATATAAATAACAACTTTATTATTGCCTCTAGGGCATATTTCCTTCAGTCTCCCACTTGCACTAGAGTCAATAATCTAGATTACATTTTAATGATTCTAACACCCATGGAGTCTTGGTGCTGATCATGTTTTGCTCGTGAGAGAGGCTTAGTCAATGGGTCTGCAACATTCAAATCTGTATGTATCTTGCAAATCTCTACGTCTCCCTCCTTGACTTGATCGCGGATGGAATTGAAGCTTCTCTTGATGTGCTTGGTTCTCTTGTGAAATCTGGATTACTTTGCCAAGGCAATTGCACCAGTATTGTCACAAAAGATTTTCATTGGACCCGATGCACTAGGTATGACACCTAGATCGGATATGAACCCCTTCATCCAGACTCCTTCATTTGCTGCTTCCGAAGCAACTATGTACTCCGCTTCACACGTAGATCCCGCCACGACGCTCTGCTTGGAACTGCACCAACTGAGAGCTCCACCATTCAATAGAAACACGTATCCGGTTTGTGACTTAGAGTCATCCGGATCAATGTCAAAGCTTGCATCGACGTAACCATGTACGATGAGCTCTTTGTCACATCCATAAACGAGAAACATATCCTTAGTCCTTTTCTGGTATTTCCGGATGTTCTTGACCGCTGTCCAGTGATCCACTCCTGGATTACTTTGGCACCTCCCTGCTAAACTAATAGCAAGGCACACATCAGGTCTGGTACATAGAATTGCATACATGATAGAACCTATGGCTGAAGCATAGGGAATGACTTTCATTTTCTCTCTATCTTCTTTAGTGGTCGGGCATTGAGTCTGACTCAACTTCACACCTTGTAACACAGGCAAGAACCCTTTCTTTGCTTGATCCATTTTGAACTTCTTCAAAACTTTATCAAGGTATGTGCTTTGTGAAAGTCCAATTAAGCGTCTTGATCTATCTCTATAGATCTTGATGCCCAATATAAATATTTCGTTGAAAAATTCTTATTCAAGTATCCTTTTATGCTATTCAGAAATTCAGTATCATTTCCGATCAGCAATATGTCATCCACATATAATATCAGAAATGCTATAGAGCTCCCACTCACTTTCTTGTAAATACAGGCTTCTCCAAAAGTCTGTATAAAACTATATGCTTTGATCACACTATCAAAGCATATATTCCAACTCCGAGAGGCTTACACCAGTCCATAAATGGATCGCTGGAGCTTGCACACTTTGTTAGCACCTTTTGGATCGACAAAACCTTTCGGTTGCATCATATACAACTCTTCTTTAAGATATCCATTAAGGAATGCAGTTTTGACATCCATTTGCCAAATTTCATAATCATAAAATGCGGCAATTGCTAACATGATTCGGGGTGGACTTAAGCATCACTACGGGTGAGAAGGTCTCATCGTAGTCAACTCCTTGAACTTGTAGAAAACCTTTCGCAACAAGTCAAGCTTTGTAGACAGTAATATTACCGTCAGCGTTAGTCTTCTTCTTGAAGATCCATTTATTCTCTATGGCTTGCCGATCATCGGGCAAGTCAACCAAAGTCCACACTTTGTTCTCATACATGGATCCCATCTCAGATTTCACGGCCTCAAGCCATTTTGTGGAATCTGGGCTCATCATCGCTTCCTCATAGTTCGTAGGTTTGTCATGGTCAAGTAACATGACTTCCATAACAGGATTACCATACCACTCTGGTGCGTATCTTACTCTGGTTGACCTACGAGGTTCGGTAGTAACTTGATCAGAAGTTTCAAGATCATCATCATTAGCTTCCTCACTTATTGGTGTAGGAATCACTGGAACTGATTTCTGCGAACTACGTTCCAATAAGGGAGCAGGTACAGTTACCTCATCAAGTTCTACTTTCCTCCCACTCACTTCTTTAGAGAGAAACTCCTTATCTAGAAAGGATCCATTCTTAGCAACGAATATCTTGCCTTCGGATCTGTGATAGAAGGTGTACACAACAGTCTCTTTTGGGTATCCTGTGAAGACACATTTCTCGATTTGGGTTCGAGCTTATCAGGTTGAATCTTTTTCACATAAGCATCACAACCCCAAACTTTAATTAACGACAACTTGGGTTTCTTGCCAAACCACAGTTCATAAGGTGTCGTCTCAACGGATTTCGATGGTGCCCTATTTAACATGAATGCAGCCGTCTCTAAAGTATAACCCCAAAACGATAGCGGTAAATCAGTTAGAGACGTCATAGATCGCACCATATCTAATAAAGTGCGGTTACGATGTTCGGACACACCATTACGCTGTGGTGTTCCAGGTGGCGTGAGTTGCAAAACTATTCCGCATTGTTTCAAATGAAGACCAAACTCGTAACTCAAATATTCTCCTCAATGATCAGATCATAGAAACTTAATTTTCTGGTTACGATGATTTTCCACTTCACTCTGAAATTCTTTGAACTTTTCAAATGTTTTAGACTTATGTTTCATCAAGTAGATATACCCATATTTTCTCAAATCATCTATGAAGGTCAGAAAATAACGATACCCGCCACGAGCATCAACACTCATCGGACCGCATACATCAGTATGTATTATTTCCAATAAGTATGTTGCTCGTTCCATTGTTTCGAAGAACGGAATCTTAGTCATCTTGCCCATGTGGCATGCTTCGCAAGCATCAAGTGATTCCAAAAGCCCATCAGCATGGAGTTTCTTCATGCGCTTTACACCAATATGACCTAAACGGTAGTGCCACAAATAAGTTGCACTATCATATTAAATTATATCTTTTGTTTTCAATACTATGAATATGTGTATCACTACTATCAAGATTTAGTAAAAATAGAGCACTCATCAAGGGTGCATGACCATAAAAGATATTACTCATATAAATAGAACAACCATTATTCTCTGATTTAAATGAATAATCGTCTCGCATCAAACAAGATCCAGATATAATGTTCATGCTTAACACTGGCACCAAATAACAATCATTCATGTCTAAAACTAACCCCGAAGGTAGATGTAGAGGTAGCGTGCCGATGGCGATCACATCGACTTTGCAACCATTTCCCACGCGCATCGTCACCTTGTCCTTAGCCAATCTTCGCTTAATCAATAGCCCCTGTTTCGAGTTGCAAATATTAGCAACATAACCAGTATCAAATACCCAGGCGCTACTGCGAGCATTAGTAAGGTACACATCAATAACATGTATATCAAATATACCTTTCACTTTGCCATCCTTCTTATCCATCAAATACTTGGGGCAGTTCCGCTTCCAGTGACCAGTCCCTTTGTAGTAGAAGCACTCAGTCTCAGGCTTAGGTCCAGACTTGGGCTTCTTCACTTGAGCAGCAACCTGCTTGCCGTTCTTCTTGAAGTCCCCCTTCTTCCCTTTACCCTTTGTCTTGAAACTAGTGGTCTTGTTGACCATCAACACTTGATGCTCCTTCTTGATTTCTACCTCCGCAGCCTTTAGCATTGCGAAGAGCTCGGGAATCGTCTTATCCATCCCTTGCACATTATAGTTCATCACGAAGCTCTTGTAGCTTGGTGGCAGTGATTGAAGAACTCTGTCAATGACACTATCAACTGGAAGATTAACTCCCAGCTGAGTCAAGTGATTGTGGTACCCAGACATTCTGAGTATGTTCACTGACAGAACTATTCTCCTTCATTTTGCTGCTGTAGAACTTATTGGAGACTTCATATCTCTCAATCTGGGCATTTGCTTGAAATATTAACTTCAACTCCTAGAACATCTCATATGCTCCATGACATCCAAAACGTCGTTGAAGTCCCGGTTCTAAGCCGTAAAGCATGGCACACTGAACTATCGAGTAGTCATCATCTTTGCTCTGCCAGGTGTTCATAACATCTGGCGTTGCTCCTGCAGCGGGTTTGGCACCTAGCGGTGCTTCCAGGACGCAATTCTTCTATGCAGCAATGAGGATAATCCTCAAGTTATGGACCCAGTATGTGTAATTTCTACCATCATCTTTCAACTTAGCTTTCTCTAGGAATGCATTAAAATTCAATGGAACAACAGCACGGGCCATTTATCTACAACAACATAGACATGCAAAATACTACCAGGTACTAAGTTCATGATAAATTAAAGTTCAATTAATCATATTACTTAAGAACTCCCACTTAGATAGACATCCCTCTAATCATCTAAGTGATCACGTGATCCATATCAACTAAACCATGTCCGATCATCACGTGAGATGGAGTAGTTTCCAATGGTAAACATCACTATGTTGATTATATCTACTATATGATTCACGATCGACCTTTCAGTCTCAGTGTTCCAAGGCCATATCTGCATATGCTAGGCTCGTCAAGTTTAACCCGAGTATTCTGCTTGTGCAAAATTGGCTTGCACCCATTGTATGTGAACGTAGAGCTTATCACACCCGATCATCACGTGGTGTCTCGGCATGACAAACTGTAGCAACGGTGCATACTCAGGGAGAACACTTATACCTTGCAATTTAGTGAGAGGTCATCTTATAATGCTACCGCCATACTATGCAAAATAAGATGCATAAAGGATAAACATCACATGCAATCAATACAAGTCATATGATATCGCCATCATCATTTGTGCCTTTGATCTCCATCTCCAAAGCACCATCATGATCACCATCGTCACCGGCTTGACACCTCGATCTCCATTGTAGCATCGTTGTCATCTCGCCAACTATTGCTTCCACGACTATCGCTACCGCTTAGTGATAAAGTAAAGCAATTACATGGCGATTGCATTTCATACAATAAAGTGACAATCATATGGCTCCTGCCAGTTGCCGATAACTGTGTTACAAAACATGATCATCTCATAAAACAATTTATATAATCACATCTTGACCATATCACATGATAACATGCCCTGCAAAAACAAGTTAGACGTCCTCTGCTTTGTTGTTGCAAGTTTTATGTGGCTGCTATGGGCTTAGCAAGAACCTTTCTTACTTATGCATTAAAAACCACAACGCAATATAGTGATTGCTTGTTGATTTTCAGAAAGAACCTTGTTCATTGAATCCGATTCAACTAAAGTTGGAGAAACAGACACTCACTAGCCACCTGTGTGCGAAGCACATCGGTAGAACCAGTCTCACATAAGCGTAAGTGTAATGTCGCTCTGAGCCGCTTCATCCAACAATATCGCTGAATCAAGAATCAACTAGTGACGGCAAGCAATGTGTATATACCCACGCCCACAACTCCTTTGTGTTCTACTCGTGCATATAACATCTACGCGTAGACCTAGCTCGGATGCCACTATTGGGGAACGTAGTATTTCAAAAAAAGTTCCTATGCACACGCAAGATCCATCTAGGTGATGCATAGCAATGAGCGGGGAAGAGTATGTCTACGTACCCTTGTAGACCAAAAGCGGAAGCATTATGAAACGCGGTTGATGTAGTCGGACGTCTTCGTGGTCCAACTGATCAAGTACCGAACGCACGGCACCTCCGCGATCTGCACATGTTCAGCTCGGTGACGTCCCTCGTACTCTTGATCTAGCTGAGGCCAAGGGAGAGTATCTTCAGCACGACAGCATGATGACGGTGATGATGAAGTTACCGACGCAGGGCTTCGCCTAAGCACTACAATGATATGGCCGGGGTGGAAATCTGTGGAGGGCGGCACTGCACATGGCTATGACAACTGTCAACTTGTGTGTCTATGGGGTGCCCCCCTCCCCCGTATATAAAGGAGGGGAGGAGGGGAGGCTGGCCCTCTCTATGGCGCGCCTAAGGGGGAGTCCAACTCCCAGTAGGAGTAGGTTTCTCCCCTTCCCTAGTTGGAGTAGGAGAAGAAGGAAGATGGAGAGAGAGGGAAGGAAACGGGGGGGCCGCCGCCACCCACTTCGGATTGGGCTTGGGGGGCGGCCTCCACCTGGCTGCCTCCTCCTCTCTCCCACTAAGGCCCAATAAGACCCATTGACTCCCCGGGGGGTTCCGGTAACCCCCCGGTACTCCAGTAAATGCCCGAACTCACCCGGAACCATTTCGATGTCCAAACATAGGCTTCCAATATATCGATCTTTATGTGTCGACCATTTTGAGACTCCTTGTCATGTCCGTGATCACATCCGGAACCCTGAACTACCTTCGGTACATGAAAACACATAAACTCATAATACCGACCGTCATCGAACGTTAAGCATGAGGACCCTACGAATTCGAGCACTATGTAGACATGACCGAGACTCACTTCTGGTCAATAACCAATAGTGGAACCTGGATGCACATATTGGTTCCTACATATCCTATGTCGTGGAATTGTCACGGTAGATGTCCTGGTGAAAGGACTTAGTCGTGGAGCCATCGCAACTAGGAAGCTTAAAGGGGTTAATCGGGACAAAGGACACGAGAGGTTTATACTGGTTCGGCCCCTTGCGGTGAAGGTAAAGCCTAGTTCAGTTGATGTGGTATTGCTAGGTTTCGATGACCAAGGAGCGAATATGCTAGCTTGGCTCTCGATCTGTTGTTTCTTGCCATAAGCCGCCGCCGGGTCGTCCCCCTATATACACGGGTTGATGCCCTGCGGGCTATAGAGTCCCGGCCGGCTCATATAACGTGTCTGGCTCGGTGACATCTCTTACATGCCTTGCATTAGAAGTCTATTCATACATGGTGGTTTATACTTACGGGCCTTCAGCCGCCTCTAGGCTTGGGCCTATTATAAGCCTTATTGTAAACCGTCACCTTGTATACTCTTCGGGCTTCATTCACATAACCCGCCGTTGTGGTTGACCCAGCCCCTCTTGGGCAGGTCATACCTGGTAGTCATATCCCCAACATTAGGCCCCAGGTTGATTTGAACTTTGTTCATGTCAATCTTCAACACTTAGAAGAAATCCATCTTCCACTGCTTGTAAAAGCTCTATAACCCGCCATGACGTCACCTTCAAAAAATTTGGAAACCCGCCACGACGTCATCTTAACGGATCCTTATCTTAAATGCCTTCCGGAAACCGAGTCGTCCAATTAGCTGGATAATCATCATTTTGGACTTCCTCGTTTTTCACGCCTGCCTGTTCACCTATCTCCTTATAAATAGGCACGGCTGGTCTTCCTCATTCTGCTTCTTCCTTCTCTCGCAACCCCTCTATTGCTCGAACTCCGCCGCCGCCGCAGGGCTCACCGTCGTCCTCAACCTTGGACGCTGCATCAACCTGAGCTTGTCCCGAGAACGGCGGCGATCCTCCGTAGTAGAACTGCGTCCATAAGTTTTGCTTTTACACACCTTAGATCCGCATTAGGGTTTGCAAGTTCTTCTGTGTTCTTCGCTGTTCATCACAGATTCTTCATAGTTTCTCCACCGCATCCTCTTTTGATCTAAAAGAAGTATGGACTCATGCGGTAGCTGTTTCGCATCCATTTTAGATGCTATTAGATCCCCTTTTCTTGCACAAAGGCCTACTTAGAACTGATGAACTCCTCTGTACTAGTTTTTAGGTCTATATTTATTTTCCTTTTTTGAACAGTCTTGATCCAAAATAATAGCAACAGCCTGTGAAACTTGTTTATCTCAGTACTTAGCCAATTTTTTGTCGCTGGCAACTTTTGAATACCTTTAGTCATGGCGGCTTATCATGCCGACTCATTTTTCCTTCATATATCATTAGCCCTTACTTAAGCCGCCATTACTCATCTGTATTGCAATCATTAAACTATGATTCCACCAATTAACTTGAACCGACAAATTACTTTCTTTTTAGCTTGTCCTTTTTCACCATGCCGCCAAAGACGACAATAGTCTGCAACTGGGTCCCTTCCACAGTCACTGATGACACCTTGAAGGATTTTTTCACCATCAGGTATCTACCAGAGAAGAACATTATGTCCTATCGCGCCCCTGACCCGGCCGAAGAAAAACCTCAGCCCAAAGATGGTGAAGTCATCGTCTTTACTGACCATATGAGCCGGGGGTTTTCACCGCCCAGCTCAAAATTCTTTAGAGCTGTTCTGCACTTTTTCAAGCTTCATCCACAAGATCTTGGACCCAATTCCATATCAAATATCTGCAATTTCCAAGTTCTCTGCGAGGTTTATCTTCAAGAAGAACCTACTGTTGAACTCTTCAGAGAGTATTTCTATTTAAACCGCCAGAATGAATACACCAACGGATCCAACTTGGAACTTGGTGGAATTTCGATTCAGCACAGACGGGATGCTGTCTTTACCTTAGTAGTCTTGCCAAGCCATCCCAAGGATTGGAAACAAACTTGGTTTTACTGCAAAGACACGTCGCCAGCTGATGAAAAACCAATGTCGGGTTATCGCGCGGAGTGTCTTGACGCTAAGTTTTCACTCCCTAACAAGCTTTCTACCACTAAACGTAAGAAGCTCATCCCAACCATCAAAAGGGTTCAAGCTTTGCTGGGAAACGACTTAACTGGTGTTGACTTGATCCACTATTGGATCGCATGCGGATCATCCGTCTGAGCCGCCGGTCTGACTTAATGTACAATTACACTGGAGGAGCAGACGATCTGTTGCGTTATAGCTCTCTACGTCTGACTGAAGAAGCCATCGTTGAAATGTCAACTACCCTTGTAAACAGCAAATATGAAGACTACAGTAAAGTAGGATTGAATCCTTTCTGCAAACTTAACCCGGCACCAGAGGTAAATCCCCTTGACTCCTTTTTTCTTTAGTAGTTAAGCACCTGCATGATGTTTCAATCTGTTATTTTCCTACAGGCCAAATCTAACTTTTGGGAAGTCAAATATGATCATGAGGCCTCCAAAAAAACTAGAGCCGCCGCAATAGCCGCAAAGAAGACCACCAGAAAATCCAAAAAGAAACCAACCGCTTATGATCTCCTCAAGATGGATGATGCCTCTGAGTCGGAGGTATCCCTTGACTCTCTTGGCCTGCTTTTTAACAACCTTATTGACACTGACTATTGCCAGGATGACACGGGGGCCAGGCAGGCAGTAGAAGAAGAGGTAACTATTTCCTCAGACTCAGAACCTTAGCCAAGACAAAAACCTCGACTGGTAACCCGGAAAGTAAGGTTTTCACACCCTTTGGCTTATTTGGATCCTCATTTTCTTTTGAAAAAAACAACAACATGAGAGCCGCCGTCGGACCCGGACCGGCGACGACAATGAACTGCCCTCCGGCTTACCGAAAAATCCTCAGAAACGCCAAAATGAGGTTTCTTTCACCTTTGACTTTTTCCTTTATCAATGAATCTATTTCCTTGCTCTTTTTAATTGTGATTTCACTTTTGCAGGAGGTCTCTTGTTCTTCTGGTGATTCTTCACAAACTCAACTTCCGGCTTTCAAGACTGCCCCTGGGTAAAGATAATTATCCTTCTTCTACATCTTTATGTCTGTATCATTATACTAACTCATCAAATTCCTCTTAGTGGTCAAGCAAAACCCAAGAAGGCCAGAGTGGTTAAGCCGACTGAAAATCCAAATGCCGCTGAACCGGCACTGCTAACTCCTGCCCCAGGACAACCTAAAGCACCAGAAGACCCTGCTGTCAACGTTCGAATAGATCCTCCTGAGCCGTCTATTGACGAAACTGTTCTCAACCCATCTACTATTGAACTGTCAAGCTCAGCTAACCGACCGGCGACTTACGATAGTGACATTTTAATCACTGGTAGTAGATTTGTTGAACCGGGCAATCCAACTGTGCTAGCCAGACACTCTGCCAAGCAAGAGGCTTTGGAAAAGCAAAAAGTGCGGTTTGACATCTCTCACTATGCTCACCTGAGTATTAGTGATGTGCTATCTGGCTACCTTAGTCATGTGCATTCCAGTCGTGGCTCTGAAATTGAGATGGTCAAACAGCTGCAACTGAAATATGAGGTATGTTCTCCGGCTTAAGAAGAAAAACTTTCTGAATATCATGCATTATCCCCCAAGTGCCAAGCGTTGTTACCTGTAAAACACTTAGGACTTTTTTTAGAAGAGTCATTTCTGCATTTAAAAATTGCTTTGGCAGACATTAGCCCCCAAGTGCCAAGTGGTGTTGCTTTGCAAAGCACTTGGGACTTTAATTATGATGACTTTTATTGGAATAAACTTTGACACACCTATACATGGCTGCAGACTGCCATAACTGGCTTGGATTCTCAACTGGCTGATGCGAAAACCCGGTTGGCGGCACAAGAGACTGAGATAAAGAATATCAAATCCAAACTCCAGTTGAGCCTATCTGAAGCAGAGAAACTGAAGACCAGTTTTGATGTAGTGCTGAAACGGCCGAGGCGGCTCTCCAAGAGGTTACCACTAAACTCACCGGTTTAAAAAGCCGTGTGTCTCAGATGGTCTCTGCAATCTTTGGTGAGTTCTCATATTATTTACTTAAACTCTATTTGTGCCGTCATAATGTAAGCCGCCTGCTTAACCTTTTAGAATACCTCATAGGTCCACGGAGCAACAATCTGAGCCAAAACAGGCTGATAAAGCTCAAGGCGGTTTACACCCTGGTGGAGCAACTTTATACTGGAGCCCAACGGGCTCTTGCGATTATCTCCCCAGCCAACCAAGGACCAAACCTTTTGAGTGATGTCTTGAAGAAGTTATCTATCTTACCCGCCAGATTCCAAGAAGTCAAGCGGTCTTGTGCGAGAGCCGGAGCCCTAACTACTCTAAGCCGCACCAAAGCCTGGGTGCCGGAGCTAGACCCGGTGGATGTAGCCAAGGGGTATCCCAGCTTTAAGGAAGACGGGACTCCGTTTGACCAAGAAGATTTTGCTGCTTGCGTGAAGGAAATTCGTCCTCATGCTACCATCCTTGGCGACGAGACCAATGTTGATAAGTATAAGCCCGGTTTTGATACTGAAAATAAAAAGATGGCGACTCCTTCGTATAAAGTGACAGATCTAATCCCGCTAGTTCTCCAACACACCTTTGTCCCATAAATTGACCCGTCTAGTCTAATTGATGATGAGGCTGAGTCCATTGCTCTTCATGGCTTTGATTGGTCCAAGCCCAGTTTCCAAACGGTGGAGGAAGATGAACCAGCGAGGGAGGAGTCGTAACCATCCAAATAATCCGGCCAAGATTTAATGAACCAGCTTTAGCTTAACATCTGCTTAGTTGAAAACAGTATTAACCTTTTGGGCTCCAAACGCCTTGTTATAGGCTAGCTTAAAACTTTCATGTTCTGCCTATGCCATCGTGCATATCATACTGCGTGCAACACTTTCATCCGTCATGTCAATATATGCTTTACATCCTTTATCATATTTGTAGCATTTGAATATGTTCCTGTATGTAAAAGATGAAAAAACTGTCCTGGCGGTTTGTCGCTGGACAGGTCAAAAACACCCAATACATAACTATGAAATTAACAGAATGGTAGAATCAAGGATATATGTAAGGATAAATAAGGCTAGAAAGTCTTTGATTAAAGAAAACACAGATAAGTCTGTTTATGAATTTTAAACGACAATATCATACATGTGTTCTTGAATCTGGACTGCCGGCTTATGTGACCCGAACAATAAGTGTAATTACCCAATCTTTAGAAGGCAATACTTCCATAAGTATGATGACTGTTATACACTGGTAATTTATTGTCAAAAACCAAGCCGGTTTAAATTGAAACCATACTTACAGTTAGATTTAGACCGCAAAAAACCGAAAAAACAAAAGATTGTCTTTCAAACAATGTAAGTCAAATACCAAGAAAAAATTTGGAGGCTTCTGATTCGAATACGATCAGTAAACCGGACCAAAGGGGTTAAGCTAGGATTCGAATATGATCATGTAGCCCCTAGTGGTTGTGGCGTTGCGCCAATCAAGAGGGTACTGACAGCTATGTTCTCTTTGGTTCGAATACGACTTATGTTTGAACAGGAAGCCCCCAAATGACCTTGAGAGGTTTTTAACGACCCTGATTCGAATACGATCCAAGTCGGGCCCAAAAGGGGTTAAGCTATTATTCAGATATGATCAAGAAGCCCCCTAGTGAGTTTGGCTTTGCGCCAATCAAGAGGGTAATGACAGCTATGTTCTCTTTGGTTCGAATACGACCTATGTTTGAACAGGAAGCCCCTAGTGATCATGAGGTTTAACGGCTAGATTCTAATACGATCATGAGCCGGACCAAGAGGGTTAAGCTAGATTCGAATACGATCAGCCCCCAATTGGTCGCTTTATACTTAAAATAACAAAGACATGTGATCATTAAGGATAAAAAGGACAGAGGTCCTGCTTTATTACTTATCATAATATATACAACGTCAAAGTATGTACATTATGAGAGCTGATACGTTTCCAACGTATCCATAATTTTTGATTGCTCCATGCTATATTATCTACTGTTTTGGACATTATTGGGCTTTATTATCCACTTTTATATTATTTTGGGACTAACCTATTAACCAGAGGCCCAGCCCAGAATTGCTGTTTTTTTTGCCTATTTTAGGGTTTCGAAGAAAAGGAATATCAAACGGAATGAAACCTTTGGGAATGTGATTTTCTCACCGAACATGATCCAGGAGACTTGGACCCTACATCAAGAAACAAAGGAGGAGGCCACGAGGTAGGGGGGCGTGCCTACCCCCCCCCAAGCGCGCCCTCCACCCTCGTGGGCCCCCTGTTGCTCCACCGACGTACTCCTTCCTCCTATATATGTTGGAGATATGCCCTAGAGGCAATCATGTATGATGATATTTCCTATGTGTTTATGAATAAAGATAGTCCTTTGACATTATCAATGATGTGTATCAGCAAGTACGTGACTTGTTTGTGGGACTATGCATTGTATGATGATTGTCCTAAAAGGTCCCTAGTCGAAAGGGCTGTGTGGACGCGCAGCCAACTAGACTAGCATATGACACGGTCGATGGATTGGTCTCACTAGCCATGGAGCATTGGATGCTAACTGGATAATATGGACTTGGAAGGATCTGGTCGGATTCGACGTAGTCGGATCCGAGTCGAGATAAGGTCCAAGTCGGACAGACCCAACTATGAGACGCAGCGATATGTCATCTGTGAGTCTCTAGTACAACATATGTTCTATGTCCTAAGACCTGAGCTGACACATGTACTTGGGATGGTGACAGACTTGCTTTGGGCCGACCAACCGCTACTCCATAACTGGGTAGTTGTAAAGGTAGGTTTCGGGTTTGTCCAGAACCATGCTGCGAGATGTGGTCAAGCAAGATGGGATTTGCCCCTCCGATCAGGAGAGATATACTCTGGGCCCCTCGTGTGATCCGACCAGGATAAGCATGGCCATGCGACAAGGATTATGAGATAATCCGATTTGTGGTCGGCATCACTGTAAGGAGAAAGAGGTAGGGCTAGCACAAGGATGACAGACTCGCCTTGAGCTCGACAACATATATCGTGTGGCAAAAGGAATGGAATTGTGATGTACAGGTTCGCTAACCAGCTTCATAGTTTGCTTTGTGTTCGGCATGTCTTGCTAGAGGCCGCTACCAACTGTGTAGTTCAGAGGATATCCGAACTGCGACCAAGCCAACTTGAACCTAAGGGGTTGCGCGCTTAAGGGAAGGAACCTACGAGGTCGGATCCAAGGACACTGGTCGGATGTGATCCGAACTGTATTTGGATTGTGGCCGAGTAGACATATGGGCTTTAGGGTCCGTGCGAGGCCCAAGTGTTGAGCCCGTGACGGACGCCTATATATATAGTGGAGGTGCGGCACACTCAGGCGCTGATTGCTTTGGCGCTGTCACTAGGGTTTGCATGTGTTGCGAATAGACACCTCCACTCGCCGTCGGTTGTGTGATCGGACCTAGCAGTCCGCCGCACTATGTTCCTCCTGCACGCGCGGATACCATTAGAGGCGGCGCACTTGCGCCGCTTCGGCGAACCTATACATGATAACCGACCACTGGTTGTACGAGGGAGATCGGACGAGGAGGAGACGATCCACGTGGATGCGCTGCCCCAACTCTTCTTTCGCTGCACGGCACTGCGCGTCTAGTGGTAACGAACTGTGATCCATCTCCCGTAGCATGTTCTTGGTTATTTTGCGCGTAGGAAATTTTAATTTGCAGTCGATGCACCCTACCATAGATCCCAACAATATATACCTACGTTCCCCCAAACGATCAGATACGGAGCAAAAACCCTAATTCCACCGCCGTAACTTCCTATATCCATGAGATCCCATCTTGGGGCCTGTTCCGGAGCTCCGCCGGAGGGGGTATCCATCATGGAGGGCTTCTACATCAACACCATAGCCTCTTCGATGAAGTGTGAGTAGTTTACCTCAGACCTTCGGGTCCATAGTTATTTGCTAGATGGCTTCTTCTCTCTTTTTGGATCTCAATACAATGTTCTCCCCCTCTCTTGTGGAGATCTATTCGATGTAATCTTCTTTTTGCGGTGTGTTTGTTGAGACCGATGAATTGTGGGTTTATGATCAAGTCTATCTATGAACAATATTTGAATTTTCTCAGAATTCTTTTATGTATGATTGGTTATCTTTGCAAGTCTCTTCGAATTATCAGTTTGGTTTGGCCTACTAGATTGATCTTTCTTGCAATGGGAGAAGTGCTTAGCTTTGGGTTCAATCTTGCGGTGTCCTTTCCCAGTGACAGTAGGGGCAGCAAGGCACGTATTGTATTGTTTCCATCGAGGATAACAAGATGGTTTTTTTATCATATTGCATGAATTTATCCCTCTACATCATGTCATCTTGCTTAAGGCGTTACTCTGTTTTCATTAACTTAATACTCTAGATGCATGTTGGATAGCGGTCGATGAGTGGAGTAGTAGTAGTAGATGTAGGCAGGAGTCGGTCTACTTGTCTCGGACGTGATGCCTATATACATGATCATACCTAGATATTCTCATAACTATGCTCAATTCTGTCAATTGCTCAACAGTAATTCGTTCACCCACCGTAGAATACTTATGCTCTTGAGAGAAGCCACTAGTGAAACCTATGGCCCCCGGGTCTATCTTCATCATATTAATCTTCCAATACTTAGCTATTTCCTTTGCTTTTTTACTTTGCTTTTATTTTACTTTGCATCTTTATCATAAAAATACCAAAATCTTATCTTATCATATCTATTAGATCTCACTCTCGTAAGTGACCATGAAGGGATTGACAACCCCTTATCGCGTTGGTTGCGAGGAGTTCTTTGCTTTGTGCAGGTACTAGGGGACGCGTGCGCAACCTCCTATTGGATTGATACCTAGGTTCTCAAAAACTGAGGGAAATACTTACGCTACTTTGCTGCATCATCCTTTCCTCTTCAGGGAAATCCAACGCAGTGCTCAAGAGGTAGCAAGAGCCGGTGGCTCAAATGTAGTTAGGCCGAAGATGAGCAATATTCCACGGCCGGCGGGTCTCCTCCTCCGACTTACGCGAGTCTTTGTGCTCTCGAACATCGATAAGGTAGTATGACCAGTTATTCAAGTTCTTGCTGACCACAAAGGGTCCTTCCCAAGGTGGGGATAGCTTGTGCGCATCAGACTGATCCTGGATGAGCCGGAGCACCAAATCACCTTCTTGAAAGGTTCTTGACTTAACCCAGCGGCTGTGATAACGGCACAGGTCATGTTGGTAAATCGCTAAGCGGGCTGCTGCTAAGTCATGCTCTTCATCTAATAGGTCAAGTGCATCTTGACGGGCTTGTTCGTTATCAGCTTCAACATAAGCCGCCACTCGAGGTGAGTCATGATGGATGTCACTGGGCAGGACTGCCTCTGCTCCATAAACCATGAAAAAAGGCGTATAACCAGTAGACCTATTAGGGGTAGTATTGATGCTCCATATCACAGAGGGTAACTGTTCCACCCAACAACCCGGTGTCTGTTGTAAAGGGACCATAAGCCGTGATTTTAGACCTTTCAGGATTTCCTGATTGGCTCTTTCAGCTTGACCATTGGATTGGGGGTGAGCTACTCATGAAATATCAAGCCGGATATGTTCCCGTTGACAGAATTCTTCCATAGCTCCTTGGGACAGGTTAGTACCATTGTCAGTAATAATGTTGTGTGGAAATCCAAAACAAAAGATCACTTTCTTCATGAATTGAATCATCGTGGCCGCATCACACTTACTAACCGGCTCTGCCTCAACCCACTTTGTGAATTTGTCCACTGCCACCAAAAGGTGCGTCTTTTTATCTTTGGATCTTTTGAAAGGTCCAACCATATCAAGCCCCTAGACTGCAAACGACCAAGTAATTGGAATCATCCGTAATTCCTGAGCCGGCACGTGCGTCTGTCGTGCGAATTTTTGGCACCCATCGCACCTACTGACCAGATCCTCCGCATCAGCGTGAGCCGTTAGCCAGTAAAAACCATGACGGAAAGCCTTGGCCACAAGAGACTTTGAACCGGCATGATGGCCACAATCTCCTTCATGGATCTCACGGAGACTTTTTTGACCTTCTTCAGGAGAGACACAACGTTGAAACGCTCCGGTGACACTGTGATGATACAACTCACCATTTGAAATTGTCATCGACTTAGACCGCCGGGTTATCTATCTAGCCAAGTCTCATCCTCCGGCAACTTGCCCCGGGTCATATAAGCCAAATACGACACTGTCCAATCTGGAATGACATGAAGAGCCGCCACCAATTGTGCTTCCGGGTCTGGAACAGCCAAGTCTTCCTCTGTAGGAAACTTGACAGAAGGGTTATGCAGAACATCTAAAAAAGTGTTAGGCGGCACCGGCTTACGCTGAGATCCCATCCGGCTTAAAGCATCAGCTGCTTCGTTCTTTCTGCGGTCAATGTGCTCCACTTGATAACCCTTGAAGTGTCCAGCAACAGCGTCAACCTCACGGCGAGAAGCCGCCATGAGAGGATCCTTGGAGTCCCACTTGCCTGATACTTGCTGAGCCACCAAATCTGAGTCGCCAAGGCACCTTACCCGGATTAAACTCATTTCTTTAGCCATTCGAAGACCATGGAGTAAGGCCTCATACTCAGCTGCGTTGTTAGTACATGGAAACATCAACTGCAACACATAACAAAAAATTTCACCTCGAGAGGAAGTTAACGCAACTCCAGCCCCCGAGCCTTCCAATTGCCTGGACCCATCAAAATGAATCGTCCAATATGTGTTGTCTGGCTTCTCTTCAGGTATCTGCAACTCTGTCCAATCGTTAATGAAGTCCACCAGTGCTTGAGATTTGATGGCAGCACGTGGCACATATTTTAAACCATGAGACCCAAGTTCAATGGCCCACTTGGCGACTCGTCCCGTGGCTTCTCTATTTTGAATAATATCTCCTAAAGGAGCACAGCTAACCACAGTGATAGGATGACCCTGAAAGTAATGCTTAAGCTTCTGGCTCGCCATGAACACCCCATAAACAAGTTTCTGCCAATGTGGATATCTCTGTTTGGACTCAATGAGCACCTCAGTGACGTAGTAAACCGGCCGTTGAACCGGATATTTCTTGCCAGCCTCTTTGCGCTCTACAACAATGGCCACACTGATGGCACATGTGTTAGCAGCCACACATAACAACAGTGGCTCCTTATCAACGGGAGCAGCAAGAACCGGCGGCTCAGCGAGCTGTCTTTTCAGATCTTCAAAGGCAGAGTTAGCAGCATCACTCCAGACAAAATCATCAGTCTTCTTCATCATTTGATATAACGGCATAGCCTTCTCACCTAACCGGCTTATGAACCAGCTTAAAGCTGCAACACGACCCGCCAGCCGCTGAACGTCATTGATGCATGCTGGCTTAGCCAAAGACATAATCGCCTTGATTTTCTCCAGGTTAGCCTCAATGCCTCTGTTAGACACCAAAAAACCAAAAAGCTTACCCGCCGGTACTCCAAAAACGCACTTGGCCGGGTTAAGCATAATCTTGTAGACCCGGAGATTATCAAAGGTTTCCTTCAGATCATCAATCAAGGTTTCCTTCTCTCTGGATATCGTCCACATAAGCATGAACATTACGCCCAATCTGATTATAAAGACAGTTCTGCACACACACCGCTGATAAGTCGCCTGGGCACTCTTAAGCCCAAAAGGCATGGACACATAGCAAAAGGCTCCAAATGGAGTAATGAAAGCTGTCTTCTCCTGGTCCTTAACCGCCATCTTGATCTGATGGTAACCAGAATAAGCACCCAAAAAGCTCAAACGCTCCCAACCTGCCGTATCATCAATGATTTGATCAATACGAGGGAGAGCAAAAGGATCAGCCGGACAAGCTTTGTTTAAGTCCGCGTAATCCACACACATGCGCCAGGTGCCGTTCTTTTTAAGCACAAGCACCGGGTTAGCCAACCACTCTGGATGAAAGACTTCAATAATGAACCCGGCTGCCAAAAGCCGGGCCACCTCTTCTCCAATAGCCTTGCGCCATTCCTCGTTGAACCGCCGAAGAAACTGCCTGACCGACTTAAACTTTGGATCAATATTGAGAGTGTGCTCAGCGAATTCTCTCGGTACACCCGGCATGTCAGAAGGCTTCCATGCAAAGATGTCCCGGTTCTCACGGATGAACTCGATGAGCGCGCCTTCCTATTTGGGATCCAAATTAGCACTGATAATAAATTGCTTGGATGAGTCGCCAGACACAAAATCAATCATCTTGGTATCGCCAGCTTGAAGGAAATATGCCCTAGAGGCAATAATAAAGTTATTATTTATTTCCTTATATCATGATAAATGTTTATTATTCATGCTAGAATTGTATTAACCGGAAACATAATACATGTGTGAATACATAGACAAACAGAGTGTCACTAGTATGCCTCTACTTGACTAGCTCGTTAATCAAAGATGGTTATGTTTCCTAACCATGAACAAAGAGTTGTTATTTGATTAACGAGGTCACATCATTAGTTGAATGATCTGATTGACATGACCCATTTCATTAGCTTAGCACCCGATCGTTTAGTATGTTGCTATTGCTTTCTTCATGACTTATACATGTTCCTATGACTATGAGATTATGCAACTTCCGTTTGCCGGAGGAACACTTTGGGTACTACCAAACGTCACAACGTAACTGGGTGATTATAAAGGAGTACTACAGGTGTCTCCAATGGTAGATGTTGGGTTGGCGTATTTCGAGATTAGAATTTGTCACTCCGATTGTCGGAGAGGTATCTCTGGGCCCTCTCGGTAATACACATCACATAAGCCTTGCAAGCATTATAACTAAGATGTTAGTTGTGAGATGATGTATTACGGAACGAGTAAAGAGACTTGCCAGTAACGAGATTGAAGTAGGTATTGGATACCGACGATCGAATCTCGCGCAAGTTACATACCGATGACAAAGGGAACAACGTATGTTGTTATGCGGTCTGACCGATAAAGATCTTCGTAGAATGTGTAGGATCCAATATGGGCATCCAGGTCCCGCTATTGGTTATTGACCAGAAACGTGTCTCGGTCATGTCTACATTGTTCTCGAACCGTAGGGTCCGCACGCTTAACGTTACGATGACAGTTATTATGAGTTTATGCATTTTGATGTACTGAAGGTTGTTCGGAGTCCCGGATGTGATCACGAACATGACGAGGAGTCTTGAAATGGTCAAGACATAAAGATTGACATATTGGAAGCCTATGTTTGGACACCGGAAGTGTTCCGGGTGAAATCGGGATTTTACCAGAATACCGGGAGGGTTACCGGAACCCCCCGGGAGCCAAATGGGCCTACATGGGCCTTAGTGGAAAGGTGAAAGGGGCTGCCATGGAGGGCTGCGCGCCTCCCCCCTCCCCTAGTCCTATTAGGACTAGGAGAGGTGGCCGGCCACCTCTCTCTCTCTTTCCCCCTTGGAGTCCTAGCTGGAATAGGATTGGAGGGGGGAGTCCTACTCCCGGTAGGAGTAGGACTCCTCCTGCGCCTCCCTCCTTGGCCGGCCAGCCCCTCCCCTTGGATCCTTTATATACGGGGGCAGGGGGCACCTCTAGACACACAAGTTGATCCTTGAGATCGTTCCTTAGCCGTGTGCGGTGCCCCCTGCCACCAAATTCCACCTCGATCATACCGTTGTAGTGCTTAGGCGAAGCCCTGCGTCGGTAGTACATCAAGATCGTCACCACGCCGTCGTGCTGACGGAACTCTTCCTCGACGCTTTGCTGGATCGGAGCCCGAGGATCGTCATCGAGCTGAATGTGTGCTAAGAACTCGGAGGTGCCGGAGTAACGGTGCTTGGATCGGTCGGATCGGGAAGACGTACGACTACTTCCTCTACGTTGTGTGACCGCTTCCGCAGTCGGTCTGCGTTGGTACGTAGACAACACTCTCCCCTCTCGTTGCTATGCATCACCATGATCTTGCGTGTGCGTAGGAATTTTTTTGAAATTACTACGTTCCCCAACAGTGGCATCCGAGCCTAGGTTTTATGGTTTGATGTTATTTGCACGAGTAGAACACAAGTGAGTTGTGGGCGATACAAGTCATACTGCCTACCAGCATGTCATACTTTGGTTCGGCGGTATTGTTGGACGAGACGACCCGTACCAACCTTACGCGTACGCTTACGCGAGACCGGTTCCCTCGACGTGCTTTGCACATAGATGGCTTGCGGGCGACTGTCTCTCCAACTTTAGTTGAACCGAGTGTGGCTACGCCCGGTCCTTGAGAAGGTTAAAACGGAGTCTATTTGACAAACTATCGTTGTGGTTTTGATGCGTAGGTGAGATGAGTTCTTGCTTAAGCCCGTAGCAGCCACGTAAAACTTGCAACAACAAAGTAGAGGACGTCTAACTTGTTTTTGCAGGCCATGTTGTGATGAAATATGGTCAAGGCATGATGCTGATTTTATTGTATGAGATGATCATGTTTTGTAACCAAGTTATCGGCAACTGGCAGGAGCCATATGGTTGTCGCTTTATTGTATGCAATGCAATCGCGATGTAATGCTTTACTTTATTGCTAAGCGGTAGTGATAGTCGTGGAAGCATAAGATTGGCGAGACGACAACGATGCTACGATGGAGATCAAGGTGTCGCGCCGGTGACGATGGTGATCACGACGGTGCTTCGGAGATGGAGATCACAAGCACAAGATGATGATGGCCATATCATATCACTTATATTGATTGCATGTGATGTTTATCTTTTATGCATCTTATCTTGCTTTGATTGACGGTAGCATTATAAGATGATCTCTCACTAAATTATCAAGAAGTGTTCTCCCTGAGTATGCACCGTTGCCAAAGTTCGTCGTGCCCAGACACCACGTGATGATCGGGTGTGATAAGCTCTACGTCCATCTACAACGGGTGCAAGCCAGTTTTGCACACGTAGAATACTCAGGTTAAACTTGACGAGCCTAGCATATGCAGATATGGCCTCGGAACACAGAGACCGAAAGGTCGAGCGTGAATCATATAGTAGATATGATCAACATGACGATGTTCACCATTGAAAACTACTCCATCTCACGTGATGATCGGTTATGGTTTAGTTGATTTGGATCACGTGATCACTCAGAGGATTAGAGGGATGTCTATCTAAGTGGGAGTTCCTAAGTAATTTGATTAACTGAACTTAAACTTATCATGAACTTAGTACCTGATAGTATCTTGCTTGTTTATGTTGATTGTAGATAGATGGCTCGTGCTGTTGTTCCGTTGAATTTTAATGCGTTCCTTGAGAAAGCAAAGTTGAAAGATGATGGTAGCAATTACACGGACTGGGTCCGTAACCTGAGGATTATCCTCATTGCTGCACAGAAGAATTACGTCCTGGAAGCACCGCTGGGTGCCAGGCCTGCTGCTGGAGCAACACCAGATGTTATGAACGTCTGGCAGAGCAAAGCTGATGACTACTCGATAGTTCAGTGTGCCATGCTTTACGGCTTAGAATCGGGACTTCAACGACGTTTTGAACGTCATGGAGCATATGAGATGTTCCAGGAGTTGAAGTTAATATTTCAAGCAAATGCCCGAATTGAGAGATATGAAGTCTCCAATAAGTTCTATAGCTGCAAGATGGAAGAGAACAGTTCTGTCAGTGAGCATATACTCAAAATGTCTGGGTATAATAATCACTTGATTCAGATGGGAGTTAATCTTCCAGATGATTGCGTCATTGACAGAATTCTCCAATCACTGCCACCAAGCTACAAGAGCTTCGTGATGAACTATAATATGCAAGGGATGAACAAGACTATTCCCGAGCTCTTCACAATGCTGAAACCTGCGGAGGTAGAAATCAAGAAGGAGCATCAAGTGTTGATGGTCAACAAGACCACTAGTTTCAAGAAAAAGGGCAAAGGGAAGAAGAATGGGAACTTCAAGAAGAACAGCAAGCAAGTTGCTGCTCAGGAGAAGAAACCCAAGTCTGGACCTAAGCCTGAAACTGAGTGCTTCTACTGCAAGCAGACTGGTCACTGGAAGCGGAACTGCCCCAAGTATTTGGCGGATAAGAAGGATGGCAAGGTGAACAAAGGTATATGTGATATACATGTTATTGATGTGTACCTTACTAGAGCTCGCAGTAGCACCTGGGTATTTGATACTGGTTCTGTTGCTAATATTTGCAACTCGAAACAGGGACTATGGAATAAGCGGACACTAGCAAAGGACGAGGTGACGATGCGCGTGAAACGGTTCCAAAGTCGATGTGATCGCGGTCGGCACGCTACCTCTACATCTACCTTCGGGGTTAATATTAGACCTAAATAATTGTTATTTGGTGCCAACGTTGAGCATGAACATTATATCTGGATCTTGTTTAATGCGAGACGGTTATTCATTTAAATCAGAGAATAATGGTTGTTCTATTTATATGAGTAATATCTTTTATGGTCATGCACCTTTGAAGAGTGGTCTATTCTTGTTAAATCTCGATAGTAGTGATACACATATTCATAATGTAGAAGCCAAAAGATGCAGAGTTGATAATGATAGTGCAACTTATTTGTGGCACTGCCGTTTAGGTCATATCGGTGTAAAGCGCATGAAGAAACTCCATACTGATGGGCTTTTGGAACCACTTGATTATGAATCACTTGGTACTTGCGAACCGTGCCTCATAGGCAAGATGACTAAAACACCGTTCTCCGGTACTATGGAGAGAGCAACAGATTTATTGGAAATCATACATACCGATGTATGTGGTCCAATGAATATTGAGGCTCGTGGCGGATATCGTTATTTTCTCACCTTCACAGATGATTTAAGCAGATATGGGTATATCTACTTAATGAAACATAAGTCTGAAACATTTGAAAAGTTCAAAGAATTTCAGAGTGAAGTTGAAAATCATCGTAACAAGAAAATAAAGTTTCTACGATCTGATCGTGGAGGAGAATATTTGAGTTACGAGTTTGGTGTACATTTGAAAAATTGTGGAATAGTTTCGCAACTCATGCCACCCGGAACACCACAGCGTAATGGTGTGTCCGAACGTTGTAATCGTACTTTACTAGATATGGTGCGATCTATGATGTCTCTTACTGATTTACCGCTATCGTTTTGGGGTTATGCTTTAGAGACGGCCGCATTCACGTTAAATAGGACACCATCAAAATCCGTTGAGACGACGCCTTATGAACTATGGTTTGGCAAGAAACCAAAGTTGTCGTTTCTTAAAAGTTTGGGGCTGCGATGCTTATGTGAAAAAGCTTCAACCTGATAAGCTCGAACCCAAAGCGGAGAAATGTGTCTTCATAGGATACCCAAAGGAGACTGTTGGGTACACCTTCTATCACAGATCCGAAGGCAATACATTCGTTGCTAAGAATGGATCATTTCTAGAGAAGGAGTTTCTCTCGAAAGAAGTGAGTGGGAGGAAAGTAGAACTTGACGAGGTAACTGTACCTGCTCCCTTATTGGAAAATAGTACATCACAGAAAACTGTTTCTGCGACACCTATACCAATTAGTGAGGAAGCTAATGATGATGATCATGAAACTTCAGGACAAGATACTACTGAACCACGTAAATCAACCAGAGTGAGATCCGCACCAGAGTGGTACGGTAATCCAATTCTGGAAGTCATGCTACTAGATCATGATGAACCTACGAACTATGAAGAAGCGATGGTGAGCCCAGATTCCGCAAAGTGGCTTGAGGCCATGAAATCTGAGATGGGATCCATGTATGAGAACAAAGTATGGACTTTGGTTGACTTGCCCGATGATCGGCAAGCAATTGAGAATAAATGGATCTTCAAGAAAAAGACTGATGCTGACGGTAATATTACTGTCTATAAAGCTCGACTTGTCGCAAAAGGTTTTCGACAAGTTCAAGGGGTTGACTACGATGAGACCTTCTCACCCGTAGCGATGCTTAAGTCCATCAGAATCATGTTAGCAATTGCCGCATTTTATGATTATGAAATATGGCAGATGGATGTCAAAACTGCATTCCTGAATGGATTTCTGGAAGAAGAGTTGTATATGATGCAACCAGAAGGTTTTGTCGATCCAAAGGGAGCTAACAAAGTGTGCAAACTCCAGCGATCCATTTATGGACTGGTGCAAGCATCTCGGAGTTGGAATAAACGCTTTGATAGTGTGATCAAAGCATTTGGCTTTATACAGACTTTTGGAGAAGCCTGTATTTACAAGAAAGTGAGTGGGAGCTCTGTAGCATTTCTGATATTATATGTGGATGACATATTGCTGATTGGAAATGGTATAGAATTTCTGGATAGCATAAAGGGATACTTGAATAAAAGTTTTTCGATGAAAGACCTCGGGGAAGCTGCTTACATATTAGGCATAAAGATCTATAGAGATAGATCAAGACGCTTAATTGGACTTTCACAAAGCACATACCTTGACAAGATTTTGAAGAAGTTCAAAATGGATCAAGCAAAGAAAGGGTTCTTGCCTGTGTTACAAGGTGTGAAGTTGAGTCAGACTCAATGCCCGACCACTGCAGAAGATAGAGAGAAAATGAAAGATGTTCCCTATGCTTCAGCCATAGGCTCTATCATGTATGCAATGCTGTGTACCAGACCTGATGTGTGCCTTGCTATAAGTTTAGCAGGGAGGTACCAAAGTGATCCAGGAGTGGATCACTGGACAGCGGTCAAGAACATCCTGAAATACCTGAAAAGGACTAAGGATATGTTTCTCGTATATGGAGGTGACAAAGAGCTCACCGTAAGAGGTTACGTTTGTCACAGCCCTAGAATTTGTTTGCAAATAGTTGCACAAGCATCCATGCATCATGTCTAAATTTTTGAAAGTTGAATTGGGGAAAGCTGAAAGCCCCAGAAATCAATTAAAAAAAATAATCAACATTAAAATCCTTTCAAAGAAGTCCAAGAAAATGTTCCTCTTAGTCTCTGAAAATATTGGCAAGAGGTAAAACTTAAAACAATATTTTTGGAATCTCAGAGATATTTATTTCGGGCCTTTGATTAATCCAATAAATATTTGAATTGGATCTATGTTTATTATATAATAAATATATGTTCAATAATTCTGATAAATTGTTGAGGGGCTTTGGAATAATCCATTTAGTCCGTGCAAAAATTATCAGAAGTAAAAAAAAATATAGTTTGGTTCAAAAAACCAAATTAAAACCCATTTGCATAAATAGAAAACAGAACAAAAAATAAAACAGAGAGAGAGAGAAAGACTTACCTGGCCTCACCTGTGAAGCCCACCAGAGAGGCCAACCCACCTGGCGGCCCAGCTGTTGGCCCAGCCCACCAAGGCACCAACCCTCCTTGCCAGTCGTCTCCTAGCTTCTGCCAGGAGGACGACGCCGTGTCGACGCGCGCGCCGGGAGGCCTCCACCTCCTGCTTCGTGCTGGCGGCCTCCCCTAGAGCCTATCCGTGCCTGGAGACTTCGTGCAGCCTCCTCCCTCCTTCCCCACTCCTCTCTGGCTCTCTGCCTCTCCCCTAGCGCCAAATTCGAGCAGCCCCGAGAGAAACCGCCGGCCACCATTGCCGCCAGTGCGCCCACCGCCGTTCCCGTGCCAAACCACCATGGCCTTAAGCACTGCAGACGAGCACCGCATCTCCACGCCGAAGATTGAGTCCCCGGATGCCCTGCAGATGCGCCACCATCGCCGTCTTTGCCGCCGGACGTCGTCCTCAAATTCGCCGGCTACAGAGCGTCCCCGCCCTCTCCTTCCCCTCCATTCAAACCCTGGTGAGCCCCCGAGCATTTTCCCCCTCTCCCCGCGGTCAATCCCATCCTCTAGCCGTCTAGCCACCGGAGCCGAGAGCTCCGTGCCACCGGCCATGGCGCCGCCGTGGCCAGAGCCCGAACCAGCCGCCCCCGCACGCGCCATCGTTATCCCCGCGTCTGCAGGAGCCCGTAGCTCCCACCAGCTCCTCCTCCCATGCCCCGCACCGCCCACACCATTGTTGCCGTAGCTCCGGCCGCCGCTGGCCTCATCGCCGGCGTCGATTCCGGTGACCCCGTGCCCTCCCCTGTGCCTCCCTAGATGCGCATGAGCAAGGGCAACCCTCTGGTGCCCTTGGCTTGGCCCAACACCACCCATAGCGCCATTCCGGCGAGCTCCCGCCGCGGTTTTGGTCGTCGCCAGCCGAACTCCAGCGAAATTGACGTGTCCGGCTTAATTAGCCACTAACCACCCTGCTTAGCCTAACACTAGACACTGACATATGGGTCCCGAGCATAATTAGGATTAGTCTAATTTTCTGTTAAAATTAGTACTAATAGTGTGGACCCCATGTGTCAGCTTTGACTTTGGTCAAGTCAACATTGACCGGTCCCACATGTCATCCACCCAAACTGCCCTGTTACACTGACCCGTGGGTCCCAGCTGTCAGGTTTGACTCTGGGCGACCGTGTTGACCAGCTGACGTCATAGTGATGCAGTGCTGACGTAGTAACTCCTTTTTCTGGATTTATTCTTATTTAGAAAATTCCAGAAAATGTCTAAAACTTTGAAAAATCATAGAAATTCAACCGTAACTCCAAATGAGATAAATTATATATGTAAAATGATCAGAAAAATCCAAGGAATCTGAATATGCCATTTGCATGCATGTTTGAACAAGTTAAACTCACTGAACAGGACAATTCATGTTTATGGAATAAATAGTAATTAGTTTTGGAGTTGGAATTTGCTATAGGGTTGAATTCCACTTCAATGAATATGACTAACTGTTGCACTAGGTCAATTCAGTACCTTAATATGACATATCATTCATATGTATGTGCATTGCATTGATTGTGGTTCCCTTTTGTGTTTGTCGGTGTTTGTCCCCTCTCGATAGACGTTGTACCGATGATGTGATCGTTGACACTGATGGAGACCCAATGATATCTTCAGAAGTGCCAGGCAAGCAAAACCCCCTTGTTCATTCCGATACAATCCCCCTCTCTCGCTCCTGCTCTCTTTTATTGCATTAGGACAACAACGATTTATCTGTTACTTGCCGCGGTAGTTGAACCCCTTATCCTCTGCATGACCTGTCATTTCCACAGTAAATAGATGAAACCCACTAGCATGAGTAGGAGTTGTTTGAGCCCTGATGTGCCTACTCATTCATGCTTGTTTGTCATGCCTGCTACTGCTTAGAGTTGAGTTAGGTCAAATTCATCGGGGATGAATCGGAGGTGTGTAAACATGTCCTATTGTTGAGAGCTAAGTGTGTGAACACGATTTGGTAAAGGTAGCGGTGAGAGGCCATGTAGGAGTACATGGTGGGTTGTCTCACTGAAACCGTCCTCAGGAACTGAGTTCTGTGTTTGTGATCCATGAAACAGCTACTACCACACGTTGGGCCCTGAAATATGACCCCGCTCGACTTACCGACCCCTCTCGTCCTCTGTCCAGGAGTTGCAATTAGTTTCTGGTGTTTATAGGATATGTGTTGGCGGCCGTGCGTAGCGCTGACCCTAGGGGTGGGCTATGTTGCGGTAGATACACTGTGGCACGGTGTACCGGGCGCCCGTTTGGTGTCTCGGGAACCCTGCACACATCGTTTGGGGCTGTGAGCGAAACTCCGGCCGGATCTCCTCGCGGATGGAACCCGAATAGGCGATAAACCTGGACTAGAGACTTGTGTGGTTAGTCAGGTCGTGGTCTACACCCACGTCGGCTTTCGCTTGAAGTCTGCCGAGCACATGTCGTGTGCAGACGCTAAGTGGTGGAAACATGTGTGACGAAGTACACCCCTGCAGGGTTATAAATGATCTATTCGAATAGTCGTGTCCACGGTAAAGGACTTCTGGGTTGCCTATAACAGTTCATAGACAAGTGAAAGTGGATACTCTAAAACTCGCAAGATAAGAGTGAGTGCTATGGATGGCCTTCTCGTAGGGAGACGAGAGCGGATCCATAGTGGTGTATTGAATGGTGAATATGTGGACTCGTGTGCGCCACCTCAAAAGAGTTGCTTGCAATCGTAGTCCAGGTTAGCCACTGAGTCAAAGCTGGCTTGCTGCAGTTAAACTCCACCACCCCCCCCCCCTTGTTGGTACCGATGCATATGTAGTTTAGTTCTGATGTAAGTCTTGCTGAGTACCTTTGTACTCACGTTTGCTTAATTTATGTTTTGCAGAGAGACTTCAGTCTCGCTAGTAGTTCCGCGTGGACTTCGACATTTAGCTTGATACCTCAGCTACGATCTTGTGCCCTCGACAGGATTTGGTAGATAGTCAGGCTTCTTAGCCTTTTTCATTTATAGATGTCTGTACTCAGACATGTTAAGCTTCCGCATGTGCTTTGCATTGTATGCTATGATTGTTGGGTCATGAGACCCATGCTTGTAATATCTCGCTCCTCGGAGCCTAATGCATACATACTTGAGTTGTAGAGTTATGTTGTGATGCCATGTTGTATTCACACATATCGAGCATATTGTGTGTATGATTGAAATGCTTGGTATGTGTGGGATCCGACTATCTAGTTGTTTATCCTTGGCAGCCTATCATATGGGGAAATGTAGTCTAGTGCTTCTGGGCGATAGTAGTCCGCTACAGCCCGGATCACCGGAGTCCTGCTAGCCCAGCACTACTGCTCAGGACACTTGACTGGCCGGCATGTGTTTCACTTCGTTCCTATGTCTGTCCCTTCGGGGAAATGTCACGCGGTGACATCCGGAGTCCTGCCTAGCCTGCTACAGCCCGGGTTACCGGAGTCCTGTTAGCCCAGCGCTACAGCCCGGATTCACACGCTGGTTGACCGACATGCTCGAGGTTGATTCATGTATGCCTGTCCCCATGGGTTAGTGCCGCTTTGGGTTCACGACTAGCCATGTCGGCCCGGGTTCTTTGTCATAAGGATGCTAGCGACACTATCATATACGTGAGCCAAAAGGCGCAAACGGTTCCGGGCCAGGTAAGGTGGCACCCGTGGAAATACCATGCGTGAGGCCACAAAGTGATATGATGTGTTACATGCTAGATCAGTGTGACCTAGGATCGGGGTCCCGACAGCGTTGGTATCAGAGCCTGACTGCCTGTAGGATTACCAAGCCAAACTGGTCGAAGTTGAGTCTAGAAATGCTTTAGTTATGTAAGGGAATTGATTGTGGAGGGGAACGTAAGGCTCTTTTTACTCCTTATACCTCATGCCCATCTGATCCGAGTCAACCTCTTCTTTTCTACGGGGATTAAGAATTAGGCCTTCTCATCTATCTATCAGGATGACGTGTTACTAAACCGTAGTTGCCTAAGATTGTTGGATTTAAGCCCAGTTCAGTTTCTACTACTTCTGTGTGTTCATAGTTGGTCTCGAACCTTGATATTGTGCTTCTGAGTGGTTATGCCACCATTTTGCAGGATGTCTCAAATCGTTTTGAGCAATTACAGCCGTTATGCTGTCCGAGTCATCCTAGGTTTCTAAATAGTCTGATGCATTTGCAAACCCTTCCCCTGTTCCTGATGTCCATTTGGGCCAGATTAATCACACTACTTGTCAGTTGGGGTATTCTTTTGCCTCGACATATATTTTGGAATTATTATTATGACCCTAGATGTCTTAGAGTGCCACCTAGTAATCTAGCCATGTTTTGTGTTCCCAGTGTGTGATTCTGGCCATTATTCTCAAAAGCATCCCGTGATGCCATTTAGTTGGTAGGCATTCTATTCCTGGGTTTTGAACCCGAGATTCACCCTACTTACTTCATGTTGATAGTGTTTGCTCGTTCCTTTAGGATATTAGTAACCTTTGCGATAGTCCTCGAGGTTCGTGGTACATCCTTCTTCCAATTATCATGAACCATTCTTGGCAGGAGTTCTTTTGAACCAAAAGGATCACAACCAGAGTGCTCTTGATGAGTTCTCCATTCTATATTGTGGCTCTGCCAGTTCTACCTTTCTGCATGGGTTATCTGGAAGAAATATGTTGAGCTTTGCTCGACATACTAATCTATGCCTCCACAGCTCAGAAAATTATATGTTCCTTGAGTTGTCCCTCTTTAGTTGTTTTCTGACCTTCGTCTATCAATTGATAGTCAGGAATAGTTGTGCATTTGTGTTCATCGGTGCCTTTTATTCTTGTGGTCCGTCGAGCCGTTCTATTCTAGAATGGCTAGGAGAAACAAACTCCAGTACCTCATCCATTTCTCGGATCGGGTCAAAGTGGTTGTTTTCCGCAGATCAAAATGCCAATCCAGCTTTTGTTCTGTTCTACCTCGGAGTATTACCCACTTTATGTCAAGAGCGTCGTGAGAATTGCACATCTCTCATGAATTCTTGATGCAGTGTTACTTCTTACCATCATTCTTCATTCCTCGGTCCCGTGTTGTCGCAACTGGAATGCCGACAAGTGAACCGTGATGTGTGAAATCAATACTCCTAGCAACTCTGTTGCTTGGTAGTTAATGGACAATATTCTCATCCTTAGTATGCTGATTATTGAATCATCACCCTAAGGTTGAACGTGCTACCTAGTCCATATTTCTGGTGCACACTTCGATCAATGGGTTAGGGTTGTGCCAATCCCTCACTCATTGATCATATCATCTTGCCCTGAAAAGCAAGGTTGTTCTCGAGCTTAGTAACATACCGGTGGTTCGTGATTTTCCGAATATCTTCTCGGAAGTGTTACCAGGTTGTCACCTGACCGTTATGTTGAGTTCGTGATCAAGTTGGTTTTCCGATAAACCACTTTTCTCCAAGAATCTGTGTTGGATACCCCTGAGCTAGTTGGTTAAGCTTAACAACAACTTGGAGAGTTGGAAGATGAAAACTTGTCCGACTTAGCTCATCCCTAAGGGATATCCTTGTGTGTGTGTGTGTGTTGAAGAAAGATGATATATTCATCGACTGATCCCCGTGGTCAGCTATTGGATCTATTATATTGTCCAAACCTTGATTTGAGTGTGGGCTATCGTCAAATCAAATCAGAACCAATGATGTTCGTAATGTTATCTTACTTGCGGTTGTCCCTCGAGAATACACCATTATATCCTTGGTCTGACCAATACTATCACATTGTTCACATAGTGGTGGAAGTCCAGTGATATGGAAATTTCAATGAGTTGCTGTTGAGCCCATCAGCGGCATTTTGTCTCCTCCATGATTGTGTTGAACATCCAGCTAGTGTTGGAAACTTTATAAGCATTGCCCTCATGTCCCGATCATGAAGCATATGTCCGGTTGAAAGATGTGACTTCTTCTAATTCATGTGCATCTGATGTAAGTTGCCGCCGTGAATTCGAGAAAGTTTGTTTTTGCTTCCTCTGGAATCATCCCAAGTCAGTCATGCATGTGCGAAGTATTCTATGGTCTGATAGACTGATCATCTACATTCTATACGTATCCCTAGCACACCAAGCCACTGATTGATTTGTTCAAGGAGAAGAAGTTTCTTCTTAAGGGTTAGACCTACGCAAGGACTTCGATATCCTCGTTGATGGTTCCCCCTGAACTCGGTAGTGTTTCATTTTAAGACTACCAGGTGACCATGCTTGTCTAGGACAACGTGTTCATGCTTGTAGCAGAACCGGCTCATGTTTTGGAGCTTACTACCGTAGTTCATTCCTCGAGAATCTCGCAATGTCATCTCATCGATTTGTGTTGCAAACCTTCATTTTCCTTTCTAGACTCGATGAATCTGGAATATCCTGTCACCAACCAGATCTGAATCTCAGGCAGATATGATGGTCGGAGCACTTCCCAAGAACTATAATACTGGTCTCTCGGTAAACGGTAAAGTGGATGTCGTGGCCAACACATCCAGCCGGAAGACCTATTATTGTAGTATCTCGATTGAAGAAAGTTGGCCACCTTCCCATGAGGATTTCGTAGGATTTACCTCCGTAGTTAATCCTTACGGATTCTTGTGCCCCTGAAGTCAGACCTTTATTTGATGTTCAGATACCGAATGATTTTGAGTCTAGCTAGAACCTCAAGGAGAACATTAGAAGCGGAGTGCTAAATGTCTCTCGGTCGATCATCCAGATTTTGTTTCCTTGGCTTCGCTAAGGTGAAATCTGGGAAAGTGTTATCCTCCTTTGCATCTGCATCATCCATCACCATTCATCATGGTGGTATGTTGTGTTGCCAGGATCCCTGACACGGATATTGGTAGAACCTTGATGAATATGGAAATGCTCAAGTTCTTGAGAGCACTCTCAGGCACTAGGTTCTGTTGTTGTCGTTAACTGGGATGTGCCTCCGTTCTCTCAGTTGTTCGATAGCCATCCGATTGGTGGAATCACCTTGCCGGTGAACCTTCTCCCCAGTTACTAGAATCATTCCCAACATTTGCATTTTGTTCCCAGCTTACACCTCAGTAGCTGTTGTTAATGATCATCTTCAAAAGTGGACTTACCATGGGTTCCATCCATTTCCGATGATAAGCAAAATCATCCATTACGTTGTCTTCAACAAGGTAGTCCACATCATCCATTCTAGTCCGAGTATGTCATTCGTCAAACTCCTTCAAACGATCAATTGTAAATTGCCTTAAGCTGGTATGAAGAGTTCCAACGATCTCTGAATCAAAAGTAATTCTTTTTGCCACTTAAGGAAATAGTTCCTCGAGTCACCTTCCCCGAGGTGCCCTGTTTTAGAATCATGGCAATTTCCCTCGCTACTTTGAAACCCTCGTCAAATTGTTTCTTCTATCGCTCCTGATGCAAGTTTTGCCTCTCAGCTCCAGAGATGTTCATATGTCTCACTCCATGAGTTGATCCTGAATTGTTCGATCCTCGAGAAGATCGATTCTTCTAGAGTTTTGTTTTTTCTCTCTCGTTGTTGTGTTGGTTGAAGTTTCCAAAGCAAGACGTCGAGATAAAGATGGTGACGAATCAACGTTCTGATGAAGTGCAATGGATCGTGAAGAATGTGATAGCTTGTGCCCCTCTGTCTTCTTACCTCACGACTTGAATCTCGGGACGAGATTTTTGTTAGTGGGGGTGAGTTGTCACAGCCCTAGAATTTGTTTGCAAATAGTTGCACAAGCATCCATGCATCATGTCTAAATTTTTGAAAGTTGAATTGGGGAAAGCTGAAAGCCCCAGAAATCAATTAAAAAAAATAATCAACATTAAAATCCTTTCAAAGAAGTCCAAGAAAATGTTCCTCTTAGTCTCTGAAAATATTGGCAAGAGGTAAAACTTAAAACAATATTTTTGGAATCTCAGAGATATTTATTTCGGGCCTTTGATTAATCCAATAAATATTTGAATTGGATCTATGTTTATTATATAATAAATATATGTTCAATAATTCTGATAAATTGTTGAGGGGCTTTGGAATAATCCATTTAGTCCCTGCAAAAATTATCAGAAGTAAAAAAAAATATAGTTTGGTTCAAAAAACCAAATTAAAACCCATTTGCATAAATAGAAAACAGAACAAAAACTAAAACAGAGAGAGAGAGAAAGACTTACCTGGCCTCACCTGTGAAGCCCACCAGAGAGGCCAACCCACCTGGCGGCCCAGCTGTTGGCCCAGCCCACCAAGGCACCAACCCTCCTTGCCAGTCGTCTCCTAGCTTCTGCCAGGAGGACGACGCCGTGTCGAGACGCGCGCCGGGAGGCCTCCACCTCCTGCTTCGTGCTGGCGGCCTCCCCTAGAGCCTATCCGTGCCTGGAGACTTCGTGCAGCCTCCTCCCTCCTTCCCCACTCCTCTCTGGCTCTCTGCCTCTCCCCTAGCGCCAAATTCGAGCAGCCCCGAGAGAAACCGCCGGCCACCATTGCCGCCAGTGCGCCCACCGCCGTTCCCGTGCCAAACCACCATGGCCTTAAGCACTGCAGACGAGCACCGCATCTCCACGCCGAAGATTGAGTCCCCGGATGCCCTGCAGATGCGCCACCATCGCCGTCTTTGCCGCCGGACGTCGTCCTCAAATTCGCCGGCTACAGAGCGTCCCCGCCCTCTCCTTCCCCTCCATTCAAACCCTGGTGAGCCCCCGAGCATTTTCCCCCTCTCCCCGCGGTCAATCCCATCCTCTAGCCGTCTAGCCACCGGAGCCGAGAGCTCCGTGCCGCCGGCCATGGCGCCGCCGTGGCCAGAGCCCGAACCAGCCGCCCCCGCACGCGCCATCATTATCCCCGCATCTGCAGGAGCCCGTAGCTCCCACCAGCTCCTCCTCCCGTGCCCCGCACCGCCCACACCGTTGTTGCCGTAGCTCCGGCCGCCGCTGGCCTCATCGCCGGCGTCGATTCCGGTGACCCCGTGCCCTCCCCTGTGCCTCCCTGGATGCGCATGAGCAAGGGCAACCCTCTGGTGCCCTTGGCTTGGCCCAACACCACCCATAGCGCCATTCCGGCGAGCTCCCGCCGCGGTTTTGGTCGTCGCCGGCCGAACTCCGGCGAAATTGACGTGTCCGGCTTAATTAGCCACTAACCACCCTGCTTAGCCTAACACTAGACACTGACATATGGGTCCCGAGCATAATTAGGATTAGTCTAATTTTCTGTTAAGATTAGTACTAATAGTGTGGACCCCATGTGTCAGCTTTGACTTTGGTCAAGTCAACATTGACCGGTCCCACATGTCATCCACCCAAACTGCCCTGTTACACTGACCCGTGGGTCCCAGCTGTCAGGTTTGACTCTGGGCGACCGTGTTGACCAGCTGACGTCATAGTGATGCAGTGCTGACGCAGTAACTCCTTTTTCTGGATTTATTCTTATTTAGAAAATTCCAGAAAATGTCTAAAACTTTGAAAAATCATAGAAATTCAACTGTAACTCCAAATGAGATAAATTATATATGTAAAATGATCAGAAAAATCCAAAGAATCTGAATATGCCATTTGCATGCATGTTTGAACAAGTTAAACTCACTGAACAGGACAATTCATGTTTATGGAATAAATAGTAATTAGTTTTGGAGTTGGAATTTGCTATAGGGTTGAATTCCACTTCAATGAATATGACTAACTGTTGCACTAGGTCAATTCAGTACCTTAATATGACATATCATTCATATGTATGTGCATTGCATTGATTGTGGTTCCCTTTTGTGTTTGTCGGTGTTTGTCCCCTCTCGATAGACGTTGTACCGATGATGTGATCGTTGACACTGATGGAGACCCAATGATATCTTCAGAAGTGCCAGGCAAGCAAAACCCCCTTGTTCATTCCGATACAATCCCCCTCTCTCGCTCCTGCTCTCTTTTACTGCATTAGGACAACAACGATTTATCTGTTACTTGCTGCGGTAGTTGAACCCCTTATCCTCTGCATGACCTGTCATTTCCACAGTAAATAGATGAAACCCACTAGCATGAGTAGGAGTTGTTTGAGCCCTGATGTGCCTACTCATTCATGCTTGTTTGTCATGCCTGCTACTGCTTAGAGTTGAGTCAGGTCAAATTCATCGGGGATGAATCGGAGGTGTGTAAACATGTCCTACTGTTGAGAGCTAAGTGTGTGAACACGATTTGGTAAAGGTAGCGGTGAGAGGCCATGTAGGAGTACATGGTGGGTTGTCTCATTGAAACCGTCCTCAGGAACTGAGTTCCGTGTTTGTGATCCATGAAACAGCTACTACCACACGTTGGGCCCTGAAATATGACCCCGCTCGACTTACTGACCCCTCTCGTCCTCTGTCCAGGAGTTGCAATTAGTTTCTGGTGTTTATAGGATATGTGTTGGCGGCCATGCGTAGCGCTGACCCTAGGGGTGGGCTATGTTGCGGTAGATACACTGTGGCACGGTGTACCGGGCGCCCGTTTGGTGTCTCGGGAACCCTGCACACATCGTTTGGGGCTGTGAGCGAAACTCCGGCCGGATCTCCTCGCGGATGGAACCCGAATAGGCGATAAACCTGGACTAGAGACTTGTGTGGTTAGTCAGGTCGTGGTCTACACCCACGTCGGCTTTCGCTTGAAGTCTGCCGAGCACATGTCGTGTGCAGACGCTAAGTGGTGGAAACATGTGTGACGAAGTACACCCCTGCAGGGTTATAAATGATCTATTCGTGTCCACGGTAAAGGACTTCTGGGTTGCCTATAACAGTTCATAGACAAGTGAAAGTGGATACTCTAAAACTCGCAAGATAAGAGTGAGTGCTATGGATGGCCTTCTCGTAGGGAGACGAGAGCGGATCCATAGTGGTGTATTGAATGGTGAATATGTGGACTCGTGTGCGCCACCTCAAAAGAGTTGCTTGCAATCGTAGTCCAGGTTAGCCACTGAGTCAAAGCTGGCTTGCTGCAGTTAAACTCCACCACCCCCCCTTGTTGGTACCGATGCATATGTAGTTTAGTTCTGATGTAAGTCTTGCTGAGTACCTTTGTACTCACGTTTGCTTAATTTATGTTTTGCAGAGAGACTTCAGTCTCGCTAGTAGTTCCGCGTGGACTTCGACATTTAGCTTGATACCTCAGCTACGATCTTGTGCCCTCGACAGGATTTGGTAGATAGTCAGGCTTCTTAGCCTTTTTCATTTATAGATGTCTGTACTCAGACATGTTAAGCTTCCGCATGTGCTTTGCATTGTATGCTATGATTGTTGGGTCATGAGACCCATGCTTGTAATATCTCGCTCCTCGGAGCCTAATGCATACATACTTGAGTTGTAGAGTTATGTTGTGATGCCATGTTGTATTCACACATATCGAGCATATTGTGTGTATGATTGAAATGCTTGGTATGTGTGGGATCCGACTATCTAGTTGTTTATCCTTGGCAGCCTATCATATGGGGAAATGTAGTCTAGTGCTTCTGGGCGATAGTAGTCCGCTACAGCCCGGATCACCGGAGTCCTGCTAGCCCAGCACTACTGCTCAGGACACTTGACTGGCCGGCATGTGTTTCACTTCATTCCTATGTCTGTCCCTTCGGGGAAATGTCACGCGGTGACATCCGGAGTCCTGCCTAGCCTGCTACAGCCCGGGTTACCGGAGTCCTGTTAGCCCAGCGCTACAGCCCGGATTCACACGCTGGTTGACCGACATGCTCGAGGTTGATTCATGTATGCCTGTCCCCATGGGTTAGTGCCGCTTTGGGTTCACGACTAGCCATGTCGGCCCGGGTTCTTTGTCATAAGGATGCTAGCGACACTATCATATACGTGAGCCAAAAGGCGCAAACGGTTCCGGGCCAGGTAAGGTGGCACCCGTGGAAATACCATGCGTGAGGCCACAAAGTGATATGATGTGTTACATGCTAGATCAGTGTGACCTAGGATCGGGGTCCCGACAACGTTGATGCAAGCTTTGACACTGATCCGGACGATTCTAAATCGCAAACCGGATACGTGTTTACTTTAAACGGTGGAGCTGTCAGTTGGTGCAGTTCTAAACAAAGCGTCGTAGCGGGATCTACATGTGAAGCGGAGTACATAGCTGCTTCGGAAGCAGCGAACGAAGGAGTCTGGATGAAGGAGTTCATATCCGATCTAGGTGTCATACCTAGTGCATCGGGTCCAATGAAAATCTTTTGTGACAATACTGGTGCAATTGCTTTGGCAAAGGAATCCAGATTTCACAAAAGGACCAAACACATCAAGAGATGCTTCAACTCCATCCGGGATCTAGTCCAGGTGGGAGACATAGAGATTTGCAAGATACATACGGATCTGAATGTTGCAGACCCGTTGACTAAGCCTCTTCCACGAGCAAAACATGATCAGCACCAAGGCTCCATGGGTGTTAGAATCATTACTGTGTAATCTAGATTATTGACTCTAGTGCAAGTGGGAGACTGAAGGAAATATGCCCTAGAGGCAATAATAAAGTTATTATTTATTTCCTTATATCATGATAAATGTTTATTATTCATGCTAGAATTGTATTAACCGGAAACATAATACATGTGTGAATACATAGACAAACAGAGTGTCACTAGTATGCCTCTACTTGACTAGCTCGTTAATCAAAGATGGTTATGTTTCCTAACCATGAACAAAGAGTTGTTATTTGATTAACAAGGTCACATCATTAGTTGAATGATCTGATTGACATGACCCATTTCATTAGCTTAGCACCCGATCGTGTAGTATGTTGCTATTGCTTTCTTCATGACTTATACATGTTCCTATGACTATGAGATTATGCAACTCCCGTTTGCCGGAGGAACACTTTGGGTACTACGAAACATCACAACGTAACTGGGTGATTATAAAGGAGTACTACAGGTGTCTCCAATGGTAGATGTTGGGTTGGCGTATTTCGAGATTAGAATTTGTCACTCCGATTGTCGGAGAGGTATCTCTGGGCCCTCTCGGTAATACACATCACATAAGCCTTGCAAGCATTATAACTAAGATGTTAGTTGTGAGATGATGTATTACGGAACGAGTAAAGAGACTTGCCAGTAACGAGATTGAACTAGGTATTGGATACCGACGATCGAATCTCGGGCAAGTAACATACCGATGACAAAGGGAACAACGTATGTTGTTATGCGGTCTGACCGATAAAGATCTTCATAGAATATGTAGGAGCCAATATGGGCATCCACGTCCCGCTATTGGTTATTGACCGGAAACGTGTCTCGGTCATGTCTACATTGTTCTCGAACCGTAGGGTCCGCACGCTTAACGTTACGATGACAGTTATTATGAGTTTATGCATTTTGATGTACCGAAGGTTGTTCGGAGTCCCGGATGTGATCACGGACATGACGAGGAGTCTCGAAATGGTCGATACATAAAGATTGATATATTGGAAGCCTATGTTTGGACACCGGAAGTGTTCCGGGTGAAATCGGGATTTTACCAGAATACCGGGAGGGTTACCGGAACCCCCCGGGAGCCAAATGGGCCTACATGGGCCTTAGTGGAAAGGTGAAAGGGGCTGCCATGGAGGGTTGCGCGCCTCCCCCCTCCCCTAGTCCTATTAGGACTAGGAGAGGTGGCCGGCCACCTCTCTCTCTCTTTCCCCCTTGGAGTCCTAGTTGGAATAGGATTGGAGGGGGGAGTCCTACTCCCGGTAGGAGTAGGACTCCTCCTGCGCCTCCCTCCTTGGCCGGCCAGCCCCTCCCCTTGGATCCTTTATATACGGGGGCAGGGGGCACCTCTAGACACACAAGTTGATCCTTGAGATCATTCCTTAGCCGTGTGCGGTGCCCCCGCCACCAAATTCCACCTCGATCATACCGTTGTAGTGCTTAGGCGAAGCCCTGCGTCGGTAGTACATCAAGATCGTCACCACGCTGTCGTGCTGACGGAACTCTTCCTCGACGCTTTGCTGGATCGGAGCCCAAGGATCGTCATCGAGTTGAACGTGTGCTAAGAACTCGGAGGTGCCGGAGTAACGGTGCTTGGATCGGTCGGATCGGGAAGACGTACGACTACTTCCTCTACGTTGTGTGATCGCTTCCGCAGTCGGTCTGCGTTGGTATGTAGACAACACTCTCCCCTCTCATTGCTATGCATCACCATGATCTTGCGTGTGCGTAGGAATTTTTTTGAAATTACTACGTTCCCCAACACAGCTGACTTAAACTTTAGCGCTGGCTCATGTTCAGTAGTTGGCTTCTTCAAAGATGTCATGTCTGCCGGGTCAACGTTGTCTTTGTAGAACTTTAACTCCTCCATCGCGCAAATAGATTCCGCATAAGTAGCATCACCTTCCTCACACTCTAAGGCTATCTTCCGACTTTCATGTATTGTGATAGTACCTTTATAATCTGGCATCTTGAGCTGCAGATAAACATAACACGACCGTGCCATGAATTTTGCATAAGCCGGTCATCCAAACAGGGCGTGATACGGGCTCTTGATTTTGACCACCTCAAAGGTTAACTTCTCAGCCCTGGAATCATGCTCATCTCCAAAAGCTACCTCCAACTCAATCTTACCCACCGGGTATGCCAACTTACCAGGCACCACTCCATGAAAAGCAGTGTTGGACGTCTTAAGACTTTTGTTAGTAAACCCCATGCGACAGAACGTCTCATAATAGAGGATGTTGATGCTACTGCCTCTGTCCATGAGTACTTTAGTGAATTTATATCCACCAACCTGAGGCACCACCACCAAAGCCAGATGACCCAGATTGTCAACCCGGGGAGGGTGATCCTCCCTACTCCACAGAATAGGCTGCTCGGATCATCTTAAATAACGAGGAACCGCCGGCTCAACAGCGTTGACCGCTCTCTTATGAAGTTTCCGGTCCCTTTTGCATAAACTGGTGGTGAACACATGATACTGCCCACTACTTAGCTGCTTTGGGTTACTCTGAAACCCGGATTGCTGCTGATGCTGACCTCCTTGGCCAGATTGCTGATTATAACCACCTTGATTACCTTGAGGGCCCTGGCCATGAAAACCTCCACCGCCTGAATTGCCGCCCGGGCCATGAAAACTGACACCGACTGAGTCACCGCCAGGTCCATGATTACCGTCGAACATGTTAGAATTCTTGAAAGCCTTCATGATCGTACAGTCTTTCCATAGATGGGTGGCCGGCTTCTCCCGAGTGACGTGTCTTGGACAGGGTTCATTTAGCAACTGCTCGAGGGTGGGACCTGACCCGCCTGACCAAGGAGGTGGCCTCCCCTTACGTCGTTGATTGTTGCCTTGCGCATTCGCCACAAACTCGGAGCTGCCGTCAGCCTTACGTTTATTATTACCTCCTTGATTTGCTGGGTTATGCTGAAGACCCTTAGCGTTGTTGTTCCTCTTTCCCTTCCATGTCTTCTCTTCATCAGACGCAGGATCCTTGGTACTATCTAAATCGGCATATTTGACTAGAGCCGCCATCAGCTGGCACATGTCATTACAATCGCGCTTGAGCCGTCCTAGCTTCTGTTTCAGAGGTTCAAAACGGCAATTTTTCTCCAACATTAAGACCGCGGAGCCGGCATCCATTTTATCAGACGAATGTATTATTTCCTTCACCTGGTGCACCCAACGGGTCGTGGACTCACCTTCTTCTTGCTTGCAATTAGTCATGTCCAAAATCGACATGGGCTGCTTGCATGTATCTTTGAAGTTTTGAATAAACCGGGCCTTTAACTCGGCCTAGGAACCAATGGAATTAGGGGGCAGTCCCTTTAACCAAGTGCGGGCCATTCCATCCAGCATCATAGTGAAGTATTTAGCCATTGCTGCGTCACTGACCTCCAGCAATTGCATGGCCATCTCATAACTTTCAATCCATGCCCCGGACTGTAAGTCGGCTATGTAATTAGGCACCTTCCGAGGCCCCTTGAAATCCTTTGGCAAACGCTCATTACGCAGAGCCGGCACCAAGCAAGGGACACCTCCTGTTCTTGTGGCCACACCTGCTTCAACAGAGGTCGTCGGATAAACCGGAAAAGCTTGGTGAGCCGCCTGCTCAGCTGCCTGTTGAACTGCCCGCTCAGCCTCTTGGCGGATCCTATCCTGGTCAACCAAGTTAAGAGCTCCATCACGCGCCGGGTCATGCCTGCGCGGCTGGTTACGACGCTGGGCGTTGCTTGACACGGCTGCTGAATTCATATGCCTGCTATAGCTCGGGCTCCGGCTTGGGCGAGGGGTTGAATGAATCCTGACTCGATTATAAGAGTATGCCTCCTGTTGTGCCAGAGCCGTCTGAAAAGTTCTCTGACCCTTCGTGTTTCGATCGCCGTCGGGGAGTCGCCCTTCATCGGAAGAGCTGCCAAACGCGCTGATGCAACGATCAGATTCTCCAGAGGGTTAGAAAAATGTCCCGGTGGTGTCGGTGTATATTGAGGTGGAGTGGTATTCACACGAGGGGGTTCCATAGTCTGTGGCTGAACCAGCGCCCCAGCCACGGGTGTTGCAATCCGGTTCACCTTTGGCAGGTTACTGGGACCTGCCCCGGGTGTGTGGAAGAGGTTCCTAGGATCGTAAGTCAGAGGCAGACGTGACTGAGTCTTCTGGTGCCTTCTCCTCATGACCTCGTTTGATGCGTTCAGGTCCATCGTGAGCCGAAAAGCCTCTGATTGAAGCTGCTGAGCTCTAGCATCCAGAGCCGCCCGCTCCACAGCCATCCTGACGTCCTCCGCCACTAAGTTTTCCTTAGCCTGTGCTACCTCCTCACGTAGTCGTGCCACCTCCGCATCGTGCTGAGCCTGATCTGTCGGATCAACCACGTCAGTCAACAGGGTCGTCATCCTGTCCATGAGATCCATCAGCACCTGAGCCGGCGGGCGCGCGGGGCCTCCTGCCCCGGCCGCTGCTGACCTGGTGGTTATTGCTGCCGCAACCGTAGAGTTTTGAGCAGGTTGTGTGCCAGTCATGAAGATCCCCGCTCTGTTCGGCGGCTCAAAGGGGTCCGGAATACTGCTGCCATCGGAACAACCCCCAAGCCCGCCATCTTGTAGTTGATACAATGAATCCGTCTCGCCTGTTGATGACTCATCGTTAGAGTAGATGGTCGTCTCACCGCCACCCACAGATCCTTCAGAAAGCTCCCCTCCATGGATGCAACCCACGAAGGCACGCCTCACGGCGGGCTGAGTCCGGGCGGGTCTCGCACACTGAGCCATCTCGATGAGGTCGGTGCAGATGTCCGGCTCAGGGCCCGGCTCGGCGATCCGGCCGATGAAGACGTGGATTCCACCGAAGGGGACCCGGTACCCGTACTCAATTGAGCCGGTGTCGGGGCCCCAGCCTGCGTCTTCGATGTAGAGCTTGCCGCGACGACTCTTGGTTATTCGGCTCACAGCGTATCCCTTGAGCCCTTCGAAGCTGCCCTTCAAGAACTCAAATCCACCGTGCGCTGGCCCCACGGTGGGCGCAACCTATCGTGGAATTGTCACGGCAGATGTCCTAGTGAAAGGACTTAGTCGTGGAGCTATCGCAACTAGGAACTTACAGGGGTTAATCGGGACAAAGGACACGAGAGGTTTATACTAGTTCGGCCCCATGCGGTGAAGGTAAAGCCTAGTCCAGTTGATGTGGTATTGCTAGGTTTCGATGACCAAGGAGCGAATACACTAGCTTGGCTCTCGATCTGTTGTTTCTTGCCCTAAGCCGCCGCCGGGACATCCCCTTATATACATGGGTTGACGCCCTGCGGCCTACAGAGTCCCGGCCGGCTCATACAACGTGTCCGGCTCGGTGACATCTCTTACATGCCTTGCATTACAAGTCTATTCATACATGGCGGTTTATACTTACGGGCCTTAAGCCGCCTCTGGGCTTGGGCCTATAGTAAGCCTTATTGTAAACCGTCACCTTGTATACTCTTCGGGCTTCATTCACATAACCTGCCATTGTGGTTGACCCGACCCCTCCTGGGCGGGTCATACCTGGTAGTCATATCCCCAACCTCCTACGAAGATCTTTATCGGTCAAACCGCATAACAACATACGTTGTTCCCTTTGTCATCGGTATGTTACTTGCCCGAGATTCGATCGTCGGTATCTCAATACCTAGTTCAATCTCGTTACCGGCAAGTATCTTTACTAGTTCCGTAATGCAACATCTCGCAACTAAATCATTAGTTACATTGCTTGCAATGCTTATAGTGATGTGCATTACCGAGAGGGCCTAGAGATACCTCTCCGACAATCAGAGTGACAAATCCTAATCTCGATCTATGCCAACTCAAAAAACACCATCGGAGACACGTGTAGAGCATCTTTATAGTCACCCAGTTACATTGTGACGTTTGATAGCACACTAAGTGTTTCTCCGATATTCGGGAGTTGCATAATCTCATAGTTATATGAACATGTATAAGCCATGGAAAGCCATAGCAATAAACTAAATGATCATAGTGCTAAGCTAACGGATGGGTCAAGTCAATCACATCATTCCCTAATGATGTGATCCCATTCATCAAATGACAACTCATGTCTATGGTTAGGAAACTTAACCATCTTTGATTAACGAGCTAGTCAAGTAGAGGCATACTAGTGACACTCTGTTTGTCCATGTATTCACACATGTACTAAGTTTCCGGTTAATACAATTCTAGCATGAATAATAAACATTTATCATGATATAAGGAAATATAAATAACAACTTTATTATTGCCTCTAGGGCATATTTCCTTCAGCCGGGTCGAGTCTGCTACAGTGGTGCACCGCCTGGTCGCCGTCTGCTGGCGCCAGCAGTGACGACGGGTGCGCTGTAGCCACGCCGGCCTCGGTCAGCGGGGTAGGTGGGGCACTGTTGCCACGCCTATGCCGGTTAGAGGAGTTGGTGGGTTACTGTGGTTATGCTCATCCCTTTTATGGAGACTCGTCCCATCGCACACCTCAGATGGGACGGGAGCTGACCCGTGGCTGGGTTGAGGAACACCGCCACGGGGGAGCTGACTTGCTGGGGAAGTCTCGGTTTGCCGTGATTGGCCGGCTTGCGCCAGCCGTCAAGGCCGGGTTGCCGTCTTGACCGGGTCGAAGGATTCGGCTGGGTTGGAGGGCTTGGCCGGGTTGACGAACCCGGCCAGGTGCGAGCCGGATTGAGGGGCGATGCTGGCTCCGATGTTTTTGAAAAGGGTCCGTGTTCCGTTGCTGGCCTGGGGTTCATCCCCTGACATTGCTCCCATGATTAAAAATTCAAATTTGAATGTTTCAATTTTCCTTGTTCGGGTGTTATATGCTGTGCCCCCAGCTAGACTTATTTCTTTTCTTGCACTTTGGCCGTTGGCCTTCATACTCTGGATCTCTTGTGACTTTGGGTTATGCTTGTGCTCGGTGGTTGCTTTATAATATAAACGGGGAAACTCTTTTTCGTCAAAGTTTCAAATTTTTTCATGTTCTCAGGACATGTATCTGTTATACGTAAAAACTCCAAATCTAAAACATTCATATTTTAGAACTTTTTGAAAAAATCAAATTTGAGTGTTTGAACCTTGGAGCATGAAAGCATACGAGTGTTTGGAGTATCTGACTCCAATCTTCATTGCTTTGCCTGTCCTGGCTATTTGTGCATGAGAAGTCTACTCTAGCTGCCTGCATCAATCTTCCTTGCTTCGCCTGCCCTGACTATTTAAAGCCGGCTGACCACCACCAAAACCACACCTCCGAGTTCATTCTCCCACTGTACGAGCCCCCTAGTTCGTCATCCGCCATTTGAGCCTAATCCACCATTTGCTATGGTGCGCTCACTGGTAACTTGGTACGAGCACCTGACATCGGAGTGCTGCGTCGAGATCGTGGCGGAGGTCTGCATGGTGGACGCCCGACACAAGACCCACCAGAGCTGAGATCGGAGGAGGGGGTGATCCCATGGCCATGACAATAGTGGAGGAGGAGGAGATGGCCGTCGGCGCCATACCGCACGCATTGTTGGGGATATACCCCGCGGCGTAAACCGGCCGGAAGTATAACCCGGCTGGACTTGGCGGTTTACTTGAGACCCGGTTTACACTTGGCGATTCACTGGCGACCCGCCCTGACCTGGCGGTTTACAAGCAACCCACCGGAACATTATGACACACTGGTGACCCGGCGGACGGGTTAGATGAATGACACGGCCCAAGGCCCAGAAGGCCGGTTTATATTAATGGTGGGCCGGTTTAAGAGGAAAGGCGTGAGGAATATTTACCTTACAAGGAGTTAAGACCCGGGCTTGTATCCGGTTTGTATTAGAAGGTAGACTAGTCCTAATCCTACTAGGACTCTACATGTAGGCCGGCCCCTTCAACTTATATAAGGAGGGGCAGGGCTCCCCAAAAGGGGACAAGATTCACAAGTTCCACAAGTTGGACAAATTAGGTTTAGACAATAGCTCTTGAGGTAAAGCACACTTGTAACCGTGATCTTCATCATCAATATCAATGAAGCAGGATGTAGGCTTTTACCTCCACCGTGAGGGGCCGAACCTGGGTAAAACATCGCATCTCTCGTCCCGCTCAACCCCTCTCAAGCTATCACATAGATGCGTTGGCCTCGCGACTAAGTCCTCACACTAGGACATCTGCCGTGACAATTCCACGACACGCATCGTCCAAGTTCACACTGTTGTAGACGGTGCAGTAGTACAACCTATCCTTTCTAGAGGAGCATCGCGTGACGCTAGCTCAACTTGCGACGGAGCGCGCAGATGTTGGCACTATGGTGGAGCTCCTCGCCAGTCCGGACGTATTCAATAAGATCGTGTCCGTGTAAAGCCACCGCAACATTGGGCGCGAGCGGCTCCAGGTCCGCATTAATGACGTGCCGCGTGACCTCTTTGCGGTGCTCAAGGACTCGGATGATGAGGCGCCAGAGCAACATGATGACGATGCTAAAGAGGCATCCGTCGGCAGCTCCGGCCGCCAATGACAGCGAGGCCAGCGGCTCCGCCGTGGGGTCGGCGACCTCACTAGTCATCTCCGACGATGAGTAATCACCTCATTTTTCCTTTAAAAAAGGCCATCATTAAAATGTTAGACCATAAGTGAGCTTAAACGGGGCCCGGCTTACATCCCTAACTTACTTGTGATTCACGTTGGAGAGGTCCTAATCATTGTCCACAAGGGTGAATCGCTGCAAAGTGTAACTGTGGAAAGTCGCCGGCTGTGTGGCCTGTCACACTGCACCTGTCAGCTACGCGCGAATCTTTTCTTGTTTCATTGAACCGAACCGATCATTCCCAGACGCTGCCTCTCCACCATCAGGCAGTTGGACCGTGTCTCATACAAAAATGTAAGCAACTGATCCAGGTAGAAGTGAGCATCCATCCAATCAAAATGGCATCTGGAATCTCGTACAAATCGTTGCCCACACCCCGGAATACGAGCGCGGCTCGGTAAATCCAAACAGCTCGCCGCCCTAGCAGTAGCCTCCGGTCGAGACCAAGCCCAATGAACGGGCAGAACAAGGCTACGCCCGTGGCCGTGCATGGACATGGATGAAGCTGCTACTGCCGAATTAATCAACGACAACACCAATGAAACTGGAAGCAAAACGACCAAGAAGCTTGTCATGGCCGCATACCGCGTTAAATACCGTGTTACGACATTATCAAGCGCTTTAATTTTTCCAAAAAAAGAAAGAGCATTCCCAAGAACTTTTGTACTTCTAGAGAGAGCTGACTTTCCGGCCATCATCATCGACATTTGTGGCCACGACTTTGTAAACAACCGGTCATGCACCCCCACCCCACAACTAATACAGGTATTGTGTAAATTAAAACTGTTTAATCAATTATATTCTCTTCTTATAGTAATCCTAATGATTAGCATTGCTGATATTTTCCATAACCACTTGCAGCGATGCAAGTGAACAAAGTCGTCGTCACCACAAGCTAGATGACAAGACCCACACTCGCATGCGACAAATCCAAGCGGAGCGCATCTTCTCAAGATGGAAGAGAGAATCCTCCGATCCCGGCCGTGCGCAACAAACCCAGGCTAAAACGCATCTTCTAAACTTACCTAGTAACCTCGGATCAGTTCACTATATATACATAAACGGTAGCCTGCACAAGACATACTACATACACACTAGCTGCACAGACGCCCCACAAGACTACTCTACAAGACACAACAGTACGTAGCTGAGGCACCATGGGGTCGGAAGCCTGCCATGAGAAGCCGCACGCCGTGATGATCCCGTACCCGGCGCAGGGCCATGTCACGCCCATGATGAAGATGGCCAAGCTGCTCCACACGCGGGGCTTCCACGTCACCTTCGTCAACACCGAGTTCAACCACCGCCGGCTGCTCCGCTCGCGCGGGGCGGGGGCGCTCGACGGCGTCCCGGGCTTCCGCTTCGCCGCCATACCGGACGGGCTGCCGTCGTCCGACGCCGACGCCACGCAGGACGTCCCCGCGCTCTGCAACTCCACCATGACCGCCTGCCTCCCCCACCTCCTGGCCCTTCTTGCCAGGCTCAACGACCCGGGCTCCGGGGTGCCGCCGGTCACCTGCCTCGTCGTCGACGGCGTCATGTCGTTCGGTTATGACGCCGCCAAGGAGATCGGCGTGCCCTGCGCGGCCTTGTGGACGGCCAGCGCGTGCGGGTTCATGGGCTACCGCCACTACCCGCAGCTCATCGAGTGGGGTTTCGTGCCTTTCAAAGGTATTTATTCTACTACTAGCTCCTATATACAGTAGATCGTACCTACATGCATGCATGTACTGATGCTCAAAAAAAGTATGGTTTGCTTGCATGCATGATTGCATGCTGTAACAAGTGTGGTTTCTTTGCATGCATGCAGACGAGGCCCAGCTCACGGACAAGGCGCACCTGGACACGGTGGTGCAGGGCGTACGCGGCATGTGCGACAACATGAGGCTGCGGGACTTTCCGTCCTTCATGCGCACCACCGACCGCGGCGACATAATGCTCAACTTCTTCGTGCACGAGGGCGGGCGCCTGTCGCTCCCCACCGCTGTCATGATCAACACGTTCGACGAGCTGGAGCGGCCGGTCCTCGACGCCATGCGCGCCATCCTCCCGCCCCTCTACACCGTGGGGCCGCTGCTTCTCCACGCCCACCACGCCGTCCCGGACGGCACCTCGCTCGACGCCCTGGGCTCCAACCTCTGGAAGGAGCAGGACGGCCTCCTCGACTGGCTCGACGGCCACGGCGCCAACTCCGTGGTGTACGTGAACTACGGCAGCATCACCGTGATGACGAACGAGCAGCTCCTGGAGTTCGCGTGGGGGCTGGCCAACAGCGGCTACCCTTTCATATGGAACATCCGGCCGGACCTCGTCAAGGGCGACACGGCCGTGCTGCCGCCGGAGTTCATGGCCTCCATCGACGGCCGTGCCATGCTCACGACGTGGTGCTCGCAGGAGAAGGTCCTCGCGCACAAGGCCGTGGGGGTCTTCCTGACGCACTCCGGGTGGAACTCCACGCTGGAGAGCATCTCTAACGGCGTGCCGATGCTCAGCTGGCCCTTCTTCGCGGAGCAGCAGACCAACTGCAGGTACAAGTGCACGGAGTGGGGGAACGGGATGGAGATCGACGGCGAGGTGAAGCGGGAGGTCCTGGCGGCGATGATACGCGAGGCCATGGAAGGGGAGAAGGGGCTGGAGATGAGGAGGCGTGCGGCGGAATGGAAGGAGAGTGCGGTTAGGGCCACGCTTCCTGGAGGATCCGCGGTGACTAACCTGGACACGGTGATCCGTGACGTGCTCCTCGCCAACTTCAACAACAAAAACTGAATTATCCACATGCATGTTGGGGTCCAATGCCTATCCAAGAGGCGAGAGTCGAGATTTTTTTTAAGACGAGGGCAACTTGTATTTTGTATGTTTATCCTCTTTATCATGGATCCAAAGTGTATTTTGGGTATTGTGTATTTTGCATGTTGATTCCCTTTATATGGAACCAAAGCGTATTTTGCATTGTTGTTTTGTTGTTTGAACATAGGGGATGGCATTGATGTATACATGCATTCTATCTTATCTGTATGCAAATCATACTATTGCCTAAAGATTACCACTAGTGTATTCTTGTTCTTACCTACCGTGAAACAATCACTACACGAGAAAGACACAGCTGTGTCGGAGAAGATGCCGGGCGGCAACGCCCGTCTCGAAGTAGAGGCTAGAGGCATGGCAGGGTCGACGGACGGCGGCGGGCGACGCAATCCGATGTTAGATCAAAAAGCTAAAAAAATGCCGATCAAAACAACCGGCGTGAGAGAAAAACCGGGACCAAAGGATGAGGGAAAAGGTTCTCTAGGGCAGCCGATCAACATGATCATGATCGGCGGACGAACCCAAGGTACGGACGGTGCAGCCCCCGGTGACAATCATGGAGATCGACCGCTTCAGGGGCGGCGCGGTGTAGAAGCGGCGGCTAGGGTTTTGGGTCGGGATTAAGCTGATACCATGTAAGAGGATTATAGGAAGATTGATGGATGTATTATTAAGTCTCGAGAGCAAGTACATATAGAGTACAAGACTTTCGGTTTTCAAGACCGACTCTTTCAACCGCTCAGACATCCATCCCTGTGCTCGACCGCCCTATCTATTTGTGCGCTGGCAGGAGGGCAAGAAGTTTCTCCTAGAGATAAGATAGCAATTGTATAGGAAAGAATACAATCAATCTTAACAAATCCTTGCCTACCACTCCAACACATTCTATCTAATTTGTATGTAAATCATACTATTGCCTGAAAATTACACTAGTGTATTCTTGTTCTTGCATACCGTACAATCACCAAATGAAAAAGACACATCTGTGAGATTTTGACCTGAACGAAAATATTTTATGTCACTTCCATAATGATAATAGTGATGAAAACATGTATTCTGATGGATGCATTGAGCACCTACTTCTATAACAAATATTTATAACATAAAATTGGACTTTTGTCCTTGGCGGGCTAGCGGCGCACCTACATGACGTCCTTTGAGCCTTCCATGACATAAAAAATCTAGTAGAAGTTTGGATGATTTCCCCTCGGTGATTTATCCGCTTCGCAGGATATATAATGGGTGGTCGGGGCTGAGCAATCCAGTTGGAAGCCCCCATTCGTATGCACGGGTGTGTAGTAGTTGTGGTTGCATCGCGAGGAGCCCCTGCGCATTGTTGCGCCCCTCATGTGCGATACATAAAGTTGAGGGGTCGGTTGCCTCTCGGTGTACAGTACCCGGTAGTTGTCGGGCGCAGTACCTTCCACCCCAGTCGGTTGCTTCTTGCGATGCACAAGACCCCATTGCAGTCGTAGAGCACTAGCGAGTTGCCTCGCGATGTACATGACCTCGTAGCGGCCGTACCACCCTAGCTAATTGCCTTGCGATGCACATGACCCCGTTGCGGCCGTAGTGTGATACCCCCAGCCCAGCTGGTTGACGCTCGATGAATAGGACCCCATTGTGGCTGTTGCCAATTGACTCGTGAAGTCGTGATGCATAGGACCCCGTTGCAGCCGTTGTGTGGTACCCCAACTCCAAAGCCATTCCCTATCAATGCACACGACCCCATTATAGCCGTAGCGTGATACCCTGTTGGAAATATGCCCTAGAGGCAATAATAAAATAGTTATAATTATATTTCCTTGTTCATGATAATTGTCTATCGTTCATGCTATCATTGTATTAACCGGAAACCGTAATACATATGCGAATACATAGATCATAATATGTCCCTAGTAAGCCTCTAGTTGACTAGCTCGTTGATCAATAGATGGTCATGGTTTCCTGACCATGGACATTGGATGTCGTTGATAACGGGATCACATCATTAGGAGAATGATGTGATGGACAAGACCCAGTCCTAAGCATAGCACAAGATCGTGTAGTTTGTTTGCTAAAAGCTTTTCTAATGTCAAGTATCATTTTCTTATACCATGAGATTGTGCAACTCCCGTATACTGTAGGAATGCTTTGGGTGTACCAAACGTCACAACATAGCTAGGTGGCTATAAAGGTGCACTACAGGTATCTCCGAAAGTGTCTGTTGGGTTGGCACAAATCGATACTGGGATTTGACACTCCGTATGACGGAGAGGTATCTCTGGGCCCACTCGGTAATGCATCATTATAATGAGCTCAATGTGACTAAGGAGTTGGTCACGGGATCATGCGTTACGGAACGAGTAAAGAGACTTGCCGGTAACGAGATTGAACGAGGTATAGAGATACTGACGATCGAATCTTAGGCAAGTAACATAGCGATAGACAAAGGGAATTGTATACAGGATTGATTGAATCCTCGACATCGTGGTGCATCTGATGAGATCATCATGGAACATGTGGGAGCCAACATGGGTATCAAGATCCCGCTGTTGGTTATTGGCCGGAGAGATGTCTCGGTCATGTCTGCATGGTTCCCGAACCCGTAGGGTATACACACTTAAGGTTTGGTGACGCTAGAGTTGTTATGGGAAATAGTATGTGGTTACCGAAGGTTGTTCGGAGTCCCGTATGAGATCCCGGACGTCATGAGGAGTTTCGGAATGGTCCGGAGGTGAATAATTATATATGGGAAGTCCAGTTTCAGTCGCCGGAATAATTCAGGGGTTATCAGTATTGTATCGGGACCACCGAAAGGTGTCCGGGGGTCCACCGGGTGGGGCCACCTGCCCCGGTGGGCCAAGTTGGCTGAACAAGGGTGGGAACCAACCCCTGGTGGGCTGGTGCGCCCCCCAAGGGCCCAAGCCGCCTAGGGTTGAAAACCCTAGGGGTGGGGGCGCCTCCCACCAAACTTGGGGGGCAAGCCCCCCCCCCCTTGGCCACCGCCCCTCCTCTAGATGGGATCTAAAGGGGCCGGCCCCCTCTCCCCTTCACCCTATAAATAGAGGGGGTGGGAGGACAACAGCACCCCTTCCCTGGCGCAACCCTCCCCCTCTCCAACACTTCCTCGTCCTCCGTAGTGCTTGGCGAAGCCCTGCCGGAGAACTGCAAGCTCCACCACCACGCCGTCGTGCTGCCGGAGCTCTCCCTCAATTTCTCCTCTCCCATTGCTGCGGCAAGAAGGAGGAGACGTCCCCGGGCTGTACGTGTGTTGAACGTCGAGGCGTCGTCCGTTCGGCGCTTGATCGGATCTTCCGCGATTTGAATCGCTACGAGTACGACTCCATCAACCGCGTTCTTGTAACGCTTCCGCTTAGCGATCTTCAAGGGTATGAAGATGCACTCCATCTCTCTCTCGTTGCTAGCATCTCCTCGATTGATCTTGGTGACACGTAATAATTTTTTTGAATTATTGCTACGTTCCCCAACAGTGGCATCATGAGCTAGGTCTATGCGTAGATTCTATGCACGAGTAGAACACAAAGCGATGATTTGTTCAATTTGCTTACCGTTACTAGTCTTATCTTGATTCGGCGACATTGTGGGATGAAGCGGCCCAGACCAACCTTACACGTACGCTTACGTGAGACTGGTTCCACCGACTAACATGCACTTGATGCATAAGGTGGCTAGCAGGTGCCTGTCTCTCCTACTTTAGTCGGATCGGATTCGATGAAAAGGGTCCTTATGAATGGTAAATAGCAATTGGCCTATCACTGTTGTGGCATTTGCGTAGATAAGAAACGTTCTTGCTAGAAACCCATAGCAGCCATGCAAAACATGCAACAACAATTAGAGGACGTCTAACTTGTTTTTGCATGGTATGATATGTGATGTGATATGGCCAAAAGGATGTGATGTATGAGATTGATCATGTTCTTGTAATAGGAATGACGACTTGCATGTCGATGAGCATGACAACTGGCAGGAGCCATAGGAGTTGTCTTAATTTATTGTATGACTTGCGTGTCAATGAAAACGCCATGTAATTACTTTACTATTGCTAACCTTTAGCCATAGTAGTAGAAGTAATAGTTGGCGAGACAACTTCATGAAGACACGCTGATGGAGATCATGGTGTCATGCCGGTGACGATGGTGATCATGACGCGCCTCGAAGATGGAGATCAAAGGCGCAAGATGATATTGGCGATATCATGTCACTTTATGATTTGCATGTGATGTTTGTCATGTTTACATCTTATTTGCTTAGAACGACGGTATCATAAATAAGATGATCCCTCACTAAAATTTCAAGAGAAGTGTTTCCCCTAACTGTGCACCATTGCGAAGGTTCGTTGTTTCGAAGCACCACGTGATGATCGGGTGTGATAGATTCTAACGTCGCATACAATGGGTGTAAGCCAGATTTACACATGCGAAACAATTAGGTTGACTTGACGAGCCTAGCATGTACAAACATGGCTTCGGAACACGAGAGACCGAAAGGTCGAACATGAGTCGTATAGTAGATACGATCAACATGGAGATGTTCACCGTTGATGACTAGTCTGTCTCACGTGATGATCGGACACGGCCTAGTCGATTCGGATCATGTATCACTTAGATGACTAGAGGGATGTCTATCTGAGTGGGAGTTCATTAAATAATTTGATTAGATAAACTTAATTGTCATGAACTTAGTCTAAAATGTCTTTACAATATGTCTTGTAGATCAAATGGCCCACGCTAATGTTTCCCTCAACTTCAACGCGTTCCTATGGAAAACCAAGCTAAAAGAAGATCGTAACAGCTATACGGATTGGGGTCCGTAACTTGAGGATCATCATCATAGCTGCCAAGAAAGCATATGTCCTTGAAGCACCGCTAGGTGACACACCCATTTTTGCAGCAACTCAAGACATTATGAACGTCTGGTAGTCGCGTAGTGATGATTACTCCCTGGTTCAGTGCAGCATGATTTACAGCTTAGAACTAGGGCTCCAAAAGCGTTTTGAGCAGCACAGAGCATATGAGATGTTCCAAGAGCTAAAAATGGTTTTCCAAGCTCATGCCCGGGTCGAGAGATATGAAGTATCCAACAAGTTCTACAGTTGTAAGATGGAGGAAAACAGTTCTGTTAGCGAGCATATACTCAAAATGTCTGGGTTGCACAACCGCTTGTCTCAGCTGGGAGTTAATCTTCCAGATGACTCGGTCATTGATAGGATCCTCCAATCGCTTCCACCTAGCTACAAGAGCTTTGTGATGAACTACAATATGCAAGGGATGGAGAAGCCCATTCCTGAGTTATATTCAATGCTGAAATCAGCGGAGGTGGATATCAAAAAGGAACATCAAGTGTTGATGGTGAATAAAACCACTAGTTTCAAGAAAGGCAAGGGTAAGAAGAACTTCAAGAAGGACGGCAAGGGAGTTGCTGCGCCCGGTAAATCAGTTGCCGGGAAGAAGCCAAAGAATGGAACCAAGCCCGAGACTCAGTGCTTTTATTGCAAGGGAAATGGTCACTGGAAGCGGAACTGCCCCAAGTACTTAGCGGATAAGAAGGCCGGCAACGCCAAAGGTATATGTGATATACATGTTATTGATGTGTACCTTAACAACGCTTGTAGTAGCTCCTAGGTATTTGATACTGGTGCGGTTGCTCATATTTGTAACTCAAAACAGGAGTTGCTGAATAAGTGAAGACTGGCGAAGGCCGAGGTGATGATGCGCGTTGGGAATGGTTCCAAGGTCGATGTGATCGCCGTCGGCATGCTACCTCTACATCTACCTACATGATTAGTTTTAAACCTCAATAATTGTAATTTAGTGCCAGCTTTGAGCATGAACATTGTATCTGGATCTCGTTTAATGCCAGATGGCTACTCATTTAAATCCGAGAATAATGGTTGTTCTATTTATATGAGAGATATGTTTTATGGTCATGCCCCGCTGGTCAATGGTTTATTTTTATTAAATCTTAAACGTGATGTTACACATATTCATAGTGTGAATGCCAAAAGATGTAAGGTTGATAATGATAGTCCCACATACTTGTGGCACTGCCACCTTGGTCACATTGGTGTCAAATGCATGAAGAAACTCCATGCAGATGGACTTTTGGAGTTTCTTGATTATGAATGATTTGACACGTGTGAACCATGCCTCATGGGCAAAATGACCAAGACTCCGTTCTCCAGAACAATGGAGCGAGCAACCAACTTATTGGAAATCATACATACTGATGTGTGCGGTCCAATGAGCGTTGAGGCTCGTGGTGGCTATCGTTATGTTCTCACCCTCACTGATGACTTAAGTAGATATGGGTATGTCTACTTAATGGAACACAAGTCTGAGACCTTTGAAAAGTTCAAAGAATTTCAGAGTGATGTAGAGAATCAACGTGATAGGAAAATAAAGTTCTTATGATCAGATCGTGGATGGGAATATTTGAGTCGCGAGTTTGGCATGCACTTAAGGAAATGTGGAATTGTTTCACAGCTCACGCCGCCTGGAACACCACATCGTAATGGTGTGTCCGAACGTCGTAATCGCACTCTCTTGGATATGATGCGATCTATGATGTCTCTTACTGATCTACCGCTATCATTTTGGGGTTATGATTTAGAGACTGTCGCATTCACTTTAAATAGGGCTCCGTCGAAATCCGTTGAGACAACACTGTTTGAATTATGGTTTGGAAAGAAACCTAAGGTATCGTTTCTAAAAGTTTGGGGATGCGATGCTTATGTCAAGAAACTTCAACCTGAAAAGCTTGAACCCAAGTCAGAAAAATGCGTCTTCATAGGATACCCTAAGGAAACTATTGGGTATACCTTCTACCTCAGATCCAAAGGCAAGATCTTTGTTGCCAAGAATGGATCCTTTCTAGAGAAAGAGTTTCTCTCAAAAGAAGTAAGTAGGAGGAAAGTAGAACTTGATGAGGTAGCGCAGCTCAGGAAGATGTTTCCGCGGTACCTGCGCCGACTAGAGAAGAAGTTAATGATGATGGTCATGAAACTTCGGATCAAGTTGCTACTGAACTTCGTAGGTCCACAAGGACATGTCCCGCACCAGAGTGGTACGAAAACCCTATCCTGGAAATCATGTTGCTAGACAAAGGTGAACCTTCGAACTATGAAGAAGCGATGGCGGGCCCGAATTCCAACAAATGGCTTGAAGCCATGAAATCCGAGATAGGATCCATGTATGAAAACGAAGTATGGACTTTGACACACTTGCCCGATGATCGACAAGCCATAGAGAATAAATGGATCTTTAAGAAGAAGACTGACATGGATGGTAATGTGACCATCTATAAGGCTCGGCTTGTCGCTAAGGGTTATCGACAAGTTCAAGGGGTTGACTACGATGAGACTGAAGGAAATATGCCCTGGAGGCAATAATAAAGTTGTTATTTATATTTCCTTATATCATGATAAATGTTTATTATTCATGCTAGAATTGTATTAGCTGGAAACTTAGTACATGTGTGAATACATAGACAAACAGAGTGTCACTAGTTTGCCTCTACTTAACTAGCTCGTTGAATCAATAATGGTTATGTTTCCTAACCATAGACATGAGTTGTCATTTGATTAACGGGGTCACATCATTAGAGAATGATGTGATTGACTTCACCCATCCGTTAGCTTAGCACGATGATCGTTTAGTTTTTGCTTTTTCTTTCTCCATAACTATACATGTGTAACGCCCTCGATGCGGCTATATCTCCCACGTGTCGAAGCATGACTTAGAGGCATAACCGCATTGAAAGCAATGTCGCAAGTGAGGTAATCTTCACACAACCCATGTAATACAATAGGGGAAAAAGATACATAGTTGGCTTACAATCGCCACTTCACACAATTACATGAATAAAGCATTACATCATCCAGATACAATCAAGGTCCGACTACGGAACCAAAATAAAAGAAGAACCCCAAATGCGATAAAGGTCCCCGATCGACCCCAACTGGGCTCCACTACTGATCAAGTAGAACAAAACAACACAAAGGACAAGATCTTCATCGAGCTCCTCCTGAGCTTGGTTGCGTCATCTGCAAGGACTCATCGGCACCTGCAAACTGGTTTGGAAGTATCTGTGAGCCACGGGGACTCAGTAATCTCGCACCCTCGCGATCAAGACTATTTAAGCTTATGGGTAAGGTAACAGGTATGAGGTGGAGCTGCAGCAAGCGACTAGCATATATGGTGGCTAACATACGCAAATGAGAGCGAGAAGAGAAGGCAAAGCACGGTCGATAAAAGTATGATCAAGAAGTGATCCTGGACTACCTACGTCAAGCATAACTCCAACAACCGTGTTCACTTCCCGGACTCCGCCGGAAAGAGACCATCACGGTTACACACGCGGTTGATTCATTTTAGTTAAGGTCAACTTTAGGTTTTCTACAACCGGACATTAACAAATTCCCATCTGCCCATAACCGCGGGCACGGCTTTCGAAAGTTCAAATCCCTGCAGGGGTGTCCCAACTTAGCCCATGACAAGCTCTCACGGTCAACGAAGGAATAGACCTCCTCCCGAGACATTCCGATCAGACTCGATATCCCCGTACTCCAAAACGTCCTCGACAATGGTAAAACAAGTCCAGCAAGACCACCCGATGCGCCGACATCCTGATAGGAGCTGCACATATCTCGTTCTCAGGGCACACCGGATAAGCTAAGCGTACGGGAACCAACGTAACCCAAGCTGCCAAGGGACGGCCCCGCACGGTGCTCTGGGTTGGACCAACACTTAGACAAGCACTGGCCCGGGGGGGGGGGGGGGTTAAAAATAATGATGACCCTTGGGCGCGCAACCCCCAAGGGAAAAGAAAGGCAAGGTGGCGAATGGTAAAACCAATGTTGGGCCTTGCCGGAGGAGTTTTATTCAAAGCGAACTGTCAAGGGGTTCCCATTATACCCAACCGCGTAAGGGACGCAAAATCCGGGAACATAACACCGATATGACGGAAACTAGGGCGGCAAGAGTGGAACAAAACAGTAGGCATAAGGCCGAGCCTTCCACCCTTTACCAAGTATATAGATGCATTAATTAAATAAGATATATAGTGATATCCCAACGAGTAAACATGTTCCAACAAGGAACGATCTCCATGTTCCAACAAGGAACAACCTTCAATCTTCACCTGCAACTAACAACGCTATAAGAGGGGCTGAGCAAAGCGGTAACATAGCCAATCAACGGTTTGCTAGGACAAGGTGGGTTAGAGGCTTGGTTTAACAATATGGGAGGCATGATAAGCAAGTGGTAGGCATCGTAGCATAGGCATAGCAAAAGAGCGAGCATCTAGCAAAGCAAAGATAGTAGTGATTTCGAGGGTATGATCATCTTGCCTGAAATCCCACAAGGAAGAAGAACGAGTCCATGAAGAAGACAAACGGACGTAGACGAACAGATCCTCACAAACGCGACGTTACCGGAACCAACCCGAAGAAGCAACACCGGAAAAGAAGCACACAACATAGTAAACAACCAACACATGAACATGGTATGATATGCGAGATGCGGGATGCGATGCGGTATGCAAAATGCAAGATATGACAGGAAATGCATGAACCTGGCCTCAACTTGGAAAACCAAGTGTGCCACTGGAAAGATGGGATGAAATCGCTTGAAAACGATATAAAGAACGCCGGAATTGGAGTTACGGTTTGGAAATGGCAAGCGATTCAAATATGACACCGGTCTGCGATTTACAGCAAGTAGGCATCTAAATGCAATGAGATGAACATGCTACAGCACTCAAACATGGCATCAAAATACATGGCAGGGAAGCATTCAAGATGCTTAACAAACGACTAGCACTGAGCTACGGCCAATTCATCCATTAAGAGGTTCAAACAAGCATGACAAAGACGCAAACGGTAAACAGATCTCAGACTTAGTGAAATTAACACTTGTCTGGAATTTCAGATCATGAAGCCCTCTTCGGAGCAACAAAACAACATGCTACAGGACCTGAACATGACAAAGGAAGACATGGCATGGAGCTACTCAACAAGCTTAAGAAAAGTCCCTTAGTGACCTTGAGCCAAAAGGGATCACAAAATATGCTAACAAGCACACGAACATAGCTAAAACACAATCAGTTTTCAGACTTAGTGAAAAACTGAGACATGCTGAAATATAACTCATGAAGGCATGTAAACGAGCTCGATGCACTCACCACGGTGCAAGTCATGGCAAGGCAAGCATACATCCTTAAAGAAGGCACAAAATTCTAGCTAGACATGGCAAGAACAATGGCATAGCATGCATGGATCAACTACAATAACATCGGCAAAATCGCAAACATGTTGACGATCTGCCCAGATTTACAACGAAGCAAAAGTAGAGCTCGATTGACTCAAGCTAGGGTGCTCCATAATTGCAAACAAGGACATGGATGGATAGAGCACTACAATATTACCAAAACTCCTTTACTGATCATCCTCAAAAGAGGCACATATCACTAGGAAACAGCATGAACATATGGCATCATAAACTAAACAATCCCAGGACTTAGTGAAATTAGTAAGTCCCTAAAAACAGAGTTACCGAGTGCCTCACTTTGCAAGCTTGCACAAGTCACCACACACATCACAAAAATGCATGGGTTGCACCTCTGGAAAGATAACAAGATGCTTAACAAAACATATGAAGGGCTCATGGGCATAGTATGCACACAACAATCATGGCAAAAATGACAAAAGTCTAAGATGAACTAGCAGATCTGACAATTAACTCACGAAGCCCTCTTCTAACAGCATTTCGGGCATCAAGATGAACTCAAATGAAAATGATGCAATGGAATGAAGTGATGTACTCATCGAGGCGAACATTTTGATATACTATATGTCCAAAACGGAGCTACGGATGCGGAGATATGGCAGGTCAAAGTATGCATAAAAATTAGGGTTCGGAGGGGAAAAAGTCAACCAGAATCTTCTCAGATCCAGATCTGGCCCGATGCACTGTTCACGCGCGTGAAAATCGAGGTTGACCGGGGTTGAAGACGACGGCGGCCGGAGTTGGAGGGGTCGCCGGACTCGGCGTGGCGCGCCGGCCGGTGAGGGAGGAGGCGGCGAGGGGCGAGGAGGGCGGATCCGGTCGAGGTGGCCGCGGGCGGCGCCGGCGATGGCCGCGGCGGCGAGATGCGGCTCCGGCAGGGGAAGAAGCGGCGTCGCGGTGGCGGCCGGCAATGGCGGCGTGGCAACCGGCCGGGAGGAGATGCGCCGGCCGCGGGGACGACGGGAGGCGGCACGGAGGACGGGCGGCGGCGGGCGCCCGGGCCGGGGAGGGCCCCGCGCGGGCCTGGCGGGCCGGCGGCGGCGAAGTGGGGCTCGGCGCCCACGTGGCGTGCTGTGATTGGACCGGCGGAGCAGCGGACGTGTCCGGCGGCTGGCGGACGTATCCGGCCGCGCGGAGGAGCTGGATCTAGGGTTTCGGGGAGAGGAAAACGAGAATTTCGGAGGGGGTGTATTTATAGGCATAGAGGGAGCTAGGAGAGTCCAAATGAGGTGCGGTTTTCGGCCACGCGATCGTGATCGAACGCTCTAGGTGATGGAGCAGAGTTTGGTGGGTTTTGGGCCAAATTGGAGGGGTGTTGGGCTGCAACACACACGAGGCCTTTTCGGTCCCTCGGTTAACCGTTGGAGCATCAAACGAAGTCCAAATGATACGAAACTTGACAGGCGGTCTACCGGTAGTAAACCAAGGCCGCATGACAAGTCTCGGTCCAAATCGGAAATGTTTAATCCCCACACATGAAAGAAAGGTAGAAATGACCACCGGAGGAGAACGAAGCGCTGGATTGCAAAATGGACAACGGGGAAAATGCTCGGATGCATGAGACGAACACGTATGCAAATGAAATGCGCATGATGACATGATATGCAATGCATGACATGCAAGCAATGACAAGGCAACGATAGCGAATAACTGAACGACACCTGGCACATCGGTCTCGGGGCGTTACAACACTCCACCACTACGAGAGGATCTCGTCCCGAGATCTAGAATGGCACCGGAGGGACAACGGAAGAGATAAGAGAAAAGGTAAACACTAAGTTGCTTCATTGACAAACGAGTGAAACCGAAGAACCTTGCGAGGTTGAGCAAAATGAAAAAAAGAATGCAACGGGGATAAACGAAGTTGAGAGCACTCCGTTAAGAAAGAGGAATAAGAAAGAACCGATTCGGGTAGTACTCTGCTTGAAAAGAGATGAAAGACTTGATAAGATGAAGGAACTTGAGTAGGGGGCACAACACTCCGGTTGAATGTATAAACCCATAAAAGAACATGCTCCTGAAAACACAAGAAGATGGGTTGAAGAGAGCAACATCACAATGCCTCTGGATGAAAGAATAAAAGGTAGGTCGTCGGAACGAAAGAACGGAGAAGAAAATGGCAACTTCTGACACAAGTGAGCTTGAAAAGACATCCTTAGGATAAGGGTCGAATGGAGTTGTTGGAACACCAACAACGAAAAGAATAAGCTCGGTAAGTTCGTATGGAATACATCTCGAATTATGAGGTGACAACCTGCCACTCACGGGAAAAGAATTGGATTTATAAGAACAAGGAGACGAGAAAATTCTTTCCTCGGGAGGATAAATGAAGAACTTGGGTCCTATATTGTCACCATTAATAGCGTTACTCCTTAGGGAAAACTTTAGGTGAAATATAACCCAAGATAATTCCAATGGCGAGATTGATGGATTTAAAATATCTCATTCTTGACAACATGTGAATAATGAAACATGAATTCCAATTATCAAGAATGACATAATACCACCTCCAATGATACGGAAGAAAGAATTGCACTCCGGAATACGAGATGAAGAAAGCTTGAGATTTTGTGAAAAGAAACTTGAAGAACATTTAGAGAATGAAATAAATCCTTTATGAACCATCATGTAGAACCTTCATGACGAACTCCGGTAAACAAAAGAATGATCGAACGGAAAGAAAGATGAGGAAAGTAAGGTTAAAACCTTGCAATGATTAGATGAAGCTTAGCAACGAGATAAAGAGAAAACTTGGCACTCCGGAAAAGAAAGATGAACAAATGGAAACAAGAATTTGATGAGCCTCCGGAATAAGGAATTAATCACTTGTGTGAAACAAGAGTAAGAATTATGTTATGCGTATCCTTCACCAATTAAATTGATGACCAACAATGGATTTGGCATACTACTTACTCTCTTAGAAAGGATTAAGGTAGATATTGCGCCAACTTTAAAAAAAAGTGTTCAACGAACCACTGGTAGGATTGGAACAACTAATGAATTAATATGATAAACAAAGGAAGAGGAACTCTTGAAAGAACCACCGTAAGAATTGAAAATGAACGAAGAGTATATAAAGAAACACTGGGAAGAATTATAAAATGAACAAAGATGCTTGAGAGGATTTAGATACATGAGAACGAAGAGATCACGAGCCGATTAAAGATCACTTGGATGAAGCACCGGTAAAATTGAAGAACGAGAGCTGAAAGCTGAGAATGAATAATATTTGAAAAGATGGATTCCGGAAAAGAAATTGAGAAGTCTCTTGAATTTGCTCTGGATAGTTGAAAAGAATTCTCACGAACAAAACAATTACGAGAGGATGGCAACAAGCTAGAATCACGAATCTTGAAGAGAATGGAGCAAGGTTAAAGAGAAAAATCTTCTTCGGTCTTCAAATGACAACGAGAAACACCACCGTGAATTTTTGAGGCACTCCGGAATGAATAATGGAAAGGTTGAGCCAATGATGAAAAAAAATTAGAAAGATCTTGGAGAAATACATGTGACTGATGATAAATCATTCTTACGTCAACTTTAAGATGAATTTGAGGGTAGCTCCGGGAAAATAAGAAGAGTCAGGTAAGATCCTGGGAAAAGACCTATGGGTTAGGGCCCACTCAAGAGAAGCACCGTAGAATGATTACTTGAGAAAGGAGATTGCACCGGTTGAATTAAATGGCTTGAATAAGATAACAACCTCGAAAGATATTGAATGAACGCAGAGTGAAAAACACGAATCTTCGAGATATCTTGAGCACTCCGGAACAATTAAATTGCAAGAAGTGGATGATTATGAGGTTTTACCGGGATGAGAAGGTATTTGAACGAGGAAAATGATATGATCCACAAGACTTGGCTTGCATCCACCGGAGAAGAAAAAGAACGAAGAACGATGAACTAGAAGCTCCATTAAAATCTTCATGAGAATCACCGGATAAGAATATTGATAGAAAAGAATGGAGAGACTTCACATCAATAAGATGGATACTCGATTAAGAAATCTGAGTCCTTAAAGAAAACAAGGGAGGGAGGGCGGGAAAAACAAAGGCAACTTGGAGATGGATGACACAAACAACGTTGAGAAGAACTGATACTTGATCTTGTGAATGTTGACAAGATTGGATCCACTTGAAGAGAAACACGCCGGTTAAAAGGATTGACAAAAACAATCTTGATGATGAAGAAGGATTGGTATTCATATCGGAGTATGAGAACACCATTTGGGGAAGGTATGGAATCAACATTTGACTTCGAAGCAACTCGAATACCACAACTCAAAACAAAAACAAAGGATTGGCTTGCAGAATAAGCCAGAACAAACATATGATAGAGATTTCGTCCGAAGTTTTCATGGTGGGGCCTACACGGGCTCGATCGTACAGCACCATCATGTACAAGGCAGTGCACATGACATACGAAGCATCCCCGAGTCGGCATAGCCAAGGACTCTTTAAGACACAACGAGACCACTGTAAAACCAACCGTGAATAGGCGGACCACTAGACGTCGAACCCCAATTTCATATCATACATCTGCCGGAAAGATATCCTAAGAGCTACTTGAATTCCCACCTATGAAACTCCCGAAATTTTCCGGTTATGCAATCAGGTGTTGGGGATACAGGGGAAGCATAATATCTCACCCAAAACTAGCAAATCCTACATCCAGGTGTATCCATCCTTCAACACGTAACCAAGAAACCTTCGGAAATCATCTACCTCAACCTTCGAAAAGCATCCGTTATACAAGTTATGGTGATACTCCCGAACTCCCGCCCCAGTACTGGGTGGCGTCGAGGTTATCTCACCAACGAACTGCATAAAAGAGATTTTCGATGTCGGCGTACTAAACTCAGGTATTCCAGAACTGCAACGATAAAATTATGATGACAACACCTCAGAGCTCAACTCCCCGGGACACTTCCACTAAATCCCTGACAGGAGGCACCAAGACAATGTTCTCATCATAAAACCATCGGAACGATTCCAAGATACCCGCGTGATCCTAAATTTTTTTTAGTGAAATTTGAGAAGAGAAGAGTCAAAACTCTATGTCAGGATGCCTTACCGGAGCGATGAGGAGACTGGGAAGTAAAAAGAATTCCTAACTCTCCGATATATAATTCCTAAATGACTCAAAACATTTTCTAGACTCAACTCGTCCGCTACTTCGATCAAGCAATGGGGCTCCTAAGGTCGGGGAAGGCTCTGATACCAACTTGTAACGCCCTCGATGCGGCTATATCTCCCACGTGTCGAAGCACGACTTAGAGGCATAACCGCATTGAAAGCAATATCGCAAGTGAGGTAATCTTCACACAACCCATGTAATACAATAGGGGAAAAAGATACATAGTTGGCTTACAATCGCCACTTCACACAATTACATGAATAAAGCATTACATCATCCAGATACAATCAAGGTCTGACTACGGAACCAAAATAAAAGAAGAACCCCAAATGCGACAAAGATCCCCGATTGACCCCAACTGGGCTCCACTACTGATCAACTAAAACAAAACAACACAAAGGACAAGATCTTCATCGAGCTCCTCCTGAGCTTGGTTGCGTCATCTGCAAGGACTCATCGGCACCTGCAAACTGGTTTGGAAGTATCTGTGAGCCACGGGGACTCAGCAATCTCGCACCCTCGCGATCAAGACTATTTAAGCTTATGGGTAAGGTAACAGGTATGAGGTGGAGCTGCAGCAAGCGACTAGCATATATGGTGGCTAACATACGCAAATGAGAGCGAGAAGAGAAGGCAAAGCACGGTCGATAAAAGTATGATCAAGAAGTGATCCTGGACTACCTACGTCAAGCATAACTCCAACAACCGTGTTCACTTCCCGGACTCCGCCGGAAAGAGACCATTACGGTTACACACGCGGTTGATTCATTTTAGTTAAGGTCAACTTCAGGTTTTCTACAACCGGACATTAACATGAATTCCAATTATCAAGAATGACATAATACCACCTCCAATGATACGGAAGAAAGAATTGCACTCCGGAATACGAGATGAAGAAAGCTTGAGATTTTGTGAAAAGAAACTTGAAGAACATTTAGAGAATGAAATAAATCCTTTATGAACCATCATGTAGAACCTTCATGACGAACTCCGGTAAACAAAAGAATGATCGAACGGAAAGAAAGATGAGGAAAGTAAGGTTAAAACCTTGCAATGATTAGATGAAGCTTAGCAACGAGATAAAGAGAAAACTTGGCACTCCGGAAAAGAAAGATGAACAAATGGAAACAAGAATTTGATGAGCCTCCGGAATAAGGAATTAATCACTTGTGTGAAACAAGAGTAAGAATTATGTTATGCGTATCCTTCACCAATTAAATTGATGACCAACAATGGATTTGGCATACTACTTACTCTCTTAGAAAGGATTAAGGTAGATATTGCGCCAACTTTAAAAAAAAGTGTTCAACGAACCACTGGTAGGATTGGAACAACTAATGAATTAATATGATAAACAAAGGAAGAGGAACTCTTGAAAGAACCACCGTAAGAATTGAAAATGAACGAAGAGTATATAAAGAAACACTGGGAAGAATTATAAAATGAACAAAGATGCTTGAGAGGATTTAGATACATGAGAACGAAGAGATCACGAGCCGATTAAAGATCACTTGGATGAAGCACCGGTAAAATTGAAGAACGAGAGCTGAAAGCTGAGAATGAATAATATTTGAAAAGATGGATTCCGGAAAAGAAATTGAGAAGTCTCTTGAATTTGCTCTGGATAGTTGAAAAGAATTCTCACGAACAAAACAATTACGAGAGGATGGCAACAAGCTAGAATCACGAATCTTGAAGAGAATGGAGCAAGGTTAAAGAGAAAAATCTTCTTCGGTCTTCAAATGACAACGAGAAACACCACCGTGAATTTTTGAGGCACTCCGGAATGAATAATGGAAAGGTTGAGCCAATGATGAAAAAAAATTAGAAAGATCTTGGAGAAATACATGTGACTGATGATAAATCATTCTTACGTCAACTTTAAGATGAATTTGAGGGTAGCTCCGGGAAAATAAGAAGAGTCAGGTAAGATCCTGGGAAAAGACCTATGGGTTAGGGCCCACTCAAGAGAAGCACCGTAGAATGATTACTTGAGAAAGGAGATTGCACCGGTTGAATTAAATGGCTTGAATAAGATAACAACCTCGAAAGATATTGAATGAACGCAGAGTGAAAAACACGAATCTTCGAGATATCTTGAGCACTCCGGAACAATTAAATTGCAAGAAGTGGATGATTATGAGGTTTTACCGGGATGAGAAGGTATTTGAACGAGGAAAATGATATGATCCACAAGACTTGGCTTGCATCCACCGGAGAAGAAAAAGAACGAAGAACGATGAACTAGAAGCTCCATTAAAATCTTCATGAGAATCACCGGATAAGAATATTGATAGAAAAGAATGGAGAGACTTCACATCAATAAGATGGATACTCGATTAAGAAATCTGAGTCCTTAAAGAAAACAAGGGAGGGAGGGCGGGAAAAACAAAGGCAACTTGGAGATGGATGACACAAACAACGTTGAGAAGAACTGATACTTGATCTTGTGAATGTTGACAAGATTGGATCCACTTGAAGAGAAACACGCCGGTTAAAAGGATTGACAAAAACAATCTTGATGATGAAGAAGGATTGGTATTCATATCGGAGTATGAGAACACCATTTGGGGAAGGTATGGAATCAACATTTGACTTCGAAGCAACTCGAATACCACAACTCAAAACAAAAACAAAGGATTGGCTTGCAGAATAAGCCAGAACAAACATATGATAGAGATTTCGTCCGAAGTTTTCATGGTGGGGCCTACACGGGCTCGATCGTACAGCACCATCATGTACAAGGCAGTGCACATGACATACGAAGCATCCCCGAGTCGGCATAGCCAAGGACTCTTTAAGACACAACGAGACCACTGTAAAACCAACCGTGAATAGGCGGACCACTAGACGTCGAACCCCAATTTCATATCATACATCTGCCGGAAAGATATCCTAAGAGCTACTTGAATTCCCACCTATGAAACTCCCGAAATTTTCCGGTTATGCAATCAGGTGTTGGGGATACAGGGGAAGCATAATATCTCACCCAAAACTAGCAAATCCTACATCCAGGTGTATCCATCCTTCAACACGTAACCAAGAAACCTTCGGAAATCATCTACCTCAACCTTCGAAAAGCATCCGTTATACAAGTTATGGTGATACTCCCGAACTCCCGCCCCAGTACTGGGTGGCGTCGAGGTTATCTCACCAACGAACTGCATAAAAGAGATTTTCGATGTCGGCGTACTAAACTCAGGTATTCCAGAACTGCAACGATAAAATTATGATGACAACACCTCAGAGCTCAACTCCCCGGGACACTTCCACTAAATCCCTGACAGGAGGCACCAAGACAATGTTCTCATCATAAAACCATCGGAACGATTCCAAGATACCCGCGTGATCCTAAATTTTTTTTAGTGAAATTTGAGAAGAGAAGAGTCAAAACTCTATGTCAGGATGCCTTACCGGAGCGATGAGGAGACTGGGAAGTAAAAAGAATTCCTAACTCTCCGATATATAATTCCTAAATGACTCAAAACATTTTCTAGACTCAACTCGTCCGCTACTTCGATCAAGCAATGGGGCTCCTAAGGTCGGGGAAGGCTCTGATACCAACTTGTAACGCCCTCGATGCGGCTATATCTCCCACGTGTCGAAGCACGACTTAGAGGCATAACCGCATTGAAAGCAATATCGCAAGTGAGGTAATCTTCACACAACCCATGTAATACAATAGGGGAAAAAGATACATAGTTGGCTTACAATCGCCACTTCACACAATTACATGAATAAAGCATTACATCATCCAGATACAATCAAGGTCTGACTACGGAACCAAAATAAAAGAAGAACCCCAAATGCGACAAAGATCCCCGATTGACCCCAACTGGGCTCCACTACTGATCAACTAAAACAAAACAACACAAAGGACAAGATCTTCATCGAGCTCCTCCTGAGCTTGGTTGCGTCATCTGCAAGGACTCATCGGCACCTGCAAACTGGTTTGGAAGTATCTGTGAGCCACGGGGACTCAGCAATCTCGCACCCTCGCGATCAAGACTATTTAAGCTTATGGGTAAGGTAACAGGTATGAGGTGGAGCTGCAGCAAGCGACTAGCATATATGGTGGCTAACATACGCAAATGAGAGCGAGAAGAGAAGGCAAAGCACGGTCGATAAAAGTATGATCAAGAAGTGATCCTGGACTACCTACGTCAAGCATAACTCCAACAACCGTGTTCACTTCCCGGACTCCGCCGGAAAGAGACCATTACGGTTACACACGCGGTTGATTCATTTTAGTTAAGGTCAACTTCAGGTTTTCTACAACCGGACATTAACAAATTCCCATCTGCCCATAACCGCGGGCACGACTTTCGAAAGTTCAAATCCCTGCAGGGGTGTCCCAACTTAGCCCATGACAAGCTCTCACGGTCAACGAAGGAATAGACCTCCTCCCGAGATATTCCGATCAGACTCGGTATCCCGGTACTCCAAGACATCCTCGACAATGGTAAAACAAGTCAAGCAAGACCACCCGATGCGCCGACATCCCGATAGGAGCTGCACATATCTCGTTCTCAGGGCACACCGGATAAGCTAAGCGTACGGGAGCCAAGGTAACCCAAGTTGCCAAGGGACGGCCCCGCACGGTGCTCTGGGTTGGACCAACACTTAGACAAGCACTGGCCCGGGGGGGGGGGGGGGGTTAAAAATAATGATGACCCTTGGGCGCGCGACCCCCAAGGGAAAAGAAAGGCTAGGTGGCGAATGGTAAAACCAATGTTGGGCCTTGCCGGAGGAGTTTTATTCAAAGCGAACTGTCAAGGGGTTCCCATTATACCCAACCGTGTAAGGGACGCAAAATCTGGGAACATAACACCGATATGACGGAAACTAGGGCGGCAAGAGTGGAACAAAACACTAGGCATAAGGCCGAGCCTTCCACCCTTTACCAAGTATATAGATGCATTAATTAAATAAGATATATAGTGATATCCCCACGAGTAAACATGTTCCAACAAGGAACGATCTCCATGTTCCAACAAGGAACAACCTTCAATCTTCACCTGCAACTAACAACGCTATAAGAGGGGCTGAGCAAAGTGGTAAAATAGCCAATCAACGGTTTGCTAGGACAAGGTGGGTTAGAGGCTTGGTTTAACAATATGGGAGGCATGATAAGCAAGTGGTAGGCATCGTAGCATAGGCATAGCAAAAGAGCGAGCATCTAGCAAAGCAAAGATAGTAGTGATTTCGAGGGTATGATCATCTTGCCTGAAATCCCGCAAGGAAGAAGAACGAGTCCATGAAGAAGACAAACGGACGTAGACGAACGGATCCTCACAAACGCGACGTTACCAGAACCAACCCGAAGAAGCAACACCAGAAAAAAAGCACACAACATAGTAAACAACCAACACATGAACATGGTATGATATGCGAGATGCGGGATGCGATGCGGTATGCAAAATGCAAGATATGACAGGAAATGCATGAACCTGGCCTCAACTTGGAAAACCAAGTGTGCCACTGGAAAGATGGGATGAAATCGCTTGAAAACGATATAAATAACGCCAGAATCGGAGTTACGGTTTGGAAATGGCAAGCGATTCAAATATGACACCGGTCTGCGATTTACAGCAAGTAGGCATCTAAATGCAATGAGATGAACATGCTACACCACTCAAACATGGCATCAAAATACATGGCAGGGAAGCATTCAAGATGCTTAACAAAAGACTAGCACTGAGCTACGGCCAATTCATCCATTAAGAGGTTCAAACAAGCATGGCAAAAACGCAAACGGTAAACAGATCTCAGACTTAGTGAAATTAACACTTGTCTGGAATTTCAGATCATGAAGCCCTCTTCGGAGCAACAAAACAACATGCTACAGGACCTGAACATGACAAAGGAAGACATGGCATGGAGCTACTCAACAAGCTTAAGAAAAGTCCCTTAGTGACCTTGAGCCAAAAGGGATCACAAAATATGCTAACAAGCACACGAACATAGCTAAAACACAATCAGTTTTCAAACTTACTGAAAAACTGAGACATGCTAAAATATAACTCACGAAGGCATGTAAACGAGCTCGATGCACTCACCACGGTGCAAGTCATGGCAAGGCAAGCATACATCCTTAAAGAAGGCACAAAATGCTAGCTAGACATGGCAAAAACAATGGCATAGCATGTATGGATCAACTACAATAACATCGGCAAAATCGCAAACATGTTGACGATCTGCCCAGATTTACAACGAAGCAAAAGTAGAGCTCAATTGACTCAAGCTAGGGTGCTTCATAATTGCAAACAAGGACATGGATGGATGGAGCACTACAATATTACCAAAACTCCTTTACTGATCATCCTCAAAAGAGGCACGTATCACTAGGAAACAACATGAACATATGGCATCATGAACTAAACAATCCCAAGACTTAGTGAAATTAGTAAGTCCCTGAAAACAGAGTTACCGAGTGCCTCACTTTGCAAGCTTGCACAAGTCACCACACACATCACAAAAATGCATGGGTTGCACCTCTGGAAAGATAACAAGATGCTTAACAAAACATATGAAGGGCTCATGGGCATAGCATGCACACAACAATCATGGCAAAAATGACAAAAGTCTAAGATGAACTAGCAGATCTGACAATTAACTCACGAAGCCCTCTTCTAACAGCATTTCGGGCATCAAGATGAACTCAAATAAAAATGATGCAATGGAATGAAGTGATGTACTCATCGAGGCGAACATTTTGATATACTATATGTCCAAAACGGAGCTACGGATTCGGAGATATGGCAGGTCAAAGTATGCATAAAAATTAGGGTTCGGAGGGGAAAAAGTCAACCGGAATCTTCTCAGATCCAGATCTGGCCCGATGAACTGTTCACGCGCGTGAAAATCGAGGTTGACCGGGGTTGAAGACGACGGCGGCCGGAGTTGGAGGGGTCGCCGGACTCGGCGAGGCGCGCCGGCCGGTGAGGGAGGAGGCGACGAGGGGCGAGGAGGGCGGATCCGGTCGAGGTGGCCGCGGGCGGCGCCGGTGAGGGCCGCGGCGGCGAGATGCGGCTCCGGCCGGGGAAGAAGCGGCATCGCGGTGGCGGCCGGCAATGGCGGCGCGACGACCGGCCGGGAGGAGATGCGCCGGCCGCGGGGACGACGGGAGGCGGCGGGCGCGCGGGCCGGGGAGGGCCCCGCGTGGGCCTGGCGGGCCGGCGGCGGCGAAGTGGGGCTCGGCGCCCACGTGGCATGCTACGATTGGACCGGGCGGAGCAGCGGACGTGTCCGGCGGCTGGCGGACGTATCCGGCCGCGCGGAGGAGCTGGATCTAGGGTTTCGGGGAGAGGAAAACGAGAATTTCGGAGGGGGTGTATTTATAGGCATAGAGGGAGCTAGGAGAGTCCAAATGAGGTGCGCTTTTCAGCCACGCGATCGTGATTGAACGCTCTAGGTGATGGAGCAGAGTTTGGCGGGTTTTGGGCCAAATTGGAGGGGTGTTGGGCTGCAACACACACGAGGCCTTTTCGGTCCCTCGGTTAACCGTTGGAGCATCAAACGAAGTCCAAATGATACGAAACTTGACAGGCGGTCTACCGGTAGTAAACCAAGGCCGCATGACAAGTCTCGGTCCAAATCGGAAATGTTTAATCCCCACACATGAAAGAAAGGTAGAAATGACCACCGGAGGAGAACGAAGCGCCGGATTGCAAAACGGACAACGGGGAAAATGCTCGGATGCATGAGACGAACACGTATGCAAATGAAATACGCATGATGACATGATATGCAATGCATGACACGCAAGCAATGACAAGGCAACATCAGCGAATAACTGAACGACACCTAGCACATCGGTCTCGGGGCGTTACAACATGTTCCTATGACTATGAGATCATGCAACTCCCGAATACCGGAGGAACACTTTGTGTGCTACCAAACGTCATAACATAACTGGGTGATTATAAAGGTGGTCTACAGGTGTCTTCCATGGTGTTTGTTGATTTGGCATGGATAGAGATTAGGATTTGTCACTCCGATTGTCGGAGAGGTATCTCTGGGCCCTCTCGGTAATGCACATCACTATAAGCCTTGCAAGCAATGTGACTAATGAGTTAGTTACAGGATGTTGCATTATGGAATGAGGAAAGAGACTTGCCGGTAACAAGATTGAACTAGGTATTGAGGTACAGATGATCGAATCTCGGGCAAGTAACATACCGATGACAAAGGGAACAACGTACACCGTTATGCGGTTTGACCGATAAAGATCTTCGTAGAATATGTAGGAACCAATATGAGCATCCAGGTTCCGCTATTGGTTATTGACCGGAGATGACTCTCGGTCATGTCTACATAGTTCTCGAACCTGTAGGGTCCGCACGCTTAACGTTTGGTGACAATCGGTATTACGAGTTTATGTGTTTTGATGTACCGAAGGTAGTTCGGAGTCCCGGATTTGATCACGGACATGACGAGGAGTCTTGAAATGGTCGAGACGTAAAGATCGATATATTGGAAGCCTATATTTGGACATCGGAATGGTTCCGAGTTGTTCGGGCATTTTTCCAGAGTACCGGGAGGTTACCGGAACCCCCCGGGGAGTATATGGGCCTTATTGGGCCTTAGTGGAATAGAGGAGAGGGAAGGGAAGGGAAAATATGGAGGTGCGCCCCCAAGCCCAATCCGAATTGGGGGGGGGGGGTGGCCCCCCTTTCCTTCCCCCCTCTCTCCTCCTTCCTTCCTCTCCTACTCCTACTTGGAAGGGCTCCTACTTCTACTAGGAAAAGGGGGAATCCTACTCCCGGAGGGAGTAGGACTCCCCCAGGGCGCGCCATAGAGAGGGCCGGCCCTCCCCCTCCTCCACTCCTTCATATACGGGGAGGGGGGCACCCCATGGACAGACAAGTTGATCAGTTGATCTTTTAGCCGTGTGCGGGGCCCCCTCCACCATAATCCACCTCAGTTATATCATAGCGGTGCTTAGGCGAAGCCCTATTATGGTAGCAACATCATCACCCTCATCACGCCGTCGTGCTGATGAAGCTCTCCCACGAAGCTCTACTAGATCGTGAGTTCGTGGGATGTCGCTGAGCTGAACGTGTGCAGATCACGGAGGTGTCATACGTTCGGTACTAGGATCGGTCGATCGTGAAGACGTACGACTACATCAACCGCGGTGTCATAACGCTTTTGCTTACGGTCTACGAGGGTACGTAGACAATACTCACCCCTCTTGTTACTATACATCACCATGATCTTGCATATGCGTAGGATTTTTTTAAAATTACTGCGTTCCCCAACAGTGGTATCAGAGCCAGGTTTATGCGTGGATGTTATATGCACGAGTAGAACACAAAGGAGTTGTGGGCGTGGGTATATATATATTGCTTGCCGTCACTAGTTGATTCTTGATTCAACGGCATTGTTGGATGAAGCGGCCCAGACCAACATTACGCATACGCTTACGCGAGACTGGTTCTGCCGACGTGCTTCGCACACAGGTTGCTAGTGGGTGTCTGTTTCTCCAGCTTTAGTTGAATCGGATTCAATAAACAGGGTTCTTTCTGAAGATCAAAAAGCAATCACTATACCGCGTTGTGGTTTTTGATGCGTAGGTAAGAACGGTTCTTGCTCAGCCCGTAGCAGCCACGTAAAACTTGCAACAACAAAGTAGAGGACGTCTAACTTGTTTTTGCAGGGCATGTTGTGATGTGATATGGTCAAGACATGATGCTAAATTTTATTGTATGAGATGATCATGTTTTGTAACACAGTTATCGGCAACTGGCAGGAGCCATATGGTTGTCGCTTTATTGTATGAAATTCAATCGCCATGTAATTGCTTTACTTTATCACTAAACGGTAGCGATAGTCGTGGAGGCAATAGTTGGCGTGACGACAACGATGCTTCGATGGAGATCAAGGTGTCAAGCCGGTGACAATGGTGACATGAATGTGCTTTGGAGATGGAGATCACAGGCACAAGATGATGATGGCCATATCATATCACTTATATTGATTGCATGTGATGTTTATCCTTTATGCATCTTATTTTGCTTAGTTCGACGGTAGCATTATAAGATGATCTCTCACTAAATATCAAGGTATAAGTGTTCTCCCTGAGTATGGACCGTTGCTACAGTTCATCGTGTTCAGACACCACGTGATGATCGGGTGTGATAAGCTCTACGTTCACATACAACGGGTGCAAGCCAGTTTTGCACACGCAAAATACTTGGGTTAAACTTGACGAGCCTAGCATATGCAGATATGGCCTCGGAACACTGGAGACCAAAAGGTCGAGCGTGAATCATATAGTAGATATGATCAACATAGTGACGTTCACCATTGAAAACTACTCCATCTCACGTGATGACCGGACATGGTTTAGTTGATATGGATCACGTGATCACTTAGATAATTAGAGAGATATCTATGTAAGTGAGAGTTCTTAAGTAATTTGATTAATTAAACTTTAATTTATCATGAACTTAGTACCTGATAGTATTTTACATGTCTATGTTGTTGTAGATAGATGGCCCGTGCTGTTGTTCCATTGAATTTTAATGTGTTCCTAGAGAAAGCTAAGTTGAAATATGATGGTAGCAATTACACGGACTGGGTCCGTAACTTGAGGATTATCCTCTTTTCTACACAGAAGAATTACGTCCTGGAAGCACCGCTAGGTGACAAACCCGCTGCAGGAGCAACACCAGATGTTATGAACACCTGGCAGAGCAAAGCTGATGACTACTCGATAGTTCAGTGTGCCATGCTTTACGGTTTAGAACTGGGACTTCAATGATGTTTTGAATGTCGTGGAGCATATGAGATGTTCCAGGAGTTGAAGTTAATATTTCAAGCAAATGCCCGGATTGAGAGATATGAAGTCTCCAATAAGTTGTACAACTGTAAGATGGAGGAGAATAGTTCTATCAGTGAACATATACTCAGAATGTCTGGGTACCACAACCACTTGACTCAACTGGGAGTTAATCTTCCTGATGATAGTGTCATTGACAGAGTTCTTCAATCACTGCCACCAAGCTACAAGAGCTTCGTGATGAACTATTATATGCAAGGGATGGATAAGACGATTCCCGAGCTCTTCGCAATGCTAAAGGCTGCGGAGGTAGAAATCAAGAAGGAGCATCAAGTTTTGATGGTCAACAAGACCACCAGTTTCAAGAAAAAGGGTAAAGTGAAGCAGGGGACTTCAAGGAGAATAGCAAGCCAGTTGCTGCACAAGTGAAGAAACCCAAGTCTGGACCTAAGCCTAAGACTGAGTGCTTCTACTGTAAAGGAACTGGTCACTAGAAGCGGTACTGCCCCAAGTATTTGGCGAAGAAGAAGGATGGGAAAGTGAAAGGTATATTTGATATATGTGTTATTGACGTGTACCTTACTAATGCTCGCAGTAGTGCCTGGGCATTTGATACTGGTTCAGTTGCTAACATTTTCAACTCGAAACAAGGTTTACGGATTAAGCGAAGATTGGCTAAGGACAAGGTGACGATGCGCGTGGGAAATGGTTCCAAAGTCGATGTGATCGCTGTCGGCACGCTACCTCTACATCTACCTTCAGGATTAGTTTTAGACCTGAATAATTGTTATTTGGTGCCAACGTTGAGCATGAACATTATATCTGGATCTTGTTTGATGCAGAACGGTTATTCATTTAAATCAGAGAATAATGGTTGTTCTATTTATATGAATAATATCTTTTATGGTCATGCACCCTTGATGAGTGGTCTACTTTTACTAAATCTTGATAGTAGTGATACACATATTCATAGTATTGAAGCCAAAAGATGCAGAATTGATAATGATAGTGAAACTTATTTGTAGCACTGCCGTTTAGGTCATATTGGTGTAAAGCACATGAAGAAATTCCATTCTGATGGACTTTTGGAATCACTTGATTATGAATCACTTGGTACTTGCGAACCATGCCTCATGGGCAAGATGACTAAAACTCTGTTCTCCGGAACAATGGAGCGAGCAACAGAGTTATTGGAAATCATACATACTGATGTGTGTGGCCCAATGAACATTGAAGCTCGCTGCGGATATCGTTATTTTCTCACCTTCGCAGATGATTTGAGCAGATATGGGTGTATCTACTTAATGAAACATAAGTCTGAAACATTTGAAAAGTTCAAAGAATTTCATAGTGAAGTGGAAAATCATCGTAACAAGAAAATCAAGTTTCTACAATATGATCGTGGAGGCGAATATTTGAGTTATGAGTTTGGACTTCATTTGAAACAATGCGGAATAGTTTTGCAACTCACGCCACCTGGAACACCACAGCGTAATGGTGTGTCCGAACGTCATAATCATACTTTACTAGATATGATGCGATCTATGATGTCTCTCACTGATTTACCGCTATCGTTTTGGGGTTACGGTTTAGAGACAACTGCATTCATGTTAAATAGTGCACCATCTAAATCCGTTGAGATGACACCTTATGAACTGCGGTTTGGCAAGAAACCCAAGTTTTCGTTTCTTAAAGTTTGGGGCTGCGATGCTTATGTGAAAAAGCTTCAACCTGATAAGCTCGAACCCAAATCGGAGAAATGTATCTTCATATGATACCCAAAGGAGACTGTTTGGTACACCTTCTATCACAGATCCGAAGGCAAGATATTCGTTGCTAAGAATGGATCCTTTCTAGAGAAGGAGTTTCTCGCAAAGAAGTGAGTGGGAGGAAAATAGAACTTGACGAGTTAATTGTACCTTCTACCTTATTGGAAAGTAGTTCATCACTGAAATCAGTTCCAATGATTCCTACACCAGTAAGTGAGGAAGCTAATGATGATGACCATGAAACTTCTGATCAAGTTACTACCGAACCTCGTAGGTCAACCAAAGTGAGATCCGCACCTGAGTGGTACGGTAATCATGTTCTGGAAGTCATATTAGTTGACCATGACGAGCCTACAAACTATGAGGAAGCGATGATGAGCCCAGATTCCGCAAAATGGCTTGAAGCCATGAAATTTGAGAGGGGATCCATGTATGAGTACAAAGTGTGGACTTTAGTTGACTTGCCAGATGATCGGCAGGCCATAGAGAATAAATGGATCTTCAAGAAGAAGACTGACGCTGACGGTAATGTTATTGTCTACAAAGCTTGACTTGTTGCGAAAGGTTTTCGACAAGTTCAAGGAGTTGACTACGACGAGACTTTCTCACCCGTAGTGATGCTTAAGTCCGTCCGAATCATGTTAGCAACTGCCGCATTTTATGATTATGAAATTTGGCAAATGGATGTCAAAACTGCATTCCTTAATGAATATCTTAAAGAAGAGTTGTATATGATGCAACAAGAAGGTTTTGTCGATCCAAAAGGTGCTAACAAAGTGTGCAAGCTCCAGCGATCCATTTATGGACTGGTGCAAGCCTCTCGGAGTTGGAATATACACTTTGATAGTGTGATCAAAGCATACGGTTTTATAAAGACTTTTGGAGAAGCCTGTATTTACAAGAAAGTGAGTGGGAGCTCCGTAGCATTTACGATATTATATGTAGATGACATATTGTTGATCGGAAGTGATAATGAATTTCTGAATAGCATAGAAGGATACTTGAATAAGAATTTTTCAATGAAAGACCTCGGTGAAGCTGCTTATATATTGGGCATCAAGATCTATAGAGATAGATCAAGACGCTTGATTGGAATTTCACAAAGCACATACCTTGATAAAGTTTTGAAGAAGTTCAGAATGGATCAGGCAAAGAAAGGGTTCTTGCCTGTGTTACTAGGTGTGAAGTTGAGTCAGACTCAATGCCTGACCACTGCAGAAGATAGAGAGAAAATGAAAAGTGTTCCCTATGCTTCAGCCATAGGCTGTATCATGTATGCAATGCTGTGTACCCGACCTGATGTGTGCCTTCCTATAAGTTTAGAAGGGAGGTACCAAAGTAATCCAGGAGTGGATCACTGAACAGCGGTCAAGAACATCCTGAAATACCTGAAAAGGACTAAGGATATGTTTCTCGTATATGGAGATGACAAAGAGCTCGTCGTAAACGATTACATCGATGCAAGCTTTGACACTGATCCGGATGACTCTAAGTCACAAACCGGATATGTGTTTTTATTAAATGGTGAAGCTGTCAGTTGGTGCGGTTCCAAGCAGAGCGTCGCGGCGGGATCTACATGTGAAGCGGAATACATAGCTGCTTCGGAAGCAGCAAATGAAGGAGTCTAGATGAAGGATTTCATATCCGATCTAGGTGTCATACCTAGTGTATTGGGTCCAATGAAAATCTTTTGTGACAATACTGGAGCAATTGCCTTGGCAAAGGAATCCAGATTTCACAAGAGAACTAAGCACATCAAGAGACGCTCCAATTCCATCCGCGGTCAAGTCAAGGAGGGAGACATAGAGATTTGCAAGATACATACGGATCTGAATGTTGCAGACCCGTTGACTAAGCCTCTCTCATGAGCAAAACATGATCAGCACCAAGACTCCATGGGTGTTAGAATCATTACAATGTAATCTAGATTATAGTCTCTAGTGCAAGTGAGAGACTGAAGGAAATATGCCCTAGAGGCAATAATAAAGTTGTTATTTATATTTCCTTATATCATGATAAATGTTGATTATTCATGCTAGAATTGTATTAACCGGAAACTTAGTACATGTGTGAATACATAGACAAACAGAGTGTCACTAGTTTGCCTCTACTTGACTAGCTTGTTGAATCAATGATGGTTATGTTTCCTAGCCATAGACATGAGTTGTCATTTGATTAACGGGATCACATCATTAGAGAATGATGTGATTGACTTGACCCATCCGTTAGCTTAGCACGATGATCATTTAGTTTGTAGCTTTTGCTTTCTCCATAACTATACATGTTCCTATGACTATAAGATCATGCAACTCCCGAATACCAAAAGAACACCTTGTATGCTACCAAACGTCACAACGTAACTGAGTGATTATAAAGGTGCTCTACAGGTGTCTCTGATGGTGTTTTTTGAGTTGGCATGGATCGAGATTAGGATTTGTCACTCCGATTGTCGGAGAGGTATCTCTGGGCCCTCTCGGTAATGCACATCACTATAAGCCTTGCAAGCAATGTGAGTAATGAGTTAGTTACGTGATGTTGCATTACGGAACGAGTAAAAAGACTTGCCGGTAACGAGATTGAACTAGGTATTGAGGTACCGACGATCGAATCTCGGGCAAGTAACATACCGATGACAAAGGGAACAACGTATACCGTTATGCGGTTTGACCGATAAAGATCTTCGTACAATATGTAGGAACCAATATGAGCATCCAGGTTCCGCTATTGGTTATTGACCGAAGATGAGTCTCGGTCATGTCTACATAGTTTTCGAACCCGTAGGGTCCGCATGCTTAACGTTCGGTGATAATCGGTATTACAAGTTTATGTGTTTTGATGTACCGAAGGTAGTTCGGAGTCCCGGATTTGATCACGGACATGACGAGGAGTCTCGAAATGGTCGAGACATAAAGATCGATATATTGAAAGCCTATATTTGGACATCGAAATGGTTCCGTGTGGTTCGGGCATTTTTCCGGAGTACCGAGAGGTTACCAGAACCCCCCGAGGAGTATATGTGCCTTATTGGGCCATAGTGGAATAGAGGAGAGGGAAGGGAAAAGAGGAAGGCCCCCCAAGCCCAATCCGAATTGGGAGGGGGGCCGACCCCCCTTTCCTTCCTCCCTCTCTCCTCCTTCCTTCCTTCCTACTCCTACTTGGAAGGGCTCCTACTTCTACTAGGAAACTAGATCATCGATGGTGCGCATTGCTGCGCCCGTCCATTTGTACTATGAAATGTTCGATTTAATGCATTGGAATAGTTTAAAATACCACCATGGCTTCTAGAGGTTAAAAGTAAGGAAACTAAGAAAGTTGAAGGGTTTGTGTTAAACAATTTGCAAAGGAAACAAAACAAATATCATAAGAGTAAGCTTCAACAAAAATCTAAGATATTTGGATTTCAAAGATCATGGCCATTGTAACAACTAAGTTTACACATGGCCATCATAACAACTATGTTTTGTTGCTAATTACGACCTTGAATGAGAAACTGCACACCCAACCATAATACCTGAAAAAACAGTGGTGGATCACAATCTCAAAAATAAAATGACATCAAACTAAAAAAATGATAGATACAAATGAGATATCAAAACAAGCAACACCAATATACTATTTAGCTTGGAGATGGGATACACAATTTGACCTAAAAATCAGCATTTATTGTGTCTGCATTACACACTGTGAGCTAGTGCTTAATGAAGCGACATTGTATTTTCTCCTATGTAGTGCATTTAACGTGTACTTATATATACTTCAAAATGGAGCACACAATCTGGAGCAAAAAGTAGTCACTATGATGAGCAAGAGTAAACTCCAGATGGTTATAATCAGTATGTTGTGCTATATAATTAGCTGACTCCAGGATAGAAAGAACAATGCAGGAAAAGAACGGAGGGGCCATTGCCTCGTTCATCCATTTATTTTACAATATAATGGTAGGAGAGCCTACATATATTTTTTATATTTTTCACACGGAAGGAGATCATACATATATTTTATAATCTTGGATCAGGTGACTCGCCTTCACGTAATCACGCCGTAATATGCGGCTCTACATCCACCATCCAAACAAGATCCAAAGCTTCACAATGGCCCAAGTGAAAACACAAAAAACATTATTAGGACCACCTTATCTTGTATGACGGCTATGCCACACATGTTTTATTTATTTTTCATGAAATGGTGAAGGAAGTATGCCCAATAGACACCGATACGACATGGTTTGCCTTATCAGCTTATGGCTGAGTGAATGAACTTATTTCACACCAATTTCCGACTATTATGGAAGATGTCATGGGCAAGTCTGAGTTCTGAACCCCCCTTGATGGTTGGCAGATCTGACTAAAAACGCGACACATGCTAGCGCTCATTGGTCAAGTTTTTTTATAGTCGGAGCCAGTTAAAATGCACATTTCTAATACTTCCGGTCTAGCTATAATCGTGTAATCTTAAATTCATTGTCTTGCAATAACCCACACGTACAACATCATACATAAAAAGAATGAGAGAGTTAACTCACCCCACTGCCAAACTTGCTAACCTACCAAAGTACCGAAAATGAAGATTATGCATCATGCTTAGGTCAAAGAATTTTTCTTACAGAGCCGGCAAATAGTTTGAAATATGAATCCTTAGACAAGTAAAACATCAAGAAGCTTATTTACAATTACTAATATCACTTGTGCTTCTGCTTCATAAAGACCAACAACATAATCATTATTCTTTAATACTTGATATTGCACGTTTTATTACAATATACGCAAGTCAAGAAATATTCTCTATCCTCTTAGATGCTCTGTGGCGGTTTGCTTTATTTATAAAGCGGGGCGAAAGCCTTTTTCGGTAACATTACACGGAATTTGTATGTGTACCTGAATTAGCTCGGAAGCTATTTGGAAGGACTGTTGATAACACTGGAATGCAACACAATGCGCAACTGCTTCATGCTCACTGGCACACTAAAGATTTCGCTTTCACAACCTGAATGATGGCATGATTAGGATCAGTAATAGCATGAAACTAAAATAAATGCATTGGAAAAACAAAAGGTAGCTCCGACGCCCCTCAAACGACCCACTGTTGCTACCAGATCTAAATAATCTCAAGTTGTAGTAATCTGAATATCTAATTTGAAAGCAATAGAGGGTAAAGTGTAACCTGGAAGTTACAGGGGATGAATTTTCAGATGTGAAACAGTCTGCTATATCCACTGTAAATGACACAAATTTTTGGGACAACAAGAAAACAAGTATCACATCATCGTCGCCTCTCCTTAGCTCCTACTGTAGTTGGCAATGGCATGCACAAACATTGATAGTCTTCATGTGGTGCTAATCTTCTACCTTGCGTCATCTAGAATCTGAACCAAGACAACAATCCTAGACAAGACACCTCCTCGTATCAATTATATAATTGGCGCAATCGGGGTCGACATGGATGGATCTGCACAATATGAAGGTTGAAAGAAAGATCGAACCTGCAACGAGAAGGCGACATGGGTGGTGGAGGAGCTCCTCGCGCGGGAGCCACCGCAGCCGCTGTCGTTGGCTCAGCCCCACATCATCGTCGCCTCTCCTTAACTCCACTGGGCAAGTCGCCGCTGCCGTTGCGGTCTCACGCCCGCCATGGACGTCACCTCTCCATAGCACATCAATCTGTACTAAGAGCACCTGCATTGAGTTGGGAGTATAACACACAACATCAATAAAAGATGAACTCCAAATTCGATAGAGAATGCCTTGGAGAAGAGAAAGTGGGGGAGACGAAGCAGCAAAACGGGCTGGGGTTGGAACTGCCGGACGAAGGAGGCTATATGGACGCGAAACCACACAGATCGAGATGGTAACTGACCTGCAATTAGCCACCGCCTGCGAGTGGCGCACATCGCGCGTCATTAAAGTCCAGTAGCGCCTCGACTTCAATCTACAGCGACGATTGCTTTTCTCGCCACAGCACCCTGGAATCGACCCGCGAAGCGGCCCTCTCGCCCGAGGCTCACGGACCAGGCGCAACCCAACAGAGAGAGAGCGGGAGGAGATCGGGAGGGAGGACCGGAGCTGTCTAATGGGCTGAGTTGAGGACGACCCCCACAAGCGGGCCACCTATATCCCCGCTTTGCCTAATACAGTATAAAAAACACATGTATACCCCCTGCTAGGACAGGCATTTTCTAAACGGCGCCCGCTGCGCCCGTTTTAGTTGTTTTCCCTAACGGGCGCATACCCCTCGCAGCGACTTGGGCTCGGCCCATATACGTTCTGCTTTTATTCCAGTAGCGCCTCGACTTCAATCTACAGCGACGATTGCTTTTCTCGCCACAGCACCCTGGAATCGACCCGCGAAGCGGCCCTCTCGCCCGAGGCTCACGGACCAGGCGCAACCCAACGGAGAGAGAGAGAGCGGGGGAAGATCGGGAGGGAGGACCGGAGCTGTCTAATGGGCTGAGTTGAGGACGACCCCCACAAGCGGGCCACCTATATCCCCGCTTTGCCTAATACAGTATAAAAAACACATGTATACCCCTGCTAGGACAGGCATTTCCTAAACGGCGCCCGCTGCGCCCGTTTTAGTTGTTTTCCCTAACGGGCGCATACCCCTCGCAGCGACTTGGGCTCGGCCCATATACGTTCTGCTTTTATTCCGCAAAAAAGAAACGTGCGTGGGTGTGGGATTCGAATCCACAAGTTCTGCATTCTATCTTAGCTACACTAACCACCAGGCCACCACATCAGATGTGTTAACTTATATCTTCTTATTCCTTTTCTTTCGTCTCGCTGTTTTTCTTAATTTTTTTTCCTTTTTCTTGTTCTTTTTCTCCATTGTTGGAACGGTTTTGTTCCCTTTTTCCTTTTTCCTTTTCTTTGTTAAATGTGTGAACTCTTTTTTGTATCAAAATCCGATGAACCTTTTCAAATTCGTGAACTAATTTTTCAAAATCGATGAACACTTTTTCAAAATCGATGATTCTTTTTTTCCAAAATCAACGCACTCTTTTCAAAATCGATGAACTCTTTTTTCAAATCAATGAACTCTTTTTGAAATCTTTTTCAAAACCGATGATCTCTTTTCAATACTGATGAAATCTTTTTCAAAACCGATGAACTTTTTCAAAATCGATGAACTCTTTTTCAAATTGATGAACTTTTTTCAAAATCGATGAACTCTTTTCGAAATCTTTTTCAAACCGATGAACTTTTTTCATAACCGATGAACTTTTTTCAAAACCGATGATCTATTTTCAAAATTGATGAATTCGTTTTCAAAACTGAAAACTTTTTCAAAATCAATGAACTCTTTTCAAAATCGATGAACTTTTTTCCAAATCTATGAACTTTTTTCAAAATCGATGAACTCTTTTCAAAATCGATGAACTTTTTCCAAATCGATGAACTCTTTCCGAAATCCATGAACTTTTTTGAATTTTGATGAACTTTTTTTCAAACTCGGTGAACTAATTTTCAATTTTGATGAACTTTTTTCAGATACGATGAAGATTGTTTGCAATTTCGATGAACTTATTTCAAATTGATGAACTTTTTTTTCAAAATGGTTAACTTTTTTCCAAAATCGATTAACCTTTTTCAAAATTTTATGAACTTTTTTAAAATCCGTGAACTTTTTTCTCAAGATTTGTGAACTATATTTCAAAATAGGTTAACTTTTTCTCAAAATTGTGAACTTTCTCAAACTGCTCAACTTTTTTCAAATGTTTATGTTTTTTTCAAAACCAATGTACTTTTTTGTAATTCATGGACTTTTCGATAATGTTTACAAATAATTGAAAAATCAAAGTGCTACAGGGAATGGCATGCGTGCAATAAAGTACACGGCTACAAATGTCCTTAAACGCTTTACGCTGAAATAAGTCAATAAAAAGCATTAGGTTAGGCGGTTAGGGAAACTTGTATGTTTCTGTAACAGTGGGAGTTCGATCCCTCACGAGAACAACATTTTTGGGATTTTTTTCGCTCTAGCGCTACCCACGTGCTAGCTCTATCGAATGAATTTTTGCTGGGCCGGCCCAGTAGCAATGGCTTCAGGCGCCAGTAAGCCGAACCGACGCTAAGAGCGCCGGTTAGGAGCTCCCGCTAGGACAACGAACCACGGGCCTCCAAAAATGTCGCGGGAGCAGCGGCCCTTAAGGACATCCACGCGAGTTTGGGCCTGCCGCACGCTTGACAGAACTTGTATGTGAATCGGATGGTCGTGCACGACCAGATCTGGAGAATGGACGGCTCTGTAGTCTGATAGCCTGAGAGGCTTCCTAGAGTGCTTAGTTATAATATATTTAATTTAAAAGGGGGAATCCTACTCCCGGAGGGAGTAGGACTCCCACGGGGCGCGCCATAAAGAGGGCCGGCCCTTCCCCTCCTCCACTCCTTTATATATGGGGAGGGGGGCACCCCATGGACACACAAGTTAATCAGTTGATCTTTTAGCCGTGTGCGATGCCCCCGTCCACCATAATCCACCTCGGTTATATCGTAGCGGTGCTTAGGCGAAGCCTTGTTCCGGTAGCAACATCATCACCGTCATCACGCCGCCGTGCTGACGAAACTCTCCCACGAAGCTCTACTGGATCGTGAGTTCGCGGGACATCACCGAGCTGAACGTGTGCAGATCGCGGAGGTGTCGTACGTTCAGTACTAGGATCGGTTGAGCGTGAAGACGTATGACTACATCAACCACGTTATCATAATGCTTCTGCTTATGGTCTACGAGGGTACGTAGACAATACTCTCCCCTCTCGTTGCTATACATCACCATGATCTTGCGTGTGCGTAGGAATTGTTTTTGAAATTACTGCGTTCCCCAATAGAGACCTTCTCACCCGTAGCGAAGCTGAAGTCCGTCCAAATCATGTTAGCAATTGCCGCATTCTATGAATATGAGATATGGAAAATGGACGTCATAACGACCTTCCTTAATGGTTTCCTTAAGAAAGAATTGTATATGATGCAGCCGGAAGGTTTTGTCGATCCTAAGAATGCTGGCAAGGTATGCAAACTCCAGCGCTCCATCTATGGGCTGGTGCAAGCATCTCGGAGTTGGAACATTCGATTTGATGAAATGATCAAAGCGTTTGGGTTTATAAAGACTTATGCAGAAGCCCGTGTTTACAAGAAAGTGAGTGGGAGCTCTGTAGCATTTCTCATATTATATGTGGATGACATAGTGTTGATGGGAAATGATATAGAACTTTTAGAAAGCATAAAGGCCTACTTGAATCAGTGTTTTTCAATGAAGGACCTTGGAGAAGCTTCTTACATATTAGGCATCAAGATCTATAGAGATAGATCGAGACGCCTCATTAGTCTTTCACAAAGCACATACCTTGACAAGATATTGAAGAAGTTCAATATGGATCAGTCCAAGAAGGGGTTCTTGCTTGTACTGCAAGGTGTGAGATTGAGCACGGCTCAATGCCCGACCTCGGAAGAAGATAGAGAAAAGATGAGTGTCATCCCCTATGCCTCAGCCATAGGGTCTATTATGTATGACATGCCGTGTACCAGACCTGATGTGAACCTTGCCGTAAGTTTGGTAGGGAGGTACCAAAGTAATCCCGGTATGGAACACTGGACATCGGTCAAGAATATCCGAAAGTATCTGAAAATGACTAAGGACATGTTTCTCATTTATGGAGGTGACGAAGAGCTCGTCAAGGGTTACGTCGATGTAAAGGGTTACAAGCAAAACATGATCACTCTTTGGGTGTTAATCACATAGCGATGTGAACTAGATTATCGACTCTAGTAAACCCTTTGGGTACTAGTCACATGAAGATGTGAACTAATCACATAAAGATGTGAACTATTGGTGTGAAATCACATGACGATGTGAACTAGATTATTGACTCTAGTGCAAGTGGGAGACTGAAGGAAATATGCCCTAGAGGCAATAATAAAGTTGTTATTTATATTTCCTTATATCATGATAAATGTTTATTATTCATGCTAGAATTGTATTAACCGGAAACTTAGTACATGTGTGAATACATAGACAAACAAAGTGTCCCTAGTATGCCTCTACTTGACTAGCTCGTTAATCAAAGATGGTTAAGTTTCCTAGCCATAGACATGTGTTGTCATTTGATGAACGGGATCACATCATTAGAGAATGATGTGATGGACAAGACCCATCCGTTAGCTTAGCACTATGATTGTTTAGTTTTATTGCTATTGCTTTCTTCATGACTTATACATGTTCCTTGGCCTATGAGATTATGCATCTCCTGAATACCGGAGGAACCCTTGTGTACTATCAAACGTCACAACATAACTGCATGATTATAAATATGCTCTACAGGTGTCTCCGATGGTGTTTGTTGCGTTGGCATAGATCGAGATTAGGACTTGTTACTCCGTGTATCGGAGAGGTATCTCTGGGCCCTCTCGGTAATGCACATCACTATGAGCCTTGAAAGAAATGTGACTAATGAGTTAGTCACGGGATGATGCATTAAGGAATGAGTAAAGAGACTTGACGATAACGAGACTGAACTAGGTATGGTGATACCGACGATCGAATCTCGGGCAAGTAACATACCGATGACAAAGGGAACAACGTATGTTGTTATGCAGTTTGACCAATAAAGATCTTCGTAGAATATGTAGGTACTAATATGAGCATCCAGGTTCCGCTATTGGTTATTCACCAGAGATGTGTATCGGTCATGTCTACATAGTTCTCGAACCCGTAGGGTACGCACGCTTAACGTTCGATGGCGATTTGTATTATGAGTTATGTGATTTGATGTACCGAAGTTTGTTTGGAGTCCCGGATGAGATCACGGACATGACGAGGAGTCTCGTAATGGTCGAGAGGTAAAGATTCATATATTGGAGGGTTGCATTTGGACATCGGAATGGTTCCGAGTGGTTTAGGCATTTTTTCGGAGTATCGGGAGGTTACCGGAACCCCCGGGAGAAGTTATGGGCCTTATGGGCCATAAGAGGGAAGCACACCAGCCCACAAGGGGCTGGTGCACCCCCCTTGGGCAGGAGGCCGATTAGGACTAGGAGAAGGGGGCCGTCCCCCCTTTCCTTCTCCCTTCCCCCTTTCCTACTCCGTATGGGAGGTGGAATCCTACTAGGACTAGGGAGTCCTAATAGGACTCCACACCTTGGCGCGCCCCCTAGGGCCGGCTGCCTCTCCCTCTCCCTCCTTTATATACGGAGGCAGGGGCACCCCAAAGGCACACCAAAGTTTCTCTTAGCCGTGTGCGGTGCCCCCCTCCACAGTTACACACCTCGGTCATATCGTCGTAGTGCTTAGGCGAAGCCCTGCGCCGGTAAACTTCATCATCACCGTCACCACGCCACCGTGCTGACGAAACTCTCCCTCGGCCTCAACTGGATCAAGAGTTCGAGGGACGTCACCGAGCTGAACGTGTGTAGATCGCGGAGGTGCCGTATGTTCGGTACTTGGATTGGTTGGATCGCGAAGACGTTCGACTACATCAACCGCGTTACTAAACGCTTCTGCTTTCGGTCTAAGAGGGCACGTAGACACACTCTCCCCCTCTTGTTGCTATGCATCTCCTAGATAGATCTTCATGATCGTAGGAATTTTTTTGAAATACTATGTTCCCCAACATTGGCATCCGAGCCAGGTCTATGCGTAGATGTTATATGCATGAGTAGAACACAAAGAGTTATGGGCGATAATAGTCATACTGCTTACCAGCAACGTATTACTTTGATTCGGCGGTATTGTTGGATGAAGCGGCCCGGACCGACATTACATGACCACGTTCATGAGACTGGTTCTACCAACGTGCTTTGCACACAGGTGGCTGGCGGGTGTCTGTTTCTCCAACTTTAGTTGAATCGAGTTTGACTATGCCTGGTCCTTGTTGAAGGTTAAAACAACACACTTGACGAAAAATCGTTTTGGTTTTGATGTGTAGGTAAGAACGGTTCTTGCTAGAATCCCGTAGCAGCCACATAAAACTTGCAACAACAAAGTAGAGGACTTCTAACTTGTTTTTGCAGGGCATGTTTGTCGTTATTCTGGGAACGGGGTCCCCAGACTTGCCTGCCGGCGGCCCATGGCGTGGCTTTGCTGGCAGGCCTGTATGGCCCATCTTCATCAACAAGGAATCAAGACCCTCGCAAGGGGCCAAGCCTTGCGAGGCGGATGACACAAGACCTCCTCAGGAGCAGCCTCATCAGGCCGGCTCGTGAGGGGCGGAGAGTTCAAGGTTGGGCAAACTTCGTGAGGTTTCCGTGACGTAAGCCATGACCATGGAGACCAGGCGGGCACCAGCGCGCGCAGCGTCCTTGTTTCCTCTTTGGTGCTAAGTGGGCAAGCGCAGGCGCGGAGTACCGAGGCATCAAGCAAAGGTTTCCATATTGGTGGAACGATACCAAGACCATAAGGACGGCAAGACGGAGGTCACCATGGAGCCCAGGGCGGCGTCACCACCAGAACCTTCGGCAGGCGAAGACCACCTTTTGTCAGGATAGTTTGTACTAGTTGTCCCCTTTCAAATTGGCCGTTGTTGGCTCCCTTCCCTCTTAATATTTGGGGAGAGGACCAGGGCCTCTATAAATAGGACTAGCCACCACCATAGGCTGGGAAGAGGATCCAAGATCATCCTCAGCCACACAAGTGCACCCAACACAAGAACACCTCAACCTGAGGAGGCCGTTCTTCCCCTTGTACTGTTCATCCTCAGCCCAAGAGGCAATCCAGCACCACCACACTTGAGTAGGGTATTACACCACAACGGTGGCCCGAACCAGTATAAATCTCGGGTTCCTTGTGTTGCGAGTTTGTTGAGTTAGTTTGTGAGATCTAGGCTAAGTTAGGACGCGGATCGATAGGGGGGGGGGGAGATCTTCGCGCGCACCCCAGAGTTCGAACCATAAGGGTTTTTTCCGGAACCCGTGATCCAACATTTGGCGCGCCAGGTAGGGGTGCGCCAAAGCCTCCCTTTCGTCGCTCCGCATTTCGTCGCTCCATCGTCTCCATGGCGGAAGCACGTTGCGCTCGTGCCGAGCGTCGGGCTGCCCTCGCCACCCGCATCGCTCAGACAGCCCCTGTCGGCGGGCCACCCCGTCGCTCTCCGTTGCCTGTCGCCAACGCCGCCACCGGCCTGGCGGGGAACGAGCAGCAAGCATCCTCGCTGCACCCCTCGGTGCGGCAGGACGGCCGCACAGCCACCCCATCGCTGACTCCCGCTGGTTCGTCGTCTCACGCCCGTCGCGTTCCCACGGACAGATGGGCCGCGCTCCTCATGGCGCACGAGCTCCTACGCTACCGACCGGTCGACGGCCTCTACAAGGACTGGCTTGACTGCATCGCCAAGCTTGTCCGTGCTTCAGGGGGCTCCCCTGCATCGTCCCACTCTCTGCCTCGCCCTCCGCCAGCCACGGGCGACGCAGCTCATGAAGCACCTCCACCACCTCTGCCCCAAGATGGCGCCCCAGCGCCAAGGCACGCAGCTCCACGACGCGACCCACCACGTCTGGCGCCCGTGCGTGAAGAAAGAAGCTGCCAAGAAGTCCCTCGACCACAAGCGAACGCTCCGCCACTCCTCACTCCACCGCGCCAGGATCGTTTGCTGTGATAAGGCCCCGCGCCGCTGGCCGCAGTGGCATGCGGGCGCCAAGGCCAAGCTCCACCTCCAAGACGAGCCCCGGTGACCACGGCCGGCTGCCGTGCCTTCACCCCCGAGCTGCGTAGCATCGCCTGGTGGGGCAAGTTCAAGCCAGATCTGCCTCCTTGCTATGACGTCATCCCTGACCCCGCGTAGTTCCTGCAACTCTACGAGCTGAGCATCGAGGCGGCCAACGGCGACAAGAAAGTCATGGCGAACTGGTTTCACATGGCTGTCAAGGATGGCCCCCGCTCCTGGCTCCTGAACCCGCCTCTAGGCTCAATTTCCTCCTAGAACGAGATGGGCAACCGCTTCATCGCCAACTTCCAGGGCACTCGTGACCGCCCCCCTGTCGCGGGTGACCTGCGCCGCATAAAGCAGCAACCAGGGGGACCCTGCGGAAGTACATTCAGTGCTTCAACATCGCATGCATCAAAATCCCCAAGGTGACCGACGAGGCCATCATCTCAGCATTCTCTGACGGTGTCCACGACGTCAAGATGAAGGAGGAGATTTCCATCCATGAAGAGCTGTGCACAACCCTGGAGCCGTTCAACATCGCGACCAAGTGTGCAAGAGCTGAGGAGGGGTGCCTCTCCCTCCTCGAGCTCCCTGCTGTGGACCCAGAGGAGAAAAAGACCAAGGCCAAGGACGTGAAGCGCAAGGGAGCAGCCGTGCTCGCGGCGGAACCGGACACTAAGCGCGGTAGAGACTAGCCCAAGTCATCCAAGGGCAGCCGACCGTTCCGCGCCTTCCACAACCTGCATACCCACAACACTAGCGATTGTCAAGAGCTCAGAGCCATTCGAGAAGGACGCTTCGGTCGACGCCCCAAGTGCAGCGACAGGGGCTACAGCCGAGGAGGAGGACGTGGTGGCGGACGCTGGGACAACCGTGGCCCGTGCCAGGAGCGGCACGACTGGCCTCGTGAGGACCGCTGGCAGGATCAGCCTCGCGAGGGCGCCTGGAGGGACCAGCCTTGCGAGGCTCGTCCTCAAGGCAATGTAGGCCTTCCTCCATTACCACCACCACCTAGAAGGAACGACGACCACCATCAAGACGAGGGGGCTGGGGGCTTCCAGGAGCCACGCGCTGTCGCCCGCATCTTGGGCGGAGCTCAGGCCCCAGCCTCGCAGCGTATCTTCAAACAGTTTGCCCGTGAAGTGAATGCAGTTCTCCCCAAGCTCAAGGCCACACGCCCACTCAGATGGTCCAGGTGCCCCATCACGTTCAGTTCGGCAGATCAGCTCAAGTGCGCGGCCATTGCTGGCGTCCTCCCAATGCTCTGTTTGCCAGTCATCAGCAACGTGCAAGTTACCAAGACCCTCATCGACGGCGGCGCATGGCTCAATGTCCTGTCCATCGACACATTCGACAACCTCCAAGTGCCATATGACCAGCTTTAGCCTACCAAGCCTTTCTCAGGAGTGACCGATGGCTCTACCACCCCGATCGGGTAGGTCCGCCTCCCCGTTACCTTCGAAGAACGCAACAACTACCGCACCGAACTCATCGACTTCGACGTCGCCTACATCCACCTGCCATACAATGCCATCCTCGGGTATCAAGCCCTGGCCAAGTTCATGGCGGTGACCCATGACAGCTACAATGTCCTCAAGATGCCGGGAAACGGCGGCATCATCACAGTCCCGTGCGAAGAAAGAGACGCGGTGTGCTCCCTCGAGCGTGCCTTCCAAGCTGTAGCAATCGACGACCCCGACAGTCAGGGCCAGCGCCCTCCTAAGGCCACCCCCAAGAAGAAGAAGCAGCTGCGTCACACAGGGCCTCAGGCAAGCGGCGCCTTGTCAGGATTGGCGTCCGCACCTGGGGCGCCTCCCTCCATCGCATAGGGAGGCGCACCCAGCGCCCCTCTCAGGAAGGGCTTGGGGGCTCGCTTTTGGAGGGCCTCAGACTTTGCCAACATCACGAGGGAGGTGCTTGGGCACCACTTGGAGGTGTGCTTCGCGGCACGTTTCCCTTAGGAGGACACAGGGCAAGGAGTGCCCACCGCTCAGGAGTTCATTACCAAGACCACTCAGGAACTGCAAGACGCGAGGGCCATGCGCGGCAGCCGCCGCTCACCAAGCACAGCTCCTCGTCAAGGCGAGGATGCCAGGCTGCGTGTCTGCATTGACGTCCCAGGGCTCAATCGGGCCGCCTCTCAGGAGCTTCTCTGGCCTTCGCGCATGGGACGCTGCTAGGGCCCACCTCACAGTTACGTTCGCATGCCCTTCGGTCTGCCGAGCTTGGCGGACCCCTATCAGCGCAACCTGCGGAGCATCCTGGTGGCTCAGGAGGCCAGGCACCATGCGGTGCTGACGGAGATGAAGACGGTCCTCGAGGAACCCCCTGGACCCCTTGAGCCTCCCGAGGCTCAGGGCCCCGGTGGCTCGTGAGGGGCAGCCCTCTCACTGCACACCTTCAGCTACCCCAACTCTCCTTCGTCAACAGAACCAGGTGACATTTTCCAAAGTTCATTCAGCTGGGAGCGCCCCCAGGGACGCATCATTCCCAGGCCGCATGGGTCCATCCCTGTGGCATGTATCTTTCCTGTTATGTCTTTAGCTTACCCTGATGGGGGCGCCCCTCGGGCTGCATCATCCCCAACCCGCTCGGGCCGGACCCGGTGGCATGCATCTTCCCTGCACTTACCTAAGCTAGGTTGCTTTCCATGCTTAATCTATCTATGACTATCGCCTACTTGATTGTCACCCACCGTGAGAGCCGCGCACCGGCCGTCTTTCTTCAGGACCCTTCGCGTTGTCTAACCATTTCGTAGGACCAAGACAGAAAACAAGAACCAAGACCAGGCGCAACCCGCCTTGAGGTAGGGCCTCATGAGTCCCGCGCTGGCTCATGAGCGCCTAGATACACCTCGTCTGGCTCTGTCGTGCAAGCCACATGTCAGGGCGGGGCTGTACACACCCCGAGGGCTCTCCACAGTATGGAGTCCCCACTCACGCACCAGAAGCAAACCAACAATCACCACGGCGACCGGTGCCCCTCCTTGAGCATCGCGTCTCAGGAGCTCTTACTTGCTCTCCAGGCCTCACCCCCTAGCCTTGACCACGACACGTGACCTGGCATACCAGCGGCGGCTGAGCTCGCTCGAGGGCCGAGACCTGAGGACGTAGAGCACAAAGGACATGGAGGGGAGGGGAGGCCCGCACGGACCAGACCTATCCACACTACAGCGACCGACGAGCGAGTCCGGCACGACCCGAGGAGCAGACCCCAGATAACCAAAGATAAGTTCTCGCTCTGGATCCACCAGTCGCTTGCGGCACGAGCCCTCACTCACTCCCTTCGCTGCCCTGCCGCGGCAATGTTTTCTTCCTTTCCCATCCTAAGACAGCTGCTTGCGCCCTAAGGGGGACCTCCTGAGCATCGCGCCTTAGGAGCTCTTACTAGACCTCGGGCCGTTCACCTCCTGGCCTTAACCACGGCACGCGACCTGGCATACCAGCGATGGCTGTAGCCTGCCTGGGGACCGGGACCTATCAGCATAGAGTACCAAGCCGCCGAAGAATTGGAAAGGGAGGCTGAACCTCGGCAGGATATGCGCACACAAATCTTCATAACGGGGGCTATATTGACAAAAGGCATTACAAACGCTTTACACACCCCCACGGGCCCATTTCTTGATTCCTCGCGGGGAACAATGGGAAGGAATTCCTAGGGGTTCTATCTACGCGCACCAGGTGTCACCAACGCCATCATCAACAATGGGCCACGTGAGGATGGTGCCAACCCCATCTAGATCAGCGGCGACGGCGGCTGGACGCCGCAGCCTTGCTCCGGGCTCGGCGGGAGCTCGGGGGCATGTAACTATCGTCGCTCGTCTCCGGAGAATCCAAGAGCTCAGGAGAGTCGCTGGACCACCAGGAGTCGCCGCTGTCGCTGGAGGAGCTACAGCTGAGACTGGTGGCAGGCCCCGCACCCACCGCAATGTCGCCCTGGCGACCTCCTTCAGGGCAGCACTCTAGGCAGCGGCCTTCCTCGTCGAAGACCTTGAAGAACAGCACAGAGGCGCCGTCGTACTCGAAGTGGATCGCGAGGGCGCCCTCCACGGGTAGACTCGGGCAATCTCACCCAGCCTCGGGTCATGAAGATCTTCCCGGAGGCAACGGTCCCAATCTCCGCTCCAGTTGTTGGGGCGTCGCAGTCGGCATGCTGCAGCCAAAGTTCGCGAAGGCCCCTCAGTGACATCTTGGCGGCGAAGAACGGCGGGAGGCATATCCAGGTGCTCGGGGGCATCGCCGCCCACAGCACGAACTCGCACAAAGACTCCACAGCATGGACCCCTGGGGCGACGGCATGCGTTTCCGCGGCACGACGACCATGACCCTGGCGTGGGCGGTGCCGCTCACCGCTCCTCCCTCCGGAATCATCAGCGTGAGCGTACAAGGGCAGCGAGTACTCAGGAGGCGGCCTCTCATACCAAGGCCTCAATACCATCGGCCTCACGACCACCTCGCGGCGATGAGACCTTCTTTTCTTCGGTGGGAGCAGCTCGAGCACGTTGAGGGGAGCCTTGCCCTTCTCTGCGGCCGAGAACCTCCAGATCGGCGTCATGACTACACAAGCAAGAAGTGGAGCGAGGAAGAAGAAGAAGTAGGAGAGGAAGAGGAGACAGGGGCTCCGCCTCCCTCCCATTTATACCAGGAGAAGGCCAAACGGCACCCCCCACGATCAAAAGTAATGATGGTCTTCCTTGCATGTTGCAGGGACTTGTCACGTCGAGCAGTTGTTGAGTCAGCGTGGGGAAGCGGAGACGCCCACGTCCAATCAACCACCACGCATCGACCAAGGCCGCAGGCTATTGGGGGCCGCGGCGCTCCGCACTTGACCCTTGGCTTCGCCTCGAAGCCAAGCCCGAGCGCGCCTTGGGCCCGGGGGCTACTGTCGGCGTTCTGGGAACGGGGGTCCCCAGACTTGCCTACCCGCGGCCCATGGCATGGCTTTGCTGGCAGGCCTGTATGGTCCATCTTCATCAACAAGGAATCAAGACCCTCGCGAGGGGCCAAGCCTCGCGAGGCGGATGAAACAAGACCTCCTCAGGAGCAGCCTCATCAGGCCGGCTCATGAGGGGCAGAGAGTTCAAGGTTGGGCAAACCTCGTGAGGTTTCCGTGACGTAAGCCATGACGATCGAGACCAGGTGGGCGCCAGGCGGGTGCCAGCACGCACAACGTCCTTGTTTCCTCTTTGGTGCTAAGGGGGCAAGCGCAGGCGCGGAGTACCGAGGCATCAAGCAAAGGTTTCCATATTGGTGTAATGAGACCAAGACCAGAAGGACGGCAAGACAGAGGTCACCATGGATCCCAGGGCGGCGTCACCACCAGAACCTTTGGCAGGCGAAGACCACCTTTTGTTAGGATAGCTTGTACTAGCTGTCCCCTTTGAAATTGGCCGTTGTTGGCTCCCTTCCCTCTCAATATTTGGGGAGAGGACCAGGGCTTCTATAAATAGGACTAGCCACCACCATAGGCTGAGAAGAGGATCCAAGATCATCCTCAGCCACACAAGTGCACCCAGCAAAACAACACCTCAACCTGAGGAGGCTGTTCTTCCCCTTGTACTGTTCATCCTTAGACCAAGAGGCAATCCACCACCACCACACTGGAGTTGGGTATTACACCACAACGGTGGCCTGAACCAGTATAAATCTCGGGTTCCTTGTGTTGCGAGTTCATTGAGTTAGTTTGTGAGATCTAGGCTAAGTTAGGACGCGGATCAATCGGGGGGAGATCTTCGCGCGCACCCCAGAGTTCGAACCTTAAGGTTTTTTTGCCGGAACCCGTGATTCGACAATGTTATGATGTGATATGGTCAAGACGTGATGATATATAAATTGTTATATGAGATGATCATGTTTTGTAAAAGTTATCGGCAACTGGCAGGAGCCTTATGGCTGTCTCTTTATTGCATAAGATGCAAGCGCCATATAATTGCTTTACTTTATTGCTATGCGATAGCAATAGTTGCAAAAGCAATAGTTGACGAGACGACCATGTGACGACATGTTGATAAAGATCAAGATGATGGCGATCATGGTGTCATGCCGGTGACGATGCAGATCATGCGGTACTTTGGAGATGGAGATCAAAGTCACAAGATGATGTGTGCCATATCATGTCACATATTTTGATTGCATGTGATGTTTATCTTTTATGCATCTTATTTTTCTTAGTACGACGGTAGCATTATGAGATGATCCCTTACTAAAATTTCAAGGTATAAGTGTTCTCCTTGAGTATGCACCGTTGTGACAGTTCTTCGTGCTGAGACACCACGTGATGATTGGGTGTGATAAGCTCTACGTTCACATACAATGGGTGCAAGCTAGTTTTGCACAAGCCGAATACTCAAATTAAAGTTGATAGCCTAGCATATGCAGATATGGCCTCAGAACACTGAGACCGAAAGGTCGAACGTGAATCATATAGTAGATATGATCAACATAGTGATGTTTACCATTGAAAGCTACTCCATCTCACGTGATGATCGGACATGGTTTAGTTGATATGGATCACATGATCATTTAGATGACTAGAGGGATGTCTATCCAAGTGGGAGTTCTTAAGTAATATGATTAATTGAACTTAAATTTACCATGAACTTAGCCCTGATAGTATTTGCATATGTATGTTGTAGATCAATTGCTCGCGTATAGCTTCCCCATTTTATTTATGATATGTTCCTAGAGAAAACTAAGTTGAAAGTTGATAGTAGCAATGATGCGGACTAGGTCCGTGATCTGAGGATTATCCTCATTGCTGCACAGAAGAATTACGTCCTTGATGCACCGCTAGGTGACAGAACTATTGCAGGAGAAAATGTAGACATTATGAATGTTTGACAAGCTCGGTATGATGACTACTTGATATTTTAGTGCACCATGCTTTATGGCTTAGAACTGGGACTTCAAAAATGTTTTGAAACGCCATGGATCATATGAGATGTTCCAAGAGTTGAAATTGGTATTTCAGACTCATGCCCGAGTCGAGAGGTATGAGACCTCTTACAAGTATTTTTGCCTACAAGATGGAGGAGAGTAGCTCAACAAGTGAGCATGTGCTTAGAATGTCTGAGTACAACAATCGCTTGAATCAAGTGGGAGTTAATCTTCTAGATAAGATATTGATTGACAGAGTTCTCTAGTCACTATCTGATGACCCGCAAGTATAGGGGATCTATTGTAGCCCTTTCGATAAGTAAGAGTGTCGAACCCAACGAGGAGCAGAAGGAAATGACAAGCGGTTTTCAGTAAGGTATTCTCTGCAAGCACTGAAATTATCGGAAACAGATAGTTTTCTGATAAGGTAATTTGTAATGGGTAACAAGTAACAAAAGTAAACAAGGTGCAGCAAGGTGGCCTAATCCTTTTTGTAGCAAAGGACAAGCCTGGACAAACTCTTATATAAAGGAAAGTGCTCCCGAGGACACATGGGAATTATCGTCAAGCTAGTTTTCATCACGGTCATATGATTCGTGTTCGTTACTTTGAGAATTTGATATGTGGGTGGACCGGTGCTTGGGCACTGCCCTTCCTTGGACAAGCATCCCACTTATGATTAACCCCTCTTGCAAGCATCCGCAACTACAAACGAAGTATTAAGGTAAACCAAATCATAGCATGAAACATATGGATCCAAATCATCCCCTTACGAAGCAACGCATAAACGAGGGGTCACGCACTTAAGGAAAGGAACCTACGAGGTCGGATTCGAGGACACTGGTCGGATGTGATCCGAGCTATGTTCGGATTCTATCTGAGTAGACTTATGGGCTTTAGGGTCCGTGCGAGGCACAAGTGTTGAGCCCTCGACAGACGACTATATAAAGTGGGGGTGCGGCACACTCATGCGATTGATCGCTTCGGCGCTGTCACTAGGGTTTGCATGTGTTGCGAATAGACACCTTGATACGTCTCCAACGTATCTATAATTTTTGATTGTTCCATGCTATTATATTATCTCTTTGGATGTTTAATGGGCTTTAATATACCTTTTTATATTATTTTTGGGACTAACCTACTAACCAAAGGCCCTGTGCAAATTGCTATTTTTTTTTGCCTATTTCAGTGTTTCGCAGAAAAGGAATATCAAACGGAATCCAAACGGAATGAAACCTTCGGGGGAGTTATTTTTGGAACAAATGCAATCCAGGAGACTTGGAGTGGACGTCAAGGAAGAAACGAGGCGGCCACGAGGTAGGAGGGCGCGCCGAGGGGGTAGGCGCGCCCCCACCCTCGTGGCTCTGCCGACCTACTTCTTTCGCCTATATATACCCATATACCCCGAAAACAGCCGAGAGCACCACGAAACCCTATTTCCACCGCCGCAACCTTCTGTACCCGTGAGATCCCATCTTGGGGCCTTTTCCGGCGCTCCGCCGGAGGGGGAATCGATCACGGAGGGCTTCACCATAGCCTCTCCGATGATGTGTGAGTAGTTTACCACAGTCCTTCGGGTCCATAGTCATTAGCTAGATTGCTTCTTCTCTCTCTTTGGATCTCAATACAAAGTTCTCCTCAATTCTCTTGGAGATCTATTTGATGTAATTCTTTTTGCGGTGTGTTTGTCGAGATCCGATGAATTGTGGGTTTATGATCAAGATTATCTATGAACAATATTTGATTCTCCTCTGAATTCTTTTATGCATGATTTAATACCTTTACAAGTCTCTTCGAATTATCAGTTTGGTTTGTGATACGTCTCCATCGTATTTACTTTTCCAAACACTTTTGCCCTTGTTTTGGACTCTAAGTTGGATGATTTGAATGGAACTAACCCGGAGTGACGCTGTTTTCAGCAGAATTACCATGGTGTTATTTATGTGCAGAAACAAAAGTTCTCGGAATGACTTGAAACTTCACGGAACAACTTTTCGGAAAATATAAAAAATCCTTGCAAAAGATGATGGCCAGGGGGCCCACCACCTGTCTACAAGGGGTGGGGGGCGTGCCCCCTACCTCGTGGGCCCCCTAGAGCTCCTCCGACCTCAACTTCAACACTATATATTTGGTTTCGGGGAGAAAAATCAGAGAGAAGACTTCATCACGTTTTACGATACGGAGCCGCCGCCAAGCCCTAAAACCTCTCGGGAGGGCTGATCTGGAGTCCGTTCGGGGCTTCGGAGAGGGGAATCTGTCGCCATCGTCATCATTAACCATCCTCCATCACCAATTTCATGATGCTCACCGCCGTGCGTGAGTAATTCCATCGTAGGCTTGCTGGACGGTGATGGGTTGGATGGGATCTATCATGTAATCGAGTTAGTTTTGTTAGGGTTTGATCCCTAGTATCCACTATGTTCTGAGATTGATGTTGCTATGACTTTGCTATGCTTAATGCTTGTCACTAGGGCCTGAGTGCCATGATTTTAGATCTGAACCTATTATGTTTTCATCAATATATGAGAGTTCTTGATCCTATCTTGCAAGTCTATAGTCACCTATTATGTGTTATGATCCGTTAACCCCGAAGTGACAATAATCGGGATACTTACCGGTGATGACCGTAGTTTCAGGAGTTCATGTATTCATTATGTGTTAATGCTTTGTTCCGGTACTCTATTAAAAGGAGGCCTTAATATCCCTTAGTTTCCGTTAGGACCCCGCTGCCACGGGAGGGTAGGACAAAAGATGGCATGCAAGTTCTTTTCCATAAGCATGTATAACTATATTCAGAATACATGGCTACATTACATTGATGAACTGGAGCTAGTTCTGTGTCACCCTAGGTTATGATTGTTACATGATGAACCACATCCGGCATAATTCTCCATCATGGATCCATTGCCTACGAGCTTTTCATATATTGCTCTTCGCTTATTTACTTTTCCGTTGCTACTGCTATCTGTCGGATTTCGGGTTCCGGCAGACCCTTAAGGTTCAAACACTGGGGTGCGCGCGGAAATCACGTCCTCAACCTCCCCGTCTCACAAAGATCTAAACTACTAAAGGAATCACACAAGTGACACAAGATTTATACTAGTTCAGGCCACCATTGTGGTGTAATACCCTACTCCAGTGTGTGGTGGATAGATTGGTTCCTGGGGCTAGTGATGATGCACAATACAAGGAAGAACAGCCTCGCATGGGTTTGTTCTTGGCTGGGGCGACGAACTACTGGGAGGAGTTCAGTCACCTCTCTCTCTCTCTACCTGCTGGCCGGATCCACGCGCCGAACTGAACCCTCCGAACCCTTTGCTACGTTGGCGGCCGGTCCCTATTTATAGAGGCCCTGGTCCTCTTCCCAAATATCGAGCGGGAAGGGAGCCAACAATGGCGGGCTAATTTGAAGGGGGACAGCAAGTACTTTTATCCTGACTAAAGGTGGTCTTCGCGTGCGAAAGACCCTGCGGTGACGCCGTGCTGGGCTCCATGGTGACCTCCGTCTCGTAGTCCGCTTGGTCCTGGTCTCGTTGCATCGAAATGGCAACCTTTGCCTGATGCCTCGGTACTCCGTGGCTGCGCTTGCCCCCTTTGCACCAAAGAGGAAAGAAGGACGCTGCGCGCGCTGGCACCTGCCTGGCGCCCTAAGTCGTCATGGCTTGCGTCATGGGCACCTTGCGAGGTACCCCGCCTTGAACTCTCCGCCTCCTCGCGAGCCAGCCTGATGAGGCTATGCCCGAGGATGCGCCGTGTCATCCGCCTCGCGAGGCTTGGCCCCTCGCGAGGGTCTTGAGTCTTGTGTTGGTGAAGATGGGCCATGTTGGGCCCCCACTTGAGCCACGCCGCAGGCCGCAGGCAGGCAAGTCTGGGGACCCCCGTTCCCAGAACGCCGATAGTAGCCCCCGGGCCCAAGGCGCGCACGGACTTGGCTGTGCCGAGAGGCGAAAGGGCAAGGGCGAAGCGCCGCGGGCCCTAACAGCCTGCGGCCTTGGGCGCCGCGTGGCGGTTGATTGGACGTGGGCGGCACCGTTCCCCCACGCTTCCTTATTGTGCACCCTACTAGGCGGACTGGTAGTTGTACACAGCCGCTCTCCTTCCTGTTGCTCAGGCGTCCCCTATTCTTCCTTCTTTCGGACACCTGCTCCCGCCTTCAATCCAATCTCGAATCCTCCCCCTCCTTCCCATCGCCATGACTCCGACGAGGAAGGAGAGAGGGGAGAAACCCATGCCTTTGTCTTGTGCGCCGCCAGCGGTGGCCCCTGTCGTCGGCCGGTCGACTGTGCTCAACAAAGAGTGCCTGGGAAGGGACAGCTTTGCCCTGGCCACCGTCTTCAACGAGTGCGGGAGGACGACTGCCTGGCCCGCGTCCCACTTCTCCATTGACAGGACAGCAACCGAGGTCCCATGTTTTACCGACGCCTTGTGGGCGGGCCTGGTTCCCCCCTTCTCCGATTTCTTCAATGCCGTGCTTTCCCACTATCAGATCCACTTGATGCGTCTAAGTCCTGAGTCCATCACCCTCCTTTCAGTCTTCGCCTTCGTTTGCGAAGCCATGGTGGGCATCCCTCCTTCGGTTGCCTTGCTGCGCCACTTCTTCTCGCTGCGTCTTATCGATCCCTCCCAGCGCTGGGCATGCGCGAGCTTTGTTGCCGAGCCTGAGACCGAGGCATCTGGAATTGACTTCAAACTTCCCCAGCCCGCGGCCAGGTTCCGCGAGCGGTGGTTGTACATGGACGCAGGGGTGCCCAGCCCCCTGCTATCGGAGCCGACCTCGCCTGCTGTCCCCAATTCGGGTTGGGGCCAGGAGACGTTGAAGAACCCTCGGCTTGTCTTCGTCTGGACCCGCTTCACGTTCCTGAGGAAACTCGGCGTGACAACGCCCAAAGTGGTGAAGGAGTTTCTGTTGTGCCGCGTCGCTCCCCTGCAGCGCCACTCTCGCCGAATGTGGGCCTTCCAGGGGCGCGAGGACGACATGAGGCTCCAAGAAGAAGACCTGGCTCCTGTGGCGCTGAAGTCGATGCTCTTGACCTTGGCCAGGGACCCCAATCCTGGCAACATCCGGCAGGGAGGGGCCTTGCTGTATCTCTGCCAGAGCAGGGCTGACTTCGTGAAGCAGATGCCCGTCTTCGATGAGTGGGGGCTGCGCCCCGCCGGCCTCCAAGGACCTCGTGAGAACCCTGTAGTGGTTACTCCCCTCCCAATCGGCCAAGGCGACCCCTCCTCAAGTGGCGGAGCAGGGAGGCAGGAGGCACCTGAGGCCGAGGGGGCTCCTGAGGAGGTGGCAGCGCCCGGTGCCGCTCGCGAGGGGATAGCTCCTGAGGCCCGTACCACTGCGGCTGAAGGTGGCGGGCAGCGCCTCCAGCGCCCGGGGCTGAGGCCTTGGACACCCTAGTCTCGCCTTCTAGTGAGGTGATGGATGTCACGCGTCAGGCGGGCGCTCCCGACACGGACCGTTCTGGTGCTTCATCCTCGCGGCAGGTTGATCCTTGCGCTCTTCTCTTGGGGCGATTCCGCATGGACTTCGAGGCCCTCCGGAGGAAGAGGGAGGCTCTGGGTGATGACTCCCCTTGTCGCATGCTGAAGCGCAGGAAGTACTTCACCACTGACGAGTAAGTCTTTTTCCTCTCTGACTCCTGATCCTCTTGTTGCTTTCGCTGATCCTTGCTCTGCAGGCCCCTTCCGACTGAGATCACGGAAGTCGCCGAGCTACCACCTCCCTTGGCTTTGCCTCCCCCGCCATCCTCAAGTGCTCCGAGTAGCTCTGCCCTCATGGTGAGGGCGTCTGATGGGGCGGATCATCCCGAGGTGTGCCACGGCCCTTCATTCCCCGCGCTTCTCCTTCGCGGGCCTTCTCAGGGGATAGCCAGTCTGTCGGGTGCCTCCCGTTTGGTCTTGGACTGCGACTGGTTGAGGCGCCTCCTACGTGTTGGGGAACGCAGTAATTTCGAAAATTTTCCTACACACACGCAAGATCATGGTGATGCACAGCAACGAGAGGGGAGAGTATTGTCTACGTACCAACGCAGACCGACTGCGGAAGCGATCACACAACGTAGAGGAAGTAGTCGTACGTCTTCTTCCCGATCCGACCGATCCAAGCACCGTTACTCCGGCACCTCCGAGTTCTTAGCACACGTTCAGCTCGATGACGTTCCTCGGGCTCCGATCCAGCAAAGCGTCGAGGAAGAGTTCCGTCAGCACGACGGCGTGGTGACGATCTTGATGTACTACCGACGCAGGGCTTCGCCTAAGCACTGTAACGGTACGATCGAGGTGGAATTTGGTGGCAGGGGGCACCGCACACGGCTAAGGAACGATCTCAAGGATCAACTTGTGTGTCTTGGGGTGTCCCCTGCCCCCGTATATAAAGGTTGGAGGAGGGGGGGCCGGCCGGCCAGGGAAAGGGAGGCGCAGGGGAGTCCTACTCCCACCGGGAGTAGGACTCCTCCCTCCAATCCTATTCCAATTAGGACTCTCGGGGGGAAAGGAGAAAGAGGGGGGGCCGGCCCCTTCTCCTAGTCCTACTAGGACTTGGGGAAAGGGGGGGCGCCGGCCAGCTTATGGGCTGCCCCTTTTCTCTTTTTCCACTAAGGCCCAATAGGCCCATTAGTCTCCCGGGGGGGGTTCCGGTAACCCTCCCGGTATTCCGGTAAAATCCCGATTTCACCCGGAACACTTCCTATGTCCAAACATAGGCTTCCAATATATCAATCTTTACGTCTCGACCATTTCGAGACTTCTCGTCATGTCCGTGATCTCATCCGGGACTCCGAACAACCTTCGGTACATCAAAATGCATAAACTCATAATAACTGTCATCGTAACGTTAAGCGTGCGGACCCTATGGTTCGAGAACAATGTAGACATGACCGAGACACGTCTCCGGTCAATAACCAATAGCGGGACCTGGATGCCCATATTGGCTCCTACATATTCTACGAAGATCTTTATCGGTCAGACCGCATAACAACATACGTTGTTCCCTTTGTCATCGGTATGTTACTTGCCCGAGATTCGATCGTCGGTATCCAATACCTAGTTCAATCTCGTTACTAGCAAGTCTCTTTACTCGTTCCGTAATACATCATCTCACAACTAACATATTAGTTGCAGTGCTTGCAAGGCTTATGTGATGTGCATTACCGAGAGGGCCCAGAGATACCTCTCCGACAATCGGAGTGACAAACCCTAATCTCGAAATACGCCAACCCAACATCTACCATTGGAGACACCTGTAGTACTCCTTTATAATCACCCAGTTACGTTGTGACGTTTGGTAGTACCCAAAGTGTTCCTCTGGTAAACGGGAGTTGCATAATCTCATAGTTATAGGAACATGTATAAGTCATGAAGAGAGCAATAGCAACATACTAAACGATCGGGTGCTAAGCTAATGGAATGGGTCATGTCAATCAGATCATTCAACTAATGATGTGACCTCGTTAATCAAATAACAACTCTTTGTTCATGGTTAGGAAACATAACCATCTTTGATTAACGAGCTAGTCAAGTAGAGGCATACTAGTGACACTCTGTTGGTCTATGTATTCACACATGTATTATGTTTCCGGTTAATACAATTCTAGCATGAATAATAAACATTTATCATGATATAAGGAAATAAATAATAACTTTATTATTGCCTCTAGGGCATATTTCCTTCAGTCTCCCACTTGCACTAGAGTCAATAATCTAGATTACACTGTAATGATTCTAACACCCATGGAGCCTTGGTGCTGATCATGTTTTGCTCGTGGAAGAGGCTTAGTCAACGGGTCTGCAACATTCAGATCCGTATGTATCTTGCAAATCTCTATGTCTCCCAACTGGACTAAATCCCGGATAGAGTTGAAGCGTCTCTTGATGTGTTTGGTCCTTTTGTGAAATCTGGATTCCTTTGCCAAGGCAATTGCACCAGTATTGTCACAGAAGATTTTCATTGGACCCGATGCACTAGGTATGACACCTAGATCGGATATGAACTCCTTCATCCAGACTCCTTCGTTTGCTGCTTCCGAAGCAGCTATGTACTCCGCTTCACATGTAGATCCCGCTACGATGCTTTGTTTAGAACTGCACCAACTGACAGCTCCACCGTTTAAAGTAAACACGTATCCGGTTTGTGATTTAGAATCGTCCGGATCAGTGTCAAAGCTTGCATCAACGTAACCTCTTACGGTGAGCTCTTTGTCACCTCCATATACGAGAAACATATCCTTAGTCCTTTTTAGGTATTTCAGGATGTTCTTGACCGCTGTCCAGTGATCCATTCCTGGATTACTTTGGTACCTCCCTGCTAAACTTATAGCAAGGCACACATCAGGTCTGGTACACAGCATTGCATACATGATAGAGCCTATGGCTGAAGCATAGGGAACATCTTTCATTTTCTCTCTATCTTCTGCAGTGGTCGGGCATTGAGTCTGACTCAACTTCATACCTTGTAACACAGGCAAGAACCCTTTCTTTGCTTGATCCATTTTGAACTTCTTCAAAATCTTGTCAAGGTATGTGCTTTGTGAAAGTCCAATTAAGCGTTTTGATCTATCTCTATAGATCTTTATGCCTAATATGTAAGCAGCTTCCCCGGGGTCTTTCATCGAAAAACTTTTATTCAAGTATCCCTTTATGCTATCCAGAAATTCTATATCATTTCCAATCAGCAATATGTCATCCACATATAATATTAGAAATGCTACAGAGCTCCCACACACTTTCTTGTAAATACAGGCTTCTCCAAAAGTCTGTATAAAGCCAAATGCTTTGATCACACTATCAAAGCGTTTATTCCAACTCCGAGATGCTTGCACCAGTCCATAAATGGATCGCTGGAGTTTGCATACTTTGTTAGATCCCTTTGGATCGACAAAACCTTCTGGTTGTATCATATACAACTCTTCTTCCAGAAATCCATTCAGGAATGCAGTTTTGACATCCATCTGCCATATTTCATAATCATAAAATGCGGCAATTGCTAACATAATTCTGACGGACTTAAGCATCGCTACGGGTGAGAAGGTCTCATCGTAGTCAACTCCTTGAACTTGTCGAAAACCTTTCGCGACAAGTCGAGCTTTGTAGACAGTAATATTACCGTCAGCGTCAGTCTTTTTCTTGAAGATCCATTTATTCTCAATTGCTTGCCGATCATCGGGCAAGTCAACCAAAGTCCACACTTTGTTTTCATACATGGATCCCATCTCAGATTTCATGGCCTCAAGCCACTTTGCGGAATCTGGGCTCACCATCGCTTCTTCATAGTTCGTAGGTTCATCATGATCTAGCATCATGACTTCCAGAACTGGATTACCGTACCACTCTGGTGCGGATCTCACTCTGGTTGATCTACGTGGTTCAGTAGTATCTTGTTCTGAAGCTTCATGATCATCATCATTAGCTTCCTCACTGATTGGTATAGGCGTCGCAGAAATAGTTTTCTGTGATGTACTATTTTCCAATAAGGGAGCAGGTACAGTTACCTCGTCAAGTTCTACTTTCCTCCCACTCACTTCTTTCGAGAGAAACTCCTTCTCTAGAAAGTTTCTGAATTTAGCAACAAAAGTCTTGCCTTCGGATCTGTGATAGAAGGTGTATCCAATAGTTTCCTTTGGATATCCTATGAAGACACATTTCTCCGATTTGGGTTCGAGCTTATCAGGTTGAAGCTTTTTCACATAAGCATCGCAGCCCCAAACTTTAAGAAACGACAACTTTGGTTTCTTGCCAAACCATAGTTCATAAGGTGTCGTCTCAACGGATTTTGATGGTGCCCTATTTAACGTGAATGCGGCCGTCTCTAAAGCATAACCCCAAAACGATAGCGGTAAATCCGTAAGAGACATCATAGATCGCACCATATCTAGTAAAGTACGATTACGATGTTCGGACACACCATTACGCTGTGGTGTTCAGGGTGGCGTGAGTTGCGAAACTATTCCACAATTTTTCAAATGTACACCAAACTCGTAACTCAAATATTCTCCTCCACGATCAGATCGTAGAAACTTTATTTTCTTGTTACGATGATTTTCAACTTCACTCTGAAATTCTTTGAACTTTTCAAATGTTTCAGACTTATGTTTCATTAAGTAGATATACCCATATCTGCTTAAATCATCTGTGAAGGTGAGAAAATAACGATATCCGCCACGAGCCTCAATATTCATCGGACCACATACATCGGTATGTATGATTTCCAATAAATCTGTTGCTCTCTCCATAGTACCGGAGAACGGTGTTTTAGTCATCTTGCCTATGAGGCACGGTTCGCAAGTACCAAGTGATTCATAATCAAGTGGTTCCAAAAGCCCATCAGTATGGAGTTTCTTTATGCGCTTTACACCGATATGACCTAAACGGCAGTGCCACAAATAAGTTGCACTATCATTATTAACTTTGCATCTTTTGGCTTCTACATTATGAATATGTGTATCACTATCTTCGAGATTCAACAAGAATAGACCACTCTTCAAAGGTGCATGACCATAAAAGATATTATTCATATAAATAGAACAACCATTATTCTCTGATTTAAATGAATAACCGTCTCGCATTAAACAAGATCCAGATATAATGTTCATGCTCAACGCTGGCACCAAATAACAATTATTTAGGTCTAATATTAATCCCGAAGGTAGATGTAGAGGTAGCGTGCCGACCGCGATCACATCGACTTTGGAACCGTTTCCCACGCGCATCGTCACCTCGTCCTTTGCTAGCGTCCGCTTATTCCGTAGTCCCTGTTTCGAGTTGCTAATATTAGCAACAGAACCAGTATCAAATACCCAGGTGCTACTGCGGGCTCTAGTAAGGTACACATCAATAACATGTATATCACATATACCTTTCCTCACTTTGCCATCCTTCTTATCCGCCAAATACTTGGGGCAGTTCCGCTTCCAGTGACCAGTCTGCTTGCAGTAGAAGCACTCAGTTTCAGGCTTAGGTCCAGACTTGGGTTTCTTCTCCTGAGCAGCAACTTGTTTGCTGTTCTTCTTGAAGTTTCCCTTCTTCTTCCCTTTGCCCTTTTTCTTGAAACTAGTGGTTTTGCTAACCATCAACACTTGATGCTCCTTCTTGATTTCTACCTCCGCAGCTTTCAGCATTGCGAAGAGCTCGGGAATAGTCTTGTTCATCCCTTGCATATTATAGTTCATCACGAAGCTCTTGTAGCTTGGTGGCAGTGATTGGAGAATTCTGTCAATGACGCAGTTATCTGGAAGATTAACTCCCATCTGAATCAAGTGATTATTATACCCAGACATTTTGAGTATATGCTCACTGACAGAACTGTTCTCCTCCATCTTGCAGCTATAGAACTTATTGGAGACTTCATATCTCTCAATTCGGGCATTTGCTTGAAATATTAACTTCAACTCCTGGAACATCTCATATGCTCCATGACGTTCAAAACGTCGTTGAAGTCCCGATTCTAAGCCGTAAAGCATGGCACACTGAACTATCGAGTAGTCATCAGCTTTGCTCTGCCAGACGTTCATAACATCTGGCGTTGCTCTAGCAGCAGGCCTGTCACCCAGCGGTGCTTCCAGGACGTAATTCTTCTATGCAGCAATGAGGATGATCCTCAGGTTACGGACCCAGTCCGTGTAATTGCTACCATCATCTTTCAACTTTGCTTTCTCAAGGAACGCATTAAAATTCAACGGAACAATAGCACGAGCCATCTATCTACAATCAACATAAACAAGCAAGATACTATCAGGTACTAAGTTCATGATAAGTTTAAGTTCAGTTAATCAAATTACTTAGGAACTCCCACTTAGATAGACATCCCTCTAATCTTCTAAGTGATCACGCGATCCAAATCAACTAAACCATAACCGATCATCACGTGAGATGGAGTAGTTTTCAATGGTGAACATCGTTATGTTGATCATATCTACTATATGATTCACGCTCGACCTTTTGGTCTCCGTGTTCCGAGGCCATATCTGTATATGCTTGGCCCGTCAAGTATAACCTGAGTATTCTGCGTGTGCAACTGTTTTGCACCCGTTGTATTTGGACGTAGAGCTTATCACCCCCGATCATCACGTGGTGTCTGGGCACGACGAACTTTGGCAACGGTGCATACTCAGGGAGAACACTTCTTGATAATTTTAGTGAGAGATCATCTTATAATGCTACCATCAATCAAAGCAAGATAAGATGCATAAAAGGGATAAACATCACATGCAATCAATATAAGTGATATGATATGGCCATCATCATCTTGTGCTTGTGATCTCCATCTCCGAAGCACCGTCATGATCACCATCGTCACCGGCGCGACACCTTGATCTCCATCGTAGCATCGTTGTCGTCTCGCCAATCTTATGCTTCCACGACTATCACTACCGTTTAGTAATAAAGTAAAGCATTACATCGCGATTGCATTGCATACAATAAAGCGACAACCATATGGCTCCTGCCAGTTGCCGATAACTCGGTTACAAAACATGATCATCTCATACAATAAAATCAGCATCATGCCTTGACCATATCACATCACAACATACCCTGCAAAAACAAGTTAGACGTCCTCTACTTTGTTGTTGCAAGTTTTACGTGGCTGCTACGGGCTTAAGTAAGAACTCATCTCACCTACGCATCAAAACCACAACGATAGTTCGTCAAATAGACTCCGTTTTAACCTTCTGAAGGACCGGGCGTAGTCACACTTGGTTCAACTAAAGTTGGAGAGACAGTCTTCCACAAGCCATCTATGTGCAAAGCACGTCGAGGGAACCGGTCTCACGTAAGAGTACGCGTAAGGTTGGTCCGGATCGTCTCACCCAACAATACCGCCGAACCAAAGTATGACATGCTGGTAGGCAGTATGACTTGTATCGCCCACAACTCACTTGTGTTCTACTCGTGCAAATAACATCAAACCATAAAACCTAGGCTCGGATGCCACTGTTGGGGAACGCAGTAATTTCGAAAATTTTCCTACGCACACGCAAGATCATGGTGATGCATAGCAACGAGAGGGGAGAGTGTTGTCTACGTACCAACGCAGACCGACTGCGGAAGCGATCACACAACGTAGAGGAAGTAGTCGTACGTCTTCTTCCCGATCCGACCGATCCAAGCACCGTTACTCCGGCACCTCCGAGTTCTTAGCACACGTTCAGCTCGATGACGTTCCTCGGGCTCCGATCCAGCAAAGCGTCGAGGAAGAGTTCCGTCAGCACGACGGCGTGGTGACGATCTTGATGTACTACCGACGCAGGGCTTCGCCTAAGCACTGTAACGGTATGATCGAGGTGGAATTTGGTGGCAGGGGGCACCGCACACGGCTAAGGAACGATCTCAAGGATCAACTTGTGTGTCTTGGGGTGTCCCCTGCCCCCGTATATAAAGGTTGGAGGAGGGGGGGGGGCAGCCGGCCAGGGAGAGGGAGGCGCAGGGGAGTCCTACTCCCACCGGGAGTAGGACTCCTCCCTCCAATCCTATTCCAATTAGGACTCTCGGGGGGAAAGGAGAAAGAGGGGGGGCCGGCCCCTTCTCCTAGTCCTACTAGGACTTGGGGAAAGGGGGGCCGCCGGCCAGCTTATGGGCTGCCCCTTTTCCCTTTTTCCACTAAGGCCCAATAGGCCCATTAGTCTCCCGGGGGGGTTCCGGTAACCCTCCCGGTATTCCGGTAAAATCCCGATTTCACCCGGAACACTTCCTATGTCCAAACATAGGCTTCCAATATATCAATCTTTACGTCTCGACCATTTCGAGACTTCTCGTCATGTCCGTGATCTCATCCGGGACTCCGAACAACCTTCGGTACATCAAAATGCATAAACTCATAATAACTATCATCGTAACGTTAAGCGTGCGGACCCTACGGTTCGAGAACAATGTAGACATGACCGAGACACGTCTCCGGTCAATAACCAATAGCGGGACCTGGATGCCCATATTGACTCCTACATATTCTACGAAGATCTTTATCGGTCAGACCGCATAACAACATACGTTGTTCCCTTTGTCATCGGTATGTTACTTGCCCGAGATTCGATCGTCGGTATCCAATACCTAGTTCAATCTCGTTACTGGCAAGTCTCTTTACTCGTTCCGTAATACATCATCTCACAACTAACATATTAGTTGCAGTGCTTGCAAGGCTTATGTGATGTGCATTACCGAGAGGGCCCAGAGATACCTCTCCGACAATCGGAGTGACAAACCCTAATCTCGAAATACGCCAACCCAACATCTACCATTGGAGACACCTGTAGTACTCCTTTATAATCACCCAGTTACGTTGTGACGTTTGGTAGTACCCAAAGTGTTCCTCCGGTAAACGGGAGTTGCATAATCTCATAGTTATAGGAACATGTATAAGTCATGAAGAGAGCAATAGCAACATACTAAACGATCGGGTGCTAAGCTAATGGAATGGGTCATGTCAATCAGATCATTCAACTAATGATGTGACCTCGTTAATCAAATAACAACTCTTTGTTCATGGTTAGGAAACATAACCATCTTTGATTAACGAGCTAGTCAAGTAGAGGCATACTAGTGACACTCTGTTGGTCTATGTATTCACACATGTATTATGTTTCCGGTTAATACAATTCTAGCATGAATAATAAACATTTATCATGATATAAGGAAATAAATAATAACTTTATTATTGCCTCTAGGGCATATTTCCTTCACTACGCCCCTCATCTGGAGGCGGGCTGGCCCTTGGTCGGGCTTCTGGTGTGGTGCGTCCGGCCGTCACGAGGGCGCCAGTCCCCAGCCCCCTGCCCGGAGGAGGAACGATGACCCGCAGCCCCCGACGCTTGCTTGGGGCGGATGATGGAGTGGAAGATGTGCTTGAGCACGCCCGGGAGCGCCGCACTCGCCGCCAAGGGTTCCTTCGACGAGCGGCCGACGCGGTGGATTTTCTTGGGGAAGAGCTTGCCGCTGAAGATGCTCGCCTGGAGGCCGAGGGCCTGCGCCTGGCCGCAGGGAGGCGTGAGCTGGAGGCCGCTGTCACCCTCACACGCCGCCAACGTGACCTTGATGATGAAGAGGCGAAGGCGTCTCTGGAGGCCTCTCGAGCGGCCCGCTCCCAGGCCATTGAGGAGGCCTGGAGAGCTGACGGGTGGCGAGAGGCAGTGGAGGAGCGGGCTCACGAGCTCCTGGCCCAATGCCACTCACTGGAGGAGCAAGCGGAGCTGCGCGAGGCCGCCCTTGCGTCAATGGAGGTGGCTTCCGGTGACCCAGTTGAGCTTCAGAAGCGCGAGGAATCGTTGGCGCTGGAAGCCGCTGAACGCACTTGCGAGTACGAGCGGCTGGAGACGAGGGAGCGCCTAGTGACGCAGGCAGAAGAGGATGCAGCTGCGCGGGAAGCGCGTGTCTTGGAGGAGGTCTGCCGTCAGGTGGCGACGGCGCGCCAAGGCCTCGAGCGTGAGTTCGAGGGGAAGCTGGGGATGATCCGGGTCGAAGCCAAAGGCAGAACCGCAGCCCTGAGGGCAAACGGGACGAGGCGACGCGGTTGGCCGACACCTCCCGGGCCTCCCTTGAGGCAGCGCAAAAGGAGCTGGCCGCCTCTCAAGCCGAGGTGCTCCGTCTTCGCCAGCGGATGGAAGAGGCCGAGGCCGTTGAGCGCCAGAACACCGACAAAATACGCCAGCGGCGACTCCTGGAGCACGCGCATGGCCCCATGCTTACCACGCTTAGGGAGAGGGCTAACGTGGCCTTAGGCAACATCTGCGAGGCGTCCGTCGGTGAACCACACATGATCAATTATGCCGGTAACTTGCAGTTCTTCACCGCCGTGGTGACGCAGCTGGAGGCATGGTCGGCCAGGGCCGACAGGTTGGCGGAGGAGAGGAGCCGTACCTTGCTCAAGCGCGCCTTTTCCCGTGTCTTCAGCCATCTCCAGAACATGAATCCCCGCTTCGATTTTGACGCTGTCATCGCCCCAGTCTCCCAGGCCGTCCGAGATGACTTGGCACACTGGGTGGAGGATAACGTGGACGCCCTTCTCAGGGCCTTTGCTTCGGACGACAGCGACGTGGTCATGGGTGCTGACGAGGACGGTGCAGCGAGCGGCCCTGACGCCGCCGGCAGCGACTCCGGCGAAGGCTCAGGAGGTGCCTCCGGGGACGCATTGGGGGATTGGTCCGACTGAGTGCGTATCGCTCCTGTCTTTTCACCCTGCATGAATAGAACTCAGGCTTTTCACCTGGTGGCTTGTGAGAGCATTTTGGGAGGGGAAGCCCTTCATGTAAAAACCCGTGTCCATCATATCAGTAGTAATCAAATTGCGCTCGTGCCTGACGGTGGGCTGGTTTACCTTTGCCCCACACTGGTTCCGAGGCGGCCTGCAGGAGGGCGCGACGCCTTGGGCGCTTTCTAGTTGGGTCCTTAGGATGTGAGATCGTCGCTGATGAGAAACTTCTCATGCGTTGGCCTTCTCCACAGGCTCTCGGCCTTCTCCCGAGCGCAACGACTTCACAGGCACTCGCCTCGCTTCACAGGCTTCGGGCCTTTTCCTCGAGCGCGAGAGCTTCACAGGCACTCGCCTTGCTTCACAGGCTCTGGGCCTTTTCCTCGAGCGCGAGAGCTTCACAGGCGCTCGCCTTGCTTCACAGGCTCTAGGCCTTTTCCTCGAGCGCGAGAGCTTCACAGGCGCTCGCCTTGCTTCACAGGCTCTGGGCCTTTTCCTCGAGCGCGAGAGCTTCACAAGCGCTCGCCTTGCTTCACAGGCTCTGGGCCTTTTCCTCGAGCGCGAGAGCTTCACAAGCGCTCGCCTTGCTTCACAGGCTCTGGGCCTTTTCCTCGAGCGCGAGAGCTTCACAGGCACTCGCCTTCCTTCACAGGCTCAGGGCCTTTTCCTCGAGTGCGAGAGCTTCACAGGCGCTCGCCTTGCTTCACAGGCTCAGGGCCTTTTCCTCGAGCGCGAGAGCTTCACAGGCGCTCGCCTTGCTTCACAGGCTCTGGGCCTTTTCCTCGAGCGCGAGAGCTTCACAGGCGCTCGCCTTGCTTCACAGGCTCTGGGCCTTTTCCTCGAGCGCGAGAGCTTCACAGGCACTCACCTTGCTTCACAGGCTCAGGGCCTTTTCCTCGAGCGCGAGAGCTTCACAGGCACTCGCCTTGCTTCACAGGCTTAGGGCCTTTTCCTCGAGCGCGAGAGCTTCACAGGCACTCGCCTTGCTTCACAGGCTCTGGGCCTTTTCCGCATAGGACAACCTTTGCAGGCACCCGAAAATCCTTCCGAGAGGGAGCAACAGCGGCAGCCTGGGCTGCGCACGAGCCTGGCCTGACCCGACTCGCGAGGGGAGGCAGTCATGATGAAGCGGTAACCAGAACACGAGAAATAGCTAGAGCGAGAACAAGCACCCCTTCCCCGAGCACACGCAAATCTCAAATTCGAATTCAACTTAAATCCAGCGGGGGAAAGCAACAGCCAAAGGGAAAGGCAACGAAAAGCAGACAAAAAGCCACGTCCGACACCTAATCTAGTCTTGGACGTCTTCTCACCAGCGCAGAGCTAAGTGCTGTCCACTGGGCGTGGGAGGGAGCCCCAGGGCCTGAGGCCGGCACCCCTGAGACCCCGGGGTGTGTACAGCCCCACTCATTATTACGTGAGAGTGTCACGGGGCGGCGAGCTTCACATGCACTGGGCCTTCTTCACAGGTACTGGCCTTGCTTCATATCGCCAGACGAGGGCCCCGCCTTGCGTCACACTCTAGTGCCATCAGCAACGACCGGAACCCAGGACGCCGCCCGATGGGGTAGAGCGGTCGCCAGCTGCTCCCTCGACGACCACGGGTCCTCCGCCAGGGGCAGGCCCTGAGGCACCTCCCCAGCAGAGGGCCTACCTCCTGAGAACGTCTTTCTCCGAACACCGCGGTGGTGATGTAGGGTCTCGACCCCTCTCCCGCAGCCCCCTGCGCCCTCGCCCCGAGGGGTAGGAGACCGTGGGAGCGGGGCAGCTGCTTGCCGCGGCGACCTGCACCTCCTGTGATCCATGGTTAGCATATACCTACCCCTGAAGAGTTAGCGGCGCCCGATAGTCGCTGCCTCCAGCATGGCCAGCGGGTTCGTCCATGGGCTCCTAGAAGGGCTCGGCTTCCACGGCTTCGTCCCCCCAGCTCGGGCCGAGGAGCGAGCCTTGCCTGCTCTCACAAGGGTCTCCTTGGTCCAGCATGAGGGGCATGTATTCCTCTGTCGCCGTCATCCCGAATGCCACGCCATGATGCCCCGCATGCCACGCGGCCCCACCTGCCGTGCCTACTGCGGGGTGGCAGCGCGGCAGCCCTCCGGGGCCGCGGGTCGCGTCGAGTCCTTCTTCTCCGCAGGCCGGGGGCGGAGGCAGCGCCGCCGCCGGTCCGGTGCTGACGGCTTCACTGGCGTCGGAGTAGCCTTGGAGCCCGCGGGCGCACGCGGAGCCCCCGTGCGGGTTGCTCTGGGCTTGAGATGGGAGCTGGGTGGAGAAGGGGTGAGCCCTCGAGGCGGCGAAGCCCAGGAGCTCTGCCACTCGCTCCAGCAGCACGTCGTGGCCGCCCTCCAGCAGCCTGCACCGCAGCAGCTCCCGGGCCACCATGAGCGCGGCCCTCGAGTTCGCCTGCTCCCGGCGGGTGTATGGTGTCATTGTCGCGGCGTGATTGGACGCCCTTGCTGCCGACCGAGCCTGCCGCGGCATAAGAGTTGCCGAAGTCTATCCGCGTCGCCCGCGGCCCGCAGGGCCCTGCGGACCGCGAGCTGCCTGGGGCGCGGGGTCGCCCGACATGAGCGGTTCCGCACGTTTGGGCCACGCAGCCCACGGGTCGGGGTTGCCCTCCTGGTCGCCGGGCATGGTGATGAAGACGCGACGGGGCACGGAGTGGTGGAAGACGAACTCCGGCGCACCCCTACCTGGCACGCCAAATGTCAGATTTCGGGTTCCGGCAGACCCTTAAGGTTCGAACACTGGGGTGCGCGCGGAAATCACGTCCTCAACCTCCCCATCTCACAAAGATCTAAACTACTAAAGGAATCACACAAGAGACACAAGATTTATACTGGTTCGGGCCACCATTGTGGTGTAATACCCTACTCCAGTGTGTGGTGGATAGACTGCCTCCTGGGGCTGGTGATGATGCACAATACAAGGAAGAACAACCTCGCGAGGGTCTGTTCTTGGCTGGGGCGACGAACTACTGGGAGGAGTTCAGTCACCTCTCTATCTCGCTCTACCTGCTGGCCGGATCCACGCGCCGAACCGAACCCTCCGAACCCTTTGCTACGTGGGCGGCTGGTCCCTATTTATAGAGGCCTTGGTCCTCTTCCCAAATATCGAGCGGGAAGGGAGCCAACAATGGCGGGCTAATTTGAAGGGGGACAACAAGTACTCTTATCCTGACTAAAGGTGGCCTTCGCCTGCAAAAGACCCTGCGGTGACGCCGTGCTGGGCTCCATGGTGACCTCCGTCTCGTAGTCCGCTTGGTCCTGGTCTCGTTGCACCGAAATGGCAACCTTTTCATGATGCCTCGGTACTCCACGGCTGCGCTTGCCCCCTTTGCACCAAAGAGGAAAGAAGGACGCTGCGCGCGCTGGCACCCGCCTGGCGCCCTAAGTCGTCATGGCTTGCGTCATGGGCACCTCGCAAGGTACCCCGCCTTGAACTCTCCGCCTCCTCGCGAGCTAGCCTGACGAGGCTATGCCTGAGGATGCGCCGTGACGTCCGCCTCGCGAGGCTTGGCCCCTCGCGAGGGTCTTGAGTCTTGTGTTGGTGAAGATGGGCCATGTTGGGCCCCCACTTGAGCCACGCCGCAGGCCGCAGGTAGGCAAGTCTGGGGACCCCCGTTCCCAGAATGCCGACAGTAGCCCCCGGGCCCAAGGCGCGCACGGACTTGGCCGTGCTGAGAGGCGAAAGGGCAAGGGCGAAGCGCCGCGGGCCCTAACAGCCTGCGGCCTTGGGCGCCGCGTGGCGGTTGATTGGATGTGGGCGGCACCGTTCCCCCACGCTTCCTTATTGTGCGCCCTGCTAGGCGGACTGGTAGTTGTACACAGCCGCTCTCCTTCCTGTTGCTCCGGCGTCCCCTGTTCTTCCTTCTTTCGGACGCCTGCTCCCGCCTTCAGTCCAATCTCGAATCCTCTCCCTCCTTCCCATCGCCATGACTCCGACGAGGAAGGAGAGAGGGGAGAAACCCATGCCTTCGTCTTGTGCGCCGCCAGTGGTGGCCCCCGTCGTCGGCCGGTCGACTGTGCTCAACCAAGAGTGCCTGGGCAGGGACAGCTTTGCCCTGGCCACCGTCTTCAATGAGTGCGGTAGGACGACTGCCTGGCCCGCGTCCCACTTCTCCATTGACAGGACAACAACCGAGGTCCCATGTTTTACCGACGCCTTGTGGGCGGGCCTGGTTCCCCCTTCTCCGATTTCTTCAATGCCATGCTTTCCCACTATCAGATCCACTTGATGCATCTAAGTCCTGAGTCCATCACCCTCCTTTCAGTCTTCGCCTTCGTTTGCGAAGCCATGGTGGGCATCCCTCCTTCGGTTGCCTTGCTGCGCCACTTCTTCTCGCTGCGTCTTGTCGATCCCTCCCAGCGCTGGGCATGCGCGAGCTTTGTTGCCGAGCCTGAGACCGAGGCATCTGGAATTGACTTCAAACTTCCCCAGCCCGCGGCCGGGTTCCGCGAGCGGTGGTTGTACGTGGACGCAGGGGTGCCCAGCCCCCTGCTATCGGAGCCGACCTCGCCTGCTGTCCCCAATTCGTGTTGGGGCCAGGAGACGCTGAAGAACCCTCGGCTTGTCTTCGTCTGGACCCGCTTCACGTTCCTGAGGAAACTCGGCGTGACAGTGCCCAAAGTGGTGAAGGAGTTTCTGTTGTGCCGTGTTGCTCCCCTGCAGCGCCACTCTCGCCGAATGTGGGCCTTCCGGGGGCGCGAGGATGACATGATGCTCCAGGAAGAAGACCGGGCATAAGTGAAGTTGAAGGGATTGACAACCCCTTTATCGCGTTGGTTGCGAGGCTCTTGTTTGTTTGTGCAGGTACTAGGGACTTGCGTGTTACCTCCTACTGGATTGATACCTTGGTTCTCAAAAACTAAGGGAAATACTTACGCTACTTTTCTGCATCACCCTTTCCTCTTCAAGGGAAAACCAACGCATACTCAAGAGGTAGCACACCTCCACTCGCCGCCGGTTGTGTGATTGGACCTAGTAGTCCGCCACACGACGTTCCTCCTGCATGCATGGATACCGTTAGAGGTGGTGCACTTGCGCCGCTCTGGCGAACCTGTACGTGGGAACCGACGAACGGCTGTTCGAGGGAGATCGGACGAGGAGGAGACGATCCACGCGGACGCACTGCCGCAACTCTTCTTCCACTGCACGGTACTGCGCGTCTAGTGGTAACGAACTGTGATCCATCTCCTGTAGCATGTTCTTGGCTGTTCTACACGTTGGCATTTTTAATTTACAGTCGACGCACCCTACCATAGAACCCAACAGTGGTATCAGAGCCTCTGCTATAGGATTTGAATTCGGATCATATGCATATTAGATATGTGGAGGCGATAGATGAGATCTATTGTCATTGATGAGATCGGCTGTCTGCATGGTTGATGAGATCAACTGCACATGGGGATCGATGTGGCTATGTTTTCTGATGATCAGAGTCGATGAGGTCGTGACACAACCTACCTCTACCGGTCGGTACCTACCATCGGGGTTAATAGTGAAACGTAAATCCGAATGAGACTCACGGTGATCGATAAGATCGGTCAGATCGGAAAATTCGGCGTGATCGGGGACCGCTTGGTGCGTAGCACCTTGTATTTCGTACACGATCACTCAAATCGATAGAATGCGATTCTACGCATAACTTTGTTTTGCAGGTTTGATGTGAATAGTATGGCTCATGTGTATGTGATGCATGTGTGTAAATTATACATGGCCCGCGTGTCATGTTTGTCAGCCGGCAGGAGCCAAAGTGCTGTCATTATATTGTATAAAGACATGCGTGTCGACTTGTGACTCTATGTGAAATTCATTACTAGTTGTAGTAGTTGGATAATAGAGATCAGGTTGGTGGCTTGGCGTCCTGGCGTGACAAACAAGATGGAGTTCCTAGATGGTCATCGGAGTCGGAGCCGACCTGGAAGAACATCCATGAAGGAGCCATGCTATTTCACAATGTTTTATTTGTGATTGTTATGCTTCTTGTTTTCTATGCATGTTAGAATGATAGAAAGATCCCTCGTTAATATCAAGAAATTTGCCATCCCGGATGTTGCACCTTCGCACGTCAAGTACATCTAGTAGTGGGCTCATAAAATTGGGGTGCTGCTAGGTGTCCTTGAACTGAAGGGTTCATGTCCAACACGGACATGCAGTGCATCATGTTAACTTGATAAGGCTATCAAAACGGTTTTGGGCCTTGTGGCAAAGAATGTTGGGGGCCGGGGTATGAGATACCTTCCCGACCAACAGGAGTCGTATAGAGATACGATTAGCAAGGAGTTGCTTACTGGATAGGCATGCTGTCTAGCAGTGATGCTAAAGCTCACTTGTCGCATGTGCTAGTCGGATCCTGAATCACTGAGAGTTTGCAGAGGGATGACAACTTCAGTGGGAGTATTTATATGTAAGGCTTGAATTACTCTACATAAACACATTGCTTAGTGATTGCATATTTTCTGTTGTAGATCAATGGCACCAACCACTCAACCCAACTTTGCATTGAAATCAATTCTGGAAAAGGATAAACTGAATGGAACAAACTTTACCACCTGGTATAGAAATCTGAGAATTGTTCTCATGCATGATAAAAAGGAACAAGTTCTAGAGGATCCACTTCCAGAGGAACCTGCCGATAATGCTAGTGCCACAGCTAAGAATGCCTACCAGAAACTCGTTGATGAATCAGCGAAGATTAGTTGTCTGATGCTGGCTTGTATGGAGCCCGATTTGCAACAGCATTTCGAAAATGTTGAGGCTTATGATATGATTGAGAGTCTCAGAGCATGTTTCAGACACAGGCTAGGACCGAAAGGTTCAACATTTGGCGATTGTCAGATTTCGGGTTCCGACAAAACCCTTGAGGTTCGAACACTGGGGTGCGCATGAAGATCTCTCCCCCTCTAGCTCTCCTCCTCACCACAATCTCAAGGCTTAGCGCGTCGAACCGCAGAACAAAGGGACACAAGATTTATACTGGTTCGGGCCACTGACGTGGTATAATACCCTACTCCAGTGTGGTGTGGTGGATTGCCTCTGGGGCTAAGGATGAACATTTACAAGGGAAGAATAGCCTCCTGAGGAGAGGTTCTCTTGTGCTTGGTGAGCTTGTCTGGTGGCCTTGGTGGAATGGATCCATCCCAAGATGAGATGCCTCCCTATGGTGGTGGCTAGTCCTATTTATAGAGGCCCGGGTCCTCTTCCCAAATATTAGGCAGGAAGGGATCCCACAACGGCAAAAGATGGTCTTCGCCTGCTAAAGGCTCTGGTGGTGACGCCATACTGGGCTCCACGGTGACCTCCGTCCTGCTGGCCTTGGTCTCGTTGCACCGATATGGAAACCTTTGCTTGACACCTCGGCACTCCGCGCCTGCGCTTGCTTCTTTAGCACCAAAGGGGAAACAAGGACACTATGCGCGCTGACGCCCGCCTGGTGCCCATCTGGCCTTGGTCGTTATGGCTTGTGTCATAGGAACCTCATGAGGTGCCCCTTGCCTTGATCTCTCCGCCCCTCTCGAGCCGGCCTGGTGAGGCAGCCCCCGAGGAGGTCTTGTGTCGCCCGCCTCACGAGGCTTAGCCCCTCCCAAGGGTCTTGAGTGTTTGCTGGTGAAGATGGGCCGTACGGGGCCGCTGGTGGAGCCATGCCGTGGGTCGCAGGGAGGCAAGTCTAGGGACCCCCATTCCCAGGACGCCGACAGTAGCCCCCGGGCCCAAGGCTCACTCGGGCTTGGCTTTGAGGCGAAGCCAAGGGGCAGGTGAGGAGTGCCGTGGGCCCTAATAGCCTGCGACCTCGCTTGCTGCGTGGCGGTTGATTGGTCGTGGGCGTCTCCGCTTCCCCAAGCTGCCTCAGTAGCTGCCCGACTGACAAAAGGCTGGCGCGGGCTGTATTTGCCTTCATTGCTTTCCTTCGTCTTGCTCCAGAACCCCTTTCTTGCCCTTCACTTCCAGAGACTCCAGATCCACCCAGATCCTCCTTCGAGCTTGCCATTGGTGGCGCCCAAGAAAGCCCGGGCTACCCCTTCATCATCCTGGTACGAGCCCGCGTGCGACGCGCCGAGCATATCGGAGAAGAACCAGGCCACCGTGCACTTGATGACGCCGGAGGGTGACAAGAAGAGGAAGACTATACTCCGGGTCGGCTCCATCGAGCGTGAGGACTCTGGCAGCACCTTCTACCCCTTCTCCACGAGCAGCATCGTCATCGGGTTGGTTCCCCCCTTCTCCAACTTCTTCTACTCCGTCCTCAGTCACTATAAGATCCAAGCCCTCCATCTTCATCCCAACTCCGTACTTCTCCTATCGATTTTTTCCTTCTACTATGAGACATACATCGGAGTGATGCCATCCGTGGCACTACTACGCCACTTCTTCTTTCTCCGGATTAAGGAGGGCCCCTACTCAGGGTGTGTTGGCTTCGTTACGACCAACAAAACCAATGCCATCTCGAAGGCTGGGAAGAAGGCTGAGGGATTCAGGAGCAAGTGGGTTCTGATGGACGCCAACCGCGTCCACCCCCGGCTGGTGCTGCCGACACAGATGCCTGTGTCCCACGAGGGATGGCTTCACACAAAGCTCACCGACCCGCGGGCTACACAGGTGCTGGAGAGGATGACCGCCGACCTGAAGCCCGGCTCGAGAACGGCGAAGCTGACTGGGGCCATGATTGCCTAAGAATTCATGGCGCAACGCATGGCTCCTCCAGTTGCGTGCGTGCCCACTGTGGAAGCTTAGAGACGAAGGGGACGACCTCCGCCTGCGCCCGAAGCCCCTTTCCGATGAGGAATTGTGCTCGACTCCCCGTTCCTTGGTCGGGGATGACCAAGGGTACCCGCCTGATGGCCTTGTTCCCTTGTACCGCCTCCCAGATGGGGCGAAGGTTGTCGCTGCTTTGCCTGTCTTCGAGGAGCGTGGGCTCGGGCCGCCTGTGTCCACAAACATCCCGGTGGCTACAACTCCGGTGGTCTTGTCTTCCGGCGAGTCTCGCAAGGAGGGTAAGGAGGAAGAAGAGGGAGAGGAGGAGCGCGACTCGAAGGCGACCCGCTAAGGGGCGGGGGAGACCTCCCCCTTGCGCAAGGCCGACATCCTCTGCACCCTGCCTGATGATGATTACGAGGCCGATGCCCTCCTGGAAGGGGAGGAGCTGCATACTGCAGGGGCATCCTCGAGGTCCGAGGTTAGTCCCCGAAGGAAGTCGTCGGTCGAGATTTCTACGAGAGAAAGGTCGGCGCTGGTCTCTCGAGACGATGCCCCTGTTCTGTCACTGCCTGAAGCTGCTTCCAACTTGCCTATTGCCCCCTCTTCTGCGCCTAGAGCCCTTGCGCTCGTGCCTCTGGCTGGGCGGCTCTCAGGCTTCAAGCTCAGGAAGCAGAGGGACTACACCGTGGTGGACCAGTAAGTAGCCTTGTCTTGCTTTGCTCCTGCTTCTGCTACTGATTCTTGACACCTTCCGTTGCTTGACTAGGCCGACGCCCACGGCGAAGAGGAGGAAGGAGGACATGATGGTACTGCCCGGAACCAAATCACCCGTGGTGGCCGCTCCCTCCTCTGCAGGGAAGGACGGTGGCAGTGCTCGCGCTTCCCCGGCCCGGTCGTCCTCACGAAGCTTGGGCGAGCGTCCTCAGGAGGAGGCAACCCCCATGGCCCCGCTGTCACCAAAGGCGCCGGCGTCCGGCTCGGCTGCTGACAAGGTTGGAAAAGGCGGTAGGCGTAAGCGAGGCGATTGGCTTTTGCCTAGTGCCTAGGCGGTGCTTAAGCGCCCTATGCGCGACCTAGGCGGTAATATAGTTTTTACTATCAGGGTGTGTGTTGGCTATTATATGTGTATGAATATTAATTTAGGGCATATAAATAAGTTAACTACCATCTACTAGCATTGGAATGTGGCGCATTTGGCATATCAGAGGAATATGGCATGATTTCTTGCCTGGGTAGACAATTTCTTGTTTGCCCTGCCTAGGCTCCCATTTATGCCCTAGGCAAGGCATTTGGCCATTGCCCAGCGCCTAAGCGTGCCTAAGCGCCTCCAAGGCTCTACCTTTTCCAATAGAGGCTGCTGAGGTCCCCAAAGCTCAGCAGCCCCCAGCCTCCCAAGCCTTCGTGACGATGCTGCCTCTTCCTTCCTCCGCCGCTCCGCTGACCTTGGATCCTTCTGCCTCCCCCAACATGTTGGAGCGTGCTCTTTCTGCACTGACCTTGCTGCGGGAGGATCTTCAAGGCACCGACCGTTGCTTGGTAGCCGGGTGCCTGGAGCTGATCTCTGGTTGGCTCCATTCCGACATGGCCGTCCGGGCTGCGCTGAGCCAGGCTGCTGCGGACTCCGGGAAGGACAAGCAGGCCGTCACCCAAGCTACGGCTGTCCGCGAGGCAGCGCCGAAAGATGCCGGAGCCGCCCAAGATCGCTGCCAGCTGCTGGAGGATGAACTGAATACCATGCAAAGTGAGCAGGAGGACGCTGTCAGGGGTCGCGACGCCGAGCTAACGTAGTTGGCGGAGGCGCAGGCTGCGGAGCGCAGCCAATTGTAGAAGCTGGAGCAGAAGGTGGAGGCAGAAAAGGCCGAGCTGGAGGCCAAGGCACAGGTCCTGGCCGAAGTCCGCATGTCCTTCAAGCTCCTCGAGGAGAGGTCTCGCGCGGCGCTGCGGTCACTCTACGAGAAGGGCTTGGAGGAGCCGCTGGCCACTGACGACGAGGGCCCCACCTAGCTGCTTCCTTATCTGGTCGGGGTGCTTGAGGAAGTCGTGAGCGGTATCAGTCCCTTGGCAGAGGCAAAGGCCCGCATCATTTCCTCAGCCACGCTAACGCGCGTCTTCATCCACCTCCATCTTTGCAATCCTGCCGCCCACCTCGACGAGCTGCTGGAGCCTGTGGACAGCGAGCACTTTGCAGCTTCTGCCAAAGCCCTGAAGGGTCAGGTGGAGGCCTTGATGAAGAGGTTCGCACGCCTTCGATCCCCCACCCTCAACCGGCGGTGCTGCTAATCCTGCAACTTCGGCGGGTGGTGTAGGTGAGGGCAACGCCCGCTATGGGAGAAGCATCCCTTGTGGGTGACGGCGACGTCCAGGGATGACGAGATGATCTGCTAGTGGCTCCTTTCCTGCTTAGCTCCTGCGACATGCATCGTGCCTCGTGGAGGCGTTTAAAATTGCGTTTGGTATCGGAAGAACAATATGTCTTGTAATTTTTTCTTGAGATTTTGCGATTTCCTTCCCATTTGCTTTATGTTCTACATCGGCAGGGCCCGACCCCGCGCATACCTGAGCCACCGTCGGGTCGTCCGGATCACCAAGACGAGACCAAGGGGTGAGGGGCTACGCGACCAGTTAGGCTCCTGAGTCGCGATGCTCAGGAGTTCCCCTTGACGCGCAAACAGCTTATAGAAAGGTGATGCAGGAGCAGGTCTAGCGTTCTATGTTGGCAGGGCCCGACCCCGCGCATACCTCAGCCGCCATTGGACCGTCCGGATCACCAGGACGGACCAAGGAGTGAGGGGCTATGTGGCCAGTTAGGCTCCTGAGTCGCGATGCTCAGGAGTCCCCCTTGATGCGCAAATGACCTATAGAAAGGAGATGCGGGAGTAGGCCTAGTGTTCTACGTCGGCAGGGCCCGACCCCACGCATACCTCAGCCGCCATTGGACCATCCGGATCACCAGGACGGACCAAGGAGTGAGGGGCTACATGGCCAGTTAGGGTCCTGAGTCACGATGCTCAGGAGTCCCCCTTGATGTTCAAACGACCTTCATACCTTGGCTGCGCTTGGGAGGGCGCACGACGACCAGGTCCGAGGGACCTGGCAGGGTGGCGTGTGCTTGGGCATGACCCGAGCGCAGCCCCCTCGCGCGACTCTCCCGAGGGGAGATGTTGCGATGAGGCCACACACCAAGCTCGGAGGCTCCCTGAGGATGATACGTCCATGGGGCCGCCCACAGTTGTTTATCACCAGCGCGGAGCATAGCGCTTTCATACTTGCACGGGAATAGCCGCTCCTCGGCAGGGTCGACTGCCAGCGCGGAGCATGGTGCTTCCACTGGTGCGTGGGTGAGGGCTCCCTTTGAGTGGAGCCCCCGGGGCGTGTACATCCCCGCCCTGACACGTGGCTTGCACGGCAGGGCTAGACGAGGTGTGTCTGGGCACTCGTGAGCCAGCATGGGACTCACGAGGCCCTACCTCAAGGTGGGTTGCGCCTGGTCTTGGTTCTTGTTGACTGCAGTGGTCCTGCAAGATGGTTAGTCAATCCTGCACCGAACATATCTCCTGAGGCTATCACACGAGAAGGCCAAGCACCAACGACCCTAGGAGGTTACGTGAACGGGACCGGCCCGCCAGAGAGAGCTCAATTGGTTGATTTATCAGCGCTGCAGGTACGGACCCAAGCACAGACGCAGTGCCTAGCTTTCTTATGTGAAGGATCCTGAAGAAAGACGATCGACGTGTGGCTCTCGAGGTGGGCGACAATCAAGCAGGTAGTGACCATAAATAACTCATGCATGCAGAGCAAACTAGCTTAGGTAAATGCGAGAACGATACATGCCACTGGGTCAGACCCGAGCAGCCTGGGGATGATGCAGCCCGAGGGGCGCCCCCAGTAGGGTAAACTAAAGATGCAAGAGGATACATGCCGCAGGGACAGGCCCATGCGAGCTGGGAATAATGCAGCCCGAGGGGCGCTCCCAGCGGAATCAACTAGGAAAATGTCACCAGGCTTTGGTGTCGAAGGAGCATTGGGGTAGCTGAAGGTGCTCACTGAAGAAGCCGCTCCTCATGAGCCATCAAGACCCTAAGCATCGGGAGGCTCTGGGGGCTCAGGTGGCCTTTTGAGGACCGTCTCCATCTCCGCCAGGACCGCGTGATGTCTGGCCTCCTGGGTCACCAGGATGCTCCATAGATTGCACTGGAAGGCGGCTGCCATGCTTGGCAGGCTAAACGGCATGCACACGTAGCTATGAGGTGGACCCTCACCGGCCAGCACGCGAAGTCCAGAAGCGCTCCTGAGAGGCGGCCCTGTTGAGCCCTGGGATGTCGATGCAGACGCGCAGCTCACCACCCTCGCCCGGGTGGGGAGCTGCACCAGGTGGGTGGCGGTCGCTGCATATTGCCCTTGCTTCTTGAAGCACCTGAGTGGCCTTGACGATGAACTCCTGAGCGCCGGGCGCTCCTTGCCCGGTGCCCTCCTGAGGGAAACGTGCTGCGAAGCACGCCTCCATGTGGTGCCTGAGCGCCTCCCTTGTGATGTTGGCCAGGTCTGAGGCCCACCAGAAGAGAGCCCCCGAGCCCTGCCCGAGGAGGGCGTCGGGTGTGCCTTCCTGAGGTGGCACACCTCATCTCTTTCCTCATAGGGGACTGTGATGATTCCGCCGCTTCCCCACATCTTGAGGACGTTGTAGCCATGGTGGGTCACTACCATGAATTTAGCTAACGCTGGGTACCCGAGTATGGCATTGTACGGCACACGGATGTGGGCGACGTCGAAGTCGATGAGCTCGGTGTGGTAGTTTTCATGCTGACCGAAGGTGACAAGGAGACGAACTTGCCCTATCAGGGTGGTAGAGCCGTCAATCACTCCTGAGAAGGGCTTGGTGGGCTGAAGCTGATCGTATGGCACTTGAAGGCTGTCGAACGTCTGGACGGACAGGACACTAAGCCCTACGCCGCCGTCGATGAGGGTCTTGGTTACTTGGACATTGCTGATGACGGGTGAACAGAGCATCAGGAGGATGCTGGCAGTCGCCGCGCATTTGAGCTGGTCTGTCAAGCTGAAGGTGATGGCGTACTTGGACCATCTGAGCGGGCGCGTGGCCTCGAGCTTGGGGAGGGCTGCATTCACCTCGCGAGAGAACTGCTTGAAGATGCGCTGGGAAGCCGGGGCTTGAGCACCACCCAGGATGCAAGTGATGGCGCGCGGCTCCTGGAAGCCCCCACCCCCTTTGTCCTGTTGGTGGTCGTCGTTCCTCCTTGGTTGTGGCGGCAATGGAGGAAGACCAGGATTGCTCTGAGGACTGTCCTCGTGAGGCTGGTCCCTCCAGGCGCCCTCACGAGGCTGGTCTTGCGAGCGGTCCTCGCAAGGCTGGTCGCGCCACTCCTGGCAGGGGCCGCGGTCGTCCCAGCATCCTCCGCCTCATCCTCCTCCTTGGTCGTAGCCCCGGTCGTTGCGCTTGGGGCGTCAAGCATAGCATCCATCTCGAATGCCCCTAAGCTCTTGACAATCACTGGTGTTGTGGCTGCACACGTTGGGGAAAGCGCAGAACGTACGGCTGCCCTTGGATGACTCAGGGAGGTCCCAGGCGCGCTTGGTCTCTGGCTCTGCCACGAGTACGACCACTCCCTTGCGCTTCACGTCCTTGACCTTGGCCTTCTTCCCCTCTGGGTCTGCAGGAGGGACCTCGAGGAGGGAGAGACGCCCCTCCTCAGCTCCGGCACACTTGGTCGCTATGTTGAATAGCTCTAGAGTTGTGCATAGCTCCTCGTGGATGGCGAGCTCCTCCTTCACCTTGATGTCGCGGACGCCATCGGAAAATGCCGAGATGATGGAAATGTCTGTCACCTTGGGGATCTTGAGATGCACGCTGTTGAAGCGCTGGATGTACTTCTGCAGGGTCTCTCCCGGCTGTTACTTGATGCGGCGCGGGTCACCCATGACCGAAGGGTGGTCACGAGTACCCTGGAAGTTGGCGACAGAGCGGTCGCGCAGCTCACCCAAGAGGAGATCGAGCCTGGGGGCAGGTTCAGGAGCCACGAGCGAGCGCCATCCTTGAGAGCCATGGGAAACCAGTTCGCCATGACTTTCTCATCGCCGTTGGCCGCCTCGATGCTCAGCTCGTATAGCTGAAGGAACTCTGCAGGATCGGGGGTGCTGTCATAGCGAGGAGGCAGGTCCGGGTTGAACTTGCCTGGCCAGACGTCGCTACGCAGCTCGGGAACGAGGGCGCGATAGCCTGCGGTGGCCAGGATGGCCCTCTGCAGGGCGAAGCCTACCCTTGATGTTCGCGCACCGCCGCCAAGGGCGGAATGCGGTCTTGTCGTGGCACCAGGAGCGCTGGAGTGTTTTCTTGTGGCCGGGGAACCTCTTGGCAGCTTCCTTCTTCGTGCGCGGGCACACGGCGTGGTGGATCACGCCACGTGACCGCGCGTCTTGGGGCAAGGACACCGTCTTGACGCGGAGGAGGAGGGGGCGCTCCGTGAGCTACATCACCCGCAGCTGGAGGTGGGCGAGGCAGCGAGAGGGATGGTGTAGGAGAGCCTCCGGCGGCGCTGACGAGCTCGGCGATGCGGTCCAACTAGTCCTCGTAGAGGTTGTCGACCGGGTGGTAACGCAGGAGCTCGTGTGCCATGAGCAGCGTAGCCTGCGTGTCTGTGGGTGCGCGGCGAGCATGAGATGATGAGCCGACCGAAGTTAGTGACGGGGTGGCGGAGCAGCCGTCCCGCCACACGGAGGGGTGCAGTGAGGATGCTTGCTGCTCGTTTGCTGCCGGGCCGGTAGCGGCGTTGGCAATGGGAGACAGAGAACGACGTGGAGGCCTGCTGACAGGGGCTGTCTGAGCGACATGGGCGGCGAGGGCGGCCCGGCGCTCGGCGCGGGCTCGGCGCGCATCCGACAAGGATGTGATGGAGCGATGGGACGCGGATCAGCGGAAGGAAAGCTTCAGCGCACCCCTACCTGGCAAGCCAAATGTCGGATTTCGCGTTCCGGAAAAACCCTTGAGGTTCGAACACTCGGGTGCGCACGAAGAACTCTCCCCCTCTAGCTCTCGCCCTCACCACAATCTCAAGGCTTAGCGCGTCTAACACGCAGAACAAAGGGACACAAGATTTATACTAGTTCGGGCCACCGATGTGGTGTAATACCTTACTCCAGTGTGGTGTGGTGGATTGCCTATGGGGCTGAGGATGAACAGTTACAAGGGAGGAATAGCCTCCCGAGGAGAGGTGCTCTTGTGCTTGGTGAGCTTGTCTGGTGGCCCTAGTGGAATGGATCCAGTCCAAGATTAGATGCCTCCCTACGGTGGTGGCTAGTCCTATTTATAGAGGTCCGAGTCCTCTTCCCAAATATTAGGCAGGAAGGGATCCCACAATGGCCAGTTTGAAGGGGGATAGCTAGTACAAGCTATCCTGACAAAAGATGGTCTTCGCCTGCCAAAGGCTCTGGTGGTGATGTCGTCCTAGGCTCCACGGTGACCTCCGTCCCATCGTCCTGCTGGCCTTGGTCTCGTTGCACCGATATGGAAACCTTTGCTTGACACCTCGTGACTCCGTGCCCGCGCTTGCTTCTTTAGTACCAAAGGGGAAACGAGGACACTGCGCGCACTGGCGCCCGCCTGGTGCCTGCCTGGCCTTGGTCGTCATGGCTTGTGTCATAGGAACCTCGCGAGGTGCCCCTTGCCTTGATCTCTCCGCCCCTCGCGAGCCGGCCTGGTTAGGCCGCCCCCGAGGAGGTCTTGCGTCGCCCGCCTCGCGAGGGTCTTGAGTGTTTGCTGGTGAAGCTGGGTCATACGGGGCCGCTGGTGGAGCCATGCCGTGGGCCACAGGGAGGCAAGTCTAGGGACCCCCGTTCCCAGGACGCCGAAAGTGATTCTTGATGGATTGCAAGTTGAAGGAAGGTGATCCACTGAGCCCACATGTGATCAAAATGATCGGATATGTGCAAGCTTTGGATCGTTTAGGTTTCCCGCTCTTGGATGAGCTGGCTACTGATGCAGTTCCGGGTTCTCTTCCGCCCAGCTATGGGACGTTCATCTCGAACTATCATATGCATGGCATGGATAAGAAGCTCACTGAATTGCATGGGTTGCTCAAAGTGGCATAGTAGGATATTAAGAAAGGCACACATCATGTGTTGATGGTGTAGAAATCGGTTAAGTTCAAGAAGAGTTGGTCCAAGAAAAAGGCTACGACAAAGGGCACGGAGATAGTAACCTCCGCCGTTGTGCCGAAGTCTGGACCGGACTCGAAGACCAGTTGCTATCATTTCAAGAAGACTGGTCACTGGAAGAGGAACTGTAGCAAGTGGCTTGCAGCGCATGGCAAGAAGGCCGGAAATGCTTCTTTGGGCAAAGGTACACTTGTTGCATATGTTATAGACATTTACCTTGCTGACATACCTAGTAGCTCTTGGGTATTTGATACCAGATCGGTTGTTCATATTTGCAACTCGATGCAGGGGCTGGTAAGAACTAGGCATGTGGCACAAGGGGAGATTGACATCAGGGTCGGCACCAAAGCAAGAGTTGTTGCGTTGGAAGTCGGCACGATGCAGCTCCTGCTTCCTTCTGGATTTATTCAGGAATTAAATAATTGTTATTACATTCCTGCACTTAGTCGGAACATTATTTCTGCCTCATGCTTGATGAGTCAGGGTTATGAATTCAATTTAAAGGACAATGGTTGTTCGATTTATTTGAATGGTATGTTCCGCGGCTATGCAACCATTGTTGATGGGCTATTTATATAGAATCTAGGACAGGAACCGGTCTACAACATGAATGTCAAGAGGCATAAGCCTAATGAGATAAATCCGATGTACTTCTGGCATTGCCGACTTGGACACATTAGTCCGAAGCGCATGAAGAAGCTCCATGATGATGGGCTCCTATCTTCGTTCGACTTCGGGTTGTTTGAGACATGCGAATCATGCTTGCTCGGCAAGATGACTAAGTCTCCTTTCACAAAGAATTGCGAGAGGGCGTCCGAATTGTTGGAACTGATACATAGTGATGTGTGTGGACTAATGAGCACAACTGCTAGAGGTGGCTATCAGTACTTCGCGACTTTTACCGACGACTTGAGTACATGTGGATATATCTATTTGATGAGGCACAAGTCGGAAACTTTTGAAAAGTTCAAAGAGTTTCAAAACGAGGTTGAGAATCAGCTTGACAAGACTATAATACTTCTACGATCTGATCGTGGAGGTGAGTACATGTGCCAGGACTTTGATGATCATATGAAAAGCCGAGGTATAGTACCTCAGCTCACACCTCCGGGTATTCCACAGAGAAACGGCGTGTCAGAACGAAGGAATTGTACCTTGTTGGACATGGATTGATCTATGATGAGCAAATCGGATTTACCCTTGTCATTCCGGGGATACGCTCTAGAAACTGCAGCTTTCACACTTAACATGGTACCATCAAAATCCGTAGATAAGACACCACATGAGATGTGGACCGGGAAGACTCCCAGTTTGTCTTTTCTAAAGATTTGGGGTTGTGAAGCATTTATCAAGCGACTTATGTTAGACAAGCTTACACCCAAGTCGGATAAATGCATATACGTGGGATATCCAAAGGAAACCTTGGGATATAGCTTCTACAACCGGGAAGAGAGGAAAGTGTTTGTTGCTCGGAATAGGGTTTTCCTTGAGAAAGAGTTTCTCAGTCGAAAGGCTAGTGGGAGGACGGTCTGACTCGAAGAAATTCGAGTACAACTCGGGGATGGCTCGGCGAGTGATGAGATCATACTGGAGTCAGTCAGGGAACATGTAGTGGAAGCGGCACCGGAACTACGGAGGTCGGAAAGATTGCGTAGAGTGCGTGATGTATTGTTGCTAGAAAGCGATGAGCCGGCCACGTATGTGAAAGCGATGGTGAGCCCGGATTCCGAGGCATGTCTAGAGGCCATGAATCCGAGTTAAAGTCCATAGATGAAAATCAAGTCTAGGACTTGGTTGATCCGCCGCCTGGTGTAAAGGCCATTGGCTGCAAATGGGTCTTTAAGAATAAAACCGATGTGGATGGAAATGTTCAGATCCACAAAGCTCGGCTTGTCGCTAAAGGTTATGGACAAGTTCAAGGAATTGACTACGACGAGACTTTCTCGCCGGTAGAGAAGCTTAAGTCGGTGAGGATCGAACTAGCTATAGCTGCATATTTCGATTATGAGATATGGCAGATGGATGTCAAAACGGCTTTCCTTTACGGAAATTTAACCGTGGATGTGTATATGATACAGCCCAAGGGTTTTGTCAATCCGACTAGCACTTGTAAAGTATGCAAGCTCAAGAGATCCATTTATGGGTTGAGGCAAGCATCTCGGAGTTGGAACATTCGTTTTGATGACGTCGTCACCGGTCTCGGTTTCATCAAAAGCGATGAGGACGCTTGTTTATACAAGCATTTAAGTGGGAGCTCGATTTTGTTTTTGATCTTGTATGTGGATGACATACTACAGATTGGAAATGATGTTTTGATGCTGAACTCGGTCAAGGAATCATTGAATGGCAAGTTTTCAATGAAGGACCTTGGTGAGGCAGTTTACATTTTAGGCATCAAGATCTATAGAGATAGATCGAGGAGGCTGCTTGGCTTGAGCCAAAGCACATACATAGATAAAGTGTTGAAGCGGTTCAACATGAGTGAGGCCAAGAAAGGGTTCTTACCTGTCTCACATGGTATAAGGCTAAGAGAGACTCAGAGTCCTTCGACATCTGATGAGCGAAGCAGGATGAGTCGGATTCTGTATGCCTCGGCAATTGGATCCATCATGTATGCCATGATATGTACACGGCCTGATGTTGCTTTTGCAATAAGCCTAACAAGTAGATACCAGGGCAACCCAAGTGAGAGTCACCGAGCATCGGTAAAGACGATTTTGAAGTACCTAAAAAGGACTAAAGAGATGTTCCTAGTTTATGGAGGTGAGGAAAAGCTCATCGTAAGGGGTTACGCCGATGCTAGTTTCCAAACTGACAGAGATGATTGTCAATCACAGTCCGGATTCATGTATGTCATGAACGGAGGAGCAGTGAGCTGGATGAGTTCCAAGCAAGATACAGTGGCCAATTCTACCACAAAAGTCGAATACATTGCGGCTTGTGAAGCTGCAAAGGAAGGTGTTTGGATCCGGAACTTTCTGGATGATCTTGGTATTTTCCCAGCCTCGGTAAAACCGTTGGACCTTTATTGTGATAATTCTGGTGCCATCGCACAAGCCAAGGAGCCGAGGGATCACCACAAGACCAGACACATAGATCGGAAATATCATCTGATACGAAAGATCGTGAAGAATGGTGATGTTAAGTTATGCAAAATTCACATGGATGCAAATGTTGCAGATCCGTTGACTAAGCCGCTTCCACAATCCAGGCATGAGGGGCACATTAGAGCTATGGGCATCCGATGTCTATTTGATTGACTCTAGTGCAAGTGGGAGACTGTTGGATATATGCCCTAGAGGCAATCATGTATGATGATATTTCCTATGTGTTAATGAATAAAGATAGTCCTTGGACATTATCAATGATGCGTATCAGCAAGTACGTGACTTGTTTGTGGGACTATGCATTGTATGATGACTGTCCTAAAAGGTCCCTGGTCGAAAGGGTTGTGTGGACGCGCAGCCGACTAGACAAGCATATGACACGATTGATGGCTTGGTCTCACTAGCCATGGAGCAGTGGATGCTAACCGGATAATATGGACTTGGAAGGATCTGGTCGGATTCGACGTAGTCGGATCCGAGTTGAGATAAGGTCTGAGTCAGACAGACCCAATTATGAGACGTAGCGATATGTCATCTGTGAGTCTCTAGTACAACATACGTTCTATGTCCTAAGACCTGAGCTGGCGCATGTACTCGGGATGGTGACAGACTTGCTTTGGGTCAACCAAACGCTACTCCGTGACTGGGTAGTTACAAAGGTAGGTTTTGGGCTTGTCCAGACCCGTGTTGTGAGACATGGTCGAGTAAGATGGGATTTGCCCCTCCGATTAGGAGAGATATACTCTGGGCCCCTCGTGTGATCCGACCAGGATAAGCATGGCCATGCAACAAGGATTATGAGATATCTGGTTTGTGGTCGGCATCACTGGAACGAGAAAGAGATCGGGCTAGCACAAGGATGACAGACTCGCCTTGAGCCTGACAACATATATCGTGTGGAAAAAGGAATGGAAGTATGATGTACAGGTTCGCCTAACCAGCTTCATAGTCTGCTTGGTTTTCGGCATGCCTTGGTTGGGGCCGCTACCAACCGCGCAGTTCAGAGGTGATCCGAACTGCGACCAAACCGGCTTGAACCTAAGGGGTCGCGCGCTTAAGGGAAGGAACCTACGAGGTCAGATCCGAGGACACTGGTCGGATGTGATTCAAGATGTGTTCGAATTCTGGCTCAGTAGACTTATGGGCTTTAGGGTCCATGCAAGGCCCAAGTGTTGAGCCCTCGACATACGCCTATATAAAGTGGGGGTGCGGCACACTCATGCGATTGATCGCTTCGGCGCTGTCACTAGGGTTTGCATGTGTTGCGAATAGACACCTCCACTTGCCGCCGGTTGTGTGATCGGACCTAGCAGTCCGCCACACGACGTTCCTCCTGCACGCGCGGATACCGTTAGAGGTGGTGCACTTGTGCCGCTCCGGTGAACCTGTACGTGGGAACCAACGACCAGCTGTTCGAGGGAGATCGGACGAGGAGGAGACGATCCACGCAGACCCGCTGTCCCAACTCTTCTTCCGTTGCATGGCACTGCACGTCTAGTGCTAACGATCTGTGATCCATCTCTCATATCATGTTCTTGGCTGTTCTGCGCGTAGGAATTTTTAATTTGCAGTCGACGCACTCTACCATAGAACCCAACAGTAGGCTGTCGTCCAACATCGAGCATAGGAGGTGCTCCAACTTACGAATAATGCCCTTGAGTGCAGTGATATGTTCTTACAACAGAATATTTTCATGAGTTAGATACTTGTTCTGCACTCGAACTATTTCAATCATCTTGAAAGCTTCAATTTCAGCAGGGGTAAGAAGATTGTAATGAGTTTGAAGAATGTCTTGTTCTTCTGCTGCCGGAGCTTGATCCTCTATGGCCTTTTTGATCCTATCATCCTTGTTGATCTTCCCAGGTTCTTCTCTCTTCAACTCTATCTTCATTAGCCAAGCATCGTCGCCCTCATTGTTGGAGGAGGGGGACGACGTGATGCCTGGCCTTGATAACTGTGGCAGAAAATAGCTCGAAACAAAAGTAGAGGATATTTGCATGGTACGGTGGTCAAAACCTTCGGGAGATTATATAATGAATTTTTACCGACCAAAAGAAGTATCGTGCAAGGAAACAGAGTCCAAAGGACACACGAGGTGCCCACGAGGCAGGAGGCGCGCCTAGGGGGTAGGGCGCGCCCTCCACCCTCGTGGATGCCTCGTGTCCTTTCCGGACTACTTATCATTTTCCTATTTTCTTAAATATTCCAAAACGGAGAAAAATTGCTATTATAACTATTTTGGAGTCGGTTACTTACTGTACCACATACCTCTTCCTTTTTGGAGGCCGAAACATTCTGAAAAGTGTCGCTTATATACTCCTCCGGGGTTACGGTTTCAATAACATTATTTTCAACATTTATAGGATTACATGAGATATAATGTTTGAATCTTTGACCGTTCACCACCTTCCGATTTGTGCCTTCGAAGTTGTTGATTTTTATGACACCGAAACGAAAGACCTCCTCGATAATGTAAGGACCTTCCCATTTAGAGAGGAGTTTCCTGCAAAAAATCTTAAACGAGAGTTGTATAACAATACATAATCACCTACATTAAACTCGTGTTTTTGTATCCTTTTGTCATGCCATCTTTTAACTTTTTCTTTAAACAGTTTGGCATTTTCATAGGCCTGGGTTCTCCACTCATCAAGTGAGCTAATGTCAAATAGTCTCTTCTCACCAGAAAGTTTGAAATCATAATTGAGCTCTTTAATGGCCCAATATGCTATATGTTCTAGTTCGAGAGGTAAGTGACATGCTTTTCCATAAACCATCTTATACGGGACATACCCATAGGATTTTTATATGCGGTTCTATAGGCCCCTAATGCATCATCAAGTTTCTTGGACCAATTCTTTCTTGATCTATTAACAGTCTTTTGCAAAATTAATTTAAGCTCTCTATTGCTCAGTTCTACTTGACCTCTAGACTGTGGGTGATATGGAGATGAAATTCTATGATTAACATCATACTTAGCAAGTATTTTACAAAAAGCGCCATGAATAAAATGTGAACCACCATCAGTCATTAAGTATCTAGGGACTCCAAACCTCGGGAAAATAACTTCTTTAAGCATCTTAATAGAGGTGTTATGATCAACACTACTAGTTGGATTAGCTTCTACCCACTTAGTAACATAATCCACAACAACTAAAATATGTGTATACCCATTAGAGGAAGGAAAAGGTCCCATATAATCAAAGCCCCAAATGTCAAATGGTTCAATAACAAGTGAATAATTCATAGGCATTTCTTGACGTGTACTAATATTACCAACTCTTTGACATTCATCACAAGACGAGACAAACTTACAGGCGTCCATGAAGAGAGTAGGCCAATAAAAACCGGATTGCAATACCTGATGTGCAGTTCTATCTCCAGCGTGGTGTCCTCCATAAGCCTCGGGGTGACGCTTGCGTAGAATCCGTTCCTGTTCATGCTCGGGGTACACAACATCTAATAACAGCATCTAATCCTTTATAAAGGTGTGGGTCAGCCCAGAAGTAATGTCTTAAATTATAGAAAAAACTTTTTCTTTTGCCGGTATGTGAAACTAGGTGGTATAAATTTAACAACAATGTAATTAGCATAATCAGCATACCATGGAGCAGTGCGAGAAGCATTTATGACAGCTAATTGTTCATCAGGAAAGCTATCATCAATAGGTAGTGGGTCATCAAGAACATTCTCTAACCTATATAAGTTGTTTGCAACGGGGTTCTCAGCTCCCTTTCTATCAATAATATGCAAATCAAATTCTTGTAGTAGGAGAACCCATCTAGTAAGTCTAGGTTTAGCATCTTTCTTTTCCATAAGATATTTAATAGCAGCATGATCGGTGTAAATAGTTACTTTAGAGTCAACAATGTAAGGTCTGAACTTATCACAAGCAAATACAACTCCTATTTTTTTCCCAGTAGTAGCATAATTTCTCTGGGCACCGTCTAGAGTTTTACTAGCATATTGGATAACATTTAATTTCTTCTCAACTCTTTGTCCTAGAACAACACCTACAACATAATCACTAGCATCACACATAATTTCAAAGGGTAAATTCCAATCAGGAGGTTGAACAATAGGTGCAGAAATCAAGGCTTTCTTAAGTATTTCAAATGCTTCTACACAATCATCATCAAAGACAAAAGGAACATCTTTTTGTAAAAGATTAGTCAGAGGCCTAGAAATTTTTGAGAAGTCTTTAATGAACCTCCTATAAAAACCGGCATGACCAAGGAAACTTCTTATACCTTTAATGTCCTTTGGACACGGAATCTTTTCAATCGCATCAACTTTAGCTTTGTCAACTTCAATACCTCTTTCAAAAATTTTATGCCCCAAGACAATACCTTCGTTAACCATAAAGTGGCACTTCTCCTAATTCAAGACAATATTAGTTTCCTCACATCTCTGCAAAAATCAATCAAGGTTGCTTAAGCAATCATCAAAAGAAGTTCCATACATGGAGAAATCATCCATGAAAACCTCAACAATCTTTTCACAGAAGTCAGAGAATATAGCAACCATACATCTTTGAAAGGTAGCAGGTGCATTACATAAACCAAAAGGCATACGTCTATAAGCAAAGGTACCAAAAGGGCAAGTAAAGGTGGTCTTTTCTTGATCCTCTTTTGACACAAGTATTTGAGAGAAACCAAAATATCCGTCTAGAAAGCAAAAATGTGTATGTTTGGATAATCTTTCTAGCATTTGATCAATAAAAGGTAAAGGGTAATGATCCTTTTTAGTAGATTTAATAGTTTGCGGAAATCAATTACCATTATATAACCTGTAACAATTCTTTGTGGGATTAATTCATCTTTATCATTAGGAGCAACAGTAATACCTCCTTTCTTAGGCACACAATGGACAAGACTTACCCACTGACTATCAACAGCAGGATAAATTATACATGCCTCCAGAAGCTTTAGTATTTCTTTTCTTACCACTTCTTTCATCTTATGATTTAACCGTCATTGGTGATCAACAACCGGTTTAGTGTCTTTCTCCAATTTTATTTTGTGCTGGCATAGAGTGGGACTAATGCCCTTAAGATCATCAAGAGTATATCCAATAGCAGCACAGTGCTTATTCAGAGTTTTCAATAATTTCTCTTCTTCTTGCTCTGAAAGGTTAGCACTAATAATAATAGGATATATCCTATTTTCATCAAGATAAGAATATTTAAGAGTATCAGGCAATGGTTTAAGCTCAGACACGGGATCACCTTTGGGTGGAGGAGGATCCCCTAGAATTTCGACAGGCAAGTTGTGTTTCAAAATAGGTCCCTATTTAAAGAATACTTCATCTATTTCCCTTCTTTCATTCATAAACATGTCATTTTCATGGTCTAGTAAATATTGTTCTAAAGGATCATTAGGAGGCACGACAATAGAAGCAAGACCAATAATTTCATCTTTACTAGGCAATTCTTTATCATGGGGTTGTCTATGAAATTTAGCAAAATTAAAATCATGAGACATATCCCCTAAACCAACAGAAACAATATCCTTTTTGCAGTCTATCTTAGCATTAACAGTATTCAAGAAGGGTCTACCAAGTATAATGAGACACAAGTTATCTTGTGGGGAAGCAAGAACAAGAAAATCAATAGGATATTTAATTTTCCCACACAAGACTTCAACATCTCTAAAAATCCCAACCGGTGAGACAGTATTTCTATTAGTAAGCTTAATAGTAACATTAATATCTTCTATCTCAGCAGGTGCAATATCATGCATAATTTCTTCATATAAGGTATAAGGTATTTCACTGATACTAGCACCCATATCACATAAGCCATGATAACAGTGATCTCCTATTTTAACAGAAACAACAGACATGCCAACAACAGTCTAAGTTTGTCTTTAGTATCGGGTTTAGCAATTCTAGCAGCTTCATCACAGAAGTAAATAACATGGCCATCAATATTATCAACCAAGAGATCTTTAACCATAGCAATACTAGGTTCAATTTTAATTTGCTTAGAGGGTTTGGGTGTTCTAATATTACTTTTGTTGACCACAGTTGAAGCTTTAGCATGATCCTTTATTCTAACAGGGAAAGATGGTTTCTCAATATAAGCGGTAGGAACAACATGATCAACATTATAAGTGATAGTCTTTTCTTCAACTTTAATAGGTTCAACTACTTTTACTTCAATGGGAGGATGATATTTAAACCACTTCTCCTTAGGGAGATCAACATGAGTAGCAAAGGATTCACAGAAAGAAGCTACTATCTCAGAGTCAAGTCCACATTTAGTGCTAAATTCATGAAAAGCATCGGTATCCATGAAAGATTTAACAAAATCAAACTTACATGTTATACCTGACTCCTTACCCTCGTCGAGTTCCCAATCTTCAGAGTTGCGTTTAATTCTTTCCAATAAATCCAATCTGAATTCAATAGTCTTCATCATAAAAGAACCAGTACAAAAAGTATCGAGCATGGGGCGATTATTGAGAGAAAGCCGAGCATAAATATTTTGAATAATAATTTCTCTTGAGAGCTCATGATTGGGGCATGAATATAACATTGACTTGATCCTCCCCCGAGCTTGAGCGATGCGTTCTCCTTCGCGAGGCCAAAAATTATATATATAATTACGATCACGATGAACCAGATGCATAGGATAAAACTTCTGATGAAATTCCAATTTCAATCAGTTGTAGTTCCATGATCCAATATCATCGCATAGCCTAAACCATGTCAATGCCTTTCCCTTCAAAGATAAAGGGAAGGCCTTCTTCTTGATAACATCCTCGGGCATACCTACAAGCTTAAATAATCCACAAACTTCATCCACATAGATTAGGTGCAAATCGGGATGCAATGTTCCATCTCCTGTAAAAGGATTAGCTAGCAGTTTCTCTATCATACCCGAAGGAATTTCAAAGTACACATTTTCAGTTGGTTCAGTAGGTTGAGGAGAAACTCTTTGCTCTATTGTTCGGGGTGAAGATACCCCGCACAAGCCCCTCAAAGGATTACTTTCCATGGTAACAAGTGACAGTAAATTTCATCACACTATATAAGTTTTCCCTTATCAAATTCCACCTACCAAAGGCGCTTCACTCCCCGGCAATGGCGCCAGAAAAGAGTCTTGATGACCCACAAGTATAGGGGGTCTATCGTAGTCCTTTCTATAAGTAAGAGTGTCGAACCCAACGAGGAGCAGAAGGAAATGACAAGCGGTTTTCAGTAAGGTATTCTCTACAAGCACTGAAATTATCGGTAACAGTTAGTTTTCTGATAAGGTAATTTGTAACGGGTAACAAGTAACAAAAGTAAACAAGGTGCAGCAAGGTGGCCCAATCATTTTTGTAGCAAAGGGCAATCCTGGACAAACTCTTATATAAAGGAAAGCGCTCCCGAGGACACATGGGAATTATCGTCAAGCTAGTTTTCATCACGCTCATATGATTCGCATTCATTACTTTGATAATTTGATATATGGGTGGACCGGTGCTTGGGTACTTCCCTTCCTTGGAAAAGCATCCCATTTATGATTAACCCCTCTTGCAAGCATCCGAAACTACAAAAGAAGTATTAAGGTAAACCTAACCATAGCATGAAACATATGGATCCAAATCAGCCCCTTATGAAGCAACACATAAACTACGGTTTAAGCTTCTGTCACTCTAGCAACCCATCATCTACTTATTACTTCCCAATGCCTTACCATAGGCCCAAATAATGGTGAAGTGTCATGTAGTCGACGTTCACATAACACCACTAGAGGAAAGACAACATACATCTCATCAAAATATCAAACGAGTACCAAATTCACATGACTACTTATAGCAAGACTTCTCCCATGTCCTCAGGAACAAACGTAACTACTCACAAATCATATTCATGTTCATAATCAGAGGGGTATTAATATGCATAAAGGATCTGAACATATGATCTTCCACCAAATAAACCAACTAGCATCAACTACAAGGAGTAATCAACACTATTGGCAACCCACAGGTACCAATCTGAGGTTTTGAGACAAAGGTTGGATACAAGAGATGAACTAGGGTTTGAGATGAGATGGTGCTAGTGAAGATGTTGATGGAGATTGACCCCCTCCCGATGAGAGGATCGATGGTGATGACGATGGTGACGATTTCCCACTCACGGAGGGATGTTTCCCCGGCAGAACAGCTCGGTCGGAGCCCTAGATTGGTTCCGCCAAGGTTCCGCGTCGAGACGGCGGCGCTTTGTTCCGAAAGCTTCCTTCTGATTTTTTCTGGGCGAAATACTTCATATAGCAAAATATGGGCATCGGAGGCCTGTCAGGGGGCCCACGAGACAGGGGGCGCACCTAGGGGGTAGGGCGCGCCCCCACCCACGTGGATGGTGGGTGGCCCCCCCTTTGGTGCTTTCTTCGCCCAATAGTTTATATATATATATATTCCAAAACTGACTTCCGTGGAGTTTCAGGACTTTTGGAGTTGTGAAGAATAGGTCTCTAATATTTGCTCCTTTTCCAGCCCTGAATTCCAGTTGCCGGCATTCTCCCTCTTCGTGCAAACCTTGTAAAATAAGAGAGAATAGGCATAAGTATTGTGACATAATGTGTAATAACAACCCATAAAGCGATAAATATCGATATAAAAGCATGATTCAAAATGGACGTATCACTATCACCAATTTACTGGAACTTCGTGATGAACTATAATATGCAAGGGATGACGAAAACGATTCTCCGAGCTCTTCGCGATGCTGAAATCGGCGAAGGTAGAAATCAAGAAAAGCATCTAGTGTTGATGGTTGACAACACCACTAGTTTCAAGTAAAAGGGCAAGGGAAAGAAAGGGAACTTCAAGAAGAATGACAAGCGAGTTGTCACTCCCATGAAGAAGCCCAAATCTCGACCCAAGCCTGAAACTGAGTGCTTCTACTGCAAAGGAAATGGTCACTTGAAGCAGAACTGCCCCAAATACATGGCGGATAAGAAGGATGGCAAAGTGAACAAAATTATATATGATATACATGTTATTCATGTGTACTTTACTAGTGTTCATAGTAACCCCTAGGTATTTGATACTGGTTCAGTTGCTATGATTAGTAACTTGAAACAGGAGTTCAAAATGAACAAACACTAGTTGAGAGCAAGGTGAAGATGTGTGTTGGAAGTGATTCCAAGGTTGATAAGATCACCATCGCACGCTCCCTTTACCTTCGGGATTAGTGTTGAACCTAAAATAAATGTTATTTGGTGTTTGCGTTGAGCATAATATGACTGGATCATGGTTATTGCAATACGGTTATTCATTTAAGTCAAAGAATAATTGTTATTCTGCTTACATGAATAAAACCTACTGTGGTCATACACCCAAGGTGAATGGTTTATTGAATCTCGATCGTAGTGATACACATGTACATAATATTGAAGCCAAAAGATGCAAAGTTAATAATGATAGTGCAACATATTTGTGGCACTGCCGTTTAGGTCATATTGGTGTAAAGCGCATGAAGAAACTCCATGCTGATGGACTTTTGGAATCACTTGATGCTTGCGAACCATACTCATGGGCAAGATGACTAAGACTCCATTCTCCAGAACAATGGAGCGAGCAAGAGACTTATTAGAAATAATACATACTGATGTATACGATCCAATGAGTGTTGAGGCTCGCGGCGGGTATCGTTATTTTGAGCAGATATGAGTATATCTACTTAATGAAACACAAGTCTGAAACATTTGAAAAGTTCAAAGAATTTCAGAGAGAAGTGGAGAATCATCATAACAAGAAAATAAAATTTCTATGATCTAATCGCGGAGACAAAATATTTGAGTTACAAGTTTGGCCTTCAGTTGAAACAATGTCGAATAGTTTCGCAACTCACGCCACCTGGAACACCATAGCATAATGATGTGTCCGAACATCGTAACCTTACTTTATTAGATATGGTGCGATCTATGATGTCTCTTACCGATTTAACACTATCGTTTTGGGGTTATGCATTAGAGACAGTTGCATTCACGTTAAATAGGGCACCGTCTAAAAATCCATTGAGACGACACCATATGAATTGTGGTTTAGCAAGAAACCTAAGCTGTCGTTTCTTAAAGTTTGGGGTTGCGATGCTAATGTGAAAAAGTTTCAGCCTGATAAGCTCAAACCCAAATCGGAGAAGTGCGTCTTTATAGTATACCCACAAGAAACTATTGGGTACACCTTCTATCACAGATCCGAAGGCAAGATCTTTGTTGCTAAGAGTGGATCCTTTCTAGAGAAGGAGTTTCTCTTGATAGAAGTGGGTGGGAGGAAAGTAGAACTTGATGAAATAATTGTACCTTCTCCCGAATTGGAAAGTAGTTCATCATAGAAATCAGCTCAAGTGATACCTACACAAATTAGTGACGAAGTTAATGACGACGATCATGAAACTTCAGATCAAGTTACTACCAAACCTCGTAGGTCAACCAGAGTACATTCTGCACCAGAGTGGAACCGTAATCCTGTTCTGGAAGTCATGTTACTAGACCATGATGAACCTACGAACTATGAGGAAGCGATGATGAGCCCAGATTCCGCGAAATGGCTTAAGGCCATGAAATCTAAGATGGGATCCATGTATGAGGACAAAGTATGGACTTTGATTGACTTGCCCGATGATCGGTGATCCATTCAGAATAAATGGATCTTCAAGAGGAAGACGGATGCTGATAGTAGTGTTACTATCTACAAAATCGAATTGTCGCAAAAGGTTTTCGACAAGTTCAAGGTGTTGACTATGATGAGATTTTCTCACTCGTATCGATGCTTAAAAGTCTGTCCGAATCATGTTAGCAGTTGCCGCAATTTATGAAATCTGGCAAATGGATATCAAAACTACATTACTTAATGATTTATTAAAGAAGAGTTGTATGTGATGCAACCAGAAGGTTTTGTCAATCCTCAAGATGCTAACAAAGTGTGTAAGCTCCAGCTATCCATCTATGGACTGGTGCAAGCATCTCAGAGTTGGAATGTATGCTTTGATGACTTGATCAAAGCATATAGTTTTATAACGACTTGCGGTGAAGCCTGTATTTACAAGAAAGTGAGTGGGAGCACTACAACCTTTCTGATAAGTATATGTGAATGACATATTGTTGATCGGAAATGATGTAGAATTTTATGGAAAGCATAAAGGATTGTTTGAAAGGATTTTTCGAAGAAAGACTTTGGTAAAGCTGCTTACATATTGAGCAAGATGCTTGATAAGTTTTTTCAATGAGTACATACCTTGACAAGATTTTGAAGGAGTTCAAAATGGATCAGTCAAAGAAGGAGTTCTTGCCTGTCTTGCAATGTGTGAATTTGAGTAAAGACTCAAAACCCGACCACGGCAGAAAATAGAAAGAGAATGAAAAGTCATTCCATATGCCTCAGTCATAGGTTCTATAAAGTATGCTATGCTGTACCAGACCTATTGTATACCTTAGCATGACTTTGGCAAGGGAGTACAATAGTGATCTAGGAGTAGATCACTGGACAACGTCAAAATTATCCTTAGAGGATTAAGGAAATATTTCTCGGTTATGGAGGTGATAAAACAGTTCATCATAAAGAGTTACGTTGATGCAAGCTTTTGACACCGATCTAGATGACTCTAAGTCTCGATCTAGATACATATTGAAAGTGGGAGCAATTAGCTAGAGTAGCTCCATGCAGAGTATTGTATACATAGAAATTTGCAAAATACATATGGATCTGAATGTTTCAGACTGTAGGCTAAACTTCTCTCACAAGCAAAACATGCTCCCTCTTTGGGTGTTAATAACATAGCGATTAGAACTAGATTATTGACTCTAGTAAACCCTTTGGGTATTAGTCACATGAAGATGTGAACTAATCACATAAAGATGTGAACTATTGGTGTGAAATCACATGATGATGTGAACTAGATTATTGACTCTAGTGCAAGTGGGAGACTGAAGGAAATATTCCCTAGAGGCAATAATAATGTTGTTATTTATATTTCATTATATCATGATAAATGTTTATTATTCATTCTAGAATTGTATTAACCAGAAACTTAGTACATGTGTGAATACATAGACAAACAAAGTGTCCCTAGTATGCCTCTACTTGACTAGCTCGTTAATCAAAGATGGTTAAGTTTCCTGGCCATAGACATGTGTTGTCATTTGATGAACGGGATCACATCATTATAGAATGATGTGATGGACAAGACCCATCTATTAGCTTAGCACGATGATCGTTTAGTTTTATTGCTATTGTTTTCTTCATGACTTATACATGTTCCTCAGACTATGAGATTATGCAACTCCCGAATACCGAGGAACACCTTGTGTGCTATCAAACGTCACAATGTAACTAGATGATTATAAGATGCTCTACAGATGTCTCTGATGGTGTTTGTTGAGTTGGCATAGATCGAGATTAGGATTTGTCACTCCGTGTATCGGAGAGGTATCTCTGGGCCCTCTCGGTAAAGCACATCACTATGAGCCTTGCAAGCATTGTGACTAATGATTTAGTCACGGGATGAAGCATTACGGAACGAGTAAAGAGACTTGCTGGTAACGAGATTGAACTAGGTATGACGATACCGACGATCGAATCTCGGGCAAGTAACATACCGACGACAAAGGGAACAATGTATGTTGTTATACGGATTGACCGATAAAGATCTTCATAGAATATGTAGGAACCAATATGATCATCCAGGTTCCGCTATTGGTTGTTGACCGGAGATGTGTCTCGGTCATGTCCACATAGTTCTCGAACCCGTAGTGTCCGCATGCTTAACGTTCGATGCCGATTTGTATTTTGAGTTATGTGATTCGATGTGCCGAAGTTTGTTCGGAGTCCCGGATGAGATAGCAGACATGATGAGGAGTCTCGTAATCATTGAGAGCTAAAGATCCATATATTGGAAGGTTGCATTTGGACATCGAAATGGTTCCGAGTGGTTCGGGCATTTTTCCGGAGTACCGGGAGGTTACCGGAACCCCCGGGAGAAGTTATGGGCCTTATGGGCCATAAGAGGGAAGCACACCTACCCACAAGGGGCTGGTGCGCCCCCCCCTTGGGTAGGAGGCCGATTAGGACTAGGAGAAGGGGCTGCCCCCCCTTTCCTTCTCCTTTCCCCCTTTCCTACTCCATATGGGAGGTGGAATCCTACTAGGACTAGGGACTCCACACCTTGGCGCACCCCCTAGGGACGGCTACCTCCCCTTCTTCCTCCTTTGTATATGGAGGCAGGGGGCACCCCAATGGCACACCAAAGTTTCTCTTAGCTGTGTGCGGTGCCCCCCTCCATAGTTACACACCTCGGTCATATCGTCGTAGTGCTTAGGCGAAGCCCCGTGCCGGTAAACTTCATCATCACCGTCACCACGCCGTCGTGCTGACAAAACTCTCCCTCGGCCTCAACTAGATCAAGAGTTCGAGGGATGTCACTGAGCTGAACGTGTGCAGATCGCGAAGGTGTCGTACGTTCGTTACTTGGATCGGTTGGATCGCGAAGATGTTCGACTACATCAACCGCGTTACTAAACGCTTCCGCTTTTCGTCTACGAGGGTATGTAGACACACTTTCCCCCTCTCATTGCTATGCATCTCCTAGACAGATCTTGCACGATCGTAAGAATTTTTTTGAAATATTGCGTTCCCCAGCAGATTGTTTGTCGGCGTTCTAGGAACGGGGGTCCCCAGACTTGCCTGCCTGTAGCCCGCAATGTGGCTCCCCCAGCGGCCCCGTACGGCCCATCTTCACCAGCAAACAACCAAGACCCTCGCGAGGGGCCAATCCTCGTGAGGCGGATGACGCAAGACCTCCTCAGGGGCGGCCTCACCAGGCTGGCTCGCGAGGGGCGGAGAGATCAAGGCAAGGCGAACCTCGTGAGGTTCTAATGACGCAAGCGATGATGATCAAGACCAAGAGGGCGCCACCATGCACAGTGTCCTCGTTTCCTCTTTGGTGTTAAGGAGGCAAGCGCGGGCGAGGAGTTCCAAGGCGTCAGACAAAGGTTTCCATATCGGTGCAACAAGACCAAGACCAGTAGGACGGCAGGATGGAGGTCACCGTGGAGCCCAAGACGGCGTCACCACCAGAGACTTTGGCAGGCGAAGATTACTTTTGTCAGGATAACTTGTACTAGCTGTCCCCCTTAAATTGGCCGTTGTGGGATCCCTTCCCACTCAATATTTGGGAAGAGGACCAGGGCCTCTATAAATAGGACTAGCCACCACCATAGCTAAGAGATGGGATCAGGGATCGGAGCCATTCCATCCATAGCCTCACACAAGTTCACCAAGCACAAGAACACCTCTCCTCAGGAGGTTGTTCTTCCCCTGTAACTATTCATCCTCAGCCCAAGTGGAAATCCACCACACCACACTGGAGTAGCGTATTACACCGCAACAATGGCCCGAACCAGTATAAATCTTGCGTCTCATGTTCTTTGGGTCCGTCAAGCTAGGTCGTGAGATTGTTGAGTGTGCGAGCTAGAGAGGGGGGAGATCTTCGTGCGCACCCCAGTGTTCGAACCTTAAGGGTTTTGCCGGAAACCGAAATCCGACATTATTGGCTCTAGTGCAAGTGAGAGACTGTTGGAAATATGCCCTAGAGGCATTAATAAAATAGTTATTATTATATTCCCTTGGTCATGATAATTGTCTATTGTTCATGTTATAGTTGTATTAACCGGAAACCGTAATACATGTGTGAATACATAGATCATAATATGTCCCTTGTAAGCCTCTGGTTGACTAGCTCGTTGATCAATAGATGGTCATGGTTTCCTGACCATGGACATTGGATGTCGTTGATAACGGGATCACATCATTAGGAGAATGATGTGATGGACAAGATCCAATCCTAAGAATAGCACAAGATCATGTAGTTCATTTGCTAAAAGCTTTTCTAATGTCAAGTATCATTTCCTTAGGCCATGAGATTGTGCAACTCCCGGATACCATAAGAATGTATTGGGTGTACCAAACATCACAACGTAACTGGGTGGATATAAAGGTGCACTACAGGTATCTCCGGAAGTGCCTGTTGGGTTGGCATGAATCGGGACTGGGATTTGTCACTCCGTATGACGGAGAGGTATCTCTGGGCCCACTCAATAATGCATCATCATAACAAGCTCAATGTGACTAAGGAGTTGGTCATGAGATCATGCATTACGGAACGAGTAAAGAGACTTGCCTGTAACGAGATTGAACGCGGTATAGAGATACTGACGATTGAATCTCGGGCAAATAACATACCGATAGACAAAGGGAATTGTATACGAGATTGATTGAATCCTCGGCATCGTTCTTCATCCGATGAGATCATCGTGGAACATGTGGGAGCCAACATGGGTATCCAGATCTCACTGTTGGTTATTTGCCGGAGAGATGTCTCGGTCATGTCTGCATGGTTCCCGAACCCGTAGGGTCTACACACTTAAGGTTCGGTGACACTAGAGTTGTTATGGGAAATAGTATGTGATTACCGAAGGTTGTTCGGAGTCCCAGATGAGATCCCAGACGTCACGAGGAGTTCTGGAATGGTCTGGAGGTGAAGAATTATATATGGGAAGTCCAGTTTCAGTCACCAGAATAATTTCGGGGGTTATCAGTATTGTATCGGGACCACCGAAAGGTGTCCGGGGGTCCACTGGGTGGGGTCACCTGCCCCGGTGGGCCAAGTGGGCTGAACAAGGGTGGGAACCAGCCCCTGGTGGGCTGGTGCGCCCCCCAAGGGCCCAAGGCGCCTAGGGTTGAAAACCCTAGGGGGTGGGGGCGCTTCCCACCAAACTTGGGGGGCAAGTCCCCCTCCCTTGGCCGCCGCCCCCCTCTAGATGGGATCTAAAGGGGCCGGCCCCCTCTCCCCTTCACCCTATAAATAGAGGGGGTGGGAGGGCAGTAGCACCCCTTCCCTAGCGCATCCCTCCCCCTCTCGAACACTTCCTCCTCCTCCGTAGTGCTTGGCGAAGCCCTGCCGGAGAACTGCAAGCTCCACCACCAAGCCGTCGTGTTGTCGGAGCTCTCCCTCAACTTCTCCTATCCCCATGCTGGATCAAGAAGGAGGAGACGTCCCCGGGTTGTATGTGTGTTGAACATGGAGGCGCCGTCCATTTGGCGCTTGATTGGATCTTCCGTGATTTGAATCACCGCGAGTACGACTCCATCAACCACGTTCTTGTAACGCTTCCGCTTAGCGATCTTCCAGGGTATGAAGATGAACTCCCTCTCTCTCTCTCTCATTGCTAGCATCTTCGAGATTGATCTTGGTGACGCATAGGAATTTTTTTGAATTATTGCTATGTTCCCCAACATACCCCCCCCAGCCAGTTGGCCCTCGATGAATAGAACCCCGTTGTGGTTGTTGCCAATTGGCTCGTGAAGTCGCGATGCATATGACCCCGTTGTGGCCATTGCATGGTAGCCCAACTCCAAAGCCATTGTCTATCGCTGAACAAGACTCTGTTGCGGCTGTAAACGGTTGCCTCTCGATGCATAGTACCTCGTTTCGGTCGTAGCATGCTAACCCCGATGGAGAAAAACCAATGGCAATGGCCATGAAAGCTGTTGCAACCGCTTCACCACTTGTTTCTTCATCATCATTGAATAAGTACTCTTCTTGTGCTACCAATATCTTGTAAGACTTCTTATTTGTGAAGTTCTTGTTCTTTCTTGGGTAAGACTTGGTCTTATCCTTGCGAATAGGCTCGCCTCCATTGTGTTCCCTCTTCTCATAAGGACACACAAGGCGGCGAAGTGACACATTCCCACAATTGTGCCAAGTTCTCACTCGCTGACTTTGTGGCTTGAAGCCACTTGAGTTGTTGGACTTGAAGTTCCTCTTGTTTCCCCAAAATTGCCTTGACGCAAGAGCCATGTGCCTGTGATAAGCATATTTGGTGTCCTCGAGCAACTCTCTTTCTCTTCTTCTGTAATTCTTCCTCTTCTCGGTTAACCTTGGCCTTCAAAGCAATGTTGGGCTTCTTCAATCCACGGATGCGAGCAAGACTATTGTTCGCAGTCTCGTTCAAGATGTTCATAGTAACAAATTAATCCGACGCATCATTGGAGGACAAAGCATGGGAGTCTGGTCTTTGGCGGATCACGGAAGACATGCTCTTGTCATAGGCATGACCGCCTTAAGAAACTTGCGCTTGACCCAATTGTCATAGGTGTCCTTGTTCCCATGGTCCTGGTGAGAGACCGCAATAGCCCTCAACCTCTGATATAGATCACGAGGACCTTCATCTTCATTCATGACGAACTCATCAGCTTCATCAAGAATGACATCGATGTTGGACCATTGAATGCTCGAGCTTCCCTTGTAGAAAGAGTTGATATGCTCCCTTGCATCTTTGGCAAGCACGAAAGGAAAGAGGTATTGAAGCTCTTCGGGGGGCAAAGCCTCTTGGAGAATGAATAAAGAGGACACATTGAGTTGCTTGTCCACTTCTTCTTTTGGTGACAAATTTCTTGGATCATAATGATGATAGCCTTCTTCAATTATCCTCCAAAGTTGCGTCCAGAAGCTGTTGATATGAGACTTAATTAGAAAAAACCCAGTTAGAGAAGTTAGTCAAATCAAGCGAGGGCCATGATGCGACACGTGAGGCGAGGGAACCGGACCACCATAGGTTGGAGGAGGGGCAACCTTGGCATGGGCGCCCGACCCATTTTCCCTCGGGAAGGATTAGGCTCCACGCCACTAGTTGTAACACCCCAATTTTCAATTTGGATGTTAATCACTAGGTCATCATATGCATCCATGTTCTTTGCATTTTCAATTGAATTTTATTCGGACAATTTGATCCTAGAGACCTTAAGAAACTCAAGGACCCAAGGAGAGAGTTGGAGGTTTCACTATATTTTCATATTTGAATTTATTTCAAATTTGAAAAGAGGATCAATTTGATTTTAGTAGTTTCTCTCCAATTATTTCAAGCAATAAAAATAATGAGAGAAGATAATATGACTTCTTCAATAGAAGAGAAATATTGGAGAAGAAATTTTTAAAAATCAAATTATTATTTTATTTGTATTTTATTTGAATTAGAGAAAACTTGCATTTTTTAAAAAAATTGCATTTTAGTCCCAAAAAATGTTCATCTTGTCCTAAATATTAGGTTTGGACGGTGAAATTTTGTCTGGAATTTTTAGAATTTTTTTAATTTATTGGGATTTTCTTCTATGACAAAATTATTTATTTAAAAAAAACTCCGGACCGAACTGGACCGAAGCCCAGCCGGCCCAACCGAGCCGCCGCCTCCTTCCTCCTGTGCGGACGCCGGACTCCGGCGAGGAGGAGTTCGGGTCGGCCTCCCCATGCCCCCACGCGCAAGCCGAGGCCCCCTCGGGGCCTCCTTATAAGTCACGCCGCCCCGCCCTCTTCTCCTCATCACCCGCACCACCGCCACCCCATAGCCGAGCCGCGCCGCCACCGCCGTTTGCCGCCGCCGCCGCCGCTACTGCCGCCGCCCCGCAGCGACACCCCGCACCGTCGCCCGCCTCACTGTCGCCTCACTGCCGACGTGCGTCGCTGGAGCCGCCGGATCCCGCCGCCAACGCCGTTGACCAGTAAGAACAGGTCGGTTCTTTCGGTTTTTCGGTTTAGTTTTTAGATCGATTTTTCATTTTTGTGTTAGTCTAATTAGTAAACGTTCTGTGGTTAGATCGTTTTAATGAACGGTTTTCGTTCGTTTGCCTCTGTTAGCGAACGTTCGTTCCGTATATTTTTCTTTTTCTGTTTATTTTTCGTCCAGGGACCTATGTGTAACTTTTATCGCAGATTAGTCCCTGATCTTCAAACCTTCGCTACTTTTTGCTCGTTTATCCAAATCTAGTCAAACCAACGCCAAAATCTTCTTCTTGTTCCCCTGTGTCTAGATAATCAACTAGAACATTGTTTTGAAAATTTAAAATTTGGTTTCAAGCAGATTTGATTTCTAACTTCTTTTGATCGTAGTTTGAGTTTCGTAGCTCTGATTCGATTGACTGTTTTTGCAAATTGAAGCTCTTCACTTGAACTTTCTATTAAGATCTTTTCTCTTGGTTTTACCTTTGTATCTTATGCTTGAGTGCTTATGTATGCTATTGTTTGTTCGCAATAGAGTTTCCGGAGTGCGAGGCTTGCTACTATGAATCACTAGGGTTTTTCGATCGTCAGCAAGGCAATTAACACTTTGATCATATCCCTTTATTACCTGGTTTTTATGCATTAGTTTCAACCCTCAAACATTGCATGAGTAGGATTTGTTAACATGTGGGTATTGGGAAGTAGTTGATGAGGTAGAACCTATTATCTTATATCAAACCCTGGGTATTTACTACGTTATGCTTATATTGCTATGCTATGCTCGTAGATGTGGTTTGGTTTGAGAGAATTCATGAAAGATGTGAGAGATCATTGTTAACTAAGGTTTAACTTAAGGAGGCTACTGTAATACACATCTGGGTGGATTGTTTGTGTGCACCTGGGGAATCCAGTTTTGTCCAGAGGAGATCCTGGGGTATCCGTGTGATCATCCTATGGTTTGCCACCCAGGCTCAAAGAGATCATAATGTTATTCATGCTGGAAACTTCCGTGTGCAGCCACAAGCCATTATGGGCTCTGGCATAGTTGAGTATATTGTGTGACCTTTTTCAATCGTAGACTAGTAGATGTAGGGGATGTAGGGGATGTAGGTCTACCCATCATAAAGAGTTAATGCTTGTGAAAGACTGTGTCTATGTCATCCATTTCTCAAACCTCATGTAGTGCGAGAAATTCAACAGAGGAGATTAAGTCTTGTGGGGAAAAGTGCGCAAACCTCTACAGAGTGTACAAACTAATCATGGTTAGCCGTGTCCCCGGTTATGGACATCTTGAGTATCTGGTGCTTGCATTATTATGTTGATCTCATGACTCTACTTAATTAATTTGTCGGGTTATTAAACTTTTAATTTTGGGATTGAGTTGGGGTTACCTTCTCAATGTTTTCAACAGACTTTGTAGTTAAATAAAATATATTCCTTTGTTGTAGGAAAAAGACTAGCTTTATGCAAAATGATAACCATAGAGCCTCCACCAGCCATATATGCATGTAGTGATAGTTGTTATTTGTTCATTTCTCTATAGTGTTATCTTGCGAGCATATTCCATGTGCTGACCTACACAGGCTGCAAGGTGTTATGTTGCAGAGTTTTTAGACGAAGAGTAAGGTGCGCTAGGTCGTTGTCGTGCACTCAGTATTGCCGTGGAGTTGGATGGACTCTTCTACCTTCGAAGCTTCCGCAGTTATCTTATTTAGTTGGCCTTCAGCCATATTATTGTAATAAGTTCTCTTTTGAGACATTCAGTGTAATAAGTGTGTGATTGAACTCTGTTATAAATCCTCGAGTACTGTGTGTGTCAGCAATACCGATCCAGGGATGACACTTAAGCACAAAGACTTGACCGTCTGAGGTTGGGTCGCTACAAGATGGTATCAGAGCACACGCTGACTGTAGGACGTGACCACTAGAATAAGCCATAGGATACTCTTCTCTACTCATTTCTGACTCTTCTCCATTTTCCAATCTAAAGATGGCGGACCCAAGGAACAAGTTCACTCAACCGGATTGTGACACCCCTTTCGGACGACACTTGAAGGAAGTCACTAGGTACCTGAGCATCGGCATACCAAGCTTCACCGGAACCTACACCGCCACTCTACCTGAATAAGAGCGTTGGACGATTCGAGTACATGTTCCAGGAAGGATGTTTGCACCAGTTACTGAGTCCATAGAGTTTTCCTTTGAAGCACCAACCTGGAGTCTAGGGAAGAGCATGGCCACCCACATCGCCATGGGACGCATCGGTGAGGTATACAACAAGGATCTTAAGGACACCATCTACCAGATATGTGGGCGCCGAGATGAGCAATGGGATATGATTTGCACCAGGAGGTATAAATCCATTGCAGCCTACATCCGGGAGTTAAATCAGCACATTCGTCGTCAGGAGAACCAGATGTGCGCCACCATGATAGACATGAAGAAGGTGATGACTAGGAACCTGGAGATAGAAGAGGAGCTCAAGTCTACATGCGATGGATATGAAGAAGAAATTGTTGTATTGCTGGAGAAGAATGAAGACCTGAAGAAGAAGCTAGGAATATTCATGGGAGATCTCGAACCTGAGGAGGCAACCATCCTGAAGACTACATCATAATCGACGACACTAACTCAGACCCCGATAGTGATGATGATTATGAAGACGAAGCTGGAGCAGATATCATGGAGTCATCCATCGATCAAAATTTCTAGTCGACCACCATATTATTTGTAGTATTCCCCCTTGTATATAGTAATAGTTCGAGCATTTTGTAACGGTAGTTTAGATCGATTGTATGATCTTTTTTGAATTGAGTGGTGTGAAATGAATGAGTTTGTCTCATGTGCATATGGGTAGTGAATTTCTCTTTAGACCTCACTGTATTCTGTTATCACCCCTCTAAAACCTATCAGATGCCTCCGAGATGTGACCCTGGATTTGTCTTTCCACCGGAGCTCACTTAGTTGATCCAACAACAAAATGCCTTGATGCAGTTGCTAGTCCAGAACCAAGGAAACAACAACAACCCACCGCCACCACCTCCAATTGACAACTTAGCCCGTTTTCTGAGGTTGAATCCGCCGGTGTTCTCTAGTAGCACCGAGCTGATTTTTGCTGACGACTGGATCCGCAAGATTGGAAGGGATCTGACCACCGCAGGTTGCATAGATGCTGAAAACGTGCGCTTTGCCGCACATCAACTGGATGGACCCGCAGCCTCATGGTGGGAGAACTACACTGCCACTTTCCCCGTGGCCAATGTCACTTGGGATCAGTTTCAGCAAGCTTTCTGCACTGCATATGTCTCAGCTGGAGCTATGAGTATGAAGAAGCATGAGTTTCACAACTTACGCTAGGTAAATCATACTGTGGCACCGTACGTGGATGAGTTTAGCAAGCTAGCTGGCTACGCCCCAGATGATGTGGCCACATATGCCGCAAAGCAGGAGAAGTTTATGGAAGGGCTAAATGACGAGCTGAGTATGCCATTGATGGTGGCAACATTCACCAACTACCAGGAGTTGGTAGACAGGGCTCTTATGATTGAAGGTAAGCAGCAGCAAATAGAGAGTCGCAAAAGGAAGTAAGGACAGGGGAAGTACAAATCTGGAGCTCAGCAGAAGCCTCGTTTTACCCCAAACTCGGGAGGGCATACCCATTATAACCATGGAGGCCGTACTCACAATGGAGGAAGTTCAAATAACCAAAGTGGACCTAAGAATGGAAATGGGAATGGAGGAAACAACAACCAGAACCGTTCCAACCCAGCAACACCCGCTAAGAAGGATCTAAGTCATGTCACCTGTTACAAGTACGGGAATACTGGACACTACGCCAATGATTGTTTGAGTTGAAGAATGGCAACAGAAATGGAAGTTCTGGGAAGAATCCCAACCCTTTCACCAGAGTACAGGTGAACCACATTAACGTGGAGGAAGTTGAAGAGTAGCCTGACGCAGTGATTGGTAAGTTTTTTTATTAAGTCATTTACCGCTCTCGTTCTTTTTTACACTGGTGCATCGCATTTATACATATCAAAGGGATTTGTGGACAAGTTTAAATTGCCAACCTTAGCCCTTAGGTCACCCATGTTCACTACTGCAGAACCGGGCAATAGCACCGGTTCGTAAGGCCCTTTAGTGCCGGTTCGGTAATCGGCACTAAATTGTGGGCACTAAAGGCCCCCCCTTTAGTACCGGTTCAGCACGAACCGGTGCTAAAGGGCAACCACGTGGCACGAGCCAGCTCCGTGGGTGCGTAGGACATTAGTACCGGTTGGTAACACCAACTGGTACTAAATGTTTGGGTGTGTTTTGGTTTTATTTTTTATTTTTACTTTTATTTTGTGTTTTCAATTTAATTTAGTGATTGTTTTACATTATAATGAGTTATTAAGTCATTAGGTGAATGTACCACAGATTAGTTTGACTGGATGCATGGATCCTAGCTAAGTCATCAAGTATATGTCATATCCATATTATATATACTTGATCACCTAATTAAGTGATCGAGGTAATATGGATATGGCATATAATTGATCACTTAGCTAGAATCCACCCAGTTGAAACTAATATGCAGTTTATTACATAAATGATATAATAACTCATCATAATCATCATCATCATATTAATATAAAAACTCTTGCACCATATATATCATCACCAACAACAGTTTTCATAGCAAAGATATCATCGAGTTCAACATGGTAATGATATTATAAGCATTCATAACACCACAAAAGCAAATCACTCTTTGAGATTAAGTTCAGGACAAAGAACATGGACATGAGTGGACAAGTACTAAGAGCATGAACTAGCTAATTAATCACTCCTACTGCTGCTCTCTCTCAGGTAAAATAGCATAGAACATGTATAGCTTTGCCGATTCATCTAAAATTGACATTAATATTTAACATCTTTTCCATATAATTCATGTAGCTAACATTAACATTCTAACATTATTATCTACGTAATTTATCTAACATTAATCTAAACAACAGAAAATAGAAAATAAGTAAAAACAATGTGTGTGTGTGTGTGTGTGTGCATGTGTGTGTGTGTTTGTCTGTGTGTGTGTACGAGCGGGGGGCGGCGGCGTACGGGCGGCGGCGGGTGATGATGAAGCTATGTACCTAGGGTAGGGGCACGGACCCGTCCTAAAGAGCCCTACCCGAGGACATCCCTAGAAGGAGTCACCTTTCAATCGACTCGAAGGTATCCCACTCGACGGGTTCAAGACACTCGACCATGAAGCCAACCACTCGACTGCCAGAAGACCTAAAGTCACTCCGCAGGCAAACGGTCGGCTATTAAGTAGTCTTTATGATCATTATAACACTTTATTAGGGGCGTTACCAGTAACGCCCAACCTTAAATGTACCTAAAACCCTGCATTACTGAGGGCAAGAGGGGGGCGGCGAACTCTATATAAGCCACCCCCCTCCTCAGTGTGAAGGGTTCGCACCCCTGTTATCTGCACACGCATAATCCAATCGACTGCCTCCGGGCACCGAGACGTAGGGCTGTTACTTCCTCCGAGAAGGGCCTGAACTCGTAAACCTTGCGTGCTTACAACTTCCCAATAGCTAAGATCTAGCCTCTCCATACACACCCCCCTACTTTACTGTTAGACTTAGAACCACGACAGTTGGCGCCCACCGTGGGGCATTAGTCTTAGCGCCTAATTGGAGAAGTCGCGATTTTTCCGATCCATTTGATCATGGTTTCCTGCGGAGTTTTGGTAGAGGGCCGCGAGATCCGTCTCGGCGCGCTCACCTTCGTCGCCGACGACTCCGCCTGGCTCCAGGAGGCGCCGCTCGACATCGACGCGCTCCCCGTCCACGGTGCGACGCACTTCCGCGCATGCATTCGTGGCGTCCTCCTGCAGCAGCCGTCGACCCAATATCGGTCGGCCCCCGTGTCATCTCCCCGCCCCGTCTCCCACCGGCGCAAGCGCTCAGGTCGGTCGAGACTCCAGCGGTGGGTGAGGCACGCCATGGCCCGCCAGTCGGCGGCCCCACAAGTCGCGGCAATCGAGCCCGACGAATCCCTCTGTGGCCTGTTCGACTGGCTCCGCGGAGACCGCATCCGAGTGCGATAGCAGCGACCCTTTGGCTGAGGTTCTGGCGGTCGAGGGGACACACAGTCCTCCCGGATTCCCTCGCGCTAATGGGGGCGCGGGTGGAGGTGACCCGTCGCATCCCCATGATGAGTACCTCCCCGAACCTCTCACGTCATTGCAGCGAGAGGAGCTTCGCCGCCGGAACATGGATGCGCTCCACACTCATATTGTTGGAGAAACCCCCAAGGCCCGGGCCTTGGAGGACGCGCGCTTGGCTAACCTGGCCGAGCACACTCGACTGGAGAATCTACAGCGAATACTCGACGAGCAAGCACGTCAGCGAGCTCCCAAGTCCAGTCGACGACAGCAAGCTCCCGAATCCAGTCGACGTCAGCTCTTCCCGCCGTCGCAGGTATACCGAACCCCAGTTCAGAATTTGGCCACCGCGGCCCGTATAGCGGAGTCAATTCAGCCTTCCCAGTCGGAGGCTGGCAGGGGCTTGTTGCAGATCAGAGCGTTGCTCCGAGCGGCAGGAAACCAGAATTCCGCCGTTTCTCAATCGCGGAACAGGATCCGCAGTCGATCCGTTGCAACAGAAACAATCCAGTCGGCTCACAGTCTGGGATCGCCCCCGAGGCGTGAGAGACGTGGGGACCGGCACGATCAGTACAGAAGAAATGAGCAGTATGATCACCGACCCGTCCGTGATGATCGACGTCGAGTGCCATCCCCTCCCCCGAGGAGTGGGTCATATGCGCCTCGACATCGAGATGACAGGCGCCCCCGTAATGTTGGGCAGAGGATTCCAGTCGACCCCAGGGACCCAGGCTTTGACGCGAGATCCATCCTCGTTCAAGGTTTGGTTGACAGGAACAGAGCTCATCGAGAGGGCCACAACAGAGATGCGCCCGCCGGTAGCAGGGTACATGCTTCGGGGCCAGAATGTTTCAGTCGAGCCATCAGGGCCGCGGTGATTCCTCCCAACTTCAGGCTGGTGACTGGAGTCAGCAAGTTCACCGGTGAATCCAAGCCTGACACATGGCTCGAAGACTACCGAGTGGCTGTGCAGATTGGCGGTGGCAATGATGAGGTGGCCATGAAGCATTTGCCTCTCATGTTAGAAGGCTCAGCCAGAGCGTGGTTGAATCAGTTGGCACCCAGCAGTATTTACACTTGGGAGGACCTCTCCCGAGTGTTTATCACAACCTTCGAAGGAACATGCAAGCGACCTGCAGGCCTTACAGAGTTGCGGTCTTGCGTATAGAAGCCGAATGAAACACTGAGGGAATACATCCAGAGGTGGATCACACTGCACCACTCGGTTGAGAATGTGTCAGACCATCAAGCAGTTTGCGCTTTCAAGGAAGGCGTCAAATACAGAGAGTTGAATCTGAAGTTTGGTCGAACTGGAGAGATGTCTCTGAATCGGATGATGGAGATTGCCACCAAGTACGCTAATGGTGAAGACGAAGACCGACTCCGAAGTGGCAAACTCAAATCAGTCGCCCAAGAAACCGGAGGAAACTCCAGTCGGAAGCAGAAGCGGAAGGCCGAGCCAGCCGCTCCCGGGGAGGCCCTGGTCGTGGCCCAGGGAAACTTCAAGGGGAAACCCAAGGGCACCTGGAAGCCCAAGAAAGTTAAGGATCGGAATGGGAATGATGTTTTGGACCTGCCATGTCACATCCACACCAAGAAAGATGAAGAGGGTAATTTTATTTTCCCAAAACATACCACTCGACAGTGCCGGCTCCTGATCCAGCAGTTTCAGGGCAAGCAGCCCAAAGATAAGGAAAAAGAGCCAGACAGAGTTGAGGACAAGGATGATAGTGACGATGGATACCCCCAAGTCAATTCCACCTTGATGATTTTTGCTGATGTCGAAAGCAAAAGTCGACTGAAAGTCATTAACCGTGAGGTGAACATGGTTGCTCCGGCAACACCCAGTTACCTGAAGTGGTCTCAGACTGCCATCACATTCGACCAGTCTGATCACCCGACACACATTGCCACCCCTGGGAGGCAAGCTTTGGTGGTCGACCCAGTTGTCGAAGGCACTCGATTGACCAAAGTCCTGATGGATGGTGGCAGTGGCCTGAACATACTGTATGCTGAATCTTTGAAAGGAATGGGCATTCCGATGTCCAGACTCAGTACCAGTAACATGAGCTTCCACGGAGTCATTCCTGGGAAGAAAGCCGAGTCACTCGGCCAGATTGCTCTTGATGTGGTTTTTGGTGATTCAAAGAATTACCGCAAGGAAAAGTTGACATTTGAGGTTGTGGACTTCCAGAGTGCTTATCATGCCATTTTGGGCAGGCCAGCTTACGCACGCTTCATGGCTCGACCATGTTACGTGTATCTCAAATTGAAGATGCCTGGCCCCAAGGGTGTGATCACTGTTACGGGCAACCGAAAGAAAGCAGAAGAGTGTTTTCAGAAGGGATCAAAGATCGCTGATGCTCAGATGGCAGTGGTCGAGCTGAAAGAGTACCAAAAGACTGCCGATCCGAGTGAATTGCTACGAGCTAAGAAGCCTGCCTCAGAGTCAGCTTTTCAGTCGTCTGGTGAAACAAAGACAGTCCACATTCACCTGACCGACCCCGACACTGCTCTGACTCACATCTCGACGACGCTCGACTCCAAATAGGAAGAAGCGCTCATCCAGCTCCTCCGTGAGAACTGGGACATCTTCGCATGGAAACCCTCTGACATGCCTGGAGTCCCAGGGGGCTGGCTAAGCACTGTCTACGAGTCGACCCAAAATTCAAGCCTGTGAAGGAACATCTTCGACGGTCCGCCGTCCAGAAGAAGCAAGCCATTGGTGAGGAGGTGGCTCGGCTCTTAGCAGCGGAGTTCATCCGAGAGATTTACCACTCCGAGTGGCTCGCCAATGTCGTCATGGTCCCCAAGAAGGACAAGTCACTCCGCATGTGCATTGATTTCAAACATATCAATCGGGCCTGCCCGAAAGATCATTTTCCTCTCCCTCGCATTGACCAAATAGTTGACTCGACTGCGGGGTGCGAGAGATTGTCTTTTCTAGATGCCTATTCCGGGTACCATCAGATCCGTCTGTATGGGCCCGACGAGATCAAAACAGCTTTCATCACTCCATTCGGATGCTTCTGTTACGTCACCAAGCCGTTCGGCCTCAAGAACGCCGGAGGCACATTCATGAGAATGATTCAGAAGTGTTTACTCACTCAAATCAGTCGGAATGTGGAGGCATACATGGATGATATTGTGGTCAAGTCCCAGAAAGGTTCCGACCTACGGGCTGACCTTGCTGAAACCTTTGCCAACCTCAGGAGGTACGATATCAATCTCAATCCATCAAAGTGCACTTTCGGAGTTCCAGGTGGAAAGTTACTCGGTTTTCTCGTTTCTGAACGGGGGATCGACGCCAATCCTGAAAAAATTGGCACCATACTCCGGATGAAGCGTCCTGTACGCGTGCACGATGTCCAAAAGCTTACAGGCTTCTTGGCCGCTTTAAGTCAATTCATTTCTTGTCTCGGTGAAAAGGCGTTGCCTCTTTACCGACTGATGAAGAAGTCTGACAAGTTCGAGTGGACTCCAGAAGCTGATGCAGCGTTTGCAGAGCTCAAAGCTATGCTCTCCACCCAGCCGGTGCTTGCTACCCCAACCAGCAAAGAGCCTCTGCTGCTTTACATTGCAGCCACAGTACAAGTTGTCAGTACAGTACTTACGGTCGAGCGGGAAGAGGAAGGAAAGGCCTTCAAAGTTCAACGCCCAGTATATTATGTGTCTGAAGTTTTGACCCCTTCAAAACAAAGATACCCTCATTACCAGAAGCTTGTATATGGGATTTATATGACCACGAAGAAAGTTGCTCATTACTTCTTTGACCACTCCATTACAGTCGTCAGCGATGCCCCGCTATCAAAGATCCTGCATAACAGAGACGCAACTGGTCGAGTGGCCAAGTGGGCGATTGAACTCCTTCCCTTAGATATCTAGTTTGAAGCAAAGAAGGCTATCAAGTCCCAAGCAATCGCAGATTTCATCGCCGAGTGGATTGAACAGCAACTTCCGACTCAAGTTCACTCGGAGCACTGGACCATGTTCTTCGATGGATCTAAGATGCTGAATGGTTCCGGTGCGGGGGTAGTCCTAGTCTCCCCCCGAGGAGAGAAGCTCAGATATGTTCTCTAGATTCACTTCGATTCCTCCAATAACGAAGCAGAGTATGAAGCACTTTTGTATGGGTTGCGCATGGCCATTTCACTCGGCGTCCGTCGCCTCATGGTCTATGGCGACTCAGATTTGGTGGTTAATCAAGTGATGAAGGAGTGGGATGTCAGGAATCCGGCAATGACTGGTTATTGCAATGCAGTGCGAAAGCTAGAAAAGAAATTCGAGGGGTTAGAGCTTCATCACATCCCCCGACTGAAAAATCAGGCAGCTGACGATTTGGCAAAAATAGGCTCCAAGAGAGAAGCCATTCCCAGCAACGTGTTCCTGGAACACATTCACTCGCCATCAGTCCAAGAGGATCCTTTCACAGAAGAAGCCCCGCAGCCGAAAAGCGCCACAGATCCGACTGAAGTTGAAGTACCTGCGGTGGTCGACCTAATCATGGAAGTCTTGGCAATCACCCCTGACTGGACGATACCATACATCGCGTATATCCTAAGGAAAGAACTCCCGAGAGACGAGGAAGAGGCTCGACAGATCGTCCGCCGATCCAAGGCCTTCACAGTCATAAAGGGACAGCTGTATAGAGAGAGCGTGACTGGAGTCGGTCAGAAATGCATAACACCAGAAGAGGGTCAGATAATCCTTAATGATATCCACTCTGGGACCTGTGGTCACCATGCGTCCTCTCGGACTATTGTGGCTAAAGCATACCGAGCGGGATTTTACTGGCCAAGAGCAAATGAGATGGCAAAAGTGATAGTCGACAAGTGTGGAGGGTGCCAGTTCTACTCCAACATGTCACACAAGCCTGCATCAGCCCTGAAGACCATCCCACTCGTCTGGCCCTTTGCGGTCTGGGGACTGGACATGGTTGGTCCACTAAGAACGGGCAGGAGTGGATTCACTCATGTGCTTGTGGCAGTCGACAAATTTACCAAATGGATCGAAGCTAAGCCCATCAAGAATCTCGATGCTTGCACTGCTATCAGTTTCGTCAGAGGGTTAACATTCAGATATGGAGTCCCGCATAGCATCATCACTGAAAATGGGTCAAACTTTGATTCGGACAAGTTCAGAGCTTTTTGCGCCTCTCAAGGCACATGAGTCGACTACGCATCGGTCGCCCATCCCCAGTCGAATGGACTAGCCAAGAGAGCAAATGGTCTGATTCTCAAAGGACTAAAGCCTCGACTGATGCGTGATCTCAAGCATGCGGCAGGCGCTTGGGTCGACGAGCTTACGTTAGTTCTATGGGGATTAAGGACCACCCCTAACCGGTCGACTGGAAGAACTCCATTCTTTCTGGTTTATGGAGCCGAAGCAGTTCTGCCGAGTGACCTTCTTCATAACGCACCCCGAGTCGAACTTTACACCAAAGATGAAGCAGAACAGGCCCGGCAAGACGCAGTCGACCTCTTAGAAGAAGAGAGGGAGATGGCCATGATCAGATCAACCATTTATCAGCAAGACTTGCGCCGGTTTCACGCCCGGAATGTGAAGAGTCGAGCCTTCCAAGAAGGAGATCTGGTCCTCCGAGTGGATCAACAGAAACCACACAAGCTTGCTCCTACTTGGGAAGGCCCCTTCATAGTCACCAGAGTCCTCCACAATGGAGCGTACCACCTCTACAATGTTGATCGCCAGATCGACGAGCCACGAGCTTGGAACGCGGAACTGCTCCGCCCTTTTTACACTTGAGTTCTCCCTTAGACGAGATGTAATAAGAATTTTTTTTTCTGCAGTTCATTTTTATCAAAGACAAGAGTGTTCCAATAATTGCTGTCACTTTGTTTGCATACAAAATCCCCCAGTGGGTGACTTGGCTGCGAATCCGTTTCGCCTAAGTTTGAAAAAATCCTACCGAGTGGAGAGCAATCCTCCCACTCGGGGGGCTTAGCTGCAGTCCAGTACTCGCCTAAGTTCTCCCACTCGGAGGCTTAGCTGCAGTCGAGCACTCGCCTAAGTTTGAAAAAATCCTACCGAGTGGAGAGCAATCCTCCCACTCGGGGGGCTTAGCTGCAGTCCAGTACTCACCTAAGTTCTCCCACTCAGAGGCTTAGCTGCAGTCGAGCACTCGCCTAAGTTTGAAAAAATCCTACCGAGCGGAGAGAAATCCTCCCACTCGGGGGCTTAGCTGCAGTCCAGTACTCGCCTAAGCTCTCCCACTCTGAGACTTAGCTGCAGTCAGGCACTCGCCTAAGTTTGAAAAAAATCCTACCGAGTGGAGAGCAATCCTCTCACTCGGGGACTTAGCTGCAGTCCAGTACTCGCCTAAGTTCTTCCACAAAGAGACTTAGCTGCAGTCAGCACTCGCCTAAGTTTAAAAAAATCCTACCGAGTGGAGAGCAATCCTCTCACTCGGGGACTTAGCTGCAGTCAGCACTCGCCTAAGTTTGAAAAAATCCTACCGAGTGGAGAGCAAACCTCCCACTCGGGGGCTTAGCTGCAGTCCAGTACTCGCCTAAGTTCTCCCACTCGGAAGCTTAGCTGCAGTCGAGCACTCGCCTAAGTTTGAAAAAATCCTACCGAGTGGAGAGCAATCCTCCCACTCGGGGGCTTAGCTGCAGTCCAGTACTCGCCAAAGTTCTCCCACTCGGAAGCTTAGCTGCAGTCGAGCACTCGCCTAAGTTTGAAAAAATCCTACCGAGTGGAGAGCAATCCTCCCACTCGGGGGGCTTAGCTGCAGTCCAGTACTCGCCTAAGTTCTCCCACTCTGAGACTTAGCTGCAGTCAGGCACTCGCCTAAGTTTGAAAAAATCCTACCGAGTGGAGAGCAATCCTCTCACTCAGGGGCTTAGCTGCAGTCCAGTACTCGCCTAAGTTCTCCCACTCAGAAGCTTAGCTGCAGTCGAGCACTCGCCTAAGTTTGGAAAAATCCTACCGAGTGGATAGCAATCCTCGCATTCGGGGGCTTAGCTGCAGCCCAGTAATCGCCTAAGTTCTTCCACAAAGAGACTTAGCTGCAGTCAGCACTCGCCTAAGTGTTTAAAAAATCCTACCGAGTGGAGAGCAAACCTCCCACTCAGTGGCTTAGCTGCAGTCCAGCACTCGTCTAAATACAGGACTCGACCCAATACGCAAGAACTTATGTCACAAATACAAAAGGTATTCCGAGTGAAGATCAAGTTCCACTTGACAGATCAAACCACGAAGATATTCAACAAAAAATCAAGTTCGGATAAAGCCTAAAAGGTCCCAGACCTTAGATCAAAGTACTTGAGCCCTCGGCTCGGCAGAGTTTAACAGTTACAAATCCACTCGGCATTCCGAGGCAAATTTAAGGAGAAGCATAAAAGTTTTTCATTCCTCAGGCGGAGGATTGGCAGGGGCGACGAACTCATCCAAGTCGATCCCGTCTGCAATACGGGTGGCAGCAGCAATAAAGGTCTCCATGAAGTCTTGAAAGCTGTGCCTCTTGGTATTGGCGACTTGGATGGCGGCCAGCTTCTCTTCTCGCGCCTCCTTGCAATGGACGCGGACTAGAGACAGCACGACATCAGTGGCGCACCGAGCAGAAGACTTCTTCCACTCCTACACTCGGTCAGGGATTCCGTTAAGTCGAGTCATCAGAGACTCGAGATCGTTCTGGAGCGTAGATTCTGGCCAAAGTGTCGGGTCGATCCGCGACAAGGCAACCTTCAGCCGAGCCAAGTAATCCACGACGCCGTCAATGCGGGATTCCAGTCGGAGCAGATTCATGGCAGCTTCATCATTCACCGGAGAGTTGATTGGATCCAAACCTGTTTCAATCCACCCAGTCTCCTCCTCAAAGTTCTGGCAAAGCTCTGCATACATGATCCAAGGATAAGTCAATTTTCATTGACTGAGTCGACACAAAAGAAAACCAGTCGGAATTGAATATGCACCTTCAAGCTTGATGTACAACTTCTTGGCGAAGCTCCTCAAGTAGCTCTCCAGGTCGTCCCTCCTGCGAACGGCGCCATTCATCTTCTCGGTCAGGGTGAGGTTCTCCTTCTTCCAACGTGTGCACTCCCTGTTGGCTTCATTCAGAGCGGTCTTCAGCTTGGTATTCTCTTCTTCTAATTGGCCAACCGAAGCCAACTTCTGTTCAGCCAAAGCGATCTTGTCGTCAGCCTCCTTGTGGGCAGCAGCCAAGTCCTGATCCTTCTTCGCCAGGGCCTCGCTCAGTTCTCCTACAAAAGAAATGATGATTGGTTCGGAAACAGCAGAAGAGTACTCAAGCCTAAAAACAAAACCAGTCGACAAAGTCGTCTTACCAGCGACGCCGTCTCTGACCTTCTGCAGCTCTATTCTGGCCAGCTCCAGATCAAGGTTCAGTTGAATCCGCTGCTTCTCCAACTCAGTATAACAAGATGCAAGTTCGCAGGACTTCTGTAAAAGGAAAAATCAGTCGACAGACATCCAAGATAAGTTGCTTCCGAGTAACTAAGAGAAAAAGATGACGTTTCTAAGACCATAGACGAATCAAAAACATTCGACAGTAGTCTCAGGGACTACACCCAGTGGGTGCACTCAGCGTGCCCCCACTGGTTCAAAAAAAAGAGAGAGAAAGTCGACTGTCCGCAGTCGACCGGATATAGCTCCATTCGACGTGGCCTGACCAGACCAAGTAAAGAAATACAGATACAATAACACAATGTAAAGACTACAGTCGACTGCCAGCAGTCCACCATAGTCTCGGGGACTACACCCAGTGGGTGCACTCAGCGTGCCCCCACTCGTCCAAGAATTGGTAAACACACCCAGTGGGTGTACAGACACCCAGTGGGTGTACAGATACAAAAGATCTTCAAAAAAAGAGAGAGACTCTTCAAATGATCAAGTGTCGAGTCGACTGACCTGGACGTTGCTCTGAAGAGCCGAACTCGCGTCATAGGCTGCTTGGCTGGCCTCCCGAGCCATCTTCACCTACTCCATCATGACCCCCGCCTGGCGTATAGCCTCCTTTGCAGCAGCCACTTCGTCCTCAGGGACGGGGTACGCAGCAAAAAGCAAAGATGGATCCGCAGTCGACGCCGAAGGCCGCGCACTCGATAGAGGGTTGGCGAAAGTCACAGAAGCCCGAAGGGTGTCGCCACCATCCCGAGCCATGGTCTCAGACGCCGAAGTAGGCCGGGGAGTCCTGTCAGCCGACGACCTCTTGTTCCTCCTCATCCTCAGCGGTTCGTTGTCGTCGTCATCCGGGAGGTCGATAACATGAGGAGGGGCTGCAAGGGAAACATTCAATCGACCAGAATTGCAAGAAATGACCAGTCGACTCAAAAACAGAACATCAGTAATCGTACCAGGGTTGGAGGTAACAGCATCCCCCATCTCTTGGTCGTCGTCCTTGGCAGAGACCTCAGAAGTAGCAGCGCTGCAAATCTCGAAAAGTCAGTCAGTTGGCTCAATGAATCGACCAAGGATCCGTCCACGGTCGACGAAGGAAAACAAGCTTTATTACCCGGAAATGGTAGGGACGGCTATCTTCATCTTGGGCAGAGCCTTGGGCGGTTTGGACAGCGTCGTGCATGGGTGCTTGGGGACCTTCCCAGTCGGTGTTGGAGAAGAAGTACGAGGGCGTTTTGACGACGGCCCAACAGAGGCAGTCGCCTTGCCGCGTTCCTACACCGGGTCGTGTGCGAGCTTGGATCGCCTCTCCGAGCGTGGGGGGGGGGGGTTCAACCTCCTCCTCCTCCTCTTTGCTGGAGAAGATGTCGTCACCTCCCTCTCCTTCACCATCAGACTCCCACTCGCCTTGGTCATCCCCGCTCTCGCCTCCGCTCGCCTCCCCTTCCTCAGTCGACCCCTGTGCCCCGTTGGGTGTCGAGTACATCTCAGTGGTCGCCTGGAAAACAGCAGACAAAACTAAAGTCAATCGACCTACTCAAAGAAGACCAACGCAGAAAACAAGATTTCAGTCGGGAGCATAAAGACATACCTGGTCCACCTCGTACGAATTGTCGAGTGGAATGACCCTCCTGGCTCCCCGGGGATTGTCTTTGTTCCCCGTGATGCTCGACAACCACCCCTCCAACATCTCGTCGGTGACCTCCTCCGGGTGGATCCGAGTGGTGTCCTCGAGGCCTGAGTACAGCCACATCGGGTGGTCACGAGCCTGGAGCGGTTGAATTCGCCTCTTGAGGAAGACTTCCAGCAGATCCATTCCCGTCACACCCTCATGGACAAGCTCAACCACTTGACCCGCCAGCACCTTGACCTGGGCCTTTTCTTCCGGCGTCACCTTTAGAGTAGGTTTTTTGGCTCGGTCGAGGGAGAAAGACGGGAGACCAGTCGACTACCCTGGGGTCGCCTGGTCCTGGCAGTAGAACCAAGTTGCCTGCCAACCTCGGACCGACTCCGGGAAAGTGATGGATGGAAAACAGCTCTTCCCCCTCGTTTGGATCGCCAAGCCCCCGCACAACTGGATCACTTGTGTCCTCTCATCACTCGACTTGGCCTTCTTGACCGACTGAGAGCGACAAGTAAAAATGTGCTTGAAAAGCCCCCAATGTGGGCGGCAACCCAGGAACGCCTCACACATGGAAATGAAAGCAGCGAGGTAGACAATGGAGTTTGGAGTAAAGTGATGGAGCTGCACTCCGAAGAAGTTCAAGAAATTTCGGAAGAAAGGATGGGGCGGCAGAGAAAACCCTCGATCGATGTGAGTGGCCAGGAGCACGCACTCACCGTCACGGGGTTGAGGTTCGATCTCTCCCCCCGGAAGACGCGCGGCTTTGTGGGGAATGGCTCCCCCCTTGACCATGTCGTCGAGATCCTCCTGCCGGAGCACCGACGGCATCTAGTCGCCCTGGATCCAACCTTTGGGCAGGGCCGTCCTGGAGGAAGATCCGCCATGTGCAGACCTCTTCCCTTTCCCCGCTGCCACTGCCTTCTTCGCGCGCTCCAAAGCAGTCGTCTTGCCCTTCACCATCGTCGCCGGCGAGATCTCGAACGGGTTTGCGGCGATAGGGCGAGAGCGGAGGTGGCGGAAGAATTTGCGAAGGGAGAGAGGAAGAAGGAGAAGAGAGAAGTACGCGCACTGATGGGGAACTCCGAGCCGACAACTTATAAGGGGCCGCTCCCGAGTGGCTGACCGGTAGGCCCAGGCTATCCAGTCAAATCCCGCAGCAGGCGCGCGCGCAGTACGTGGCGAAAATGGTGACGCGGGGATCGAGGAGCCTCCGCGTTGTCACTTCCGATTACTGCGGCCGCCCCCGTCCCGCGCGCTTCCCAAAAAATCCGAATCCCATGATATCCGCTGGCTGCAGAACAACTTGTCAAAACAGAAGACCCCGCGCGCCCCGGCGCTCGGTATGTCACAGGTAAAGAAATCCACTCGACGAAAGGCCTGGAATGGATCAAGGCGACTGAAAGAGGTTGATGACGTCATCCGTGACGGTCGACCCAGAACGAGGCACTCATATAGTCCAAAGAACCAGTCGGAAAGGTCGCCAACCCTTTCTCACTCTAACCTCGATCCATTCGGGGGCTAATGATGAAGCTATGTACCTAGGGTAGGGGCACGGACCCGTCCTAAAGAGCCCTACCCGAGGACATCCCTAGAAGGAGTCACCTTTCAATCGACTCGAAGGTATCCCACTCAACGGGTTCAAGACACTCGACCATGAAGCCAACCACTCGACTGCCAGAAGACCTAAAGTCACTCCGCAGGCAAACGGTCGGCTATTAAGTAGTCTTTATGATCATTATAACACTTTATTAGGGGCGTTACCAGTAACGCCCAACCTTAAATGTACCTAAAACCCTGCATTACTGAGGGCAAGAGGGGGCCGGCGAACTCTATATAAGACACCCCCTCCTCAGTGTGAAGGGTTCGCACCCCTGTTATCTGCACACGCATAATCCAATCGACCGCCTCCGGGCACCGAGACGTAGGGCTGTTACTTCCTCCGAGAAGGGCCTGAACTCGTAAACCTTGAGTGCTTACAACTTCCCGATAGCTAAGATCTAGCCTCTCCATACACACCCCCCTACTTTACTGTCAGACTTAGAACCACGACAGGCGATGCGACGGGGATGGGCGGCGGGCGAGGCGGCGGCGACGGGCCGCGAGGGTGACGGCGGTGACGGCGACGACGGGTGGCGGGGGCAATGGCGGTGACGGAGACGACGGGTGGCGGGGGTGACGGTGGTGACGGCGACGACGGGCGGCGGGGGCGGCGGGGCCTGCGAGGGCGGCGCGCGATGGGCGACGGGCGTGGCGAAGAAGTTGGATCGAGAAGAAGTGGTGGTCGATGAAATTGAATTTTTCGTAAGTGCCATATATATAGGAGGGGTCTTTAGTACCGGTTGGAGCCACCAACCGGTACTAAAGGCCAATTTTCGCCAGGCCAAGGGGCGGGAAACGACCCCTTTAGTACCGGTTCGTGCCACGAACCGGTACTAAAGGCCCAATCATTAGTACCGGTTGGAGCCACCAACCGGTACTAATGGTTGTGCGCTGCCACCGGTGGTGCACAATGTTTAGTCCCACCTAGCCGAGCGAAGGGTAGCCGCACTAGTTTATAAACCCAGCCGCGGCTGCTCCTTCGAACTTCTCTATATAGCAGGCTTCTGGGCCTAACTAGGGCGCGCTGCCCTGTGAGTCTGCTGGCCCTTCTAGGCCTGCATTTGCACACCCTAGGTCTGGCAGGCCCACTGGGCAGCGCCCCAACAAAATTTTTATATAGTTTTTTCTTTTCTGCATTATTTATTTTCTTCTATTTATTTTTGAGTGATTTTTAATATAGTTTTTTTCTTTTCTGCATTATTTATTTTCTTCTATTTATTTTTGAGTAATTTTTTATATAGTTTTTTATATAGCTCTCTAAACAATTAGGTAAATGACGGAAAAACAAAAAATGATGTCAGAACATGTTGGAAATTGATGGCGTTGCTTTGAATGCTGCATACTGAACACAAAAGAAGTCCGGAGTTCAAATAAGTTTAAAAAACATTGAAGTGCCCGTGTAACAGATGAGTTCTCGTCTGAAACCCTGATACTCCGAAAGAGATTGTCCAGTTTGTACACGAAGTGCGTCCAGTTTTTGCCATGACCCTCTCTACTCTTTCGCACATGCTATGCAGGTGAAATGATGATACCATGCAAGTTTCAACATTTTCACAGTTCATTTTGTAGTGATTTTCAATTTCACGGTCATTTAGCTCTTTAAACAATTCGGTAAATGACTGAAAACAAATGATGTCAGAACATGTTGGAAATTGATGACGTCACTTTGAATGCTGCATACTGAACACAAAAGAAGTCTGGAGTTCAAATAAGTTTGAAAAACATTGAAGTGCCCATGTAACAGATGAGTTCTCGTCCGAAACCCTGATACTCCGAAAGAGATTGTCCAGTTTGTACACAAAGTGCGTCCAGTTTTTGCCGTGACCCTCTCTACTCTTTTGCACATGCTATGCGGGTGAAATGATGATACCATGCCAAGTTTCAACATTTCCAGAGTTCATTTTGTAGTGATTTTCAATTTCACGGTCATTTAGCTCTCTAAACAATTAGGTAAATGACTGAAAAACAACAAATGATGTCAGAACATGTTGGAAATTGATGACATTGCTTTGAATGCTGCATACTGAACACAAAAGAAGTCTGGAGTTCAAATAAGTTTAAAAAACATTGAAGTGCCCGTGTAACAGAGGAGTTCTCGTCCGAAACCCTGATACTCCGAAAGAGTTTGTCTAGTTTATACACGAAGTGCATCCAGTTTTTGCCGTGACCCTATCTACTCTTTCGCACTTACTATGCGGGTGAAATGATGATACCATGCCAAGTATCAACATTTTCAGAGTTCATTTTGTAGTGATTTTCAATTTCACGGTCATTTAGCTCTATCAACAATTAGGTAAATGACCGAAAACAACAAATGATGTCAGAACATGTTGGAAATTGATGACGTCGCTTTGAATGCTGCATACTGAACACAAGAAGTTCGGAGTTCAAATAAGTTTAAAAAACATTGAAGTGCCCGTCTAACAGATGAGTTCTTGTCCGAAACCCTGATACTCCGAAAGAGTTTATCCAGTTTATACACGAAGTGCGTCCAGTTTTTGCCGTGACCCTCTCTACTCTTTCGGACATGCTATGCGGGTGAAATGATGATACCATGCCAAGTTTCAACATTTTCAGAATTCATTTTGTAGTGATTTTCAATTTCGTGGTCATTTAGCTATCTAAACAATTAGGTAAATGACCGAAAAACAACAAATGATGTCAGAACATGTTGGAAATTGATGACGTTGCTTTGAATGTTGCATACTGAACACAAAAGAAGTCCGGAGTTCAAATAAGTTTAAAAAACATTGAAGTGCCCATGTAACAGATGAGTTCTCGTGCGAAACCCTGATACTCCGAAAGAGATTGTCCAGTTTGTACACGAAGTGCGTCCAGTTTTTGCCGTGACCCTCTCTACTCTTTCGCACATGCTATGCAGGTGAAATGATGATACCATGCCAAGTTCCAACATTTTCACAGTTCATTTTGTAGTGATTTTCAATTTCACGGTCATTTAGCTCTTTAAACAATTCGGTAAATGACTAAAAAACAAATGATGTCAGAACATGTTGGAAATTGATGACGTCGCTTTGAATGCTGCATACTGAACACAAAAGAAGTCCGGAGTTAAAATAAGTTTAAAAACATTGAAGTGCCCGTGTAACAGATGAGTTCTCGTCCGAAACCCTGATACTCCGAAAGAGATTGTCCAGTTTGTACACGAAGTGCGTCCAGTTTTTGCCGTGACCCTCTCTACTCTTTCGCACATGCTATGCGGGTGAAATGATGATACCATGCTAAATTTCAACATTTTGACAGTTCATTTTGTAGTGATTTTCAATTTCACGGTCATTTAGCTCTCTAAACAATTAGGTAAATGACTGAAAAACAACAAATGATGTCAGAACATGTTGGAAATTGATGACGTCAATTTGAATGCTGCATACGGAACACAAGAAGTCCGGAGTTCAAATAAGTTATTAAAAATAAAAAAGGGGTGCAATGCTGGTTAATTTGCTTCAAGCCTTTCGGAATAGTGTAGACTGCACTGCACATAGCTCAGTGCAATCTATGCTATTCCGAAAGGCTTGAAGCTAATCAACGTGTAGGCGAGCATTGCGCCTCTTCGTCATTGTCTCCGCACTCACGGCTTACAAACCACTCATACTGCCTCTCTCTTGGCGAGGTGGGAGTAAAAATCAGCTTACTAAGAAACTCTAGTACCGGTGTTTGCCATGAACCGATACTAAAGGTCTTTGTGGGGGCCCCAGCCTAACCACAGCCGCACTGGCCTCATTCGTACCGGTTCGTGGCATGAACCGGTACTAAAGGTTGCCCACGAACCGGTACTAATGATGCCCACCCGCCTAGCCGTTGGAACCGGCACTAATGGTCACATTAGTGCCGGCTCAAATTCAAACCGGCACTAATGTGCTTCACATTTGACCCTTTTTCTACTAGTGGTTAGTATGCTCGCCAGGAGCGGAGTATATGGCCAGCTAATGGTGTGATAGGTTACCATTAACCATTGGTAGCCATGTTTTTCCCTTGGAACTAATAATTCTGGAGTCACAAGGATTGGATATATTACTAGGTATGGATTGGTTATCGAAGTATGGAGGAAACATCGACTGTGCTACTAAGTCGATACTACTCACCACCTCTGAGGGAAAGAGGATCAAGTATGTATCTAGGCATGCACCAAGGAGGACTCAAGTAAACTCCCTCTTGGGAGTTTTTCGGGAAGAAGTTCCAGTCGTGAAGGATTACCCTGATGTTTTTCCAAAGGAATGACCAAGCATGCCACTAGATCGAGATACAGAATTTTTGATAGAGCTATTGCCAGGCACCGGACCAATATCGAAGAGACCATATCGGATGCCCGCAAATGATCTGGAGGAAATTAAGAAACAGATTAAGGAGTTATTGGAGAAAGGTTACATTCGACCAAGTTCATCACCTTGGGGAGCCCCAGTGCTCGTAGTTGAGAAGAAGGATGGATCTTTGAGAATGGTTGTTGATTATCGTGCACTGAATGAGGTGACGATCAAGAATAAGTACCCACTACCGATGATCAACGATTTGTTTGACCAGCTACAGGGAATCAAAGTATTCTCCAAGATCGATCTTCGATCAGGATGCCACCAGCTGAAGATCCGAGAACAGGATATACCCAAGACAGCTTTTACCACAAGGTATGGGCTATATGAGTATACGGTCATGTCATTTGGATTGACTAATGCCCCTGCCTATTTTATGAGTATGATGAATAAGGTGTTCATGGAGTTCTTGGATAAGTTTGTTGTGGTGTTCATTGATGATATATTGGTGTACTCGAAGAATGAAGAAGAACACAAGGAACATTTGCGATTAGTTCTCGAGAAGCTCAGAGAACATCAGCTATATGCCAAATTCAGCAAATGCGATTTTTGGTTGAAGGAAGTTGGATTTCTTAGACATGTTATACCAGGAGAAGGTATAGCAGTAGACCCTACCAAGGTTCAGTCTGTCATTGAGTGGTTGGCACCCACCTTAGTTGGAGGGATCCGCAGTTTTCTTGGACTCGCAGGATACTATAGGAGATTCATTGAGAATTTTTCCAGGATTGCAAAGCCCATGACAGAGTTGTTGAAGAATGACGCCAAGTTCAAATGGATGGAGGAATGTGAGGCTAGTTTCCAGGACTTGAAGAAACGTTTAGTTACAGCCCCAGTGCTAATTCTTCCAGATATACGCAAGGATTTCCATGTGTATTGTGATGCTTCTCTCCAAGGACTTGGAGGTGTACTTATGCAAGACGGAAGAGTTGTTTCATATGCCTCACGTTAGCTTCGACCTCATGAGTTTAATTATGCCATGCATGATTTGGAGTTAGCAGCCGTAGTGCATGCGCTTAAGACCTGGAGACATTTCCTTATTGTAAACCATCGAGATGTATACACGGATCACAAGAGTTTGAAGTATATCTTCACGCAGAAGGAGTTGAATCTCAGGCAGAGGAGATGGTTGGAGCTCATAAAGGATTATGATATGAAAGTGCATTATTATCCCGGGAAGGCCAATGTTGTAGCAGACGCTTTGAGCCGCAAGAGTTATGTCAATAATCTCCTAATCGAAGGATTACCACTGGAGTTAGCCGAAGACCTCAGGGAACTTGGATTGGAGATAGTTCCGAGAGGTTTTGTTACAACATTGGAGGTTCAGTCCACACTGTTGAGAAAGATACAAGAAGCCCAGAGGAGTGATAGGGAAATTGCAGAGATAAAGGAGAAGATGAGTAAAGGAAAAGCCAAAGGTTTTTGTGAGGTTGAGCACGAAACTTTATGGTTTGAGGATTGTATTTATGTGCCCAATGTTGGGGAACGTAGCAGAAATTCAAAATTTTCCTACGTGTCACCAAGATCTATCTATGGAGAGACCAGCAATGAGGGCAAGGAGAGTGCATCTACATACCCTTGTAGATCGCTAAGCGGAAGCGTTCAAGAGAATGGGGTTGAAGGAGTCGTACTCGTCGTGATCCAAATCACCGGAGATCCTAGTGCCGAACGGACGGCACCTCCGCGTTCAACACACGTACAGCCCGGTGACGTCTCCCATGCCTTGATCCAGCAAGGAGAGAGGGAGAGGTTGAGGAAGACTCCATCCAGCAGCAGCACAACGGCGTGGTGGTGATGCAGGAGCGTGGTGATCCAGCAGGGCTTCGCCGAGCACTGCGAGATATGAGGATAAAGAGAGGGATAGGGCTGCGCCAAGAAAGAGAGGAACTCATGTACAGGCAGCCCCCCAAGTGCTCAAGTATATATAGGGGAGAGGGAAGGGGTGCGCCCCACCTAGGGTTCCACCTAGGGGAGGCGGCTAGCCCCAATCCCATCTATGGGTGGCGGCCAAGTGGAGGGAAGAGGGGGAGGCGCACCAGGGTGGGCCTTAGGGCCCATCTGCCCTAGGGTTTGCCCCCTTCCCCTCTTCCTTGCACCTTAGGATTTGTGGGAGGTGCACCAGCCCACTCAGGGGCTGGTCCCTTCCCACTCTTGGCCCATGCAAGCCTCCGGGGCTTGTGGCCCCACTTGGTGGACCCCCGGGACCCTCCCGGTGGTCCCGGTACGTTACCAATAAAACCTGAAGCTTTTCCGGTGACCAAAAGAGGACTTCCCATATATAAATCATTACCTCCGGACCATTTCGGAACTCCTTGTGACGTCCGGGATCTCATCCGGGACTCCGAACAACATTCGGTAACCACATACAAACTTCCTTTATAACCCTAGCGTCATCGAACCTTAAGTGTGTAGACCCTACGGGTTCGGGAGACATGCAGACATGACCGAGATGACTCTCCGGTCAATAACCAACAGTGGGATCTGGATACCCATGTTGGCTCCCACATGTTCCATGATGATCTCATCGGATGAACCACGATGTCAAGGACTTAATCAATCCCGTATGCAATTCCCTTTGTCTATGGGTATGATACTTGCCCGAGATTCGATCGTCGGTATCCCGATACCTTGTTCAATCTCGTTACCGGCAAGTCTCTTTACTCGTTCCGTAACACATCATCCTGTGATCAACTCCTTGGTCACATTGTGCACATTATGATGATGTCCTATCGAGTGGGCCCAGAGATACCTCTCGGTTTACACGGAGTGACAAATCCCAGTCTCGATTCGTGCCAACCCAACAAACACTTTCGGAGATACCTGTAGTGTACCTTTATAGCCACCCAGTTATGTTGTGACGTTTGGCACACCCAAAGCACTCCTACGGTATCCAGGAGTTGCACAATCTCATGGTCTAAGGAAATGATACTTGACATTAGAAAAGCTTTAGCATACGAACTACATGATCTTGTGCTAGGCTTAGGATTGGGTCTTGTCCATCACATCATTCTCCTAATGATGTGATCCCATTATCAATGACATCCAATGTCCATGGTCAGGAAACCGTAACCATCTATTGATCAACGAGGTAGTCAACTAGAGGCTTACTAGGGACATGGTGTTGTCTATGTATCCACAGATGTATCTGAGTTTCCTATCAATACAATTATAGCATGGATAATAAACGATTATCATGAACAAGGAAATATAATAATAATCAATTTATTATTGCCTCTAGGGCATATTTCCAACAGTTCCCACTTGCACTAGAGTCAATAATCCAGTTCATATCAATATGTGGTAAACACTCAAGGTCACATCCCCATGTGACTAACTCCCAAAGAGCTTACTAGAGTCAATAATCTAGTTCACATTACCATGTGATTAACACTCGATGAGTTCTGGGTTTGATCATGTTATGCTTGTGAGAGATGTTATAGTCAACGGGTCTGAATCTTTCAGATCCGTGTGTGCTTTACAAATCTCTATGTCATCTCCTAGATGCAGCTACCACGTTCTATTTGGAGCTATTCCAAATAACTGTTCTACTGTATGAATCCAGTTTACTACTCAGAATAATCTGGATTAGTGTCAAAGTTTGCATCGGCGTAACCCTTTACGACGAACTCTTTTACCACCTCCATAATTGAGAAAATTCCTTAGTCCACTAGTTACTAAGGATAACTTTGACCGCTGTCCTGTGATCCATTCTTGGATCACTCTTGTACCCCTTGACTGATTCATGGCAAGGCACACTTCAGGTGCGGCACACAGCATAGCATACTGTAGAGAGCCTATGACAAAAGCATAGGGGACGACCTTCGTCCTTCCTCTTTCTTCTGCCATGGTCGAGCTTTAAGTCTTAACTTCATACCTTACAACCCAGGCAAGAACTCCTTCTTTGACTGATCCATCTTGAACACCTTCAAGATCATGTCAAGGTATGTGCTCATTTGAAAGTACCATTAAGCGTTTTGATCTATCCTTATAGATCTTGATGCTCAATGTTCAAGTAGATTAATCCAGGCTCTCCATTGAAAAACACTTTCCAAATAACCCTATATGCTTTCCAGAAATTCTACATCATTTCTGATCAACAATATGTCAACAACACACACTCATCAGAAATTCTATAGTGCTCCCACTCACTTCTTTGGAAATACAAGTTTCTCATAAACTTTGTATACACCCAAAACTTTGATCATCTCATCAAAGCATACATTCCAACTCCGAGATGCTTACTCCAGTCCTTAGAAGGATTGCTGGAGCTTTGCATACTTGTTAGCATCTTTCAGGATTGACAAAACCTTCCGGTTTTATCACATACAACCTTTCCTCAAAAATCGTCGAGGAAACAATGTTTTGACATCCTATCTGCAAGATTTCATAAATAATGCAGTAATTGCTAATATAATTCCAACAGACTCTTAGCATCGCTACGAGTGAGAAAGTCTCATCGTAGTCAACTCCTTGAACTTGTCGGAAAACATCTTAACGACGAGTCGAGCTTTCTTAATGGTGATACTTACCATCATTGTCCGTCTTCCTTTTAAAATCCATATGTACCTAACAGCCTTACGACCATCAAGTAGTTCTTCCAAAGTCTACACTTTGTTTTCATATATGGATCCTCTCTCGGATTATATGGCTTCGAGCCATTTTGGAATCCAGGCCGACCATCACTTCTCCATAGCTCGTAGGTTCATTGTTGTCTAGCAACATGACTTCCAAGACAGGATTACGTACCACTCTGAAGTACTACGCATCCTTGTCATCCCACGAAGTTTGGTAGTGACTTGATCTGAAGTTTCATGATCACTATCATAAGCTTCCACTTCAATTGGTGTAGGTGCCACAGGAACAACTCCCTGTGCCCTGCCACACACTAGTTGAAGAGACGGTTCAATAACCTCATCAAGTCTCCACCATCCTCCCACTCAATTCTTTCGAGAGAAACTTTTCCTCGAGAAAGGACCCGATTCTAGAAACAATCCCTTATTGCTTTCGAATCTGAGACAGGAGGTATACCCAACTGTTTTTGGGTGTCCTATGAAGATGCATTTATCCGCTTTGGGTTCGAGCTTATCAGCCTGAAACTTTTTCACATAAGCATCGCAGCCCCAAACTTTTAAGAAATGACAGCTTAGGTTTCTCTAAACCATAGTTCATACGGTGTCATCTCATCGGAATTACGTGGTGCCCTATTTAAAGTGAATGTGGTTGTCTCTAATGCCTAACCCATAAACTATCGTGGTAATTCGATAAGAGACATCATGATATGCATCATATCCAATAGGGTGCAGTTATGATGTTCGGACACACCATCACACTATGGTGTTCCAGGCTGTATTAGTTGTGAAACAATTTCCACAATGTCTTAATTCTGTGCCAAACTCGTAATTCAGATATTCATCTCTATGATCATATCATAGATATTTTATCCTCTTGTCACGACGATCTTTCAACTTCACCCTGAAATTACTTGAACCTTTCAATAATTCATACTCGTGAGTCATCAAGTAAATATACTCAACATCTACTCAAATCATCTATGAAGTAAGAACAGAACGATATCCACTAGACGCCTCAACACTCATTGGACTGCACACATCAAAATGTATTACTTCCAACAAGTTGCTTTCTAGTTCCATTTTACTGAAAACGAGGCTTTCAGTCATCTTGCCCATGTGGTATGATTTGCATGTCTCAAGTGATTCAAAATCAAGTGAGTCCAAACGATCCATCTGTATAGAGTTTCTTCATGCATATCTACCAACAAACATGGTTCGCATGTCTCAATCCTTTCAAAAATGAGTGAGTCCAAAGATCCATCAACATGGAGCTTCTTCACGCGTTTTATACCGATATGACTTAAGTGGCAGTGCCACAAGTAGGTGGTACTATCATTACTATCTTATATCTTTTGGCATGAACATGTGTATCACTACGATCGAGATTCAATAAACCATTCATTTTAGGTGTAAGACCATTGAAGGTATTATTCAAATAAACAGAGTAACCATTATTCTCCTTAAATGAATAACCGTATTGCGATAGACGTAATCCAATCATGTCTATGCTCAACGCAAACACCAAATAACAATTATTTAGGTTTTAATACCAATCTCGATGGTAGAGGGAGCGTACGATATTTGATCAACCTTGGAAATACTTCCAACACATATCGTCATCTCACCTTTTAGCTAGTCTCCGTTTATTCCGTAGCCTTTTGTTTCGAGTTACTAACACTTAGCAACCGAACCGGTATCTAATACCCTGGTGCTACCAAGAGTACTAGTAAAGTACACATTGTAATGCATATCCAATATACTTCTGTCGACCTTGCTAGCCTTCTCATCTACCAAGTATCTAGGGTGGTTCTGCTTCAGTGACTGTTCCCCTTATTATAGAAGCATTTAGTCTCGGGCTTGGGTTCAACTTTGGGTTTCTTCACTAGAACAGCAGCTGATTTGCCGTTTCATGAAGTATCCCTTCTTGCCCTTGCCCTTCTTGAAACTAGTGGTTTCACCAACCATCAACAATTGATGCTCCTTCTTGATTTCTACTTTTGTGGTGTCAAACATCGCGAATATCTCAAGGATCATCATATATGTCCCTGATATATTATAGTTCATCACGAAGCTCTAGCAGCTTGGTGGTAATGACTTCGGAGAACTATCACTATTTCATCTGGAAGATCAACTCCCACTTGATTCAAGCGATTGTTGTACTCAGACAATCTGAGCACAAGCTCAACAATTGAGCTTTTCTCCCTTAGTTTGCAGGCTAAGAAAATCGTCGGAGGTCTTATACCTCTTGACGTGGGCACGAGTCTGAAATCCCAATTTCAGCCCTCGAAACATCTCATATGTTTCGCGACGTTTTAAAACGTCTTCGGTGCCTCAACTCTAAACCGTTTAACTAAACTATCACGTAGTTATCAAAATGTGTATGTCAGATGTTCGCAACATCCACAGACAACGTTCGAGGTTCAGCACACTGAGCGGTGCATTAAGGTGTAGGATCTAGAAGAAGGAGTGTCTAGAGGGGGGTGAATAGACACTTAATGCTAAAGTTGCACTTTTTAAGCTTTTTCGGTTTAAGTGGAGTTCGGGCACAATTTTAACATACACAATACATATCAAGCAAGCATGCAAAGAGTATATAGGCAGCGGAAAGTAAAGCATGCAACTTGCAAGAATGTAACGGGAAGGGTTTGGAGGATTCAAACGCAATTGGAGACACGGATGTTTTCCCGTGGTTCGGATAGGTGGTGCTATCCTACATCCATGTTGATGGAGACTTCAACCCACGGAGGGTAACGGTTGCGTGAGTCCACGGAGGGCTCCACCCACGAAGGGTCCACGAAGAAGCAACCTTGTCTATTCCACCATGGCCATCGCCCACGAAGGACTTGCCTCACTAGCGGTAGATCTTCACGAAGTAGGCGATCTCCTTGCCCTTACAAACTCCTTGGTTCAACTCCACAATCTTGTCGGAGACTCCCAAGTGACACCTAGCCAATCTAGGAGACACCACTCTCCAAGAAGTAACAAATGGTGTGTTGATGATGAACTCCTTGCTCTTGTGCTTCAAATGATAGTCTCCCCAACACTCAACTCTCTCTCATAGGATTTGGATCTGGTGGAAAGAAGATTTGAGTGGAAAGCAACTTGGGGAAGGCTAGAGATCAAGATTCATATGGTAGGAATGGAATATCTTGGTCTCAACACATGAGTAGGTGGTTCTTTCTCAGGACATATGAGTAGGAATGGTGTATGTGTTCTGATGGCTCTCTCTCCGAATGAAGAGGTGGTGGAGGGGTATATATAGCCTCCACACAAAATCCAACCGTTACACACAGTTTTCCAATCTCGGTGGGACCGAATCATCAAACTCGATCGGACCGAAATGGTAAACCTAGTGACCGTTAGAGATTTCGGTGGGACCGACTGGAACAACTCGGTGGGACCGATGTGCTAGGGTTAGGGAAAATCCAAAACTCGGTTTGACCGATTACTCAAACTCGGTGGGACCGATTTTGGTAATAAGTGAAACAGAGAGTTGGCCAAGCAAACTCGGTGGGACCCATTGCATATCTTGGTGGGACCGAAGATATTGCAACAGGTAACAGAGAGTTTGCAAGCCCATCTCGGTGAGACCGAGATACGTATCGGTAGGACCGAATTGCTAGGGTTTGGCAGTGGCAAATGACAAGTGAAACTCGGTGGCGCCGGATTGACAGAATCGGTATGACCGAGTTTGGCTTAGGGTTTAGGTCATTTGTGGAAGTGGGAAAGTAGCTGAGGATTTTGGAGCATATCATTAAGCACATAAAGCAAGAGGCTCATTAAGCAACACCTCATCCCTTCTTGATAGTATTGGCTTTTCCTAAAGACGCAATGTGATCTTGGATCACTAAAATATATAAAAAGAAGAGTCTTGAGCTTGAAGCTTTAGCCAATCCTTTGTCCTTAGCATCTTGAAGAGGTTCCCACAACCTTTAGTCCATGCCACTCCATTGTTGAACTTATCTGAAATATACTAGGTAAAGGTATTAGTCCAACAAGAGATATGTTGTCATCAATTACCAAAACCACCTAGGGAGCACTTGTGCTTTCAATCTCCCCCTTTTTGGTAATTGATGGCAACATACATCAAAGCTTTAGATAAAGATATAAAGAACAACAAGTAAAGCTTTGGAAGGACATGTAACAAGCATAGGCTCCCCCTACATGTATGCACTCATGTGAATATGAAATATAGAGGCATGTGAGGGCATAACCATGACAGAGTGGGCAATGTGTTACATGTATCTTGGCCATATGCATCAGAGTAAAAGATTGTTAAGGAAAATACCTTCATGCTCATGAGTCCTTCTTGCAAACAGTATGTACATAAGCAAGAACTTCTCATACTCATGATTTTGATGCATACACTTACCTTGTAGTCTTTGGTTGACTTAGGACGGAATGAACCTACACAAACAAGGTTAGATAACACAGGTACATCCACTAGCCAGAGTAAACTGAAGAAACCACAAGAATACCAAGACTGGGATGACATGTAGAGAGTAAGTACTAGGTACTGCATTGAATTCAACATGTCCCCAAGAGTAAAGATATGCAATGAATTTGACTGATTTCTTTCCCATAGGTGTCTTGCTCCCCCTGAATCTTATATGGGATATTGGGAGAAGATAGGGAATAGAAAATCAGAGCTGAAAGAAACAAAACAAATGAACATGTCTTTCCCCCTAAAAAGACATGTGACATCTCTCCTCTTGATCATTAAGCATCTGGGATCCTTGAGTATTGTCTCTCCCCCTAGGGATCTCTTTCTCCCCCTTAATACATTATCTGGGACATCTGGGATCCTTGAGATGTTTTCTCCCCCTTTAGTGCTTTGATGTGATCTCTCTCTCCCCCTTTGACATCAATTTACAAGAAGGTTCTTCTGGAATCCGTCCAAAAGGTTTGGTCCTTGAGACTCAACATAAAGCAAAGAATAAAATTGGGATGCTTGTAGAGGACAAGATTCATTGAGTGGAGCTGGATCAGAAGAATTATAGGTTATGTGACAAACTGTTTTTCCTGTTGCGAAGTCCGTGGCACCGAGTGGTATGATTCGGTGGTACCGAAGGAATTCGGTTGGACCGAAAATTACAATTCGGTGAGACCGAGTTCACACAGAGAAAAACACTTGTCACCTCAGCTCACTAGACATGCAGGATCTCACAAAGATTCGCAATGAATTGAATGCGGAAAATGCAGAATAAAAAGAAAGAAAAGAAACTGAAGGATCTAGATGAAGTAGAAGGAAACAAATAAACAAGCATGAGACAAATGCAGTAACACAGAAAGAAACACAAGAGAACTTCATTTAGAGTTGGGCGGTGCCATAGTCACCTATGTTAGATTATATTGACTTAGGAGTCAAGTGAGAACACTTGATCATAGGTCATACTCATCGTTTAAGCGCAAAATGGGGTTGCCATTTTTCGTTTAAGCATCTTGATGTATTCACATCTTGTTGAGTTGCTTTGACTCATGTCTTGGAGTAAAGCTTCTCTAAGATGGGATAACATACCTTGGGTGGTGGAGTGGTTCTTGCTGATGTAGTTGAACTTGTGTGGGTGCTCAAGGTTGATGTAGTCCATCAAGAATTTGGAGCACCACTTGGAGTTTGAGTTCATCTACCTACATGGGTTAGTTCTTGCAAGGAAGAGCACTTGTGTATCCAAAAATGACAATCATGAAGCTCAACATAGAATTTGTCAAAGGATATGTTTGAATGGTTTTGTGCTTCCTTGTCTTCAACCACCATTGTGTAGAGACTTGGTGATGTAAAGATTGCTCAAGATGTTAGTGAGTCGCAATCCCATGGAATTAGTTTCAACCAAGTACCTACATGGGTTAGACAACATGCAAGGTACAAATATATCCAAGACATAAGATAGTCATCATAAGAGATATATCATGGATTAGTCATAAGCTCATGTCTTGCATGTGTCCAATGGAGTTCCTACTCCACGTTTGAAGCATCAATGATGTTCAATTCTCCTCTTAGCCTGCAAAATACTTTATCATCAAGTGGTTTAGTGAATATATCCGCTAATTGCTTGTCAGTGTGAACATGCTTAAGATTAATGTCACCCTTAGCAACATGATCTCGAATGAAATGATGACGAACTTCAATATGCTTAGTTCGAGAATGTTGTACGGGATTATGACCAATTTTGATAGCACTTTCATTGTCACAAAGCAGTGGAACATGTTTCACATAAATTCCATAATCTTTAAGAGTTTGGGTCATCCAAAGTAATTGAGCACAACATGAACCAGCGGCAATGTATTCCGCTTCGGCGGTGGATAAGGATACCGAGTTTTGTTTCTTGGAGGACCAAGACACAAGAGATCTGCCAAGAAATTGACAGGTACCCAAAGTGGACTTCCTATCAACCTTGTCTCCGGCATAATCCGAGTCAGAATAGCCAACAAGATCAAAAGAAGACCTCTTAGGATACCAAATGCCAAAGTTTGGTGTGTGAATTAAGTATCTCACTATCCTTTTCACAGCCTTAAGATGACATTCTTTAGGAGCAGCTTGATATCGTGCACACATGCATACACTTAGCATAATATCGGGACGTGAAGCACATAGGTATAGTAATGAAGCAATCATGGAACGATAAACCTTTTGATCAACCGGTTCACCACCTTTGGTCAAATCATTATGTCCACTAGTGGGCATGGGTGTAGACATACCTTTGCACTCTTGCATATTGAACTTCTTGAATAAGTCCTTGGTGTACTTCGTTTGAGAGACAAATGTACCTTCCTTACTTTGCTTGATTTGCAAACCGAGAAAGAATTTGAGTTCACTCATCATAGACATCTCAAACTTCTCTGACATTAACTTTCCAAACTTTTCACTAAAGAGAGGGTTAGTTGAACCAAATATGATATCATCAACATAGATTTGACATACAAATAGTTCTCCATTAACCCTTTTAGTGAAGAGAGTAGAATCAATTTTACCAATTTCAAAACCACTTGCAATAAGGAACTTGGTCAAGCATTTATACCATGCTCTAGGAGCTTGTTTAAGACCATAAAGAGCTTTGTGAAGTTTGTAAACATGATTAGGTTTCTTAGGATTGACAAAGCCGGGAGGTTGTTTGACATAAACTTCCTCCTCTATTTCACCATTTAGAAAAGCACTCTTAATGTCCATTTGGTACAAGGTGATATTATGGTGATTAGCATAGGCAAGTAAGATGCGAATGGACTCAAGTCTAGCAACGGGAGCATATGTCTCACCATAGTCCATACCTTCGACTTGTGTGTACCCTTGGGCGACGAGACGTGCTTTGTTGCGGACCACTTGTCCATCTTCATCTTGCTTGTTGCGAAACACCCATTTGGTACCAATGATGTTGTGGTTGTTGTCGGGCTTCTCAACCAATGTCCAAACTTGGTTTCTCTCAAAATTGTGTAGCTCTTCATGCATAGCGTTTATCCAATCCGGATCTTCCAATGCTTCTTCAACCTTCATAGGTTCAATGCTAGAGATGAATGAATAGTTTTCACAAAAGTTAGCTAAACGAGTTTTTGAGCGAGTGATTCTCCCGGTTTGTATATCATTGAGGATTTGCTCGACGGGATGATCTTTGGCAATTCTTGCTCGAACTCGTGAGAGCTTTTGCTTGGGTCTTCGTTGAGCATCTTCTTCATCTTGTTCTTCTTCTTGGCCTTCTTCATTGTTGACGTTGTCATTCTCTTGTCGTGGTGGGGAAGGAGGTTGTTGATGTTCGTCTTGATGTACTTCCTCGTCTTCTTCATCTTGGTGTGTCCCACTTGTGGATGCTTCCGTGTCGATTCTTGGTTCACCTTGTCGTGAAGTAGAAGCTTCCACTTGGACGGATGACGTACTCTCCTTCACCTCCGTTGGACGAACTTTGCCAATGGACAAGTCTTGGATTGCTTCTGAAGGGTCTTTGTCTCCTACATCAATTGGCAATTGCTCTACTTGCGAGCCATTAGATTCATCAAACTTCACATCTACCGTCTCTTCAACTTTTCGGGTGAAATTGTTGTAGACACGGTAAGTGTGAGAGTTTGAGCCATAACCGAGTAGGAAGCCTTCATGAGATTTAGGAGCAAACTTTGAACGACGATGCTTATCAAGAATGTAGCACTTTGAGCCGAATACTCGAAAGTATCCAACTTGGGGTTTGTTACCGGTGAGGAGCTCGTATGCTGTCTTGCCGAGTAGCTTGTGAAGATACAAGCGATTTGTTGCGTGACAAGCTGTCTCAACCGCTTCTGCCCAAAAGTGCTTTGGCGTCTTGTATTCATCAAGCATTGTTCTTGCCATTTCGATGAGCGTTCGGTTCTTTCTCTCAACAACTCCATTTTGTTGAGGTGTGTACGTAGCCGAGAACTCGTGTGAAATCCCTTCTTCGTCAAGAAAGGTGTCCACATTTGCGTTCTTGAACTCCGTTCCGTTGTCACTCCGAACCTTCTTGATCTTCACTTCAAACTGATTTTGGGCTTTCCTAGCGAAGTTTTTGAAGATCTTCTGGACCTACGACTTGTCATTAAGAAAGAACACCCACGTAAATCTTGAAAAATCATCAACTATAACTAGACCAAAAGAATTTCCACCGAGACTTTGTAGGCGTTGGGACCAAAAAGATCCATATGAAGTAGCTCGAGTGGCCTCCTTGTGGTCATGATGTTCTTCACAGGATGCCTTCCTACAACCTGTTTACCTGCTTGACAAGCACTGCAAAGTCTATCCTTATCAAATATGACATCGTTAACTCCAAGGATATGATTTCCTTTAATAAGCTTGTCAAGATTTCTCATGCCAACGTGACCTAGTCGTCTATGCCACAACCAACCTTTTGAGGATTTAGCAATGAAGCAGGTTTTAGGTTGTGCCTTTTTAGTGAAATCGACAATGTAAAGATCACCTCTACGCATACCGGTAAAGACCATTTTATGATTGTCTCGACGAAACACTTGGCAATCTACCTCAGTAAATAGAACATTTAGGCCAAAATCAGCAAGTCTAGATACTGAAAGTAAATTGTAGCCGAGAGATTCAACGAGCATGACATTTTGAATGGAACTATCATGCGAGATGGCCACCTTACCAAGGCCAACTACTTTACCCTTTGAATTATCACCAAAGGTGACATATTTTCGAGGGCCGTCATTTTCAGCAAGCTCACGGAACATCTCTTCATCTCCGGTCATATGATCAGTACATCCACTATCAAGAACCCATTCCTTTCCACCTGACGCATATCCCCGAAGATTTGCCGTAAGACCAAAATGTCTCATTGCATCATCAAGATCGAAGTCACTATCATCATCATCATAGTATCCATGTTCATCATGATCTTGTGACTCATCATTTCCTAGAGAGGGTAATTCATTAGATAAATGGTCATCAAAGTGGTCACTTTTATGAATTCTTATAGCTTCAAATATAATATCACTAATGATTCCAACATCTCCTTTAGCATGCTTGAGATTGGTAAGCTCAAATAGACAATCACCAAACTTAGTATCACTAGAGTTCATCTTACTCAAGGCAATAGATTTATGGAGAATTTTATCCAAATTTTTCAAGGAATGATCGGGAAATCATTCCTCGAGAAATTTCCATATAGTATAGGCACAATTAAGAGTAGGCAAACAAGCAATCAAATTTTTGGGCAATCCTCTAATGATGAGCTCAACGGTTCTAAGATTGCGAATCATGTCAATATCTTCATCTAGGGTAGGATGCAAAGGATCAATATGAGGTGCACAAGGGCTAGCAATATACTTGTTTAAATGATATTGATTGAAGATTACAAGCATCTCATTTTTCCACTCATGAAAGTACTCTCCATCAAGAATAGGCACTCTATGTCTAAGACTCCCTAAAGTAGACACATCCATCTTCCTCCAATGGTGATTAAACCAAGGCAATGGAGACCAAAGCTCTGATACCACTTGTAGGATCAAGAAGAAGGAGTGTCTAGAGGGGGGTGAATAGACACTTAATGCTAAAGTTGCACTTTTTAAGCTTTTTCGGTTTAAGTGGAGTTCGGGCACAATTTTAACATACACAATACATATCAAGCAAGCATGCAAAGAGTATATAGGCAACGGAAAGTAAAGCATGCAACTAGCAAGAATGTAACGGGAAGGGTTTGGAGGATTCAAACGCAATTGGAGACACGGATGTTTTCCCGTGGTTCGGATAGGTGGTGCTATCCTACATCCACGTTGATGGAGACTTCAACCCACGGAGGGTAACGGTTGCGCGAGTCCACGGAGGGCTCCACCCACGAAGGGTCCACGAAGAAGCAACCTTGTCTATTCCACCATGGCCATCGCCCACGAAGGACTTGCCTCACTAGCGGTAGATCTTCACGAAGTAGGCGATCTCCTTGCCCTTACAAACTCCTTGGTTCAACTCCACAATCTTGTCGGAGACTCCCAAGTGACACCTAGCCAATCTAGGAGACACCACTCTCCAAGAAGTAACAAATGGTGTGTTGATGATGAACTCCTTGCTCTTGTGCTTCAAATGATAGTCTCCCCAACACTCAACTCTCTCTCATAGGATTTGGATCTGGTGGAAAGAAGATTTGATTGGAAAGCAACTTGGGGAAGGCTAGAGATCAAGATTCATATGGTAGGAATGGAATATCTTGGTCTCAACACATGAGTAGGTGGTTCTTTCTCAGAACATATGAGTAGGAATGGTGTATGTGTTCTGATGGCTCTCTCTCCGAATGAAGAGGTGGTGGAGGGGTATATATAGCCTCCACACAAAATCCAACCGTTACACACAGTTTTCCAATCTCGGTGGGACCAAATCATCAAACTCGATCGGACCGAAATGGTAAACCTAGTGACCGTTAGAGATTTCGGTGGGACCGACTGGAACAACTCGGTGGGACCGATGTGCTAGGGTTAGGGAAAATCCAAAACTCGGTTTGACCGATTACTCAAACTCGGTGGGACCGATTTTGGTAATAAGTGAAACAGAGAGTTGGCCAAGCAAACTCGGTGGGACCGAAGATATTGCAACGGGTAACAGAGAGTTTGCAAGCCCATCTCGGTGAGACCGAGATACGTATCGGTAGGACCGAATTGCTAGGGTTTGGCAGTGGCAAATGACAAGTGAAACTCGGTGGCGCCGGATTGATAGAATCGGTATGACCGAGTTTGGCTTAGGGTTTAGGTCATTTGTGGAAGTGGGAAAGTAGCTGAGGATTTTGGAGCATATCATTAAGCACATAAAGCAAGAGGCTCATTAAGCAACACCTCATCCCTTCTTGATAGTATTGGCTTTTCCTAAAGACTCGATGTGATCTTGGATCACTAAAATATATAAAAAGAAGAGTCTTGAGCTTGAAGCTTTAGCCAATCCTTTGTCCTTAGCATCTTGAAGAGGTTCCCACAACCTTTAGTCCATGCCACTCCATTGTTGAACTTATCTGAAATATACTAGGTAAAGGTATTAGTCCAACAAGAGATATGTTGTCATCAATTACCAAAACCACCTAGGGAGCACTTGTGCTTTCATAAGGACATAAGCCTTCTATGAAGCAATGAGGACAATCCTCAGTTTACGGACCTAGTCCGCATAATTGCTACTATCAACTTTCAACTAAATTTTCTCTAGGAACATATCTAAACAGTAGAACTGAAGCGCGAGCTACGACATAATTTGCGAAGACCTTTTGACTATGTTCAGGATAATTAAGTTCATCTTATGAACTCCCACTCAGATAGACATCCCTCCAGTCATCCAGGTGATTACATGATCCGAGTCAACTAGGCCGTGTCCGATCATCACGTGAGACGGACTAGTCAACATCGGTGAACATCTTCATGTTGATCGTATCTTCTATACGACTCATGCTCGACCTTTCGGTCTCTTGTGTTCCGAGGCCATGTCTGTACATGCTAGGCTCGTCAAGTCAACCTAAGTGTTTGCGTGTGTAAATCTGGCTTACACCCGTTGTATGTGAACGTAAGAATCTATCACACCCGATCATCATGTGGTGCTTCGAAATGACGAACTTTTGCAACGGTGCACAGTTAGGGGGAACACTTTCTTGAAATTTTAATGAGGGATCATCTTATTTACCACCGTTGTTCTAAGAAAATAAGATGCAAAAACATGATAAACATCACATGCAATCAAAAGGTGACATGATATGGCCATCATCACTTTGCTCCTTTTGATCTCCATCTTCGGGGCTCCATGATCATCATCGTCACCGGCATGACACCATGATCTCCATCATCATGATCTCCATCATCGTATCTTCATGAAGTTGTCTCGCCAACTATTACTTCTACTACTACAGCTAACGGTTAGCAATAAAGTAAAGTAATTACATGGTGTTGTTCAATGACACACAGGTCATATAATAAATAAAGACATCTCCTATGGCTCCTGCCGGTTGTCATACTCATCGACATGCAAGTCGTGATTCCTATTACAAGAACATGATCAATCTCATACATCACATATCATTCATCACATTCTTCTTGGCCATATCACATCACATAGCATACCCTGCAAAAACAAGTTAGACGTCCTCTAATTGTTGTTTGCAAGTTTTACGTGGCTGCTATGGGTTTCTAGCAAGAACGTTTCTTACCTACGCAAAAACCACAACGTGATATGCCAATTGCTATTTACCCTTCATAAGGACCCTTTTCATCGAATCCGATCAGACTAAAGTGGGAGAGACAGACGCCCGCCAGCCACCTTATGCAACTAGTGCCTGTCAGTCGGTGGAACCGGTCTCACGTAAGCGTACGTGTAAGGTTGGTCCGGGCCGCTTCATCCCACGATGCTGCCGAATCAAGATAAGACTAGTAACGACAAGTAAATTGACAAAATCAATGCCCATAACTACTTTGTGTTCTACTCGTGCATAGAATCTACGCATAGACCTAGCTCATGATGCCACTGTTGGGGAACGTAGCAGAAATTCAAAATTTTCCTACGTGTCACCAAGATCTATCTATGGAGAGACCAGCAACGAGGGGAAGGAGAGTGCATCTACATACCCTTGTAGATAGCTAAGCGGAAGCGTTCAAGAGAACGGGGTTGAAGGAGTCGTACTCGTCGTGACCCAAATCACCGGAGATCCTAGTGCCGAACGGACGGCACCTCCGCGTTCAACACACGTACAGCCCGGTGACATCTCCCATGCCTTGATCCAGCAAGGAGAGAGGGAGAGGTTGAGGAAGACTCCATCCAGCAGCAGCACAACGGAGTGGTGGTGATGGAGGAGCATGGTGATCCAGCAGGGCTTCGCCGAGCACTGCGAGATATGAGGAGAAAGAGAGGAATAGGGCTGCGCCAAGAAGGAGAGGAACTCATGTACAGGCAGCCCCCCAAGTGCTCAAGTATATATAGGGGAGAGGGAAGGGGTGCGCCCCACCTAGGGTTCCACCTAGCGGTGGCGGCCAGCCCCAATCCCATCTATGGCTGGCGGCCAAGTGGAGGGGAGAGGGGGAGGCGCACCAGGGTGGGCCTTAGGGCCCATCTGCCCTAGGGTTTGCCCCCTTCCCCTCTTCCTTGTGCCTTGGGCTTTGTGGGAGGCGCACCAGCCCACTCAGGGGCTGGTCCCTTCCCACTCTTGGGCCATGCAAGCCTCCGGGGCTTGTGGCCCCACTTGGTGGACCCCCGGGACCCTCCCGGTGGTCCCGGTATGTTACCGATAAAACCCGAAACTTTTCCGGTGACCAAAACAGGACTTCCCATATATAAATCTTTACCTCCGGACCATTCCAGAACTCCTCGTGACATCCGGGATCTCATCCGGGACTCCGAACAACATTTGGTAACCACATACAAACTTCCGTTATAACTCTAGCATCATCGAACCTTAAGTGTGTAGACCCTATGGGTTCGGGAGACATGCAGACATGACCGAGATGACTCTCCGGTCAATAACCAACAGCGGGATCTGGATACCCATGTTGGCTCCCACATGTTCCACGATGATCTCATCGGATGAACCACGATGTCAAGGACTTAATCAATCCCGTATGCAATTCCCTTTGTCTATCGGTATGATACTTGCCCGAGATTCGATCGTCGGTACCCCGATACCTTGTTCAATCCCGTTACAAGCAAGTCTCTTTACTCGTTTCGTAACACATCATCCCGTGATCAACTCCTTGGTCACATTGTGTACATTATGATGATGTCCTACCGAGTGGGCCCAGAGATACCTCTCCGTTTACACGGAGTGACAAATCCCAGTCTCGATTCGTGCCAACCCAACAGACACTTTCGGAGATACCTGTAGTGTACCTTTATAGCCACCCAGTTATGTTGTGACGTTTGGCACACCCAAAGCACTCCTACGGTATCCGGGAGTTGCACAATCTCATGGTCTAAGGAAATGATACTTGACATTAGAAAAGCTTTAGCATAAGAACTACATGATCTTGTGCTAAGCTTAGGATTGGGTCTTGTCCATCACATCATTCTCCTAATGATGTGATCCCGTTATCAATGACATCCAATGTCCATGGTCAGGAAACCGTAACCATCTATTGATCAACGAGCTAGTCAACTAGAGGCTTACTAGGGACATGGTGTTGTCTATGTATCCACACATGTATCTGAGTTTCCTATCAATACAATTCTAGCATGGATAATAAACGATTATCATGAACAAGGAAATTTTATAATAATCAATTTATTATTGCCTCTAGGGCATATTTCCAACACCCAATGATGCGGAGATCAGGAAGTTAATACTTCAGGAGGCTCACGACTCGCCATACTCGATTCACCACGGAAACACTAAGATGTATTTGGATTTGAAGGAACATTTCTGGTGGATAGGTATGAAGAAGGATATTGCTGAGTATGTAGCGGTATGTGATGTATGTCAGAGAGTTAAGGTAGAACACCAGAAGCTAGCAGGGTTACTACACCCTATGTCGATACCCTAATGGAAGTGGGATAAACTTGGCATGGATTTTATCACCGGATTACCGAGGACCCTATCCGAATATGATTCCATCTGGGTAGTAGTAGATCGCTTGACCAAAGTGGCTCACTTTATCCCCGTGAAAACCACTTATACGAGCGCGAAGTTGGCCAAGATATATATGACCAGGACTGTATGTCTGCATGGAGTTCCGAGGACCATCATATCAGATAGAGGAACATAGTTTACCTTGAAGTTTTGGAATCAGTTGCACCGGACTTTGGGTACCAAGCTAGATTTCAGTACAGCCTTTCATCCGCAGACAGATGGACAGATCGAGAGAGTCAATCAGATTCTGGAGGATATGTTGAGAGCTTGTGCGCTATACTATGGATCTAGTTGGGACGATAATTTGCCTTACGCAGAGTTCTCATACAACAACAGTTACCAGGCTAGTTTGAAGATGGCCCCATTTGAAGCCTTGTATGGAATGAGGTGCAGGACACCATTGATGTGGGATGAAGTTGGAGACCGTCAGTTGTTCGGACCAGATTTAATCAAAGACTCTGAAGAGAAGGTTAAGATGATTCGTGATAGACTGAAGGTAGCTCAGTCCAGGCAGAAGAGTTATGCCGATACTAAACGCAAGGTGGTAGTCTATGAAGTCGGAGACAGAGCATATCTCCGTGTGTCACCACTGCGAAGAGTTAAACGATTTGGAGTCAAAGGAAAGTTAGCCCCTAGATTTTAGGACCATACCGAGTTTTGGAACGTATGGGAGAAGTGGCCTATAAATTGGAATTACCCGAAGGATTGTTAGGAGTTCTTGATGTGTTTCACATTTCCCAGTTGAAGAAGTGCCATGCAGAGGTGGCCGATATTACTCTGAGAGATACAGTGCCCCTGGAAGCAATTCAATTGGAGAGTGACCTAACATATGAGGAGAAACCCGTTAAGATTCTCGAGTTTGCCAGCCGAGTTACTCGCAGCAAGGTTATCAAGTTTTGCAAAGTTCAGTGGAGCCACCATACCAAGTTAGAAGCCATCTCGGAGCGAGAAGAAGACCTACGGAAAGACCACCCACACCTATTTTCTAGCCAACCCGAATCTCGAGGGCGAGATTCATTTTAAGGGTGTAGGTTTGTAACATCCCAATTTTCAATTTGGATGTTAATCACTAGGTCATCATATGCATCCATGCTCTTTGCATTTTTAATTGAATTTTATTAGGACAATTTGATCCTAGAGACCTTAAGCAACTCAAGGACCCAATGAGAGAGTTGGAGGTTTCACTAAATGTTCATATTTGAATTTATTTCAAATTTGAAAAGAGGATCAATTTGATTTTAATAGGTTCTCTCCAATTATTTCCAACAATAAAAATAAATGAGAGAAGATAATATGACTTCTTCAACAGAAGAGAAATTTTGGAGAAGAAATTTTTAAAAATCAAATTATTATTTGATTTGTATTTTATTTGCTATTTTATTTGAATTAGAGAAAGCTTGCATCTTTGAAAAAAAAATGCATTTTAGTCTAGAAAAAAATGTTCATCTTGTCCTAAATATTAGGTTTGGACGGTGAATTTTTTTCTGGAATTTTTAGATTTTTTTTAATTTATTAGGATTTTCTTCTGCGGTGAAATTATTTATTTTAAAAAAACTCCGGGCCGAACTAGGCCGAAGCCCAGCCGGCCCAACCGAGCCGCCACCGCCTTCCTCCCATGCGGATACCGGACTCTGGCGAGGAGGAGCCCGGGTCGGCCTCCCCGCGCCCCCTTGCGCAAGCCAAGGACCCCCTCGGGGCCTCCTTATAAGCCCCACCGCCCCGCCCTCTTCTCATCATCGCCCGCACCACCGCCGCCCAGCAGCCGAGCCGCGCCGTCGCGCCGCTGCCGCCGACCCGCGCCTCCAGCCTGCACCGCCGCCCCGTGCTGCCACCCCGCACTGCCGCCCGCCTTGCCGTCGCCTCGCCGCCGATGCCCATAGCCGGAGCCACCGGATCCCGCCGCCGACGCCGTTGACCGGTAAGAACCGGTCGGTTCTTTTGGTTTTTTCGGTTTAGTTTTTAGATCGATTTTTCGTCTTTGTTTTAGTCTAATTAGTAAACGTTCTCTGGTTAGATCGTTTTAACAAACGATTTTTGTTCGTTTTCCTCTGTTAGCGAACGTTCGTTTCGTAGATTTTTCTTTTTCTGTTTATTTTTCATCTAGGGACCTATGCGTAACTTTTATAGCAGATTAGACCCTGATTTTCAAACCTTCGCCACTTTTTGCTCGTTTATCCAAATCGAGTGAAACGAACACCAAAATCTTCTTCTTATTCCCCTATGTCCAAACAATCAACTTGAACATGGTTTTGACAATTTAAAATTTGGTTTCAAGTAGATTTGATTTCTAACTTCTTTTGATCTAGTTTGAGTTTCGTAGCTCTGATTCGATTGATTCTTTTTTGCAAATTGAAGCTCTTCACTTAAACTTTCTGTTCAAATCTTTTCTCTTGGTTTTACCTTTGTATCTTATGCTTGAGTGCTTACGCATGTTATTGTTTATTCACGATAGAGTTTCAGGAGTGCGAGGCTTGCTACTACGAATCACTAGGGATTTCCGATCGTCAGCAAGGCAAGTAACACTTTGGTCATATCCCTTTATTACCCAGTTTTTATGGATTAGTTTCAACCCTCAAACATTGTATGAGTAGGCTTTGTTAACATGTGGGTATTGGGAAGTAGTTGATGAGGTAGAACCTATTGTCTTATATCAAAACCCCCGGGTATTTACTATGTTATGCTTATACTGCTATGCTATGCTCGTAGACGTGGTTTGGTTTGAGAGAATTCATGAAAGATGTGAGAGATCATTGTTAACTAAGGTTTAACTTAAGGTGGCTACTTTAATACACATCCGGGTGGATTGTTTGTGGGCACCTAGGGAATCCAGTGTTGTCCAAAGGAGATCCCAGGGTATCCGTGTGATCATCCTATGGTTTGCCACCCAGGCTCAAAGGGATCATAATGTTATTCATGCTGGAAACTTCCGTGTGCAGCCACAAGCCATTATGGGCTCTCACGTAGTTGAGTATGTTGCGTGACCTCTTTTAGTGGTAGACTAGCAGATGTAGAGGATGTAGGTGGTAAGGTCTACCCATCGTAAGGAGTTAATGCTTCTGAAAGACTGTGTCTCGGTCATCCGTTTCTCAAACCTCATGTAGTGCGAGAAATTCGACGGAGGAGATCGAGTCTTGTGGGGAGAAGTGCGCAAACATCTTCAGTGTACAAACTAATCATGGTTAGCCGTGTCCCCGGTTATGGACATCTTGAGTATCTGGTGCTTGAATTATTATGTTGATCTCATCACTCTACTTAATTAATTTGTCGGGTTATTAAACTTTTAATTTTGGGATTGACTTGGGGTTACCTTCTCAATGTTTTCAACAGACTTTGTAGTTAAATAAAATATATTCCTTTGTTGTAGGGAAAAACTAGCTTTATGCAAACTGATAACCATAGAGCCTCCACCAGCCATATATGCATGTAGTGATATTTGATATTTGTTCATTGCTCTATATTGTTATCTTTGCCAGCATATTCCATGTGCTGACCTACACAGGATGCAAGGTGTTATGTTGCAGAGTTTTCAGACGAAGAGTAAGGTGCGTTAGGTCGTTGTCATGCACTCAGTATTGCCGTGGAGTTGGATGGACTCTTCTACTTTCGGAGCTTCTGTTGTTATATTATTTAGTTGGCCTTTAGACATATTATTGTAATAAGTCCTCTTTTGAGACATTCAATGTAATAAGTGTGTGATTGAACTCTGTTATATATCCTCGAGTACTGTGTGTGTCAGCAATACCGATCCAGGTATGACACTTAAGCACAGAGACTTGACCGTCTGAGATCGGGTTGCTACAATAGTCGTATCCTTGGAGGAATCAACATACAATCCCAAGGAGGAAGCATCAACTGCGCCCTCGGGAATGGTGGTGATGGTGGGCAAGCCTGCTAGGAATTCTTTCAACAAGTTTTTCACGTTGTCCAACATAGACGTTTTGAGTGCACGACAATCATGTTATCCACGATAGGTGCAACCTCTTGAATTACATTTTCATTTTTGCCGACCATACTCTTTAGGCGGTAAAACCCTCATAAAGAGACGAGGCTCTGATACCAATTGAAAAGATCAGTATGGTCGACTAGAAGTAGGGGGGTTGAATATGAGACTAACATTTTTTTTACTTTCTTTGCAAATATTAGGCTCAACAATAAAATAGGTTGTCCAAGTATGCAACTAGGTGGACAATCTATATGACAGACACACTACAAGTGCAAGCAAAGGAAAACACAAGTTAATAGCTTGCACAAATTAAAGGTCTAAAGGATAGAAATAACCACAAGTGGACACGACGATGTTTTTTCGAAGTTCCGTCCTTTGGGGGAGGTACATCTTTGTTGTAGAGGTGTGGAGGATCAATGCTCCCCAATTATCCCCTGGATTCGCCTTATTCTCCTCACGCCCTCGCACGATGCAAGGTGTCGTGCACTTGAATCCACTAGTAGATCCCTTGAAGGTGGCAACCGGGACCTTTACATATAAGGTTGGGGCAATCTCCACAATTAAATTTGGAGGCTCCCAACACCATCACGAAGCTTCACCAAAATGGAATATGGATCTGCGGTGACCTCTTCCATCTAGGGCGCTCAAACACCCAAGAGTAACAAGTTGATGAAGATGAAAGAGCCGGGAGAAGTCAAATCGGTTTGGTAGGAATGTAGGTTGGGTGAATCTCCTCCAATCCCCAAAGTATTGAAGAGTTTGGGTGGCTGGGGATGGAAATATCGAGCTTTTTTGGTTTGGAAGTGGTACGGAAAAGCTTGAGCAAGACTAGGGTTGGGAGGTAGAAGAAGGGGGGTATTTATACCCCACACGGGAGAGATGACTGTTGCACAACTGCACCTCCAGGCACCCAGACTACAGGGATCTAGGTACCTACAGAGGTCAGTCGCCAGTCAGCAGGGGGCACTTGGAGGTCCAAGACCCCAGGCACCCGGATCGTCCAGAGAGAATTCGTGGGATCGCGGGTAACCGGGCCCTGGGGGCTCCGGGCACCCGGACGAGGCCGAGGCCAAGGCAGATTCTCTGGTGCCTCCGGGCACCCGGACCTTTGGAGGGGATCATTTCTTAGATGATAAATCCCTTCCGAAAATCATGAAATATGTGGAGAAACATTTCATATGGAATTTTATTGAGTTCCCTAACTCCCTAATCTCTGCAACCCCTCTTAATGGTACGGATGTTCCTACGACTCAAAAAGTAACCGAAAAAACTTTCTGAGCCATGAAGAACACCGTCTTTTGCCCTTTTTGAATAGATGGGATTGTGAAGTCTATAGACCAAAAGGAGAAGCCAATGTCTCGAGATAAACTTGAAAACCGACATTAGTTCACACAAATTGTATTGTGATCAACACAGAATCATAATTGAGTGACAATTGCACTTTCACCTAGTTACTTGTGTCCTTTATTGTTCTTTGATCTAGATGCACCTCTTGTATCGTCTTGTAATTTTGTTCATTATTTGGTGGTGAGACTTATCCCTTGTATTTCCTCTTGTGTTTTCCCTGATTTCCCCATGTGTTCTCCGTGTTCTTCCTCAATTCCACTTCCAATCATGAAAATCAGACCACCCCTATGGCTTGCTCCATATCACTAGGTAAAATGTGCCTCTACTTCGCTAGGACAATGCTCACAAACTTGGTGAGGGACTCCCTGGCATCATGCATCGCCCTAACACGAGTATAGTTACCTTGTGCTTGATGTCTTAAGATATTGCTAGCTTTCATAATAAATTTCTCAACTAACTCCTCGTAACAAAGAACATCGGGCGCTTATGGAATGTACCTCAACCTCTCCAACCTTTGTGAAACCAACATATGGCTCAAGTAACATAGCCCAGAACCTAAAGATCCATGGTGCCTGATTTTATAATTCTTTCCCAACCGCATAAGTAGAAAACTTGTGCCACAAATAGATTCGTTCCAATTGTTTAGAGTTGTACATCTTGCGCTAGATTCTCGGCCATCCGCATCTCCTTAAAGAAAGTTGATTGATTGAAATATTTCTTTGTCTTGACCTTTGCTAGCGCGAGCCAACACACATTTCCCTTGATCATCGAATCTTCATCATCTATCTCCACAACGTCGAAGTTTTCCCGTTGGAGGTCCAACAGTTCGAAGGCTACATCAAGTTCCCTAGGAACTCCACTCCGTGACCCGTCACTCGTTGTAGACTACACATCCGACGTCGCCACCATTACCACGTTCTCTCAATCAGCCGCCATGCAAACCCTAGCCTTCGTGTTAGTGCAACCTCAGGAAAGCGAGACGAGAGACCTCTGCCCTAGGCCGGCCGCCATGATATCACCATTCAAAAGCTGATCCATATCGGATCTGAGGGGAACTCACCACTGATGGAATCATCGAGAGGATTAAAATAGTAGCCGTTGTATAGGGACTCGGCGTCATGTGGCATGGACTTTTGTTGGGTAGCCACATAAGACTAGGTGAGACCCCGGGTAAAATTTATTTATTTTTCCTCTACAGAAGAGTGATTGTTTAGACTTCATGTATTGTCTAATGGAGACATCGGTTATAAAAATGTTTTGCATGTGCTGGCTTACCACACTTGATCTAATACGAGTTGTAATGTGAAAAAAAAACCCTTTAAAAAAATCGAAGACATGCTCTACTATGAAAATGAAGGATACTTGTAAAAATGAGAACACACTGTGTACACGTCGACGAGTAGATGTCATGGATCTAAAGGTGCAATAATGACTGGGATTTAGTTGTGCGCATCCGGTTGTGAAACATGTTCTGGCTTCAAATTTGGAAACTTTAAAAATCAAAATTTTTAGTTTAAAAAAATTCTATAAAAATCACTAATACCTAGAGACATAATATACATGTGTGTAAATTTTCATTTTCAGGTTGAAATACGTTAAAATGAAAGAAAACTGTGGCTTTTTAGCATATGTATTGTTCATCCTCAAAGTCCATAATTTTTATTTATTTTTGTTCAGCTCGCAATTCAAGGTATTTCATCCTGAAATTTTACACACTTACACATTTCATCTTTGTATACATGTGTATTTGTTTTCAGAATTTTTTGAAACTGAAAAGGTTGAATTTTGAAAATTTCAAAATTAAAGACTTCATGGATCTCGATCTCCAAAATGCCGTATTCTTCATAGAGCGGTATTACAAAAGGAAACTAAATCCTAGAAAAAACATGCAGAAGGCCATTTCTGAGAAGCAATGTTATGCAGGATGTGAACAATGCTACAAATGCCCATGTAATAAATCCATCGTCTCTATCTTAGAGATAAATCCTTCGTGATCCATGTAGTAATAAGCAACAAAACTTTGTGATAAATAGACTCGCCAAACCATTTACCAGCTTGTGTCAAGCCAGCAGCACCTCGTCGATAAGCCTATCAACGTTGCGCATGGACCTTCCGCCACGCCGTGCGGAGGCCACCGCGCTCCCGCGAAGCTCCAGCACGCGCCGCCGCATCTCTCGGCCTTTCTCCCCCTCCATGGTCTCCCGTATCATGGCCTCCACCTCGGCCCTCCTCACGTCGTCCCCAATCTCCATCCCGATGCCCCACTCCGTGCACTTGTACCGGCAGTTGGTCTGCTGCTCGGCGAAGAACGGCCAGCACACCATCGGCACGCCGCCGCAGATGCTCTCCAACGTCGAGTTCCACCCGGAGTGCGTCAGGAACACCCCAACGGCCTCGTGCTCCAGCACCTTCTCCTGCGGGCACCACGTCGACAGCATGCTCCGCCCCTCCGTCTCCGCGGAGAACTCCGGCGGAAGTGCGGCCCCGTCGCCCTTGACGAGGTCAGGCCGCACGTTCCACAGGAAGGCGTAGCCAGTGTTGGCCAGCCCCCACGCGAATTCCAGCATATGCTCGTTCGACATCACCGTGATGCTCCCGAAGTTGACGTACACCACGGAGCGCGGCGGCCGGTCGTCGAGCCACCGAAGGGGCGCGTCCTCCTCCTTCCACAGGTTGGACCCGATGCCGGCGACGGGGCTTTTCTCCGGCACATTGTTGCGAACCGTGAGATGGAGCGGCCCCACTGTGTAGACGGACGGCAGGAGCTTGGACATGGCATCGAGCAGTGGCGCGTCCAGCTCGTCGAAGGTGTTGATGACCACCCCCGACGCCTGCGACATGCCGGCCGTCTCGTGGATGAAGAAGTTGAACATGATGTCATCGGGGTCGGTGGTGCGGAAGAAGCTCGGGAGGTCACGCAGCCGCAGGTCCTTGGGCGCCGCCGGTATCCAGTCGATGGTCGTGTCCAAGGATCCATCGCTCAACTGAGCCTCTTCTGCACCAGTAACAAACTAATTACTGTGCAAAATATATAAGAGAGTAGACACATAGTATCAAATAAAAATCCAACTTACAAAATATGTATATATGAATATAGACATACTACCTTTGAGAGGGAAGAGCCCGCGGTGGACTAGATCCTTGAAGTGGTAGTAGCCCATGAAACCACAGGCGCTGGCGGTCCAGAGCGTGGCGCAGCGGAGGCCGAGCTCCCGCGCGGCGCGGAGGGCGAAGGTCATGGTGCTATCGGCCACCACGCAGGTGACCGGCGGCAGCGCGCCACCGGAGGTCTCGGCCTCCTCGTTGAGCTTGGCGAAGAGCTCCTTGAACCTGGGGAGGCAGGTGGTCATGGTGGAGTAGCACAGCGCAGGGACGTCCTGCGTGCCATCGCGGTCGGACGGCGGGAGGCCGTCGGCGATGGCAACGAACCGGAACGCGGGCAGGCCATGCAGGGCGTCCCCGCCCTGCGAGCGCAGCAGGCGGCGGTGGTTGAACTCGTTGTTGACGAAGGTGACGTGGAAGCCCCTGGTGTGGAGCAGCTTGGCCAGCTTCAGCATCGGCGTGATGTGACCCTGCGCTGGGTAGGGGATCATCATGGCGTGCGGCCTCTCTCCCGGCGGCAAGGACCCCATGGCTTTGCTAGCTAGCTGCGTCGCCGTGTTGGTTCCGGTAGCGCTCTCGGTCACCACGTTGCGCGCGTGGCCGTGTAGTGGGGCTGTGGCAAATGAGCTCCTGACGCGGTGGTATATAATACGGCGGGCGTGGGCGGAGCCGTAGACGTCTCCGCGTGCTCACATATTGTTGGATCTCCAGTTGAGTGAGTAGTCACTGGCTGGGCCTTGCAACCGTTGGCGCTATGTCGATGAATTATTGTTGCGGATGGGCCACGAGATCCGCGCATCCTTTTGTTTACGTCCGCGCAGTTTCTCGGGGATTCATTGGCCACTTTATTTGGACTGGTACCAAGAAGATGGGCACGCTGTGTGCACTAGGGTTGTTGCTCTATTATAGTACTGACAAAAATCAGGGCGGCTAAGGGGAAATGTGAAGATAACCCCGTCCGTACGTATAAATATGCATCAGATTCAAACGGTACTCCACGAATTTTACAAAACTCTAGAGAGATATCGAAGTATTTGGGGTCTCTTTCGATCGCCCAATCAATATAATCCTAAAAATCCATCTAAAAAACATAATCCTAAAAATAGGTGAAAAACATGGATACTTGAACAGGGAAAAGCATTTGCTTTCGGCATCATTTGATTAGTCACCACGTACGTATGGCACCTGGTTAGGAAAAACCATATCGCCTTGTTTTGTCCCGGACAAAACGAGCGGCCAATCCCATTGTCACAGCTCGACTCCTCCCCATCCACAATACACTTCCTCGCAACTAGGGCTGGATTTGGAGCAGAGCCAAACATGTTCGGCTTGACTCGTTAGAGTTTGTTAAGATAAAATATCGGATCTTGCGGGATTCGGTCGATGTTGGTTTCGGTAGTTCTGGCCATAGGAAGCCTGGCTCGGCCTGACGCTGCTCCCGGGCCGGGCTCGGGCCTAGATTTTGAGCCCGATGGCCGGGCCAGGCCGGGCCCGGGCCCATAGTTTTTGCAATTTTCTAAAGGGACCCGGCCCGAGGCCTAGCGGGCTTTTATGTGTTCGGGCCGGGCTTGGGCCCAAAAAGCAGGCACGATTGCCGGGTCAGGCCCGGGCCTAGGTTTTTTTTGCCTCGGGCTTGGTTAGGCCCGACCCGACCTGAGGTTTGGCCACGTATAGTCTTCGGTGAATCTATTTGGATCCGTTCTTCGTTCGTCTTCGTTCAGGTGTTTACAGGTTTGGTTCTTCTAATCTACGACTTCCTTCATCAGCGATGATTGCTACTCTGGTGCGCTGGTCCTATGGGGCCTTAACATGACAACTTCCCGACTGTCTACTATAACAAGGTTTGCTCGACTCCGATGAGGGAGGGGCGGTGACGGCGGCGCGCCTTCGGCTCGCTCCAGTGCTTATAGTCGTCGCTAGGTGGTCCACGGACATGGTTGGAATTGTTATTACCTCTGTTGTTCTTTGTACTGCCATGATTGAAAATGAATAGATTGGAAGTTTTTCGCAAAAAAAGATAAAATGTCGGTTTGGCTGGACTCGTTAACATAACTAGAAATGATACCCCGCGTGTTGCTGCGAGAATTGGATGCAGTTATTTCTACAAGATTGACAATATGAAACTTTAGTTTTTGTATTAGCACTATGAGAATAGAAACTAAAGTACATACAAATACAATATATTATTATACATTTGTAGAATATTTATGAGTAAAATGTATCACAAGTCCTAAAACTATTTGAGGTGTGTCAGTTTAGTCATATAATTGCGAAACCGCAGTTTTGGGTCCCAAAACTATTGAAGATGTGTTAGTCTTATAACTTTGAAACTGCGGTTTTGGGTTCTAAAACTGGAGATGTGTCACTTTAGTCATATAACCATGAAACCGCAGTTTTGGGTCCCCAAACTATGTAAGCTTGTTCATCTTAGCTCCTAGGCTTGCATGGCCAGCATTGAACCGTCGACATGTCGCTTGGAGATGCTTGGATTGTTGCCACATTGACCTAATGGACCCACTAGATTAACTTATGAAAGGTAAATATGCAAGAAAACCCCTAGAGCGTTGTCTCGCCTCATTCTCATGCCCTTGTCTTCTCCCATGCACAGAATGTTTAGAGGCGATAGTACGGAGGCCATCGGTGGCATGATGGCTTGAGCTCGAGTGAGGAGAGTAGACCGGTCATCTCAGCCTCACCCAACAGTAGCAGAATGACACGTCACACAACGTCCAATTGCTACCCACATGTGGCTGTTGTTGGGCGTCACCCTCACCGACCTTTGAGCCAGCTCTACGGTTTCCGCGCACTCCTCCGTGTCATCCGGCAACAACGACAATTCCCTACTTGTGCCCATGCTCGTGCCCAAACAACAACCTACACAACTAGCTCTACGGCAAGGGTGTCGGGTCAATGACGATGTCGTGAGAGAGAGAGAGGTGAGTGGGATGGCGTCCTCCATCCAGATTGGCTCGGGATATCCCTAGCGGCCGTGCCGAGGAAGAGGGATGTCATCCTCCATGCCGACTTGCTCATGGTCTCCCGGCGACTACCCAAACCTCTCAGTGAGGCTGCCCTGCAGCTCATGCCCAGGCAGGTTGCAGCATACACTGCCAGATGGAAGCGTATGGGCCATGTTTGGGGAAGTAAAATACATATAAAGAGCTCATTTGAAAAAATGAACCATAGATGCTGGTCATGCAAGCTTGGGATCTGAGATGAACAAACTTATATAGTTTTGGGACCCAAAACTGTAATTTTGAAGTTATAGGACTAAAGAGACACACCTCGAATAGTTTTAGGACCCAAAACTACGGTTTCAAAGTAACAGGACTAAACTGACACACCTTTGATAGTTTTAGCACCCAAAACTGCAGTTTCGAAGTCATAGGAGTAAACTGACACACCTTCGATAGTTTTAGGACTTGTGATGCATTTTACTCAATATTTATTGAATAGGAGTAGCATGCATGAGGCATGTTAGTGTGAGTTTTCCGTGCATAATGACATGTTGAGTTGGCATAGTTGCATGTTGAGATAACTAAATTAGTGGGGCATGCACGGTGACATGGTGAGTTGGCATAGTTGCGTGTTAAGATAAGTGAGTTAGTGGGGATCACTTATTTGGTGGGCCTACTTGATGATGTGGATAGGTTGCATGCCAAGATAAATAAGATAGTGGAGATGAATCTTTTAGGTATATAGGATAAGCTTAGATTTAAACTTCTCTCAACTCATGTGTCTCATAATTTACCTTATTAAAGTTGTTATAAATGTGTCCCAGTGGTTTATCAGGTTAGGGCCTCCTACAATCCGCCATCTACAAACTACTTCATGGCTCTGAGATTTTGTTTCCCCTGTCAGTATTCGTGTTGTCTATGTTTGTGCTCTCTGTGGGTTTAGTTGTGCTGCTAGTGTCTATTGTCTATGTTGGTTCAGTGTGTTGTTAGTGCATGTGGTTTCAGTTTGCATTCTTATGGTTGTTGGCTCGGTATGTTCTATTGTATTACTGATGTGAACCTGATGGCAAGATTTGTCTATTGCTGCCACTACCTGCTGTTCAGAGTTGCATCAGATGGTTATGAGTTGAATATTGTTTCCATATGGATTTAGGCCTCCTCAATTTGAAATGTCTGGGATATGAACAACCCAACTTGCCGGCGTGCCATCCAAAATCGGATGAGAAACATAAAGTACAACTTAATTTATCTTCAAGAAAACAAGATAGTTGACTTCTTGATATCCCTTGTGTGTGAAAAGCTCAGCCCAAAATTTTTTGATAACTTCATTTTCAAAGTTGTCGATGGCAAGTGGGGAGCCATTATCATTGCATGCTCTCAGGATTTTTCTGTTGCGACCATGACAACAGTGTCAGGCCGGCATCCCCTTTCGGCAGATATCATAGATAAGTCTGATGGCTCATCCCAGTCAATTACCATGGTCTATGGGACCCAAGATGATCATGTTAAGACCCTGGTGCGCGTCGGTCCTAAACAAACGGCTTTTTACCCCTTTCCGCGACAACATTTGGAACCATCGGCAAGTGAGTGTGGGCGATAGGGGGTCCTTCCCACACGACCCAGAAACCGTTGGGGATAGGGAGCCTTGATGCATATAGTTGTTGTTTCTGATATCTTTATTGCCATCGCAGTCGGAGTTTTGTGGTTCTGCCTAAAACCAGGCAGATTCTAGGCACGGGAGCTTTCCAAGCAGATTTTAGGCAGATTCCAGGCATGGGAGATTTATGATGCCTGGCACATCACAAACATTTCATGATTATAAACCGTGAATGATAGGTAGATGCTACCTCTTGAGCACTGCGTTGGTTTTCCCTTGAAGAGGAAAGGGTGATGCAGTAAATTAGCGTAAGTATTTCCCTAAGTTTTTGAGAACCAAGGTATCAATCCGGTAGGAGATCACGCTCGAGTCCCACGCACCTACACAAACAAATAAGAACCTCGCAAACAACGCGATAAAGGGGTTGTCAATCCCTTCATGGTCACTTACGAGAGTGAGATCTGATAGATATGATAAGATAATATTTTTGGTATCTTTATGATAAAGAGAAATAAAGATGCAAAGTAAAATAAATGGCAATAGAAATAACTAACTGTTGGAAGATTAATATGATGGAAGATAGACCCGGGGGGCATAGGTTTCACTAGTGGCTTCTCTCAAGAGCATAAGTATTACGGTGGGTAAACGAATTACTGTCGAGTAATTGATAGAATTGAGCATAGTTATGAGAATATCTAGGTATGATCATGTATATAGGCATCACGTCCGCGCCAAGTAGACCGAAATGATTCTGCATCTACTACTATTACTCCACACATCGACTGCTATCCAGCATGCATCTAGAGTATTAAGTTCATAAGAACAGAGTAATGCTTTAAGTAAGATGACATGATGTAGAGGGATAAACTCATGCAATATGATATAAACCCCATCTTTTTATCCTCGATGGCAACAATACAATACGTGTCGGTTCCCTTTCTGCCACTGGGATCGAGCATCGCAAGATTGAACCCAAAGCTAAGCACTTCTCCCATTGCAAGAAAGATCAATCTAGTAGGCCAAACCAAACTTATAATTCGAAGAGGCTTGCAAAGATAAACCAATCATACATAAAAGAATTCAGAGGAGATTCAAATATTTTTCATAGATAAACTTGATCATAAACCCACAATTCATTGGATCTCGACAAACACACCGCAAAAGAAGATTACATCGAATAGATCTTCCAAGAAGATCAAGGAGAACTTTGTATTGAGATCCAAAGATAGAGAAGAAGCCATCTAGCTAATCCATCTAGCTAATAACTATGGACCCAAAGTTCTGAAGTAAACTACTCACACATCACCGGAGAGGCCATGGAGTTGATGTAGAGGCCCTCCGTGATCAATGCCCCCTCTGGCGGAGCTCCGGAAAAAGCCCCAAGATGGGATCTCTCGGGTATAGAAGGTTGCGGCGGTGGAACTAGGTTTTCGTGGTGCTCCTGGATGTTTGGGGGGGGGGGGGTACGTGGATATATGTAGAAGGAAGAAGTACGTTGATGAAGCAACGAGGGGCCCACGAGGGTGGAGGGCGCGCCCCCCTGCCTCGTGCCCTCCTTGATCGTTTCTTGACGCCCACTCCAAGTCTCCTGGATCACGTTTGTTGAGAAAATCACGTTCCCGAAGGTTTCATTCCGTTTGGACTCCGTTTGATATTTCTTTTCTGCGAAACCCTAAAATAGGCACAAAAAACAGCAATTTGGGCTGGGCCTCCGGTTAATAGGTTAGTCCCAAAAATGATATAAAAGTGTAAAATAAAGCCCATTAACATCCAAAACAGATAATATAATAGCATGGATCAATCAAAAATTATAGATACGTTGGAGACGTATCAAGCATCCCCAAGCTTAATTCCTGCTCGTCCTCGAGTAGGTAAATGATAAAAAAAATTGATGTGGAATGATTTCTAACATATTTCTCAATGTAATTTTTCTTTATTATGGCATGAATGTTCAGATCTGAAAGATTCAAGATAAAAGTTTAATATTGACATAACAATAATAATACTTCAAGCATACTAACTAAGCAATCATGTCTTCTCAAAATAACATGGCCAAAGAAAGTTCATCCCTACAAAATCATATAGTTTGGTCATGCTCCATTTTCGTCACACAAGAATGCTCTCACTACAAAAAAATACACTTCCATGATGATACGTGTTTGTCACAGTAGGTCGCGTCTTTTGTCATGCATGTACATCCATGACGATTTTATGACAGAATCAAGATAGTCATACCTGTGCTGTCGTAGAAGTGTTCCATGACATTACCAAAATTATCATCACGGAAGTGTCCACTTCCATGACGATAAATCGCGCGTCACAGAAGTGTTTTCGTCAAGGGTGACCGACATGTGGCATCCACCGTAACAGAACGCCGTTAAGCTATCGGGTCGGATTTTGGACCCGATAACCCATTAATAGCCCTGACCAATGGGAAATTTCCACGTGTAAAATTCTGATTGGCCGAAGGAAACACGTGTTGCCTCACCGTTGGGACAGATGTCATCCACTCATTGGACAGGAGGCGCCTATGATAGGTCGACACGTGGCACGGCCCAACAGTGGCCCATTCCTGTGAAAAAGGCCGGCCCAGTAAAAATTAGCAGGCCGGCCCATATAAGGCCTACTTGTGTCAGGTCCGTTTAAGCCCACGACCCATACGAGATGTGCCAATTTGGCCCGTCAACGGCCCGTTAAAGATTTGACACCATTGCAGCCCATCGTCAGTTCGAGCCCGTTAATAGCCCGCTATATATTTGGGCTCAATATCGGCCCGATGAGATTTCGGCCTGTTAACGGCCCATTTAATGGACGGGCCAATTTTCAGGATGTACATCTTTCATCCTTTTAGCGACCCATTTAAATGTTGGGCTAATTTCCGGCCCGGTGTGTCTTTCAGCCTGTTGATGGCCCATAAATCTGATGGGCCATTTGTAGTCGGACCTGAGTTTCGGCCTTTTAGCGGCCCATTTAAGTGTTGGGCCAATTTCTGGCCTGGTGTCATTTTCAGCCTGTTGACGGCCCATAAATCAGTTGGGCCATTTGTAGTCGGACCTGAGTTTTGGCCTTTTAGTGACCCATTTAAGTGTTGGGCCAATTCCCGGCCATGTGTGCCTTTCGGCCTGTTAATGGACCATAAATGAGTTGGGCCATTTGTAGACGGACGTTAGTTTTGGCCTTTTAACGGCCCATGCCCTTCATGGTCCAATACCAGCCCGGTTTCTCTTTCGGCCTGCTAAAGGCCCACAACACAGTTGGGCCATTTACAATACGACCTGACTTTCGGCCTTTTAGCGGCCCATGCTCTTCATGGTCTAGTACAAGCCCGTTGTCTCTTTCGGGTTGCTAAAGGCCTACAGTATAGTTGGGCCATATGTAGCCAAAACTTAGTAACGGCCTGTTAACGACCCGGGAGGTAAGAGGGCCAACCATTAACTTTCGGCCTAGTAACGGCCCATTAACTTAATGGGGCCACTAAAGTTTGTTCATGTCTTTAGGCCAAATTAGATAATTTGAGCCCATTACGACGAGCAATTATGCACAGGACCAAAACCGATCAAAGAAAGGTACGGCATACAGGGAATAACGTTGCACATCCAGCATATATTACAGGAAATTACATCCACTGGGCAATCAAAGATTGATGCTAGTGCAAATAAATGAGCAGATCCTAACCATCTACAACGTCACAATCTACAACCTCAGCACAGATGACGCCCATAAGAAAGTTGGCAAGTTCTTGCCGCTTTGCTACACTGTCTCTGAAAACATTGATCAGTTGTTGTGTCGCACGACTCTGCACCTCTGATTCATCCACTATTTCCATCATTGCTTCAGCCATTAATTGTGTCGTGGATTTGTCACGGCAGATGTCCTTGTGAAAGGACTTAGTCGTGGAGCCATCGCAACGGGTTAACTTAAAGGGGTTAAACCGGACAAGGGGACACGGAGAGTTTATACTAGTCGGCCCGTTCGATGAAGGTAAAAGCCTACGTCTAGTTGTGATTGGTATTGCTTGGGTTTCGAAGGCCAGGGAGCGAATCCTCTTTGTCTGGCTCTCGAGTTGTGATCTCTCCCTTGAACCGCTGCCGGGTCGTCCCCTTATATACATGGGTGGCACCCGTCGGTTTACAGAGTCCCGAAGCCGAATCATAAACGTTTCCGGTTCAGTCTCTACACTTCTTATCTTACAAAGCAAGTTACATGATTAAGTCGGTTTATATCTACAGGCCTTAACTCACTTCTGGGCCTTGGGCCTTCGTAAAGCGCCATCATCTTCACATATTCATAGGCTTCTAATCTTCATAAAGTTAATCCAGCTACTCCTGGCCCGTTTATGCTCAGTAGTAATATCCCCAACATTAGGATAGTTCATGTCAATCTCCATCACTTAGAAAAAATTCCTCTTTTACATTTTCACCTTGATCTTGTAAACCTCCGTGACGTCATGCTCCGGGTCTTTAATAAATCGCCCTAACGTCATCTGTTCATTAAAGCTGAGGATTACCTTCATTAACGCATATCCACTCATCGAAGCGGCACCATTATTACTTATCCATTTTTTGAGCTCCTCGATTCCCGCACTTGCCGTTGTATCATTTCGCCTTATAAATAGGGGCAGGGGACCCTTTTTATTTTCTTTCCTGCTACCCCTTCGTCCCTTCTTCTTCTTCCTCGCGAGGTATCTGCTCCTAAGAGCCGCCGCCGTCGACAAGCCTCGCCTCTGCCTCGCCGTCGGCCGCTGCATCACCCTGATCGAACCAGAAAACCTCAGCACATCTCCGCCGTTATTGTGACACTGGTAACCCTTTTTTACTTCCACCACAGATCTTATCTTTTAGGGTTTCACTGTTCATCGGAGTTCATCGAAAGCTTCAGTGCTATTCCTCTTTTTTCTTATTTGTAGCATTCGAGGCTAGGCTGGACCTGTTACTCTTGCGCGACTGTAGCCATAATCGTATTTTCCTCATTAATCTCCCTCTTTTTATCAAGAACAACTTATCTGGATCTACTGAACTGTTTAAGTACCTGAAGCTTGAACCTGAATATGTTCCAATTTCTGTCATACCGTAGATCTGAAATTTTTATAGAAACCTGTGAGATCTGTTTCCCCTCACACCAATATAGGCGGTTTAACTTTGTATAAGTAATCTATACCATTAGCCCTTTGATAAACCGGAGGAACCTTTTACCTTCATAGTTGTACTCTGGTTTAACAGTGTCCGGGTACCCCTGTTTCGGTATTGCCTTTTTATCCATTATTGCATTGGCCTCCGGTTTATGCAATTTCACATATCAGTATATCTTTTACTCCATTGCATCTTGTATATCATCATGAGTGATTTATAAACCGGCCTTTCGTTTCCATCTTGTTTGTTTCGCAATAGCCAAATAATTTACCGCTTGCAACTGGGCTCGTTCCCGGGTCACCGAGGAACAATTGAATGATATGGTCAGCATCGGCTCCTTGCCTAAGAAAACTGAAATTAAATGGCGAGTTCCAGGAGCAGAAAATCCTCCGACCCCAAGGCAGGGTGAGGTGGTGGTCTTTGTTGACCACATAAGCCATGGCTTCAAACCGCCAGGGTCAAAGTTTTACCGAGATGTGCTTGACAATTTCCAACTCCATCCTCAAGACATCGGGCCCAACTTAGTAGCCAATCTATGCAACTTCCAGGTCTTCTGTGAAGTTTACTTACAGGAAGAACCAACTGCGGAGCTGTTCCGGGATTTTTTCCACTTAAACCGGCACACAGAATTTGTAAACGGCCCCAACACTAAACTTGGTGGTGTCTCAATTCAGAAGCAGAAAGAAGTTGAATTCCCTCATGCCAAACTGCACAGCCACCCAAAGGAATGGAACCAGACTTGGTTTTACTGCAGAGACACTTCTCCTGAAGATGAGAATCACCTCCCAGGTTTTTGTGATCACCGGCTTTCCAATACCCATCCGATGCCGCAATGTTTAAGTATCTCAGAAAGGGAGAAATATGCCCCTTAACTCGCCAAACTCTGGGCTTTTATGGCCAACTGTTTAACAGGTGTTGATTTCGTGCGCTGTTGGATATCTTGGAGCATCTTGCCACTAAGCCGGCGTCCCGGTTTAATGTGTGAGTACACCGGTGAGGTTGAAGACCCTCAACACCATTGCAACATTCAAGTGACTGATGAAGAAGTCACTGAAGGTGTAAAGAAGATTTTGAATGAATCGGAACTAGTCTGTAGTCAAACCGGCTTGAATCCCTTCTATACCAAGAACAAACCACCTGCTGTAAGCACTATACCTCCTTTTCATCTTTGACATCTTTAATTTTTGCAACTTGTAATCCTTCTTCTATGTATGTATGTATAGGGTGATGATCCCCTCTGGAAACGGAAAATCGTAGAAAAAGCAGTAAAGCCAACCGGGGATAAAGCGGTCAAACCATCTCGCCCCAAAACCAAAGCCGTCAAACGGACGTCAAAACAGAAAACAGCTGACCGGATCACCATGGAACTTGATGATGATACTGATGATCCGGAAGTTGAGGTAGAACTTGACTCACTTGGCTCCCTTTTCATGCATCTCATTAACAATGATTTTCCTCAGGAGGACGCAGAAGGCAGTCAAGCTGATGATGTAGAGGTAATTACCCTTTTCTCCGGTTCAGACTCTAAGCCAACAGAAAAATCCCGTCAAGCCATCTGGAAAGTAAGCTTTTCTCATCCTCTTGCTCATTTGGATCCAACATTTATTTTGAAGACTCAGCAGCATGAAGCTCGCCGAACATCTCGGCACAGTGGCCAACAGGTTACTTCAACCGGTTTACCTGACACCCCGTTTCGTAAGCGCCTGTCTGAGGTCTCTCCTACTCTTGACAATTCTTACCCCAAAGCATGTTATTTCATACAACCTCTTAATTTATCCGATTCAAATTACCAAGTGACACCTCCTTCATCCTCTGGTGAATCAACAGCAACTCAACTCCCCCCTCTGAAAACTGTGGCTGGGTACGCTTTGTAATCTTTCATCTCAGTGTGTTGTAAATCTAGAATAAAATGTTAACCCTCCTTTTAATTTTGTCTGCAGAGCCAAAGCCAGACCCAGCAAGAAAGCTTGGGTCAACAATCCGCCCGAAGACCCAACCACTGTTGAAGAAGAACCAAGAGGTGATCTGGACCAAACTCGTGAACCGGAGGGCCTTCATCCTGAATCCGCCTCTGACGACCCGCCCCTTCAAGGCCAAAACACTGATGAACCAACAAACGCTGAGCCTGCCACACCTGACACTGAACCGGCCAAGCCAAACCGGGCTAGTCCGGTGAGAGATACTGGGACTCCATTATCACCAGCCAAAAACATTGAAGGCCAAGGAGACGATGTTATTATTACTGGAATGGGCCACAGCTCTCCTGGCCATCCTGTAATCTTGGCTCAACATAGTGCCAAGGAAGAGCAGTTTGCTAGGGAAAAGGCAAATGGAGTAGTGATTTGTCGAATTATGCTCATCTCAACGTTGAAGAACTTCATTCTGGCTTCTTGAACCGTCTTCATTCAAACTGGGACTATGAAGCCGGTTTGGTGAACTTGATGAAGGAGCGATATGAGGTACTTTCATCTCCCTTTGTTCGTTGATTCAAAGTTGAAATACTAGCCCAAGTAGCCCCCAAGGGCCGTTTTTATGATGTTAATCATAAACCGGGTCTTTGTAGCACTTTAAGTTTCTCGTCATTGACCTTCAAAATGTCAGGTCTCTAATAAGAACCAAGACTCCTCTTTTAACAATTAGATAGCTTTCTGCCGTGTAGCCCCCAAAAGGCCGGTTTAACTTGGCAAGTTAATCCGGGTTTTAATCCATGCCTCCATTTTAGAACAGACGTACATTAGCCCCCAAGTGTCAAGGATAATGCTTGCATTGTTCTGGAGACTTGTATAAAATGTAGTAATTGAGAGCAAGTAGGCATTAGCCCCCAAGTATGAAGTGCATAACTTGTTATACGCTTTGTACTTAGAACATATATATATCCCGTTGTTTGATATACCTTCAATGTTGCAGGCTGAACTGAGGAATAGAGATGCCCGAAACTCTGACTTGCAAGAGAATGTGAAATCACAACAAGCAGAAGCTGCAAAAACCAAAGAGGAGATGACCCAAGCCCTGGCCGCAATGGAAAAGCTGAAAGAATCTTTCAACAAAGATCGTGCTGACTGGGAAACCGAAAAATCTGGTTTAACCAAAAGAGCTGAAGACGCCGAGGCAGCCCTGAAACCAATTGTAGATGAACTAACTGGCTTGAAACGGCAAATCAACGCTATGACTTCTGCTATCTTTGGTAGGTATCTCCTTATGTGTTTTGCTCAATTCAATGGACCTTATCATTGACTAGAATGTTGATATAAACCCTTGGCAGGCACGCGGATTGCTCATCATGGTACAGACATGCGGATGAAGCTCAAAGCGGCGTATACTTTGATTGTACAGTTATACTCTGGGTCTCAGCGGGCTATTTGCATGGCGGTCTACAACAAACCAGCACCAACCTTGATCAAAGAAACACTTGAGCAACTGGCCATGTTACCAGCTCAGATTGTCGAATTGAAGAAGGCAGCTGCAAGAGCAGGAGCTTTAACCGCACTTATTCGAGCCAAAGCCTGGATTCCAGACCTTGAAGCGGAGGATATCATAAAAGGATACCCAGGCGTGAAGGAGGACGGTGCAAACTTCGACAATGATGACCTACGGCGGCTGACCAAAGAGATGCGGCCAATAGCCAGCAAGCTGGCCGAAGACACAGACTTGTCCCATTTTCAACCGGCTTATGACGCTGAAGGGAAAAGACAGCCTGCCGAAATCCATGAAGTTGAAGAACTTGTGCCTCTGATTCGTAAGCACACTTACACTCCTGATATTAACCCATCCAATCTTATCCATGAAGAGGCAGTATTTCAAGGTTTAACTGGAATCGATTGGTCGACGGTTGATTTCCAGCGTCTTGGGAGGGATGAAGAAGTGCCAACACCAACTGACCCTCAACCATCAAACCGTCCAGATGAAGCGTCTTAAACCGGTCGCCGGTTTACTGGCTATTGTGTACCGATACTTTGAAAAACAATTATGCATTTGGAGCCGCTTTGAAAGCCTCTTGTAATAGGATAGCCAAAACTCCGTTATCTGCCATGCCATCGAGCATGTTTTGTAATACCTTGTGACAACTTATTCCACCTTTTGGGATATATTTATGCATAGCCCATGATGAATTGTGTTCCTGGGTACAGCAACTTAAAAGTATCTAGCAGTTTACCGCTAGACGGGTCATGATGCCCAACAAGTATACAATACGTAGATGAATAATCAAAGTGTTTGCATAGAAACACAATATGTACAACATACCTCATTGGTTGACCAACGACGTATACGACAAAGGTGTCAATACCAATCCGGAACGTTGATAACCCCATCCTTATAATGCCAGATTATTATAGTAAACCGGACCGGGATATAATAATTACCGGGTTTTCTTTATAGCACTGGCGATTTAGTCAAACCATATCGGGTCAACGAACACCGGTTTATAATTGATCATGTGCCGACAACTTGTAGTTGAAAGGCAAGCCGGGTCAAGGATGCCGGTTTAGCAGAAAACACTTATGAACTTTTACAAAGTAAAAAATCTTCAATAAATACGACTCAAAAAAGGAAATATGCAAGGCTTTTTACGAGCTGCCAGGCTCCAAATCGAGGCTTTTCATGGGCTGCCAGGCCTCTGAGTTAAACCATTTAACAAAGCCTTTTAAGATGGGCCTCCAATTAACCAATCGTCATTTTAACTTTGACAAATTCAGGGTCTGTAAAAGATTGACTTGTCAAATGTTCGGCGGGTCATACCAGGATTACCTGGATAGGAGTGGCTTACTTGATGAAGGCAGGTTAACCCGGGGTTTTAGGTGAATACACTAGGCTTCCATGCCGTGGCTTGATAGCCAATTACAAGGGTACTTTCAAACTCTTTGTTGCTTTGCAAAAAGAGCCCCCGAGTAACTTTATGAGTTGTGCTTAGTGTGTGCCCATGTTTGAGTTTGTGCTTTGTGCAACACTCTCTTTAGCTCCACATATTTTTCTTTTGTGGCTTAAACGCCTATCAAGAGGTGTAGCTATGGTGTGACAACAACCGAGCCCCTAGTGATATCCCTTCGTGGTTTCAAACCGATCAAGAGGTGTAGCTATGGTTCAGATATGACCAAGCCCCCTAGTGATTTTCTTTATATTCGTGCGGCTCCTGAGACTGGATTAACAAAAACTCCACTTTGTCAGTAAACTCTCGTAAGCACACACAGGATGTAAAAAGAACAGATACCCCGTTGTAACGGAGGCTCCGGTTTATTATATAATATATACATCGTCATAAATATGTACATATGAAGAGCCTATGGCTTCAAGTATAGTAAGGCCGAAGAAGAGCTATGTTCCATGGCCGCTTGGTCTCCTCCTCCGATTTACGTGAGTCTTTGTGCTCTCGAACATCAATGAGGTAGTAAGACCCGTTGTGTAGATTCTTGCTGACCACAAAGGGTCCTTCCCAAGGTGGGGATAACTTGTGCATATCAGTCTGATCCTGGATGAGCCGGAGCACCAAATCGCCTTCTTGAAAGGTTCTGGTCTTAACCTGGCGGCTGTGATAACGACGAAGATCTTGTTGATAAATCGCCGAATGTGCTGCTACAAGATCACGCTCTTCATCCAACAGGTCTAGGGAATCCTGACATGCATTCTCATTATCAGCTTCAGCGTAGGCTGTCACACGGGGCGAGTCGTGATGGATGTCACTAGGAAGAACTGCCTCCGCTCCATAAACCATGAAGAAAGGTGTGTAACCCGTAGACCTATTGGGTGTGGTGTTGATGCTCCATAACACAGAAGGTAGCTCCTCAACCCAACAACCCGGTGTCTGTTTTAAAGGAACCATAAGCCTGGGTTTGATACCTCGTAGAATTTCTTGATTTGCCCTCTCCGCTTGACCATTAGACTGGGGGTGAGCCACTGATGCTAGATCGAGCCGGATGTGCTCATGTTGGCAAAATTCCTCCATCTCCCCTTCTGACAGGTTAGTACCATTATCAGTTATAATACTGTGCGGAAAGCCGAACCGGAATATCACCTTTTTGATGAACTTAACCGTTGTGGCCGCATCACACTTACTGACTGGTTCTGCCTCCACCCATTTGGTAAATTTATCAACTGCTACTAAGAGGTGGGTATTTTTGTCCTTGGATCGCTTGAAGGGTCCAACCATATCAAGCCTCCAAGTCGCAAACGGCCAAGTTATTGGAATCATCCTCAACTCTTGAGCCGGAATGTGCGCACGGCGGGCAAATTTTTGACAACCGTCACATCTCTTGACTAAATCCTCCGCATCAGCATGCGCTGTCAACCAGTAAAAACCGTGGCGAAAAGCTTTAGCAACCAAAGATTTTGAACCGGCGTGGTGACCGCAATCTCCTTCATGGATTTCTCGCAAAATCTCACAATCCTCTTGAGGAGAAACACAACGCTGAATTGCTCCTGAAACGCTATAATGATGTAACTCCCCGTTGAGTATGGTCATGGACTTGGAATGCCAGATTATCTGTCGAGCCAACATTTCATCGTTTGGTAACTCGCCCTGGTTCATGTAAGCTAGATATGGGATTGTCCAATCCGGTATGGCGTGCAAAGCTGCCACCAATTGAGCCTCCGGATCAGGAATAGCCAACTCTTCTTCTGTTGGTATCTTTACTGACGGATTATGCAATACGTCAAGAAAGACATTTGGTGGAACCGGTTTACACTGAGAGCCAAGACGACTTAAAGCATCTACCGCTTCATTCTTTCACCGGTCTATATGGTCCACCTGATAACCTTTGAAGTGACCAGCCACTATATCCACCTCTCGCCTGTATGCAGCCATGAGTGGGTCTTTAGAATTGCAAGTGCCAGACACCTGTTGAGCCACCAGATCTGAATCACCGAAGCACTTAACCTGGCTTAAATTCATTTCTTTAGCCATCCGAAGACCGTGGAGCATAGCCTCATATTCAGCTGCATTGTTAGTACAAGGGAACATTAAACGGAGGACATAACAAAACTTGTCACCTCGTGGGGAAGTTAGTATGACTCTAGCCCCTGAGCCCTCCAACTGTCTGGATCCATCAAAATGAATAGTCCAATATGTATTGTCTGGTATCTCTTCAGGTGCCTGTAACTCCGTCCAATCATTGATGAAGTCCACGAGTGCCTGGGATTTGATTGCTGTGCGGGGTATATATTTAAGCCCATGAGGTCCAAGCTCAATAGCCCACTTGGCAATCCGGCCAGTTGCTTCTCTGTTTTGAATGATATCTCCCAGAGGGGCTGAACTGACCACTGTGATGGGATGGCCCTGAAAATAGTGTTTAAGCTTCCGGCTTGCCATAAACACTCCATACACCAGCTTCTGCCAATGTGGATACCTCTGCTTTGACTCAATGAGCACCTCACTGATATAATAAACCGGCCATTGAACCGGATATTCCTTGCCAGTTTCCTTGAGCTCTACCACAATAGCCACGCTAACAACTCGGGCATTAGCAGCCACATATAGCACTAACGGCTCTTTATCGATCGGTGCTGTAAGCACAGTCGGTTTAGCTAACTGCCTCTTCAGATCCTCAAACGCTTTATCAGATGCCTTGCTCTAGACAAAATTATCTGTTTTCTTAAGCATCTGATATAAAGGGATGACCTTCTCTCCAAGGCGACTGATAAACCGGCTTAAAGCTGTAATCCGGCCGGCCAGGCGTTGAACGTCATTGATACACGCCGGTTTAGCTAAAGATGTAATTGCTGAATTTTTTTCCGGATTAGATTCAATGCCTCGGTTTGACACCAGAAAACCCAAGAGCTTGCCTGCCGGAACACCAAAGACACACTTCTCCGAATTGAGCATCATCTTGTAAACCCGGAGGTTGGCAAAGGTTTCTCTCAAATCATCTATCGATGTTTCCTCCTTTCTGGACTTGATCACAATATCATCCACATATGCATGAACATTACGCCCAATCTATGTATGAAGGCAATTCTGAACACAGTGCTGATAAGTTGCCTGGGCGCTTTTCAGTCCAAAGGGCATGGAGACATAACAGAAGGCTCCAAAAGGAGTGATGAAGGATGTCTTCTCCTGGTCCTTAACTGACATTTTGATCTGATGATAACCAGAGTAAGCATCCAGAAAACATAAACGGTCACAACCCGCCGTAGCATCAATGATCTGATCAATACGAGGGAGGGCAAAGGCGTCTGCATGGCAAGCTTTATTCAAATCTGTGTAATCCACACACATCCGCCAAGTGCCGTTTTTCTTAAGAACCAGCACTGAATTAGCCAACCACTCTGGATGAAAGACCTCCACGATAAACCCTGGGGCCAACAACCGAGCTACCTCTTCACTGACAGCCTTACGCCTTTCTTCATTGAAGCGGTGGAGAAACTGCCCGAACGGTTTAAACTTAGGATCAATGTTGAGTGTGTGCTCAGCGAGTTCCCTCGGTACACCTCGCATGTCAGAAGGTTTCCATGCAAAGATGTCCCGGTTCTCACGGATGAACTCGATGAGCGCGCTTTCCTATTTGGGATCCAGGTTAGCGCTGATGCTGAACTGTTTGGATGAATCGCCAGGAAAAAAGTCAATCATCTTAGTATCTGTGGCCGATTTAAACTTCAACGCTGGATCATGTTTCGTAGTTGGCTTTTTCAAAGAAGTCATGTCTGTCGGATCAACTTGCTCCTTATAGAATTTCAACTCTTCCGTCGCACAAACCGATTCAGCATAAGCCGCATCACCTTCCTCACATTCCAAAGCGATCTTTCTGCTTCCATGTACTATGATAGTCCCCTTATGACCTGGCATTTTAAGCTGTAGATAAACATAACACGACCTCGCCATGAACTTAGCATAAGCCGGCCGCCCAAAGAGGGCGTGATACAGACTTTTGATTTTCACCACCTCAAAAGTCAATGTTTCTGACCTTGAATCATAATCATCCCCAAAGGCCACCTCTAAAGCTATCATGCCCATTGGGTATGAAGACTTACCAGGCACCACACCATGAAAAACTGTATTTGACGGTTTAAGATTCTTATCTGTCAACCCCATTCGGTGGAATGTATCATAACACAGAATGTTGATACTACTTCCTCCATCCATAAACTTGGTCAAAGTTTCAAAAGTTTGACTTAAAAAAATGTTGGAACTACATTATCGAATGAAGGGAGTAGCTCTTTCTTTCTCTCTCTCTCTCTCTCTCTCTCTCTGCTACCTCTCACAGGCCTCCCCTCTCACTCGAACTCTCTATACCGACGGATTATACGCTCACTGTGTCAGTGTATAGCTCCGTATATTGTTTAGTTGACCGGTCAACCAATCCACATGCTGCCTTGTCAGCTCGTGTTCTGTATCTTCGTGTGCTGGCCCATGTGGTAGTGGGTGAAAATAAGTAAACTAGAGGCTCATCTGAAACACGGTGAAGTAAACAAAGTTGAAACCACTCGGGGTAGCACCCCGCACGCTAGTAAATTGAGGGCGCATTGAGGACAAACTTCTTGCGTGCAAAGGACGCACTCACGCACAATTCACCACTGCGCGACGGCATACACAGAAGGACGCACTCGTGCACACCCAGCACACAACACACACCAGCACACGTGTACACCGGCGTCGCCGCCGGTTGAGATGGACGGTGAGGCAGCCAACAAGCGGAGGCTGCTCGAGCCAAAACCGCATCCGACGAGCCTGGACTTCATCAGCAGCCTCCCCCACGACATGCTTCTCGTCATCATCGGCCTCCTCCCCACAAAATCTGTCGTGCGGACCGCCCTGTTCTCCCGGCGGTGGTGCCAACTCTGGCGCTGCGTCCCCCTCAACCTCATCGTCGACAACTGCCTCTGCGATGGGGATTGCAAACGCATGGCCACAGTCTCTAAGATCCTTTCATCGCACCCTGGGCCAGCCAGACGCTTGGACATCCGCATGTTCAGTACCAACTGCAAGGTCCAACCCAAGTTCGACGAGTGGTTCTTATCCCCCGCCCTAGATCAGCTCGAGGAGCTCAACTTTGAAGCTGGACGATGTCGCTCTCTGCCGCCGTCCGCGCTCCGCCTCACGCCAACGCTGCGCCGCGCCACCTTCAGCTCCTGCTATCTTCCCCAGATTAATGTCGCGCCCGCCCTTCTTCTCCCTCAACTCAAGCAGCTCGACCTCTTCGATGTTGTCATCTCGAAGAAGGCTATGGAGCACCTGCTCCGCAGCTGTACTGTGCTCGAGTACCTTTGTCTTGAGCAGATCCACGGGTTCATAGCCTCGACGAATCTCCGATGGATTTATGTGTCTTGCTGGCCCCGCAACAAGACACCAATTGGGAAGAGATCACTCCAGCTGTTCCACGTTATGGTCATTGAGAATGCGCCTTTCCTTGAGAGATTGCTTGTATCGGATCTAGAAGGTCCAACAAAAATCAGGGTCATTGACGCGCCGAAATTGACAGCGTTGGTGTACTCGTCTGCCAAATTCTCCGAACTCTTTATTGGATCCGTAATCGTTCAGGTACAACACTCATCTTCTTCTCCGTCTTCTCGAAATTCACATTTTTTAATTTCTTCTTGATGTATTTACGACCGTCTTCCAGAAAATGATTCCCACAAGCTTGACCCAGTCCATGCGCACAGTGAAGATCTTAGCACTAAAATCTATTAGCCCCAATGTGATGGCCTGGCTTATTAGGGATGATAGACTACTCATACCAATAAGGAATTCCTTCTTTTCCGGGAGCCCATTCGGACTGAACTCCAAAGTTAAGCATGCTCAGCTTGGAGTAGTGTCAGGATGGGTGACCAACCGGGAAGTTGCTCCCGGGTGCGCATGAGTGAGGACAAAGTGCGTAGAAAAGACTAGTAGCGATATGTGGGGCCAGTCTAGATCCCGCCAGGAGTAACGACCACCGACGGGTGTGTCCGGAGCGTTACAAGTTGGTATCAAAGCCAGGTTCTCGTGGTTACATGGATGGTTGTGGACAGGTGCGTGGTCATGTTGTTCATGGCGTTTGTGACCCGTCGTGGCACATGGCATGGCACATGTACTGGACTGGAAGCACAGACGTATGTGCCAAGAGGGAACATTCATGTGGCCCGACGAGGACGTCGGTTCCTCTGAGTGGGGGTGTATGTGATGGCCTGGCTTATTAGGAATGATAGACTACTCATATCAATAAAGAATTCCTTCTTTTCCGGGAGCACATTCGGACAGAACTCCAAAGTTAAGCGTGCTCAGCTTGGAGTAGTGTCAGGATGGGTGACCAACCGGGAAGTTGCTCCCGGGTGTGCATGAGTGAGGACAAAGTGCGCAGAAAAGACTAGTATCGATCTGTGGAGCGAGTCTAGATCCCGCCAGGAGTCACGACCACCGGCGTGTGTGTGCGGGGTGTTACACCCAATCTGGATCAAGTTGTTGGATTCCTTACATGCTTTCCATGCACGGAGAAGCTACTCATCGAGGTGAAACTTCTTTCCTATAAGTAAACAGTAATCACAACGTAGCTCAATTTTTCCGTAATTTTCCCAAATTATGATGACAAGTGTAGTGTTCAAAACTGCATCTACGCACTGCACCGAAAGAAATGTTTTTAGTATTTTTTTCTCACGTGATCACCTGCATCGTTTTTATGCTGTACTACTATAGTAGCCTAGGCTAGTCATAGTGGAAAGTTACTTAGACTACTCCAGTAACTCTATGGTTACCCTAAGAGCAAGTACTACCTCCGTCCTGGTTTACTCTTCCAATTTTGTAGTGAAAAAATATCACTAGCCAGCCCACCTTATCATATGAGCGAATGATATTGGTACCTCTTGATGACACAGCAATCTTATGCAGCCAGCTGCTCTAATATGTTCTCTTCTTTTGCAGATAAAAAAAGACCTGAAAGTGAAAAATGTGATGCACTATAACAATCTCATCGAATGCCTTGATCTCCATCTTACAGAAATTGATTTGATCGACTACCGAGGCAACACATCTGAGATTCAGTTGGCCAGGTTGTTTATTCTGGAGGCAAGTGTGCTCAAGGTAATGAGGTTTGGCATTCTCTGGCGCAACAATGAATGGTGTGCTGATCACCGCAAGCGTCTAAGCATAAATGGCAAAGTCTTCGCAGAAGCTGAATTTGTTTTTGAAACATCAAGTGGCCAGAGACTCGAAAACTTATTTGCCCATTAGTGACTTGTCAGGGCGGTGGATTTTTGTTTGTACGATAATGCTGCATCCACCTAAAGTAACGAAAGTTCTTACGTAAACTTCCTAGTAATTCCCTCTTCGTAGGTGCAGCATTACTCCTAACATTTGTAATATCAGTTTGAAACTTGTAATATTGCCGTGTCCTATTCCTGCATTTTCAAAATCCTACGAATCAAACAGGTCCTGAGTTGGTGATGATGTTGTGCCTCCCATCTTTCACCAATAGCCGTCGGATCTAGATCTGACGCATACAAACCAAGCTTCTCCATTTTCGCAAAAATATGCCTGCACTTGTTCCCTATTTACAAACAACTCCTTGTCTCTCACAATCAGCCTTATCTCCTCCCCACCACATCTAGAAGGTCGTGGAAAAATCTGGTGCGATGGCCGCTGCCGGAGCCATCCACCCCCAATCTTGGTGTTCCGTGCAATGCGCGGGCATCTACGCACGGGAAATTATGTCGAACAGGGCTAGTTGTAAGCAGGCTAGCTCTACATCCATGATGATAGTGACTGCAGACGGTGAGGCTGACTATGGTATGCCGAACACGGCGCCTATACTCAGGTGTCATCTCCGGCGTAGGGTCTTGTCACTTCACTGTGAGAACCAACACGTAATAATTTGACCAACGGGTAGTACAGTGCTAGTACTCCTACTACTACATTGGTAGTACTACTACTAGTACTAGTAGCACCACCGTCTGGATTTAGGAGTACTACCACGTCCATCTGTATTTTAGTATTTGACTAGCAATATCTAGTAATGCATGTCACAAAAAATGTACTACTCCCTTTGTAAATAAATACATGGTGTTTTATTCCTATCGGCGAGAGAACTTAATGTTTTTTTGCTAACTAGAGTACTAATAGGATTACATGCAATGAACTAAACACTGCATGTCATGTTTGGTAGTCTCAAGTCATTGAAAGCATGCATGGCCCACATCTCTCATTGGTTGATATGTCACGAAATTAGAAACAAGGAGGGAGTTAATGCACCGTGCCTAAGTATTTTGGGATTATTTGGTTTTCGTAAGGTGACTTACACAACATTTTTGTTTACATGCATTAACATTTTATTAGTTAAATCAAAGGTCAAAACTTGGCGCAAAATGCCAAGGGGACCAATAAACCAGTAAACATCAAACTTCTCTCATTTGGCCCCAACTAGAGGTCCGGTGAGATGACTATACTGCATCGGCACGGAGGGGGACGCAGCTTCATTGACTTACGACAACTGCCTTTGGATGAATGACACGTGGGCCCAGGGGGTGGCTGGCCCACCTATCATACAGCCAAAGGCAGGTGCAGTAGAGGGCCGAGGAGTAGTACGAAATCCTACGCACCTATGAATCGCAAGATCAGTTGACTAGAAGCTAAGCTAGACCCATGGAGGCGATGAGCGCGAGTATCAGCCGGCTGTGCCAGATGGTCCATGACGCCGACCTGCGGCCCGGCACCAAGGAAGGCCTCCAGGTACTATTGCTTGAGGCCGCCAGGGCGAGGGGCCGCTAGGACAACAACTTCGTCTCCTTGTTCGGCGAGGTCCTCGTCGGTTTCCTCGACAAGTTCGCCGTCGTCAAGAAGCTTGCGGACGACTTTGACGTAAGCCTCCAGCTGACGCGCCAAGGCTCTGCGATGCCCGCCACCCTCAATGGCCACTATGGTGACAACCTCTTCGACCCACTGGTGGCCCTGCGACTGCCCGTCGTCGAGCAAGAGAATGTCCACCTCGAGGTCGCGCTCGCCACGCAGCACCTGGCGCAACAAGACACCATCGACATAATCACCCACGTCTACGCGCAAATCGTCCACAAGGACCACTACATGCAAGAGGAGGACGATAGGACGCTGACCTTCTTGGACCGCATGGCAACCTTGGACGGCACTGTTCAGAAGCACGTTGAGCTCACCGCCAACGCCGCTGCTCCTCACATGTCGGGTGGTGACCCGGCGCACTAGGGCGTGAGGATGTCGTTGATGGATCCATATGTATTTTTATCTTTCCATCAAATCCATGTAGTAATATATGATACAACAATAATTATCTTACCTTTCGCATCAACTTCATAATTTTCGCACGTACTCCATGCATGAACGGAGCCAGAACCAAACTTCTCATTACTCTAGGAAAAATTGTTATTTTCTATCTATCGGTCGCGCCATGGAGCAGAACCAAATTTTACAAGTTACGAGTTCAAAAGGAAAAGCCTGCCGTGTTCGCGTCGCACCCCCACACGATTGGTCCAGCACGCCGCTCAAGCGGGAATGCGTGCGGTGTTGCATTTTCACTTACAAGTGGGACCGCAGTTGAGCAGACCGACTATCGGCAAACCCCACCCCGCCCACCGCGTGATGGCTGAGAAAACAGGAGGGAGAAGAGATGGCTGTAGCACGGACTCCAAGAAAATTGGTGTCAGATGGGACTCGTGTGGGTGGCGTGTGCCGTACTGCTAGACGTGAATGCTGCCCATGCCACCCCACTATATCGAGCCTATATCGAGGTACGTAGAACAAATTTCCTACAGTCCGTGCTCAGCCCTCCTCTATCTCTCTTCTCAACCAGCCAGCGGACGCGCAGAGCCCATCGTCTGTTTGCTCACATGTGGCCCCACATGTCAGTGAAAACGCAAGAGGACCCACTGAACTTGCACATCTTTCACCTCGACGTGCTGGTGATGAAAAACAAATCCAATAAAGATCTTTGGTGGATGCTTTTGGAGTTACTCAAGAGTAGTAAGATTCTATTTACAGTTTAACCCAAGATGCACATCTCGTGGCTTCAACTACCACTCTATTTTCTTTCATGACACGACCTGGATGCTGGATGTCCCACGTGTCGGCAAAGGGAGGAAGAACCCGACCAAATCTTCGGTTGTGCTCTCGGATTAGACTAGTTGTGCTAACTTAAAATTTTTATTGTGTACTCCCTTCGTTCCAAAATACTTGACTTCCATTTGTCCAAAAATGGATGTACCTATATACTAAAACATGTCTAGATACATATATATTTTGACAAATAGAAGGCATGTATTGTGCAACAGAGGGAGTAGAATGGATGCAAGTTTTTGTATTGGGAAGAAGAGTACATCCATATATTGATAGAGCGCAATTTTAGTAGATGTTCTACCACTTTTAGCTAGCACAGAGGCTAGAGATGAGATTATTGCACTTGTTGATACTCCTACTAGAATAGAGGCTAGACATGAGACTAGATGTGAGGAAGCAACGTCTACTTCTTTACACTCGAGGAAGAAAGAAGCACGCAAGATCGAGCCTCCGCAGATCAACAATGAATGCATCGAGAAGGCACTAATCCAACTTAGAGGAGTAGTAAAATGTATTCTTGCGGTTCTTGTTTTCTTTGGTCTTGCTTTTCTAGTCAAAATTATCATTGGAGTTCATGCAAAACGGAGGTCCGTTTGGGGTCATGCGTTGGAGTTGGCCTTACAAGTAGGACCACAGTTAAGGAAACCGACTATCGGCAAACCCCCACCTCGCCCGCCGTGTGATGGCTGAAGTTAGAGAAACGACAAGGTTGAAGAGATTAGTCTAGCACGGACTCTAAGAAATAATATGGTGTCAGATGGATGTCGTGGTGGTGGCGTGTGTCGTACTCCTGGATGTGAATGCTTGTTCTGGCCCATGCCACCCTACTACTCCTACTACTTACTCCTACTATATAGTACTAGTATCGAGGATTCGAGGTGCTGGTTACGTACAACGAACACATTAACATATGGCTACAGTAAAAACACCCGCCCGTGTGCGAAGCATGTGAAGCTAGTACAAATAGTGTACTACTATTGTTCATTGGCCTCATCCGATAACCTGTTGCAATGCACGTACAATTATGTATTTGGGAAATATCTTTTTGCCTTGTCGCACCACTCACTCAGAGAAGCGACTCAAAAGCCATTCATAAATTTACTAAGTTTATCACAGGCATATCATTTTATTACATACAACAGGTCATCAACCCACATCGACAACGAGGATACATTATAAATACTAAAGTTTTCACCACACAACAAATAACAAGCAATGAAATGAACTTCAAATCAACCATTCCTCGGCGTTGGAAACACTTCCTTTGAACCACAAGTGATTCTTTGGGACGGGCCATCGATTGTCGATCTGGAAACCAACGCAGGACTGATCATCCAGGCTGAAGCGGCCTACTATATCAGTACCAGGGTAGGGAGCCACCCAAATGTCTAAGGTATAGACACAGTTGCTTCTCATAAATGGTACTGTTAATGTTGTGTCAACAGCAGTTGGATCACCTTTCACCATCGTCGGATAGTTTTGTCCAAGGAAGAGCGAGTTTTCTCCAAGACTATCAATTATGTACCAGAGAGAAGGAGTTGGCGCTAGCACACTAGTAACCATCCCGAATACCATGCAACGGGTGTTGGAATAGGTCCGGAGAGTGCGACCATGGGAGACTACACCTGCTTCCTTAGTAGTAACATCATTAGTGGGCTGTATACACACACAAGAAGAGGTGATCCATCGGAATTAGTTGCCAGGCGCCACTGAGTATATAAGTTCTGCTCCTCCTCATGCTCGTGATCATAACCATTGTCATCTCCCCCATGGTTATAAAAATTTTCAAGTATAGGTGGTGGGACGTTCATAGGACCTTGGTGAAGGAAATATGTCCTAGAGGCAATAATAAAGTTATTATTTATTTCCTTATATCATGATAAATGTTTATTATTCATGCTAGAATTGTATTAACCGGAAACATAATACATGTGTGAATACATAGACAAACAGAGTGTCACTAGTATGCCTCTACTTGACTAGCTCATTGATCAAAGATGGTTATGTTTCCTAACCATAGACATGAGTTGTCATTTGATTAACGGGATCACATCATTAGGAGAATGATGTCATTGACTTGACACATTTCGTTAGCTTAGCACTTGGTCATTTAGTTTGTTGCTATTGCTTTCTTCATGACTTATACATGTTCCTATGACTATGAGATTATGCAACTCCTTACCGGAGGAACACTTTGTGTGCCACCAAACATCACAACGTAACTGGGTGATTATAAAGGTGCTCTACAGGTTTCTCCGAAGGTACTTGTTGGGTTGGCGTATTTCGAGATTAGGATTTGTCACTCCGATTGTCGGAGAGGTATCTCTGGGCCCTCTCGGTAATGCACATCACTTAAGCCTTGCAAGCATTGCAGCTAATGAGTTAGTTGCGGGATGATGTATTATGGAACGAGTAAAGAGACTTGCCAGTAATGAGATTGAACTAGGTATTGAGATACCAACGATCGAATTTCGGACAAGTAACATACCGATGACAAAAGGAACAACGTATGTAGTTATGTAGTTATGTAGTTATACCGGGGAGTTACGGGAATTCGTATTGGGCCTTAATGGGCCATACGGGAAAGGAGAGAAAGGCCTCAAAGGGTGGCCGCACCCCTCCCCATGGGCTGGTCCGAATTGGACTAGGGAGGGTGGGCGCCCCTTCCTTCCTTCTCCTTTTCACTTCCCTTTCCTTCCCTCCTACTCCTACTACTTGGAAGGGCTCCTAGTTCTACTAGGAAAGGGGGAATCCTACTCCTGGTGGGAGTAGGACTCCCCTAGGGGCGCCATAGAGAGGGCCGGCCCTCCCCCTCCTCCACTCCTATACGGGGGCAGGGGGCACCCCAAAGACACAACAATTAATCTCTTGATCTCTTAGCCGTGTGCGGTGCCCCACTCCACCATAATCCACCTCGATCATATCGTAGCGGTGCTTAGGCGAAGCCCTGCGTCGGTAGAACATCATCATCGTCACCATGCCGTAGTGCTGACGAAACTCTCCCTCAACACTCGGCTAGACCGGAGTTCGAGGGACGTCATCGAGTTGAACATGTGCAGAACTCGGAGGTGCCGTGCGTTCGGTACTTGATCGGTCGGATCGTGAAGACGTACGCCTACATCAACCGCGCTGTGCTAACGCTTCCGCTTTCGGTCTACAAGGGTACGTGGACAACACTCTCCCCTCTCGTTGCTATGCATCACCATGATCTTGCGTGTGCGTAGGAATTTTTTTTGAAATTATTACGTTCCCCAACAGTGGCATCCGAGCCAGGTTTTATGCGTTAATGTAATATGCACGAGTAGAACACAAGTGAGTTGTGGGTGATATAAGTCATACTGCTTACCAGCATGTCGCATTTTTGTTCGGCAGTATTGTTGGATGAAGCGGCCCGGACCGACATTACGCGTACGCTTACGCGAGACTGGTTTTACTGCCGTGCTATTCACACAGGTGACTAGCGGGTGTCAGTTTCTCCAACTTTAGTTGAACCGAGTGTGGCTACGCCCGGTCCTTGAGAAGGTTAAAAAATCACAAACTTGACAAACTATCGTTGTGGTTTTGATGCGTAGGTAAGAACGGTTCTTGCTCAGCCTGTAAGAGCCACATAAAACTTGCAACAACAAAGCAGAAGACATCTAACTTGTTTTTGCAGGGCATGTTGTGATTATCTGGTTAAGACGTGATGAGATATAAGTTCTTGTATAAGATGATCATGTTTTGTTGAAGTTATCGGCAACTGGCAGAAGCCTTATGGCTGTCTCTTTATTGCATAAGATGCAAGAGCAAAATAATTGCTTTACTTTATCGCTATGTGAAAGCACAAGTGCTCCCTAGGTGGTTTTGATAATTGATGACAACATATCTCTTGTTGGACTAATGTTTTCATCTAGTATGTTTCAGATAAGTTCAACAATAGAGTGGCATGGACTAAAGGTTGTGGGAAGTTCTCCAAGATGCTAAGGACAAAGGATTGGCTAAAGCTTGAAGCTCAAGACTCTTCATTTCACATTTTAGTGATCCAAGATCACATTGAGTCCATAGGAAAAGCCAATACTATCAAGGAGGGATGAGGTGTTGCTTAATGAACCTCTTGCTTCATGTGCTTAATGATATGCTCCAAAATCCTCAGCTACTTTCCCACTTCCACATATGACCTAAACCTAAAGCCAAACTCGGACCTACCGATTATTCCTATCCGGCGCCACCGAGTTTCACTTGTCATAGCCACTGCCAGAAACCCTAATCAGTTCAGTCTCACCGATGGGATCTCGGTCTCACCGAGATGGGCTTGCAAACTCTCTGTTACATATTGCATTATTCTCGGTCCCACCGAGATATGCAATCGGTCCCACCGAGTTTGCTTGGCCAACTCTCTGTTTTGCTTATTACCCAAATCGGTCCCACCGAGTTTGAGTAATCGGTCAAACCGAGTTTTGGATTTCCACCAGATCCAAATCATATGAGAGAGAGTTGAGTGTTGGGGAGACTATCATTTGAAGCACAAGAGCAAGGAGTTCATCATCAACACACCATTTGTTACTTCTCGGAGAGTGGTGTCTCCTAGATTGGCTAGGTGTCACTTGGGAGCCTCCGACAAGATTGTGGAGTTGAACCAAGGAGTTTGTAAGGGCAAGGAGATCGCCTACTTCATGAAGATCTACCGCTAGTGAGGCAAGTCCTTCGTGGGCGATGGCCATGGTGGGATAGACAAGGTTGCTTCTTCGTGGACCCTTCGTGGGTGGAGCCCTCCGTGGACTCGCGCAACTGTTACCCTTCGTGGGTTGAAGTCTCCATCAACGTGGATGTAGGATAGCACCACCTATCCGAACCACGGGAAAAACATCCGTGTCTCCGATTGCGTTTGAATTCTCCAAACCCTTCCCTTTACATTCTTGCAAGTTGCATGCTTTACTTTCTGCTGCCTATATACACTTTGCATACTTGCTTGATATGTATTGTGAGTGCTGAAATTATGCTTAAACTCCACTCAAACCGAAAAAGCTTAACAATTGCAACTTTGGCATGAAGTGTCTAATCACCCCCCTCTAGACACATATACTTTCGATCCTACAAGTGGTATCAGAGCTTTGGTTTCCATTGCCTTGGTTTAATCACCATTGGAGGAAGATGGATGTGTCTACTTTAGGGAGTCTTAGACATAGAGTGCCTATTCTTGATGGAGAATATTTTCATGAGTGGAAAAATGAGATGCTTGTAATCTTCAACCAATATCATTTGAACAACTATATTGCTAGCCCTTGTGCACCTCACATTGATCCTTTGCACCCTACCCTAGATGAAGATATTGACATGATTCGCAATCTTAGAACTATTGAGCTCATCATTAGAGGATTACCCAAAAACTTGATTGCTAGTTTGCCTACTCTTAATTGTGCTTATACTATATGGAAATTTCTTGAGGAACGATTTCCCGACCATTCCTTAAAAAATTTGGATAAAATTCTCCATAAATCTATTGCCTCGAGTAAGATGAACTCTAGTGATCCTAACCTTGGTGATTGTCTACTTGAGCTTGCCAATCTCAAGCGAGCTAAGGGGATGTTGGAATCATTAGTGATATTATATTAGAAGCAATAACAATTCATAAAAGTGACCATTTTGATGATCATTTATCTAATGAATTACCCTCTCTAGGAAATGATGAGTCACAAGATCATGGTGAACATGAATACTATGATGATGATGATGATGATGATAGTGACTTCAATCTTGATGATGCAATGAGACACTTTGGTCTTACGGCAAATCTTCGGGGATATGAATCAGGAGGAAAGGAATGGGTTCTTGATAGTGGATGTACTGATCATATGACCGGGGATGAGGAGATGTTCCGTGAGCTTGCTGAAAATGACGGCCCTCAAAAATATGTCACCTTTGGTGATAATTCAAAGGGTAAAGTAGTTGGCCTTGGTAAGGTGGCCATCTCACATGATAGTTCCATTCAAAATGTCATGCTCGTTGAATCTCTCGGCTACAACTTACTTTCAGTATCTAGACTTGCTGATTTCGGTTTAAATGTCCTATTTACTGAGGTAGATTGCCAAGTGTTTCGTCGAGACAATCATAAAATGGTCTTTACCGCTAGGCGTAAAGGTGACCTTTACATTGTCGACTTCTCTAAAAAGGCACAACCTAAAACTTGCTTTATTGCGAAATCCTCAAAAGGTTGGTTGTGGCATAGACGACTAGGTCACGTTGGCATGAGAAATCTTGACAAGCTTATTAAAGGAAATCATAACCTTGGAGTTAACGATGTCATATTTGACAAGGACAGACTTTGCAGCGCTTGTCAAGCAGGTAAACAGGTTGGAGGAAGACATCCCGTGAAGAACATCATGACCACAAGGAGGCCACTCGAGCTACTTCATATGGATCTTTTTGGTCCGAACGCCTACAAGAGTCTCGGTGGAAATTCTTTTGGTTTAGTTATAGTTGATGATTTTTCAAGATTTACGTGGGTGTTCTTTCTTAATGACAAGTCACAGGTCCAGAAGATCTTCAAAAACTTCGCTAGGAAGGCCCAAAACCAGTTTGACGTGAAGATCAAGAAGGTTCGGAGTGACAACAGAACAGAGTTCAAGAACGTAAATGTGGACACCTTTCTTGACGAAGAAGGGATTTCACACGAGTTCTCGGCTACGTACACACCTCAACAAAATGGAGTTGTTGAGAGGAAGAACCGGACGCTCATCGAAATGGCAAGAACAATGCTTGATGAATACAAGACGCCAAAGCATTTTTGGGCAGAAGCGGTTGAGACAGCTTGTCATGCAACAAATCGCTTGTATCTTCACAAGCTACTCGGCAAGATGGCATACGAGCTCCTCGCCGGTAACAAACCCCAAGTTGGATACTTTCGAGTATTCGGCTCAAAGTGCTACATTCTTGATAAACATCGTCGTTCAAAGTTTTCTCCTAAATCTCATGAAGGTTTCCTACTTGGTTATGGCTCAAACTCTCACACTTACCGTGTCTACAACAATTTCACCCGAAAGGTTGAGGAGACGGTAGATGTGAAGTTTGATGAATCTAATGGCTCGCAAGTAGAGCAATTGCCAATTGATGTAGGAGACAAAGACCCTTCAGAAGCAATCCAAGACTTGCCCATAGGCAAAGTTCGTCCAACGGAGGTGAAGGAGAGTACTTCATCCGTCCAAGTGGAGGCTTCTACTTCACAACAAGGTGAACCAAGAATTGATACGGAAGCATCCACAAGTGGGACACACCAAGATGAAGAAGGCAAGGAAATGCATCAAGACGAACATCAACAACCTCATTCTCCACCACGACAAGACAATGACAACGTCAACAATGAAGAAGGCCAAGAAGAAGAAGAACAAGATGAAGAAAATGTTCAACGAAGACCCAAGCAAAAGCTCTCACGAGTTCGAGCAAGAATTGCCAAAGATCATCCCGTCGAGCAAATCTTCAATGATATACAAACCGGGAGAATCACCCGCTCAAAAACTCGTTTAGCTAACTTTTGTGAAAACTATTCATTCATCTCTAGCATTGAACCTATGAAGGTTGAAGAAGCATTGGAAGATCCGGATTGGACAAACGCCATGCATGAAGAACTACACAACTTTGAGAGAAACCAAGTTTGGACATTGGTTGAGAAGCCCGATGACAACCACAACATCATTGGTACCAAATGGGTGTTTCGCAACAAGCAAGATGAAGATGGACAAGTGGTTCGCAACAAAGCACGTCTCGTCGCCCAAGGGTACACACAAGTCAAAGGTATGGACTATGGTGAGACATATGCTCCCGTTTCTAGACTTGAGTCCATTCGCATCTTACTTGCCTATGCTAATCACCATAACATCACCTTGTACCAAATGGACATTAAAAGTGCTTTTCTAAATGGTGAAATAGAGGAGGAAGTTTATGTCAAACAACCTCCCGGCTTTGTCAATCTAAGAAACCTAATCATGTTTACAAACTTCACAAAGCTCTTTATGGTCTTAAACAAGATCCTAAAGCATGGTATAAATGCTTGACCAAGTTCCTTATTACAAGTGGTTTCGAAATTGGTAAAATTGATTCTACTCTTTTTACTAAAAGGGTTAATGGAGAACTATTTGTATGCCAAATTTATGTTGATGATATCATATTTGGTTCAACTAGCCCTCTCTTTAGTGAAAAGTTTGGAAAGCTAATGTCAGAAAAGTTTGAGATGTCTATGATGAGTGAACTCAAATTCTTTCTCGGTTTGCAAATCAAGCAAACTAAGGATGGTACATTTGTCTCTCAAACAAAGTACACCAAGGACTTATTCAAGAAGTTCAATATGCAAGAATGTAAAGGTATGTCTACACCCATGCCTACTAGTGGACATAATGATCTGACCAAAGATGGTGAACCGGTTGATCAAAAGGTTTATCGCTCTATGATTGGTTCATTGCTATACCTATGTGCTTCACGTCCCGATATTATGCTAAGTGTGTGCATGTGTGCAAGATATCAAGCTGCCCCTAAAGAATGTCATCTTAAGGCTGTGAAAAGGATAGTTAGATACTTAATTCATACACCAAATTTTGGCATTTGGTACCCTAAGAGGTCTTCTTTTGATCTTGTTGGCTATTCCGACTCGGATTATGCCGGAGACAAGGTTGATAGAAAGCCAACTTCGGGTACTTTTCAATTTCTTGGTAGATCCCTTGTGTCTTGGTCCTCCAAGAAACAAAACTCAGTATCCTTATCCACCGCCAAAGCGGAATACATTGCCGCTGGTTCATGTTGTGCTCAATTACTTTGGATGACGCAAACTCTTAAAGATTATGGGATCTATGTGAAACATGTTCCACTACTTTGTGACAATGAAAGTGCTATCAAAATTGGTCATAATCCTGTACAACATTCTTGAACTAAGCATATTGAAGTTCGTCATCATTTCATTCGAGATCATGTTGCTAAGGGTGACATAGATCTTAAGCATGTTCGCACTGATAAGCAATTAGCGGATATATTCACTAAACCACTTGATGAGAAAGTGTTTTGCAGGTTGAGAGGAGAATTGAACATCATTGATGCTTCGAACTTGGAGTAGGAACTCCATTGGACACATGCAAGACATCAGCTTATGACTGATCCATGATATATCTCTTATGATGACTATCTTATGTCTTGGATATATTTGTGCCTTGCATGTTGTCTAACCCATGTAGGTGCTTGGTTGAATCTGATTCCATGAGATTGCGATTCACTCACATCTTGAGCAATCTTTACATCACCAAGACTCTACACAATGATGGTTGAAGACAAGGAAGCACAAAATCATTCAAACATATCCTTTGACAAATCCTATGTTGAGCTTCATGAAAGTCATTTTTTTATACACAAGTGCTTTTCCTTGCTGGAACCAATCCATGTAGGTAGATGAACTCAAACTCCAAGTGGTGCTCCAAACTCTTGATGGGCTACATCAACCACGAGCACTCAACTACATGAGAAAGAACCACACCACCACCCAAGGTATGTTGTTCCATCTTAGAGAAGCTTTACTCCGAGACATGAGTCAAAGCAACTCAACAAGATGTGCATACATCAAGATGCTTAAACGAAAAGTGGTAACCCCATTTTGAGCTTAAACAATGAGTATGACCTATGATCAAGTGTTCTCACTTGACTCCTAAGTCAATATACTCTAACATAGGTGACTATGTCACCGCCCAACTCTAGATGAAGTTCTCTTGTGTTCCTTCTTTGTGTTATTGCATTTGTCTCATGCTTGTGTAGTTGTTCCCTCTCTCTTTTTCACTTCATCTAGATCTTTTAGTTTTTTTCTCTTTTCTTTTTGTTTTTGTTCTGCATTTTCTGCATTTAATTCATTGCAAATCTTTGTGAGATCTTACATGTCTAGTGAGCTGAGGTGACAAGTGTTTTTCTCTGTGTAAACTCAGTTTCACCGACTTGCAATCTTCGGTCCAACCTAATCTTTTCGGTACCACTGAAATATGCCACTCGGTGCCACTGACTTTGCAATCAGAAAAACAGTTTGCCACTTGCTCTACATTTCTACTCTCCAGCTCCACTCAATGAATCTTGTCTTCTACAAGCATCACAATTTTATTCTTTGCTTTATGCTGAATCTCAAGGACCAAACCTCTTGACTCACACTCTAGAAGATCCCTTCTTGGAAATTGATGTCAAAGGGGGAGAGAGATCACATCAAAGCCTATCTTCGGGGAGAGAAAGATCACATCACAATACTAAAGGGGGAGAGAAAGTCTCAAGGATCCCAGACGTCCCAGATAATGTATTAAGGGGAAGAAAGAGATCTCTAGGGGGAGAGACAATACTCAAGGATCCCAGATGCTTGATGTTCAAGAGGAGAGATGTCACATGTCTTTTTAGGGGGAAAGACATATTCATTTGTATCTTTCAGCTCTGATTTTCTGTTCCCTATCTTCTCCCAATATCCCATGAAAGATTCAGGGGGAGCAAGACACCCATGAGAAAGAAATCAGTCAAATTCATTGCATATCTTTACTCTTGGGGGCATGTTGAATTCAATGTAGTACCTAGCACTTACTCTCTACATGTCATCCCAGTCTTGGTACTCTTGTGGTTTCTTTTGTTTGCCCTGGCTAGTGGATGTACCTGTGTTATGTAACTTTGTTTGTGCAGGTTCATTCAATCCTAAGCCAACTCAAAAACTACAAGGTAAGTGTATGCATCAAAATCATGAGTATGAGGAGTTCTTGCTTATGTACATATAGTTTGCAAGAAGGACTCATGAGCATGAAGGTATTTTCCTTTATAATCTTTTACTCTGATGCATATGGCCAAGATACATGTAACACATTGCCTACTCTATCATGATTATGCTCTCACATGCTTCTATATTTTATATTCATATGATTGCATACATGTGGGGGAGCCTATGTTTGTTACATGTCCTTCCAAAGCTTTACTTGCTGTTCTTTACATCTTTATCTAAAGCTTTGATGTATGTTGCCATCAATTACCAAAAAGGGGGAGATTGAAAGCACAAGTGCTCCCTAGGTGGTTTTGATAATTGATGACAACATATCTCTTATTGGACTAACGTTTTCATCTAGTATGTTTTAGATAAGTTCAACAATAGAGTGGCATGGACTAAAGGTTGTGGGAAGTTCTCCAAGATGCTAAGGACAAAGGATTGGTTAAAGCTTGAAGCTCAAGACTCTTCATTTCACATTTTAGTGATCCAAGATCACATTGAGTCCATAGGAAAAGCCAATACTATCAAGGAGGGATGAGGTGTTGCTTAATGAACCTCTTGCTTCATGTGCTTAATGATATGCTCCAAAATCCTCAGCTACTTTCCCACTTCCACATATGACCTAAACCTAAAGCCAAACTCGGACCTACCGATTATTCCTATCCGGCACCACCGAGTTTCACTAGTCATAGCCACTGCCAGAAACCCTAATCAGTGCAGTCTCACCGATGGGATCTCGGTCTCACCGAGATGGGCTTGCAAACTCTCTGTTACCTATTGCATTATTCTCGGTCCCACCGAGATATGCAATCGGTCCCACCGAGTTAGCTTGGCCAACTCTCTGTTTTGCTTATTACCCAAATCAGTCCCACCGAGTTTGAGTAATCGGTCAAACCGAGTTTTGGATTTTCCCTAATCCTAGCACATCGGTCCCACCGAGTTGTTCCAATCGGTCCCACCGAAATTCATAATGGTCACTAGGTTTACCATTTCGGTCCGACCGAGTTTTCTGATTCGGTCCCACCGAGAATGGTAAATTGTGTGTAACGGTTGGATTTTGTGTGGAGGCTATAAATACCCCTCCACCTCCTCTTCACTCGTGGAGAGAGCCATCAGACTAAACCTATACTTCCAGCATCCTATTTCTGAGAGAGAACTACCTACTCATGTGTTGAGGCCAAGACATTCCATTTCTACCATATGAATCTTGATCTCTAGCCTTTCCCAAGTTGCTTTCCACTCAAATCTTCTTTCCACCAGATCCAAATCATATGAGAGAGAGAGTTGAGTGTTGGGGAGACTATCATTTGAAGCACAAGAGCAAGGAGTTCATCATCAACACACCATTTGTTACTTCTTGGAGAGTGGTGTCTCCTAGATTGGCTAGGTGTCACTTGGGAGCCTCCGACAAGATTGTGGAGTTGAACCAAGGAGTTTGTAAGGGCAAGGAGATCGCCTACTTCATGAAGATCTACCGCTATTGAGGCAAGTCCTTCGTGGGCGATGGCCATGGTGGGATAGACAAGGTTGCTTCTTCGTGGATCCTTTGTGGGTGGAGCCCTCCGTGGACTCGCGCAACCGTTACCCTTCGTGGGTTGAAGTCTCCATCAACGTGGATGTAGGATAGCACCACCTATCCGAACCACGGGAAAAACATCCGTGTCTCCGATTGCGTTTGAATTCTCTAAACCCTTCCCTTTACATTCTTGCAAGTTGCATGCTTTACTTTCCGCTGCCTATATACCCTTTGCATACTTGCTTGATATGTATTGTGAGTGCTGAAATTATGCTTAAACTCCACTCAAACCGAAAAAGCTTAAAAATTGCAACTTTGGCATGAAGTGTCTAATCACCCCCCTCTAGACACATCTACTTCAAGGTCCTACACTATGCGATAGTAATAGTTGCAAGAGCAATAGTTGGCGAGACGACCATGCGATGACACATTGATATAGATCAAGATGATGGAGATCATGGTGTCATGCCGGTGATGATGGAGATCATGACGATGCTTTGGAGATAGAGATCAAAGGCACAAGATGATGATGGCCATATCATGTCACATATTTTGATTGCATGTGATGTTTATCTTTTATACGTCTTACTTTGCTTAGTTATGACGGTAGCATTATAAGATGATCTCTCACTAAATTTCAAGATAAAAGTGTTCTCCCTGAGTATGCACCGTTGCCAAAGTTCGTAGTGCCCAGACACCACGTGATGATCGGGTGTGATAAGCTCTATGTCCATCTACAACGGGTGCACGCCAGTTTTGCACACGCAGAAATACTCGGGTTAAACTTGACGAGCCTAGCATATAACAAATATGGCCTTGGAACACGGAGACCGAAAGGTCGAGCGTGAATCATATAGTAGATATGATCAACATTGTGATGTTCACCGTTGAAACTACTCCATCTCATGTGATGATCGGACATGGTTTAGTTGATATGGATCACGTGGTCACTTAGAGGATTAGAGGGATGTCTATCTAAGTGGGAGTTCTTAAGTAATATGATATGTTCTTAGTCCTGCTAGTATTAGCATATCTATGTTGTAGATCAATAGCTCGCATTTAGCTCCCCTGTTTTATTTTTGATATGTTCCTAGAGAAAACTAAGTTTAAAGATGTTAGTAGCAATGATGCGGATTGGATTCGTGATCTGAGGTTTATCCTCATTGTTGCACAGAAGAATTATGTCCTTGATGCACCGCTAGGTGACAAACCTATTGCAGGAGCAGTTGCAGATGTTATGAACGTTTGGCTAGCTCAATATGATGACTACTTGATAGTTTAGTGCACCATGCTTAAACGGCTTAGAATCGGGACTTCAAAGACATTTTGAACGTCATGGACCATATGAGATGTTCCAGGAGTTGAAGTTAATATTTCAAGCAAATACCCGAGTTGAGAGATATGAAGTCTCCAACAAGTTCTGTAGCTAAAAGATGGAGGAGAATAGCTCAAGCAATGAGCATGTGCTCAGATTGTCGTACTACAATCGCTTGAATCAAGTGGGAGTTAATCTTCCAGATAAAATAGTGATTGATACAATTCTCTAGTCACCATCACGAAGTTAGTAGAACTTCGTGATGAACTGTAATATGCAAGGGGTAACGGAAACGATTCCCAAGCTCTTCGTGATGCTGAAATCGACGAAGGTAGAAATCAAGAAAAACATCAAGTGTTGATGGTAAACAAAACCACTAGTTTCAAGTAAAGGGACAAAGGGAAGAAAGGGGAACTTCAAGAAGAACGGCAAGCAAGTTGCTGCTCAAGTGAAAAAACCGAAGTCTGGACCTATGCTTGAAACTGAGTGCTTCTACTTCAAAGGGGCTGGTCACTAGAAGCGGAACTACCCCAAGTAATTGGCGGATAAGAAGGATGGCAAAGTGAACATAGGTATATTTGATATACATGTTATTGATGTGTACTTTACTAGTGTTTATAGCAACCCCTCAGTATTTGATACTAGTTCAGTTGCTAAGAATAGTAACTCGAAACGGGAGTTGCAGAATGAACAGAGACTAGTTAAGGGTGAAGTGACGATGTGTATTGGAAATGGTTCCAAGATTGATATGATCATCATCGCACACTCCCTATACTTTCGGGATTAGTGTTAAACCTAAAATAAATGTTATTTAGTGTTTGCGTTGAGCATGAATATGATTGGATCATGTTTATTGCAATACGGTTATTCATGTAAGTTAGAGAATAATTGTTGTTCTGTTTACATGAATAAAACCTTCTATGGCCATACACCCAATGAAAATGGTTTGTTGGATCTCGATTGTGGTGATACACATTTTCATAATATTGAAGCGAAAAGATGCAAAGTTAATAATGATAGTGCAACTTTTTTGTGGCACTGTTGTTTAGGTCATATTGGTGTAAAGCGCATGAAGAAAATCCATGCTTATGGGCTTTTGGAATCACTTGATTATGAATCAGTTGATGCTTGCGAACCATGCCTCATGGGCAAGATGACTAAGACTCCGTTCTCCGAAACAATGGAGCGAGCAACAGATTTGTTGAAAATCATACATACTCATGTATGTGGTCCGATGAATATTGAAGCTCGCGGCAGGTATCATTATTTTCCGATCTTCACAGATGATTTGAGCAGATATGAGTATATCTACTTGATGAAACACAAGTATGAAACATTTGAAAAGTTCAAAGAATTTCAGAGTAAAGTGGAGAATCATCGTAACAAAAATAAAAGTTTCTACGATATGATCGCCGAAGTAAAATATTTGAGTTATGAGTTTGGCCTTCAGTTAAAACAATGTGAAATAGTTTCACTGCTCATGCCACCTGGAACACCACAGTGTAATGGTGTGTCCGAACGTCGTAACCATACTTTATTAGATATGGTGTGATCTATGATGTCTCTTACCAATTTACCACTATCGTTTTGGGGTTATGCATTAGAGACAGCTACATTCACGTTAAATAGGGCACCATCTAAATCCGTTGAGATGACACCGTATGAACTATGGTTTGGCAAGAAACCTAAGCTGTCGTTTCTTAAAGTTTGAGGTTGCAATGCTTATGTGAAAAAGTTTCAACCTGATAAGCTCAAACCCAAATCGAAGAAGTGCGTCTTCATAGGATACCCAAAAGAAAATGTTGGGTACACCTTCTGTCACAGATCCGAAGGCAAGATATTCATTGCTGAGAATGCATCCTTTCTAGAGAAGGAGTTTCTCTCGAAAGAAGTGAGTGGGAGGAAAGTAGAACTTGATGAGGTAACTGTACCTGCTCCCTTATTGGAAAGTAGTTCATCACAGAAATCTGTTCTTGTGACTACTACACCGATTAGTGAGGAAGCTAATGATGAAGATCATGTAACTTCAGACCAAGTTACTACCGAAACCTCGTAGGTAAACCAGAGTGAGATCCGCACCAAAGTGGTGCGGTAATCCTGTTCTGGAGGTCATGTTACTTGACCATGACGAACCTACGAACTATGAGGAAGCGATGATGAGCCCAGATTCCGCGAAATGGCTTGAGGCCATGAAACTTGAGATGAGATCCATGTATAAGAACAAAGTATGGACTTTGATTGACCTGATCAAAAGATCGGCGAGCCATTGAGATTAAATGGATCTTCAAGGGGAAGACGGATGCTGATAGTAGTGTTACTATCTACAAAGCTAGAATTGTCACAAAAGGTTTTCGACAAGTTCAAGGTGTTGACTATGATGAGAGTTTCTCACTCGTATCTATGCTTAAGTCTGTCCGAATCATGTTAACAATTGCCACATTTTATGAAATCTAGCAAATGGATAAACAAAACTACATTCCTTAATGGATTTATTAAAGAAGAGTTGTATACCATGCAACAAGAAAGTTTTGTCAATCCTAAAGGTGCTAACAAAATATGCAAGCTCCAGCGATCCATCTATGGACTGGTGCAAGCATCTTGGAGTTGGAATATACGCTTTGATAAGTTGATCAAAGCATATTGTTTTATACAGACTTGCGGTGAAGCCTGTATTTACAAGAAAGTGAGTGGGAGCACTACAACATTTTTTATAAGTGTATGTGAATGACATATTGTTGATAGGAGATAATGTAGAATTATTCTGCAAAGCATAAAGGCTTGTTTGAAAGGAGTTTTTCAAAGAAAGACCTCACTGAAGCTGCTTACATATTGAGCCTCAAGATCTATAGAGATAGATCAAGACGCTTGATAAGTTTTTCAATAAGTACATACCTTGACAAGATTTTGAAGTAGTTCAAAATGGAACAGTCAAAGAAAGAGTACTTGCCTGTGTTACAAGGTGTGAAACCGAGTAAGACTCAAAGCCCGACCACGGTAGAAGATAGAAAGAGAATGAAAGTCATTCCTTATGCCTTGGCCATAGGTTCTATAAAATATGCCATGCTGTGTACCAGATCTATTGTATACCCTACACTGATTTTGGCAAGGGAGTACAATAATGATCTAGGAGTAGATCACTGGACAGCGGTCAAACTTATCCTTAGTGGAATAAGGATATGTTTCTCGATTATAGAGGTGACAAAAAGGTTCGTCGTAAAGGGTTACATCGATGCAAATTTTGACACTGATCCAGATGACTCTAAATCTCAATCTGGATACATATTGAAAGTGGGAGAAATTAGCTAGAGTAGCTCCGTGCAGAGCATTGTTGACATAGAAATTTGCAAAATACTTACGGATCTGAATGTGGCAGACCCGTTGACAAAACTTCTCTCACAAGCAAAACATAATCACACATTAGTACTCTTTGGGTGTTAATCACATAGCGATGTGAACTAGATTATTGACTCTAGTAAACCCTTCTGGTGTTTGTCACATGTTGATGTGAACTATGGGTGTTAATCACATGGTGATGTGAACTATTGGTATTAGATCACATGGCGATGTGAACTAGATTATTGACTCTAGTGCAAGTGGGAGACTGAAGGAAATATGCCCTAGAGGCAATAATAAAGTTATTATTTATTTCCTTATATCATGATAAATGTTTATTATTCATGCTAGAATTGTATTAACCGGAAACATAATACATGTGTGAATACATAGACAAACAGAGTGTCACTAATATGCCTCTACTTGACTAGCTCATTGATCAAAGATGGTTATGTTTCCTAACCATAGACATGAGTTGTCATTTGATTAACGGGATCACATCATTAGGAGAATGATGTGATTGACTTGACCCATTTCGTTAGCTTAGCACTTGATCGTTTAGTTTGTTGCTATTGCTTTCTTAATGACTTATACATGTTCCTATGACTATGAGATTATGCAACTCCCATTTACCGGAGGAACACTTTGTGTGCCACCAAACATCACAACATAACTGGGTGATTATAAAGGTGCTCTACAGGTGTCTCCGAAGGTACTTGTTGGGTTGGCGTATTCCGAGATTAGGATTTGTCACTCCGATTGTCAAAGAGGTATCTCTGGGCCCTCTCGGTGATGCACATCACTTAAGCCTTGCAAGCATTGCACCTAATGAGTTAGTTGCGGGATCATGTATTATGGAACGAGTAAAGAGACTTGCTAGTAACGATATTGAACTAGGTATTGAGATACCGATGATCGAATCTCGGACAAGTAACATACCGATGACAAAAGGAACAACGTTTGTAGTTATGCGGTCTGACCGATAAAGATCTTCGTAGAATATGTGGGAGCCAATATGAGCATCCAGGTTCCGCTATTGGTTATTGACCGGAGACGTGTCTCGGTCATGTCTACATAGTTCTCTAACCCGTAGGGTCCGCACGCTTAAAGTTCAATGACGGTTATATTATCAGTTTATGTGTTTTGATGTACCGAAGGAGTTCGGAGTTCCGTATGAGATCGGGGACATGACGAGAAGTCTCTAAATGGTCGAGACGTAAAGATTGATATATTGGACGAATATATTCAGACATCGGAAAGGTTCCGAGTGATTCGGGTATTTTCGGGAGTACCGGGGAGTTACGAGAATTTGTATTGGGCCATACGGGAAAGGAGAGAAAGGCCTCAAAGGGTGGCCGCACCCCTCTCCGTGGGCTGGTCTGAATTAGACTAGGGAGGGGGCGCCCCCTTCCTTCCTTCTCCTTTTCCCTTCCCTTTCCTTCCCTCCTACTCCTACTACTTGGAAGGGCTCCTAGTTCTACTAGGAAAGGGGGAATCCTACTCCTGGTGGGAGTAGGACTCCCCTAGGGTGTGCCATAGAGAGGGCCGGCCCTCCCCCTCCTCCACTCATTTATATACGGGGGCAGGGGGCACCCCAAAGACACAACAATTGATCTCTTGATCTCTTAGCCGTGTGTAGTGCCCCCCTCCACCATAATCCACCTCGATCATATCGTAGTGGTGCTTAGGTGAAGCCCTGCGTCTGTAGAACATCATCATCCACCACGCCGTCGTGCTGACGAAACTCTCCCTAAACACTCGGCTGGATCGGAGTTCGAGGGACGTCATCGAGTTGAACGTGTGCAGAACTCGGAGGTGCCGTGCGTTCGGTACTTGATCGGTCGGATCATGAAGACGTACGACTACATCAACCGCGTTGTGCTAACGTTTCCGCTTTCGGTCTACGAGGGTAAGTGGACAACACTCTCCCCTCTCGTTGCTATGCATCACCATGATCTTGTGTGTGAGTAGGATTTTTTTTGAAATTACTACGTTCCCCAACACTTGGAAACACAAGAAGAAGGTTAATTAGTAAAGGGAAACTTGCTAACTCACATGCATGTGGATGAAACAATTATAATTACGGTGGAAGACAAACGTACCGAAACTACGAGGATCCCATGCAAAAACAGTGCCACGAGTGGTGGCAGCAAACACAAGGCCCTCGTATTGAATTGCATCATAGTACCCATCCGTGTACAGAAACTGGTTTTTGAGCAATATCCATCGAGTCGAACCATGAAGGATGGCAACAAGCTTGTCGAAGATAGCAACAACATGATAGTTGTTGTAATTCCAAGAGCGGTTGGGAACTCGACAAATTGCTATCTTCCGTAGAAGACAGTCACCATGATCGTATTTGAACATGCGTACAATACCGGTGTGCTCAACCTCTGGGCAGTCTGCTGAGATTTTTGGAAGTGGAACCCGGTAACGAGTGTACACATTCACAAGTTCCCACTCGCAGTTGGACCCAATGTAAACAACCCAATCTCCATTTGCGCCCGCCCAAGCCTTGTCCTCAAGCGATGGCATCTTAACATCATATGTATCATTATCAAGCGGCATCAACTGGCACAGGGTGAGGCCTCCGTTGTGCCGGCGCCAGTCACGGCAAAGAAGATAGGGGAGATCAAACCGCTCCTTGACTCTTGGGTTCTTTGTAATGATGTTATTAGTTGAGTCGAGAATGGGCTTGAACAAACCTGCCATGCTAGCCGAGGTGATGACGTTGCTCCGATCAATGAGTTCCTCCACCATGTCATCTTTCAGATCAGGGCAAGAATAACGGGGTCGTTTCCGGCCTGTTCCCTCCATGGAGAAGACGATCGAACAATGGCAGAAGAAAGGGTGAAGGGCTGAAGGAAAATGGAGGAGGGAGAGGAAGAGCGTGCGACAGCAGTTCCAAATCGAGAGGGAAAGGCGAAGAGTCGGTGGACGGTCGCGAGTTTGCTACGGTTCACGGAGAGGCGCCCCGGCCTACACGTCCGTTCGGAAATACTCCTACTACTCGCCGTCGTCTCACTGATATATTGGAACGGGTCCACATGTCAACGAAACATGGTGTGTAATTTCTCGTGCAAAATGCGATCTAGCCGCGTTGGCCCGAGGTGCCACATTAGTTATCGACCTTTATTTTTTTAATGGCGTGCCGATCAGTTTTGAAGCACGACTAACTGGTACTGTATGCAGAGAAAATATAAACTACTCTACCACTACTCCACCTCCAGTACTAGTAGTATAAAAAAGATATACAGGCTGGAGCTTGAGCGCTTTCTTGCTAAGGGCTGCCCACTTGCTTCTCACACTACCACCCTCTCTCCAGATCTAAAAAAGATGGCCCCTCTCTCTCTCCTCACCGGTGGTCACAGATCCGCCGGGGAAGAAAAGGACATGCAGCGTTGACGCACTCATTGTCGGCGAGCGAGGTCACACACTGACGACAAGGCCGTCCTCTCAGACCTAGCGCCCGCGCGGGATGGCCTCCATCCCCAAGCTCGCTGCCGTAGTGTGTGCGGAGGACGACGACCATGAGCGAAGCCACTTCCCGCCGACCCTCAGGTATGCTACCTCTTTTCGAACCATAACCTTGTTCTATTGCCCCATCTGCCACGTCGTTGCATGTGGATCTTTTTCCACTCCACCATCTTCCCAATTTGCTATCCTTTGCTCTGCTGGCCACGCAGACGAAAACCATAATTTGCACTATTAAAGGAAACCCTACTTCATGCAGACTAATTCATGTCTGGGTTGAATAAGGAAAGGAAGGGAGACTTTATTGTCCAAGAGAGTAGGAATCGAACCCGCATCTAGGTTGAAAATGGGAAATCAATAGCTAAGGAACGAGTCTCGTGTGTCTTGGTTGAAAAGGGTAGAAAGGCATGACAACGCAATAGAGAATGACCAGGTCGATCAGTTTGTTGTCCTCGCATAGGAAAAAGGTGGCTAAAGAGAACAAAAATGGGACGTAATCCACATATGATGCCTGGATATTTGTTGGTCTGGGCAACCATACCTCCCTCACCACTCTGCGTCCATGGAGGTACATCGTACTGGTGCGCCCACTGTCCGAATGGGCCTCCCATGCTCTTATTGCCACTTTTTTGCTGTTAGTATAACACCAGCAGTCAAGTCAAGCGATGCTACTACTAAAGTGATGCCACATTTAACTAATGCCGCTCTCAGTCTAATGCCACCGATAAATTTAAGCAATGCCAGTTAATGTCACTGGATTATTTCAGGGTTAGCTGTTGATTGTGGATCTATTAAAGATTTTTCAGCTAAGGCATTCTAATGTTGTTGCACAGTGTAACACCCATCGATGCGGTTATATCTCCCACGTGTGGGAGCATTACTTAGAGGCATAACCGCATTGTAGGCATGTCGCAAGGGAGTAATCTTTACACATCCCATGTACTGAATAAGAAAGAGATAAAGAGTTTGCTTACAATCGCAACTTCACACAATACATAAATATAGCATTACATCATCCAGAATACAATCAATGTCCGACCACGGAACGAAAATAAAGACAACCCCAAATGTATAGATCCCCGATCGCCCCGACTGGGCTCCACTACTGATCAATTGGAAACGAAACAACACAACGAACACGATCTTCATCAAGCTCCCACTTGAGCTCAGCTGCGTCATCTGCACTGGTATCAACGGCACCTGCAACTGGTTTTGGAAGTATCTGTGAGTCACGAGGACTCAGCAATCTCACACCCGCGAGATCAAGACTATTTAAGCTTATGGGTAGGAAAAGGGGTAGTGAGGTGGAGCTGCAGCAAGCACTAGCATATATGGTGGCTAACTTACGCAAATGAGAGCGAGAAGAGAAGCAAAGCACGGTCGTGAACTACAAGTGATCAAGAAGTGATCACGAAACTACTTACGTTCAAGCATAACACAAGAACCGTGTTCACTTCCCGGACTCCGCCAAAAAGAGACCATCACGGCTACACACGCGGTTGATGTATTTTAATTAAGTTAAGTGTCAAGTTCTCTATAACCGAACATTAACAAATTCCCATTTGCCCATAACCGTGGGCACGACTTTAGAAAGTTCAAAACCCTGCAGGGGTGTCCCAACTTAGCCCATCACAAGCTCTCATGGTCAACGAAGGATATTCCTTCTCCCAGGAAGACCCGATCAGACTCGGAATCCCGGTTACAAGACATTTCGACAATGGTAAAACAAGACCAGCAAAGCCGCCCGATGCGCCAACATCCCGATAGGAGGTGCACATATCTCGTTCTCAGGGAAACACCGGATGAGCAATCCGTACAACTAAAACCAGCTCTCAAGTTTCCCCAAGGTGGCACTGCAAGGGGCTGTAGTTCGGACCAACACTTAGACAAGCGCTGGCCCGGGGGGGGGGGGGGTTAAAATAAAGATGACCCTTGAGTCTGCAGAACCCAAGGGAAGGTGATAGGTTGTTAGTGCAAATGTAAAACCAAGGTTGGGCCTTGTTGGAGGAGTTTAATTCAAGGAGAACTATCAAGGGGTTCCCATTATAACCCGACCGCGTAAGGAACGCAAAATCAAGGAACATAACACCAGTATGACGGAAACTAGGGCGGTAAGAGTGGAACAAAACACCGGGCATAAGGCTAAGCCTTCCACCCTTTACCAAGTATATATAAGCATTAATTTAAAATAAGAGATATTGTGATATCCCAACAAATCCATGTTCCAACAAGGAACAAACTCCATCTTCACCTGCAACTAGCAACGCTATAAGAGGGGTTGAGCAAAGCGGTAACATAGCCAAACAACGGTTTGATACAAAAGGTGGGTTAGAGGCTTGACATGGCAATATGGGAGGCATGATATAGCAAGTGGTAGGTATCGCGGCATAGCAATAGAGCGAGCAACTAGCAAGCAAAGATAGAAGTGATTTCGAGGGTATGGTCATCTTGCCTGCAAAGTTCTCCGAGAAGACGAAAGCTTGATCCTCGTAAACGTACTCAATGGGTTCCTCGATCATGAACTCGTCTCCCGGCTCTACCCAAGACAGGAACACAAGCAAAGGGAGCCACAATCAACCATGGTACAATGCGCAATCGACATGATGCAAAACATGGCATGATATGCAGGATGTGATATGCAATGCATATGCGAGCTCTGGAAGGAAAAGGTTGAACCAGGCCTCAACTTGGAAAACCAAGAGTGCCTTTGGAAAGATGAGTTGATTTCGGTCGAAATCGATATAAAGATCACCGGAAACGGATGTACGGTTTGCAAATGGCAAGCAAAACAATAATGGCACTATTTTGCGATTAACAGCACGATGTCATCTAGAATGCAACAAGAAACTAAGCTACTGCACTCCAACATAGCAACAAAGCACATGGCAGTGATCTACTCAAGATGCTTGACAAAATATGAACACTGAGTTATGGCTAAATCACACAAGAGCAGGTGCAAACAAGCATGGCAAAAGTGCAAAAGATATCAGCATCACAGACTTAGTGAAAATACTAACATGCCAGGAATTAACATCAGGAAGCAAAGTTTAGAGCAAGATAACAACATGCTACAGGATCAGATCATAGCAACACAAGGCATGGCATGAATCTACTCAAAGCATATAACAAAAGTCCCTTACTGACCATAAGCCAACAAGGATTTGAAGATATAATGGCACCCATGTAAACATAGCAAGTTCCGTTAACAGATTCGGACTTAGCAGAAAACTGGACATGGCAAAATAGAGTTACGTAGGCATGTTTGCGAGCTCGATGCACTAACCACAAGGCATTGCATGACAAACTAAGCATACACCCAGCAAGAAGACATGTTCAAGAAGCTAACAATGGCAAGAACCATCTCATAGCATGCAAGGATCAACTACAACAACCTTGGCAAAATTGAATAACATGTAAATAATCTGCCAGGAATATTTTATAGCAAAAGTAGAGCAAGATTGAGTCATGCTAGGGTACTCCATAATTGCAAACAAAGAGATGGATGGATATAACATAACAATAACTCAAAATCATCCTTATTGAACATACTCAAAAGAAGCATGGATCACTCTATAGCAACATGAATACATGGCATAAAAATAACAGCAGACAAAGACTTAGTGAAAATTCTAAGTCCCTGAAATCAGCAACATCACGAGAGCTACTTTGCATGCTTGTGCTAGTCACCACATTGATCACACAAATACATGGCATACACCCCTGTAAAGATGGCATGACATATAACAAAACACATGTAGAGCTCAAGTTCATAGGAGGCACACAATAATCATGGCAAAAATGACAAAAGCTCATAATCTGTTAAGAAACAGAAACTAACATTATGAAGCACTCTTGCTACAGTCATTAGGGCATCAAGATGGACTCAAACAAGCATGACACAATGGAACAAAATGAAGAGGACATCCTAACGAACATTTTGATATCTCATGCACACAAAACGGAGTAACGAGCACAAAGTTATGACATGATTAAGGTAGCCACAAAATATTACACGGAAAAAGGACTTTGCGCGAAATTTTACCCTCCGGATCTGTTCTAGGGTTTCGGCGCGGCACGGAAACCGAGGACGGCCAGCGTTAGAGGAAGTGGAGAAGTCTGGCAAGGCGCGGGGTGGCGGATCCGGCCGGCCGAGGCCCTTCCCGGCGGATCCAGGGCCGATGCGGGTCGGGGAGGCCGCCGGGGACGAGGAAGACGGCGGGGCCTCCAGGCGGCGGCGCGCATGAGGCGGGGCGGCACGGAGGTGGGGCGTTGGCGGCGGGGACGCACTGGCGGTGGCGCGGCGCACCGGCGCGGCGGCGGGATCCGGTGCGTGCACTGGGCGGCGGGATCCAGCGCGCGCGCGGGGCGGCGCTAGGGTTCCAGCGGCGGGGATGGGGGCACGGGCGAGAACGCAGGGGAGCTCGGGCATGAGCGAGCGGAGGTGAGCGGGCTCGCGCGGGCCGGATCTGGGCCGTGCAGTGGTGGGAGGCGGCGCAGACAGGTGGCGCGCCGTGATAGGGCAAGGACGGCGGCGGAGCTGACGTGGCGGGCTATGAGTGGCCGAACGACGTGGCTGCGGGGCGGTGGACACGTCCGGCCACCGGGCGGACATGTCTGACGGCGCGAGGAGGAAGAGGACTAGGGTTTGTACCGCGAAATTTCGGGGGGAGTCACAAATATATAGGTAGAGGGAGCTAGGAGAGTCCAAATGAGGTGCGGTTTTTGGCCACGCGATCGTGATCGAACGGCCGAGAGGATGGAGGTGGTTTGGAAGGGTTTTGGGCTACTTTGGAGGGGTGTTGGGCTGTAACACACACGAGGCATTTATGGTTCCCCAGTTAACCGTTGGAGTATCAAACGAACTCCAAATGGCACGAAACTTGACAGGCGGTCTATCGGTAGTGAACCAAGGCCGCTTGGCAAATCTCGGTCCAATCCGAGAATGTTCAACACCCGCACACGAAAAGAGACAAAAAGAGGGCGCCAGAGGACATAGGAGTGTCGGATTGCAAAACGGACAACGGGGAAAAAGCTGGGATGCATGAGACGAACACATATGCAAATGCGATGCACATGATGACATGATATGATATGCAACACGCAAGCACATGACATGACAACGTCGGCGAATAACTGGAGGACACCTGGCGCATCGGTCTCGGGGCGTTACACACAGCCAATATACCAACGATGAAACTTGTTACTACCTTCAGATTTTTGCACTGTTAATGCTTATAGATTACATACTTCACTTTCATGAGATAAGTTAATTGTTTTGTATAGTGTCACCAAAATGCCAAGGCGCTGATGTCATTTTATTTTGGTTAAACTGCACAGACAATTATGAAGACAAGAGGAAAGGTCAAGAGTGGGTACCTCCTCCTCCGGCTGTTCTCTTGATTCGTTCGATCAAGTTTTTATGTTTGATCGATTATCAAGATTGGGATAGCAATTTTTAAGGTCCCCCGTGTTTGAAATGATATTTACCTTGGAGGTACATGGTTTGCAATTTTTTATACTGTCATTAGTTAATAATGCTAGTTACCTTCAGACTTTTGTATTTGGTTTAATGCTCAGGCACAGCTAGTATACCAATGCTGAAAATTGTTACCTTTACATTTTGTATTGTTAATTCTTATAGAAACCTTCCAGTGCTAGAGTTTATTGAAATCTGTTCAGTAAAACCATTGTATTGTACCCTGTAATAAACTAACTACTCTACTATTGCACTAGCCACTGGATTAGTGTATATTTGTAGTATTCAAATGGTGTTGCTTTAGCGTATGGACATAAATAAAGTGTGGCAAGCTTTCTGAGATATGTGCTCAAGAAAACTACTGCCTGTTTTTCTAAATACTAGATGTTTGGGTACTTTAAATTGAACCGCGAAAACATCTTATATTAAGGAACAAAGGGTGTAGAGTTCACTCAAATTATCCCGGTATAGCTAGTCACACCTTTGTTAAAATTAATGTTCATTATGTTATCGGAGGAGGTCTGTATGTTTGTCTCTAATGCCTGTCGACTACATACCTGACATCATGATGTAATGTTAAGTCATTTCCTTTTGTACAATGTCACTGAATTGTCAAGGCGGTGATGGCATTTTATTTTAGTAGAACTGCACAAAATTTGCTTATAAGAAGAGGAAAGGTCAGGAATGGCTCAGTTTTTCAAAAAAAACTATGTATGCCTTCCTGACATCAACCGTTGTTGCTTTATTTATTCCTTCAAACAGGTGGTTAGAAACAGTCTTGCTACCTTTTCCCGTTAAGAAATTGGAATGCTTATATTTGTGAGTCTATGCTTCAACTAGTGCCACTTTTAGAGTAATCACACTTTCAATATCTATGCAAACAGGGATGCTCGATTTTAGTGGAACTGCACAAAAAGTCCAACTGGTTCAACATTAGGAGCATGTTTTTTCCAAACCTTTATATCCAATTGGTGGCACTATGAGCTGTTCATTACGAAGGTACATGGTTTGCTACTATATTGCTACTCTTTTTGTACTGTCATTAGATAGTAATACTAGTGGTTTGCATGTGAATTCATTGGCAGGGTGGACCTACATTGGAGGTGCAGGACAGGATTCAATGATTGGATGCACAATTTCGGTTGTATCGATTTCACCTCTTCCATCACTACGAACATGGATATCCTTGGTTTGATGAAGAATGGGCGCTATATTTCTGCTCTGAACCAGCAAATCAATTCAGTATGAAATTGTCCAAGGCAAAACATAACTTTATCAGATTATCAAGTGCAAAACATGACAGATGCTAAGCGGAAGAGACATGTTTAAACCAAAAATACAAGGTGTGGTATATGTTTACTAGCTGCTTGATATTTGTGTGCAGACAGAGATGTCTGCCCGTTGCTATTTGGCAAACAAATAAAGAATCCGCAATTTTGGTTAAACTGCACAAGAGAATAGTATAGTCACTGCATGCAGTGCCATTTGAAAATAGACACAGAAAGATTGGATAGTCACTTCATGGACTGCAGAAAAGTAGTACTGTACTATTTATTTGCAAACACTAGGTGCTTCATTGCTTTGGTCCGATTATACAATGGGCATCATTTTGCCTAAGTTAAAGTTTGTATTCCAAAAATAGTCTCGCGGTGTGATCGAGAGAAGACCAAATCATATTGCAGTAGATGTTCCTCCATCATGTGTGGTTCATTCTCATGGTTCCAGCTGTTGGTGAAACCACTTATGTTTGCAAGAGGAATGGTAGACTTCACAAACAAATTTGTCTTTCAGTCTGTACTGAATGTTGGCCAAGAGAAGCATCCATGTTAGTAGGAAGAACAGATGTTTTTTCTAGATGTTTGCTTTTGGAGCTACATATTTGTATATGATCTGTGAATCATTGAGATGCATTAACATGTTGATCTTATGTATGGGAATCGTACTAGTTAGTTTTAGTTGCGACGCAAGATCCGAAGTGGCTGATCTTTGCTTTTGGAGCTACATATTTGTATATGATCTGTGAATCATTGAGATGCATTAACAGTTACTTATTTCTGTTTGCCCAGTGTTTACAAGTTATTGATCGATCACTAGCTAGCCTACAAATGCGCTCCTGGCAGTTTTATTTGCGACGCAAGATGCGAAGTGGCAGTTTTTTTGAATAAACATGCATACCTCTGAAGAAACTGACAAGCTACACTATCGATCCTACATGGATAAAAATGCCTACCTCTGAAGAAGTTTAAGCCTAATTAATTCCGTGAGCAAAGCAGCAAGACCAAGGCATGGCAATAATTAACGGCATGCAGAAGTTTAAGCCTAATTAATTCCAGCGGTTTAAGTGGCTGCATGCGTGCCCTTGGCTGCAACTCATTACATGCTGCTTCGCGTACTGCCTATGAGCGATTCTGAGTGCCTGCATGCAGCCGGCCGTAATTAAGGCAGCTAACTGATGCGAAAAAAGATACGCTTTAATTATTGCAGGCTTTTTAAATCCGTGGAATCATTATTGACAAGGAGGGATATGATTCGAGTGCACTCGTTTGACCGCCATGCCGGCGTGCGACCCAGACGGTACGGGACGACACAGTCATAATCTCAGTTTCTCTAGTTTTCCACGGCAAGCTGGCGTGCTAAGCCATTATGCATTAAATTCCGATGACCGTCGCGCTACCTTCCGCCTAGAAGTACTGCTTCCCGACCTTCTCCGGTGCCACCGTGACCCAACTCGCCATATCCTCATAAGCCCCCGCCGGCCCGATGTCGCTCGCCATGTCCGCCATGCCCCCACCCGTCCGTGGTAGGCGACGCCGGAGGCGGTCACCGCCGGAACTAGTGTCCGGAAGGTAGACAGAGGGAGGAGGCATTCTACCTGTCTTTAGATGGCAATGCGGAGATCGAGGAGTTGCTGGAGCGCGACCGCATGGCGGAGGAGCAGGAGTTTTTGGAGCGCGACCGCCTGGCGGAGGAGCAGCGTATCACCGATTTGCGCCGCCAGCGGGACATGGAGCAGCAGCGCACCGATGCTCTGAGTCGCAAGCAGAGCACCCGCAACTGGGCCGACTATGTGGAGGCCGGCGCCCGGCAAATAGCCCTGGAGGCTGTCGGGCATGCACATGTTTGCGACGCCGATTTTTACTACCAGCTCGTCAAGTGGGTTTCCCACTTGGAAGCCGAAGCTTCGGTGGACCACGCCGGCATGGAAAGGGCCAACGCGCGCGAGCAACGCGCCCTATCGCACCTCTTGCAAGTCCGAGGTGAGGCGCATGATGCCGGTGCCGGCGTTTAGCGTGTACCACAGATGGCGGCCGGCATCGTCTAGTTAGCTAAGAGTAAGTTAGTACTTGTATGCTACTAGAGTATTAGTGGGAGTACATAGTTAACTTGGCTATGATGGTTGTCAACGTGGAAGTTCAGTACTCTATATGTGGATCAGACCTGTTACTTTTCTCTGAATGTTGAACTTTCCGTTTGAACGTATGGAATGGGCTGTTATTTTTTTTAAATGGGTTGTATTTGTCCTCCACGGGTTTAGAGGCTGACTTGTGGGCCTAGCAAGTTGAGGCGTACACAATCAGGAGATGATTGTATGTGGAGAGGATGACAGCACGGACCCATCAAGGTCATGGCAGTACGCAAGCAAGTGCCTCCTTATGTCAAGCCAATAAAGAATGGCTCCGCCTGGTGGATTTCTGACATCTAGGTCCCATGCCATTGTCAGTGTAGTCAATAAACGAGAGAATTGCACAACGAGCGGCTGACACCAGGGACCCAGCAGCTCGCCCAGTTATTTTTGTTTTGGGTTAATTTGATAAATGCCACTCCAAATCTAGTGTATCCGAGAAATTCCACTGCAATTTCCAAACTTTGAAAAATGCCATTTCATGCTATTTCTAGTGGCATTTTTCAAAGTCTGGAGTGGCGTTTTTCAAAATTTGCAAACTGCAGTGGCGTTTTTCAAAGTTTGCAAAAATTGCAGTGGCATTTTTCAAAGTTTGGAAATTGCAGTGGCATTTTTATGAATCGTCATAATTGGAGTGGCATTTATCTAATTTGTTTTTGAGACGGAAGCAGGGTGTCAAGTGGGCTGTGCGGGACACTCTGGCTTGTCTAGACAACATTTTCGTTTATGTTTACCACAGACCAGCCCAGTAGTTTTTTTTCTTTCTGAAAATGGCTAGCCCAGTTTTTTTGTGATTTGTCAAGTAAGTCGCTTTATCAGTCCTGTTGGACTGCAAATCTTTCAAGATGAGGAGAGCTTCATTCGGCTGGCCGAGAAAATGGCATATCAGTAATGAGAAATGGGCTGTACATTTTTAAAACACATCAAACCGGAAATTAGTTTCAAATATCTTTTTTTCATTTCGAGATTTTAAATTGCATTGATTTTTATGCGTGGACAATTTATTGGATTATATATATATATACATTTATTTTTTAAATCAGTTTGAATGTGACTCGAAATTTCGAGATTAAAAATAGTTCAGACCGCACCGACATATGCAAAATTTCGTATAATTTTTTAACCGTGGCCACAATATGGGTTGTAATGCTAATAAAAAGAATATGAGCTCCAAAAAAACCCGCAAGAATTACCAAATGGGCTGTAAATTATTTGAAATAATGGCAGATGGGCTGTATGCTGTTTTCCACAGATTTTAGGCTTTCCACAGATGGCATGTATACTGTTGGATGTCCATCCAATGGCCATCGTGCTTCTTCAATCTCTTCTCTTTCTGCTCCAGCCGCTCAAACAAGCGCCGGCGGGACTGCCTGCTCCTTCCTCCCCGCGGCCGGCTCTGTTGCCGCGCAGGCCTCACCGCCCCACCGTACTCCCATTGCTGGCCTAGCCATCCCTCTACTCACCCACACCTGTTGTTATTCTCCGGCGACGGCAGACGAACCAGTAAACCCTCATACAGTCGTACTCCCCTCCGTGTGGGAAACAAAAACAACTGCTGAGTCTTCCCTGCCTCAGTGTCATTCCCTTCCTAGGCCTCGCCGTCGTCCACTGCCGTGGTGCTCTTGGCGTGGCGTGGTCAACGTGGTCAATGACCGACATGCATCTGAAGTGGACTGTACGTGGAGAGATTGACAGCTGGGTCCACGACCGCACGCAAGGAAATGCCTCCTTATTACGCACAAAATAATGATTCCTCCACCTGACATCTGGGACCCACCGAAAGGGCCTCTGTATTTCGCGAAAAAACTTTACCGCCGCTGATAGCTCGGACCCACCAGCTATATCTTCGCACGCAAGGAAGTGCCTCCTTATTACGCACAAAAAAATGAATACTCCCCCTGCTAGCTGGGACCCAGTATAGTGAGCCTACTAAGTTGACGGGGACGAAGGCTTTGTCAACTTAGTCAATATGCATGATTCTAGCTCGACTGACCGTACGATGTCCATCCAACGGCCGTAGTGCTTCTTCAGCCTCTGGTCTTCTTGCTCCAGCCGCCCAAAGCAGCGCCGGTCGTGCTGCCTGCTCGTGCCTCCCGTGGCCGGCTGTGCTGCCGCAGAGGCCTCACCGCCCCCATACTACTCCCACTGTTGGCCAGGCCATCCCTCCACTCCACTCACCCACACCCCCTGTTATTCTGCAGCGATGGCAGCGCAGCCGAACCAGTGAACCCTCATACTCCTCTCCGCATGGGCATCCACTGCCGCGTCTTCCCCGGCTCCGTGTCGTCCCCTTCCTAGGCCTCGCCGCTGTCCATCGCTGTGGTGCTCTCGGCGCGGGGTGGTTAATGTGGTCAACGACCAAATTCCATCGGAAGAATATAGTATGTGGAGAGGCTGACAGCTGGGTCCATGGAAGCCGCAAGGAAGTGCCTCCTTATTACGTGGAAAATAATTATTCCTCCACCTGAAAGCAGGGACCCATCGGACGCCCACAAGTATTTCGCAAAAAAAGCGTTTGCCCCTAACTGTTGGGACCCACCCAAGGGCCACCATATTTCGGAGAAAGACTCTTCAAATAATCAAGTATCAACTCGACTGACCTGGACATTGCTCTGAAGCACCGAACTTGCGTCATAGGCTGCCTGGCTGGCCTCCCGAGCCTTCTTCACCTGTTCCATCATGACCCCCGCCTGGCGTATAGCCTCCTTCGCAGCAGCCACTTCGTCCTCAGGGGCAGGGTATGCGACAAAAAGCGAAGTTGGATTTGCAGTCGACGCTGAAGGCTGCGCACTCGACAGGGGATTGGCAAAGGTCACAGAAGCCTGAGGGACATCGCCACCATCCCGAGCCACGGTCTCAGGCGCCGGAGTAGGCTGGGGAGTCCTATCAGCCGACGACCTCTTAGTCCTCCTCATCCTCAGCGGTTCGTTGTCGTCGTCATCCGGGAGGTCGATAACATGAGGAGGGGCTGGAAGGAAAACTTTCAATCGACCAGAATTGCAAGAAACGACCAGTCGACTCACAAACAGAACGTCAATAATCGTACCAGGGTTGGAGGTAACAGCGTCCCCCATCTCTTGGTCGTCGTCTTTGGCAGAGACTTTGGAGGTAGCAGCGCTGCAAATTTCGAAAAGTCAGCCAGTTAGCCTAACAAGTCGACCAAGGATCCGTCCTCCATCGACGAAGGAAAACAAGCTTTATTACCCGGAAACAACAGGGACAGTTATCTTCATCTTGGGCGGAGTCTTGGGCGGCTTGGATGGCGTCGTGCGTGGTTGCTTGGGGACCTTCCCAGTCGGTGTTGGAGAAGAAGTCCGAGGGCGTTTTGACGATGGCCCAACGGAGGCAGTCGCCTTGCCACGTTCCTGCGCCGGGTCATGCGCGAGCTTGGATCGCCTTTCCGGGCGGGGGGGGGGGGGTTCGGCCTCCTCCTCCTCTTCTTCGCTGGAGAAGACATCGTCGCCTCCCTCTCCTTCACCATCCGACTCCCACTCGCCTTGGTCATCCCCGCTCTCGCCTCCGCTCCCTTCTCCTTCCTCGGTCGACCCCTGTGCCCCATTGGGCGTCGAGTACATTTCAGTGGTCGCCTGGAAAACAGCAGACAAAACGAAAGTCAATCGACCTGCTCGAAAGAAGACCAATGCAGAGAACGAAGATTTCAGTCGGAAACATAAAAACGCACCTGGTCGATCTCATACGAACTGTCGAGTGGAATGACCCTCCTGGCTCCTCGGGGGTTGTCCTTGTTCCCCGTGATGCTTGACAGCCACCCCTCCAACATCTCGTCGGTGACCTCCTCCGGGTGGATCCGAGTGATGTCCTCGAGGCCAGAGTACAGCCACATCGGGTGGTCCCGAGCCTGGAGCGGTTGGATTCGCCTCTTGAGGAAGACTTCCAGCAGATCCATCCCCGTCACGCCCTCGCGGACAAGTTCAACCACTCGACCCGCCAGTACCTTGACCTGGGCCTTTTCTTCAGGTGTCACCTTCAGAGAAGCAGGCTTTTCGGCTCGGTCGAGGGAGAAAGGTGGGAGCCTAGTCGACTGCCCTGGAGTCGCCTGATCCTGGCAGTAGAACCAAGTCGCCTGCCAGCCTCGGACTGACTCCGGGAAAGTAATGGATGGGAAACAGCTCTTCCCCCTTGTCTGAATCGCCAAGCCCCCACACAGATGGATTACTTGCGTCTTCTCATCACTCGACTTGGCCTTCTTGACCGACTGAGAGCGACAGGTGAAGATGTGCTTCAAAAGCCCCCAGTGTGGGCGGCAACCCAGGAACGCCTCACACATAGAAATGAAAGCGGCAAGATAGACTATGGAGTTTGGGGTAAAGTGATGGAGCTGCACTCCAAAGAAGTTCAAGAAGCTACGGAAGAAAGAATGGGGCGGCAGAGAAAACCCTCGGTCGATGTGAGTGGCCAGGAGCACGCACTCACCGTCGCGAGGGTGGGGTTCGATCTCTCCCCCCGGAAGACGCGCAGCCTTGTGAGGAATGGCTCCCCCCTCAACCAGGTCATCAAGATCCTCCTGCCGGAGCACCGATGGCATCCAGTCGCCCTGGATCCAACCTTTGGGCAGGACCGTCCGAGAGGAAGATCCGCCGCGCGCAGACTTCTTCCCCTTCCCCCCCGCCGCCGCCTTCTTCGCGCGCTCCAGAGCGGTCGTCTTGCCCTTCACCATCGTCGCCGGCGAGATCTCGAGCTGGTTTGCGGTGGCTGGACGAGAGCGAAGGAAGCAGGGGAGGTTACGAAGAAAGAGAGGAAGAAGGAGAAGAGAAGAGCACGTGCACTGTTGGGAGACTCCAAGCCGGCAACTTATAAGGGGCCGCTTCCGAGTGGCTGACCAGTAGGCCCAAGCTATCCAGTCAAATCCCGTGGCAGGCGCGCGTGCAGTACGTGGCGAAAAAGGCGGCGCGGAGATCGAGGAGCCTTCGCATTGTCACTTCCAATTACTGCGGCCGCCCCCGTTCCATGCGCTTCCCAAAAAATCCGAATCCCGCGATATCCGCTGGCTGCAGAACAACTTGTCAAAACAGAAATCCCGCGTGCACCAGCGCTCGATGCCTCACAGGTAAAGAAATCCACTCGATGAAAGGCCTGGAACGGATCAAGGCGACTGAAAGAGGTTAATGACGTCATCCATGACAGTCGACCCAAAACGAAGCACTCATATAACCTGAAGAGTCAGGCGGAAAGGTCCCTAACCCCTTTTCTCACTCTAGCCTTGATCCATTCGGGGGCTAATGATGAAGCCATGTACCTACGGTAGGGGCACGGACCCGTCCTAAAGATCCCTACCGTAGGACATCCCTAGAAGAAGTCACCTTTCAATCGACTTGAAGGTATGTCACTCGACGGGTTGAAGACCAAGCTATCACTCGACAGTGAAGTCAACCACTCGACCGACCAAAAGACCTGAAGTCACTCCGCAGGCAAACGGTCGGCTATTAAGTAGTCTTTATGGTTATTATGACACTTTATTAGGGACGTTATCAGTAACGCCCCACCTTAAATGTACCTTAAACCCTGCATTACTGAGGGAAGGAGAGGGCTGGCGAACTCTATATAAGCCACCCCCTCCTCAGTATCAAGGGTTCGCACCCCTATCATTTTACACACGCATAATTCAGTCGACCACCTCCGGGCACCGAGACGTAGGGCTGTTACTTCCTCCGAGAAGGGCCTGAACTCGTAAACCTTGCGTGCTTACAACTTCCCAATAGCTAAGGTCTAGCCTCCTCATACACACCCCCCTACCTCACTGTCAGACTTAGAACCACGACACCACCCCTCCACGGGCACCCCTCCACCATCTATTGTTCATCCAGCCCTCCACACCACGGGGTCCTGTTCAACCACCCCTCCACGGGCACCCCTCCACCGTCTACTGTTCATCCAGCCCTCCACCACACCACAGGGTCCTGTTCATCCAGAGGCAACGCCACCGCTCACTGTTCATCCAACCCCCCCCCCCCCCCCGCCCGCAATGCTCACTGTTCATCCCAGAGGCAGCATCGATTGGCTTCAGTTAGCAGCAGTAGGGAAGGAATCGCTCGATCGGGTTCAGCTAACATTCATCGATCGATCGCTCGGGTTCAGTAACGCATAGCCTGCAGTGCAATCGCTCAGGTTCAGTTAGAGCCCAATGCCTCGTTCGGGTTCAGTTAGAGCCAATGCCTCGCACACACGCGCGTACGTGTATGAGAGAAACGCGCATCGCTCGGCCCCCGACCTCCCACCGTAACCGGGAACTCCCCGAAATTTTCCTCCCCCTCGCTTCTACCACGGTTTTTTCCGTCATGGACGGCCCAAAGAATGTCATGCAGCCGCGTCTCCGGCCCGCCCAGGACGAAAAGCCCATTTTCTGTCATGGTTTTTTGTCATAGAAGTAGGAGCCCACCACATCTATGATGATACCGGGTTTTGTCACAATTATCGTCATAGAAGTGTCATATGTATGACAGAAAAAAAAATTCGTTTGGCCCAAAATGTCACGGATGTGTCTTTTTTTGTAGTGTCTCATCATGCACAACCCCGATGACAAGCCAAACAATTGTTTCACACTTTAGTAATCTCAAACTTTTTTTCAACTTTCACGCTATACATGAGCGTGGGCCATGGATATAACACTATGGGTGGAATAGAATATAATGAAGGGGGTTATGTGGAGAAGACAAAAAAGGAGAAAGTCTCACATCGACGTGGCTAATCAATGGGCTAGGGAGATGCCCATCAATTGATGTCAATGCAAGGAGTAGGGATTGCCATGCAACGGATGCACTAGAGCTATAAATTCATGAAAGCTCAACAAAAGAAACTAAGTGGGTGTGCATCCAACTTGCTTGCTCACAAAGACCTAGGGGACTTGAGGAGGCCCATTGTTGGAATATACAAGCCAAGTTCTATAATGAAAAGTTCCCACTAGTATATGAAAATGACAAAACAAGAGACTCTCTATCATAAAGATCATAGTGCTACTTTGAAGCACAAGTGTGGAAAAAGGATAGTAGCATTGCCCCTTTTTATTTTTTTATTTTTTGGGCCTTCTTTTTTCCTTTTTTGGCCTTTCTCTTTTCTTTTTTTTATTTTGGACAATGCTCTATTAATGATGATCATCACACTTCTATTTATTTACAACTCAATGATTACAATTCGATACTAGAACAAGATATTACTCTATATGAATGCCTCCGGCCGTGTACTGGGATGTGCAATGACTCATGAGTGACATGTATGAAAAATTATGAATAGTGGCTTTGCCACAAATATGATGTCAACTACATGATCATGCAAGGCAATATGACAATGATGATGCGTGTCATAATAAACAAAACGGTGGAAAGTTGCATGGCAATATATCTCGGAATGGCTATGGAAATGCCATAATAGGTAGGTATGGTGGCTGTTTTGAGGAAGATATAAGGAGGTTTATGTGTGATAGAGCGTATCATATCACGGGATTTGGATGCACCGGCGAAGTTTGCACCAACTCTCAAGGTGAGAAAGGGCAATGCACGACACCGAAGAGGCTAGCAATGATGGAAGGGTGAGAGTGTGTATAATCCATGGACTCAACATTAGTCATAAAGAACTCACATACTTATTGCAAAAATCTACAAGTCATCAAAAACAAAGTATTACGCGCATGCTCCTAGGGGGATAGATTGGTAGGAAAAAACCATCGCTCATCCCCGACCGCCACTCATAAGGAAGACAATCAAATAACACCTCATGTTTCAAATTTGTTACACAATGTTTACCATACCTGCATGCTACAGGGACTTGCAAACTTCAACACAAGTATTTCTCAAATTCACAACTACTCAACTAGCACAACTTTGATATCACTATCTCCATATCTCAAAACAATCATCAAGTATCAAACTTCTCTTAGTATTCAATGCACTTATATGAAAGTTTTTATTATGCCTAAAAGCAAATTGCGATGTTGTTCTAAAGGACTCTCAAAATAATATAATTGAAGCATGAGAGATCAATTATTTATATAAAATAAAACCACCGCCATGTTCTAAAATATATAAGGAGCAAAAACAATATAGCTCAAAAGATATAAGTGAAGCACATAGAGTATTCTAATAAATATCAAATCATGTGAGTCTCGCTCAAAATGTGTGTACATCAAAGATGATTGTGGTAAACTAAAAAGCAAAGACTCAAATCATACAAGACGCTCCAAGTAAAACAGATAAATGTGGCGAATAAAAATATAGCTCCAAGTAAAGTTACCGATGGACGAAGACGCAGTTGGGATGCCTTCCGGGGCATCCCCAAGCTTAGGCTTTTTTGTGTCCTTGAATTTTACCTTGGGGTGCCATGGTCATCCCCAAGCTTAGTCTCTTGCCACTCCTTGTTCCATAATCCGTCAAATCTTTACCCAAAAGTTGAAAACTTCACAACACAAAACTTAAATAGAAAATCTCGTGAGCTCCGTTAGCGAAAGGAAACAAAACACCACTTCAAGGCACTATAGTGAACTCATTATTTATTTATATTGGTGTTAAAACTACTGTATTTCAACTTCTATATGGTTTATAAACATTTTTACTAGCCATAGATTCATCAAAATAAGCAAACAACACAAGAAAAACAGAGTCTGTCAAAAACAGAACAATCTGTAGTAATCTGTAGCTAGCGCAAGATCTGGAACCCCAAAAATTCTAAAATAAATTGCTGGACGTGAGGAATTTATCTATTAATCATCTGCAAAAATAATTAACTAAATAGCACTCTTCAAAAAAATGGCAGCAATTCTCGTGAGCGCTAAAGTTTCTGTTTTTTACAGTAAGATCAAAAGGACTTTCCCCAAGTCTTCCCAACGGTTCTACTTGGCACAAACACTAATTAAACACAAAAAAACACAACCAAAACAGAGGCTATATAAATTATTTATTACTAAACAGGAGCAAAAGGCAAGGAATAAAAATAAAATTGGGTTGCCTCCCAACAAGTGCTATCGTATAACGCCCCTAGCTAGGCATAAAAGCAAGGATAGATCTAGGTATTGCCATCTTTGGTGGGCAATTCTTCAATAAGAAAGTTATAGCCTCTAGGAGTTTTTTCCTTTTTATTAATTATCAAACTCCTAGGCACAAAATCAAGAAAGTCATTTGTAGCAAACGGTTCCTTAATGATAGCAAAAAGATTGGGATGAACACTTATTGATTTTAAATCCGCTGTCGGTGTCAAAACCGGCAGATCTCGGGTAGGGGGTCCTGAACTGTGCGTCTAGGCGGATGGTAACAGGAGACAAGGGACACGATGTTTTTACCCAGGTTCGGGCCCTCTCGATGGAGGTAAAACCCTACTCCTGCTTGATTAATATTGATGATATGGGTAGTACAAGAGTAGATCTACCACGAGATCAAGGAGGCTAAACCCTAGAAGCTAGCCTATGGTATGATTGTTGTTCTTTCTACGGACTAAAACCCTCCGGTTTATATAGACATCGGAGAGGGCTAGGGTTACACAGAGTCAGTTACAATGGTAGGAGATCTACATATCCGTATCGCCAAGCTTGCCTTCCACGCCAAGGAAAGTCCCTTCCGGACACGGGACGAAGTCTTCAATCTTGTATCTTCATAGTCCAGGAGTCTGGCCAAAGGTATAGTACGGCTATCCGGACACCCCCTAATCCAGGACTCCCTCAGTAGCCCCTGAACCAGGCTTCAATGACGACGACTCCGGCGCGCAGATTGTCTTCGGCATTCCAAGGCGGGTTCCTCCTCCAAGTACTTCATAGAAGATTTTGAACACAAAGGTAGTGTCTGGCTCTAGCGCGTTTAGCGAGGTGGTTTCCTTGGCACGTCTTGTCAAAGCAGAGATTGTGTCCCCTTATTCTAGGATTCTCATCAATACGGGCGTGTGTAACCCAACCGCACCATTGATTACAGCGCTTGGGAGATAAGCGAGTTTTACCAGGCTGGTGGGGACGCATAGTCGCGTCCGCCCATATAAGGGGATAAGGATCCACCTTTTCATCCATGCCTTCTTCATTTCCGTGCACTCGAGCTCCAGCGCCCAAGTCCGCACACCCCACCTCAACCTTCTCTAGCCATGTACGGAGCGGGAGGCAAGTGGATGGTCTCCTCCATCACGGAGGGACACATCAAAAAACTGAGGAAGGCCGGATACTTGTCTAACGACATTGCGCACCGGCTTCCCGAAGAGGGGCAGCTCATCCCCACGCCTAGGCCCCATGAGAGGGTGGTGTTCCTCCCCCATTTCCTCCGTGGACTGGGCTTCCCTCTCCACCCATTTGTCCGGGGCCTCATGTTCTACTATGGCCTGGATTTCCATGATCTGGCCCTGAACTTTGTCCTCAACATCTCGGTGTTTATCGTCGTGTGCGAGGCCTTCCTTTGCATCTGCCCCCATTTCGGCCTATGGCTCAAGACTTTCAATGTCAAGCCGAAGGTGGTGCGCGGCACCCAGGCGGAGTGCGGAGGCGCCATGGTGGGCAAGATGCCCAACGTCCTATGGCTCGAGGCCTCCTTCGTGGAGACCCTAAAGGGGTGGCAATCGGGGTGGTTTTACATCACCGAGCCGCGCGACCCTGAATGGGTCGCAGCCCCCGAGTTCCGATCCGGGCCCCCTACACGGCTCACCTCCTGGAAAGAGACGGGCCTGTCGTGGGGTAAAAAAGGAGAGCTGACCGGACTCCAAACATGCATCCAAACCCTGGTGGACAAGAAGCTCAAACTTGTCAACGTAGTCCAGGTTATGCTCATCCGCCGGATCCTCCCGTGTCAACAATGGGCTTTCAACCTGTGGGAGTTTGACCCGGCGTAGCACCGAACTCTGAGCAGGCTCTTCGACACAACGTACGAAGATGCCTGGAAGGTGCTTTTCAAGGGCGCCGAGGCCCCTGCATCTGCTACCGAGGATCGCGGATTCAGCACGCAGCGTCACGCTAGTGCGGTAAGCTGTTTTTACCATTTACAGGGTATTAGTTTTTCATAGTTTGACTCCATGCGGTATCTAAGCTCCCTTACCTTTGACAGGATTGGCAGGAGACTTCCGGGCAGATCAACTGTCCGGCTCCTTTGCCCGAAGGCCCAGCGGACGCTCGCTTGGCGAAGCTTCTGGTTCCGGCACCCTATGTGGTGCCGGAGAAGAAGGCCAAGAAGAAGGCCACGGGAACTCGAAAGAGTGCCCAACGCCTGGAGGTGTCGGATTCATCATCCGACGACTCCAAGACGCACTCCTCCCGTGAAGACGAGGAGGAGGAAGAAGAGACCTCTCCCCCTCCAGCGGGGGAGGGAAGAAAAGGAAGGCTACCCCAGTTGGGGAGGCCGAAGGGTCCAAGAAGGGGAAGACCCTTCCTCCGGACTACTCCACCAACGCCGACGACGGCGAAGAGGAGTGGCTGCACAGGGCCAAGCCCCTGGCGAGATCGTAAGTATTCGGACACCAGAGAAATTCATAGTGTTCCTTTCTTGCACATCTCCTCCTTGCACCGAATATGACTATGCAGTCCGCCCAAGGCCGGGCTCGACGAGTCGTCGATCAGCTCCCTGGATTCGTCGGATGTGAATTTGCTTCCGACGGCTACCTCCCCCCACCCTACGGACGATGCCGAGGTGGCGTCCCAACAGGTTCCAAGCCAGGAGGAGGTGGTCCTGGAGGCGCCGCAAGGCGACCTCCCGGACTCCAGGCGTAAAGGGGATAGAACCCCCAAGGGCTCCAAGTCCGGCCTTGAGCCGGACACCACGCCGGAACCTTCAATGGTTCCGGACTCCGGTAGGAAGCCTCCTTCCAAGAGGAGCAAGCCTACCGAGCCGATGACCTCCGTCCAACCAGAGGAACCAGACAATTTGCTAGAGGTGCTTAACGGCGCCTCCATCGACGAGGGGCACCGCACTATTATGAGTGCGGTGATCCAGAAGGTTCAGTCGGCCAAGAGCGGACTGACTGAAGCATGTGCTAGCCTTCTAACAGGCTTTGAGGTAGGTAAAGAATATGTAAAAATATTACCGCATAGACAGTAGCCCTTGATGCTCTGTTCAGCGTTCGGAAAGAAAAGCCAAATAGAGGATCTAATAACATTCGCATGAGTCTAACATAATCAAGTCAATATGCGTATGCAGGCTTCGCTGCTGGCCTCCGCCGCACTGACTGCGGAGGTGGATACGCTGAAGCAAAACCTCGCGTAGTCCAAGAACGAGCTCGGCCATGCCAAGAGGCAACTCGAGGAGAAGGAAGGTAAGTAATACCTTGCGCAAGTATATAGAGAAGATGTGGTTGCAAAAAATGACAGGATCAACGTGCTATTATAGGGGCCACGACCAAGGTGGCAACCCTTAAGAAAGCGCTGTCCGAGGCCGAAAATAGAGCGGCCGCGGAGCGCACAGAGAGAGGGAAGCAGGAGGCACGGGTGGAGGAGGTGCAGAAAGAGCTCCAGGCTCTCATGAAAAAACACGAGAGTTTGGAGCTTGACTCAAAGACGCAAGCGTCCGAGCTTGCGGCAACCCTCGAAAGTGCGAAGTCTGCCAAGGCCGAAGCCTAGAAAGCCCTCCAAGAAATTGAAGCGATGAAGAAGATAGCGGCGGGTAAGGCATTCATTATGCAAAGCAAGCACATGAAAGTGAATTACTTGTTACTTACCTGAGTCCGGAGCTCTCCAGGAGCATTCATAGATTTGCCCCGCAGTGCGTCTGATGTCGCCGCCTACTATCGAGCCGAGGAGGGGAGCTCGATGGAGAAGGTGTTCTAGTCTCAGTATGCTGAGGCCGGACACCTGGTGCCTTTGAGCGACCAGCTGAAGCAAATGGTCGAGCTCCACAAGGTGGCCGAACAGGCCATAAAGGGCCTCATAGTTTGGCTTTGGCCTGGAGAGGCTCTGCCTGGGAGCTACTTCGGGCTGGTGAGGCGGCTGGTGGATGCCTGTCCACGGCTTGAAGTAATCAAGCGCTCCGTCTGCATTGAAGGTGCCCGTAGGGCGCTTGCCCATGCTAAAGTGCACTGGGGCAAGATGGATGCGGAGAAGCTGGTGAAGGACGGGCCGCCGCCAGGCAAGGAGCATCGCGTCCCGGAAGCGTATTATGAGGTCGTCTTGAAGGGTGCCCGCCTTATAGCGGATGAATGCTCCAAAGATGTAATTTTTGAGTAAACTCGCATTTGTGATCATGTACGCTGAAAACTTGTTCATATGCGCTAAGCAACGCTTTTGAATTTAAAATAATACCTTCTGTGCGGCCGTTTATCAAATTTTAGAGATGGCGAGTCGTCGGCTTCTGCCCCCATGCCATGAGTGCTGGGGTGTTCGGGATAAACATGAGCGCTCCTTTTCCCATTATTGGGTCCTTCGAGGGAGGCACTCAACACAACGAACAAGGCAATCGGACTATAATGCTTGAACACTCTCACTTAGCCATAGAACTCTATAATTTTAAATTTCGGCGAAGCCCCTAGTGTTCGGAAGACCGAGTTCGTGGCGCTATCCATGGCTAGGCCGGACAAAGCTGACTCCTCGCTCTAAGCGGCATAAGTCTTTAGGGACTCGAAAACCTCTCGGATAGCGACCAGCTCTCGCCTCATCATGACGGTCAGTTTTAGCTTTCTCTACTGAGGTGCTTGGCCCAGCTCAACTGGGGCACAATCGCAGTAGTTCTCCTACTGCTACCTTAGCCGATATAACGGAACGTAAGGTACCAAAACATAGGAGCCGGGCAAACCCAACTATTGACCCAAGACATGTTTCAGAGCCGATGCATATAATGCTATAAGTTTGGGGTGCCGCACTTGTGAAAGTGTTCGGACTTCTCACACCGTATTGTGGGGTACTTAAGCCCCTGGCGTATTGCCCATACCAAAGTGTACGGGTGCAACCCGTCATTAATGAACATATATTCGTAAAAAAAGAGTAATGCAATAATAGACGGAAGCTATGCATTGTTTATTTAAAAAAGTTGCGATCAAAGCTGAACGATACAAATAGTGCAATAGGCAAAAGATGGGACTATTTAACATGTCCTTTCTAGGGGCGATCTGCGGAATGGTATGTGAAACAGGTATACTGCTCGTTATAGAGACCACCTTAGAGTTCCATAGTGCGGCGTAGCTTTCTGCTTCCCTGGTTGTATCGTTTGTGCAGCAATTGTACTGCCGGACAAGCCTTCCAAAGAATGGAGTCCTGAAAATAAGAGAAAATTAAGAAATCGGCAGCCCCTAGTGCGGTTTAAGCCGCGTTTCGGGTGTGCCATGATGGTGCCCCTCCCCCTGTGCCCATGGTATTTCCAGAGCGTAGTTATGTACGCACAACACTGGCTTCGCAAGTTCGCGAGGGCTGGGGTTGGGGCCGCATTGCTACGCTTGCTCGGAACGTGCCAGGCGGTCTTATTGTAGGTTACTCCAGGCGCGCTTGACGGTGTCCAGGCGTTTAATGGCCGGACTAGAGAATTGCCTTCAGAGGTTGTTTTGTACTTCCGCTGCGATAGCCGCCGTATGCTCCTCCGTTCGGATAGAGCGTTCGTGTTTCCATTGACCGTGATGACTCCTCGAGGGCCTGGCATCTTGAGCTTGAGGTATGCATAGTGCGGCACCGCATTGAACTTAGCAAATGCGGTTCGCCCGAGTAGTGCGTGATAGCCACTGCAGAACGGGACTATGTCTAAGATTAACTCCTCGCTTCGGAAATTATCCGGAGATCCGAAGACCAATTCAATTGTAACTGAGCCTGTACAGTTGGCCTCTACACCTGGTATTACGCCTTTAAAGGTCGTTTTAGTGGGTTTAATCCTCAAGAGATCGATGCCCATTTTCCGCACTGCATCCTGGTAAAGCAGGTTCAGGCTGTTGCCGCCGTCCATAAGGACTCGAGTGAGGTGAAATACGTCAATAATTGGGTCTAGAACCAATGCGGCGAATCCACCATGACGGATGCTAGTGGGGTGGTCCCTTCGATCAAAAGTGATCGGGCAGGAAGACCATGGGTTGAACTTTGGGGCGACTGGCTCCATCGCGTATACGTCCCTTAACGCACGCTTCCGCTCCCTCTTGGGGACGTGGGTTGCGTATATCATGTTCATCGTCCGCACTTGTGGGGGAAAACCTTTCTGTCCACTGTTGTTCGGCGGCCGGGGCTCCTCCTCGTCATCTCTATGCAGCCCCTTGTCTCTGCTTTCGGCATTTAACTTGCCTGCCTGCTTGAACACCCAACAATCCATGTTGGTGTGATTGGTTGGTTTTTCGGGGGTGCCATGTATCTGGCATGAGCGGTCGAGTATTCGGTCAAAACTGGACGGGCCCAGAGTATTTCTTTTGAATGGCTTTTTCCGCTGACCGGGTTTAGAGCCTCTGAATCCGTCATTAACTATCGTATCCTCAGCATTGTCGCCACTACTGTCCTTGGTATCCGAATTACCAGGGCTCTTGGTCATGTTATTGCTGCGAGCTAGCCAGCTGTCTTCTCCCGCGCAAAAGCGGGTCATAAGTGTCGTGAGGGCTGCCATAGTTTTCGGCTTTTCCTGTCCTAGGTGCCGTGCAAGCCACTCGTCGCGGATGTTATGCTTGAAGGCTGCTAGGGCCTCTGCGTCCGGACAGTCGACGATTTGATTTTTCTTGGTTAGGAACCGTGTCCAGAATTGTCTGGCCGATTCCTCTGGCCGCTGAATTATGTGGCTAAGGTCATCGGCGTCTGGTGGTCGCACATAAGTGCCCTGGAAATTGTCGAGGAATGCCATTTCCAGGTCCTCCCAACAACCAATTGATTCTGCTGGCAAGCTGTTAAGCCAATGCCGAGCTGGTCCTTTAAGCTTGAGTGGGAGGTATTTGATGGCGTGTAGGTCATCACCGCGGGCCATGTGGATATGAAGGAGATAGTCCTCGATCCATACCGCAGGATCTGTTGTGCCATCGTATGATTCGATGTTCACGGGTTTGAAACCCTCGGGGATTTGATGATCCATTACTTCATCTTTGAAGCATAGTGGGTGTGTGGCGCCTCTATATTGGGCTATATCACGACGCAGCTCAAACAAGCTTGGTCTACTGTGTTCGGCCCGGCCGGATTTACTATATCCGGAGGGACGATTACCGTCTCGTGCCGTGGGGCGCCCACGCGATCCGTAGATCGATCTTGTTTTCCTTGCCTTGTCCTCCAATATATCTTGCAGGTCTGGTGCATTTCCCCGTGCCTTGGTATTTTTTGAGCGGCGTCGGGGTGCGGCGTGAGTGGAGGGCCGAGAGGCCTCTCTGTCGCGGCCAAGGGGTGGCCGGTCGGCCGCATCATGCGCTGGTGATGTAGCTTTAGGTGCTTCCTCCTCTAATCCGGGTAGCAACCTGCGCTTTGGGTAGCTCTTGGAGGGGCGTTCGAGTTCATACTCTTCGGCCGCAAGGACTTCAGTCCATCTGTCGGCTAGCAAATATTGATCAGCTCTAAGTTGTTGCTGTTTTTTCTTGAGGCTGCTCGCCGTGGCCATAAGCCTGCGTTTGAAACACTCTTGTTCGACGGGATCCTCCGGCACGACAAATTCATCGTCGTCGAGGCTTGCCTCGTCTTCGGAGGGAGGCATATAATTATCGTCCTCGACCTCTATGTCTGCCGCTCTCTCATGAGGGATGGCTTCTCCATCCTCCTGTGCTGAATCTTGCTGGAGGTGGTTGTCTTCGGCACTGTCCGGGGTGTTCGTATCTCCCGTGCCGGAATCACCATTTTTGCTTTGGCGAGATTTAAAGCGGCGCCGCTGACGCCGGCGCCTAGGCTGCTTCTTGGAGGGGTCATCCTCCGCTGTTCCATCGCCATTGCCTTCTTTTGGGGTATCCACCATGTATATATCATACGACGAGGTGGCTTTCCAATGCCCTCTAGGAGCTGGTTCTTGATCGTCTCCTGCATCGGCGTCCATACCGTCGATGTCTCGGAGTCGAAGTCGAGCATGTCGGTTAAATCATCGACAGTGGCTACGAGGTGGGTGGTGGGTGGGCTTTGAATTTCTTCATCATCCGCATCCCAACCTTGCTGACCATGGTCCAGCGAGGGCTCTCCTGATAAAGAGAGATACTTTAGTGAATTCAGAATATCACCGAAGGGCGAATGTTGAAAGATGTCCGCAGCGGTGAACTCCATGATCGGCGCCCAATCGGGTTCGATCGGTAGGGGCGCGGAGGGCTCGGAGTCTGGAGAGGAGTCCGGCTCCTTGGAGTCATGGGCTTCGCAGAGAATAGGGCTGGTGTTCGGCTCGATCGCCGTAGAGATTGCAGCCCCCGAGGCGGTGTCCAACTACCCATCCTCGATTGGCGCAGTTGGCTCCGAATTAAGGGTCGTAGCTGATGCGGGTGCGGCCTCCAAGGCACTGTTCGGCGGTAGAGCTAGATCATGCCCATCGTGACAGTGCGGCATGCTCGGCTGTGGCTCGAATCCGTCGAAGATCAAGTCTCCGCGGAGGTCGGCCGTGTAGCTCAAACTTTGAAATCTGACCTGATGGCCAGGGGCGTAGCTTTCGATCTGCTCCAGATGGTCAAGCGAATTGGCCCGCAGTGCAAAGCCGCCAAATACGAAGATCTGTCCGGGGAGAAAAGTCTCACCCTAGATCGCATCGTCGTTGATGATCGGAGGAGCCATCGGGCCTAAAAGTGACGACACAAAGGAACTCTCAATGAAAGCACCAATGTCGGTGTTAAAACCGGCGAATCTCGGGTAGGGGGTCCCGAACTGTGCGTCTATGCAGATGGTAACATGAGACAAGGGACACAATGTTTTTACCCAGGTTCGGGCCCTCTCGATGGAGGTAAAACTCTACTCCTGCTTGATTAATATTGATGATATGGGTATTACAAGAGTAGATCTACCACGAGATCAAGGAGGCTAAACCCTAGAAGCTAGCCTATGGTATGATTGTTGTTCTTTCTACGGACTAAAACCCTCCGGTTTATATAGACACCGGAGAGGGCTAGGGTTACACAGAGTCGGTTACAATGGTAGGAGATCTACATATCCGTATCGCCAACCTTGCCTTCCACGCCAAGGAAAGTCCCTTCCGAACACGGGACGAAGTCTTCAATCTTGTATCTTCATAGTCAAGGAGTCCGGCCGAAGGTATAGTCCGCCTATCCGGACACCCCCTAATCCAGGACTCCCTCATATGCAGTTTCCTTACTAGAGGATTCACCCTTATTTTTAGGAACATAAACAAGATTGGCAATTTTGGTAGGAGGATTTGGAGTATTTTTAATGGAAGAAAAAGCGGACCCCAAGTTGGTGATAATTCCCTCAAGTTTATCGATTCTAGTAGAATCTTGATCTATTCTTTCATTAACTATGGGGTCTTTTTTCCTTTAAACTTTTCAGAGTAACTCCCACCTTAGATCCATATTGGGTAATTTGGTTGTGGATCTTTTTATCCAAATTCTCAATCAACTCTACAGTAGCAACTTTATTCTCAATAATTTCAAGCCTTTGCATATATTCTTAGGAAAGAATTGCCAGAAGACGAAGATGAAGCACGGCAGGTCGTCCGTCGATCTAAAGCCTTCACCATGATAAGCGGTCGACTGTATAGAGAAAGTGTGACTAGAATTGCTCAGGGATGCATTACCCCAGAAGAAGGTCGAATGATTCTCAATGATATCCACTCGGGGACCTGTGGTCACAATGCGTCCTCGCGGACAATAGTGGCCAAAGCATACTGAGCAGGTTTTTACTGGCCGCGAGCAAATGAAATGGCAAAGGAAATAGTCAACAAGTGTGAGGGTTGCCAGTTCTACTCCGACATGTCTCACAAGCCCGCTTCATCCTTGAAGACCATTCCACTCATCTGGCCATTTGCCGCTTGGGGTTGGATATGGTTGGACCCTTAAGGACTGGCAGAAGTGGTTTCACTCACCTACTTGTTGTAGTCGACAAGTTCACTAAATGGATTGAATCCAAGCCCATCAAGAGCCTTGATTCGGGCACTGCCGTTAGCTTCGTCAGGGGGTTAACATTCAGATTTGAAGCCTCGAACAGCATCATCACAGACAATGGTTCAAACTTTGATTCAGATGAGTTCAGAGCTTTTTGTGCTTCCCAAGGCACTCAGGTCGACTATGCTTCAGTCGCTCACCCACAGTCGAATGGACAAGCGGAAAGAGCAAATGGTTTGAACCTCCAAGGGTTGAAACCCAGATTGATGCGAGACCTCAAGCATGTAGCTGGCACCTGGGTAGATGAGTTACCATCAGTGATATGGGGCCTGAGGACAACGCCAAATCGGTCGATTGGCCAGACTCCCTTCTTCCTGGTTTATGGAGCCGAGGCTGTGCTACCGACTGATTTACTGCATAATGCCCCGCGAGTGGAACTCTTCTCAGAGGCAGAAATAGAGTAAACCCGGCAAGATGTGGTTGATCTTTTGGAAGAGGAAAGAGAAATTTCCATGATCAGGTCGACCATCTATCAACAAGACCTGCGTCGTTTCCACGCTAGAAATGTCAGAGGTCGAGAATTTTAGGAGGGAGACCTGGTTCTCTGAGTGGACCAGCAACGTCCACACAAGCTTGCTCCTGCCTGGGAAGGCCCCTTCATCATCACCAAAGTGCTCCTCAACGGTGCATATCACCTGTACGATGTGGAACACAAGAAAGACGAGCCACACACCTGGAATGCGGAGCTTCTCCCCACTTTAACACTTAAGCATTCAGACTGTCGAGATGTAATAAGAAGTACCTTTCAGTTTGTTTATCAAAAACATGGTTTTGCAGTCTCCAAAATGATTGTTGTTACTTATACATGTGTCCAAAATCGCCCAGTGGGTGGCTTAGTCGCGAATCCAATTCACCTAAGTTTCAAAAAACAAAATCCCACCGAGTGAGGGGCAATCCGCTCAATCGGGGGCTTAGCTGCGAACCTAATTCACCTAAGTTTTAAAAAAAATCCTACTGAGTGGAGAGCTATCCTCCCACTCGGGGGCTTAGCTGCAACTCGCCTAAGTTTAAAACATCCTACTGAGTGGAGAGCAATCCTCCCACTCGAGGGCTTAGCTGCAGTCCAGTACTCGCCTAAGTTTAAAAAATCCTACCGAGAGGAGAGCAACCCTCCCACTCAGGGGCTTATCTGCAGTACAATACTCGCCTAAGTTTAAAAAATCCTACTGAGTGGAGAGCAATCCTTCCACTCGGGGGCTTAGCTGCAGTCCAGTACTCGCCTAAGTTTAAAAAATCCTACCGAGTGGAGAGCAATCCTCCCACTCGGGGGCTTAGCTGCAGTCCAGTACGCGCCTAAGTTTTAAAAATTCTACCGAGTGGAGAGCAATCCTCCCACTCAGGGGCTTAGCTGCAGTCCAGTACTCGCCTAAGTTTAAAAAATCCTACCGAGTGGAGAGCAATCCTCCCACTCGGGGGCTTAGCTGCAGTCCAGTACTTGCCTAAGTTTTAAAAAATCCTACCAAGTGGAGAGCAACCCTCCCACTCGGGGGCTTAGCTGCAGTCCAGTACTTGCCTAAGTTTAAATAATCCTACCAAGTGGAGAGCAATCCTCCCACTCGGGGGCTTAGCTGCAGTCCAGTACTCGCCTAAGTTTAAAAAATTCTACCGAGTGGTGAGCAATCGTCCCACTTGGGGGCTTAGCTGCAGTCCAGTACTCGCCTAAGTTTGAAAAATCCTACCGAGTGGAGAGCAATCCTCCCACTCGGGGGCTTAGCTGCAGTCTCGTACTCGCCTAAGTCTGTAAAACACTCTATCCTTATCCGCAAGGACGACGAGGTGCAGGTCGACCATGGCCTTATCCTTGGAGCTACGACACAAATACAATGCCCGCTCCATCCTTATCCACAAGGACGATGAGGTGCAGGTCGACCACAACCTTATCCTCGGAGCTACGACACAAATACAACGCCCGCTCCATCCTTATCCACAAGGACGATGAGGTGCAGATCGACCACGACCTTATCCTCGAAGCTACGACACAAATACAACGTCCTCTCCATCCTTACCTGCAAAGAGACGATGAGCAGGTCATGGACGGCATCGGATGCCCTTGTCTATGATCCACTCAACTGAGCTGCACCACAAAGTCAGTAGCAATACAGATCGAAGAATCAAAGCCAAGAGATTCAACAGCAACCAAGTTTAGATAAAACCTAAGAGGTACCAGACCACAGCTCAAAGGACTCGGGCATAAGGCCCGAAAGAGTTTAAATGATTACAAGACCACTCAGCATACCGAGGCAAATTCAATCGGATTATAAAAGTTTGTTCACTCCGCAGGTGGAGGAATCGCAGGCTCGACAAACTCGTCCAGGTCGATTCCATCTACAATTCGAGTGGTGGCAGCAATGAAGGTCTCCATGAAGGACTGGAAGTCGTGTCTCCTAGTATTGGCAACCTTGATCACTGCTAGCTTTTCCTCCTTGGCCTCCTTGTAGTGGACTCGAACTAGCGACAGAGCTACGTCAGCGCCGCAGCGAGCAGATGACTTCTTCCACTCCTGCACTCGGCCAGGGACCTCATTGAGTCGGGTCATCAAAGACTCAAGGTCATTTTGGAGCGTCTCCCATGGCCAAAGCGCTGAGTCAATCCGTGACACCGCAACCTTCAGACGTGCAAGGTAGTCCGTAACGCTGGCGACGCGGGATTCCAGTCGGGACACGTTCATGGCAGCTTCATCACCGATAGGGGAAAGGATGGGGTCCAGGCCTGCCTTGATCCGCTCAGTTTCTTCCTCAAAGTTTTGACAGAATTCTACAAACACAAAGAGATAATGAGTCGACGGTTTTATGGTGAATCAACGATGGCTAAACAATTGGATAAGGAAAAATACCTTCGAGCATAAGGAACAACTTCTTGGCGAGTCCCCCCAGATAAGCCTCCAGGTCATTTCTCTTATAGGAAATGCCTTCAATCTTCTCGTTCAAAGCAACTTTGTCTTTCTCCAGACGGGTCACTTCTTTGATGGCTTAGGTAAGGGGTGCCTTTAGCTTGGCGTTGTCTTCCTCCAGTGGCCCGACTGAAGCCAGCTTCTTGTCGGCGAGTGATGTCTTCTCCTGAGCCTCCTTCTGCGCAGCTGCAAGGTCAAGGTCCTTCTGTACCAGAGCTTGCTTCATTTTCTCTGAAGAATGTGCACTCGGGTCAAAGAGAAGAACGAAGAGATAACTTGAGAGATGGTCAAGATAGACAGTCGACAGGTCGTTACCTTCCGTACCAGCTACTTCGTCTTTAGCCTTTTCCAAATTTTGATTGGCCAGCTCCAAGTCAAGGTTGAGCTGCCTCTACTTCTCCTCAAAGTCGGCAAACTTGGAGATAAGCTCACAGGATTTCTGTAGTCAGCAAAAAGATACATCAATGGAGAGGATCAAAGATTATTCGCTTCCGAGTGAAAAGAACTCTAAGACTACAAAATCAAACATTCGATAGTAGTCTCAAGGATTACACCCAGTGGGTGCACTTAGCGTGCCCCCACTGGTTCAGATTCCACTCGACATGGTTCGCCAAGACTGAGTGGAAGAAAAAAAGCTAGCAATAGTCATTCTCAGACCCCAACCGACTACCCGCAGTCGATCGCGGTCTTAGGGACTACACCCAGTGGGTGCACTCCGTGTGCCCCCACTGATCCAGGTTCCACTCGACATGGTCCGCCCGGACCGAGTGGAAGAACAGAAGGAGAAAATATTTTTATCTAGGCCCCCGCGAAATCACACATTCAACGGCGGCCTCGGGGACTACACCAAGTGGGTGCACTCTGCGTGCTCCCACTAGTCCAAAAACTACAATCGACACAACCTAGTCGACTCAACTGGGAAAAATATTCGACGTAAATTAAAACACCCAGTGGGTGTGTAGATGCGAAGAGCAGACTAACAGATGGACGCACAAAGAAGAGTTTTTTAGGGTAGCATATCCTAACAGAACAAGCGACAACATAGGAGTTCAGTCGGAAACCAACTTACCTGGACATTGGCTCGAAGGGCTGCACTGGCATCATAAGCAGCTTGACTATTCTCGTGCACGGTCTTCACCCGCTCCATCATCAGGACCGCTTGGCGTATAGCTTCTGCTGCGGCTCTTGCCTGATCCTCCGGGACATGGTGGGTGGTGAAGAGCGGAGTTGTCGGTTCAGTCGCAGCAGCCTGAGAATCCGAGGTGTGACGTTGAACAGATGAAGTAGGGACAGGCACGGTCGACTATGAAGGGCGTTCACTCGACACTAGAGTATCAAAGGTGACAGAGGTCTGGTTCGCATCTTCAGGCTGTTGAACCACTGGCTCCGTCACCGGCACCGACTGAGACGTTTGGCTAGCGGATGCCTTCTTGCTCGAAGCCTTGCCCCTCATTCCCATGGTCCTCTACGGCACGTCTTCATCATCATCTGGAAGCTCAATGACATTGGACGAAGCTGTAAAGAAATCGTTTACAGGAATTCACTCGACCGTCAAAAGAACAGATTAAATAATGATAGAAGGGCAAAGAGTTTTACCTACATGAGAGGTGACCACGTCTTCCATCTCTTCATCTTCGTCATCTTGGTAAATGGAAGTCCCAGAGGTAGCACTACAAAATTCAGAATTCACTTGGTCAAAACAAGAAAGTGAGTCGACCAAAGTTTGAATTATGCGAAAACTAAAGAGTTGGGTTCAATAGTTACCCAGAAGCGATGGGGACAGGCACTTTAATCTTGGGCAAAGCCTTTCGGGGTTTTGACTTCACGACTTTGGGCTGCTTGGGAGTTTTTTCAGTCGGCACAGGAGAAGACGTCCGAGTACGCTTTAAAGGCTGTCTAGTCGGAGGAGTCGTTTTGCCCCGAATGCTTGCTGTCTCCTGCCTCTATTTGGAGTGCCTCTCTGTGCGAGGGGAAGAGTCGACCTCCTCGCCACTGCTCGAGTCCTCGCTCTCATTGTCTCCTCCTCCGTCCAAGTGCCAGTCGCCGCTGTCACCCCCGCTCGCCTCTCCCTCCTGCTCTTGCTCTCCGTTGGGCATCGAGTACAGTTTAGTAAAGGTATGCAAAGGATAGAGTTGAGTGGATATTAATCAGTTTCAAAAGTTAAACACATATCAGAGCAAAATAGACTCGGAAGGAAAGAATTGAACCTTGTCAGGCTCAGTGGTGTTGTCGAGTGGAGGAACCCTTCTGGAACCCCTGGGGTTGTCCTTATTCCCAGTGATGCCTTGTAACCACAGCTCCACTGTCTCCTCGCTGACTTCCTCCGGGTGAATTCGATTGTTATCCTCAACGCTCGAGTACAACCACATTGGGTGGTCACGAGCCTAGAGCGGCTGAATGCATCGACTCAGAAATGCTTCTAGCAAATCCATACCAGTCACGCCATCATGGACAAGTTGGACCACTCGCTCAACCAGCATAGCAACCTCATCTTTCTCCTCTGGAGTCACTCTCAACGAAGAAGGCTTCTCGACTCGCTCGATGGAATACGGAGGAAGACCGGTTGACTGACCTGAAGTCCGTTCATCCTTACAATAGAACTAGGTCGATTGCCACCCCCTAACGGACTCGGGAAGAATCATGACAGGGAAAGTGCTTTTGTTCCTCATCTGGATCCCTAAACCCCCACACATCTGGATCACGTGTGTCCTCTCATCACTCAGATTGGCCTTTTTACCAACTAAGAGCGGTAGGTGAATATGTGTTTAAAGAGGCCCCGGTGCGGTCGACAACCCAGAAAGTTCTCGCACATGGACACATAGGCAGTGAGGTATGTGATAGTGTTGGCGGAAGTGATGAAGTTGGGCTCCGAAGAAATTCAGAAAACCCTGGAAGAAAGGATGGGGGGCAAAGAAAAACCGCAGTCAACGTGGGTCTCAAGTAGGACACACTCACCCTCTTGCGGTCGTGGCTCGGTCTCGTCCCCCGGAAGCCGCCAAGACTCGTGGGCGATCAGCCCTCCGTCAACCAGATCCTCCATGTCTTCTTTCACGATGGTCGATGCTACCTCTTGAGCACTGCGTTGGTTTTCCCTTGAAGAGAAAAGGGTGATGCAATAAAGCAGCGTAAGTATTTCCCTTAGTTTTTGAGAACCAAGGTATCGATCCAGTAGGAGACCACACGCGAGTCACCTCGTACCTACACAAACAAATAAGAACCTCGCAACCAACGCGATAAATGGGTTGTCAATCCCTTCACGGCCACTTGCAAGAGTGAGATCTGATAGAGATGATAATGTAAGATAAATATTTTTGGTATTTTTATGATATAGATTGAAAGTAAAGATTGCAAAATGAACAGTAATGGAAATAAAGGTAGATTAATATGATGGATGATAGACCCGGGGGCCATAGGTTTCACTAGTGGCTTCTCTTAAGATAGCATAAGTATTATGGTGGGTGAACAAATTACTATTGAGCAATTGATAGAAATGAGCATAGTTATGAGAATATCTAGGCATGATCATGTATATAGGCATTACATCCGCGACAAGTAGACCGAAACGATTCTGTATCTACTACTATTACTTCACACATCGACCGCTATCCAGCAAGCATCTAGAGTATTAAGTTCATAAGAACAGAGTAATGCCGTAAGCAAGATGACATGATGTAGAGGGATCAACTCATGCAATATGATATAAACCCCATCTTTTTATCCTCGATGGCAACAATACAATACATGTCGTTTCCCCTACTGTCACTGGGATCGAGCACCACAAGATTGAACCCAAAGCTAAGCACTTCTCCCATTGCAAGAAAGATCAATCTAGTAGGCCAAACCAAACTGATAATTCAAAGAGACTTGCAAAGATAAACCAATCATACATAAAAGAATTCAGAGGAGATTCAAATATTGTTCATAGATAATCTGGATCATAAACCCACAATTCATCGGATCTCGACAAACACACCGCAAAAGAAGATTACATCGAATAGATCTCTAAGAGAATCAAGGAGAACTTTGTATTGAGATCCAAAGAGAGAGAAGAAGCCATCTAGCTAATAACTATGGACCCGTAAGTCTGAAGTAAACTACTCACACATCACCGAAGAGGCCATGGAGTTGATGTAGAGGCCCTCCGTGATCAATGCCCCCTCCGGCGGACCTCCGAAAAAGGCCCCAAGATGAGATCTCTCAGGTACAGAAGGTTGCAGCAGTGGAATTAGGGTTCGTGGTGCTCCTGGATGTTTGCAAGGTACGTGGACTTATATAGGAGGAAGAAGTAGGTCGGTGGAGCAACGAGGGGCCCACGAGGGTGGAGGGCGCGCCCAGGGGGTAGGCACGCCCCCTGCCTCGTGGCCTCCTCGATTGTTTCTTGACGCCCACTCCAAGTCTCCTGGATCACGTTTGTTGAGGAAATCACGTTCCCAAAGGTTACATTCCGTTTGGACACCGTTTGATATTCCTTTTCTGCGAAACACTGAAATAGAAAAAACAGCAATTTGGGCTGGGCCTCCGGTTAATAGGTTAGTCCCAAAAATGATATAAAAGTGTAGAAATAAGCCCAATAACATCCAAAATAGATAATATAATAGCATGGGGCAATCAAAAATTATAGATACGTTGGAGACATATCAAGCATCCCCAAGCTTAATTCATGCTCGTCCTCGAGTAAGTAAATGATAAAAAAGAATTTTTGATGTGGAATGCTTCCTAACATATTTCTCAATGTATTTTTTCTTTATTGTGGCATGAATGTTTAGATCTGAAAGATTCAAGATAAAAGTTTAATATTTACATTGAAATAATAATACTTCAAGTATACTAACTAAGAAATCATGTCTTCTCAAAATAACATGGCCAAAGAAAGTTATCCCTACAAAATCATATAGTCTGTCTATGCTCTATCTTCACCACACAAAATATTTAAATCATGCACAACCCCGATGACAAGCCAAGCAATTGTTTCATACGTTTGATGTTCTCAAACTTTTTCAATCTTCATGCAATATATGAGCGTGAGCCATGGATATAGCACTGTATGTGGAATAGAATGGTGGTTGTGGAGAAGACAAAAAGGAGAAGATAGTCTCAAATCAACTAGGTGTATCAACGGGCTATGGAGATGCCCATCAATAGATATCAATGTGCGTGAGTAGGGATTGCCATGCAACGGATGCACTTAGAGCTATAAGTATATGAAAGTTCAACAAAAGAAACTAAGTGGGTGTGCATCCAGCTTTCTTGCTCACGAAGACCTAGGGAAATTTTGAGTAAGCCCATCATTGGAATATACAAGCTAGTTCTATAATGTAAAATTCCCACTAGTATATGAAAGTGACAACATAGGAGACTCTCGATCATGAATATCTTGGTGCTACTTTGAAGCACAAGTGTGGTAAAAGGATAGTAACATTGTCCCTTCTCTCTTTTTCTCTCATTTTTTTTATTTGGGCCTTCTTTCTTCTTCTTTCTTTTGGCCTCTTTTCCTTTTTTTCGTCCGGGGTCTCATCCCGAGTTGTGGGGGAATCATAGTCTCCATCATCCTTTCCTCACTTGGACAATGCTCTAATAATGATGACCATCACACTTTATTTACTTACAACTCAAGAATTACAACTCAATACTTAGAACAAAATATGACTCTATGTGAATGCCTCTGGCAGTGTATCGAGATGTGCAATGATGCATGAGTGATATGTATGAAAGAATTATGAACGGTGGCTTTGCCATAAATACGATGTCAACTACATGATCATGCATAGCAATATGACAAGGATGAAGCGTGTCATAATAACGGAACGGTGGAAAGTTGCATGGCAATATATCTCGGAATGGCTATGGAAATGCCATAATAGGTAGGTATGGTGGCTGTTTTGAGGAAGGTATATGGTGGGTTTATAGTACCAGCGAAAGTTGCGCGATACTAGAGAGGCTAGCAATGGTGGAAGGGTGAGAGTGCGTATAATCCACGGACTCAACATTAGTCATAAAGAACTCACATACTTATTGCAAAAACCTATTAGTTATTGAAACAAAGTATTACGCGCATGATCCTAGGGGGATAGATTGGTAGGAAAAGACCATCGCTCGTCCCCACCGCCACTCATAAGGAATACATTCAATAAATAAATCATGCTTCGGCTTCATCGCATAACGGTTCACCGTACGTGCATGCTACGGGAATCACAAACTTCAACACAAGTATTTCTCAAATTCACAACTACTCAACTAGCATGACTCTAATATCATCATCTCCATATCTCAAAACAATCATCAAGTATCAAACTTCTCATAGTATTCAATGCACTTATATGAAAGTTTCTATTATGCCTAAAAGCAAATTGCCATGTTGTTCTAAAGGACTCTCAAAATTCTATAAGTGAAGCATGAGAGATCAATTATTTCTATAAAATAGAACCACCGCCGTGCTCTAAAAGATATAAGTGAAGTACTAGAGCAAAAACTATGTAACTCAAAAGATATAAGTGAAGCACATAGAGTATTCTAATAAATTTCAATTCATGTGTGTCTCTCTAAAAAGGTGTGTACAGAAAGAATGATTGTGGTAAGTTAAAAATCAAAGACTCAAAGCATACAAGACGCTCCAAGCAAAACACATATCATGTGGTGAATAAAAATATAGCTCCAAGTAAAGTTACCGATAGACGAAGACGAAAGAGGGGATGCTTTCTGGGGCATCCCCAAGCTTAGGCTTTTTAGTGTCCTTGGATTTTACCTTGGGGTGCCTTGGGCATACCTAAGCTTAGGCTCTTGCCACTCCTTGTTCCATAATCCATCAAATCTTTACCCAAAACTTGAAAACTTCACAACACAAAACTCAAAATATAAAATCACGTGAGCTCCATTAGCGAAACGAAACAAAAAACCACTTCAAGGTACTGTAATGAACTCACTCTTGATTTATATTGGTGTTATACCTACTGCATTCCAACTTCTCTATGGTTTATAAACTCTATTACTAGCCATAGATTCATCAAAATAAGCAAACACCACACGAAAAACAGAATCTGTCAAAAACAGAACAGTCTGTAGTAATTTGTAGCTAACGCAAACTTCTGGAACCCCAAAAATTCTAAAATAAATTTCTTGACGTGAGTAATTTATCTATTAATCATCTGCAAAAATAATTAACTAAATAGCACTCTCTAATAAAAATTGGCAGCAATTCTCGTGAGCGCTAAAGTTTCCATTTTTACAGCAGGATCAAAAAGACTTTCCCCAAGTCTTCCCAACGGTTCTACTTGGCACAAACACTAATTAAACACAAAAAACACAACAAAAACATAGGATAGATAAATTGTTTATTACTAAGCAGGAGCAAAAGGCAAGGAATAAAAATAAAATTGGGTTGCCTCTCAACAAGCGCTATCGTTTAACGCCCCTAGCTAGGCATAAAAGCAAGGATAGATCTAGGTATTGCCATGTTTGGTGGGCAATTCTTCAATAATACACTTATAACCTCTAGGAGTTTCTTCCTTTTTATTAATTATCAAACTCCTAGGCACAAAATCAAGAAAGTCATTTGTAGCAAACGGTTCCTTAATGATAGCAAAAAGATTGGGATGAACACTTATTGATTTTAAATCCGCAGTTTCCTTACTAGAGGATTCACCCTTATTTTTAGGAACATAAAAAAGCTTGGCAATTTTGGTAGGAGGATTTTGAGTATTTTTAACGGAAGAAAAAGTGGACCCCAAGTTGGTGATAATTCCCTCAAGTTTATCGATTCTAGTAGAATCTTGATCTATTCTTTCATTAACTATGGGTTCTTTTTCCTTAAAACTTTTCAGAGTAACTCCCACCTTAGATCCATATTGGGTAATTTGGTTGTGGATCTTTTTATCAAAATTCTCAATCAACTCTATAGTAGCAACTTTATTCTCAATAATATCAAGCCTTTGCATCACATGTTCCAAAGTTAACATAGTCCCATTAACCAAAAGAGGCGGTGAGCCAAACAAATCTATCATAGCATTAGAAGAATCAAAAGTGTGGCTACCCAAGAAATTCCCTCCGGTAATGGTATCAAGAATATATCTATACCAAGGAGTAGCGCCTACATAAAAATTACGGAGAAGAACAGAAGTAGATTGCTTCCTGGTAGATCTATTTTGAGCATTGCAAATTCTATACCAACTGTCTTATATATTTTCTCCCTCCCTTTGCTTAAAATTAAGAACTTCATTCTCAGGAGATAGCGGAGAAGATGGAGGACTAGCCATAACGACAAGGCAAGCAAGAAAGCAACAACGGAAAAGAGAGGGCGAATAAAACGGCAAGGGTGAAATGGGGGAGAGGAAAACGGGAGGCAAATGGCAAATATTGTAATGCAAGGGATAAGAGTTTGTGATGGGTACTTGGTATGTCTTGACTTGTGCGTAGACTCCGGCAATGGTGCTAGGAATGGCTCGTTGTCGGGAGTCAAACCTTGACTTGACTTGGTGCGAATCTCCCCAGCAACGGCGCTAGAAATCCTTCTTGCTACCTCTTGAGCACTGCGTTGGTTTTCCCTTGAAGAGGAAAGGGCGATGTAGTAAAGTAGCGTAAGTATTTCCCTCAGTTTTTGAGAACCAAGGTATCAATCCAGTAGGAGATCATGCTCGAGTCCCACACACCTACACAAACAAATAAGAACCTCGCAACCAACGCGATAAAGGGGTTGTCAATCCCTTCACAGTCACTTACGAGAGTGAGATCTGATAGATATGATAAGATAATATTTTTGGTATTTTTATGATAAAGAGAAATAAAGATGCAAAGTAAAATAAACGGCAATAGAAATAACTTGTAGCGACCAAACCTCAACCGGTCTGATCTTTGTGCTCCGGTGTCATCCCTGGATCAGTAATGCTGACACCACACAGTACTTCGAAGGATTTATAGCAGAGTGGCAATCACACATTATTACAACGATGTCTCAAAAGAGAACTTATTACAATAATATGGCTTAAGGCCATCTAGTGTCGATAATAGCGGAAGACTTGGAAGATAAATGGGTCCATCAACTCCAACGGCATCACTGAGTATAGAACCACGACCTAAAAACACCTCAATCATCGTCTGAAAAGTCTGCAACATTAACGTTGAAACTAGGTCAAATTTTACCATAGAAAAACTTAGTTAAAGTTGATTAGACGGAACGGTGGTTTTGAGACGAAACTCCAGGCGCTTGAATCACCTGATTCTGATAAACGAGCGAGAAGATAGACTAGAAAGAAGATCGGATCTGAGATCGCGATCGCGGAATAAATCCGATGAGAAGAAAAAGAAGAACGGTTGAACAAACGGACGTTCGTTAACCTAGAAGAATCCAGTGATCACGTTCGTTAGGACGAACGGTCTGGCGAACGGTCTCGGGCAACTAAATCGGAAAAGAAAACGAATCCGATCTAGGGTTTCGGGAAAAGAAAACCGATCTAGAAAACCGGAACGGTTTGGCGAAGAAAAAAATGAATCGGAGAAAAAGAATTGGAACGATTAGAAGAAAACGATCCGATGAAAAGAATAGATGTAGCGCGGGCTACCTCCGTTGAAGTCTCCTGCGAGGGGTTCCGGCGGCGTGGGCGTGGGCGGCGGCAAGGTGCGGCGGCGGCGCGGGTGGTGCGGCGGTGGTGGGGTGCGGCGGCGCGGGTGTGGGGCGCGGCGCGGCGGCGATGGGGCACTAGGGCGGCGCAGCACGGGTGAGGGGCGTGGTGGTGCTTGGGGCTTTGGGGCTTTGGATTTGATGTGTTTAGAGGGGGGGTGTGGGAGTATTTATATTGGGGAGGGGGGAGAATACTTGGGGTAGGGGTCAAGGAAATAGACTAGGACTAGGAAAGAAAAGAGGAAAGAGATCTAGAAAAAAACGAAATAGGATGAATCCTACTAGGACGAGGAAACGGCAGCGGCGGTGGCCTCCTGCGCCTGGGGCGCGCGCACTGGCGCCTGGCGCCTGGGAGCCGGCCGGCTCGGTGGCTTGGGCCTTAGGCCCAAGTTGCTGGAGCTCTCTCTCTTTTTTAATCGGTTCCGCGCTCGGAAAAAAAAACAAAACAAGATCTAAACGAACTCCAAATCTAATAAAGTAAATTTTCCCCGACTCCTAAAAATGAGTCGAACAAAATGAACTTTTCTCCGGGCCTAAAATGCAAATTTTTAAAACGCGCATTTTTCCCTATCCAAATAAAAGTCAAATGAAACTCCGACAAAAACCAATGATCCTTTCTTCAAAATTTGAGAAGGACTCAAATATGAAAAAGATGAAATCTCCAACTCTCTCCGAGGGTCCTTGAGTTGCATGAAATTTCTAGGATCGACAAAATGCAAGAAAATATGATATGCATGATGATCTATGTGTAATACATTCCAAATTGAAAATTTGGGATGTTACAAACCTACCCCCCTTAAAATGAATCTCGCCCTCGAGATTCGGGTTGGCTAGAAAATAGGTGAGGGTGGTCCTTGAGGAAATCTTCTTCTCTCTCCCAGGTGGCTTCATCCTCTGAGTGGTGGTTCCACTGAACTTTGCAAAACTTGATAACCTTGCTGCGGGTAACTCTGCTGGCAATCTCGAGAATCCTGACTGGTTTCTCTTCATACGTTAAGTCGTCCTTCAATTGAATTGCTTCCAATAGCACTGTATCCCTTAGTGGTACCTCCGCCATCTCGGCGTGACACTTCTTCAGCTGAGAAACATGGAATACATCATGAACTCCTGACAGTCCCTCTGGTAATTCCAACTTATAAGCGACTTCTCCCATACGTTGCAAGATCTTATATGGTCCAACAAAACGCGGTGCTAATTTTCCCTTAACTCCAAATCGCTTAACTCCTCGTAGTGGGGATACTCGGAGATACACTTTGTCTCCGGTTTCGTAAACTGTCTCCTTGCGTTTAGGATCTGCGTAGCTCTTCTGCCTGGTCTGGGCTACCTTGAGCCTATCGCGAATCAACTTAACTTTCCGTTCAGACTCCTTAATCAAATCTGGTCCAAAGAACTGACGGTCTCCAACTTCGTCCCATGACAACGGTGTCCTGCACCTCCTTTCGTATAAAGCTTCAAAAGGTGCCATCTTCAAACTGGTTTGGTAACTGTTGTTATATGAAAACTCTGCATACGGCAAGTTATCGTCCCAACTAGATCCATAATCTAGTGCACAAGCTCTCAGCATATATTCCAAAATCTGATTGACTCTCTCAGTCTGTCCATCTGTCTGCGGATGAAAAGCGGTGCTGAACTCTAGCCTGGTTCCCAAAGTTTCATGCAACTGATTCCAAAACTTTGAGGTAAATTGGGTTCCTCTATCTGATACAATACTCCTCGGAACTCCATGCAAACAAATGATCCTAGTCATGTATATCTTTGCCAGCTTAGCACTGGTGTAAGTGGTCTTAACTGGAATGAAATGTGCTACCTTCGTCAAACGATCAACTACTACCCATATCGAGTCATATCCTGCTTTCGTCCTGGGTAATCCTGTGATAAAATCCATGCCTATCTTATCCCACTTCCATTCGGGTATCGGCAATGGTTGCAACAATCCTGCTGGCCTCTGATGCTCTGTCTTTACTCTATGACATACGTCACAAACTGCTACATATGCTGCAATATCCTTCTTCATTCCGGTCCACCAGAATGTCTCCTTCAAATCCAAATACATCTTGGTATTTCCTGGGTGAATCGAATATGGCGAATCATGTGCCTCTTGCAGAATCAACTTCCTGATCTCTGGGTCATTTGGCACATAAACACGGTCCTCAAACCATAGGGTATCGTGCTCATCCTCATGAAATCCCTTTGCTTTTTCTTTGCTTAGTTTCTCCTTTATAGCAGCAATCTCCTTGTCAGATTTCTGAGCTTCTCTGATTTTATCCATCAACGTTGACTGAATCTCCAATGCTGCTACATAGCCTTTCGGAACTATCTCTAAACTTAGTTCATGAAGGTTTTCTGCTAACTCCTTGGGTATTTCTCCCGTCATCAACATATTGACATGGCTCTTGCGGCTCAGTGCGTCAGCTACTACATTAGCTTTACCGGGATGGTAATGCAATCTCATATCATAATCCTTAATGAGCTCCAACCATCTCCTTTGTCTGAGATTCAACTCCTTCTGCGTGAAAATGTACTTCAAACTCTTGTGATCCGTGTACACCTCACAATGATTTCCAATGAGGAAATGTCTCCATGTCTTCAATGCATGCACTACGGCTGCTAACTCCAAATCATGCGTAGCATAATTCAACTCATGAGGTTTCAGTTGTCGTGAAGCATACGAAACAACTCTACCTTCCTGCATAAGCACTGCTCCAAGTCCTCGACGTGAAGCGTCGCAATATACCTCATAATCCTTGGTCTGATCTGGCAAAATCAATACCGGTGAGGTAACCAATCGTTTCTTCAACTCCTGGAAACTAGCCTCACACTCCTTAGTCCAATTGAACTTGGTATCCTTCTTCAACAACTCCTTCATAGGCTTCGCAATCTTTGAAAAGTTCTCAATGAATCTCCGGTAGTATCCTGCGAGTCCAAGAAAACTCCGGATCTCTCCAACTGTCGTTGGTGCTTCCCATTTGGTTACGGTCTCAACCTTGGCGGGGTCAACTTCTATCCCTTCTCCGGATATAACGTGTCCGAGGAATCCTACTTCCTTTAACCAAAACTCACATTTGCTAAACTTGGCATATAGCTGATGTTCCCATAGCTTCTCCAATACCAAACGCAAATGTTCCTTATGCTCTTCTTCATTCTTTGAATAGACCAGGATATCATCAATGAACACTACAACGAACTTATCCAAAAACTCCATAAACACATTGTTCATCATGTTCATAAAATAGGCAGGCATGTTAGTCAATCCAAATGACATAACGGTATACTCATACAGTCCATATCTTGTGGTGAATGCTGTCTTAGGTATGTCCTGCTCTCGAATCTTCAACTGGTGGTACCCTGATCGCAAATCGATCTTGGAAAACACTTTAGCTCCTTGCAAACGATCAAACAGATCATTTATCATTGGCAGTGGGTACTTGTTCTTGATGGTTACTTCATTCAATCCACGATAATCAACAACCATCCTTAATGATCCATCCTTCTTCTCCACTAAAAGTACGGGCGATCCCCAAGGCGAAGAACTTGGGCGAATGTAACCTTTCTCCAATAACTCCTTAATCCGATTCTTAATTTCTACCAAATCCTTTGCTGGCATCCTATACGGTCTCTTTGATATTGGTCCAGTGCCTGGCAATAACTCAATCAAAAACTCAATGTCTCTATCCGGTGGCATGCCTGGCAACTCTTCAGGAAATACATCAGGAAAATCCTTTACCACTGGTACTTCCTCCTGCACTACTCCTGTTAGGCAATTTACTTGGGTCCTGTTTGGCTCATGCCGGGATACATACTTGATCCTTCTTCCTTCTGGTGTGGTAAGCAAAATTGACTTACTAGCGCATTCAATATTCCCTTCATACTTTGATAACCAATCCATGCCTACTATCACATCCAATCCTTGAGATTCCAGTACTATTAGGTCTGAGGGAAAAACATAGTTACCAATCCTTAATGGTAACCGATCACACCATCGTCTAGCCATAAACTCCGCTCCTGGTGAGCTTACTAACATGGGTGACCTAAGGGTTTGGGTTGGCAGGTTATATTTATCCACAAATCCCCTTGATATGTATGAATGCGATGCACCAGTATCGAAAAGAACGAGTGCGGTAAATGACTTAACCAAAAACTTACCGATCACTGCATCAGGCTGATCTTCAACCTCCTCCACGCTAACGTGGTTCACCTGTCCCCTGTTGAAAGGGTTCGGCTTCTTCCCTGAGCTTCCATTGCCATTGCCATTCTGGCCTTCAAGACATTCATTGGCATAATGTCCGGTCTTGGAACACTTGAAACAGGTGACTTGGCTCAGATCTCTCTTGGTTGGGGTTGATGGGGTGGTCCGGTTCTGGCCGTTGCTTCCTCCATTCCCATTACCATTCTTGTGGCCATTATGGTTGTGCGAACTACTTCCTCCATGGGTATGCTGAAACTGAAATCCCGATTTAGGGGTAAAATGGGGCTTCTGCTGGGCTCCAGAGTTATACTTCCCATGTCCATACTTCCTCTTGCGGTTCTCAATCTGTTGTTGCTTCCCTTCAATCATGATGGCACGATCTACCAACTCCTGGTAGTTGTTGAAACTTCCTACCATCAACTGCATGCTTAACTCATCATTCAATCCTTCCAGAAACTTCTCCTGCTTAGTTGCATCCGTAGCAACGTCATCTGGGGCATAACGTGCTAACTTGCTGAAGTCGTCAACATACTGGCCAACTGTCCTTCCTCCTTGGCGTAAGTTGCGAAACTCACGCTTCTTCATGGCCATAGCTCCTGCTGAAACATGTGTAGTGCGGAAAGCTTGCTGAAACTGATCCCATGTGACAGTGTCAACTAGGAAAGTGACTGTGAAATTCTCCCACCATGCTGCCGCGGGTCCTTCTAACTGATGTGCGGCAAACTTCACTTTCTCACCATCCGTACATCCTGCAGTGGTCAACTCCCTCCCTATCTTGCAGAGCCAATCGTCTGCTACTATCGGCTCGATGCTACTGGAAAACACCAGCGGATTCAGCCTAAGGAAACGGGCTAAGTGGTCAATAGGGGGTGGTGGTGGTGGTGGGTTGTTGTTGTTCTGCTGATTCTGAACTAACATCTACATCAATTGATTTTGCTGCTGGATCAACTGAGTGAGCTCCGGTGGAAATCCATTGTCACGTCTCGGAGGCATCTGAGGGTTTAGAATAGAAGAGATATAAGAATAGAATGAGGTCTAAAGAGAAAACACTACCCCAATGCACATGAGCAAATTCACACAAAATCACTTCATTCAATCAAACAAGGGCATACAATCGATCTAGCTATCACAAAAGTTCTCGAACTATAGTGTTTACATGGGGGAATACTACTAATATTTGGTGGTCATCTAGAAATTTGAACCGGCGGAAGACTCCATGATGTCCGCTCCAGCTTCGTCGTCAAATTCGGGTTCACTTGGATCCGAATCGGTGTCGTCGATGATGATGTAGTTGTCTGGACATGCGACGTACTCGTCTTCCTCCTTGGATGCTAACTTCCTCTTGAGTTCTTCAATCTCTTTCTTAAGATCAACGTTGTGTCTTGCTAGAGCTACGATCTTGTCCATGTAGTCCTTGCGTGTAGCCTTCAGTTCTCCCTCTAGCTCGATGATCCTTGTCTTCGCTTTCTTCAACTCCATCATATCATTGCGCATCTGGTTCTCGTGGCGTCGAATGTGCTGGTTTAACTCCTGGATGAATGTTGCAATGGATCTATCCTTCTTGGTGGTGACTAACTCCCATTGTTCATCTCGGCGTCCGCAAATCTGGTAGATAGAGTCCTTGAGGTCTTCTTGATAAACTTCTCCAATGCGTCCTATGGTGATATGGGCTGCCATGCTCCTTCCTAGACTCCAGGTTGGTGCATTGAAAACACTATCTATGGCCTTCATGATTGGCGCGAATGTCCTTCCCGGAACGTGAGCTTGAATCTTCCAGCGCTCCTCTTCAGGTAAAGTGGCGTTGAAGGTTCCCGTGAAACTTGGTAATCCAATATTCAGGTACTTGGTGACTTCCTTCAAGTGAAATCCAAAAGGTGTGCCTTCATCCGGTTGAGCATACTTAATCTTTGCGTCCTTCATCCTAAAGAGTAGAAAGATGAGGAGTTAGAAAATGAGGAGAGAATAGTGATCTATGGCTTTAACTTAGTGGTCATGTCCTACAGTCAGCGTGTGCTCTGATACCATCTCTGTAGCGACCAAACCTCAACCGGTCTGATCTCTGTGCTCCGGTGTCATCCCTGGATCAGTAATGCTGACACCACACAGTACTTCGAAGGATTTATAGCAGAGTGGCAATCACACACTTATTACAACGATGTCTCAAAAGAGAACTTATTACAATAATATGGCTTAAGGCCATCTAGTGTCGATAACAGCGGAAGACTTGGAAGATAAATGGGTCCATCAACTCCAACGGCATCACTAAGTATAGAACCACGACCTAAAAACACCTCAATCATCGTCTGAAAAGTCTGCAACATTAACGTTGCAGCCCGAAACGGGTCAGCACATGGAATATGCTGGCAAGGTAACACATAGAGAGTAATGGAATGAAACAGCTATACTATATGCATATTTGGTTGGTGGAAAGCTCTATGGTTACTGTTTTGTGTAAAGCCAATTTTTCCCTACTGCAAAGGAATAAATTTATTTAACTATCATGCTGGTTGTTAAACATTGAGAATGGTTGACAGCATCCTCAATCCCAATTAAAAATGAACAATTAAAACCCAACAATATTAATTAGAAGTAACATGATGAGATTCACATGATATTCAAGTACTAGATACTCAAGATTGTCCATAACCGGGGACATGGCTAATCATGATTAGTTTGTTACACTCTGCAGAGGTTTGCGCACTTTTCCCCACAAGACTCGATCGCCTCCGTTGGATTTCTCGCACTACTGGTGTTTGAGAAACGGATGATCGAGACATAGTCTTTCAGAAGCGCTAGCACCTTACGGTGGAGTAGACCGTACCACCTACATCCCCTACATCTGCTAGTCTACCCCTATAAGAGTTCGCACGACTTAGTCAACTATGCCAGAGCCCATAATGGCTTGTGGCTGCACACGGAAGTATTTAGTATGAAAGATCTTATGATCCCTTTGAGCCTGGGTGGCGGTCCAAAAAAACAGGCAAGTCCTGATAGACATCAGGTGCCTCAATCCACCCAGATGTGTGTTTAAGTTGCCACCTTAGATAAACCATTAGAATTATCAATCTCACATCTGTCATGGATATCACTCACCCAATCCACGTCTACTAGCATAGCATGGCATAATAAGCAAACGTAGAAGTAACTCCCAAAGGTTTCATAATAAACAGGTAATAGGTACTACCTCATCTACTTCCCATCCCACAATTTAATTAGATCCTAATCATGCAATGTGTGAGGATGGATCTAATGCAATAAAACTGGGTTGTAGAAAAGGTATGATCAAAGTGTTACTTGCCTTGCTGATGATCCGCGAGTCCTAGGGATTCGAAGTAACAGGCGGCGCAATCCGGGTAATATATCGCAGACAAACAACCAGCATACAATAAGTACTCATCTAATGCACAGGTAAAACTCGAACAAGAGATCGAACCAGATAGTTCAACTTAAGAACTCCGGTTGCAAAGAAAGAAAGAACCGAACAAATAAACCAAAAACAAACGGCGGAAAACAACTCGGTTCTAGCAAGTTGAAACTAGGTCAAATTTTACCATAGCAAAACTTAGTTATAGTTGATTAGACAGAACGGCGGTTTCGAGACGAAACTCCAGGCGCTTGAATCACCTGATTTCGATAAACGAGCTAGAACATAGACTAGAAAGAAGATCGGATCTAAGATCGCGATCGCGGAATAAATCCGACGAGAAGAAAAAGAAGAACGGTTGAACGAACGGACGTTCGTTAACCTAGAAGAATCCGGTGATCACGTTCTTTAGGACGAACGGTCCGGCGAACGGTCTCGGGCAACTAAATCGGAAAAGAAAACGAATCCGATCTAGGGTTTCGAGAAAAGAAAACTGATCGAAAACCGATCTAGAAAACCGGAATGGTTTGGCGAAGAAAAAACGAATCGGAGAAAAAGAATCGGAACGATTAGAAGAAAACGATCCGATGAAAAGAATAGATGTAGCGCGGGCTACCTCCGGTGAAGCCTCCAGTGAGGGGTTCCGGCGGCATGGGCGTGGGCGGCGGCAAGGTGCGGCGGCGGCGCGGGTGGTGCGGCGGTGGTGGGGTGCGGCGGCGCAGGTGTGGGACGCGGCGCGGCGGCGATGGGGCACTAGGGCGGCGCGGCATGGGTGAGGGGCGTGGTGGTGCTTGGGGCTTTGGGACTTTGGATTTGATGTGTTTAGAGGGGGGCGTGTGGGAGTATTTATATTGGGGAGGGGGGGAGAAAACTTGGGGTAGGGGTCAAGGAAATAGACTAGGACTAGGAAAGAAAAGAGGAAAGAGATCTAGAAAAAAAACGAAATAGGATGAATCCTACTAGGACAAGGAAACGGCGGCGGCGGTGGCCTCCTGCGCCTGGGGCGCGCGCGCTGGCGCCTGATGCCTGGGAGCCGGCCGGCTCGGTGGCTTGGGCCTTGGGCCCAAGTCGCTGGAGCTCTCTTTTTTTTAAACGGTTCCGCGCTCGAAAAAAAAAACAAAACGAGATCTAAACGAACTCCAAATCTAATAAAGTAAATTTTCCCCGACTGCTAAAAATGAGTCGAACAAAATGAACTTTTCTCCGGGCCTAAAATGCAAATTTTTAAAACGCGCATTTTTCCCTATCCAAATAAAAGGCAAATGAAACTCCGACAAAAACCAATGATCCTTTCTTCAAAATTTGAGAAGGACTCAAATATGAAAAAGACGAAATCTCCAACTCTCTCCGAGGGTCCTTGAGTTGCGTGAAATTTCTAGGATCGACAAAATGCAAGAAAACATGATATGCATGATGATCTATGTGTAATACATTCCAAATTGAAAAATTGGGATGTTACATAACTAAGTGTTGGAAGATTAATACGATGGAAGATAGACCCGGGGGCCATAGGTTTCACTAGTGGCTTCTCTCAAGAGCATAAGTATTACGGTGGGTAAACGAATTACTGTCGAGCAATTGATAGAATTGAGCATAGTTATGAGAATATCTAGGTATGATCATGTATATAAGCATCACGTTCGTGACAAGTAGACCGAAATGATTCTGCATCTACTACTATTACTCCACACATCGACCGCTATCCAGCATGCATCTAGAGTATTAAGTTCATAAGAACAGAGTAATGCTTTAAGTAAGATGACATGATGTAGAGGGATAAACTCATGCAATATGATATAAACCCCATCTTTTTATCCTCGATGGCAACAATACATTACGTGTCGTTTCCCTTTCTGTCACTGGGATCGAGCACCGCAAGATTGAACCCAAAGCTAAGCACTTCTCCCATTGCAAGAAAGATCAATCTAGTAGGCCAAACCAAGCTGACAATTCGAAGAGACTTGCAAAGATAAACCAATCATACATAAAAGAATTCAGAGAAGATTCAAATATTGTTCATAGATAGACTTGATCATAAACCCACAATTCATCGATCTCAACAAACACACCGTAAAAAGAAGATTACATTGAATAGATCTCCACAAGAGGTATAGATACAGATGCTTCTCATAAATGGTAGTAATGTTGTGTCAACAACAGCTAGATCACCTTCCACCATCATTGGATAGTTTTGTCCAAGGAAGAGCGAGTTTCCTCCAAGACTTTCAATACTGAACCAGGGAGAAGGTGTTGGCGCTAGTACACAAGTATACCTCCCAAATACCCTGCAACGGATGTTGGAATAGGTCCGGAGAGTGCGACCATACGAGACAACACCTGCTTCCTTAGTAACATCAGCAGTGCCCCATATACAGACAAGAAGAGGTGATCCATTGGAATAAGTTGCCAGGCATGTCGGATTTCGGGTTTCGGTAGACCCTTGAGGTTCGAACACTGCGGTGCGCGCGGAGATCTCTCCCCTACCGATCTACGTCCGATCCTCTCGTGCGACCTAAGATGAAAATGATGAACAACACAAGAGACACGAGGTTTATACTGGTTTGGGCCACCGTTGTGGTGTAATACCCTACTCCAGTGTGTGGTGTGGTGGATTGCCTCAGGGGGCTGATGATGAAGAGTACAAGGGAAGAACAACCTCGTGAGAGGTGTTCTTGAGTTGGTGCGATGAACTACTAGGGTGAGTTCAGTCGCCTCTCTCTCTCTGATGGGGTTCTACCAGATTTCTAGATGTCTCTCTACTCTGTGGTGGCTAGCTCTATTTATAGAGGCCCAGGGCCTCTCCCCGAATAATTGAGCGGGATGGGCACCAACAATTGGCCATTTTGAAGGGGAACATGTAGTACAAGTTATCTTGACCAAAGGTGGTCTTCGGCTGCCAAAAGCACTGGTGATGACGCCATCTTGGGCTCCACGGTGACCTCCGTCCGGCCGTCCAGCTGGTCTTGGTCTCGTTGCACCGGAATGGCAACCTTTGCCCGATGCCTTGGCCTGTGCTTGCCCCCTTTGCACCAAAGGGGAAACAAGGACCCTACGCAGGCCGGCGCCCGCCTGGCCTTGATCGTCATGGCTTGCGTCATGGGAGCCTCGTGAGGTACCCTTGCATTGATCTCTCCGCCTCCTCATGAGCCTGCCTGATGAAGCCGCTCTTGAGGAAGCTTCATGTCGTCCGCCCCGTGAGGCTTGGCCCTCGCGAGGGTCTTGAGCTTGCGCTGATGAAGATGGGCCGCGCTGGGCCCCCACTTGAGCCACGCCGCAGGCCGCAGGCAGGCAAGTCTGGGGACCCCCTTTCCTAGAACACCGACCAAGGTTGTCAGAATCGTGATTTTGAATCGGATCGGAGCTTCGATGGTTGGATCGCAAATCATAGGATCTTCACTATCAAGATCGTAAAGTCGTAGATTCTATGAACTAAAATCGTAGAATCATAGGGGTTAGTTTGGATCGTAAAGTCGTAGAATCATATAACAGAATCGCGATTCTGACAACCTTGACGCCGACAGTAGCCCCCGGGCCCAAGGCGCGCGCGGGCTTGGCTTAGCAGAGAAGCGAAGGGACAAGTACAAAGCATCGCGGGTCCTAACAGCCTACGGCCTTGGGCGCCGCATGGCGGTTGACTAGACATGGGCGTATGCGCTTCCCACGATGCCTCGGCGACCGCACGACTTGACAAGTCCATGCATGCAGAGAAACCGGTCATGATTACCTGCGATCGCGGCACTTGGCGGTTGGCCTCCTCCGGCTATAAGTACGGGGCTGGGTGAGCCCCTTCAGTCCATCCCTTCTTGCTGCTCCTCTTCTTCTTCTTGGCTAATCGCCGTCCCCATGGCCCCAAAGAGATTCTCGGCCGCGGAGAAAGGAAAGGCCCCCCGGGCAGGGCCTGACCCTCCCCCGACCAAGCGCGGCTGAGGCCGCCCTCGCAAGTACACCACGGTCCCCGTGGTAGCCTCCCGCGGTCATGGAGGCGGTTCCCTGCACGATGGTGAGCGCCCGGTTGCCGACGGGGGCAGGCCATGGGTGTGCGCCCCCTAGACCATGCTTCCACTCTACGGAGGTGCTGTCAGAGTTCGTCGTGTGGTCGGCGGACCCATCCAGCACCCGGCTCCAGCTCCCATGTTTCTTCGTAGATGGATTGCCGGCCAGCGCTCGATGCGGCTTCTGGCTCCAGGCAGACAGCTGCTGCAGCAGGGCCTCCTGGGCTTCGCTGGAGGTCTCCGTCTCTAGGAACGGGGCCCTGGTGGGTGGCTGGCAAACGTTTGCCCCCGCGCGCGGCCTGGGCCGGTGGTGTACCATGTACTTCAAGTTCGATGGCGACGCCACCCTCTATGTGAGGGTGTTTGGGGAAGATGGTCGCCGTGGCGGGTGCTGCCCTAAAGGCGACGACCGCGGCCGCCTGCCCAGCCCTGGCACTGACCAGGATGAAGATGGCGACTGGCTTACAGGAGGCAGTGCTCGGGGTTCACCAAGTTTCGGCGACTCTCCCTCAGGCAGTAGCTCCTCCAGCGGTGGCCGCGACGAGCCCCGCGCCGTCGCGCCCGCCTGGGTGAAGGCAGCGGGTCCACCCGCCGCCGCGCCCTGGTGAAGCGAGAGGAGGCGTCCGCCTGAACCCCAGGAGCAGCTCAAGCTTTTGCTGTAGGTTGGTGTTGGACAGGCCATGTCCATTTTGTTTCCTTCCTTTCATGCGTAAGAAGAAGGTAGTACAGGGCCCCGTGGGGGCGTGTTAGAACTATTGCTATCAAGTGTTGCGTTGCTTTTGCCATTTCTGCGCTATGTTTCCGTGCTGTGTGTCCATGTGCGGGAGTCATTTGATCTTAGTGGAGCTTGACGCGGCCCTCACCTCCGGAGGCTGAGGCCTTACCGTGCGCTTCATGCCCTGCAAGGATTAGTTAGAGGGGTCACCTTTGGTCCCGGCAGCGGGGGCGATCAGCCTAGGTCCAGCGTTTGTGTTGCGATGCCCGTGAGGCATGGACTAGGAGGGGTGCTCCCACAGAGGACTCAGACAGGAAAGCTCTAGATGATCGGGGCAGAAGACGCTCGCGAGGGCGCCCACGAACATCCCTCGCGAGACTTATGCGAGAGAAAACAAGGCGAGCGAGCAAGAAAGAGAAAGAGTCAGAAGCCAGGAACGTTAGCAACTCCAATAAAACTTCAAACAGGAATAAACAAGCCAACTGCAGAAAGCAAATGGGAAAGCCGCGTCCGGCACCTATTCTAGTCTTCGACGTCTTCTCACCAGCGCGGAGCTAAGTGCTGCCACTGGGTGTGGGCGGGAGCCCCCGAGACCCAAGGGCGGCACTCCGGAGACTCCGGGGCATGTACAACCCCACTCATTATTACGTGAGAGTGTCACGGGCGGCGAGCTTCACAGGCGTTTGCCTTCTTCACAGGCACCGGGCCTTTTCCAAAACGTGATAGCTTCATAGGCATTGGCCTTCTTCACAGGCACTGGGCCTTTCCCAAAATGCGATAGCTTCACAGGCATTGGCCTTCTTCACAGGCACCGGGCCTTTCCCAAAACGCGATAGCTTCACAGGCATTGGCCTTCTTCACAGGCACCGGGCCTTTCCCAAAACGCGATAGCTTCACAGGCATTGGCCTTCTTCACAGGCACTGGGCCTTTCCTAGGCGCTAGGCCTCGCTCGGGGGTAGAACCTCCGGAGATGTTGAATGTTCCATGCATTCTGGATATGTACTCCCTCCGGAGTCTCCAAGCACGCGGAGCCAGGCCTGAAAACATGAACAACCTTGAACGGGCCCTCCCACATGGGAGAGAGCATGTGCAGCCCCTCCCTGGAGAGAACCCGTCTGAGCACGAGATCCCATACCTCAAGGGTCCTGGGGCGGATGTTGCGGCAGTGGTATCGTCGTAGCGCCTGTTGATACCTTGCCGCTCGCAGTGCGGCTTCCCGACGGTGTTCCTCCCCCAGCACGAGATCCGTCCCCCGCATGGCGTCCTGTTGAGCCTCGTCGAATGCCAGGACCCGTGCGGAGCGACACCTGACCTCGTGAGGGAGAACAGCCTCTGCTCCATAGACGAGGAAGAACGGGGTCTCGCCAGTCGGCTTGGTCGCTGTCGTGCAGATTGACCACAGCATGCACTGGAGCACATTGTACCAGCCCCTGCCGCAGGGTTCCAGCTTCTTCTTGAAGGTCCTGGCTTTGAGGCCCCTCAGGACCTCCGCGTTGGCCCGCTCAGCCTGGCCGTTGCTGCGGGGGTGTGCTACCGAAGCGTAGCATATCTGCGTTCCAAGGTTAGCACAGTATGTTTTGAAGAGATTACTGGTGAATTGCGAACCGTTGTCGGTGATGATACGGTTGGGCACCCCAAATCGGCTCACGAGGCCCTTGATGAATTTGATCGCTGAGCCTGCCGGGATTGTGCGGACGGCTTCCACCTCAGCCCACTTGGTGAATTTGTTCACGGCGACGTAGAGGTAGCGATAGCCCCCTGGCGCCCGAGGAAACGGGCCCAGAATGTCGAGCCCCCAAACTGCGAACGGCCATGAGAGGGGTATAGTCTGTAGACCTCCCGCAGGCTGATGGATCTGCTTAGCGTGAAACTAGCAGGCCTCGCAACCCTTCACAAGCTCGACGGCATCGTTGAGTGCTGTGGGCCAATAGAATCCACTACGGAACGCCTTGCGGACGAGGGTCCGTGACGATGAGTGGTGCCCGCAGTCTCCGCCGTGTATGTCCGTCAGTAGCTCCTTCCCTTGCTCTCGGGAGATGCAACGTAAGGACATGTCATTCGGTCGCTTCCTGTAGAGCTCTCCATCCCTGATGCAATAAGCCGTGGCCTGCCGCACCACACGCTCCGCTTCCTCCTAATTTTCCGGCAGGGTCCCTTGCATCAGGTGGTTCTTGAGCTCCGGGATCCAACACCCTTCCTAAGTCTCTAACGCCAGGAGCAGGCGTGCCCCTGAGGCTGGGCCGCAGACCGAGGCTCCTGAGGCAGGCGGCTGAGGGAGCTCCTCCCTTGGTTGTGCCGTCCTCAACAGCAACGCCGCCGCCGAGGGTTTGAAGAGCCTCTCCTCAAAGACGCCAGGCTCCTGAGGTAGCCGCCTAGATGCTCTCTTGGCAATGTCATCAGCCTCTTGGTTGGTGCTGCGAGGCACATGCTGCAACTCCAGCCCCCAGAACTATTTCTCCATCTTGCAAACCTCAGCGAGGTAGGCTTCCATGTGCTTGTCCTTTGGCTCGTATATCTTGGTGGAGAAGTTGACGAGGAGCTGTGAATCGCCCTTGATGATGAGGCGCTTCACCCCTAAGGCAGTTGCGGCCTTCAAGCCTGCTATTAGGCCTTCGTACTCCGCTATGTTGTTAGAGACCTTTTCTCCGTGCTGGAAGCAAATTTGCATGGCGTAGTAGAGTTTGTCCTAGGTAGGGGATACGAGCACTGCGCCAGCTCCCGCACCATGTCGGGAGAACGCCCCATCAAAGTACATGACCCAGCCATCCGGTGCTTCACTTCCCGGGGAAAGTGATCGGTCTTCGCCTGCCTCGAGACCCGGTGCTTCTGCCCATTCTGCCACGAAATCCGCTAGCGCGGCTCCCTTGATGACTCTGGTCGTACTGAATTCTAGCTGAAATGCCTGTAGCTCAATGTTCCATTCAGCAACCCTTCCAGCCGAGTTGGGGCTCCTGAGCACTCTTTCCAAGGGGTATGCTGAGACGACTTTGATGGGATGTCCTTGGAAGTAGTGGTGCAGCTTGCGTGAGGCCACTAGTAGCGCGAGGAGGAGTTTTTGAGGCATGGGATACCGTGCCCTTGTGTCCCGTAGCACCGTGCTGACGAAGTACACGGGATGCTCGACGAGGTTGAGGGTGCTGGCACCGCTTGCGTCCTCGAGCGGTCGAGGCGTCTCTTGAGACGACGGAGCTCCCAGTGCTTGGTCGCCTGAAGGGGCCTCTCCTGCTCTGGGTGCGCTCTCCTGCTGCGGCTGTTCCTTTCCAGCTGCGGTTGCGGCCTTCACAAGGCCCTCCTGGCTCTGCTTTGCTTCAGTTCGGACGGTCGACACGGCCTTGGCACAGCGCTCCTCCCTGACCGCTACCAGGGCTACGCTGGCGGAGTAGGGGGTGGCCGCAAGGTAGAGCACCAGGGGCTCCCGAGGACGCGGAGCTACCATCACTGGTGGACTGGTAAGGTACCTCTTGAGGTCTTGGAATGCCTTGTCGGCCTCTTCAGTCCATTCGAAGGGGCCCTTTTTCTTCATCAGCTTGAAGAAGGGCAGCGCTCATTCCCACAGCTTGGAGATGAAACGCCCCAGCGTAGTTACACGCCCGGTGAGCTTCTGCATTTCCCTGAGGGTCCTTGGCGGGCTCATGTCTTCGAATGCCTTGACCTTCTCTGGGTTGGCCTCGATGCCCCTATGGGATACGAGGAAACCCAGGAGCTTGCCTGAGGGGACTCCAAACACGCACTTCTCTGGGTTGAGCCGTAGGTCCACTTCGTTGAGGCTCGCGGAGGTTTCTTCCAGGTCCTGTATCAGGGTCCTTGCCTCACGAGACTTCACCACAATGTCATCGACGTAAGCTTCAGCGTTCCTCCCGAGCTACCGGCCTAAGGCGATGTGCATCAGCCGCTGAAAGGTCGCGCCTGCATTGTGCAACCCAAACGGCATGCACGTATAGCAGTACACCCCACACGGGGTCAGGAAGGCCATCTTCTCCACGTCTTCTCCCGCCATCTTGATCTGGTGATAGCCCGAGAAGGCATCTAGGAAGCACAATAGGTCACACTCTGCGGTGGAGTCGACTATCTGGTCGATGCGGGGGAGCGGAAATGGATCCTGCGGGTAGGCCTTGTTGAGGTTGGTGAAGTCGACGCACATGCGCTCCTTTCCTCCCTTTTTCGGCACAATGACCGGATTAGCTAGCCAATCAGGGTAGCAGACCTCGCGGATGACTCCTGCCGCCTCTAGCTTCCGGGTCTCTTGAACGATGAAAGCCTGTTTCTCAGTAGACTGTCGCCTTGCCTTCTGCTTCACGGGGTGCACATTGGGGCACACATTGGGGCACACATTGAGGTGATGCTCAATCACTTCCCTTGGGACCCCTGCTAACTGATCAGGTTCCAACGCAAACACCTTCTTATTCATGCGCAGGAACCCGATCAGGGCTTTCTCTTGCTCGGGCTCGAGGTTGGCCCCTATGGTGAAGGTGGCGCTAGCGGACCCGTCCTCGTCGACTGGTACCTGCTTGGTTTCTGCCTTGTCTTGGGTGAACAGCTGCTCCTTTTTAGCCGGCGCAGCCTCCTTGGGCTCAAGGGCGTCGGTGCCAGTGGACTGCGCCACCACGGCCGCCCTGAAAACAAGCTGGAGCACCTGCAGCGCATCCCCTGTGTCTCCTGACACGGTGAGGACGCCGCTGCTCCCAGGCATCTTCATGAGGTTGTACGCCGGGTGAGTTGCTGCCATGAACCGAGCCAGGGCCGGATAGCCAAGCATGGCATTGTAGGGGAGGCCGATGGGGGCGATGTCGAAGTCGATCAGCTCTGTGCGGAAGTTGTCGCAGGTGCCGAAGGTCACTGGGAGGCGGATCTGTCCCAAGGAGGCGGTGGAACCGGCTCCAATGCCCGAGAAAGGCCTGCTGGGTCGGAGCCGCTCCAGCGGCACATGGAGGAGGCTGAAGGCCTCCACCGAGAGCACTTTGAGGCCGGCACCACCATCGATGAGGGTCCTGGTGACGGCCACTTGGCAGATGGTGGGGGTGCACAGCATCAGGAGCGCGCCTGAACTAATGGGGTTGAAGGGGTGGTCCTCCGAGTCGAAGGTTAGATCGGCCTCGGGCACCACCCAGCCCGGGGGGGCTTCTCGGCGCTTGGAGGCGGTGCTGATCTGGCGGGTGAATGGCTTGACATGATGGCTCGAGGGTGGTGCCTGGGAGCCACCCAGGAGAGCTGCGACGACGGGCGGCACTGGTGCGGCGAAACGGGCGAGGAAGAGGTCGCGCAGCTCCTCCCAGGAGGTGACAGAGGCCATCGGCAGGTGGAGGAGCCATGCGCGTGGGATGCCGGTGCGGGCCATGGGTAACCAGTTGGCCATCACCCGGTCGTTGCCCCCGGCTCTGAGGACGGCCACCTTGTACGCCAGGAGGAAAACCATCGGGTCCGTCGCGCCGTCGTAGCACGGCGGTGTCTTGGGCCTAAACTTGCGCGACCACTGCACCTGTCGCAAGGCGGGGGGCAAGGCCCGGAGCCCCCTGGCCCTGGTGTCGACATCCGTTGCTGGAGCGGGCGGCGCGTTGTCCGCCATGAGGGCGGGATGCGATGTTGGGGTAGAGCGGGTCGTCAGGAGGGAGGACTCCGACGCACCCCTACCTGGTGCGCCAAATGTCGGACTTCGGGTTCTGGCAGACCCTTGAGGTTCGAACACTGGGGTGCGCACGAAGATCTCTCCCCTACCGATCTATGTCTGATCCTCTCGTGCGAACTAAGATGAAAATGATGAACAACACAAGAGACACGAGGTTTATACTAGTTCGGGCCACCGTTGTGGTGTAATACCCTACTCCAGTGTGTGGTGTGGTGGATTGCCTCAGAGGGCTGATGATGAATAGTACAAGGGAAGAACAGCCTCGCGAGAGGTGTTCTTGAGCTGGTGCGATGAACTGCTAGGGTGAGTTCAGTCGCCTCTCTCTCTCTGCTGGGGTTCTACCAGATTTCTAGATATCTCTCTACTCTGTGGTGGCTAGCTCTATTTATAGAGGCCCTGGGCCTCTCCCCGAATAATTGAGCGGGATGGGTGCCAACAATTGGCCATTTTCAAGGGGAACATGTAGTACAAGTTATCCTGACCAAAGGTGGTCTTCGGCTGCCAAAAGCACTGGTGATGACGCCGTCTTGGGCTCCACGGTGACCTCCGTCCGGCCGTCCGGCTGGTCTTGGTCTCGTTGCACCGGAATGGCAACCTTTGCCCGATGCCTTGGCATGTGCTTGCCCCCTTTGCACCAAAGGGGAAACAAGGACCCTGCGCAGGCCGGCACCCGCCTGGCGCCCGCCTGGCCTTGATCGTCATGGCTTGCATCATGAGATCCTCGCGAGGTACCCTTGCATTGATCTCTCCGCCTCCTCGCGAGCCTGCCTGATGAGGCCGCTCTTGAGGAAGCTTCCTGTCGTCCGCCCCGCGAGGGTCTTGCGCTTGCGCTGATGAAGATGGGCCGCACTGGGCCCCCACTTGAGCCACGCCGCAGGCCGCAGGAAGGCAAGTCTGGGGACCCCCGTTCCCAAAACGCCGACAAGGCACTACTGAGTATATGGGTACTGCTCGTCCTCATGCTCGTGAATAAAATTTTCAAGTATAGGTGGTGGAATGTCCACAGGACCTTGGAAACACAAGACGGTTAATTAATAAAGGGAAACTAGCTAACCCGCATGCATGTGGATGAAACAATTATAATTACGATGGAAGACAAACGTACCGAAATCATGAGGATTCCATGCAAAAACAGTGCCACGAGTGGTGGCAGCAAACACAAGATCCTCGTATTGAATTGCATCACAGTACTCATCCGTGTATAGAAACTGATTTTTGAGCAATATCCATCGAGGCATGGAAGTAAGGAAGGCAACAAGCTTGTCGATGATAGCAACAACTTCATAGTTCGTGTAATCCCAAGAGCAGTTGGAAACTTGACAAATTGCTATCTTTCGTAGACGACAGTTACCATGATCGTATTTGAACTCACGTAGACCATCTGTGTGCTCAACCTCTGGGTAGTCTGAGATTTTTGGAAGTGGAACTCGGTGACGAATGTACACAGTCACAAGTTCCCACTCGCAGTTGTACCCAATATAAACAACACAATCTCCATTTGCGCCTGCCCAAGCCTTGCCCTCAAGCGATGGCATATTAACATCATATGTATCATTATCAAGCGGCATCAACTTACACAAGGCAAGGCTTCCCTCGTCCCCGTGCGAGTCAGCGGGGTCATGACGAAGAAGATAGGGGAGATCAAACCTCTCCTAGACCCTTGGGTTCCTTGTAATGATGTTATTAGTTCAGTCGAGAATGGTCTTGAACGAACCTGCCATGCTAGCTGAGGTGATGACGTCGCACCCATCAATGAGCTCCTCCACCGCGTCATTATTCAAATTGGGGCAAGAATAACGGGGTCGTTTCCGGCTTGTTCCCTCCATGGAGAAGACAATCAAACAATGGCAGAAGGAAGGGTGAAGGCAAATGGAGGAGGGAGGAAGAGCTAGCGTGCAACAGTAGTTCCAAATCAAGAGGGAAAGGCGAAGAGTCGATGGACGGTGGCCACGGTACACGAAGAGGCGCCTGGGGAGCGAACGGTTGCCACAGAGGTCACACACTGACGACAAGGGCCGAGTGAACCGCATGCAATCCCATCGCACAACAAACACACATCTTGTTAAGTTGAACCGTTTCTGTACTCTTGTGTCAACGCAAACTGTTCATCCAAGTGAACCGCATGACATATATCCCACACACCTTGATCTGGCTGACCATTTCTTTTGTGTTGCCTAATCACAAACAGTTCATCCGAGTGAACCGTATGTTGTATATCGCACACACCTTCATTTGGCTGCCCGTTTTTTTTGTTGCCTAATCACAAACAATTCATCCGAGTGAACCATATGATGTGTATCGCACATGCCTTCATCTGGCTGCCCGTTTCTTTTGTTCCTCCTCATTGCAAATAGTTAATTGAACTGAACTGTATGCCCTTCATCGCACACACAACTAAAACCTGAACCGTGTTTGATGCATCCGTCATCGCAAACGTTTTATACGTTTCTGATGGTTTTCATACAGTGTCGTTTGCGATTATGGCATCGCACACAGTTTCTCGAAGGGTCTCTGATCGAAGTGTCGCGTTAGCAGCATCCTACAGTAGTGAGATCACCTTCCCCTTGGAGCTCAGACAAGTGGCTGATTACATGAGACTTCAACTTAAGTGCCAGGGTAGATGAGAAGATCAATAGGAATCTGAACATCTGGATGATGGGTAGATTTCTATATGTGCTCGAAGATCTCGAGCATTGAAAATTTTAGCTTGTCGGTCGAAGATTCATCTAGGCTAGCGAGTGCTAGAACAACACCTCATCCAAGCTAGACTGTGTTCTTATGACCAAAGATTGGAAACTACACTTTCCCCAATATCAACTAGTCCTAGCCTCTACCGAGATATTGAACCACTGCCCTCTTCTCTTGAAGAGGATGATTGTCCAAAATTCCACGATTTCAGGTTTGAAACTTTGGGGGTTGATCTGTTTGGCTTGCGCGATACAATGATGGCGGCTTGGTCCAAGCCAGTGTTCTTGTGGGATGCCATTAGAGCCCCACACATTAAGATTTATTACATGGCAACCGGCCTTAGGAAGTGGCACGGGTCGGACATGTCTGAGTTGTGTTTCTAGGAGTCCATTTCAGACGATTTAATCTTAGATATATGCATTGCTTAAGTTGTATGAGAGCTTTCAACCTCCAAGAGTGTAACACCCTGGTTTTGCCCCTTTTTCTTTCTGAGGATTTTTTTTATCTTCTTGGAACAACTCTTTTGGACTTAAATGATGACCTGCAAGGGCATAGGGCTATTGCAATTCGCGGTAATTATAGTATGTCGATCCTATAGGGTGGTGGTTGCAATGATAACTACCAACCCCGCATCTATGTCGTCACTTACGTGGCTACGTTCACACTCAGAGCGTTATCTGGCATCGGTTGCTAGCAGAAACGTTGATAAGGGTCGCTTTTACTAAACAACAACATGGAGGTAAAAGCGTAAATAAAACAGCGGGAAAAGTAAAGGAGCAACGCTTGAGTGGGCGTTCTCAAGGTATTCATAGTCATCACTAAACGTTCGTTCTACTAATACTAAGCCACTTTACATGTTTCCCTTTGTGGGCAGAGCCGATACAGATACGTGCATACATGTGGTGGCCCCGTATCACATACACCACCACTGTCCTTCCCCACTCCGGTTATCAGACGGTGATTAAAGGGGCAAAGGTCCCTGTGGACGCAGCCAAAGTGGTTTCTGTTTTACCCCCTGCTACAACAATCTGCTACGAAGTGAGATGGGGTCTGTCACATCACCCACCTCGCCAACCACACGATTCGCCAACAATAATAACCTTCCATCCAAAATTTTCATACATTGGATGGTTGACTTCACCCAACATCAAGAAGACTACTACCATAAACATGCAAAGAGGATATCACATCGCGCAAGACAATCGGTACTAGCACATACTAGAGTTCATCTTATCCCCCAAGAACTAATGAATTACTCAAACATGGTGATGGAGTACATAGAGATTAGGAGTGAGTTACAAGCCAACACGAGGTTGAGGATGGAGATGGGGAGAGGCATGGAGCCGGTGATGAAGAGGGCACCGGCCCTCCGGCCGGCACCAGCGTGGAGGCGCCTCCTCCCTCCCTTCTTCCTTGGCTTGGCCCTTCTCTCCATGGTAAAGGTGGTGCAATGGAGGTGTGGTAGTTGTAGATGAAACTTATGGAGGATGAAGATGAGATGTGCCGACGGCTACGGTTGGAGGTATTCGTATAGGAGTCCACATCGAGTCTCCTCCGTTGATATAGGCTCCTCCCTTCCATACAAGGGCTCAAGGGGAGCCAAATACACGTCCCAAACAAGCCTTGATCGACAAGGATCTCGTAGGAAAAAATGGGGGCGAAATCGAAGCAAAATTTGGAAAGTTTTGGCCAATTTTTGTGGCTGTCTGGAGCTCAAACGGACGGCTCCGATCGTTTGAAAGGCCGTCTTTCACTCTAGACTTCGGAGTTGCTTCGTATTTTGGTCGTTAGTTCTTCATACGAACTCTGATTTTTGACATTCTTGGGCTCATTGGATTGCTAGCGCTGATGCATTTGTGGCCTTGGATCTTTATTTTGGACACTTTGATAAATGTCAAATCATAAAACTCTCCAAAGGGCCTTGATCTGGTGTCTGGAACTTCTCTGGTTTGACACCTAGCTTGATTCTTTTGATGTCCCAAGTCCATGAACACATCAACAAACCTACAAATACTACAGAACAAATGAAAACTAATAAAAAGTGTGCAATGAACTTGGTAAAAAAAGTAAATACCGAAAACTATGTATTGGAGACATGAATAAGTGCTAGATGGATATGATATGAGGGATTTTGGCACTAGAATTTACTCTAGAAAGTTTGCATAAAATCTACTCATCATTAACCTCAAGAGATAGTTTCTCTTCTTTTTCCTGGATGATTCAACCCATTTCCTCAAGCTTGACAAGATCATACACTTGCTCACCACCTTTATGAATCAAACCAGTATTCCTTTTATTTTATATAAAAGAATATACCTTCAAGTGCCTAGGTTGTGAAGCAACCTATAAGTCCTTGCCTCTGAAAATTCTCAAACAATTCTCATAATTTATTTTGGTCATCTAAACTAGAAAATGCCCAAGACCCAAGCAAAACTTCTCCCAAATGACCAAATCATCTAAACCTAGTTTCTGACCAGATTTGTGACTTGTACAACAAGTACCTCAAAATACTTATCCAAACTAGCTGAAACTTGGCCAAACTACTCGCTCTAGCAACTCGCTGCCACACATAAAAAATTAGCTCTATAGCTAACACCTATTATCAATGGAACAATACTAATAACTTACTGTTAGAATGGCTTTTGGATAAACTGGTCTCATCTGATCCAGTAGCCATTGATTATTGACACTTTAATACCCCTAGGGTACCTACCTAATGCATGGGACTAGGTTTTGGCACCAGACTGGTCCATGGGCTCCTGTTGGCATTGGACCACGCGCCTGGCATACATAAACCATGTCCTGCATTCGCCCGGCCAACCCAGGGGCCCCCTGCCCGTCCCCGGTGTGCCAAACGGATACTTCTATAAGGTATCTACTTTTCCTAACACTTTTCCTCTTGTTTTGGACTCTAATTTGCATGATTTGAATGAAACTAACCCTGGACTAACGCTATTTTTAGCAGAACTACCATGGTGTTGTTTTTGTGGAGAAATAGAAGTTCTCGGAATGGAACGAAACTTCGCGAGGATTTTTTTATATAATAAAAGAGAATTTATGTAGCCAAGAGTCACCTGAGGGAGGCACCACTCACCAGGGCGCGCCTGTCACCACTGGTGGCCCCGCAGACCCTGAAACCGATGCTATAAAATCCTATTTTTCCAGAAAAAAATCAGGGAGAAAGAATTAACGCAATCCACAAGACGGAGCCGCCGTCACCTCATGTTCTTCATCGCGAGGCCGGATCTGGAGTCTGTTTGGGGCTCTAGAGAGGGGGATCTTCGTTTTTCATCATCACCAACCCTTCTCCATTGCCAATTCCATGATGCTCCCCACCAGGAGTGTGTAATTCCTTCTTAGGCTCGCTGGTCGGTGAGGAGTTGGATGAGATTCATCATGTAATCTAGTTAGTTTTGTTAGGGCTTGATCCCTAGTATCCACTATGTTTTGAGATTGATGTTGCCATGCTTAATGCTTGTCACTTTGGGCCCGGGTGCCATGATTTCATATCTGGACCGTTTATGTTATCACCATTATATTCATGTTCTAGATCCGATCTTGCAAGTTATAGTCACCTACTACATGTTATGATCCGGCAACCCCGGAGTGACAATAGTCGGGACCAGGGACTGGAGCCAGGATTTTGATATAGCGGGGCGAGGTTTCACACTAAGTCTCATGGGCGACGGATATGTTGTAAAAAAATCCTAGGTTTTGGTCTAATGGAGATGTCTTGACACAAACATACCATTTCTTCCCTATTCATTGCTTTCACATGATCAAACCTTAAAGAAAATTCATAAATGACAAAACATACTCACAGCACTATAAACACAAGATAATTTCATGAACTAATAATTTGTAGTAATGCAACACAGTTAAATAATACATTACCTTATCTCATTATTTTCATTGGACTTGGCAAGATGGACCTCACTGATTTAAACCAATGCCAAAGGCAGAACCGGTGAAAGCATGCCATTCCGTGGAAGCAAATTAAGAAGAGTGGTACAAGGAGAAAGATGTTTAGTTTGAGAAGGACCAACCAGGACTAATATACCTTTTTGCTTGTTTTGTTGCCATTCGTGTGGTCGGCCTACTCACAATGTAGGTGGGGATCGGCCGCTCAGCCACGGTCATGCCCTATCCATCTCTGCTTCTCTTGATTGTGATGCAAGTCACGAAAAAATCCAGTAGCAGGCAAGTGACATATATGGATCAATTATGGATCTGTGTGTGCGTGGTTGTGTGCTGCTACTAACTACCCCTTTGATCCCATGAATTTGTCCCTAGTTTGGATGGCTGAGCTTTTGAACCTACTGGTTTGTAAAAAAAATGAATTAGTTCTTCTCTTCTTCTTCTTCTTCTTCACTTTTACATCAGCACAAGTAAATAACTGGGAATGTAATTGACTCTTAATGACTATAGTCTGTGTGATTATACTTCTATACTTCTTAAAGGCACGAATGAATCTGATGTGAAAATCAACTACCTTCTCCCGTTGTGTACTTGCTGCGCATCCGTGCGCCCGATCTGCTGGCAACCGGCAATGTCTCCGCAGATCAACACCTGCCTGTCCTGGCGTGGCGGTGTCCGCTTCCCTTCTCCGCTAATCAATGGCCGCGCGATGGAGAGATGAGAGATCCGACCCCAATAGGCGTCCTTCTAGATCGCAACGGCGGTTTGGAAACGATGCGACGATATGGGCGTGCGTAATCGTGGCTGCATTCTGCAACTTGTTTTTTAGCGTTTTTTCTGCAACTAACTAAGATATTCGTGGATTAGGCTGTCCAGTTCATGCATTTTTTACCTTTAGCCAATGGGTTGTACAGCAGATGGGCTGATGCTTCGCAGTAGTAACAAAGGCCCAAGGGATAGGAGGCATAGCAAGCTACGGACAAGAGCGCAAGCAAAAAAATATTAGCCTATGGCTGATCACTGCACGAGATGACACGATCGTTGGGGGGGTCTCGCCCCCCTCGTCCCCCCTACATCTGTCCCTGGCGTCCACTTCCCTTCTCCGCTAATCAATGGTCGCGCGATGGAGAGATGAGAGATCCGATCCCAACACGTGTCCTTCTAGATCGCAACGGCGGTTTGGAAACGATGCGACGATATGTGCGTGCGTAATCATGGTTGCGTTCTGCAACTTGTTTTTTTTGAGCGGTTTTTCTGCAACTAACTAAGGTATTCATGGATTAGGCTGTCCAGTTCGTGCATTTTGTGCCTTTAGCCAATGGGCGGTTGTCAGGACCCCGATTCCAAGTCACATCGATCTAGCCGGTAACACCTCATATCACTTTGCGGCCTCACGCATGGTATCCCACGGGTGTCGCCTTACCATGGCTCGGGACCGTTTGCGCCTTTTGGCTCACGTATATGATAGTGTCGCTAGCATCCATATGACAGAGAACCCGGGCCGACATGGCTAGTCGTGAACCCAAAGCGGCACTAACCCATGGGGACAGGCATACATGAATCAACCTCGAGCATGTCGGTCAACAACGTATGAATCCGGGCTGTAGCACTGGGCTAACAGGACTCCGGTAACCCGGGCTGTAGCAGGCTAGGCAAGACTCCGGATGTCACCGCGTGACATTTCCCCGAAGGGACAGACACAGGAACGAAGAGAAACACATGCCGGCCAGTCAAGTGTCCTGAGCAGTAGTGCTGGGCTAGCAGGACTCCGGTGAACCGGGTTGTAGCGGACTACTATCGCTCAGAAAGCACTAGACTACATTTCCCCATATGATAGGCTGCCAAGGATAAACAACTAGATTGTCGGATCCCACTCATACCAAGCATTTCAATCAAACACACAATATGCCCGATATGAGTACATACAACATGGCATCACAACAAGACTCTACGACTCAAGTATCTATTCATTAGGCTCCGAAGAGCGAGATATTACAAACATGGGTCTCATGACCCAACATACAGAGCACACAAGCAACAAGCACATGCGGAAGCTTATCTTGTCTGAGTATAGACAACTACAAATGAAGAAGGCTGAGAAGCCTGACTATCTACCAGATCCTGCCGAGGGCACAAGATCGTAGCTGAGGTATCAAGCTAAACATTGAAGTCCACGCGGAACTACTAGCAAGACTAAAATCTCTCTGCAAAACATAAAATAAGCAAACGTGAGTACAAATGTACCCAGCAAGACTTACATCAGAACTAAGTACATATGCATCGGTGTCAACAAAGGGGGTGGTGGAGTTTAACTGCAGCAAGCCAGCTTTGACTCAGTGGCTAACCTGAACTACGACTGCAAATAACTCTTTTGAGGTGGCGCACACGAGTCCACACATTCACCATTCAATACACCACTATGGATCCGCTCCCGTCTCCCTACGAGAAGGCCATCCATAGCACTCACGCTTATCTTGCGAGTTTTAGGGTATCCACTTTCACTTGTCTATGAACTATGCAAGGGGTCCAAGTTTCCATAACCGAGGAATCCAGCTATTTGAATAGATAATGATAACCCTGCAGGGGTGTACTTCTTCACACATGCTCTCGCCACTTACCACCATGTACACGTCGTGTATCTCGGCAACCTTCAAGCGGAAGCCTGGTGAGGGAGTCGGCCACGACCTGACTAACCACCCAAGTATCTAGTCCAGGTTTATCGCCTATTTGGGTTCCATTCGCAAGGAGATCCGGCCGGGGTGTCGCTCACGGCCCCAAACGATGTGTACAGGGTTCCCAAGCCCACCATCCGGGTGCCACTTGGTACACCGGGCCACTGTGCCTAGTCTGTCCCAAGCCCACCTGTACCGGGTGCCACTTGGTAGACTACTAACACTATCTACAAATACCAGAAACTAGTTGCAACTCCTGGACAGAGATCAAGTTGATTAATAAGTCGAGAGAGCTTGGAGCGCCCGGAGCCCAATGTGTGGTAGTAACTGTTCATGGATCACAAACACAGAACTCAGTTCCTGAGGACGGTTTCAATGAGACAACCCACCATGCACTCCTACATGGCCTCTCACCGCTACCTTTACCAAATCATGTTCACACACTTAACTCTCAACGGTAGGACATGTTCACCACATTCCAATTCATTCCCGATGAATCAGACCTGACTCAACTCTAAACAGAAGCAGGCATGACAAACAAGCATGAATGAGTAGGCACATCAGGGCTCAAACAACTCCTACTCATGCTAGTGGGTTTCATCTATTTACTGTGGCAATGACAGGTCATGCAGGGGAAAGGGTTCAACTACCGCAGCATGTAACAGTTGAATCATTGTTGTCCTAGTGCAGTAAAAGAGAGCAGGAGCGAGAGAGTGGGATTGTATCGGAATGAACAAGGGGGTTTTGCTTGCCTGGCACTTCTGAAGATAGTACAGTTCTTCATCGGTGTCATCGAACTCATCGTCGGAACATACGTCTACTGAGGGGAACAAACACCGGCAAACACAAAAGGAACCACAATCAATGCAATGCACAATCATATGAATGATATGTCATATTAAAGTACTGAATTGACCTAGTGCAACAGTTAGTCATGTTCATTGAAGTGGAATTCAAACCTATAGCAAATTCCAACTCCAAAACTATTTACCATTTATTCCATAATCATGAATTGTCCTATTCAGTGATGTTAACTTGTTCAAACATGCATGAAAATGCCATATTCAGATTCTTTGGATTTTTCTGATCATTTTTCATATATAATTTATCTTATTTGGAGTTACGGTTGATTTTCTATGATTTTTAGAAGTTTAGGCAATTTTCTGAAATAAATAAATCATTTCTGATTTATTTAAAATCCCAAAAAAGCTTTACTACGTCAGCATGATGTCACTATGACGTCATCAGGTCAACAGGGTCGGTCCAGGTCAAACCTGACGACCGGGTCCCACATGTCATTGACTCACTGCTAACTGGGAGTTAATCCCGTATTGACTGGGATTTGATCCACTACGAGGGCCCACTATCAGTGGCTGAAGGGCGGCTAATTAGTAGGATTAGCCCCTAATGGCCGTGCCACGTCGTCCAGAACGGCGGTTAGACGCCGGCGACCTCAAGTCGCGGTGGAAGGTCGCCGGAGCGGCGCTACGGCGGCGGTGGGTCAAGCCAAGGGCACCAGGGGGTTGCCCTCGCTCGCCCGCATCCAGGGGAGGCACTGGCTCGTCGCGGGGCGATCTGTAGCGGCGGTGGCGGCAGGTTGGGCGGCGGCCGGAGTTCGGCCGACCTCGGGGACGGGGTGACGGTGCAGGGCAGGGCAAACGGGTGGTTGCGCTCGTTTACTGGGAGCAATCTAAGCGCGTTGGCAGGCTCGAACGCGAGGTTTGTCCTCTGCAACGACGGCGACGACATGGACTCTGGCGATGAGCTCACGGCCATGGTTGGGAGCGAGGCTAGCGAGCGGGAACGAGAGAGGGAGAAGAGGGGTTCGACGCGGGAGCTCACATGGATTCCAGTGGAGCAAACGGCATGGCCGGGGAAGCTCTGGATGACGCGAATCGGACGACGGCGGTCGTCGGGGCAGAGGACGAAGATGGCGATGTTGCGGTCGACTATGGCCTTCAACAGTTGCTTGCATCATCTTGAACATTAAGAGGAGTCCGGCAATGGGATGTGACCCATCGGTGAAGCCTGGGGTGCGCGGTGGCTAAGGTGAACGGCGACGGCGCTCTCGGGTGCTCATGGCGGTTGCGCGAGAGAGAGAGCAGAGGAGGGGGAGGAGCTCGAGAGAGTGAGCGGGAGGGTCCAGGGGGTCACGGGCATCTCCAGACGTGGATAGGCTCGAAGGGGAGGCCGCCAGCACGAAGCAGGAGGTGGAATCCTCAGGTGCGTGCGTGGGCGACGCGGCGTCGTCCTCCTGGTAGGAGCTAGGAGATGACTGGCAACGGGCCTGGTGGGCTGGGCCATTGAGCTGGGCCGGCTCTGCTACAGGTGAGCCAGGTAAGGCCCTTTCCTTTGTCTGTTTTATTTCTGTTTGTTTCTATTTTCTATTTTTTGCAGTCTGTTTGTGATTTAGTTCTAAGACCAAATCAATTTCAAAATTCATAAAAATAATTGTGTGAACTAAATGGACTTATCCAAATGCACACAACAATTTTCAGAATTATTGAACATATATTTATTATATAATAAATATAGATCCAATTCAAATATTTATTGGATTAATTCAAAGGCCCAAAATAATTGTTTTCTGAGATTCCAAAAATATTGGTTTGAAATTTATCCCTTGCCAATATTTCCAGAGATTCACAGGAACATTTTCTTGGACTTATTTGAAGCAATTTTTATCTTGGTCATTTTCAGAAATGATTTCTGAGGCTTTCACATGTCCCCACTTCCAGTTTCTTGAAAATAACAGGATGCATGATGCTCACTGATGCAACTATCTGCAAACAATTCTAGGGTTGTGACAACTCACCCCCACTAAACAAGGATCTCGCCCCGAGATTCAAGACGTGAGGTGAGAAGACAGAGGGGACATGGAACTGACACAGTCTTCACGATCCATGTTGGACTTCATAAGACGTTGATTCGATCATCATCTTTGATCATGACATCCTTACCCTCGAGAACTTCATCCAACATGGCGACAAGAGAGCAAGACAACCTCACAAGAATGGATCATCGATCTTAATGAACACAAGATTAGCTAACGGAATGAGACGTAGAAACATCCCTTGAGCTAAGACGCAAAACACATATCAGAGATGATGGGTGGGAAACATATGACAAAGGTTCAAATTGGTAGGCGACAATCCCATGCTGGAGTAGGATAGTGCATGGTTTCGAAGTAGCAAGGAGATAATTGCCATGATACCATAATGAGACATCTTAAGGAAGGTGACTCGCAGAAATATTCCCTTAAGTGGCAAAAAGAATTACTTTTGACCCATAGATCATTGAAACTCTTTATACCAGCCTAAGGCAATCACAATCGATCTTTTGAAGGAGTTTGAAAGAATGACATACCCGGACTAGAATGGATGATGTGGACTACCTTGTTGAAGACAACGCAATGGATGATTTTTGCTTATCATCGGAAATGGATGGGACCTATAGTGAGTCCACTTTTGAAGATGATCATGAACAACAACTACTGAGGTGCAAGCTGGAAACAAAATGCAAATGTTGGGAATGATTCTGGTATCTGGGGAAGAACTCAACAGTCAAGAGTGAGTCCACTGTTTGAAAAGGTTATAACATAACCAAGGAAACTGGAAGCAAATCCCAGTTAACGCCGACGGTAAAACCTAGTGCTTGCGCGTGCTCTCAAGAACTTGGGCATCTCCATATTCATCAAGGTTTTACCAATATCCGTGTCAAGGATCCTGGCAACACATCTTACTACCTTGACAAATAGTGATGGACAATGCAGATGCATAGAAAGACACCCCTTTCTCAGATTTCACCTTAGCGAGGCCAAGGGACCGAAATCTGGATGATCGACCGAGAGACATTTAGCACTCCGCTTCTAATGTTCTTCTTGATGTGCTAGGATAACCCATTTATAAATATGGTTTGATATATAGAACATCAAGTAAAAGGTCAGACTTCGGGAGCACAAGAATTCGTAAGGGTTAACTATAGAGGTAAATCCTACGAAATCCTTATGGGGAGGTGGCCAACTTCTTCAAACAAGATACTACAATAATAGGTCTTCCAGCTGGATGTGTTGGCCATGACATCACTTCACCGGTTATCGAGGGACCAATATTATCGTTCTTGGAAAATGCTCCCACCATCATATCTGCCTGAGATTCAGATCTGGTTGGTGTCAGGATACTCCAGACTCATCACGTCTAGAAAGAAAAATGAAAGTTTGCAACACAAAGCGACGAGACGACGTTGCGAGATTCTCGGGGAATGAACTGCGATAGCAAGCTCCAAAACATGAGCTGGTTCTGCTACAACATGTGAACACATTGTCCCAGACAAATATGACCACATGGTAGTCTTATAATAAAACACTACCGAGTTCTGGTGGGGAACCATCATTGAGGATATCGAAATTTTGTGCATGACCTAGGATAGCACAACAACTCCTTTCCCTGGAACAGGTCAATCAGTGGCTTAGTGTGCTATGGAATTCATATGGAATGAAGATGATCAGTCTATCAGACCATGGAATACTTAGCACGTGCATGACTTACTTGGGATGATTCCATAGGAAGCAAAACTAACTTTCTCGAACTCACGGCGGCAGCTTGCACCAAATGCACGTGAATCAGGGGAAGTCACTTCTTTCATCCAACATATGCTTCATGAGCTAGCATGAAGAGATGCTTTCAAAAGTTTCCAACACTCGCTTAATGTTCGACGAAATCATGGAGAGGACATGGATGTTGTCCATGGGCTCAACAACAATTCATCTAGGTTTCCATATCACTGGACTTCCACCATCATGTGAACACGGTGGTAGCATTGGTCAGACCAAAGGATGTAATGGTGTATGCTCGAGGGATCAACCACAAGTAAAACAACATTACGAACATCGTTGGTTCTGATTTGACTTGACGATAGCCCACATTCAAATCAAGGTTTGGACAAGATGATAGATTCAACCACCGATCCCGAGGAACAATCGATGGAAATATCATCTTTCTTCGACACACACGCATACAAAAGATATCCCTTAGTGATGAACTAAGTCAGCTTTTATCTTCCAACTCTCCAAGTTGTTGTTTAGCTTAACCAACTAGCTCAGGGTATCCAACACAGATTCTTGGAGAAGGGGTGGTTACAATAAACCAACTTGATCACGAGCTCAACATATCAGTTAGGGGACAACCTGGTAATACTTCCAAGAAGATATTCAGAAAATCACGAATCACGGTATGTTACTAAGCTCGAGAATAACCTTGCTTTTCAGGGCAAGATGATATGATCAAAAGAGTGAGGGATTGGCACAATCCTAACTCATTGATCGAAGTGTGCACCAGAAATATGGACTAGGTAGCACGATCAGTCTTAGAATGATAATTCAATAACCAGCACGCTAAGAACGAGAGTGTTGTCCATTAACTACCAAGCAACGGAGTTGCTAGGAGTATTGATTTCGCACATCACGGTTCGCTTGTCGGCATTCCGGTTACAATAACACAGGAACCGAGGAATGAACAATGATGGCAAGAAGTATTACTGCGTCAAAAATTCATAGGACGTGGTGCAATTCTCACGACACTCTTGACGTAAAGACAGTAACACTCCAAGGTACAGCAGAGGAAAAGCGGGTTTGGCATTTTCATCCGCGGAATACAATTGCTTTGATCCAATCCTAGATATGGATGAGGTACTGGAGTTTGTTTCTCCTAGTCATTCCGAATAGAATGGCTTGACGGACCACAGAAGTAGAAGGCACTGATGAACATGAATGCACAACTACTTCTGACTATCAATTGATAGACGAGGGTCAGAAGGCAAACTAAAAGGGAACAACCCAAAGGAACATATGATTTTCTGAGTTGTGGGTGCATAGATTAGTATGTCGAACCAAGTTCAACATTTCTCCCGGATAACCCATGCGGAAAGGTAGGACTGGCAGATTCACAACATAGGATAGGAAACTCATTGAGAGCACTCTTGTTGTGATCTTTCGGTTCAAGAGAACTTTTGCCAAAATGGTTCATGGTATTTGGAAGAAGGGAATACCACGGACCTCGAGGATTATCACAATAGTTACTAATAACCTAAAGGTACGAGCAACACTATCCACATGAGGTAAGTAGAGTGAATTTTGGGTTCAAAACCCAGGAGTAGAATACCTACATACTAAATGGCATCACAGGATGCTTTTGAGAATGGTGGCCAGATTCATCACACTGGAAACACAAAACATAGCTAGATTAGTGAGTGATCCTCTAAGATGCCTAGGGTCATAATACTAGCTCCAACATATATGTCGAGGCAACAAAGTACCTCAACTCACCGATTAGTGTGGTTAAACTAGCCCAAAGAGACATCGGAATGGAAAGAAGGGACTTGCAAATGCATCAGATTGTTTAGAAACCTCGGATGACTCGGACAGCATAACGGCTGTAATTGCTCAAAAAGATTTGAGACAACCTACAAAAATGGTGGCATAACCACTTAACAACATCATAATATCAAGGTTCTGAGGCCAGCTATGAACATATGGAAGTAGTAGGAACTGAACTGAGGCTTGAACTCAACAATCCTAGGCAACTACGGTTTAGTAACACGTCATCCTGAGAGATAGAAGAGAAGCCTAGTTCTTAACCCCCGTAGAAGAGAAGAGGTTGACTCAGATCAGAAGGCCATGAGGTATAAGAAGTAAAAAGAGCCTTACGTTCCCATCCACAATCAATTCCCTTATATAACTAAAGCATTTCTAGACTCAACTCCGACCAGTATCGCTTGGTAAACCTACAGGCAGTCAGGCTCTGATACCAACGCTGTCAGGACCCCGATTCCAAGTCACATCGATCTAGCCGGTAACACCTCATATCACTTTGCGGCCTCACGCACGGTATCCCACGGGTGTCGCCTTACCATGGCTCAGGACCGTTTGCGCCTTTTGGCTCACGTATATGATAGTGTCGCTAGCATCCATATGACAGAGAACCCGGGCCGACATGGCTAGTCGTGAACCCAAAGCGGCACTAACCCATGGGGACAGGCATACATGAATCAACCTCGAGCATGTCGGTCAACAACGTGTGAATCCGGGCTGTAGCACTGGGCTAACAGGACTCCGGTAACCTGGGCTATAGCAGGCTAGGCAGGACTCCGGATGTCACCGCGTGACATTTCCCCGAAGGGACAGACACAGGAACGAAGAGAAACACATGCCACCCAGTCAAGTGTCCTGAGCAGTAGTGCTGGGCTAGCAGGACTCCGGTGAACCGAGCTGTAGCGGACTACTATCGCTCAGAAAGCACTAGACTACATTTCCCCATATGATAGGCTGCCAAGGATAAACAACTAGATTGTCGGATCCCACTCATACCAAGCATTTCAATCATACACACAATATGCCCGATATGAGTACATACAACATGGCATCACAACAAGACTCTACGACTCAAGTATCTATTCATTAGGCTCCGAAGAGCGAGATATTACAAACATGGGTCTCATGACCCAACATACAGAGCACACAAGCAACAAGCACATGCGGAAGCTTATCTTGTCTGAGTACAGACAACTACAAATGAAGAAGGCTGAGAAGCTTGACTATCTACCAGATCCTGCCGAGGGCACAAGATCTTAGCTGAGCTATCAAGCTAAACGTCGAAGTCCATGCGGAACTACTAGCGAGACTAAAATCTCTCTGCAAAACATAAAATAAGCAAACGTGAGTACAAATGTACCCAGCAAGACTTACATCAGAACTAAGTACATATGCATCGGTATCAACAAAGGGGGTGGTGGAGTTTAACTGCAGCAAGCCAGCTTTGACTCAGTGGCTAACCTGAACTACGACTGCAAATAACTCTTTTGAGGTGGCGCACACGAGTCCACACATTCACCATTCAATACACCACTATGGATCCGCTCCCGTCTCCCTACAAGAAGGCCATCCATAGCACTCACGCTTATCTTGCGAGTTTTAGGGTATCCACTTTCACTTGTCTATGAACTATGCAAGGGGTCCAAGTTTCCATATCCGAGGAATCCGGCTATTCGAATAGATAATGATAACCCTGCAGGGGTGTACTTCTTCACACATGCTCTCGCCACTTACCACCATGTACACGTCGTGTATCTCGGCAACCTTCAAGCGGAAGCCTGGTGAGGGAGTCGGCCACGACCTGACTAACCACCCAAGTCTCTAGTCCAGGTTTATCGCCTATTTGGGTTCCATCCGCAAGGAGATCCAGCCGGGGTGTCGCTCACGGCCCCAAACGATGTGTACAGGGTTCCCAAGCCCACCATCCGGGTGCCACTTGGTACACCGGGCCACCGTGCCTAGTCTGTCCCAAGCCCACATGTACCGGGTGCCACTTGGTAGACTACTAACACTATCTACAAACACCAGAAACTAGTTGCAACTCCTGGACAGAGATCAAGTTGATTAATAAGTCGAGAGAGCTTGGAGCGCCCGGAGCCCAATGTGTGGTAGTAACTGTTCATGGATCACAAACACAGAACTCAGTTCCTGAGGACGGTTTCAATGAGACAACCCACCATGCACTCCTACATGGCCTCTCACCGCTACCTTTACCAAATCATGTTCACACACTTAACTCTCAACGGTAGGACATGTTCACCACATTCCAATTCATTCCCGATGAATGAGACCTGACTCAACTCTAAGCAGAAGGAGGCATGACAAACAAGCATGAATGAGTAGGCACATCAGGGCTCAAACAACTCCTACTCATGCTAGTGGGTTTCATCTATTTACTGTGGCAATGACAGGTCATGCAGGGGAAAGGGTTCAACTACCGCAGCATGTAACAGTTGAATCATTGTTGTCCTAGTGCAGTAAAAGAGAGCAGGAGCGAGAGAGTGGGATTGTATCGGAATGAACAAGGGGGTTTTGCTTGCCTGGCACTTCTGAAGATAGTACAGTTCTTCATCGGTGTCATCGAACTCATCGTCGGAACATACGTCTACTGAGGGGAACAAACACCGGCAAACACAAAAGGAACCACAATCAATGCAATGCACAATCATATGAATGATATGTCATATTAACGTACTGAATTGACCTAGTGCAACAGTTAGTCATGTTCATTGAAGTGGAATTCAAACCTATAGCAAATTCCAACTCCAAAACTATTTACCATTTATTCCATAATCATGAATTGTCCTATTCAGTGATGTTAACTTGTTCAAACATGCATGAAAATGCCATATTCAGATTCTTTGGATTTTTCTGATCATTTTTCATATATAATTTATCTTATTTGAAATTACGGTTGATTTTCTAAGATTTTTAGAAGTTTAGGCAATTTTCTGAAATAAATAAATCATTTCTGATTTATTTAAAATCCCAGAAAAGCTTTACTGCGTCAGCATGATGTCACTATGACGTCATCAGGTCAACAGGGTCGGTCCAGGTCAAACCTGACGACCGGGTCCCACATGTCATTGACTCACTGCTAACTGGGAGTTAATCCCGTATTGACTGGGATTTGACCCGCTACGGGGGCCCACTGTCAGTGCTGAAGGGCGGCGAATCAGTAGGATTAGCCCCTAATGGCCGTGCCACGTCGTCCAGAACGGCGGTTAGATGCCGGCGACCTCAAGTCGCGGCGGAAGGTCGCCGGAGCGGCGCTATGGCGGCGGTGGGTCAAGCCAAGGGCACCAGGGGGTTGCCCTCGCTCGCCCGCATCTAGGGGAGGCACTGGCTCATCGCGGGGTGATCTGTAGCGGCGGTGGCGGCAGGTTGGGCGGCGGCCGGAGTTCGGCCGACCTCGGGGACGGGGCTACGGTGCAGGGCAGGGCAAACGGGTGGTTGCGCTCGTTTACTGGGAGCATTCTAAGCGTGTTGACGGGCTCGAACGCGAGGTTTGTCCTCTGCAACGACGGCGACGACATGGACTCCTGCGATGAGCTCACGGCCATGGTTGGGAGCGAGGCTAGCAAGCGGGAACGAGAGAGGGAGAAGAGGGGTTCGACGCGGGAGCTCACATGGATTCCAGTGGAGCAAACGGCATGGCTGGGGAAGCTCTGGATGAAGCGAATTGGACGACGGCGGTCGTCGGGGCAGAGGACGAAGATGGCGATGTTGCGGTCGACTGTGGCCTTCTACAGTCGCCTGCATCGTCTTGAACATTAAGAGGAGTCCGGCAATGGGATGTGACCCATCGGTGAAGCCTGGGGTGCGCGGTGGCTAAGTTGAACAGAGACGGCGCTCTCGGGTGCTCATGGCGGTTGCGCGGGAGAGAGAGCAGAGGAGGGGGAGGAGCTCGAGAGAGTGAGCGGGAGGGTCCTAGGGGTCGCGGGCGTCTCCAGGCGTGGATAGGCTCGAAGGGGAGGCTGCCAGCACGAAGCAGGAGGTGGAATCCTCATGTGCGTGCGCGGGCGACGCGGCGTCGTCCTCCTGGCAGGAGCTAGGAGATGACTGGCAACGGGCTTGGTGGGCTGGGCCATTGAGCTGGGCCGGCTCTGCTACACGTGAGCCAGGTAAGGCCCTTTCCTTTGTCTGTTTTATCTCTGTTTGTTTCTATTTTCTATTTTTTTGCAGTCTGTTTGTGATTTAGTTCTAAGACCAAATCAATTTCAAAATTCGTAAAAATAATTGTGTGAACTAAATGGACTTATCCAAATGCACACAACAATTTTCAGAATTATTGAACATATATTTATTATATAATAAATATAGATCCAATTCAAATATTTATTGGATTAATTCAAAGGCCCAAAATAATTGTTTTCTGAGATTCCAAAAATATTGGTTTGAAATTTATCCCTTGCCAATATTTCCAGAGATTCACAGGAACATTTTCTTGGACTTATTTGAAGCAATTTTTATCTTGGTCATTTTCAGAAATGATTTCTGAGGCTTTCACATGTCCCCACTTCCAGTTTCTTGAAAATAAGAGGATGCATGATGCTCACTGATGCAACTATCTGCAAACAATACTAGGGTTGTGACAGCGGTATAGCAGATGGGCTGATGCTTCGCAGTAGTAACGGATACGTCTCCAACGTATCTATAAATTTTTATTGTTCCATGTTGTTATATTATCAATCTTGCATGTTTTATAACCATTTTATAGTCATTTTATATCATTTTTAGTACTAACCTATTGACATAGTGCCAAGTGCCAGTTCCTGTTTTTTCATGTTTTTTACATCGCAGAAAATCAATATCATGCGGAGTCCAAATGCCACAAAACTTTACGGAGAATTTTTATGGGCCAGAAGGAATACAACGGGCCCTGGCTGCGCCTAGGGGGTGCCCCGAGGGGGCACAACCCACCAGGGCGCGCCAGGTGGCCCAGGCGCGCCCTGGTGGGTTGTGCCCACCTCGGGTGCCCCCGGACCGCCTCTTTGCTCTAATAATACCCCAAAAATCCCAGAACCCTAGGGGAGTCAACGAAATATTAATCCAGCCGCCGTAGAGTCCAGAACCACTAGATCCAATCTAGGCACCATCTCAGATGGGGTTCACCACCTCCATTGGTGCCTCTTCGATGATGCATCAGTAGTTCTTTGTAGACCTCCGGGTCCGTAGTTAGTAGCTAGATGGCTTCATCTGTGTCTCTTGATTATCAATACAATGGTCTCTTGGAGATCCATAGGATGTAACTCTTTTGCGGTGTGTTTGTTGGGATCGATGAACTTTGAGTTTATGACCAGATCTATCTTTTTATATCCATGAAACTATTTGAGTTTCTTTGATCTCTTTTATGCATGATTGCTTATAGCCTCGTATTTATTCTCCGATATTTGGGTTTTGTTTGGCCAACTTGATTTATTTATCTTGCAATGGGAAGAGGTGCTTTGTAGTGGGTTCGATCTTACGGTGCTTGATCCCAGTGTGTCGGTGTACTAAAGTAGGGGTACCTTAGTACCCCGAACTTGTGCACGGGCAGTCGCAGCGACCCGTGGCAAGGCTTGCCGGGTGACCGCCAAGACCCTCCACGGTTCCTTTAGGAGCCATTCAAGAACAAAGTATCCAAAGAGCAAAACAAGGCCCCGGCAAGAGGAGCTTGCCGGGAAGGAGACAAGGCCCCGGCAAGAGGAGCTTGCCGGGAAGGAGACAAGGGCACGACAAGAGGAGCTTGCCGGGAAGGAGACGAGACCCCGGCAAGAGGAGCTTGCCGGGAAGACAACCAAAGCATCTCAGGAGACTCGCTGCGGCGCACCGCGCGCCCCGACAAGGCCCGGTGAGCGACAAGCTCCCGGACGCGACAAGACAACATCCGCGGCAAGGCACTTGCCGCGGCAAGCTACTACCCCACAGCCCGCGCTCCAGCTCACCCACCAACGTGTCGCCCTGGGACCATTCCTGGCGTACGTGGCGGGAGGCTGGGCAGCCGGGGGCATGCGGTGGCAAGCAGACGCTGACAAGTAGCCATCGTGGCAAACGGTGGTGTTCCTAGCGGTCCCTCTCTGGGCCGTCAAGGTGACACAGATGGGCATTTAATGCCCTTGTTCCCTGCCGTCAGAGTTAGGTAGGATGCGACATGTAGGCGGTGGAGCCAACTACCACCCCTTTTACATTTTTACCCTCACCTCTGTTGCCACGTGTCGGTAACCCCTTAGACATATAAAAGGAGGCCCATGCGCAACAGAGAGGAGGAGGACAGCCATTCTCATGCTCGGTCTCGCCAGCTGCTTGAGTGTATTGTAGCACTCGCCGCTCCCGAGCAAGAACTCAATACAGCCACCAAAGCAGGAGTAGGGTTTTACGCATCCGTGCGGCCCGAACCTGGGTAAATCAATCGTCTCGCTCGTGTGTTTCGCCTCGATCTGCTCTTTGTGCATCCACCGCCCCTTGCCGAACCAAAAGGGGCTCGGTCCGCCGATCCCCATAGGTGTGCGAGGGATCAGACACCCCCAACATCTTTGGTGCGTCGGGGTTGTGCGAACCTGATCCGGCGTTCGCACGAGCCGCATCTTCATCGTCTTCATCAACATGCCGCCGAAGAAGAAGATTTTGGAGGCAGCTGCTCCGTCTGCGCCGAACCCGCCGTCGCCAGAGCAGACGGCTGGTGGAGCAGGTGCCGGCGGAAGAGCGGGCGCCGACGGGGAGACTCGTTGCGCTGCCAGGTCCAAGGACCAGGCTGCACCGCACGTCGGCGGCGCGGTCGCCTCCCACAACGACCGCGCGCACTCCAAGACCTTGGCGTCCGTACAGGCACCGCGCCCATCCCAGGAGGCGCGGGACCCGCAGCGTCATGGTAGCCATGGTACCATACGCCTGCTGGGCCAAGATCAAGTTGGCGGATCCCGAAGTGCTCGGGATCAGCATGCACGCCAACATGCTGGCGCGAGCGCGGCGCGGTCGCTTGGACAGGATGTTGCTCCTTCTAACGCAGTTAGGAGTCCGAGCATATCTCGCTCCTCGCACCGTTCGCTGCCGCCGCCCACCACTCCGGCGGAAGCGTTGGCGCGTGCCCAGCTACTCCTAGACTACCCTCCAGCGCCAGAGAAGATTGATGACTGGAGGGCCACTATTCAGAGCCTCATCGGTTTCGCCAATGGTGACAACCCACGGCAGCCGAGTGCATCGCTGCCGCGGCAAGTCAGCCAGGCGCGAGCCGGTGGCGACAAGACCGGCGAGGGTGCAACCACTATGCACTCTCTGCCTCGAAGGCCAAGATCGCCGACTCACCGGATCCACCTCGACAGCTACTCCACCGCGTCGTCAGATCCGCGAGCTCATCGCGATCAACGCCAAGTTCTTCATGAGAGACAGCAAGAAGACGCTCGAACACGCATCGAGCGCCGAAGGGAAGCGCGGCGTCAATCAGACCTGCGCGCTGGGCCCTCTATTGACGTGCATGCACCCGGAGAGCCAGGTAACTTGCCGTACGCGGCAGGTTGTCCTGCGTTCACCCGCGAACTGCGGCAAGTCCAGTGGCCCAACCAGAAGCATTTCAAGCCAGACGTGCCGGAGAAGTACGACGGCAAGTCGCACCCGTCGGAGTTCCTCGGCATCTACACCATTGCGGTGCAAGCTGTCGGGGGCGAGACGACAAGGTCCTTGCCAACTACTTCCCGCTCGTGCTCAAGCACGAAGTCAGATCCTGGCTCATGCACTTGCCGGACAACTCCATATCCTCTTGGGCAGATTTGTGCCATCAGTTTGTCGGTGCCTTTACAGGCGGCCACAAACCACATGGCCAAGAGAGTGACCTCCACCTGCTTGGCCAGAAGGAAGGAGAACCCCTGCGCAAGTATATCCAGAGATTCAGCCGCGTGCAGCGCAACATCCCAGACATCCACCCTGTCGCGGTTATCAGCGCGTTCCATCAGAACATGCATAATCGCAGGATACGGGAGGAGATGGCGATGAGCAGGATCAGGGACGTCAGTGAGCTGTATGCCCTGGCCGACAAGTATGCGCGCGCTGAAGAAGGGAGGAAACTCCCCGGAGAGGATGCTGGAGCAGGGGATCTGACAGCGAGGACGCCGCCCCGGCAAGGAAAAACCGGAGGCGCAACAGGAAGAAGAGCGGCAAAGAGGTACTAGTCGTTGAGCAGTCCGGTGATGACGGCCCCGCCAAGCAAGCCAAAGTTGGCAGCTCCGGCAAGGAGGTTGCCGCGTGCACCAACTGCCAGGCTGTGGCGGCCGCCGACAAGCAGGGCAGCTCCGACAAGCAGTACTGCAAGATCCACCGCACCAAGGGCCATGATCTCCAGAACTGCAAGAGGGTCGAGCAGCTTGTCCAGCAACAAAAGGCTGAGTACGAGCGGCGCGACAAGGAGAGAGCCCAAGGAGGCGGTGGAGAAGCCGGCAAGAAGCGCGCTGGCCCGGGAGGAAGCCGCGGCAAGGCCAAGCAGCGGCAAGGAGACAGACCTCCCCGCGGCCGCGACAAGGACGAAGATGAAGACGACGACGAAGACATGGATGATGTTGAGAACAGCGAGCAGGAGTTTCAGAAGGCTACAGAAGTCTTGTGTGTTGACGGTGGCGCTTCTCTGCATACTTCCCACCGCCAACTCAAACAGTGGCTCCGGGAAGTTAATGCGGCAGAGCCACCTGTCAAATCACGCAAGCTTCTGAAGTGGTCCAGCACGCCAATCATCTTCAACATTGAGGACCACCCTGATCGCACAACTGCAGTCGGGTGCTTGCCGTTGTTGGTTTCCCCAACAATCCGCAACCTCAAGGTCACCAAGATGCTAGTTGACGGCGGGGCCGGCCTGAATCTGATCTCCTCCGCTGTGCTCCAGAAACTCCAGATCCCAGACAGCGAGCTCGAAGAAACCGGTACATTCCAAGGAATTAACCCGGGAAGGAGCAAGCCAAAGGGAAAAGTCGCGCTGCCGGTGACGTTTGGCAGCGAGATGAACTTCAGGACTGAGAGGGTCACCTTCGACGTTGCTGATTTCCCATTGCCCTACAATGGGATACTTGGCCGTCCCGCGCTCGCCAAGTTCATGGTGGCCTCTCACTATGCCTACAACATGCTCAAGATGCCAGGCCCGATAAGCGTCATCTCTGTCCCTGGCGACAAGAAGGACGCCCTTATCTGCGCCGACAAGATCTACCGGGAAGCTGCCGCCGCGACAGACCGCGAGACACTTGCCGCTGAAGCTCCCGGGGGGGAGAAGACCAAGTCCGGCAAGAGCTCTGGTGCCCACTCCGGCAAGCGCGCCTCTTCGGACTGCTGCGCTGCCGTCGAGGACGCACCATCAAGCTCCGCCGGCAAGAAGAAGACCAAGCCCAGTGAGTGCTCTGATGCCTACTCCGGCAAGCGCACCTCTTCGGAGTGCTGCGCTGCTATCGAGGACGCACCATCGAGCTCCACCGGCAAGAGTAAGAAGACGATGGCCGCTCCACCACTTACCAAGAAGGTGCCCGCCAAGGAGGACGGCACTGGTGGTACCTTCACCATCAGTGCCACGCTCGATCCTAAATAGGAAAGCGCGCTCGTTACTTTCCTGCAGGCGAATGTCGACGTGTTTGCATGGCAACTGTCTGACATCCCCGGTGTTCCCAGGAAGGTAATTGAGCACCACCTTGCCGTTTGTCCTCATGCGCGGCCCGTCAAGCAGAAAGTCAGGAAGCAGGCGGTGGAGCACCAAGAATTCATAGCCGAAGAAATCAAGAAGTTGGAAGCAGCACGCCTTGTCAGAGAAGTGCTCCATCCAACGTGGTTGGCCAATCCGGTTGTAGTGCGCAAGGCAAACGGGAAGTGGAGGCTTTGTATTGACTTCACTGATGTTAATAAAGCTTGTCCCAAAGATCCATTTCCCTTGCCGCGCATTGACCAAATTGTTGACTCCACAGCCGGATGTGATCTGCTTTCATTTCTTGACGCATATTCAGGATATCATCAGATCTTCATGGCAGAAGAGGATGAGGAGAAAACTGCATTCATTACTCCATGTGGCACGTACTATTTCGTACGGATGCCATTCGGATTAAAGAATGCTGGTTCAACATTTGCTAGAGTAGTCCATATTGCTTTGAAGCCACAGATACACAGAAATATAGAAGCTTACATGGATGATATAGTGGTCAAAAGCAAAGACAGGGCAACTCTGATCCAAGACTTAGAAGAGACTTTTGCAAATCTGCGCAAGGTCAACCTCAAGCTCAACCCTGAGAACTGCGTGTTTGGAGTCCCCTCCGGCAAGCTTCTCGGGTTCTTTGTGTCTCAGCAGGGAATCAAAGCCAACCCCGACAAGATCAGGGCCATTGAGCAGATCGAAGCACCAAAGCGCGTCAAGGACGTACGGAAGCTTGCCGGCTGCGTGGCTGCTCTCAGCAGGTTTATCTCTCGGTCTGCTGAGCGCGCCCTGCCATTTTTCAAAATCTTGAAAAGGGCAGGTCCAATGAGATGGACTCCGGAAGCGGAGGCTGCGCTGCAAGACCTGAAGAGATACCTGTCCTCCACTCCAACACTTGTCGTGCCTAAACCACAAGAGAAGTTGCTGCTGTACATAGCGGCAACCAATCAAGTGGTTAGTGCTGCGTTAGTGGCGGAGAGGGAGGCAGACGATGAGCCAGCGACCGCGGCAAGCACATCCAGCGGCAAGCAGGGGGCTTCCCCGACAAGCTCTGGTCCCGACGAGCAAGGGTCTGCGCGGATGCAAGAGGAGATACGGAAGAAAATGGTGCAGCGCCCAGTTTACTTTGTCGGCTCCCTTTTACAGGGGGCTAGGTCAAGGTACTCTGGTGTGCAGAAGCTGCTTTTCGGCCTTCTCATGGCCTCGAGAAAGCTGCGCCATTACTTCCAAGCACACGAGATCACAGTTGTCACTCGCTTTCCGCTGAAGAGGATATTGCAAAATCCAGAAGCAACAGGCAGGATTGTCGAGGGGACACTGGAACTGTCAAGCTTTGGCCTCAAGTTTGAAAGTACATCAACAATCCAGAGCAGAGCATTGGCAGAGTTCATAGCAGAGTGGACGCCAACTCCAGACGAAGAAATTCCGGAGACGAGCATCCCCGCCAAGGAAGCAAGCAAAGAGTGGCTCATGTACTTTGACGGTGCCTTCTCGCTGCAAGGCGCCGGTGCTGGTGTACTGCTTGTCGCGCCCACCGGAGAGCACCTCAAGTACATAGTCCAGATGCACTTTCCCAAGGAGCAAGCGACAAACAATACTGCAGAGTATGAAGGCTTGCTTGCCGGTCTCAGGATCGCGGCAGAACTTGGGATTAAGAAGCTCATTGTCAGGGGTGACTCGCAGCTTGTCGTCCGCCAAGTGAAAAAAGATTACCAGAGTCCGTTGATGGAAGCTTACGTTGATGAAGTGAGGAAGCTGGAAGAGCGCTTTGACGGCCTACAAATGGAACATGTTCCAAGAGCTGAGAACGACATTGCCGATGGCCTGTCAAAGTGCGCAGCACTTAAGTTACCTGTGGAACCAGGGACCTTTGTGCTCAAGCTGACTCAGCCATCCGTAACACCATCAACTGTACAGAGCAAGAAGAGGAAGTTGGTCTCTGGTGACTATCTTCCGGCAGAGCTTCCCAAAGCCGCCGCCAAGAAGGTCCCCAAGATTGACGCCAAGAATGCTGAGGAGCAGTCTACTCCGGCAAGCCCCAGGGTTTGTTCCGTCGAGGCAGATTCTCCCGGCAAGCTCTGCCCCGGCAAGCTTGTCGGGGAGCGTCAAGCTCCGGCAGAGTCGCAGGCTCTTGCCGTAGAAGCGGACGTTCCCACAGCAGCAGATGTGCCTTTAGTCCTTGTTGTCGAGCCACAGGCTCCAACATGGGCACAGCAGATTGTTCGTTTCCTCCAGACAAGAGAGCTTCCCGAGGAACCAGAAGAAGCGGAAAGAGTAGCCCGGCAGTCTAGTATGTACCAGTTTGTCGACAACACACTATGCAGAAGAAGACTCAACGATGTGAAATTGAAGTGCATTCCTCGGGAAGATGGACAGAAGCTGTTGGCAGAGATACATGGAGGCATATGTGGTCACCACATTGGCGCAAGAGCTCTTGTCGGGAAAGCATTCCGGCAAGGCTTCTTCTGGCCGACAGCCCTCCAGGATGCAACTGCACAAGTAACCAAGTGTGAAGCGTGCCAGTTCCATTCCAAGCAGATACACCAGCCAGCTCAAGCTCTCCAGACGATCCCTTTATCCTGGCCATTTTCGGTCTGGGGGCTCGATATCCTCGGCCCCTTCCCCCGAGCAGTCGGGGGCTTTGAGTACTTGTACGTTGCAATCGACAAGTTCACAAAGTGGCCGGAAGTGGAACTAGTGAGGAAGGTGACGGCGCAGTCCGCGATCAAATTCTTCAGGTCGATTGTTTGCCGTTTCGGAATCCCTAACAGGATAATCACCGACAACGGTACACAATTTACGAGCCGCGCCTTCATGCAGTACGTCCAGGATCTCGGCGCCAAGGTCTGCTTTGCTTCTGTCGCTCACCCGAGAAGCAACGGCCAAGCTGAGAGGGCAAATGCTGAAGTGCTGCGTGGGCTCAAGACCAGAACTTTTGACAGGCTGCACAAGCGCGGACGCAACTGGATCGAGGAGCTGCCGGTGGTTCTTTGGTCGATCAGGACGACGCCAAATCGAGCCACTGGACAGACACCCTTCGCTCTAGTCTATGGAGCGGAGGCAGTTATCCCCACGGAACTCGTATAAGGGTCACCTCGAGTGCTCGCTTATGATGAGCTTGAGCAAGAGCGGCTGCGGCAAGATGACGCGCTGCTCCTTGAGGAAGATCGTCTCCAGGCTGCTGTGCGAGCCGCTCGCTACCAGCAAGCTTTGCGCCGCTATCATAGCCGCAAAGTTAACGCCAGGAGCCTCGAGGAAGGCGACCTTGTTCTTTGGCGCGTTCAGTCTGCCAAGAATTCCAACAAGTTGACACCGAAGTGGGAAGGCCATTACCGGGTGAAACGAGTCACCAGGCCTGGCGCTGTCCGCCTGGAGACCGAAGATGGCGTACCAGTGAGCAACTCCTGGAATATCGAGCTTCTTCGTAAGTTTTACCCGTAAGGCGCGGTTGTCGGACCCTGTCCGGCAACCACCTTTTTGTACAAGTCTTGCCGCTGTTGCATGTAATCCTTTATACAAAGCCAGGCGCAGACCCTAAGCACTGGCGCCCAGAGTTACAGCATGCATGCTAGGTCGAGTCGAGTCCTCGGTTAGGGTTGATAGTGCCTAACAGCACCTAACCCCTAACTTAGAGGTCGAGTGTGCGTCCCTTTGCCTGTCTTTCGTTTCCTTTGATTCGCAGGGCTCGCATACCCTTGCCGGACCGCCTGAGGACGAAAAGGAGAGGAAGGACGCGCCGGCATCTAGACCCCGGCAAGCCAGTGTTGCCGGGGGCTGCAAGTGCCAAAGTTCACCCCACGGCAAGCCAGAGTTGCCGGGGGCTGCAGTCTCAGATAAGTCTTTCATCCCTCTTCATGCATTCTCTTTTGGACTGGGAATACGAAGCCTCGTTTCTTCCCGAAAGCCACCGTGCTCCCTTAGCTCTGGTCCCTGGGGCCCCAGGGCCAAGTTTTGGTTGTAGTCGCGGCAGGAAAGGGATGAAATGAGGGGCCGCACCCGCCTCGTCCCTGCCTCCGTCAAGAGCGTGAGAAAGGTCGAGCGACGTGGAGAGCCAGCAGGGCCTGTTGCCGGGGAAGGAGTGTCTATCTGAAAGATAGCAAGGATTTGCTCCTTGGCATGGGTTCTACCCGCAAGACAAATAACCCGGCAAACATCCCCTTTTCATTAAAACATTCCACGCAGGTACAGTCCATAGAGAATGAAAGACATGAAAGAGAGGATTACAAGTTTTAAATGCAACTAAGGCCCGAGGGCTTACAAATTAAAAAGATAAGATGCCCGTAATCCTTTTCCTGTCCCTCTTTACAGGAGGTAGGTCAAGGAGGCCAAAAGGGCAAAAGGAGCGCCTAGGCGAACTACGGGTGCCAGAAGACACCAAGAGAACATCCCGGGGGCCGTCAAGGCTGGACGGTGATGGCAGCGCCGGAAGCAGGGCTCGAAGACGAGGCGGCAGGACGTCAGCACGCTGTCGAGGGCACCACGCCCTCGTACTCCGGCTTGACGGCCTTGCCGCCAGCCCTCTTCCTCTTCCGCAGCCTCCCTACGCCAGCCGCCCAAGGAGACGCCCCCGGGGAGTTCAAGGAGCCGGCGACCCGGATGATGGGGTTACCGGTGCCGCACGGAGCGGCGCCCGACACCTAGTCGGACCCGCCATCCTGCTGCCCGCTCCCCTCGTCGCCGCTGTCGCTCCCCTCCTCGTCACTCTCGCTCGAGGAGGAGCCTTCGCTGTCGGAGGAGCTTTCCACGCAGCACCGGGCCCGGACGCCGAAGCATCCGAAGACCTTGACGGAGAGGAGATCGCCATCCACCAACTTAAAGTGGAGGGTGAGCCCCGGCGTCAAGCTGTGGATGCGGGCGAACGTCTTCCACCCTCGGCCGAGATACATCATGCAGGGGGCTGGGAATTCGGCGCGGACCCGCGTGCCGCTGATCCCACAGCCCCTCATCTGCAGCCTCAGCGTCTTGGGCGGGTCCAACTCCACCACTTCCGCAAACGGATCCGGGAGTCGGAGGCGACGACGAGGCGCCCGGCGCAACCTGACGAAGAACTCGCAAGGGTCGTCCCCGGCATGGGCCACCGCGGGGGGAGGAGCCGCCGGCGGAGGCGAAGCCGACGCGCCGCCCCGTCCACCTCTTCCTCGAGCGCCGCGGCCTCGTCCTCGGTCGCGCCCACGACCTTGCCCCCTCCCTCTTCCCCTTACAGCTGGCTCTACCACCACGGGTGCGGGAGAGGGAGGGATGCGCTGCCTGGTGGCAACCCTTGCCGCCACTGACGAAGGACCAGGGTTCCCTCTCTCCATGGCGAATGGGAGGAGGGGGAGCAGAAGCTGAAGGAAGGAGAAGATGGGAGGATGCAGGCTCCCGTCCTCCCCTCCCGCTCTTTATAAAGGAGCGAGGTGGGGGCTCGGCCGCCCCGCTCAGCGAATCAAGACGCGGGGAGCTGGGGCTGACCCGCTCCCTCGACCCACGACGGCCCCGTTTCCCGCCTCCGCCGCCCGCGACCCCAAGTGCATGGGAACCGCGTGGCAGGCGTGCAGAACCGAGGCGACGGATGGGGCGGCCTCTCCCCACCCCGTGATCATGGGGAGTGGGCACCTCGAAAACCGCCCACGATCTCTCCCACGATGCCGCCTTTGACGCGTGCCGTTTGGGGAGAGCGCGGTGGATGCGGAGTGAGTTATGGCGTGCCCTAGGCCGCGCGTGCCCGTGCACTGTTTTGGGCCTGGCCCAACAACGCTCGGCACCGTGTATGGCCCAGGCCCGGGGGCTCCTGTCAGTGTACTAAAGTAGGGGTACCTTAGTACCCCGAACTTGTGCACGGGCAGTCGGCGCGACCCGCGGCAAGGCTTGCCGGGTGACCGCCAAGACCCTCCACGGTTCCTTTAGGAGCCATTCAAGAACAAAGTATCCAAAGAGCAAAACAAGGCCCCGGCAAGAGGAGCTTGCCGGGAAGGAGACAAGGCCCCGGCAAGAGGAGCTTGCCGGGAAGGAGACAAGGCCACGGCAAGAGGAGCTTGCCGGGAAGGAGACGAGACCCCGGCAAGAGGAGCTTGCCGGGAAGACAACCAAAGCATCTCAGGAGACTCGCTGCGGCGCACCGCGCGCCCCGACAAGGCCCGGTGAGCGACAAGCTCCCGGACGCGACAAGACAACATCCGCGGCAAGGCACTTGCCGCGGCAAGCTACTACCCCGTAGCCCGCGCTCCAGCTCACCCACCAACATGTCGCCCTGGGACCATTCCTGGCGTACGTGGCGGGAGGCTGGGCAGCCGGGGGCATGCGGTGGCAAGCAGACGCTGACAAGTAGCCATCGTGGCAAACGGTGGCGTTCCTAGCGGTCCCTCTCTGGGCCGTCAAGGTGACACAGACGGGCATTTAATGCCCTTGTCCCCTGCCGTCAGAGTTAGGTAGGATGCGACATGTAGGCGGTGGAGCCAACTACCACCCCTGTTACATTTTTACCCTCACCTCTGTTGCCACGTGTCGGTAACCCCTTAGACATATAAAAGGAGGCCCATGCGCAACAGAGAGGAGGAGGACAGCCAATCTCATGCTCGGTCTCGCCAGCTGCTTGAGTGTACTGTAGCACTCGCCGCTCCCGAGCAAGAACTCAATACAACCACCAAAGCATGAGTAGGGTTTTACGCATCCGTGCGGCCCGAACCTGGGTAAATCGATCGTCTCGCTCGTGTGTTTCGCCTCGATCTGCTCTTTGTGCGTCCACCGCCCCCTGCCGAACCAAAAGGGGCTCGGTCCACCGATCCCCATAGGTGTGCGAGGGATCAGACACCCCCGACACAGTGACAGAAAGGGAAACGACACATATGTAGCATTGCTACTAAGGATAAAACGATGGGGTCTATCTCTACATAGATAGATCTTGTCTACATCGTGTCATCGTTCTTATTGCATTACTCCGTTTCTCCATGAATTTAATACACTAGATGCATGCTGGATAGCGGTCGATGTGTGGAGTAATAGTAGTAGATGTAGGCAGGAGTCGGTCTACTAATCTTGGACGTGATGCCTATATAATGATCATTGCCTGGATATCATCATAATTATTTGAAGTTCTATCAATTGCCCAACAATAATTTGTTCACCCACCGTTTGCTATTTTCTCGAGAGAAGCCACTAGTGAAACCTACGGCTCCCGGGTCTTCTTTCTCATATATTTGCCTTTGCGTTCTAATTTTATTTGCATTTATTTTCAGATATATTAAACTAAATATACAAAAATACCTTGCTGCAATTTTCCTTTATTTATTTTGTTTAGCGTTTGATCTATCAATCTATTACAAATTTATCTCACATCCGTTTGCCACTTGAGGCGCCGTACGCTGGAAAGGATTGACAACCCCTTTAAGATGTCGGGTTGCGAGGATTTCTTATCTGTGTGCAGGGGCTTTTTACATTGTGTTGCTTGGTTCTCCTACTGGTTCAATAACCTTGGTTTCATTTCTAAGGGAAATACCTATCGCCGTTGTGCTGCATCATCCCTTCCTCTTTGGGCAAATACCAACGTAGCTTCAAGCGACATCAGTAACAAAGGCCCAAGGGATAGGGGGGCGAAGCAAGCTACGGACAAGAGAGCAAGCAAAAAATATTAGCCTATGGCTGATCGCTACACGAGATGACACGATCATTGGGGGATCTCGCCACCCCCCCCCCCCCCCCCGTCCCCCCTGCATCCGTCTCGGGACCACTCCCAGTGATGACTGTAGTTTGAGGAGTTCATGTATTCATAGTGTGTTAATGCTTTGTTGCGGTTCTCTATTAAAAGGAGGCCTTAATATCCCTTAGTTTCAATTGGATCCCGTTGCCACTTGGGGGTAGGACAAAAGATGGCATGCAAGTTCTTTCCATAAGCACGTATGACTATTTATGGAATACATGCCTACATTATATTTATGAACTTGAGCTAGTGCCGTATCGCCCTAGGTTATGACTGTCACATGATGAATATCATCCAACAAATTACTGATACATTCCTACGAATTTATCTTATATTGTTCTTGCTAAGTTACTACTGTTATCGTTACCGTTGCACTTGCTACAAAAATACTGCTATCACTGTTACCGTTACCATTGTTGTTGCTACTATTATCAAAACTATCATATTAGTTTGCTACTGATCACGTTGCTGTAGATAATTAATCTCCAAGTGTGGTTGAATTGACAACTCAGCTGCTAATACCTTCAAATATTCTTGGGATTTTTATTTCTGTGCCCCTAGTTCATTAGTTCTACTCATTCATCCCTACGCTCTTAACTTTTGCTCACTTTTCCCCACTCCCTTGCCCGAAACCCTCAGAACTGGTCACAGCGGACGTTGTCGTCGGGTCAATGGCTTGACCGTTAACTCTGACTAGTGGGGCCGCATAGGGTGGAGTCCACATTTTGACGGTTACGTGGTAACTAGTGGGGCCGTGAAACTGACACTCACTGTGACCTGAATCAGATCTAGTTGCTTTTGCGCCGCCCCCTTTGCCGCCATCGCGCCGCCTCCGCCGCAGTCGTGCCGCCTCCGCCGCATCTACCCACTCTCCCCATCTAGGATTAGGATGCGATGTCAGGGGGGCACCCCGTCCGGCCCATCAACCGTGGAGATGATTGGGTCGAATCAGAGGCTGATAATTCATGGATTCCACTTGGGTAAGCATCATTTTCCTCTCAAATTGATTAGGAGATCAGTAAATTAGGTTGTATTTGACCATCGTTGGCATTAATCAGCACAATTTATCTAAAAAAATTGGCCTAACTGCGCCCTTTATCTTATTCAATCGAATAGGGTTGATCCCGCACTTGCTTTTCGGCTGGCAGTTAGAATGGAAACTAGCGAGCTGCGTGGAACTAAACCGTGTGTGAATTCTGGATTTTTCTATCCTAAAGTGGTAGAAACCAGCATTTCGTTCAGAGATTTCCGCGAGGCACTCTATTGTTAGTATCTGTGGAGCCCTGCCGATGTTGTTGAACTGAGATATTTCGACAGTACCGAGCAAAGATTTCTCCCATTAACTTGTGATGAGCATCTGGGATTGCTATTTAGTTTGAATGCTGACAGCCGTTTCGATAAAATCCATATCGGTGTGCTTCAGGCATGCAAACAACGTATCCCGAAGGGTGTTTAGACATCATCTGTCTCTGCTAATAGCGAGCGTCCTCGCACTCCTTGTAGGTCGAGACCAAGTAAACCTAGTGGTTCTGAAAGCCACAACATGTCGGCTGCCGCTAATTCTGCCACTTCTCCTCTCCCTTCTGCACCTGATGTAGAAGTAGATGCAGAGCCTGACGAGGAAGTGCCTCGACAAGATGGTGAGGATGAGATTCTATTCCCTGAACTAGTAGATAGACTCAGTCAATAGGCAGTGGAAGATGAATATGCAGAGGAGCCTAGCAGCCGTGCTAGATTTGATGACACTGATGATGAAGAGAGGGAGGAGAACATCGAGTCCTTAGTTTTATAAGAATATGATGGTGAGGACATGCCAACAATTGAGTCGAACAAGGAGAATCCTGACCTTACTCCAGGAACCGTATTCAAATCGATGGTGGACTGTCGTAATGTAGTGACTACATATTGCATTCTCACTGAAAACTCTTATGAGGTTGATAGGAGCGAGCCAAGAAGATTCACTGTTCATTGCCCTTATGATAGGTGTAGGTGGAGGTTGCATGCATCCACTATGTGAAAGAGCAAATTGATTCAGGTATTATAACTGAATATTGTTATCAGATTATTTATCCATTCTATATTCAGATCATGTGTACTATTTCTTAATTGTATTTGACATCATTTTTCATTTTGTTTCAGATAAAAAGCAACCCACATGGGCACACTTGCCCACCTGGAGGGGGAGGGGAAAGGACAAATCTAAGCTTGCAGAGACTAGGTGGGTGGCAGATGCAATCTTGGATTGGGTGAGGGAAACACCAACAATTGGTCCAACAACACTCCATGGGAAGCTATTTGAGAAGTACAAGATTAATGTACAATACATGAAGATTTTCTATGCGAAGGAAAGGGCTCTTGATAGGATTAATGGTCCATGGAATGAGAGTTTTCAATTGCTTTACACCTTCAAAGCTAAAGTGGAGACGGCTAGTCCAGGGAGTGTTGTAGAGATTGACAAACATACAGTTAAGTACAAATTAAAAGGGAAGGCAATGGAGAAGGAGTGCTTCAGGAGGGCTTTTGTCTGTTTCAAGGCTTGCTGGCAGGGGTTTCTGAATGGTTGTAGGCCCTATTTGGCTCTCGATGCAACTGCTTTGAATGGAAGATGGAGAGGCCAGCTAGCAGCAGCTTCTGCAGTTGATGGACACAACTGGCTATTCCCAGTTGCATTTGGTGTGTTGGAGGTAGAGAGTGAGGAGAGTTGGGTCTGGTTTGTGCAGCAGTTGCGCAACATTATAGGTACACCCTCAGGCTTAGTTATACACACAGATGCTTGCAAGGGTTTAGAAACTGTAGTAGAAATTGTATTCCCTGGAGTGGAACATAGGGAATGTATGCGACACCTAGCGTAGAATTTTAAAAAGAAATTCAAAGGCAAAGTTTATGATGAGAATCTATGGCCAGCATCATACACATGCAGCTTGAGGAAGCATGAGCACCATTTGAGAGTGTTGTATGCTCATAATCCTTTGGTGAAGGAGTACATGGATGAACATCATGGAAAGTTGTGGTCAAGAAGCAAATTCAATGAAATCTGCAAAGTAGACTATGTGACCAATAACCTCGCTAAGTGTTTTAATGCAAAGTTCAAGTTAGTGAAAGGGATTTTGTTGTGGCAAGCATTTGATAAGATCAGGCAGATGATCATGGTAAAGATGGATCTTCGTAAAAGAATTGCAGAAACACAATATGTTGGCCATCTTATGCTCCCATCTCTGATTAAGGCATTGCATGCGAAGGCAAGAGGACTAAGAATGAAATGCATTCGACCGTCGACATATGAGGCTGAGGTGACATACACTGATAGTAAAAATAGGGAATGGAGATATCCAGTGAACCTTGCAACCAATGAATGTAGTTGTAGGCAATGGCAGATCCGCGGGAAGCCGTGCATACATGCCCTACATCTCATGACTGTTATTGGAGGTGAAGATGGTGAAGTTGATCGGTATTGCTCTGAATATTTCTCTGTTGCCAAATTTAGGGCTGCTTATGCTGAAAATGTGCCTGCACTCTTGGGAAAAGACCAATGGAACATAGTAGACCTAGGGTTCAAACTCCATTCTCCAGTACTGACTAGACCACCAGGAAGACCAAGGAAAAACAAGATAAGACTGGTGAATAGGGTCGTGTAAAAAATAGCATAAGTGCAAAAGATGTGGTATCTTAGGGCATATTGCTAGGCGTTGTACCAATCTAGTTGATGCATCATTTTGGAGAAGAGGAACAATGGGCAGCAGCAAATGCAGAGGAGAATGCAGCAGCAGAGGAGAATGCAGCAAGTTTAGAGGAGAATGTGGCAAGTTTAGAGAGTGAAGCAACTGAAGTAGCAGCTTGGTATGTGTGCAATCTTTCCATTTTTTGCATTTGTTCTCTTTTTATCGATGGCTAAGCTTATTTCTGTTTGACCCAGCTCTAGGATAATTAGAGGCACAAGACAGAAAAGACCTATAGAGGAAGAAACTTCAGTTGAACCATCATCTGATGCGGAATTTGAAACCATGGCTTACGAAGGTTTTGAAGCTATAAGAGAGGAGGAAGTTATTTTGTCTGAAGTTCCTTTAAAGGTTAGTGAGCCCACAGATGACCGTCAACTAGTCATCACTTGCTCAATCAGTCAAAGCTCAACAAAACCGCCACCACCAGAAGTGAAGATCGGAAGCAACAAGACAAAGCTTTCAAAAGCACAAAATATCCCAGCCAAGGAAACCAGAAGCAAGATGGTTAACCCATCCCAGAACACAAGGAGCAAGGCAAAGATTTGAATTTGAACTTGAATGCAAGTCATAAACTTTGAACTTTAAAGATTTGTAATAAGGATTTTGTTGTCAATTTGAAGTACTGTGAAAACTTGTAAGGTGTAATAATTCTATATGTGAACTTTGAATTTGAACAACTGAGGCAAACTTTGAATTTTAGGCAAACTTTGAATTTGAACCAACACTTTAGTCCATTCCCATGTGGTGTGAGTTGCACAGTTTGCTGAACTATTATAAACGTTAGGTGATCAATCCGATCTATTTTACGTCTACAAAACGTGTAGTCATGAGAAATGTAATCCAAATGAGCTCCCAGGCTAGGGTAAACAGCCCCATTTGTAATCAAGTTTTTTTGGACCTACTCCAAATAAGCCAAATATTTTTTATTAACACGGAATCAATCTATATAGTGTAGATTCGAAGAATAACTATTTATTGAATTAATCTTTCTATTTTTACATTTTTCAAAAAATATACTTTAATAGAAAACCATTAAATAACATGTTTACCATATGAAAATGGAAAACTAAGTTCAGATCCTTCTTATTCACTTTGAAATCAAGCTTGGTGATTTTTTGAATTTTTTTTAAATTTCAAAAACCGAAGGGAAACCCTACCTCCTCTCCTTGGTCCCTATGAAACATTGTACATGATAGCTCATATGTGTGAAGGTTTTTTCATGAAAATGTCCATAGACGAAGTTTATGATTTTTGGTTGGTAACATGTCACACAAGACAACATTGTGCGCAGGTTTTATATTTTTTTGATTTTTTTTCATTAATGGTGCTCATTTTACCTCGATTGTGCTAGCTAGGTTTTTTTCTCTAAATGTACATATACCAAGTTTAGTATTTTTCCTCCTTAGTGTGTCCTATAAAACGACGAATGGCGAGGGTTTCATATTTTTCGATTTTTTTAAATTATTTATGCTCAGTCAAAGCCTTTGAACCCTTAGATGTGGTCTTCTAGAAGTAATTCCGAGGGCAGGCTGCGAGCAGGCTCCGCGCCATTGGATCACATGGACGGCTCCGCATCGTTGGATCGTGGGGCGATCCGCGAGACTTGTTGGTTGTGCCTCCCCTTTCTTCGGGTACCCCCTTTATTTTGGTGCTTATTCTGCAGTGACGAGAGGAGCCACTCCTCCTCTGCTTCTTCTCCGGCGACGAGAGGAGCCACTCCTCTGCTTCTTCTTCGGTGACTTTGGGCGATATGTCGAGCTCCACTTCAGCCTCCGGCCCCTCATGGACCCAGTATGCTCCACTTCCCATGGAGCGATGTCCTGACTGCCCACACAGCGCGCCACTGATACGGTTGACTTCGAAGGAGGTCAAGAATGGCAACTATGAGCGCGGGTTCGTGAAATGCGAGAGCAAGCCAGAGGGGCAGGTTAGATCTCATGATTTTTCTCTGATTTCTTTTTCTATTTGCTTTTAATTCTTTTTCAATCTGAGATTTAGGGTTCGTGTTTTCGTTTCAGATCATGAAGAAATGCACACATTTTGAATGGCTGGATGACTACGTTAAGCGGATTCAATTCAATGGGGCCCCAACCCGGGAGCTCAATCTGCCGTCAGCAACAACGAATTTGTTCTCTGAAAGTGCTGCTCTGACAGTTGGGGATGCAGATCTAAAGGGGAAAATAAAGAAGATGAACAAGAACTTGAAGCAGATGATTCAATTGAACAAGCAGGCGAATCTGGTAGCTTTAGGATTTTATCCCTTTTATTTTTGTGTAGTTGCTCTAGGATTTGCTTACTTCTTGGTCATCACTCATTAGAGATGTTATTAGTGTGGTGACATGTGCTCTAGAATTTGGTCAAATTTGTGGATCATGTGCCCTACGATTTGCTTAAATTTGTGGATCATGTGCTCTATGCTCTGTGTTGCTTAATTTGTGGATCATGTGCTCTATGCTCTGTGTTGCTTAATTTGTGGATCATGTCAGTTTTTGGTACCTATCAGTTTCGTCGGTTTTGCACACTTTTAGTTTCTTTAGTTTCGTTAGACAACACCGACCGCTGAAGAAAACAACGTAGTTCTAGGGCCCAAATTGAGACTAAGCTCTGGTTGTGCCGTCTCATTGCGTTGAGTGTCAAAGGCCCATGTGTTGGATCTGTTTTTTCCCTTGATTATTACCATGGTAAATCCATTTATTGCCATGCTGAACAAAAATAGTGCATGATGGTAAATCGATTTATTATTGGACTTGCACATGTCAAATTTATTTGTACATAGCATGGCAATCTCCTTCTGTATATAGCCTACGGCTCAACACTTTCATTTTTTGACATGTGGGTATTATAAACAAGTTTTTGTTGCAAGAAAAATATTGTATACACGATTTTTTGTTTTTGTTTTTTATTAAGAACATGTTAGACTTAATTATGTAGATCATGATATCCATCTGAAACCACGTCTAAAATAAAGTCCGGTGACACCATTAGCCATCATATATCCATCTAGAGAGCATGTCTAGGCTCGGCTATGGCACCATATCCATCTAGAGAGCTTGTCTACAGCTCGGCTACGGCACCATATCCATCGACCGATATCTCACGTAGCAAGCATACATCCATAACGTAAAAAGTAGCAACCATAGCATACTTCTTACATAAAACATAGGGTACCCTAAACCATAGCATAGTCCACAAACTATTGAAAAATTAGCTTGTTTTGTTCATACAATATACGGAATAGGGCCACCAACAATTCAAAAAAATAGCTTTTCTTCTTCTTCTTTTCAACATCAACATGGCTCATTTTTATAGCTTTAGTTTCCTTTTTGACACTTCAACTACTCCATTATCCGTGCGTGCGAAAACTTGACCCTACTCTCAATGCGCGAAAACTTGACCCTACTCTAAATGGGCGAAAACTTGCTGGTTTTCATTGAGGAATACTCAATCATTGATTGATTTAGTAGAAGGGCTCATGTACGTCACCATATCCATCTAGCGATTTATCTCACGTCAAACAAGATAGAAATAGTAAGCAAAAACATTGATAACCAACGACATATCAAATAAGGGTAGCAAGCATAACAAAGTTCTTAGGGGATAACACGACGGAGATTAAAAGTTCACGGTACAACCAACGACAAAATTAAGATAAAAATATATAAAAGATAAAAATCCCTAACACCCTAGGTGTAACGCCCCAGATATAACTTTCCCAATTTGTACTCCAACTCTTGCCGTTTCCGGCGTTAAGTTATATTTATATCTCGGGTTCGGGTTTTTGTCTCCGCGTGTTGTTTTCATTGTCATGCATCTCATATCATGTCATCATGTGCATTGCATTTGCATACGTGTTCATCTCATACATTCGAGCATTTTCCCCGTTGTCCGTTTTGCATTCCGGCGCTTCGTTCTCCTCCGGTGGTCATTTCTAGCTTTCTTCCGTGTGTGGGGATTAAACATTTCTGGATTGGACCGAGACTTGCCAAGCGGCCTTGGTTTACTACCGGTAGACCGCCTATCAAGTTTCGTACCATTTGGACTTCGTTTGATGCTCCAACGGTTAACCGAGGGACCGAAAAGGCCTCGTGTGTGTTGCAGCCCAACACCCCTCCATTTTGGCCCAAAACCCACCAAACTCTGCTCCATCATCTAGAGCGTTCGATCACAATCGCGTGGCCGAAAACCGCACCTCATTTGGACTCCCCTAGCTCCACTTGTGCCTATAAATAGCCCCTCCATTTTCGGATCATCTTCTCCCCCGCAACCCTAGTCTAAAAAAAGTTCCAGATCCGCCGCCGACGGACGTGTCCGGAGCGGACCGGACAACGTCTGCCCCGCCGCCTCTAGCCTACCCGCCGCCGCCACGTGGCAGAGCCACCTCGCCGCCGCCGCCGGGCCCGAGGCCCACGCCCGGCCCCCGACGCCGCCTCGCCGGGCCAGAGGAGGCGCCGCCCCGCGCCCTCTTCTTCCTCCTCGCCGGCAGCCGCCATCGCCGCCGCACCACCACCCGCGGCCGCCCTCGCCGCCACTAGCCGCCGCCGTCCCTCGGCGTCCGCGCCACCGCCCGCGGCCACCGTCGCCGTCCGCATCCGCCGCACCACGTCCCGGCCTCTCCCTCCAAGCACCACGCCGCCCCGGCCCTCTTCTTCGACTCCGGCGACCTCAAAACTCCGGCGATGAACAGTGCGATGAACAGTGCATCTCAGATCTGAGATCTGGAAACCCTAGACGGTTGACTTTCCCTCTCCCCCCTAATTTTTCGAGCATACTTTGACCTGCCATATCTCTGCATCCGTAGCTCCGTTTTGGACATATAGTATATCAAAATGTTCGTCTCGACGAGTACATCATTTTATTCCATTGCATCATTTTCATTTGAGTTCATCTTGATGACCGAAATGCTGCTAGAAGGAGGCTTCGTGAGTTAATTGTCAGATCTGTTAGTTCATCTTAGACTTTTGTCATTTTTGCCATGATTATTGTGTGCATGATATGTCTGTGAGTCCTTCATATGTTTTGTTAAGCATCTTGTTATATTTCCATAGGTGCAACCCATGCATTTTTAGGATGTGTGTGGTGACTTGTGCAAGCTTGCAAAGTGAGGCACTTGGTAAATCTGTTTTCAGGGACTTAGTGGTTTTCACTAAGTCTGGGATTATTTAGTTCGTGATGTCATATGTTCATGTTGTTTCCTAGTGATCCGTGCCTCTTTTGAGGATGATCAGTAAAGAAGTTTTGTTAATATTGTTATGCTCTATCCATCCATGTCGTTGTTTGCACATGTGGAGTACCCTAGCTTGAGTCAATCGAGCTCTACTTTTGCTTCGTGGTAAATCTGGGCAGATCGTCAACTTGTTTGCGATTTTGCCGATGTTATTATAATTGATCCGTGCATGCTATGCCATTGTTCTTGCCATGTCTAGCTAGCACTGTGTGCCTTCTTAATGGATGTATGCTTGTATTGCCATGATTTGCACCGTAGTGAGTGCATCAAACTCGTTTACATGCCTTCGTGAGTTATGTTTCAGCATGTCTCAGTTTTCACTAAGTCTGAAAACTGATTGTGTTTTAGCTATGTCCGTGTGCTTGTTAGTATATTTTGTGATCCCTTTTGGCCCCAGGTCACTTTGGGTCTTTTGTTAAGCTTGTTGATTAGCTCCACGCCATGATCTTACTTATCATAATCAGGTCATGTATCATGTTGTTTTGCTGCTCCGAAGAGGGCTTCACGATCTGAAATTTCAGACAAGTGTTACTTTCACTAAGTCTGAAATCTGTTTTGCATTTGCGTTTTTGCCATGCTTGTTTGAACCTCTTAATGGATGAATTGGCCATGGCTCAGTGCTAGTATTTTGTTAAGCATCTTGAATGCTTCCCTTACATGTATTTTGATGCCATGTTTGATTGCTGTAGCATGTTCATCTCATTGCATTTAGATGCCTACTTGCTGTAAATCGCAGATCGGTGTCATTCTTAAATCGCTTGCCATTTCTAAACCGTAACTCCGATTCCGGCATTCTTTATATCGTTTTCAAGCGATTTCATCCCATCTTTCCAATGGCACACTTGGTTTTCCAAGTTGAGGTCAGGTTAATGCACTTCCTGTCACATCTTGCATTTTGCATCTCGCATCGCATCCCGCATAGCATACCATCTTTGCATCTTATTGTTTGAGTTTGCATGTGGTTGATTGTATCCTTGTTGCTTGTTTGTCTTGTTTGGGTAGAGCCGGGAGACGAGTTCGCTAATGAGGAGTCCGTTGAGTTTGCTTTCGAGGATCCAGTCAACTCTGACAACTTTGCAGGCAAGATGATCATACCCTCGAAATCACTACTATCTTTGCTATGCTAGTTTGCTCGCTCTTTTGATATGCCAATGCTATGATGCCTACCACTTGCTTGTCAGCCTCCCAAATTGCCATGTTCAGCCTCTAACCCGCCATTGTCCTAGCAAACCGTTGATTGGCTATGTTACCGCTTTGCTCAGCCCCTCTTATAGTGTTGTTAGTTGCAGGTGAAGATTGGAGACCGTTCCTTGTTGGAACATTTATTTACTTGTTGGGATATCATTATATTGCTATGTTATCTTAATGCATCTATATACTTGGTAAAGGGTGGAAGGCTCGGCCTCTCGCCTAGTGTTTTGTTCCACTCTTGCCGCCCTAGTTTTCGTCATATCAGTGTTATGTTCCCGGATTTTGCGTCCCTTACGCGGTTGGGCTATAATGGGAACCCCTTGATAGTTCGCCTTGATTAAAGCTTTTCCAGCAATGCCCAACATTGGTTTTACCATTTGCCACCTAGCCTCTTTTCCCTTGGGTTTCCGGAGCCCGAGGGTCATCTTATTTTAAACCCCCCCCCCCCCCCCGGGGCCAGTGCTCCTCTGAGTGTTGGTCCGAACTGAGCTGCCTGCGGGGCCACCTCGGGGAAACTTGAGGGTTGGTTTTACTCGTAGCTAGTCTCATCTGAGTGTGCCCTGAGAACGAGATATGTGTACCTCCTATCGGGATTTGTCGGCACATTCGGGCGGTGTTGCTGGTCTTGTTTTAACCTGTCGAAATGTCTTGTTGTACCGGGATACCGAGTCTGATCGGAATGTCTCGGGTGGAGGTCTATTCCTTCGTTGATCGTGAGAGCTTGTCATGGGCTAAGTTGGGACCCCCTGCAGGGATTGATCTTTCGAAAGCCGTGCCCATGGTTATGGGCAGATGGGAATTTTTTAATGTCCGGTTGTAGATAACTTGAACCTTAATTAATTAAAATGAATCAACTCAGTGTGTTACCGTGATGGCCTCTTCTCGGCGGAGTTCGGGAAGTGGACACGGTGTTGGAGTTACGTTTGCGCAGGTTGCTCTCTAGTTTCTCGCTCGCGCTTTGCTCTCTCTTCTCGCTCTCTTTTGCGAATAAGTTAGCCACCATATATGCTAGTCGCTTGCTACAGCTCCACATATATTTACCCTATCCTACCCATTAAGCTTAAATAGTCTTGATCGCGAGGGTGCGAGATTGCTGAGTCCCTGTGGCTCATAGATTACTATTACACCAGATGCAGGGACAGATGATACAGCTCAAGATGGCGCGCTTGAGCTCAAGTGGGAGTACAACGAGGATTCTCAGTGTTACTATGTTTCTTTTCCTGATGATCAGTAGTGGTGCCCAGTTGGGGTGATCGGGACCTTTGTCACTTGTTGGGTTGTCTTTTATTTCGGCGCCGTAGTCGGGCCATGAGTGTTTGGATGATGTATGTTATTTATGTACTTTGATGTGACGTGGCGAGTGTAAGCCAACTATGTATCTCCCCTTTTATTCTATATATTACATGGGATGTTGTGATGATTGCCTAACTTGCGACATTGCTTTCAATGCGGTTATGTCTCTAAGTCGTGCCTCGACACGTGGGAGCTATAGCCGCATCGAGGGCGTTACACTAGGACAAGACAAGCTCACGATCGAGACCGGGACTTCACCACCATCTTCACTGCGCCTTCTCTTCACTGCTCCCTCTCCATGATGTCTTGGTCGATGTAGTAGGGGAGGTTGTGCATACCATCGCGGGTGGGAAAGATGCAATCAAAGTTTGTGAAGATGTTGTGGGTTGTGAATGCGATGAATTCGCATCCACACCAAAACACCTTGCCGGGGAGGTAGTACGCATCAAATTTGTTGGTGAAGGTGACAGTGAGCCCTATCGGCGGAGTCCTTGAGTTTGGACGCACTTCCTCCAGTCGGAACATCATCGGCGAGCCCGCCGGGAGGTGGGCGAAGCCCGCATGGAGGAACCACTCGGCAAACCCCCTTGCACCCCTCCAGCATGAGAACGCCCCCACGTGGAGCGTCCTCTCCACAACGACGCTGGCCAGATACCGTCTCCCCGGCACGGTTGGTGGGAGCTCGAAGGTGGGGCCGTTGTACTCCATCCTCGCCTCGCTTTGAGAGTGCTCTGGGTTTGGGTGAAGAAGGGAAGGGGGCGGCACAAATGGATGTGTGGAGAATACATGGTGGTTTAAATAGGGAAAGGGGGATGGAAGGGGAGTGGCATCGGCCGCGCTTTGGATTTGCTATGTTCAAATGAGCCGCGTCGATCGATATGCCACTTTAATTGCCACGTTGAAAATGAGGCCGGTCAGCGTGCCTGGCGGCTCGTGTGAAAAAGAGGCCGCTCAGCGTCCGTGGCGGCTCACGTGAAAAAGAGGCTGGTCAGCGCATTGTGGCGGCAGGCGGTGGTGCATGCAGGTAGGCTAGCTACGTGCATGCATGGAGGCTAGCTGGACATGTCGTGCATGCATAACAGTCTTCTGTCGTTGCGGCGCGCGCACGGCCCAAGTCTAACCACGGCCCAACGGGCTAACCGCGACACCGTCCGTCGCGACCCCACTCATCAGGTCCAACGGGCGACACAGTCAGTGCGGCCCCACTCGTTAGAGTTAACGGTCAAAGCACTGACCCGACAGCATCCACCGTTTGTGACCAGTTCTAAGGGTTTCGGGCAAGGGAGTGGGGAAAAGTGAGCAAAAGTTAAGAGCATGGGGATGAATGAGTATGGCTAAGGAACCAGGAGCACAGATGTAAAAATCCCAATATTATTTGGCTCCCCTTGTGTCGAATCTATAAATTTGGGTTGAATACTCTACCCTCAAAAACTATGGCGATCCCCTATACTTGTGGGTTATCAAGACCTTTTTCTGGCGCTGTTGTCGGGGAGCATAGCTATATTTGTTGAGTCACTTGGGATTATTATCAATTTATCACTATGAAGAATCTGAAGGATGCTAAGACCAAGATTTATCCCTCTAAGACGAGGGGGGTAAGGAACTGCCATCCAGTTCTGCTTTAGATTCACCTTTTGTTATATGTAAACCTGCAACACCACCACATGCTATTAATCCTGATATGTCGCAAGTTATTGATGATGCTACTTTTGCTATGAATGATACTCATGATGATTCTAGTACCTTGCTTGATGATAATGATATGCCACTTGCTGATTTTCTTGATGAACAAATCGCTAGAGTAAGACAACATGATGTTGTTGAAACTGATGATGAACTTGAAACTGAAAATCTTGAAAAAACACCTACTAGAACTAGCCCTCCTAGATATGAATTGCCTAAGGTACTGGAAGGTTATATTATGAATGAGGAGACAACTAGAGATATTCTTGCTTATAAGGATAGAGATGATCTAGAGAAATTACTATGCAAGTATAAAGAAAAATCTCCGAATGCTAGAATGTAATATGATCCTAAGTTTGCTACTTCACCTATATTTATTGATGGTAAGGATTATGAATTCTCTGTCGACCCAGAGTTAATTACTTTGGTTGAATCTTATCCTTTACATGGTTATGAAACTGAAACTGTTGTGGCACATCTGACTAAGTTGAAAGACATAGCCACCCTTTTTACTCATGATGAGAAGACTCGTTATTACTTTATTCTCAAATTATTTCCGTTCTCATTAAAGGGTGATGCTAAATCTTGGTACAATACTCTTACTCCTGGTTGTGTGCGTAGTCCCCGGGATATGATTTATTACTTCTCTCAAAAATATTTCCCTACTCATAAGTAACAAGCTGCATTACAGGAAATATTGAACTTTATGCAAATTAAAGAAGAGAGTCTCCCACAAGCTTGGGGGACGCTTTTCTAGTTACTTAATGCTTTGCCTGATCATCCTCTTAAGAAAAATAAAATACTTGATATCTTCTATAATGGACTAACGGATGCTTCTAGGGATTTCCTAGATAGTTGTGCTGGTTGTGTTTTCAGGGAACGAACTATTGAGCAAGCTGAAAAATTATTGAATAATATATTGAAAAATTATGATGATTGGACTCTTCTTGAACCACCGCCTAAACCCACTCCAAAGAAGAGGGGTATATTATATCTCAGTCCTGAAGATATGCAAGAGGCAAAGAAATCTATGAAGGAAAAAGGTATTAAAGGTGAGGATGTCAAAAATTTACCTCCTATTGAAGAAATACATGGGCTTGATGCACCACCACTGCCTAAGGTGGTAGAGGTAAATTCTCTAATGAAGTTCAATGATAATGACAATCCTCACAATATGCACCCTAACCAATGGCTTTATGAGTTTAAAAACTACATTAGAAAACAAGATAACTTCAATGCAAATGTTATGAAACAATTGAAATACAATTCTGATATGATAGCTCTCCTGAGTGACTTGTTATTTAGAATATCAAATGATGTTAGAGGTGTTGGAAAGCATGCTTCTATGGTTCAAACCCAGTTAGAACAAGTTGCTAAATCTCAAAGAGAGTTGCTTGATGAAATGAACAATAACATACATGACTTTGATGTTAGAGTAGCAACTAGAGGAGGTAAAATGACTCAGGAACCACTTTATCATAAAGGACACCCAAAAAGAATTGAACAAGACTCTCACAGAGCTAACACTGATGCACATAGTCCTACTGAAAAGAAAAAGAAGAAGAAAAGTGATAGGACTTCACATGCTTCTAGTGAACCTAAAGTAGAAAAACCTCCTGATAATGATATTGAAATTTCTATCTCTGATGCTGAAACTCAATCTGGTAATGAACACTCAGCTTCTGATAATGAAAAAGATAATGATGATGTTCATGAAGACACTCAAACAAATAATAAAGAACCAGACAATGATGTTGAGATAGAACCACCAGTTGATCTTGATAACCCACAACCTAAGAATACACGTTGTGATAAAAGGGACTTCATTGCTAGAAAACACAGTAAAGAAAGTGAACCATGGGTTCAAAAACCTATGCCCTTTCCACCTAAGTCAACTAAAAAGAAATATGATGAATAATTTGAACACTTTGCTGAAATGTTGAGGCCAGTCTTTTTGTGCACTCGCTTGACTGGTATCCTTAAAATGCCTCCTTATGCAAATTATATGAAAGACATCATCACCAATAAGAGAAAAATACTGGAAGCTGAAATCTCCACTATGCTTGCTAATTATACTTTTAAATATGGAGTACCTAAAAAACTTGGAGATCCGGGAATACCAATTATACCTTGCTCCATCAAGAAGAACTATGTGAAAACTACTTTTTGTGATTTAGGAGCTGGTGTTAGTGTTATGCATTCTCTTTATATAAAAGACTTGATTTGAATAAGCTCACACCTACTGAAATATCATTGCAAATGACTGACAAATCTACTGCCATACCTATTGGTATTTGTGAGGATGTGCCCGTTTTTGTTGCTAATGTTACTATTTTGACTGGCTTTGTTATACTTGAGATGCCCGAGGACGACAACATGTCGATTATCCTTGGTAGGCCCTTCTTGAATACAGCAGGGGCTGTTATTGATTACAATAAAAGCAAGGTCACTTTTCATATCAATGGTAATGAACATAGGGTGCACTTTCCGAAGAAACAATTCCAAGTGAATGGTATTGCTGTTATTGAAAAATCTCCGACAATCACTATTGGAAGTTTTCAACTACCTCTACCTACTACCAAAAAGAAATATGAAATGCTTATTGTTGGAGACATTCATATCCCCATTGAGGTAACTTAGTGATTACGAATGCTCTTCGGTTTCATGCTAATCGAAAGTGGTTGTTAATAAGACCTGATCAACCTTATTAATGGATCATTTTTTAGAGGTATGAAGTTGATGAATTTAGTAAGCACTACCTTCTGTCCATGTCTTTTATTTTCTATCTTTATTTGTTAAATAAAATAAAATGCCATGTGTTTGTCTATTTTCTGAATTTCCCGTGCAATAAAATGACCAAAAAATAAAAGTTCTCGGAATGCCCTAAAATTTAATACGAATTTTTTCTAAATATTTAAGAATTTCTGGTACAAATACTATCAAAGGGAGGTGCACCAGGTGGGCACAACCCACCTGGGCGTGCCAGGACCCCCAGGCGCGCCCTGGTGGGTTGTGGTCCCCACATGGCCCCCTCACTTATCTCTTTACACCACATCATCACCTACCTCCAGAAAAAATTCTCCATTGCTCTCTCTCTCGTATTCTTGCTCTCAAACCCGTGGATTTCGATCTCTTTGCTCGAAGCTCCGTTTTGGAAACTGTTTGGGGGGATTGTTGATTGGTATGTGACTCCTCCGTTTGTCCAATTAGTTTTTGTTTTAGTTGTTTATATTTCAAATAAGTAGCTACTCTTGGTGCTCATGTAGATGAGCTTGCATGTTGAATTCTTAGATTTCTAAGTACTTTTAATGCTTGCTATGGCCTCTATGTATCCCTATGAGTAGTTGCTATCAATCTTGTAAAGTTTTGTTGAGAAAATTTTGTGGAACTAAAAATTTCAGAATTTTTGTTCATAGGAAAAACATGAATATCTTTAGGAAGTTTGGTTCCAAGAAGAATTCCAAGGGAGTTATTGGGGAGTCATCTGACAGTGATCTCCATAACTGGAGGTTGGCAGAAGTACGGCCAAGCGAATGGCCGCATATCCCGTTCATGGAAGAGGCTCGAATCCTGCAAGAGTTTACACAATATGCTGCTAATGCCGGCCTCACCGACTTCATCGCAGCTGAATGTGAACAGTATCATCTCTTCACAAACACCTTTGTTCAAAGTTTTAATTTCCTTCCTAGGAATAATCCTCCTAAGGTGCAATTCAATTTATATGTTGAACCCCCATGGGTGCACGTCGGTCCTAAACAAACGGTTTTTAACCCCTTTCTGCGACGGTATTTCGAATCGTCTCCAAATGAGTGTGGGTGATAGGGGGGTCCTTCCCACACGACCCAGAAACCGTCGGGGATAGGGAGCCTTGATGCATACAGTTGTCCTTATATAACCGTTTCCGATATCTCGAATATCCCAAATGCTTCATCCTTGCTACTCGTTTGTGCTCGCATTGCCATCGCAGTCGGAGTTTTGTGGTTCTGCCTAAAACCAGGCAGATTCAAGGCACGGGAGTTTTCTAGGCAGATTCTAGGCACGGGAGTTTTACGATGCCTGGCACATCACAAACAATTCATGATTATAAACTGTGTACGATAGGTAGACAATCACACACATTTAGTTTCCCCGCACCATATGTGATAGTGTCTGACATCACACACGCTTTGCAAATGGCAACTGTGTGCATGCTTGCACACGTTTCCTCTCTATGAATCGTCACGGATTATGGTGTATATCGCAAACGTTTGTGTTTTACCAACCGTGTGTGCCATAATGACCTGCACAACATAATTTCGCCCTAATTTAATTGCTGCTATTTAAAATTTTACCTAATTTAAACTTGAAAGTAGGCTATAGCTTTATTCATATACATCAAGTTCAATCAGCCAATGCATTATTCGATTCATAGGTACATATGTTTAAGAATTACATAAGCACCAAATAAAGAATGATGTATCAGGGTTCTATACTTGTACTATTACAGATGGTAAAGAAAGAGGCGACAGACATTCCAGTTGCTGAACAAGGTGAAGCGGAATGGCCCTATTGTGCTCTCCTGGATGCAGAAGGCATGCATGACTCTAGTCCAACCCCTTGTGATGGTCGGTCGCCAATCATGTAGTTTGAGAGGTAATATTGAGTAAACTGCTTCAAGATCCACTGCAAAACAAAAAAGATTCAGATATTATCATCTAACAGAACTCATCACGGGCAGTAAAAAGAAGGCTACATGGTTCTTACTTACCATCCTGTAGTTCACTGTTGTCTTGCATAAAGTGTAAACAAATAGTTTAATTGACATCTTTTGACCCATTTTAATAACAATCTTTATCCGTTTCGTCACTTGATGCTGGTTCATGAATATCTCATTGCCCCATACGCAGAAAGGGTCAAAGTGTGGATCTTTGGCAATGATATATGTACCTAAAAGCACCAAGTTAATATTAGAGTCTAAACAACAATTAAAAAATGATGTGGTACAACACTCCATCCATCCCATTATATAATATTTTATTACATGTATATCTAGACATCATTAGAACATTAAGGTAACACTCTTCCTTGTTTCTATATAGCCTGGGATTGCATATTTAGTCATTCAGTACAGTGCATGTTGCTAAACAACAATTGAAAAACGAAAAGGCATGTTAACTGCAATATCCTTAACAGCAACCAAATATCGTAATTCATAGTGGTATTGTTGAAACTGTTATTGATGAAATTGAACTGCACGGTAAATAGTTGCACATATAGAGCATCACATTGTGAAGAACTGAAATAAACAAGTCATAAGGACATCTCTAGGCTATCCTTGGATATATATATATACTCCAGCAATTTTTGTCCTTTTCTAGTCGATCCCCTAAACTTAAGGTTGTAAACTTCAATTTGATCAAGTTCAAAGCAGGTTCAACCAAAAGTAGTGTGCATTCAAAGATAAACATAGATAGTTTTGCATAACCGAACATAAAACATAAATTTAAACTAAGCTAAACTACTTTCGGTCGAAGTAGAGGTCGAGCCAATCCTTCCTCGTCATGTACGGTGTGCCGCAAGCCGGGTCCGGGCTAGTACCGCCGTCGGGGTCATTGGGGAAGGCACTCCTCCACTCGTCGATGTCGATCTCCTCGTCCTCGGGGCCCACCTCGATGCCCTCCACGCTGCCGTCACTGCCACCTTTGACCTCGTCATCAGAGGAGAGCGTGATAACCTCGCCGCCGTCCTCGCCGCCTTTGACCTCATAATCGGAGGAGAGCACGATAACCTCCATGAGCTCCAGGTGCTGCCAGCAGAGCTCTTGCTTGTAGGCCTCGTCGGCGGCCTCGGCCTCGAGGTGCTCCCACGCCTAGCGGTCCTCCAGCGCCATAGCCGAGCTCACCACCCTCTCCGGCGGAACGAGGTTGACCGGACGTGTGCCGAAGGGGAAATTGAGCCTAGCCGCCGTGCCATGGTAGCGGACCTGCCAGCGGTCGTACTCCATGGCCGTGAGCTCGGCCGAGTGGAAGCTACCGAGCCACCGGCGGGTGGGGGTCTCTCGATCTATAATATCGGCGACCCTTGTCCCCCACCGCCGCAACCGCAGCCCGAGGTAGGACTTCGTCGGCTGTCGGGTCCAAGGGAGGACGGGGAAGTCCTTGAACCGGCGTAGGGGCGCGGCGGCGGGCGGATGGGGGGGCCGGCGACGGCGGATTGGGCCCGCGGATCGGGCCCGCGGAACATGACGGTGTGACGCCCCAAGACCGGCGCTCGAGATGCCTTCCTTGTTTTCCGAGATTCGTCGTGTGATTTGTTTGGTTCGTTGCATTCATCCTTGCATCATGTGCATTGCATCATGTCATCATGCAATCCATTTTTAAACTCAACTAAATAAATTGCATGGATCTTCGGTCCATTTAAACCGGGGGAATTCACAAGGTGATTCTCTTTATAACATATCCTCCAAATATTAGGGAGCTATATTAAATATTCCTTTAATTTGGAATTTATCACAATACACTTGCAAAATTATTCCCCATGCCTTTTCTACTTCTAGTGGGACGTCAAAACCTTGCCCAATAATACTTTTCCCTTTTACCGGGGTTCCTCCAAAAAATCCAAATATTTATGGACCTTCCTTTTACCAAGTCCCAGTTCAAACCCATTTAAATTAAATTCAAATGAGTTTGAATTTATATCTTTCAATCATGCCATTTCTATTTTTCTTGGGTCAAACTCATTTTTGTGAGTCCAGGGAATTTATCCATGTGTCCAACTTCTTCCCCTACCCTCTTCTTTCTTTTTCTTCTCTTGAGTTCTTTTCTTCTTAAAAAATAAGAGAAGGGAGGAAGAGAGAGCCTGCAACCACCAGTCTCTTGGGCCTAGGCCTGCCAGGCCCGCCCATTTGCACCGAGGCCGTCCATTTCACAGCCCAGCCCCCGCTCTAACCCTAGCGACTAGCCCGATCCCCTACACCCCTCCTCGTTCCCTCGTGCCGCCAGAGACCCGCATCGCTCGATCCCCTCCTTCTCTCCCTCTCCCTCGCAGCGCTCCATCCGCTCGATCCCCCGTCTCTCCTGCCCGATTCCCTCGACCCTCTCCCTCTCGTTCTCCTAGCGCCGCCGCACACATCGCACAGGGAGAGGAGCTCCCCACGCCAGCACCTCCCGCTCCGCCACCTCGCTCCCTTTCCCCGCCCCTCCAGTGCCGCCGCCGCCCCGCCACCATTCAACTCCTTCGCCGGAGGCTACCGACGGGGCCCTACCAAACACTGCGTCGCCGGAGCCCCGCGCCAAGACCTCCCATGCCTCGTCTTGTCTAGGGCGAGGAGGACGACCCGCATCACATCCTCCCATGCTCGACGCCACGGGCGCACCAAGGGCGCCTTCCATGGCTGCCGTTGCCCGCTGCTGCCCTTCTCCTTCTCCCGTGCGCCGTCGCCGTCCAAGACCAGTAGGCCACCGCAGCGCCATTTTGCCTCCTCATCCGCGTTCTGCTCGTTCAGGACCTCCCCTGCAAGCGCTTGCCGCCGTGCTGAGTCCCTGCTCGCCTCCTCTGCTTCGCTTCGGCACGAGGATGAGCCCCTGCCTCTACCTCCCGCCGAGTTCGTGTGGCCCCTGTTCAAGCCGCCTATGACCTGTGCTTCTCCGTGGCTTCGTGTTGGACTGTCAAGACCGCAGGCGCCCAAATGACTACAAAGTTTTGCGTCAACTACCTCTACTGCCATTTTCGGAATCCCATGAACGCCAAATACCTCGACGCCGGACACCAAGAACAACTACCGACACCGAAGACCCATGAACCAAAAATGTCAAATTCAACAACCGTTGACGTGCACTTCGCCAAGTACCACACCGTCTTTGGAAGACTCGTGAACATCAAGTTCTCTGCCACGAACGGTTACAATGTTGTGGATACGGCAAGTACCCTCTCCGGATCGCCAAGTTCGACTACCGATGACATATATCACAACCGTCGCCTCCGGAAACCTCGGATGCGTCAAGTACCTCTCTAAAATGAACGTGTTTCACTGCTCCCATGACTACCGTGTACGACTATTTCCACTACATCGCGAGAACGTCTACTTCCGCTCTGAACTCGAACCGCCTCGAAAACACACGCTTCAAAGGTATAACCGCCGAGACGACCGTCTGAGAACGGATGCATGTTGTATGAGATGCACCCTTATTCGCCTCGAGTCCGAACTGTCGGTGCACGTTGCCCCTCTTTTGCCTTCTCATCGACATGTGGGAACCCGATATCCGGGAGCACCCCACCATCCTTGCATGACAAGCTTCCGTCACACTTTCTTTTGCACCGGTATCTCCTTGAGCTACCGGAACCGATATGTTGTCGTGGCATCATTTTCGGATTCGTTGCCGTGGCACCCCTTTCGTTTCCGCCACGATGACAAATGCTTCATAATATGCTCATGTCAAAAAATTTCATAAAATTGCATAACTTGCATATGTCATCCGCATCATGATAATAACATTTAAGATGTTTAAATTGTTGTTGCATTAAATTGCTATATGCATGTGAGGGTTTACCAGAAAGGTTATTTCTTGTTTCCGGCCTCATTTGAAATTGCCTAAACCATTCATTTAATTATGGTTCACCTCTTGCCATGCTTTACAACATTTAATATTGTTGAGTACATAAATGGGAGAGAACTAAATAAGTCATGTGGTGTCCTGTCAATATGCAACTCGTTGCATATTGAGCTCCATTTAACTTGTAGTTTTGCTTGTGCACTTTGCCATGCCATGCCTCATTAAACCGGACATGCATCATCCTTGGTTGCGCATCATGCCATGTTTATGCTTGTGTGTTTACTATGTTGTTTGCTTCTTTCCGGGTTGCTTCTCTCGTTAGCTTCGGTTCCATTCTGGAGTTGTGAGGATTCGTTTGACTACGTTGGGTCGTCTACTTCTCGGACTCGTTCTTCTTCCTTGCGGGATCTCAGGCAAGATGACCATACCCTCGAAATCACTTCTATCTTTGCTTGCTAGTTGTTCGCTCTATTTCCATGCCGCGCTACCTACCACCTGTTATATCATGCCTCCCATATTGCCATGTCAAGCCTCTAACCCACCTTCCTAGCAAACCGTTGTTTGGCTAAGTTGCCGCTTTGCTCAGCCCCTCTTATAGCGTTGTTAGTTGAAAGCGAAGCTAAAGTTTGTTCCATGTTGGGATATCACAATATCTCTTATTTAATTTAATGCATCTATATACTTGGCAATGGGTGGAAGGCTCAGCCTTATGCCTGGTGTTTTATTCCACTCTTGTCGCCCTAGTTTCCGTCATACTGGTGTTATGTTCCTTGATTTTGCGTTCCTAATGCGGTTGGGTGTTATGGGAACCCCTTGACAGTTTGCTTTGAATAAAACTCCTCCAGCAAGGCCCAACCTTGGTTTTACATTTGCCTAACAACCTATACCTTTCCCTTGGGAGTAATTAACCCGAGGGTCATCTTTATTTTAACCCCCCCCCCCCCCAAGGCCAGTGCTTCTCTAAGTGTTGGTCCAAACCGAGTAGACTGTGAAGCCACCTCGGGGAAACTTGAGGTTTGGTTTTACTCGTAGGATGTCTCATCCGGTGTTGCCCTGAGAACGAGATATGTGCAGCTCCTATCGGGATGTCGGCGCATCGGGCGGTCTTACTGGTCTTGTTCTATCATTGTCGAAATGTCTTATAATCGGGATTCCGAGACTGATTGGGTCTTCCCGGGAGAAGGAATATCCTTCGTTTTTTTTGGAACAGTGACGACAGTGGGAGAGGCTCCCACTGACTTTGTATTACTCACACCACAATAATTACATCATTACAAGTGAGGGGTATTCGAGGGCCCCCCTCAGACCAGGAAAGAAAGAGTGTATCTAAGTTACAGGTTTTGTATATAAGAGTCTAGGAAGGGGCGAAGCTCTTCTTTACAGTTGTGCACAAGCAGGCTTAGTAGGTTTTTGAATCTATCTAGCCTTGCCGCGAAGGAGTGAGGCACCCCTCTGAAATACTCATTGTTCCTCTCCTTCAAAATGCTCCATGCAGCCAGCAAGAAGATATCCATGAACAGCGGCTGATTCCACTGATTTCTACCAGCATGCAACAAAGATATCCTATTACCTCCATTCGGCCAATACAATCCCACTCTGGCCCAACATCGCTGGCTAAATGGGCAAGAGAAAAGGAGGTGTTCAACTGTTTCCTCCGGCGGGTTTTGGCACAACATGCATGCATAATTGTTGTCCACAACAGTCAAGTGTCTCCATTTCAACATGTTCCTTGTGTTAAGACGGTCTACCAGCAACAGCCAGCCAAACAGCTTGAATTTGATGGGGCTCTTGGCTTTCCAAAGCCATAGAAAGGCCTTATCAGCTATCGTTTCCCTGAAGCAGTGGTTGTAGTATTTGCTGGCCGAGAACTTACCTCCAAGGGTACAAACCCAAGAATCAGCGGAATCCCTCTCCGGCACAACATGCCTAGATCGTTGCTGAATTTCTCTAACTTCCTCTCTTGCTTAGGTAGACAGAGGTATATGGAATAGCATAACGGGGTCAGTAGCCACCAGAACAGTTCCCATCGACTCATCCTCGTTTGTGCAAAAGGAAAAGGCACGGGGGAATATCCTTCGTTGACCGTGAGAGCTTTTGATGGGCTAAGTTGGGACACCCCTGCAGGGTTTGAACTTTCGAAAGCCGTGCCCTCGGTTATGTGGCAGATGGGAATTTGTTAATATCCGGTTGTAGAGAACTTGACACTTAACTTAATTAAAATGCATCAACCGCGTGTGTAGCCGTCATGGTCTCTTTCCGGCGGAGTCCGGAAAGTGAACATGGTTCTTGTGTTATGCTTGAACGTAAGTAGTTTCAGGATCACTTCTTGATCACTTCTAGTTCACGACCACCGTGTTGCTTCTCTTCTCGCTCTTATTTGCGCATGCTAGCCACCATATACGCTTAGTGCTTGCTGCAGCTCCACCTCACTACCCTATTCCTACCCATAAGCTTAAATAGTCTTTATCTCGCGGGTGTGAGATTGCTGAGTCCTCGTGACTCACAGATACTTCCAAACAGTTGCAGGTGCCGATGATACCAGTGCAGGTGACGCAACCGAGCTCAAGTGGGAGCTCGATGAAGATCTTGTTTGTTGTGTTGTTTCGTTTCCTGTTGATCAGTAGTGGAGCCCAGTTGGGATGATTGGGGATCTAGCATTTGGGGTTGTCTTCTTTTATTTTGGTTCCGTAGTCGGACCTTTGTTTGTATTTTGGATTTTGTATGAATTATTTATGTATTGTGTGAAGTGGTGATTGTAAGCCAACTCTTTATCTCTTTCTTATTCAGTACATGGGATGTGTGAAGATTACCCCTCTTGCGACAAGCCTACCATGCGGCTATGCCTCTAAGTCGTGCCCCGACACGTGGGAGATATAGCCGCATTGTGGGTGTTACAAGTTGGTACCAGAGCCATCCCCGACTTAGGAGCCCCCTGCTTGATCGAATCGCTGACATTGTTGAGTCTAGAACAAAATGTTTTGAGTCTTAGGATTATATATATCGGAGATTAGGATTCTTTTCACTCCTTAGTCCCTTCATCGCTCTGGTGAGGCCTCCTGACGTAGAAGTTTTGACTCTCCTCTCCTCAAATTTCACGGAAAAAAATTTAGGATCACGAGGGTATCTTGGAAGCGTTCCGATAGTTTTGTGATGAGAACATTGTTCTTGGTGCCTCCTGACATTTAGGGGTTGTGGCAGTGTCCCGGGGAGTTGAGCTCCGAGGTGTTATCGTCACAATTTTATCGTTGAAGTTCTCGAATACCTGAGTTCGCCGACATCGAAAATCTCTTTTATGCAGTTGTCGGTGAGATAACCTCGACGCCACCCAGTACTAGGGCGGGAGTTCGGGAGTATTGCCATAACTCATATAACGGATGCTTTTCGAAGGTTGAGGTAAACGATTTCCGAAGGTTTCTTGGTTATGTGTTGAGGGATGGATACAGCTGGATGTAGGAATTGTTAGTTTGGGTGAGATATTATGCGTCCCCTGTATCCCCAACACCTGATTGCATAACCAGAAAGTTTCGGGAGTTTATAAGTGGGAATTCAAGTATCACGTAGGATATCCTTCCAACAGACACATGATACGATATGGGATCTATCATATGTTTGTTCCGGCTTATTCTGCAAGCCAATCCTTTGTTTTGTTTTGGTTTGTGGTATTCGAGTTGCTTCAATTTCAAGTGTTGAATCCATGCGTTTTCCTAAATGGTGTTCTCATATTTCTATGGGATATTAATCCTTCTTGATCATCGAGTTTGTCATCTCAATTTCTTCTCAACCGGTGTTCTCTTCAAGTGGATCTGATCATTTTCAACATCCGCAAGATCAACTCAAAGTCTGCTCAACGTTATTTGTTTCATCCGTCCCAAGTTGCCTTTGTTTTCCCACCCTCCCACCCTTTTCTTCAAGGATTCAGATTTCTTAATCATGTATCCTTTTATTTGTGAGAAGTCTCTTCAGTCTTTTCTTTCAATGTTTTACCCGGTGTTTCTTATGAAGATGCTAAGGGAGCTTCAAGTTCGTCACTCTTCACTCGTTTTCTTCTCCTGTGGATTCCATTCAAGCTTTGTTGATCGTAACCTCTTCCTCGTTTCAAATGTTTTCTCATGTCGGTGCACCTCTTTATCATTCACCTCCCACTATTCATTTTTTCCGGAGTGCTGAAGATATCTCGAAGATTCATGTTTCCACTCTGCATTCGTTCAACCTATTCCGAGGTTGTTATCTCATTCAAGCCATTTAATTCAACCAGTGCAATCTCTCTTTTCAAGCAATCGTTCAACAATGTATCTTTTGAGTGAGCCCTAACCCACAGGTCTTTTCCCAGGATCTTACCTAACTCTTCTAATTTTCCTGGAGTTATTCTCAAATTCATTTCAAAGTTTGACATAAGAAGGATTTCTCATCAGTCAAATGTTTTTCTTCAAGATCTTTCAAATTCTTTTCATCGTTGGTTCAACCTTTCTATTTCTTCATTCCAAAGTGTCTCAACAATTCATGGTGATGTTTCTTATTGTCATTCTCTGCATTTGAAGACCGAAGAAGAGTTTTCCTCCAAATCTTATCCATTCTCTTCAAGATTCATGGTTCTAGCCTTATGCCATCTTCTCATAATTGTTTTCGATTATGAGAATTCTTTTCACCCATCCGGAGCAATTCAAGAGTCTTCTCAGATTGATTCTCTGTAGCCCATCATCTCAGAAGTATTCATTCCAGCTTTCAGCTCTCGTTCTCCAAATCTTACCGGTGCATCATTCAAATATTCTCTAATCAGTTCGTGATCTCTTCGTTCTCTTGTATCAAATTCCCTCAAGTATATTCGTTCATTTTCTAATTATCCCAGGTGTTTCTTTATCTTTACTTTGTTCATTTTCAATTCTTATGGTGGTTCGTTCAAGATTTTTCTCTTCCTTCGTTATCATATCAATTTATTCGTTTTTTCAATCCTACCAGTGGTTCGTTGAAGACATTCGCAAGTTTGCGCTATATCTATCTTCATCCTTTCTACGAGAATAAGTAGTATGACAAATTCGTTGACTGTCATCAATTTAATTGGTGAAGGATACGCATAATGTAATCCGTATTCTTCTTTCACCCAAGTGATTAATTCCTTCTTTCGGAGTGTGTTCATGATGAATAAATTCTCAGTTCAAGGGCTTCATAATTTTCCCGGAGTTCCAAGCTCACTCGATTATATCATCACGAAGATCCATCTAAATCATTGCAAGGCGCCACCTTGTGTTTTCAACTTCTCTTTCTTTTTATCATCCTTTTATTACCGAAGTTCTTCATGGAGGCTCTACATCGTGGTTCATCAAGGATTCCTTTCATTCTCGGTTTGTTCTTCAAGATTTCTATCAGGGTTATGTTCCGCCAAGCTATACTCTAAAATAAACATGGTGCCCAACACATGCCTTGTTTTGAGGAGTTCAAGTATTCTTCATATTGCATTCCAAAGTGCAATGCTTTCTACATTATCTTTTGAGGTGGTGTTATGTCATTTGTGACAATTTCCTTCATCTTTCATGATTTAAAAGTTGTCAGGAATGAGATATTTAAACCCATCATTTTCTTCCTTGGAGTTATCTTGGTATAGATTTCACCTAAAGCCTTCCACTGGGAATGTTGCCATTATGGTGCTTATCTATGATCCAATTTCTGCTTCTCATCTCGATGAAGGAGTTTTCATCTCCTTGTTGATCTCAATCCAATTGATTGATTTCGTTAGTGGCGGGTATTCACCTCATAATTTGGGGATGTTTTCCTTAAGACCATTGGAAATCTTACCTTTTGTTGTTGATTTCTAACAACTCCGTTCAACCCTTCATAAGAGTGCTCTCTCAAGTTCAGTGTGAGAGATGTTGGTTCTCTAATCTCTGTTCTTTCCATTCCATTCTTACATTTGTTCCAGAGGCATTGTGATGTTGCTCTCTGCGACCCATCATCTTGTTTTGTCAAGACCATGTTCAATTCCTTCCATTTACAGTCTGAGTGCTGCCCAAATTATATCCTTCTTTTTCCTCCTCTATTTTGTTTTAACCGGAGTGTTGTGGCTACCATTCCTCTTTTAACCAGAGTCTCATCCAAGTGCTTTCATTTTGCCAAGCTCATATTCTTTACCTTCCATTTCCAACTGGAGTGTTGTCGTAATTGATCCTTATCATTCCTTGTACATCTCGTTTCAACCGGAGTGCTTGCATGTACTTCTTGTCCATTGCAAACTTTTTCTTTTGTCTTTCAACCTACAAGGTTCCCGTAATGTTCCTTGATCCTCTTCTCTAACAGAGTGTTTTCAACTTCGTTCATCTCTGTTGTATTCTTTCTTTCCAGTTGTTCAACCTCTCAAGGTTCTTTGGTATCACTCATTTGTCCAAAAGAAGCAACTTAGTTTTACCTCTTCTCTTCCTTTTCCGTTTCTCTCCGGTGCCATCCTAGATCTCGGGACGAGATCCTCTTGTAGTGGTGGAGTGTTGTGACGCCCCAAGACTGGCGCTCCAGATGCCTTCCTTGTTTTCCGACATTCGTTGTGTGATTTGTTTGGTTCGTTGCATTCATCCTTGCATCATGTACATTGCATCATGTCATCGTGCAATCCGTGTTTAAACTCAACTAAATAAATTGCATGGATCTTCGGTCCATTTAAACCGAGGGAATTCACATGGTGATTCTCTTTATAACATATCCTCCAAATATTAGGGAGCTATATTAAATATTCCTTTAATTTGGAATTTATCACAGTACACTTGCAAAAATATTCCCCGTGTCTTTTCTACTTCTAGTGGGACGTCAAAACCTTGCCCAATAATTCTTTTCCCTTTTACCGGGGTTCCTCCAAAAATCCGAACATTTATGGACCTTCCTTTTACCAAGTCCCAGTCCAAACCCATTTGAATTAAATTCAAATGAGTTCAAATTTATATCTTTCAATCATGCCATTTCTATTTTTCTTGGGTCAAACTCATTTTTGTGAGTCCGAGGAATTTATCCATGTGTCCAACTTCTTCCCCTACCCTCCTCTTTATTTTTCTTCTCTTGAATTCTTTTTTTGCTTAAGAAAATAAGAGAAGGGAGGAAGAGAGAGCCTGCAACCACCAGTCTCTTGGTCCTAGGCTTGCCAGGCCGGCCCATTTGCACTGAGGTCGTCCATTCCGCAGCCCAGCCCCCGCTCTAACCCTAGCGACTAGCCCGATCCCCTGCACCCCTCCTCCTCGTTCCCTCGCGCCGCTAGAGACCCGCATCGCTCGATCCCCTCCTTCTCTCCCTCTCCCTCGCAGCGCCCCTGTAACGCCCCGGACACACCCGCCGGTGGTTGTTACTCCTGGCGGGATCTAGACTGGCCCCACAGATCAATGCTAGTCTTTTTTGCTCACTTTGTCCTCACTCGTGCGCACCCGGGAGCAACTTCCCGGTCGGTCACCCATCCTGACACTACTCCAAGCTGAGCATGCTTAACTTTGGAGTTCTGTCCAAATGGGCTCCCGGAAAAGAAGGAATTCCTTATTGATATGAGTAGTCTATCATCCCTAATAAGCCAGGTCATCACATACACCCCCCACTCAGAGGAACCGACGTCCTCGTCGGGCCACAGGAACGTTCCCTCTTGGCACATACGTCTGTGCATCCAGTCCGGTACATGTACCATGTCGTGTGCCACGACGGGTCACAAACGTCATGAACAATATGACCACGCACCTGTCTGCAAACATCCATGTAACCGCGAGGGTCGGCTCTGATACCAACTTGTAACGCTCCGGACACACCCGCCGGTGGTCATTACTCCTGGCGGGATCTAGACTGGCCCCACAGATCAATAATAGTCTTTTCTGCGCACTTTGTCCTCACTCGTGCGCACCCGGGAGCAACTTCCCGGCCGGTCACCCATCCTGACACTACTCCAAGCTGAGCACGCTTAACTTTGGAGTTCCGTCGAATGGGCTCCCGGAAAAGAATGAATTCCTTATTGATATGAGTAGTCTATCATCCCTAATAAGCCAGGCCATCACAGCCCCATCCGCTCGATCCCCCGTCTCTCCTGCCCGATTCCCTCGACCCTCTCCCTCTCGTTCTCCTAGCGACACCGCACTCATCACACAGGGAGAGGAGCTCCCCACGCCAGCACCTCCCGCTCCGCCGCCTCGCTCCCTTTCCCCGCCCCTCCAATGCTGCCGTCACCCCGCCACCATTTGACTCCTTCGTCAGAGGCTGCCGAACCCTGCCAAACACTGCGTCGCCGGAGCCCCGCGCCAAGACCTCCCCTGCCTCATCTTGTCTAGGGCGAGGAGGACGACCCGTGTCACCTCCTCCTGTGCTCGACGCCATGGGCGCACCAAGGGCGCCTCACATGGCTGATGTTGCCCGCTGCTGCCCTTCTCCTTCTCTCGTGTGTCGTTGCCGTCCAAGACCAGCAGGCCACCGCAGCGCCATTTTGCCTCCTCATCCGCGTTCTGCTCGTTCAGGACCTCCCCTGCAAGCGCTTGCCGCCGTGCTGAGTCCCTGCTCACCTCCTCTACTTTGCTTCAGCACGAGGATGAGCCCCTGCCTCTGCATCCCGCCAAGTATGGGTGGCCCCTGTTCAAGCCGCCTATGACCCGTGCTTCTCCGTGGCTTCATGTTGGACTGTCAAGACCGTCAAGACCGTAGGCGCTCGAATGACTACAAAGTTTTGCGTCAAGTACCTCTACTACCATCCTCGGAATCGCATGAACGCCAAGTACCACGACGCCTGACGCCAAGAACAACTACCGACGCCGAAGACCCATGAACCAAAAATGTCAAGTTCGACAACCGTTGACGTGCACTTCGCCAAGTACCACACCGTCTTTGGAAGACCCGTGAACATCAAGTTCTCTACCACGAACGGTTAAAGTGTTGTGGATCCGGCAAGTACCCTCTCCGGATCGCCAAGTTCGACTACCGATGATATATATCACAACTGTCGCCTCCGGAAACCTCGGATGCGTCAAGTACCTCTTTAAAATGAACGTGTTACACTGCTCCCATGACTACCGTGTACGACTACTTCCACTACATCGCGAGAACATCTACTTCCACTCTGAACTCGAACCGCCTCGAAAACGCACGATTAAAGGTATAACCGCCGAGACGACTGTCTAAGAACGAATGGATGTTGTATGAGATGCACCCTTATTCGCCTCGAGTCCGAACTGTCGGTGCATGTTGCCCCTCTTTTGCCTTCTCACCGACATGTGGGAACCCGGTATCCGGGAGCACCCCACCATCCTTGCATGACAAGCTCCCGTCACACTTTCTTTTGCACCGGTATCTCCTTGAGCTACCGGAACCGATATGTTGTCGTAGCATCATTTTTGGATTCGTTGCCGTGGCACCCCTTTCTTTTCCGCCACGATGACAAATGCTTCATAATATGCTCATGTCAAAAAAATTCATAAAATTGCATAACTTGCACATGTCATCTGCATCATGATAATAACATTTAAGATGTTTAAATTATTGTTGCATTAAATTGCTATATGCATGTGGGGGTTCACCGGAAAGATTATTTGTTATTTCCGGCCACATTTAAAATTGCCTAAACCGTTAATTTAATTATGCTTCACCTCTTGCCATGATTAACAACATTTAATATCGTTGAGTACATAAACGGGAGAGAACTAAATAAGTCATGTGGTGTTCTGTCAATATGCAACTCGTTGCATATTGAGCTCCACTTAACTTGTAGTTTTGCTTGTGCACTTTTCCATGCCATGCCTCATTAAACCGGAAATGCATCATCCTTGGTTGCGCATCATGCCATGTTTATGCTTGTGTGTTTACTATGTTGTTTGCTTCTTTCTGGGTTGCTTCTCTAGTTAACTTCGGTTCCGTTCTGGAGTTGTGAGGATTCGTTCAACTACATTGGGTCGTCTACTTCTCGGACTCGTTCTTCTTCCTTGCGGGGTCTCAGGCAAGATGACCATACCCTCGAAATCACTTCTATCTTTGCTTGCTAGTTGTTCGCTATATTTCCATGCCGCGCTACCTACCACCTGTTATATCATGCCTCCCATATTGCCATGTCAAGCCTCTAACCCACCTTCCTAGCAAACCGTTGTTTGGCTAAGTTACCGCTTTGCTCAGCCCCTCTTATAGCGTTGTTAGTTGCTGCAGGTGAAGGTGAAGTTTGTTCCATGTTGGAACATGGTTATGTTGGGATATCACAATATCTCTTATTTAATTTAATGCATCTATATACTTGGTAATGGGTGGAAGGCTCGGCCTTATGCCTGGTGTTTTATTCCACTCTTGTCGCCCTAGTTTTCGTCATACCGGTGTTATGTTCCTTGATTTTGCGTTCCTAACGCAGTTGGGTGTTATGGGAAACCCTTGACAGTTTGCTTTGAATAAAACTCCTCCAGCAAGGCCCAACCTTGGTTTTACATTTGCCAAACAACCTATACCTTTCCCTTGGGAGTAATTAACCCGTGGGTCATCTTTATTTTAACCCTCCCCCCCCCTGGCCAGTGCTTCTCTAAGTGTTGGTCCGAACCGAGTAGACTACGGGGCCACCTCGGGGAAACTTGAGGTTTGGTTTTACTTGTAGGATGTCTCATCCAGTGTTGCCCTGAGAACGAGATATGTGCAGCTCCTATCGGGATGTCGGCGCATCGGGCGGTCTTGCTGGCCTTGTTTTACCATTGTCGAAATGTCTTGTAACCGGGATTCTGAGACTGATCGGGTCTTCCCGGGAAAAGGAATATCCTTCGTTGACCGTGAGAGCTTGTGATGGGCTAAGTTGGGACACCCCTGCAGGGTTTGAACTTTCGAAAGCCGTGCCCGCAGTTATGTGGCAGATGGGAATTTGTTAATATCCGATTGTAGAGAACTTGACACTTAACTTAATTAAAATGCATCAACCGCGTGTGGTGCCGTGATGGTGTCTTTTTGGCGGAGTCCGGAAAGTGAACATGGTTCTTGTGTTATGCTTGAACGTAAGTAGTTTCAGGCTCACTTCTTGATCGCTTCTAGTTCACAACCGCCGTGTTGCTTCTCTTCTCGCTCTTATTTGCGTATGTTAGCCACCATATATGCTTAGTGCTTGCTGCAGCTCCACCTCACTACCCTATTCCTACCCATAAGCTTAAATAGTCTTGATCTCGCGGGTGTGAGATTGCTGAGTCCTCGTGACTCACAAATACTTCCAAACAGTTGTAGGTGTGGATGATACCAGTGCAGGTGACGCAACCGAGCTCAAGTGGGAGCTCGATGAAGATCTTGTTCGTTGTGTTGTTTCGTTTCCTGTTGATCAGTAGTGGAGCCCAGTTGGGACGATCGGGGATCTAGCATTTGCGGTTGTCTTCTTTTATTTTGGTTCCGTAGTCGGACCTTTGTTTGTATTTTGGATGTTGTATGAATTATTTATGTATTGTGTGAAGTGGCGATTGTAAGCCAACTCTTTATCCCTTTCTTATTCAGTACATGGGATGTGTGAAGATTACCCCTCTTGCGACAAGCCTACCATGCGGCTATGCCTCTAAGTCGTGCCCCGACACGTGGGAGATATAGCCGCATTGTGGGTGTTACAGACGGGGACACCTCGCCGGCCACCTCGCCGGCGTCTGGCGAAAAGGCCGCGATAAACCTCTTTTCGGCCATTGGATCCTCAAGCTCCCTGGCACATAGGCAAAGGTTGAGGATGGAGGCGCCGGCGATGGCGCCGACCTCCCAATGGTTTTGAGGGTTGTGTGTGTCTGTGTGAGCGGAGGTTTTGGGGTGTGTGTTGACGGGGGGCAGGGGCAAGGTTGTGTTTGAGGAAATACTGTGGAACTCAAAATTTTACTAGGTGGAAGTAACAAGGTGGGGCTACTAAAAATTTGGGGATCAAGGGCAAGCAGATATTTTTGAGGTTCCGAGGGATGCAGAGGCGGGAGTAAAATGTTGGGGCTACTGAAAATTTGAATCAAGGGACTGAAGCAGAGCGGGAGTAACATACATCACACACAGTCCGCACATACTAATCGTGTGCTATCAAACATTAAAACATTCCAGGCGGTAGATATGTTCAAGATTATGAGGTAGTAATATTTTCGAGATTGCGAGGGATGCAGAGGCGGGACTGTTTGGGGAGCGAGCCAGTGTTCTTGACACACTGGTTGTGGACTATAGCCGACGCACATTCTCGCGTAAGCCATAGGCATACTATACACCGACGGTGCTTCAAGAATTTTTGTACTACATCTCACACGGTTGGCGATAATAAAAAGTGTGGGATCTACATGATTTGAATTACAAAATGGGGTCACAGCGGCAATGGACGATGTTTGAATTGCTAGACTTTTTATCTCCAGTGAACATGCAACTATATGTGTGTCGTAAAAGAATTGGAATTATTCAGGGTTCGTTCGGGCATTTTATACATTATAAACTGGTTTTCTAGCCATTTCAAGTGCACAATTCAAAATTAAACTACATGCACATGCTCCGGTGCGTACAAATTGGTTGAAAAATCAAATATGTGTCCTTCAGTGCATGCTTAGGTCCCATGCAAGAAATGGGAATGAATTTTTCGGGGTTCGTTTGGCCTTTTTTATACATTAACTGGGTTTTCTAGGCATTTTTATGTGCATAATTCAAATTTGAACTACAAGTACATGCTCCAATGCACCAAAGTTGGTTGAAAAATCACTTGTGTGTCGTTGGGTGAATTTCTAGGTCCCATGCAAGAGATGGGAATGAATTTCAAACACCAGTGAACTGTTGATTGCCGGCAAAACATTGAGATACCTGGTTTTTAAATTCTAGTAAATCCAAAACTCATCTGAAATTCATGAAACTTGGCATGCTATCATGGAGCGGCATCAACATGTCGTGGTGAAAATGTTGTCCCATTTGGGGCAGGTTTGGGTATAAGCTTCTCACAAACTAGAGCTTCTCACAACAAGCATGATTGATTCAATAGGGAACGTACCACCTTTGGGGATGGGGCGATATCCGTTGCCTCTTATTGCTTTCAAAAACTTTCTAGTGTCAACATAGAACGACATGAGTGTTGTGTTTAATCTTGGAATCTTTCGGGGTTCATTTGGCCTTTTTTATACATTAACTGGGTTTTCTAGGCATTTTATGTGCATAATTAAATTTGAACTACTAGCACATGCCCCCATGTACTAAAGTTGGTTGAAAATTCACATGTGTGTCCTTGGGTGAATTTCTAGGTCCCATGCCATTGATGGAAATGAAATTCAGACACCAGGGCACTGTTGATTGCTGACAAAACGTTGAGATGCCTGGTTTTTAAATTCTAGCGAATCCAAAACTCGTGTGAAATTCATGAAACTTGGCATGCTATCATGGAGCAGCATCAACATGTCGTGGTAAAAAATTAGTCCCATTTGGGGCAGGTTCGGGTATAAGCTTCTCACAAACCAGAGCTTCTCACAACAAGCATGATGGTTTCGATAGGGAACGTCCCACCTTTGGGGACAAAACGATATCCATTGCCTCTTATTGCTTTCAAAAAAAATCTCGTGTCAACATAGGACAACAGGAATGTTGTGTCAATTTTTGTGATTTTCGGGGTTCGTTTGGACATTTTTATGCATTAATTGGGTTTTCTAGGCATTTTATGTGCATACTTCAAATTTGAACTACAAGCACATGCTCCAATGCACTAAAATTGGTTAAAAAATCTAATATGTGTCCTTGGGTGAATTTCTAGGTCCCATGCAAGAGATGGGAATGAAATTCGAACACCAGGGCACTGTTGATTGCTGGCAAAACATTGAGATGCCTGGTTTTTAAATTCTAGTAAATCCAAAACTCGTCTGAAATTCATGAAACTTGGCATGCTATCATGGAGCGGCATCAACATGCCATGGTAAAAAATTTGTCCCATTTGGGGCAGGTTTGGGTATATGCTTCTCACAAACCAGAGCTTCTCACAACAAGCCTGATGGTTTCAGTAGGGAACGTACGTCCCACCTTTGGGGACGAAACGATATCAATTGCCTCTTATTGCTTTCAAAAAATTTCTCGTGTCAACATAGAACAACAGGAGTGTTGTGCCAATTTTTGGGATTTTTCGGGGTTCGTTTGGACATTTTTATGCATTAACTGAGTTTTCAATGCATTTATGTGCATAATTCAAATTTGAACTACGTACATGCACATGCTCCAGTGCATATAAATTGGTTGAAAAATCAAATATGTGTCCTTGGGTGCATGCTTAGGTCCCATGCAAGAAATGAGAATGAATTTTTCAGGGTTCGTTTGGCCTGTTTTATACATTTACTGGGTTTTCTAGGCATTTCATGTGCATAATTCAAATTTGAACTACAAGCACATGCTCCAATGCACCAAAGTTGGTTGAAAAATCACATGTGTGTCCCCTGGGTGCATGCTTAGGTCCCATGCAAGAGATAGGAATGAATTTCAAACACAGTCGGAGTAATGGGCCACGGGTAGGCAAACCCGAGGCCCAGAACCTTTCAAGACATCGGGGCTGACTGCGCCCCTCAAGACACCAGGATGGAGAGCCGCCTTCCAGAGGCCGGCTAAAGGAACAGCCGACTGCCCGCATGCAGCCGAGTCCTGGAGGCGAGGTCAAGACGGGCTGACTCCCGCCTGGCGGCTCCCAGAGAAGCCGGCCACAGGGAGTCGGCCCACGACACCAACAAAGCCCATGTCCTCATAAGGGGGATGGGACGGGAGTGGCCACAATAAAGCCCACTCCCTCCCCTTTTCATGGGATGGCTAGGCCACAATGCGTCGTACCAGCGGAGATCTCCGTTCGGCGAGGCACTGTTGTTGTGCCATCCCTGACATCAGCAACAGTAGGCGGAATCCTGCACCCACGACGGCCTGTCAGTATGGTCCACGGACGATGGGCCCTACCGGCCAGCGAGAGTCCAAAAGACGGCAAGAGCGCCACCAGCCGGACCCGAAGGGAGCCGGCCCCCGGAAGTCGGCCTGCCCCTCCCACGGGTCCCACGCGCCATTAACCAGACGAGACAGGTGGCTACAGTAATCGGCCGCCAGGTAGCAGGGTTGTAGACACGACCCCATGACCAAGCCTGCGTCACTAGAAGCACGGCTACAGTAATCGGCAGCCGGCAAGACCCGCAAGCGGCGGGTACGGCCTGTCGGCTCCGTACCAGACCAGTCGGCGGGGCCCACCAGCCGGCGGGCCCCAGCAGTCGGCAGAGAAGACGGTAGGCGAAGAGACTGACGGCTGGGCCCTGCGCCCAGTTGGTTTACCATTGTACCCCCAGGGGGTAGGCCTATATAAAACCCCCGGGGCACCCATGCAAAGGGTTCGGACCCATTAGAACTGGACCAGACCTTAGAAAAGGAAGAGAGCTGGCCTAGCCTCCTCCTGTCTACAGATACAGCTCGAGCCATTGTACTCACTTTTGCCTTAGTGATCATGCGGAGACCCCGCAGAGCAGGACTAGGGGTGTTATCTCCTAGGAGAGCCCCGAACCTGGGTAAAGTTCGCCGGCATGCGTGTCTAGGCCTCATCCTGTTTCCAGGCACCGGCGACGTTCTACTCGCCCCCACCATGATAAGCCATCCATTGGAATATGTCGCACCAAGCCCCAACATTCGGCGCCCACCGTGGGGCCTGGTACACCGTCGTCCGGAGACCTGTTCTGGACGGGAACCTTTTCCTCCCTGGCGAGCGCGGCCAGCTCGGCACGCTAGACGGAGCCTGCGCCGACGCGCTTAATGGCGCTGAAATTGCCTGCGCGGCTAGTTGCCTCGCTGATCTTGTAGGCGAGGTCCGCCTCTCCGACGAGCCCGCATCTAACGCGGGCACAGGAGGCCCCGAGAGCCTCCTCGTAGGCCTCCTTGATCAGCTTCACGTCGCCAGCGAGCCAGCTGGGGACTTGGAGTCCATAGGCTCCACTGATCCGATGCTGGTTGACTCTGACACCATGTCGCTTGACACGTTCCCCACCAACGTGGTGGTCTATGATGAGCCGCTTCCTTGCGCAGAGAGCGGCGGAAGCACCGTCACGGAAGTGCTTGTCATCGATCATGGCGAGCACTCCGGCGGGGGTGATTACGACCCGCTCCATGTGGCGCTGCAAGACCTGGCAGCGCCCATCCCTGAAGATGCCGACACCGAGATGCTGGAGGCACACCGCCTTAAGCTAGTAGAAGGCGCCAAAAAGCTGGCCAGCATGAGACGCCTGTCAGAAGCCTACCAGTGCGAGATGGACCGCGCGGTGGGCGGCATGCCGGCTCCAGCTGGGCCTAGCCGCCTTGGCACGGTCCAGCAGCGCGGTGCGGTTATCGCCGATCTGTTCGGGGCGAATCGCCCCGTCTATGCCACATCTGCGGAGAATATTCGAGACGCCCAGGCGGCGGCGGACGAGCTGGACAAGTTCGAGGGCGAAGAGCGTCACCTGATGACGGAGCGCGTGCAGCGACTCCTTGACGCGGCTGCTGAGCAGAACGAGGCCGGCTGCCACACTGATGCGCCGCACCGATGGAATGACAACCTGGTTCCACGCCGAGACCAAGGCACGGAGTCTCGGACACCGACTGGTGGCGTCCGCGGAAGAAAAGACAAGGAGCCGGCTTCCAGCCGCAGTCGGACTCGCATCACCATAGAGCGCAACCGAGACGGCCGCCCAAGAACAATGGAACAACGGGACGAGTGTCCGCCTCCTCCCCCTCGAAGGGAAAGGCGAGTCTCCTCGCCGCCTGTTGATCACCCGACGCTCGGCAACCGCCTTGGCCGCCGAGAGGGAGTCGGTGAGAACGACGCCCGCCATCGGATCGACCGTCTCCATCGATCCCTTGCGCTTGAGGAGGAAGATGAGTTGGGTCCGCCGTGTTTTGGCCCCCGCATCCGAGATGAGCCCTTCCCCAAAGGGTTCACGCTCCTTAGAGACACACCCAAGTACACCGGCTCCGTGAAGCCGGACGACTGGATGGTCGACTACTCCACGGCCGTCAGCATAGAAAATGGCAACAAGCGTGTTGCTGTGAAGTACGTTCCACTCATGCTCCAAGGCACGGCCCGGACATGGTTGAACAGCTTAAGACCCCGCAGCATCAACAGTTGGGTCAACTTCACCGACGCCTTCATCCGCAACTTCACCAGCACGTACAAGCGACCTCCCAAACCCCGCCAGCTCTCCTTGTGCGCGCAAGGCCCCAGCGAGTCAACTTGCGACTACCTCACGCGCTGGGCCGAGCTCCGCAACTCTTGCGAGGGCATGCATGAGGTGCATGCCATTAAGTACTGTTGGAAATATGCCCTAGAGGAAATAATAAAAGGATTATTATTATTATTATATTTCCTTGTTCATGATAATTGTCTTTTATTCATGCTATAATTGTGTTATCCGGAAATCGTAATACATGTGTGAATACATAGACACCAACATGTCCCTAGTAAGCCTCTAGTTGACTAGCTTGTTGATCAATAGATAGTCATGGTATCCTGACTATGGACATTGGATGTCATTGATAATGAGATCACATCATTAGGAGAATGATGTGATGGACAAGACCCAATCCTAAACATAGCACAAGATCGTATAGTTCGTTTGCTAGAGTTTTTCCAATGTCAAGTATCTTTTCCTTAGACCATGAGATCGTGTAACTCCCGGATACCGTAGGAATGCTTTGGGTGTACCAAACGTCACAACGTAACTGGGTGACTATAAAGGTATACTACGGGTATCTCTGAAAGTGTCTGTTGGGTTGACACGGATCAAGACTGGGATTTGTCACTCCGTATGACGGAGAGGTATCTCTGGGCCCACTCGGTAATGCATCATCATAATGAGCTCAAAGTGACCAAGTGTCTGGTCACGGGATCATGCATTACGGTACGAGTAAAGTGACTTGCCAGTAACGAGATTGAACAAGGTATTAGGATACCGACGATCGAATCTCGGGCAAGTAACGTACCGATTGACAAAGGGAATTGTATACGGGGTTGCTTGAATCCTCGACATCGTGGTTCATCCGATGAGATCATCGAGGAGCATGTGGGAGCCAACATGGGTATCCAGATCCCGCTGTTGGTTATTAATCGGAGAGCCGTCTCTGTCATGTCTACGTGTCTCCCAAACCCGTAGGGTCTACACACTTAAGGTTCGGTGACGCTAGGGTTGTAGAGATATGAATATGCAGTAAACCGAAAGTTGTTCGGAGTCCCGGATGAGATCCCGGACGTCACGAGGAGTTCTGGAATGGTCCGGAGGTGAAGAATTATATATAGGAAGTGCAGTTTCGGCCATCGGGAGAGTTTCGGGGGTCACCGGTATTGTACCGGGACCACCGGATGGGTCCCGAGGGTCCACCGGGTGGGGCCACCCGTCCCGAAGGGCCCCATGGGCTGAAGTGGGGAGGGGAACCAGCCCATAGTGGGATGGTGCGCCCCCCTTGGCCCACCCCCTGCGCCTAGGGTTGGAAACCCTAGGGTAGGGGGGCGCCCCACTTGCCTTGGGGGCCACTCCACCCTTGGCCCCCGCCCCCCTAGGAGATCCCATCTCCTAGGGCCGGCGCCCCCCTTGGGGAGCCTATATACAGGGGAAGGGAGGGGCAGCCGCACCCTTGACTCTTGGTGCCTCCCTCTCCCCTGCTACACCTCTCCCTCTCGCAGAAGAACGGCGAAGCCCTGCTGCGGTGACTGCTGCATCCACCACCACGCCGTCGTGCTGCTGGATCTTCATCAACCTCTCCTTCCCCCTTGCTGGATCAAGAAGGAGGAGACGTCACGCTGACCGTACGTATGTTGAATGCGGAGGTGCCGTCCGTTCGGCGCTAGGATCTCCGGTGATTTGGATCATGTCGAGTACGACTCCCTCATCCCCGTTCTCTTGAACGCTTCTTCTCGCGATCTACAAAGGTATGTAGATGCAATCCGATCACTCGTTGCTAGATGAACTCATAGATGGATCTTGGTGAAACCGTAGGAAAATTTTGTTTTCTGCAACATTCCCCAACAGTGGTATCAGAGCTAGGTCTATGCATAGTTCTCTTTGCACGAGTAGAACACAATTTGTTGTGGGCGTAGATGCTGTCAACTTTCTTGCTGCTACTAGTCTTATTTTTCTTCAGCGGTATTGTGGGATGAAGTGGCCCGGACCAACCTTACACGTACGCTTACGTGAGACTGGTTCCACCGACTAACATGCACTAGTTGCATAAGGTGGCTGGCGGGTGTCTGTCTCTCCCACTTTAGTTGGAGCGGATTCGACGAAAAGGGTCCTTATGAAGGGTAAATAGAAGTTGACAAATCACATTGTGGCTTTAACATAGGTAAGAAAATGTTCTTGCTAGAACCCTCTTGCAGCCACGTAAAACTTGCAACAACAATTAGAGGACGTCTAACTTGTTTTTGCAGCAAGTGTTTTGTGATGTGATATGGCCAAAGTTGTGATGAATGATGAATGATATATGTGATGTATGCGATCATGTTCTTGTAATAGGAATCACGACTTGCATGTCGATGAGTATGACAACCGGCAGGAGCCATAGGAGTTGTCTTTATTTTTTGTATGACCTGCGTGTCATTGAGAAACGCCATGTAAATTACTTTACTTTATTGCTAAACGTGTTAGCCATAGTAGTAGAAGTAATAGTTGGCGAGCAACTTCATGGAGACACGATGATGGAGATCATGATGATGGAGATCATGGTGTCATGCCGGTGACAAGATGATCATGGAGCCCCAAGATGGAGATCAAAGGAGCTATGTGATATTGTCCATATCATGTCACTATTATTATTTGACTGCATGTGATGTTTATCATGTTTTACATCTTGTTTACTTAGAACGATGGTAGTAAATAAGATGATCCCTCATAATAATTTCAAGAAAGTGTTCCCCCTAACTGTGCACCGTTGCGACAGTTCGTTGTTTCGAAGCACCACATGATGATCGGGTGTGATAGATTCCAACGTTCACATACAACGAGTGTAAGACAGATTTACACATGCAAACACTTAGGTTGACTTGACGAGCCTAGCATGTACAGACATGGCCTCGGAACACAGAAGACCGAAAGGTCGAGCATGAGTCGTATAGAAGATATGATCAACATGAAGATGTTCACCGACGTTGACTAGTCCGTCTCACGTGATGATCGGACACGGCCTAGTTAACTCGGATCATGTTATACTTAGATGACTGGAGGGATGTCTATCTGAGTGGTAGTTCATTGAATAATTTGATTAGATGAACTTAATTATCATGAACTTAGTCTAAAACCTTTACAACATGTCTTGTAGATCAAATGGCCAACGTTGTCCTCAACTTCAACGCGTTCCTAGAGAAAACCAAGCTGAAAGACGATGGCGGCAACTATACAGACTGGGTCCAGAACCTGAGGATCATCCTCATAGCTGCCAAGAAAGATTATGTCCTACAAGCACCGCTAGGTGAAGCACCTGCTCTCCCTGCAGAACAAGACGTTATGAACGCTTGGCAGACACGTTCCGATGATTACTCTCTCGTTCAGTGCGGCATGCTTTACAGCTTAGAACTAGGGCTCCAAAAGCGTTTTGAGAGACACGGAGCATATGAGATGTTCGAAGAGCTGAAAATGGTTTTTCAAGCTCATGCCCGGGTCGAGAGATATGAAGTCTCTGACAAGTTCTTCAGTTGTAAGATGGAGGAAAACAGTTTTGTCAGTGAGCACATACTCACTATGTCTGGGTTACATAACCGCTTGACTCGGCTAGGAGTTAATCTCCCGGATGACACGGTCATTGACAGAATCCTTCAGTCGCTTCCGCCGAGCTACAAGAGCTTTGTGATGAACTTCAATATGCAGGGGATGGAAAAGACCATTCCTGAAGTATTTGCAATGCTGAAATCAACAGAGGTAGAAGTCAAAAAGGAACATCAAGTGTTGATGGTGAATAAAACCACTAAGTTCAAGAAAGGCAAGGGTAAGAAGAACTTCAAGAAGGACGGCAAGGGAGTTTCCGCGCCCGGTAAGCAAGCTGCCGGGAACAAGCCAAAGAATGGACCCAAGCCAGAGACTGAGTGCTTTTATTGCAAGGGAAATGGTCACTGGAAGCGGAACTGCCCCAAATACTTAGCGGACAAGAAGGCCGGCATCACGAAAGGTATATGTGATATACATGTAATTGATGTGTACCTTACCAGTACTCATAGTAGCTCCTGGGTATTTGATACCGGTGTAGTTTCTCACATTTGTAACTCAAAGCAGGAGCTGCGGAATAAGCGGAGACTGGCGAAGGACAAGGTGGCGATGCACGTCGGGAATGGTTCCAAGGTCGATGTGATCGCCGTCGGCACGCTACCTCTACATTTACCTACGGGATTAGTTTTAAACCTCAATAATTGTTATTTACTACCAGCTTTGAGCATGAACATTGTATCAGGATCTCGTTTAATTCGAGGTGGCTACTCATTTAAATCCGAGAATAATGGTTGTTCTATTTATATGAGAGATATGTTTTATGGTCATGCTCCAATGGTGAATGGTTTATTCTTAATGAATCTCGAGCGTAATGTTACACATATTCATAGTGTGAATACCAAAAGATGTAAAGTTGATAATGATAGTCCCACATACTTGTGGCACTGCCGCCTTGGTCACATAGGTGTCAAACGCATGAAGAAGCTCCATGCAGATGGACTTTTAGAGTCTCTTGATTACGAATCATTTGACACATGCGAGCCATGCCTCATGGGTAAAATGACCAAGACTCCGTTCTCAGGAACAATGGAGCGAGCAACCAACTTATTAGAAATCATACATACTGATGTGTGCGGTCCAATGAGTGTTGAGGCTCGCGGTGGCTATCGTTATGTTCTCACCCTCACTGATGACTTGAGTAGATATGGGTATATCTATTTAATGAAACACAAGTCTGAGACCTTTGAAAAGTTCAAGGAATTTTAGAGTGAGGTTGAGAATCAACATGACAGGAAAATCAAGTTCTTGCGATCAGATCGTGGGGGAGATTACTTGAGTCACGAATTTGGCACACACTTAAGAAAATGTGGAATAGTTTCACAACTCACGCCGCCTGGAACACCTCAGCGTAATGGTGTGTCCGAACGTCGTAATCACACTCTATTAGATATGGTGCGATCTATGATGTCTCTTACCGATTTACTGCTATCATTTTGGGGCTATGCTTTAGAGACTGCCGCATTCACTTTAAATAGGGCTCCCTCGAAATCCGTTGAGACGACACCGTATGAATTCTGGTTTGGGAAGAAACCTAAGCTGTCGTTTCTAAAAGTTTGGGGATGCGATGCTTATGTCAAGAAACTTCAACCTGAAAAGCTCGAACCCAAGTCGGAAAAATGCGTCTTCATAGGATACCCTAAAGAAACTATTGGGTATACCTTCTACCTCAGATCCGAAGGCAAGATCTTTGTTGCCAAGAATGGATCCTTTCTAGAGAAAGAGTTTCTCTTGAAAGAAGTAAGTGGGAGGAAAGTAGAACTTGATGAAGTATTACCTCTTGAACCGGAAAATGGCGCAACTCAAGAAAATGTTCCTGAGGTGCCTGCACCGACTAGAGAGGAAGTTAATGATGATGATCATGAAACTTCAGATCAAGTTGCTACTGAACTTTGTAGCTCCACAAGGACACGTTCCGCACCAGAGTGGTACGGTAACCCTGTCTTGGAAATCATGTTGTTAGACAACGGTGAACCTTCGAACTATGAAGAAGCGATGGCGGGCCCGGATTCCGACAAATGGCTGGAAGCCATGAAATCCGAGATAGGATCCATGTATGAAAACGAAGTATGGACTTTGACTGACTTGCCTGATGATCGGCGAGCCATAGAAAATAAATGGATCTTTAAGAAGAAGACAGACGTGGATGGTAATGTGACCATCTATAAAGCTAGGGTTGTCGCTAAGGGTTATCGACAAGTTCAAGGGGTTGACTATGATGAGACTTTCTCACCCGTAGCGAAGCTGAAGTCCGTCTGAATCATGTTAGCAATTGCCACATTCTATGATTATGAGATATGGCAAATGGACGTCAAAACGGCATTCCTTAATGGTTTCCTTAAGGAAGAATTGTATATGATGCAGCCGAAAGGTTTTGTCGATCCTAAGAATGCTGACAAGGTGTGCAAGCTCCAATGCTCGATTTATGGGCTGGTGCAAGCATCTCGGAGTTGGAACATTCGCTTTGATGAGATGATCAAAGCGTTTGGGTTTATGCAGACTTATGGAGAAGCCCGCGTTTACAAGAAAGTGAGTGGGAGCTCTGTAGCATTTCTCATATTATATGTAGATGACATACTTTTGATGGGAAATGATATAGAACTTTTGGACAGCATTAAGGCCTACTTGAATAAGAGTTTTTCAATGAAGGACCTTGGAGAAGCTGCTTATATATTAGGCATCAAGATCTATAGAGATAGATCAAGACGCCTCATAGGTCTTTCACAAAGCACATACCTTGATAAGATATTGAAAAAGTTCAATATGGATCAGTCTAAGAAGGGGTTCTTGCCTGTGTTGCAAGGTGTGAAATTGAGCTCAGCTCAAGGTCCGACCACGGCAGAAGATATAGAAGAGATGAGTGTCATCCCCTATGCCTCAGCCATAGGGTCTATTATGTATGCCATGCTGTGTACCAGACCTGATGTAAACCTTGTCGTAAGTTTGGTAGGAAGGTACCAAAGTAATCCCGGCAAGGAACACTGGACAACGATCAAGAATGGATGACTCTAAGTCACAAACCGGATACGTGTATATTTTGAATGGTGGGGCAGTAAGCTGGTGCAGTTGCAAGCAGAGCATCGTGGCGGGATCTACATGTGAAGCGGAGTACATGGCAGCCTCGAAGGCAGCGCATGAAGCAATTTGGGTGAAGGAGTTCATCACCAACCTAGGAGTCATACCCAATGCGTCGGGGCCGATCAAACTCTTCTGTGACAACACTAGAGCTATTGCACTTGCCAAGGAGCCCAGGTTTCACAAGAAGACCAGGCACATCAAGCGTCGCTTCAACTCCATTCGTGAAAATGTTCAAGATGGAGACATAGATATTTGTAAAGTACATACGGATCTGAATGTAGCAGATCCATTGACTAAACCTCTCCCTAGAGCAAAACATGATCAACACCAGAATTCCATGGGTGTTCGATACATCACAATGTAACTAGATTATTGACTCTAGTGCAAGTGGGAGACTGTTGGAAATATGCCCTAGAGGCAATAATAAAAGGATTATTATTATATTTCCTTGTTCATGATAATTGTCTTTTATTCATGCTATAATTGTGTTATCCGGAAATCGTAATACATGTGTGAATACATAGACACCAACATGTCCCTAGTAAGCCTCTAGTTGACTAGCTCGTTGATCAACAGATAGTCATGGTTTCCTGACTATGGACATTGGATGTCATTGATAACGAGATCACATCATTAGGAGAATGATGTGATGGACAAGACCCAATCCTAAACATAGCACAAGATCGTATAGTTCGTTTGCTAGAGTTTTTCCAATGTCAAGTATCTTTTCCTTAGACCATGAGATCGTGTAACTCCCGGATACCGTAGGAATGCTTTGGGTGTACCAAACGTCACAACGTAACTGGGTGACTATAAAGGTATACTACGGGTATCTCCGAAAGTGTCTGTTGGGTTGACACGGATCAAGACTGGGATTTGTCACTCTGTATGACGGAGAGGTATCTCTGGGTCCACTCGGTAATGCATCATCATAATGAGCTCAAAGTGACCAAGTGTCTGGTCACGGGATCATGCATTACGGTACGAGTAAAGTGACTTGCCGGTAACGAGATTGAACGAGGTATTAGGATACCGACGATCGAATCTCGGGCAAGTAACGTACCGATTGACAAAGGGAATTGTATACGGGGTTGCTTGAATCCTCGACATCATGGTTCATCCGATGAGATCATCGAGGAGCATGTGGGAGCCAACATGGGTATCCAGATCCCGCTGTTGGTTATTGACCGGAGAGCCGTCTCTGTCATGTCTATGTGTCTCCCGAACCCGTAGGGTCTACACACTTAAGGTTCGGTGACGCTAGGGTTGTAGAGATATGAATACGTAGTAAACCGAAAGTTGTTCGGAGTCCCGGATGAGATCCCGGACGTCACGAGGAGTTCCGGAATGGTCCGGAGGTGAAGAATTATATATAGGAAGTGCAGTTTCGGCCATCAGGAGAGTTTCGGGGGTCACCGGTATTGTACCGGGACCACCGGATGGGTCCCGGGGGTCCACCGGGTGGGGCCACCCATCCAGGAGGGCCCCATGGGCTGAAGTGGGGAGGGGAACCAGCCCATAGTGGGCTGGTGCGCCCCCCCCCCCTTGGCCCACCCCCTGCACCTAGGGTTGGAAACCCTAGGGTAGGGGGGCGCCCCACTTTCCTTGGGGGCCACTCCACCCTTGGCCGCCGCCCCCCTAGGAGATCCCATCTCCTAGGGCCGGCACCCCCCCTTGGGGAGCCTATATAAAGGGGGGAGGGAGGGGCAGCCGCACCCTTGACTCTTGGTGCCTCCCTCTCCCCTGCTACACCTCTTCCTCTTGCAGAAGAACGGCAAAGCCCTGCTGCGGTGACTGCTGCATCCACCACCATGCGCATCGTGCTGCTGGATCTTCATCAACCTCTCCTTCCCCCTTGCTGGATCAAGAAGGAGGAGACGTCACGCTGACCGTACGTGTGTTGAACGCGGAGGTGCCATCCGTTCGGCGCTAGGATCTCCGGTGATTTGGATCACGTCGAGTACGACTCCCTCATCCCCGTTCTCTTGAACGCTTCCGCTCGCGATCTACAAAGGTATGTAGATGCAATCCGATCACTCATTGCTAGATGAACTCATAGATGGATCTTGGTGAAACCGTAGGAAAATTTTGTTTTCTGCAACATTCCCCAACAAGTACTTCATAGCAGGATGCCGGGAGGGCACCCTCCTCAAGCACAAGCTTCTCTGCGATGAGCCGGAAACCCTCGACGAGCTGCTGATCATAGCAGACAAATACGCCACGGCCGATTCCTCCATGAAGACGGAGATTCAAGTCAGCGCAACCGGCAAGGTGGCTCCTCAGGCTCCTCGAACCCCAGCCGGAGACACGAGTCGGCGTCAACAGCAGAATGACCACAAGCGTAAAGCCCCCCCCCCCCCCCCGCCGACTTCCACCAGTCGGCAGGTGGCAACAGTTGAAGACCAACAGCCGGAAGGGCAGCCTCCGCTCAAACGTCAGAAGGGCGGGAAGTCCAACTGGCAGCCGGCTTTCTCATATGAGCAGACTCTGGATGGACCCTGCAAGTTCCACAGTGGCGCGAAGCCGTCCAACCACACCACTCGGAAATGCCACTGGCTCACCAGGATTGCCAAGGGAGACGGCCTTATGCCTCCCCCACCTGCTGGGCAGCCGCCTCCCCCTCCGCCCAAGCAGCCGGTGGTCAGACCAGTCGACGCAGTGCGAGACGAGTACCCGGAAGAGTAGGGAGCATACGTCGTGTTCACCAGTGTGGTCGACGATCGACGCAGCAGACGGCTGCAGCAGCAGGAGGTGAATGCAGTAGCTTTTGACACACCTGAGTTCATGCACTAGTCTGAGAAGCCCATCAGCTGGAGTCGGGCTGACCACCCCGAAGTAATGACCAGACCCGGCTCCTATGCCTTGGTTTTGGACGCCACCTTTGCCACTGACAAGCGAGCTGCTCATTTTTCCAGAATCCTGATAGAAGGCGGCAGCAGCATCAACATCTTGTACAAAGACACCATGGAGAAGTTGGGAATCAGGCAGAGGCAACTGCAGTCCAGCCGGACGGTGTTCCACGGCATAGTCCCTGGCCTTTCCTGCTCGCCGATCGGCAAGATCTTGATCGATGTCCTCTTCGGAGACAAAGATCATTTCCGCCATGAGTCAATATGGTTCGAGGTGGTGGACCTAGAGAGCCCATACCATGCACTGCTTGGCCGGCCAGCCCTGGCCAAGTTCATGGCCGTCCCCCACTATGCCTACCTCAAGATGAAGATGCCGAGTTCCAAAGGGATTCAGACCATAACTGGCGGCTACAAGAAGTCGTCCGCCTGCACATCAGAGAGCAGTCGACTGGCCGAGTCCCTCGTGATCGCAGCTAAGAAGCGGCTGCTAGATCGAGTTGTGGCGATGGCAGGCAAGCAGCCAGAGATGTCGCCTGATCCCAAAGAGTCGGAAGCTGAGGGCTCGTTCAAGCCGGCCAAGGAAACAAAGAAGATACCTTTGGACCAAGAGCACCCAGAGAGGTACGCTGTCGTAGGCGCCAACCTCGACAGCAAATAGGAAGGCGAGCTCATCGATTTCCTCTGTCAGAATCGAGACATCTTCGCATGGTCCCCCAAGGACATGCCAGATGTCCCGACGGAATTCACCGAGAACAAATTACACGTCCGATCTGATGCCAAACCAGTCAGACAGCCTTTACGCCGCTTTTCAGAAGAGAAGACGAGAGTTGTTGGAGAAGAGATAGCTCGGCTGCTCGCAGCCAGCTTCATCATGGAAGTATTTTTCCCAGAATGGCTGGCCAACCCGGTCTTGGTATTGAAGAAGAACAAGCAATGGCGAATGTGTATTGACTACAGAAGCCTCAACAAAGCATGCCCCAAGGACCCGTTCTCCTTGCCAAGGATCGACCAAGTGATAGACTCCACAGCCGGATGCGAACTGTTGAGTTTCTTGGATGCATATTCAGGGTATCACTAGATCAAGTTAAACCCAGCCGACAGGCTGAAGACTGCCTTCATCACGCCGTTTGGAGCTTTCTGCTACCTAACCATGACGTTCGGCTTGAGGGACACCGGCGCCACCTTCCAACGATGCATGCAGAAGTGTCTCCTCAAGCATCTCGGTAGAAATGCTCACGTCTACGTGGATGATGTGGTGGTAAAGACGGAGAGGCGTGGAACACTGCTAGAAGACCTCAAGGAGACCTTCGACAACTTACGCCGATTCCAGATCAAGCTCAACCCGGAGAAATGCGTCTTCGGAGTACCAGCCGGCCAGCTCCTTGGTTTCCTGGTCTCCGAACGCGGCATAGAATGCAACCCTATGAAGATCAAGGCAATTGAAAGGATGGAGGTACCCAGCCGACTGCTGGACATACAAAAATTCACCGTCTGTTTGGCGTCCATCAGCCGGTTCATCAATCGGCTGGGCGAGAAGGCCCTTCCCCTGTACCAACTCATGAAGAAGACCACTTTTTTCGAGTGGAACCACAAGGCGGATGAAGCATTTGTCCAACTAAAGAAGATGCTGGTGACTCCACCTGTTCTGGCAGCTCCGACTCCTAAGGAGCCCATGCTCCTCTACATCGCCGCCACCAGCCGAGTGGTCAGCACGGTCATTGTAGCAGAGCGCAAGGAGGAAGGCAAAGCACTACCAGTTCAGAGACCGGTATATTATTTGAGTGAAGTACTGTCGACCTCCAAGCAAAACTACCCCCACTACCAGAAGATGTCCTATGGTGTGCATTTTGCCGCCAAGAAATTGAAGCCTTACTTCCAAGAGCATCCAATCACTGTGGTCTGCACGACTCCTCTAGCCGAGATCATCGGCAGCCGAGACGCTTCGGGACGAGTGGCCAAGTGGGCCATAGATTTGGCCCCCTACACCATCTACTACCAACCTCGCACTGGCATCAAGTCACAAGCGTTGGCCGACTTCTTCGTCGACTGGGCCGAAACCCAGTATCTACCACCAGCGCCCGACTCCACCCATTGGCGAATGCACTTCGACGGCTCCAAGATGCGCATCGGCTTGGGAGTCGGCATCGTCCTCACCTCTCCCAAGGGCGACAAGCTCAAGTATGTGCTGCAAATCCATTTTGCCGCCTCCAACAACGTTGCCGAGTACGAGGCACTCATTCACAGGCTCCGGCTAGCCAAAGAGCTCGGCATTCGCCGGATCCTGTGTTATGGTGACTCCGACTTGGCGGTCCAGCAGTCGTCAGGCGATTGGGACACCAAGGACGCAAACATGGCAAGCTGCCGCTTCCTCGTACAGCAACTCAGTGGGTATTTCGAGGGATATGAGTTTCTCCATGTACCAAGAAACGACAACGACCAAGCAGACGCCCTGGTGCGAATCGGCTCCACCCGTCAGGTGATACCGTCCGGCGTCGCCCTTCAGCGCCTCCTCAAGCCGTCCGTCAAGCCATCACCGGATTCAGACTCCATCTTCGTGTCGGCTCCTCCTGAAGTAGTCGGATCCGACTCAAGAGCCCCCGCAGACGGCGCGAGTGTTCCAGCAGGCAGCGCGGAGATCTTGGCAGTCGCACCCGGCTCGGGGACTGCAGAGCCCGGCCCGGAGACTTCGGAGCCCGGCTCAGGGACTGTGCCACTCTGCCAGGGGACTTCATCGACACAGCAAGCGGCTGCCGACTCCAACCCGCCACCTCCCAGCCCACCCACCCTCGTCCAAGTCGCAGTCTTGGCGGTCGCAGAAATTGCAGCACCTTCATGGGCCCAACCCATCCTCAAATTCTTGGTGAACAAAGAGTTGCCAGCCGATGAGATCTCGGCTCGGCAAGTGCAACGTCGGGCGGCAGTGTACGCCATCATCAATAGAGAGCTCATAAGGCGCAGCGTCACTAGTATTCACCAGCGGTGTGTGGACCCAGAGCAAAGGCCAGGCAATCCTCAAAGACATCCATCAAGGCGAATGTGGCCATCACGCGGCTTCAAGAGCACCCGTCGCCAAAGCTTTCCGCCATGGCTTCTTCTGGCCGACTGCTCTTGAGGACGCCAAGTCTCTAGTCCAAAAATGCAAGGGGTGCCAGAAGTTCCGCTCTAAGCCTCATCAGCCGGCTTCAGCGCTCAAAACTATTCCTATTGCCTAGCCCTTTGTTGTTTGGGGCCTGGACATGGTCGGACCATTCAAGACGGCGCGAGGTGGTTTGACTTATTTACTTGTTGAAGTGGACAAGTTCACCAAGTGAATAGAAGCAAAGCCAATCAAGAGTTTGAATGGTCTGACTGTTGTGACCTTCATCTCCGACATCACAATTCGGTACGGCATACCACACAGCATCATCACCGCCGACGGCACAAATTTTGCCAAAGGTGCCTTGGCCTGTTTCTGCGCGACACAGGGCATCCGACTGGACTTAGCGTCCGTTGCCCATCCGCAGTCCAACAGCCAAGTAGAGCGAGCAAACGGCCTAATCCTGTCCGGCATCAAGCCCCGGCTGGTCGAGCCTCTGGAGCGCTCGGTCGGCTGTTGGCTTGATGAGTTGCCAGCCGTCCTCTAGAGCCTGCGCACGACTCCAAACAAGTCAACCAGCTTCACGCCCTTCTTCCTCGTCTACGGTGCCGAAGTCGTCATCCGAACGGACATAGAGTTCGACTCCCCTCGAGTCACCATGTACACTGAGGAGGAAGCAGGGGAAGCACGTCAAGGTGGCGTCGATCTGCTAGAAGAGGGCTAGCTATTGGCACTCAGCCGGTCCAGCATCTACCAGTAGAGCCTACGCTGATACTACAATCGGAAGGTCAAGCCGCAATCTTTCCAAGAAGGAGACCTTGTGCTTCGGCTGATTCAGTGAACAGCTGGCCAGCACAAGCTCTCAGCACCTTGGGAAGGCCCCTTCATCATTAGCAAGGTGTTGGGCAATGACTCCTACTACCTGATCGACACTCAGAAGCCCCGAGCACGCAAAAGAGATGACTCTAGCAAGGAGACGGAGCGACCATGGAATACAAATCTCCTCCGAAGATTTTACAGTTAATGCAGTATGTATCACGCTACCTTTTGTATTAAAGTACGAAAACTTCGGGCCCCTCGAGACGATCTTGGGGACTGCCTTCTTTTATCTATATGATAATGAGTTATGCCTATGAGTATGTTATTCTTTATCGCTTGGCACCAGGTTCGACTAGTCGGCCCGGGGACTTGCCATCTTGAGCTATGAAATGACTTCCTGCAGCTGGACAAGTAGTGTGTGGCACTCAAGCCATCTCCTGTTAGAAGCCGCAGATCGCAGAGCGACTGACTGGCAAGCAGGAGTAAGGTAGAATGGGTGTCCATATGAAAAATGGCTAAGGACTCAAAGCATGCACATAGCTTAAGCCGGTTTCTAGCCTTTTTGCAACCGACTCTCGAGTAGCCGGCTCGCCGTTTTCTAAATTAACTTGCTAAAAACTCTAAATGGCTAAGTACTTGCCTCCCAAAGAAGCCAAGTATTTGATCTAGCGGCAGTCCGCAGAGCGGCTGCCCGACTAGCAAAACGGCAACTAAGGGAAGGCGGCAAAGGAAAAAGTCAAAGAGAAATAAGCAAGAAGAGATAGAACGCAGATACATATTTACATAGAAAGGCCCTTGGCCGAATCATCAAATGGGAGTTCAAGATACACCCACACCCAGTGGTTGGAATTGTGCAAAATAACAAGTTCGTTGAGACTACTAAGCAGGAAAAACAAAGATAAAGTGGCAGCCTAGGAAGCCGCATACGGACTCGGAGGACCAGAGGGGTCGGCGGTGCCAGTTGGCGGGGCAGTCGGCTGGTTGGTCTCCGCCTGATCACTCCTGGCGACAGCTGGCTCAGTTGTGCGCGGCTCGTTGCTGGAGGCGCGGTTGGGCTGGGGCTGGCCGTCTGCCTCGGCCTCTGGCGCCTCCTCCTCGTCCCCCTCCTCCTCCTCTCCTTCCTCTTTGCCACTGGAGTCGATCACCTCCGCCGAGTCCTCGCCGTCGTCCGGGTTCAGCCCGAACCACTCCGGCGGCGCCTCCTCGTCGTTCTCAGCCCGCTCTGGGACGAAGACATTGGTGTCGGTGTACTCAGCGATCGATGCAGCGCGCCTGACGAGATCGTCCTCCACCGTTGCTAGCTCTGCCTGAGCTTCCAGCCGGAATGTGCCTAACTAGGCTAAACTCAGCCCATGATACCATGCCTTGGCGAATTCCAAGGCCCGGTGGGCTCCAGCCCGGGCTGCAGAACCCTTCGAGGCCTCAAGACGGACGGCTGCCACCTCCAACTAGTCGGCAGTCCGACTGGGGGTGCATGGCGCCTGCATGTCCGGCCACAGGGCGGCAATCGCCTGGGCGCCGACGTGTTGAAGCCAGCGCAGCATCCGATGGGCTGGCCGAAGACGGGCCTCGATGCTTAGAATCTGCTCGTTAAGAGTTCGGGGGGCGTCGGCGGCGACCTGTGCGCCGTCCGCCCTCCGTGCTTCACGATCAGCCTCGATGGCTTGATTGGCAGCATCAGAATGGCCGGGGAAGAAGTCTGGTAAGGAAGAAGAGCAAAGAAACAAATTTAAAAATTTAAGGCTGACTCGACTAGCAGTCGGCAGCCCAGAAAAGGAAACAAGTGGAAGCTCACCATCAACAAGATCTTCGATTGCTCGGAAGCCGGAGACCAGCGTCGCCTCCTTGTCGGTCCAGGAGGAGCGCTCGGATGCAAATTCAGCGAGAAGGGCAGTCTCCTTGTCCTCCACCTCCTTCTGGGCCCTCTGGAGCAGCTCCTTCTGCTCCGCCAGCTGCGTAGCCAGCCGGTCGCGCTCCTCCGTTAGCCGGCCGCACTCCTCCTCACTGACGCGCGGTACGGTTTTGACTTCGTCCAGCTGCTGCTGAAGGGCGGCGTTGGCCTCTGAAAAAAGAGGGGGAGGGATGTCAGTCGTCAGCAAAGAAGAAAGGTCGCCGGGGAGATCCGGCCCGACTGCTCAGTAGTCTGCCCGAATCTCGGGGACTACAACCCGCGGGTGCGCCAGCGTGTCCCAGCAGAGAAAGAAGAAACCTCACCCCGGCTGTCCAACAAGTCGGCGGTCCGCTTGGCCAGCTCCTCAACATTGGCGTTGAAGGAGGTCACGCGAAGATTGTGGTAATTCTGCATCAAAATTTCAGAAAAAAGCATTGGTACTTGGAACTCGCCGATTAGAGTTCCGAGCCGCCTGCTTAGCAGCCGGCCCGAAACTCAGGGACTACACCCAGTGGGTGCGCTGGCGCGCCCCCACAAAGAAAAAACAAGGAAGCAAAGCAAAGAAAGGATGCGTACCCGGATGGCCGTTCGTGACGCCAGGTATGCCTTGGTGCACTCCTTGATGGCGTCGCCCTCGGCCCGGAGCTTGGCTTGGACGTCCAAGAGCGCCCGGTTCAACGGGCTCGTCCCGCCTCCCTGCACCCACCCGGTGGGCGCGGTGCTCGACACCTCGGTGTCCGGGATCGAGGAACTCGCAGCGCTGGTATCTAGAGGATGCGGCACTGAGGCCGCCTTCGCGAGACGGCGGCGCGTCGGCGTACCGACCTCGAGGGCCAGGCCCGTCGCCGTCGCGCCTCCGGTTGGCGGCACTGGCAGATCCGCCAGTTGTCCGCCTGGCGCACCTCCGGAGGGTGGCGGTGGTAGCGCAATGACCTCCGGCGTAGTGGTGACGTCGGCGTCCCTCTCCACGATTGGGTTCTCATCGCTGGCTTCCCCAATCTGCGCCGAGAACTCCGGCAGCGGTGGTGCGGAGTTCAAGGGGACGACAAACACTGCCGACTGGTGGCGTGCGGCTTCTTCCGCGCGCTTCTTCTCCGCATCGGCGGCCTCGATTTCCGCCAGCTTCTTCAGAACGGCGGCCTCCTCCTTGTCGGCTTCCGCCTTCTTTAGGCGGGCGCCTTCCCGCTCGTCACGCGCCTCCCGCGCGTTCTGCTTCATCGCCTCCCGGAGGTCGGCGGCGGGGTCAACCCGCCGGGTGGTGGAGGAGGTCTCCGCCGACTTCATGACGGAGCTGGTGGCCGACTTCTCAAGAGAGAGGGGGGGCCTAAAGCCGGAAAACAAAGTAAAGAAATTTCAGACAAACTCAATAAAGAAATATGAAGATATGAGGGGAGGTGGTGCTTACGCTGAAATAAGTTACGGCGTCTTCACCGCCTTGCGGAAGCGGTTGGCCTTTGCGGCCGCCTCGTCCCGCTTGGTCGCCGCGGCTGAGCCCTTGGGCTTCATCGGCCGGCTGCCAAACAGGCTCGCCCCAGCCCTGCGCTTCTTGCCGCCGCCTTGTGCATCCGTCGGAGCTGACGAGCCCGCGCCCGACTAGCCGGCTCCTGGCTGGTGGCGTGGGACGACCTCCTCGTCATCATCAGGCCAGTCCTCGAGACTGGCCCCAAGTCTCGGGCCGCCCGCTGCGCCGCCTCCTCCCTCGGCGTCGTCCTCCAGGGCCGCCGCCCCCAGGTCGGGGTCGTCAACATCACTCTCTGCCCGGTCGGGGAGGAATTCGCGGCCCGGCCCCGCGGTGTCGGCTGCTGGCTGGAGGGGGGGTTCTGACCAAAGCCGGCTGGTCAGATCGGACAAAACAGACTCGACAACGAAGAAGTCAGAGAGAAAGAGAAAAAGAAAACGACTAACCAGAAGTGGAGGGGCGGCACACGAATACGGCTCCTTGCCGAATTGCCACTCTTCTCGAAGGTCGAAGTTTGCCAGATAATTCACCATATAGGCCACCTCCTCGCGAGGCATCTCCTTGGTGCACATCCGACTCGGGTCCCGGTGCCCGCTCATCTGGCACATCATGTGGGGGCGACTTTGAAGAGGGAGCACTCGGCGGGCCACGAAGGCGGCCAGCAAGTCCGGCCCGGTCAGGCCCTCCGACTGTGCCAATACTCGAAGCCGCGCAACGGCACCGGCTCCCACTTGCGTCAATGTCCGGGCCCGGTACGACCAGTTGGGTTGCCTCCCAGCCGGCGGGCAGGCTACGAAGGTCGGCAGGTTGATCCAGTCGCCCTCCGCGGAGACGTTCTTCACGTAGAAGTACGACCGCTGCCACATCTTCACCAACTTGATCATCTTGATGGAGGGAAACGGGTTGTCCGCCCCTGACCTCCGCACGGTGATGAACGCGCCGCATTGAGCCGGCACGCCCGCGGCTTGGGTGCCAAGCTTGTAGTAGAAGAACTCCTCCCAAAGCTCCATGGTGGGGAGAAAGCCGATGAAGCCCTCGCACAGGGTGACGAAGGCGGAAAGCAACACCACCGTGTTGGGGGTGAGGTGGTGAGGCCGGAGTCCATAGAACTCAAGGAAGGAGCAGAAGAAGTTGCTCGATGGTAGGCCCAGGCCGCGCAGGCAGTGTGAGCGGAAGACGACCCGCTCGCCCTCCTGCGGCACCGGCGAGATCTCTCCCCTCCGCGTGAGGCGGACCCTCACGAGGTCCTCGCCGAGCAACCGACGCGTCTTGCGGCGGAAATCAACATGGTCGTCGTGAACCTCCGAACCATCTCAGGTGCCGGAATGCGCCATAGGGGGCGTGACGGCAGAGGAAGAGCTCATCATGAGCAGACTGCGGCAGCGTCGACGTAGCTTGAGGTGCGGTGGAGAGAGAGAGAGAAGAAGAAGCAGTGGGGAGGTGGGAGGCGCGTGCTCCGCCGTCTCCCCTCCACCCCTACTTATAGCCCAGTGGGTTGTGAAGCCGAGGGGGCAGTTGTGGGATTTACTGCGCCCACTACTCCACGCCCCCCACGTTTATCGCGCAAAGTTACTGCGCGCAGTAATTCCGTGGGAACCTCAACCGCCCCCCACGGCCGCAGCGGATCCGCTCGCATGCCGAGGTGTGGTAGTGGCGGGCCCCGCCTGCAGACATGTCCCATCTCGCGGATGGGTAGGCAGGCTGGCCAGGCCACTGGTTGCCACATGGCGGGCACGGAGTGGGTGGCAGTCGGGAAGCTTAGCTCACACGCTACTGAGTTCCCGCCGGGGAATTCGAAAGCATTTTTTGGACAAGTCAAGGTCAGGCGACTCCAACTCCTACCAGTCGGCCCGGCAGAAGTCAAACGAGGTCTCGCCTCAAGCACTCGGAGAAAGAAACTGCTGAGGCTCCTCGGCTGATTGTTCGCGGCGCCTCACCAGCTTCGGGGACTACTGTCGGAGTAATGGGCCACGGGTAGGCTAACCCGAGGCCCACAACCTTTCAAGACATCGGGGCTGATTGCGCCCCTCAAGACACCAGGATGGAGAGCCACCTTCCAGAGGCCGGCTAAGGGAACAGTCGACTGCCCGCATGCGGCCGAGTCCTGGAGGCGAGGTCAAGACGGGCCAACTCCCGCCTGGCAGCTCCCAGAGAAGCCGACCATGGGGAGTCGGCCCACGACACCAACAAAGCCCATGCCCTCATAAGGGGGGATGGGACGGAAGTGGCCAAAGTAAAGCCCACTCCCTCCCCTTTTCATGGGATGGCTAGGCCACAGTGCGCCGTACCAGCGGAGATCTTCGTTCGGCGAGGCACTATTGCCGTGCCATCCCTGGCATCAGCAACAGTAGGCGGAATCCTGCACCCACGATGGCCTGTCGGTACGGTCCATGAACGATGGGCCCTACCGGCCAGCGAGAGTCCAGAAGACGGCAAGAGCGCCACCAGCCGAACCCGAAGGGAGACGGCCCCCGAAAGTCGGCCTGCCCCTCCCACGGGTCCCACGCGCCATTAACTAGACGAGACAGGGAGTGGCTACAGTAATTGCCCACCAGATAGTAGGGCTATAGCCACGACCCCATGACCAAGCCTGCGTCATTAGAAGCACGGCTACAGTAATCGGCAGCCGGCAAGACCCGCAAGCGGCGGGTACGGCATGTCGGCTCCGTACCAGACCAGTCGGCGGGGCCCACCAGCCGGCGGGCCCCAGTAGTCGGCAGAGAAGACGGCAAGCGAAGAGACTGACGGCTAGGCCCTGTGCCCAGTCGGTTTACCATTGTACCCCCGGGGGGTAGGCCTATATAAACCCCCCGGAGCACCCATGCAAAGGGTTCGGACCCATTAGAACTAGACCAGACCTTAGAAAAGGAAGAGAGCTGGCCTAGCCTCCTCCTATCTACAGATACAGCTCGAGGAGCACCATTGTACTCACTTTTGCCTTAGTGATCATGCGGAGACCCCGCGGAGCAGGACTAGGGGTGTTATCTCCTAGGAGAGCCCCGAACCTGGGTAAAGTTCACCGGCGTACGTGTCTATGCCTCATCCCGTTTCCAGGCACCGGCGACATTCTACTCGCCCCCACCATGATAAGCCATCCATTGGCATATGTCGCACCCAACCCCCGACAAACACCATGGCACTGTTGATTGCCGGCAAAACGTTGAGATACCTAGTTTTTTAATTCTAGTAAATCCAAAACTCGTGTGAAATTAATGAAACTTGGCATGCTATCATGGAGCGGCATCAACATATCATGGTGAAAATTTTGTCCCATTTGGGGCAGGTTTGGGTATAAGCTTCTCACAAACCAGAGCTTGTCACAACAAGCATGATGGTTGCGATGGGGAACGTACCACCTTTGGGGACGGGACGATGTCTGTTGCCTCTTATTGCTTTCAAAAAAATTCTAGTGTCAACATAGAACAACAGGAGTGTTGTGTTCAATCTTGGAGTTTTTCGGGGTTTGTTTGGCCCTTTTTATACATTAATTAGGTTTTCTAGGCATTTTATGTGCATAATTCAAATTTGAACTACAACCACATGCTCCAATGCACTAAAGTTGGTTGAAAAATCACATGTGTGTCCTTGGGTGAATTTCTAGGTCCCATGCAAGAGATGGGAATGGAATTCAAACACCAGGGCACTGTTGATTGTCGGCGAAACATTGAGATGCCAGGTTTTTAAATTATAGTAAATCCAAAACTCGTATAAAATTCATGAAACTTGGCATGCTATCATGGAGCGGCATCAACATGTCGTGGTAAAAAAATTGTCCCATTTGGGGCAGGTTCAGGTATAAGCTTCTCACAACAAGCATGATGATTTCGATAGGGAACGTCCCACCTTTGGGGACGAAACGATATCCATTGCCTCATTGCTCTCAAAAAAAATCTAGTGTCAACATAGAACAACAGGAGTGTTGTGTCAATTTTTGTGATTTTTCGGGGTTCGTTTGTACATTTTTTATGCATTAACTGGGTTTTCTAGGCATTTTATGTGCATAATTCAAATTTTAACTACAAGCACATGCTCCAATGCACTAAAGTTGGTTGAAAGATCTAATCTATGTCCTTGGGTGAATTGCTAGGTCCCATGCAAGTGATGAGAATGAAATTCAAACACCAGGGCACTATTGATTGCCAGCAAAACATTGAGATGCCTGGTTTTTAAATTCTAGTAAATCCAAAACTCGTCTGAAATTCATGAAACTTGGCATCCTATAATGGAGCGTCATCAACATGCCATGGTAAAAAAATTGTCCCATTTGGGGCAGGTTCGGGTATATGCTTCTCACAAACCAGAGCTTCTCACAACAAGCATGATGGTTTTAGTAGCGAACGTCCCACCTTTGGGGACGAAACGATATCCATTGCCTCTTATTGCTTTCAAAAAATTCTCGTGTCAACATAGAACAACAGGAGTGTTGTCTCAATTTTTGGGATTTTTCGGGGTTTGTTTGGACATTTTTATGCATTAACTGAGTTTTCAATGCATTTATGTGCATAATTCAAATTTGAACTACATGCACATGCTCCAGTGCATATAAATTGGTTGAAAAATCAAATATGTGTCCTTGGGTGCATGCTTAGGTCCCATGCAAGAAATGGGAATGAATTTCAAACACCAGGGCACCGTTGATTGCCGGCAAAACATTGATATGCCTGGTTTTTAAATTCTAGTAAATCCAAAACTCGTCTGAAATTCATGAAACTTGGCATGCTATCATGGAATGACACCCGACATGATGTGGCATTTTTCGTGTCCATTTTGAGAGAAGGCGCACTCGAATAATGGCAGCCAACAAAGGCATTTTGAAAAAATAGCTGCCACTTTAATATCTTAAACGTTTGTATAATTCAAACCATGTGCATTCTGTTAACCATTCACATGACACCACGTGTCTTGGTATTAATGGTTGTAGGAGGTGCCGTGCGGACAGCTGCTTGACCTTGATTGAACGGGAGGCGTGCAAGCGCAGTCCGGTGCGCAAGCTGACCGAGAGGTGTGCAAGCTGTCCTCCAATGCGCAGGCTCACCGGGGAAGCATGTGAGTTGTATGGTGTGCAGGCTCAAGCGAGCCCTTTGACTTCCATGGCCGCCCGCCTTCCTCTTCATTAATGGCACCTGAGCCGCTGTTTAATACGGGTGGCCTTACTGTTCGCCTCCCATTCCCCTCCCTCCCGCAGACCTCCACCAACGCCATGGCGCAGAATGATCATCTGTCACTAGTCTTCAATATTGGTGAAGTCGACTCCAAGCCAGAGGAGATAGAAAATAAGTAGGAATGGGGCCTCATGGACATGGCCCAGAACAAGTTGGCTGTGGCGGTTTTTGCCCCCGCTCCTGTCCCAGCTCCCATCCCAGCGCCCGCGCCAGCGACCATCCCCGTAGCATTGATAGGCTGGTCGCCGAGCACTATCGGAGACCTGGACGCCGCGGGCGTCAGAGAGGTCTCCGCGGACCCGCACGAGCTCATGTACATGCTAGCGCTAGCGCCCGTGCCCGTTCGCGCCCCTCCACCCACTGTGGCATCGGGCCCCATGCATTTGGCTGCATCCGCCGCGCCCGTGCCCCTGCTCGTGCCCGCCCCTCCACCCATCGTGGCGCCATGTGTTTGGCTGCACCCGCCGCGCCCGTGCCCATGCGCGCGCCCCCTCCGCGGCATGGGATGCTACCGTCGACAGCTACCTCTCAGTGATGCCAGTTGCTCTCCTCCCATGCCCCGCCCGTCGATCACGCGATGACATGATGTTTGATTTACAAGTGAAGAACATTTTGTGATGCCTTGAAGACTTCAACAACGGTGTCCCGGAGGACGACAACGACGGCGCGGCACGCCGCCTCTGCCGCCACCGGAAATAGTTTTTTGGGGTTTAATACTGTATCTCGAATTCTCGATCATATGAATATAAATTCGCAGTGTGACTGAATGAAAGATATGGTTTGAACGAACTTGCGTTTTTCTCTCTTAATGTACAGACATATCAAATGATTTTCTTTTGGAAAAAACGGCAACGGTTTTTAAATATAAAACACACATCGCAAACATTTTAGTTAGAACACCCGTATGCAAACCGACACCTTCCCTAGGAAGCCAAGGGAAAATGTGCCAAGCAGGATTTCTGCATCCCTTCAATGCAAACATTTTTTTTTGCATGACCCGTGTGCAACCACGTACAAACAATTGGGTAAGATTTGCATATCTGTCATTTTGGGTATGTTGCCATTTGTCAAGATGGAAAGATTGGCATTTGTTTATCTACTAACATTGCCATTTGTCAACCTTGTAACACTGTGATTTGTCAAAGTATGCAACTAAAAATCACTAGCACTATCTAATTTTTGCAACTAAAATCACTAGAACTGTTCATATGGACACCACTAGTAGGCGTGAGTTGATGGACGCATATGCAAATGTACCATTGATTACATACAACAAGTCATCAACCCACAACGACAACGAGGATACACGTTGGATTATAGATCATTTCCAACAAAACATTCTAGTAAAGTTTTTCTCACACAACAAATAACAAATCGATGAAATGAACTTCAGCTCAACCACTCGCCGGCGTTGGAAACGCTTGATTTGAACCAGAAATGATTCTCTGGGAAGGGCCGACTACTGTCAATCTCGAGACCAACGCAGGACTGATCATCCAGGCTGAAGCGGCCTATGTCAGGACCCATATTGGGATGGTATGGAAGCATAGCAATTCCCAAGGTATAGATATAGTTGCTTCTCATAAATGGTAGTAACGTTGTGTCAACAGCAGCTGGATCGCCTTCCACCATCATTGGATAGTTTTGTCCAAGGAAGAGCGAGTTTCCTCCAAGACTTTCAATACTAAACCAAGGAGAAGGTGTTGGCGCTAGTACACTAGTATCCATCCGAATACCCTGCAGCGGATGTTGGAATAGGTCCGGAGAGTGCGACCATGCAAGACAACACCTGCTTCCTTAGTAACATCAGCAGTGCCCTGTATACAGACAAGAAGAGGTGATCCATCGGAATAAGTTGCTAGGCACCACTGAGTATATGGGTCCTGCTCGTCCTCAAGCTCGTGATCATCAGCAACGTCATCTCCCCCTTGGTTATAAAAATTTTCAAGTATAGGTGGTGGAATGTCCACAGGACCTTGGAACGCAAGAAGGTTAATTAGTAAAGGGAAACTAGCTAACCCGCATGCATGTGGATGAAACAATTATAATTAGAGTGGAAGACAAACGTACCGAAAGCATCAGGATTCCATGCAAAACAGTGCCACGAGTGATGGGAGCAAACACAAGACCGTCGTATTGAATTGCATCACAGTACTCATCCATGTACAGAAATTGATTTTTGAGCAATATCCATCGAGACGTGGAAGTAAGGACGGCAACAAGCTTGTTGAAGATAGCAACAACTTCATAGTTCCTGTAATCCCAAGAGTGGTTGGGAACTCGACAAATTGCTATCTTCCTTAGACGACAGTCACCATGATCGTATTTGAACTCACGTAGAATACCGGTGTACTCAACCTATGGGCAATCGTCTGAGATTTTTGGAAGTGGAACCTGGTGACGAGCGCACACATTTACAAGTTCCCACTCGCAGTTGTACCCAATATAAACAACCCAATCTCCATTTGCGCTTGCCCAGGCCTTGCCCTCAAGCGATGGCATCTTAACATCATACATATCATTATCAAGCGGCATCAACTTGCACAAGGCGAGGCTTCCCTCGTCCCTGCGCCAGTCAGTAGGGTCACAGCGAAGAAGATAGGGGAGATCAACCCGCTCCTGGACCCTTGGGTTACTTGTAATGATGTTATTAGTTGAGTCGAGAATGGTCTTGAACGAACCTGCCATGCTAGCCGAGGTGATGACATCGCACTGATCAATGAGTTCCTCCACCACGTCATCTTTCATATCGGGGCAAGAATAACGGGGTCATTTCTGGCCAGTTCCCTCCATGGAGAAGATGATCGAACAATGGTAGAAGGAAGGGTGAAAGCAAATGGAGGGAGGAAGTGTCGGGACCCCGATCCCAAGTCACACCGATCTAGCATGTAACACGGCATATCACTTTGCGGCCTCACGCACGGTATTCCCACGGGTGCCACCTTACCTGGCCCGGGACCGTTTGCGCATTTTGGCTCACGTATATGATAGTGTCGCTAGCATCCATATGACAGAGAACCCGGGCCGACATGGCTAGTCGTGAACCCAAAGCGGCACGGACCTATGGAGACAGGCATACATGAATCGCATCGAACATGTCGGTCATCAACGAGTGATTCCGGGCTGTAGCACTGGGCTAACAGGACTCCGGGGATCCCGGGCTGTAGCAGGCTAGGCAGGACTCCGGAGATCACCATGTGACATTTCCCTGAAGGGACAGACATAGGGACGAAGTGAAACACATGCCGGCCAGTCAAGTGTCCTGAACAGTAGTACTGGGCTAGCAGGACTCCGGTGAACCGGGCTGTAGCGGACTACTATGGCTCGAGGAACACTAGACTACATTTCCCCATAAGAAAGGCTGCGAAGGATAAACAACTAGATTGTCGGATCCCACACATAGCAATACACGTTACACGTACGCATAACATGCATGTATGTGCGGTACATCATGGCATCACAACATAACTCAAACTCATATAGATAGGGGCCCAGAAGAGCCACATAGCATAAATACAAACAGGGGTCACATGACCAATCATTCAGAGCATACAAGCAACAGGCGGAAGCATTACATGTCGGAGTACAGACAACTACAAAAGAAAAAGACTAAGAAGCCTGACTAACACGACCCTCCCAAGGGTACAAGATCGTAGCTGGGATACAAGCTACTCGTCGAAGCCACTAGTGTAACCAACTGCAAAACATAAATAAGCAAACGTGAGTACAAAGGTACTCAGCAAGTCTTACTTCAGAACTATCTACATATGCATCATTATCAACAAAGGGGGGGTGGAGTTTAACAGCAGCAAGCCAGCTTTGACTCAATGGCTAATCCATACTACGAGTATCAGAAACTTCTTTGAGGTGAGAAGACGCACACGAGTCCACAAATTCACCATATCAATACTCCACTATGGATCCGTTCCCATCTCCCTTCGAGAAGGCCATCCATAGCACTCACGCTTATCTTGCGTATTTTAGAGTATCCACTTCAAATTGTCTATGTACTATATAAGTTCTCCAAGTTTCCATATCCGAGGAAAACGGCTATTCGAATAGATGTTATTGACCCTGCAGGGGTGTACTTCTTCACACACGCTCTCGCCACTTATAGCCCCGTACACGTCATGTACCTCGGCAACCTTCAAGCGGAAGCCGGGCGAGGGTGTCGGCCACGACCTGACTAACCACACAAGTCTCTCGTCCAGGTTTATCGCCTATTCGGGTTCCATCCGCAAGGAGATCCGGCCGGGGTGTCGCTCACGGCCCCAAACGATGTGTGCAGGGTTCCCAAGCCCACCATCCGGGTGCCACTTGGTACACCGTGCCACAGTGCCTAGTCTGTCCCAAGCCCGTCCCGTCGGACACCACCTGGTAGACAAGTAGCACTACCTACAAACGCCAGAAACTAGTTGCAACTCCTGGACAGAGATCAAGTGGGTTAATAAGCCGAGAGGGGCCGGATAACCGGAACCCAATGTGTGGTAGTAACTGGACTTGGATAACATACACAGAACTCAGTGCTTAAGGACGGTTCCAATGAGACAACCCACCATGTACTCTTACATGGCCTCTCATCGCTACCTTTACCAAAACGTGTTCACACACTTAGCCTTTACCGGTAGGACATGTTCACCACTCCGATTCATTTCCGATGAATCAGACCTGACACAACTCTAAGCATAGCTGGCATAAAGAAAACTAGCATGGATGAGCAGGCAAATCAAAGCTCAAGCAACTCCTACTCATGCTAGTGGGTTTCAACTATTTACTGTGGCAATGACAGGTCATGCAGAGGAATGGGTTCAGCTACCGCAGCAGAAAGTAGCAGTTTGAATCGTTGTTGTCCTAATGCAGTAAAAGGAGCAGAAGCGAGAGAGTGGGACTTTATCGAGATGCTCAAGGGGGTTTGCTTGCCTGATAGATCCACGAAGAAGCACTGCTCCTCAGACAGGTACTCGGGACACCTTCCGGAGTAGAACCTATCGAGGGGGAACGGTGTCGGCAATCAATAAACAACCATATGCAACAATATGATGCATGAAGATGACATTCAAAGATGCTATGATTTGCCCTAATGCATCTAGCATCAATTTTATTGAAGTCCATATGAACCAAGGGTTCATATGCAAACCCCAATTTAAGTATATAACATGTCATTATTACGTTTTCACTTATACATCAAGTATAAGTTGGTTTTTCATGCATGAAACTGGCATAAATGGATTCCTTGCATTTTTCTGATAATTTTTCATATATAATTTATTTGATTTGGAGTTACGGTTGAATTACTATGATTTTTTGAAGTTTTAACTATTTTCTGGAATTTCCTGATTTAAATTAATACCAGAAATCAATTATTGCGTCAGCTCTACGTCAGCATGACGTAAGCGAGTCAACGGGCTGACCAGGTCAAACCTGACGTGTGGGGTCCACACGTCAGTGACTTAGTTACTTGACAGGGGTTATTAAACTAATATAATTAAAGGATTAGGATGCCAGGGCCCACCGTCAGCGTCAGGGATTAGTTAAACAGGGATTAATTAGTCGTTAAACTAATCCTAATTAAAACTTAACAGGGCCGGGCCCACATGTCGTTGACAGAGAGGGGAGAGGTCAACGGCTGTGGGGGTCAGACTGGTCAACCCGCCGGCGTTTAGCCGCCGGCGAGGCAGAACGCGGCGGAGGCCTCGGATTTGGTCCTCCGGTGACCATTTAGGCGGCGGAGGCCACCTACGCGACGCCCAGGCTCGCGCGCATCCAGTGGGACACGCGGGAGGCCGTGGGGTGGCCGGAGACGACCGCGGCGAGGTCATCCACGGCGGCCGGAGCACGGCTACGGGAGGGAGTAGGCTGCGGGGCACGGGAAGGCCACCCGAGGGGCTCTGTGTCACCCTCGTGGCACCAGGAGCACGATGGGGTGCTCGGTTTGGGCGGAGGCGGGCCAAGACGACGGCGGCGACATGGACGGCGGCGAAGCGCTACGGCCATGGCGGGGAATGATGCTACGGTGCGCGAGCGGCTAATTGGAGAAGGGGAAATGGTGGCGGGGCTCACCGCGGATCCGGTGGAGGTGTCAGAGAGCTCGGGGGAGGTCCACGGCAACGAATTGCAGCGGCGGACGGCGGAGCCCGAGGAGGAAGACGATGGCGATGGCGGCGATGCAGGCCGTCCGGAGGTGCGTGGCTCGACGAAGAGGTAGCCGGCGATGTGGCGGAGCTCCTGGGCGCAGCAACGAGGCGAGGGGAGCACGGTGGCTACGGCTACAGCGTGCGGTGGCGACGGCAGCGCTCGGTGGCGCTGCGGGGAGAGGACAGAGGAGGGGGGAGGAGCGAGAGGGAGTGAGAGGGGGGTCGGGGAGATGCGTGGCGACGCGAGGGAAGGGCCAGGGCGTCGTGGCAACGGCGGGAAGCAGGAGGTGGCCTGGCGTGCGCCGGCGTGCGTCGGCCACGCGCCCGCCGTCCTCCTGGCGGGAGGAGGAAGACCTCCCTGCCCCTGGTGGGCTGGGCCGCCAGGTGGGCTGGCCAGCTGGGCCGCCAGGTAAGGACAGGTAAGCCCTTTTCCTTCTTCTGTTTTCTTTTTCTATTTCTGACATTTGTTTTGTATTTAAAAGAAATGTTAAAACATTTACATAAATGCTGAAAATAATTGTGGCATCTAGATATAATATTCTAGAGGCCCTCACCAATTCCCAACATTTTTGGAGCTATTAAAAATATTTATATAATTTAAACAGCTCCAATTCAAATATTTAAGCATTGATTCAAAAATCCAAAAGGAGAAGGAAAAATGTGCATCACCTCTGGTTGTTGTTCCCAACATTTTCCAAAGACCATGAACATTTTTGAAAAGCATTTTGGGTTCATTGAAATTCCACTTTTAATTTGAACCTATTTGAATTGCTTTGGTGCTAGGGTTTGCAACTTCCCCATTTCCATTTTATTTGAAAAATTAAACATGATGCACAAAGCAAGCCAAGGACCATACCAAACTAGGGATGTGACAGGAAGAGCGTGCGACAGCAGTTCCAAATCGAGAGAGAAAGGCGAAGAGGCGGTGGACGGTTGCCACGGTACACAAAGAGGCGCCTGGGGAGCGAACGGTTGCCACAGAGGTCACACACTGATGACAAGGGCCGAGTGAACCGCATTCGTATATCGCACACACCTTGATCTGGCTGACCGTTTCTTTTGTGTTGCCTAATCACAAACAGTTCATCCGAGTGAACCGTATGATGTATATCGCACACACCTTCATCTGGCTGCCCGTTTCTTTTGTGTTGCCTAATCACAAATAGTTCACCCAAGTGAATCGTATGCTGTGTATCGCACATGCCTTCATCTGGTTGCCCGTTTATTTTGTTCCTCCTCATCATAAACAGTTAATTGAACTGAATCGTATGCCCTTCATCGCCGCAACTAAAATATGTGTTTGATGGATCCGTCATCGCAAACATTTTATACATTTTTGACGGTTTTCATACACCACCATTTGCGATTATTGCATCGCACACAGTTTCTCAAAGGGTCTCTAATCATAGTGTCGCGTTAGCAGCATCCTACAATAGTGCCCATCAGATACCTCTTACTGAATTTTGTGAAATATGCTTGCTTTCTGCTGGCGGTGGTTTGGTAGAGCCTAGGACAGCAGAGTTTGAGGCCTTTTACCGTACATTGATAGTGGGAGATGAGGGGTGTCGGGTATCACTGCCGCTGGCTTGCATTTTCCTGGTGTTCATTATTTTTCTCTCTTCATTGCAAAATGCCTGCTTGCTAGAGAGAAGGTGGGTGCACTCAGTTCACCAGACCTTACTGTTTTACGTCATGCACTAGAGGGCGACAACACTTATAGCTTGGGAGCTATTGTGGCACGTCACCTCCACATTAATAAGTCCAAGGGTAAAATACATGGTGGTATCTTTGCTACTTGTTTGGCGGCTCGCTTTAATGTTGAGATACGCCTTCATGATTATCCTCTACCCAAGGTCTACTTAGATCGTGCGGCCATGGATCACCACCAGTTTACTGATATCAATTCTCCTAACATCCCTATTCCATATAATCTGGTTTTTAGTATGAGAACTCATGATATTATTCCATTGCCTGCTCTAGCTTTGTTTGATCCTGTTGCCAGGGGCGGATATAGGATTATGCCTCCATATCATCGCCTACCAGGAATGAACAAGCTGCAAAAGAGGAGGAGCCTCAATAGTGGGATGCGTGGATGCCTGTCGGATCACGGGTTCCAGCAGACCCTTAAGGTTCGAACACTGGGGTGCGCACGGAGATCACGCCTTCTACCTCCCCGACTCACAAAGATCTAAACTACTAAAAGAACTGCGCAAGAGACACAAGGTTTATACTGGTTCGGGCCACCGTTGTGGTGTAATACCCTACTCCAGTGTGTGGTTGGTGGATTGCCTCCTGGGGCTGGTGATGATGAATAATACAAGGAAGAACAGCCTCGCGAGGGTCTGTTCTTGGCTGGGGTGACGAACTACTAGGAGGAGTTCAGTCACCCTTCTCTTTCTCTCTCTCTCTCTGCTTGCGAACCGAACGAACCAATCCCCTTGCTATGCGGGTGGCTGGTCCTATTTATATGTAAAGGCCCTGGGCCTCTTCCCAAATATTGAGCAGGAAGGACGCCAACAATTGGCCAATTCGAAGGGGAACATCTAGTACACTTATCCTGACTAAAGTTGGTCTTCGCCTGCGAAAGGCTCTGCGGTGACGCCGTGCTGGGCTCCATGGTGACCTCCGTCTCATAGTCCGCCTGGTCTTGGTCTCGTTGCACCGAAATGGCAACCTTTGCCTGATGCCTCGGTACTCTGCGGCTGCGCTTGCCCCCTTTGCACCAAAGAGGAAAGAAGGACGCTGCGCGCGCTGGCGCCCGCCTGGCGCTCTGAGTTGTCATGGCTTGCGTCATGGGCACCTGGCGAGGTACCCCGCCTTGATTTCTCTGCCTCCTCGCGAGCCAGCCTGAGGAGGCTGCGCCTGAGGATGCGCTGTGTCGTCCGCCCCGCGAGGCTTGGCCCCTCGCGAGGGTCTTGAGTCTTGTGTTGATGAAGATGGGCCATGCTGGGCCACCTTTGAGCCACGCTGCAGGCCGCAGGCAGGCAAGTCTGGGGACCCCCGTTCCCAGAACGCCGACAGTAGCCCCCGGGCCCAAGGCGCGCATGGACTTGGCCGTGCCGAGAGGCGAAAGGGCAAGGGCGAAGCGCCGCGGGCCCTAACAGCCTGCAGCCTTGGGCGCTGCGTGGCGGTTGATTGGACGTGGGCGGTACCGTTCGCCCACGCTCCCTTATTTTGCGCCCTGCTAGGCGGATTTGTAGTCGCACACAGTCGCTCCCCTTCCTGTTGCTTGAGCGTCCCCTGTTCTTCCTTCCTTCGCACGCCGGCTCCCGCCTCCAATCCGATCTCGAATCTTCCCCCTACTTCCCATCGCCATGGCTCCGACGAGGAAGGAGAGAGGGGAAAAACCCATGCCTCCGTCTTGTGCGCTGCCATCGGTGGCCCCTGCCGTCGGCCAGTCGACCGTACTCAATCAAGAGTGCTTGGGCAGGGACAGCTTGGCCCTGGCCACCGTCTTCAATGAGTGCGGGAGGACGACGGCCTGGCCCGCGTCCCACTTCTCCATCAACAGGATAGCAACCGAGGTCCCATGTTTCACCGATGCCTTGTGGGCGGGTCTGGTTCCCCCCTTCTCTGATTTCTTCAATGCCGTGCTCTCCCATTATTAGATCCACATGATGCATCTAAGTCCTGAGTCCATCACCCTCCTTTCGGTCTTCGCCTTCGTTTGCGAAGCCATGGTGGGCATCCCTCCTTCGGTTGCCTTGCTGCGCCACTTCTTCTCGCTGCACCTTGTCGACCCTTCCCAACGATGCGCATGCGTGAGCTTTGCTACCGAGCCTGAGACCGAGGCCTCTGGGATTGACTTCAAACTCCCCCTGCCCGCGGTTGGGTTCCGCGAGCGGTGGTTGTATGTGGACGCAGGGGTGCCCAGCCCCCTGCTGTTGGAGCCGACCTCGCGTGCTGTCCCCAATTTGGGTTGGGGCCAGGAGACGCTCAAGAGCCCCCGGCTCGTCTTTGTCTGGAGCCGCTTCACGCTCCTGAGGAAGCTTGGCGTGACAGCGCCTAAGGTGGTGAAGGAGTTTCTGTTATGCCGTGTTGCTCCCCTTCAACGCCACTCTCACCGGATGTGGACCTTCCGTGGGTGCGAGGATAGCATGAGGCTCCAGGAGGAGGGCCTGGCTCCCGCGGTGCTGAAGTCGACGCTCTTGACCTTGGCCGGGGACCTCAATCCTGGCAACGTCCGGCAGGGAGGGACCTTGCTGTATCTCTGCCAGAGCAGGGCCGACTTCGTGCAGCAGATGCCTGTCTTTGATGAGTGGGGACTGCGCCCCGCCGGCCTCCAGGGACCTCGCGAGAATCCAATGGTGGTGACTGCCCTTCCAACCGGCCAAGGCGGCTCCTCCTCAAGTGGCGGAGCAGGAAGGCAGGAGGCGCCGGAGGCCGAGGGGGCTCCTGATGAGATGGCAGCGCCGGGTGATGCTCGCGAGGGGACGGCTCCTGGGACCCGTGCTGCTGCGGCTGAAGATGGCAAGCAGCCGATCCCAGTGCCCGGGGCTGGGGCCTTGGAGCCCTCAGCCGCGTCTTCTGGCGAGGTGATGGGCGGCACGCGCCAGGCATGCGCCCCTGACGCGGATCGCTCTGATGCTCCGTCTCCGCCGCAGGTTGATCCTTGCGCTCTTCTCTTGGGCCGCTTCCGCATGGACTTTGAGGCCCTCCGGAGGAAAAGGGAGGCCCTGGGTGACGACTTCCCTTGTCGCGTGCTGAAGCGCAGGAAGTACTTCGCCACTGATGAGTAAGTCTTCTTCCTCTCTGGCTCCTGAACCTCTTGTTGCTTTCACTGATCCTTGCTCCGCATGCCCCTTCCGGCCGAGCTCGCGGAAGTAGCAGAGGCGCCGTCTCCCTTGGCTTCACCCCCTCTACCGTCCTCGAATGCTCCGAGCAGCTCTGCCCTTGTGGTGAGGGCGTCTGAAGGGGTGGACCATCCCGAGGTGCACCGCGGCCCTTCATTCCCCGCGATTTTCCTTCGTGGGCCCTCTCGGGGAATAGCCAGTCTGCCGTGGGCTTCTCGTCTGGTCGGGGGCTGCGACTGGTTGAGGCGCCTCCTGCGCCCTTCATTTGGAGACGGGCTGGCCCTAGGCCGGGCTTCTGGTGCGGTGCGCCCGGCCATCGCGAGGGCGCCAGCCCCCAGCCCCCTGCCCGGAGGAGGAAACGATGATTCGCGGCCCCCGGCGCTTGCTTGGGGCGGATGATGGTGTGGAAGACGTGCTTGAGCATGCCCGAGAGCGCCGCGCTCGCCGCCAAGGGTTCCTTCGAAGGGCGACCGACGCGGTGAACTTGCTTGGGGAGGAGCTTGCTGACGAAGACGCGTGCCTGGAGGCCGAGGGCCTGCGCCTGGCTGCAGGGAGGCGCGAGCTGGAGGCCGCCATCGCCCTCGCGCGTCGTCAGCGTGATCTTGACGATGAAGAGGCGAAGGCGTTGCTGGAGGCCTCTCGAGTGGCCCGATCCCAGGCCACCGAGGAGGCCCGGAGAGCTGACCGATGGCGAGAGGCGGCAGAGGAGCGGGCTCGCGAGCTCCTGGCCTGATGCCACTCACTGGAGGAGTAGGTGGAGCTGCGCGAGCTGGCCCTTGCGTCGATGCGGGTGGCCTCCGGCGACCCAGCCGGGCTCCAGAGGCGCGAAGAAGCGTTGACGCTGGAAGCCGCTGAACGCACTCGCGAGTATGAGCAGCTGGAGACGAGGGAGCGCTTGGTGATGCAGGCGGAGGACGATGTCGCCGCGCAGCAGGCTTGTGTCTTGGAAGAGGTCGGTCGTCGGTCGTCGGGTGGCGATGGCGCGCCAAGACCTCGAGCGCGAGTTCGAGAAGAGACTGGAGATGATCCGGGTCGAAGCCGAGGGCAGAGCCGCAGCCCTGAGGGCCCAACGGGATGAGGCGACGCGGCGGGTCGACGCCTCCCGGGCCGCCCTTGAGGCAGCGCAAAAGGAGTTAGCCACCTCCCAGGCCGAGATGCTCCGTCTTCATCAGCGGGTGGAGGAGGCTGAAGGCGTCGCGCGCCAGAACGTGGACGAGATATCTCTGCGGCAGGTCCTGGAGCACATGCACGGCCCCATGCTCGCTACGCTCCGGGAGAGAGCTAGCGCAGCCTTGGGAAACATCTGTGAGGCGGCTGTTGCCGAGCCGCACACAGCCAACTATGCTGGCAACCTTCAGTTTTTCACTGCCGTGGTGACGCAGCTGGAGGCGCGGTCGGCCAGGGCCGACAGGTTGGTGGAGGAGAGGAGCCGCGCCCTACTCGGGCGCGCCTTCTCCCGTGTCTTCAGTCATCTCCTGATCATGGATCCCCGCTTCGATTTTGACGCTGTCATCGCCCCAGTCCCCCAGGCCGTCCGAGGTGACCCGGCACACTGGGTGGAAGACAACGTGGACTCCCTTGTCAGGACCTTCGCTTCGGACGACGGCGACGTGATCATGGGTGCTGACGATGGCGGCGCGGCGAGCGGCCCTGACGCCGCTGGTGGCGACGCAGACGACGATGGCGAATTCGGCGACCCCAGCGAAGGCTCGGGAGGTGCTTCCGGGGACGCATTGGGGGATTGGTCCGACTGAGTGTGTGTTGCTCCTGTCTTTTCCACCCTGCATGAATAGAACTCAGGTTTTTGTCCTGATGGCTTGTGAGAGCATTTTGAGAGGGGAAGCCCCTCATGTACAACCCGTGTTCAGCATATTAATAGTTGTCATATTGCACGAGCGCCCGCGCCTGGTGGCTGGCTGGTTTACCTTTGTTTCGCGCAAGCCCCGAAGCAGCCTGTGGGAGGACGTGATGCCCTTGGTGTTCTTTAGTTGAATCCGTTGGATACGTGAGTATCGCCGGCAGGGAGTTTCACAAGCGTTGGCCTTCTTCACAGGCTCTGGGCCTTTTCCTGGTCGCGTGAGCTTCACAGGCGCTCGCCTTGCTTCACAGGCTCTGGGCCTTTCCCTTAAGCGCGAGAGCTTCACAGGCTCTGGGCCTTTTCCTTAAGCGCGAGAGCTTCATAGGCACTCGCCTTGCTTCACAGGCTCTGGGCCTTTTCCTTAAGCGGGAGAGCTTCATAGGCACTCGCCTTGCTTCACAGGCTCTGGGCCTTTTCCTTAAGCACGAGAGCTTCACAGGCACTCGCCTTGCTTCACAGGCTCTGGGCCTTTTCCTTAAGCGCGAGAGCTTCACAGGCACTCGCCTTGCTTCACAGGCTCTGGGCCTTTTCCTTAAGCGCGAGAGCTTCACAGGCACTCGCCTTGCTTCACAGGCTCTGGGCCTTTTCCTTAAGCGCGAGAGCTTCACAGGCACTCGCCTTGCTTCACAGGCTCTGGGCCTTTTCCTTAAGCGGGAGAGCTTCATAGGCACTCGCCTTGCTTCACAGGCTCTGGGCCTTTTCCTTAAGAGCGAGAGCTTCACAGGCTCTGGGCCTTTTCCTTAAGCGCGAGAGCTTCACAGGCACTCGCCTTGCTTCACAGGCTCTGGGCCTTTTCCTTAAGCGCGAGAGCTTCATAGGCACTCGCCTTGCTTCACAGGCTCTGGGCCTTTTCCTTAAGCGCGAGAGCTTCACAGGCGCTCGCCTTACTTCACAGGCTCTGGGCCTTTTCCTTAAGCGCGAGAGCTTCACAGGCGCTCGCCTTGCTTCACAGGCTCTGGGCCTTTCCAAAAAGGACAACCTCCGCAGGCACCCTAAAATCCTCCCGAGAGGGAGCAACAACGGCAGTTTGGGTTGCGCACGGGCCAGGCCTGACCCAACTCGTGAGGGGCTCGCGAGGGGAGGCAGCTGTGACGAAGCAGTAACCAGAACGCGAGAAATGGCTCGAGCGAGAATAAGCACCCCTTCCCCGAACACACGCAAATCTCAAATTCGAATCCAACTTAAATCCAGCGGGGGAAAGCTACAGCCAAAGGGAGAGGAAACGAAAAGCAGACAAAAGGCCGCGTCCGGCACCTAATCTAGTCTTGGATGTCTTCTCACCAGCGCTGAGCTAAGTGCTATCCACTGGGCGTGGGAGGGAGCCCCAGGGCCTGAGGCCGGCACCCCTGAGACTCCAGGGCGTGTACAGCCCCACTCATTATTACGTGAGAGTGTCACGGGGCGGCGAGCTTCACAGGCACTGGGCCTTCTTCACAGGTACTGGCCTTGCTTCATATCGCCAGACGAGGGCCCCGCCTTGCGCCACACTCTAGTGCCATCAGCAACGACCGGAACCCAGGACGCCGCCCGATGGGGTAGAGCGGTCGCCAGCGGTTCCCCCGACGACCACGGGTCCTCTGCCAGGGGCAGGCCCTGAGGCACCTCCCCAGCAGAGGGCCTACCTCCTGAGAACGCCTTGCTCCGAACGCCGCGGTGGTGATGTCGAATCCCGCCCCCTCTCCTGCAGTCCCCTGCGCCCTCCTCCCGAGGGGTAGGAGACTATGGGAGCGGGGCAGCTGCTTGCCGCGGCGACCTGCACCTCATGCGATCCATGGTTAGCGTATACCTGCCCCTGAAGAGTTAGCGGTGCCCGATAATCGTTGCCTCCAGCGTGGCCAGCGGGTTCGTCCCGGGGCTCCCGGAAGGGCTCAGCTTCCATTGCCTCGTTCCCCCAGCTTGGGCCGAGGAGCGAGCCTTGTCCGTTCTCGTGAGGGTGTCCTTGGTCCATCATGAGGGGCACGTATTCCTCCGTCGCCGTCATCCCGAGTTCCACGCCGTGACGCCCGGCATGCCACGCGGTCCCGCCTGCCATGCCTACTGCGGGGTGGCAGCGTGGCCGCCCTCCGGGGCCGCGGGTCACGCCGAGTCCTTCTTCTTCGCGGGCCGGGGGCGAGGGCAGCGCCGCCACCGGTCCGGTGCTGACAGCTTCGCTGGCGTCGGAATAGCCTTGGAGTCCGCGGGCGCGTGCGGAGCCCCCGCCCGGGTCGCCCTGGGCTTGAGATGGGAGCTGGGTGGAGAAGGGGTGAGCCCCCGAGGCGGCGAAGCCCAGGAGCTCCGCCACTCGCTCCAGCAGCACATCGTGGCCGCCCTCCAGCAGTCTGCACCGCAGCAGCTCTCGGGCCACCGTGAGCGCGGCCCTTGAATTCGCCTGCTCCCGACGGGTGTACGGTGTCGTGGTTGCGGCGTGATTGGAGGCCCTTGCTGCCGACCGCGCTTGCCGCGGTGTGAGGGTTGCGGAGGCCTGTCCGCGTCGCCCGCGGCCCGCAGCGCCCTGCGGGCCACGAGCTGCCTGGGGCGCGGGGTCGCCCGAGGCGGGCGGCTCTGCGCAGGTGGGACACGCCGCCCATGGACCTTGGTTGCCCGCCTGGTCGCCGGACATGGTGATTACGATGTGACGGGAGGCAGAGCGGTAGGAAGGCAAATTCCGGCGCACCCCTACCTGGCGCGCCAAATGTCGGATCACGGGTTCCGGCAGACCCTTAAGGTTCGAACACTAGGGTGCACGCGGAGATCACGCCTTCTACCTCTCCGACTCACAAAGATCTAAACTACTAAAAGAACTGCGCAAGAGACACAAGGTTTATACTGGTTCGGGCCACCGTTGTGGTGTAATACCCTACTCCAGTGTGTGGTTGGTGGATTGCCTCCTGGGGCTGGTGATGATGAACAATACAAGGAAGAACAGCCTCGCGAGGGTCTATTCTTGGCTGGGGTGACGAACTGCTAGGAGGAGTTCAGTCACCCTTCTCTTTCTCTCTCTATCGCTGCTTGCGAACCGAACGAACCAATCCCCTTGCTATGAGGGTGGCTGGTCCTATTTATAGGTAAAGGCCCTGGGCCTCTTCCCAAATATTGAGCGGGAAGGGCGCCAACAATTGGCCAATTCGAAGGGGAACATCTAGTACACTTATCCTGACTAAAGTTGGTCTTCGCCTACGAAAGGCTCTGCGGTGACGCCGTGCTGGGCTCCATGGTGACCTCCGTCTCGTAGTCCGCCTGGTCTTGGTCTCATTGCACCGAAATGGGAACCTTTGCCTGATGCCACGGTACTCTGCGGCTGCGCTTGCCCCCTTTGCACCAAAGAGGAAAGAAGGATGCTGCGCGCGCTGGCGCCCGCCTGGCGCCCTGAGTCGTCATGGCTTGCGTCATGGGCACCTCGCGAGGTACCCCGCCTTGATTTCTCTGCCTCCTCGCAAGCCAGCCTGAGGAGGCTGCGCCTGAGGATGCGCCGTGTTGTCCGCCCCGCGAGGCTTGGCCCCTCGCGAGGGTCTTGAGTCTTGTGTTGATGAAGATGGGCCATGCTGGGCCTCCTTTGAGCCACGCCGCAGGCCGCAGGCAGGCAAGTCTGGGGACCCCCGTTCCCAGAACGCCGACAATGCCGGCTCCTCAGCACCCTGACTACTATCCAGGCTTCTGATTGACTACCAAGTTAGGCCAAAAGCCTAAGCTTGGGGGAGTACATGTTTCCACCGACTTTATATTCATGACCACTTATTCCATTTGTCGATGTCTCCACTTTTTCATTGTATTATCCATGCTTAAATTTATTTTTCTTGCTTTCTTCTTGTGTGTTTTGAAAAACCTTAGAAAAACCAAAAAAATAGTTGTAGTTAGTTTGCTTTCTATGCATGCTTAGTTGTAATACTAAAAAGAAAACCCAAAAAGATTTCCTTGTTCTTCTTTTGCTTAATTGGGAGCTTTCTCGTGTAAATAGTTTTTCTCGTTTTTGCTTTTCCCTTTTATATTCTTGTTCAAAAAAACAATAACTCTAAAAATATTTCAGTGCATTTCTTTGAATTTCTTTTCTTTTTATTCGAGTCGTACCGAGGAGAAGACCACGATGAAAATGTTGAGTGTCTCTCATAAGCATAATCATTTATCTAACAAAGAGCCCATTTTACCCTATCTTTTCTTGTTGAATAAAATGTTTGTAGATTCCAGCTTAGTCCAGGACACTCTTGCACTATTATTATTTTCACATCGTTCGGTCGTGCAAGTGAAATGCAATAATGACGATATTCGATGAACTGGCTGTGGCAAAGAGAAATGGGTATGAATTCAACTTGTTCTGTTTTTGTAAATATGTTTAACCTAGTATCCATGATTCAACCCATTATGATTAAACATGTTTGCAATGACAATTAGAAATTATAGTTTCTCATGCCATGCATAAGTAGCTAGGAGTAAATATGATTTATCTTGGATATCAACATTGTGTTAAAATGATTGTGATGTAGTGTGATGATATGGTATCCTCCTCTGAATGTTCGAGTGGCTTGACTTGGCACATGTTCATGCATGTAATTGAATCAAAACCAACATAACCTCGATGATATTTATGTTCATGGTGTTCATATCCTACTCATGCTAGTGTCCAATGTTACTTATGCATAATGTATGTTCATGTCCGTTGTTGCTCTCTAGCTGGCCGCTTCTCAATCTATTTGCTAGCCTTCGCCTGTACTAAGTGGGAATTCTGCTTGTACATCAAAAGCCTTGAACCCAAGTTATTCCAAATGAGTCCACCATACCTACCTATATGTGGTATTACCCTGCCGTCCTAATTAAATTTGCATGTGCCACCTCTAAAAACTTTTAATAAATATCCTTTTTGTGTGCCTGGATCATTCATGGAACGATGGGAGGTGGTCAATATCTTCCATGCTAAGCGGGTTATTCTCCGGTTGAGTGTTTATTCACTTGCCACTGCACGAGAAAAGGGCGGTAATAGGGATTCCCAGTCCCCCGGGACTATTGTTGGTATGGACGGCACCCGTTGTTTCGGACAAGCCGTGGAGTGTGATTGTTGGTGGAGGGGGAGTAAACCTTTGCTTTTATCACTTGGGAACCGCCACTAGCGTGCTTAGCATGGAAGATATTGATAACTGATGGTCGTGAAGTAAATGAGAAGGGTGCATGTCTCAAAATATCAATTACCTCTGTTTTAAAAATTTAAGCTCTGGCACCTCTGCAAATAACTGCTTCCCTCTGCGAAGGGACTATCTATTTACTTTTATGGTGTGTCATCACCTTCTAAAATAATCGCCAGAACCTGAGAGCATTGTTGTCATGCCGATGCATTGTGTGTAGCTAATGTTGGGTGCATCATGATTGGATCTTTTCTGCCATGAATTACAATGTTTAGTCGCTGCTTGAACTTTGGAGGTGCTCTACATTTATGTTTTGTGGTCGCAGAAAGGGCTATCGAAATACCACTACTGTCATATTATATCATGGTTGTTTTGACAACGTGTTACCGTTTGAGATATCTTATTAGTGCTCGCTGGCCGATTATGTTATTGATATGAGTTAATATAATCTTTAGCAGTCATTGTCGGCATGGTTAGTTATAATGTTGGCTGGAAACCTGGGTGTTGTTTAAGCTTATTTATGCAAACAAGAGCAAAAGAGTTCATAAAAGTTTTTCTTTTCACTTTCAGTTTATCAAGTGAATTTCTTGAGGACAAGCAAAGGTTTAAGCTTGGGGGAGTTGATACGTCTCCAACGTATGTACTTTTCCTAATGCTTTTCCTCTTGTTTTGGACTCTAATTTGCATGATTTGAATAAAACTAACCCCAGACTAACGCTATTTTCAGCAGAACTACCATGGTGTTGTTTTTATGCAGAAATAAAAGTCAATGGAACGAAACTTCTGGAGCCAAGAGTCACCTAAGGGGGGCACCTGGGCATGCCCCTCAGGCGCGCCCAGGTGGGTTGTCCCCACCTGGTGGCCCCGCAGACCCTGAAACAAATGCTATAATCCTATTTTTCCAGAAAACAATCAGGGAGAAGGAATTATCGCGATCCATGAGATGGAGCCGCCGTCACCTCCTGTTGTTCATCGGGAGGCCAGATCTGGAGTCTGTTTGGGGCTCCGGAGAGGGGGATCTTCGTTCTTCGTCATCACCAACCCTTCTCCATCGCTAATTCCATGATTTTCCCCACCGGAAGTGAGTAATTCCTTCGTAGGCTCGCTGGTCGGTGAGGATTTGGATGAGATTCATCATGTAATCTAGTTAGTTTTATTAGGGCTTGATCCCTAGTATCCACTATGTTCTGAGATTGATGTTGCTATGACTTTGCCATGCTTAATGCTTGTCAATTTGGGCCCGGGTGCCATGATTTCATATCTGAACCGCTTATGCTATCACCATTATATCCATGTTCTAGATCTGATCTTGCAAGTTATAGTCACTTACTACGCGTTATGATCTGGCAACCCCGGAGTGACAATAGTCGGGACCACTCCTAGTGATGACCGCAGTTTGAGGAGTTCATGTATTCACCGTGTGCTAATGCTTTGTTCCGGTTCTCTATTAAAAGGAGGCCTTAATATCCCTTAGTTTCCAATTGGACCCCGCTGCCACGGGAGGGTAGGACAAAAGATGCCATACAAGTTCTTTCCATAAGCATGTATGACTATTTACAGAATACATGCCTACATTATATTTATGAACTGGAGCTAGTGCCGTATCGCCCTAGGTTATGACTGCCACATGATGAATATCATCCAACAAATTACCGATCCAATGCCTACGAATTTATCTTATATTGTTTTTGCTAAGTCACTATTGCTATCGTTACTGTTGCACTTGCTACAAAAATACTGCTATCACGGTTACCGTTACCATTGTTGCTACTACTATTATCAAAACTATCATATTACTTTGCTACTGATCACGTTGCTGTAGATAATTAATCTCCAGGTGTGGTTGAATTGACAACTCAGCTGCTAATACCTTCAAATATTCTTTGGCTCCCCTTGTGTCGAATCTATAAATTTGGGTTGAATACTCTATGCTACCTCTTGAGCATGCGTTGGTTTTCCCTTGAAGAGGAAAGGGTGATGCAGCAAAGTAGCATAAGTATTTCCCTCAGTTTTGAGAACCAAGGTATCAATCCAGCAGGAGACAATGCACAAGTCACCTAGTACGTGCACAAACAATCAAGAACCTTGCAACCAACGCGATAAAGGGGTTGTCACTCCCTTCATGGTCACTCATAAAAGTGAGATCTAATAGAGATAGTAAAGTAAATACTTTTGGTATTTTTGTTGTATAGATTGGAAAGTAAAGATTGCAAAATAGTAAACGAGATGCAATGTAAATAAAAGAGATGTAATATAATAGAAAAGAGACCCGGGGGCCATAGGTTTCACTGGTGGCTTCTCTCAAGATAGCATGTATTACAGTGGGTGAACAAATTACTGTCGAGCAATCGATAGAAAAGCGCATAGTTATGGAGATATCTAAGGCAATGGTCATGAATATAGGCATCATGTTCGTGTCAAGTAGATCGAAACGATTATGCATCTACTACTATTACTCCACACATCAACCGCTATCCAGCATGCATCTAGAGTATTAAGTTCATAAGAACGGAGTAACACATTAAGCAAGATGAAATGATGTAGAGGGATAAACTCAAGCAATATGATATAAACCCCATATTTTTATCCTCGATGGCAAAAATACAATACGTGCCTTGTTGCCCCTACTGTCACTGGGAAAGGACACCGCAAGATTGAACCCAAAGCTAAGCACTTCTCCCATTGCAAGAAAGATCAATCTAGTAGGCCAAACTAAACTGATAATTCGAAGAGACTTGCAAAGATATCAAATCATGCATATAAGAATTCAGAGAAGAACTAAATAATATTCATAGATAATCTTGTTCATGAATCTGAAATTCATCGGATCTCGACAAACGCACCGCAAAAGAGTATTACATCAAATAGATCTCCAAGAACATCGAGGAGAACTTTCTATTGAGAATCAAAGAGAGAGAAGAAGCCATCTAGCTAATAACTATGGACCCGAAGGTCTGTGGTAAACTACTCACGCTTCATCGGAGAGGCATTGATGTAGAAGCCCTCCGTGATCGATTCCCCCTCCGGTAGATCACCAGAAAAGGCCCCAAGATGGGATCTCACGGGTAAAGAAGGTTGTAGCGGTGCAAAAGTGGTTTCGTGGCTCTCCCTGATGTTTCTAGGGTATAAGAGTATATATAGGCGAAAGAAGTACGTCGGTGGAGCTACGAGGGGCCCACGAGGGTGGGGGCACGCCTACCCCCCTAGGCGCGCCCTCCTGCCTCGTGGCTTCCTCGTGGAGTTCCAGACTGCGACTCCAAGTCTTCTAGATTGCTTTCGGTCCAAGAAAGATCATCGCGAAGGTTTCATTCTGTTTGGACTCCGTTTGGTATTCCTTTTCTACAAAACTCTAAAATAGGCAAAAAAAACAAAAACTAGCACTGGGCCTCCGGTTAATAGGTTAGTCCCAAAAATAATATAAAAGAGCATATTAAAGCCCATTAAACATCCAAAACAAATAATATAATAGCATGGAACAATCAAAAATTATAGATACGTTGGAGACGTATCACTCTACCCTCGAAAACTGTGGAGATCCCCTATACTTGTGGGTTATCACAAACCCACGGAAGCAACCACACGCCCCTCTACCCACCTCCACCACATCGTCCCCCTCCTCCCAGGCCCGACCCGCATCGCCACCATTTGAGCACAATTGTGGGCACTACCCCTGTGCGACCCGTGACCCTCCTACATCGTCTTCATCCTTGCACTATTCCAATCCCCCCTAATCATCGTCCACAGCTTCCACAACCTCACACTACAGCCGCACAGGCCGGATCAGCTCCAGCTCACTCGCAAGCTTTCTCCATGCGGCTTGCAACCATGGCTATAAAAGGCACAACCCAGATCCTCCTTGACCCGCACCACCTCCCTCTCCCTCTCATGCTCCCTAGCTCAAGGAGTAATGCCAGTAGGTCCTGCTTCCTTGAAATTGCATGGGGCTCTGCCGCCAGGCCTCTCCAGTGGAAATCCCGGCTGAATTTCCCTTCCCCCTAGTCCCTAGCACCTCTGTGGTGGCCATGTCAAGTTCAAAGAAGTTGAATTCCCACAGAATAACAATTCTGACAAGCCTCGTAAGGCACCGCTGCCGGAGACGATGATTCTGACACTGTCCGGCCACCTCTCGCCAAGCCACAAATACATGTTGAACCACTGTTATCATCTTATTCAAACGCACCCCTCTTTGAGCACCACGGCTTTAGGGCTCAACAATATTGCATTGGAACCATGTACTATAATAGTTAGATCATTAGGGGAGGTGTAAGAATACCTTGATGGTCGTGGCCATGGGAGATGAACATGACGGCCCGTGCTTTGCTTGAAGTAGACATGGTGAAGGCATGATGCAATCCCACAGACAACAGCTTGGTGATGTAGTGTACATGGAAAGAGTTCCATGGACATCGTCAACACTGCCAGATGATAGACAGTGGTAGTCGGACTTTATCTCCTTTAGTGCATCATTAGGATCAGTCGTTAGGGAGGGGTGTAGCCTACCTCTTGAGATCATTAGCGTCCAACAGGAGGGGCCTTTCTTTTAATACTAGATACTGGGGAGGAGGGACCGAGACCAAGTAGTTGGTTTGGTGGAGACCTCCTATACTGCACTGCGGGTGCCGAATTCCACTATTGACGCTCATGCATAGCTTGTATGGGTCATGACACAATAACTAGCACTTGCTTGCCTTGCTCACTCGATCGCGAGAGTGCCTGTTCTTTGACCAATGATCAATAGACTGGTTGACAATTGACTTTTCACTTAATTTTACAAAAATCATAAATTTAAAAAAATGTGAATTTGAAGAAAGGTAATAAATTTAAAAAAGATAAATTTGAAAAAAATCATGAATTTTGAGAAAAAGTTTAGGAATTTGAATTCGAAAAAATGTTCATAATTTGAAAAAATGTTGTAGCTTTTAAAAGTTTATGAATTTGAAAAAAAATCATCAATTTAAAAAATTGTCCATGAATTGATAATAATTCATGAATTTGAAAAAGTTCATGGAAGTAAAAAAAATGTTCACGAATTTGAAAAATCACCACTTTAAAAGATGTTCACAAAAATTGGAAAATTTCATGTATTTAAAAATTATTCATGATTTTTGAAAAAGTTCAAAAAACTAAAATAAAAAAAGAGAAGAAAAAGGAAAATAAAAAGATAATAAAAGAGAACAGAAAACCGATCATGAGCTTCTCAAAACCATCCATAAAGCTAAAAAAAGTAGAAGCAGTTCATGTTATATGGGCTTGGCCTAGTTGTCAGAGAGGTGCACGCTGTGTACGGTTACCGAAGTAACTGATGCCATAAGCACGGAATAGGGATCACCGGTTCGAGTGGGGGTGTTATCTTGTTGAACACACTACCATGGCAAATGCCCACATGCATGCATATATGATGAGTGATGTTTTTACATTCATTTCATCTTTGTTTACACCGAGATATTTCATTTAAAATGAGATATTCGCTCTGATATTGCTACTAATGACCAATGAATGCAAATGATTCCATAAATCCTCTCTTTGATGCGTTTCCATAGAAAATGGTCTAAAAAGGGAAGAAATCACATGTGAAAATGGTATGGAAGGAGAACAGAGGAAGAAGGAATCAACAGGAGGCGTCTGTACAAAGACAGAACAAAAGACGATATTCCATACGGGCACACGCGCACGTATGAGCGCCCGTTTGGTGTGGATTTTGAGGCAGATCATCCGCCTGAACAACTTTTGTTAAAGGGACCCCATCGAAATGTCAACAGGGCGACGAGCACAGAAGCCAGAACCTCTTCATCATCATCGTCATCATCATTCACAAACCCTAGCCGCTGTCATCTCCATCTCCATAGCCATCTCCACTACCACCATAGTGCCCTCTCATCTAGTTCATACTTGTAATCATGCATCACACAAGGAATCCACTGTAAGACATATTGCAATCAATTAATCTCAAGATGTGTTATTCAATGTTTTCTTCCCGCGATCTAATCTCCATGTGTGAGTACTTCGGTAAGGTATGTATTGAGGCATGAACCTTGCCACCCAAGGTATTTGTTGAGAAGATCAATGAAAAACTTTGACACCATGTCCCGTATGTGTAAAATAAAATTGTACTATGAAGATGTCTCTTATCTTGTCCGCGATCTTCATCCCTACCGGTTCCCAGGATCATGGACATCGAGCACCGGTGAGGCTAGGCGAAAGGAGCCCGTGAAGTGTTATACCAAACACTAGTGACAGTAAGGTTCAGTTTGTTAATATGGATAACATCCTTGGGGATAAAATAGGCTGTAGTTATTAAACTCCAAAAGCTCTTGTCTAATTTCATTATCTTAATTATCGAGACAACCTTGCGCAACGGATAAGTCCTGCGGTAGGACAACTGATTCTTGATGCAGAACTCATGTCGGTCAAAATGTTATTTGAACACATCCCCCACTTTGATCCGTAACAAGCACATCTCAATGGGGGACTTCCAACGCACAAATTAATATCCTATTTGATCCCAGCGCAAATACAAGGTTGTAAGCATTAGACCTCATACCCGTACCTCCTTTTATTTTAAGTGTTTGAATCATTGTTTGCTTGCTGATCCGTTCGAAAGCTGGACTTGACACTTTGACAAAAACTTGCTAAAGACCATCGCTTTCAAGGGAGTCTTCCTCTCATGGGTTCGATAACTCAGGGTCACCTTTGAGGAAATAGGTGCAGGATACTCTTTTCTGTTTCAATACTGTATCAACAAAAGGAGGTATCAATACACACTTCACCCCTTATGAACGTATGCACGCACACCCTACCCCTAGGAACATCTCCGAGATACTGAGAGGACATCGTATTTTGAGATTGACGAAGTCACCACGGACTCCTCATATTCGACGAGAACGTCTCCTCTCACTAAACCAACATCACCGAAAAAACTGAAATAAATCCAAAGAAATGTGAGCATCAATGTCAAATTTAGAACTTGAACCCTGATGGGATGGTTCCACCACAAAGAACCTAAACAACGCCAGTTTGTACGTATGTTGTAGGTTTAACTACCCCTTTTATGTCTCGGTTTGTTCCAACAGAGGTCAATTCCAACAAGATTATATCACTTGCAAGTCAATAATCCTCCTCAATCCTCTCCAACCCCCACGAGAGAGGATTAATCGAAAAGGCCTTAGGAGTTTTTTTGCATCTATGTACTATTCATTTAACAAAAATAGGTGGGCAAGACGTTTTTTTGGGAAATAGCGGGACTTTGCTGTGTATTTTTATTAATTTTGGCACAAAAATCATAGTTTTATAAAATTAAAATAGAAAAAAGAAGAAGAAAATACAACAACAATTACAACATTGAAGAAAACATCATTCATTTAATACTATCTTTTACTATTCCTGATTCAAAAATATAAATCGAATGAGTTGAAACCAATGGCTGGGTCAACCGAAGTGCAGGCCAATCTTCTTGAAGTTTCACTCGGCGAATTTTAGAGAAGAAATTTTGCTTGGACAACGCCTGTGCTGGATCTGCATACCCATCTGCGTCGCCTCCAGCGTTATAGGGACCACGGTGACCGGGTCATTGAGACATCAACTGCGACCTGCAGCTCCCACAAGCAGCTCCGCGGGAGGGGACATCCAATAATAGCCAAGCCGTCCACACACCGGAACCACGCGCTTACATATGCCGTAGACTTGGGAGAGAGGCGGATTACTACGCTGCTTCTTCCGAGCAGGACCCATGGTTTTCTTTCATTTCGTGTGTGTTTTGTTGCCTTGCAATGCCGATACGGCCATATGACGCCCGGAGGCCCCGACGTCGACGCACGAGCACGACCATCCATTGCTTGTCTTTGATAGTCCCGACAAAAAGAAAGTAGGAGCTTCAACGATGCTGGTATGTCTTCCTTGTGGCTGTGGGAGATCATTCTTCTGCAATATCCGAAAAATTGTGGCGCGATAAGCTTGATCTATTAAAAAAAGGTCCAAGGTTCTTTTCTATATGGAGAAATTACCATAGTTTTGTAAATACTCTAGTTTTAATAACATAATTTTAGTAGTAAATAAAACTATTGGTATCTAAAAAAACTGTAGTATTCTCATAACAATAAGAAAATACTTTGCTATCAAACATGACCTAAGATTGCTTGACATAAAATATTCCAACATTTGTCTTGAAATCTTCCAACATATTACGCTTACGAATAATTATAAACATACTTTTTGTAAAAGCATGTTAGACAAAAAAATGATTCCAAAAATTAAGAAAAACTATGACTAAATGGGCTGCGCCATGGCCGGCCCACTTAGGATTGCCCAGCAGCTTTAGGAACGAGCGCATACCGGCAAACCGTATTCGGCACCGGGTGCTCCTATACGCCGCCCGTCAGCGTCCGTTCATCCCAGCTTCGCTGAAGCGGCACGCAAACGGGCCGGCCCAATTATCACAGGTCGAGCGAAAAAAATCGAAAAGATGAAGCGCACGCATGGGATCGAAGTCCTGATCTCATTCAGGATTCTGGCGAGCCAAGCCAACCGACCTAGCAACCTACAACGCTCTTAATGCAGCGCAAGTCTTAAAGTATGTGAGACGGTGGCAAAATCCTTTTTTCCAAAGAAATCATTTTTTTTATAATATACGTTGAACAAAATTTAAAAGACAGTGAACCATTTTTGGAAACAAACATTGAACAAATTTTAAATACACAAATGGACATTTGTAGTATGCGTCGAACAATTTTTTAATGTACGGCGAACAAATTTTAAATATGCAATGAACACTTTTAAATATATGCTGAACAATTTCATAACATACAGTGAACATTTTTGTAATACACGACGAACATTTTTATAATGCTAGGTGAACTATTACATAATATATGATGAACATTTTTATAATATACATTGAACAAAATTTAAAAGACAGTGAACCTTTTTTCGAAACAAACACTGAACAAATTTCAAATACACAAATGAACATTTGTAGCATGCATCGAACAATTTTTTAATGTACGATGAACAAATTTTAAATACGCAATGAACAAATTTTAAATATGCTGAACAATTTCATAACATATGGTGAACATTTTTTTAATGCTAGGTGAACTATTACATAATATATGATGAACATTTTCTTCATACGATGAAGATTTTCGTAATACACGGTGAACTTTTATATAATAAATAAAGAGAAGAAAAACAGAAAGAGAAAATAAAAAAGGAAACATAAAAGAAGAAAAATAAAAGAAAAAGGAACCAAAATAAAAAAACGGAACAAAACAACTGAAAACCCGGCAAAAAGAGTGAAAAACTGGAAGCAAAAAACCATATAAGAAAACAAAAAAATGCAAAGAACAGAGACGGAAGCAGCAATGAACGAATCTCGTACGTGGGCTGGCCCAATCGGAGGCTTGCCTCAGCGAAACCTCAACGATCTGACGCTAACGAGCGTCCAATAGGGTTTGCCTTCGGCGCCTTTATTGCCCGTTAGGCATTTTTCCAAACGGGCGCATACCCCTCGTCCTCGCTAGGCCGGCCCATCTATCTTTTCCTTATCTATATTTCAATCAAAACGCAAAAAAAGCGAGGCTGCGGTGAAACGAACCAGCGACGTCCAGGTTACGATTACTACCAGTCAACCACCACGCCACCAGACTTCAAGTGATTATCTACCTCTTCGCGTTCTTTTATTCTTTCGACTTTCAACTTTCCATTTTTTTCTTTTCCCCTTTTTCGTTTTTCCTTTTTTCACTTTTTTTCCTTTTTCCTTTTTTCATTTTTTTTCTTCTCCCTCGTTCGATGAACTTTTTCAAAATTAGTGATTTGTTTCCAAAATTGATGAACAGTTATCCAACGTGGATGAAATTTTTCAAATTTGATGAACTTTCTAAATTTTGATGAACTTTTTTCCATTTTGATAAGAAAATTTTAAATTCAATGAACTTTTCTTCAAATTTGATGATATTTTTCAAATCGATGAATTTTTTAAAATAAATGAACTATTTTCAAAATCGATGAACTATTTTTAAACTCGATGAACTTTTTTTCAAAAGCATTGAACATTTTCCATTGACTGTTTGCAAAATCGATGAACTTTCTAAAAGTTTGTGAACTTTTCTTCAGAAATGATGGACATTTTCAAATCCAGGATGTTTTAAAAATAATTCAGAACTCCAAGCTGTATAATAGACGCGGCCTCGCTTGTTCTTATACCATTGGCACTATTAGCACTGACCAATGACTAGTTTCTGTGGTGGTTATTGAAGGTCGGGCGATGATGCAACCACCCGAGTTCGAATCCTGAAGGAGACGCACCTTTTTGCGGTTTTTTTGGTTTAAAGGTTGCTGCGCTCGGCCTTCATGGGCCGGCCCAACAGGGCGCGGCAGTGTGCGCCACGAAACTAACAGGAGCTCTCGTCTCGTCCTCGTCTCGCCCCATCAAAGGCTGCGATCCATTCCTTCGACGCATCTGTGCACGAGCGCGCCGCCGCCGCCGGGGGCTGCCTCCACCTCCATCGCCCGTCGCCTCAGCTCCTCCCCGTCCGCAAGGAAGGTATCTTCCCCGGCCAGCTCTCCTCGGTCTTTCCCCCCTCCTCAGTTGCTTGCTGCCGTCTGCCGCTGCTATTGCTGCCTCCCGTGCTGTGCCCCCGCCCCCGTACTGTATTTTGATCTCATCACAGTATCTCAAATGTCCAAAATACCATTTCTGTTCGGTTAATCCCCCTCACCAAAAGTATTAACATAGCAGAACCTATCCTCAAAAAGAAAAACATAGCAGAACCTAGGTTAGTGGAGGCCTTTTGGACATTTATAGGTTGTCTCTCCAGCTTAGTAAAATTAGAGCAACGTAATGTAAAAACTAATCACCATGGAATGCAGAAAAAGGCACAATGCATGAGTATAATTTGTTTTTTGTCCACGGTACTGTATTAATGTCTATATTTGAGAGAATCCTTATAGTGACTACAGGTAAACTGTGGCAAGCAAGATGGCCCTCTCATCAGTTTTCAGGAGAGTAAACATCAAAGAATTGATCTCAAATGTTCCGGTCTACACTAGCTCAACAGGTAATGAGCTTAGGCTTTAGGCAGTCTGTGACATCGAAGTTTAGAATTTATATCTTCTTCCTTTTCTGAACAAGTGGCCTGATCCTAATCTTGTATGTACTTAATTCCAGAGACATCTGGAGGAATGAGCTTGGTCTTTAGGCGTTGGGCCACAAAAAAGACTGCTGGGTCAACGAAAAATGGCCGCGACTCTAACCCCAAGTATCTGGGTGTTAAGAAATTTGGTGGAGAGGTACCATCTTCAAGTGCTCATCATGGTTTTGATGTTTCTTCTTGTTCATGTCCTTGAACCAGATTAGCTGAATAATTTCCTAAATGACATGAAAATAGCTAATACTTTTGATATGCTGGCATCAGCTTTAATCATACCATACATTGTAACATTGGTAGTCGCTGTGCTATCTCATTACTATAGCCAAAAAAAAGGAAAATTATCTCATACTGCTCTCCAATGTTTACACTCGTTTTATTTTTACAGAAAGTGGAACCAGGAAACATCATCGTACGACAAAGAGGAACCCGCTTCCATCCTGGGAACTATGTTGGCATGGGGAAGGATCACACTCTCTTCTCTCTGAAGGAAGGCCATGTGCGGTTCGAACGGAATAAGCTGACTGGCAGGAAATGGATTCATGTCGAACCTGTAGCTGGGCACACTCTCCACCCTGTTTACGCCGATGGTTCAGCTACTGCAGCTGACATGGAGCTGCTGTAGTGTTGATGTGTGCGTGGGTTGCAGTAACAAGTTGCTGATAGTTTCTGGGGATGGCTCTGCTGTTTTGCTCCGACATGGATACTTCGTAAGTGAACTTGTTCCAGCGAAAACGTTTCTGGGTTAGGATGATCGCAATAAGTAACTTCAGTGTATTTCTGATGTCATTTTAAGTATACATTCTGCACGAGACAGTGAAGGTTCACTTGTGTAATTTTTTGTTCGTATGCTGCTGCTTTTCTCTGAAATCAACAGTGTAACCTGCCGTTTGGTCTATTCTCATTTTCATATATACGGACTTGTGATTCACTGTAGTTGCTGTTGCCGGCAAACCATATGAACAGCTCGCCACGTGGTGCCTGATAGCCATAGCAGGTGCTGTCCGCTGCTGACTGGATGCTGAATGTGTCCTTTTGGGAGGAATGGTATGGTTTGTTGTGGCAGAAGCCTTGTTTGCTACTCCCTCCGTTCCAAATTATAGCATGTTTTTTCTCTGAATTAGATGTATGTAGATGTGTTCTAGTGTGTTTGTTCACTTATTTTGGTCCGTATGTAGTCCATACTGAAATATCCAAAACATCTTTTAATTCAGAACGGAGGTAGTAGTATTTCTCTAGATCATCATGATACTTCTTTATGGAGTACCTTACTCCTACTAGGCAGCCAAAACTTTCTGTGAACTACATGGTGTGTTGGATGAATCTTCAGGCTTCTGTCATTGGACAAGTTCAAGTTGATTGGTTCATGAGTTCTCATGTCGCTGGTGTAACGTTAATGTCCAATTTTATGTTTATTTCATCTGCTTTTCTGGTGTTTGTGGGTGTAGAAATACGGTTGTGTTAAGACAGTTCGTTTCTAACGCTCAGCAAGAGAATGTAGGCGGAAATTTATCAGAGCCTTGGATTGTTTATTGGGTTTCACACTGAAAACAGGTTCAGTTAGTCTTTATCAAAATCTACAATAAAAACAGCTAGGAAAAATAAAAGATACATATCTACAAAATTTGATTGTTTCATTTAGATCAATTTAGATCTTTTCTCCAAGCAGCCAGTGGGTGTAGAATGCCAGCGATTCTTTGGGCTTGTACTCAGGAACAGTGTGTCCAGACCCCTGAAACATCGTTAACTAGTCAAAAACCCTCAGCCATATGATGAACTCTTGTCGAATTTAAGTTTGTTCAGACATGGCATCGGGCAAGTCACTGAAGATGGAAGACGACAATCTAATATGCTAGATTCTCCTGCTGGACTTTAAAGCTTGCTTACATACCTTTATGGTGAGGAAGGTGAGATTGTGATCATAGCCTTGTGTATATCTGCACTCGCATAAGACAAAATGACTTAAATCATTTCAGATACATGTTTTTTTTTTATGTTTCGTTAATCCTAACATGAAGTCCAAAACAACTCAACGACCGGCCAACTCTACTTCTTAATTAGTGGGATGAGGCAAAACATTTGCCCCGTTTAAAAAAAAATAGTGATAAAAACATGGATGTAGCTGCTTTTCTTAATCTAGATTGCTTTTGAATTCTCGCAGGTGTTCAGTTCTCAATGACTGCTAGTTATGTTAGAGAGAGTTCTTATCATCTATCAATTGGCGCATCAGATGGCAGATATATAACTAAACCAGAAACATATGTGAATGGTGATAATCAAGGAGAAAGATGTACAGTTGTATAGAAAAATGGTAGAACATCATACCCAGCAACTTGCCCCCCAAAGTGCCATGGTCGCCATGAATCGACAACTCGGTAGCCTAATGATCTGACCCATGCCTCCGTTCCAGTGAAAGGGATACATAGATCATGATCTCCACTGTACAATTACACACCCAAAAGTTGTTAAACATCTTTCTTTTTCAATAAAGTGATTACATATCGTAAAAATGCAAAGGTGAGCACGGGTACATAACCAGTGTTGCAGAAAAGAGGAGGCTGCACATTTCAAATTTATTACACAAGTCTGTATTGCGAAAAGTTTGAACACTAACAAGTGACAAAGTTACACACTTGTGAGTTATTCGCAAAAAAAAATTTACACACTTGTGTGTTGTAAAAGTTGACCAATTTGTGACCCATAGTGTCAAAAATCCACAACAGAATATACCATACTTTTTAATATCTCGTTCTTTGTAGCTGAAGCATTGATTTTCTCTGATGATTGTGTTTGCACCGTTCGTTTTAAGCATTCCAAATGGACAACTTTATGCCTTAAGCACAACACATGTACATCAATGTAGGCATATGAATTAAAGGTTATTATTACAAGTATCGTTATTGATAAAAACTAAGTTCTATTCCAGGTACCAGGAGTCTAGGATTATTTCTGAACCAATTTACCCACAATAAATAGTAGGACTAAAGTTTGAAAGGGTTTGTTTCCTCCTGAAGGTTATATTCACATTCTTTACATTGAGTCAAAGTAATTTGGTACGATCTGAGACTTGTGCTTCGCTATCCTATTCAAATATGATTTATTTTTTCTCTTTTGTTCTACTATTAAGCAATAACCCTAAGCAGAAAATGTGTTATGCACAACCAATCTGTTAGTTTTGCTTTACTAAAAAAACTGTCAGTTTTGCTTGGACAATTAAATGTACTACTATTACTCCCTAGTAGTTCAACCCGTTCTCTACTGAACCTTCACCCTAATTTGGTTCCATATATTAATCGGTGTCTTCTTTTGCAGGAAATAAGTTACTCAGTGTTAACATTGTCAAATGATCAAGTTGCAGGTGTGCCCCGTACCTGTAAATAAGTACCCGATATCCCATGGCTGTGAATTTTTTGTGATACTCCACCATGCTGCCTGTATCATGAGTGTAGTCTATTCTTGCAGTATTCAACTCCCATGATCCAATTAAGCTTTTCTGATGTGCCAATTTCGATCGAGTTTGTTCCCGACAAACAAGAGTTAGTTAATTTGTGCCAATGGATTAAATTCACACTAATTTGTCTCGCATCAACCAACCAACCATCATACCGGTTTGGCGTGAATGGCAGCTCTTACATCTTCATCATCCAGCCATATAGTAGCAAGTTCATCACTCTGTGAGGACATATAACTGTTATAAATTAGAGGACCAACCATACTTATGAAATGATGTAATTGTATGGAAAATGAAAACAATAAATTGTATACCGTGCATGGTAGAGATCTACCGCCAAGCTCTGGCCACAACGTGACATGTCCGCTGCTCACGGGAAGACCGAGAGGCCATGAAAGCCCCGCCATCCTCTTCCTCACAGGGAAAGGCCTCTCTGTTTCACCTAGCTTTCTGAAGCTTGATGGCAAGCTGCTGTTCACGAACGCTGCCTCTTGGACTTCAGGGTGGTGGTAGCATGGTGCAAGAATGTTGTACTTATTCAGATCTTTCAGTTCCTGCAGATGACAACACAAATTGAGGCCTTACAAAATTTGGAAGGTTGCGCATTTGCTTGTCGGTTTACAGGCTCCGGTACATGGACATTACCCAACGGACTCTATCTATCTTTTCTTGGCACACATCATTTACTTTTCCCCAGAATGTGCCATGGCAAGCAGCACTGACATCCTGAAACAGGGCAAACAGTCAAGTCATTGTTAGCTTGCTATCTGTCCACGGATGAAACTACTTATGGCACCGGCAATTATGCAGAAACAAGACGAAGCAAAATACCTCAAACAGGTCGGTTGATATGAGACCCATCCCATGTGCAAACGGCACAAAAGAGTTTAAATCGTAGTCTAAGTCGGTTACTCCATTACCAATTAGATAGCCCTGGATGCAAACATTAACCTCAGACTGTAAGCTCACACACACAACTTCGCATGCGCAACTGAACTGCAACGAATAAAATGTTAGTGGGAATGACCTTCAAATTGATTCTTGGCTTCAGAGCCTTCTGTGCCCCTGTAATGACGTAAAGATGAGATGTAAGAAACCTCTGATCTCGACTATGAATAATCTACCCACTGTGAGCGACAAAATCCACCTTTGACAACTTCATCAGCTAGTGTAGGAATGTATATCCCTGCATATGACTCTCCGGAAATGTAGAATGGGTTCGACTGAAACTCTGGGTATAACTCGAACCACTGCAACAACGAGTAAAATCAGCATCCAGTTTCTTGAATTATGTAGTGTAAATTATCGCAGCTGATGAACTGAAGCAGAGATTATTACCTTCAAAAGGAAGGTGTGCCCATCGGCTGCGGTTTTCAGGTCACCTGTTGTGTAATCCGATTTGTTCAATGAGTATGACATCCCAACACCGGCAGGGGAGTCCAGGTACATCATGCTTGAAACCTAGTTACTCCAGTTTAATGACACATTTATCCAATCACTTGGCATGGAAAAAATACTGCTCGTTCCATGACAATTTAGTAGAGCTGAACAAGATTAGTACTCCTAAATTCTGGGCAGGCTGCTGCGGGGTAGGCCTGTGCTCCTAAACTGTGTTCAGAATCAGGTATGCGGATTACCTTTGACCAACTATAGGGATTGAGGTGCAGCTTGGGCAGCCCTCCGGGAGTGCTTCCGCGCTCAAAGTTGAAGGGACCTGAGCAAAGAACAGGGCACCAGTCGGGTCATCTCATCCCAGCCAAAATCACAAGATGACAACAAAAGAAACTGCCGGTCCGGACGAGAGGTAAGAATAATTAAGATCAATCCAGACCGTTCTCGTAGACGAATCCGTCGAAGCTGGAGCAGCCGGGGCCGCCGTTGAGCCAGAGCACGACAGGGTCGGCGGCCGGGTCACGCTCCGACAGCACCAGGTAGTAGAACAGCCTCCTGCCATTGCTCTCGTCCACGCTTATGTACCCGGCGTAGTGTTTGGACGGGAGGGCGCCGTCGAAGCCCGGGAGGTGGGTCACGAGGTGCTTCTCCGGAGCTGCGACGGCGAGAGGGATGAGGGGCAGCACAAGAGCGAGGAGGAGGGTGAGGAGGGAGGGCGTGGACGCCATTGACGGATTTGAGGCCCGCGATAGCAGGGATTCGGTAAGACGTTAGTATCATATAGAGCAGTGCAGTTTTAGTGGGTGAGGCCGAGCACCAGTGATGAAGCGGCATGTGTCCGGTTACGTGACCGTGCTATGCTGGTGGGAGCATCCACGGCGTGAAATAGAATAGAGCCCTTTAAAATATTACCGAGGCTGACAAGGCAATGCGTAAACACATAACAAACTAAGTTTCTAAAAGAATTTGGGAAGATTATATGCTACTCCTTTCGTCCCAATTTATTTGTCGCAGAAGTGGATAGAAATTGATGTATCTAAAATTAAAAAGTACATTTAGATACATCATTTTTCGCAAGTAATTTCAAACGAAAAGAGTACCTATTTATCATTGACGTGCTATAAGGCCTTTTCTTTCTTCATCTTGTACTGGATTTCAACAAGGAAACAAAGATTCACCTAGAATTAAGCAACCATTTCGACTAGTCGCCGCGCGGCCGTGCGATTGGGGCCCTTCATACCATTCGATCGCGCCTAATTCTCTTAATTCTTTGATTTTGTTTTTCTTCCCCTAATTCTCACGAGCATCATCCTCCTCCCGCCTTCTTCATCCCCGGTCGTCCCCTGTCATCCTCCCTGACCACCATCCTCGCCTCCCCGTCGAACATCGCCGAGGCTCGCCGTCACCATTGTCGCAATGCCGCTCATTGAAGCATCTCTGTTGTGAGTCGTAGCAACTTTTTACACAGGATAGCAACTCATCGTCTCGCCGCCACCCCCGCCCTCTCCTGTCATACCTCCCCATCTTTGCCAATTGCAGCTCACCGCCGTCGCATCTCACCGCGAGAAAAAAAATCAATGCAACTCCCCCGTTGTGATGGTCCCATCGCCGGTTGTAACAAAAAAAATGTAGGTTGCAACAAAAGCGACACATGGTTCCAGCAAAAAAATAGTCGCCCCCGCAGCCCTCTGCCGGTCGTAGCACCGTGCGCTACTGTTGCAGCTCTTCGCAATGTTGGTTGCAGCTCCCTGTAGTGTCGATTCCAGCAAACGATGCGTGCCGCGCAGGTCTGAAGAGCGGTTGGTTATGCTAAAAAGTTGTGGTTTTAGCATCACCATTCACTGGTTTCAGCCTGTGACCGCCAACATCCCCTCACCGCCACCGTTGCAGCTCCACCCCGTGCAACCCCATCAGCGCGATGGTCGAAGCTCATGGCGGCGAGGATTAAAAAGCTTGAGTGTGGTGGTGGTTGAGCTTTTTGCCACAGTGTTTTTTTTAGGGTACGCCAATGGCGCACCTTAGCTTTATAGAAGGAAGAAAAATATGCATAAGAGATTACACATTGCTAGCTAGGAGTCACAAACCGACCCTAACCAAGCCTCCACACCACTCCCTAGCTCTACTCGACTACTCTATGATCGGTTGTCCTCCGAAAGCTCCTACTTTGGTCCAAGTCCTCAGTTCATCAAAGATAGAGTCTAATGTATCCCACTCGTTCTTGATCATGCCCATGCCGAAGACCTTCGCATTCCTTTGCTTCCATATCGTCCAACAGATTAGCATCACGAGGGTGTCAAAGCCTTTCCGAGACTGCTTATCTATTTGATTTCTCGTATCCGTCCACCACTGCACCAATCTTGAGTCATTTGTTGGGCAAAGGTCGGCCGTCAAACCCATCCTAGTAGTGCAGCGGAACCACACTTGCCGCGAGAACACACACTGCAGCAAAATGTGGTCAACTGTATCCTCCTCCTGGTCACACATGTAACATTTTGATGCTTGGTCTTGCAATCCGTGCCTAGCTCTCCTGTCCGAGGTCCATAGACGATATTGCACCGCGAGCCACATGAATAGCTTGCACGCAAGCGGTGCCCAACACTTCCATATGGCTCTGAAGCAGTGGAATCTGACTCCTCCCTCGCATAGCATCTTGTACGCAGATGATGCCGTGTAGACTCCGGACGTGTCCCAAGGCCATATGGGTAAGTCCTCGACCTGAGCGTCCAAATGAACTTCCAAGAGAATCTCCCAAAGGCCGATGAACTGGGTGAGGCCCTCAGTGCATAAGTCACCCACGACATCGTCCATCAATGAATGCATGTGTAACGCCCTCGATGCGGCTATATCTCCCACGTGTCGAAGCACGACTTAGAGGCATAACCGCATTGAAAGCAATGTCGCAAGTGAGGTAATCTTCACACAACCCATGTAATACATAGGGGAAAGAGATACATAGTTGGCTTACAATCGCCACTTCACACAAATACATGAATAAAGCATTACATCATCCAAATACACTCAAGGTCCGACTATGGAACCAAAATAAAAGAAGACTACCCCGAAAGCTACACAGATCCCCGATCGTCCCAGCTGGGCTCCACTACTGATCAACTGGAAACGGAACAACACAATAGACAAGATCTTCATCGAGCTCCTCCTTGAGCTCGGTTGCGTCACCTGCACGACATCATCGACACATGCAAACTGGTTTTGGAAGTATCTGTGAGTCACGGGGACTCAGCAATCTCACACCCTCGCGATCAAGACTATTTAAGCTTATAGGAAGGGTAAAAGGTATGGTGTGGAGCTGCAGCAAGCGACTAGCATATATGGTGGCTAACATACGCAAATGAGAGCGAGAAGATAAGGCAAAAGCACGGTCGAACAACTATGATCAAGAAGTGATCCTAGAACAACCTACGTCAAACATTACTCCAACACCGTGTTCACTTCCCGGACTCCGCCGAGAAGAGACCATCACGGTTATACACGCGGTTGATGCATTTTATTTAAGATAAGATTCAGGTTTTCGACAACCGGACATTAACAAATTCACATCTGCCCATAACCGCGGGCACGGCTTTCGAAAGTTCAAACTCCTGCAGGGGTGTCCCAACTTAGCCCATCACAAGCTCTCACGGTCAACGAAGGATATTCCTTCTCCCAAGACAATCCGATCAGACTCGGCATCCCGGTTACAAGACATCTCCGACAATGGTAAAACAAGTCCAGCAAGACCGCCGGATGCGCCGACATCCCGATAGGAGCTGCACATATCTCGTTCTCAGGGCACACCGGATAAGCAATCCGTACAACTCAAACCAGCCCTCGAGTTTCCTCGAGGTGGCGCTGCAAGGGGCTCTAGTTTGGACTAACACTTAGACAAGCACTGGCCTGGGGGGGTTAAAATAAAGATGACCCTTGGGCTGGCCTAACCCAAGGGAGAAAGAAGCTAGGTGGCAAATGGTAAAACCAATGCTGGGCCTTGCTGGAGGAGTTTTATTCAAGGCGAACTGTCAAGGGGTTCCCATTATAACCCAACCATGTAAGGAATGCAAAATCCGGGAACATAACACCGATATGACGGAAACTAGGGCGGCAAGAGTGGAACAAAACACCAGGCATAAGGCCGAGCCTTCCACCCTTTACCAAGTATATAGATGCATTAATTAAATAAGAGATATTGTGATATCCCAACAAAATATCCATGTTCCAAACATGGAACAAACTCCAATCTTCACCTGCAACTAACAACGCTATAAGAGGGGCTGAGCAAAGCGGTAACATAGCCAAACAACGGTTTGCTAGGACAAGGTGGGTTAGAGGCTTGGCTTAACAATATGGGAGGGATGATAAGCAAGTGGTAGGTATCGCAGCATAGGCATAGCAAAAGAGCGAGCAACTAGCAAGCAAAGATAGAAGTGATTTCGAGGGTATGGTCATCTTGCCTGCCATCCCGCAAGGAAGAAGAACGAGTCTATGAAGAAGACAAACAGACATAGTCGAACGGGTCCTCACAAACGCGACGTTATCGGAACCAATCCGAAGAAGCAACACCGGAAAGAAGCACACAACATAGTAAACAACCAACACATGAACATGGTATGATATGCGGGATGCCGTATGTGATGCATATGCATGATTTGGAAAGGAATGATTGAACCTGGCCTCAACTTGGAAAACCAAAAGTGCCACTGGAAAGGTGAGTTGATTTCGGTCGAAATCGATATAAAGATCACCGGAATTGGATGCACGGTTTGGAAATGACAAGCAAAACAAATATGGCGCCGGTCTGCGATAAACAGCAAGTAGCCTTTTAATGCATCAAGAACAATAAGCTACAGCACTCTAACATAGCAAAAAATACATGGCAGGGATCCACTCAAGATGCTTGACAAAAGATGAACACTGAGCTACGGCTAATTCACTCATTAACAGGTTCAAACAAGCATGGCAAAAGTGCAAAAGATAACAGGTTTCAGACTTAGTGAAATTAACAGCATGTCAGGAATTTATCATCAGGAAGCAATGTTTAGAGCACGATAACTACATCCTACAGGAACATATCATGTCAAAGCAAGGCATGGCATGAAGCTACTCTAAGCATATAACAAAAGTCCCTTAGTGACCATGAGCCAAAAGGGATCAGAAAATACAATTGCAAGCATGTGAACATAGCAATTAACGAAAATAGATTCAGACTTGGTGAAAAACTGGAGCATGCCAAACAGATAACGAGTAGGCATGTTTACGAGCTCGATGCACTCACTACAAAGCATGGCATGATAATCTAAGAATACACCCATCAAATAGACATGGCATAGAAGCTAGACATGGCAATAACAACATCATAGCATGCACGGATCAACAATAACAAGCTCGGCAAAATTGCTAAACATGTTAACAATCTGCCAGGAACATATTATAGCAAAAGTAGAGCCCGATTGACTCAAGCTAGGGTGCTCCATAATTGCAAAAAAGATATGGATGGATATAGCACAACTTTATCTACAAGACATCCTTACTGATCATGCTCAAAAGAGGCACGGATCACTAGGAAACAACATGAACATATGGCATAAAAATAATGACAGGACAAGGACTTAGTGAAATTCTAAGTCCCTGAAATCAGCATCATTGAGTAAGCTACTTTGCATGCTTGTGCTAGTCACCACATAGATCACAAAAATACATGGCATACACCTCTGTAAAGATGACATCGCATTCTTAAAAACACATGTAGAGCTCAGGATCATAGCATGCACACATTAATCATGGAAAAAATGACAAAAGTGCATTTGTTGAAACAGATCTGAAACTATCATCACATAGCCCTCTTCCAACAACATTTCGGGCATCAAGATGAGCTCAAATGAGAATGATGCAATGAGATGAAATGATGTACTCGTCGAGATGAACAATTTGATATGCTACACGTCCAAAACGGAGCCACGGGTGCAAAATTATGATGCGATGAATAAAGCTAAAATATATTGGGGACTTGCACGATTTGAAGAGGAAAAAAATAGACGTGCGCGAGATAGCTAAATGACGCCTAGGCGAGACTTAGGCGGGGAGGCTCACCAGCGGGCCGTTGGGCCGAAGGGGAAGGAGAGGCGGACTGGGCCAACGCGGGGGAGCTGCAGGGCCCACGACGAGGGAGGTCGTCCTCCTCCCGATCCCGCCTGGATCGGGAAGGCAGGAGGCGGCGGCCAGCGTTCTCCGGTGAGGGCGGAGCGGCACCGGTGGTGGATGGAGCCGGGGACGAAGGCGCGGTCCGTCGGGGACGCGGGCGGCGCAGAGCGGCGGAGGCGGCGGCGGCGAAGACGCGGTGTCCGAGGCGGGCGGAGGAGCGGGTGGCGCGGCTCGTCGGAGTCTGGCGAGCTCCGGCGAGCGGGCGCGGCGGCGGAGCGTGCTGGTGGCGGAGAGCGGAGACGGGCCCGGTTCGGCCCCGCGCGGGCCGGATCTGGGCCTGCGGGCTTCGGCGGGTCGCGCGATGAAGTGGGGCGCGGCGGGGATAGGTGGCGGCCTCCGGTTGGACGAGGCGGCGGGGAAGGTGACGTGGCGGCCTCTAATTGGTTCGGCGACGTGGCCGGCTGGGTGGACGCGTCCGCCGGCGAGCGGACATGTCCGGCGCGCGGAGGGAGGTGAGATCTAGGGTTTGGACTGCGGGATTTTTGCAGGAGAGCGCATATATATAGGTAGAGGGAGCTAGGAGAGTCCAAATGAGGTGCGGTTTTCGGCCACGCGATCGTGATCGAACGACCGAGATGATGGATAAGTTTTAGGTGGGTTTTGGGCCACTTTGGAGGGGTGTTGGGCTGCAACACACACGAGGCCTTTTCGGTCCCTCGGTTAACCGTTGGAGTATCAAACGAAGTCCAAATGACACGAAACTTGATAGGTGATACGTCTCCGTCGTATCTATAATTTTTGATTGTTCCATGCCAATATTATTCAACTTTCATATACTTTTTGGTAATTTTTTATATTATTTTTGGGACTAACATATTGATCGAGTGCCCAGTGCCAGTTCCTGTCTGTTGCATATTTTTGGTTTCGTAGAATATCCATATCAAACGGGATAAAAACGGACGGAGCTTATTTTTGGAAAATATGGAAAATTCGGAAGGAAAATCAACGCGAACCAGTGCCCGAGGTGGTCACGGGGCAGGGGGCGCCCCCCCCCTTAGGGCGCGCCCTTGCCCTCGTGAGCCCACCGTAAGGCGGTTGACGCTCTTCTTTTGCCGCAAGAAAGCTAATATTCGGAAAAAAAATGGCAAAGATTTCAGGCCAATTGGAGTTACGGATCTCCATATATATATGAAACGGTGAAATAGAGCCAGGGGAGAACGGAGAACCAGAGAGAAACAGAGAGATAGATCCAATCTCAGAAGGGCTCTCGCCCCTCCCACGCCATGGGAGCCAAGGACCAGAGGGGAAACCCTTCTCCCATCTAGGGAGGAGGTCAAGGAAGAAGAAGAAGAAGGGGGGCTCTCCCCCTTTCATCATCACCGCCATCTTCACCAACAACTTCACCGCCATCATCACCAACTCTTCCCCCTCTATGCAGCGGTGTAACCTCTCCCTTACCCGTTGTAATCTCTACTTAAACATGGTGCTCAACGCTATATATTATTTCCCAATGATGTATGGCTATCCTATGATGTTTGAGTAGATCTGTTTTGTCCTAATGGCTATTTGATGATCAAGATTGGTTTGAGTTGTATGTTTTATTATTGGTGCTGTCCTATGGTGCTCTCCATGTCGCGTAAGCGTGAGGGATTCCCACTGTAGGGTTTGCAATATGTTTATGATTTGCTTATGGTGGGTGGCGTGAGTGACAGAAGCACAGACCCGAGTAAGTAGGTTGTTTGCGTATGGGATAAAAGGGACTTGATACTTCAATGCTATGGTTGGGTTTTACCTTAATGAATCTTTAGTAGTTGCGGATGCTTGCTAGAGTTCCAATCATAAGTGCATATGATCCAAGTAGAGAAAGTATGTTAGCTTATGCCTCTCCCTCAAATAAAATTGCAATAATGATTACCGGTCTAGTTATCGATTGACTAGGGACAAATAATTTTCTTGTTGACAAAAGCTCTCTACTAAAACTAATTTAGTTGTGTCTTTATCTAAACAGCCCCTAGATTTTATTTACGTGTTCTTTACTTTCTTGCAAGCTTACCCAAAAACACCTACAAAGTACTTCTAGTTTCATACTTGTTCTAGGTAAAGTGAACGTCAAGCGTGCGTAGAGTTGTATCGGTGGTCGATAGAACTTGAGGGAATATTTGTTCTACCTTTAGCTCCTTGTTGGGTTCGACACTCTTACTTATCAAAAGAGGCTACAATTGATCCCCTATACTTGTGGGTTATCAAGACCTTTTTCTGGCGCCGTTGCCGGGGAGCAATAGCGTGGGGTGAATATTCTCGTGTATGCTTGTTTGCGTTATCACTAAGTAATATTTATTTGCTGTTATTAGTTGTTTTCTATCTTTAGTTATGGGTAGGAAACGCAAAATACCAAAAAATTAGTTGTACCTACTGAACCAATGGTTGAAGAACCACTCAAAATCTATCACACCGCTGAAGCTTATTACTGGATCATCTTCGATCCCTATGTGCTCGTGCTGAAACCCCAACTAGCTTAGTTGAGGGAAAATCCTTAGATGAGCATGCTTGTTATGTGCGACACCGCATATATAAAAAAGGGAAACTTTTACAGCATCAAATTAATCGTTTGCAATGCTATGCTTGGAATTTATGTGAAATATATGATGTTACTTGTTGTTCTGAAAACCCTAAGAAACACCTTCCTGTTGGGGAACGTAGCAGAAATTCAAAATTTTCCTACGTGTCACCAAGATCTATCTATGGAGACACCAGCAACGAAGGGAAGGAGAGTGCATCTACATACCCTTGTAGATCGCTAAGCGGAAGCGTTCAAGAGAACGGGGTTGAAGGAGTCGTACTCGTCGTGATCCAAATCACCGGAGATCCTAGTGCCGAATGGACGGCACCTCCGCATTCAACACACGTACAGCCCGACGACGTCTCCCATGCCTTGATCCAGCAAGGAGAGAGGGAGAGGTTGAGGAAGACTCCATCCAGCAGCAGCACAACGGAGTGGTGGTGGTGGAGGAGCGTGGTGATCCAGCAGGGCTTCGCCAAGCACTACGAGATATGAGGAGAAGGAGAGGTAGGGCTGCGCCACGGAGAGGTCAAGAACTCCTGTGTTGGCAGCCCCAAAGACCTCAACTATATATAGGGGAGAGGGAGGGGCTGCGCCCCACCTAGGGTTCCACCCTAGGGGCGGCGGCCAGCCCAGATCCCATCTGGTGGGGCGGCCAAGGGGGAAGAGGGGGAGGCGCACCTGGGGTGGGCCTTAGGGCCCATCTGCCCTAGGGTTTGCCCCCCCCCTTCCCTCTTGGAGGCGCCTTGGGCCCTTGTGGGGGGGGGCGCACCAGCCCACCTGGGGCCGGTCCCCTCCCACACTTGGCCCATGTAGCCCTCCGGGGCTTGTGGCCCCACTTGGTGGACCCCCGGGACCCTCCCGGTGGTCCCGGTACGTTACCGATAAACCCCGAAACTTTTCCGGCGACCAAAACAGGACTTCCCATATATAAATCTTTACCTCCGGACCATTCCGGAACTCCTCGTGATGTCCGGGATGTCATCTGGGACTCCGAACAACATTCGGTAACCACGTATATCTATTCCCTATAATCCTAGCGTCATCGAACCTTAAGTGTGTAGACCCTACGGGTTCGGGAACCATGCAGACATGACCGAGACGTTCTCCGGTCAATAACCAACAGCGGGATCTGGATACCCATGTTGGCTCCCACATGCTCCACGATGATCTCATCGGATGAACCACGATGTCAAGGACTTAATCAATCCCGTATACAATTCCCTTTGTCTATTGGTACGATACTTGCCCGAGATTCGATCGTCGGTATCCCGATACCTTGTTCAATCTCGTTACCGGCAAGTCTCTTTACTCGTTCCGTAACACATCATCCCGTGATCAACTCCTTGATCACATTGTGCACATTATGATGATGTCCTACCGAGTGGGCCCAGAGATACCTCTCCGTTTGCACGGAGTGACAAATCCCAATCTCGATTCGTGCCAACCCAACAGACACTTTCGGAGATACCCGTAGTGCACCTTTATAGCCACCCAGTTACGTTGTGACGTTTGGCACACCCAAAGTATTCCTACGGTATCCGGGAGTTGCACAATCTCATGGTCTAAGGAAATGATACTTGACATTAGAAAAGCTTTAGCATGCGAACTACACGATCTTGTGCTAGGCTTAGGATTGGGTCTTGTCCATCACATCATTCTCCTAATGATGTGATCCCGTTATCAATGACATCCAATGTCTATGGTCAGGAAACCGTAACCATCTATTGATGAACGAGCTAGTCAACTAGAGGCTTACTAGGGACATGGTGTTGTCTATGTATCCACACATGTATCTGAGTTTCCTATCAATACAATTCTAGCATGGATAATAAACGATTATCATGAACAAGGAAATATAATAATAACTAATTTATTATTGCCTCTAGGGCATATTTCCAACAGTCTCCCACTTGCACTAGAGTCAATAATCCAGTTCACATCGATATGTGATTAACACTCAAGGTCACATCCCCATGTGACTAACACCCAAAGAGTTCTGGGTTTGATCATGTTATGCTTGTGAGAGAGGTTGTAGTCAACGGGTCTGAATCTTTTAGATCCATGTGTGCTTTACAAATCTCTATGTCATCTCCTAGATGTAGCTACCACGTTCTATTTGGAACCATTCCAAATAACTGTTCTACTATATGGATCCAGTTTACTACTCAGAATAATCTGGATTAGTGTCAAAGTTTGCATCGGCGTAACCCTATACAACGAACTCTTTTACCACCTCCATAATTGAGAAAATTCCTTAGTCCACTAGTTACTAAGGATAACTTTGACCGCTGTCCTGTGATCCATTCTTGGATCACTCTTGTACCCCTTGACTGACTCATGGCAAGGCACACTTCAGGCGCGGTACACAGCATAGCATACTGTAGAGCCTACGTCTAAAGCATAGGGGACGACCTTCGTCCTTTCTCTCTATTCTGCCGCGGTCAGGTTTCGAGTCTTACTCAATGTTCACACCTTATAACACAGCCAAGAACTCCTTCTTTGCTGATCCATTTTGAACTCCTTCAAAATCTTGTCACGGTATGTATTCATTTGAAAGTACTATTAAGCGTTTTGATCTATCCTTGTAGATCTTAATGCTCAATGTTCAAATAGCTTAATCCAGGCTTTCCATTGAAAAACACTTTCCAAATAACCCTATATGCTTTCTAGAAATTCTACATCATTTCTGATCAACAACATATATTCATCAGAAATTCTATAGTGCTCCCACTCACTTCTTTAGAAATACAAGTTTCTCATAAACTTTGTATACACCCAAAGTCTTTGATCATCATCAAAGCGTATATTCCAACTCCGAGATGCTCACTCCAGTCCTTAGAAGGATTGCTAGAGCTTTGCATACTTGTTAGCATCTTTCAGGATTGTTAAAACCTTCTGGTTGTATCACATACATCCTTTCCTCAAGAAAATCGTCGAGGAACCAATGTTTTGACATCCTATCTGCAAGATTTCATAAATAATGCAATAATCGCTAATATAATTCCAACAGACGCTTAGCATCGCTACGAGTGAGAAAGTCTCATCGCAGTCAACTCCTTGAACTTGTCGGAAAACATCTTAACGACAAGTCGAGCTTTCTTAATGGTGATACTTACCATCATTGTCCGTCTTCCTTTTAAAATCCATATGTACCTAACAGCCTTACGACCATCAAGTAGTTCTTCCAAAGTCTACACTTTGTTTTCATATATGGATCATCTCTCGGATTATATGGCCTCGAGCCATTTTGGAATCCAGGCCCACCATCGCTTCTCCATAGCTCGTAGGTTCATTGTTGTCTAGCAACATGACTTCCAAGACAGGATTACGTATCACTCTGAAGTAGTACGCATCCTTGTCATCCTATGAGGTTTGGCAGTGACTTGATCTGAAGTTTCATGATCACTATCATAAGCTTCCACTTCAATTGGTGTAGGTGCCACAGGAACAACTTCCTGTGCCCTGCCACACACTAGTTGAAGAGACGGTTCAATAACCTCATCAAGTCTCCACCATCCTCCCACTCAATTCTTTCGAGAGAAACTTTTCCTCGAGAAAGGACCCGATTCTAGAAACAATCCCTTATTGCTTTCGGATCTGAGACAGGAGGTATACCCAACTGTTTTGGGTGTCCTATGAGGATGCATTTATCCGCTTTGGGTTCGAGCTTATCAGCCCGAAACTTTTTCACATAAGCGTCGCAACTCCAAACTTTTAAGAAATGACAGCTTAGGTTTCTCTAAACCATAGTTCATACGGTGTCATCTCATGAGAATTACGTGGTGCCCTTTTTAAAGTGAATGTGGTTGTCTCTAATGCCTAACCCATAAACTATCGTGGTAATTCGATAAGAGACATCATGGTATGCATCATATCCAATAGGGTGCAGTTATGATGTTCGGACACACCATCACACTATGGTGTTCCAGGCTGTATTAGTTGTGAAACAATTTCCACAATGTCTTAATTCCGTGCCAAACTCGTAATTCAGATATTCATCTCTATGATCATATCATAGATATTTATCCTCTTGTCACGACGATCTTTCAACTTCACCCTGAAATTACTTGAACCTTTCAATAATTCAGACTCGTGATTCATCAAGTAAATATACTCAACATATACTCAAATCATCTGTGAAGTAAGAACATAACGATAACCACTACACGCCTCAGCACTCATTGGACTGCAGACATCAAAATGTATTACTTCCAACAAGTTGCTTTCTAGTTCCATTTTACTAAAAACGAGGCTTTCTGTCATCTTGCCCATGTGGTATGATTTGCATGTCTCAAGTGATTCAAAATCAAGTGAGTCCAAACGGTCCATTTGCATGGAGCTTCTTCATGCATATATACCAATAGACATGGTTCGCATGTCTCAAACTTTTCAAAAACGAGTGAGCCCAAAGATCCATCAACATGGAGCTTCTTCATGCGTTTTATATCGATATGACTTACGTGGCAGTGCCACAAGTAGGTGGTACTATCATTACTATCTTATATCTTTTGGCATGAACATGTGTATCACTACGATCGAGACTCAATAAACCTTTCATTTTAGGTGCAAGACCATTGAAGGTATTATTCAAATAAACAGAGTAACCATTATTCTCCTTAAATGAATAACCGTATTGTGATAGACATTATCCAATCATGTCTATGCTCAACGCAAACACCATTCTCGATGGTAGAGGGAGAGTATGATGCTTGATCACATCAAGCTTGGAAAAACTTCCAACACATATTGCCAGCTCACCTTTGGCTAGTCTCCGTTTACTCCGCAGCCTTTTATTTCGACTTTACTAACATTTAGCATCCGAACCGGTATCTAATACCATGGTGCTACTAGGAGTACTAGTAAAGTACACATTAATTGTCACACCCTGCATTTTGTAGCATTTCATTTGCATCAATAAAGCATGAAAATTTTGGACCAACAAAAACTTTTGCATTATTTGGCTTTTATTTGGAGTTGGTTTTCTCTCTGTGCTTTTCAAGTGCTCTTTGAAGTCAACACAACTCCACCTTCTATACTTCATCTCCTTGCCCCAAACTTCTGCCCAATGATCATGCCATGTGTATAGAGCAATATAGTATTTTCTTACAAAAATAATTTGGCCAAATGGTATTTTCAAAAATTAGTTTTCCAAAACCCCCTGAATTGAGGTTTGCACTGCAAGTACCTGATTTGGGGTATGAAAAAAATTTCAAAAAGTATATTTGAAACCTATTAGATATAGGACTCCCATGAACCTCAAAAACATAATTTTAAAAGTTATTTTCCTATTTTATTTAAAGGCTTTTTCTTAAGGCCAGAAATGATATTTAATAGGTTGAAATTATTTTAATGTTTCAAAAATATTTGAGAAAATTTAGGGAAACTCAGTGGACATATATTGTCCATATATAAGAGTTTCAACACATGGTCATGTTCAAAATATTGGTCAAATCCCTCAAAAACCATTTCTGCTCATTTCAAGGATTTGAAATATTTCTACAGGAAATATTTTCATAAAAATCCAAGAACATTCTAACATGTCACATATGACATTTGTGATGATCTTGCCAAGCCTCATGTCATGGAGGATAGTATAACCCCATGAAATCTCCTCAAAACCATTTCTGTCCATTTTGAAGTTTGAGCAACTTTACATTGTCAAACATGTCCAAATGCTCTCAAACTTGGCGCACAAGCTCAAATGACCTAATTATTCATCTCTACCAAATGGCACAAGTTGGAGAGAATGTTATCTTGACCAAAGTGCCCCAAAACCCTCTCTGACCAGAATCAAATTTGAACAACTCTACATTGGTAACTTTCTCCTTTTCATCTCAATTTTTGTGGTCATGTTCAAATCCTCAAATGATGACACTACACCAAGTGGTGCATCAAGGAGAATTGATTTTCATGACTACATCTTGGTAAAGCCATTTCTGCTAATTTCTAGGGTTTGCCAAAGTTACATTGGCAAGTTTTCCCAAATGAGCTCAAATTTGGTGGCACACCCTATTTCTAAGTGTCTTTTCATCCTGTTAAGTATCATGGCAATTGGAGTTCATTGGCTTGCCCAAACCATTATCAAACACCTTCTGACATTTTGCAAAATCCACTGTTTGGACCCCTTCCACTATTCTTGGAGAGCTCAAATTTTTACCACAACCCCTTCTAGTCCTCTTCTACCTCCAGTAACAATGGCAAGTCCACAGCTCACTTATTGGATGGGTAAAACCCCACTTCCTCTCTCTGGTCAGCCCATTTGCACACTTCTTCCCCCTCTCCCCTCACTCTACTGGCTCTCTAGGGCATCCAATGCCCCTCTCCTCTTCTTTACTCCCCCCTAGACCTGCTAGACACTAGTGGACACACCCCTGCCCTTTAAACAATGCCATGGCAGCCAAAGGCACGCTCTGGAGCGCGCTACAGTGCGCTCCCGCACTATAGCCACCCCCTGCCAAGCACCTCCGGCCACCTCGGGCCTCCCCAGCGCGCCCGACGATGTGCCTCGACGTCTGTGACACGCCACGCCTCTGTCCCCCTCTTCCTTCTCCCTCCTGTTGCCTCCTTTCGCACGCGCACCGGCCGCCTGAGAGCTCCAATGGCCGAGCTCACACGCGCGATGCTCTGGCCCTCCCCCGCTCCTTCTCTCCCTTCCCCTGGCCGTAGACCATATCTACAAACGCCCAGGACACGCGCACACGAGCCCCCATGACCCCTAGCAACAACAACGACCTCGCCGGCGCACTCGTCCATGGTGCACCGTCACCCCGCCTTAAACGACCATCCCGAGCCCCTTCTCTGGGCACCGTTCGCTCTCTCTTTCCCCCAGCGACCTCCTAGAGCATCCAGATCCTCCTCCCGTGCCTCCCTTCTCCTCCTACCACCGCACGGCCGCTGCTCCGCCTCGCTCAAATTCGAGCAATGCCGAGCACAGCTCCCTCCCTTTCCTCCACACAAGGACTCCCCGTGGTCCGGCGAACCTCCCCACCTCCTCGAACCGTCGCCGGGATGCTTGAAGGCCGGGAGCCACGGATGGCCGACGACCTCCCTCTCCACCATCAAAGCTGCGGTCACCTCGGCCCCCTCCGGCAACCGTGACCTGCACCAGCAGATGCGCCGCTCCGCGCTGAGCTCGCCCATAGGCGGAGCACCGCGGGAGACGGCCGGAGGCGCCGGCTATCGCCGGACGAGCACCGGCATGCGCTCTGCCTCCCCTGCTCTGCCTCGAGCGAGAGGTAGAGGACGACCGCCCCGCCAGCTGGCATGGGGGGGCCCGCCCGTCAGCGGCAAAGGCGACCGAGCCGGCCCACCAGTCGGGTTAAGTGGAAACGGCTTCGGGCCGATCTGCTTGCCCCGCTGGGTGGCGCCCTCCCGCAGTGCGCCTTCCGCGTCACCTCCTCCCTCGCGCAGCCGAGCCACTGGGCCGAGCCCAGTAGGCGCTGTTTAGGTGGGCTTCGCCCAGTGCACTTTATAAGCTTGAGTCCCTTTTCTTCCTTTTTCCTTTTTCCAGAAATTTGTAAAATCCATAAACAATTCAAATTAACTCCAAATTTGATGATTCAAATTTCTAGTAGCTCATAAAATCATGATCTATCTCATGGTGCAACTTGCACATTTTTTCAGAAGCATTTCCTTCACAAATATTTATCAAATCCTATTTTTCCTATTTCTGTGATGAACTTTAGAAAATCACAGAGAGCCCATTTTTGATCCAAATTCCACGATTCAAATTACTAGATGTTTCTAAGTTCAAAACTTAGTTTTTGAACATTTTTACTAATACTTTCTGTAGCACCTCAAATAATGGCCTATTTCTTCATATTTGTCAACTTTGTAAATTCATAGGAAAATCATTTGAACTCCAAATCCAGTGAAACCAATTCCTAGATGCTTCTAAAATCATCCTTTGTTAAATGGGTACCTTTTATCATTTTTCAAAAATGTGTTTCTGTCCACTTCTTGCAATTCCATAAACCCCTTGATTCCATCACATCAAAATGTCTAGAAATATCCCTTGATCCACTTCCAATGAAATCACCTTGGTCATTCCTCATATGACCACAGGCATCCTAGAAAAGTCCAACTCTCATTTTTAGAGCACTTTTATTTTCTGTCTTGTTGTGTTGCTTATTATGGTTGCTTTCAACAATAGTTGACGAAGTAGATGAAGTGCTTGGAGTTGGACCAGAGATATTTGAAGACCTCGAAGACTTTGTTAAAACAGGCAAGCGGCCCTTTGACCATGACTAAGAAACCCCTTTTTATGCATTTCATATAGCACTTTACTATTGTTGCATCGGAATCATGATGAGAGGGTAGCCACTTTGGTGGGTTGCCCTCATCTCCTTATTGATACTAGCATTTGTGCATGACCCTACCTTCTTATGAGGGTTATGCCGGTGGGAGTAGATAGAATGCTAAGTAGTTGCTACGCAAAAATGGGCAGGAATCTGCATAGTGATGAGGCAAAGTGTTTTCAAAGGACGTTTCGAAAACCCCGTCGGGTGCCACTTATGCCCGAGGGAGATAATGAAATGGGTAAACACTTGCTGACGAAGTGGTGTACCGAGGCAAGAGTGTGTTGTCTTCGAAAACGGATTGGTTTAAGTTGCGACCGTTATTCCAACCTTACATGCGCAACCACTCTACCCTTATATGGGAAAGGGCATTATTGATTACCTAGGCCGATACTAGCTTGGAGCCCGCATTACTAGTGACGGGAGAGTTGTTGGTGCGCTCTCTCGGGACGGGGTCGTGCCAGGTAGGGCGGCCATGACTGTTTTCACAGGGCACCGGATACACCGTTGTGTCCCCTCTCGGATGTTACGATCTCGAGTGAGTCTCGTATGATGTACATCGTGAGGATACAGAACAACGAGTGGACTCCTTGTTAGTGTCGTCTAGGGAAAGATAGTGATCGGGTGCTTACCCCGGGTACTTGAGGTACCGCGGGTCGTGAATGACACGGAAGTTCCCCGGATCTAGTGGGTAAAGCGTGCAACCTCTGCAGAGTGTAAAACTATTCGAATAGCCGTGTCCACGGCCAAGGACAGTTGGGTAACCGCTCTTGGGCTACGTCCACTTGTTTTAACCAGTGTGTGTAAGTGGGAAGAACTACTCGGGTCAAGTCGGAGGACTTGACATGATTGAGTTGGGTTGGTGCCCACTCCTTTTATGATGATACCACTACTTGGGTCAAGTCAAGGGACTTGACATGATTGAGTTGGGTTGGTGCCCACTCTATTTATGTTGATATCTGTAAGCTGTCCTTATGGTTACTTGAATTCTCCTGATGCATGTCTTACAAGCTGTTGAACATGTCATTGCACTCAAAAACTAGCTTTCCGCAAAAATTTACCTATATCATGCATTGTTGTACCTTGAACCAAAACATGGGTTGCTTGCGAGTACATTCAAAGTACTCATTGGCTTGCCACTGGTTATTTAATTGGCCAGGTATGGAAGAGCAGGAGTTCGAAGAAGAATTCTTTGAAGATGAACATGCGAACTAGGACGTTTCCCAGTCAGAATGCCTGTAGGGTTAAGGCAGATGGCATGGGTTCTACTTATCAACGAAGATTCCCGCTGCTTGTGTTTCATTTGATGTTCAGCCCTTAGGGCTTTATCTATGTAAGACTTGACCATAACGGTCATAATTTGTGTAAGACGATATGTGTGGATGTAAGACTCTTGTTATTCAGCTTTTGTGTGTTCCGTGAGCATTGATCTCTGGGATCACTGTACACGTGCATTCGGTGATCACGACTTATGAGTCGGGGTCCCCACATTAACACAATGTATATCCAATATACTTCTATCGACCTTGCCAGCCTTCTCATCTACCAAGTATCTAGGGTAATTCTGATCCAGTGGCTGTTCCCCTTATTACAGAAGCACTTAGTCTCGGGTTTGAGTTCAACCTTGGGTTTCTTCACTAGAGCAGCAACTAATTTGCCATTTCATGAAGTATCCCTTCTTGCCCTTGCCCTTCTTGAAACTAGTGGTTTCACCAACCATCAACAATTGATGCTCCTTCTTGATTTCTACTTTTGTGGTGTCAAACATCGCGAATATCTCAAGGATCATCATATATGTCCCTGATATATTATAGTTCATCATGAAGCTCTAGCAGCTTGGTGGTAATGACTTTGGAGAATCATCACTATCTCATCTGGAAGATCAACTCCCACTCAATTCAAATGATTGTTGTACTCAAACAATCTGAGCACAAGCTCAACAATTGAGCTTTTCTCCCTTAGTTTGCAGGCTAAGAAAATCGTCGGAGGTCTTATACCTCTTGACGTGGGCACGAGCCTGAAATCCCAATTTCAGCCCTCGAAACATCTCATATGTTTCGCGACATTTCAAAACGTCTTCGGTGCCTCAACTCTAAACCATTTAACTAAACTATCACGTAGTTATCAAAACGTGTATGTCAGATGTTTGCAACATCCATAGACGACGTTCGAGATTCAGCACACTGAGCGGTGTATTGAGGACATAAGCCTTCTATGAAGCAATGAGGACAATCCTCAGTTTACGGACCTAGTCCGCATAATTGCTACTATCAACTTTCAACTAAATTTTCTCTAGGAACATATCTAAACAGTAGAACTGAAGCGCGAGCTACGACATAATTTGCGAAGACCTTTTGACTATGTTCAGGATAAACGAGTTCATCTTATGAACTCCCACTCAGATAGACATCCCTCTAGTCATCTAAGTGATTACATGATCCGAGTCAACTAGGCCGTGTCCGATCATCACGTGAGACGGACTAGTCAACATCGGTGAACATCTTCATGTTGATCGTATCTTCTATACAACTCATGCTCGACCTTTCGGTCTCTTGTGTTCCGAGGCCATGTCTGTACATGCTAGGCTCGTCAAGTCAACCTAAGTGTTTTGCATGTGTTCCGCGGCCATGTCTGTACATGCTAGGCTCGTCAACACCCGTTGTATTCGAACGTAAGAATCTATCACACTCGATCATCACGTGGTGCTTCGAAACGACGAACTTTTGCAACGGTGCACAGTTAGGGGGAACACTTTCTTGAAATTTTAATGAGGGATCATCTTATTTACTACCGTCTTTCTAAGCAAATAAGATGTATAAACATGATAAACATCACATGCAATCAAATAGTGACATGATATGGCCAATATCATATTGCTCCTTTTGATCTCCATCTTCGGGGCTCCATGATCATCAACGTCACCGGCATGACACCATGATCTCCATCATCATGATCTCCATCATCGTGTCTTCATAAAGTTGTCTCGCCAACTATTACTTCTACTACTACAGCTAACTGTTAGCAATAAAGTAAAGTAATTACATGACGTTTATGTTGACACGCAGGTCATAAATAAATTAAGACAACTCCTATGGCTCCTGCCGGTTGTCATACTCATCGACATGCAAGTCGTGATTCCTATTACAAGAACATGATCATCTCATACATCACATATATCATTCATCACATCCTTTGGCCATATCACATCACATAGCATACCCTGCAAAAACAAGTAAGACGTCCTCTAATTGTTGTTTGCATGTTTTACGTGGCTGCTATGGGTTTCTATCAAGAAAGTTTCTTACCTACGCAAAAACCACAACGTGATATGCCAATTGCTATTTACCCTTCATAAGGACCCTTTTCATCGAATCCGATCCGACTAAAGTGGGAGAGACAGACACCCGCTAGCCACCTTATGCAACTAGTGCATGTCAGTCGGTGGAACCAGTCTCACGTAAGAGTACGTGTAAGGTCGGTCCGGGCCGCTTCATCCCACAATGCCGCCGAATCAAGATTGGACTAGTAACGGTAAGCATATTGAACAAAATCAACGCCCACAACTACTTTGTGTTCTACTCGTGCATAGAATCTACGCAATAGACCTAGCTCATGATGCCACTGTTGGGGAACGTAGCAGAAATTCAAAATTTTCCTACGTGTCACCAAGATCTATCTATGGAGAAACCAGCAACGAAGGAAAGGAGAGTGCATCTACATACCCTTGTAGATTGCTAAGCGGAAGCGTTCAAGAGAACGGGGTTGAAGGAGTCGTACTCGTCGTGATCCAAATCACCGGAGATCCTAGTGCCAAACGGATGGCACCTCCGCGTTCAACACACGTACAACCCGACGACGTCTCCCATGCCTTGATCCAGCAAGGAGAGAGGGAGAGGTTGAGGAAGACTCCATCCAGCAGCAGCACAATGGCGTGGTGGTGGTGGAGGAGCGTGGTGATCCAGCAGGGCTTTGCCAAGCACTACGAGATATGAGGAGAAGGAGAGGTACGGCTGCGCCAGGGAGAGGTCAAGAACTCCTGTGTTGGCAGCCCCAAAGACCTCAACTATATATAGGGAGAGGGAGGGGGCTGCGCCCCACCTAGGGTTCCACCCTAGGGGCGGCGGCCAGCCCAGATCCCATCTGGTGGGGCGGCCAAGGGAGGAGAGGGGGAGGCGCACCTGGGGTGGGCCTTAGGGCCCATCTGCCCTAGGGTTTGCCCCCCTTCCCTCTTGGAGGCGCCTTGGGCCCTTGTGGGGGGGGGGGGCAGACCAGCCCACCTAGGGCTGGTCCCCTCCCACACTTGGCCCATGTAGCCCTCCGGGGCTTGTGGCCCCACTTGGTGGACCCCCGAGACCCTCCCGGTGGTCCCGGTACGTTACCGATAAACCCCGAAACTTTTCCGGCGACCAAAACATGACTTCCCATATATAAATCTTTACCTCCGGACCATTCCAGAACTCCTCGTGACGTCCGGGATCTCATCCGGGACTCCGAACAACATTCGGTAACCACGTATATCTATTCCCTATAACCCTAGCGTCATCAAACCTTAAGTGTGTAGACCCTACGGGTTCGGGAAGCATGCAGACATGACCGAGACGTTCTCCGGTCAATAACCAACAGCGGGATCTGGATACCCATGTTGGCTCCCACATGCTCCACGATGATCTCATCGGATGAACCACGATGTCAAGGACTTAATCAATCCCGTATACAATTCCCTTTGTCTATCGGTACGATACTTGCCCGAGATTCGATCGTCGGTATCCCGATACCTTGTTCAATCTCGTTACCGGCAAGTCTCTTTACTCGTTCCGTAACACATCATCCCGTGATCAACTCCTTGATCACATTGTGCACATTATGATGATGTCCGATCGAGTGGGCCCAGAGATACCTCTCCGTTTACACGGAGTGGCAAATCCCAGTCTCGATTCGTGCCAACCCAACAGACACTTTCGGAGATACCCGTAGTGCACCTTTATAGCCACCCAGTTACGTTGTGACGTTTGGCACACCCAAAGTATTCCTACGGTATCCGGGAGTTGCACAATCTCATGGTCTAAGGAAATGATACTTGACATTAGAAAAGCTTTAGCATGCGAACTACACGATCTTGTGCTAGGCTTAGGATTGGGTCTTGTCCATCACATCATTCTCCTAATGATGTGATCCCGTTATCAGTGACATCCAATGTCCATGGTCAGGAAACCATAACCATCTATTGATCAACGAGCTAGTCAACTAGAGGCTTACTAGGGACATGGTGTTGTCTATGTATCCACACATATATCTGAGTTTCCTATCAATACAATTCTAGCATGGATAATAAACGATTATCATGAACAAGGAAATATAATAATAACTAATTTATTATTGCCTCTAGGTCATATTTCCAACACTTCCCAACCAATGTGAGTTTATTGATAATGGAATCTTATCTTCTTATGCTAAAGGTGTTTATAGTTACTATGATATTCAACAAATTGAAGAATTTGTTGCTTTTAAGGGTGCTTACGAAATTGCTTCTTTGATTGAAACGTATGATGCTACTTTTCACAAATCTGAAAAATTTGCCATACTTAAATATTGCTATGATAATTATGCTTCTAATGCTTATATTAAACCATTTATTGAGAAAGTCTCTGCTGTCCAAGAAGAGACTAATATTTTGCAAGAAGCTATGGAAGAAGAAGTTGATGAAACTGTGAGCTCATTGGATGAAAAAGATGATGAGGAGAGCGAGGAACAAAAGGAGGAAGAGCGGATTGATCACCCGTGCCCACCTTCTAATGAGAGTAACTCTTCAACTCATACATTGTTTAATTCCCCTTCGTGCTTACCGAAGGATGATTGCTATGATGATTGTTATGATCCCATTGATTCTCTTGAAATATCCCTTTTTGATGATCCTTGCTATGCTTGTGGCCAAGATGCCAAAATGAATTATGCTTATGGAGATGAACTTGCTATAGTTCCTTATGTTAAACATGAAATTGTTGCTATTTCACCCACGCATGATAGTCCTATTATCTTTTTGAATTCTCCAAACTACACTATATCGGAGAAGTTTGCACTTATTAAGGATTACATTGATGGGTTGCCTTTTACCGATGCACATGATGATTTTGATGAATATAATATGCATGTGCTTGCTGCTCCTACTTGTAATTATTATGAGAGAGGAACTATATCTCCACCTCTCTATGTTTCCAATATGATAGAATTGCAAGAAACTGCTTATACTATGCATTGGCCTTTACTTTGTGTGCATGAATTGTTCTTTTATGACATGCCGATGCATAGGAAGAGAGTTAGACTTCGTCATTACATGATATATGTTACTTTGTGCTCGCCACTAAATTACAAATCATTGTTAATTAAAATTGGCTTTGATATACCTTGGGATCCGGGTGGATCCATTACTTGAGCACTATATGCCTAGCTTAATGGCTTTAAAGAAAGCGCTGCCAGGGAGACAACCCGGAAGTTTTAGAGAGTCATTTATTTCTGTTGAGTGCTTTTATATAGTTTAAAAACAACAAAAATAAAGAGGGGAACCACTTTTTCAAAAAGGAAAGTGAAAGTGATAGAGACAAGCATTGTTGAAGTGGGAGAGCTCCTTGAACTTTGTTCATGCTCACGGAAACTTTGTGAATCTTGATTACAGAAACCTTTCAATAAAAATAATTATCCCCTTGTACAATTCCATTGTATTATAAAAATAATGTGCCAAGGTTTGCCTTTAGGATGTTTACATTTGCTTGATGGTTTGTACGGTGCATGACAGAAACTTTGGCTGTAGTGCGCGATTTTACATTATTAGCTGGAACGTCAAATGGTTCTGATTCTTTTTGCACTGTCTTCCTATACAAATTTTTTATTTTTTTTCCAATTTTGGTAGAATTTTTCAAGTATCAGAAGTATGGTTAATGTTCAAATTATTACAAACTGTTTTGTTTTAGACAGATTCTGTTTTTGATGCATAGTTTGCTTGTTTTGATGAAACTATCGATTCATATTAGTCGATTAAGCCATTGAAAAGTTATATTACAGTAGACACAATGCAAAAACAAAATATGAATTGGTTTGCAACAGTACTTAGAGTAGTGATTTGCTTTATTATACTAACGGATCTTACTGAGTTTTCTGTTGAAGTTTTGTGTGGATGAAGTGTTCGATGATTGAGAAGGTTTCGATGTGAGAAGAAGCAAGAGAGGCAAGAGCTCAAGCTTCGGGATGCCCGAGGCACCCCAAGTAAATATTCAAGGAGACTCAAGCGTCTAAGCTTGGGGATGCTGGGAAGGCATCCCCTCTTTCTTCAACAAATATCGGTATGTTTTCAGATTCGTTTCGTTCATGCGATATGTGCAATCTTGGAGCGTCTTTTGCATTTAGGTTTTCATTTTTCTTTTATGCACCATGCTGGTATGAGATGGTCCTTGGTTGATTTATAGAATGCTCATTGCACTTCACTTATATCTTTTGAGTATGGCTTTATAGAATGCTTCATGTGCTTCACTTATATCATTTGAAGTTTGGATTGCCTGTTTCTCTTCACTTAGACAACCGCCATTTGTAGAATGCTCTTTTGCTTCACTTATACTTGTTAGAGCCTGGGCATATCTTTTGTAGAAAGAATTAAAATCTCTTGCTTCACTTATATCTATTTAGAGAGATGACAGGAATTGGTCATTCACATGGTTAGTCATAAAATCCTACATAAAACTTGTAGATCACTGAATATGATATGTTTGATTCCTTGCAATAGTTTTGCGATATAAAGATGGTGATATTAGAGTCATGCTAGTGGGTAGTTGTGGATTGTAGAAATACTTGTGTTGAGGTTTGTGATTCCCGTAGCATGCACGTATGGTGAACCGTTATGTAACAAAGTCAGAGCATGATTTATTTATTGATTGTCTTCCTTATGAGTGGCGGTCGGGGACAAGCGATGGTCTTTTCCTACCAATCTATCCCCCTAGGAGCATGCGCGTAGTACTTTGTTTCGATGACTAATAGATTTTTGCAATAAGTATGTGAGTTCTTTACGACTAATGTTGAGTCCATGGATTATACGCACTCTCACCCTTCCACCATTGCTAGCCTCTCTGGTACTGCGCAACTTTCGCCGGTACCATAAACCCACCATATACCTTCCTCAAAACAGCCACCATACCTACCTATCATGGCATTTCCATAGCCATTCCGAGATATATTGCCATGCAACTTTCATCATCATCATATACATGACTTGAGCATTCATTGTCATATTGCTTTGCATGATCGTAAGATAGTTAGCATGATGTTTTCATGGCTTGTCCGTTTTTTGATGTCATTGCTATGCTAGATCATTGCACATCCCGGTACACCGTCGGAGGCATTCATATAGAGTCATACTTTGTTCTAGACATTGAGTTGTAAGTAAATAAAAGTGTGATGATCATCATTATTAGAGCATTGCCCCAGTGAGGAAAGGATGATGGAGACTATGATTCCCCCATAAGTCGGGATGAGACTCCGGACTTTACAAAAAAAATAAAAGAGGCCAAAGAAGTCCAAATAAAAAAAGAGGCCAAAGAAGCCCACCAAAAAAATAAAAAAATAAAATAAAAAATAAAAAATGAGAGAAAAAGAGAGAAGGGGCAATGTTACTATCCTTTTACCACACTTGTGCTTCAGAGTAGCACCATGTTCTTTATAGAGAGAGTATCCTATGCTTTCACTTTCATATACTAGTGGGAATTTTCATTATAGAACTTGGCTTGTATATTCCAATGATGGGCTTCCTCAAATGCCCTAGGTCTTCATGAGCAAGCAGGTTGGATGCACACCCACTTAGTTTCAGTTTGAGCTTTCATATATTTATAGCTCTTAGTGCATCCGTTGCATGGCAATCCCTACACACTCACATTGATATCTATTGATGGGCATCTCCATAGCCCGTTGATATGCCTAGTTGATGTGAGACTATCTTCTCCTTTTTGTCTTCTCCACATCCCCCACCATCATATTCTATTCCACCTATAGTGCTATGTCCATGGCTCACGCTCATGTATTGCGTGAAAGTTGAAAAGGTTTGAGAACATCAAAAGTATGAAACAATTGCTTGGTTTGTCATCGGGGTTGTGCATGATGTGAATATTTTGTGTGGTGAAGATGGAGCATAGCCAGACTATATAATTTTGTAGGGATAACTTTCTTTGGCCATGTTATTTTGAAAAGACATGATTACTTTATTAGTAGGCTTGAAGTATTATTGTTTTTATGTCAAATTATAGACTATTGCTTTGAATCACTCGTGTCTTAATATTCATGCCATGATTAGACATATGATCAAGATTATGCTAGGTAGCATTCCACATCAAAAATTATCTTTTTTATCATTTACCTACTCGAGGACGAGCAGGAATTAAGCTTGGGGATGCTGATACGTCTCCGTCGTATCTATACTTTTTGATTGTTCCATGCCAATATTATTCAACTTTCATATACTTTTTGGCAACTTTTTATATTATTTTTGGGACTAACATATTGATCCAGTGCCCAGTGCCAGTTCCTTTCTGTTGCATGTTTTTGGTTTCGCAGAATATCCATATCAAACGGAGTCCAAACAGGATAAAAACGGATGGAGCTTATTTTTGAAAAATATGGAAAATTCGAAAGGAAAATCAACGCGAACCAGTGCCCGAGGTGGTCACGAGGCAGCCCCCCCCCTTAGGGCGCGCCCCCTACCCTCGTGAGCCCACCGTAAGGCGGTTGACGCTCTTCTTTTGCCGCAAGAAAGCTAATATTCGGAAGAAGAAAAATCACGGCGAAGGTTTCAGGCCAATCGGAGTTACGGATCTCCATATATATATGAAACGGTGAAACAGAGCCAGGGGAGAATGGAGAACCAGAGAGAAACAGAGAGATAGATCCAATCTCGGAGGGGCTCTCGCCCCTCCCACGCCATGGGAGCCAAGGACCAGAGGGGAAACCCTTCTCCCATCTAGGGAGGAGGTCAAGGAAGAAGAAGAAGAAGGGGGGCCCTCTCCCCCTTGCTTCCGGTGGTACCGGAGTGCCACCGGGGGTCATCATCATCACCGCCATCTTCACCAACAACTTCACCGCCATCATCACCAACTCTTCCCCCCTCTATGCAGCGGTGTAACCTCTCTCTTACCTGTTGTAATCTCTACTTAAACATGGTGCTCAACGCTATATATTATTTCCCAATGATGTATGGCTATCCTATGATGTTTGGGTAGATCTGTTTTGTCGTAATGGCTATTTGATGATCAAGATTGGTTTGAGTTGTATGTTTTATTATTGGTGTTGTCCTATGGTGCTCTCCGTGTCGCGCAAGCGTGAGGGATTCCCGCTGTAGGGTTTGCAATATGTTTATGATTTGCTTATGGTGGGTGGCGTGAGTGACAGAAGCACAGACCCGAGTAAGTAGGTTGTTTGCGTATGGGATAAAGGGGACTTGACACTTTAATGCTATGGTTGGGTTTTACCTTAATGAATCTTTAGTAGTTGCGGATGCTTGCTAGAGTTCCAATCATAAGTGCATATGATCCAAGTAGAGAAAGTATGTTCGCTTATGCCTCTCCCTCAAATAAAATTGCAATAATGATTACCGGTCTAGTTATCGATTGCCTAGGGACAAATAACTTTGTTATTGACAAAAGCTCTCTACTAAAACTAATTTAGTTGTGTCTTTATCTAAACAGCCCCTAGCTTTTATTTACGTGTTCTTTACTTTCTTGCAAGCTTACCCAAAAACACCTACAAAGTACTTCTAGTTTCATACTTGTTCTAGGTAAAGCGAACGTCAAGCGTGCGTAGAGTTGTATCGGTGGTCGATAGAACTTGAGGGAATATTTGTTCTACCTTTAGCTCCTCGTTGGGTTCGACACTCTTACTTATCGAAAGAGGCTACCATTGATCCCCTATACTTGTGGGTTATCAACAGGCGGTCTACCGGTAGTAAACCAAGGCCGCATGACAAGTCTCGGTCCAATTCGAGAACGTTTAACACCCGCACACGAAAAGAGGTAGAATGGGACACCGGATGACATAGGAGCGCCGGAATGCAAAACGGACAACGGGAAAAAAATGCTCGGATGCATGAGACGAACATGTATGCAAATGAAATGTGCATGATGGCATGATATGAAATGCATGACACGCCAGCAATGACAAGGCAACAACAGCGAATAACTGGAGGACACCTGGCACATCGGTCTCAGGGCATTACAACACTCCACCACTACGAGAGGTTCTCGTCCCGAGATCTAGGATGGCACCGGAGGGACAACGGAAGAGAAAGAGAAGAGGTAAAACTAAGTTGCTTCTTTGACCAATGAGTGAAACCAAAGAACCTTGAAAAGGTTGAACAAATTTGAAAGAAACAATACAATGAAGATGAACAAAGTTGAAAACCTCCGTTAGAAAAGAGGAACAAGGAACATCACGAGAACCCTGTAGGTTGAAAGACACAAGAGGAAGGTTGGAAAAGACAAGAAGTACATGCAAGCACTCCGGTTAAAACGAGATGCACAAGGAATGATAAAGTGAAAAGAACTTGAGCAAAAGGGCACAACACTCCGGTTAAATGGATAGGCATGAAAAGAACATGATCTTCACAATACGAGATGATGGGTTGAAAAGAGCAACATCACAATGCCTCCGAAACAAAAGAATAGAGGATAGATAATTGAAATAGGAGAATGGAGAAGAAAATGCCAATTTCTACCACAAAAGAGCTTGAAAAGGCATCCTCAGGAGAAAAGTCGAACGGAGTTGTTGGAACACCAACAACAAAAAGAATAAGCTTGATATGGTCTTATAGAAGGCATCTCAACATTATGAGGTGACAACTTGCCACTCACGGAAAAGATTTGATTGCATTGATATCAACAAGGAGACCAGAAACTATTCCACCGGGAGAGTAGATGAAGAACTTGGGTCATTTATAAGCACCATAAATAGCAACAAACCTTAGGGAAGGCTTTAGGTGAACTATAACCCAAGATAACTCCAATGATGAGATTGATGGGTTTAAAATATCTCATTCTTAACAACATGTGAATCAAGGAGCATGAACTCAAATTATCAAGAATGACATAATACCACCTCTAATGATACGGAAGACAGAATTGCACTCCGGATTGCAAGATGAAGAATGCTTGAGTTCCTCTGAAAAGAATCTTGATGATCACTTAGAGAATGAATTAAATCCTTTATGAACCATCATGTAGCGCCTCCATGAAGAACTCTGGTAAACAAAAGGATAACGAAAAGAAAGAGAAGTTTAAAACACAAGGTGAAACCTTGCGATGATTTAGAAGGAGCTTCGCGACGAGATAATTGAGAGAGCTTGGAACTCCGGGAAAGAAAGATTACAAGAGAACTCAAGAATTTTTTATGAACCTCCGGAATAAAGAATTAATCATTTGGGTGAAACAAGAATAAGAATTACATTATGCTTATCCTTCATCAATTTAAATTGATGACAAGCAACGGATTTGGCATACTACTTATTCTCGTTGAAAAGGATTAAGAGAGATATCAATAACTTGATAAGGTCTTCAACGAAACACCGGTAGGATCGAAACACCGAATGAATTGATATGATAAATAAGGAAGAGAAATCTTGAGCGAGCCACCGTAAGAATTTTAAAATGAACGAAGTAAAAGGATGAATCACTGGTAAGAATTAGCAAATGAACGAACATACATGAGAGGGTTTAGATACAAAAGAACGAATAGATCATGAACTGATTAGAGGATATTTGATCGATGCACTGGTAAGATTGGAGAATGATAACTGAAAGCTGAGAATGAATAAACCTGAATTGATGGACTCCGGATAATCAAACTGAAAAGGACTCCTGAATTGCTTCGTATGGGTGAAAAGAATTCTGACAATCGAAAACAATTATGAGAGGATGGGCTCGAACTAGAACCACGAATCTCTAAGAGAACCGATAAGATATGGAGGTAAAACTCTTCTTCGGTCTTCAAATGTTGAGAATGACGACGAGAACCACCACTGAGAATTGTTGAGGCCCTCCGGAAGAATCAAAAGCGAAGACATTGAGCCAACGATGAAAAGAATTTGAAAGATCTTGGAGAAAGACATTTGACTGATGATAAATCATTCTTACGTCAAACTTCGATAAGAAATTTGAGGATAGCTCCGGGAAAATAGAAGAGTCAGGTAAGATCCTGGGAAAAGACCTGTGGGTTAGGGCCCACTCAAGAGAAAACACCGTTGAACGATTTAAAAGAGAGGATGCACCGGTTGAATTAAATGGCTTGAATGAGATAACAACCTCGAAATAGGTTGAACGGATTAGGAATGAAAACACGAATCTTCTGGGATATCTTCAGCACTCCGGAATGATTGAATAGCGAGAAATGAATTAATATGAAGAGTACCGACATAAGAAAAGCATAGGGCAAAAAGAAAAGACTATGCTCAATACCAAAGCTTGAATTGAATCCACCGGAGAAGAAAAGAACGAAGAATGATGAGCTTGAAGCTCCATTAGAATCTTCATGAGAATCACCGGATAAGAACATTAACGGAAAAGAATGGAGAGACTTCTCATCAATGATATGATACTTGATTAAGAAATCTGAGTCCTTGAAGAAAAAGGGTGGGTGGGAGGGACAGCAAAGACAACTTGGGATGGATGAAACGAACACCGTTGAGAAAGCTGAGATTGAATCTTGCGGATGTTGAAAATGAACGGATCCACTTGAAGAGAAACATGCTGGTTGAAAAGGATTGGCATGACAATCTCGATTATCATGAAGGATTAACATCCACATAGATATATGAGAACACTACTTAGAAAAGGTATGGAATCAACACTTGACTTCGAAGCAACTCGAATACCACAACTCAAAACAAAAAACAGGGATTGGCTTGCAGAATAAGCCAGAACAAACATATGATAGATATTTCGTCCGAAGACACAACGAGACCACTGTATAACCAACCGTGGATAGGCGTACCACTGTATAACCAAGCGTGGATAGGCGGACCACTAGACGTCGAACCCCAATTTCATATCATACATCTGTCGGAAAGATATCCTAGTAGCTACTTGAATTCCCACTTATAAACTCCCGAAACTTTCCGGTTATGCAATCAGGTGTTGGGGATACAGGGGAAGCATAATATCTCACCAAAAACTAGCAAATCCTAAATCCAGCTGTATCCATCCTTCAACACATAACCAAGAAACCTTCGGAAATCGTTTACCTCAACCTTCGAAAAGCATCTGTTATACGAGTTATGCCAATACTCCCGAACTCCCGCCCCAGTACTGGGTGGCGTCGAGGTTATCTCACCAACAACTGCATAAAAGAGATTTTCGATGTCGGCAAACTCAGGTATTCCAGAACTGCAACGATAAAATTGTGACGACAACACCTTGGAGCTCAACTCCCCGGGACACTGCCACAACCCCTAAATGTCAGGAGGCACCAAGAACAATGTTCTCGTTACAAAACTATCGGAACGATTCCAAGATACCCGCGTGATCCTAAAAAAATTAGTGAAATTTGAGAAGAGAAGAGTCAAAACTCTACGCCAGGATGCCTCACCAGAGCGACGAAGGGACTGAGGAGTAAAAAGAATTCCTAACTCTCCGATATATATAATCCTAAATGACTCAAAACATTTTTGTAGACTCAACAACGCCAGCGATTTGATCAAGCAGGGGGCTCCTAAGGTCGGGGAAGGCTCTGATACCAACTTGTAACGCCTTCGACGCGGCTATATCTCCCACGTGTCGAAGCACGACTTAGAAGCATAACCGCATTGAAAGCCATGTCGCAAGTGAGGTAATCTTCACACAACCCATGTAATACATAAGGGAAAGAGATGCATAGTTGGCTTACAATCGCCACTTCACACAAATACATGAATAAAGCATTACATCATCCAAATACACTCAAGGTCCGACTACGGAACCAAAATAAAAGAAGACTACCCCAAAAGCTACACAGATCCCCGATCGTCCCAACTGGGCTCCACTACTGATCAACTGGAAACGGAACAACACAATGGACAAGATCTTCATCGAGCTCCTCCTTGAGCTCGGTTGCGTCACCTGCACGACATCATCGACACATGCAAACTGGTTTTGGAAGTATCTGTGAGTCACGGGGACTCAGCAATCTCACACCCTCATGATCAAGACTATTTAAGCTTATAGGAAGGGTAAAAGGTATGGTGTGGAGCTGCAGCAAGCGACTAGCATATATGGTGGCTAAACATACGCAAATAAGAACGAGAAGAGAAGTCAAAAGCACGGTCGAACAACTATGATCAAGAAGTGATCCTAGAACAACCTACGTCAGACATTACTCCAATATCGTGTTCACTTCCCGGACTCCGCCGAGAAGATACCATCACGGTTACACACGCGGTTGATGCATTTTATTTAAGATAAGATTCAGGTTTTCTACAACCGGACATTAACAAACTCACATCTGCCCATAACCGCGGGCACGGCTTTCGAAAGTTCAAATCCCTGTAGGGGTGTCCCAACTTAGCCCATCACAAGCTCTCACGGTCAACGAAGGATATTCCTTCTCCCAAGACAATCCGATCAGACTCGGCATCCCGGTTACAAGACATCCCCGACAATGGTAAAACAAGTCCAGCAAGACCGCCTGATGCACCGACATCCCGATAGGAGCTGCAAATATCTCGTTCTCAGGGCACACCGGATAAGCAATCCATACAACTCAAACCAGTCCTCGAGTTTCTCCGAGGTGGCGCTGCAAGGGGCTCTAGTTTGGACCAACACTTGGACAAGCACTGGCCCGGGGGGGGGTTAAAATAAAGATGACCCTTGGGCTGGCCTAACCCAAGGGAAAAAGAGGCTAGGTGGCAAATGGTAAAACCAATGTTGGGCCTTGCTGGAGGAGTTTTATTCAAGGCGAACTGTCAAGGGGTTCCCATTATAACCCAACCGTGTAAGGAACGCAAAATCCTGGAACATAACACCGATATGACGAAAACTAGGGCGGCAAGAGTAGAACAAAACACCAGGCATAAGGCCGAGCCTTCCACCCTTTACCAAGTATATAGATGCATTAATTAAATAAGAGATATTGTGATATCCCAACAAAATATCCATGTTCCAAACATGGAACAAACTCCAATCTTCACCTGCAACTAACAACGTTATAAGAGGGGCTGAGTAAAGCAGTAACATAGCCAAACAACAGTTTGCTAGGACAAGGTGGGTTAGAGGCTTGTCTTAACAATATGGGAGGCATGGTAAGCAAGTGGTAGGTATCGCAGCATAGGCATAGCAAAAGAGCGAGCAACTAGCAAGCAAAGATAGAAGTGATTTCGAGGGTATGGTCATCTTTCCTGCAATCCCGCAAGGAAGAAGAACGAGTCCATGAAGAAGACAAACGGACATAGTCGTATGGGTCCTCACAAACGCGACATTATCGGAACCAACCCGAAGAAGCAACACCAGAAAGAAGCACACAACATAGTAAACAACCAACACATGAACATGGTATGATATGCAGGATGCGGTATGTGATGCATATGCATGATTTGGAAAGGAATGATTGAACCTGGCCTCAACTTGGAAAACCAAGAGTGCCGCTGCAAAGGTGAGTTGATTTCGGTCAAAATCGATATAAAGATCACCGGAATCGGATGCACGGTTTGGAAATGATAAGCAAAACAAATATGGCACCAGTCTACGATAAATAGCAAGTAGCCTTCTAAATGCATCAAGAACAACAAGCTACAGCACTCTAACATAGCAACAAAATACATGGCAGGGATCCACTCAAGATGCTTGACAAAAGATGAACACTGAGCTACGGCTAATTCACTAATTAGCAGGTTCAAACAAGCATGGCAAAAGTGCAAAAGATAATAGGTTTCAGACTTAGTGAAATTAACAGCATGTCAGGAATTTATCATAAAGAAGTAATGTTTAGAGCATGATAACTAAATGCTACAGGAACATATCATGGCAAAGCAAGGCATGGCATGAAGCTACTCTAATCATATAACAAAAGTCCCTTAGTGACCATGAGCCAAAAGGGATCAGAAAATACAATTGCAAGCATGTGAACATAGCAATTAACGAAAACAGATTCAGACTTGGTGAAAAACTGGAGCATGCCAAACAGATAACGAGTAGGCATGTTTACGAGCTCGATGCACTCACTACAAAGCATGGCATGATAATCTAAGCATACAACCATCAAGTAGACATGGCATAGAAGCTAGACATGACAAGAACAACATCATAGCATGCACGAATCAACAATAACAAGCTCGGCAAAATTGCTAAACATGTTAACAATCTGCCAGGAACATAGTATAGCAAAACTAGAGCTTGATTGACTCAAGCTAGGGTGCTCCATAATTGCAAAAAAAGACATGGATGGCTAGAGCACAACTTTATCTACAAAACATCCTTACTGATCATGCTCAAAAGAGACACGGATCACTAGGAAACAACATGAACATATGGCATAAAAATAATGACAGGATAAGGACTTAGTGAAATTCTAAGTCCCTGAAATCAGCATCATTGAGTAAGCTACTTTGCATGCTTGTGCTAGTCACCACATAGATCACAAAAATACATGGCATACACCCCTGTAAAGATGACATGGCATTCTTCAAAACACATGTAGAGCTCAGGATCATAGCATGCACACATTAATCATGGCAAAAATGACAAAAGTGCATTTGCTGAAACAGATCTGAAACTATCATCACATAGCCCTCTTCCAACAGCATTTCGGGCATCCAAATGAGCTCAAATGAGAATGATGTAATGAGATGAAATGATGTACTCATCGAGATGAACAATTTGATATGCTACACGTCCAAAATGAAGCCACGGGTGCAAAGTTATGATGGATGAATAAAGCTAAAAAATACTGGGGACTTAGACGATTTGAAGAGAAAAAAATAGACGCGCGTGAGATAGCTAAATGACGCCTAGGCGAGACTTAGGCGGGGAGGATCACCAGCGGGCCGTTGGGCCGGAGGGGAAGGAGAGGCGGACTGGGCCAACGCGGGGGAGTTGCGGGGCCCACGACGAGGGAGGTCGTCCTCCTCCCGATCCCGCCTGGATCGGGGAGGCAGGAGGCGGCGGCCGGCATTCTCCGGCGAGGGCGGAGCTGTTGGGGAACGTAGTAATTTCAAAATTTTCCTACGCACACACAAGATCATGGTGATGCATAGCAACGAGGGGGAGAGTGTTGTCCACGTACCAACGCAGACCGACTGCGGAAGCGATCACACAACATAGAGGAAGTAGTCGTACGTCTTCTTCCCGATCCGACCGATCCAAGCACCATTACTCCGGCACCTCCGAGTTCTTAGCACACGTTCAGCTCGATGACGATCCTCGGGCTCTGATCCAGCAAAGCGCCGAGGAAGAGTTCCGTCAGCACGACGGCGTGGTGACGATCTTGATGTACTACCGACGCAGGGCTTCGCCTAAGCACTGTAACGGTATGATCGAGGTGGAATTTTGTGGCAGGGGGCACCGCACACGGCTAAGGAACGATCTCAAGGATCAACTTGTGTGTCTTGGGGTGTTCCCTGCCCCCGTATATAAAGGATGGAGGGAGGGAGGCTGGCCGGCCAAAGAGAGGGAGGCGCAGGAGGAGTCCTACTCCTACCGAGAGTAGGACTCCCCCCTCCAATCCTAGTCCAACTAGGAATCCTTAAACGGGAGAGAGAGAGAGAGAGAGAGGTGGACGGCCCCTCTCCTAGTCCTAATAGGACCAGGGATAGGGGGGGAGGCGCAGCCCTATGTGGGCTGCCCTCTCACCTTTCCACTAAGGCCCATGTTGGCCCATTTGGCTCCCGGGGGGTTCCGGTAACCCTCCCGGTAATCCGGTAAAATCCCGATTTCACCCGGAACACTTTCGGTGTCCAAACATAGGCTTCCAATATATCAATCTTTACGTCTCGACTATTTCGAGACTCCTCGTCATGTCCGTGATCACATCCGGGACTCCGAACAACCTTCGGTACATCAAAATGCATAAACTCATAATAACTGTCATCGTAACGTTAAGCGTGCGGACCCTACGGTTCGAGAACAATGTAGACATGACCGAGACACGTTTCCAGTCAATAACCAATAGCGGGACCTGGATGCCCATATTGGCTCCTACATATTCTACGAAGATCTTTATCGGTCAGACCGCATAACAACATACGTTGTTCCCTTTGTCATCGGTATGTTACTTGCCCGAGATTCGATCGTCGGTATCCAATACCTAGTTCAATCTCGTTACCGGCAAGTCTCTTTACTCGTTCCGTAATACATCATCCCGCAACTGACTCATTAGTTGCAATGCTTGCAAGGCTTAAGTGATGTGCATTACCGAGAGGGCCCAGAGATACCTCTCCAACAATCAGAGTGACAAATCCTAATCTCGAAATACGCCAACCCAACATCTACCTTTGGAGACACCTGTAGTACTCCTTTATAATCACCCAGTTACGTTGTGACGTTTGGTAGTACCCAAAGTGTTCCTCCGGTAAACGGGAGTTGCATAATCTCATAGTCATAGGAACATGTATAAGTCATGAAGAAAGCAATAGCAACATACTAAACGATCGGGTGCTAAGCTAATAGAATGGGTCATGTCAATCAGATCATTCAACTAATGATGTGACCTCGTTAATCAAATAACAACTCTTTGTTCATGGTTAGGAAACATAACCATCTTTGATTAACGAGCTAGTCAAGTAGAGGCATACTACTGACACTCTGTTTGTCTATGTATTCACACATGTATTATGTTTCCGGTTAATACAATTCTAGCATGAATAATAAACATTTATCATGATATAAGGAAATAATTAATAACTTTATTATTGCCTCTAGGGCATATTTCCTTCAGGAGCGGCACCGGTGGTGGACGAAGGCACGGTCCATCGGGGACGCGGGCGGCGCAGAGTGGCGGAGGCGGCGGCGACGAAGACGCGGTGTCCGAGGCACGCGGAGGAGCGGGCGGCGCAGCTCGTCGGAGTCCGGCGAGCGGGCGCGGCGGCGGGTGAACGGTGCGCGTCGGCGGAGCGTGCTGGCGGCAGAGAGCGGAGACGGGACCGGTTCGGCCCCGTGCGGGCCGGCTCTGGGCCGACAGGCTTCGGCGGGTCGCGCGGTGAAGTGGGGCGCGACGGGGACAGGTGGCGGCCTCCGGTTGGACGAGGCGGCGGGGAAGGTGACGTGGCAGCCTCTAATTGGTTCGGCGACGTGGCCGGCTAGGTGGACGCGTCCGCCGGCGAGCGGACATGTCCGGCGCGCGGAGGGAGGTGAGATCTAGGGTTTGGACTGCGGGATTTTTGGAGGAGAGCACATATATAGGTAGAGGGAGCTAGGAGAGTCCAAATGAGGTGCGGTTTTCGGCCACGCGATCGTGATCGAACGACCGAGATGATGGATGGGTTTTAGGTGGGTTTTGGGCCACTTTGGAGGGGTCTTGGGCTGCAATGCACACGAGGCCTTTTCGGTCCCTCGGTTAACCGTTGGAGTATCAAACGAAGTCCAAATGATAGGAAACTTGACATGCGGTCTACCGGTAGTAAACCAAGGCCGCATGACAAGTCTTGGTCCAATCCGAGAACGTTTAACACCCGCACACGAAAAGAGGTAGAAAGGGACACCGGATGACATAGGAGCGCCGGCATGCAAAACGGACAACGGGAAAAATGCTCGGATGCATGAGACGAACATGTATGCAAATGAAATGCGCATGATGACATGATATGAAATGCATGACACGCCAGCAATGACAAGGCAACAACAGCGAATAACTGGAGGACACCTGGCACATCGGTCTCGGGGCGTTACAGCATGTACATCGCATCTCGCACAAGTCTCCTGTTTGCCACTTGTGTCCGCACCTTTGCCACAACCAAGGGTGCAAAATATTTAATAGCTGCTCCATGTATCCATCGGTCTTTCCAGAACAAGGTCTTGCCTCCTGAACCAACTTCCCATTTGACAAGGCTTCCAAAAGCTTGATCCACCTTTTTGCCCGAGGTCAAGTTGAGGCCTTGCCACGGCCTGGAATCATCAGTGCGTCTGAGCCATTCCCATCTGAGTCTTAAAGCGATACCATGCTTAAACAAGTCAATGACACCCAAGCCTCCCAAGTGTTTAGGCCTGCACACTCTAGCCCAAGAGACGACACATTTGCCTCCATTCACCGCCTCGGTTCCGGCCTAGAAAAATGCCCGACACCCCTTGTCCACTCTCTCTAGAGCCCATTTAGGTGCCTCCGCTATCATGAGATGATGTGTAGCGTGCGCCCTCGTTACTTGATTGACAAGAATGAGCCTCCCCGGCCTCGTCACGAGACCCCTTTGCCATCCTGGCAAGATGTGAAGAGCCGTGTCAACAATTGGCTGCCACTCTGACATTTGAGTTGCCTGATGCTAAGCTGGAGCCCAAGGTATTTGCATGGAAAGGTGTCGATTCTCCATGGCAGCGCAGACTTAACAAGCTCTTCATCCTCATTTTCTGCTCTGATCAAGATTGCCATAGATTTGGAATAGTTGACTTTGAGCCCAGATGCCACTCCGAATATAGCAAGGATTCCTTTAACGCACATGAGGTCTGGCCATGTTGGTTTTATGAAGAGAACCACATCATCAGCATACAGGGACAAGCGCTGCATTGGGCTACATCCATTGATGGTACTAAGCACTCGTGCCTCATGCGCCTTGGAGATGATTGCCATAAGCACGTCCATGGCAATAACAAATAGCAAGGGAGATATCGAGTCCCCTTGTCTTAGTCCTTTAGCATGCATGAACTTGTCACCAGCACATCCATTCACTAGCACCCTCGAGCTGGCGGTGGTGAGGAAGATCGCAATCCAAGAGATCCAGCGCTCCAAGAAGCCCTTGGCTCTTAACACCTCAAACAGAAACGGTCACGCCAGCAAATCAAAAGCTTTGGTTATGTCAAGCTTGAGCATCACTCCCTTGGCTTTCCTCCTATGCATCGTGTGCGCCATTTGCTAAACCAAGAGAAAGTTATCATGCAAGCATCTGCCCTTAATGAATGCGGACTAGTTCGTCTGTACAAGCTCTCCCATGCGCGGTCTTAGCCTGGCAGTCAACAGCTTGGAAGTTATCTTGGGGATACTGTGCACAAGGCAAATAGGTCGGAAGTCGAACACCGCGCATGCTTCCAGTGTCTTCGGTATCAGAGTGATCAGAGCTTGGTTGAGCCTTCCAGATCCCCTTCCATTGCCAAGGAAAAACTTGTGAACCACACCATTGCCACGGTGTTTGAGACAAGAGAAATGGAGTTGCGAGGTAGGGGGGAGGGAGGAGGAAGAAACGAATGGTCCCCGACTCTCCTCGCGAAGAGACACTAGAAACCCGTTATAGGGTTTTCCTGTGAGCAGCGTTTAAGTAGATAGTACGAACGTCACGACTATTTTGACTAAGTCCTAGCTGCGTGTGCTGGAAAAGCTAATGCTGCTAATGTGGAAGTACTTGCAGCTTTCCACTACTAGAGAAAAGCTTACCAGTAGCGCTGGTTTTTGTGCTACCAGTAGCGTGGGCACCAACGCTACTGCTACGGCGCTACAGCTATTTTGTAGCAGTAGCGCGTTTTTAGGCCAGCGCTACTGGTAAGTTCAAGTACGAGTAGCACATTTTTAGACCAGCGCTACTGGTAAGTTCAAGTACGAGTAGCGCGTTTTTAGGCCAGCGCTACTGCTACCATTTATGTTTTTTTAGCATTTTGGCGCTGTACATGCTTAAACAGATATATCTTTTATACAATAACAACTCATCATGGATTAGTCTGTTTAAATAGCATATTCATTACCACTTGTCATCACCACCAAACAATGTTCGTCAATGAGACATCATATAACAAGTTGGTCACTAGTCATAATCATAACTCCTCATCATCATCATCAACTCTAACACATTATAGCACATAATAACACATTCTAACTATGACCTACTCCTCTCGTAGGACCTACTCTACCCTCTCTTAGGTAAAATATCATAAAACAAGATAGGCATTGACTCTCCATTAGAAAATTGACTCTCCATAATAAAGAACGAAGATCATCCTGTCTTCAAGTCTTGGTCTACGCACAATGTTGCTTCCAAGTAGCTCTTTATGATGGTTCAAACATTTTTTGAAATCATTTATTATCATGGCTTCCTCGCTTATAGAAATCCGGTATGGTCAGGAGTGATGCGGATACTGCGGCTGACCTGGCCGTGGTGGCCGTAAGCTCATAACATTATGTCTATCATTTTCCGTACATTTTTTGAAGAATGAAAATAAGCTGTCAATGAAAATAAGCTGTCAAATATTTTGAAATAAACAATATAAATTACTTAGTAAATATGTTTAAAAAACTCACACAGCGGTAGAATTGGAAGCGTGTAAACAAGGACCCAAATAGTCATATCATTTTCATCGACGTCAGGATCACCAAGATCAAAGGTGAGAAGCATACCCTCATGAAAATCATACGCCTTGCAAATGGCTTCCCAATTCAGACAACCAAAATTGATGAGTTCACAGAATTGTATAGATTTACAGCAAAATCATAACCATGATGGATCCTTAGTTGAATTATCTTTGTCTCCATTCTTTCATGATCTTCAAAACCCATCTTCTCCAAGACATAGCGTCTTGCATGGCATGGGATAAGCTAGTCGAATTATAAAAGACGGAAATTACACGTTGAAGAAGCAGAGAAGTCGTGCAAAAAATAACAAAAAACACTTGTCATTGTTGTGTACCGTTTCAATATCGAAGGTCTCTTGGAGCTTGATGCTGAAGCGCCGACATTCTACCAGGTGAGGCCTGTCGCACAGACAGCGCTCATCTTTGCAGTACTCGCACATAGCAAATTCCCTTTCGTCGTCAGACATTTCCTAATAGGTAATTAATAATCCATCATCGAATACATATATAGTAGTTTGTAGCAAAGATCATCATATAACAACTAAAACACCTAAAATTTGTAGTTTGTAGTAGTTTGTAGCAAAGATCGTCATATAATCCATCATGAATACATATATAGTAGTTTGTAGCACAAACCGTGCTCAACTTTTGCATTCAATAAGAAAATAACTAATAGGTAATTAATAATCCATCATCGAATACATATATAGTAGTTTGTAGCAAAGATCATCATATAATATCACTAATACATCTCGAATAATAGCTCATCTAGGTTCAGTGGGCCGTGGTGGACACCCAAAGAGAAGGAACCATCACCGGATCATAGCTCCGGTGAGATCCCCAAAGAATCTGCCAGGTATTGGAGAATCGGTCATTCGCCAACGCAACCAAGTAGCGCTGGACGTGCGCGTTCTCCTCCGTGACACGGTGCTGTACCACCTGCGCGGGGGACTCAACCCTCTCCACCGATGCAGGCCCATGTGACCGCCACCAAAGAAGCTCCGGGTCGACGACGGGCTGGCTCCTCACTAAGCTGCGCTCACCAGAAGGTAGCACAACCCAGTACCAACCCGGCGGAGCCAAGTCCCGGACATGGCCCCTCGGCTCAACCAGGAGTCCTCCGTCGAGTCGACGAGGAGGATGCGGGATAAGCATCGTCGACGTCAAGAACAAAATGCTTAATTATGAAAACAAAATTAATAAACACTTAGCAAATTTTGGCATGACCTTTGCTAAAAACAGGACATATCGAGCGCCTGAAATTTGCCAGAACGTAAACGAATCGACATTTCTGGCAAAACATAGGCCACTCCGAAAAATATGACATGTCCAAAATGTGACATGTTCAAAATATGACATGTCCACTACAAATTTGCATATAACAAGAAAAATTGCTTTAACTAAAAAAATAACAACAATTGCTTTAACTAAAAAGATACCTAGAATTCTGTCAACTACACCTAAAACAACTAAAACACCTAAAATTCTGTTAACTACACCTAAAACAACTAAAACACCTAAAACTCTTTTAAATACACTTAAAACACCTAAATTCTATTAACTACACCTAATTAAAAACCTAGCTAAATCTCTATCCTAACTTTAAAACCTAGCTAAATTTAAAAACCTAGGGTTCATACGAATTAACTAGGATTCATACCTAATCTGTCCTAGCTAAGATTCGATCATAACCTACATTTTTTCAACTACATAGGATTCAAAACAACTACTCTAATAACTATAACTAGGGAGGGAGGAGGAGGAAGGAGGGAGGAGTACCTCTCGGTGGAGGAGGGCGGGCACGGGAGGAGAGCCGGCGCGGGGGCCGAGGCAGCGGGCGGAGGAGGAAGCTGATGCAGGGGAGCTGGGCGGCCGGCGTGGAGGAGGGCCGGCACGGGCGAGGGCGGCCGACGCAAAGAGGAGGGCCGGCACGGGCGGGGGCGGCTGATGCAGGAAGGAAGGACGGCGCGGGGGACGACAACGTGCGGGGGTCGACGACGACGCGCGGGGGATCAAGGGAGGAGTGTGGAGTGTGAGTGAGAGTGATGAGGCCGGGCCGGGGGCGCGGGGGGAGGTAGTGGGCTTAACAGCAGCGCAGGCAATGGGTAAGCGCTACTGCTAAGCCCACTAGCTATAGCGCGGGCGCAAATCACACGCTACAGCTAAGTGGCCTACCCTTTGGCCCCGGCAACCTGCTAAACAGCAGTGCGACCCGCGCCAACCAGCATTGCTGCTACGCAGTAGCAGTAGCGCCTGTTTTGACCGATGCTACTTGTAAATACCAGTAGCGTGGGTGCCCAAACAGACGCTACTGCTAAAATTCTATGTATAAGCATTTTCCTAGTAGTGTTCCATGAAGGTTATGCATAAATGACCTGGGAGCTGCTAGTGTATTTATCAGCAGCGTTTAAACATCTAGTATAAAATAGCTTAGCAACCATGTATAAATCTAAAAATTGGATTTGTCACTAGGGATGATGTACATTACATGCATAAAAAAAATTATGTCACAAAAATAACAACATCACCATGTCATTCTCAAACCAGACACCAACCCCCCCCCCCCCCCACCCCCCCCCCCCCCCCCCCCCCCCACCCCCCTGGTAGGGACGTATATATACCTCGGCACTTTGAAAGCAACGTGTATCAAAACTTATGTTTGGCACTTTGAAAATTTAACCACTTATTAAGTTGTCAGGTATTGACACCATGCAAGGTTTCAATTTCTTCCGACGGGGTTTCAAGTAGCACAGGTTCCGGCGGTATTTTTTTATTAATTCAAAAGGCAGTTTTAAATAAATTATGTACTTTCAAGTAGCACATATGGATGTTTGGATTTATGAATTAAATTCATGAAACAAAAAAAATCGTAGGAGCTTAGGAACACACAAAAAATACCTAATTGCTCGTCACCCTAAAATAAAATCTGGCTAGGAAACTAGGCACTGCTAGTGCACTTACTGGCAGTGTTTTATGTATACTAGTGGTTGGGGCGCCACCTGGTGGCGCCTCTTGAGGAGGAATTGTGTGCGCTAATCAAGCCGCTATATATGTTATCGTGACTGTATGACAATAGGCTTAGTTTATCGAGAAGAAAGGCATCCTAGATGATAGAGCAACAATCAGAGTACATGTATACTTTCAATTGGCAAACATAATAAATCTAATTTTAGCATCAAAAACCTGGAAAGACAGCATTAGTACATTGACATGTAGGAGAAATAAACTCAAATCTTAATACCAGTGCTACAAAACCATATGTCCCAGCAAATACATTGGCAGCAACAAATTATTGTATTGGACTAAGAGAAAGAGATGCAAGTCAACACAGCAAATAAACAGGAGCCATGCTGTTGATGGCATAACAAGAACATTCAATTTTTCAGAAAGGGATGGAGTGCATGATCATAAACACAATACTTCTTGATCCATCATAAGTTGATCTTCCTCGAGTGTCTCGTGGAGATTGGTCAACTTTCAGTTATTCATCTTTTGGCAATGATCCCAGATGTCAGGGATCAAAGACTGAATGAATGGTACAAGCAGACCAATGCAACAGCTCTACTGAAGATAGAAGGCATAAATATGTGAGATACAATAGGTGGTGGTGAGTATTACCTTGGACTGCTTGACAGACGGAAGTGAGCAAACCAACCTGTAAAGCTGTCCTGGAAGCATATGGTGACATTTTTTTTACCTCCTAGGAGGAATGATTCTAGAAAAAAAAACTCAGACCAACTAGGACGATGGCATAAAATCTTCCAGCTTTATTTGTCTAAACAAATGAGGAAAGTGTTCATGAGCCTTGTATATAAAGAGGGGAAACATTATTAGACTAATTAACCAAGAAAAGTAGGTCATTTATTGGAGAAAGAAACTGGTTTCGCCGCTCGAAACTGTTTCCGAACTTTTTCCTTCTGTTCGATGGCTTCATCATAAACTGAGCTATGTTGGACCACATCAAGCTCATCCAGATCCCAGGACATCTGGGGGAACTACATATTTGTTGCGTAAAATATTTATGGTTTTCAGAATGTGATAATCCATGGATTCATCAGGAAGAACATAAATAGTACTTCAATGTATATATGGTGCATTACTACTATATAAGAATTAGGCTTGGATTCCCCTTATTCTTACCCTGCCTCAGCAATTTGGGATTAGGATAAAATCATGGGGTTTTCGGAAAATAAAACATAACAAGCCTAGTAAGAAAGAAACCACAAGAATTCTATCTTATAAGACAATCAAGCACTTCCGATTGGCATGTCAACAATCAGTCAGAACAACACTTCAAAGTCCTCAATTTTTTTCCTCTATAAAATTAACCACAGAACACTTGTGTTTGTGTGTATGTGAAACAACAATCATAACTTTTATGCTAGCAGTGCATATTAGAAGATACAAATGCGTTTCGCTATGTAACATTTCCATTGCATGTACATACCATGTTAAGCATCTGATCCTTGCCCGGAAGAGATCTAACATACGGCAATCATCCCAATTCCTAAAAACAAAACAAATAATAACCAGTGCATATTAGAAGATCACAATGTGTTTCGCTATGTAACATTTCCTTTGCATGTACATACCATGTTGTGCATCTGATCCTTGCCTGGAAGAGATCTAACATACGGCAACCATCCCGATTCCTGAAACAAAACAAACAATAAGCTGGTATGTTTTCCACCAAAATTCCTCTTTTCATTATATCATACTCACTCCATCTGCGAATAATTATACATCTAGCTTTTGTTCTAAGTCAAAGTTTTAAATTTTTGACCAATTTTATAGAAAATAGTAGTAACATACATATACCGAGCTGGTGCTTCAGACGGCAGCGTGAAAGAAAAAATTCCGAGCTGGTGCTTCAGCTGGTGTTCCTCAGCACAAACCAGAGGAGCTGGGCCCTACCACAAGAGTGATAAGGTGAAAGGAAGGGGACGGGAAGACAAACCGAGCACGGACTGGAGGGAAGAATGGTTGGGCTCGTTCACGAACCAGGGCCGGCCTGCTCAGCGAGACGGGAGCACAAAGTACACTTCAAAACGAATCTAGTGATACTAATTTGGTGCCATAAATTCTTTTACTTTTTCCTAGAAAGGTGGCAAATTTTAAAACTTTGAGTTAAGACAAAAGCTAGATGTACACTTATTCACGGACGGAGGAAGTACATGGTGAAATTTTTTGGAACAAACAAAAGCGGTGAGGAGGGGAATTAACCAAATAAGACCTACATGTCGAGGCACTGCTCCATCATGAAGAGCACAACTACCTTGGCCGTGTTTCTGGCAACAACGTCCAAGCAATAGGCTGACCTCTTCAGGTAGTTTATCTTTAGTAAGCTGATGCATATATATTGCAAGAAGATAATTCAACAAACCATCAAAATTAGCAGGATACTGTATCTTAGAGAAGAAAAAATGCTATCTGTACCAAATCTGCAGTACATAGACCTGACAAAGAAAATCGGACATAGGTAGTACTACCACCGTTAATGACGATGGCTGATTTTCTATGTACCAAATCTGCGGGCAGTGCCCAAAACTACCACAGTTGTTGAATAAGATTTCTCTCAGTTACTCTTGCAAGATAGATGAACTACCACAAGCTTGTGAGGAATTTTGACAAACTTTTCCTCTTAGAATTAGCTACGAGATTGTCTGGTTAAATAGATGGTTCAAACTAAGGGGGAAATTAGAGAATATACATGGTCCAAGAGTCATCTATTAGCACAACCGTACAAGTGTATCATCTAGAATCTACATGAGAAATAGGATAGTGGTCATCTTCTTACTTTAGAACACACATCCAATTCTCCGATCAAACAAATATTATTCAAAGGTCAAGCATGGTACAGTTGATGCATATTCTCCCCCCTTTCCTCTGCTGCCACAAAGCAAATGAAGTTGTGCAACAACGAATTAAGTTATGCAAGTATCAGGTATTGGTAAAAGGAGAAGTCACAGGGAGAAGAGAGAGTCAGGGAGAGGGGTGCAGACCTAACACTGCGCCGAGCAGGCCAAACTCTGTGGGAGGGGACGATTTGTAGCTTCTGTCGTCCCGCCGCCATCACCGCCGCCCCCTGCACGAGCCTCCTCTGCCGCACCTCCCCTGCAGCCACCTGCGTGCGCTGTCTATCATGGCGACGACAGAGGCCATCGTTCTTCTCTTCAGCGCCACACACCAAGGCATGAGGACGACGACACGGACTGCTAGACCATGGAGGATGACACGGAATGCAACGTTAGAAAATGACGATGTGTTGTCTGTACTAGCTCAAATCTCACAAATTTAGATGAGTATGTAAAAGATTGCAAAAGGGTTAACACACCATGAAGTAACTATTATCAAACACCAGCTATATCTAGTTTCCCTGATTGCTAACCATGCATATCAGGGCAGACTTTGAAAACAATAGACAAACACAAAATTAGGCAAGCCCAATTTACATCAACATCCAATGCACAGGCAACAAATCTAGCTTCATAAAGGTGTGCATCTAAAACCAACATTGTGTCAAGGATATCACGGATAATACTTATATTATTATAAAATTTATTTCGAGCGTGGAACTTATAGGATACAAACTTGCTTGCCTTCTCACTGGGCGCGTGAGTAGTAGGCGATAGTATGTCGGAAAGAACTACAGAAAGAAGGCCAGGAGGAAATATAATTTGATTGGTAAATTAGGCCAACAAAAACAAATAGCAGGCCAAATACATGTTACTACATTTTCCTCATGTATATGTTCTTTTGAATAGCTCTATAGCCCTAGAGGTAGTTACACGTGAAAATGCCGAACATGACCATATAGTACTTCAATCTGATGTGGGCTCTGTATTTTTTAGCTGAGCTATATAACTAAGAACTTATTCCCAGTTTGTAAGTAACTCGACTGAATTGTGTGAATATAACTAAGATTAGGTGGCAAATATTTCAATAACTCTGCACATGGATGCAATTCTTACCATCTACAACAAATTAGAAAACCAGACATGAATGAAAGGTTGAAAACGATACATAAATTTTAGTATTTGATCTACGCAACTGTGTTGACAATAAAACCTCCAACCTTCACCTATGCCTTTTGCCAAGCAAGGAACAAATAAATACAATTAACCTAGAAAAAAGGATGGTCTTGAACTGATTTTAGAAACATTGGCATGACATGAAGGAAGTCTAGCGCTACCTAGCAATTTGTTGGAATACACAGACCATCATCATCAAGATTCATACACTCAATGTACAATGATAGTAATAATTACCTGGGCAATGCATCACTACCAATACAAACGCTGGAAATTACAACCAAAAGAATGTGCTCTTCAGTTTCAGACTTCAAGTCACTGGAAATTGTACAGGCCAAATCTGATCTTCAGAGAGCACAAGGAAAAAATAAATAAGAAAAAGGGTTATCCCTACAACATGTTGCAAAATAATGAAGATCATTTGAACAAAATACATATCTTACCCATCAGTTAGTGGATGAATTATGGGATCGTCAATAGGAAGGTAGACACTTTGATCTCCATCAGTGCGTGTGACCGTCGCTGCTGCTCCGTCTTATCCGAACTCACTGCCTCCTCATGCATGTAACGGTTCTACAGGTAAATAAAACCACCAGAACAAAGTTAGGGTATATTGAGACACTAGGCATTGTAAATATGCATTTGCAACATAAAATTAAGAAAAATGCAAAGCCAGAGTCCTATAAAAGTAAAGGGGGGCTTTGGTACAAACCAAAAAAAGCATGGATACATCTTATCTATGCCCAAGCATGACAAAATGTAAAACCTGACGTCCTAAAGTTAGCTAAGTTGACCTCTCAGCAAGCATACCTGATTCGCTACATAGGCCCTTTTCAATGTAATAGTGTGCTCTGACCAAAGATATTGTTCCCACGCTCTATTTCTAACCAAAGGCCAAGGCACTCGATATCATAAAACTGCATTGCCCAAATATTTCAACAAATACCAGAAAAATCTTACAGTCATAAGATTGTTTATACCTTCTGCAATAAAAAGAATTGCACGACAAAATTCATTATGCATAAAAAAGAGTGGGCATAAGAAGATTTTTTTTTTCATGATCCCAAAACAACCAGCATAAATCAAAGGAGAATTTGGACCTTTTATGTGAAGAAACTGATCGCATGTCTTGTTATTCGCCAACATGATTTCCCAAGTTCCTCGGCTTAGATCTCCTATGTGAACCACGGTGTGAGCCTGCAAATCAATCAACAATGCAGTGCATAAATAATATAGACAGAGAGAGATCATGAGTGGAGGGGAGAAACGATTGGATGAAGAGGCCATACCAGACATGTGCTTTCTCGGCTCCATGGAAACCATCACCGTATGCAAGTCTGCTGGAGCCGCCACGGAAGGAGGAGCATGGATGTGGACTGGCCAGATCCGGTTGATGCTGTCATGGGGAAGCTCTCTACCGGCAAGAAACGATGGCAGCTCGAGGGACCGCACGGCGGCACCTTCCCATCCAACGCATTCGCCGGCACTGCCGCCTGCATAGTGAATTAGTGTGAGTTGTTTCCATATGAGAATAAAATCAAGCAAGACTAATAATGTATTGAAGCAAAAATTAGGTTGATGAAATTCTCGTTGAAAGTTAGGTTGACAGCGAAAATATTTAATTGGCAAACAAAGATGAATGAAAAAGAGAAGAGAATGATCAGCATATGGCTATTATTTAGAAGTGTCTAAGCAATAAAAGAAGCATAACAAATGCAACTGCACTGGTGTTTCCTTTTGTAAGGCATGTAACATCCAACAGAAGCAATACTCTTTACACTGCCTTTAATGTAAAATATGGACACCAAATGGAAGTTAATTTCCATTACAGATGGTACCTGAATATTTTCTTTCAGTGGTGTATTTTTCAGAGTAAAGGGAGATAATTCAGAGTATGGCCACTCACAATGGGCTCAAACTGAGTGGCTGCGAGGTTGGTCTCGAGATTCCTTCGCACCGGCAAGTTCTGCGCGACCATACCATACTGAATCATTTTTCAGAGAAAATAATGAATGCACGACCATACGCACACATGAGGATTGTGTCTCTACAAGTCGGTCTTCCCTGTGTCTCTATAATATGATGAACAAAAGATACATTTGAGCATATAAATTCTAGAAGTTTGATTCCTTATATTCAGGAACATATTTAATTTAAACTTCAGATTCATTATCAGCAATAAGAATGCCTCCTCATTCTTCTATATACTATGGTGGGCCAGCAGTTGTACAAAACAAATGAGCAATTTATAGAAGTGTGTACATGTAAATAAATTAGTACAGAGTAACAAAGTGCAGCACCATGTTTAAAATGCTTAACATTAGTTAATTTTCTGAATAATCGCATACTATATGCAGTAATGAAAATGTAAACAGAGAAAGTGATTGAATATCGAAAGCATGGATGGACCACAAATCATGAAAAATGTAAATTGAAGGACCAACATGTTCACAAGCGATGGAAAAATGTTCTTCACCAAAATTTTACTGCATCTAATTTCATTTATGTTTCTTTCGTAAACCTGAACAATTGTGACAATCATGACATTAAGGAAAATGTTAGAGAAATAGATGGATTGAAGAGACATGGAAGTGTGGGCAGGCATAATCAAAAGGGGAGAGGGAGGAGGAGCTTCCGCTGGTACACAAAGAAAGCAAGAGAATAACGAGGCTCTTCCCATCAGTACACTTCTTCCCTGTCCATGTCCTCTTCCCTTGATATGGAGGATCCCTGCAAAAGAAACTAAGAATAAAATCGTAGCAGCATTTTTGGTGGTTTAATTTCAGAGGTTGTCACATGATGTAAAGTGGGTTTGTTCACTAATTTCAGACATATTGCATATGGCAATGGGTGGGGGGGGGGGGGGGGGGGGGGGGGGGGTTACTTGAATGTGAATCAATGCAAACATATAACAGAACGGAAATGTTATAACGGAGTATCTCCGCTATATGATTTTGGATCATCACTCACCTTCTGACTCCGTAGACTGCACCTTGGACCTTCTGTCACGATGTCGCTTCCGTCTTGCTAGCAAAGGCATCATCCAGAAGAGAAAACTCAATCACGACAACATCATTTGAAATGTATGCATACATTACACGGAGGACGCGAGGAGCATACTACCCTGACAAGCAGAGTATATCTGACAGTGTGTGGTTTTGAACGTTTAACTGAAGTTTTGTTGGCATTTCCTTATCTCGTTCAAAACCAGAACGCACGAAATCATATCCCAGGCTGGGGGTACCTTGAGTCTCAGCTTGAGCTCGTAGAATTCCGCGTCGGACATGATGGGGTTGCCGGCCATGTAGGCCATGGAGGCTTCCAGCAGCCTTTGCCCACCGGCGCCTGAAAACACTAGGAAAATGGACAGGGGTTTGAAATTTCAATCGTACAATAGTTGGAAATTTCAATCATACAACAGAGGTTTGAAACCAGTTCCAATAAGCTTGTACTTAGCAGGACGACGTTGCTGCCTTCCCACATGAGCTCGTCCTTGAGGTTGTTGAACTCCTCGTCCTGAGCGTAGTAGAAGGACTGCACAAGAGTACATGTGGAGACAGATAGTGAGTGATGTCAGAAGAGCAGAGTAATCGATCGAGACACGAAGAAGATGAATCAGATGTACATACTTGCAGGGCTCGAAGGAACTCCTGCTCCATCTCCCCAATGGTCTTCTTCTTCTTGCCGTCGATGCTGCAGTAGGGGAGCACGTTGCCGTCCACCACCTCGTCCTCCTGCTGCTGCACCTGTCCTTGTTGCTCAGTGGCGCGCCCGAAGCCCACGCCGTGACGGCGAGCGCCGGCGGTGACCGCCCTGGGCGGGCAGCGCGATGGGTGCGGGAGGAGGAGGGGGAGGCGGCGGGCCTGGAGAAGAGGGACGGCCGGACACCGGCGAGAGCGCCACCACCTCGGCGGCCATGGACGACGAGGAGTTGTTCCGTGCAGCGCCGCCACCTGTGGCCGCAGCTATCCCTCTACGCTGCAGGAGCAGATCGGCCGTCGCTGGCGAGCGAGCGAGACATGGCGGTGGTGGCGGGCAACAGGGCGCGTGGGAGGAGGCGGAGAGAGCGGCGGCTGGATTTTGGTGCGTGCACGCAACCCACCCCTGACGTTTCTAAGCTCCAATCACGGTCGCCCTTTCCCTCGGAGAGTGTTGTTTCCTTTTGACCGAGGGAGGCGTTACATGACGAAAGTGTGGTCTATCGTATAACAGTAAAATTCTTCACGCTGCCCTGCCCGTAATGGGTAGTAATGGATAGTATCATACCTTATTATCATGCACATGATACTAAGTTTTGATACTATCTCTGTAGTGCATAATATTATATACTGGTATCTTAGGTGATTTTATTTATTGTCATGCATGACACATAGTAACATAGCATTTATTATGATATGGTATCATGATATGATACTCAACTCTCTTTTCTTATTTAATTCCATGTCACCTCAGCAAAATAGTCTAGTTGACATGCATGATATTGTTAGGATGATCTTTACCGTGTGGGCCCAACGGCCCACCGGGCCCTTAGATCCACGCCCTGATCGGGGGCGCTCAACCCACTATGGGTGACGGGCCCCTGTCACCTGCACTATATAAAGAGGTGGGGGCCGGCGGCTCGCATCACGAGATTCGTCGCACAGCCGTACACCCCACCTAATCCCCTACCGATCTAGGGTTAGTGCAGTGCTGATGGGAAGCCGCCGCCACCACTTCACCCACGATCTGTCATCACCACCAGCCACCGTCACCATGGTCGGCACCGGTGGCTCCTAGAGCCACAAGCACAAGGTAAGAACTACCGGAATATCTAGTCTACCCGATCCCAATGGATCTAACAATGGTATCAGAGCCATCTAGGCTAAGAATTTCAGGACAAAAGTGCATACACAGAAAGAAAATTTCTCCTCCCCCCCCCCCCAAAGAACCCTAGCAGGGCAAAGACAAATAACAACAAAAAAGCAGAAAGTTCACCGGCAGAGGGCCTCGGCCCTCGCCGGCAAAGTGCGCCGCCACTCCGGCCGCGCCAGTTCCTCCATCATCATGATCTCCATCATCGTGTCTTTATGAAGTTGTCTCGCCAACTATTACTTCTACTACTACAGCTAACAGTTAGCAATAAAAGTAAAGTAATTACATGGCGTTGTTCAATGACACGTAGGTCATATAATAAATAAAGACAACTCCTATGGCTCCTGCCGGTTGTCATACTCATCGACATGCAAGTCGTGATTCCTGTTACAAGAACATGATCAATCTCATACATCACATATCATTCATCACATTCTTCTTGGCCATATCACATCACATAGTATACCCTATAAAAACAAGTTAGACGTCCTCTAATTGTTGTTTGCATATTTTACGTGGCTGTTATGGGTTTCTAGCAAAAACGTTTCTTACCTACGCAAAAACCACAACGTGATATGCCAATTGCTATTTACCCTTCATAAGGACCCTTTTCATCGAATCCGATCCAACTAAAGTGGGAGAGACAGACACCCGCTAGCCACCTTATGCAACTAGTGCATGTCAGTCGGTGGAACCAGTCTCACGTAAGAGTACGTGTAAGGTCGGTCCGGGCCGCTTCATCCCATGATGCCGCCGAATCAAGATAAGACTAGTAACGGCAAGTAAATTAACAAAATCAACGCCCACAACTGCTTTGTGTTCTACTCGTGCATAGAATCTACGCAATAGACCTAGCTCATGATGCCACTGTTGGGGAACGTAACAGAAATTCAAAATTTTCTACGCATCACCAAGATCAATCTATGGAGTAATCTAGCAACAAGGGGAAGGAGAATGCATCTACATACCCTTGTAGATCGCTAAGCGGAAGCATTCAAGTGAACGGGGTTGATGGAGTCGTACTCGTCGTGATCCAAATCACCGATGATCCTAGTGCCGAACGGACGGCACCTCCGTGTTCAACACACGTACAGCCCGGTGACGTCTCCCATGCCTTGATCCAGCAAGGAGAGAGGGAGAGGTTGAGGAAGACTCCATCCAGCAGCAGCACAATGGCGTGGTGGTGGTGGAGGAGCATGGTGATCCAGCAGGGCTTCGCCAAGCACTACGAGAGACGAGGAGAAAGAGAGGCAGGGCTGCACCAACAGGGAGAGGAACTCGTGTGTTTTGGGCAGCCCAAACCTCAACTATATATAGGGGGAGGGGAGGGGCTGCGCCCCCACCTAGGGTTCCCTCCCTAGGGGTGGCGGCAGCCCCCTAGATCCCATCTAGGGGCGGCCAAGGGGAGGGGAGAGGGGGAGGCGCACCAGGGTGGGCCTTAGGGCCCGTCTTCCCTAGGGTTTGCCCCCTTCCCCTCTTTCTTGCGCCTTGGGCCTTGGTGGGGGGGCACACCAGCCCACCTGGGGCTGGTCCCCTCTCACACTTGGCCCATGCAGCCCTCCGTGGTTTGTGGCCCCACTTGGCGGACCCCCGGGACCCTCCCGGTGGTCCCGGTATGTTACCGATAAAACCCGAAACTTTTCCGGTGACCAAAACAGGACTTCCCATATATAAATCTTTACCTCCGGACCATTCCGGAACTCCTCATGACGTCCGGGATCTCATCCGGGACTCTGAACAACATTCGGTAACCACATACAAACTTCCTTTATAACCCCAGCGTCATCGAACCTTAAGTGTGTAGACCCTACGGGTTCGGGAGACATGCAGACATGATCGAGATGACTCTCCGGTCAATAACCAACAACGGGATCTGGATACCCATGTTGGCTCCCACATGTTCCACGATGATCTCATCGGATGAACCACGATGTCAAGGACTTAATCAATCCCGTATGCAATTCCCTTTGTCCATCGGTACGATACTTGCCCGAGATTCGATCATCGGTATCCCGATACCTTGTTCAATCTCGTTACCGGCAAGTCTCTTTACTTGTTCCATAACACATCATCCCGTGATCAACTCCTTGGTCATATTGTGCACATTATAATGATGTCCTACCGAGTGGGCCCAGAGATACCTCTCCGTTTACACGGAGTGACAAATCTCAGTCTTGATTCGTGCCAACCCAACAGACACTTTCAGAGATACCTGTAGTGTACCTTTATAGCCACCCAGTTACATTGTGACGTTTGGCACACCCAAAGCACTCCTACGGTATCCGGGAGTTGCACAATCTCATGGTCTAAGGAAATGATACTTGACATTAGAAAAGCTTTAGCATACGAACTACATGATCTTGTGCTAGGCTTAGGATTGGGTCTTGTCCATCATATCATTCTCCTAATGATGTGATCCCGTTATCAATGACATCCAATGTCCATGGTCAGGAAACTGTAACCATCTATTGATCAACGAGCTAGTCAACCAGAGGCTTACTAGGGACACGGTGTTGTCTATGTATCCACACATGTATCTGAGTTTCCTATCAATACAATTCTAGCATGGATAATAAACGATTATCATGAATAAGGAAATATAATAATAATCAATTTATTATTGCCTCTAGGGCATATTTCCAACAGTCTCCCACTTGCACTAGAGTCAATAATCCAGTTCACATCGATATGTGATTAACACTCAAGGTCACATCCCCATGTGACTAACACCCAAAGAGTTTACTAGAGTCAATAATCTAGTTCACATTACCATGTGATTAACACTCGATGAGTTCTGGGTTTGATCATGTTATGCTTGTGAGAGATGTTATAGTCAACAGGTCTGAATCTTTTAGATCCGTGTGTGCTTTACAAATCTCTATGTCATCTCCTAGATGCAGCTACCACGTTCTATTTGGAGCTATTCCAAATAATTGTTCTACTATACGAATCCAGTTTACTATTCAGAATAATCTGGATTAGTGTGAAAGTTTGCATCGGCGTAACCCTTTACGACGAACTCTTTTACCACCTCCATAATCGAGAAACATGTCCTTATTTTCTCCAAGGACAATTTTGACCGCTGTCTGGTGATCCACTCCTTGATCACCTTTGTACCCTCTTGCCAGACATGTGGCAAGGCACACATCAGGTGCGGTACATAGCATAGCATACTATGGAGCCTATGTCTAAGCATAGGGGACGACCTTCGCCCTTTCTCTCTATTCTGCCGTGGTCGAGCTTTAAGTCTTAAGTTCATACCTTGCAACTCAGGCAAGAACTCCTTCTTTGACTGATCCATCTTGAACACCTTCAAGATCATGTCAAGGTATGTGCTCATTTGAAAGTACCATTAAGCGTTTTGATCTATCCTTATAGATCTTGATGCTCAATGTTCAAGTAGCTTAATCCAGGCTTTCCATTGAAAAACACTTTTCAAATAACTCTGCATGCTTTCCAGAAATTCTACATCATTTCCAATCAACAATATGTTAACAACATATACTCATCAGAAATTCTATAGTCCTTCCACTCACTTCTTTGGAAATACAAGTTTCTCATAAACTTTGTATACACCCAAAACTTTGATCATCTCATCAAAGCATACATTCCAACTCCGAGATGCTTACTCCAGTCCTTAGAAGGATTGCTGGAGCTTTGCATACTTGTTAGCATCTTTCAGGATTGACAAAACCTTCCGGTTGTATCACATACAACCTTTCCTCAAAAATCGTCGAGGAAACAATGTTTTGACATCCTATCTGCGAGATTTCATAAATAATGCAGTAATCGCTAACATAATTCCAACAGACTCTTAGCATCGCTACGAGTGAGAAAGTCTCATCGTAGTCAACTCCTTGAACTTGTCGGAAAACATCTTAACGACAAGTCGAGCTTTCTTAATGGTGATACTTACCATCATTGTCCGTCTTCCTTTTAAAATCCATATGTACCTAACAGCCTTACGACCATCAAGTAGTTCTTCCAAAGTCTACACTTTGTTTTTATATATGGATCCTCTCTCGGATTATATGGCCTCGAGCCATTTATCGGAATCCAGGCCCACCACCGCTTCTCCATAGCTCGTAGGTTCATTGTTGTCTAGCAACATGACTTCCAAGACAGGATTACGTACCACTCTGAAGTAGCACGCATCCTTGTCATCCCACGAGGTTTGGTAGTGACTTGATCTGAAGTTTCATGATCACTATCATAAGCTTCCACTTCAATTGGTGTCGGTGCCACAGGAACAACTCCATGTGCCCTGCCACACACTAGTTGAAGAGACGGTTCAATAACCTCATCAAGTCTCCACCATCCTCCCACTCAATTCTTTCAAGAGAAACTTTTCCTCGAGAAAGGACCCGATTCTAGAAACAATCCCTTATTGCTTTTGGATCTGAGACAGGAGGTATACCCAACTGTTTTGGGTGTCCTATGAAGATGCATTTATCTGCTTTGGGTTTGAGCTTATCAGCCTGAAGCTTTTTCACATAAGCGTCGCAGTCCCAAACTTTTAAGGAATGACAGCTTAGGTTTCTCTAAACCATAGTTCATACTGTGTCATCTCATCGGAATTACGTGGTGCCCTATTTTAAAGTGAATGTGATTGTCTCTAATGCCTAACCCATAAACTATCGTGGTAATTTGATAAGAGACATCATGGTATGCATCATATCCAATAGGGTGCAGTTATGATGTTCGGACACACCATCACACTATGGTGTTCCAAGCTGTATTAGTTGTGAAACAATTTCCACAATGTCTTAATTCTGTGCCAAACTCGTAATTCAGATATTCATCTCTATGATCATATCATAGATATTTTATCCTCTTGTCACGACGATCTTTCAACTTCACCCTGAAATTACTTGAACCTTTCAATAATTCAGACTCGTGATTCATCAAGTAAATATACTCAACATCTACTCAAATCATCTGTGAAGTAAGAACATAACGATATCCACTACATGCCTCAGCACTCATTGGACTGCACACATCAAAATGTATTACTTCCAACAAGTTGCTTTCTAGTTCCATTTTACTGAAAATGAGGCTTTCAGTCATCTTGCCCATGTGGTGTGATATGCATGTCTCAAGTGATTCCAAATCAAGTGAGTCCAAACGGTCCATCTGCATGGAGTTTCTTCATGCATATGCACCAATAGACATGGTTCGCATGTCTCAAACTTTTCAAAATGAATGAGCCCAAAGATCCATCAACATGGAGCTTCTTCATGCGTTTTACACCGATATGACTTACGTGGCAGTGCCACAAGTAGGTGGTACTATCATTACTATCTTATATCTTTTGGCATGAATATGTGTATCACTACGATCGAGATTCAATAAACCATTCATTTTAGGTGCAAGACCATTGAAGGTATTATTCAAATAAACAGAGTAACCATTATTCTCCTTAAATGAATAACCGTATTGCGATAGACATAATCCAGTCATGTCTATGCTCGACGCAAACACCAATCTCGATGGTAGAGGGAGCGTGCGATGCTTGATCACATCAAGCTTGGAAAAATTTCCAACACATATCGCCAGCTCACCTTTAGCTAGTCTCCATTTACTCCGCGGTCTTTTATTTCGAGTTTACTAACACTTAGCAACCGAACCGGTATCTAATACCATGGTGCTACTAGGAGTACTAGTAAAGTACACATTAACACAATGTATATCCAATATACTTCTATCGACCTTGCCAGCATTCTCATCTACCAAGTATCTAGGATAATTCTGCTCCAGTGGCTGTTCCTCTTATTACAAAAGCACTTAGTCTCAGGTTTGGGTTCAACCTTGGGTTTCTTCACTAGAGCAGCAGCTGATTTGCCGTTTCATGAAGTATCCCTTCTTGCCCTTGCCCTTCTTGAAACTAGTGGTTTCACCAACCATCAACAATTGATGCTCCTTCTTGATTTATACTTTTGTGGTGTCAAACATCGCGAATATCTCAAGGATCATCATATATGTCCCTGATATATTATAGTTCATCACGAAGCTCTAGCAGCTTGGTGGTAATGACTTCGGAGAAACATCACTATCTCATCTGGAAGATCAACTCCCACTCGATTCAATTGATTGTTGTACTCAGAGAATCTGAGCACAAGCTCAACAATTGAGCTTTTCTCCCTTAGTTTGCAGGCTAAGAAAAATCGTCGGAGGTCTTATACCTCGTGACGTGGGCACGAGCCTGAAATTCCAATTTCAGCCCTCGAAACATCTCATATGTTTCGCGACGTTTCAAAACGTCTTCGGTACCTCAACTCTAAACCGTTTAACTAAACTATCACGTAGTTATCAAAATGTGTATGTCAGATGTTCGCAACATCCATAGACGACATTCGAGGTTCAGCACACTGAGCGGTGCATTAAGGACATAAGCCTTCTATGAAGCAATGAGGACAATCCTCAGTTTACGGACCTAGTCCGCATAATTGCTACTATCATCTTTCAACTAAATTTTCTCTAGGAACATATCTAAATAGTAGAACTGAAGCGCGAGCTATGACATAATTTGCGAAGACCTTTTGACTATGTTCAGGATAATTAAGTTCATCTTATGAACTCCCACTCAGATAGACATCCCTCTAGTCATCCAAGTGATTACATGATCCGAGTCAACTAGGCCGTGCCCGATCATCACGTGAGACGGACTAGTCAACATCGGTGAACATCTTCATGTTGATCGTATCTTCTATACGACTCATGCTCGACCTTTCGGTCTCTTGTGTTCCGAGGCCATGTATGTACATGCTAGGCTCGTCAAGTCAACCTAAGTGTTTCGCGTGTGTAAATCTGGCTTACATCCGTTGTATGTGAACGTAAGAATCTATCACACCCGATCATCACGTGGTGCTTCGAAACGACAAACTTTCGCAATGATGCACAGTTAGGGGGAACACTTTTTTGAAATTTTAATGAGGGATCATCTTATTTACTACCGTCGTTCTAAGCAAATAAGATGTATAAACATGATAAACATCACATGCAATCAAATAATAGTGACATGATATGGCCAATATCATATAGCTCCTTTGATCTCCATCTTGGGGCTCCATGATCATCTTGTCATCGGCATGACACCATGATCTCCATCATCGTGTCTTCATGAAGTTGTCTCGCCAACTATTACTTCTACTACTACAACTAATGGTTAGCAATAAAAGTAAAGTAATTACATGGCGTTGTTCAATGACACGTAGGTCATATAATAAATAAAGACAACTCCTATGGCTCCTGCCGGTTGTCATACTCGTCGACATGCAAGTCGTGATTCCTATTACAAGAACATGATCAATCTCATACACCACATATCATTCATCACATTCTTCTTGGCCATATCACATCACATAGTATATCCTGCAAAAACAAGTTAGACGTCCTCTAACTGTTGTTTGCATGTTTTACGTGGCTGCTATGGGTTTCTAGCAAGAACGTTTCTTACCTACGCAAAAACCACAACGTGATATGCCAATTGCTATTTACCCTTCATAAGGACCCTTTTCATCGAATCCGATCCGACTAAAGTGGGAGAGATAGACACCCGCTAGCCACCTTATGCAACTAGTGCATGTCAGTCGGTGGAACCAGTCTCACGTAAGAGTACGTGTAAGGTCGGTCCGGGCCGCTTCATCCCACGATGCCGCCGAATCAAGATAAGACTAGTAACGGCAAGTAAATTGACAAAATCAACGCCCACAACTGCTTTGTGTTCTATTCGTGCATAGAATCTATGCAATAGACCTAGCTCATGATTGTTGGAAATATGCCCTAGAGGCAATAATAAAAGCATTATTATTATATTTCCTTGTTCATGATAATTGTCTTTATTCATGCTATAATTGTGTTATCCGGAAATTGTAATACATGTGTGAATAACAGACACCAACATGTCCCTAGTAAGCCTCTAGTTGACTAGCTCGTTGATCAACAGATAGTCATGGTTTCCTGACTATGGACATTGGATGTCATTGATAATGAGATCACATCATTAGGAGAATGATGTGATGGACAAGACCCAATCCTAAACATAGCATAAAGATCGTATAGTTCGTTTGCTAGAGTTTTTCCAATGTCAAGTATCCTTTCCTTAGACCATGAGATCGTGTAACTCCCGGATACCGTAAGAGTGCTTTGGGTGTACAAAACGTCGCAACGTAACTGGGTGACTATAAAGGTACACTACGGGTATCTCCGAAAGTGTCTGTTGGGTTGACACAGATCAAGATTGGGATTTGTCACTCCGTATGACGGAGAGGTATCACTGGGCCCACTCGGTAATGCATCATCATAATGAGCTCAAAGTGACCAAGTGTCTGGTCACGGGATCATGCATTACGGTACGAGTAAAGTGACTTGCTGGTAACGAGATTGAACGAGGTATTGGGATACCGACGATCGAATCTCGGGCAAGTAACATACCGATTGGCAAAGGGAATTGTATACGGGGTTACTTGAATCCTCGACATCGTGGTTCATCTGATGAGATCATCGTGGAGCATGTGGGAGCCAACATGGGTATCTAGGTCCCGCTGTTGGTTATTGACCGGAGAGTCGTCTCGGTCATGTCTGCCTGTCTCCCGAACCCGTAGGGTCTACACACTTAAGGTTCGGTGACGCTAGGGTTGTAGGAATATGTATATGCAGTAACACGAATGTTGTTGGGAGTCCCGGATGAGATCCCGGACGTCACGAGGAGTTCCGGAATGGTCCGGAGGCAAAGAATTATATATGGGAAGTGCTATTTCGGCCATCGGGACAAGTTCCGGGGTCTCCGGTATTGTACCGGGACCACCGGAAGGGTCCCGGGGGTCCACCGGGTGGGGCCACCTATCCCGGAGGGCCCCATGGGCTGAAGTGGGAAGGGACCCAGCCCAAAGTGGGCTGGGGCGCCTCTCCCCTAGGGCCCATGCGGCTAGGGTTTGGGGGAAACCCTAAAGGGGGGGCGCCCCCTTGCTTGGGGGGCAAGCCCCCCACCCCTTGGCCGCCGCCCCCCTAGGAGAATAGATCTCCTAGGGCCGGCGCCCCCCCCCTTGGCCCTCCTATATATAGTGGGGGAGGGAGGGCTTTTCTCTCACGCCTTTGGTTGCCTCCCTCTCCCTCTCCAACACCTCCTCCTTCTCCATAGTGCTTGGCGAAGACCTGACGGAGTTCTGCAGCTCCACCATCACCACGCCGTCGTGCTGCTGCTGGAGCCATCTTCCTCAACCTCTTCTTCCCTCTTGCTGGATCAAGAAGAAGGAGACGTTACGCTAACCGTACGTGTGTTGAACGCGGAGGTGCCGTCCGTTCGGCGCTAGGATCTCCGGTGATTTGGATCACGTCGTGTACGACTACTTCATCCACGTTCTTTGAACGCTTCCGCTCGCGATCTACAAAGGTATGTAGATGCATCCGATGACTCGTTTCTAGATGAACTCATAGATAGATCTTGGTGAGACCGTAGGAAAATTTTTGTTTTCTGCAACATTCCCCAATAATGATGCCACTGTTGGGGAACGTAGCAGAAATTCAAAATTTTCTACGCATCACCAAGATCAATCTATGGAGTAATCTAGCAACAAGGGGAAGGAGAATGCATCTACATACCCTTGTAGATCGCTAAGTGGAAGCGTTCAAGTGAACGGGGTTGATGGAGTCGTACTCGTCGTGATCCAAATCACCGATGATCCTAGTGCCGAACGGACGGCACCTCCGTGTTCAACACACGTACAGCCCGATGACGTCTCCCATGCCTTGATCCAGCAAGGAGAGAGGGAGAGGTTGAGGAAGACTCCATCCAGCAGCAGCACAATGGCGTGGTGGTGGTGGAGGAGCGTGGTGATCCAGCAGGGCTTCGCCAAGCACTACGAGAGACGAGAAGAAAGAGAGGCAGGGCTGCACCAACAGGGAGAGGAACTCATGTGTTTTGGGCAGCCCAAACCTCAACTATATATAGGGGGAGGGGAGGGGCTGTGCCCCCACCTAGGGTTCCCTCCCTAGGGGTGGCGGCAGCCCCCTAGATCCCATCTAGGGGCGGCCAAGGGGAGGGGAGAGGGGTAGGCGCACCAGGGTGGGCCTTAGGGCCCATCTTCCCTAGGGTTTGCCCCCTTCCCCTCTTCCTTGCGCCTTGGGCCTTGGTGGGGGGGCGCACCAACCCACCTGGGGCTGGTCCCCTCTCACACTTGGCCCATGCAGCCCTACGTGGCTTGTGGACCCACTTGGTGGACCCCCGGGACCCTCCCGGTGGTCCCGGTACGTTACTGATAAAACCCGAAACTTTTCTGGTGACCAAAACAGGACTTCCCATATATAAATCTTTACCTCCGGACCATTCCGGAACTCCTCATGACGTCCGGGATCTCATCCGGGACTCCGAAAAACATTCGGTAACCACATACAAACTTCCTTTATAACCCTAGCGTCATCGAACCTTAAGTGTGTAGACCCTACGGGTTCGGGAGACATGCAGACATGACCGAGATGACTCTCCGGTCAATAACCAACAGCGGGATCTGGATAGCCATATTGGCTCCCACATGTTCCACGATTATCTCATCAGATGAACCACGATGTCAAGGACTTAATCAATCCCGTATGCAATTCCCTTTGTCCATCGGTACGATACTTGCCCGAGATTCGATCGTCGGTATGCCGATACCTTGTTCAATCTCGTTACCGGCAAGTCTCTTTACTCGTTCCGTAACACATCATCCCATGATCAACTCCTTGGTCACATTGTGCACATTATAATGATGTCCTACCGAGTGGGCCCAGAGATACCTCTCCGTTTACACGGAATGACAAATCCCAGTCTTGATTCGTGCCAACCCAACAGACATTTTCGGAGATACCTGTAGTGTACCTTTATAGCCACCCAGTTACGTTGTGACGTTTGGCACACCCAAAGCACTCCTACGGTATCCGGGAGTTGCACAATCTCATGGTCTAAGGAAATGATACTTGACATTAGAAAAGCTTTAGCATACGAACTACATGATCTTGTGCTAGGCTTAGGATTGGGTCTTGTCGATCATATCATTCTCCTAATGATGTGATCCCGTTATCAATGACATCCAATGTCCATGGTCAGGAAACTGTAACCATCTATTGATCAACGAGCTAGTCAACTAGAGGCTTACTAGGGACATGGTGTTGTCTATGTATCCACACATGTATCTGAGTTTCCTATCAATACAATTCTAGCATGGATAATAAACAATTATCATGAACAAGGAAATATAATAATAATCAATTTATTATTGCCTCTAGGGCATATTTCCAACAAGTAGCAAATTTCCCTCAGGTGGATGACCTAAGGTTTATCAATCCGTAGGAGGCGTAGGATGAAGATGGTCTCTTTCAAGCAACCCTGCAACCAAATAACAAAGAGTCTCTTGTGTCCCCAACACACCCAATACAATGGTAAATTGTATAGGTGCACTAGTTCGGCGAAGAGATGGTGATACAAGTGCAATATGGATGGTAGATAAAGGTATTTGTAATCTGAAAATATAAAAACAGCAAGGTAACTAATGATAAAAGTGAGCGTAAACGGTATTGCAATGATAGTAAACAAGGCCTAGGGTTCATACTTTCATTAGTGTAAGTTTCCTCAACAATGCTAACATAATTGGATCACATAACTATCCCTCAACATGCAACAAAGAGTCACTCCAAAGTCACTAATAGCGGAGAACAAACGAAGAGATTATGGTAGGGTACGAAACCACCTCAAAGTTATTCTTTCCAATCAATCCATTGGGCTATTCCTATAAGTGTCACAAACAACCCTAGAGTTCGTACTAGAATAACACCTTAAGACACAAATCAACCAAAACCCTAATGTCACATAGATACTCCAATGTCACCTCAAGTATCCGTGGGTATGATTATACGATATGCGTCACACAATCTCAGATTCATCTATTCAACTAACACAAAAGACCTCAAAGAGTGCCCCAAAGTTCTACCGGAGAATCACGACGAAAACGTGTGCCAACCCCTATGCATAGGTTCCCAATGTCACGAAACCCGCAAGTTGGTCACCAAAACATACATCAAGTGGCACGTGATATCCCATTGTCACCACAGATATTCACGGCAAGACATACATCAAGTGTTCTCAAGTCTTTAAAGACTCAATCCGATAAGATTACTTCAAAGGGGAAACTCAATTCATTACAAGAGAGAAGAGGGGGAGGAGAAACATAGGATCCAACTATAATAGCAAAGCTCGCGATACATCAAGATCGTGCCAAATCAAGAACACGAGAGAGAGAGAGAGAGAGATCAAACACATAGCTACTGGTACATACCCTCAGCCTCGTGGGAGAACTACTCCCTCCTCGTCATGGAGAGCGCCGGGATGATGAAGATGGCCACCGGAGAAGGATTACCCCCTCCGGCAGGGTGCCGGAACGGGTCTAGATTGGTTTTCGGTGGCTACGGAGGCTTCTGGCGGCGGAACTCCTGATCTATTGTGCTCTCTGATGTTTTTAGGGTATATGGAGATATATAGGTGGAATAAGCACGTCGGTGGAGCTCCGAGGGGCCCACGAGGCAGGGAGGCGTGCCCAGGGGGGCGCCCTCCATGCTCGTGACCTCCCCGGAAACTTCTTGGAGTAGGGTCCAAGTCTCCTGGATCACGTTCGGTGAGAAGATCACGTTCCCGAAGGTTTCATTCCGTTTGGACTCCGTTTGATATTCTGTTTCCTCGAAATACTGAAATAGGCAAAAAACAGCAATTCTGTGTTGGGCCTCCGGTTAATAGGTTAGTCCCAAAAATAATATAAAAGTGGAAATAAAGCCCAATATAGTCCAAAACAGTAGATAAAGTAGCATATCAGGCATCCCCAAGCTTAATTCCTGCTCGTCCTCGAGTAGGTAAATGATAAAAAGAGAATTTTTGATGCGGAGTGATACTTTGGCATAATTTCAATGTAAATCTTCTTAATCATGGTATGAATATTCAGATCCAAAAGGTTCAAGACAAAAGTTCATATTGACATAAAAATGATAATACTTCAAGCATACTAATCAAACAATTATGTCATCTCAAAATAACATGGCCAAAGGAAGTTCATCCCTACAAAATCATATAGTTAGGCTATGCTTCATTTTCGTCACACAAAGATGTTCCCAACTTCTATACCCCCGATGACAAGCCAAGCAATTGTTTCATACTCAAATAATCTCAAACTTTTTCAACCTTCACGCAATACATGAGCGCGAGCCATGGACATAGCACTATAGGTGGTATAGAATATGATGATGGGGATTGTGTGGAGAAGACAAAAAAGGAGAAAGTCTCACATCAACGAGGCTAATCAATGAGCTATGGAGATGCCCATCAATTGATGTTAATGCAAGGAGTAGGGATTGCCATGCAACGGATGCACTAGAGCTAAGAATGCTCAACAAAAGAAAACTAGTGGGTGTGCATCTAACTTGCTTGCTCATGAAGACCTAGGGCATTTTTAGGAAGCCCATCGTTGGAATATACAAGCCAAGTTCTATAATGAAAAATTCCCACTAGTATGAACAAGACAACTTATGAGACTCCCTATATGAAATCATGGTGCTACTTTGAAGCACAATATATGAGACTCACTACATGAAGAACAAGGTGCTACTTTGAAGCACAAGTGTGGAAAAAGAGATAGTAGCATTGCCCTTTTTATTTTCTCCTCCTTTTTTTGGCCTTCCTTTCTTTCTTTTTGGCCTTTCTCTTTTTTTTGATTGGGCAATGCTCTAATAATGATGATCATCACACTTCTATTGATTACAACATAATGATTACAACTCGATACTAGAACAAGATATGACTCTATATGAATGCCTCCGGCGGTGTACTGGGATGGTGCAATGAATCAAGAGTGACATGTATGAAAAATAATGCATGGTGGCTTTGCCACAAATACGATGTCAACTACAAGATCATGCAATGGCAATATGACAAAAGTAAAGCATGTCATGATGATGATGATGATGATGATGATGATGATGATGATGATGATGGTGGTGGTGGTGGTGGAAGTTGCATGGCAATATATCTCGAAATGGCTATGGAAATGCCATGATAGGTAGGTATGGTGGCTGTTTTGAGGAAGATATAGAGAGGTTTATGTGTGAAAGAGCGTATCATATCACGGGGTTTGGATGCACCGGCGAAGTTTGCACCAACTCTCAATGTGAGAAAGGGCAATGCACAGTACCGAAGAGGCTAGCAAATGGCGGAAAGGTAAAAGTGCGTATAATCCATGAACTCAACATTAGTCAAAAGAACTCATATACTTATTGCAAAAATTTAGAAGTCATCAAAAATCAAGTACTACGCGCATGCTCCTAGGGGGATAGATTGGTAGGAAAAGACCATCGCTCGTCCCCGACCGCCACTCATAAGGATGCACAAGCCAGGTACACTTCATGCTTCAAATTTGTTACACAACTTTAACCATACATGCATGCTACGGGACTTGCTAACTTCAACACAAGTATTTCTCAAATTCACAACTACTCAACTAGCACGACTATGATATTATCACCTCCATATCTCAAAACAATTATCAAGTATCAAACTTATCTTAGTATTCAACCCACTAAAAAGAAAGTTTCACATATCTTGAATACCAAGCATATTAACATTAAGCAAATTACCATGCTATTAACGACTCTAAAAATAATCTAAGTGAAGCATGAGAGCAAAAATTATCACGCTCAAAAAGATATAAGTGAAGCACATAGAGTAAACTATCAAGCTCAAAAGATATAAGTGAAGCACATAGAGTATTCTAACAAATTTCAATTCATACATGGCTCTCTCAAAAGGTGTGTACAGCAAGGATGATTGTGGTAGACTAACAAGCAAAGACACAAATAATACAATACGCTCTAAGCAAAACACATATCATGTGGTGAATAAAAATATAGCTCCAAGTAAATTACCGATGGAAGTGGACGAAAGAGGGGATGCCTTCCGGGGCATCCCCAAGCTTTGACTTTTTGGTGTCCTTGGATTATCTTGGGGGTTCTATGGGCATCCCCAAGCTTAGGCTCTTGCCACTCCTTGTTCCATAATCCATCAAAAGAATTCACCCAAAACTTGAAAACTTCACTACACAAAACTCAATAGAAATCTCGTGAGCTCCGTTAGAGAAAGAAAACAAAAGACTACTTTAAGGTACTGTAGTGAACTTGTTCTTTATTTGTATTGGTGTTAAACCTACTGTATTCCAACTTCTCTATGGTTTATAAACTATTTTACTAGCCATAGATTCATCAAAATAAGCAAACAACACACGCAAAACAGAATCTGTCAAAAACAGAACAGTCTGTAGTAATCTATTACTAACGCAAACTTATGAACCCAAAAACTTCTACCAAAATTAGACGACCTGGGAAATTTGTTTATTGATCAGCAGCAAAAAGAATAAACTACATAGCACTCTCCAAATAAAAATGGCAGCAATTCTCGTGAGCGCTAAAGTTTCTGTTTTTGACAGCATGGTCAACAAGACTTTTCCCAAGTCTTCCCAAAGGTTCTACTTGGCACAAACACTAATTAAACACATAAAACCACATCTAAACAGAGGCTAGATGGATTATTTATTACTAAACCGGAATAAAAAGTAAGGAACAAAAATAAAATTGGGTTGCCTCCCAACAAGCACCATCGTTTAACGCCCCTAGGTAGGCATGATGATTTCAATGATGCTCACATAAAAGATAAGAATTGAAACATAAAGAGAGCATCATGAAGAATATGACTAGCAAATTTAAGTCTAACATACTTCCTATGCATAGGGATTTTGTGAGCAAACAACTTGTGGGAACAAGAATCAACTTGCATAGGAAGGTAAAACAAGCATAGCTTCAAAATTTTAAGCACATAGAGAGGACATTTGATATTATTGCAATTCCTACAAGCATATATTCCTCCCTCATAATAATTTTCAGTAGCATCATGAATGAATTCAATAATATAACCAGCACCTAAATAATTCTTTTCATGATCTACTTGCATAGAAAATTTACTACTCTCCACATAAGCAAAATTCTTCTCATTCGGAATAGTGGGAGTATCATAAGAGACTTGAATACTATAAATTGTGTTGGAAATATGCCCTAGAGGCAATAATATATTGATTATTATTATATCTCCTTGTTCATGATAATCGTTTATTATCCATGCTAGAATTGTATTGATAGTAAACTCAGATACATGTGTGGATACATAGACAACACCATGTCCCTAGTAAGCCTCTAGTTGACTAGCTCGTTGATCAATAGATGGTTACGGTTTCCTGACCATGGACATTGGATGTCGTTGATAACGGGATCACATCATTAGGAGAATGATGTGATGGACAAGACCCAATCCTAAGCCTAGCACAAAGATCGTCTAGTTCGTTCGCTAAAGCTTTTCTAATGTCAAGTATCATTTCCTTAGACCATGAGATTGTGCAACTCCCGGATACCGTAGGAATACTTTGGGTGTGCCAAACGTCACAACGTAACTGGGTGGCTATAAAGGTGCACTACAGGTATCTCCGAAAGTGTCTGTTGGGTTGGCACGAATCGAGACTGGGATTTGTCACTCCGTGTGACGGAGAGGTATCTCTGGGCCCACTCGATAGGACATCATCATAGTGTGCACAATGTGACCAAGGAGTTGATCACGGGATGATGTGTTACGGAATGAGTAAAGAGACTTGCCGGTAACGAGATTGAACAAGGTATCGGGATACCGACGATCGAATCTCGGGCAAGTATCGTACCGCTAGACAATGGGAATTGTATATGGGATTGATTGAATCCTCGACATCGTGGTTCATCCGATGAGATCATCGTGGAACATGTGGGAGCCAACATGGGTATCCAGATCTCGCTGTTGGTTATTGACCAGAGAACGTCTCGGTCATGTCTGCATGTCTCCCGAACCCGTAGGGTCTACACACTTAAGGTTCGATGACGCTAGGGTTATAAAGGAAGTTTGTATGTGGTTACCGAATGTTGTTCGGAGTCCCGGATGAGATCCCGGACGTCACGAGGAGCTCCGGAATGGTCCGGAGGTAAAGATTTATATATGGGAAGTCCTGTTTTGGTCACCGGAAAAGTTTTGGGGTTTATCGATAACGTACCGGGACCACCGGGAGGGTCCCGGTGGTCCACCAAGTACGCGATTTGATCTCTCCCTGTTGGTGCAGCCCTACCTCTCTTTTCCTCATATCTCGTAGTGCTTGGCGAAGCCCTGTTGGATCACCACGCTCCTCCACCACCACCACGCCGTTGTGCTGCTGCTGGATGGAGTCTTCCTCAACCTCTCCCTCACTCCTTGCTGGATCAAGGCATGGGAGACGTCACCGGGCTGTACGTGTGTTGAACGCGGAGGTGCCGTCCGTTCGGCATTAGGATCATCGGTGATTTGGATCACGACGAGTACGACTCCATGAACCCCGTTCTCTTGAACGCTTCCGCTTAGCGATCTACAAGGGTATGTAGATGCACTCTCCTTCCCCTCGTTGCTGGTTTCTCCATAGATTGATCTTGGTGATACGTAGGAAAATTTTGAATTTCTGCTACGTTCCCCAACAAATTGTTTCCACGTTAAAGGAGTAATGTTCAGAGAAAGGGTACTCATAGTCATGACAACTTTTATAAATATAATCATCACTACTCTTTATAGCATAAGTTTTATCACAATAATCATCATAAGTAGGGGGCATGCTATCATCATTATAAACTTGCATATCAAAACTTGGGAGACTAAAAATATCATCTTCATTAATCATAGCTTCCCCAAGCTTGGGACAAACATTAATTGCAGCAAATATATTCTCAAATATGTCATCCTCATCAAACATAGCTTCCCCAAGCTTGGGCCTTTTCATATCATAAGCATAATCACTCTCATCATTAATAGTATAGATAGCACCGATAGTATAGCAATTATTATATTCTTCCAAGCAAGTGCCAAAAAGATTTTCAAGATCATAAGAAGTATCATTATCTTCCACAATTATATTTTCATGAGGCACAATAGTAATAGGAGCAGCATTATTTGGGAGAGATATCTTTTTACCTCTCTTCCTTTTTCTTTTCTTCTTCTTCACCACATCATATGTGGGTTCAATCCTCTTTTTGGAGCTCCTTATTAACGAGATTGATTGAATAGGAGGCTCCTCCTCGTTACCTGATTCATCATAAGAAATAATAGGAGGATATTGGGAAGTCTCTTCCCTTTTATTAGTATTCTCTTCATCTTCTATTTGTTTTCTTTTCTTTATGTAGTTGGCAATATAAGGATTTTCAATGCAATTCACCGCACAATACATATAAATTTTCTCTAGATCAAAATGAAGAACTTTATCAAGGGCAAAATTTGGAATATCCTTAGTTATACGTTTCATTTCCTCATACCCCAAAAGAAGACTAAGCTCTTTATGATGCTCAAGGGTAATCAAATTATCACAATTTTTGGATACGATTCGGTCATGAAACAATTTGCATTGGAGATTTAAATGACCATGTTCATTGCAAAGTTCACAAGGGGCACGAAAAATATTGAATTTTTCAGCACAATCATCAAGACTTTCTTGCAACAATTCAGTTTCTAAGTATTTATGCCTCTTGCAATATCTATCTTCCCTATTTGGTGTGTACTTACAAACCCAATGCACTCCACAAAAATTGACATGTTTATAGGAGACATTTTCATCATAACTAGAGCAATCATCATTAGTATCATGGATATTTAAAGAATTCGTACTAACAACATTGCAATCATGCTCATCATTCAAAGATTTAGTGCCAAACATTTTATAGATTTCTTCTTCTAGCACTTGAGCACAATTATCCTTTCCATCATACTCACGAAAGATATTAAAAAGGTGAAGCGTATGAGACAAACTCAATTTCATTTTTTTAATTTTCTTTTATAAACTAAACTAATGATAAAACAAGAAACAAAAAGACTCGATTGCAAGATCTAAAGATATACCTTCAAGCGCTAACCTCCCCGGCAACGGCGCTAGAAAAGAGCTTAGTTGATGGGGTGTGTTAGTGCCGCTTTCCTTGCCTCCCCGGCAACGGTGCCAGAAAAGAGCGGCTCGCATCACGAGATTCATCGCACAGCCGTACACCCCACCTAATCCCCAACCGATCTAGGGTTAGTGCAGTGCTGATGGGAAGCCGCCGCCACCACTTCACCCAGATCTGTCATCACCACCGGCCACCGTCACCATGGTCGGCACCGGTGGCTCCTCGAGCCACAAGCACAAGGTATCGGAATATCTAGCCTACCCGATCCCAATGGATCTAACAGATACTAGCTATGATACTCCCATTATGACTAGCCTCATGCGTGGCATAGCCGAGCGAGCGTCATTTACGCGACTAGTAATGGGTTTAATGATGATCGCTCCTAATATGAGGAGTACTAGCAGCGCTTGCCTTTCTAGAGAACACTGCTAGTTATACACATATATAAACCCACCTCGCGGGAATTGGGGAAATTTCCCCTTCAACCGCTCGACACTGTCTCTCTGTCACTCGCTGTTGCTGCCTCTGCTCGGCAATGGTCGTTCAGTCGCCTCCGGTGGAGCCCTGCCCATCCGCCGTCTTCCTCATGCCGCGAACCGCTACAACGTGCACACACACCCGCCAGATGTCATCCCTCCTCCTCTTCTCCGGCAGGTTATCCTCATCCCCTCCTGCCTAACTTCTGTTAGTGGCTAGGGTTAGTGGTGAGTGTCACTATTTAGGTAAGTGTTTTGCTTATTGATCTTAGATTTAGTTGACTGGTCAGGATAGTAATCATTGATGGAGTTGATCTGCCCATGCATATAGGTACTTGATGATTGTAATTTTCCCTGGATATATGAATTGATCTGTTGATGATTGTAATTTCCTTTGAATGTGCATTTTTGTTAGAAAAGCAGCAGCATATAATTCGGTTGCTTTTGATGTAATACTTTGGGACAGAAGCCGAGGCATTTTGTTTTTGCTTTTCAGGAACATACACATGAGTGCCAATATTTTGGGGAAATGTTGATTCATCGGTAACGGGATCGTCGTGGAATCCAAGTGGGTTCTCACATTTTTATAGAGTGGTATTGTTCACTACGAGACGTGATAGACGGATGGCCTGACTAGGATTTGGTGCTATGGCCTGGTCACTATGGACTACGAGAAATAAGGCATTGATAGAGGGACAATTCATCAAACATTCGGCTGATTTATACAAAATGATGTCTTTCTTGCAGTTGTGGAAGCCACTAACAAGTGCGCAAGACCGAAGGCACGTGAAGAAGCTCGCCTCAAAGGTGTGGGCGAAGTGTACTGAGCTGCGTCGATCGACACAGGGGGCATCACCGACTTGACGTCGCCCCTTGCTACCACGAGAGCCCCGATCCCGTATTAGCGCCGCGTCGCTTGATCTCGCCTACGGGCATGTATCGCATAGCTTTATTTTCTTTCTAGTCGTACTTTGTTAAACTTTTTAGTCGCCAAAGGCCTCAGTTTAAGGCCGGGTAAGCGCCTCTTTTAAGGAAACATTGATTCGCTAAATTTCTGGCACTGGTTTTTTTAAAAAGAATTAGCAAAGGTCATGGCGACTTTATATGGCTGCTGCTACGCGTAATCCGGCTGATGCAAACCAAAGGTAAACCGCCTTGTCTACCGTTAGATAAGATAGATCACAGCCGTCTGCTAGTCTCCAACTCCTCCAGCACACACCGCAACGCAATCTTAGCGCCTGCATCTATCGCTTCGCAAAACTCCTCGTAACATCACTCTAGACGCGGCAGCCCGGAAGCCCCGGCAGCTCCGACGAACAGTAGCCGACGGCCGGCTCGCAACACCATACGCCACCGAATGGTATCTCTCCATTTTTGCTGTAAACTTATCATCTCTGGAGCTAGCTTTAGCTTGCACGGGCTTGAAGGCTTGAAGCAATGTGTTGTTCTTCATGGTAGCACCAGCGTGCACCTCCTGTGGCGCCTCACAGCGAAAATCTCACAATACGGCGACGTCCATTCTAGCACGGCGACGACCATCACAAACATCTGACCCACAGCTCCGAACGTCCATTGTCACACCGGCGACCATCACGACGGCAAAGCCGCAGCTCCGAACTATCGTTACAGAAGAACGACCATCACAACAGCAGCCCGCGGCTCCCATGCTCATTGCAATGCGGTGACGACCATCACAACACCGGCGCAAAGCTTCGGACGCTCTTTGCAGCCGTGTGTGACCATCACAGCGTGGCGACGATCATCACAACACCAACGGGAAGCTTCCGACTACCATTCAAGTGCTGCGACGATGATCACAACCACGACCCGCGGTCATAACACCGACATGTGGCTCCGGGTGCCCATTGCAGCACGGTGGTGACCACGACAATGCCGGCCCGCGGCTTCAGACGCCCATTGCAGCATGTCGGTGACCATCACAACACCGGCCCGCGGTTCAGGTTGCCCATTACACCACGACGGCGGTCATCACAACACCGACCCACGGCTCCGAAAGCCCATTTAAGCACGACGGCAACCATCACAACACCGGCCCGCGGCTCCGGGCGCCCATTTAAGCACGACGGCAACCATCACAACACCGGCCGCGGGTCCGGACGCCCATTGTAGCACGGTAGCGACCACACAACACTGGCCCGCGGCTCCGAACCCCCATTGTAGCACAGTGGACACCACCGGCACGCGACTCTGGACGCCATTTGCAGCATGATGGCAACCTTCACAACACCGGCCCGCGGCTCTGAGCGCTCATTGCAGCACAGAGGACAACACCGGCCTGCGGCGCCGAAGACCCATTGCAGCACGGTAGCGACCATCACAACACCGGCCCGCGACTTCAAACCCCCATTGCAGCACAGTGGAGACTACCAACAGTAGCTCCGGACGCCCATTGCAACATGATGGCGACCTTCACAACACCGGCCTGCGGCTCCGAACGCCCATTGTAGCACAGAGGACAACACAGCCCGCGGCACGGAAGGCCCATTGCAGCAGGGTAGCGACCGTTACACCACCGGCCCGCGGCTCCGAACCCCCATTGCAGCACAATGGACACCACCGACACGCGGCTCCGGACACCCACAACAACATGATGGCGACCTTCACAACACCGGCCTACGGCTCCGAACGCCCATTACAGCACAAAGGACAACACCGGCCTGCGGCACCGAAGGCCCATTGCAGCACGGTAGCAACCATCACAACACCGGCCTGCCGCTCCGAACCCCCATTGCAGCACAGTGGACACTACCGACACGCGGCTCCGGACACCCATGGCAGCATGATGGTGGCCTTCACAACACCGGCCTGCGGCTCCGAGCGCCCATTGTAGCACAGAGGACAACACCGGCCTGCGGCACCGAAGGCCCATTGCAGCACGGTAGCGACCATCACAACACTGGCCCGCGGCTCCGAACCCCCATTGCAGCACAGTGGACACCACCGGCACGCGGCTCTGGACGCGCACTGCAGCATGATGGCGACTTTCACAACACCGGTCCGCGGCTCCAAACACCCATTGCAGCACATAGGGCAACACCGGCCTGTGGTGCCGAAGGCCCATTGCAGCATGGTGGCGACCATCAGAACACCGGCCCGCGGCTCCAAACGCCCATTGCAGCACAGTGGACAACACCTGCCTGCGGTGCCGAAGGCCCATGTAGCACGGTGGCGACCATCACAAGACCGGCCCACGGCTCTGGACGCCCATTGCAACACGACGTCAACCCTCACAACACCAACCCATGGCTCCAAACGCCCATTGCGGCATGACAGCGACCCTTACAACACCAACACACGGCTCCAAACGCACACTGCAACACGACGGCGACACATGGTGGACAATACCGACCCGCAGCTCCGGACGCCCATTGAAGCGCAGGGCCACCATCACAACACCGGCTTGCGGCTGCAGACGCCCATTGCAGCACAGTGGATAACATCGGCCCACGGTGCCAAAGGCCCATTGCAGCACAGTGGCGACCATCACAAGACCGGCCCACGGCTCCAAACGCACATTGCAGCACGGCGGCGACCATCACAACACTGACCCATTGTTCCGGACGCCCGTTGCAACATGGCGGCGACACATGGTGGACAACACCGGCCTGTGGCACCGAAGGCCCATTGCAGCATGGCGGCGATGCATGGTGGACAAACACCGGCCTGCGGCATCGAAGGCCCATTGCAGCACGGCGGTGACCATCACAACACCGACATGCAGCTCTAGATGCACATTGCAACATTTATAAAAATATAAATTGGCAACTTCACGCTATTACAAAGCTCGATGCCTTGGAGAACCCTGTTCTAGACATGGACATCTAGCACAGCAAAGATAGGAATACTGCAGGGGCAGCAGGCCGTCGACCGTGTGCATATGGAGTTGTAGGTGCCTAGCCGAGCTTCCTGCTCAGCAACGACAAGGCTGGCAACGGCGGTTATGCAGCCGCACTATATACTCCTGATGTAAAAGTAGCAGCAACCGAAGAAGTGAGTGCGTGATGGATTAATCCTACTAGACCATGATAGCCCACGTTGTCGCGCCCGACAAGTTTTACAGTTAAATGATAGGTACTGCTGAAAATATATATTTGCAACCATAAAATATAAATGTGTCCATAACAAAACTACATGTTGCTTATTTTTAAGTTGGTCTATTTTTCATTGCTGATGTCATCGACACATTTTGATGGTAGTAACAAGAAAGATTAAATAGAAGGATTTGGCAAGAATGCATTTGATCAAGCCGAGTGGGACACATCCATCAGTCAAGAAACCATATGTGGCCTCTCCAGGAGAAAAAAGAATTTCATTTTTGGAAGAGCACACACATTTTCTGCAAAGTAGATCAACACAAGCTTTTAACAACTCATGAAAGGAACAACTGGATCTAAAGACAAATTATGCATAGATATAACATGCCTTTTGCGCCCACTTCGCGATGCTACCATTCCTTGTTAGTAGGGATGGAACGATGTTGCACCCTGGTACTCGTCTTTACTCCAGTCCTTCCTTCTCACGCTCATCTCGGTCTTCTTGACTTGCCTTGGGAAGCTAGAGGGTGGGAGTGGATGCATCAGGAGTTGAACAAAATAGAGCTTACGGTGGAGCAGCAAGTGAACACGAAGCAGTACCTACATAGGTAACTACAATACCATTGAAGACCAAAAAAGTGTAATATGTAATAAGCATGAGAACATATTTACCGAAACTTTGGACATGATTTGTTTGACACTCAAATCAATTAGAATCCATCATAAGTTAGATGCAGAGCTGACACTTCAGGCTTGGAAACCGGGAATGAATTTTCTTGGATATAACAAAACATGCAGACAGCTTTGAAAATTCTCCAGATGCAGCCATAACTGCCAAAGGTCATAAAAAAACAAGACATACAAAACAGGAAAAGTACTGTTGGTTGAGGATCTGATGTAAGAAGTCACCTCGATTGCATATGTATCGGTCTTTATGTCCTCCCAAACCTGCATGACGTGATTAGTTAAGAGCATCTTCAGCCATTGGACTCCGGGAGAAGCTAAAAATCGCCCTTGGGGCGCATCGGCGATAAACGACGCGCTGGAGGCGTGATGCCCCAGTCACGGCACCCACGTTTTAAAAAAAATATAAATTACGACACAAACACAACGCAAATTCAACCAAACTTCGACGAGTTCGTTCATATTTAAAATAATTTAAAAAAGAAAAAAAAACTACTAGGTTGCTCATCGCCGTCTCCCTCGCCGCTCCTCGCCACCCGCCGCCCTTGCAGATCTACAGCCGAGGAGGCTGTAGAACCGCGTGTAGTCGCCGCCGCCGTCGTCGTCGCCTCCGCCGCGGCCGCCGTCCCTGCTGCAACCCTCCTCCGGTTGGCGCAACGGGTTGGACGGTTCGGGGTCGTCGTCGTCGTCGTCGCTGTCGAGGACCACGATGTCGTGCTTGTCCTCGCACCCACGTTCGCGGGCGGCTATCTCCTCCAGGGCCCGGCGCTGCTGGACCATCTCGTCGCGGAGGTAGTCGTCCCGCGTCCACTGCATGGCGTCCTTGTCGGAGATGTCGCGCCGGGCTATCTCCTCGTACTCCGTGGGGAGGCCGGGCTCCGGCTTCGGCCTGACAAGGACGAGGCGGCCAGAGGCGAGGGCGGAGTCGTCGATGCGGACGCCGGAACTGCGGGTGCGCGCTGACAGGCGTGTCCTGGGGCTCCGGCTTGGCGGGGCGGAGGCAGGGAGAGCCGGTCGACCGACCTGCGAGGAGGAGGACGCCCCGGGGTCCATGCGCCTCGGCGTCCACGAGCTCCTACGGCAGCGAGAAAAGGACCGGGGGAAGGGGTACTCCAGCCTCGGCGTGTTGCCGCCCTCAATGTACTCGAGGACGGCCTCCAGCATGCGGCCGGGCACGCCCCACCATCGGCGCCGCCCCTCGGAGTTGAGCCTGCCGAAGGGAACGACGCCGTTGGTGGCCTCGAGCTGCTCGACGTGGCGGCGACGGAAGTGTGGCTCCCAGAGCGGGCTGTCGGGGACGTAGCGTGGCCCCTCCCTCGCCGCCCCCGGCAGGGAGGAGCGGATACGCGCGATCTCCGCGCGCCGCGCCGTCCTGGTGGGCGGTGGCGGCACCGGGACCCCGCCGGCGCTGATTCTCCAGGCCTCGGGCACCCGCATGTCCGGCGGGACCGGGTACTCGGCCTCGAAGAGGAGCCGAGTTTCGTACTCGTGAAGGTGGCGGCGGCCGAAGCCGTTCGCCGCCGCGCCGTCGTCTGGGAAGCGTTCGGCCATTGTTTGAGCTGGAGACGGCGAGAGGAGAGGGAGGAAGGGGAGAAAGGTGGCGCCGGCGGTGGAGACTCTATGCGTGCCACCGACACGCTGGGGGTCGGCTTTATGTAGGCGGAGGCGCCGCATGTGCGTGTGGCCGTCGCGTTACGCGTGGCATGCGAGGAGACGCACGTCGTCTCGTTTTCACTACGCCGCCCGTGAGGCATCAACGGCGGAAGCTGACCGGCGCGGCAGCGCGCGGCAGCTTTGGCATTGATTCGCCGCGGGAAACGAGACGATGAGGATAACGAAGCGGCGAGAAGCGAGAAGAGTCGCTGGCAAGGAGGGCCCGCGCCTCTTTCGCGCCAAAAACGATTCGTCCAGCGCCCCGAGCACGCCGGGGTCGGGTTGGGTCTGCCGACGCTAATTTCGGCTCGACCCGGCGAAAATTTGACCCTTGGGGACGTGACTGAACCGATTTTTTGGCGTCGACGGCCGAAAACTCGCCTGGGGGGCCTTGTTGGGAGCGTGACTGGAGATGCTCTAAGTTAATCTGAATGATTTTTTGTATGCGAAGGGTGAGAACCTGGAATAAGGAATGGAACATACAGAGACACCAACATCGTCAAAACTTCATGCCCCACATCGTCCCTGTCCGCCCGCGAGCGTCGCGCACCGTCTCTTGGCCCGCTGTTTCGTGTATGGCGTCTTCGCTTACGGGAGAAGAGGGCATGCGGTAGAGCTGCAAGGCATGAAGGACGAGAGAGGAGATTTAGAATCATGATTCAGTTGAACCTATAGTCAGAGCCATCCGATTTTGCATGACTCACATGTGGATCCGAGTCCTGTCAAGATTCAAATTTCTGTTATCTCGTGCTATTATTCTTAATACGTCTCTCCGTTAGCGATGCCTAGGCTTGGGGTCTCTATATTTTTTTTGAGGCATGATGAGCTGGCACACCTTCCCATGCTACTGTAGCGGCGCAGGAGCCAAGCATGAGAAATACAAAAATAATTCTATACCAGGCTTGTCGGAACTGTTTTTTTTTATGGAAGCAATGTTTAGTAAAAACTGTATGCCACATGTACATCGAGAGAAGTCTGAATATTGCTATTTGAATAACAAACTTTCCACTTATAACTACGAGTCTATTCTCAAGATATCCAAAAATGCTAGAACTGGAAAAACATTTAATGCCGCCGTATTGACCATAAATTAGAACTCTAGCATGCAACAAAAATATTAGATAGTAATCCAGAAATATTTGATATTGCACAAATTTCAGATGCTCTCATTGTGTTGCCAGTAGATTTATGGTGTATATGTCAACATCTAAACTTTTTTATGCACTAAAACAGCCGTGAACAGTGCAAGTACATGGGAGACAACGCTCACTTCTTTCAAGAATGATCCATTATTTTATTCCCTATATTGTTAGCAATCAGTAGCATTAACGCGGGATGGTTCCCACCATGTGACTTAATTGTTTCCACTATGCATTACCACACTCGTCATGCACAGATCTCCACAGAAGCTGCCCTGAGATGTGTGGCTTCGAGCGTAGGTTCGAGTGGACCATGGTTCCACACAATATTTTCGAATGAAGGACGATGTAGCAGGAAGGGGCTACGGAGGAGGGGGGCGAACGTACCGGCGCGGAGTCAGTCGCCGCAGCATAATCTCGCCCACAGTGGATCGCCAGCGCATCGAGGATGGAGGAACGCCGGTGGATCGCCGGCGCATCGAGGATGGAGGAACACCAGCGTATGGAGAGGAGGAAGAAACGACGGCACGGAGGAACTGGGGAGCCCCTAGCTGACGCTCGCGTGCGTCAAAAAGATGAGCATTCGCGCAGGGCACGGTTGGATGGGCCAGCCCGTTTCTCGTCCACTATGCATTACCACACTCGTCATGCACAGATCTCCATAGAAGCTGCCCTGAGATGTGTGGCTTCGAGTGGACCATGATTCCACACAATATTTTCGAATGAAGGACGATGTAGCAGGAAGGGGCTATGGAGGAGGAAGGCGAACGTACCGGCGCGGAGTCAGTCACCGCAGCATAATCTCACCCACGGTGGATCACCGGCGCATCGAGGATGGAGGAACGCCAGCGTATGGAGAGGAGAAAGAAACGGCGGCACGGAGGAACTGGGGAGCCCCTAGCTGACGCTCGCGTGCGTCAAAAAGATGAGCATTCGCGCAGGGCACGGTTGGATGGGCCGGCCCGTTTCTTGGCGTTACAGCGAGCCAGTGCCAAAAATCCCAAAAAGGAATGTTGTACGTAGGAATCGAACTCCCAACCCAAGATAGAGAGTTAGCGTTCCTTACCACTGGAGCTGCTGCGTCATTACAATCAAAACACTGCGTGAGTACTTGAGAACTAGTATATGTACTGACTGATCCAAAAATAAAAAATTGACCATTGAACATTTTTTGATATATGTTGAACATTTTCGTAATATACGATGAACATTTCTCAAATACCCATTGAACCTTTTTTGTCATATATGCTGAACAATTTGAAAAATACATATTTAACATTTTTGTGATATAACCTGAACAATTTAAAAATACACATTGAACATTTATCTTCGGAGGGCAATTCCATACAATGAACATTTTTTTTAAATGAATATACGCGCTGAACAATTTTCGGATACACACTGAACATTTGTGTAATATACAGTGAACAAAATTAAGAAACATAGTGAACATTTGTATATTCGTTGAAAAAACAAAACTAAAAGAAAAAACCAAAACCAAAAGAGGAAAACAGGACAAAAACCAAAAACCAGAAGAGAAACAGGAGAAAATCAAACCAAAAGAAACGTAAACAAAACTAGAAGAAGAAAACCGGAACAAAACCAGAAGAAGAAAACAAGTGAGAAAACCAAACGTGAAAGAAAAAAACTAACGAAAGAAACATGAGCGAACGAAAAAGAAGCACGTGAACCCCGTAGTGGGCCGGCCCAATATGCACGCGAACGAAACAGCTGCGAGCGTTTCCTCGACAGCTTGCCGCCCGCGCGCGTCAAATAGGAATTGCCGAGGTTCATTCGGGGTGGGATAGCGCTGAAACCTGGATAAGTTGGGTTGCGTCTGAGTCGGAATAAGTGGGCCTTAATGGCCCGATTACTGGCAGGAACGGGAGGTAGTTCCCTGGAGCAGCGGCCCAAGAGACGGTGCGCAACATGCGCGGGCGACCAGGGACGCCTGATCTGCATTGTACGTTTCAGGATCCGACGAGTGAGACAGCCAAATCGTTGTGGAAGCTCCTAACTACTCTAGCTGTGTTATACTGTTTTTTAATATCGGAAAAAAAGGCAGTGCGGAAGTCCAGGGACCACGGCCGAGGCAGGGGACACGTGGTTGGCTAGCAAGGCGGTTGACGCTGCGTGTATCTTCAGCCGGTTGATTTGAAACGATTTCCATTTTTATTGAATACTATTGTTTTTATAAATATTATCTGTATTTTGCAGAAATGTCTTCACAAGACCCGGCGCTGCCTCTTCTTCCGAGAGCTTTGCGCAACCAATTCTTAGAACCATCGTCCAATCTTGTGGGTCCGACACACACGACAATTACTCCACGGATGGGCCGGATCAGGAGTACGCGGACCATATGAGCATCTGTACGAGTCAGAATATGGAACAAAAAAGATAAGTTTAGAATATGGAATAAAAAATAAGTTTGGTTTCATGCTTGAGAGGACAACTTATGGTGTTCATTGCCTTGGAGAAGGCCTGCAGCAAGATATCAATATGGTGGGCTTTGAAAAAGTACCATCACAAGAAAGTACATTGCCCTCATCAAAGGCATATATGATGATGGGGGGACAACTAGGATAGAATCTGACCTTACGTTGCAAAAATAGAAAAAACAAGACTCAGCGGTTGGATGCAAGATGGATGGCACAGATTCTGATGGAGGATAGCAAGCCACTTAAGGGCAGATTTTACGAAAACCCCCATAGTAACAGTTAGATATAAAACAGAAACTTTGCAGCAACAACCTCAACTATCTCATCTTTCTCTCCAACAACCATTTATAGATCTGCAGTCATTATGCCCCATTTCCTATTAGTTTTACAAAAAATCTTTGCACATATCTATTTCATGAAATACATGTATATTTCAGTACATCATCACTAGTTATGCAAGGAAACTGAAGATGTTTGTCATGAAAAAGTATGCAAGTATCTATCACAAATATGCTGAGTACATCGAGAAAATTATACCATCATACTCTTCAAGCATAACTAAATTTACATTTCAAACTGGGCCATCATAGATGGAACACAACACAGGAGGCATGCATACATATCGACTGATACATGGGAGGATCATTTTCAGTACATGACCGGCAAGACTGGGACCTAAGGACTAATACGATCACTGCTCAACAAGCATTGCTATTAAAAATGGGTCAGGAACTGTAAGGAAGGGAAGTCTGGACTATCTTGATGGCACATGACATGAAAGCCCTGTCCTTTCCTCCAGTTCGAGCTTCAGTTGAGCACAAGCACGCGTAGGTGTATGCTCAACAAAAGAATTAAAATTATCCTGCAGAGAAATTCTTGCAGCTATAAGGAAGGGAAGTCTTCGGTAAACACCTATTCTCTCCATTTGCAGTCCTGATGCTTCCGTTGGTCAGAGGGCAGCATACATCTACAAAATACAAGAACAATGTTATAGTTCACATTACAAGGCAAGAACTAGGAAATAATTATGTTCTCTGGTGGATTAAAAGTTTGTAAATATTTGAATTATAGTTCAGTCATGTGCATACATTTCTATATTGCTTGGTGAGTAGTAGCTTGCACATAATAGTTATGTGAACCATGATAATTCTGTTAATTTCCACCCAGTTTACCACTACAGTTTCTACACTACTGTAACAAAAATATAATAGCTGTAAGTATACAAGGAGAGTGTTATTGCATAATTTAGAAGAAAAATATGTTTGTTTTCCAGTAAGGAAAGAGATGTAATGTTGTCTAATTTATGGTTTGGAGTAGAATGGAATCGTACCTGGTAACAACGAATGTGAAATGAAAACAACAATTTATACTTACTGAAGCCCTAAAAACTCAAACAAAAACCCTACTCTTGGGTGCCCCATTTACAAAAAAATCTACTGAAATGAGATGCGATTGGTTAATCAGGTGAAAGAGATGCATATATTTCTTTAACACAATGCAAAAGTGAAAGGAAATGCACAACCAAAGTTCCAGAGACATACCACACACCAAAGAATGATTCTAACTCAACTTATTTGTAAGATGCTTCAGATTGTAGGCACAATAAATTGGAAGAGGTTACTTCAAATTGAAGAAAGCGCAGTCTCACAGAAGTTGTGGCAGCAATGGAATGCTAGTTCTCCCAAAAATTGGTAACATGTTTTAGAGAAAATACTCTGAAGCCGCTCTGGCCGATGCTATGTTTCCTGAACAAATGTCACACAAAAAACCGTGCCAGCAGAGCAGAGAAGTGAAACACGGGACTAATAAACGGATGTAGACGATGCCACCGCCGAGCTCCAGTATGTTACTCGCATGATAAATCTGTAGGAATTGGAATATAATGGCATTTTTTACAAACAAATGAGGAAGACCAAAGAACTAATACATTGTTTCACTAGAAAATACTACCATGATTTTAGTTTCAATGGAAGTACTGAAAAATAGATAGGGCTCTGCAAAATCGTTGGAGTGGCACATATTGCAGTGTTACTGAATTTCAGCATTGTGCCAACAAGCACGTAATTGAACAGGCACATGAAATTACTTTGTACTCATGTATCATTCAAATTGATGAAAGTTGAGTAGTTGACAGTACGAGTAGGCAACCATGAGAAATTGTATGAGATGGCAGCAGACAAGAAGTGTCAGGATTCATAGGTGACATTCTTCTACTATCTCTATTCAGGACATTAAACAACCTGCAGAGCCAACCACAGATAGATAATATTTGTTGACAGTGCGACACTACTACTACTCATGATTCAGGAGAGCACACTTATCCTGGAATATTGCAATCAGGATGTAATTGTTGACAATATCAACCAATTATAAAAAAATGCCTAATTGCTCAAAAAAATCTAATGTAAGCAAGATATAGCAAGTTTTTTCATTGATTAATTTTCCTCCGCATGGACACAGATATATCCCCAGATTTTACCCCAAAATTAGCATAAAGAGAACGATGGGGGGTTGAGGACAGTACCGAGGCGAGTTTGTTCCCCCGCAACCGCAGCTTAGCACATGGCGAGGTCCGTTCAAAGCAGCCGGACCGCCGCTGACGAGACGGCGAAGAGCCGTCGGAGCGCAGATGGAACGGTACCTACATGGAGCGTACTCGCCCAGCTAGGCATCGGATCTGTACCTCTGTTCGCAAAAAAAAAAAGGATCTGTACCTCCACCACCGTCAGCGAGATAGAGGGAGATGGACGAGAGGGTAGGTCCAGGAGGGAGCTGCGACGCCATTAGGGTTGAGAGGTGCCCGTGCTACTGCCGGCCGCAGAGGGGATCGTGTTTGGAGGAGAAGGGCATCGGAAGCAAACTAACCTGAGTCGAGGGCCCTTTTTGCTAACTGTCCGCACATATTGCTCCACCATCTCCTGTACCGTCTATCTTCAATCCGAGGGCCCAGAATGCTTTTTCTGTTTTTGCACCCTATACTCAGCTTTTATCCTAGTCGCTCCCTGATGATGTTATCACAAGTATTTGAGTAAGCGATGATGACACCGATGACTTTCAAATAGGAGTGCACCAAGGGCAGCGTTGAATCCTTATATATATTTTTTTAATGGTTGAGGTCACAAAAGATATACAAAAAAGCTATCTCATGGTATATGTTCTTTGTGGATGATGTGGTACTAGTCGATGACAGTCGAACAGGGTTAATAGAAAGTTAGAGCTACCAAGACATACTTGGGAATCAAAATGTTTTAAGCTTAATATAACAAAATTGAGTGCATGAGATGCATTTTAAGTACAAGTAGACACAATGAGGAGATTAACCTTGATGAGAATTTGGTACCTCAGGAAGACACTTTTGATATTTAGAGTCAATGTCGCGGAAGGATGGTGATATTGATACTGACTCACAGACACTATTTTTTAAGGCAATGTTGCAGAAGGATGTTAATATCAATTAAGGTGTGAGTCATCGAATCAAAACCAGATGGATAAAGTGGCAACAAATTTTGCTAGAAGGCAGGTTTTGTAGGACGGCAATTCAACTTAAGATGCTGTATGGCTAGAGTGTCACAAAAGCTACATGTTCCGTAGGGCAGCTTTTCGACTTACCATGTTGTATAGCACAGAATGTTGGCCACAGTTAAGTATGCAACATGTTCAACAGTTTAGTGTGGTAAAGATGCACATACTAAGATATGGATATGTTTTTTTTATAGGTTACGAAGATATGGATACTGGCCACACAAGAAAGAATCGGGTTCAAAATGGTGATCCAAACAAGCAGGCCAAAGACAGATCCAAATATTCAAGACCATGACGCTTTGACCCGCCGAAAGAGTGAATTTAGGACAGAACCTAGGGTTTACTGGGGAAAAGAAGTCCAAGGCCACAGGTTACGTAAAACCTAGCCCCAGAATAATTTTGCACAGTGAACTAAAATTTTAAAAACAAGCTTCTAATTTCTCGAAAGATGCTAAGAAAATATGTACACATAACACAAATGCAATAACAAAGACACGGCCAGGAGGCATAGATGAATCTAGCAATGCCGTCAACGAGGACGGGTCATTATTATATGGACAAAGAACAAATATAACCAATCACAACCTATAACTGACCTTTTACTTTACAAAAGAACAAAATCGAGGCTTACACCCACTTGCGAGTAGAACTCGCACTGGCTTCCCATCAACATTGGCCAGTGTAAGCAAAACAAAGTCACACAGCTCTTGAACTAGCTGAGCATCTCAGCTGGCAGGCAAGTTCAACCTTTCATGCTTTGGTTTGCAGCTGAAGTAGGCGTCAGCAAATTTGTCGGAGTGGCAGGCATTGGGTCGCCGCTAAGGACAGGCCACTCGTTACCTGTTACGAATGCGGTAGCAAGATCTGTAGGAACCACGGTGCTTGATTTGACAGTCGAGAAATGCTTACCACCGTCCAGTTCCACATTAGTTGCGAAATCTTTGGTTCCTGAATCGGACGATTTATTTATCAAATCTGTTTTCAAGAATAGACAGACAGCGGCGCAGTCATCAACTTTTGCTTTGGGAAACCGTGTTCTCCACGTACGGTGAGCCGTTTGGACAAGAAGCCTTGCTGCTGAGGCCTCTGAAGTGGATTCACTGACAATCTTAACGACGTCATCGTTTGAAAGTACATCCCACACCTACAGTGACCAAAGAAATTAGATGATCACATGCCACAAAAACCATCTAGCTCGCAGAAATGTTCCAAGTTAATATGTGGTCAGTTGCTCACCCCATCAGTCGCCAACACAACGAACTCATCCTTTTCTGTGATGTGATGGTACGAAACATCAGGAACAGAAATTACACCATAACTCTTTAGACAAAAGTCTCCAAACGCTCTTGCCATGGCCAACCCTGGGGAGTTGTACTTCGGAAGCCAAACACGAGTAACATCTGGCTCGTTTGGGAGAGAAAATACTCTGCCCTTCCGTTCCCTGATCCGTGCTGCTTCACCTGCAAAACATGCATCTTGCTTCATTTACATGGGCATCTACTCATAACAAATACAGTTCCTCCCAGAGAAAATGTAAACCACAAAAGCATTGTCGTCACAAGATATTAATAAGCTTGTGACGTCCTTAAAGGGAGTGGGACATGAAATCTGAAGTTAAGATTACAAAGTGAGCTATTGGAATATCAAAATCTGCTCCCTGCATAAAATGCAATGTAAAAAAGATTGTCGTTTCGGGCCAGATATGTCAGGTCCAAAAATTTAACATGTGGGCCGGTTCTCAAGTTGTACTGTCAATGATAAGTTTTTTGAGTGTGTGGTGTCCATGATAGGTTATGTTCACACTTTTTATTAGTACCAATTCAAAGTTTTGATATCAAGGTATCTTTAAATAACTGACTCTGAAGAAAGTCAGATCTAAAACTGAACAGCAGATGCAACATGTTGTTACATCCCTATCAGATCAGAAAAAAGGAAAATCAGATTGAGCTTTTTACTCACAAAAAGCAGGGCAGATTGTAAAAAGTTCAATACAATATTTTTACTTAAATACTCCCTCTTTGTATTGTGGATGTTGAAAAAAATTATAAACTTGGTCAAACATAGAAATGTTTTGAATTATAAAAAACCTAATATGGACTACATTTTGAAACAGAGGGAGTATAATAATTCTCATATCTTACCATAACTTCAGAATTATATTATAATCACTTTTCAAAAAAAAGAAAATATTGTTGTCATAGATATTTGATAAAAGGACTGTGATATTTGGCACACGTGTGCCATATAAACAAAACTGCCACACCTCTATTAATTTCATTTTAAAGTACCATACGATCCCTCGTTCTTTGACCTCGCCTCTTCCCAAATGACCCCGCAGGCTCGCCTGAGAAACCTGCTTCTCCCGCACATCTCGGACGCTCACCCTCGAGAAAACTGCCACTTCTTCACGTCTACCACATGATTTCTCCTCAGGACAAAGTTACCATGATATTCGTATGCAAGTTATCAGGCCTGTGTTGCATAACTTACCGTGCTATTTACATAGAACGTATCAGGTACTATGCTTCAACTACACCCTTTCAAAGTTACCACTGTGTTTTGTACACAAGTTATAAGGTCTTCGATGTGTAAAATACCGTGGTACTTACACATAAGTTATCAGGGTATATGTACATCAACCTCCCCCCGGTCAAAGTTACCATGGGGGATTGTACATGAGTTACCGGGTCTACGGTTCGTATATTATCATGGTACTTGCACCTAAAAACCTGGGTGTGTTTCGGTAGCTTTTTCCATAGGTCAAAAATTACCATGATGTTTTTGCGTAACTTATCACGCCTATAGCACACGTGTGCCCCTCATGACACTAAACATTATGTGACTTTCCCGTGGCACGCCATGTGTTGTGTTCATCCAAGAGGCCCACGCGCGAGGCAAGTGTATGTTTTTAACAACTTCTATATTTTCCTTTGGTAAAGAAGTTACCATCATGTTTATATTGCAAGTTATCGGTTATGAGGTGCTTATATTATCATGTTATTTACACAAAAATTATTGGGGATGTTTTGAACAACTTTTTCCCGGGGCAAAAAGTTATCATGGTGATTCTAGGTAACCTATCAAGTCCGCAGTGCTTAAAATATCATGCTATTTACACAAAATTTATCAGGGATATGTTTCAGCAACAACCCCCCCCCCCCCCCCCCCCTCCACGGGTCAAAAACTTATCATGGTGTTTAGTTATCGAAGTGCATATGTTTTCATACTATTTACACATAAAAATGCCAGGGGAGGGAGGTATACTATCGTGCTATTTACACAGAAGATACCGGAATATCTTTTCAAAAAAAAAAATTCCCTACGGTCAAAGTTACCATGGTGCTTCTACCTCAGTTATTAGATGTGCGCTGCGTATATTACCATCTATTTACACATAAATTATCAGGTATCTTTTCACATTTGTTTTCTCCAATGGTTAAAGTTACCACGATGTTTGTATCTAAATTATCAGGTCTATGGCGTGAATGTTATCGTGCTATTTACAGAAATTACCGGGGGGCGGGCTTAACAAATTTATTCCCAATGATCAAAGTTACCATGATGCTTGAAACAAAAAGTTTTTCAGTGCTAACATATTAAAGGCAAAAACATGTCAAAAACAGTATTTCCCTTAGAATGTTCAACAATGAGTGTCATAGGTGAGGTGGTTAGCTCCCTTTGTTAATTACCTGCTGACCAGAGATCAAATCCTAGTCTAAGCATTATTTTTGCTGAAAATCGAGAAGGCATGTGGGGCCATAAATGACGATTACGAAAATTAGGAAGGCACGAGCGGGTGTGCCCGATAAAATCGGAGGAGGACGTGCGGGAAAGGAAAGAAATCGAAGGAGGACGTGAGGGAAAGGAAAGAAATCAGGAGGTCGTGCGGAAAAGGAAGGAAATCGGGAGAGAATTGATGGCGTTGGATGCGTGTGGCAGTTTCGCAATCTGCCACACGGTTGCCATATACATATTTCGTTGATAAAACTACCACATGTCATGTAAATAAACCAACTTCATTTACTTGTTAAAATAATTTTCTAAGGCACAATACATCCTACAGCGTCACGACCTGAGACCTTTTCAGTTATGTTTCCAAATTTTGTGCACATACCATACAAGGAGTTCTTCAATTAGGGTGTTTTTAGTTGGAGGCAGCAAGTAGAATCATGCATCCGATTTTAAGTAACCCACAAGTGAAGTACTCCCAGCATCGTAACTGCTCCAACAAGCAAATTAGAAACCACCTAACTAGAAACCAAAAAGTAATCTACTCCCTCCGTTCCTAAATATTTGTCTTTATGGATATTTCAACAAGTGACCACATACGGAGCAAAATGAGTGAATCTACACTCTAAAATATGTCTACATACATCCGTATGTGTAGTCCATTTGAAATGACTAGAAAGACAAATATTTAGGAACGGAGGGAGTATAAAATATCACCATAGTTGAAGAGCTTTGGTAAATTTAAGAACAAATACAACAGGACACTGGCAAAAAAATTACACGTTTTGCAATGCATATATCATATCATGTAGTTTCATTATCACGTACTGATGCATGCTGTATTTAAGAAATTGACTATACGATAACACTGATTCAGCAAAAATAATGAAAAAAGTGTTACTGCTACTAGAACTCTTTGTAACACAGAAAGTAAAAGGTAGCTAAGAGTCACACAAGGAGAAGGAGGAAAAAATTGTGTTGTAGACCTTTAAAAGAACACACGGGGATCATTAGAATATAACGTACTTGGGATGCTTGGTTTGAGATCGACTGTCAGTTGAAGAGCAAAAAGGTGATTATCCTCATCTTTAGTGGCCAATATAGCTCTAGAGTCCCCCAAGTTGCCGACTATAAGATCCTGCCCCTGTAGAAATAGCAAGAAGAACATGTTAAAATGAAAAATATCAAGCGAAGCTTCACAACAAAGTAAAGTACAAAGTAAGAAATATCAAGTGAAGCTCCACAATAAAGTAAAGTAGAATCATTGTTGCAACGGAAAATACCTGCTTGATCAATGTGACTGCTGTGGTTCCACTGAACAGACAATCAATATTTTTATGTGACTTCAAATCCCTGTCCATTACATAAAATGCCCTCAAGAATGAAGTTCTCAATGCTGTGAAGATTTCTGGGTACCCTCCATTCTCTACAGCTCCAAGGGTAGCATCGGTATCTTCAACCACAGTTTGCACAGCATCTCCTTCAGTTGTCCCATTTGTGACAGTGTTATTTGACAACTCTTTGTATTCATCCCTGGCTATATTTGCACTCAACTTCACAGGGAGAAGATCTCTGACCATCTTGGAAACCAGATGTCCTTGTGGTCCATGGCCATCAAAAACACCACAAAAGATGGTACCATCTTTTGAACCAAAATTCTGCAAGCGGAATGCAAACACGTTAAAATCAACTATATAATGCCCAAAAGGACATCATTGAACAAGGAGAAAGAAGTGCACAATCCGTACAGTTTCAGCCTACAAGCAGGTCAGAACCACAAAGCCTACGCGACTTATAGCTAAAGGAAAACTCTTGGTCATCAGATAACACGTGGTTCCAAGAACGCCAAAGTGCATCATACGGTGCATGCCATGCATAAATGTGTTGTCAACTGTAGTCCACTAAACAGGGAAAATTATATTTGCTTATATCATATGGGTGAGCTCACAGTTTCGGAGAGTCACATTTGATGGATTTTGATTCACATACTAGTTAAAGATCCTTAAGCTTGATGTGGGCTAGGAGTCCCGGATCCTAAGCCATGCCGAGCAAGATCTTCGGGCAAGGCTCAAGAAAAGGGTGGTGAGCTTGGCGGTCCTTGAGTATTCAAGAAAGAAGCAATGTGCTCGAATTGCAAATCCGAGAGAGGGCGATGCCAATATCAAATACTTCCATAGGCGTATCAATACGAGAAGGAGAAAGAACCACATTCATCGGGTGAGTATAACAATGGTTGGGTCACGGAGCATGAGAAAAAAGAGGAATCATCCACGATCACTTCTCCCACATCATCCGAGAGGCAAGTGAGAGAAAGGACTTCAACTGGGAACAATTTCATTTTGAGGATTGTGATCTTAGTGCTATTGACGACCCCTTCATCACGGAGGAAGTGTGTCATGTCATTAGCCAAATGTCAAATGACGGTTTTACCAAACTGTTCTTCAAGAGATGTTGGGACACAATTAAAGTTGATGTCATGCGCGTGATCCACCTTTTTGGTAGCCTCCACGTTGCTAACCTCCAATCGCTTAACTCTGCAAATGTTGTGTTCTTGCCTAAGAAAGATGGAGCGGAGGGGATTGGTGACTATAGACCAATTAGTCTAACTCATGCCATCGCCAAGATGCTCGCGATTCGCCTTGGGCCTCACATGAATAGCCTTACCTCCAAGGCCCAAAGTGCTTTCATAAAAAAGAGAGGCATCCATGATAATTTTATGTATGCGTGTACAAAACTCCTGCCATTCTTTTCAAGCTTGACATCCACAAAGCCTTTGACTCGATGCGTTGGGATTACATTCATGATCCTCTTCAATGGAGAGGCTTTCCAAGTAAATTTCGAGAATGAATTGCTACCTTGCTATGTACCTCCACTCCTCGGATTCTTCTCAATGTAGCCCCCCCCCCCCCCCCCACACACACACACACATCAAGCATGGTCGTAGCCTTCGCCAAGGAGACCCCCTCTCACCTCTCCTTTTCGTCACTGCCATTGATACACTCCAACAAGTCCTAGACTTGGCCACTAGGCATGTCTTGCTTCACAAATTTAGAGGCCGTCGAGCTGTTTGCAGAACTTCCATATATGTCGATGATGTGATGGTCTTCATGGCCCCCATTAAACAAGATATTGACAACCTCACACGTATCTTGGGCAGTTTTGCCGAGGTCACCGGTATGGAGGTCAACTTCCAAAAAGGTCCTATGTCCCGTTGAGAGAGCAACCCGTAATCTCGAGGACATCCTTCATAGTCTGTCGACGTCTCACGCCTCATTCCTCATCCGCTACCTGGGCCTCCTCCTCTCCATTTGGCAGCTCAAGAGAGCCGATTTCCAACTCCTAGAAGCCAAGGTGGTGGTGACGCTTGTCCCATGGGATTGGCAAAATGTCACTGCTACGGGCGTACCACTCTTGTTAAGGCAGTGCTCACCTTGCAAGTCATCTACCATACTACTACCCTCATCATTCCGTGGCAGGTCATAATGAGCGTCAACAAAATTGAAAGGGCTTTCTGTTGGGTGGGAACAAACAAGATCACCGGTGCCAAGTGCATAGTTAATTGGGCCACAATGTGCAGACCAAAAGAGCTAGGGGGCTTTGGCGTGCTTGACCTTGAAAAGTTAGCATGTGCCTTACGTTTGCGCTGGCTTTGGTATGAGTAGAAGGAGCCCGGCAAGCTTTGGGTGGGTATGGGGAACTCGTGTGACAATGTGGACGTTGACTTCTTCTATGCTTCTACCATCACAACCATTGGTAAAGGTGTCATTGCCCCCTTTTGGGACTCCCCTTGGCTAAATGGCAAAAAACTAAAGGACATTGCACCGCTCATTTACATGGCATCCTCGAGGAAAAATTGAAAGGATGGAGAGGCCTTGGCGGATGATGCATGGATTCACAAGATCAAACCTGACCAGATCCTTTCCATGGAGCACCTACGGCGATTTGTTACGCTTTGGCGACTCCAAAGCCACACACAACTCCATGAGTGGGCATTACTCTTCGGCTTCAGCATATAAGGCACAATTCGTTGGATCAACAGGCTCCACCTCGAGGTGCTTCATTCGGGGCGTTTGGGCCTTGCCAAAGGTGAAATTTTTTGCTTGGCTTGCAATCCAAGATAAAATTTCGACGAATGATAGGCTTGCAATCTAAGATAGAATTTCGACGGCCGATAGGCTTGCTCGGCGAGGTTGGCAAAATTGTGACCTTTGCCCGCTTTACCAACTTGCATGAGGGCAGGGCACATCTATTCTTCAAATGTCGCTTCACCGTTAGGCCTTGGAACTTAGTCAAGGATTGGCCTGGCCTTCATGCTATTGACAAGGCGGCTTGGGCAATGAAGTACTCTTTGGCATTGATGGTGCAAGATGTCGGGAAACAGCATTCACAATAGGAAGGCTATGGCATCTCTCACCGTACTTGTTAGCTGGACTATTTGGAATGAGAGAAACGCACGTGTCTTCTGACACAAGTCAAACACCACCACCGATCATTTTTGGCACCATTAAGAGGGGAGCAAAACTTTGGGTTGTGGCGGGCGCAAAAAAATTGAGCAACATCATGTCAAGAGAGTAATGACCCATCACCCATAGTACTATCGGTGTGGTGTAACAAACTCTATTCTCCTTTCTTAATTAATGGATGAGGCAAAGCTTATGCCTCCGTTTTGAAAAGAAAAAAAAGATTCAACTATGTTCAAACCTAATTATTAATGAATCGGTATTACAACAGATATTTTGGTTTAAGGACAGGACATGCAAGATGCAATCTGAAGCGCTAGCTTGTTACAAACGTTCTCCTCCTGTTCTTTTTTCAAACGGTCCTTTAGTATTCATATCGTTAAACTTCCTAAAATTTGATCATAGAAGGACTAAAAATTTCTAGATTGGGCAAATGAAAATAGTAATTATTTTCCTTCAAATTGCAGCTCTGATATACAATATAAAACCTTAAATGATGGTGCATTAAGTAAAACATGTAAATTGTAAATGATGGTGTTATAAAATGAACATTTAAGAGACCACGGAAAATTGATAATAACATTCATAGAGGAGAAAACTGTGAAGACCACACGCTACACAAGGTACTACAACAACAAACCATGGGATTGTATTGTTCAAACTTATTGAACTCTGGAGATAAACAATTTAATAAAATCTCATGGATATAATCAGTGGCAGAGGATGGACCAAAATCGAGGTAGGGCGGATTCTAGAGCGTAAAAGAATATATCATGCAAAACCTTCATGGCCACTTGCCGCTGGCACCACCTCTGCACCGCTCTGCACCCTGCCTACGCTGTTCCGCAGCTGCGTACTTGCTTCCCTGTGACCTGTGGCTTGGAACAGGCTGGCACCCATGCTGGCGCCGCCGTCCGCCTACCTGCTGGTGCCGCCGCATATTGCTAGGCATTCTTGGCTACCCCCTTGTTCGTCCGCCGTCACTGTTGAGGCCATGGCCTGGTCCAGCTGAGCTCCTGGTTCACGGGCTCATTGCCCACCAGGTCTCCCCTTTCCTTCCCCCAACCACAGCGAGTACATGATACAGCGGCATACGTGTATATTCTTTTGTTCGAAAAATCAAGGTAGGGCGGCCACCCGGCCTTGCCCAACCAAGTCCTCCGCCGATGGATATAACGAAATATAGTTAATAAAACACAAAGAAATGGCAAGTCTCATGTATTCAACTTTAGGAGTTCATGGGAAGAGAAGATAAGATCGTCCTTAAAAGGAAATATTAAGATGACGATAAGAATCATGTGCCTGCTTACAGGTTTCTCCATTTGGGAGAACAATAATTGAGCCCAATTAAACTACCAGCTAGAACACTCTGCCGGCGATTCAGTCGGCCATATCCAATGGCAATCCATGTGAAACCACGTAAACGAGACAAATGAGAATGGTATTCTATTCCAGAAGTTGTTGAATCAAACAGGCATTCTACAGCAAGACGCCACATGTGTGTCTTACGTGAAAGTAAAAAAATCTTTGTCTGGTCCAGCTCAAGCATACCTAAGAAGACATGTATTAAAATTTTGCCCCAATCAGACAGTTATGTTTCTTCATGCAAGTATCAGGATTGGCTCACGAGGAACAAAATCATGAAGACATCCTTTTCATCGTATCCAAATACTTGTGGAGCATATGCAGTAGGAGTCACACATCACCGAAAGGTACCCGTGGAATTAACAGAAGATAAAAATGAAAAAAATACAGAATTAAGAACTCAAAGAGTATACCTCCACGACAACCATGGCGTCCTGGTTGACCCCCTTCTTGCCCTGCATCGTGTAAAGTGAGGCGCTAGCGCAGGCGCCGTTGCCGGCGATGCGTCCGGGCGCGTCCCTAATAAGCCCGGGACGCCTTTCCTCGGCGGAGGCGCCGCTTGGCGAGGAACCCCCGTTCCGCTTCCGCCGCAGCGGTCGAGCGGCCCACTTGAACTGCGCAGGCCCCGCGCTTGCGGGGGTCACGCCGAGCCCCCGGAGCAGGCAAACGAGAAAATCGACGCAGCACCCGTCGCCGCCGCCGCCATACAAAGCGGCCTCCGTGGCCGCGGGCTTCGCGGCGGCGACGCGCGCGGCGACGGCGACCGCCAGCATCCGCTGTTGCTGCGCCTGCGGGTGCTGCAGCTGCTGCTGGCCGGCACCGCAGCCGGACCTCCGGCGGCTGAGCACGGGCCGCCTCCCAGCCGCGACCGCCACCATGCCCTCGCTTCGAATGATTCCGCCCCCTTTCCCTCGTCTCTTGCTATCTGCTCAGGTCAGGATCTTGGCGCAAGAAGCGAATCTCTTGGCCGGAGTCGGATCTTGCAAGGAGAGGATGGTGGTTTGGTAGATGAATGGACCTCGGTGTGGCGAAGAGTAGACGCAAGAACTGGTCGCTGCAAGGGCGCGAACGAGGAGGGCGTGGCGGGCACTAAGGAGGGCGCTGGCTGGGGCGTGGAACACGCACGGTGAATACTAGCAAAGATAGTTTTACTGGTTCGATCGACGATATTATTCTATCGCGACGGCGAAAGGGGAGCTGGAGAGGACAAGAAGCCCAACAGGAACAGGTGCCACCTCCCCTCCTCTCCTGTGGCCTGCGCGGCGCCTCCGCGGGTGTGGACCGGAGAAGAGAGGCGGGGGCAAGAATCTCCGTGGCGGAAAGGGAGAGGAGGGGGCAAGTGGGCGGGGAGGAAGAGGGGAGGTGGGGCCTCTTCGTCGGCTGGTTGCGTGGTTGTCCTGAGACGGCGACGGACCCAGAGAAACACGTTGCAAGGGGCTCGGTCGGCAACGGGAGTGAATGGCCATGGGTGTCCCGCTGAAATTTGTTTACCTTTTCCGTTTGTCTGTGAGCACCCTTCCACAAAAGACCATCTATCTTTCAACGGAAACACTACATGAGCGTTTGTATCTCACCCACACGCGTGGATCCACGTCCGTTTATGGATACACAATTTTTAGCATGTTTGTGGTATCACGTAGGACTAGACTGATGTGTAGGCATTTAACCGGTCGCCTACACGTCCGTTTCACCACACGGAGAGGCCGGTGTGTGGGCGTTTAGCAGTTCGGCCACACGTCAGTTTTCACTCATGCACAAGAGATGGTGTGCAGGCATTTGCCATCTCGCCCACATTGTTCGTCTTCTCTCCCCCACTCAAGCTGCCAGTTGCCATGCGTTTTGCAGTGTACATGGCAACTGCCCTAGTATGCTTGTAAACAGATGGCAACTCTCTTTTTTTTTACCCGAACATGTCAGTTATCATGTGTTTTGCAGGATACACGGTAACTATCCTAGTGTGCTTGTAAGCAGATGGTAACTCTCTCTTTTATCCGAACATGTTGTTTTGCCATGTCTCTTTGTAGCGCTACGCGACAACTGTCTAGTGTTAGTAGGTGGCAACTTCTAAGGTTTTCAATTCATGGCAACTATAGTAAATCAGACTATACATGGCAACTGCTTAGTGTTAGCAGGTGACGACCTTTAAAGTTTTCAAATCATGGCAACTATAGTAAACTAGACCATACATGGCAACAGCTGCAGTTGTCCAAAATGGCATCTGGCACTTGACCTGAGATGGCAACTGCAGATGAGCAACCATGGCAACTGTAGTTGTCCGACATGGCAAATGTAGTTCAGCGACATGGCAACTGCAGTTAAACGGACATTGACGAGGGTCCGGACCATGGCAATTGCGGGGACGTGTGGTGACTGTCACGCGGGGCGTGCGGGGCCGTGAGGTAGGTGGCTGAGAGAAGTCATGTGGGCGTTATGCATTTTGCCCACACGTAGGCATGTGAGAGGGACCGCAGGAAAAAAAAGAGATGTGTGTGCGCTAGTTGTTTTGCCCACATATACGCATGTGGGCTGATCCTCTTAGACACCACATAAAACATGTGGGCAGACCCCTTAACGCCCACACATGTGGTAGTTATTATTGTCATCTTTTAATTATTTTGAAAATAAATACTTTGTAGTATTATTCGGAAAACACTACAACCCCTTTTATCTTACAGCGAACACAACAACACTGTTGTTCGGCCTTCAGTTCTACCAAAGTTCGTCACGAAGTGGCTTATATCATGTTGATAGTGATGTACACATGTAATATTTCAGTCTCTCATATTTTATTTGGCCTTCAGTTCTACCAAAGTTCATCATGAGGTGGCTTTAATAATGATGTACACGAGTAATATTTTGATCTCTTATATTATCTTTTATTTCGTATAGTGAAAAAACATAAGCACAGTCTGATTGTCTTCGAGCTTCAAACCGAATTCACCGCTTTTAGACCGTGGGTCTCGGTTAGAACAGGCAGAGTAGTCCATTAAAGTGCAACCCCTCCATAATCTCAGATAATTCAACTTCTAAAGAATCATAACAAGACATGGCAAAAGTTAAAGATTGCCTTTTCGGCCTGCTCACCCAAAAATCATACTTGTTCCTATTTCCATGACATAAAGTAGGGGGTATCATCCAGTGCATGTGACTCATATGCTTGAAAGTGCCCAGAAAGTAACACCCCTTACCTTTGTGACGTCTTGGTTCCGGTACTGGGTAGTCACCAACAACGAGTTGAAGTAGCTCTGAAGAAAGCGTCGAGAGACATTAATAATTGAAGCGGACTATGAATGGGCCAATTCATTTCTTACATACCAGATACATTCCAGTACTGGGTAGTCACCAACAACGAGTTGAGGTAGCTCTGAAAAAAGCGTCGAGAGACATTAATAGTTGAAGTGGGCTATGAATGGGCCAATTCATTTCTCACATACTAGATACATTATAGTAGCATGAATAACATAATCCAACGTGTTTCCGAAAGCCACATGCAATATGAAGTACCCACTCTGGTCACGTGTTCTGAAGCTTGGATATACTGAAAAAGGTTTTCGCCCCATTTATATATAAAGCAGAGCCACTACATCCAACGTAAGTTCACACCGCACACACACACAAAGAAAATAGACAAACATAGTGTGAAAGGGTTCTGCTGAGGGCACAGATCAACAAGCCCTTAAAGGAGAAAATGAGGCAGCACAAGTTGCAATAGGCTAATCTGGCTCAGGAGGTGGTGGACGAAGCAGCGGCGCCAAGCGAAGAGTCATTGCGTGAAGATCTACAATGGTGATGTTGACGGCGTCCCAATCCTGGGGGCAGCTAAGCGGCCGCCAAAGCTGCAAATAGCCACACATTTTAAAATCGCGTCAGTGGCACATCGAAGAGGAACACGCTGGACCACAAGTTTATTGCGGACCGGCCAAAGCCCAAGCGAGGACCTCAATACCCAGCCACCTAATATGGCGGATGCACGGAGGGGACACCTGGATTTCCGCAAAGAGGTCAGGGAAATTGGTGTTGCACCATTGACCACCAATCGTTTTGCGGAAGCAACTCCAAAGGAATTGAGCAGGCACACGCGTGAAAAAATGTGTTTCAAGTCTTCCTTCGCCCCACACAGGGGGAAAATCCCGTCTCCTGGACCATTTCGCTTGAGCACCTCCACTCTGGAAGGAACACGTCCCTATATACATTGCCACAAGAAGATCTGACTCTTCAGTGGCAGTCTAATAGCCCAAATATGGCATAGGGGAGTAGGAGCGGGCGTTGGGAAACGTTGCATGGAAAACAAAAAAAAATCTACGCACACGCAATGATCTATCCACAGAGATGCATAGCAATGAGGGGGAGAGTGTGTCTACGTACCCTCGTAGACCGTACGCGGAAGAGTTTAATAACGCGGTTGATGTAGTCGAATTTCTTGTAGCTCCGACCGATCAAGCACCGAACATATTGTTGGGGAACGTAGTAATTTCAAAATTTTCCTACGCACACGCAAGATCATGGTGATGCATAGCAACGAGGGGAGAGTCTGATCTACGTACCCTTGTAGATCACAACGGAAGCGTTGACACAACGTAGAGGAAGTAGTCGTACGTCTTCTTCCCGATCCGACCGATCCAAGCACTGTTACTCCGGCACCTCCGAGTTCTTAGCACACGTTCAGCTCGATGACGATCCTCGGGCTCCGATCCAGCAAAGCGTCGAGGAAGAGTTCCGTCAGCACGACGGCGTGGTGACGATCTTGATGTACTACCGACGCAGGGCTTCGCCTAAGCACTGTAACGGTATGATCGAGGTGGAATTTGGTGGCAGGGGGCACCGCACACGGCTAAGGAACGATCTCAAGGATCAACTTGTGTGTCTTGGGGTGTCCCCTGCCCCCGTATATAAAGGATGAAAGGGGGGAGGCTGGCCGGCCAAAGGAGGGAGGCGCAGGAGGAGTCCTACTCCTACCGGGAGTAGGACTCCCCCCCCCCCCCAATCCTATTCCAACTAGGAATCCTTGGGAAAAAGAGAGAGGGAAAGAGAGAGAGGTGGCCGGCCACCTCTCCTAGTCCTAATAGGACTAGGGGAGGGGGGAGGCGCGCAGCCCTCCTTGGCAGCCCCTTTCACCTTTCCACAATGGCCCATGTAGGCCCATTTGGCTCCCGGGGGGGTTCCGGTAACCCTCCCGGTAATCCGGTAAAATCCCGATTTCACCCGGAACACTTCCGATGTCCAAACATAGGCTTCCAATATATCAATCTTTACGTCTCGACCATTTTGAGACTCCTCGTCATGTCCGTGATCACATCCGGGACTCCGAACTACCTTCGGTACATCAAAATGCATAAACTCATAATAACTGTCATCGTAACGTTAAGCATGCGGACCCTACGGTTCAAGAACAATGTAGACATGACCGAGACACGTCTCCGGTTAATAACCAATAGCGGGACCTGGATGCCCATATTGGCTCCTACATATTCTACGAAGATCTTTATCGGTCAGACCTCATAACAACATACGTTGTTCCCTTTGTCATCGGTATGTTACTTGCCCGAGATTCGATCGTCGGTATCCAATACCTAGTTCAATCTCGTTACTGGCAAGTCTCTTTACTCGTTCTGTAATACATCATCCCACAACTAACTCATTAGTTGCAATGCTTGCAAGGCTTAAGTGATGTGCATTACCGAGAGGGCCCAGAGATACCTCTCCGACAATCGGAGTGACAAATCCTAATCTCGAAATACGCCAACCCAACATCTACCTTTGGAGACACCTGTAATGCTCCTTTATAATCACCCAGTTACGTTGTGACGTTTGGTAGTGTCGGGTGGTAGGATCGACATATGCCAACGGGTGGCTTATCATTGCGGGGGCCAATAGAACGTCGTCGGTGCCTGGAAACGGGATGAGGCGTAGACATGCACGCCGGCGAATCTTACCTAGCTTCAGGGCTCTCCGGGGAGATAACACCCCTACTGCTGCTCTGCGGGGTCTCCACATGGTTACTAAGTGCACAGGTAGCTACAATGCTCCTTGAGCTGTTTGGGGTGGAAGGAGGAAGAAGGGCTTAGCTCAGCTTGCTTCCTCTCCTTGTATGTGTCTAGGTCTAGAATGAGAGTCCAACCCTTTGCATGGGTGCACCGGGGGGTTTATATAGGCCTACCCCCCGGGGGTACAATGGTAATCCGACTGGGCGCGGGGCCCAGCTATCTGTGACTATGCTCGCCGGCTTCTCCGCCGGCTTCCGGGGCCCGCCGGCTGGTGGGCCCCGCCGGCTGCCGGCTCCTGGGTCGACAGGACGGCCCCACCGGCTAGGGCCTGGTCGGCTGCTGGTTACTGTTGCCCCGTGTTTGTTGGCGCAGGCTTGATCGGGGTAAGCGTGGCTACAGTAACGCCGCCCTGGCGGGCGATTACTGTAGCCCCGCCGCACCTTGTCTTCTTAATGGGCGTCTCCTTCGAGGAGGGCGGCAGGCCGGCTACATGAAGCCGGCCCTCTGTCTTGCCGGCTTGAGAGGGGGTGCGGCCGCCTTCGGTATCTCTCTGCCCGAAGGGGCCCACCGCCTCGGGGGCCACGCTGGCGGCCCGTCGTGGATGGTGTCAGAGCCGCCGTGGCTACAGTGCCGCGCCGGGCGGGCCGCAGCTGCCCGCACGACGCGCTGTACCAGGCGTGCTCCGGGTTTTGGGGTTGGCAGGCTCCACTGTAGCCACGCCCCGCATCATCATCGCGGAGTGGACGCGTACATCGCGGGTACGGCGTTGACCGATTTATGAGAGCCGGCTTAGCAGTAGCCGGCCTTGCTGTAGCCGGCCCTGAAGTAGCCGGCCCTGCCGTAGCCGGCCCTCCGCAGGCTTCTCCAGGAGGGTGAATGGGTGGGCCACCCCGAAGCCGGCCAGGAAGGTAGCCGGCCGGGGGAGGCGGCCCAAGTCTTGAGTTTTCTTATGAGCCGGATGGGCTCACAATTTTTTCTGAGGGGCTAAGGGAAGCCGGCGGGGCTACCCATATCTATTTTCCCCGACAGTAGTCCCCGAAGGCGGGCGAGCTTCACGGCGGACGGAAGGACGGGAAGCTTGGCCGGCTTCATACCGTGAGGGGCCGACCTCGTCGTTGCAGCCGACTTCGGAGCACTTTTCGTTATTAGGGTGACCGTGGTTGACCCGCGGGCTGGCCGCGGGCCCCACGACGAGCCACGTGGCGGGAAAGCCCTGCCGTCACGCGCGCGCGATGGGACGCCGCCGCAGGCCCGGGCCCGCCACTCCCTGGCCTCGGCCCGGGCGCAGATCTTCTGTGGCCCGAGGGGACTGCTCGCCTCCCCGCGGCCGTTACTTCGCGTCATCAAGGCGCGTAATTAACGCGGGCGTGGGGGAGATGGGCACGATCGATCCCCACGATCCTCCACGCCGTGCCTCCTCGTCTCTGGCGACGCGCCTACAAGTAGGGGGGAGGGGGAGAGGCACAGGCCTGTTCGCTCCCCCGCTCCCCGTCCCTCCTGCTCCTCCTCCTCTTCTTCTTCTTCTTCTTCCTCGCGCCCGACGCAGGTCCACGCCGCAGCCCACCCACACCGCCATGTCTCTGGCTTTGTCGAGCTCGTGGGACGGGTCCAACGTCCACGAGGACCATATCGAGTTCCTCCGCCAGACCCGGCGCCTACCCGCCGCCAACCTCGTGCAAGTGCGTCTGGCGCCCGCGAAGGAGGTCTCGCCGGCGCCAGAGGAAGGCGAGCGCGTCGTCTTCCGCGCGCACTTCCTCCGTGGCTTCGGCTTCCCGGCGAGCAGCTTCATGCGCTCTTTCCTTGAATTCTACAATCTCCAACCACACCACGTCACGCCCAACGCAGTGCTGCAACTCTCGGCCTTCGTCTCGCTCTGCGAAGGATTCTTGGGGGTGCTGCCGACGCTGGAGCTCTGGGCGGAGCTGTTCCAGAACAAGCTCGGCACCGTCTCCGCCGGCGTGCCGGCTCCCTGCGGTGCCTTCATCGCGATGAAGAGGGCAAGCGACGACAACCCCTTCCCCCACATTCCTCTAATCCAGTCTGTCAAGCTTTGGCAGAAATCTTACTTCTACGTCAAGAACATCGCCCCGCACGGCGACTACGTCAATCTGCCGGCTTACGTAGCCGGCCCGCCGGCTGGGAGGCGGCGGACCTGGGGCTACCGGTCGAAGTCCTTGTCTCCGGCTGGGAACGCTTCCATCTCCCGGCTTCGGGTGATGATCCAGTCGGAAGGCCTGCGCGCATCCGACTTGGTAACCGCCTTCGTCGAGCGCCGGATCCTGCCTCTCCAAAGCCGGCCGCACATGATGTGCCAAATGAGTGGCCGGTTCGATCCTTGCCGGCTGAGCACATGGGAGATGCCCCATGCCGAGGTGGCTCTGATGGCGAACTACATCGCCAACTTGAAGCTCACCGACGAGTGGCAAGGCGCCGTACTCCCGCGCCCATCCTCCGCCTGTGGTAAGTTTTTCTTCTTGTCGTCTGCCGGCTTGGGTCAGCCGGCCTCTGACCAGGCGGCTCTTTTCTTTTTTCTCTTCATCAGAATCCTCTCCTCCCGCCGCTAGCCGGGGCGGCTGGAGTCGACCGCGAGTACGCCCCGGACCGTACGGTGGACGACCTCGATGACCCGGATCTCTCTGCGGTCGCCATGGAGGATGCCGCCACGGGGGACGCCGCCGAGCTCGGCGGCACCGGGTTCTCGGCCAGTTTCGACGACTGGCCGGACGATTTTGAAGCCGAAGAACTCCCGCGCCACCAGCCGACAACCGACCGCCGTGGCGCGGGCTCGTCTGTCGCGCCGACTGCCGGTGGTGGAAAGGGGAAACGCCGAGCCGCGCTCCCGCTCTTCGGAAGCCGGCCGAAGAGGCCGAAGGCCTCCGCCGCGGCCACGAAGCACGAGGAGGCGGCGGCGAAGGCGGCCCGCTTCCGGAAGGCGGTGAAGAAGCCCCCCTCAGTTTCTGCGTAAGTCTAGTAGCCGCCTACGTGCTTGTTATTCTGAAGTTTTATTTTCTTGAATGCTTTTCTGATTTTCTGAGCAGGGCGCCGCTCTCCCTCGAGCGAGGCCCAGCCGGCTCCGTGGTCGGGCCGAGTGCCGGATCCTCAGGGTCCCACCGAGTGGACCCCCGCGCCGAACTTGACGCAGCCACGGAGCACAACGCTCGCGAGGCGCGCCGAGAGAGGGAGGCGGCGGAGCGGGAGGCCGCCCAGACGGCGCCAGGGCGAGCGAGCGCGGCGGCCGAGACTCCGTCGGAGCGGGCGGCCGCGGAGACGGAGGCGGAAAGCGCGCGTAGCCAGCCTCCGCTACTCGCCATCCCCCTCCAGACCTTGGATCCGGATATCCCTCTGCCCACGGCGGAGGAGATTATCCCCGAGCAGCCGCCGGTGCAGAGGGACGAAGTCTTCGAGACATCCGTCGAGAGGACGTCGCCGGCAGCGCCAGCCGGAGCAGGCGAAGGCGGCCAAGCATCGGCGGTGCCGGAGGAGCCGGCCCGGGCCGCGCCCGAGGCCGGAGCCGGCCTTGAGATCGAGCTGGCGGCGGGCCGGCCCGCCGGAGGGAGCACGGCCCCGCCGGACACGCACCGAGCTGCGGGGGCTGAGCGGACGGCAGACTCCTTGGAGGCGGCCAGCTCCGCTACGTCCGGCTGGACTCCTAGCGGAGGGAGCGGTGAGCTGAACGTCGCGGCTCAAGAGGTTCGGAGCCGGCTGCAGGCACAGGCCGGCCTCCTGAGGCAATTTACTCAGGAGTTTCTGTCGACGCGGTCTGCAATCCGGGTAAGTCTTCACTCCTTGACCATTCTGATCCTTTGAATTTTTTCCATGGGGGCGCGCTAGCGCACCCACTGGGTGTAGTCCCCGAGATCCGGGCTGACTGCAGCGCAGTCGGGTCGGATCTTACTTGACGACTATCTTGACTGTTTTTTCTGATATCCAGGATTATCACAATTCTCGCGCTGCCGCCTTCAACTCCCAGGCTCGGGAGCTAAGCCGGAGGACCGAAGACCTCGCCAGCAGCCGGCGTAAGTGTTTTGTCCTTATTAATTTCTCGTGGGGGCGCGACAGCGCACCCACTCGGTGTAGTCCCCGAGATCCGGGCCGACTACAGCGCAGTCGGGTCGGATCTTACTCGACGACTTTTCCTTTGCTGACTTTTCTCTTTATTTTTTGCTCGTGCAGAGGCCAACGCCGACCTGCGGAGGGAACTCGGCGTGGTGCAGGCCGCTCTTCGTGCCAAGGACGTCGAGTATGCTGACTTGGTTCAAGAGCGCGACCGCCTGGCGACGAAACTGGCCGACCAAGAGGAGAGCCACAAGGCGGCCCTGCAAAAGGCGCAGGACGGCGACGCTACCCTGAGGGCGGAGTTCGAGGCCAGGGAGGCGAACTGGGCCGAGACACGCCAGGCGCTGGAAGAAGGCTTCGGCCGGATCGAGGATCTCATCGATGGTAGGCTGTCTTTCTTGCTCTTCTTCCATCTGCCGGCCGCCTATGGTTTTGTTTTGACTTGTGTTTGCTGTCTTGCGCAGAGTACTTCCCCGGCCAGTCCGTCCTTGCCGCCCAAGCCATCGAAGCCTACCGCGAGGAGCGCCGTCAGGCCGGGGTTGTGATTCCGCCGGATGCGAACCGGACGTTATCGGAGCAGCTCATCGCCGTCCAAGCGCGGCTGTAGCCGGCCCACCGGTTGCTCCGCCGGCTTCAACGCGCCGAGGCGACGATGCTGGCCGCGCTCTGGCCCGGCCAGACAATTCCCCGCACCCCAAGCCGGACGGCCGACTGGCTCGAAGTCGCAGTCGGCCGCTTCGAGGCCTGGAAGGCGTCCGCGGCCCGTCTTGGAGCCGGGCGCGCGCTGGAGTTCGTCCGCGCGTGGTACCCAGGGCTAAGCCTGGACCAGCTGCGGACGTGGCGGTCGGAAGCCGACACCGAGCTGGAGGAGGTGCGGCCGGCGATCGCGCAGCGCGCCTCGACGATCGCCGAGTGCACCGACACTAGCGTCTTCGCGCCGGAGCTCAACGACGATGGCGTCGCCCAGCCGGAGGAATGGTTCGGGCTGAACCCGGCGGACAGCGAGGACTCGGCCGAAGAGATCGCCTCCAGCGACGAGGGCGAGGACGACGAGGAGGAGGACGGCGAAGACGCCGAGCCGACTGGTGAGGCGGCCGACCGTCCCCCAGCCGACCGTGCCTCCAGCAACGAGCCACGCGGGAGCGCGCCCTCTGCCGGAGACGACGATTAAGCCGAGGTTGGCCAGCCGGCCGCTCCTCCAGCCGGCGCGACTACTTCCACCGCCTAGCCTGGCTCGTCTGCGGCCCCGCCGGCTTGATCTGCCGTTCTTTTTGTCCCTGTCTTTCTTTTTTGGACAATTTTAAGTTTTTGCAATTCCACCCACTGGGGGTGTATCGAACAATGTTGGACGTCGATCTCTCTGGAGGCTTTTTGTGTAAATATTGATATATGCATGTGTTGGCGTTCATCCGAGTGTACTTTTTGTCCTTAGGCTCTTTCCTTTGCCGCCTTCCCTCTTTGGGAAGGCAAGTACTTGAGTTTTCTTGGATTTGAAGTAGACTGAATGTAAGCCGGCCGGCCGGCTACTCTGGTAGTCGGTCGGCGTGAGGCAGTCAGCCGGCTTTTGTTATATATGCGAGCCTGTTTGGTCCCTAGCCGTTTTTCATGTGGGTACCCTTTCCGGCTTGTGGCTCTTGCCAGCCGGGCAGTCGGTTCTTCGAGCTGCGGTTTCGGCAAGAGCCAAACCTGGGTGTCGGCACATTACTTGTCTGACTGCGGGTAGGGCTCCTAATATAACTCTAGTTGGCCAGTCCCCGGGCCGACTCGTCGGACCCGGTACCGGACAAAATAAATGAAAAGGTAATATCATACGCATGATAACTTTCATTCATAAAATAACGGGTGGCAGTCCCCGAGTCTTTCTCGGGGAGCCTACTGTTTCATACTAAATACAAAAGTGGGCATAACACATACTGCGCTTTAACTGTCAAACTTCCAAAGGAGATTTGCGTTCCATGGTCGCTTCGACTCCTTGCCGGAGTCGTCTCTCTTGCGTGCCTTCGGCTTCTGCGCGTCGATGAGGTAGCAGGCGTCGTTGCCCAAGGCTCTGCTGATGATGAAGGGGCCTTCCCAGGGGGCTGCGAGCTTGTGCTGGCCGGCTGTTTGCTGGATCAGCCGGAGCACAAGGTCGCCCTCCTGGAAGGATCTTGGGCGGACCCTCCGGCTATGGTAGCGGCGCAGACCCTGCTGGTAGATGGCAGACCGGCTGAGGGCTAACAGTCGGGCCTCTTCCAGCAGGTCGACGCCGTCTTCTCGAGCTTCCTTGGCTTCTGCTTCCGTGTACATGGTTACCCGAGGCGAGTCGAACTCGATGTCTGTTGGGATGACCGCCTCGGCACCATGTACAGGGAAGAAGGGAGTGAAGCCGGTTGATCTGTTGGGGGTAGTGCGCAGACTCCATAGAACAGCCGGCAGCTCATCGAGCCAGCAGCAGGCTGAACGCTCCAGAGGTACGACCAGTCGAGGCTTGATGCCGGACAAAATAAGGCCATTTGCTCGCTCCACTTGGCCGTTTGACTGTGGGTGGGCGACTGACGCAAGGTCCAGCCGGATACCTTGCGCAGCGCAAAACCGTGCCAAGGCACCTTTGGCAAAGTTCGTGCCGTTGTCAGTGATGATGCTGTGCGGTACGCCATACCGGGTTGTTATATCTGCAATGAAGGTCACTGCAGTCGGCCCATTCAGCTTCTTGATCGGCTTCGCCTCGATCCACTTGGTGAATTTGTCGACGGCGACGAGCAAATGTGTCATGCCGCCGCGCGCCGTCTTGAATGGGCCCACCATATCCAATCCCCAGACGGCAAAGGGCCAGGTGATGGGAATGGTCTTGAGTGCTGAAGCCGGCATGTGTTGCTGCGAGTTGAAAAGCTGGCAGCCTTTGCAGTGTTTGACTAGCTCTTTGGCGTCGTCCAAAGCAGTTGGCCAGAAGAAACCGTGGCGGAAAGCTTTAGCGACCAATGATCTTGATGCGGCGTGGTGGCCGCACTCTCCTTGGTGTATATCCTTGAGGATCGCGATGCCTTTCTCCTGCTCGACGCATCGCTGCAAGACTCCGGTGGCGCTGCGCTTGACGAGCTCTCTGTTGACGATTGTGTATGCTCCAGCCCGGCGCTGAACTTGTCTTGCTTCGTTTTTGTCAGCCGGCAGGTCATGGTTCACCAAAAAGTTGCGGATGGTTTGGGCCCATGATGGGGCGGCGACCTCCTCTGCCACCAACGTGGCCACAGCCACCAGGGTGGGCGGGCTGGGCAGTGCAGTGCTGGAGTCGGCCGCCGCTTCCTGTGCTGAAGAAATCCCCGGGCCGGCTACTGCAGTCCCCGGGCCGGGTGCCGCAGTCCCCGGGCCGGGTACCGCAGTCCCCGAGCCAAGTATTGAAGTCCCCGGGCCGGCTACTTGATTCTTCGAGCCGGACCCGGCTTCCTCGGAGTTAGGCGGCACGAAAATGGAGTCGGATTCCGGAGACGGCTTGATTGAAGGCTTGAGGAGGCGCTGCAGGGCGACGCCGGCTGGTATTGCTTGCCGCGTGGAGCCTATTCGGGCCAGAGCATCCGCTGGCTCGTTGTCGGCTCGCGGCACGTGAAGGAATTCACACCCGTCGAAGTATCCGCTGATTTGCTGCACTAGGAAGCGGTAGCTCGCCATGTTTGCGTCCTTGGCGTCCCAGTCGCCAGAAGACTGCTGCACCACCAAATCTGAGTCGCCATAGCACAGGATCCGGCGAATGCCAAGTTCCTTGGCAAGCCGGAGCCCGTGTATGAGCGCCTGGTACTCGGCTACGTTGTTGGAGGCGGCGAAGTGGATCTGCAGCGTGTATCTGAGCTTGTCGCCCTTTGAAGAGGTAAGGACGACGCCGGCTCCCAGGCCAGTACGCATCTTTGATCCGTCAAAGTGCATGCGCCAATGGGTGGAGTCGGGCGCTGGTGGTAAGTACTGGGTCTCGGCCCAGTCGACGAGGAAGTCGGCCAGCGCTTGCGTCTTGATGGCGGTGCGGGGTTGGTAGAAGATCGTGTAGGGGGCCAGCTCGATGGCCCATTTGGCCACCCGGCCGGATGCATCCCGGCTGCCTATGATGTCGGCTAGCGGGGCAGTGCATACGACCGTGATGGGGTGCTCTTGAAAGTACGGCTTCAGCTTCTTGGCGGCGAAGTACACGCCATAGCACATCTTCTGATAGTGCGGGTAATTTTGCTTCGAGGCGGACAGCACCTCGCTCAGGTAGTAAACCGGCCTTTGGACCGGCTGGGCTCGGCCTTCTTCGGGGCGTTCGACCACAATGACGGTGCTGACCACCCCGCTAGTGGCGGCAATATATAGGAGCATGGGCTCCTTCTCAGTCGGTGCCGCCAAGACAGGCGGCGTGGACAACATTTTCTTCAGCTCGTGGAAAGCTTGGTCGGCCTGGTCGTTCCACTCAAAGTGAGTGCTCTTCTTCATGAGGCGGTAGAGGGGGAGAGCTTTTTCTCCAAGCCGGCTGATGAAGCGGTTAAGAGAGGCCAGGCACCCGGTGAACTTCTGAATCTCTCTGAGCTTGGTTGGGACCGCCATCCTCTCGATGACCTTGATCTTCACAGGGTTGCACTCTATGCCGCGTTCAGAGACCAGAAAGCCTAGGAGCTGGCCGGCTGGCACTCCGAACACACATTTCTCCGGGTTGAGCTTGATCCGGAACCGGCGCAGGTTCTCGAATGTCTCCTTCAAGTCTTCCAGCAGAGTGCCATGCTTCTCCGTCTTCACCACAACATCATCCACGTAAACGTGGGCGTTCTTGCCGAGCTGCGTGAGGAGGCACTTCTGCATGCAACGCTGAAAAGTGGCGCCGGCATTCCTCAAGCCGAACGTCATAGTCAGGTAGCAGAAGGCTCCAAACGGCGTGATGAAGGCGGTCTTCAGTTGGTCATCCGGGTTCAGCTTGATCTGGTGGTATCCCGAGTAGGCATCCAAAAAGCTCAACAGCTCGCATCCGGCTGTGGAGTCTATCACTTGATCAATCCTGGGCAGGGCGAAGGGATCTTTTGGGCAGGCTTTGTTGAGGCTTGTGTAATCTATACACATGCGCCACTTGTTATTCTTTTTCAGCACGAGAACCGGGTTCGCGAGCCACTCGGGGAAGAAAACTTCCATGATGAAGCCGGCTGCGAGAAGCCGGGCTATCTCTTCCCCTACGATCCTTCTCTTCTCTTCTGACAGTCGGCGGAGGGGCTGCTTGACTGGTTTAGCATCCTCCCGCACGTGCAATTTGTGCTCGGCGAAATCCTTCGGAACACCTGACATGTCCTTGGGGGACCATGCAAAGATATCCCGATTCTCACGGAGGAAATCGACAAGCTCGCCTTCCTATTTGCTATCCAGGCTCGCCCCAATGACGGCAAACCTCTCGGGGTGCTCGGGGTCGAGCCGTATCTTCTTGGTCTCCTTGGCCGGCTGGAAAGATCCTTGGGCATCATACTCCTTGGAGTCAGCGGGTTGGTTTAGCTGCTTGCTGGCCAGGGCCATGACCCGGTCTAGCGTCTTCTTCTCTGCAGCGATCACGAGGGATTCGGCTAGCCGGCTGCTGGCCGCGGTGCAGTCGGCGGACTTCTTGTAGTCGCCAGCGATGGTGAATGACACCCTTGGAGCTCGGTATCTTCATCTTGAGGTAAGCATAGTGGGGGACCGCCATGAACTTGGCCAAGGCGGGTCGGCCGAGCAAGGCATGATAAGGGCTCTCCAGGTCCACCACCTCGAACCAGATTGCTTCCCGGCGGAAATGGTCCTTGCCCCCAAAGAGTACATCGATCTTGAGCTTGCCGATGGGGGCACAGGACAAACCGGGTACGATGCCGTGGAACACCGTTCGAGTCGGCGCAAGTTGCTTTGCCTTGACGCCCAACTTCTCCATGGTGTCGCGGTACAGGATGTTGATGCTGCTTCCGCCGTCGATCAGCACGCGGGAGAAGCGTGCGGCGCGCGTATCCGTTGCAAGGGTGGCCTCCAGGACCAATGCGTAGGAGCCGGGGGATGGCATCACCTTTGGGTGGTCGGCCCGGCTCCAGTTGATGGGTTTCTCCGACCAGTGCATGTGGCCGGCTGGGCTGGTGGCGGCCACGTTGACCTCCCGTTGCTCTCGGCGCTTGCTGCGCCGGTCTTCGGGCTGGCTCGTGAAGATGACATAAGACGCTTGCTCGTCGGGGAACTCGTCCTGCACGGCGTCGATCGCGGGCCGGGCGGCTTTGGGCGGCGGAGCCGGTGGCGGCGGGCCGGCAGGCGGAGTCGGCGTGAGCCCTTCGCCCTTCGAGATTTGGGCGAGCCAGTTGCATTTGCGGGTCATGTGGTTGGACGGCTTCGCGCCGCTGTGGAACTTGCACGGGGCATCAAGGGTTTGCTCATAGGAGAAGGCCGCTGCCAAGCCGGCCTGCCGCCCTTGGGCTTCTTGGGTGCGGGCCGCCCTTCAGGCGGCGCGTCTTCGACCGTGGCCACCTGCCGACTGGCGGGAGGCGGCGCAGGGCCCTTGCGCTTTTGATCATTCTGGTGTTGGCGTCGGCCGCCGTATCCAGCCGGCGCTTTGGGCGCCGGGTTGAGCACCTTTCCGGATGCGTCTACCCGGAGCTCGGTCTTCATCGAGGAGTCGGCGGTGGCGTACTTATCGGCGATGTTCAGGAGCTCGTCGAGGGTAGTCGGCTCATCGCAGAGAAGCTTGTGTTTGAGGAGGGTGCCTTCTCGGCACCCGGCGGTGAAGTATTCGATGGCTTGCACCACGTGCACCCCCTCACAGGAGTTGCGGAGCTCGGCCCAACGCGTCAGGTAGTCGCGAGTGGACTCGGCTGGGCCCTGTACGCACAGGGAGAGCTGTCTGGGCTTGGGAGCCCGCTTGTAGGTGCTGGTGAAGTTGCGAACGAAGGCTTCAGTAAAATCCACCCAGCTGTTGATGCTGAGGGGCTTGAGGCTGTTAAGCCAAGTCCGCGCCGTGCCTTGCAGCATGAGGGGCACGTACTTTACGGCAACGCGCCGGTTGCCATTGGCGATGCTGACGGCTGTGGAGTAGTCGGTCAGCCAATCTTCCGGCTTCACCGAGCCGTTGTATTTGGGCGTGTCTCTTGGGAGCGAGAACCCTTTGGGGAAGGGCTCGTCGCGGATGCGGGGGCCAAAGCAAGGCGGGCCGACATCGTCTTCTTCTTCTAGCGCCAGGGATCGGGCCAGGCGGTCGATCCGGTGGCGGGCGTCGTTTTCGCCGATTCCCTCACGACGACCAAGCCGGCCGCTGAGAGTCGGGTGAGCCACTGGAGGCGGGGTAGGATATCTCTCTCCGCGAGCTCGAGGCGGAGGCGGGGTGCCCCGCCATTCCATGGCTCGGGGGCGGCCGTCCGCGTCTCGCTCGATGGAGATTTGGGTCCGGCTTCGGCTGGAAGCCGGCTCTTTCTCGCGCCGCGCGCGGGTGTTGCTGGTAGTCGGCGACCGGGAAGTCGCGCCGTGCTCGCGGCGCGGGGGAGGGCTCCCCGCGCAGGCGTCGGCTTCGTGCCGCCGTGCGGCCACATCAATCAGTTGCTGGATGCGCCGCGTCATGTGGGGGAGGTCTTCGGCTTCCAAGCCGTCCAGCTCGTCTACGGCCGCCTGGGCGGCGCGCAGGTTCTTGAGCGGGGTGGCGTAGACCGGGCAATCCACTCCAAACGTGTCGGCGATGACGGCGCCGCGTTGCCTGACAGCACCAGCCCGGTTAGGGCCAGCCGGAGCCGGCGTGCCGAAGGCGGCGCGGTCAGCTTCGCGCTGGTAGGCCTCGGTGAGGCGTCTTACGGAGGCCAGCCGCCGGCCCTCCGCGAGGAGGGCGAGGCGGCGTGCCTCCAGAACTTCGTCGCTGGCGTCCGCCGGAAGGGGGGCGGACAAGTCTTGGGCAGCCGCGAGTGGGGTGTCGCGGGCGCCCTCGTCAGTCGGGCCGTCGAGGCCGATAACCATCACCTCGGGGGCGTCAGAGTCGCGATCGCCAGCCGGAGGGAGCGGGTCGTTGTAGACCGTGACGTTGGTGGGGAAGGTGTCGTAGGATGCCGCGTCGGAGTCGACGGGCATCGGGTCGGTGGAGCCAACCGACTCCAAGTCCGCAGCGGGCTCGCTGGAGACGTGGAGCTGGCTGAGGAGGTTGGCGAGGTGATCTGCGCCCGCATTGGAGGCGAGCTCGTCGGAGATGCGGGCCTTGTCGAAGAGGTTGGCGAGGCTGCTAGCAGCGCAGACGTCGGCGACGCCACGCAGCGCGTCGCGGCAAGCGCCGTCGGGCGAGCCAGGCTGGCTACGCCCGCGAGGGAGGAAAAGGGTTCCCGTCTAGAACAGGTCTCCGGACGACGGTGCACCTGGCCCCACGGTGGGCGCCAAATGTCGGGTGGTAGGATCGACATATGCCAACGGGTGGCTTATCATTGCGGGGGCCAATAGAACGTCGCCGGTGCCTGGAAACGGAATGAGGCGTAGACATGCACGCCGGCGAATCTTACCCAGCTTCAGGGCTCTCCGGGGAGATAACACCCCTACTGCTGCTCTGCGGGGTCTCCGCATGGTTACTAAGTGCACAGGTAGCTACAATGCTCCTTGAGCTGTTTGGGGTGGAAGGAGGAAGAAGGGCTTAGCTCAGCTTGCTTCCTCTCCTTGTATGTGTCTAGGTCTAGAATGAGAGTCCAACCCTTTGCATGGGTGCACCGGGGGATTTATATAGGCCTACCCCCCGGGGTACAATGGTAATCCGACTGGGCGCGGGGCCCAGCTGTCTGTGACTATGCTCGCCGGCTTCTCCGCCGGCTTCCGGGGCCCGCCGGCTGGTGGGCCCCGCCGGCTGCCGGCTCCTGGGTCGACAGGCCGGCCCCACCGGCCAGGGCCTGGTCGGCGGCTGGTTACTGTTTCCCCGTGTTTGTTGGCGCAGGCTTGATCGGGGTAAGCGTGGCTACAGTAACGCCACCCTGGCGGGCGATTACTGTAGCCCCGCTGCACCTTGTCTTCTTAATGGGCGTCTCCTTCGAGGAGGGCGGCAGGCCGGCTACATGAAGCCGGCCCTCTGTCTTGCCGGCTTGAGAGGGGGTGCGGCCGCCTTCGGTATCTCTCTGCCCGAAGGGGCCCACCGCCTCGGGGGCCACGCTGGCGGCCCGTCGTGGACGGTGTCAGAGCCACCATGGCTACAGTGCCGCGCCGGGCGGGCCGCAGCTGCCCGCACGACGCGCTGTACCAGGCGTGCTCCGGGTTTTGGGGGTGGCAGGCTCCACTGTAGCCACGCCCCGCATCATCATCGCGGAGTGGACGCGTACATCGCAGGTACGGCGTTTACCGATTTATGGGAGCCGGCTTAGCAGTAGCCGGCCTTGCTGTAGCCGGCCCTGAAGTAGCCGGCCCTGCCATAGCCGGCCCTCCGCAGGCTTCTCCAGGAGGGTGAATGGGTGGGCTGCCCCGAAGCCGGCCAGGAAGGTAGCCGGCCGGGGGAGGTGGCCCAAGTCTTGAGTTTTCTTATGAGCCGGATGGGCTCACAATTTTTTCTGAGGGGCTAAGGGAAGCCGGCGGGGCTACCCATATCTATTTTCCCCGACAGGTAGCACCCAAAGTGTTCCTCCGGCAAACGGGAGTTGCATAATCTCATAGTCATAGGAACATGTATAAGTCATGAAGAAAGCAATAGCAACATACTAAACGATCGTGTGCTAAGCTAATGGAATGGGTCATGTCAATCAGATCATTCAACTAATGATGTGACCTCGTTAATCAAATAACAACTCTTTTGTCCATGGTTAGGAAACATAACCATCTTTGATTAACGAGCTAGTCAAGTAGAGGCATACTAGTGACACTCTGTTTGTCTATGTATTCACACATGTATTATGTTTTCGGTTAATACAATTCTAGCATGAATAATAAACATTTATCATGATATAAGGAAATAAATAATAACTTTATTATTGCCTCTAGGGCATATTTCCTTCAGTCTCCCACTTGCACTAGAGTCAATAATCTAGTTCACATCGCCATGTGATTTAGCAGCAACAGTTCACATCACCATGTGATTAACACCCATAGTTCACATCGTCATGTGACCAACACTCAAAGGGTTTACTAGAGTCAGTAATCTAGTTCACATCTCTATGTGATTAACACCCAAAGAGTACTAAGGTGTGATCATGTTTTGCTTGTGAGATAATTTTAGTCAACGGGTCTGTCACATTCAGATCCGTAATTATTTTGCAAAATTCTTTGTCTATAATGCTCTGCACGGAGCTACTCTAGCTAATTGCTCCCACGTTCAATATGTATCCAGATTGAGACTTTAGATTCATCTGGATCAGTGTCAAAAACTTGCATCGACGTAACCCTTTACGACGAACCTTTTTGTCACGTCCATAATCGAGAAACATATCCTTATTTCACTAAGGATAATTCCGACCGCTGTCCAGTGATCTACTCCTAGATCACTATTGTACTCCCTTGCCAAATCAGTGCAGGGTATACAATAGATCTGGTACACAGCATGGCATACTTTATAGAACCTATGAATGAGGCATAGGGAATGACTTTCATTCTCTTTCTATCTTCTGCCGTGGTCAGTCTTTGAGTCTTTACTCAACTTCACACCTTGTAACACAGGCAAGAAACTTTTTCTTTGACTGTTCCATTTTGAACTACTTCAAAATCTTGTCAAGGTATGTACTTATTGAAAAACTTATCAAGCGTCTTGATCTATCTCTATAGATCTTGAAGCTCAATATGTAAGCAGCTTCACCGAAGTCTTTCTTTGAAAAACTCTTTTCAAACACTCCTTTATGCTTTACAGAATAATTCTACATTATTTCCGATCAACAATATGTCATTCACATATACTTTATCAGAAATGCTGTAGTTCTCCCACTCACTTTCTTGTAAATACAGGCTTCACCGCAAGTCTGTATAAAACTATATGCTTTGATCAACTTATCAAAGCGTGTATTCCAACTCTGAGATGCTTGCACCAGTCCATAGATGAATCGCTGGAGCTTGCATATTTTGTTAGCACCTTTAGGATTGACAAAACCTACTGGTTGCATCATATACAACTCTTCTTCCAGAAATCCATTCAGGAATGCAGTTTTGATATCCATCTGCCAAATTTCATAATCATAAAATGCGGCAATTGCTAACATGATTCTGACAGACTTAAGCATCGCTACGGGTGAGAAGGTCTCATCGTAGTCAACCCCTTGAACTTGTCGAAAACCTTTTGCGACAAGTCGAGCTTTATAGACAGTAATATTACCGCCAGCGTCAGTCTTTTTCTTGAAGATCCATTTATTCTCAATTGTTTGCCGATCATCGGGCAAGCCAACCAAAGTCCAAACTTTGTTCTCATACATGGATCATATCTCAGATTTCATGGCCTCAAGCTACTTTGCGGAATCTGGGCTCACCATCGCTTCTTCATAATTCGTAGGTTCATCATGATCTAGTAGCATGACTTCCAGAACTGGATTACCGTACCACTCTGGTGCGGATCTCACTCTGGTTGATCTACGTGGTTCAGTAGTATCTTGTCCTGAAGTTTCATGATCATCATCATTAGCTTCCTCACTAATTGGTATAGGTGTCGCAGAAACAGTTTTCTGTGATGTACTATTTTCCAATAAGGGAGCAGGTACAGTTACCTCGTTAAGTTCTACTTTCCTCCCACTCACTTCTTTCGAGAGAAACTCCTTCTCTAGAAAGTTTCCGAACTTGGCAACAAAAGTCTTGCCTTCGGATCTGTGATAGAAGGTGTATCCAATAGTTTCCTTTGGATATCCTATGAAGACACATTTCTCCGATTTGGGTTCGAGCTTATCAGGTTGAAGCTTTTTCACATAAGCATCGCACCCCAAACTTTAAGAAACGACAACTTTGGTTTCTTGCCAAACCATAGTTCATAAGGCGTCGTCTCAACGGATTTTGATGGTGCCCTATTTAACGTGAATGCGTCTGTCTCTAAAGCATAACCCCAAAACGATAGCGGTAAATCAGTAAGAGACATCATAGATCGCACCATATCTAGTAAGGTACGATTACGACGTTCGGACACACCATTACGCTGTGGTGTTCCGGGTGGCGTGAGTTGCGAAACTATTCCACAATTTTTCAAATGTATACCAAACTCGTAACTCAAATATTCTCCTCCATGATCAGATCGTAGAAACTTTATTTTCTTGTTACGATGATTTTCAACTTCACTCTGAAATTCCTTGAACTTTTCAAATGTTTTAGACTTATGTTTCATCAAGTAGATATACTCATATCTGCTCAAATCATTTGTGAAGATCAGAAAATAATGATACCTGTCGCGAGCCTCAATATTCATCGGACCACATACATCAGTATGTATGATTTCCAACAAATCTTTTCTCGCTCCATTGTTCCGGAGAACGGCGTTTTAGTCATCTTGCCCAAAAGGCATGGTTCGCAAGCATCAAGTGATTCATAATCAAGTGATTCCGAGAGCCCATCAGCATGGAGTTTCTTCATGCACTTTATACCAATATGACCTAAACAGCAGTGCCACAAATAAGTTGCACTATCATTGTTAACTTTGCATCTTTTGGTTTCAATATTATGAATATGTGTATTATTAAGATCGAGATCCAATGAACTATTTTCATTGGGTGTGTAACCATATAAGGTTTTATTCATGTAAACAGAACAACAATTTATTCTTTTACTTAAATGAATAACAGTATTACAATAAACATGATCAAATCATATTCATGCTCAACACAAACACCAAATAACACTTATTTAGGTTCAACATAATCCCGAAAGTATAGGGGAGTGTGCGATGATGATCATATCAATCTTGGAACTACTTCCAACACACATCGTCACTTCACCCTTAACTAGTCTCTGTTTATTCTGCAACTCCTGTTTCGAGTTACTAATCTTAGCAACTGAACTAGTATCAAATACTGAGGGTTTGCTATAAACACTAGTAAAGTACACATTAATAACATGTATATCAAATATACTTATGTTCACTTTGCCATCCTTCTTATCCGCCAATCACTTGGGGTAGTTCCGCTTCCAGTGACCAGTCCCTTTGCAGTAGAAGCACTTAGTCTCAGGCTTAGGACCAGACTTGGGCTTCTTCACTTGAGCAGCAACTTGCTTGCCGTTCTTCTTGAAGTTCCCATTCTTCCCTCTGCCCTTTTCTTGAAACTAGTGGTCTTGTCTACCATCAACACTTGATGTTTTTCTTGATTTCTACCTTCGTCAATTTCCGCATTACGAAGAGCTTGGGAGTCGTTTCCGTTATCCCTTGCATATCATAGTTCATCACGAAGTTCTACTAACTTGGTGATGGTGACTAGAGAATTCTGTCAATCACTATCTTATCTGGAAGATTAACTCCCACTTGATTCAAGTGATTGTAGTACTCAGACAATCTGGGCACATGCTCACTAGTTGAGCGATTCTCCTCCATCTTTTAGCTATAGAACTTGTTGGAGACTTCATATCTCTCAACTCGGGTATTTGCTTGAAATATTAACTTCAACTCCTGGAACATCTCATATGCTCCATGACGTTCAAAACGTCTTTGAAGTCCCGATTCTAAGCCATTAAGCATGGTGCACTTAAACTATCAAGTAGTCATCATATTGAGCTAGCCAAACGTTCATAACGTCTGCATCTGCTCCTGCAATAGGTCTGTCACCTAGCGGTGCATCAAGGACATAATTCTTCTGTGCAGCAATGAGGATAAACCTCAGATCACGGATCCAATCCGCATCATTGCTACTAACATCTTTCAACACAATTTTCTCTAGGAACATATAAAAAATAAACACAGGGAAGCAACAACGCGAGCTATTGATCTACAACATAATTTGCAAAATACTACCAGGACTAAGTTCATGATAAATTTAAGTTCTATTAATCATATTACTTAAGAACTCCCACTTAGATAGATATCCCTCTAATCCTCTAAGTGATCACGTGATCCAAATCAACTAAACCATAACCGATCATCACGTGAGATGGAGTAGTTTTCAATGGTGAACATCGTTATGTTGATCATATCTACTATATGATTCACGCTCGACCTTTCGGTCTCCGTGTTCCGAGGCCATATCTGTATATGCTTGGCTCGTCAAGTATAACCTGAGTATTCCGCGTGTGCAACTGTTTTGTACCCGTTGTATTTGGACGTAGAGCTTATCACACCCGATCATCACGTGGTGTCTGGGCACGACGAACTTTGGCAATGGTGCATACTCAGGGAGAACACTTCTTGATAATTTAGTGAGAGATCATCTTATAATGCTACCGTCAATCAAAGCAAGATAAGATGCATAAAAGATAAACATCACATGCAATCAATATAAGTGATATGATATGGCCATCATCATCTTGTGCTTTGTGATCTCCATCTCCGAAGCACCGTCATGATCACCATCATCACCGGCGCGACACCTTGATCTCCATCGTAGCATCGTTGTCGTCTCGCCAATCTTATGCTTCCACGACTATCACTACCGCTTAGTAATAAAGTTAAGCATTACATCACGATTACATTGCATACAATAAAGCGACAACTATATGGCTCTTGCCAGTTGCCGATAACTTGGTTACAAAACATGATCATCTCATACAATAAAATCAGCATCATGCCTTGACCATATCACATCACAACATGCCCTGCAAAAACAAGTTAGACGTCCTCTACTTTGTTGTTGCAAGTTTTACGTGGCTGCTACGGGCTTAAGTAAGAACTCATCTCACCTACGCATCAAAACCACAACGATAGTTCGTCAAATAGACTCCGTTTTAACCTTCTCAAGGATCGGGCGTAGCCACACTTGGTTCAACTAAAGTTGGAGAGACAGTCTTCCGCAAGCCATCTATGTGCAAAGCACGTCGAGGGAACCGGTCTCGCGTAAGAGTACGCGTAAGGTTGGTCCGGATCGTCTCGTCCAACAATACCGCCGAACCAAAGTATGACATGCTGGTAGGCAGTATGACTTGTATCGCCCACAACTCACTTGTGTTCTACTCGTGCAAATAACATCAAACCATAAAACCTAGGCTCGGATGCCACTGTTGGGGAACGTAGTAATTTCAAAATTTTCCTACGCACACGCAAGATCATGGTGATGCATAGCAACGAGGGGAGAGTCTGATCTACGTACCCTTGTAGATCACAACGGAAGCGTTGACACAGCGTAGAGGAAGTAGTCGTACGTCTTCTTCCCGATCCGACCGATCCAAGCACCGTTACTCCGGCACCTCTGAGTTCTTAGCACACGTTCAGCTCGATGACGATCCTCGGGCTCCGATCCAGTAAAGCGTCGAGGAAGAGTTCCGTCAGCACGATGGCGTGGTGACGATCTTGATGTACTACCGACGCAGGGCTTCGCCTAAGCACTGTAACGGTATGATCGAGGTGGAATTTGGTGGCAGGGGGCACCGCACACGGCTAAGGAACGATCTCAAGGATCAACTTGTGTGTCTTGGGGTGTCCCCTGCCCCCGTATATAAAGGATGAAAGGGGGTAGGCTGGCCGGCCAAAGGAGGGAGGCGCAGGAGGAGTCCTACTCCTACCGGGAGTAGGACTCCCCCTCCAATCCTATTCCAACTAGGAATCCTTGGGAAAAAGAGAGAGGGAAAGAGAGAGAGGTGGCCGGCCACCTCTCCTAGTCCTAATAGGACTAGGGGAGGGGGGGAGGCGCGCAGCCCTCCTTGGCAGCCCCTTTCACCTTTCCACAATGGCCCATGTAGGCCCATTTGGCTCCCGGGGGGTTCCGGTAACCCTCCCGGTAATCCGGTAAAATCCCGATTTCACCCGGAACACTTCCGATGTCCAAACATAGGCTTCCAATATATCAATCTTTACGTCTCGACCATTTCGAGACTCCTCGTCATGTCCGAGATCACATCCGGGACTCCGAACTACCTTCGGTACATCAAAATGCATAAACTCATAATAACTGTCATCGTAACGTTAAGCGTGCGGACCCTACGGTTCGAGAACAATGTAGACATGACCGAGACACGTCTCCGGTCAATAACCAATAGCGGGACCTGGATGCCCATATTGGCTCCTACATATTCTACGAAGATCTTTATCGGTCAGACCGCATAACAACATACGTTGTTCCCTTTGTCATCGGTATGTTACTTGCCCGAGATTCGATCGTCGGTATCCAATACCTAGTTCAATCTCATTACTGGCAAGTCTCTTTACTCGTTCTGTAATACATCATCCCACAACTAACTCATTAGTTGCAATGCTTGCAAGGCTTAAGTGATGTGCATTACCGAGAGGGCCCAGAGATACCTCTCCGACAATCGGAGTGACAAATCCTAATCTCGAAATACGCCAACCCAACATCTACCTTTGGAGACACCTGTAATGCTCCTTTATAATCACCCAGTTACGTTGTGACGTTTGGTAGCACCCAAAGTGTTCCTCCGGCAAACGGGAGTTGCATAATCTCATAGTCATAGGAACATGTATAAGTCATGAAGAAAGCAATAGCAACATACTAAACGATCGTGTGCTAAGCTAATGGAATGGGTCATGTCAATCAGATCATTCAACTAATGATGTGACCTCGTTAATCAAATAACAACTCTTTTGTCCATGGTTAGGAAACATAACATCTTTGATTAACGAGCTAGTCAAGTAGAGGCATACTAGTGACACTCTGTTTGTCTATGTATTCACACATGTATTATGTTTTCGGTTAATACAATTCTAGCATGAATAATAAACATTTATCATGATATAAGGAAATAAATAATAACTTTATTATTGCCTCTAGGGCATATTTCCTTCACATATGACACCTCCGATTTCTGCACACATTCAGCTCGATGATGTCCCTCGCCTTCTTGATCCAGCAAGTTGTCGAGGTAGTAGACGAGTTCCCTCAGCACGACGGCGTGGTGACGGTGATGGTGAAGTGATCCTCGTAGGGCTTCGTCTAAACACCACGAAGATATGACCGTGGGAGTAAACGGTGGAGAGGGGCACCGCACACGGCTAACAATTGTCTGGGGTGTGCTAGGGGGCGCCCCCCCCACACACACATATATATATATATAGTGTTACTATTCATCACCCAGGGTGCATAATAAGTTATTGTTCACCCGAGGTAATCTTACGATCATCTCATAATTAAATTACGTTTGGAATTCAAATAGTTATATTTCTATTGATTTACTACGTAAAATTTGACATAAGAAAATAAAAATATAGGTCATAAGACAAGAAAATGTACAGTTTATGTGTATTTTAGACTATGTTTTTATGTTTGTAATTTACATAATATAAAATATTTTTTACAGCGATTATATATTTTCTTACGGTCCCTTTTTGCGTCAGAAATAAGACAAAACTTACATAACGTAAAATTACGGTGCATTGATGGTAAAATAGAGGGGATGAATAGTAACTATTCCTCACTCAGAGTGAGGTGGGAGGAAGAGGGGAGAGGCCAAGAGGCGCCCCAAGTAGGACCGAATCCTACTTGGGTTCCTCCTAAGCCGGCCGCCCCCCTTCCTTATTTACCAGAGGGGGGAGGAAAGAGGAGGGGGGGAAAGGGAAGGGGGGGGGGGGGGGGCGAATCCCCCTTTCCTTTCTCTTCCCCCCTTTCCTTCTTCCTTTGGTTCGGCCCTTTGGTTCGGCTCATATGGGGGGCGCACTAGCCCCTAGTGGCTGATGTGTTTTCCATCTTGGCCCATTAGGCCCATATCTTTTGCCGGGGGTGCCTGAAACACCTTCAGATGACCCAATATATATTTAGTACCCTCCCGAACACTTACGGTGTGCGAATACTATCGTCCTATATATAGGACTATAGACTAAACAGGCTAGCGGTTGTTAGATCGGCTGTTAGATCTATTTACTGATTATTGCACCGGCTGAATAAATGATTTTCAATTGCATGCATGCGTGAACAAACAGAGATATTCGAGGGATCCTTCTAAATGGATAAGGTTGCGCTCGTTCAAGTCTACCACGAGCCTAGTAGTTCAGCACTTTTATATAAAAAATATATGCATGGCCAATATATACTATTTTTTGCACGTGAGTATATACCACGTCTTATGAAAGATCGTACTATGTTTTTGTAGGGTATATATACTGCTATTTGAATTGTACTCCCTCCGTAAACTAATATAAGAACGTTTAGAATACTAAAATAGTGATCTAAACGTTTTTATATTAGTTTACAGAGGGAGTAGTATATAGAGGTTTTTCTACATGCAAAGTATGCGTAGTATGTTCTTTTTGTTGTGTGGAAAGTATATGTACTATTTGTGCATGGCCAATATATACTAATTTTTTTGGTAAGGAGCATTACTACTTTTTTTATGTGAGTATAAGTATATACTTGTTTTTTATATTGTACTATATACTCCTTTTTTTGGTCTGGAAGCATATACTTTTTTATGTGAGTATATACCACTTCTTATGGAAGAACTCTTTTTTTATCACATCAGTGTATATACTGTTATCTGCATTGTAGTTTATAGAGCTTTTTCTACATACAAGTATGTACTATTTGTGCACGACAAATATATACTACTTTTTTTGGTATGGACTATATAATTTTTTTTGTAGCTGAGTATGTACATTTTTAAATTGTAGTATATACTACTACTATTTTGGTCTGGAAGCATATACTTTTTTAATTACTATATACTTTTTTAATGGGGTATATACCACATATTGTGACTCTTTTTTGGGTAAAGGAACATATACTATTGTTATTAATATACTTCACTTAGAAATATAAATAACTACAAACTAAGGAGTATTCAGAATGAAGATAACAAAAAAAAAGGTATACTCCATTCAAAAAGAAGATTCAGCTTTAATAAAATTAGTAGTTTCTACACAGTAAATTAGCAACCGGAGCTACTGTTCCTTTTGCTGGTATACCAATTTCCCAAGACGAAACAACAGCTGGGTACATTTGATCATTTATCCACTAGCAGAAGTAATTAAGAAGTATGCCAGTAATCAGTTTATGGCTAGCTGGGTGCTGCTGGCCATATGACCGTGAGAATACGTTGGAGATCGACAAGCACACCACGCAGGATGTTGCCACCCTCAACTGACCACCAGAAGCCACTGAATTGATTCTTCCGTTCTAGACGCCCTAAGCCGCATGCCTCCAGTGACAACCATAGACCACACAAATATTCTTCCGTTCACAGAATTAACGTCAGCAAACGATGAGACCCATCTCCTCAAAGGGACCGTATATTCTTATTTCAGATCTGGAAGCAAAGCAAGAGGATTATGATCAATGAATAGAAATATGTTGCAGGTCTAGCCGTGGAATCGGCATGCACAAAAAGTTCAAGAACAGATCGTTGACCCCAGATTCCAATCAACCTCAAGTCCGGTTGTGTCGCGCTCTCTGATCCATCGGCCGGTTGAGGTGCGAGATGCATGTGAAGGAAATGATCAGCTCATTGCCGCCCAATAGATCAATTAATTAACGATCAGCTCATCTCTCAGTAGGATGTGCTTCGATGGCCATAAGATGAGTTGCACGGTGATGTATCTTGTGGATTAAATCCACCGGAGATCACCAATGATTGATTCCGCCGGTGAGCGCCGACGTCGGCCGAGTCGGCCTGGCTAGCTAGGTATTAATGGGTAACGAAAATACCTATTGTCATGGGAGTTGTTTGAGTCAGGGAGATAATTGAGTCCGTATCGAATTGTTTAATTAGATTAAATATAATTAAACAAAGACTAAACGGGCAGGCGTCTGTTACTCGCTAGGACGTGTGTGCATGCGGTTTAAAGATAAGAGTATGTACTTCTAGGAGTACTAACCCATTTTCATATATATATATATATATATATATATATATATATATATATATATATATATATATATATATATCTTCACCTCTTGATTATTTCGAGACTTCTCGTCATGTACGTGATCTCATGCGGAACTCCGAACAACATTCAGTCACCAAATCACATAACTAATATAATACAATATCGTCATTAAACGTTAAGCGTGCGGACCCTATGGGTTCGAGAACTATGTAGACATGACCGAGACACCTCTCCGGTCAATAACCAATAGCGGAACCTGGATGCCCATATTGGCTCCTACATATTCTATGAATATCTTTATTGGTCAAACCGTTATGACAACATACGTTACTCCCTTTGTCTGTCGTATGTTACTTGCTCGAGATTCGATCGTCGGTTTCTTTATACTTAGTTCAATCTCATTACCGGCAAGTTACTTTACTCGTTCCGTAATACATCACCTCGTGACTAACTCCTTAGTCGTTTGCTTGCAAGCTTATGATGTGTATTACCGAGAGGGCCTAGAGATACCTCTCCGATACTCGGAGTGACAAATCCTAATCTTGATCTATGCCAACTCAACAAACACCTTCGGAGATACCTGTAGAGCATCTTTATAATCACCCAGTTACGTTGTGACGTTTGATAGCACACAAGGCATTCCTCCGGTATCCGGAAGTTGCATAATCTCATAGTCGAAGAAATATGTATTTGACATGAAGAAAGCAATAGCAATAAAACTGAACGACCATTATGCTAAGCTAACATATGGGTTTTGTCCATCACATCATTCTCTTAATAATGTGATCCCGTTTATCAAATGACAACTCATATCCATGGTTAGGAAACCTTAACCATTTTTGATCAACGAGCTAGTAAAGTAGAGGCTCACTAGGGACACGGTGTTTGTTTATGTATTCACACATGTATTTAGGTTTCTGATCAATACAATTCTAGCATAAATAATAAACCTTTATCACGAATAAGAAAATATAAAATAACAACTTTATTATTGCCTCTAGGGCATATTTCTTTCAGTCTCCCATTTGCACTAGAGTCAATAATCTAGATTACATTGCAATGAATCTAACACCCATGAAGTCTTGGTGCTGATCATGTTTTGCTCGTGGAAGAGGATTAGTCAACGGGTCTGCTACATTCAGATCCGTATGTATTTTCCAAATTTCTATGTCTCCCTACTTGACTTGATCACAGATGGAGTTGAATCCTCTCTTGATGTGTTTGGTTCTTTTGTGAAATCTGGATTCCTTCGCCAAGGCAATTGCTCCAGTATTGTCACAAAAGATTTTCATTGGACCCGATGCACTACGTATTACATCTAGATCGGATATGAACTCCTTCATCCAGACTCCCTCATTTGCTGCTTCCGAAGCAGCTATGTACTCCGCTTCACACATAGATCCCGCCATGACACTTTGCTTGGAACTGCACCAACTGACAGCTCCACCATTTAATATAAATATGTATCCAGTTTGTGACTTAGATTCATCTGGATCAGTGTCAAAGCTAGCATTGATGTAACCATTTACGACTAGCTTTTTGTCACCTCTATAAATGAGAAACATATCCTTGGTCCCTTTAAGGTACTTTAGGATGTTCTTGACCGCTGTCCAGTGATCCACTCCTGGATTACTTTGGTACCGCCCTGCCAGACTTATGGCAAGGCACACATCAGGTCTGGTACACAACATAGTATACATGATAGAACCTATGGCTAAGGCATAGGGAATGACTTTCATTTTCTCTCTATCTTCTGCAGTGGTCGGGCTTTGAGTCTGACTCAACTTCACACCTTGTAACATAGGTAAGAACCCTTTCTTTGACTGATCCATTTTGAACTTCTTCAAAACTTCGTCAAGGTATGTGCTTTGTGAAAGTCCTATTAAGCGTCTTGATCTATCTCTATAGATCTTGATGCCCAATATATAAGTAGCTTCACTGAGGTCTTTCATTGAAAAACTCTTATTCAAGTATCCTTTTATGCTATCCGGAAGTTCTACATCATTTCCAATCAACAATATGTCATCCACATATAATACTAGAAATGCTATAGAGCTCCCACCCACTTTCTTGTAAATATAGGCTTCTCCAAAAGTCTGTATAAAACCATATGCTTTGATCACCACATCAAAGCGTATATTTCAACTCCGAGATGCTTGCACCAGTCCATAGATGGATCGTTGGAGCTTGCACACTTTGTTAGCACCTTTAGGATCGACAAAACCTTCTAGTTGCATCATATACAACTCTTCTTTAAGAAATCCATTAAGGAATGCAGTTTTGACGTCTATTTGCCAGATTTCATAATCATAAAATGCGGCAATTGCTAACATGATTCGGACAGACTTAAGCATCGCTACGGGTGAGAAAGACTCATCATAGTCAACTCCTTGAACTTGTCGAAAACCTTTCGCGACAAGTCGAGCTTTATAGATAGTAACATTACCATCATCGCCAGTCTTCTTCTTGAAGATCCATTTATTCTCTATGGCTCGCCGATCATCAGGCAAGTCCACCAAAGTCCACACTTTGTTCTCATACATAGATTCTATCTCAGATTTCATGGCTTCAAGCCATTTATCGGAATCTGGGCTCATCATAGATTCTTCATAGTTCGTAGGTTTGTCATGGTCTAGTAACATGACTTTTAGAACAGAATTGCCGTATCACTCTGGCGCGGAATGTGCTCTGTTTGACCTACGAGGTCCACTAGTAACTTGATCTAAAGTTTCATGATCATCATTCATTAGATTCCTCTCTAGTTGGTGTAGGCATCACGGGAATGGATTTCTCTGATGTGCTACTTTCCAAATTGAGAGAAGGTACAATTACCTCATCAAGTTCTATTTTCCTCTCACTCACTTCTTTCGAGAGAAACTCCTTCTCTAGAAATGTTCCATTCTTGGCAACAAAGATCTTGCCTTCGGATCTGTTGTAGAAGGTATACCCAATTGTTTCCTTAGGGTATCCTATGAAGACGCGCTTCTCCGATTTGGGTTCGAGCTTATCAGGCTGAAGCCTTTTGACATAAGTGTCGCAACTCCAAACTTTAAGAGACGACAACTTAGGTTTCTTGCCAAACCACAGTTCATACAATGCCGTCTCAATGGATTTAGATGGTGCCCTATTTAACATGAATAAAGTTGTCCCTAATGCATAACCCCAAAATGATAGTGGTAAATCGGTAAGAGACATCATGGATCGCACCATATCTAATAAAGTATTGTAACATCCCAAATTTTCAATTTGGAATGTTATACATAGATCATCATGCATATCATATTTTCTTGCATTTTGGTCGATCCTAGAAATTTCACGCAACTCAAGGACCCTCGGAGAGAGTTAGAGATTTCGTCATTTTCATATTTGAGCTTTCTCAAATTTTGAAAAGAGGATCATTGGATTTGTCGGAGTTTATTTGCCTTTTTATTTGAATTAGGGAAAAATGCGCGTTTTCAAAAATTTGCATCTAGGTCCCGAGAAAAGTTCATTTTGTTCGACTCATTTTTAGGAGTCGGGGAAAATTTACTTTGGAAGTTTTGGAGTTCGTTTAGATTTCTTTTCTTTGTTTTTCTGCGCGTGTAACCGATTTAAAAAAAATTCACAGCGCCTGGGCCAAGGCCCAGCCGCAGGCCGGCCTCTCCCTCCAGCGCGCGCCCCGCGCAAGGCCGCCGCCGCCGCCCGAGTCCTTGTAGGACTCCTCTTTCCTCTTCCCCCTCCTCTTTCTTGCCCCCTCCCCCAAGTTTCCTCCCTCCCCTCCCCTCTTAAATACCCCCACCCCCCTTTTTCCCCACACCAAACCGCGCCTCCCTACCCCGCGCACCAAGCCGCGCCCCTCACCCCGCGCCCCAAGCCGCCTAGCGCCGCCGCCCGTGCCGCCCTAGGGCCGCCGCCACCGCCACCTACGCCGCCGTCGCCCTAGCGCCGCCGCCCTTGCAACCCCGCCGTTCGCCGGAACCTCGCCGGAGGTAGCCGCGCCGCGTCTCTTTTTCTCCCCTCGGTTCAGTTTTTCTTATAAACCGTTCCGGTTTTTCTTTTCTTTCGTTTGTTTCGGTTTTCTTTTCTGAAACCCTAGATCGGTTCTTCGTTTTCTTTTCCGGTTTAGTTGTTCAGAGACCGTTCGCCGGACCATTCGTACTAACGAACATGATCACCGGATTATTCTCGGTTAACGAACATCCGTTCGTTTAACCGTTCTTCTTTTTCTTTTCGTCGGATTTATTCCGCGATCGCGATCTCAGATCCGATTTTCGTTCTAGTCTATCTTCTCGCTCGTTTATCGGAATCAGGTGATTCAAGCGCCTGGAGTTTCGTTTCGAAACCACCGTTCTGACTAATCAACTTAAACAAGTTTTTGCTATGGTAAAATTTTGACCTAGTTTCAACTTGCTAGAACCGAGTTGTTTTCTTCCGCCGTTTGTTTTCCGTTGCTTTGTTCGGTTCTTTCTTTCTTTGCAACCGGAGTTCTTAAGTTGAACTTTCTGGTTCGATCTCTTGTTCGAGTTTTACCTGTGCATTAGATGAGTACTTATTGTATGCTTGTTGTTTGTCTGCGATAGATTACCCGGATTGCGCCGCCTGTTACTTCGAATCTCTAGGACTCGCGGATCATCAGCAAGGCAAGTAACACTTTGATCATACCTTTTCTACGACCCAGTTTTATTGCATTAGATCAATCCTCACACATTGCATGATTAGGATATAATTCAATTGTGGGATGGGAAGTAGATGAGGTAGTACCCATTACCTGTTTATTATGAAACCTTTGGGAGTTACTTCTACGTTTGCTTATTATGCCATGCCATGCTAGTAGACGTGGATTTGGGTGAGTGATATCCATGACAGATGTGAGTGTGATAATTTTAACGGTTTATCTAAGGTGGCAACTTAAACACACATCTGGGTGGATTGAGGCACCTGATGTCTATCAGGACTTGCCTATTTTTTTTGGACCGCCACCCAGGCTCAAAGGGATCGTAAGATCTTTCATGCTAGAAGCTTACGTGTGCAGCCACAAGCCATTATGGGCTCTGGCATAGTTGACTAAGTTGTGCGAACTCTTACAGGGTAGACTAGCAGATGTAGGGGAAAGTAGGTGTACCGGTCTATCCATCGTAAGGTGCTAGCGCTTCTGAAAGATTGTGTCTCGGTCATCCGTTTCTCAAACACCGTGTAGTGCGAGAAGCCCAACGGAGGCGATCGAGTCTTATGGGGAAAAGTGCGCAAACCTCTGCAGAGTGTAATAAACTAATCATGATTAGCCGTGTCCCCGGTTATGGACATCTTGAGTATCTAGTAGTTGAATATCATGTGAATCTCATCATGTTACTTCTAATTAATATTGTTGGGTTTTAATTGTTCACTTAATTGGGATCGAAATGCTGTCAACCATTCTCGATGTTCAACCACCATGATAGTTAACTAAAATTTACTCCTTTGCAGTAGGGAAAAACTGGCTTTACGCAAAACAGTAACCATAGAGCTTTCCACCAGCCAAATATGCATATAGTATAGCTGTTACATTCCATTACTCTCTATGTGTTACCTTGCCAGCATATTCCATGTGCTGACCCGTTTTCGGGCTGCAACTTTCATGTTGCAGACTTTTCAGACGACGAGTAAGGTGCTTTTAGGTCGTGGTTCTATACTCAGTGATGCCGTTGGAGTTGATGGACCCATTTACCTTCCAAGTCTTCCGCTGTTATCGATATTAGATGGCCTTAAGCAATATTTATTGTAATAAGTTCTCTTTTGAGACACCGATGTAATAAGTGTGTGATTGCTACTCTGCTATAAATCCTTCGAAGTACTGTGTGGTGTCAACATTACTGATCCAGGGATGACACCGGAGCACAGTAGACTTGATCCATTCGGGTCGGGTCGCTACAAAGATGGTATCAGAGCACACGCTGACTGTAGGACACGACCACTAAGCTAAAGCCATAGATCACTATTCTCTCCTCATTTTCTAACTCCTTATCTTTTCTACTCTTTAGGATAAAGGACGCGAAGATTAAGTATGCTCAACCGGATGAAGGCACACCTTTTGGATTTCACTTGAAGGAAGTCACCAAGTACCTAAACATTGGATTACCAAGCTTCACGGGAACCTTCAACGCCACTCTACCTGAAGAGGAGCGCTGGAAGATTCAAGCTCACGTTTCGGGAAGGACATTCGCGCCAATCACGAAGCCCATAGATAGTGTTTTCAATGCACCAACCTGGAGTCTAGGAAGGAGCATGGCAGCCCATATCACCATAGGACGTATTGGAGAAGTTTATCAAGAAGACCTCAAGGACACTATCTACCAGATTTGCGGACGCCGAGATAAACAATGGGAATTAGTCAGCACCAAGAAGGATAGATCCATTGCAGCATTCATCCAGGAGTTAAACCAGCACATTCGACGCCACGAGAACCAGATGTGCAATGATATGATAGAGTTGAAGAATGCGAAGGCAAGGATCATCGAGCTAGAAGGAGAACTGAAGGCTACACGCAAGGACTACATGGACGAGATAGTAGCTCTAGCAAGACACAACGGCGATCTTAAGCAGGAGATTGAAGAACTCAAGAGGGAGTTAGCATCCAGGAAGTAAGACATGTACGTCGCATGTCTGGACAACTACATCATTCTCGACGACACCGATTCGGATCCAAGTGAACCCGACTTTGAAGACGAAGCTGGAGCGGATATCATGGAGTCTTCCACCGGTTCAAATTTCTAGATGATCACCAACTATTGGTAGTACTTCCCCCATGTAAACACTATAGTTCGAGCACTTTCGCGATAGCTAGATCGATTGTAAGCCCTTGTTTGAATTGAATGAAGTGAATTTGTGTGCATTTGCTCATGTGCATTGGGGTAGTGTTTTCTCTTTAGACCTCAGTCTATTCTTAAATCTCGTCTTTTCTAAACCCTCAGATGCCTCCGAGACGTGACAATGGATTTCTACCGGAGCTCACTTAGTTGATCCAGCAGCATAATCAATTGATGCAGATGTTAGTTCAGAACCAGCAGAACAACAACAACAATAACCCACCACCACCACCGCCACCTGTTGACCACTTAGCCCGTTTCCTTAGGCTGAATCTGCCGGTGTTTTCTAGTAGCACCAAGCCGATAGTAGCAGACGATTGGCTCCACAAGATAGGAAGGGAGTTGACCACTGCAGGATGCACAGATGGTGAGAAAGTGAAGTTTGCCGCACATCAGCTTGACGGACCCGTGGCAGCATGGTGGGAGAATTTCACAGCCACCTTCCCAGTTGACACCGTCACATGGGATCAGTTTCAGCAAGCTTTCCGCACTGCACATGTTTCAGCAGGAGCTATGGCCATGAAGAAGCGTGAGTTTCACAACTTACGCCAAGGAGGAAGGACAGTTGGGCAGTATGTTGACGACTTCAGCAAGTTAGCACGTTATGCCCCAGATGACGTTGCTACGGATGCAACCAAGCAGGAGAAGTTTCTGGAAGGACTGAATGATGAGTTGAGCATGCAGTTGATGGTAGCAAGTTTCAACAACTACCAGGAGTTGGTAGATCGTGCCATCATGATTGAAGGGAAGCAACAGCAGATTGAGAACCGCAAGAGGAAGTATGGACAGGGGAAGTATAACTCTGGAGCCCAGCAGAAGCCCGTTTTACCCCTAAACTGGGAGTTCAGTTTCAGCATACCCATGGAGGAGGTAGTTCGCACAACCACAATGGCCACAAGAATGGTAATGGGAATGGAGGAAGCAACGGCCAGAATCGGACCACCCCATCAACCCCAGCCAAGAGAGATCTGAGTCAAGTCACCTATTTCAAGTGTTCCAAGACCGGACATTATGCCAATGAATGTCCTGAAGGCCAGAATGGAAATGGCAATGGAAGCTCAGGGAAGAAGCCGAACCCTTTCAATAGGGGACAGGTGAACCACGTTAACATGGAGGAGGTTGATGATCAGCCTCATGCAGTAATCGGTAAGTTTTTGGTTAAGTCATTTACCGCACTCGTTCTTTTCGATACTGGTGCATCACATTCATACATATCAAGGGGATTTGTGGAAAAATATAGCTTGCCCACTAGGATTCTTAAAACACCTATGCTAGTAAGCTCGCCAGGAGCAGAATACATGGCCAGTCAAGGATGCTTTCAAGTGCCATTAAGCATAGGAAGGCATGTTTTCCCAACAGATTTAATTATTCTGGAATCCCAAGGTTTGGATGTAATTCTTGGTATGGATTGGCTGTCGATGTATGGAGGAAACATCGATTGTGCCAGTAAGACAATTTTGCTCACAACGCCAGAAGGAAGAAGGATCAAGTATGTATCCCGGCATGTGCCAAATAGGACACAAGTAAATTGCCTAACAGGAGTAGTGCAGGAGGAAGTACCAGTGGTAAAGGATTTTCCTGATGTATTTCCTGAAGAGTTGCCAGGCATGCCACCGGATAGAGACATTGAGTTTTTGATTGAGTTATTGCCAGGTACATGCCCAATATCAAAGAGACCATACCGGATGCCAGCAAAGGATTTGGTAGAAATTAAGAATCAGATTAAGGAGTTATTGGAGAAAGGTTACATACGCCCAAGTTCTTCGCCTTGGGGATCACCCGTACTTCTAGTGGAGAAAAAGGATGGATCATTACGAATGGTTGTTGATTACCGTGGATTGAACGAAGTAACCATCAAGAACAAGTATCCACTGCCAATGATTAATGATCTGTTTGATCGTTTGCAAGGAGCTAAAGTGTTTTCCAAGATCGATTTACGATCAGGGTACCACCAGTTGAAGATTCGAGAGCAGGACATACCTAAGACAGCTTTTACCATGAGATATGGACTGTATGAGTATACCGTTATGTCATTTGGATTGACTAACGCACCTGCCTATTTTATGAACCTGATGAACAAAGTGTTTATGGAGTTTTTGGATAAGTTCGTCGTAGTGTTCATTGATGATATCCTGGTTTATTTAAAGAATGAAGAAGAGCATAAAGAACATTTGCGTTTGGTTTTGGAGAAACTAAGGGAACATCAGTTATATGCCAAATTTAGCAAATGTGAGTTTTGGTTGAAGGAAGTAGGATTCCTCGGACACGTTATATCCGGAGAAGGGATAACAGTTGACCCCACAAAGGTTGAGACCGTAACCGAATGGGAAGCACCAACGACAGTTGGAGAGATCCGGAGTTTTCTTGGACTCGCAGGATACTACCGGAGATTCATTGAGAATTTTTCAAAGATTGCAAAGCCTATGACGGAGTTGTTGAAGAAGGATATCAAGTTCAATTGGACTGAGGAGTGTGAGGCTAGTTTTTAGGAGTTGAAAAAATGTTTGGTTACCTCACCAATGTTGATTTTGCCAGATCAGACCAAGGATTATGAGGTATATTGCGACGCTTCACGTCGAGGACTTGGAGCAGTGCTTATGCAGGAAGGTAGAGTTGTTTCGTATGCTTCACGACAACTGAAGCCTCATGAGTTGAATTACGCCACACACGATTTGGAGTTAGCAGCCGTAGTGCATGCATTGAAGACATGGAGACATTTCCTCATTGGAAATCATTGCGAGGTGTACACGGATCACAAGAGTTTGAAGTACATTTTCACGTAGAAGGAGTTGAACCTGAGACAAAGGAGATGGTTGGAGCTTATCAAGGATTATGATATGAGATTGCATTACCATCCCGGAAAAGCTAATGTAGTAGCTGACGCATTGAGCCGCAAGAGCCATGTCAATACATTAATGACGGGAGAAATACCCAAGGAGTTAGCAGAAAACCTTCGTGAACTAAGTTTAGAGATAGTTCCGAAAGGCTATGTAGCAGCATTGGAGATTCAGTCAACATTGATGGATAAAATCAGAGAGGCTCAGAAATCTGACAAGGAGATTGCTTCTATAAAGAAGAAAATGAGCGAAGGAAAAGCAAAGGGATTTCGTGAGGATGAGCACGATACCCTATGGTTTGAGGACCGTGTTTATGTGCCCAATGACACGGAGATCAGGAAGTTGATCCTACAAGAGGCACATGATTCACCATATTCGATTCACCCAGGAAATACCAAGATGTATTTGGATTTAAAGGAAACATTCTGGTGGACCGGAATGAAGAAGGATATTGCAGCATATGTAGCAGTTTGTGACGTATGTCATAGAGTGAAGGCAAAACATCAGAAGCCAGCCGGATTGTTGCAACCATTGCCGATACCCGAATGGAAGTGGGATAAGATAGGCATGGATTTTATCACAGGACTACCCAGGACGAAAGCAGGATATGACTCGATATGGGTAGTAGTTGATCGTTTGACGAAGGTAGCACATTTCATTCCAGTCAAGACCACTTACACCAGTGCTAAGTTGGCAAAGATATACATGACTAGGATCATTTGTTTGCATGGAGTTCCGAGGAGTATTGTATCAGTCAGAGGAACCCAATTTACCTCAAAGTTTTGGAATCAGTTGCATGAAACTTTGGGAACCAGGCTAGAGTTCAGCACTGCTTTTCATCCATAGACAGATGGACAGACTGAGAGAGTAAATCAGATTTTGGAAGATATGCTGAGAGCTTGTGCACTAGATTATGGATCTAGTTGGGACGATAACTTGCCGTATGCGGAGTTTTCGTATAACAACAGTTACCAAACCAGTCTGAAGATGGCACCTTTCGAAGCCTTATACGGAAGGAGGTGCAGGACACCGTTGTCATGGGACGAAGTTGGAGACCGCTAATTCTTTGGACCAGATTTGATTAAGGAGTCTGAACGGAAAGTTAAGTTGATACACGATAGGCTCAAGGTAGCCCAGTCCAGGCAGAAGAGCTACGCAGATTCTAAACGCAAGGAGACAGTTTACGAAACCGGAGACAGGGTGTATCTCCGAGTATCCCCACTTCGAGGAGTTAAACGCTTTGGAGTTAAGGGAAAATTAGCACCGCGTTTCGTTGGACCATATAAGATCTTGCAACGTATGGGAGAAGTCGCTTATAAGTTGGAATTACCAGAGGGACTGTCAGGAGTTCATGATGTATTTCATGTTTCTCAGCTGAAGAAATGTCACGCTGAGATGGCGGAGGTACCGCTAAGAGATACAGTGCCATTGGAAGCAATTCAGTTGAAGGACGACCTAACGTATGAGGAGAAACCAGTTAAGATTCTCGATTTTGCCAGCAGAGTTACCCGCAGCAAGGTTATCAAGTTTTGCAAAGTTCAGTGGAACCACCACTCAGAGGATGAAGCCACCTGGGAGAGAGAAGAAGATTTGCTCAAGGACCACCCTCACCTATTTTCTAGCCAACCCGAATCTCGAGGGCGAGATTCATCTTAAGGGGGGTAGGTTTGTAACATCCCAAATTTTCAATTTGGAATGTTATACATAGATCATCATGCATATCATATTTTCTTGCATTTTGGTCGATCCTAGAAATTTCACGCAACTCAAGGACCCTCGGAGAGAGTTGGAGATTTCGTCATTTTCATATTTGAGCTGTCTCAAATTTTGAAAAGAGGATCATTGGATTTGTCGGAGTTTATTTGCCTTTTTATTTGAATTAGGGAAAATGCGCGTTTTCAAAAATTTGCATCTAGGTCCCGAGAAAAGTTCATTTTGTTCGACTCATTTTTAGGAGTCGGGGAAAATTTACTTTGGAAGTTTTGGAGTTCGTTTAGATTTCCTTTCTTTGTTTTTCTGCGCGCGTAACCGATTTAAAAAAAAATTCGCAGCGCCTGGGCCAAGGCCTAGCCGCAGGCCGGCCTCTCCCTCTAGCGCGCGCGCCCCGTGCAAGGCCGCCGCCGCTGCCCGAGTCCTTGTAGGACTCCTCTTTCCTCTTCCCCCTCCTCTTTCTTGCCCCCTCCCCCAAGTTTCCTCCCTCCCCTCCCCTCTTAAATACCCCCACACCCCCCTTTTTCCCCACACCAAACCGCGCCTCCCCACCCCGGGCACCAAGCCGCGCCCCTCACCCCGCGCCCCAAGCCGCCTAGCGCCGCCGCCCGCGCCGCCCTAGCGCCGCCGCCGCCGCCTACGCCGCCTACGCCACCGTCGCCGCCGCCCCTAGCGTCGCCGTCGCCCTAGCGCCGCCGCCGCCCTTGCAACCCCGCCGTTTGCCGGTACCTCGCCGGAGGTAGCCGCGCCGCGTCTCTTTTTCTCCCCTCGGTTCGGTTTTTCTTATAAACCGTTCCGGTTTTTCTTTTCTTTCGTTTGTTTCGGTTTTCTTTTCCGAAACCCTAGATCGGTTCTTCGTTTTCTTTTCCGGTTTAGTTGTTCAGAGACAGTTCGCCGGACTGTTCGTACTAACGAACGTGATCACCGGATTATTCTCGGTTAACGAACATCCGTTCGTTTAGCCGTTCTTCTTTTTCTTTTCGTCGGATTTATTCCGCGATTGCGATCTCAGATCCGATTTTCGTTCTAGTCTATCTTCTCGCTCGTTTATCGGAATCAGGTGATTCAAGCGCCTGGAGTTTCGTTTCGAAACCACCGTTCTGACTAATCAACTTAAACAAGTTTTTGCTACGGTAAAATTTTGACCTAGTTTCAACTTGCTAGAACCGAGTTGTTTTCTTCCGCCGTTTGTTTTCCGTTGCTTTGTTCGGTTCTTTCTTTCTTTGCAACCGGAGTTCTTAAGTTGAACTTTCTGGTTCGATCTCTTGTCCGTGTTTTACCTGTGCATTAGATGAGTACTTATTGTATGCTTGTTGTTTGTCTGCGATAGATTACCCGGATTGCGCCGCCTGTTACTTCGAATCTCTAGGACTCGCGGATCATCAGCAAGGCAAGTAACACTTTGATCATACCTTTTGTACGACCCAGTTTTATTGCATTAGATCAATCCTCACACATTGCATGATTAGGATCTAATTAAACTGTGGGATGGGAAGTAGATGAGGTAGTACCTATTACCTGTTTATTATGAAACCTTTGGAAGTTACTTCTACGTTTGCTTATTATGCCATGCTATGCTAGTAGACGTGGATTTGGGTGAGTGATATCCATGACAGATGTGAGTGTGATAATTTTAACGATTTATCTAAGGTGGCAACTTAAACACACATCTGGGTGGACTGAGGCACCTGATGTCTATCAGGACTTGCCTGTTTTTTTGGACCGCCACCCAGGCTCAAAGGGATCATAAGATCTTTCATGCTAGAAGCTTACGTGTGCATTCACAAGCCATTATGGGCTCTGGCATAGTTGACTAAGTCGTGCGAACTCTTACAGGGTAGACTAGCAGATGTAGGGGAAAGTAGGTGTACCGGTCTATCCATCGTAAGGTGCTAGCGCTTCTGAAAGACTGTGTCTCGGTCATCCGTTTCTCAAACACCGTGTAGTGCGAGAAGCCCAACGGAGGTGATCGAGTCTTGTGGGGAAAAGTGCGCAAACCTCTGCAAAGTGTAATAAACTAATCATGATTAGCCGTGTCCCCGGTTATGGACATCTTGAGTATCTAGTACTTGAATATCATGTGAATCTCATCATGTTACTTCTAATTAATATTGTTGGGTTTTAATTGTTCACTTAATTGGGATCGGAATGCTGTCAACCATTCTCGATGTTCAACCACCATGATAGTTAACTAAAATTTACTCCTTTGCAGTAGGGAAAAACTGGCTTTACGCAAAACAGTAACCATAGAGCTTTCCACCAGCCAAATATGCATATAGTATAGCTGTTACATTCCATTACTCTCTATGTGTTACCTTGCCAGCATATTCCATGTGCTGCCCGTTTTCGGGCTGCAACTTTCATGTTGCAGACTTTTCGGACGACGAGTAAGGTGCTTTTAGGTCGTGGTTCTATACTCAGTGATGCCGTTGGAGTTGATGGACCCATTTACCTTCCAAGTCTTCCACTGTTATCGATATTAGATGGCCTTAAGCAATATTTATTGTAATAAGTTCTCTTTTGAGACACCGATGTAATAAGTGTGTGATTGCTACTCTACTATAAATCCTTCGAAGTACTGTGTGGTGTCAGCATTACTGATCCAGGGATGACACCGGAGCACAGTAGACTAGATCCATTCGGGTCGGGTCGCTACAAGTATGGTTATGACGTTCGCACACACCATTACGCTATGGTGTTCCAGGTGGTGTGAGTTGTGAAACTATTCCACATTGTTTTAAATGAAGGCCAAACTCGTAACTCAAATATTCGCCTCCACGATCAGATCGTGGAAAATGTATTTTCTTATTACGATGATTCTCTACTTCACTCTGAAATTCTTTGAACTTTTCAAATGTTTCAGACTTGTGTTTCATTAAGTAGATATACTCATATCTGCTTAAATCATCTGTGAAGGGTAGAAAATAACGGTACCCACCGTGTGCCTCGACACTAATTGGACCACATACATCAGTATATATTATTTCCAATAAGTCATTGGCTCTCTCCATTGTTCCGGAGAACGGAGTTTTAGTCATGTTGCCCATGAGGCATGGTTCGCAAGTATCAAATGCACTACAAAAAAAGACATATCCGTGACATTTTGGGCCGAATGAATTTTTTTTCTGTCATACAGATGACACTTCTATGACGATAATTGTGACAAAACCCGGTATCGTCATAGATGTGGCGGGCTCCTACTTCTATGACAAAAAATCATGACAGAAAATGGGCTTTTCGTCCTGGGCGGGCCGGAGACGCAGCTGCATGACATTCTTTGGGCCGTCCATGACGGGAAAAACCGTGGTAGAAGCGAGGGGGAGGAAAATTTCGGGGAGTTCCTGGTTACGGTGGGAGGTCGGGGGCCGAGCGATGCGCGTTTCTCTCGTACACGTACGCGCGTGTGTGCGAGGCGTTGGCTCTAACTGAACCCGAGGGATTGCACTGCAGGCTACGCGTTACTGAACCCGAGCGATCAATCAATGGCTGTTAACTGAACACGATCGAGCGATTCCTTCGCTACTGCTGCTAACTAAAGCCGATCGATGCTGCCTCTGGGATGAACAGTGAGCGTTGCGGGGGGGAGGGGGGGGTTGGATGAATAGTGAGCGGTGGCGTTGCCTCTGGATGAACAGGACCCTGTGGTGTGGTGGAGGGCTGGATGAACAGTAGACAGTGGAGGGGTGCCCGTGGATGGGTGGTTGAACAGGACCCCATGGTGTGGAGGGCTGGATGAACAGTAGACGGTGGATGGGTGCCCGTGGAGGGATGGTTGAAAAGTAGCCGGTGGAGTAGCGCGCGGTGGAGGCTGGATGAACAGGAGCCCGTGGAGGCTGGAGGAGGTCGATGGTGGAGATGAACAGTATCCCGTGGAGTCCCGTTTTGCGGTACGCCACACCCCTCCCGATGAACAGGACCCCCGTTTCGACCGTAGGAGGTCTGTTTCGTCCGTTTTGCGGTACGTCACACCCCTCCCGATCAACAGGACCCCCGTTTCGACCGTAGGAGGTCCGTTTCCTCCGTTTTGCGGTACGCCGCACCCCTCCCGATCAACAGGACCCCCGTTTCGACCGTAGGAGGTCCGTTTCCTCTGTTTTGCGGTACGCCAGACCCCTCCTGATCAACAGGACCCTGTTCCGAACGTAGGAGGTCCGTTTCCTCCGTTGTGCGGTACGCCAGGCCTTGTTTCCATCGTCTGTTCCGTCCAAGACCTCCCGATGAACACGACCACGCATTCCGTTCCGACCCAACCGGTTGGCTCCCACGCGTTCCGTTGCCTCCCGATGAACACGACGCATTCCGTTGCCTCCAGATGAACACGACGCATTCCGTTGCCTCCCCATGCACACGACGACGATGCTGTTTCTCCGTTCCGACCCAGCCATGTACACGAGCCCTGGCCGTACGTATGCGCGAGTAGGCGTTCGAGACCCCGCCCGTATGTATACATACGTGGCCGTATTTTCTTTCTTGCACCCTGGACGCTGTACATACGTGTACATGCTACGTGCGCGCCTCTACTACGACACGCACGCGCCTCTACTACGACACGTGCGCGCATCTACATCCACTAGTATAAATGTACGTACACGTTCGCGACCAGAATGACAACGCTACGTAAGCTTCGACCAGGTGGGTCCCGACTGTCAGGCACTTCCTTGCCTGCGAAGATGTAGCTGGTGGGTCCCAGCAGTCAGGGGGGAGAATCATTTTTTTTGCCTGGACGCACTTCCTTGCATGCGAAGATGTAGCTGGTGGGTCCCAGCAGTCAGGGGGGCGAATCGTTTTTTCCCCGAACGCACTTCTTTGCGTGCGAAGATGTAGCTGGTGGATCCCAGCAGTCAGGGGGAAACGTTTTTTTCGCAAAATACAGTGGCCCGTCCGGTGGGTCCCCGCTGTCAGGTGGAGGAATAATTATTTTGCACATAATAAGGAGGCACTTCCTTACTACAGCCATGGATCCAACTGTCAGCCTCTCCACATATAGTCCACATCCGATGGAAGCCGTTCCTTGACCACATTGACCACGCCGCGCCGAGAGCACCAGGGCGGTGGACGACGGTGAGGCCTAGGAAGGGGACGGCGCGGATCTGGGAAAGACGCGGCAGTGGATGCCCATGGGTAGAGGAGCACGAGGGTTCACTGGTTCGCTGTGGTGTGAGGCTGCCGTCGCCGCAGAATAACAGGGGGTGTGGGTGAGTAGAGGGATGGCCTGGCCAGCGGTGGGAGTAGTAGGGGCAGTGAGGCCTCCGCCGCATCGCAGTCGGCCACGGGAGGCAGGAGCACGAGGCACGACCAACGCTGGTTTGGGCGGCCAGAGCAAGAAGACCAGAGGTTGAAGAAGCAATACGGCCGTTGGATGGACATCGTACAATCACCGGAGCTAGAATCGTGCATATTGACTAAGTTGACAAAGCCCCCCGTCCCTGTCAACTTAGTAGGCCCACAAGTCAGCCTGCCACTATACTGGGTCCCAGCTAAAAGAGGGAGTATTCATTTTTTGTGCGTAATAAGGAGGCACTTCCTTGCGTGCAAAGATATAGCTGGTGGGTCCGAGCTGTCAGCGGCGGTAACGTTTTTTCATGAAATACAGAGGCCCTTTCGGTGGGTCCCTGATGTCAGGTGGAGGAATCATTATTTTGCGCGTAATAAGGAGGCATTTCCTTGCATGCGTCCGTGGACCCAACTGTCGGCCTCTCCACATGCAGTACACATCAGATGCATGTCGGTCGTTGACCACGTTGACCAGGACGCACCGAGAGCACCAGGGCGGTGGACGACGACGAGGCCTAGGAAGGGAACGACACAGAGGCAGGGAAGACTCGGCAGTTGTTTCCCACGCGGAGGGGAGTACGACTGTATGAGGGTTTACTGGTTCGTCTGCCGTCGCCGGAGAATAACAGCAGGTGTGGGTGAGTAGAGGGATGGCTAGGCCAGCGATGGGAGTACGGTGGGGCGGTGAGGCCTGCACGGCAGTAGAGCCGGCCGCGGGGAGGAGGGAGCAGGCAGTCCCGCCGGCGCTTGTTTGAGCGGCTGGAGCAGGAAGAGCAGAGATTGAAAAAGCACGATGGTCGTTGGATGGCCATCCAACAGTCACTGCTTGTGCATCAACCTTTTTTTAGGAAAGCCTCAAATATGTGGAAAACAGCACAAAACCCATCTGCCATTATTTCTAATAAGTTACAGCCCATTTGCTAGTTATTAAGGGTTTTTTGAGCCCATATTCTTTTTGTTAGCATTACAGCCCATATTGTGGCCACGGTTAAAAAAATATACGAAATTTTGCATATTTCGGTGCGGTTTGAACTGTTTTTAATCCCAAAATTTCGACTCACATTCAAACTGATTTTAAAAATAAATGTATATCAATATAAAATCCAACAAATTCTCCACGCATAAAAATTAATGTAATTTAAAATCTCGAAATAAAAAAAGATATTTGAAACTAATTGCCGATTTGATGTGTTTTAAAGATGCACAACCCATTTCTCATTACTGATGGGCCATTTTCTCGGCCAGCCGGATGAAAGCTCTCCTCGTCTTGAAAGATTTGCAGCCCAACAGGCCTGACAAAGCGACTTACTTGGAAAATCACAAAAAAACTAGGTTGTGGCCGTGGATCCAACTGTCAGCCTCTCCACGTACAGTACTCTTCCGATGGAATGCCGTTGACCATGTTGACCACGCCGCGCCGAGAGCACCAAGGCGGTGGACGACGGCGAGGCCTAGGAAGGGGATGACGTGGAGCCGGGGAAGACGCGGCAGTGGATGCCCATGCGGAGAGGAGTATGAGCGTTCACTGGTTCGGCTGCCGTCGCCGCAGGGCCTGGCTAGCGGTGCGAGTAGTAGGGGGCGATGAGGCCTCAACGGCAGCACAGCCGGCCACTGGAGGCAGGAGCAGACGGTCTCCCCGACGCTGGTTTGGGCGGCTGGTGCAAGAATAGCAGCGATTGAAGAAGCAGCATGACCGTTCGATTCAAATCCAACGGTTACTGCTACTAGAATCATTTGTTGACTAAGTTGACAAGCCCTACATACGCGTCAACTTAGTAGGCCCACAGGTCAGCCTCCCAACCGGTGCGCCCCAGATGTCAGTGGGAGGAATCATTTTTTCGCGTAATAAGGAGATAGTTGATTGCGTGCGGCCAGGCCAGCGGAGGGAGTAGGGTGGGCCGGGGAAGTCTGCGCGGCATCAAAGCGGGCCACAAGAGGAGGGAGCAGGCAGTCCCGCCGGCGCTAGTTTAGGCGGCTGGAGCAGGAAGATTAGAGATTGAAAAAGCACGTCGGCCGTTGGATGGACATCTAACAGTCACTGCCACTAGAATCGTGTGTTCACTGACAAAGCCTTGCGTAAACAAGTCAGCCTCGAAATCTATGGCATGTACAGCCCATTTGCTATTATTTTTATAATTTTTACTCATTTTCTAATTCATATGGAATTTATTGCAGCCCGTTTTACATTTTTAGAATTGCTGGCCATTTTCTGGTCAGTACCAGGGTAAAAAATCAACTAAATATGTGGGAAATTTTGAAAATTCGCAAATTTTTGCTGGGGGACGAAATATTCTTAATCCAAAAATTAATAGCCATACTAAAACAAATTTAAAAATAAATTAGTACTATGTCATGTTAAATCCAATGAAATACGTGTAAGATATCAGTGAAGAACAAAAAAAAGAAACTTATATCCCATTTGCTATAATTTTTTTTGGAATTTTCAACCCCTTTTGATATTACTTTTAACAGACATTGACCATACTCTTAAGCCAGGCCAGAATGCATCCCTCCTTGTCTTGAAAGATTTGCAGCCCAGTAATTCGGAGAAAACAACTAGGCTTAGCTTGGGTATTCTTCAAAAAGAAATACTGGGCTACCTATTTTCCCAAAGAACTGGTGCATGAGCATTTAGCTTTATTTATTTACTTATTTATGTTTAGGGGACCATGAGCATGTACCTGGGCCGAATTCATGTGAGAGCCTCCCTTCCAGTTAATTATGGGCTTCTCTATTGGGCCTTCATCAGTGGGCTGCATGTTATCAACAAGTGGAAAATGTGTTCCATACGAAAAATAGTATGCGCTACGTACGGTACAGGGCACTAAAGGATCGAACCGTGCAACGACTTCCAAAACATTGTGTTTGTCGTTCTAACAACACACTTATTCAACCAATAGACGAAATATACTACTGATTGTACATTGAAAACAGCAACAGCAGCAACCAGGGCTGGGGGTGCAACAAAAGCAATAAGCAGGCCAGAAGAGTGAAGACGCAGCTCTCTCTTCCAAACCAAACATCAGCCATCATTACAAAAGGGCTACCAAAAAAGAACAAGTGCATGCATCAAACTATATAAAGATCCTACTACACCAAGTGTATGCATCTAACTAACTGGCTCAGTTAGACGTTACTATTTATTAAGCTGTGGAGATTGGCTGACGGCTTGAACCAGATGGGTGCCTGACGGGGGAAACTCCAGCCAGCAGGTCGAAGTCTGATACTTGCGACTGATGACCCACAAGTATAGGGGATCTATCGTAGTCCTTTCGATAATTAAGAGTGTCGAACCCAACGAGGAGCAGAAGGAAATGATAAGCGGTTTCCAGCATGGTATTCTCTGCAAGTACTGAAATAAGTGGTAACAGATAGTTTTGTGATAGGATAATTTGTAACGAGCAACAAGTGACAAAAGTAAATAAAGTGCAGCAAGGTGGCCCAATCCTTTTGTAGCAAAGGACAAGCCTAGACAAACTCTTATATGATGTTAAGCGCTCCCGAGGACACATGGGAATATCATCAAGCTAGTTTTCATCACGTTCATATGATTCGTGTTCGGTACTTTGATAATTTGGTATGTGGGTGGACCGGTGCTTGGGTGTTGCCCTTACTTGGACAAGCATCCCACTTATGATTAACCTCTATTGCAAGCATCCACAAATACAACAAAAATATTAAGATAAACCTAACCATAACATGAAACATATGGATCCAAATCAGCCCCTTACGAAGCAACACATAAACTAGGGTTTAAGCTTCTGTCACTCTAGCAACCCATCATCTACTTATTACTTCCCAATGCCTTCCTCTAGGCCCAAATAATGGTGAAGTGTCATGTAGTCGACGTTCACATAACACCACTAGAGGAGAGACAACATACATCTTATCAAAATATCGAACGAATACCAAAATACCAAATTCACATGACTACTAATAGCAAGACTTCTCCCATGTCCTCAGGAACAAAAGTAACTACTCACAAAGCATAAACATGTTCATAAACAGAGGGGTATTAATATGCATATAGGATCTGAACATATGATCTTCCACCAATTAAACCAACTAGCATCAACTACAAGGAGTGATTAACACTACTAACAACCTACTAGCACCAATCCCGGACTTGGAGACAAGAATTGGATACAAGAGATGAACTATGGTTTTGAGATGAGATGGTGCTGATGAAGATGTTGATGGAAATTGCCCTCTCCCGATGAGAGGAGCATTGGTGATGATGATGGCGATGATTTCCTCCTCCGCTAGAGCCTTAGATTGATTCCGCGAAGGTTCCGCCTCGTGGCGGCGGAGTTTCGTCCGAGAAGATGGCTTATGGTTTTTTTTCATTGAAAGACTCCATATAGCATAAGATGGCCATCAGAGGGCCACTAGGGGGCCCACGAGGTAGGGGGGCACTCCCTGGGGGGTAGGGCGTGCCCCCACCCTCGTGGGAAGGGTGTGGCCCCCTGGTGAGGTTCTTGCGCTCAGTATTTTTTTATATATTTGGAAAACATCATCCATGAAGTTTTAGGACTTTTGGAGCTGTGCAGAATAGGTCTCTAATATTTGCTCCTTTTCCAGCCCAGAATCCCAGCTGCCGGCATTCTCCCTCTTTATGTAAACCTTGTAAAATAAGAGAGAATAGGCATAAGTATTGTGACATAATGTGTAATAACAACCCATAATGCAATAAATATTGATATAAAAGCATGATGCCAAATGGATGTATCAGCGACCCTCTCTCCTACTTTGGGCTGTAGAGCGTGGCAGCACATATCAGGGTATGCTGCATGTAGAGACGCATGGTACGCTGTGTACACACAGTTTTGCCTAATGAACAAAACCACGCTGCCATCATGATCCTTGTCGTCGGTTATCTCCTGGTTAATCGGATAATTTAGTCCAACAAACAGAGAGCGTGTACCAAGGCTACTTACCAGCCTCCAGTCAAACATTCCTGAAGGCCCAGAGAAGCTGGGATCCTGCTCAAAGACCTTGCAGTGACTGTGATTGTATTCCGCGAAACAACACGTCCGGTACGCGCGAACGATCATCAATCTTTCGCCGTCGTCTGATCGAGCCAGGAACCACCTGCAACTGCCATGTCGCTTTTCTTTGAAAGGTTCTGGGATTAGGAAGGGTAGGGACACCAGGCGGGCTACAACATCATATCAAGTTGGAGTCAAATAAAAAAGGGCTCTTGATTTAGTCAATCTTAAGAACATATGAGCATGAATATTTTTTCAGCAAATGTTGACAGTAATATAAGCAAGCCATCATGATATCATAGGAAAGTAACATACTGCTGTAATAGCCGTTTGTAGCGATGACTGGAGTAGGCCAGCAATACGTCTAGCCATAGAAGGAGTCGACAGCGTAAATGAAGCCCTTGTGTTCAATGGCATCAGAGAACCATGGAGGATGTATGATCCTGCGATGGACGTGCAGATTTATCCACTTACCGCAGTGACCTGTCAGATAGGCAAGACCGCGGTTGAAGAATGCAATTAGCCTGAAGTCTTTATCATTCGCAGATCTTGTGGGCACTTGGCAGATTACAACCTTGAGCAAATCAAACTTGGTATCATGTTGGGTACTGTGAGACTCCGAGTATTCTGGGCCGCGGTACCAAAGCAGTGCAGTGTTAATCGAAGGAAGGGGTATCAATCGCTGGGTGTAGACCTCCACAAGCATCCAGCTGCCACGACCGTCGACGAGCACCATCCAAGACGTGTTCATGCCGAACCAGTACATACCGTTAATGTAGTTGAGGCTGACGGGGATCGGATCGCAGTAAAGGGGGTTGATGCTTACCACCCTATGATCGTTATGCTTCGTGACACGCCGTTTCTGAAGATCAGGGGGCATCAGCAAGCAAGGAGCTGGCTTAAAAAGCTCCGGCCTGAGTGCTTTGAGTAAACGGTACAGCCCCGATGAGCACGCGGTGAGCGGCATGGTACTGAGATTGTCCACACGTGAAACAATGAGCTTGATTACCTCTGTGGGGAGCGAATTCCAGCCACTCTTTCGGCGGACGCTGCTCGGTTCTGCCATTGTTAGTGCTTGGGTTTCGGATGAGGGGGGGAGGCGCCTTAGCGGGGATGGAAGATTGGACGAGAATATGTGCGGACAAAGATGGAGAAGCGAATATGTGCTATGGGAAGTGGACAGGTGATGATGACTACAGCACGCTGCTTGACTTACGAGACACTACCAGCAGCGTAGGGTCATGTCGATGCCAGACAACTTGCTTGAGTGATCACAGTACTGGTACTCCCTACAGTGCTATGCCCTAACTTGCTTGAGTAGAGTAGTAGAGTAGGACTCTGCTCTACTACCAGCACCGGAGGAGTAGTATATTCTAATATAAAATAGTTACAAACTTCAATGCCCGAGCGTGGAACGACTACGAACCGTGCTCAAAGACCGTGTCTACATGGTGTTTGGACATGGGCGACAACCTCAACGCCAACGGTGCTGCTCCCGTTGCACCGTATGTGTTTCTGTCGTTCCTGTTCGAAATCCAAGGAGGTTCACCTGGACATACGCATTATCAAGTTAAATGTTGATCATTAGTCTTCGCTCAATGTAATCCGCTGTCTAAGCATGTGGAGACTTCCATGCAGGATCTTGCTCTATTGGAGTATCGCGCATGAATAAAAGTGTATTCGTTTATGGTTTAGTCTAGAATCTTCCATGTATGAATTTTTACTATAGTACTGGTGAAAGACTTACGATGAACCATTTCTTACATCTCCTCTGCCCGCTTGCAAGTCATCCCGATTTAATCCCACCGTCTAGGTGTATAAGGGCATGGTTAATATTACTTAATAGTATAGCCAACTGTTGACTATAAGAAAGTGCCATGTCATCTGTAGCCAACATGTATAACAATCAATACTCAAAAACTAATTCTTAAAGATCATTTCTTGCAAAGCACAATAAGTGTTATTTCTTCACAAGTTTTGGATGCAGGTTGAACAGTTGAACGCTTTTGTTTGCAAAAGATACCTTTTTATCTATTTCACCCGGATGTTTGTGAGCTCTAGAGATGAAATAATATCCGAAGAAACCTATCGATACCCGTTACACATGAGATGACCCCCACATCCTTTGTCAAAAGAAACAACTCCCTGATCAATGCATTTCACTCTTCGGTGCAACGCACGGGCACCTTACTACTCCCTCCGGTCCTTTTTAGTCCGTGTTTAAGAAAAATCCATTTTTCCCGCAATGCTCTGCGTATTAGCATGTTGGGGCTGTTCTTTCCAACTTTACCCCTCCTTTATGTTTGCTCGCACGCATGCCTGCAGTTACTCCCATCTCTCTCTCCCATGCATGTCCTTCGCGCCTTCCCAAGGCAGCCAGCCGCCTACCTCTTACTCTCCTCCCCACTCCCGACCGGTCCCATCTCACCTTCCCATTATCCCATCTCTGCTACATCCCGTACATCTCCATGGATGAAATGCACCCATCGTGGTTGTGGTAGGATAGCCAACCCTAGTGAGACCATGGATGAAAGCTTGCTTGACATGGACGACATCGAGCTCGCGTACCGAAGCGTGCTCCCGCTTGTGGACGACGACACACTTGTGGAAGACGGGGCGCTAACTGACGACAACGTGTTGCAGCCAGGCGATGTGTTCCAGGTGTGCGGCGCTCCCGCGGACGGCGACGCACTCATGCAAGGCGGCGCGCTCGCAGACTGCAGCATGCACCTGGATGACGGTGGCGTCCACGCGCTTGAGCACGTCGTACGTGTGCTGGTCAGCTCCTAATATATGGCGGGCTGTTCAATTTAGGAGGGAGTTGAAAATTTTGGCGGAAAGATTTCATCTGCCCAAATTAAACGAATTGTTTTGGCTCCAATTCCACCAGTATCAAGCGACGATGTTGTTCTTCTTGCCTCGGCGTTCTTCATGCTCAAACGCCATGCAATGGGAGTGGATCCTGAGAAGATTTTGCACAGAGAGAGAGAGAGAAAGAGAGAGAGAGAGAGAGAGAGAGAGAGAGAGAGAGAGAGAGAAAGAGACGCATGCGCCTGCATGCAGAGATTGAGCGGAGAGAGAGAACCCGCATGCATGCAGAGAGGTGGACAAAGGAGAACGTGGGTGCGAGAATACAAGGTGTCGAGCCAATCATTGCATGCGCACAATAACTACCCAGCGTCCCTTCTGTAGCAAACCAGGGGCAAAACAGTCTGATTTTTGCTGCTCTCTCCTCTCCTTGGTATGCGGGCTGAGCATAGAACGCAAAGAAAAAAGGACCGGAGGGAGTACTATAGATTAGTACAACCAAAAATTGAACTAACATTATATATAGTACGAAATGCTGATGCATGTCACCTAAAATTATATCATTCAAAACTATGTTCAAATACAAATCCAACGATATAGTTTTTGTTGACATGCACTAACATCTTGTCAGTTAAATCTTCAGTCAAATTCAACGGGGGACTAATAAACCACGACCGATGTAGTACAAGTGTAGAGGGCGGCACTGCACGGGAGTCTCACCTCTCACCCCGCTCATGGCGCGGCAGTAAAGCCGTCATATCACAAAACCCAACCACTCCCAGTAATAAGTGGCCTGGTAAAATAAACGGACAAGCAACCATCAGATTCCTCCGTCTTTTTTGCATTTCATCTCTCTGCATTTACTTTATCCGGTTCATCTCGCACACTCGATCCCTAGCTACTACTCCTAGGGCCAGTTCTTTTGGCGGCTTCCCCAGCTTTTCCCACAAGGTGCCTCACTCATTTATTTGGGCTTCTAAACTACTACCCCGTCCTGGTTTATTCCTCACCATTGTAATTTGTGCTAAATTTTTACCAAAGATTTAACTGGCTTATTCCTCACCATTGTAATCCCTCCGTCTAGGTGTGTAAGTCATCTTACGAAAACCAAATAATCACAAGCTTGACTAGTGCTGTTTTTCTACTTTTACAAAAACCGCATCGTAATGTTAAAACGTGCATTTGCACGTACATAAGTAATAGTAGTACTCCCTCCGTCTAGGTGTATAAGTCTTCCCTCCTTCTTGGTCACGGTGCACAACCAAAGATGACTTATTGATCTGGACGGAGGGAGTAGCACAGTCTGCAAGCATATATCGAGAGAGACGTGTAGTGCGATAGTATATAGTAAAGTTTGTGCTATATGCACGTACTTGCAAAATGCGTACGAATACACAAGGTTTCCAAACTTTCCCTTTTACATACTTAATTAAGGACGCTAAAAATTCCTGAATGTTCGGGATTTATCATTTGCGTCCCAAAACTAATGAGATCGCCTTACGAAATAAAAATTATACTCCTCCTAAAAGCCACGGCGCTCGTAGGAGCGCTTGCGGCACACCACGAGTGCCCTGGTGCGCGGCCGTTTCCCAGCGCGCTGACACAACACCTCTTCCTCAGCCTCGCAACTCGCGAGGTTCTGATTGGCGGCTTGCCGGCGGGCGAGCGCGATCTCACCGGTGTGGTGATCCGGCGCCAACAGGTACTCCTCCTTGCTGGAAGTGTGCACCCGGTCCACGTACCGCCAAGCATAGATGAGGCGCTTGGGCCCGACTACACTCAAGGCGTCGGCACGGGCGTCCTCCGCCACCCTCACGACCCTCGCACGAGCCTTCTGCCAAAGAGCCAATCGCCCGACTCTCTCGGACACGACATAGGCCTCCTAGGCAGCTTGTTCCGCGGTGCGCTTCTCTTCCCCGGCCTTCTTCTCCGCCTCTATTTTGGCGTGCTCTGCTGGAGGCAAAGCCTCCCACAAGGAGACATCCATTTCTTTCCAAAGCTCCTCAAGGCTGGGAGGCTCGATGGGCGGCGCGGCGTTCTCCTCGTAGCGGGGAGCCGACGCGTCCTTCGGCGCGCGTGTTGGCGAGATTGGGAACGCCGATGCGTCCACCTCGACGCATCACGGCGAGGAGCGGAACACCAACGCTTCCTCCTCGACTAGTGGCGGCGAGGAACGGAATGGCGACGCGTCGTGTCGCGGCAAGGAGCGGAACACCGACGCGTCCTCCTCGACTAGTGGCAGCGAGGAACGGAACGGCGACGCGTCGCGTAGCGGCGAGGAGCGGAACACCGACGTGTCCTCCTCGACTAGTGGCGGCGAGGAACAGAACAGCGACGCGTGACCGCCGGCGCGGTGCAGCGAGGGGCTCCTAGGGCTTGGGAGGGGCGATGCCATGGTGGTCGATGTGAGAGGGAGGGGGAGGAGATAGCGATGAACGTGAACATGAGGGGGAGGATATAGCGATGTTGTGGGAGGCGCAGTATTTATAGCGAGCAATGGCACACCTACGTAAGATATGGACTGAGCTGCACTGACTTAACTACAGGTCCAGTTGCATCACTGACATGTGGGCCAGACCCCTGTTGGGCCCATATGTAAGTGACCCAATGCACTTGCAGTTAAGTAACAGCTACGTGGGCATATTTGTTGGAGTAAATTACGGGGGAGCGAAGGGGTGGAAATATTACTGGTCACAACGGATTGACGAGCGTGGGGGGAGGAGAGTCATGCATGCAGATTTTTTCACACGGGGTGGAGTGGTGGGACCGCCAAAGGGAGAAGGAGAGTTTGGTAGGCATATTGTTTCCACACATGGAGAGGAAAAGATTTGGAGACGAACGGGCTTCCTGCAGGTATGGGGAATGGTGCATAATAAGTCATCTTGCATGCCGGGCTAGGTATAGTCTCAAGTCATTAAAAACATACACGCCCCACACATGTTCATATTTCAAGGTGCACTAAATTATTGCATGCGATGATTAAGGCAGGCCATAATGGTGGTATCTTAGCTGGTATCATGCACACGGGAATAGCAAACATGCTGATGTGGCAAAGAATTAAAGAAGAGAGGGGGGGGGGGTTAGAGGGGGGGGGGGGGTTAGAGTAACTAGTGTTCATGCATGCATCTCGTTTTCCATTCACATTTTACAAGTAAAATTTGTGGACAAACTTTGACCCAAAGTACGATGGGGACTAGTAAACTAGAATGGAGGTAGTAGTTTTTTAATCAAAGAAGGGTTTCCCCTTTCGATTTTCATTACTGAAAACCAGCATCTAAATCTAAACCATAGTATTTGCCCTAGAACTACCAGGTTCAACATCTCGGAACATAAACCCATACAACCTCCATCGCAAAAAAACATACAACCATACACCAAGGAGGTACGTAGTACTATGAATTCCATTTTCGCTCCATACCAATCGTTCTAAAAACTACTTACTACTTATAACGCGCCATTGAAAATCGGAACTATTAACCCCGCTAAAAACGATATTTTAAACGTGGCTACTCGATCTGTGGCAACTGGCGAGCCACCGCGCTCCAAGTCGTTCACCTGTGGTCCCGACCATCAACTCCTACGGATCAAATTATCACGCGAGCTGACTATTCCTACAAAGGTGCTCCACCACGTACCCGGTACCCGCGAATGCAGCAATCGTGCACCTAGGGTTTTAGGGTTTATTTGTTAACGTCGCCTTTATGTAACACTCATGTGTGCGAGACAGCGAGAGGCTGACTATGTGTGTGCGCCTCTTCTCTTCGTATATGTACTCCACCATTTATCTGGTGTCCAAAAAATTATAATAACTACTAGCAATGTGCCAATGCGTTGCCAGACGATCAAAGTAGATTAATACATATTCACCGATTTGATAGAAAAAAGTCTAGTTTTGAAATACGTATATCACTAAAAATATGTCATGTTTCACTCAAAATATATTCCTTTGGCGGTTTTGATGAGATAAGGGAGGAATGTTGTTGGTTTCAAGATTCGAGAAGTGGTATATGTCTAATTTCTACTCTTACTAGCAAGATGCCCATGCGTTGCACGGAATATCAAGATCTTGTGGGAGACAAGGATGAACGAGGGAAGGCCTTCTCTGCAAATGTGGTGAAGAGTGCGGGTAAATTGCCATATTTTCCTTCCTACCAGTGAGATATAAATCGGATTACCTACATTGCAGGATGGCAGGCCCACCATCATCACCAACTCTATTTTTTATCCCTACTCTTATAAAGCGCATTGTCGGTGATGATCGTGTGCCTGCCATCCTGCAATATAGGCCGTCCGATCTATATCTGACGGATAGGAAGGAAACTATGGCAATTTTGCAAAAAGATACCCAGACCCCTCTCCACATTTGCAAAAAAGGCCTTACCTCGAACATCCTTTTCCCCCACAAGATAAACTACTCATACAAATGCATCTGTATGTTCCGTGCAACACATGGGCATCTTGCTAGTTGTTGCAAAAAGCCCGTGTGTGTGTGAGAGAGAGGGAGAGTGGAGGAGGATGGAGTGCATGTGTGACAAAGACACAAGGAGTGTGTGTGTGGTAGGTATCAGCTTAAAATGAGGCGATAGTGTGTGTGTGCACGATTGAGAGGGCGTGTCTCAAGAAGCACTACAAAAAAAAGACACATCCGTGACATTTTGGGCCGAATGAATTTTCTCTCTCTCATACATATGACACTTCTATGACGATAATTGTGACAAAAGCCGGTATCATCATAGATGTGGTGGGCTCCTACTTCTATGACAAAAAATCATGACAGAAAATGGGCTTTTTGTCCTGGGCGGGCCGGAGACGCAGCTGCATGACATTCTTTGGGCCGTCCATGATAGAAAAAACCGTGGTAGAAGCGAGGGCGAGGAAAGTTTCGGGGAGTTCCCGGTTACGGTGGGAGGTCGGGGGCCGAGCGATGCGCGTTTCTCTTGTACACGTACGCACGTGTGTGCGAGGGGTTGGCTCTAACTGAACCCGAGCGAGGCGTTGGGCTCTAACTGAACCCGAGCGATTGCACTGCAGGCTACGCGTTACTGAACCCGAGCGATCGATCGATGGCTGTTAACTGAACCCGATCGAGCGATTCCTTCGCAACTGCTGCTAACTGAAGCCGATCGATGCTGCCTCTGGATGAACAGTGAGTGTTGGGGGGGGGGGGTTGGATGAATAGTTCCCGGTGGGGGTGGATGAACAAGACCCCGTGGTGTTGCCTATGGATGAACAGGACCCCGATCGACCGAGCCGGTTGGGGCTGGATGAACAGGACCCCGTGGAGGGCTGGATGAACAGGACCACCCCGTGGAGGGCAGGATGAACAGTAGATGGTGGAGGGCAGGATGAACAGTAGCCCGTGGAGGGGTGGTTGAACAGGAGCCTGTGGAGAGGGCTGGTTGAATAGTAGCTGGTGGAGTAGCGCGCGGTGGAGGCTGGATGAACAGGAGCCCGTGGATGAACAGTCGCAGGTGGAGGCTGGAGGAGGTCGATGGTGGATGAACAGTAGCTCGTGGAGGCTGGAGGGGGTCGACGGTGGAGATGAATAGTATCCTGTGGAGTCCCGTTTTGCAGTACGCCACACCCCTCCCGATGAACAGGACCCCCGTTTCGACCGTAGCGCTCCAACACAAGTCCGTTTCGTTCGTTTTGCGATACGCCACACCCCTCCCGATCAACAGGACCCCCGTTTCGACCGTAGGAGGTCCGTTTCCTCCATTTTGCGGTACGCCAGACTCCTCCCGATCAACAGGACCCCGTTCCGAATGTAGGAGGTCCGTTTCCTCCGTTGTGCAGTACGCCAGGCCTCGTTTCCATCGCCTGTTCCGTCCAAGCCCTCCCGATGAACACGACCACACATTTCGTTCCAACCCAGCCGGTTGGCTCCCACGTGTTCTGTTGCCTCCCCATGAACTTGACGCATTCCGTTGCCTCCCCATGAACATGACGCATTCCGTTGCCGCCCCATGAACACGACGACGATGCTGTTTCTCCGTTCCGACCCAGCCATGTACACGAGCCCTGGCCGTACGTATGCGCGAGTAGGCGTTCGAGACCCCGTCCGTATGTACACATACGTGGCCGTATTTTCTTTCTTGCAACCTGGCCGCTGTACGTACGTGTACATGCTACGTGCGCGCCTCTACTACGACACGTGCGCGCCTCTACATCGACCAGTATGTACGTACACGTTCGTAACCAGAATGACAACGCTACGTACACTTCGACCAGGTGGGTCCCGACTGTCAGGCACTTCCTTGCCTGCAAAGATGTAGCTGGTGGGTCCCAACAGTCACGGGGCGAATCATTTTTTTTGCGTGGACGCACTTCCTTGCATGTGAAGATGTAGCTGGTGGGTCCCAGCAGTCAGGGGAAACGTTTTTTTCACAAAATACGGTGGCCCGTCCGGTGGGTCCCGCTGTCAGGTGGAGGAATAATTATTTTGCACGTAATAAGGAGGCACTTCCTTGTTGTGGCCGTGGACCCAGCCGTCAGCCTCTCCAAGTACAGTCCACGTCTGATGGAAGCCGTTCCTTGACCACGTTACCACGCCGCGCCAAGAGCACCAGGGCGGTGGACGACGGTGATGCCTAGGAAGGGGACGACGCGGAGCCGGGGAAGACGCGGTAGTGGATGCCCACGCGTAGAGGAGTACGAGGGTTCACTGGTTCGCTGCGGTGTGAGGCTGCCGTCGCCGCAGAATAACAGGGGGTGTGGGTGAGTAGAGGGATGGCCTGGCTAGCGGTGGCAATAGTAGGGGGCGGTGAGGCCTCCGCCGCATCGCAGCCGGCCATGGGAGGCAGGACCACGAGGCATGACCGACGTTGGTTTGGGCGGCTGGAGCAAGAAGACCAGCGGTTGAAGAAGCACTACGGCCGTTGGATGGACATCGTACAGTCACTGGAGCTAGAATCGTGCATATTGACTAAGTTGACAAAGCTCTCCGTCCCCGTCAACTTAGTAGGCCCACAAGTCAGTCTGCCACTATACTGGGTCCCAGCTAACAGGGGGAGTATTCATTTTAGCGTAATAAGGAGGCACTTCCTTGTGTGCGAAGATATAGCTGGTGGGTCCGAGCTGTCAGCGGCGGTAATGTTTTTTTCGCGAAATACAAAGGCCCTTTTGGTGGGTCCCTGATGTCAGGTGGAGGAATCATTATTTTGCGCGTAATAAGGAGGCATTTCCTTGCATGCGGCCGTGGACCCAACTGTCGGCCTCTCAACGTAAAGTCCACTTCAGATGCATGTCTGTCGTTGACCACGTTAACCAGGCCACGCCGAGAGCACTAGGGCGGTGGATGACGGCGAGGCCTAGGAAGGGAACGACACGGAGGCAGGGAAGACTCGGCAGTTGTTTCCCACGCGGAGGGGAGTACGACTGTACGAGGGTTTACTGGTTCGTCTGTCGTCGCCGGAGAATAACAGCAGGTGTGGGTGATTAGAGGGATGGCTAGGCCAGCGATGGGAGTACGGTGGGGCGGTGAGGCCTGCGCGGTAGTAGAGCCGGCCGCGGGGAGGAGGGAGCAGGCAGTCCCGCCGGCGCCTGTTTGAGCGGCTGGAGCAGGAAGAGCAGAGATTGAAGAAGCACGACGGCCGTTGGATGGCCATCCAATAGTCACTCCTTGTGCGTCAACCTTTTTTTAAGGAAAGCCTCAAATCTATGGAAAACAGCATACAACCCATCTGCCATTATTTCTAATAATTTACAGCCCATTTGCTAATTATTAAGGTTTTTTTGGAGCCCATATTCTTTTGGTTAGCATTACAACCCATATTATGGCCACGGTTACAAAATTATACGAAATTTTGCATATTTCGGTGCGGTCCAAACTGTTTTAAATCCCGAAATTTTGACTCACATTCAAACTGATTTTAAAAATAAATGTATATCAATATAAAATCCAACAAATTCTCCATGCATACAAATTAATGTAATTTCAAATCTCAAAATGAAAAAAGATATTTGAAACTAATTGCCAGTTTGATGTGTTTTAAAAATGTATAGCCCATTTCTCATTACTGATGGGCCATTTTCTCGGCCAGCCGAATGAAAGCTCTCCTCGTCTTGAAAGATTTGCAGCCCAATAGGCCTGACAAAGCGACTTACTTGGCAAATCACAAAAAAACTGGGCTGTGGCCGTGGACCTAGCTGTCAGCCTCTCCACGTACAGTACTCTTCCGATGGAATGTCGTTGACCATGTTGACCACGCCGCGCCGAGAGCACCAAGGCGATGGATGACAGTGAGGCCTAGGAAGGGGACGACGCAGAGCCGGGGAAGACGCGACAGTGGATGCCCATGCGGAGAGGAGTACGAGGGTTCACTGGTTCGGCTGCGGTGTGAGGCTGCCGTCGCCGCAGGGCCTGGCTAGCGGTGGGAGTAGTAGGGGGCGATGAGGCCTCATCGGCAGCACAGCCAACCACTGGAGGCAGGAGCAGGCGGTCTCCCCGGCGCTGGTTTGGGCGGCTGGTGCAAGAAGAGCATCGATTGAAGAAGTAGCAGGACCGTTCAATTCTAATCCAACGGTTACTGCTGCTAGAATTGTTTGTTGACTAAGTTGACAAGCCCTGCGTACGCGTCAACTTAGTAGGCCCATAGGTCAGCCTCCCAACCGGTGCGCCCCAGATGTCAGTGGGAGGAATCATTTTTTTCGCGTAATAAGGAGGCAGTTGATTACGTGCGGCCAGGCTAGCGGATGGAGTAGGGTGGGCCGGGGAAGCCTGCGCGGCATCACAGCGGGACACAAGAGGTGGGAGCAGGCAGTCCCGCCGGCGCTAGTTTAGGCGGCTGGAGCAGGAAGATCAGAGAATGAAGAAGCACGTCGGCCGTTGGATGGACATCCAACACTAACTGCTGCTAGAATCATGTGTTCACTGACAAAGCCTTGCGTAAACAAGTCAGCCTCGAAATCTATGGCGTGTACAACCCATTTGCTATTATTTTTATAATTTTTACTCATTTTCTAATTCATATGGAATTTATTGCAGCCCGTTTTCCATTTTTAGAATTGCTGGCCATTTTCTGGTCAGTACCAGGGTCAAAAAATTAACTAAATATGTGGAAAATTTTGAAAATTCGCAAATTTTTACAGGGGAGCGAAATATTCTTAATCCAAAAATTAATAGCCATACTAAAACAAATTTAAAAATAAATTACTACTATGTCATGTTAAATCCAATGAAATACGTATAAGATATCAGTGAAGAACAAAAACAAAAAAGAAACTTTTATCCCATTTGCTATAATTTTTTTTGGAATTTTCAACCCCTTTTGATATTACTTTTAACAAACATTGACCATACTCTTAAGCCAGGCCGGAATGCATCCCTCCTCGTCTTGAAAGATTTGCAGCCTAGTAATTCGGAGAAAACAAATAGGCCTAGCTTGGGTATTCTTCAAAAAGAAATACTGGGCTACCTATTTTCCCAAAGAACTGGTGCATGAGCATTTAGCTTTATTTATTTATTTACTTATTTATGTTTAGGGGGCTCTGAGCATGTACCTGGGCCGGATTCATGTGAGAGCCTCCCTTCCAGTTAATTATGGGCTTCTCTATTGGGCCTTCATCAGTGGGCTGCATGTTATCAACAAGTGGAAAATGTGTTCCGTATGATAAATAGTATGCGCTACGTACGGTACGGGGCACTAAAGGATCGAACCATGCAACGACTTCCAAAACATTGTGTTTGTCATTCTAACAACACATTTATTCAACCAACAGACGAAATATACTACTGATTGTACATTGAAAACAGCAGATGCAGCAACCAGGGCTGGTGGTGCAACAGAAGCAGTAAGCAGGTCAGAAGAGTGAAGACACAACTCTCTCTTGCAAACCAAACATCAGTCATCATTACAAAAGGGCTATCAAAAAAGAACAAGTGTATGCATCAAACTAAATAAAGATCCTACTACACCAAACGTACGCATCCAACTAACTGGCTCAGTTAGACGTTACTATTTATTACGCTGTGGAGATTGGCTGGCGGCTTAAACCAGATGGGTGCCTGACGGGGGAAACTCCAGCCAGCAGGTCGAAGTCTGATACTTGCGACCCTCTCTCCTACTTTGGGCTGCAGAGCGTGGCGGCACATATCAGGGTATGGTGCATGCAGAGACGCATGGTACGCTGTGTACATACAGTTTTGCCTGATGAACAAAAACGCGCTGCCATCATGATCCTTGCCGTCGGTTATCTCCTGGTTAATCGGATAATTCAGTCCGACAAACAGAGAGCGTGTACCTAGCCTACTTACCAGCCTCCAGTCAAAAATTCCTGAAGGCCCAGAGAAGCCGGGATCCTGCTCAAAGACCTTGCAGTGACTGTGATTGTATTTCGTGAAACAAAACGTCCGGTACGTGCGAACGATCATCAATCTTTCGCCGTCGTCTGATCGAGCCAGGAACCACCTGCAACTACCATGCCGCTTTTCTTTGAAATGTTCTGCGATTAGGAAGGGTAGGGACACCAGGCGGCCTACAACATCATATCAAGTTGGAGTCAAATAAAAAAGGGCTCTTGGTTTAGTCAATCTTAAGAACAACATGTTATGAGCATGAATATTTTTTCAGCAAATGTCGACAGTAATATAAGCAAGCCATCATGATATCATAGGAAAGTAACATACTGTTGTAACAGCCGTTTGTAGCGATGACTGGAGTAGGCCAGCAATACGTCCAGCCATAGAAGGAGTCGACGGCGTAAATGAAGCCCTTGTGTTCAATGTCATCAGAGAACCATGGAGGATGTATGATCCTGTGATGGACGTGCAGATTTATCCACTTACTGCAGTGACCTGTCAGATAGGCGAGACCACGGTTGAAGAACGCAATTAGCCTGAAGTCTTTATAATTCGTAGATCTTGTGGGCACTTGGCAGATTACAACCTTGAGCAAATCAAACTTGGTATCATGTTGGGTACTGTAAGATTCCGAGTATTCCGGGCCGCGGTGCCAAAGCAGTGCAGTGTTAATCGAAGGAAGGGGGATCAATCGCCGGGTGTAGACCTCCATGAGCATCCAGCTGCCGCGACCGTCGACAAGCACCATCCAAGACATGTTCATGCCGACCCAGTACATACCATTAATGTAGTTGAGGCTGACGGGGATCGGATCGCAGTCAAGGGGGTTGATGATCGCCACCCTACGATCGTTATGCTGCGTGACATGCCGTTTTTGAAGATCAGGCGGCATCAGCAAGCAAGGAGTTGGCTTAAAAAGCTTCGGCCTGAGGGCTTTGAGTAAACGGTACAGCCCTGACAAGCACGCGGCGAGCGGCATGGTACTGAGATTTTCCACACGTGAAACAATGAGATTGATTACCTCTGTGGGGAGAGAATTCCAGCCACTCTTTCGGCGGATGCTGCTCGGTTCTGCCATTGTTAGTGCTTGGGTTTCGGACGTGGGGGGGGGGAGGCGCCTTAGCGGGGATGGAAGATTGGACGAGATTATGTGCGGACAAAGATGGAGAAGCGAATATGTGCTGCGGGAAGTGGACAGGTGATGATGACTACAGCATGCCGCTTGACTTACGAGACACATACCAGCAGTGTAGGGTCATGTCGATGCCAGACAACTTGCTTGAGTGATTACAGTACTGGTGCTCCCTACAATGCTATGCCCTAACTTGCTTGAGTAGAGTAGTAGAGTAGGACTCTGCTCTACTACTAGCACCGGAGGAGTAGTATATTCTAATCTAAAATAATTACAAACTTCAATGCCCGAGCATGGAAAGACTATGAACCGTGCTCAAAGACCGTGTCTACGTGGTGTTTGGACATGGGCGACAACCTCAACGCCAACGGTGCTGCTCCCGTTGCACCGTATGTGTTTCTGTCCTTCTTGTTCGAAATCGTGGTAGACTTCATGTTTCTACTCTGTATCCTACTACTATGCCAGTCCACATGATTAGTTGCGAACGACGACTTCTTCCCCGACCTCGGCAACCTCATCCTCGACGACATGGGCTATAACGTCAACGCCGGCAACCAGTGAGATACAGGGTGTAGGAAGCGCTTTGGGAATTTGCATGCCTTTCCAACCAGTGAGATACTCCGTACAAAGTACGACAGAGAAATAACCACATAGAAGGAAGCTAAAAGTAAACAATCAAACGAGCATTTTTGCATTTGTTTTGCATTGAATCGTTTCACAAGCTCGACTAGTGTTGTTTTTCTACTTTTACAAAAACCGCATCCTAATGTTAAAACGTGCATTTGCATGTACATAAGTAATAGTAGTACTCCCTCCGTCTAGGTGTATAAGTCTTCCCTCCTTCTTGGTCACGGTGCACAACCGAAGATGACTTATTGACCTGGGCGGAGGGAGTAGCACAGTCTGCAAGCATATATCAAGAGAGACGTGTAGTGCAATAGTATATAGTAAAGTTTGTGCTATATGCACATACTTGCAAAATGCGTACGAATACACAAGGTTTCCAAACTTTCCCTTTTACATACTTAATTAGGGACGCTAAAAATTTCTGAACGTTCGGGATTTATCATTTGCGTCCCAAAACTAATGAGATCGCCTTACGAAACAAAAATTATACTCCTCCTAAAAGCCACGACGCTCGCAGGAGCGCTTGCGGCACGCCAAGAGTGCCCTGGTGTGCGGTCGTTTCCCAGCGCGCCGACACAACGCCTCTTCCTCAGCCTCGCAACTCGCGAGGTGCTGATTGGCGGCTTGCCGGTGGGCGTGCGCGATCTCACCAGTGTGGTGATCCGGCGCCAACAGGTACCCCTCCTTGCTGGAAGCGTGCACCCGGTCCACGTACTGCCAAGCGTAGATGAGGCTCTGGGGCCCGACTACACTCAGGGCGTCGGCACGGGCGTCCTCCACTACCCTCACGGCCCTCACACGAGCCTTCTGCCAAAGAGCCAATTGCCTGACTCTCTCGGACACGACATAGGCCTCCCAGGCAGCTTGTTCCACGGTGCGCTTCTCTTCCTCAGCCTTCTTCTCCACCTCTATTTTGGCGCGCTCTGCTGGAGGCAAAGCCTCCCACAAGGCGACATCCATTTCTTTCCAAAGCTCCTCATGGCTGGGGGGCTCGGCGGGCGGCGCGGCGTTCTCCTCGTAGCGGGGAGCCGACGTGTCCTCCGACGCACGTGCTGGCAAGATTGGGAACGCCGACACATCCACCTCGACGCATCGCGGCGAGGAGCGGAACGCCGACGCGTCCTCCTCGACTAGTGGCGGCAAGGAACGGAACAGCGACGCGTCGCGTCGCGGCGAGGAGCGAAACGCCAACGCGTCCTCCTCGACTAGTGGCGGCGAGGAGCGGAACGCCAACGCGTCCTCCTCGACTAGTGGCGGCGAGGAACGGAACGGTGACGCGTCGCGTAGCAGCGAGGAGCGTAACACCGACGCGTCCTCCTTGACTAGTGGTGGCGAGGAACGGAACGGCGACGCGTGACCGTCCGCGTGGTGCAGCGAGGGGCTCCTAGGGCTTGGGAGGGGTGATGCCATGGTGGTCGACGTGAGAGGGAGGGGCAGGAGATAGCGATGAACGTGAACATGAGGGGGAGGAGATAGCGATGTCGTGGGAGGCGCAGTATTTATAGCGAGCAATGGCACACCTACGTAAGATATGGACTGATCTGCACTAACTTAACTGCCGGTCCAGTTGCGTCACTGACATGTGGGCCAGACCCCTGTTGGGCCCATATGTCAGTGACCAAATGCACCTGCAGTTAAGTAACAGCTATGTGGGCATATTTGTTGGAGTAAATTACGCGGGAGCGAAGGGGTGGAAATACTGCTGGTCACAACGGATTGGACGAGCGTGGGAGGAGGAGAGTCATGCATGCAAATTTTTTCACATGGGGTGGAGTGGTGGGACCGCCGGAGGGAGAAGGAGAGTTTGGCAGGCATATTGTTTCCACACATGGAGAGGAAAAGATTTGGAGATGAACGGGCTTCCTGCAGGTATGGGGAACGGTGCATAATAAGTCATCTTGCATGCCGGGCTAGGTGTAGTCTCAAGTCATTAAAAACAAACACGCCCCACACATGTTCATATTTCAAGGTGCACTGAATTATTGCATGCGATGATTAAGGCTGGCCATAATGGTGGTATCTTAGCTGGTATCATGCACACGGGAATAGCAAATATGCTGATGTGGCAAAGAATTAAAGAAGAGAGGGGGGTTAGAGTAACTGGTGTTCATGCATGCATTGGTAAACACATTTTTTGTGGAGAATGACAGCACTAGTTGAGTACTTTTGCAGACTTCAAAAACTATTCCACAATGTGTCAACATTCACAATGTCAAATCATTATTTTACACTCATTATAAAACGTAGTTCTTATACTCATTATAATTAGTACTCCCTCCGTCTAGGTGGGCAAGTCATCTTAGATTGTGCACTGTGACCAAGGAGGAGGGGAAATGAGAGATCTTAATGTTTATTTGCTAATTAATAGCATTACATGCAATGAACTAACCACTGCATGTCGTGTTTGGTCGTCTCAAGTCATTAAAAGCATGCACACCCACATCTCCTATTGGTTGATATGTCAAGAAACAAGAAACGAGGTAGAAGTTAATGCACCGTGCCTAAGTGTTTTTGGAGTATTGTAGATATTGATATTTTTAGTATAAATTTGGTCATGGGATTTCATTGATGCCTGTCAAAGCATTGACAGGTCTGCTATGCGTGACCTGAAGATGAAAGCGTTGAGCATCTCGAAGTTTATCAACAATCTTCAATTGTCAAAGATTAGCCGTTCGGCCAATAAGGTGGCACACTTAATCGCTAAGTATAGCTTTGACAATAGATTAGATGGTATTCTTGTAAATAACGTACCGCCCTGTATGGTGAATATTGTATCGAATGAGTGTACTGGTGTGGCTGGTTAATTAATATAAGGTGGTGTTCAAAAAAGTATAAATTTGGTCAAACACTTTGCAAACGGTTGACGGGAGTAAAAAGGACCAGAGGGAGTATCATGCATGCGGAGTAGGCAAAAAAATTGCTTGTCTAAAAAAGGCAAAAAATTGCTCATTTATAGCCGGTCGAAGTCTCAAAGGGCGCGACAGCGCGAGGGAGGTGAAGGTCGTGGGAGGCGTGACGTTTGACGGAATTAAGTGAAGTTACATCCACACGCCGGCATGTCGTGCGAACAGGCAGAAGCTATACCGTCAGGCCTACGATATGGGTCTAGTAGACATGACATCTAGTGGGTCCCGCATAGTTCTCGAGAACTCTTCGGGGGCTTGTAGCCGTTTATCCACCGGGCAAGCCAGCAACCCCACGCCGTTCCCACGCCCTACTTGTCCCCGTCTTCTACCTTACAACAGTTCGTTCCCAGTCATCCCGTCCTTTCACATTAGTTCGCTCCTAGTTTTTTTTGCGGGGTACAACAGTTCAACTTCTCCTAACCCTCCTCCAAAATCCACGGCCTCCCAAAACTCCATGGTCGCCGCTGAGTACCAGGTTAGAGCCATCACCGACAATCAGTTCATCGTCATCTACACACGTGGATCCAAGACGGTGAAAGCATGGCTTGCTTGCTTCCTACGCATGTTCAACAGTTCAATGGATGAGTGGGTCATTGGGCTAGATGTTGAGTACACCACAGTCCTGGGACGAGAGAAGGATCTACAGACGAAGAGAGGAAGAAGCCCGCCGTGATCCAGGTTTGCGTACATAACGTTTGCTTGGTCTACCACACATGCCATGCCGATGTTGCGTGCCAGGATTTTAAGAACTTCCTCAAGGACAAAAGAGTGAAATTCGTTACTGTAGGATTTAAGAATGATAGTGACGTCCTGCGTTGGATAGGTCTCGTTGTAGGCCAGCCCTTCGATCTCCAGTAGGCAAGCCTGGTGTCCTCCTCTCAACCTTCAATGTTGACCCTGGCAGCAACCATGATTGATCCTTCGTACGCTAAACTGAAGAAACCTCATCACGAGTTTCATCATGCATGAGAGTCGAAGACATTAGATGAAGATTCAATGAAGGGAGGCGGGGCAGTCTTAAGCTGGTTGCATGCGGCGAGGAGGTGTGCTCAGCCGGGCCTACATCGAGTGCGGCCCTCTTGGCCGGCGCGCCGGTTCAATGCCTGCGCTATGAGAGGTCGCGTCCGTGTCAGAGCAATCACTCCCTCCAGTCCTTTTTTGTTTGGGTATAACAAAATCTTGTTTTCCATTCACATTTTACAAGTAAAGTTCGTGGACAAACTTTGACCCAAAGTGCGATGGGGACTAGTAAACCAGAATGGAGGTAGTAGTTTTTTTTAATCAAAGAAGGGTTTCCCCTTCCGATTTTCATTAAAGAAAACCAGTATCTAAATCTAAACCATAGTATTTGCCCTAGAACTACCAGGTTCAACATCTCGTAACATAAACCCATACAACCTCCATCGCAAAAAAAACCATACAACCATACGCCAAGGAGGTACATAGTACTATGAATTCCATTTTCGCTCCATACCAATCATTCTAAAAACTACTTACTACTTATAACACGCCATTGAAAATCGGAACTCTTAACCCTGCTAAAAACGATATTTTAAACATGGTTACTCGATCTGTGGCAACTGGCGAGCCACCGCGCTCCAAGTCGTTCACCTGTGGTCCCGACCATTAACTCCTATGGATCAAATTATCACGCGAGCTGACTATTCCTACAAAGGTGCTCCACCACATACCCGGTATCCGCGAATGCAGCAATCATGCCCCTAGGGTTTTAGGGTTTATTTGTTAGCGTCGCCTTTGTAACACTCATGTGTGCGAGACAGTGAGAGGCGACTGCGTGCGTGCGCCTCTTCTCTTCGTATGTGTACTCCACCGTTTGTCTGGTGTCCAAAAAATTATAATAACTACTAGCAATGTGCCAATGCGTTGCCACACGATCAAAGTAGATTAATACAGTGGCGGAGCTAGATGCAGACTACGCCTGGGGCTGTGCTATGTTGAGTGATAAACTTCTATGATTTTCTATGCTTTGCATGAAGAAATTACAAAGGAAGTTGTTTCTAGGCCTGGGGCTATAGCCCTAGCTGCCCCAGGCCTGTCTCCGCCACTGGATTAATACATATTCACCGATTTGATAGAAAAAAAGTCTAGATTTGAAATACGTATATCACTAAAAATATGTTATGTTTCACTCAAAATATATTCCTTTGGCAGTTTTGATGAGATAAGGGAGGAATGTTGTTGGTTTCAAGATTCGAGAAGTGGTATATGTCTAATTTCTACTCTTACTAGCAAGATGCCCGTGCGTTGCACGGAACATCCTTTTCCACATTTGCTAATAAGGCCTTCCCTCGTTCATCCTTTTCCCCCACAAGATAAACTACTCATACAAATGCATCTTGATGTTCCGTGCAACGCATGGGCATCTTGCTAGTTGTTGCAAAAAGCCCATGTGTGTGTGAGAGAGAGGGCGAGTGGAGGAGGACGGAGTGCATGTGTGACAAAGACACAAGGAGTGTGTGTGCGATAGGTATCAGCTTAAAATGAGGCGATAGTGTGTGTGTGCACGATCGAGAGGGCGTGTCTCAAGAAGGGAAGAAAAATCTACATAGATACAAGGAGCGAGAGAGAGACATGTATGCGATGGTGGAAGCACGAGTGTGCGGATGTATAAACCTATCTAGAGGCTAGGTAGTCGATAAATGTTTGTGAGAGAAATACGAGTCGGGGTGCGAAAGCGAGAGTTTTGTGTGTGTGAGAGAGAGACGGTAGTCGGGAAGGGGAGTGCAAGCAGGAGTTGTGCGTGTTTGTCTGAGAGAGAGAGAGAGAGAGAGAGAGAGAGAGAGAGGAGATGGTAGTCGGGGTTGTCTGATCGGTAAACAAATGAATAGTGTCAGTCTGGGATGGAGACGAAAAGGAGACCGCAACAAATATTGTGTCTACAGGAGAGATAGAGAGAGTAATTTTAGTGGTATGAGTCATATGTAGAGACATATAGGGTGTGTGAGAGAATCCCACAGAGAGAAAGACAAAGTGAAAGACGAGTGGAGACTGTCTGTTTGGCGGTGAAAAAAAGCTTAGGTACTGAGTGATACCAGAGAACAGTAGAGACGTGAGAGATAATGAAAACCGTGTAATTTATAATGATAGGGAGAGTGTGACACTTCTCAAGGGAGACATCGAGAGACCATGTTTGCGAGGATAGGAGCAACATGAAGTGAGCGTGCGGGTGAGCTGGAGAAAAGAGAGTGATAGCTATCTGAAGGAGCATGCATGCGAGAGAGATGGGCGTGAAAGGAGTGAACAAAAAAGGGATTCAAATATTTGAATTCGAGATGATGATACATGTAATCCATACTCGAACCAAAATTGATCTATCAAACATGCATACTCATATGAATTCACGCACATCTATGTTATTTAATATGTAGATATTACTGATCCATACATTTTAGTAGAACATAATTTGGTTAAATTTTTTCGAATTCAACCTTAAGATTTCGAGATCGTTGTATTTGCAAATCATATTATACATATAAAGGAGCAGAATTTTTTGTTGTGCTTTTGAAAGTATATATAAAAAATGATGTATATAGAATGTAATCTATTATATAATTAAAACAATAGGCAAACAAAGCATTACGTTTGTCCACATAGATTGAATTATCATGACCGTAAATTTCTAATATTAACGGTCCAGATTTAAAGTATGTAGCGTAACATATAGTATATATTTATCAACACACAGGTTGACACATCATGTGTCACGTATTAATAGTTCAACATGTCTTTGCTTCGTTAAAAAAAACTCATATGACTTCCTATTATAATGTTAGTCCGAATCAGATAGACTTGGCAACGTTGGTGTATAAAAAAGGAGGACACTAGCTTACGTTTTGGTGTTACATGGTATGGCAACCAAAAAGTAGTTCGGCAGACAACTAGGTAAGAGTCCAAGTAGGAAAAAAGAGATTAGGAAGAGTCCGACTATAACGCTCCCAACCATATAAAAAGAAGATGCGTCCGAGCAGAACAAATACGTGGGCTGAAATAATACGGGATATGATTTCAGCAAATTAATTAATCCAGACTCTTTTATTGCGTTAAGGAAAATCTATCTGCAGTACTACATTTTTTTTTTGACGTTATCTGCAGTACTACATTAGCGCTTCACGTTGGACAACAACTCATGGGCAAAGTTTTTTGTCCTCAAACCAGATTAAAAGAGTAGATATGTACGTACTATTTTTTTTAACTTAGAGATATGTATGTAGCACAGAGCATGGGGCAAACAATTTGACAAAATACTACTTTACACAGCTTAAATTACCTCGACCCTTAATTTCAGATGTAGACGGATGAGATTTAAAGATCTAACATTACGTACAAATATTATGTACTTTTTTTTGCGGACACAAATATTATGTACTTGCACCTGTGAATTCTATCACGTGCCAAGACACAAGAGAAAATCTATCATGTAGTATATGTCTATATAATGAAAAGGGGCAACCACAATCACGTACAGTAAAGGAGAAGGAAGACATGCATGGAAAAAACATCATATAAGGCACTATGCATGCAATTTCTAAAAAAAAAGAAGCAAATACAGGCCGGTTTAAAAAGGTGCCCATGAAGAACTCAATCAAGCCACCACCAAACGCACCATATGCATGCGACTTCCGAAGAAAACAAATAGTTGTACATGACAGTCCGAAAAGGTGTCCTAAGGACTCAAATAAGTGGCAAACACAAGCACGCCGCTCTTGCATGCAACTTTTGAGGAAAAAAACCCGGATACAAGCTATAGAACGTCCGTCCGAAGAAGTCAAGTAGTACCATAGCATCACATGTGCATGCACACTAAAAGAAACACAAGTATATGCATCCATGCAAGTAAAAAATTATATTTATATCAGATAAGTTGTACAAAGAATTATATTTAGGAACGGAGTAGAATATAAGATGGACCAGCAATATAGCATACCACATATGCATGCAGTAAGAAAAACAAGTACGTTTATGAAAGAGAAAAGTGGATGGATTAGCTCAACTTTACTGTCCGATATATAAATGCATGGAAAGATATATGATATATGCATGGAAAGGACACATGGAACGGCACATGCACCCCTGGCCAGCAACCAATACGCACCTAGCGCATTTCACCTAAAAAAACGCACCGTTGCTGCGTATGACTAAAACATACAGAATCGATATCATATGTACATACATGACCTTGCATAAAGGAAGCAAAAATAGGCAAATCTGTTAACAAAAATAATAAAGATATACACATATAGGCCACATTGGAAGTAAGCCTGACGGTCGGCAAAAAAGATTAGCATATATGTTTAAGTGTGCAATGAGTACAAACCGTACGCTGGGAATGAGTAAATATAGACATATTTAAAACATGGAAAAGACATCTTATGCCCAGAAATATTTTTTCAGGATGAAGTAATCAGCTGTATGATCTAATCCTTCGCATAAATGTAATCAACAATCACGGTCGACGGCTCAGGTTGTTATTCTCTTTGTTGTTCATCTCTATACTTATCTTTTTTATTTCACAAATGAAATTGTACTCATAAAAACATCTTATAAGTTGAGCCGACAAATACGTGTTCCATTTGGTACGAGGATATAGTTTCCCGTCAAAAATTAATGGGAGTGCACAAAAAATTTGAGGAATATATGCAACTATTAAGAGCATCATGATGTATAGACGAGAGGCTAATCCAAAATCCCCAAGCATAATAGACCCCATATGCACCAATGAAATTATATATTTTTGACCATTATAGACGAAACTAAAAGACAATCTTGAAAGGGTGCTTAAGCTACACAAATATCGTTGCAAATGTAATGATGAAATAAATCTAAAGATAGATAGTTGTAGGATAAGTATTTTGTAAAATAATGAGTGATAGCCCGTATTATATCTAATTATGGTGCAAGAAGGATTATATAAAAAATCCAAATGAGCAACAGTAAATGTTAAAATGGCTAGGCCAAGAAGGATATCTTAATTAGACGGGGAAGCACAAGCATCTCGAAGCATGGATTAAAGATGGATAAAATAAAAACAAAGTTTAAGAACATATTAAAAAAATAAAAAAATCCAATAGTTATTTGTTGAGATGTGAATATGTCATCTAACTATATTGTTCATATGAATTATATATCAATGTTAATGTGCCCGAAACTAAAACCAAATAACAATTCGAATAGCAGGAAATATCCGGCGAACAAAGAATGGCCTTTTTTTGTCCGTGTGCCTTTTAGCTACAATTTTCTATAATCATTGAAAGTGCTTACTAATAATCTACAAAACATCTCAAGGATAATACAGGAAACATTAAAAAAACAAATTTAACAACATAACAAATCTAGCCGCGCAAACGCGCGGGGCACACCGCTAGTTCCAATTGAAAATGGATCCCGCCCGAAAAAAAAGAATAGAAACGGGATTCCAATTGAGTTGGCACGGTAAACGTGCACTCTGCAAAATTTGAACGAAGCGGGGAAAGTCGCAGTAACCGCCCGAAACCAAAATCTATGAGATGGAAATCACTACTGCCTATCCCTGCCACGCAAAGCCTATATGCTGGATTTCTATAGGTTTCGATAGGGGTAGGTTTGTAATTTCACCCAAACGTGACGTAACCGCCTCTCACCCGGATTCATACACGGTGGGCGCCAAAACACAGTGTGTCCTCGGCCGAAATCGACTCCCTCCCCGATTCATATTCATACACGGTGGGCGCCAAAAACAAACTCTCGTCGGCAAATATTCGATGTATGTGAGATTACCGTCCTATCCCCAACTGACTAGTGTTGCTGTGATGTAGTGGAAATTTGAAACATGGGCTAAGTTTGTAAATTTCCTCGCATTTGAGACAAGCGCGCCCTGAATACATGGTTCCCCCTTCCTCTCTACCTTCCTTTTCCCCATTCATACTCCGTGGGCGCCAAAACACCCTCTCCACCCCACCCTCCTCCGTCCGCCGCCGTCCGCCACCCCATGCACCGCCGTCCTCCTCCACCATGCCGGAGCTGATACCCCGACGCCACCGTCCATTACAAGAGATCGACCTCTCTCATCCATGGCTTCGGACCGGGATCCTTGCATCCCGTCCTCTCGCTTCATCCCCGCCGTCGTCCACCTTGCTGGCGCTGCTCCTATGACCGTCTCGTCCACCGCGCCTCGCCGCCACCGTCTACCCTCCTAGATCTGCTTCCACGCCGCCGATAGCCATCGCTACCTCAACACCATCAAATTCTCAGCAGATGCGTACATGGCGCCGCACCAGAGGCGATACTCTTTCGTATCTTCTCAACTTATTTATCGCAGTAAGAAAATAGATCGCCACTGCTTTACTCTGATTTCTTGTCTTGGTTGCGAAGTTGCCTTTGTCCGGTTTGCACCTTCAGATCCGCCATGGCATGCTCAACACCATACTTGCTATGCTTATGGTTTCCCCCTTTTATATTCCACACTAGTTAAATCACAGTAGACTAAATTTCAAAATTGGGTCAGTCGATTTTTCAGAGCTCGCCGAAGTTCGCCGGTGCGATTGAAGGGGCTCGGGTGGGGACGGTGGTTGTGGGGAGTGGTGGTGGGGCCTCGTCGAATGAAGAAAACTCGACGCGGGTGGGGGCGGGGGTGGGGGTGGCAGAGGAACACAGGCGGTAGGGCCGGTGGTTCGGCCGGCGGCCCGTGCAGTGTTCTGTATGGGAAGCACAGTATGTTCCTTGTCAGGAAGGGGAGCAGGGACATCTGCAGTCAACAGCTGATAGAGCTGGCCTGTACGTGATCGATAGGCTTTCAATTACTAGCGGCAATACAACACCGTAATTTCCAGCCAGTTTCACTTTCCCGATTTATATATCCTGGTTATGGTGTACCCCTATTGTGTACACTATGGTCTGCCTAGTTGTTGTGTGCTCTTGTTATCATGGGTTGGCAATAAACTCTCTATACAGTATATTATGAACCTATCATCTGCCAGCTATCCTTACTTCCAGAGCCTATTTTTGTGTGTACTTGTGCCAGATTATATAAATGCACGCACCATATTACAGCACACATTAGCTCTCTCATCAGAATCCAGTGATAGCACACAAGTGTTTACAGGGGCGCCCCTATATTAGAATATCATCCGCATTACAAACATAATCTCACAACTATTTATGTTTTCATGGTTCTCAGATATTATATGCAATTACAGTGAATATCAGAATCCGCGCATCAGAAGAATATTGTGGAACACTGCAATGACTTACAAAATTGGCAGCAAGGCATTGAGTGCCATTCTGGAAGAAATGAAACTCGTACGCTCCCCACCTATTGATTCTTGTTCAAAATATCATCCTAATGACTATTCTAACCTCGAGGAGTCAAAGGCAGATGGCCTGTCCTGTTCACCCATCAAGGTGCCTGTTCTAATTTGGCAAGGTTTTATTGATTGCGCATATCTTGCATATGGTGTCTTGCATTTCTTCTACTTTGTTGCACCGCCATCTGCTTAGTTTACTCATCATATATGTCGAAATGCCATGCTCATCCATTATCAATACATATTCCATCTGTCATCATACCATGTTTTCCACTCAAATGCTGTTCTTCTGCATCAGACATCAAAAAGGAAGAGGGTGATTGCCGAACCTGAAGGAGCACCAGCAAAGTCCTTGAAAAACGTGGTGGTGCCGGAGAAATCAGACAACACCCCACTTATATTGGCTGTACAACCAGTGACACAAAACGTAGCACCGACTCCAGCAGACTGTACCCATACTTCACTGGCTACACCACTAGCCCCACCACACAGGACCTGCACTCCAGCAAAAGGTGTACCGATTTCATTTGCCATAGCACCAGCTGTACCACATAAAAATCCCACTCCAGCAAAAAGTACAGCAAGTCCACTGGCCGAAGACCTATCCCAACTGCAGAGACGACCAATTCCTGCAGATTGGAACCCCATTCCATTTATTGCCAGTTTAAAAGACAATGCTTTCAATGTTGTTAGGGACTACATGCATATATTCTCATCATGGGAAGATTATTGTGAAGACAAACACCAGTTTCACATCTTCCTGTCCAACTTACGTGTAAGTGCTATTATTCATGGTTATTATTTTCCTGTTTTCTGCTGATTGAACACATCAGTGATTTACATTACATTGTTGTAATTAGGCGAGGGTCAATCTGGATAGTCATGATGAGCAAAGCTTGCTTGTGCTTTTCAAGGAAGCATTGCAGTAGTATCGGTGTTACTCGAGGAAATCACACTTTGATGGCAAGTCTATAAACGAATTTTCGGTGAAGTCTCCTGTGCTAAATTTAGAAGACATTGAATGGAAAAACCTTGTTATGCACTGGTCTCGTTCCCAGGATGAGGTACTGTCTATGAAATCACATGACAATTTGAACTTCTACTTTTCCGCATGTGCCTTACGGATCTTTTTTGTAGGAAATCGGCTCGAAGAAGAATTCCAGTTTGACAAGAACGACAGGATATCGCAAATGTGCTGCCCGCTGCTTTGCTCTTGTTAGTACCCGTTGTCCTGTTTCACTGTACTTGCATATATACCTGGTTCATTATGTGACAGCAGTATGCATGATAGCTTGCTTATCAATTGTTCGCTCCAAATTATCTGATCTGTATGAATGGTTACATTAGTGTAGAATATATCCAATGCCAATGTTTTTTTAGCTCTGCATTGTTCTTGTAAGTACATGCTGTCCTTTATCAGTGTACTTATAATGACAAGTAGTTGTTCATGTACCATCACTCTGCAGCTTATTTTCCTTTTCCCTTCATTTTCTACACATCAGATCTATATTTACTCTTACCATAAGGTTGGTACCGAAGAAGTTTAGCTGTGCATTGCTCTTGGCTGTACCTTTTGCCTGTATCGCTGCACTTACATTTATAGCTACTTGATTATGTAGCATCACTCTTCATCTTATCTTAAATATTCTCCATTTTTTCGTATATTATCACATCTATATTTACTCTTAACAAAATGTAGAATAAAGGCAATGCTTTTGAAGAAGATTATGTGGTAAACTTCTTGAATTGCCCCCCCCCCCCCATCAGCATGGACAAGGCCTTTATAGAGCCCGTCTTCACCAATAATGTAAGTTTGTCCATCTCAAGCCTTCAAACTTTGTTGTATATATTTGGTTAGGCATGACTGCAACAGCTGTTTAATTTTGGTGTTTGCATCAAATTGCTTGTTTAAAGTTTATTATATGTAGTTCATAAACAAAAGTTCGTCCTTTCTCAATTTAAGTTTTCAGTTGTACAATCAAGTTCCTTCTTCATACCATGTAAATTAAACTATACAGAGCAAGTGATCTTCTTTTGCACTGCATGTATGCTTCTGTTCTACATCTGTAATCCAGTGGTGTGGTGAACCTACCCACTACAGCACAATGTCATATTCTGCAATGTCTTAACTATGAAAAATGTCATATCATTCTACTATTATTTAAACCGTCTCTTTATTTGCCAATCGGAAATGGTATAAATTGATAGCACACTAACCATTGATACTTATGAGTTCTTGATCTGTAATCCAGTGGTGTCGTGAAGCTGCCAACTCCTTCACAATGTCATTTCCTGCCATGTCTTGACCTGAACAATACCATATTGTGTTAATGAAAATTTAAACTGTGTCACTTTATTCATTAGTAAGAAATGTGATGAATTGTCAGCACTGATACTTTTATGTGCAAAACCTGTCATCTGTCTGCTTGTTTATCTTTCAGAGTGAGGAAGATATAAGTGTTGAACAAGCGCAGTCTCATCATCTTGCTCAGCTGCTTGCGCTGCAGCTCCCCAGCAGGGCTAACCTTTCTTGAACTCTATAGAAGTGCTGTCGGTTTTGTATATTATTTTGTCGGCGAGTTTATTTGCACTGGTGGCGATCTTTGATGCCCAGTGTATGTAATCCGCTGTCTTCTTGTGCTTTATTATCATAGTGGCGAACTTTGATGCCCAGTGGATGTAATATGCCGTAATTTCTTTATTGTATAGTCTAGGTTTTTTCTTATTCACGATGCTGCAATTATTTTTGTAGCGACCCGACCCGAATGGATCAAGTCTCTGTGCTTAAGTGTCATCCCTGGATCGGTATGCTGACACACACAGTACTCGAGGATTTATAACAGAGGTAAATCACATGTATAAGTAACGTAAATACTATTACCTCAATCCATATAGCGGAAGCAACAAGGTTTTGGATTCCCATCAACACCGACGACAAAGTTGAGTGTAGAAATCATAACCCTAACGTATCACTTACTCATCGTAAGATAATCCTGCAACATGAGACGTTGCAGCCACAAAGGGTCAGTACATTGAATGTACTGACAAATCACACCATAGAGAATGATGAATAAAAGCTATCACTACATGCATATTTGGCTGGTGGAAAAGCTCTATGGTTATAAGGTTTTTGCGAAAAGCCAATTTTTTCCTACTGCAAAGGAATAAATTTTATTTAACTATCATGGTGGTTGTTAAACATTGAGAATGGTTGACAGCATTCTCAATCCCAATTAAAAATAGTCATCAATAACACAACAATATTAATTTAGAAGTAACATGATGAGATCAATAGGATAATCCAAGAACTAGATACTCAAGATGTCCATAACCGGGGACACGGCTAATCTTGATTAGTTTGTACACTCTGCAGAGGTTTGCGCACTTTTCCCCACAAGACTCAATCGCCTCCGTTGGATTTCTCGCACTACAGGATGTTTGAGAAACGGATGACCGAGACATGGTCTTTCAGAAGCGCTAGCACCTTACATTGGATAGACCGCTACACCTACTTTCCCCTACATCTGCTAGTCTACCCTGTAAGAGTTCGCACGACTTAATCAACTATGCCAGAGCCCATAGTGGCTTGTGGCTGCACACGGAAGTTTCTAGTATGAATAATCTTATGATCCCTTTGGGCCTGGGTGGCGGTCCAAAAAAAAACAGGCAAGTCCTGGAATACCCAGGTGCCTAGACAGGCAAGTCCTGGAATACCTAGGTGCCTCAATCCACCCAGATGTGTGTTTAAGTTGCCACCTTAAGTAAACCATTAATTAACAATCTCACATCTGTCATGAAATACTCTCAAAACCCAATCCACGTCTACGAGCATAGCATGGCACTGTAAGCATAACGTAATAGTAACTCCCAAGGGTTTGATAATAAACAGGTAATAGGTACTACCTCAACTACTTCCCATCCCACAATTTAATTAGATCCTAATCATGCAATGTTTAGGGTTTGATCTAATGCAAATAAAACTGGGTAGTAAGAGGTATGATCAAAGTGTGAACTTGCCTGCAATGTTGATGAAGATGATTCGCACTCAAAATCTTGATAGCTCTACTCGTCACACTCCAGTCAATCTATCGTAATCAAGCAATAGTAACCGCACATAAGCAATCACTCAAAAGACCAGAAAGATCAAAGAAGTCGATTTGGAAAACATCAAAACTAAGCAAATAGCTCTTGCAACATAAAACAATTTCTAACAGTACCAAAATTATGTGAATTTGGCCTTATCAGAAAATTTAGGTCAAGAGCTTCGATTTGCAAAAAGAATCAACTCAAACGGAGTTACGGATAAAAAGATATGATCAAAAGAATTTTGAATTCAAATATGATCTAATTCAAATTTTAAAAATTTTAAAAACATGTTTGAGTTGGATTACTGGATAGAGGAGATCATAGCGAAGAAGTGGGCGTTGGTTTCGTTGGATTTGGGCAAACGAGTAAAAAGTTATGGCTATTTGAAAAATCAAGGCCAAGCTATTTTACGGAAGAAAAATAGCTACGGGCTAGGGTCTAATGTATAAATACGTAGACTAATTGATAATCTAATTATTTTATCATATTAGTCTAAAACTAATAAACTACGGAAGTATAAGAGGAAAAAAATAAAGAAAGATACCTTTATAAGAGAGAGAAAAGACAACTTTGGAGAGAGGAGACAACCTTCCAGAAGTCGCGCCGGAGAAAAAAAATATTTTTCTTAAATAAATCTAGTCAAACCAAAATATTGATTTAACCCGAATTGGATGATTTTTGGAGGCTCTATGGGTCTATATTTATTGGTGGAAAAGAGGCTTAGGGGTCAAAGGCTAGGCAATGTGGGACTAAACGTAAACGAAAATATACAAAACAGAGAAGAAAAGAGGCGATGGGCCTAAAGGCCTTCGGCCGCGCACACGCTGCAGTTTTTTTTTGCCTTTGGCCGGCCGCACGGTGCAGTTTTTTTTACAGAATGCGATAAACTGAAAAACGAAAATAAAAATAAAACTTTATATAGGCATATTATATATCAAAATTTTCAGAAAAAGATTTTCTACGACATGAACATTTTTCTAGCATTAAATAAAATACACAGAAATTCTAATAATTCAAAGAGTGCTACTGGTCTATTAAAATCCAACAAAAATCATTTTAAAAAATACCAAAATGATTTCAAATTAATTTTTCTCCAATTTTCTATTGTAGGGAATCATGTTACCCTATTTTCCATATATTTTATTTTTGGAGAAAATAATTTGAATAAAACTCAAATAACTCCAAATTGAAAATAAATTCAAAAGGGCTTTGAATTTGATTCTTCGAAACTCCCAACTCATATTTCATATGTTTTGAAGAAGTCATTTTATCTTCTCTCATGAAAATCATTGAGTTGCATAAAGTTTCAGAAGTGGAAATATTTTCCAAATGAAATTCAAATATTTTCAACACCCCCTTGTCATTTAAATAAATGGAAGAAGTCATGTCATCTTCTCTCCAGGGTTTTGTGTTTGAAAAGAATTTGAATTCACAGAGATCATAAAATGCAAAAATGAAAGTTTGGGAAAGTCCTTTTATTCCCTCTCATTTAACTTTCAAAAGTTTCGAATTTCACTCACTTTCAGTCAATCAATCAAACAATCAAATCTATCTATTTATTATAACATTCCAAAATTTAGAATTTTGGGATGTTACAAACCTACCACCCTTAAAATGAATCTCGTCCTCGAGATTCGGAAAAGCTAGAAAGAAAAGGTTAGGGTTTGGGGGTCTTCTCAAAATCCAACGTTCGTCTCCGGGGTCTAGGGTGCTACCACCCTTAAAAGCATGGTTCCGGTTCCATCAAAACTCATATACTCCATCCTTAACCTTGATAGTGTCAGCCTTCTCAGATCTTCAGTATAATTCGTTCTCTGGCTCTTCCGGTAACGGCATAACCTTTTTCCTCAATTCTTATGTCCTTCCTCTTGGTAAGGTTATTCCGAGATTGGGTCTTCTTAGCTGACGGGTCTGGCGCCAATACTAAACAACTATCGATATCTCATGGTGGTCAACAATTTATGGTTTCTCCTGCAGGAAAGGGGTCGGGGTTGATCCTCACCGTATAAGCTACGGTTGGCAACAGCTGCCTTGTACAAGGGAAAAATACTTATACCATTCTAAGGTTTAAACAGGGTTTTGATTGTCGTCTCTCTACTATAGGTAAGTCACTCAGATTTACCATCCCACATAGCAAGGCGAATAATAAGAGTAAGTCGGTATGGTGATCAATCCATCCCGCACCCAAATCATTACCATGTATATGGTTTAGCGAATCTCGCATTCTAACACTCGGTCATCCTCACAAGCATTGCATAATTTCTCTTGTCGATGAACCAAGTTCGGATATATCCATAGATTCTGCAAGATAGACAAACATCTATCGTTCCTTCACAACTCTCAGGTTTTGCATAAACTCCTATAAAATCGTTTGTCGACAAAGGTATATCCTCTTCCAGGGTTCTTCCTTCAGCAAGAATGTGCTTGCTTCTTGGTAGGTCCTGGGGCCTGTGGGTTATGGCCCATCTCATCACTGGTAGTCCTTGAACTTATCATTGGGAAACTTATCATTATTCCAACTTCCAACTTCCTAGTATTCTTAAATCCATCCAATTGTATTGTCTTCCTTCCTTCTATTGGCACCAAAACTAGGACATGATTACTCAGACTCATCATGGAATTTTTGTTGATCCATATTTCCAACATCATACCTCCTTTATATCCAATAGTACTTTATCTATTCATCCTCTTGGGATATCCCACATACCGAGATAAAAACTTATACTTATGAAGTTCATATTCCACTTCATGGAACATCATTATCCTTTCCAGGGTCAAGCGTTCTTACAGGGGAATATTGGCCATCTCTGCATGGCACTTCTTCAACTGGGAAACGTGAAACACATCTTGAACTCCTGACAGTCCTTCGGGTGACTCCAACTTGTTGGCCACTTCTCCCATATGCTCCAAAACTCGGTATGGTCCTACAAATCTCGGGGCTAACTATCCCTTAACCCTAATCCGTTTAACTCCTCGCAGAGGGGACACACGAAGATATGCTTGTCTCCAATTTCATATACTACCCCCTTGAGTTTTTGAGTCTGCATAACTCTTCTGCCTGGACTAAGCTACCTTCAGTCTATCTCAAATAAACTTAACATTCTCTTCTGACTCCTTGACCACATTTGGTCAAAACAGTTGACGGTCTCCAACTTCATCCCACATACTCTTGGGGTTTCACACATATCGAGACAAAACTCGTATTCATTTTGTCCGAAATCCACTCAGTGGAGTATCCTTATCTTTTCCAGGGGTCAACGGTTCTTACAGGGTACTACCACCCTTAAAATGCACAAATCTTCCATAGACCATATTTCTCATATCCTCAGAATGGCCAAAATTCTTCTTCATAGAGTAACAACTCATAAAATCCATACCAGTACCAACGATGCTAACTTTATTTCACTCTCAATTGATTACAATCTCTCGCTTTTCCATTACATGTCTCAACTCAACACCTCAATATAAAAGAAAATGTTCTCACTTCTACTACTCCATTTCTTTTGTTGCAAACTCAACTATCTATCACAAGTTTCCTTCTCCTTGGGGCATTCTCTGGCAAAGTGCCCTGCTCCATTACAACGAAAACATATCACTTCTGACAAGTATCGAGGTTTCCTTTTTGGGCAACTGTTGAGGTAGTGCCCTGACTCCTTGCACCTATAACATGTGATATGACTTAGATCCTTCCTCGAATCCAATCTGCTTCTCTTCCTGGACCTTTCCATGCCAATCATGCCTTCTATTTCCTATGGGTCATATTCTACTTCCTCTGTCGGGAATTCTACTAGATCCCCATTCATACAATTCTGGGAGATGTGTCCTTCTTCTCCACATGAATAGCATGACTTAGTACAGGGTTTACTCGGGTCTTCTTTAGATGTGTCCCCCATCTCTTCTTTCATCACAGCTTCTTCTAAAATTTTCATGCGGGCTCCTTTCATTACTTCTTTCTTCTGTTGGATGGTTCATTGTACCATGGGGTAAATGTGACACTGAGCAGGATAGTGGGTAGTCCCTTCACACAAGAAACAAGTAATCTGCCTAGTTGGGCATTCTTCAACTAGGTGACTTCCTTCACAATTAGGGCATTCATCCTTGTGTTCTTTATGGGTGTGTCCTATTTCTCCACAAATCTTGCATGCACAAGGTTTCTTGATGTCCTTTTCATAAGGCTTCAACTTCTGGGACACAAACTGAGACTTTAGCAAAGTCAACTTAAATTCTTTCCAAGTGGTTACTCCTTGCCATTCATTGATGGTTTGGTACATCCTCCACCAAGTAGCAGCACCTCTTTCAAAGCATTGAAGAGCATGCTGGGCCATATCCTTTCCGGCTATAGGGTTGTTCTCCATATGATCCTCCATGTTCTAAATCCATCGGTCTGTCTCCAATTGACTCATCGGTCCCGAAAATACAAGCTCATCTCGATTCATCCTCTATTAGGTCCATGGGTTTTGGGGTGAGATAAGAGAGATCAAGAGAGATGCACACAATACAAACAAAGGTTTTGAAAAGACAGGTTTTATTGTGGCTGTCGGAAAAACATCAAACAAATGACAGCTCACAATCGTCGCATCTAACGTAGGTATAAAACATGGGTTTGGTCTTCTAAGCGTCAATAAATCTTCAAAATCGCCAACTCTTCAAGTCTTGTTTATGTCTCCGATGGCTTCTTCCCATCATACCTGTCCTTCTTAAGTTCTTTTGCCAAATCAACTCTATTGACGCGAAGTCTCTCATGACGTCCTTTAATATTCCTAGAGTTGCGTTCCAAACTTCTGGTTTTCAACATCCTTGGCATAAACCATGGTCCTACTGTCCTTCAGTTCCTGACAAATCTCCGGTATCTCGAGGTTGTAGCTCCTCCAGCTTGGCTACTTCAACTTCTGGGTCCTAAGTTCTTCACGAAATGCTCCTTGTCAAAATACGGCTTCTGGTAGCTCCACCTTAACTTCTTGATGTTATTCTCCAAATCCTGGTGATACACCAGCTAAACTTAAAACTTCGTATTGCTGATGGGTGCTCCATCAGCCTTCTACCATCCAATCCTTCCATGCATATGCATGCTTTAACTCAGTACGGTGACAATAGCATAAGCGGGCGATGACATCATGGATAACCGTGTTTCTGCTCTTGTCATTTCCATGAGCTATCAGTCCATAGTTGATATCTCCTGCCTTATGGTTTTCTTGACAAATCCTTGAGTTCTTAACTCTACGTGCTCCGGTCTTTCTCTGATACACCTTGATCTCGGGTATTGACAACTTCCATAGTCTGCCAAGTTCCATAAGGGTAGCCTTCCTAGGTCATACAAATCTGGGAATTCTTCAGAGCCTTCAAATTCTACTTGTCTTCGGTCTTCAACCGTTGCAGTTTCCATTATTCAGATGCACGGAAAATACTCTTCATTCCGAAGTGGTCTTAGTTGTCCGATATTTTGTACTTCTTGGAGTGGTCTCATCAGTCGAATCTTCGTGTGGTCAAAAGGGGAAAGGGATATGGTCTCACTAAAGGGAATTTTTGAATAAGCTTATAAGAGAAGAGAGGTAAAAGATCTTTTGCAAGGGAAAGTTGTAGAGAAAAATCTTTGCTATGGGCTTGCCAGTTTCTAGGGTCACGTCCTACAGTCAACATGTGCTCTGATACCATCTTGTAGCGACCCGACCTCAGACGGTCAAGTCTCTGTGCTTAAGTGTCATCCCTGGATTGGTATGCTGACACACACAGTACTCAAGGATTTATAAAAGAGGTAAATCACATGTATAAGTAACGTAAATACTATTACCTCAATCCATATAGCGGAAGCAACAAGGTTGTGGATTCCAATCAACACCAACGGCAAAGTTGAGTGTAGAAATCGTAACCCTAACGTATCACTTACTCATCGTAAGATAATCCTGCAACATGAGACGTTGCAGCCACAAAGGGTCAGTACATTGAATGTACTGACAAATCACACCATAGAGAATGATGAATAAAAGCTATCACTACATGCATATTTGGCTGGTGGAAAAGCTCTATGGTTATAAGGTTTTTGCGAAAAGCCAATTTTTCCCTACTGCAAAGGAATAAATTTTATTTAACTATCATGGTGGTTGTTAAACATTGAGAATGGTTGACAGCATTCTCAATCCCAATTAAAAATAGTCATCAATAACCCAACAATATTAATTTAGAAGTAACATGATGAGATCAACAGGATAATCCAAGAACTAGATACTCAAGATGTCCATAACCGGGGACACGGCTAATCATGATTAGTTTGTACACTCTGCAGAGGTTTGCGCACTTTTCCCCACAAGACTCGATCGCCTCCGTTGGATTTCTCGCACTACAGGATGTTTGAGAAACGGATGACCGAGACATAGTCTTTCAGAAGCGCTAGCACCTTACATTGGATAGACCGGTACACCTACTTTCCCCTACATCTGCTAGTCTACCCTGTAAGAGTTCGCATGACTTAATCAACTATGCCAGAGCCCATAGTGGCTTGTGGCTGCACACGGAAGTTTCTAGTATGAATAATCTTATGATCCCTTTGGGCCTGGGTGGCGGTCCAAAAAAAAACAGGCAAGTCCTGGAATACCCAGGTGCCTAGACAGGCAAGTCCTGGAATACCTAGGTGCCTCAATCCACCCAGATGTGTGTTTAAGTTGCCACCTTAAGTAGACCATTAATTAACAATCTCACATCTATCATGAAATACTCTCAAAACCCAATCCACGTCTACGAGCATAGCATGGCACTGTAAGCATAACGTAATAGTAACTCCCAAGGGTTTGATAATAAACAGGTAATAGGTACTACCTCAACTACTTCCCATCCCACAATTTAATTAGATCCTAATCATGCAATGTTTAGGGTTTGATCTAATGCAAATAAAACTGGGTAGTAAGAGGTATGATCAAAGTGTGAACTTGCTTGCAATGTTGATGAAGATGATTCGCACTCAAAATCTTGATAGCTCTACTCGTCACACTCCAGTCAATCTATCGTAATCAAGCAATAGTAACCACACATAAGCAATCACTCAAAAGACCAGAAAGATCGAAGAAGTCGATTTGGAAAACATCAAAACCAAGCAAATAGCTCTTGCAACATAAAACAATTTCTAACAGTACCAAAATTATGTGAATTTGGCCTTATCAGAAAATTTAGGTCAAGAGCTTCGATTTGCAAAAAGAATCAACTCAAACGGAGTTACGGATAAAAAGATATGATCAAAAGAATTTTGAATTCAAATATGATCTAATTCAAATTTTAAAAATTTTAAAAACATATTTGAGTTGGATTACTGGATAGAGGAGATCATAGCGAAGAAGTGGGCGTTGGTTTCGTTGGATTTGGGCAAACGAGTAAAAAGTTATGGCTATTTGAAAAATCAAGGCCAAGCTGTTTTACGGAAGAAAAATAGCTACGGGCTAGGGTCTAATGTATAAATACGTAGACTAATTGATAATCTAATTATTTTATCATATTAGTCTAAAACTAATAAACTACGGAAGTATAAGAGGGAAAAAATAAAGAAAGATACCTTTATAAGAGAGAGAAAAGACAACTTTGGAGAGAGGAGACAACCTTCCAGAAGTCGCGCCGGAGAAAAAAAAATATTTTTCTTAACTAAATCTAGTCAAACCAAAATATTGATTTAACCCGAATTGGATGATTTTTGGAGGCTCTATGGGTCTATATTTATTGGTGGAAAAGAGGCTTAGGGGTCAAAGGCTAGGCAATGTGGGACTAAACATAGACGAAAATATACGAAACAGAGAAGAAAAGAGGCGATGGGCCTAAAGGCCTTCGGCCGCGCACACGCTGCAGTTTTTTTTTGCCTTTGGTCGGCCGCACGGTGCAGTTTTTTTTACAGAATGTGATAAACTGAAAAAACGAAAATAAAAATAAAACTTTATATAGGCATATTATATATCAAAATTTTCAGAAAAAGATTTTCTACGACATGAACATTTTTCCAGCATTAAATAAAATACACAGAAATTCTAATAATTCAAAGAGTGCTACTGGTCTATTAAAATCCAACAAAAATCATTTTAAAAAAATACCAAAATGATTTCAAATTAATTTTTCTCCAATTTTCTATTGTAGGGAATCATGTTACCCTATTTTCCATATATTTTATTTTTGGAGAAAATAATTTGAATAAAACTCAAATAACTCCAAATTGAAAATAAATTCAAAAGGTCTTTGAATTTGATTCTTCGAAACTCCCAACTCATATTTCATATGTTTTGAAGAAGTCATTTTATCTTCTCTCATGAAAATCATTGAGTTACATAAAGTTTGAGAAGTGGAAATATTTTCCAAATGAAATTCAAATATTTTCAACACCCCCTTGTCATTTAAATAAATGGAAGAAGTCATGTCATCTTCTCTCCAGGGTTTTGTGTTTGAAAAGAATTTGAATTGACAGAGATCATATAATGCAAAAATGAAAGTTTGGGAAAGTCCTTTTATTCCCTCTCATTTAACTTTCAAAAGTTTCGAATTTCACTCACTTTCAGTCAATCAATCAAACAATCAAATCTATCTATTTACTATAACATTCCAAAATTTAGAATTTTGGGATGTTACAATTTTACTGTATATATATCCTGTCTTCGCAGTAAACCGGCCAAACCGTAAAATTACGGTACATAATCGGGCCGTCATGCAATCACGATGTAGGTTGGGCCTGAAACATGCCGATCAGCTCACGGGCCGGCAGCAGCCCGAAATGAACCCCGACCCATGATTGTGCAAATCAAATCACGGGCTTTTAACAGGCCGAAAAATTGTCTCGGTCATTGTTTGGCCCAATCAGATATCGGCTGCGAGCAGGCCGGATGCAAACCAGGCCGTAGTTAGGCCCAACTATACGAAGGGCTTTTAATAGGCTGAAATTAATATAGGACCGAAATGTTAAACGGGCCCTTAACAGACCAAAACTAATATCAGGCCGAATTACTAAGTGGGCCTTTAGCAAGTGGGCCCAAAAGCATAGTATCCAGTTGACGGGCCGAATCTGATATGGGCCATAATTAGGCCCAAAACCTCTTAAAGGGCCGGACCTGATCTGGGCCGTAATTTGCCCAGAACGTGGTAGGCTTTTAACGGGCCGGATCTCATATGGGCCACTATTAGGCCCGGAGCGTGGTAGGTCATTAATAGACTGAATCAAATATGGCCGGCATTTGGCCCAAAACATGACAGCCAGTTATCGGGCCGGCCTACTAGGGTCCTCAAAATCTTGTGGGCCTACAGCTGGGCCGGCCCATTAATGTCGCGAAATCTCGTGGGCCTTTAGCTGGGCCGGCCCATTATGATCCGCAAGAATTTTTTGGGCCTTTACCTGGGCCGACTTATTATGGCACAGAAAAATCTTGTGGGCCTTTACCTGGGACGGCCCATTATGGCCCGTGAAATCTTGTGGCCCTTTTGCTGGGCCAGCCCATTATGGTCCGCAAAATCTCGTGGGCCTTTAGCTGGGTCAGCCCATTATGGTCCACAAAATCTTATGGGCCTTTAGTTGGGCCGGACTATTTAAACTTGTTGGGCCGTGCCATGTGTCGATGTATCATAGGCGCCTTCTGTCCAGTGAGTGGATGACATCTTTCCCGACGATGAGCCGACACATGTTTCCTCTAGCCAATGATGATTTTACACGTGGAAAATCCCCATTGGCCGGGGCTGTTAACGGGTTATCGGATCCAAAACCCGACCCAGTAGCTTAACGGCGTTCTGTTACGATGGATGCCATGCGTCGGTCACCCTTGACGAAAGCACTTCTATGACGCGCGATTTATCGTCATGGAGGTGGACACTTCTGTGATGATAAATTTGGTAATGTCATGGAACACTTCTACGACAGCACAGGTATGACTATCTTGATTCTGTCATAAATTTGTCATGGATGTATATGCATGACAAAAAAAGCGGCCTACTGTGACAAACACATATCATCACGGAAGTGTATTTTTTTTGTAGTCAAGGGAATAAAAATCTACATAGATACAAGGAGCGGGAGAGAGACATGTATGCGATGGTGGAAGCACGAGTGTGCGGGTCTATAAACCTATCTAGAGGCTAGCTAGTTGATAAATGTTTGTGAGAGAAATACGAGTCGGGGTGCGAAAGCGAGAGTTTTGTGTGTGTGAGAGAGAGACGGTAGTCAGGAAGGGGAGTGGAAGCAGGAGTTGTGTGTGTGTGCGTGTGTGCCTGTGTGAGAGAGAGAGGGGACGGTAGTCGGGGTTGTCTAATCGGTAAACAAATGAATAATGTCAGTCTCGGATGGAGACGAAAAGGAGACCGCAACAAATGTTGTGTCTACAAGAGAGATAGAGAGAGTAATTTTAGTGGTATGAGTCATATGTAGAGACATATAGGGTGTGTGAGAGAATCCCATAGAGAGAAAGACAAAGTGAAAGACGAGTGGAGACTGTGTGTGTGGCGGTGAAAAAGAAAGCTTAGGTACCGAGTGATACCAGAGAATAGTAGAGACGTGAGAGATAATGAAAACCGTGTAATGTATAATGATAGGGAGAGTGTGACACTTCTCAAGGGAGACGTCGAGAGACCATGTTTGCGAGGATAGGAGAAACATGAAGTGAGCGTGCGGGTGTGCTAGAGAAAAGAGAGTGATTGCTACCTGAAGGAGCATGCATGCGAGAGAGATGGGCGTGAAAGGAGTGAACAAAAAAGGGATTCAAATATTTGAATTCGAGATGATGATACATGTAATCCATACTCGAACCAAAATTGATCTATCAAACATGCATACTCATATGAATTCACGCACATCTATGTTATTTAATATGTAGATATTACTGATCCATACATTTTAGTAGAACATAATTTGGTTAAATTTTTTCGAATTCAACCTTAAGATTTCGAGATCGTTGTATTTGTAAATCATATTATACATATAAAGGAGCAGAATTCTTTGTTGTGCTTTTGAAAGTATGTATAAAAAAATGATGTATATAGAATGTTATTCCAATTGAAAATGGATCCTGCCCGAAAAAATAGAATACAAACGGGATTCGAATTGAGTTGGCATGGTAAACGTGCACTCTGCAAAATTTGAACGAAGCGGGGAAAGTCGCAGTAACCGCCCGAAACCAAAATCTGCGAGATGGAAATCACTACTGCCTATCCCTGCCACGCAAAGCCTATCTGCTGGATTTCTATAGGTTTCGATAGGGGTAGGTTTGTAATTTCACCCAAACGTGACGTAACCGCCTCTCACCCGGATTCATACATGGTGGGCGCCAAAACACAGTGTGTCCTCGGCCGAAATCGACTCCCTCCTCGATTCATATTCATACATTGTGGGCGCCAAAAACAAACTCTCGTCAGCAAATATTCGGTGTATGCGAGATTACCGTCCTATCCCCAACCGACTAATGTTGCTGTGATGTAGTAAAAATTTGAAACGGGGGCTAAGTTTGTAAATTTCCTCGCATTTGAGACAAGCGCGCCCTGAATACATGGTTCCCCTTTCCTCTCTACCTCCCTTTTCCCCATTCGTACTCCATGGGCGCCAAAACACCCTCTTCACCCCACCCTCCTCCGTCCGCCGCCGTCCGCCACCCCATCCACCGCCGTCCTCCTCCACCATGCCGGAGCTGATACCCCGACGCCGCTGTCCATTACAAGAGATCGACCTCTCTCATCCACGGCTTCGGACCGGGATCCTTGCATCCCGTCCTCTCGCTTCATCCCCGCCGTCGTCCACCCTGCCGGCGCCGCTCCTACGACCGTCTCGTCCACCGCGCCCCGCCGCCACCGTCTACCCTCCTAGATGTGCTTCCACGCCGCCGACAGCCATCGCTACCGCAGCACCGTCAAATTCTCAGCAGATGTGTACACGGCGCCGCACCAGAGGCGGTACTCTTTCGTATCTGCTCAACTTATTTATCGCAGCAAGAAAATAGATCACCACTGCTTTACTCTGATTTCTTGTCTTGGTTGCGAAGTTGCCTTTGTCCGGTTTGCACCTTCAGATCCGCCATGGCACGCTCAACACTATACACCCAATGCTTATGGTTTTCCCCTTTTATATTCCACACTAGTTAAATCACAGTAGACTAAATTTCAAAATTGGGTCGGTCGATTTTTCAGAGCTCGTCGGAGTTCGTCGGTGCGATCGAAGGGGCTCGGGTGGTTGTGGGGCCTCACTGAATGAAGAAAACTCGATGCGTGTGGGGGTTGGGGCGGGGGTGGGGGTGGGGGTGGCGGAGGAACACAGGCGGTGGGGGCCGGTGGTCCGGTCGGCGGCCCATGCGATGTTCTGTATGGTAAGAATGAGAGACGAGGAAGAAGAAGGGTTAGGAGACATAGGATCTTCATCCAACCACCTGAAATGGTCGAGACACAGCTAGGAGTTGCATTCTTAATGCGCTCTGGTTCATCATGTGTGGGCACTGCGCAACCAATATTTTATTATCCCAAATCTGCTTGCTCTTCTTTACCATGTTCCTCTCCCGTTCTTCTTTAATATGTACTCTCTCCGTTCCTAAATACAAGTCTTTGTATAGATTCCACCATGGACTACATATGGTGCAAAATGAGTGAATCTACACTCTAAAATGTATCTGGATACATCTGTATGTGATCCATTGTGGAAATCTCTACCAAGACTTATATTTCGGAACGGAGGGAGTATGATAGTAGTACAGTATGTTCCTTGTACTGAAGATGAGCAGGGACATTTGTAGTGTAGAGGTCTATACGGTCGGTTGTGATGGACACTTTGAGCCTCTTTGATTCGTAGGATCTTGTAAACATAGGAATAGGATTTGTAGTGGCCTGCCCACTTAAATCCTATAAGAATAGCAAGGAAATGTGGGGAGCTGTGTCGCCTTTGAGAGTTACACTGATATTACCAGTACCGCACCTTCACTTGAAGAGAGCTAGTATACGAAGCCTTTCTAGCCATACCGGCAATACTAGCACATATATTCCAGCAAGTTCCACTTTGCTGATTTTACTCTGATGCTTAAGGTTTTCCCCGTTATATCTACACTATGATCTGTGTAGCTGCTTTGTGTCGCACTAGCAGCAGTCCACTCTTGAAGCTAAACACTGCAACGACTTACAAAATTGGCACCAAGGCATTGAGTGCCATTCTGGATGCAATGAAACTCACACACTCCCCACCCGTTGATTCTTGTTCAAAATATGATCCTAATAACTATTCTAACCTCGAGGAGTCAAAGGCAAATGGCCTATCCTATTCACCCATCAAGGTGCCTGTTCTAATTTGGCAATGTTTTATTGATTGTGGGTATCTTGCATATGTTGTCTTGCATTTCTTCTACTTTGTTACACCGCCATCTGCTTAGTTTACTCATCATATATGTCGAGATGCCATGCCCATCCATTATCAATACATATTCCATCTGTCATCATACCATGTTTTTCCACTCAAATGCTGTTCTTGTGCATCAGACATCAAAAAGGAAGAGGGTGATTGCCGAACCTGAAGGAGCACCAGCAAAGTCCTTGAAAAACATGGTGGTGCCGGAGAAATCAGATAGCACCCCACTTATATTGGCTGTACAACCAGTGACACAAAACGTAGGACCGACTTCAGCAGACTGTACCCATACTTCACTAGCCACACCACTAGCCCCACCACACAGGACCTGCACTCCAGCAAAAGGTATACCGATTTCATTTGCCATAGCACCAGCTGTACCATAGAAAAATCCCACTCCAGCAAAAAGTACAGCAACTCCACCGGCCGAAGACCTATCCCAACTACAAAGACGACCAATTACTGCAGATTGGAACCCCATTCCATTTATTCCCAATTTAAAAGACAATGCTTTCAATGTTGTTAGGGACTACATGCATATATTCCCATCATGGGAAGATTATTGTGAAGACAAACACCATTTTCACATCTTCCTGTCCAACTTACGTGTAAGTGCTATTATTCATGGTTATTATTTTCCTGTTTTCTGCTGATTGAACACATCAATGATTTACATTACATTATTGTAACTAGGCGAGGGTCAATCTGGATAGTCATGACGAGCAAAGCTTGCTTGTGCTTTTCAAAGAAGCATTGCAGTAGTATCGGTGTTACTTGAGGAAATCACACTTTGATGGCAAGTTTATAAACGAATTTCCGGTGAAGTCTCCTGTGCTAAATTTAGAAGACATTGAATGGAAAAACCTTGTTATGCACTGGTCTCATTCCCAGGATGAGGTACTGTCTATGAAATCACATGACAATTTGAACTTCTACTTTTCCGCATGTGCCTTACGGATTGTAGGACCTTGAAGTAGATGTGTCTAGAGGGGGGTGATTAGACACTTCATGCCAAAGTTGCAATTTTTTAAGCTTTTTCGGTTTGAGTGGAGTTTAAGCATAATTTCAACACTCACAATTCATATCAAGCAAGTATGCAAAGTGTATATAGGCAGCAGAAAGTAAAGCATGCAACTTGCAAGAATGTAAAGGGAAGGGTTTGGAGAATTCAAACGCAATCGGAGACACGGATGTTTTTCCCGTGGTTCAGATAGGTGGTGCTATCCTACATCCACGTTGATGGAGACTTCAACCCACGAAGGGTAACGGTTGCGCGAGTCCACGGAGGGCTCCACCCACGAAGGGTCCACGAAGAAGCAACCTTGTCTATCCCACCATGGCCATCGCCCACGAAGGACTTGCCTCACTAGCGGTAGATCTTCACAAAGTAGGCGATCTCCTTGCCCTTACAAACTCCTTGGTTCAACTCCACAATCTTGTCGGAGGCTCCCAAGTGACACCTAGCTAATCTAGGAGACACCACTCTCCAAGAAGTAACAAATGGTGTGTTGATGATGAACTCCTTGCTCTTGTGCTTCAAATGCAAGTCTCCCCAACACTCAACTCTCTCTCATAGGATTTGGATCTGGTGGAAAGAAGATTTGAGTGGAAAGCAAATTGGGGAAGGCTAGAGATCAAGATTCATATGGTAGGAATGGAATGTCTTGGCCTCAACACATGAGTAGGTAGTTCTCTCTCAGAAATAGGATGCTGGAAGTGTAGGCTTAGTCTGATGGCTCTCTCCACGAGTGAAGAGGAGGTGGAGGGGTATTTATAGCCTCCACACAAAATCCAACCGTTACACACAATTTACCAATCTCGGTGGGACCGAATCAGAAAACTTGGTCGGACTGAAATAATAAACCTAGTGACCGTTAGGAATTTCGGTGGGACCGATTGGAACAACTCGGTGGGACCGATGTGCTAGGGTTAGGGAAAATCCAAAACTCGGTTTGACCGATTACTCAAACTCGGTGGGACCGATTTGGGTAATAAGCAGAACAGAGAGTTGGCCAAAGAAACTCGGTGGGACCGATTGCATATCTCGGTGGGACCGAGAGTAATGCAGTGGGTAACAGAGAGTTTGCAAGCCCATCTCGGTGAGACCGAGATCCCATCGGTGAGATCGAACTGATTAGGGTTTGGCAGTGGCTATGACATGTGAAACTCGGTGGCGCTGGGTTGAAAGAATCGGTATGACCGAGTTTGAATTAGGGTTTAGGTCATTTGTGGATATGGGAAAGTAGCTGAGGGTTTTGGAGCATATCATTAAGCACTTGAGCAAGAGGCTCATTAAACAACACCTCATCCCTCCTTGATAGTATTGGCTTTTCCTATGGACTCAATGTGATCTTGGATCACTAAAATGTAAAATGAAGAGTCTTGAACTCCAAGCTTTAGCCAATCCTTTGTCCTTAGTGTCTTGGAGGCCTTCCCACACCCTTTAGTCCATGCCACTCCATTGTTGAACTTATCTGAAACATACTAGGTGAAAACATTAGTCCAACAAGAGATATGTTGTCATCAATTATCAAAACCACCTAGGGAGCACTTGTGCTTTCAATCTCCCCCTTTTTGGTAATTGATGGCAACATACATCAAAGCTTTAGATAAAGATACAAAGAATAGTAAGTAAAGCTTTGGAAGGACATGTAACAAACATAGGCTCCCCCTACATGTATGCAATCATGTGAATATAAATATAGAAGTATGTGAGAGCATAATCATGATAGAGTAGGCAATGTGTTACATGTATCTTGGCCATATGCATCAGAGCAAAAGATTATTAAGGAAAATACCTTCATGCTCATGAGTCCTTCTTGCAAACAGTATGTACATAGGCAAGAATTCCTCATACTCATGATTTTGATGCATACACTTACCTTGTAGTCTTAAGTTGGCTTAGGATGGAATGAACCTACACAAACAAGGTTAGATAACACAGGTACATCCACTAGCCAGAGCAAACAAAAGAAACCACAAGAATACCAAGACTGGGATGACATGTAGAGAGTAAGTACTAGGTACTACATTGAATTCAACATGTCCCCAAGAATAAAGATATGCAATGAATTTGACTGATTTCTTTCCCATGGGTGTCTTGCTCCCCCTGAATCTTTCATGGGATATTGGGAGAAGATAGGGAACAGAAAATCAGAGTTGAAAGATACAAATGAATAAGTCTTTCCCCCTAAAAAAGACATGTGACATCTCTCCTCTTGAACATCAAGCATCTGGGATCCTTGAGTATTGTCTCTCCCCCTAGAGATCTCTTTCTCCCCCTTAATACATTATCTGGGACGTCTGGGATCCTTGAGACTTTCTCTCCCCCTTTAGTGCTTTGATGTGATCTCTCTCTCCCCGAAGATAGGCTTTGATGTGATCTCTCTATCCCCCTTTGACATCAATTTCCAAGAAGGTTTTTCTGGAATCCGTCGAATAGGGTTGGTCCTTGAGACTCAGTATAAAGCAAAGAATAAAATTGTGACAAGATTCATTGAGTGAAGCTGGATCAGAAGAAATGTAGAACAAGTGGCAAACTGTTTTTCTGACTACAAAGTCGGTGGCACCGAGTGGCATATTTCGGTGGTACCGAAAAGATTCGGTTGGACCGAAGATTGCAAGTCGGTGAAACTGAGTTTACACAGAAAAAAACACTTGTCACCTCAGCTCACTAGACATGTAAGATCTCACAAAGATTTGCAAAGAATTAAATGCAGAAAATGCAGTAACACAAAGAAGGAACACAAGAGAACTTTATCTAGAGCTGGGCGGTGACATAGTCACCTATGTTAGAATATATTGACTTAGGAGTCAAGTGAGAACACTTGATCATAGGTCATACTCATTGTTTAAGCTCAAAATGGGGTTACCATTTTTCGTTTAAGCATCTTGATGTATTCACATCTTGTTGAGTTGCTTTGACTCATGTCTCGGAGTAAAGCTTCTCTAAGATGGAACAACATACCTTGGGTGGTGGTGTGGTTCTTTCTCATGTAGTTGAACTTGTGTGGGTGCTCATGGTTGATGTAGCCCATCAAGAGTTTGGAGCACCACTTGGAGTTTGAGTTCATCTACCTACATGGATTAGTTCTTGCAAGGAAAAGCACTTGTGTATCCAGAAATGACATTCACGAAGCTCAACATAGGATTTGTCAAAGGATATGTTTGAATGATTTTGTGCGTCCTTGTCTTCAACCACCATCGTGTAAAGACTTGGTGATGTAGAGATTGCTCAAGATGTGAGTGAGTCGCAATCTCATGGAATTAGATTCAACCAAGCACCTACATGGGTTAGACAACATGCAAGGCACAAATATATCCAAGACATAAGATAGTCATCATAAGAGATATATCATGGATTAGTCATAAGCTCATGTCTTGCATGTATCCAATGGAGTTCCTACTCCAAGTTCGAAGCATCAATGATGTTCCATTCTCCCCTCAACCTGCAAAACACTTTCTCATCAAGTGGTTTAGTGAATATATCCGCTAATTGCTTATCAGTGCGAACATGCTTAAGATTTATGTCACCCTTAGCAACATGATCTCGAATGAAATGATGACGAACTTCAATATGCTTAGTTCGAGAATGTTGTACAGGATTATGACCAATTTTGATAGCACTTTCATTGTCACAAAGCAGTGGAACATGTTTCACATAGATCCCATAATCTTTAAGAGTTTGGGTCATCCAAAGTAATTGAGCACAACATGAACCAGCGGCAATGTATTCCGCTTCGGCGGTGGATAAGGATACTGAGTTTTGTTTCTTGGAGGACCAAGACACAAGGGATCTACCAAGAAATTGACAAGTACCCGAAGTTGACTTTCTATCAACCTTGTCTCTGGCATAATCCGAGTCGGAATAGCCAACAAGATCAAAAGAAGACCTCTTAGGGTACCAAATGCCAAAATTTGGTGTATGAATTAAGTATCTAACTATCCTTTTCACAGCCTTAAGATGACATTCTTTAGGGGCAGCTTGATATCTTGCACACATGCACACACTTAGCATAATATCGGGACGTGAAGCACATAGGTATAACAATGAACCAATCATAGAGCGATAAACCTTTTGATCAACCGGTTCACCATCTTTGGTCAAATCATTATGTCCACTAGTAGGCATGGGTGTAGACATACCTTTGCATTCTTGCATATTGAACTTCTTGAATAAGTCCTTGGTGTACTTTGTTTGAGAGACAAATGTACCTTCCTTAGTTTGCTTGATTTGCAAACCGAGAAAGAATTTGAGTTCACTCATCATAGACATCTCAAACTTTTCTGACATTAGCTTTCCAAACTTTTCACTAAAGAGAGGGTTAGTTGAACCAAATATGATATCATCAACATAAATTTGGCATACAAATAGTTCTCCATTAACCCTTTTAGTAAAAAGAGTAGAATCAATTTTACCAATTTCAAAACCACTTGCAACAAGGAACTTGGTCAAGCATTTATACCATGCTCTAGGAGCTTGTTTAAGACCATAAAGAGCTTTGTGAAGTTTGTAAACATGATTAGGTTTCTTAGGATTGACAAAGCCGGGAGGTTGTTTGACATAAACTTCCTCCTCTATTTCACCATTTAGAAAAGCACTTTTAATGTCCATTTGGTACAAGGTGATGTTATGGTGATTAGCATAGGCAAGTAAGATGCGAATGGACTCAAGTCTAGCAACGGGAGCATATGTCTCACCATAGTCCATACCTTCGACTTGTGTGTACCCTTGGGCGACGAGACGTGCTTTGTTGCGAACCACTTGTCCATCTTCATCTTGCTTGTTGCGAAACACCCATTTGGTACCAATGATGTTGTGGTTGTCGTCAGGCTTCTCAACCAATGTCCAAACTTGGTTTCTCTCAAAGTTGTGTAGCTCTTCATGCATGGCGTTTATCCAATCCAGATCTTCCAATGCTTCTTCAACCTTCATAGGTTCAATGCTAGAGATGAATGAATAGTTTTCACAAAAGTTAGCTAAACGAGTTTTTGAGCGAGTGATTCTCCCGGTTTGTATATCATTGAAGATTTGCTCGACGGGATGATCTTTGGCAATTCTTGCTCGAACTCGTGAGAGCTTTTGCTTGGGTCTTCGTTGAACATTTTCTTCATCTTGTTCTTCTTCTTGGCCTTCTTCATTGTTGACGTTGTCATTGTCTTGTCGTGGTGGAGAAGGAGGTTGTTGATGTTCGTCTTGATGCATTTCCTTGTCTTCTTCATCTTGCTGTGTCCCACTTGTGGATGCTTCCGTATCAATTCTTGGTTCACCTTGTTGTGAAGTAGAAGCCTCCACTTGGACGGATGAAGTACTCTCCTTCACCTCCATTGGACGAACTTTGCCTATTGGCAAGTCTTGGATTGCTTCTGAAGGGTCTTTGTCTCCTACATCAATTGGCAATTGCTCTACTTGCAAGCCATTAGATTCATCAAACTTCACATCTACTGTCTCTTCAACCTTTCAGGTGAAATTGTTGTAGACACGGTAAGTGTGAGAGTTTGAGCCATAACCAAGTAGGAAACCTTCATGAGATTTAGGAGCAAACTTTGAACGACGATGCTTATCAAGAATGTAGCACTTTGAGCCGAATACTCGAAAGTATCCAACTTGGGGTTTGTTACCGGTGAGGAGCTCGTATGCCGTCTTGCCGAGTAGCTTGTGAAGATACAAGTGATTTGTTGCATGACAAGCTGTCTCAACCGCTTCTGCCCAAAAGTGCTTCAGCGTCTTGTATTCATCAAGCATTGTTCTTGCCATTTCGATGAGCGTCCGGTTCTTCCTCTCAACAACTCCATTTTGTTGAGGTGTGTACGTAGCCGAGAACTCGTGTGAAATCCCTTCTTCGTCAAGAAAGGTGTCCACATTTACGTTCTTGAACTCCGTTCCGTTGTCACTCCGAACCTTCTTGATCTTCACGTCAAACTAATTTTGGGCCTTCCTAGCGAAGTTTTTGAAGATCTTCTGGACCTGCGATTTGTCATTAAGAAAGAACACCCACGTAAATCTTGAAAAATCATCAACTATAACTAGGCCAAAAGAATTTCCACCGAGACTCTTGTAGGCGTTGGGACCAAAAAGATCCATATGAAGTAGCTCGAGTGGCCTCCTTGTGGTCATGATGTTCTTCACGGGATGTCTTCCTCCAACCTGTTTACCTGCTTGACAAGCACTGCAAAGTCTATCCTTATCAAATATGACATCGTTAACTCCAAGGATATGATTTCCTTTAATAAGCTTGTCAAGATTTCTCATGCCAACGTGACCTAGTCATCTATGCCACAACCAACCTTTTGAGGATTTAGCAATAAAGTAAGTTTTAGGTTGTGCCTTTTTAGAGAAGTCGACAATGTAAAGGTCACCTTTAGGCATACTGGTAAAGACCATTTTATGATTGTCTCGACGAAACACTTGGCAATCTACCTCAGTAAATAGGACATTTAAACCAAAATCAGCAAGTCTAGATACTGAAAGTAAGTTGTAGCCGAGAGATTCAATGAGCATGACATTTTGAATGGAACTATCATGTGAGATGGCCACCTTACCAAGGCCAACTACTTTACCCTTTGAATTATCACCAAAGGTGATATATTTTCGAGGGCCGTCATTTTCAGCAAGCTCACGAAACATCTCCTCATCTCCGGTCATATGATCAGTACATCCACTATCAAGAACCCATTCCTTTCCTCCTGATTCATATCCCCGAAGATTTGCCGTAAGACCAAAGTGTCTCATTGCATCATCAAGATTGAAGTCACTATCATCATCATCATCATCATAGTATTCATGTTCACCATGATCTTGTGACTCATCATTTCCTAGAGAGGGTAATTCATTAGATAAATGATCATCAAAATGATCACTTTTATGAATTCTTATAGCTTCGAATATAATATCACTAATGATTCCAACATCTCCCTTAGCTCGCTTGAGATTGGCAACCTCAAGTAGACAATCACCAAAGTTAGGATCACTAGAGTTCATCTTACTCAAGGCAATAGATTTATGGAGAATTTCATCCAATTTTTTTAAGGAATGGTCGGGAAATCGTTCCTCAAGAAATTTCCATATAGTATAAGCACAATTAAGAGTAGGAAAACTAGCAATCAAGTTTTTGGGCAATCCTCTAATGATGAGCTCAATAGTTCTAAGATTGCGAATCATGTCAATATCTTCATCTAGGGTAGGATGCAAAGGATCAATGTGAGGTGCACAAGGGCTAGCAATATACTTGTTCAAATGATATTGGTTGAAGATTACAAGCATCTCATTTTTCCACTCATGAAAATATTCTCCATCAAGAATGGGCACTCTATGTCTAAGACTCCCTAAAGTAGACACATCCATCTTCCTCCAATGGTGATTAAACCAAGGCAATGGAGACCAAAGCTCCGATACCACTTGTAGGACCTTGAAGTAGATGTGTCTAGAGGGGGGTGATTAGACACTTCATGCCAAAGTTGCAATTTTTTTAAGCTTTTTCGGTTTGAGTGGAGTTTAAGCATAATTTCAACATTCACAATACATATCAAGCAAGTATGCAAAGTGTATATAGGCAGCGGAAAGTAAAGCATGCAACTTGCAAGAATGTAAAGGGAAGGGTTTGGAGAATTCAAACGCAATCGGAGACACGGATGTTTTTCCCGTGGTTCAGATAGGTGGTGCTATCCTACATCCACGTTGATGGAGAGTTCAACCCACGAAGGGTAACGGTTGCGCGAGTCCACGGAGGGCTCCACCCACGAAGGGTCCACGAAGAAGCAACCTTGTCTATCCCACCATGGCCATCGCCCACGAAGGACTTGCCTCACTAGCGGTAGATCTTCACAAAGTAGGCGATCTCCTTGCCCTTACAAACTCCTTGGTTCAACTCCACAATCTTGTCGGAGGCTCCCAAGTGACACCTAGCCAATCTAGGAGACACCACTCTCCAAGAAGTAACAAATGGTGTGTTGATGATGAACTCCTTGCTCTTGTGCTTCAAATGATAGACTCCCCAACACTCAACTCTCTCTCATAGGATTTGGATCTGGTGGAAAGAAGATTTGAGTGGAAAGCAACTTGGGGAAGGCTAGAGATCAAGATTCATATGGTAGGAATGGAATGTCTTGGCCTCAACACATGAGTAGGTAGTTCTCTCTCAGAAATAGGATGCTGGAAGTGTAGGCTTAGTCTGATGGCTCTCTCCATGAGTGAAGAGGAGGTGGAGGGGTATTTATAGCCTCCACACAAAATCCAACCGTTACACACAATTTACCAATCTCGGTGGGACCGAATCAGAAAACTCGGTCGGACCGAAATAGTAAACCTAGTGACCATTAGGAATTTCGGTGGGACCGATTGGAACAACTCGGTGGGACCGATGTGCTAGGGTTAGGGAAAATCCAAAACTCGGTTTGACCGATTACTCAAACTCGGTGGACCGATTTGGGTAATAACCAGAACAGAGAGTTGGCCAAACAAACTCGGTGGGACCGATTACATATCTCGGTGGGACTGAGAGTAATGCAGTGGGTAACAGAGAGTTTGCAAGCCCATCTCGGTGAGACCGAGATCCCATCAGTGAGACCGAATTGATTAGGGTTTGGCAGTGGCTATGACATGTGAAACTCGGTGGCGCCGAGTTGAAAGAATCGGTATGACCGAGTTTGAATTAGGGTTTAGGTCATTTGTGGATATGGGAAAGTAGCTGAGGGTTTTGGAGCATATGATTAAGCACTTGAGCAAGAGGCTCATTAAACAACACCTCATCCCTCCTTGATATTATTGGCTTTTCCTATGGACTCAATGTGATCTTGGATCACTAAAATTTAAAATGAAGAGTCTTGAACTCCAAGCTTTAGCCAATCCTTTGTCCTTAGTGTCTTGGAGGCCTTCCCACACCCTTTAGTCCATGCCACTCCATTGTTGAACTTATCTGAAACATACTAGGTGAAAACATTAGTCCAACAAGAGATATGTTGTCATCAATTATCAAAACCACCTAGGGAGCACTTGTGCTTTCACGGATCTTTTTTGCAGGAAATCTGCTCAAAGAAGAATTCCGGTTTGACAAGAACGACAGGATATCGCAAATATGCTGCCCGCTGCTTTGCTCTTGTTAGTACCTGTTGTCCTGTATCACTATACTTGCATACATACCTGGTTCATTATGTGACAGCAGTATGCATGATAGCTTGCTTATCAATTGTTCGCTCCAAATTATCTTATCTGTATGAATGGTTACATTAGTGTAGAATATATCCAATGCCAATGTTTTTTTAGCTCTGCACTGTTCTTGTAAGTACATGCTGTCCTTTATCAGTGTACTTATAATGACAGGTAGTTTTTCATGTACCATCACTCTGCAACTTATTTTCCTTTGCCCTTCATTTTCTACACATCAGATCTATATTTACTCTTACCATAAGGTTGGTACTGAAGAAATTTAGCTGTGCATTGCTCTTGGCTGTACCTTTTGCCTGTATCGCTGCACTTACATTTATAGCTACTTGGTTATGTAGCATCACTCTTCATCTTATCTTATATATTCTCCATTTTTTGTATATTATCACATATATATTTACTCTTAACAAAATGTAGAATAAAGGCAATGCTTTTGAAGAAGATTATGTGGTAAACTTCTTGAATTGCCCCCCATCAGCATGGACAAGGCCTTTATAGAGCCTGTCTTCACCAATAATGTAAGTTTGTCCATCTCAAGCCTTCAAACTTTTTTGTATATATTTGGTTAGGCATGACTGCAACAACTATTTATTTTTGGTGTTTGCATCAAATTGCTTATTTAAAGTTTATTATGTAGTTCATAAACAAAAGTTTGTCCTTTCTCAATTCAAGTTTTCAGTTGTGCAACCAAGTTCCTTCTTCATACCATGTAAATTAAACTATACAGAGCAAGTGATCTTCTTTTGCACTGCATGTATGCTTCTGTTCTTCATCCGTAATCCAGTGGTGTGGTGAACTTACCCACTACAACACAATGTATTAACTATGAACAATGTCATATCATTCTACTATTATTTAAACCGTCTCTTTATTTGTCAGTCTGAAATGGTATAAATTGACAGCACACTAACCATTGATACTTATGAGTTCTTGATCTGTAATCCAGTGGTGTCGTGAAGCTGCCAACTCCTTCACAATGTCATTTCCTGCCATGTCTTAACCTGAACAATACCATATAGTGTTAATGCAATTTTAAACTGTGTCACTTTATTCGTCAGTCAGAAATGTGATGAATTGTCAGCACTGATACTTTTATGTGCAAAACCTATCATCTGCCTGCTTGTTTATCTTTCAGAGTGAGGAAGATATAAGTGTTGAACAAGCGCAGTCTCACCATCTTGCTCAGCTGCTTGCGCTGCAGCTCCCCAGCAGGGCTAACCTTTATTGAACTCTATTGAAGTGCTGTCGGTTTTGTATATTATTTTGTCGGCGTGTTTATTTGCACTGGTGGCGATCTTTGATGCCCAGTGTATGTAATCTGCTGTCTGCATGTGCTTTATTATCATAGTGGCTAACTTTGATGCCCAGTGGATGTAATATGCCGTAATTTCTTTATTGTATAGTCTAGGTTTTTTCTTATTCACGATGCTGTAGTTATTTTACTGTATATATATCTTGTCTTCGCAGTAAACCGACCAAACCGTAAAATTACGGTACATAATCGGGCCGTCATGCAATCACGATGTAGGTTGGGCCTGAAACGTGCCGAACAGCTCACGGGCCGGCAGCAGCCCGAAATGAACCCCGGCCCATGATTGTGCGAATCAAATCACAGGCTTTTAACAGGCCAAAATTGTCTCGGTCCTTGTTTGGCCCAATCAGATATCGGCTGCGAGCAGGCCGAATGCAAACCGGGCCATAGTTAGGCCCATCTATATGACGGGTTTTAACAGGACGAAATTAATATAGGGCCAAAATGTTAAACGGGCCCTTAACATGCCAAAACTAATTTCAGGCCGAATTACTAATTGGGCCTTTAGCAAATGGGCCCAAAAGCATACTGTCCAGTTGATGGGCCGAATCTGATATGGGCCATAATTGAGCCCAAAGCCTCTTAAAGGGCCGGACCTGATCTGGGCCGTAATTTGGCCCAGAATGTGGTAGGCTTTTAATGGGCCGGATCTCATATGGGCCACTATTAGGCCCGGAGCATGGCAGACCATTAATGGACCGGATCAAATATGGGCCGACATTTGGCCCAAAACATGGCAGCCAGTTAATGGGCCGGCCTACTAGGGTCCTCAAAATCTTGTGGGCCTACAACTGGGCCGGCCCATTAATGTCGGCGAAATCTCGTGGGCCTTTAGCTGGGCCGGCCCATTATGATCCGCAAGAATCTTGTGGGCATTTACCTGGGCCGGCCCATTATGGCACACAAAAATCTTGTGGGCCTTTACCTGGGCCGGCCCATTATGGCCTGCAAAGTCTTGTGGGCCTTTAGCTGGGCCAACCCATTATGGTCCGCAAAATCTCGTGGGCCTTTAGCTGGGCCGGCCCATTATGGTCCACAAAATCTTATGGGCCTTCAATTGGGCCGGCCCATTTAAACTTGATGGGCCGGTCCACATGTCAACATATCATAGGCGCGTCTCGCCTATTGGATGAGTGACACCTGTGCCAACGCGGACCTGACACGTGTCTCCTCCAGCCAATAATGATTTTACACGTGGAAAATCCCCATTGGTCGGGGCTGTTAACGGGTTATCGGATCCAAAACCCGACCCGATAGCTTAACGGCATTCCGTTACGGTGGATGCCACGTGTCGGTCACCCTTGACGAAAGCACTTCTGTGACACGCGATTTATCGTCATGGAAGTGGACACTTCCGTGATGATAATTTTGGTAATGTCATGGAACACTTCTACGACAGCACATGTATGACTATCTTGATTCTGTCATAAATTTGTCATGGATGTACATGCATGACAAAAAACGTGACCTACTATGACAAACACGTATCATCACGGAAGTGTATTTTTTTGTAGTGATGATTCATAATCAAGTGATTCCAAAAGCCCATCCGATGGAGTTTTTTCATGCGCTTTACACCGATATGACCTAAATGACAGTGCCACAAATATGTTGCACTATCATTATCAACTTTGCATATTTTGGCATCAATATTATGAATATGTGTATCACCTCAAGTTGGCAATGGTTAACCGTTACCCGCATCCCCGTGGGTAATTACTCTATTAGGGGACAAGGATGGGCCAGCTTTAATGCCCACAGGGAAGTTGGTTGGTTAAATACCTTACCCAATGCACAAGACGGGGATGGGATGGGATAGCATTACCCGTGCCCATTACCCCTCTTATCCGTGAAGACCTTACATGTGAGCTCTGAAATTAGTAGACCCATGTAATTCCCTCCTTTACCCACCCAAATTTCTTCCCATCACACCCCTTTGGCCAAAAACCCTATGAAAACCATAACCTAGCGACAACATATTATTTATTGTGCTAAAATGCTATTTTTTCTACCGAAATGCTATCGAAGGTTGTTGTTGATTGAGTGCATGGGTTTCCCCATGGGGATAAAAAATGATGGGGATGGGGATGGGAATGTTTTGATCCCCGCGGATGGGTATGGGGATTGGGACGGGCATAGGAAGGCTATTGCGGGGACGGGGATGGGAGTCCAATACCCGCATGGGTAATCCCCATTGCCAGCCTGAGTATCACCACAATCAAGATTCAACAAAAATAGACCACTCTTCAAGGGTGCATGACCATAAAAGATATTACTCATATAAATAGAACAACAGTTATTCTTTGATTTAAATGAATAACCGTCTCACACTAAACAAGATCCAGATATAATGTTCATGCTCAACGCTGGCACCAAATAACAATTATTTAGGTCTAAAACTAATCCCGAAGGTAGATGTAGAGGTAGCGTGCCGACGGCGATCACATCGACCTTGGAATCATTCCCAACGCGCATCGTCACCTCATCCTTAGCCAATCTTCATTTAATCCATAGCTCCTATTTCGAGTTACGAATATGAGCAATCGAACCAGTATCAAATACCCATGCACTACTACGAGCATTAGTAAGGTACACATGAATAACATGTATATCAAATATACCTTTGTTCACTCTGCCATTCTTCTTATCCGCCAAATACTTGGGGCAGTTCCTTTTCTAGTGACCAGTCCCTTTGCAGTAGAAGCACTTAGTTTCATGCTTGGTCCAGCTTTGGGCTTCTTCCCGGGAGTGGCAACTTGCTTGCCATTCTTCTTGAAGTTCCCTTTCTTTCATTTGCCCTTTTTCTTGAAACTAGTGGTCTTGTTAATCATCAACACTTGATGTTCCTTCTTGATTTCTACCTTCGCAGCTTTGAGCATTGTGAAGAGATTGGGAATTGTCTTCTCCATCCCTTGCATATTATAGTTCATCATGAAGCCTTTGTATCTTGGTGGCAGTGATTGAAGAACTCTGTCAATAACACTATCACCTGGAAGATTAACTCCCAGCTGAGTCAAGTGATTATGATACATAGACATTTTGAGTATGTGTTCACTGACAGAACTGTTCTCCTCCATCTTGCAGCTATAGAACTTGTTGGATACATCATATCTCCCAACTCAGGCATTTTCTTGAAATATTAACTTCAATTCTTGGAACATCTCATATGCTCCATGACGTTCAAAATGTCTTTGAAGTCCCGATTCTAAGCCGTAAAGCATTGCAAACTGAACTATCGAGTAGTCATTAGATGGAGCTTGCTAGACATTCAAAACATTAGCATCTGCTCCTGCAGTAGGCCTTTCACCTAGTGGTGCATCAAGGACATAATTCTTCTATGTAGCAATGAGGATAATCCTCAAGTTACGAACCCAATCCGTATAGTTTCTACCATCATCTTTCAACTTAGCTTTCTCTAGGAATGCATTAAAATTCAGGGGAATGGTAGCACGGGCCATTGATCTACAACATAGATATGCAAATACTATCAAGACTAAGTTCTTGATAAATTAAGTTCAATTAATTAAATTACTTAAGAACTCCCACTTAGATAGACATCCCTCAAGTCATCTAAATGATACGTGATCCATATCAACTAATCCATGTCCAATCATCACGTGAGATGGAGTAGTCATCAATGGTGAACATCTCTATGTTGATCATATCTACTATATGATTCACGTTTGACCTTTCGGTCTCAAGTGTTCCGAGGCCATGTCTGTACATGCTAGGCTCGTCAAGTTTAACCCAAGTATTCAGCATGTGCAAAACTGTCCTACACCCGTTGTATGTGGATGTAGAGTCTATCACACCCGATCATCACGTGGTGTCTCAACACGACGAACTGTAGCAACAATGCATACTCAGGGAGAACACTTTTACCTTGAAATTTAGTTAAGGGATCATCTTATAATGCTACCACCATACTAACTAAAGTAAGATGCATAAAAGATAAACATCACATGCAATCAAAATATGTGACATGATATGGCCATCATCACCTTGCACTTTTGATCTCCATCTCCAAAGCATAGTCATGATCTCCATCGTCACCACTCGACACCTTAATCTCCATCATTGCATCGTGGTCGTCTCGCCAACTATTGCTTCTACAACTATCGCTACCGCATAGTGATAAAGTAAAGCAATTACATGGCTTTTGCATTTCATACAATAAAGAGACAACCATAAGGCTCCCGCCGGTTGCCGATAACTTTTGAAAAACATGACCATCTCATGCAATAACGTATATCACATCATGTATTGACGATATCACATCACAACATGCCCTGCAAAAACAAGTTAGATGACCTCTACTTTGTTGTTGCAAGTTTTACGTGACTGCTACGGGCTTCTAGCAAGAACCACTCTTACCTACGCATCAAACCACAATGGTGTTTCGTCAAGTTTGTTGTTTTAACCTTCTTCAAGGACCGGCTGTAGTCAAATTCGATTCAACTAAAGTAGGAGAAACAGACACCCACCAGCCACCTTTATGCAAAACTAGTTGCATGTCTGTCGGCGGAACTGGTCTCATGTGCGTGGACATGTAAGGTTGGTCCGGGCCGCTTCATCTTACAATACCGCCGGATCAAAACAAGATGTTGGTGGTAAGCAGTATGACTATCACTGCCCACAACTCTTTGTGTTCTACTCGTGCATATCATCTACACATAGCCCTGACTCTGATACCATTGTTGGGAGACATTGCATGGAAAACAAAAAAAATTCTACGCACGCGCAATGATCTATCCATGGAGATGCATAGAAAAGAGGGGGAGAGTGTGTCTGTGTACCCTCGTAGACTATAAGCGGAAGCGTTTAATAACACGGTTTATGTAGTCGAACTTCTTGTAGCTCTGACCGATCAAGCATTGAACGTACGACACCTTCGAGTTCTGCACACGTTTAGCTCGGTGACGTCCCTCGCCTTCTTGATCCAGCAAGTTGTCGAGGTAGTAGATGAGTTCCATCAGCATGATGGCGTGGTGACGGTGATGGTGAAGTGATCCTCACAGGGCTTCGCCTAAACACTACGAACACTACTGCAGGATGCTGCTAACGTGACACTACAATCAAAGACCCTTTGACGAAACTATGTGCGATGCATTAATCGCAAACAGTGATGTAAAAAAACCATCAAAAAGATGCAAAACGTTTGCGATGAATGATACATCAAACACGTTTCAGATTTTAGTTGCGTGTGCGATGAGGGGCATATGGTTGATCTGTATGAACTGTTTGCGATGAGATTGAACAACAGAAACGGGCAGCCAGATCAAGGTGTGTGCGATATACGACATACAGTTCACTCCGATGAACCATTTGCGATGATTGAGGTGAACACAAACAATTCGGCATAACAAGATGTGTGTGATACCCGGCAAACAGGTCGGTAATCAGAATTGTGTGCGATCATTATAGACAGCCCATACTGTCTTTTTTGTGAATTGTGTGCTCGTCAGGGCACACAGTTCAACAAACCAACCTGTTGGCGATAATGTAGAAGATTTCTGTCGAATACATATTACTAACCTTCTGCGATGAGATTGATAGGATAAACAGAGATATATACAGTCTGCTTAATTTAGTCCTTCTTCTTCTTGTTGTTGTTGTTGTTGTTGTTGTTGTTGGATGGCCCCACGACATCCTCTTGGCGAGGATGCTTCTTGCCGCTGACTTTTGGCTTTTCATCACCGCCGTCGTCGTCATCGGCGTTGCTATCGTCGTCCTCCTCCTCCTTGTTCGACCATTCCTCCTCCTCCTCCTCATCGTCGTCCTCTTCTTCGTCCTCCGAAGGCTCCTCGTCTATCTGGTTGTTGTCTGATGACTCCGGAGGCAGCATCCCTTCCATGAACCAGATATAATCGAGGTCTGGGCTCGATGCCGGACTCATGGAATATGAGCGAGATGATTCCGTTGTTGACCTATCATCGGGCGCCAGACTACTGGTCGAACTGCCGTCCTTGCTGTCGCTCGACATGGCTGCAATGTGTGTGCCAGTGTGTAGCGCGGCCTGCCGGGGATGATGAAGATGGTGGACACTTAAGCGGGGTATACAAAGAAGAGGAACTGCCAATTAAAGCGAGGGTTGACGTATTATCTAACCGCTGATGTAATCAACCGCAATTATTTGTACCTGGTCGCTCCAAATTCCCGGGGTTGCGCAGGACTCCTATTGGCTATTTGGCTGGTTTCCTTTTTCGGGACAAAAACAAGGAACGATTTTTGGGATTATGCACCGGTACCGGTACCAACGGAGTAGGACAGTTGGCAAATAATACATTGAGCTCTTCTTATTGATAAAGCCAGTAATAATCAAACTAGAAAGGAAAAGAAAAAAGACAAAGAAAAATATTTGCACGAATCTTCACGCAACATCAATGGCATAGGACCTAGATGTGCATTACTTAGAGAACATATAGATGTGCTTTAGCAATAATGTCAAACAAAACCCCTAATCATCATTGCAAACAGCGCATAGAACATGGCTAACGCGACAACCACAACTACACATGCTGGTTCCTTCTTCTCTCTTGCTTTCTGATATGTCTCCAACATATCTATAATTTTTTATTGTTCCATGCTATTATATTATCTATTTTGGATGTTTAATGGGCTTTGTTATGCACTTTTATATTATTTTTGGGACTAACCTACTGATACGTCTCCAACGTATCTATGATTTTTTTATTGTTCCATGCTGTTATATATTCTGTTTTGGATGTTTAATGGGCTTATTTATACACTTTTATATTATTTTTGGAACTATTTAACCGGAGGCCCAACCCAAATTGTTTTTTTGCCTATTTCAGTGTTTCACAGAAAAAGAATATCAAACGGAGTCCAAACGGAATGAAACCTTCGGGAGCGTGATTTTTGGAACAAACGTGATCCAGAGGACTTGGAGTGGACGTCAAGCAACCAACGAGGAAGCCACGAGGCAGGGGGCGCCTACCCCCTAGGCGCACCCTCCACCATCGTGGACCCCTCGTGGCTCCACCGACCTACTTCTTCCTCCTATATATACCTACGTACCCTGAAAACATCAGAGGGCACCACGAAAACCTAATTCCACCGCCGCAACCTTCTGTACCCGTGAGATCCCATCTTGGGGCCTTTTCTGGCGCTCCGCCGAAGGGGGCATTGATCATGGAGGGCTTCTACATCAACACCATAGCCTCTCCGATGATGTGTGAGTAGTTTACCTCAGACCTTCGGGTCCATAGTTGTTAGCTAGATGGCCTTTTCTCTCTCTTTGGATCTCAATACAAAGTTCTCCTCAATTCACTTGGAGAACTATTCAATGTAATCTTGTTTTGCGGTGTGTTTGTCGAGATCCGATGAATTGTGGGTTTATGATCAAGATTATCTATGAACAATATTTGAATCTTCTCTAAATTCCTGTATGTATGATTGGTTATCTTTGCAAGTCTCTTCGAATTATCAGTCTGGTTTGTCCTACTAGATTGATCTTTCTTGCAATGGGAGAAGTGCTTAGCTTCGGGTTCAATCTTGCGATGCTCGATCCCAGTGAGGGTAGGGGAAACGACACGTATTCTATTGTTGCCATCAAGGATAAAAAGATGGGGTTTATATCATATTGCATGAGTTTATCCCTCTACATCATGTCATCTTGCTTAATGCGTTACTCCGTTCTTGTGAACTTAATACTCTAGATGCATGCTAGATAGTGGTCGATGTGTGGAGTAATAGTAGTAGATGCAGGCAGGAGTCGGTCTACTTGTCATGGACATGATGCCTATATACATCATTGTACCTAGATATTCTCATAACTATGGTCAATTCTATCAATTGCTCGACGGTAATTTGTTCACCCACCGTAATACTTATGCTATCTTGAGAGAAGTCACTAGTGAAAACTATGGCCCCCGGGTCTATTTTCCATCATACAAGTTTCCAATCTATTTTATTTTGCAATCTTTACTTTCAATTTATATCATTAAAATACCAAAATATTTATCTTATTATTATCATCTCTATCAGATCTCACTCTTGCAAGTGGTCATGAAGGGATTGACAACACCTTTATTGCGTTGGTTGCGAGGTTCTTATTTGTTTGTGTAGGTACGAGGTGAATCGCACGTGGTCTTCTACTAGATTGATACCTTGGTTCTCAAAAACTAAGGGAAATACTTACGCTGCTTTGCTCCATCACCCTTTCCTCTTCAAGGGAAAACCAACGCATGCTCAAGAGATAGCAAGAAGGATTTCTGGCACCGTTGCCGGGGAGATCTACGCCAAGTCAAGACATACCAAGTACCCATCACAACTCTTACCCTTCACATTACATTATTTGCCATTTGCCTCTCATTTTCCTCTCCCCCACCTCACCCTTGCCATTTTATTCGCCCTCTTTTCCTTTCGCCCTCTCTTTCCGTTCGCTTTTTCTTCGCTTGTTTGCTTGTGTGTTGGATTGCTTGCTTGTCACGATGGCTTAAGATAATACTAAATTGTGTGAGTTTGCCAATATCAATAATAATGATTTTATTAGCACTTCGATTGCTCCTCTTACCGATGCTGAATCCTGTGAAACTAATACTGCTTTGCTGAATCTTGTCCTGAAAGATCCGTTTTCTGGCCTTCCTAGTGAAGATGCCGCTGCCCATATAAACAACTTTGTTGATTTGTGTGATATTCAAAAGAAGAAAGATGTGGATAATGATATTGTTAAACTTAAGCTATTTCCGTTTTCGCTTAGAGATCGTGCTAAAGCTTGGTTTTCGTCTTTGCCTAAAAATAGTATTGATTCATGGAATAAGTGCAAAGATGCTTTTATCTCTAAGTATTTTCCTCCTGCTAAGAACATCTCTCTTAGAAACGATATTATGAATTTTAAGCAACTTGATCATGAGCATGTTGCAAAATCTTGGGAGAGGATGAAATTAATGATACGTAATTGCCCTACACATGGTTTGAATTTATGGATGATTATACAAAATTTCTATGCCGGATTGAATTTTGCTTCTAGAAATCTTTTAGATTCGTCCGCAGGAGGCACTTTTATGGAAATCACTTTAGGAGAAGCTACCAAACTCCTAGATAATATTATGGTTAATTATTCTCAATGGCACACTAAAAGATCTACTAGTAAAAAGGTGCATGCAATTGAAGAGATTAATGTTTTGAGTGGAAAGATGGATGAACTTATGAAATTGTTTGCTAATAGGAGTACTCCTATCGATCCCAATGATATGCCTTTGTCTACTTTAATTGAGAATAATAATGAATCTATGGACGTGAATTTTCTTGGTAGGAACAGTTTTGGTAACAATGCGTATAGAGGTAATTTTAATTCTAGGCCGTTTCCTAGTAATTCCTCTAATAATTATGGTAATTCCTACAACAATTCTTATGGAAATTATAATAAGATTCCCTCTGATTTTGAATCTAGTATTAAAGAATTTATTTGTTCGCAAAAGAGTTTCAATGCTTTGGTTGAATAAAAATTGCTTAAGATTGATGAGTTGGCTAGGAACGTGGATAGAATTTCTCTTGATGTTGATTCCTTGAAACTTAGATCTATTCCACCTAAGAATGATATCAATGAGTCTCTCAAAGCCATGAGAATTTCCATTGATGAGTGCAAGGAAAGAACCGCTAGGATGCGTGCAAAAAAGGCTTCCTTTGTGAAAGCGTGTTCTTCTAGTTTTCATGATAATAAGGATGAAGATCTAAAAGTGCTTGATGTGTCCCCTATTAAATCCTTGTTTTGCAATATGAATCTTGATAATGATGGGACTAACGATGAGTCAAATTTTGTTAGAACGTGTCCTAAAAATTTAGAGTTTTTAGATCTTGATGCAAAAATTGGTAAAAGTGGGATTGAAGAGGTTAAAATTCTAAATAGCAACGAACCCACTATCTGGGATTTCAAGGAATTTAATTATGATAATTGCTCTTTGATATATTGTATTTCTTTTTTGCAATCCGTGCTAAATTCTCCTCATGCTTATAGTCAAAATAAAGCTTTTACTAAACATATCATTGATGCTTTAATGCAATCTTACAAAGAAAAACTTGAGCTGGAAGTTTCTATCCCTAGAAAACTTTATGATGAGTGGGAACCTACAATTAAAATAAAAATTAAAGATCATGAATGCTATGCTTTGTGTGATTTGGGTGCTAGTGTTTCCACTATCCGAAAAACTTTGTGTGATTTGCTAGGTTTCCGTGAATTTGATGATTGTTTTTTAAACTTGCACCTTGCGGATTCCACTATTAAGAAACCTATGGGAAATATTAATGATGTTATTATTTTTGCAAATAGGAATTATGTGCCCGTATATTTCATTGTTCTTGATATAGATTGCAATCCTTCATGTCCTATTATTCTTGGTAGACCTTTCCTTAGAACGATTGGTGCAATTATTGATATGAATTAAGGGAATATTAGATTCCAATTTCCGTTAAGGAAAGGCATGGAACACTTCTCTAAAAATAAAATAAAATTACCATATGAATCTATTATGAGAGCCACTTATGGATTGCCTACCAAAGATGGCAATATCTAGATCTATCCTCGCTTTTATGCCTAGCTAGGGGCGTTAAACGATAGCGCTTGTTGGGAGGCAACCCAATTTTATTTTTATTCCTTGCTTTTTGCTCCTGTTTAGTAATAAATAATTTATGTAGCATTTGTTTTGTTTGTGTTTTTTGTGTTTAATTAGTGTTTGTGCCAAGTAGAACCGTTGTGAAGACTTGGGGAAAGTCTTTTTGATCTTGCTGTAAAAAACAGAACTTTAGCGCTCGCGAGATTTGCTGCCATTTTTTATTGGAGATTTATATTTAGTTAATTATTTTTGCAGATGATAATAGATAAATTCCTCACGTCCAGAAATTTATTTTAGAATTTTTGGGGTTCCGGAAGTATGCGTTTGATACAGATTACTTCAGACTGTTCTATTTTTGACAGATTCTATTTTTCATGTGTTGTTTGCTTATTTTGATGAATCTATGGCTAGTAATGGAGTTTATAAACCATAGAAAAGTTGGAATACAGTAGGTTTAACACCAATATAAATAAATAATTAGTTCATTACAGTACCTTGAAGTGGTGTTTTGTTTTCTTTCGCTAACAGAGCTCACGAGATTTTCTGTCAAGTTTTGTGTTGTGAAGTTTTCAAGTTTTGGGTAAAGATTTGATGGATTATGGAACAAGGAGTGGCAAGAGCGTAAGCTTGTGGATGCCCAAGGCACCCCAAGGTAAAATCCAAGGAAACCAAAAAGCCTAAGCTTGGGGATGCCCCGGAAGGCATCCCCTCTTTTGTCTTCGTTCATCGGTAACTTTACTTGGAGCTATATTTTTATTCACCACATGATATGTGTTTTGCTTGGAGCGTCTTGTATGATTTGAGTCTTTGCTTTTTAGTTTACCACAATCATCCTTGTTGTACACACCTTTTGAGAGAGACACACATGAATCAGAATTTATTAGAATACTCTATGTGCTTCACTTATATCTTTTGAGCTATATAGTTTTTGCTCTAGTGCTTCATTTATATCTTTTAGAGCATGGTGGTGGTTTTATTTTATAGAAATAATTGATCTCTCATGCTTCACTTATATTATTTTGAGAGTCCTTTAGAACAACATGGTAATTTGCTTTTAGGCATAATAAAAACTTTCATATAAGTGCATTGAATACTATGAGAAGTTTGATACTTGATAATTGTTTTGAGATATGGAGATGGTGATATTAGAGTCATGCTAGTTGAGTAGCTGTGAATTTGAGAAATACTTTGTCGGCATTCTGGGAACGGGGGTCCCCAGACTTGCCTGCCTGCGGCCTGCGGCGTGGCTCGAATGGAGGCCCATCATGGCCCATCTTCATCAGCACAAGACTCAAGACCCTCGCGAGGGGCCAAGCCTCGCGAGGCGGACGACACGGCGCAGCCTCCTCAGGCTGGCTCGCGAGGAGACGGAGTTATCAAGGCGGGGTACCTCGCGAGGTGCCCGTGACGCAAGCCATGACGATCGAGGGTGCCAGGCAGGCGCCAGCGCGCGCAGCGTCCTTCTTTCCTCTTTGGTGCAAAGGGGGCAAGCGCAGCCGCGGAGTGCCGAGGCATCAGGCAAAGGTTGCCATTTCGGTGCAACGAGACCAGGACCAAGAGGACTACGAGACGGAGGTCACCATGGAGCCCAGCACGGCGTCACCGCAGAGTCTTTCGCAGGCGAAGACCACCTTTAGTCAGGATAAGTGTACTAGATGTTCCCCTTCAAATTAGCCCGCCATTGTTGGCGCCCTTCCCGCTCAATATTTGGGAAGAGGCCCAGGGCCTTCGCCTATAAATAGGGACCGGCCACCAACGCAGCAAGGGGGACGTTCGGTTGCTCGGTTCGGCATGGGATCCGACTAGCAAGCAGAGAGAGAGCAAGTGAGAGAGAGAGAGAGAGAGAGAGAGAAGGTGATTGAACTCCTCCAGTAGTTCGTTGCCCTGGCCAAGAACAGACCCTCGCGAGGCCGTTCTTCCTTGTATTGTTCATCATCACCAGCCCCAGGAGTCAATCCATCCACCACACACTGGAGTAGGGTATTACACCACAATGGTGGCCCGAACCAGTATAAATCTTGTGTCTCTCATGCAGTTCCTTTAGTAGTTTAGATCTTTGTGAGACGGGGAGGTAGAGGACGTGATTTCCGCGCGCACCCCAGTGTTCGAACCTTAAGGGTCTGCCGGAACCCGAAATCCGACATTTGGCGCGCCAGGTAGGGGTGCGCCGGAATCCGTCTTCCACCACTCCGTTCTCCTCCGACCGTCGCATCCATGTCCGACGCCCGTCGGGCCCGCGCCGAGCGCCGGGCCGCCATCGCTTCTCGTGTCGCCCAGACGGCCCCAGTCGGTGGGTGTCCTCGTCGTTCCCCGTCGCCCGCTGTCAACGCCGCCACCGGCACGGCGGGGGGCGAGCAGCAAGCGTCGTCTCAGCATCCGTCCGTGCGCCAAGACGGCCGCACCGCTACTCCATCACTCGCACCAGCCGGTTCTTCGTCCCTCGCGCTCCGCGCACCCTTGGAGGCTTGAGCAACGCTCCTTGCGGCAAACGAGCTCCTGCGCTACCGCCCCGTCGACGACGTCTACGAAGAGTGGCTCGACCGCGTCGCCGAGCTTGTCCGCGCCGCAGGGGGCTCCTCCGCGCCGTCCGTTCCTCTGCGCCACACTCCGCCCCGCGCAGGCAACGAAGCTCCAGAGGCGCACCAGCCGCCTCCCCACCAAGAAGATGCCATGGCTCCAAGGCGCTTGGCCCCTGGGCGGGACCCGCTCCGTCAGGCGCCAGCGCAGCAAGAATGGAGCTGCCAAGAAGTTCCTCGCCCGCAAGGGGCTGCCAGGGCGCTCCCTGCTCCGGCGCGCCGCGACCCTGCTCCGGCTCCGGCGCGCCAAGACCCCGCTCTGCTCCTAGCTGCAGCGCGTGGGGACCCTCAAGACCAAGCTCTCCACCAACCGAAGCCTTTCGTGGCCACCGCAGGCTGCCGTGCCTACACCACCGAGCTGCGTAGCGTCGCGTGGCCTGGCAAGTTCAAGCCTGACCTGCCTCCTCGCTACGATGGCACAACCGACCCTGCAGAGTTCGTCCAGCTCTATGAGCTGGGCATCGAGGCTGCCAGCGGGGATGAATAGGTCATGGCGAACTGGTTCCCCATGGCGCTCAAGGAAGGAGCTCGAACCTGGCTCCTGAATCTGGCCCCAGGCACGATCTCCTCCTGGGACCAGATGCGCGCCTGCTTCATCGCCAACTTCCAAGGTACTCGCGACCGGCCACCCGCCGTGAGCGACATGCGCCGCATCAAGCAACAACCCGGAGAGACCCTGCAAAAATACATCCAGCGCTTCAACAGCGCGCGCCTCAAGATCCCCAAGGTGTCCGAGGAGTCCATCATCTCGGCCTTCTCCGACGGCGTGCGCGACGTCAAGATGAAGGAGGAGCTGGCGATGCATGAAGACCTCTGCACCTCCCTGGAGCTGTTCAACTTGGTGAACAAGTGCGCCAGGGCTGAGGAGGGACGTCTCTCCCTCCTCGAGCTGCCTGCCGCGGACCCAGAAGAGAAGAAGCCCAAGGCCAAGGATGTGAAGCGCAAGGGGGCTGCTGTACTCGCGGCAGAACCAGACACAAAGCGGGGCAAGGATCTCCCCGAACCCTCCAGAGGCAGCCGGTACTGTGTGTACCATGACCTCCACACCCACAACACCAACGAATGTCAAGAACTCCGCGCCATGCGAGAAGGAAGGATCGGCCGTCGCCCTGACCGGGGCTATGGCCGAGGAGGAGGAAGAAACCCAGGACGCTGGGAAGACCACGGCCCACGCCCGGGGTGGCGCGACCAGCCTCGCGAGGACCGCTGGCGGGACCTGCCTCGCGAGGGAGACTGGAGGGATCATCCTCGTGAGGATCGCCCTCATGGCAATGCAGGCCTACCTCCGCTGCCACCTCAGCCAAGGAGGAACGAAGACCGCCATCAAGACGAGGGGGCTGGGGGCTTCCAAGAGCCGCGCGCAATCGCCTGCATCCTAGGCGGAGCTCAAGCCCCAGCCTCTCAACGCATCTTCAAGCAGTTCGCCCGCGAAGTGAATGCAGTTCTCCCCAAGCTCGAAGCAACGCACCCCCTCAGGTGGTCAGCGTGCCCCATCACGTTCAGCTCAGCAGACTAGCTCAAGTGCGCGGCCACGGCAGGAGTCATCCCGATGCTTTGCTCCCTGGTCATTAGCAACGTGTTGGTCACCAAGACCCTCATCGATGGTGGGGCAGGGCTCAATGTCCTGTCCGTGGAAACATTCAACAATGTCCAAGTACCCTATGACCAGCTTTAGCCGACCAAGCCTTTCTCCGGAATCACGGACGGTTCCACGGTCCCGATCGGGCAGGTCCGCCTCCCTGTCACCTTCGGGGCCCGCAGCAACTACCGCACCGAGCTCATCGACTTCGACGTCGCCCACATCCGCCTGCCGTACAACGCCATCCTCGGGTACCCAGCGCTGGCCAAGTTCATGGCCGTGACTCACCACGGCTACAACGTCCTCAAGATGCCAGGAAGTGGCGGCGTCATCACGGTGCCCTGTGAAGAGAAGGATGCAGTGTGTTCCCTGGAGCGAGCCTACCAGGCCGCGTCGCTAGAAGACCCAGATCGCGGAAGCAGGAGGCTTCCTGAGACCACCCCAAGAAGAAGAAGACATCTTCAGGCTTGGCACCTCAGGGCCCCTGTCTGCCCAGGGGGACCCCCCGTCCATCGCATAGGGAAGCGCGCCCGGCGCCCTCCTCAGGCAGGGCTCGGGGGCTCTCACCTGGAGGGCCACCGACCTAGCCAGGGTCACGAGGGAGGCGCTTGGGCACCATGTGGAGGCGTGCTTCAAAGCACGTTTCCCCCGAGAAGGAGCCAGGCAAGGAAGGTCAGACCAGCAAGAGTTCATTAACATGGCCATTCAAGAACTACAGGAGACAAGGATCATGAGAGGTTGCCGCCGCCTACCAGCTGTGGCCCCACATCCAGGCGAGGATGGTGGGCCGCGTGTCTGCGTCGACGTACCAGGGCTCAATCAGATCGCCACGACGGAGCGTCTCTGGCCTTCGCGAGTGGGGCGCTGCGGGGGTCCGCCCCACAGCTATGTTCGCATGCCTTACGGCCTGCCGAGCATGGCTGCGGCGTACCAGCGCCTCATGAGGGGCATCATGGAGGCTCAGGAAGACAGGCGTTCCGCGGCCTTGGCGGAGATGAAGACAGCTCGTGAGGAGTCACCAGTGCCTCCGGAGCCTCCCGAGGCCCCGGGGCCTAGGGGCTCGTGAGGATCAGCTTCTGCAGCCTATCAAGTCTGCTGCACCAACGCCATTACACCGACGACATCCTCAGGTGACATCTTTCAAGTTCCATTCCCAGCTGGGAGCGCCCTCCCAGGGTTGCATCACTCCCAGGCCGCGTGGGTCCGTCCCTGCGGCATGGATCCCCTTTTACCTTTCGGTCATTAATTTGCCTTGTTGGGGGCGCCCCTCGGGCTGCATCATCCCCAAGCCGCTCGGGCCAGACCCAACGGCGTGTATCTCCCTCGCGTTTATTTCCAACTATGCATTGCCTATCACGCTTAACTGCATGATGCCTGTCCGCGGCATCTTTTCTTCCCCATGCCGGCCACTTGCACGTTAAAGGGGGGGTGCCTGAGCATCGCGACTCGGGGCTCTTACTGGCTCTCCAGCCCTCACCCTCTGGCCTTGTCCACGGCATCGCGACCTGGCATACCAGCGATGGCTGAGACAAGCTCGAGGGCCGGGACCCGAGGACGTAGAGTACCGACATCTAACCAAATTTTGCAGGGACACATCTCAAGATACGTCCCAATGCCAGGCGCAACCTGCCTAGAGGTAGGGCCTCGTGAGTCCCGCGCTGGCTCACGGGTGCCCAGATACACCTCACCTACTCCAACCAGCGAGCTCTTGAGCAAATAACGATCGACTAATGACTGCCATGGCAACCCCATCTTCTTTCTGTGATGAACCTGCAGGATCCTTGGTGGGGATTGCGCTAGCCAAGGCCCTCACGAGGTTCCCTTCACCCTCGCCCGCGCGAACCGCTTGCACGTTAAAGGGGGGGTGCCTGAGCATCGCGACTCAGGGCTCTTACTGGCTCTCCAGCCCTCACCCACTGGCCTTGTCCACGGCATCGCGACCTGGCATACCAGCGACGACTGAGACAAGTTCGAGGGCCGGGACCTGAGGACGTAGAGCAGAAAGGGGAGCAGAGGCGAGGGGGAAGGGGCTCACGAGGACCTTGCCGAGTGTTTCCACTCCTACCGACGCGCGAACCCGACAACGCACCAGGAATAATCCCTGAATCTCGAGATAAGTCACCTCCCACAGCGCTGGCTACTGTGGCACTACCCCCGCACCTAAAGCAATTCCGTACTAGCGACATTGCTTCCCTTTCTCACCAAGCAACGACTGCTTGGGCGCCAAAGGGGACCTCCTGAGCATCGCGACTCAGGGGCTCTTACCGGACCCCGGGTCGCTCACCTCCTGGCCTTGACCACGGCATCGCGACCTAGCATACTAGCGACGGCTGACGCCGCCTTGGGACTGGGACCTGTCGGCGTAGAGCACCAAGCCCTCGCGAGGTTCGAAAGGGAGAACTAAGCTATGACGAAATCAGCAACTCACACAAATCCATAGCGAAGGTCATGTATTAACAAACGGGACTACAGACACCTTACAAGCCCCCGCGGGGCGCATTTTGATTCCTCGCAGGGAACGGATCCTAAGGAGTGCTAACTACACGGGCTCCTGCAAAAGATGCCATCATCAATAGTGGGCCGTCAGGCGCCGGCGCCAACCCCATCCAGATCAGGGTCGGCGACGGCCTGACGAGCCCGCCCTGCTCCAGGAGCGGCGCCGACTCGGGGGCTCATAGCTGTCGTCGCTCGTCTCCGGAGTCGCGAAGATTTCGCTGGAGTCGCTGGACCCCCCGGTGCCTCCGCCAAGGGAGCGGTCGACGGGCCTAGCCCTCACCAGGGCAAGGTCCTGACCACCTCTCCCGGGGCAGCACTCCAGCCGGCGCCCGATCGTGTCGAAGACCTTGAAGAACATCACCGCCGCGCCATCATACTCCAGGTGGACCGCGAAGACGCCCCTCTCTTTGCAAACCCGAGCAACTTCTCTCCAGCCGCGGGACAAGTAGACCTCACCCGGGGCGGCGACCACGACCTCAGCCTCGGTCGCGAGGGTGCTGCAGCCGGCGTGCTACAGCCAGAGCTCCAGAGGCCCTCCTGGAGGGATGATGGAGGCGAAGAAGGGAGGCAGACGGATTCAGGACTGGAGAGGAACGAGGACGTGGAGCACGAACTCCAGGGAGGAGCCCTCGGCGTGGACTCCAGCAGGAACAACCCACGCCTTCATGACCCGACGGCGCCTACGACGGTGCCGGCCGCGGAGATCAGCATCGACACCCTCAGGGCCCTCGGCGGGGGCGTACAAAGGAAGCGGGAATCCCGGTGGAGCCCGCTCGCACCGGGGCCTAGGCTCCACCTGACGGTCTTCCTCGCCCCGGCTGCAAAGGGCGAGCCGTTTCTTCAGCGGGAGCGGGTCTGGCCCCTCTCGAGGAGCCTTTCCCTTCTCCACTGCGGAGAACCGGCGGATCGGAGCCATCCCAGCAAGGCGGAGCAAGGATCGGGAAGAAGGAGAAGCTAGGAAGGATGGACTGGAAGGGCACGCACGGCTTCGTACTTATAGCCGGCGGAGGCCAACCGCCGGCCTCCACGATCGCAGGTAATCATGACACGATTTGCATGCAGGGACTTGTCCACCTCGCGCGGTCACCAAGGTGTCGTGGGAAAGTGGAGTCGCCCACGTCCAATCAACCGCCATGCGGCGCCCAAGGCCGCAGGCTGTTAGGGCCCGCGGCACTTCGCCCTTGCCCTTTTGCCTCTCGGCACGGCCAAGCCCATGCGCGCCTCGGGCCCGGGGGCTACTGTCAGCGTTCTGGGAACGGGGGTCCCCAGACTTGCCTGCCTGCGGCCTGCGGCGTGGCTCGAATGGAGGCCCAGCATGGCCCATCTTCATCAACACAAGACTCAAGACCCTCGCGAGGGGCCAAGCCTCGCGAGGCGGACGACACGGCGCATCCTCAGGCGCAGCCTCCTCAGGCTGGCTCGTGAGGAGACGGAGATATCAAGGCGGGGTACCTCGCGAGGTGCCCGTGACGCAAGCCATGACGATCGAGGGTGCCAGGCGGGCGCCAGCGCGCGCAGCGTCCTTCTTTCCTCTTTGGTGCAAAGGGGGCAAGCGCAGCCGCGGAGTACCGAGGCATTAGGCAAAGGTTGCCATTTCGGTGCAACGAGACCAGGACCAAGTGGACTACGAGACGGAGGTCACCATGGAGCCCAGCATGATGTCACCGCAGAGTCTTTCGCAGGCGAAGACCACCTTTAGTCAGGATAAGTGTATTAGATGTTCCCCTTCAAATTAGCCCGCCATTGTTGGCGCCCTTCCCGCTCAATATTTGGGAAGAGGCCCAGGGCCTTCGCCTATAATTAGGGACCGGCCACCCACGTAGCAAGGGGGACGTTCGGTTGCTCGGTTCGGCATGGGATCCGACTAGCAAGCAGAGAGAGAGAGCAAGTGAGAGAGAGAGAGAGAGAGAAGGTGATTGAACTCCTCCAGTAGTTCGTCGCCCCGGCCAAGAACAGACCTTTGCGAGGCCGTTCTTCCTTGTATTGTTCATCATCACCAGCCCTAGGAGGCAATCCATCCACCACACACTGGAGTAGGGTATTACACCACAACGGTGGCCCGAACCAGTATAAATCTTGTGTCTCTCATGCAGTTCCTTTAGTAGTTTAGATCTTTGTGAGACGGGGAGGTAGAGGACGTGATTTTCGTGCGCACCCCAGTGTTCGAACCTTAAGGGTCTGCCGGAACCCGAAATCCGACATACTTGTGTTGAAGTTTGTGATCCCTGTAGCATGCACGTGTGGTGAACCGTTATGTGATGAAGTCGGAGCATGATTTATTTATTGATTGTCTTCCTTATGAGTGGCGGTCGGGGATGAGCGATGGTCTTTTCCTACCAATCTATCCCCCAGGAGCATGTGCGTAGTACTTTGTTTTGATAACTAATAGATTTTTTGCAATAAGTATGTGAGTTCTTTATGACTAATGTTGAGTCCATGGATTATACACACCCTCACCCTTCCACATTTGCTAGCCTCTCTATTACCGCGCACTTTTCGCCGGTATCATACACCCACCATATACCTTCCTCAAAACAGCCACCAGACCTACTTATTATGGCATTTCCATAGCCATTCCGAGATATATTGCCATGCAACTTTCAACCGTTCCGTTTGTTATGACATGCTTCATCATTGTCATATTTCCATGCATGATCATGTAGTTGACATCGTATTTGTGGCAAGGCCACCTTTCATAATTTTTTCATACATGTCACTCTTGATTCATTGCATATCCCGGTACACCGCCGGAGGCATTCACATAGAGTCATATTTTGTTCTGAGTATTGAGTTGTAATTCTTGAGTTGTAAGTAAAAAAGAAGTGTGATGATCATCATTATTAGAGCATTGTCCCAGTGAGGAAAGGATGATGGAGACTATGATTCCCCACAAGTCGGGATGAGACTCCGGACGAAAAAAAGAAAAGAAAAGAGGCCAAAAAAAGGAAAGAAGGCCCAAATAAAAAAATAGAGAAAAAGAGAGAAGGGACAATGTTACTATCCTTTTTCCACACTTGTGCTTCAAAGTAGCACCATGATCTTCATGATAGAGAGTCTCCTATGTTGTCACTTTCATAAACTAGTGGGAATTTTACAATATAGAACTTGGCTTGTATATTCCAATGATGGGCTTCCTCAAACTGCCCTAGGTCTTCGTGAGCAAGCAAGTTGGATGCACACCCACTTAGTTTATTTTGTTGAGCTTTCATACACTTATAGCTCCAGTGCATCCATTGCATGGCAATCCCTACTCACTCACATTGATATCTATTGATGGGCATCCACATAGCCCGTTGATATGCCTAGTTGATGTGAGACTATCTTCTCCTTTTTGTCTTCCCCACAACCACCATTCTATTCCACCTATAGTGCTATGTCCATGGCTCACGCTCATGTATTGCGTGAAAGTTGAAAAAGTTTGAGAACATCAAAAGTATGAAACAATTTGCCTGGCTTGTCATCGAGGTTGTGCATGATTTAATATTTTGTGTGATGAAGATAGAGCATAGCCAGACTATATAATTTTGTAGGGATAACTTTCTTTGGCCATGTTATTTTGAGAAGACATGATTGCGTAGTTAGTATGCTTGAAGTATTATTATTTTTATGTCAATATTAAACTTTTATCTTGAATCTTTCGGATCTGAACATTCATGTCACAATAAAGAAAATTACATTGAAAAATATGTTACGAAGCATTCCTCATCAAAAATTCTGTTTTTATCATTTACCTACTCTAGGACGAGCAAGAATTAAGCTTGGGGATGCTTGATACGTCTCCAACGTATCTATAATTTTTGATTGTTCCATGCTGTTATATATTCTTATCTGGATGTTTAATGGGCTTATTTGTACACTTTTGTATTATTTTTGGGACTAACCTATTAACCAGAGGCCTAGCCCAAATTGCTGTTTTTTCCTATTTCAGTGTTTCGCAGAAAAAGAATATCAAACGGAGTCCAATTTGAATGAAACCTTCGGGAGCGTGAGTTTTGGAACAAACGTGATCCAGAGGACTTGGAGTGGACGTCAAGCAACCAACGAGGAAGCCACGAGGCAGGGGGCGCGCCTACCCCCTGGGCACGCCCTCCACCCTCGTGGGCCCCTCGTGGCTCCACCGACCTACTTCTTCCTCCTATATATACCTATGTACCCTGAAAACATCAGAGGGCACCACGAAAACCTAATTCCACCGCCGCAACCTTATGTACCTGCGAGATCCCATCTTGGGGCCTTTTCCGGCGCTCCGCCGGAGGGGGCATTGATCACAGAGGGCTTCTACATCAACACCATAGCCTCTCTGATGATGTGTGAGTAGTTTACCTCAGACCTTTGGGTCCATAGTTATTAGCTAGATGGCCTTTTCTCTCTCTTTGGATTTCAATACAAAGTTCTCCTTGATTCTCTTGGAGATCTATTCGATGTAATCTTCTTTTGCGTTGTGTTTGTCGAGATCCGATGAATTGTGGGTTTATGATCAAGATTATCTATGAACAATATTTGAATCTTCTCTGAATTCTTTTATGTATGATTGGTTATCTTTGCAAGTCTCTTCGAATTATCAGTTTGGTTTGGCCTACTAGATTGATCTTTCTTGCAATGGGAGAAGTGCTTAGCTTTGGGCTCAATCTTGCGGTGCTCGATCCCAGTGACAGTAGGGGAAACGACACGCATTGTATTGTTGCCATCGAGGATAAAAAGATGGGGTTTATATCATATTGCATGAGTTTAGCCCTCTACATCATGTCATCTTGCTTAAAGCGTTACTCCGTTCTTATGAACTTAATACTCTAGATGCATGATGGATAGCGGTCGATGTGTGGAGTAATAGTAGTAGATGCAGGCATGAGTCGGTCTACTTCTCACAGACGTGATGCCTATATACATGATCATACCTAGATATTCTCATAACTATGGTCAATTCTATCAATTGCTCGACAGTAATTTGTTCACCCACCGTAATACTTATGCTATCTTGAGAGAAGCCACTAGTGAAATCTATGGTCCCGGGTCTATTTTCCATCATACAAGTTTCCAACCTATATTATTTTGCAATCTTTACTTTCAATTTATATCATAAAAATGCCAAAAATATTTATGTTATTATTATCATCTCTATCAGATCTCACTCTTGCAAATGGCCATGAAGGGATTGACAACCCCTTTATCGCGTTGGTTGCGATGTTCTTATTTGTTTGTGTAGGAATGAGGTGACCTGCGCGTGGTCTCCTACTGGATTGATACCTTGGTTCTCAAAAACTGAGGGAAATATTTATGCTGCTTTGCTCCATCACCCTTTCCTCTTCAAGGGAAAACCAACGCATGCTCAAGAGGTAACACCTACTAACCAAAGGCCGAGTGCTAATTGCTATTTTTTTTGCCTATTTCAGCGTTTCGCAGAAAAGGAGTATCAAACGGAATCCAAACGGAATGAAACCTTCGGGAGAGTTATTTTTGGAAAAAACATGATCCAGGAGACTTGGAGTGGACGTCAAGAAAGAAGCGAGGAGGCCACGAGGCAGGACGGCGCACCCCCCACCCTCGTGGGCACCTCTGTGACGCCCCAAGACCGATGCTTCAGATGCCTTCCATGTTTTCCGAGTTTCCTCGGGTGATTTGTTTTGTCTGGTGCATTCATCTATGCATCATTTGCATTGCATCATGTCATCATACCATTATTTTCTCAAACTAACTAAAACTCACTTAAATAAATTGCATAGATCTTTCGATCTATTTAAACCGAGGGAATTCACATGGTGAGTTCTCTTTATAACATATCATCCCAGTATTTAGGGACCTACTATAAATATTCCATTAGTTTGGAATTAACCGCAAACACACTTGCAATTTAAACTCTCAAGTATTTTCTACTTTGAGTTTGCTCCTCAAACTTCGCCCATAAATTCTATCATCTTTTTCCTGAGCTTCACCGAAAATCTTAACATTTTTGGACACTTCTGATTCCTAGTCCTAGTTCAAACCTTTTGAATTAAATTCAAATGACTTTGAATTTAATTCTTGCAATCATGTCCACTCCTATTTTTCATGGACCGTGCACATTTTTATGAGTCCGGGAAAATAATCCCCATGCCCAAGTCCCTTCTCTAACCTTTTTCTTTTATCTCCTTTTCTTTCTTTCCTTTTTTTACTTTCTGTTATGAGAGAGAGAGCCTGCAGCCCAGAGCCCATTTGCACCAGGCCAAGGCCCAACCGCACCTAACCCTAGGCCGATCGACCCCGTCTCCTTCCCTCGACCCCTTTCCTCCAGCGCCGCCATCTCCCTCCTGCTCGATCCCCATCTTTCTCCTCGCGCTGTCTCACACTCAACACACGCACGGATCGCATAGGGAGAGGAGCTCCCCACGCCAGCACCTCCCACTCCGCCGCCTCGCTCCCTTTCCCCGTCCCTCTAGTGCCGCCGTCGCCCCGCCTCCATTTGACTCCTTCGCCGGAGGCCGCGGATGCGGCCCTGCCGGACACTGGTGACCCGGAATGCCGCGCGTCCGCCCTGCCATGGGCACCGCTTCTGTCTTCCCCATCGCCAAGCATCACCCATCGCGCCTTCCTCCCCGCCTTCAAGCCCTGCGTCCGGTTCCCTCGGGGTCCCATTCCACCGGACCTCTCCTGCACCTCCGCCGCACGCAGGAGCCCTGGTGCCAAGTTCGCCGTTGGCCTTTGTTGACTATGCGTCGAGCAGAGTGTGTTCGTCCCCGCGTCTTCGCGCCTCTGCCAGGTCCATCGCTGTGACTGCCAGTGGCCCTCATGTCTTTCCCTGCCGTGCTCGCCCGGCCATATCCGGAGGTCTCCCGCCCGTTCGCCCCGCTCTTCTGCTTCCCACTACCTCCGTCGATCGTCTCCTGGAGGAAGTGACGAGGCAGCCAGCAGCGCCTGCGTTTACCCCACGCCGTGAGACCCCTGGTTCAAACCACAAGCATCAAAGTTCCGCTACGGTCACCGTGTGTTTTTCCCGCCAAGTGCAATGACTCTGAGTACCACTATCGTCGCCAAGACCAAGATGGTGACAAAAGTACCAAGAAGAACATGAACAACTACCGAGGTCCCTCCAAGTTCGACCAAGATTACCGTATACAACTACCGTTGACTCGGATTGCGCCAAATACATCGTCGGCCTTGGTTTCGCCAAAACCACCTCGAGTATGACTACACGACCGGAACACAAGTTCCTTGTACCACTATCGTCATAAGAACCGAGACCGGCAAGTCCGAAGACCCCAAGTACCATGACGCCCGAAGACATCGGATTCGTCAAGCTCATCCTCGAAAACAAGTACAACTACATGTTGTTGGGCCGAGTACCATCGATGACCCTGAACAACTACGAAACGTATAAAACTACTTCCACTACGAAACGTGAACGACTACTTCCCTTGACGAACTCGAACCACCTCAAAAACGCATGCTTCAAAGGTATACCGTCGACACGATAACTCATGGACGAATGCATGTTGTATGAGATGAACCGTATGTTTGCACCATGTCCGAATTGATCCTTGCACGTTCCTTGTTTCCTTGCCACCGTCATGTGGGACACCCAATAACCGGGAGCACCCCACCATCTCTTGTGTGTTCCGCACATCCGCACACTTCTCTTTTGCATCGGTATCTCAATCGAGTTACCGGAACCGGAACATTGCCGTGCACCATTTTCGTTATCGTCGCCGTGGCACCCTTTATTTCCACCACGGTGACAAATGCTTCATAATATGCTCATGTCAACTTTTAACAAAAATTGCATAAAACTTGCGCATGAGGGTTTACCGGAATTGTTGTTTGTTATTTCCGGCCTCATTTAAACTTGCTGAAATAGTTAGTTTACTTATGCTACACCTCTTGCAATGTTTGACAACATTTAATATTGTTGGGTACATAAACGGGAGAGAACTAAATAATCGAATGTGGTGTTTCATCAATATGAAACTCGTTGCATATTGAGCTCCACTTAACTTGTACTTTTGTTTGTGCACTTTGCCATACCATCCATATTTTAACCGGACATGCATCATACTTGTTTGTGCATCATGCCATGTCATGCTTGGTTGTTTACTATGTTGCTTGCTTCTTTCTGGTTTGCTTCTCTCGTTAGATTCGGTTTCGTTTTGGAGTTGTGAGGATCCGTTCGACTACGTCCATTTGTCTTTTTCATGGACTCTTTCTTCTTCCTTGCGGGATTTCAGGCAAGATTATCATAGCCTTGATATCGCTTCTATCTTTGCTTGCTAGTTGTTCGCTCTATCGCTGTGTCGCGCTACCTACCACTTGTTTGTCAAGCCTCCCAAATTGCCATAATATCCTCTAACCTTTTTCAACCATCCTAGAAAACCGTTGTTTGGCTATGTTACCGCTTTTGCTCAGCCCCTCTTATAGCGTTGCTAGTTGCAGGTGAAGTTGAAGGTTGTTCCATGTTGGAACATGGATATGTTGGGATATCACTATATTTCTTATTTAATTAATGCATTTATATACTTGGTAAAGGGTGGAAGGCTCAACCTTATGCCTAGTGTTTTGTTCCACTCTTGCCGCCCTAGTTTCTGTCATACTGGTGTTATGTTCCTTGATTTTGCTTTCCTTACGCTGTTGGGTGTTATGGGAACCCCTTGACAGTTCTCTTTGAATAAAACTCCTCCAGCAAGGCCCAACCTTGGTTTTAACATTTTCCGCCTAAGCCTTTTTCCCTTGGGTTCTGCAGACTCAACGGTCATCTTTATTTTCAACCCCCAGGCCAGTACTCCTCTGAGTGTTGGTCCAAACTGGGCGATGTCCAGCGCCCCCTGGGCAACCAGGGTCTATGCCAACCCGATGTCTGGCCCATTCGGTGTGCCCTGAGAACGAGATATGTGCGACTCCTATCGGGATTTGTCGGCACATCGGGCGGCTTTGCTGGGCTTGTTTTACCATTGTCGAAATGTCTTGTAACTGGGATTCCGAGGCTGACCGGGTCTTTCCGGGAGAAGGAATATCCTTCGTTGACCGTGAGAGCTTGTGATGGGCTAAGTTGGGACACTCCTGCATGGTATAAACTTTCCAGAGCCGTGCCCGCAGTTATGTAGCAGATGGGAATTTGTTAATATCCGATTGTAAAGAACTTGACGCTTAACTTAATTAAAATGAATCAACTGCATGTGTAGCCATGATGGTCTCTTTTCGGCGGAGTCCTGGAAGAGAACACGATCTTGTGTTATGCTTGAACGTAAGTAGCTTCAGGATCACTTCTTGATCACTTCTAGCTTCTCGACCATTGCTTTGCTTCTCTTCTCGCTCTTATTTGCGTATGTTAGCCACCATATATGCTTAGTGCTTGCTGCAGCTCCACCTTACTACCCTTTCCTACCCATAAGCTTAAATAGTCTTGATCTCGCGGGTGTGAGATTGCTGAGTCCTCTTGACTCACAGATACTTCCAAATAGTTGCAGGTGCCAAGGATACCAGTGCAGGTGATGCTACAAACTCAAGTGGGAGTTCGACGAGGATTCATGCCGCTACTATGTTTCTTTTCCCGATAATCAGTAGTGGAGCCCGGTTGGGACGATCTGGGATCTAGCATTTGGGGTTTATCTTCCTTTTTATTCGGATTTGACCGTAGTCAGTCTTTGAGTGCATTTGGATGATGTATGAATTATTTATGTATTGTGTGAAGTGGCGATTGTAAGCCAACTCTTTATCCCTTTCTTATTCAGTACATGGGATTGTGTGAAGATTACCCCTCTTGCGACAAAACTACCATGTGGCTATGCCTCTAAGTCGTGCCCCGACACGTGGGAGATATAGCCGCATTGTGGGTGTTATACCCTCGCAGCTCCATCGACCTACTTCTTCCTCCTATATATACCCATATACCCTGAAAACATCCAGGAGCACCATGAAACCCTATTTCCACCGCCGCAACCTTCTGTACCCGTGAGATCCCATCTTGGGGCCTTTTCCGGCGCTCCACCGGAGGGGTAATCGATCACGGAGGGCTTCTACATCAACACCATAGCCTCTCCGATGATGTGTGAGTAGTTTACCGCAGACCTTCGGGTCCATAGTTATTAGCTAGATGGCTTCTTCTCTCTCTTTGGATCTCAATACAAAGTTCTCCTCGATTCTCTTGGAGATCTATTCGATGTAATTTTTTTCGGTGTGTTTGTCGAGATCCGATGAATTGTGGGTTTATGATCAAGATTATCTATGAACAATATTTGATTCTTCTCTGAATTCTTTTATGCATGATTTAATATCTTTGCAAGTCTCTTTGAATTATCAGTTTGGTTTGGCCTACTAGATTGATCTTTCTTGCAATGGGAGAAGTGCTTAGCTTTGGGTTCAATCTTGCGGTGTCCTTTCCCAATGACAGCAGGGGCAGCAAGGCACATATTGTATTGTTTCCATCGAGGATAAAAATATGGGTTTTATATCATATTGCTTGAGTTTATCCCTCTACATCATGTCATCTTGCCTAATGCGTTACTCTGTTCTTATGAACTTAATACTCTAGATGCATGCTGGATAGCAGTCGATGTGTGGAGTAATAGTAGTAGATGCAGAATCGTTTTGGTCTACTTGTCACGGACGTGATGCCTATATACATGATCATGCCTAGATATTCTCATAACTATGCGCTTTTCTATCAATTGCTCGACAGTAATTTGTTCACCCACCGTAGAATTTGCTATCTTGAGAGAAGCCACTAGTGAAGCCTATGGCCCCTGGGTCTATCTTCCATCATATTATCTTCCTATTTACTTGCTATTTCTTTCGCTGTTTATTTTGCAATCTTTATTTTCCAATCTATACAACAAACATACCAAAAATATTTATCTTATTATCTCTATCAGATCTCACTTTCGTAAGTGACCGTGAAGGGATTTACAACCCCTTTATCGCGTTGGTTTTGAGGTTCTTGTTTGTTTATGCAGGTACGAGGGACTTGCGTGTATTCTCCTACTGGATTGATACCTTGGTTCTAAAAAACTAAGGGAAATACTTACGCTACTTTGCTGCATCACCCTTTCCTCTTCAAAGGAAAACCAACGCATGCTCAAGGGGTAGCACTTTCATCTGTTGCCTGTGACTGATTCTTTCTTGCTTCATCGTACTGATTGTACATTCCAGATCAACCAGTTTCTTATTCAGCTTTATGTAATATTCTACGAGCTTCATGATAACACTGCGAGCCCTACCATGCCATTCTTCATCCAGCCAGTTAACAAAGGCACAAGCCTCATATCGCTACCAATGGTAAATAGTATTTTGGATGAGCGGTGGCATTAACTGAAGTAAAATGATGAACTTAATTAGCACTAACCTCTAAGGGGCAACTGAGAAACCGCCTGCCAATGCCGAATCCCTCCGTGCATACACGTCAAGCGGGAGTGTGACCATGCACAGAACTCAGCTTTTGGTACTTCTTGGTGGCGCAAAACTCGGAGTCGAGCTCGTGTTGCGGGAGTCTGGAGTCAAGCTCCGGATCCGGCGGCAGATCGCTTTCCTGGGGGGGGGGGGTCATTCAGGACGGATTCAACAAAGAGGTATACTTTGGACATGCTAAAAAAGATCGGGACAGATTGGAACCTGATAGGACGATTCGGATCTTTAGTACACCTGCCTTCTGATGACCTTAGGGAAGTGCTCGGCGGCGACCACCATTGTGGCGACGATACAAGCAGGAGCAGCCGCACCGAAACCATCATCACCACTCGTCCGAATTCCTCCAATGTCACACGCGAGGGAATTTGGAGGCTATTGATAACCCACAAGTATAGGGGATCGCAACAGTTTTCGAGGGTAGAGTATTCAACCCAAATTTATTGATTCAACACAAGGGGAGTCAAAGAGTATTCTCAAGTATTAGTAGTTGAGTTGTCAATTCGACCACACCTGGAAACTTAATATCTGCAGCAAAGTGTTTAGTACAAAGTAATATGATAGCAGTGGTAACGGTAGCAAAAGGTAATGATAGCAAAAGTAATGTTTTTGGTATTTTGTAGTGATGATATCAATAGAAACGGAAAAGTAAATAAGCGAAGAACAATATATGGAAAGCCCGTAGGCAATGGATCAGTGATGGAGAATTATGCCGGATGCGGTTCATCATGTAACAGTCATAACCTAGGGTGACACAGAACTAGCTCCAATTCATCAATGTAATGTAGGCATGTATTTCGAATATAGTCATGCGTGCTTATGGAAAAGAACTTGCATGACATGTTTTGTCCTACCCTCCCGTGGCAGCGGGGTCCTTATGGAAACTAAGGGATATTAAGGCCTCCTTTTAACAGAGTACGGAAACAAAGCATTAACACATAGGAATACATGAACTCCTCAAACTACGGTCATCACTGGTAAGTATCCCGATTATTGTCACTTCGGGGTTAACGGATCATAACACATAATAGGTGACTATAGACTTGCAAGATAGGATCAAGAACTCTCATATATTAATGAAAACATAATAGGTTTAGATCTGAAATCATGGCACTCGGGCCCTAGTGACAAGCATTAAGCATAGCAAAGTCATAGCAACATCAATCTCAGAACATAGTGGATACTAGGGATCAAACCCTAACAAAACTAACTCGATTACATGATAAATCTCATCCAACCCATCACTGTCCAGCAAGCCTACGATGGAATTACTCACGCACGGCGGTGAGCATCATGAAATTGGTGATGGAGGATGGTTGATGATGACGATGGCGACGGATTCCCCTCTCCGGAGCCCCGAACGGACTCCAGATCAGCCCTCCCGAGAGGTTTTAGGGCTTGGCGGCGGCTTTGTATCGTAAAACGCGATGATTTCTTCTCCCTGATTTTTTTCTCCCTGTCGGTGTCAAAACCGGTGGATCTTGGGTAGGGGGTCTAGAACTGTGCGTCTAAGGCAGATGGTAACAGGAGGCAGGGGACACGATGTTTTACCCAGGTTCGGGCCCTCTTGATGGAGGTAAAGCCCTACGTCCTGCTTGATTTATTATTGATGATATGAGTATTACAAGAGTTGATCTACCACGAGATTGGAGAGGCTAAACCCTAAAATCTAGCCTATGGTATGATTGTCTGTTGTCCTACAGACTAAAACCCTCTGGTTTATATAGACACCGGAAGGGGTTAGGGTTACACAAGGTCGGTTACAAAGGAGGAGATATCCATATCCGTACTGCCTAGCTTGCCTTCCACGCCACGTAGAGTCCCATCCGGACACGAGACGAAGTCTTCAATCTTGTATCTTCATAGTCCAACAGTCCGGCCAAAGGATATAGTCCGGCTGTCCGGAGACCCCCTAATCCAGGACTCCCTCAGTAGCCCCTGAACCAGGCTTCAATGACGATGAGTTCGGCGCGCAGTGTTGTCTTCGGCATTGCAAGGCGGGTTCCTCCTCCGGATACACTACAAAAGAGTTTGAATAAAAGGATAGTGTCCGACCCTGCAAAATAAGTTCCACATACCACCGTAGAGAGAATAATATTTCCACAAATCTAATCTGCTGACACGCTTTGGCAACATGACATCATGCCATGGCTCGGTGATTATTCGAACCGTTTTTCTTTAACTAGCCCCGCACATAACGCGAGGTAGTTTCTTGACACGTCTTGTCAAAGCAGAGATCGTGTCCCTATTATTACGGGATTCTCATCAATACGGGCGTGGGTAACCCAACCGCGCCTAGGACTCCTAGATTTTAGGCAAGTCCCAAACGGCCACGAGGAGGACGCTTGATATTCACCCTCTTTATAAAGGGACAAGGCTTTTACTTTTTTCCTCCCGTGCTCAATCGAATCCTTCCCCTGCCTCGGGTTCTAACACCCAAAGCCCAGGTCAGGTGCTTCGGACCTTCAATCATGTCCGGATCCAGCCTCCAGGGCCGGTGGATTCCCTCCTCCGTCACGAAAGAGGATATCAAGAAGTTGAGGGAGGTAAGATACCTGACCGCCGAAGTTTCGCATTGGCTGCCTGCCCGAGGGCAGGTCATCCCTACTCCTGAACCCAATGAAGACGTCGTGTTCATCTCCCACTTCCTCCGAGGACTAGGCCTCACTCTGGATCCCTTCGTTAGGGGTTTGATGTTCTATTACGGGCTAGATTTCCACGATCTAGCCCCGGATTCCTTTCACCACATCTCGACATTTATTGTCATATGTGAGGCATTCCTCCGCATTACCCCTCACTTTGGCCTGTGGCTCGAGACCTTTGATGTGAAGCCGAAGACGGTCGGGGGGCAACATGCAGCGTGCGGAGGTGCATTAATAAGCAAGATCGCTGTAGCTCCATGGCCAAAGGCTTCCTTTCCAGAGGTGTCTAGATTATGGCAACGGGAGTTGTTCTACGTCACCGCTCCCAGAAGTGCCAAGTGGGTAGCTTCCCCCGCCTTTCGCTCGGGCCCTCCACCACAACTGATGTCATGGATCAGCATGGGGCTGAGCTGGGGTCTAGCCAAGGATGTGCCCATACTGCAGAGCCGCATCCAAGATCTCTTCGAGGGAGATTTTAGTTTGGTTATGGTACTGCAACTCATGCTGGTTCGTATAGTCCAGCCTTGCAAATGCCGGCCCCTCCGTATGTGGGAATTCAACCCAGAAGGACCGCACACTATGCAGAACCTCCTCGGCCTGATGCACGAGGAGTTGTACAAATCGTTCTTCGGACCCCAAGCAGAGTGTCCAGACACCACCGAGGATGTGGGCCTAAGCAGCAACCGCACCGCGGCCCAAGTAAGTAATCCCATGGCCGAACACACCGTCTTTTTATTTATCATGACATCATTCTGACGAGTCGCTCTTTGACCAGGACTGGATTGCAAAGGCGAAGATGATCCGGTGTTCAGCCCCCCTTCCTGAAAGCTTGGACAATCCGGTGCTGGAAAAAATGCTCGAGCCAGCACCCTGCCCGGTGCCGTCAAAGGAAGATGAAGGGGGGATAAAGAGGGTGAAAGCGGGCCTCCACCGCTACCTATTCCAACCGAGGGAATGAGCGCCTCCGTGAGGAAGGATAACCAAGGGGAAGAATCTAACGTTCCCTCGCCCCGGGGGAGGAAGAGGACTACCTCTGAAGATTCGGAAACCAAAGTTTCCAAACGGGAGAAGAAAACTTCACCAGAGGGTCCTGCCTCGGAGGGTGCTCTTGCTGCACAAAGTCCGCGCGGGGATCAGCCCTCTAACGAGCTGTAAGTAATAAAAAAGTACTTAGTATGAAGATATACTACCTTACCTTTGAGGAAAATGACCGAAGCATTTACCTTGCAGTTCGGATCTTAGCCCTTCTCAGCAGAGTTCGTCTTCGGGGGATCTTCTTCCGGAGATGATGGAGAGCGAAACGCCTCCCCCGGATTCCCTAGCTCAAGAAGCGGATGATCTTGAAGTGTCGTCGCGGAGGGTCACTCCGGATCCGGTGAGGCTAGAAGATAATCCTATGGTCGCCTGAAGTCCCCAGTATTCGGCTCTTGAAGAGAGCAACCGAAAGAATCCGGCACCGTCTGGTATGTAGTTGGACGCACTGAGGGATCTGCTAGAGCGAGCCACTATCTCAGAAGAGCACCGTACATTGATGGGTACGGTGATTGAAAGGATTTCGTCCGCCGAAAGCGGGTTGCATGAAGCCTTATGAGTCTACTGACGGGCTTTGAGGTACATGAAATGATATACATTTGTGATAGTACCGCACATTTTTAGGTGTGCCCTATGTAGATAGTAGCCCCTGAGAGACTGGTTGTCGACGAGAACGGCGGCGAACAGAGGATCATAGTCCCAGGTAATAACCTGACCGCCTTTATGTGCAGGTGTCTGAAGCTTCGGTGGCTAGTCGCACTGATGGGGCTGCCGAACTAAAGCGACGACTGGATGCGGCGGATGCCGACATAGAGCTTGTTAACAAGCGGCTTGACGAGGCACAGGGTAGGTGATGTTTATAGCGAATGTCACATAGTAAGAGCAGCGTGATGCCAGTATTTTTAATATGTTGTGACTGCAGATGGAGCTGCTACCGTGGAAGCCCTGCGGGCGGAGCTTGCCCGAGCCAAGGAGAAAGCAAGGAGTAGTAATGCGGCCGCTTTGAAGGCGGCCAAAGAGTTGAGAGCCGAGAAGGCCGCGCATAGCGAGAGCAAAGAGAAAATGGCAAAACTAGCTGTGAAGTTAAAAGACACTGCCAACTGCTGCTAGTTTCTTGAAGAAGAAAACCGGGCGAAGGCTACGGACCTCGAAAAGGCCACAATGGCGACCAAAGACACCCGCTCTACAATGAGAGCGAAGAAGTAGGAACTACGTGAAGCCGGGGACATTGTGGCTGGGAAGCCCTTTATGCTGCGGAGGAAGTTCGGAGATCCGCGGTATGCCCCTTTGGATCGGCTATGGAGTTCGGCCGACGCATATCTGGACTTGGTGGTGAGCGCTGTCGATGCGGCTGAATACTTCCGAGATCAAACAGATCTTGAAGTGGACAAGCTATTCTGGTCGCAATTTAACGTTCTAGAGCATCCGCTTCCATTGAATGATCAGCTTGCCGAATGGGCCGAACTCAATAGATTGTCCGGACTCGCCATGAGGTCTGTCGTGGATCATCTGTGGCCGGAAAGGCCAAAGCCGAACAACTATTTTAGCTTGGTGCAGCAGTTCCTTGGTGTAGTGCCACACATTAATGCGATGAAGAGGTCGGCGTGCATAGGAGGCTCGCGGATGGCCCTTGCCCGTGTCAAAACATACTGGGCGGAGATGGATGCCACCACTGTCGCGGCGCGGGGTTCGGCCACAGGCCGAGTGGCTGCCGAGCACTATTTTGAAGTTCTTGAGGGTGCTCGTTCGATAGAGGCCCAGTGCTCAAAGAATGTTATGTTTGAGTGACACGTATTCCCATTGTAAAAACAACATTTTATTGAATTGATCAAGGCTGTATTTATACTTTTGCCCAAAAGTATTGTGATGCATCCTGTGCGGCCGTATATGTATACATGTATATAACCTGAAAGATTGCAGTCGTCGGCTTCAGCCCCCACGCATATAATGCGGGGGTGTTCGCAGAAGACGCGTATTCACACTTAATCCAACGTCTTGGTCCTATTAAGGAGGTGATAGCGCAGCGAACTAGGCAACCAGACTATAATGCTTTAACACTTTCACTTAGCCAGAGGAGTTTGACAGTGGGGCTACTATATAGCCCCTGGTGGCTCCGCACTCATCCGGATTCAGGGTGCATACATGCCTGGCCGGGAAACGGCCCTTCGTTAATGCGGAGGAATCCCAAAGATTCCAATAGGCCATCGAGTGGTTGACCAGTCTTACGCTATATCATGACAGTCAGTTTTCGGCTTTCTCTACTGAGGTGCTCGTCCGGATGAACCAGGGCACAATCGCAGTAGTTCTCCTGGTGCCGCCTTAGCTGATAGAGCGGAACGTAAGGCAGCAAAACACAGGAGCCAGGCAAACCCAAAATTTGACCAAAGACATGATTCGGAGCTAATGCATATAAGGCCAAACTCGCGACGCCGAACACTCCCTAAGGTATTCGGTCTTTTATGGTGTAAACCGGGCCTAAACAGTGCCCTTTGTAATAAGCCCCTGGTGTACAGGTACATGCATTATTCTGACGTGGCCACATGCCAAGACGTCAGCATCCTTCTCGATTGTACTAAGAATTCAAGGGATGTGTAGCAACAAGAGACAGTAAAAAAGGTTTACACAGGGTCTTAATCTAAAAAGAATCCTTGGAACGGGTCCCTGCTGCATGTCTGCGCCTGTGTCTCCGTTGTGCCATATCCTGGACGGGTGTAGCACGATGGTCATCTGTAAAAGAGAGGAACTTAGCTGAAAAGTTATCGTGCAAAAAGGTAGGTTATACTAAAGAAACCATGTACAATTCAATATGAGTAAGATTGAGATTAATTGCCACTTGTTTGCGCGCGTTGAGTCCCTTGTATTGTACTAGGGGTATGGCCATCAGACCTGTATTAGTTACATATCGCTGCACCGGACTCGTCTAACCGCGTCCGTGGTCTTAACGACCTGTCAAATGCTGTAGTTGGTGAGGCCGTTTACTGTGCGGCTGCCAAGGCAGCCGCACTGTCTTCGGCGCGCAAGGAGCGCTCAATATTTCCATTTACTGTGATGATGTCGCGTGGACCGGGCATCTTAAGTGTGAGGGAAGCATAATGTGGTATTGCGTTAAAGCGAGCGAAAGCTTCGCGTCCGAGCAGTGCTTGATAACCGCTTTGGAATGGAGCGATGTGGAAGGTTAAAATTTTGCTGCGGAAGTTATCAGGAAAGCCGAATATAACCTCTAGTAGCAGGGAGCCCCTGCAATGAGCCTCTGGGCCTGGCGTTACTCCTTTAAAGGTAGCATTGCTGCAACAATTTTTTGTTGGGTCTATCCCCATTTTGCGGACTGTGTCCTGATATATCAGATTTAAACTGCTGCCACTGTCCATTAGGGCTCGTGTGAAGTGGTATCCGTCAATTATTGGATCTAATACCAAGGCAGCCCATCCTGCACGCCGGATACTTGCCGAGTAATCCGGATGGTCGAACGTGATCGGTTGGGACGACCAGTGGCAGAGCTCTGTGGTGATAGGCCCTCGGGCATGTCTTTCTAGGGGTGCCGCTTTGTTTTTCCCCTTTAACACGTGTAACATGTTGACTATTTTGACTTCTGGTGGGAATTTCTTCTGTTCCCCTGCGCTTTGCTTGCGAGGCTCATCCTCGTCTTCGCTTGGTGTATCCTGCCCCTTGTGCTCGGCGTTGAGCTTGCCGGACTGTTTGAAGACCCAACATTCTCTATGGGTATGATTTGCAGGTTTATCAGGGGTGCTATGGATCTGACATATTTGGTCCAGAATTTTGTTTAGGCTGGACAGTTCATCTCTGTTGCCTTTGGAGGGCGGCTTCTGCTGACCTGGCCGAGAGCTTCTGAATCCGGCGTTTACCACCATGCTCTTCAGGCTGTCTTCTTTATTTCGGCGCTTATTCTTGCTACATCGTGATTTCCCGTTTCCATCCCTGACTTCGGATGTACTTGGGTCGCTGGTGCTGCATCGGGCTAACCAGTTGTCCTCGCCCACGCAAAAGCGGGTCATGAGGCTTGTTAATGCTGCCATTGTTCTCGGCTTTTCTTGATTGAGGTGTCTGGCAAGCCATTCATCTCGAATGCTATGCTTGAAAGCTGCTAAGGCTTCGGCGTCCGGATAGTCGACTATTTGGTTCTTTTTAGTGAGGAACCTGTTCCAAAGTTTTCGGGCTGACTCACCGGGCTGTTGAGTTATATGACTTAAATCGTCTGCATCCGGTGGTCGGACATATGCCCCTTGAAAATTTGCCCGAAAGGCGTCTTCGAGCTCTTCCCAGCTTCCGATGGACTTTTCGGGGAGGCTTTTAAGCCAGTGCCGAGCTGGCCCTTTGAGCTTGAGGGGTAAGTACTTGATGGCATGGAGATCATCTCCTCGAGCCATATGGATATGGAGGATGTAGTCCTCAATCCAGACCCCAGGATCTGTTGTTCCGTCGTACGCCTCTATGTTTACGGGTTTGAATCCCTCTGGAAATTCATGGTCCAGCACCTCGTCGGTGAAGCATAGGGGGTGTGCGGCACCCCTGTATTTGGGTGTACCATGGTGTTCGGATGTTTGTTGTGTTGTATTGTATGTTGGAGCGTGCTTGCGTGGTCCATAGCTATATCTGGTTGCGCCGTCCTTTTGATGCGAGCCCTTACGCGGATCGCGTACTTTATGTGTGGCGTCGTTTGCCGCTTTATGTTGGCTATGAGGTCGTCTATCCGACCGGATGGCCATTTTATTTTTTAATTGTGGAGGATCTAAGACCTCCTCATTGAATTCAGGTAGCAACTTTCGCTTCAGATAGCTCTTGGTGTGGCGATTACTGCCGTACTTCGCTGCAGTGTTGAGTACTTCACTCCATTTGATTTTGAGTGTGTCTTGTGCAGCCTTGAGCCTTTGCTTCTGTTTTTTCAGACTCCTCGCAGTGGCAACTAGCCTTTGATGGGCATTCTGTTGCTCCGGGAGCCTGTCTGGTGTGATGTCGTCCGGACTGTTATCTTCGACGGGGTTGGGTTGTTCGGCTTGATTTTCCGTGTTGCCGTGGTCGGGCAATGGTTCACCCTGCTCTAACGCTGGGTCTATATGATCGTTATTTCTGCCGAGGCGGGATTTGGAGCGGCGTTTACGCCGCTGCTTTGACTGCTTCTCGAGGGAACAACCCTTCTCCGCGTCCTTCCGTTCCCCGTCGCCGTTTTCTTTGGGTGTGTCCACCATGTATACGTCATGTGACGGAGTGGGCGTCCAGTGCCCTATGTGCGGTGGTTCCTGTTCGTCTCCTGCATCGTCGTCCATACCATCGATGTCTTTGGAGTCGAAGTCTAGCATGTCGGTTAAGTCATCGATAGTGGCTACTAAATGGGTGGTGGGTGGGCGACGAATTTCTTCGTCATCCGCATCCCAATCCTGTCGGACATAGTTCAGCCAGGACTCTCCTGACAAGGAGAGAGACTTTAACGAGTTCAGTATGTCGTCGAAGGGCGAATGCTAAGAGATATCCATGGAGGTAAACTCCATGATCGGCGCCCAGTCGGATTCGACAGGCACGGGCGCAGGCAGTTCGGAGTCCGTGGCCGGAGAAGGATCCGACAGTTTGGCAACACAGCTCTCGTGAAAGGTAAGGTTGATATTCGGCTCGATCGCCGCTGAGGATACGGCTTCCGTGGCGGGGTCTATCCACCCGTCCATGGATGGCGCGACTGGTTCCGAATTGAGGGTCAGAGTGGTTGCTGGTGCGATATCCTGAACACTGTCTGACGGTAGGGCTAAATCATGCTCATCGAGACCGTGCAGTGCACTTGGCAGGGGCTCGAATCCGTCGAAGATCAAGTCTCCGCGGATATCGGCCGTGTATTTTAAGCTTCCAAACCTGACCTGGCGGCTAGGGGCGTAACTTTTGATCTGCTCCAGATGGCCAAGCGAGTTGGCCCGCAGTGCGAAGCCGCCGAATACGAAGATCTGTCCGGGGAGAAAAGTCTCACCCTGGACTGCATCACCGTCGATGATTGAAGGAGCCATCAAGCCTAATGGCGACGACACAAATGAACTCTCAATGAAAGCACCAATGTCGGTGTCAAAACCGGCGGATCTCGGGTAGGGGGTCCCGAACTGTGCGTCTAAGGCGGATGGTAACAAGAGCAGGGGACACGATGTTTTACCCAGGTTCGGGCCCTCTTGATGGAGGTAAAACCCTACGTCCTGCTTGATTTATTCTCGATGATATGAGTATTACAAGAGTTGATATACCACGAGATCGGAGAGGCTAAACCCTAAAAGCTAGCCTATGGTATGATTGTGTGTTGTCCTACGGACTAAAACCCTCCGGTTTATATAGACACCGAAAGGGGTTAGGGTTACACAAGGTCGGTTACAAAGGAGGAGATATCCATATCCGTACTACCTAGCTTGCCTTCCACGCCAAGTAGAGTCTGATCCGGACACAAGATGAAGTCTTCAATCTTGTATCTTCATAGTCCAACAGTCCGGCCAAAGGATATAGTCCGGCTGTCCGGAGACCCCCTAATCTAGGACTCCCTCACTCCCTGAAAGCAAATATATAGAGTTGGACTTGAGGTCGGAGGAGCTCCAGGGGGCCCACGAGGTAGGGGGCATGCCCCCACCCTCGTGGATAGATGGTGGGCCCCCTGGTCTTCATCTTTTGCAGGTATTTTTTATATTTTCCGAATAGATGTTTCGTGAAGTTTCAGGTCATTCTGAGAAATTTTGTTTCTGCACATAAATAACACCATAGCAATTCTGCTGAAAACAGCGTCAGTCCGGGTTAGTTCCATTCAAATCATGCAAGTTAGAGTCCAAAACAAGGGAAAAAGTGTTTCGAAAAGTAGATACAACGGAGACGTATCAACTCCCCCAAGCTTAAACCTTTGCTTGTCCTCAAGCAATTCAATTGACAAACTGAAAGTGATAAAGAAAAACTTTTACAAACTCTGTTTGCTCTTGTTGTTGTAAATATGTAAAACCAGCATTCAAGTTTTCAACAAAGATTATGACTAACCACATTCACAATAACGCTTAGGTCTCAAGTTTACTCATATCAATGGCATAATCAACGAGCGAGCAATAATAATAAATCTCGGATGACAACACTTTCTCAAAACAATCATAATATGATGTAACAAGACGGTATCTCGCTAGCCCTTTCTGAGACCGCAAAACATAAATGCAGAGCACCTTTAAAGATCAAGGACTGACTAGACATTGTAATTCATGGTAAAAGAGATCCAGTCAAGTCATACTCAATGTAAACTAACAATAATGAATGCAAATGACAGCAGTGCTCTCCAACTGGTGCTTTTTAATAAGAGGATGATGACTCAACATAAAAGTAAATAGATAGGCCCTTCACAGAGGGAAGCAGGGATTTGTAGAGGTGCTAGAGCTCAGTTTTGAAATAGAGATGAATAATATTTTGAGTGGTATACTTTCATTGTCAACATAACAACCAAGAAATGTCGATATCTTCCATGCTACACACATTATAGGCGGTTCGCAAACAAAATGGTAAAGTTTATACTCCCCCTCCACCAACAAGCATCAATCCATGGCTTGCTCGAAACAACGAGTGCCTCCAACTAACAAGAGTCCCAGGGGGAGTTTTGTTTGCAATTATTTTGATTTGATTTGCATAAATCATGGGACTGGGCATCCCGGTGACCAGCCACTTTCTCGTGAGTGAGGAGCGGAGTCCACTCCTCTTGTGAATAACCCGTCTAACATGGAAGATACAGACAGCCCTAGTTGATACATGAGCTATTCGAGCATACACAACATGATATTTATTTGAAGGTTTAGAGTTTGGCACATACAAATTTACTTGGAACGGCAGGTAGATACCGTATATAGGTAGGTATGGTGGACTCATATGGAATAACTTTGGGGTTTATGGAGTTGGATGCACAAGTAGTATTCCCGCTTAGTATAGGTGAAGGCTAGCAAAAGACTGGGAAGCGACCAGCTAGAGAGCGACAACAATCATGAACATGCATTAAAATTAATCAACACCGAATGCAAGCATGAGTAGGATATAATCCACCATGAACATAAATATCGTGAAGGCTATGTTGATTTTGTTTCGTCTACATGCGTGAACATGCGCCAATTCAAGTCACTTAAATCATTCAGAGGATGATACCACCCTATCATACCACATCACAACCATTTTAATAGCATGTTGGCACGCAAGGTAAACTATTATAAGCTCCCAGCTAATCAAGCATGGCATAAGAAACTATGATCTCTAGTTGTCATTGCAAACATATTTATTCATAATAGGCTGAATCAGGAACGATGAACTAATCATATTTACAAAAACAAAAGAAGCCGAGTTCATACCAGCCTTTCTCATCTCAGTCAGTCCATCATATATCGTCATAATTGCCTTTCACTTGCACGACCGAATGATGTGAATAATAATAATAGTGCACGTGCATTGGACTAAGCTGGAATATGCAAGCATTCAATAAACATGAGAAGATAAGGCAATATGGGCTCTTTTGTCAGATCGAAAATTATGCATATAAGAGCCACTTCAACAATTTAGTCATGGTCTTCTCCTATCGACCCCCAAAGAAAAGAAAAGAAATAAAACTATTTACACGAGAAAGCTCCCAACAAGCAAAAGAAGAACATGAAATATTTTTGGGTTTTCTTTTAATTACTACTACAAGCATCGAAAGTAAACTAATTAAAAGCCACAACTAATTTTTTTGTTTTTTCTTAAGGTTTATTAAACACACAAGAAGAGAGCATAATAATGTATAGCAGGAAAATGAATACTCCCTATGGTAGCTTGTGTTATATCTCTGGATTCCCCCACAATTATACTAGCAAGAAAATCTCTAAATTCAGATTTGCGAGATTCCCTGATACTACTCCATTGTGGAAGTTTGCAAGCAGTGGTAAAATCCTCTAAGTCCATGGTATAAGAATTTTCATAAAGATCAAACATGACAGTTGGGGAATTACGTGAAGATGAAAATTCAAACCTCCTCACAAAGGAACTAGTGAGATAGTGATTCTGGCTGCACTTCTCTTCCTCGAAGCTCACAAGACCCGTGTTATGAAAATATGCGTTAAATTCTTCCTTAATTCCCGCTCGATCCATAAAGTTTTCAGAAGGCCATTCACAAGGACGCACTGGAGCGTCTCTTGGTGGCTCTTCATCAGCATCACGCATTGCAAGCCTGGGTCCTTGCTTTCTTGAAGAACCACCTTGGAACATTTTCCTAAGCATATTTCTTCCTCTGAAAAATTCTGAATTTTTTTTAGTAACTTCAAAATAAAAGTAAACCAAACTCAATAATATTGATAGCAACTACTCCTACAAGTGCCTATAGCCTATATCATGCATCAAAACTACTTGGAACCATATAAATTTGACATGCAAGCTCAAGAACATGGTCACCTAGGCAACACAAATTTGCAATGAATAAAGCACTAGAACAAAAACTAATTGGACCAATGGAGGAGTCACATACCAAGGAACAATCTCCCCAAGCAGTTTTGTGAGAGGTGCTTTGAGCAAGGAGATGTAAAATGGTAGCAAAACGAGCTTGAACTCGGGTTTGAGCTGGATATTCATGTTTGTGGGAGGAAGAAGGACTGTGTGGGTGAAAGAATGAGTGGAGGAGGGCCACCGTGGGCCCACGAGGCATGGGGGCATGCCCCTGACCCTCGTGGCCAGGTGCCAGCTCCTCCTCCTGTGTTCTCAGTGCCAAATATTCTCAAATATTTCAGAAAAAATCATATTTAAATTTTAGGGCATTTGGAGAACTTTTATTTTCGGGGTATTTTTATATTGCATGGATAATTCTGATAAAAGACAGAAAATACTATTTTTATTTTATTTAATATAAATAACAGAAAGTATAAGTGGGGTATAGAAGGTTGTGCCTTCTAGTTTCATCCATCTCATGCTCATCAAAAGGAATCCACTAACAAGGTTGATCAAGTCTTGTTAACGAACTCATTCCGAATAACATGGAACCGGAGAAATTTCGAATAACACTATGTTACCTCAACAGGGATATGCACATCCCCAATAATAAGAATACCATATTTCTTCTTGACAGTAGGAAGAGGAAATTCAAAACCTCCAAAAATAATCGATGGAATTTTTCCAATAGAATTGATACTATGGACTTGAGGTTGTTTCCTCGGAAAGTGTACCGTATGTTCATTACCATTAACATGAAAAGTGACATGGCCTTTAGTGCAATCAATAGCAGCCCCTGCAGTATTCAAAAAAGGTCTTCCAAGAATAATAGACATACTATCGTCCTCGGGTATATCAAGAATAACAAAGTCCGTTAAAATAGTAATGTTTGCAACTACAACAGGCACATCCTCACAAATACCGACAGGTATAGCAGTTGATTTATCAGCCATTTGCAAGATATTTCAGTAGGTGTCAACTTATTCAAATCAAGTCTACGATATAAAGAGAGAGGCATAACACTAACACCGGCTCCAAGATCACATAAAGCAGTTTTAACATAGTTTCTTTTAATGGAGCATGGTATAGTGGGTACTCCTGGATCTCCTAGTTTCTTAGGTATTCCACCCTCAAAAGTATAATTAGCAAGCATGGTGGAAATTTCAGCTTCCGGTATCTTTCTTTTATTTGTAACATTTTCTTTCATGTACTTAGCATAATGATTCATTTTAGGCATATCAGTTAATCGCATACGCAAAAGATAGGTCTAATCATTTCAACAAAGCGCTCAAAATCCTCATCATCCCTTTTCTTGGATGGTTTGGGAGGAAAAGGCATGGGTTTCTGAACCCATGGTTCTCTTTCTTTACCATGTTTCCTAGCAACAAAGTCTTTCTTATCATAACGTTGATTCTTTGATTGTGGGTTATCAAGATCAACAACAGGTTCAATTTCTATATCATTATCATTACTAGGTTGAGCATCATCATGAGCATTATCATTAACATTATCATTAACATTATCACTAGTTTCAGGTTCATTACCAGATTGTGTTTCAGTATCAGAGATAGAAATATCATTTGGATTCTCAGGTGTTTCAGTGATAGGTTTACTAGAAGCATGCACAGTCCTATCATTTTTCTTTTTCATCCTATTAGAAGGACTAGGTGCATCCACATTATTTCTCTGAGAATCTTGCTCAATTCTCTTAGGGTGGCCTTCAGGATACAGAGGTTCCTGAGTCATTCTACCAGTTCTAGTAGCCACTCTAACGGCATTATCATTATTCTTACTATTCAATTCATTGAGCAAATCATTTTGAGCTTTAAGTACTTGTTCTACTTGAGTGGTAACCATAGAAGCATGTTTACTAATAAGTTTAAGTTCACCTTTAACATTAGCCATATAATCACCCAAGTGTTCAAGCATATTTGAATTGTATTTCAATTGCCTGCCGAAATAAGCACTAAAGTCTTCTTGCTTAACCACAAATTTATCAAACTCATCTAAGCATGGGCTAGCAAACTTAGTAAATGGGATTTCAGCTTTATCATATCTATAGAGAGAATTTACCTTTACTACCTTTGTCGGGTTATCAAGACCATGAGTTTCTTCAATAGGTAATGGATTAAGATCATATGTTTCTTCAACAGGCGGTAAATTAAGACCATGTATTTCTTCAATAGGAGGTAAATTCTTAACATCTTCAGCTTTAATACCTTTTTCTTTCATGGATTTCTTTGCCTCTTGCATATCTTCAGGACTGAGAAATAGAATACCCCTTTTCTTTGGAGTTGGTTTAGGAATAGGCTCAGGAACTAGCTCAGGAGGTGTCCAATTATTTTCATTTGCCAGCATATTATTCAATAGAATTTCAGCTTCATCCGGCATTCTTTCCCTGAAAACAGAACCAACACAACTATCTAGGTAATCTCTGGAGGCATCGGTTAGTACATTATAAAAGATATCAAGTATTTCATTTTTCTTAAGAGGATGACCAGGCAAAGCATTAAGTAATTTGAGAAGCCTCCCCCAAGCTTGTGGGAGACTCTCTTCTTCAATTTGCACAAAATTATATATATCCCTTAAAGCAGCTTGTTTCTTATGAGCAGGGAAATATTTAGCAGAGAAGTAATAAATCATATCCTGGGGACTACGCACACAACTAGGATCAAGAGAATTAAACCATATCTTAGCATCACCCTTTAATGAGAACGGAAATATTTTAAGGATATAAAAGTAACGAGTTCTCTCATCATTAGTGAACAGGGTAGCTATATCATTTAATTTAGTAAGATGTGCCACAACAGTTTCAGATTCATAGCCATGAAAAGGATCAGATTCAACCAAAGTAATTATATCAGGATCAATAGAGAATTCATAATCCTTATCGGCAACACAGATAGGTGAAGTAGCAAAAGCAGTGTCAGGTTTCATTCTAGCATTTAGAGATTGCTGCTTCCATTTAGCTAATAACCTCTTGAGTTCGTATCTATCTTTGCAAGCTAAAATAGCTAAAGAAGCTTCTTTATCAAAAACATAACCCTTAGGAATAACATGCAAGTCTTCATCATCACTTTCATCAGTATTATCAGATTCAATATTTTAACTCTCTCTAACCCTAGCAAGTTGTTCATCAAGAAATTCACCAAGTGGCACAGTAGTATCAAGCATAGAAGTAGTTTCATCATAAGTATCATGCATAGCAGAAGTGGCATCTTCAATAACATGCGACATATCAGAATGAATAGCAGAAGCAGGTTTAGGTGTCGCAAGCTTACTCAAAACAGAAGGTGAATCAAGTGCAGAGCTAGATGGCAGTTCCTTACCTCCCCTCGTAGTTGAGGGATAAATCTTGGTTTTTGGATCTCTCAAGTTCTTCATAATGATAAGCAGATATAAATCCCAAGTGACTCAAAGAATAGAGCTATGCTCCCCGGCAACAGTGCCAGAAAACAGTCTTGATTACCCACAAGTATAGGGGATCGCAACAGTTTTCGAGGGTAGAGTATTCAACCCAAATTTATTGATTCGACACAAGGGGAGCCAAAGAATATTCTCAAGTATTAGCAGCTGAGTTGTCAATTCAACCACACATGGAAACTTAATATCTGCAGCAAAGTGTTTAGTAGCAAAGTAATATGATAGTAGTGGTAACAGTAGCAAAAGGTAATGATAGCAAAAGTAATGTTTTTGGTATTTTGTAGTGATGATAGCAATAGCAACGGAAAAGTAAATAAGCGAAGAACAATATATGGAAAGCTCGTAGGCAATGGATCAGTGGTGGAGAATTATGCCGGATGCGGTTCATCATGTAACAGTCATAACCTAGGGTGACATAGAACTAGCTCCAATTCATCAATGTAATGTAGGCATGTATTCCGAATATAGTCATACGTGCTTATGGAAAAGAACTTGCATGACATGTTTTGTCCTACCCTCCCGTGGTAGCGGGGTCCTTACGGAAACTAAGGGATATTAAGGCCTCCTTTTAATAGAGTACCAGAACAAAGCATTAACACATAGGGAATACATGAACTCCTCAAACTACGGTCATCACCGGTAATTATCCCAATTATTGTCACTTCGGGGTTAACAGATCATAACACATAATAGGTGACTATAGACTTGCAAGATAGGATCAAGAACTCTCATATATTGATGAAAACATAATAGGTTCAGATCTGAAATCATGGCACTCGGGCCCTAGTGACAAGCATTAAGCATAGCAAAGTCACAGCAACATCAATCTCAGAACATAGTGGATACTAGGGATCAAACCCTAACAAAACTAACTCGATTACATGATAAATCTCATCCAACCCATCACCATCCAGCAAGCCTACGATGGAATTACTCACGCACGGCGGTGAGCATCATGAAATTGGTGATGGAGGATGGTTGATGGTGATGATGCGACAGATTCCCCTCTCCGGAGCCCCGAACGGACTCCAGATCAGCCCCCCGAGAGGTTTTAGGGCTTGGCATTGGCTCCGTATCGTAAAACGTAATGATTTCTTCTCCTTGATTTTTTTCTCCCCGAAAGCAAATATATAGAGTTGTACTTGAGGTCGGAGGAGCTCTAGGGGGCCCACGAGGTAGGGGGCGCGCCCTAGGGGGGTAGGCGCGCCCCCACCCTCGTGGACAGGTGGTGGTCCCCCTGGTCTTCATCTTTTGCAGGTATTTTTTATATTTTCCGAATAGATGTTTCGTGAACTTTTAGGTCATTCCGAGAACTTTTGTTTCTGCACATAAATAACACCATAGCAATTCTGCTGAAAACAGCGTCAGTCCGGGCTAGTTCCATTCAAATCATGCAAGTTAGAGTCCAAAACAAGGGCAAAAGTGTTTGGAAAAGTAGATACCACGGAGACGTATCAGCTATGTAGGGATATGGGGGAAATGGGGAAGCTGTGGAGATAAGCTAACGGTCGGGAACTACTTATAGCACTATATGTTGTATTCGGCACACTGTTTATACATGTCGTTTGTGTTAGGTATTACAAGGTCACACACGATTTCCGCACCAAACCGTGTGAGAAGACAACGTAGGTTAGACACGGTTGCTGTTACATAACGTATGTGATGTACTACCCTGTCCATATAATTGAGTTACGATGAGATACCGTGTAAACAGCCGCTCTGCGGATATCCGTAAAAAAACAGCCGCTCTGCATATAGAGATGGCGGCGGCGGCCTAGACAACGGCTACCGGAGAAGAGGTCAATCCTCGGTCGATGGCGGTGGCGACGTCATAGGAGGTCAATCCTTAGTCTGCGGTGGGAGATAGGAGGAGCTCAACTATCGAGGTCGTCGTCGGCGTGATTCGAGCACATCCATCACGGTCGATGGTGGGATAGTGGAGGTCGAACTTCCGGCGGTAGCCGCCCTAAGCTTTGCTCCTCGACCCTGCTGTCTCGGTGTGCCACCGCATCGCGCTTGTGTGTCTGCTGGGTGGAGGTCGCCGCGCGGCTAATTAATTAAGGTGTTCTTTTCGTTTGTGACTTAATTAAGATATTCAATTCCTAAGTGTAGTGTTGTACTAGTACTCTACATTTAAATTGACTGACCATTAATTTTTGTCATTGCACGTCTGGATAACAACATGGAGCACCCTCAATAATTATTAAAACAAAACCTTATGATTTATGCACACATCTTTGGGCAACAGTTAATCCGTGTATTAATGTTGTTGTTTTGTTTTTAATTACCATTCGTCTGCTGCAGATGGAACGATCTCGATGGGTGAAGAATCAGAAAACCACAGATTTTATCAGTGGTGTGACAGAGTTCATGAATTTGGCTGAAAGTACAAAGAGGAGAATTGGTGATGCGGATTACATCTTGTGTCCATGTACTGATTGTGCCAATACAGAGTCACATGAAGTTGCAGATGTCCAGATGCACTTAGTCTCTAGGGGATTCATGGATGGATATACATGTTGGACCAGACACGGTGAAGAGGAGGTCATGGATGAAGTTACCCAGGGCAGCGAGATGCCAAACCCCGATCAGTGTCACATGGATGTTGAATCTAACATCGGGGTAGAGGCGTCAAGCTACCAATGGAACACCGGAAAGCCGAAACGCCCACTAGAAAACCAAGACATCGACGCAGATGACGACGATCTTGATATGCCAGATTTTGCTGCTATGATTGCATATTTCGAGGGCACAAAAAGGATATGATTGGGTACAAGGATCTGCCAACCATTGATGCGGACTCCAAGAAAGAATTTTATCTAGGTTGCAAAAAGAAATATTCCAGGTTGAGTGCCACCCTGGCGCTTCTCAGATTTAAAGAAGCAAACGGTCTATCAAACAAGGGCTTCACATATATGTTAGGTCTTTTCAAAGAAATTCTTCCAGAAGATAATGTGCTCCCCAGAAGCACGAATGAAGGAAAGAATTTTTTTTGCCCATTGGAACTTGAAGTACAGAAGATACACGCTTGTGTGAATGATTGTATATTGTACCGTGGTGAGTACAAAGATTTGTGTGCATGTCCCACATGCAAGCATGCACGATACAAGCGTAGGAGAGCAAAGGACAAGTACAAATTGGACGACGAGATCAAGATAGGAATCCCATTCAAGGTTGTTTGGTACTTGCCTTTAATTCCAAGGTTGATGCGTTTGTTTGCAAACCCTAGAGAGGCAAAGAGGTTGCGGTGGCATCATGATGAGAGAATTGTGGATATGTTTATGAGGCACCCAAAAGATGGGGCTCAGTGGGAATTAATCGACAAAAAGTTTGAAAAAATTGCCAAGGATCCTAGAAGTATAATGCTCGGGGAGTGTACTGACGGGATGAATCCTTTTGGCGATATGAGCACCAATCACAACACATGGCCGGTGCTTCTGTGCATGTATAACCTAGCTCCTTGGTTGTGTATGAATAAAAAATACATTATGATGTCAATGATTATCCAAGGCCCGAAGCAACCTGGAAATGACATCGACATTTACTTTCAGCTACTAGTAGAAGAACTGCTAACAATGTGGATAGATGCGCCTGCTGTAAAATGTTATGATGCTTACAGAAAGGAGATTTTCGATCTACATGCGATGCTGGTGCACACCATTCAAGATATGCTGGCATTAGGCAACACATCGGGGTAGAAAACAAAGGGAGATGTAGGGTGTGTCACATGCATGGATAGGACAGCTAGCAGAAGACTTCCCAACTCGCGCAAAACAGTGTATTTGCGTCATCGTAGGTTCTTACGGAAAAATCACCCATACCGAAAGATGGAAGCTAAATTTGGTGGTACGGCAGAGGCAGGTGCGATCCCAAGACCCTATGACGGGGAGGTGGTCCACAACATGGCTAAAACAATTAATGTTGTGCTTGGCAAGAACCACCCTTTGACGGTGAAACAAACACCCAAGGATCAAGTGTTTAAGAAGAAATCGGTGTTCTGGAAATTACCTTACTAGGATATTCTACGTGTACGTCACTGCATCGATGTCATGCACATAGAGAAGAACATATGTGAAAGCATCCTTGGTACTCTGCTCAAGATTAAAGGTAAAAAAATGATGGTGATGGTTCACGGCTCGATATGCTTGCTGATCAATCAAAATGCAAGAGTGAAGCAGAATATGATGACAAATTCATCAAAGCTCGCTAGAGTTACAATTTCAGTACAAAAGAAGCAACACAATTCTTCACCTATTTGTTGTCAGTTAAGACACCCTCTTCCTATCGTGCAAACATTAGAGGTCTCGTGGATGTGAGCTCGGGTAAAATGAAGTTGGGACACATGAAGTCACATGATTGCCACGTAATGTTGACACAACTCCTCCCGGTGGCCATTAGGAATCTGATGGACAAAGATATAAGAAGCACACTCATTGACCTCTGTGATTTCTTCAACCAACTATGGTAGAAAGTTGTAAATCCTGAAGAGTTGGATCATATGCAAGATGATATTGGAAGAATATTGTCCAACCTAGAGATGTTTTTCCCACCGTCATTCTTTGATGTCATGGTCCATCCCACTATGCACCTTGTCGATGAGATAAAGTATTCTGGTCGTGTGTTTCTTCGCAACATGTATCCCTTCGAGCGGTTCATGGGAAAACTGAAGCGCTTTTGTCGGAACCGAAACCATCCAGAGGCAAGCATCCTACAAGGTTATACCGCGAAGGAGGTGGTTGAGTTTTGCACCGAATACATGAAACAAAGATCTATAGGTTTGCCCATCTCTCACCATGAGGGAAGGCTGAAAGGTAAGCCGGTCCTTGGTGGCACGCAAATTGCTGCACCCAGAGAATTGGCAAAGAAAGCCCATTTGATGGTACTGCTTAACAGCCCAGGTCTCATCGCTTATGCCGAAGAACACTTGGCGGAGATATGCCAAAGCTTCTTACCAATGGTGCCTTCATCAGATGTGGAGATGAAGGAGCACACTAAGAACTATGCCGAATGGCTGAAGAATCGTTTGGCACAAGGATCCATCGATAACATTGCTACGTGGTTGGCACAAAAGCCATCACCTACAATGTTGACGTACCAAGCATATGACATAAATGGATACACGTTCTACACTGAGGAACGTGATTAGAAGACCTCGTAGCAGAACAACTCTGGTCGAATAGAATGCATGACTATAAATGAAGCTGATAAAAGGGTATACTATGGAACCATCAAAGAGATTGGGAGTTTGACTATGTGAAAGTTAAGGTGGCATTATTCAGGTGCGCATGGATCCCTCTTGGTCAGGTAAGGATTGATGAGTACAGGAAGACCTGTCATAACAGGACAATGATGGCACATCACGCGGACCCATTCATTCTTGCCAGCGATGCTACCCATATTTTCTTTGTGGAAGACCCCTTGCATAAGAACTGCCATTTAGCGATGCATGGGAAAAGAAGGGTACTGGGTGTTGATGATGTTGCCGATGAGGACGAGTATGATGAATATGATGAGTTGCCAGCCAAGGGATCACGCACCTGTGTAACAGAGCAGCGTAAAATCATCAAAAACCCCAAGTTCATTCGGGGTCAACTTAATGATCCCAGTTCCCCCATGTACATGGGAATTAAGCCGTAAGACTAGTCTTTATACCTACCCTGCAACTTAATTCGTTCGATTTAGAACTGTCGCGTGTACTGAATTTGTGAGTTATGCCCGGTTTTCTATTGATGTAAAAACCGTTAATATGTTGACTATGATATGCTGTCAGCTCATGCAATGAATATTAACTTTTTTTGTTGTCATTATTATTATTATTATTATATCATAGAGGTAGCACACTCAATTGATCTCACTACAATATGTGTGAACAAAAATATGCAATCTGGTTTGCGAATAGCACACGGTTCGTTGGTGAAAGCTGTGTGCCGACCAAACCCCGCCACCCCGCCCACGATCTGAGTCGTGCTTTCTGATTGGCCAGAACCCAAACCCCACGGATCGTACGTCTGCATCGTTGGATGCTCCCAGATCGAACGACGATCCTCATCCCTTTCGATAGCACATGAAGTTTCGGTTGTAATTTTATTTCTATGCACAAAATGCACGTTAATCTCAACAAATGTCTTAAATATAGCTAACGATACCTGAAATGTGCTAGAAAATCAAACCCGTGGTGTAATGGTGATTGCGCACCGTGGAAATTTTTATGAGGCCAAACGATGAAGTCACCGACCACAGGAGTTTGAATTGAGACATCTCCTTTTGGAAAACCATGATCCTTCATGTGAGATGCTCCGGTTTGGAAGGAGGGGTCATCAAAACTTGTGCCAAACTTTACCAATTTTTTTCCACGGGGTCATGAGAGCACGCACATCGATTTTGATGATGTCCGAACTCCATCTGAATTTCCTGTAATTAAAATACCAACCAGGCCTACGCCAGTGGTGCACCTCGCGGCCGAAATGTTTAAAACTTCTCCCCGCTTCTCGAACAAACGGATGAAAACTCACAAAGCGACACACAAATGATATGTACACCTTCTTTGCTAGGCTGATAGTAAGGGGGTATCATAGCTAGTATCATGCATGCCAACTAGGCAATTTTGATGAGGTGTCATAGAATTAAGTAAATGAAGAAAAAGAGGGTTAAGTATCATATCATGAAACTGTATCATAATAAATGCTATGCTACTATGTGTCATGCATGACAATATAATAAAGTACTACATATGATACTAGCTACTCTATGATATTATGCATTAGAGCAAGTACAATAGAGTGACATAAGACTAGCCACAATGGGTAGTAACATAGAATGCTACTAGTCTATGTTACTACCTCTATAGTGGGGAGTAACATATGTGTAGTAACATGCAACACTTCATTTATTAGGCTACAGACTCATCTTGCCTTGAGATGTGTGATGTTACTCATACTACTAGTAACTAGCTATGTTACCACTTTCCTCTCTTTCTTCATTTATTGTTTGCCACATCATCTATTTTATCTAGATACGTGTAATCTTACTACCTATATATGTTACTCCCACTGTGGGTAGTCTAAGAAAGCTATAAGGAATAGAATAATATATATGTGCTTTAGTTGGAGGAAAGAGAAGAGGAGAGAGAAGAGAAGCGGGCTCTAGGTTAGTAGAGCCAGCTGCAACACGAGACCCAAGACACTTTGTGAGGATGTAAGGTGGGCCAACTATTGATAAACTAATACATATTTAAAACTTATTATTGTACATGCCCGCTAAGAGGTTGGCTGTATATGACATGGCAACATCTTATAGACGACCCTTGGCTGTATTATTAACCATGCTCTTAGTGAGGTAGCTAGTATATCATAGACTAGCTAGTATTACTGCCTCCTTTCCGGTTTAGGCTGGTTGTAATGGTAGTATCATAAGCGGTATCATACATGCCAACTAGACTTTCTGGATGATGTGGCACACAATTAAATGAGGAAAGAGAGGATGTGGTATCATATCATGATACCATGTCATATTAAATGTTTTTACTACTTTGTGTGATGCATGAAAATTAATAAGGCAACCTAAGATACTAACTTAATTATGATACTATGCATTACGGAAGTAGTATCATACACTAGTATATATCATATGCATGATACTAGTATATGATACTCCCCATTACAACCAGCCTTAGGCTACTCATAGTGGGGAGTATCATATATATGATACTAGTGTATGCATGATACTACCTCCATAGTGCATAGTATCATAAAGTAGTATCATAGATGATCATATTTATTGCCATGCATGACACAAAGTAGCATAGCATTTAACATGATACGGTATCTACCTATGTTACTCTAAACCTCTCTCTCTTCTTTAATTGTGTGCCACATAAGCATGTTTGCTAGTCCCAAGTGCATGTTACCAGTTATGTTACTCCCACTATGGCCAGCCTTATAGGGCTCAATTCAAAAATCTCACCAATGGAGATAGATGGTGAGTGGTGGAATACTTTTGGTAGTTTGCAAAAACACCCAATTAATGCTTTTGTTTTCCTCAAAAAATTATGTTTTCCAATGTATTAATTGCAACACATGCATGCATAAAGTACATGCATTGGTCAACTTTCTCTTAATAAATACTTGCATGCATGCAATGATTTAATGCACATTGGAATCTGAACATGTGATGGGGAACAACCAAATTGAGCCTTATAAAATGGAAAAACTAAAATTTTGAGATAAGCCTATAAAACGGAAAGGAGGGAGTATATATATGCATGATACTAGTATATGACCGGCAATACATCCGTAATGCGCGCATGCATAGTATCATAATTAGTATCTTAGATTGCCTTATTAATTTCCATGCGCGACACAAAGTAGTGCAACATTTAATATGATACGGTATCATGATATGATACCACAGTGAGGTAGCTAGTAGTTGGCATGCATCATACCGCTTGATACTCCCATATTACGACCAACCTTATTAGGGTGGACATAATGGGGGTATCATAGCCGATATCATGCACTCGGGAGCTGGGAATAGAAAATATGATGATGTGGCAAAGAAGCAGTAACACGGTTCGATCACGAAAGCCGCGTTTCCACTAAACCGTGGTCGATGCACCACCCCTCTACCACACGCGCGATCTGAGTCGTGCATTCTGATTGGCCAGAACCCAAACTCCACGGATCGTATGTCTGCACCATTGGATTCTCCTTGATCGAACGACAATCCTCATCCCTTTTGACCACACATGTAAATGTTTTCAAACAGCCCGTCCAAACAAAATGTTTTCAAATAGCACACGGTTCACACACGAAAGCTGTGTGCCTACCAAACCGTGGCCGATGCCCCCCTTTGCTGCGCGCGCGATCTAAGTCGTGCGTTCTGATTGGCCAGAACCCAAACCCCATGGATCGTACGTCTGCACCGTTGGATGCTCACAGATCGAATGACAATCCTCATCCCTTTCGACAGGAAATGCAGTCCAGCTAGGATTCATTTATATGCCAACATGCACGGTAAATGCCAAAAAATGTCTTACATATAGCACACGAGACCTGAAATGCGATAGCAAATCAAACCCATGGTAAAATTGTGATTGGTTTACATGGGAAAAATTTAGAGGCGAAACGATGAACTCACGTATTCATTTGAAAATTAGTACGTCTTCATTTCAAACGAAATTATTCTGTTTGTGCACACGAGCACTTAGAGGGAACCATTTGCATAGGCCTTTCCGTGTGCGCTGTGATCGGGGATATTTATCACCCTTTTCACCTAGGCCGCCAACACCCGGAGTCCCTAATACCCCCACCGTCCACCCGTGTTTCACTCAACTAGTCCACCCAATCTCCTTCACCAGCTCCCTCTCCCCCAGATCCACAACAGAACCCTCTTCGGCGCCGCCGTGCTCACCCTGACCGTGTGCCCGCTCTTCGGCGTCAAGCCTACCTCCACTTCCATTCCCAACATGCGGTGGCCCAAGCCTCGCCGTCTTCGTTTGCTTGCCAGACACCCTCGATCATATCGACGAAGTAACCCTCGCCTCTCCTGTAGTCCGACCGGGTTTGTATTAAGAAGCCTGATAGTTACTGCTCTCCATCGCGGTGAGGCATATTTCCTCGCAATCCCTCTTCCAATTTCGTTCCGTATGTTCCCAAATTGGCTATAAAATAACGGAGAGCGTATATATGTTCGTTATTTACCTTCCTTACTACATATAAGTTTGAAGGTGCAACTATCCCTAGGTGGTTTTGGTAATTCATAACAACATATAGCTCATTAAGCTAATGCTATTCCAATATGATCATTTCAGGAAAGCTCAATGATTGGCACGGCATGGATGGTGAAAGTGGAACCCTCAAAATGCTAAGGACAAAGGATTGGCTCTAGCTCATATGCTCAAGACTGTTCTTTTTACATTTTAGTGGTCCAAGATCACATTGAGTCCATAGGAAAAGCCAATACTATCAAGGAGGGATGAGGTGTTGCTTAATGAGCCTCTTGCTTCATGTGCTTAATGATATGCTCCAAAATCCTCAGCTACTTTCCCATATCCACATTTGACCTAAACCCAAAGCCAAACTCGGCCCTACCGATTCTTTCAACCCGGCGCCACCGAGTTTCACTTGTCATAGCCATTGCCAAACCCTAAGCAAATCGGTTCTACCGATAGGGATCTCGGTCTCACTAAGATGGGATTGCAATTTCTCTGTTTCCTTTTCGTAACTCTTCGGTCTCACCAAAAGAGTGGATCGGTCCCACCGAGATTGCAATGTAAACTCACTGTTTCCTTTTCGTAACATTTCGGTCTCACCAAGAAGAGCGAATCGGTCCCACCGAGTTTGCCTGACCAACCCTCTGGTTAGCTTATTACCAAATCGGTCTCATCGAGTTTGTGTAATCGGTCTCACCGAGATTACGTTATGCCCTAACGCTAATCATATCGGTCCTATCGAGTTGCATGTCAGTCCCACCAAAAATCTCTAACGGTCACTAGGTTTACTATTTCGGTCCGACCGAGTTTGTTGATTCGGTCCCACCGAGATTGGTAAATTGTGTGTAACGGTTGGATTTTGTGTGGAGGCTATATATACCCCTCCACCTCCTCTTCACTCGTGGAGAGAGCTATCAAAACACGTCTACACTTCCAACTCATATGTTCTGAGAGAGAACCACCTACTCATGTGTTGAGGCCAAGATATTCCATCCTACCACATGAATCTTGATCTCTAGCCTTCCCCAAGTTGCTTTCCACTCAAATCTTCTTTCCACCAAATCCAAATCCTGTGAGAGAGAATTGAGTGTTGGGGAGACTATCATTTGAAGCACAAGAGCAAGGAGTTCATCATCAACACACCATTTGTTACTTCTTGGAGAGTGGTGTCTCCTAGATTGGCTAGGTGTCACTTGGGAGCCTCCGACAAGATTGTGGAGTTGAACCAAGGAGTTTGTAAGGGCAAGGAGATCGCCTACTTCGTGAAGATCTACCGCTAGTGAGGCAAGTCCTTCGTGGGCGATGACCATGGTGGGATAGACAAGGTTGCTTCTTCGTGGACCCTTCGTGGGTGGAGCCCTCCGTGGACTCGCGCAACAATTACCCTTCGTGGGTTGAAGTCTCCATCAACGTGGATGTAGGATAGCACCACCTATCCGAACCACGGGAAAAACATCTGTGTCTCCAATTGCCTTTGAATTCTCCAAACCCTTCCCTTTACATTCTTGCAAGTTGCATGCTTTACTTTTCGCTGCCAATATACTCTTTGCATGCTTGCTTGAATTGTGTGATGATTGCTTGACTTGTCCTAAAATAGCTAAAATCTGACAAGAACTAAAATTGGGAAAAGGTTAAGTTTTTATTTGGTCAAGTAGTCTAATCACCCCCCTCTAGACGTACTTTCGATCCTACAAAGTTGTATTTGTTCCAATAAGTTACTGCCTATTTATAGATTGCGGGCGCCCGAGTCACACAAACTTAACAAATTAGCGGTTCATTTTCTAAATTATTGCATGGCATGTTTAAAAAGCTTGATACCAAGTTGTTAGTTTTATGCTTACCCTCCTTTCCTGAGTTTCGCATGTGTTCTCTGTAGATGCCGAGTAGCAGCGACAACACTCATTCAGGCCATGTATCTTCATCTGATTTGGACAACCCTAGGTCTTGAGCAGATTGTGAGGGATCAAGTAGTCTTGAATGGGATAGAGCCGCAGCAATTACCCTTCCGGTCAGGACACGGAGGAACACTCCAAGGAAGCCCACACCAGTCTAAAGGTGTATATGAAGTAACCGAGATTGATTTAAAGTCTTGGGCTCCAACTAAACCAGATAAAGCATGCATGAGGTTCAAGAGTGTGTGTGGATTTGTTAGCAGGGCAAGGCTCAACATTAATCTGTCAGGGTTTCGGAAGGCTGACACAGAAACACGACGAAGGATAGTTCGGGAGATCATGGATCACTTCAATGTTCCAGAGTAGTGGAGAATGCTAGTGGAACACGCTACACTGAATAAGGCTAGGGATGCTTGGTGAAACTGGAAGCATGTGCTGCACAAGAAGTACTTGAGTGAAGGTAAGGACCCAATCCCCGCATACCCCCAAATTACAAAGGCAGACTGGGAAGAATTCAAAAGGATCAGGGAAACTAAAGAGTTTGCTGAGAAGAGTTTCAAGCAATCAAAACTTCATAAGAAGAACATACACCCCAACCGTATGGGTGTGGCAGGATACTACGGCATGAAACTGATATGGGAATAGGAGGACACAGAAGCAGTAGCAGCGGGTGGGAATCCGACCTTTAGTGAAATCAGGGGCGAATGCGCCAGAGACTACTTGCAGGCACATGCAAATAGGCGTGATGACGAAACTTATTACTTTGAAAAAGCACGTGACGCCAAACTGTATGAAGTGATGCTAGAGGCTTCTAAGATCCCTGGAAGGTTCTAGAGGAACTCAGGGCCATGTGACATTTTGTCCATTGCTCTGGAAACAAAAGAGCCCCCTGGCCGTGCAGGGGGTATAGGTGTTCATGTCCCGCACAAGAGGGCTTTCACACTCAGCAAAGAAGAGAGGCTCACCACGAAAAAAGCAAGTAGTGAAATGAAGCAGAATGCATTGTATGGAAGGTTGAGGAAGGAGATTTATCCGACTGTTCGAAAGGATGTTGAGGAGTCAATGATGATGCAGAAGACTCTAACACTAACAGATATCCAGTAGATGGGAGGGGAGGCAGGCATGGAGGATGTTGCTTATTGCGTGACAACACTGCACAAGAGTAGCTGTGCATCAGCTGACCCAGCGACACTGAGACTGCAGCTGCTCATGATGATGCTATATCTAATCTATTTGGAATGAAAGACAAACTGAAGGGCGTGCCTACACATTATGAAGGTACACTAAAATGTGCAACAACCTGGGTTTATCCACCCTTCTTGGAAGATGGCCTCTTCTTGGACAATGTGCCATTGAAGCCGGGCTGTGTGAAGTGCTACTTGACTAAAGTAAAGCTTGGATTCAATGGATTTGCCTTGAAGAATGTCCTAGGAGACTTCGATGAGAAAAGGACCTTGGGAGAAACACTGTTACATCACATACAATGGCCACGAAAGGAAATAGAGTTCATTGATGAGATCCCTGAAGCCCTGCCAAGAGCAACCACTATCGCCCCTCAACCGGTGATGCTCTCCTTGCCACAGCAGCTCTCACGGGCTGATGCATCAACGTGTGATCAGCCAGCCTGACTTTGTAGCGTACAGGCCATGTCATCCTCCGCCCCAAAGCAGCCAGTGGCAAGGCCTACAACTGCTGAAGACGCACCACCGGTTCAGATGCTGACCGCTGAAGCAGCGGGGGAGACCCAGCTGCAGCACATGCTCAACAGACCAACCTAGTGGAACAGACTGCTAAGCAGTCTGATGTTTCAAAACCGCCTGCTAAGCAGTCTGTAGGTCCAGAACCGACTGCTCATCAGTCCATTGGGCCGCAGTCGCGGGATCAGCATGCCAATGTGTCAGCACTTCCTGCTCAGCAAACCAACGCGTTGGCACGGCCTCCTCAGCACACCGACAAGTTGGCAACACCTGCGCAGAAACCTGACATAGCTTCAATGCATGGTCAGCAGTCCAATGCCTCTGCTCCTACAGATCAGCAGTCCGATGCCTCTGCTCCTACAGCCCAATAGTCCGTCACAACAACACCGGCTTAGCGGTTCGGCATAGATAAACCATCTACTAAGCAGTTCGTCCAAGCTTCACCGTCTTCTCGGTAGTCTACCTTGTAGGCAACCAGACGTTTTGCTAGAAATGCTTCAAGTACCAAGAAGGAAGTGGCCAAAAAGGCTACACCCACGACCACGAGGAACCACAGTGGGAGAGTGAAGAGGAAAGAGAACGATTGCCTCTTACTTAAAGCACTCATTGCCCAGACCCAAATTAACAACAACTTGTTCGAATCAGGGAGTAATATTATTTCTGATGCCATGGATGATGAAAAAGTACATTTGTTGCTTTCTAAAAGTAAAGCAGACATACTTGAAGCACACAATTACATCCATGGCCAGTCATTTCTTGTTGGTGAATACTTTGATGAGTGCAGCTCCAGTTGCCACGAGTTACATGAATATTGCATGGATCAAATGTCAGCAGGTCGTCATGCTTTGCTAGTCCACTACAATAGAGATCTTTCCGACACGATGCTGGGTCCATCAATGTGAGTTTCGAGGACTTACATCTCTTCTTCAACTTCAACGTGCTCGACGCCACTCTTGTTAGATGCCTGATTTTGTAAGTACTTAACAAACTCTGATCAACTTCTCCATACAAGGCTATAAATGATAAAGAGCTAACTGCATTTTATTCCTCTCAGGGGATTGAACACGCAGAGAAGAAAAAGGGAGGGTGTATATTTCATAGATCCCGAATTAGCAAATGGCACAACGATACATGCTAAGGACCTACATGACTGGGCCGTTAACACGGTCGTCCGTCTTTTCGAAAACACGTCCCATGCAGAATCATTTCTCTGGCCATATCATGAATGGTCAGTCAAGTAAACAACCACGCACACACTGATTGTCTTTCAGATTTTGACATAAGTCGTTAGTTCATGGCTTTCTTAATATGTAGCGATCATTGGATATTGGTATTCATTGTTCCAAACAAGAACATGGTTTACTACATTGATTCTCTCAAAGAGTCAACAAACGCTCATAATCTGATGCATCTTTAGCAATTCATGGATAGGTATTGAATTCTATGATGTTGAAATTAATTTCCATTCATATCTGGTTCAATAACTGATGTTGTCAAAATTCATCATCATTTGCAGTCTGCTCGCCTTGTGGAAAACTAAACTAGGGAACCTGTTCGAGAGGGAACTACCTCTGCAGCACGAGATCATTCCTCTGGTAGCACACCGAAATATGTTATTTTCGGAGTGTTACTCCAATAGTCTACAAATACCTTCCCTTACACTAGTCAAATGTTCAAGCTTCTAAATAAACATCTTTCTATTTGGTCCAAAGAAAAAATAATACATCTAACACCGGTTAGGTGTTCCTAACATGAAAAATACATGACTAATTCTGTACAAAAAATTTCAGTGTCCTCATCAAGAAGCAGGGACCAACCTTTGTGGATACTATGTTTGCAGACACATGATCTCCATATGCAAATCTGCTGATATTGTGACGATACTCGTGAATGAGTACCAGTAAGTCTATCTTAATTAATATCTTCTACTCCACTCATATGGCACATTCTGATCTTAAAAATACTACAACTCATCTTAAAATCGAGGACCCCAGAACCACTCCCAACTGGTGAATTGCGGATGGTTCGGAGATTTATCAACAACTTCTTCCTGGATCACTACATCAATCCCACTGGTGATAATGAAGAATTCAGCATGCGTTCTCCTGAAACATTGAGTAAGAGTTAGCCTCTAAACATATAATGCATGGATCCATTGTTTTCCATCTAATGAGGTCTTCGTATTTTGTACACCATGATTAATTATGAAGGAAATATGCCCTAGAGGCAATAATAAAGTTATTTTTTATTTCCTTATATCATGATAAATGTTTATTATTGATGCTAGAATTGTACTAACCGGAAACATAATACATGTGTGAATACATAGACAAACAGAGTGTCACTAGTATGCCTCTACTTGACTAGGTCGTTGATCAAAGATGGTTATGTTTCCTAGCCATAGACATGAGTTGTCATTTGATTAACGAGATCACATCATTAGGAGAATGATGTGATTGAATTGACCCATTCTGTTAGCTTAGCACTTGATTGTTTAGTATGTTGCTATTGCTTTCTTCATGACTTATACATGTTCCTATGACTATGAGATTATGCAACTCCCGTTTACCAGAGGAACACTTTGTGTGCTACCAAACATCAAAACATAACTGGGTACTTATAAAGGTGCTCTACAGGTGTCTCCGAAGGTACTTGTTGAGTTGGCGTATTTCGAGATTAGGATTTGTCACTCCAATTGTCGGAGAGGTATCTCTGGGCCCTCTCAGTAGTGCACATCACTATAAGCGTTGCAAGAAATGTGACTAATGAGTTAGTTGCGGGATGATGCATTACGGAACGAGTAAAGAGACTTGCTGGTAACGATATTGAACTAGGTATTGAGATACTGACGATCGAATCTCGGGCAAGTAACATACCGATGACAAAGGGAACAACGTATGTTGTTATGCGGTTTGACCGATAAAGATCTTCGTAGAATATGTAGGAGCCAATATGAGCATCTAGGTTCCGCTATTGGTTATTGACCGGAGATGTGTCTTGGTCATGTCTACATAGTTCTCGAACCCGTAGGGTCCACACGCTTAAAGTTTGGTGACGATCAATATTATGAGTTTTTGTGTTTTGATGTACCGAAGGTAGTTCGGAGTCCCGGATATGATCACGGACATGACGAGTAGTCTCGGAATGGTTGAGACATAAAGATTGATATATTGGACGACTATATTCGGACACCGGAAGTGTTCCGAGTGGTTTCGGATAAAAACCAGAGTATCGTGGGGTTACCGGAACCCCCCGGGGAGTTAATTGGGCCCCAAGGGCCTTTGTGGGAGAAGAGGAGGGGTGGCCAGGGCAGCCGCTCCCCCTCCCCCTCTAGTCCGAATTGGACAGGGGGGCGGCGCCCCCCTTTTTCCTTCTCCTCCTCTCTCTCCTTCCTTCCCTCTCCTACTCCAACAAGGAAAAAGGAGGAGTCCTACCCCCGGTGGGAGTAGGACTAACCGGGAGTAGGACTCCCCCTGGTGCCCTCCTCCTGGCCGGCCGCCTCCCCCCTTGCTCCTTTATATGCGGGGGCAGGGGGCACCCTAGAACACACAAGTTGATCTGTTGATCTATTCCAGCTGTGTGCGGTGCCCCCTCCACCATATTCCACCTTGGTTATATCGTAGCGGTGCTTAGGCGAAGCCCTGCGTCGGTAGCAACATCATCACCGTCATCATGCCATCATGCTAACGAAACTCTCCCATGAAGCTCTGATGGATCGGAGTTCGCGGGACGTCATCGAGCTGAGCATGTGCTGAACTCGGAGGTGTCGTATGTTCGGTACTTGGATCGGTCGGATCATGAAGACGTATGACTACATCAACCGCGTTGTGCTAACGCTTCCGCTTTCGGTCTACGAGGGTACGTGGACACACTCTCCCCTCTCATTACTGTGCATCACCATGATCCTGAGTGTGCGTAGGATTTTTTTTGAAATTACTACGTTCCCCAACAGTGGCATCCGAGCCAGGTTTTATGCGTCGATGTTATATGCACGAGTAGAACACAAGTGAGTTGTCGGCGATACAAGTCATACTGCTTACCAGCATGTCACACTTTGGTTCGGTGGCATTGTTGGATGAAGCGGCCTGGACCGACATTACGCGTACGCTTACGCGAGACTGGTTCTACCGACGTGCTTTGCAAATAGGTGGCTGGCAGGTGTCAGTTTCTCCAACTTTAGTTGAACCGAGTGTGGCTATGCCCGGTCCTTGAGAAGGTTAAAACAACACTAACTTGACAAACTATCATTGTGGTTTTGATGCGTAGGTAAGAACAGTTCTTGCTCAGCCCATAGCAGCCACATAAAACTTGCAACAACAAAGTAGAGGACATCTAACTTGTTTTTGCAGGGCATGTTGTGATGTGACATGGTCAAGACATGATGCTATATTTTGTTGTATGAGATGATCATGTTTTGTAACTAAGTTATCGGCAACTGGCAGGAGCCATATGGTTATTGCTTTTATTGTATGCAATGCAATCACCCTGTAATTGCTAGACTTTATCACTAAGCGGTAGCAATAGTCGTAGAAGCAATAATTGGCGAGACAACAACGATGCTACGATGGAGATCTAGGTGTCGTGCCGGCGATGATGGTGATCATGACGGTGCTTCGGAGATGGAGATCACAAGCACAAGATGATGATGGCCATATCATATCACTTATATTGACTGCATGTGATGTTTATCTTTTGTGCATCTTATTTTGCTTTGGTTGATGGTAGCATTATAAGATGATCTCTTACTAAATTTCAAGATAAAAGTGTTCTCCCTGAGTATGCACCGTTGCCAAAGTTCGTCATGCCAAGACACCACGTGACGATCTGGTGTGATAAGCTCTACGTTCATCTACAACAGGTGCAAGCCAATTTTGCTCATGCAGAATACTCGGGTTAAACTTGACGAGCCTAGCATATGCAGATATGGCCTCGGAACACTGAGACCAAAAGGTCGAGCGTGAATCATATAGTAGATATGATCAACATAGTGATGTTCACCATTGAAAACTACTCCATCTTACGTGATGATCGGACATGGTTTAGTTGATTTGGATCATGAGATCACTTAGATGATTAGAGGGATGTCTATCTAAGTGAAAGTTCTTAAGTAATATGATTAGTTGAACTTAAATTTATCATGAACTTACACTACAAAAAAAATACACTTCCGTGATGATACGTGTTTGCCATAGTAGGTCGCGTTTTTTTGTCATGCATGTACATCCATGAGGATTTTATGACAGAATCAAGATAGTCATACCTGTGCTGTCGTAGAAGTGTTCCATGACATTACCAAAATTATCATCACGGAAGTGTCCACTTCCATGACGATAAATCGCGCGTCACAGAAGTGCTTTCGTCAAGGGTGACCGACACGTGGCATCCACCGTAACGGAACGCCGTTAAGCTATCGGGTCGGGTTTTGGATCCGATAACCCATTAACAACCCCGACCAATGGGAAATTTCCACGTGTAAAATTTTTATTGGTTGGACGAAACATGTGTCAGCTCGTCAGTGGGTCAGATAGGCGCCTATGATATGTCGACACGTGCCACTGCCCACCATTGGCCCATTTAGCTTACAAAGCCGACCCATTTGACTTGGTCAAAAGTTAACGGGCTGGCCCATGAAAAGCATGTTAACGGTCTCTTCGCAAATAGCCCATTTTATGGCCCGTTAACTCACGGCCCGTTAGGCCCTAATGGAAATCGGCCCAACAATGTGTGGGTACCCCGACTCATAAGTCGTGATCACCGAATGCACGTGTACAGTTACCCCGGAGATCAATGCTCACTGAACACACAGAAGCTGAATAACAAGAGTCTTACATCCATACATACCGTATTACACAAGTAGGACCATTATGGTCAAGACTTGAGTATAGCATCACAGCGGAAATCTTCGTCGATAACTTGGACCCATGCCATCTGCCTTAACCCTACATGCATTCTGACTAGGAAGCGTCCTAGCTTGCATGCTCGTCACCGAAGTATTCTTCTTCATATCATGTTCTTTCATGCCTGGCCAATAAAATAACCAGTGGCAAGCCAATGAGTACTTTGAATGTACTCACAAGCAACCCAAGGGTGATAACAGAATAATTATGCAAGGCACTACTGCTAATTTGGCATTTTTGCGGAAAGCTAGTTTTTCTCATGCAAGTATGATCAAAATTTATCAAGGATATGAATGTGTCTGCAACAAGTATCAGGAGGTTACAGACATCAACATCGGGATAGAGTTGTGAACAACTCATACTCAAGCTCATCATGACTTCCTCACGAATCGCGTCAATAGTTTTACCAAACCGTGTTGCTTGTCAGAAACATATGGACGTAGTCTAAGCAGCACCACCCAACTGTCCTTGACTTTGGACATGGCTATTCGAATAGTTTTATACTCTGCAGAGGTTGCACACATTACCCACAAGATCCGGGGAACTTCCATGTCATCCACGACCCGCGGTACCTCAAGTACCCGGGGTAAGCATCCGATCACTATCTTTCCCTAGACCACACTAACAAGGAGTCCACTCGTTGTTCCGTATCCTCACGATGTACATCATACGAGACTCACTCGAGATCGTAACATCCGAGAGGGGACACAATGATGTATCCGGTGCCCTGTGAAAACAGTCATGGCCGCCCTATCTGGCACGACCCCATCCCGAGAGAGAGCACCAACTCTCCCCCGTCACTAGTAATGCGGGCTCCAAGCTAGTATCGGCCTAGGTAATCAATAATGCCCTTTCCCATACAAGGGTAGAGTGGTTGTGCATGTAAGGTTGGGACAGTCGACAAATCTTAAATCTAATCCGTCTCTGTAAACAACACTTTTATCGAGCCTCGGTACACTACTCTCCACCAAGCAGTGACCTAGTTCATCATCATCTCCCAGGGGCATTAGTGGCACCCACTGGGCTGTATGCAAGTATGTCAAACCACACTTGTTTCTTCCCATGCATAACCCTGACCCACTTTGCGTAGCCATTTACTATAGCATATTTCTACAACCCACCAACACAACTCTAAGCAAGGGTAGAGTCATGAACACCGCAAGTATCAATGGAGTATGCAACGGAGGCAAGCCTAGCAAGGTTGCCATTCAAGGTATATCAAGCACTCAGTGAAGCAACGAAAATGCAATCATGATGTAAAATGGTTCATCATGGTCAAAGGGCTGCTTGCCTGGTTCATCAGAGTCTTGAGATCTTCTGGTCCTTCTCCAAGTACTCCGTCTACTTCAGCAACTAACATTGGAAACAATCACAATAAGCAACACAACAAGGCAAGAATAAATGTGCTCTAAAAAATATGAAGTTGACTTTTATTGGATACCTCTGGTCATAAGAGGAATGACCAAAGTGATTTAATTGGAAGTGGATCAATGGATATTTCTAAACATTTCGATATGATGGAATCAAGGGGTTTATGGAATTGCAAGAAGTGTACAGAAGAATTATTTTGAAAAATGAGAAAAGGCACCCATTTAACAAAGAATGATTCTTGAGGCACCTAGGAGTTCGTTTCACTAGATTTGGAGTTCAAATGATTTCTCTATGAATTTGCAAAGTTGGCTATATATGAATAAATAGACCATTATTTGAGGTGATACAGAAAGTATTAGTAAAAATGTTCAAAAACTAAGTTTTGAACTTATAGACATCTAGAATTTTGAATCATGGAATTTGGATCAAAAATGGGCTCTCTGTGATTTTCTAAATTTATGACAGAAATGGAAAAATAGTATTTGATAATTATTTGTGAAAGAAATATTTCTGTAAAAATATGCAAATAGCACCATAAGATAGGGCATGAATTTATGAACTACTAGAAATTTGAATCATCAAATTTGGAGCTAATTTGAATTGTTTATGGATTTTACAATTCTACAGAAAAAGAAAAGAAGAAAATCTTATGCTTATACCTAAAACACGCATGGGCGAGGGATAGCAACTGGGCCGGCCCCGTGGCTCAGCTGCACGCGGGAAGGGCCACGTCGAAGGCGCCCTCACGCGTTACGCTTCCGCTACAGGGAATCGCCCCACAAAGAAACCGTGTCCACTTAACTCATGGGCCCGCCCCACTGTGCCGCTGACGCACGGGGCCCACATGTCGGGTTTGTCCCCCACCTCCCACTCGAACAGACGCGAGGCAGGGCAGGCAGGGCCGAATGCTTGCGGGCGAGGGCTCCGGCGTTACAGGCCACCTCCGGCGATGCCCGACACACCGGCGGCTTCGGGAGAGCCTGACGCACACGCCAAGGTGCGCCACGGCTGCTAGGGCGGTCGGATGCGGCCGGTGCATCACCCGCGGCGGATGGAGGCGGCGGCAAGATTGGGGCATGGCGCTGCAGCCGCGGAGAGGAAGAAATGGAGCGGGGGGATATGAATGATGGCGGAGGCGATGTTATGGGACGACGAGGTGGAGAGGAGGGGCTCGGGTCGGCACGAATTTAAGCGAAGTCCGGCGGCTCGGCTCCGGCCATGGAGGTGGTTGGAGGGCACGAGGAGGGGAGTGGGTTGGTCTAGGGGGTCACTTGGAGTGAGAGAGGGCAAACGGGATCGAGAGGGAGGCCTGGTACGGCTTTATATAGCGAAGGCCTCGGCTCACCGTGGGCTCATGCGCCGGCGAGCTCGTGCTCGTTGCTACGGGCCTCGGGATGGTGATGCGCCGTGTCTAGGGCGTTCCTGGAGGAGGTCTACGACCAGGGGAAGGGAGAGAAGGAGTGGGGAAGTGCCAGGGCATCGCGCGTGTGAGGATGCCCATTGGAGCGCTCGGGCGGCCGGTGCGCGTGCGAGAGGAGGCAGGAGGAGGAAGAGAGAGGAGGGGGCCAGGGGCGTGGCGTGTTGCGGACGTCGAGGCACGTCGGCAGGCGTGCGGGGGAGGGCCGAGGTGGTCGGAGGCATTGGGCAGAGGGCAGCTACAGTGCAAGGGCGCACTGTAGCGTGCTCCAGAGCATGCATATGGCCGGCATGGCCATTTTAAAAGGTCAGGGGAATGTCCACTTGTGTCCTGGAGCTTCCTTGGATGCTCTAGAGTGGTCAGGAGCTAGGTGGGGGGCTGCATATAGAAATGAGAGAGAGAGGAGGAGTTGCCATGGGTAAACAGAGAGAGAAAGAGATGGGTTTCACCCCCAAATAATTGAGCTGTTGAAGGAGGAGAGTTACTGGAGGTAGGAGGTGACCTGGGGCAGCTGTGGTAAAAAGTTGAGGCCATGGAGATTAGTGGAAGAGGTCAAAAATGGAATTTTGGTAAAGTGGAAGAAGGTGTTTGATGCTTGTTTGGGTAAGCAAATGAACCTCATTTGGCATGAGACTCCACAGGATGAAATGGCACATATAATTAGGTCCTTCCACCTATTTTGAGATCATTTGGGCAAAGTTGCCAATGCAACTTTTGTAAACCCTAAAAATTAGCAGAAATGGACTTGTGTAGATCTAGTTGAGAAAATCATTTCTCCTTGATGCACCACTTGGTGTAGTGGCCTCATTTGGTCATGTGAACATGCTCACAAAAGTTGGGGTCAAGGAGAAAAAGTTGGCAGAACAAACTTGTTCAAATTTGATTCTGGTCAGAGAGGGTTTTGGGGTACTTTGATCAAGATAAATTCTCTCTAACTTGTGCCATTTGGTCTAATTGCATTATTACACCATTTGAGAATGTTCACCAAGTTTGAGAGCATTTGGACATGTTTGACAGTGCAAAGCTGTTGAAACTTGAAAAAGGACAGAAGTGGTTTTGAGAGGGTTTCATGGGGTTATACTGTTCTCCATGACATGGTACTTGGCAAGATCATCACAAATGTCATATGTGACATGTTAGAATTTTCCTGGATTTATTTGAAAATATTTCTTATAGAAATATTTCAAATCCTTGAAATGGTCAGAAATAGTTTTGGGAGGTTTTGTCCAATATTTTGAACATGACCATGTGTTGAAACTCATAGATATGGACAATATATGTCCATTGAGTCTCCCTAATTTTTTCTCAAATATTTTTAAAGCTTTAAAATAATTTTAACCTATTTAAGACCATTTCTGGCCTTAAGAAAAAGCCTTTAAATAAAATAGTAAAATAACTTTTAAAATTATATTTTTGTGGTTTCTGGGTATCCTATATCTAATAGGTGTCAAAAATATTTTTGGAAAGATTTTTACTGCCCTTAATTAAGTACTTGTAGTGCAAACCTCAATTCAGGGGCTTTTGGAAAACTAATTTTTGAAAATACTTTTTGGCCAAATTATTTTTGTAAGAAAGTATTATATTTCTCTATACACATGGTATGATCATTGGGAAAAGGTTTTGGATCAAGGAGAAGGAGTATAAGAGTTGGAGGATTTATTTGATTTTTAGAGCACTTGCAAACAACACACAAAATCCAATCAAGCAAAGTCCAAAACACTCAAAAGTTTTTGTAAAACCACATTTTATCATGATTTAGTAGCTTAAGTGTTGTGGCATGAAAATCAGGGTGTGATAGACCTACCCCCCTTACAAGAATCTCGTCCCTGAGATTCCCAGACTAGGCGCGGAAAGGAATATGGAAACTTGGATTTGGGGTAGTGTTCACGTCCTCATACTTCTTCTGCTTCCGTTTGGTGCTCCATTGAACCTTGAAGTACTCGATGGCGTGGCTTCATGTTTGTCGTCCTGCTTGATCCAGATTGCAATTGGGGTCTCTCGCGTAGGTCATATTGGGCTGGGGGTCAATGGTTCGGTGGTTGATGCCCTGGTAGGGATCGGGCTAGTTAGGAAGTCGGAAACATTTCTGGAGTTGAGTCGTGTAGAAAAAAAAACGTTGTGTACAGTGGGTGACTCAGGGGATAACTCTAGCTGGTAGACGTCTATTCTTTGTCTTGCAGTGACCTTGGAGAGGGCCGATAACTCTTGGTGTGAGCTTCCCTTCGACATGGAAATGCTTGGTTCCTTTGGGAGAAGTGGCTTGCAGATACGCCTGGTCTTCGATGCGGAGGTTTACTTCTTGACGATGGTGGTTGGTGTAGTTCTTACTCCTTGACGTGGTGGTCTTCAATTGTTCCTTGACCAGCCGAACGGCTCTTCTTCCGTCTTCGGGTAGGCAAGTATGTCATCAAGGAAAGATGGCAACTAACTTGTCCGAGTACTCCGTGAAGACTTGCCCACGGGGTACATAGGGTATAGGTTGGGGTATCAGTGGTGGTCATGGTTGGGTATTGGCCAAGGTTTCCTTGTCCTAGAGCCAAAGCCCACGGTTGTGATTCCGACCATATCGTGGCTTGGTGGGGCTTAAGGGTTTCAAGGATTCTAGTATGCGAGCGAACGTTTGTCACCTTATCCTTAAGCACGATTCCTGAGATGCCAATTGTTCTATCTAGTCCTTTAAACAAATAACCTTATACCACCGAAAGCATCAACTCTTGTAGGTCAGCTCCAATCATCACTCATGTCATCTATATGCTCGTGACTCGGAGGAGGTCTAACAAAATCATATATGTCTATGATCCCCAAACTCATATGTATGGCTACCCCGAAAAATCCATGGGTAGAGCATACAAGCTTCCAGGCTGGAATAAAACACGACAATCCAAGTGCTCGGCCTATTCTTCCAAGGTCTAAGATAAAGCACCTCTATCCTAAGGAAACACGTCGTAAGCCACTCCAAGATCTTGTTTCCATCCTATGAATCAACCAACAGCCCATTAGCTTCCATCAATCACTACATAATCCATTTAATTCTACAAATCCAATGTTTATGATGTTCCTCATGATCTCCTAAAGTCCATATAATCCCCAAATGCTTGAAAGGGCTGTCTCTACTATAGTAAGTCCACCAATTTCCATTATCATGGTCAGTAAACTCCAAGGTCAAGCTTATATCAACTCCGACAAGTAATCCAATCTCCTAGTTTATTGTCCTCCTAGAAACATGGTATCATGATCGAGATCATCAGTCTAAATCCAATTTACTCCGAACCATGTTGAATTACTCTGCATCCATACTCCACTAGGATAACGTATGGAATCCAAATCTCATGTCCAACGAGAATTCCTATCTATTCCCCCAAGTCATTTTCATAATGTCAACTATCTTCTATCATATCCCCTGGCTCAGTCAAATCCTTATACTTCCAAGAATTTCATCTTGCGATTATAATTGTCCCACAAAATCCAATTTACTCCAGGGGTAATGGAAGCTATGCTAATCTATACTAATGATCCCACCAAGTTCATCTACCAACATCAAAGCCTCATAATCCACCAAGTAGTCTCATATAATTCCTCAAGTCATTGATATAAACTCATCAAGTCATTTGTACTCTATCCCTATATCCTCAAACTGGTCTTCCCTATGGCATCGTCAGTTCTGGTGCTATATTAGGATGATAATGTGCTCGTACACTATGCCCACTAGTTCCATAATGAACCCAGTGATAAGCAAGGCTTACTGAGGCTTAACTAGTTCTCTTGCAATTCTATGGGTTAAGCACATGGTTAAGGACTCGAGCTGGGGTATCCCGTGAAGTCTCGAAGGGTCTAGGAATGGGTTTCTAGTCTGGAGGGTTAAACATAATTCTACGGGGTTGTACTTGGTCGTGGAGATTGTAGCAGAAGTCTTCATTGCTAGTTGGTTGCCGAGGCAGAATCCTTGGTGTAGCTTGTCTTGCCGGTCTTCAGTTGAGTCGAGAGATGAGAGGGAGAAGTAGCATAGAGGAAGGAATGCCTAAAGGGGGTTCTATAGTGCAAGTGCAAACAAACAAGTGCCGAAAGGATCAAACAAAAGAAGCAAGGTAAGGAAGGTGTTATAGTCGCGTACTTGTTGCCTAGGGCAAAAGTGCGACCTATATCAAAACACAAACAATTAAAAACAAGCAACACACAATCATGGTTCTATTCGAACCATCATACGGACTCGACTGCGCATAGGGGGTACACGACTCATCCTACCCTAGGGGTTCTCGGATCCAGTAATCGTGCCTTGAGCCTCGTGCAGTCTTTTGAGTTTTCCTCAGGTGTTGCTACGTCTCTCGTGGTTGTTCGATGAAACGATCCGGGTTGAGCCGGAAGATTCTTCAACAACTTCTTGCCTGTTGAAGTGATGGGGTGAAGGTGGCTCCTCATAGATGGTATTGACTCGCTCTTCTGTTGTCTTCTTAATCCTGATGATCCCATTTTGTCTTCTAAGGCATCGATGGTACCATGTTGGTAATCCTTTATGCAATGACATTAACAACATCCAACATGTCAGTTACGTTGATGACAACATCGACACCAAGAGCGGGGGATGAAGAGAACCGTTTTCCTGCTCACTATAGTGAGGCGGACCAAATGGCGAGGTTCTCATCCACCGGTGGTTGTCGATACAACAACGGTAAGGACATAGTTGCTCTATTAGCGATGTATATCATGATCTTGCATATCCTATGCCATGATCATCATAGGCTAAGGTTGCATCATCCTGGGCCAATACAAAGGTGCCACCGTCCTCTGGGTCTTCATGTCCTCATTCTTCAAAGGTGTATCTTCTGTTGGCATCGTCTTGTTGTGGTGTCGCGAATCTTGGGTTCAGAAGAGGTGGGTGAGTATTTGGCAAGGTGTACTCCTTCTAGGCTATCCACGAGGATTACAAGGAATCCCGTGGTCAGGGGCTTGCGGGTGCTAGCGACCATTTGCAATAGTTTTGAAGGGAAGAGATAGATGGGGAAAGTATACCTTAGTTTTTGAAAAACTGAGAAGCGAAGAGAAGTATAGATAGTTTTGAAAACTAGTAATAGTTTTGAAAATAGTTTTACTCTAACTAACGACCATGCTAACTAAGGCTTCCTGCAGTCAGGATGGCTCTGATACCAGCTCTGTGGGGACCCCGACTCATAAGTCGTGATCACCGAATGCACGTGTACAGTGACCCTAGAGATCAATGCTCACTAAACACACAGAAGCCGAATAACAAGAGTCTTACATCCATACATACCGTATTACACAAGTAGGACCATTATGGTCAAGTCTTGAGTATAGCATCGTAGCGGAAATCTTCGTCGATAACTTGGACCCATGCCATCTGCCTTAACCCTATAGGCATTCTGACTGGGAAGTGTGCTAGCTCGCATGCTCATCACCGAAGTATTCTTCTTCATATCATGTTCTTTCATGCCTGTCCAATAAAATAACCAATGGCAAGCCAATGAGTACTTTGAATGTACTCGCAAGCAACCCAAGGGTGATAACAGAATAATTATGCAAGGCACTACTGCTAATTTGGCATTTTTGCGGAAAGCTAGTTTTTCTCATGCAAGTATGATCAACATTTATCAAGGATATGAATGTGTCTGCAACAAGTATCAGGAGGTTACAGACATCAACATCGGGATAGAGTTGTGAACAACTCATACTCAAGCTCATCGTGACTTCCTCACGAATCGCGTCAATAGTTTTACCAAACCGTGTTGCTTGTCAGAAACATACGGACGTAGTCTAAGCAGCACCTGAAGGAAATATGCCCTAGAGGCAATAATAAAGTTATTATTTATTTCCTTATATCATGATAAATGTTTATTATTCATGCTAGAATTGTATTAACCGGAAACATAATACATGTGTGAATACATAGATAAACTTAGTGTCACTAGTATGCCTCTACTTGACTAGCTCGTTAATCAAAGATGGTTATGTTTCCTAACCATGAACAAGGTGTTGTTATTTGATTAACGAGGTCACATCATTAGTTGAATGATCTGATTGACATGACCCATTTCATTAGCTTAGCACCCGATCGTTTAGTATGTTGCTATTGCTTTCTTCATGACTTATACATGTTCCTATGACTATGAGATTATGCAACTCCTGTTTACCGGAGGAACACTTTGTGTGCTACCAAACGTCACAACGTAACTGGGTGATTATAAAGGAGCTCTACAGGTGTCTCCAAAGGTAGATGTTGGGTTGGCGTATTCCGAGATTAGGATTTTTCACTCTGATTGTCGGAGAGGTATCTCTGGGCCCTCTCGGTAATGCACATCACATAAGCCTTGCAAGCATTGTGACTAATGAGTTAGTTGCGAGATGATGTATTACGGAACGAGTAAAGAGACTTGCCGGTAATGAGATTGAACTAGGTATTGGATACCGACGATCGAATCTCGGGCAAGTAACATACCGATGACAAAGGGAACAACGTATGTTGTTATGCGGTCTGACCGATAAAGATCTTCGTAGAATATGTAGGAGCCAATATGGGCATCCAGGTCCCGCAATTGGTTATTGACCGGAGATGTGTCTTAGTCATGTCTACATTGTTCTCGAACCGTAGGGTCCGCACGCTTAACGTTACGATGACCGTTATTATGAGATTTTGCATTTTGATGTACCGAAGTTAGTTCGGAGTCCCAGATGTGATCACGGACATGACGAGGAGTCTCGAAATGGTCGAGACATAAAGATTGATATATTGGAAGCCTATATTTGGATATCGGAAGTGTTCCGGGTGAAATCGGGATTTTACCGGAGTACCGGGAGGTTACGGGAACCCCCCGGGAATCATATGGGACTTAATGGGCTTTAGTGGAAAGGAGAAAGGGGCAGCCCAAGGTGGCCGCGCGCCTCCACCCTCCCCTAGTCCTATTAGGACTAGGAGAGGTGGTCGGCCCCCCTCTCTGTCTTTCCCCCTTGGGGAAACCTAGTCCAACTAGGATTGGGGGGGGGAGTCCTACTCCCGGTAGGAGTAGGACTCCTCCTGCGCCCTCCTCCTGGCCGGCCGCACCCTCCCCCTTGGCTCCTTTATATACGGAGGCAGGGGGCACCTCTAGACACACAAGTTGATCATTGAGATCGTTCCTTAGCCGTGTGCGGTGCCCTCTGCCACCATATTCCACCTCGATCATATCGCTGTAGTGCTTAGGCGAAGCCCTGCGTTGGTAGAACATCAAGATTGTCATCACGCCGTCGTGCTGACGGAACTCCTCCCCGAAGCTTTGCTGGATCGGAGCCCGGGGATCGTCATCGAGCTGTACGTGTGCTAAGAACTCGGAGGTGCCGGAGTAACGGTGCTTGGATCAGTCGGATCGGGAAGAAGACGTACGACTACTTCCTCTACGTTGTGTCAACGCTTCCGTTGCGATCTACAAGGGTACGTAGATCAGACTCTCCCCCTCGTTGCTATGCATCACCATGATCTTGCGTGTGCGTAGGAAATTTTTTGAAATTACTATGTTCCCCAACAGTGGCATCCGAGCCTAGGTTTTATGGTTTGATGTTATTTGCACGAGTAGAACACAAGTGAGTTGTGGGCGATATAAGTCATACTGCCTACCAGCATGTCATACTTTGGCTCGGCGGTATTGTTGGACGAGACGACCCGGACCAACCTTACGCGTACGCTTACGCGAGACCGGTTCCCCCGACGTGCTTTGCACACAGGTGGCTTGCGGGCGACTGTCTCTCCAACTTTAGTTGAACCGAGTGTGGCTACGCCCGGTCCTTGCGAAGGTTAAAACGGAGTCTATTTGACAAACTATCGTTGTGGTTTTGATGCGTAGGTGAGAATGGTTCTTGCTTAAGCCCATAGCAGCCACGTAAAACTTGCAACAACAAAGTAGAGTACGTCTAACTTGTTTTTGCAGGGCATGTTGTGATGTGATATGGTCAAGACATGATGCTAAATTTTATTGTATGAGATGATCATGTTTTGTAACCGAGTTATCGGCAACTGGCAGGAGCCATATGGTTGTCGCTTTATTGTATGCAATGCAATCGCGATGTAATGCTTTACTTTATCACTAAGCGGTAGCGATAGTCGTGGAAGCATAAGATTGGCGAGACGACAACGATGCTACGATGGAGATCAAGGTGTCGCGCCAGTGACGATGGTGATCATGACGGTGCTTCGGAGATGGAGATCACAAGCACAAGATGATGATGGCCATATCATATCACTTATATTGATTGCATGTGATGTTTATCTTTTATGCATCTTATCTTGCTTTGATTGACGGTAGCATTATAAGATGATCTCTCACTAAATTATCAAGAAGTGTTCTCCCTGAGTATGCACCATTGCGAAAGTTCTTCGTGCTGAGACACCACGTGATGATCGGGTGTGATAGGCTCTACGTTCAAATACAACGGGTGCAAAACAGTTGCACACGCGGAATACTCGGGTTATAGTTGACGAGCCAAGCATATACAGATATGGCCTCGGAACACGGAGACCGAAAGGTCGAGCGTGAATCATATAGTAGATATGATCAACATAATGATGTTCACCGATGAAACTACTCCATCTCACGTGATGATCGGACATGGTTTAGTTGATTTGGATCACGTGATCACTTAGAGGATTAGAGGGATGTCTATCTAAGTGGGAGTTCTTAAGTAATATGATTAATTGAACTTAAATTTATCATGAACTTAGTACCTGATAGTATCTTGCTTGTTTATGTTGATTGTAGATAGATGGCTCGTGCTGTTGTTCTATTGAATTTTAATGCGTTCCTTGAGAAAGCAAAGTTGAAAGATGATGGTAGCAATTACACGGACTGGGTCCGTAACTTGAGGATTATCTTCATTGCTGCACAGAAGAATTACGTCTTGGAAGCACCGCTGGGTGCCAGGCTTGCTGCTGGAGCAACACCAGATGTGCCATGCTTTACGGCTTAGAATCGAGACTTCAACGACGTTTTGAACGTCATGGAGCATATGAGATGTTTCAGGAGTTGAAGTTAATATTTCAAGCAAATGCCCGGATTGAGAGATATGAAGTCTCCAATAAGTTCTATAGCTGCAAGATGGAGGAGAACAGTTCTGTCAGTGAGCATATACTCAAAATGTCTGGGGTATAATAATCACTTGATTCAGATGGAAGTTAATCTTCCAGATGATTGTGTCATTGACAGAATTCTCCAATCACTGCCACCAAGCTACAAGAGCTTCGTGATGAACTATAATATGCAAGGGATGAACAAGACTATTCCCGAGCTCTTCGCAATGCTGATAGCTGCGGAGGTAGAAATCAAGAAGGAGCATCAAGTGTTGATGGTTAACAAAACCACTAGTTTCAAGAAAAAGGGCAAAGGGAAGAAGAAGGGGAACTTCAAGAAGAACGGCAAGCAAGTTGCTGCTCAAGAGAAGAAACCCAAGTCTGGACCTAAGCCTGAAACTGAGTGCTTCTACTGCAAGCAGACTGGTCACTGGAAGCGGAATTGCCCCAAGTATTTGGCGGATAAGAAGGATGGCAAGGTGAACAAAGGTATATGTGATATACATGTTATTGATGTATACCTTACTAATGCTCGCAGTAGCACCTGGGTATTTGATACTGGTTCTGTTGCTAATATTTGCAACTCGAAACAGGGACTACGGATTAAGCGAAGATTGGCTAAGGACGAGGTGACGATGCGCGTGGGAAACGGTTCCAAAGTCGATGTGATCGCGGTCGGCACGCTACCTCTACATCTAACTTCGGGATTAATATTAGACCTAAATAATTGTTATTTGGTGCCAGCGTTGAGCATGAACATTATATCTGGATCTTGTTTAATGCGAGACGGTTATTCATTTAAATCAGAGAATAATGGTTGTTCTATTTATATGAGTAATATCTTTTATAGTCATGCACCCTTGAAGAGTGGTCTATTCTTGTTGAATCTCGATAGTAGTGATACACATATTCATAATGTAGAAGCCAAAAGATGCAGAGTTGATAATGATAGTGCAACTTATTTGTGGCACTGCCATTTACGTCATATCGGTGTAAAGCGCATGAAGAAACTCCATACAGATGGACTTTTGGAACCACTTGATTATGAATCACTTGGTAATTGCGAACCGTGCCTCATGGGCAAGATGACTAAAACACCGTTCTCCGGTACTATGGAGAGAGCAACAGATTTGTTGGAAATCATACATACAGATGTATGTGGTCCGATGAATATTGAGGCTCGTGGCGGATATCGTTATTTTCTCACCTTCACAGATGATTTAAGCAGATATGGGTATATCTACTTAATGAAACATAAGTCTGAAACATTTGAAAAGTTCAAAGAATTTCAGAGTGAAGTGGAAAACCATCGTAACAAGAAAATAAAGTTTCTATGATCTGATCGTGGAGGAGAATATTTGAGTTACGAGTTTGGTGTACATTTGAAAAATTGTGGAATAGTTTCGCAACTCACGCCACCCGGAACACCACAGCGTAATGGTGTGTCCGAACGTCGTAATCGTACTTTACTAGATATGGTGCGATCTATGATGTCTCTTACTGATTTACCGCTATCGTTTCGGGGATACGCTCTAGAGACGGCCGCATTCACGTTAAATAGGGCACCATCAAAATTCGTTGAGACGACGCCTTATGAACTATGGTTTGGCAAGAAACCAAAGTTGTCGTTTCTGAAAGTTTGGGGCTGCGATGCCTATGTGAAAAAGCTTCAACCTAATAAGCTCGAACCCAAATCGGAGAAATGTGTCTTCGTAGGATATCCAAAGGAAACTATTGGATACACCTTCTATCACAGATCCGAAGGCAAGACTTTTGTTGCTAAATTCGGAAACTTTCTTGAGAAGGAGTTTCTCTTGAAAGAAGTGAGTGGGAGGAAAGTAGAACTTGATGAGGTAACTGTACCCGCTCCCTTGTTGGAAAGTAGTACATCACAGAAAACTGTTTCTGCGACACCTACACCAATAAGTGAGGAAGTTAATGATAATGATCATGAAACTTCAGAACAAGATACTACTGAACCTCGTAGATCAACCAGAGTAAGATCCGCGCCAGAGTGGTACGGTAATCCAGTTCTAGAAGTCATGCTACTAGATCATGATGAACCTACGAACTATGAAGAAGCGATGGTGATCCCAGATTCCGCAAAGTGGCTTGAAGCCATGAAATCTGAGATGGGATCCATGTATGAGAACAAAGTATGGACTTTGGTTGACTTGCCCGATGATCGGCAAGCAATTGAGAATAAATGGATCTTCAAGAAAAAGACTGACGCTGACGGTAATGTTACTGTCTATAAAGCTCGACTTGTCGCAAAAGGTTTTCGACAAGTTCAAGGGGTTGACTACGATGAGACCTTCTCACCCGTAGCGATGCTTAAGTCTGTCCGAATCATGTTAGCAATTGCCGCGTTTTATGATTATGAAATTTGGCAGATGGATGTCAAAACTGCATTCCTGAATGGATTTCTAGAAGAAGAGTTGTATATGATGCAACCGGAAGGTTTTGTCGGTCCAAGGGGAGCTAACAAAGTGTGCAAGCTCCAGCGATCCATCTATGGACTGGTGCAAGCCTCTCGGAGTTGGAATAAACGCTTTGATAGTGTGATCAAAGCATTTGGTTTTATACAGACTTTCGGTGAAGCCTGTATTTACAAGAAAGTGAGTGGGAGCTCTGTAGCATTTCTGATATTATATGTGGATGACATATTGCTGATTGGAAATGATATAGAATTTCTGGATAGCATAAAGGGATACTTGAATAAGAGTTTTTCAATGAAAGACCTCGGTGAAGCTGCTTACATATTGGGCATTAAGATCTATAGAGATAGATCGAGACGCTTAATTGGACTTTCACAAAGCACATACCTTGACAAAATTTTGAAGAAGTTCAAAATGGATCAAGCAAAGAAAGGATTCTTGCCTGTTTTACAAGGTGTGAAGTTGAGTCAGACTCAATGCCCGACCACTGCAGAAGATAGAGAGAAAATGAAAGATGTTCCCTATGATTCAGCCATAGGCTCTATCATGTATGCAGTGCTGTGTACCAGACCTGATGTGTGCCTTGCTATAAGTTTAGCAGGGAGGTACCAAAGTAATCCAGGAGTGGATCACTGGACAGCGGTCAAGAACATCCTGAAATACCTGAAAAGGACTAAGGATATGTTTATCGTATATGGAGGTGACAAAGAGCTCACCGTAAAAGGTTACGTTGATGCAATCTTTGACACTGATCCGGACGATTCTAAATCGCAAACCGGATACGTGTTTACATTAAACGGTGGAGCTGTCAGTTGGTGCAGTTCTAAACAAAGCGTCGTAGCGGGATCTACATGTGAAGCGGAATACATAGCTGCTTCGGAAGCAGCAAACGAAGGAGTCTGGATGAAGGAGTTCATATCCGATCTAGGTGTCATACCTAGTGCATCGGGTCCAATGAAAATCTTTTGTGACAATACTGGTGCAATTGCCTTGGCAATGGAATCCAGATTTCACAAGAGGACCAAGCACATCAAGAGACGCTTCGATTCCATCCGGGATCTAGTCCAGGTGGGAGACATAGAGATTTGCAAGATACATACGGATCTGAATATTACAGACCCGTTGACTAAGCCTCTTCCACGAGAAAAACATGATCAGCACCAAGGTTCCATGGGTGTTAGAATCATTACTGTGTAATCTAGATTATTGACTCTAGTGCAAGTGGGAGACTGAAGGAAATATGCCCTAGAGGCAATAATAAAGTTATTATTTATTTCCTTATATCATGATAAATGTTTATTATTCATGCTAGAATTGTATTAACCAGAAACATAATACATGTGTGAATACATAGACAAACTTAGTGTCACTAGTATGCCTCTACTTGACTAGCTCGTTAATCAAAGATGGTTATGTTTCCTAACCATGAACAAGGTGTTGTCATTTGATTAACGAGGTCACATCATTAGTTGAATGATCTGATTGACATGACCCATTTCATTAGCTTAGCACCCGATCGTTTAGTATGTTGCTATTGCTTTCTTCATGACTTATACATGTTCCTATGACTATGAGATTATTCAACTCCCGTTTACCGGAGGAACACTTTGTGTGCTACCAAAAGTCACAACGTAACTGGGTGATTATAAAGGAGCTCTACAGGTGTCTCCAAAGGTAGATGTTGGGTTGGCGTATTTCTAGATTAGGATTTGTCACTCCGATTGTCAGAGAGGTATCTCTGGGCCCTCTTGGTAATGCACATCACATAAGCCTTGCAAGCATTGTGAGTAATGAGTTAGTTGCGAGATGACGTATTATGGAACGAGTAAAGAGACTTGCCGGTAACGAGATTGAACTAGGTATTGGATACCGACGATCGAATCTCGGGCAAGTAACATACCGATGACAAAGGGAACAATGTATGTTGTTATGCTGTCTGACCGATAAAGATCTTCGTAGAATATGTAGGAGCCAATATGGGCATCCAGGTCTCGCTATTGGTTATTGACCGGAGATGTGTCTTAGTCATGTCTACATTGTTCTCGAACCGTAGGGTCCGCACGCTTAACGTTACGATGACAGTTATTATGAGTTTTTGCATTTTGATGTACCGAAGTTAGTTCGGAGTGCCAGATGTGATCACGGACATGACGACGAGTCTCGAAATGGTCGAGACATCAAGATTGATATATTGGAAGCCTATATTTGGATATCGGAAGTGTTCCGGGTGAAATCGGGATTTTACCGGAGTACCGGGAGGTTACCGGAACCCCCCGGGAATCATATGGGCCTTAATGGGCTTTAGTGGAAAGGAGAAAGGGGCAGCCCAAGGTGGGCGCCCCCCCTCTCTCTCTTTCTCCCTTGGGGAAACCTAGTCCAACTAGGATTGGGGGGGGAGTCCTACTCCCGGTAGGAGTAGGACTCCTCCTGTGCCCTCCTCCTGGCCGGCCGCACCCTCCCCCTTGGCTCCTTTATATACGGCGGCAGGGGGCACCTCTAGACACACAAGTTGATCATTGAGATCGTTCCTTAGCCGTGTGCGGTGCCCCCTGCCACCATATTCCACCTCAATCATATCGTTGTAGTGCTTAGGCGAAGCCCTGCATCGGCAGAACATCAAGATCGTCATCACGCCATCGTGCTGATGGAACTCCTCCCCGAAGCTTTGCTGGATCAGAGCCCGGGGATCGTCATCGAGCTGTACGTGTGCTAAGAACTCGGAGGTGCCGGAGTAACGGTGCTTGGATCGGTCGGATCGGGAAGAAGTCGTACGACTACTTCCTCTATGTTGTGTCAACGCTTCCGTTGCGATCTACAAGGGTACGTAGATCAGACTCTCCCCCTCGTTGCTATGCATCACCATGATCTTGCGTGTGCGTAGGATTTTTTTTGAAATTACTACGTTCCCCAACAGTGGCATCCGAGCCTAGGTTTTATGGTTTGATGTTATTTGCACGAGTAGAACACAAGTGAGTTGTGGGCGATATAAGTCATACTGCCTACCAGCATGTCATACTTTGGACACGGCTATTCGAATAGTTTTACACTCTACAGAGGTTGCACACTTTACCCACAAGATCCGTGGAACTTCCGTGTCATCCACGACCCGCGGTACCTCAAGTACCCTGGGTAAGCACCCGATCACTATCTTTCCCTAGACGACACTAACAAGGAGTGCACTCGTTGTTCCGTATCCTCACGATGTACATCATATGAGACTCACTCGAGATCGTAACATCCGAGAGGGGACACAACGATGTATCCGGTGCCATGTAAAAATAGTCATGGCCGCCCTACCTGGCACGACCCCGTCCTGAGAGAGAGCACCAACTCTCCCCCGTCACTAGTAATGCGGGCTCCAAGCTAGTATCGGCCTAGGTAATCAATAATGCCCTTTCCCATACAAGGGTAGAGTGGTTGCACATGTAAGGTTGCGACAGTCGACAAATCTTAAATCTAATCCGTCTCTGTAAACAACACTTTTATCGAGCCTCGGTACACTACCTCTCCACCAAGCAGTGACCTAGTTCATCATCATCTCCCAGGGGCATTAGTGGCACCCACTGGGCTGTATGCAAGTATGTCAAACCACACTTGTTTCTTCCCATGCATAACCCTGACCCACTTTGCGTAGCCATTTAATATAGCATATTTCTACAACCCACCAACACAACACTAAGCAAGGGTAGAGTCATGAACACCGCAAGTATCAATGGAGTATGCAACGGAGGCAAGCCTAGCAAGGTTGCCATTCAAGGTATATCAAGCACTCAGTGAAGCAACGAAAATGCAATCATGATGTAAAATGGTTCATCATGGTCAAAGGGCTGCTTGCCTGGTTCATCAGAGTCTTGAGATCTTCTGGTCCTTCTCCAAGTACTCCGTCTACTTCAGCAACTAACATTGGAAACAATCACAATAAGCAACACAACAAGGCAAGAATAAATGTGCTCTAAAAAATATGAAGTTGACTTTTATTGGATACCTCTGGTCATAAGAGGAATGACCAAAGTGATTTAATTGGAAGTGGATCAATGGATATTTCTAAACATTTCGATATGATGGAATCAAGGGGTTTATGGAATTGCAAGAAGTGTACAGAAGAATTATTTTGAAAAATGAGAAAAGGCACCCATTTAACAAAGAATGATTCTTGAGGCACCTAGGAGTTCGTTTCACTAGATTTGGAGTTCAAATGATTTCTCTATGAATTTGCAAAGTTGGCTATATATGAATAAATAGACCATTATTTGAGGTGATACAGAAAGTATTAGTAAAAATGTTCAAAAACTAAGTTTTGAACTTATAGACATCTAGAATTTTGAATCATGGAATTTGGATCAAAAATGGGCTCTCTGTGATTTTCTAAATTTATGACAGAAATGGAAAAATAGTATTTGATAATTATTTGTGAAAGAAATATTTCTGTAAAAATATGCAAATAGCACCATAAGATAGGGCATGAATTTATGAACTACTAGAAATTTGAATCATCAAATTTGGAGCTAATTTGAATTGTTTATGGATTTTACAATTCTACAGAAAAAGAAAAGAAGAAAATCTTATGCTTATACCTAAAACACGCATGGGCGAGGGATAGCAACTGGGCCGGCCCCGTGGCTCAGCTGCACGCGGGAAGGGCCACGTCGAAGGCGCCCTCACGCGTTACGCTTCCGCTGCAGGGAATCGCCCCACAAAGAAACCGTGTCCACTTAACTCATGGGCCCGCCCCACTGTGCCGCTGACGCGCGGGGCCCACATGTCGGGTTTGTCCCCCACCTCCCACTCGAACAGACGCGAGGCAGGGCAGGCAGGGCCGAATGCTTGCGGGCGAGGGCTCCGGCGTTACAGGCCACCTCCGGCGATGCCCGGCACACCGGCGGCTTCGGGAGAGCCTGACGCACACGCCAAGGTGCGCCACGGCTGCTAGGGCGGTCGGATGCGGCCGGTGCATCACCCGCGGCGGATGGAGGCGGCGGCAAGATTGGGGCATGGCGCTGCAGCCGCGGAGAGGAAGAAATGGAGCGGGGGGATATGAATGATGGCGGAGGCGATGTTATGGGACGACGAGGTGGAGAGGAGGGGCTCGGGTCGGCACGAATTTAAGCGAAGTCCGGCGGCTCGGCTCCGGCCATGGAGGTGGTTGGAGGGCACGAGGAGGGGAGTGGGTTGGTCTAGGGGGTCACTTGGAGTGAGAGAGGGCGAACGGGATCCAGAGGGAGGCCTGGTACGGCTTTATATAGCGAAGGCCTCGGCTCACCGTGGGCTCATGCGCCGGCGAGCTCGTGCTCGTTGCTACGGGCCTCGGGATGGTGATGCGCCGTGTCTAGGGCATTCATGGAGGAGGTCTATGACCAAGGGAAGGGAGAGAAGGAGTGGGGAAGTGCCAGGGCATCGCGCGTGTGAGACTGCCCATTGGAGCGCTCGGGTGACCGGTGCGCGTGCGAGAGGAGGCAGGAGGAGGAAGAGAGAGGAGGGGGCCAGGGGCGTGGCGTGTTGTGGACGTCGAGGCACGTCGGCAGGCGTGCGGGGGAGGGCCGAGGTGGTCGGAGGCATTGGGCAGAGGGCAGCTACAGTGCAAGGGCGCACTGTAGCGTGCTCCAGAGCATGCATATGGCCGGCATGGCCATTTTAGAAGCTCAGGGGCATGTCCACTTGTGTCCTGGAGCTTCCTTGGATGCTCTAGAGTGGTCAGGAGCTAGGTGGGGGGCTGCATATAGAAATGAGAGAGAGAGGATGAGTTGCCATGGGTAAACAGAGAGAGAAAGAGATGGGTTTCACCCCCAAATAATTGAGCTGTTGAAGGAGGAGAGTTACTGGAGGTAGGAGGTGACCTGGGGCAGCTGTGGTAAAAAGGTGAGGCCATGGAGATTAGTGGAAGAGGTCAAAAATGGAATTTTGGTAAAGTGGTAGAAGGTGTTTGATGCTTGTTTAGGTAAGCAAATGAACCTCATTTGGCATGAGACTCCACAGGATGAAATGGTACATATAATTAGGTCCTTCCACCTATTTTGAGATCATTTGGGCAAAGTTGCCAATGCAACTTTTGTAAACCCTAGAAATTAGCAGAAATGGACTTGTGTAGATCTAGTTGAGAAAATCATTTCTCCTTGATGCACCACTTGGTGTAGTGGCCTCATTTGGTCATGTGAACATGCTCACAAAAGTTGGGGTCAAGGAGAAAAAGTTGGCAGAACAAACTTGTTCAAATTTGATTCTGGTCAGAGAGGGTTGTGGGGTACTTTGATCAAGATAAATTCTCTCCAACTTGTGCCATTTGGTCTAGATGCATTATTACACCATTTGAGAATGTGCACCAAGTTTGAGAGCATTTGGAGATGTTTGACAGTGCAAAGCTGTTCAAACTTGAAAAAGGACAGAAGTGGTTTTGAGAGGGTTTCATGGGGTTATACTGTTCTCCATGACATGGTACTTGGCAATATCATAAAAAATGTCATATGTGACATGTTAGAATTTTCCTGGATTTATTTGAAAATATTTCTTATAGAAATATTTCAAATCCTTGAAATGGGCAGAACTAGTTTTGGGAGGTTTTGTCCAATATTTTGAACATGACCATGTGTTGAAACTCATATATATGGACAATATATGTCCATTGAGTCTCCCTAATTTTTTGTCAAATATTTTTAAATCTTTAAAATAATTTAAACCTATTTAAGACCATTTCTGGCCTTAAGAAAAAGCCTTTAAATAAAATAGTAAAATAACTTTTAAAATTATATTTTTGTGGTTTCTGGGTATCCTATATCTAATAGGAGTCAAAAATATTTTTGGAAAGATTTTTACTACCCTTAATTAAGTACTTGCAGTGCAAACCTCAATTCAGGGGTTTTTGGAAAACTAATTTTTGAAAATACTTTTTGGCCAAATTGTTTTTGTAAGAAAATATTATATTTCTCTATACACATGGTATGATCATTGGGAAAAGGTTTTGGATCAAGGAGAAGGAGTATAAGAGTTGGAGGATTTATTTGATTTTTAGAGTACTTGCAAACAACACACAAAATCCAATCAAGCAAAGTCCAAAACACTCAAAAGTTTTTGTAAAACCACATTTTATCATGATTTAATAGCTTAAGTGTTGTGGCATGAAAATCAGGGTGTGACACAATGTCATATGGGCCGTCGAATATAACACCAGCCCATTTCACTTTTGGCCCATGTATGGCCCACGACGTCTTCCGGCCCATATGAGGCCTTCATATCTTTCGTCCATTTACAGGTCCACGGTGACTCTAGCCCATAATGAACAGTAATTTTCATTACACCCGTTAACCGCCCATGATTTACATGGGCCATTTCCAGCCCGTGTTAGCTTTCGGCCTATTGACGACCCATACGTTCTTGGGCTCCTTTTCAGCCCTCGATTACTTATGGCCCGTTACTAGCCTATTCCCCTAATGGGCCAAATTCGGCCCATGGCAAGAGTCGGCCCGTTTCTGGCTTGTTAACCCATTGTGCCGTTTCCAGCCCATCCTATATTCTGGCCCATTAACGACCCGTTATGCCTGTGACAGAATTAAGCCTTTACTGTCATACGGCCTGTTACCGTGCCGGGCCGATACCAATTACGCCCAATTACGGCCCATGTAGACCCATTTATCCGACGGCCCGAGGCCCACCGATTACAGACCCATTTATCGACGGCTCGTAGTAGACCCATGGATCCTACGGCCCGTATATGGCCCATGGTAGTTGCAGCCACTAGCAAACCAGGAAAAAAAGAAGACTAGGAAATAAATAAGGCCGAAACTAATGCTAGGCTATTAAGGCGATTACATAGATTACATCCACTCGGCTGCAGAAGAAAAATGGTGGGCCCGCATGTTGGAACAATGCAACGTTGCTGTCACCCCATGAAATAAGCTGCCAGTATTCTCAGCTATGGTCACCTTTCTTCAGGTGAAGACATCTGAGCGGATGACCAACAAATCATTCGATGCGATGTTGGCTGCTTTCTGCAAATCTTTCCCAGATGCGTCTGAGCTGCCACACACCTACAGTAAAATGAAGAATTTCCTTCGTGCAGTTGGAATTGGATATGATATGATCCTTGTTTGTAAGAATAATTGTGTTCTGTTCTAGAAGGATTATGCCAACTTAAGTGAATGCCCGAAATGCAAATCATCAAGATGGAAAGATGGCGATGCTATGAAGAGGATTCCTCATAATGTTCTGAGACATTTTCCAATTACACCAAGATTGCAGAGGTTGTTTCATGATGCTGAAACAAAAGAGGATGTACTGTGGCATTCTAGGAACTAGGAGTACAAAGATCAGAATGTAATGAGCCATCCATCTCATGGTAGTGAGTGGAAAAGCTTCAATGATAAACACAAAGAGTTTGCCGCTGACCCGAGAAACATTAGACTTGGCTTAGCTTCAGATGGATTTAACCCATTTGGCCACCAGAGCGCCACATATAACATGTGGCCAGTGCTTGTTATCCCTTACAACATGCCTCCAAATGTCTGCACCAAAGAATCAAACTACATGATGGCCTTGCTCATCCCAAGTCCAAAAATTCCTGGAAAGGATTTTGATTTGTTCATGGAGCCTCTTGTGGAAGAACTTCAACAGCTATGGAAGGGTGTTCTCAATCAAGACCTATATAGCAGCCCACCAGCTGATTTCATTCTGCGTGTTGTTATAATTTGGTGCATTCATGATTATCCAGCTTTGGGCACTATGTCAGGGCGAACGACACATGGTTACAATGCATGTGTTCGCTGTGACAGGAATCCGCTGTCATACGCAATACTTAGCAAGATCTGTTACATTGGACACCGCCGTTTCCTTGCCAAGGACAAGCCATATTCTAGAAAATACCGAAGACATGTGTTCAATGCAAAGCATGAAAACCGTGATGCGCCAAAGTGGCTCACCTCCTATGAGTTAAAAGTGGAATTAGAGAAGGTCAGGCATATTACACTAGGAAACCATCCAGGTAATGGTAGCGGGAAAAGGAAGCGTGGCAGGATAGAAGAGAGATTATTGTTTACCCGCAGGTCCACTTTGTGGGACTTGGAGTATTGGAAAGATTTGGATCTGCGGCATAATCTTGATGTGATGCACATCGAGAAAAATATATGTGACAGCATTATCGGCACACTTCTTAATATTGAAGGCAAGACGAAAGACACCTTAAAATCTATTGAAACAGCTGATCAGCTTAGCAAAGAGGTGGGTGAAGACAATCCCGGGCTCAATGTTTTCGACTATTCTGTTTGAGTTACAGGGAAGAGTCGACAAGAGGACAAACCTAAAGATTTGGGAAAAATGGTTTGGTATGTGTTGAATAACTGTCCTGAGATACTACCTTATATCAAGTAAGTGCAGTACTGCAGCTTATACATCGTAATATACTAAACTTGCAGCACATTCTTATATATTTAGATGTTTGACATGATCACTATGTTGTGCAGCATCTACAAAGAGGAGTTACTGCCGCAAAATCCAAGAAACATTGACAAACTGGTTATGGCAGGATTTGCGAACTGGTTCAAGAACCATGTAAGATTTTGAAGTGCACTATTAGTTTTTTTTAATATATTGAGTACATAAGATGATCAGCTTGTCTATTTTCTAACCATAGGTTAAGAAGATGCGGGAGGATGGGCAGGCAGTTGATGATGCCCTTTACTCACTAGCAATGGGTCCTGATACTCGGGTAAGACATTATGAATCTTGTGTTGTTGGAGTTGTGCGCTACAACACCCTTGCACGAGGTGAAGGCAGGAAGACACAAAACAGTGCCATCATGAGCACGGATACATATGACAAAGAGACAACTGAAATGTATGCTAACATAACAGACATTTTTCATTTGTAGTATATCTCCAGTTTCGAGGATCATCGGTGTGTGGTTCTGTTGTGCTGTCGTTGGTATAACCTGTTTTCCAGGATCGCAAAAGCCAGAGCGGATGATTATTTCAAATCCATCAATGTCAAGGCGGCGTACCAGACCAATGAGCCTTTTATTTTGGCAAATCAAGCAACACAGATATTTTTCTTGGAAGACACATTTGCACGTAGCGATAACTGGAGAGTATTGCAAAGGTTTGATCAGAGGAATTCGTTTAATGAAGTTGCACAACAAGATGATGCTTACACTGCTCCTGATGTACAAGATAACACAAATGTTCCTAATATCTTTGAGAACCATCACGTTAATGACGCCAGCGAAAAGATTGCCTGTCGTGCTATGAACATACAAGAGTTGATCAAGAAGAAGCTAACGTTCGAGGACGTTGAGGACGAAGAAGACGATGACATCATGGGGAACTACGATTCAGACTGATACACATGGCGAAGATGTTGACGCTGATGCTGCGGATGATGATTACATTGCTTTTGTCGTATTTGCCTGTCAGAAGACGTTTGTTATCTACAATGTGAAATTGTGTTTGCTATGACAACTGAAACCTGATGAACATGTTGTTTAGTATTTTGCTGTGAGAACATCACTTGTTATGTATGCTGATTTGTGTTCGGTGATTGTATGACAACTAAAACATGATGACATTGTTGTTCAGTTGTACTTATATTTGGCTGTGAAACTTGAATTTGATGACATAGTTTGCTGTTGGACTGCAATTTGCTCGACGTCTTCGAATGAGAACAAAGCTGACCCGACAGGGCCTCTACTATTTATTTATTTATATGAGCAAAAGGGGATACCCCCTGATTTCCGTTAATAGAAATCATTAGATGTTCACAACACTACGCCCAGCCTGCTACACAGGTTTCATTCATTACTAGTTTCAGCAAAGTGCTCATGTCGTATCCACTGAATACATCACGAGTGCTACATACACTGCAAATAAAGAGACAATCATCCTACAGAGCACATCGATTTTGCCCATTATCTTCACAAGCTCTTTCATCTCCTCATTGCTGTCAAGGCCGTTCAGCAGCTGTTGCTTGGCCATGATCAGAGGAACTGCATCTTTAACCTTCTGCTCTGCATCTTCCTCTTCTTCCGTTCCTTCAGTTGCTTGTCCAACACCCCAACCTGCTGTTATTGGGATTCCTCGGCTAACCAAATAATCAGCGTAGTTGCATTCCCCCACATCAGCAACTTCCCAGAAATACAAATCACACGAATCTTCCCTTTTCTGCACGAATCAAATTGGAAGATCATCAACCAAACTATTAAAAAAACCAGCAACTGAAAGCAGCAGAACAACACTTAAACATATTATTACCCCATGATTCGGGCATTTGTAGAAGACTCAGCCAGGGTTGCGGATTGTGGTTGAGATGTGATAGATGACTCTGCGTGATTTGCAGCAGTGGCACCACACCAATGCAACGGGTTGCGATGAGCAATCGGCTGCGGTGCGCGTGCCCGCGGGGGTGTGATGAGACCCACAGGCGATGGTACGGGTGGCGACTTGGCGCATATCTGGTTGTTGCCTACTGAGGAGCAGGTGGACGAGCAGCCAGTGGACATGGTTGCTGCGGCCAGAGCTTCCGATGCTAGGCAGAGTAAGTAGAGAAGAGGAGAAGCGAACATTGGATATGTCAGTTTCATTACTTGCAGAGTAGCATAGCACCATATATATTCATAGTCTAGGTTTGGATTCGAACCAGCTACAGGAGCACGTCTTTCTTTTTTCTAAAACTCGGCAACGTCTCTTTACTGGTACACTAGCTTGTTCTGTGCGCCTTCCCAAGTCTTTGATTTTCTGTCTCTTTTTTTTGCAAGGAAGGAAGGAGGACAAAATTGAGAGTTCCTGTGACTCGAACCCAAGACCTCTCGGTTGAAAACCAAGGGTGCTAGTCACTTATGTGGCGAACGTTCCCTGTGAGGACGACAGCAGATGAACGCATTTTCCTCGTAGTTTTCTTCCTATATATAAAAAAGCATGCTACTTGGTGTCCGCTTAGTCAACAAACGATTGTGCCAACCTTGACCGTTGGATTGACACTCAACGTTTGTCGCGTTTCTTCAGTCTCTTCTTCCTCGAGCCGCCAAAGCCAAACCAGCGCCGGCGAGACCGCCTGCTCCCGCCTCCCACGGCTGGCTGTGATCTTTCCCGGCTCCTGTTCGTTCCTGTCCAAGGCCTCACCATCATCCTCCGCCTTGGTTCGCTCGCCGCGGCGCCGCCCTCCGGTGTTGTCAACTTGGTCGACAACCGAGAGGAATAAGGAGATGACTGTACATGGTGAGGATGACAGTAGGGACCCAGCAGCACAGTAATTTTGGATTTTCGGGACGGAGAAGGGTATCAACTGGGTTGTGCAGGACCCGTGGCCTGTCTAGCCCAGGCTTTTATTTCATATGTTTAGCACATGACCAGCCCAGTTTGTTTTTTTCCTTTCTGAAGATGGCTAGCCATCTATTTTGTTTTTTGCGGAATAACCAACGTAGGCCTACTTGCTATTCTACGCCCTGCTTGGCCGGAAATCTTTCAAGACGAGGAGGGATGCATTTTGCCCAAAAAAAGGGCTATAAGTAATAAGAAATGGGCTATAAGTAATAATAAATGGGTTGTAAAATGAAAAAATACAACAAACAGGCAATTAGTTCCAAAATACCGTTTTCTTTCGGATTTTGATATTTTAAATTTCATTGTTTCTGTGTGGGTAAAATTTCATTGAATTTAAATTAAGGTATATTTAGATTTAAAATTAATTTGAATCTGGCTAAAAATTTCGGGCTGTATGCTGTTTGGGACAGATTTGGAGGCTGACTTGTGGGTGTACTAGGTTGACGTATACTTTGGCTTTGTCAACTTAGTCCACAAACGATTCTAGCAGCAGTGACCGTTGGATGTTAATCCAACGGCCGTGCTGCTTCTTCAATATCTGATCTTCTTGGTCCAGCCGCCCAAACCAGCTCCGATGGGACTGCCTGCTCCCGCCTCCCGTGGCCAGCTGTGCTGTAACATCCCAAATTTTCAATTTGGAATGTTATACATTAGATCATCATTGCATATCATATTTTATTTTTGCATTTTGGTTGATCCTAGGAATTCTACGCAACTCAATGACCACCGGAGAGAGTTGGGGATTTCGTTATTTTCATATTTGAGTTTTCTCAAATTTTGAGAATATGATCATTTGATTTTAATTATTTTTTCATCAATTATTTCTATTACAAAAATATGAGAGAGGGAATAAAATGACTTTCCCAAAATAAAGAAATATTGAGGATTTAATAATAAAATCAAATAAGATTTTATTTCGGAGTTTTTCGGTGTTTTATTTGAATTTAGGAAAAATGTGCGTTTTTCAAAATTGCGTTTAGGCCCCAAATAAATCTTCACCTTGTGAGGCTTGATTTTAGAAGCCCGTGAAAATTTATGTCGGAATTTTTGGAGTCCGGTTAGTATTTCTTTTTATTTTTCTTCTGCGCGTAATAATAAAAAAACGAACTGACCTACGGGCCGTGTCTGACTAGGACTCCCGCCCGGCTAGCCTTTATAAGCCGGGGGAGGCCCAGCCCCAGCCGAAATCCTAAGCCGCCCCAGCCCCAGCGCGCACCGCCGCCGCCGTCCCGCCGCCGCCCCCGCCGCCCTGCCGCGCCGCCGGACGCCGCCGCCGCACACCGCCCGAGGTTCGCCGCCTCATTTTTTGCCCCTGTTTTTTAGCTTTTTTTGAAAAATCGTCGATTTTTCGTCGGTTTTTTTAGATTCGGTTTTTTAAATAGATCGGTTTTCCGGTTTATTGAAATAGCGAGCGTTCATCCGTTCGTTCGTTCTAGCGAACGTTCGTCGTTTTTTCTTTTTCTCGGATTAAATCCGCGATTTTTTTGATCGCGATTCCTGATCCGATTTTCGTTTTAGTATAACTTTTCGCTTGTTTATCGGAATCAGGCGATTCAAGCACCTGGAGTTTCGTCTCGAAACCCCCTATCCATTTAACCAACTTAAACAAGATTTTGCTAATGTAAAAATTGCCCTAGATCCAGATTTGTAGAACGAAGTTGTTTTCTTTCGCCGTTTGACTTTCGTTGTTTCGTTCGATTTGATTCTTTTTGCAAACTGGAGTTCTTAAGTTGAACCTTCTGGTTAGATCTCTTATTTGAGTTTTACCCGTGCATTAGATGAGTACTTATTGTATGCTTGTTTGTTTGTCTGCGATAGAATACCCAGAGTGCGCCGCTTGTTACTTGGAATCTCTAGGTTTCGCGAATCATCAGCCAGGCAAGTAACACTTTGATCATACCTTTTCTACTACCCAGTTTTATTGCATTAGATCAAATCCTCACACATTGCATGATTAGGATCTAATTAAATTGTGGGATGGGAAGTAGTTGAGGTAGTACCTATTACCTGTTTATTTTCAAACCTTTGGGATTTATTTCCGCGTTTGCTTATTATGCCATGCTATGGTAGTAGACGTGGATTGGGTGAGTGATATCCATGACAGATGTGAGTTTTGTTAATTAATGGTTTATCTAAGGTGGCAACTTAAACACAGATCTGGGTGGATTGAGGCACCTGGGTATTCCAGGACTTGCCTGTTTTCTTTGGACCGCCACCCAGGCTCAAAGGGATCATGAGACTATTCATACTAGAAACTTCCGTGTGCAACCACAAGCTATTATGGGCTCTAGCATAGTTGACTAAGTCGTGCGAACTCTTACAGTGGTAGACTAGCAGATGTAGGGGATGTAGGTGGTACGGTCTACCCGATCATAAGGTGCTAGCGCTTCTGAAAGACTATGTCTCGGTCATCCGTCTTCTCAAACACCTTGTAGTGCAAGAAACCAAACGGAGGCGATCAAGTCTTGTGGGGAAAAGTGCGCAAACCTCTGCAGAGTGTAATAAACTAATCATGGTTAGCCGTGTCCCCGGTTGTGGACATCTTGAGTATCTAGTACCTGGATTATCATGTGAATCTCAACATGTTACTCTAAATTAATTTTGTTGGGTCTTGTTTAATGATGATGCTTAATTGGGATTGAGGATGCTGTCAACCATTCTCAATGTTTAACAACCACCATGATAGTTAAATAAATTTATTCCTATGCAGTAGGGAAAAATTGGCTTTACGCAAAACTGTAACCACAGAGCTTTCCACCAGCCAAATATGCATATAGTATAGTTGTTTCATTCAATTACTCTCTATGTGTTACATTGCCAGCATATTCCATGTGCTGACCCGTTTCAGTCTGCAACATTAATGTTGCAGACTTTTCAGACGACGATTAAGGAGTTTTTAGGTCGTGGTTCTATACTCAGTGATGCTGTTGGAGTTGATGGACTCACTTATCTTCCAAGCCTTCCGCTGTTATCGTTATTAGATGGCCTTAAGCCATATTTATTGTAATAAGTTCTCGTTTGAGACACTCGATGTAAGAAATGTGTGATTGCTACTTTGTTATAAATCCTCCGAGTACTGTGTGGTGTCAGCATTACTGATCCAGGGATGACACCGGAGCACAGAGATCAGACTGTTTGAGGTCTGGTCGCTAGCCACACAGGCCGCACCGCCCCACCCTACTTCATTGTTGGCCAGGCCATTCCTCTACTCACCCACACCTCCTGTTATTTTCCGGCGACGGCAGCCAGACCAGTAAACCCTCGTACTCCCCACCGCGTGGGAAACCATTGCCGAGTCTTCCCCGACTCCGTGTCGTTCCCTTCCTAGGCCTCGCCGTCGTCCACCGCCATGGTGCTCTCGGCGCGGCCTGGTCAACATGGTCAACGAACAACATCCATCGGCCATGGACTGTACGCGCAAAATAATGATTCCTCCACCTGACAGCTGGGACCCACCGGAAGGGCCTCTGTATTTCGCGAAAAATGTTCCCCCCGCTGACATGTGGGACCTACCAGCTACATCTTCGCACGCAAGGAAGTGCCTCCTTATTACGCACAAAAAATGAATACCCCCCTGCTAGCTGGGACCCACCATAGTGGAAGGATGACTTGTGGGCCAACTAAGTTGACGGGGATGGATGGCTTTGTCAACTTAGTCAATATGAACGATTCTAGCTCCAGTGACTGTACGATGTCCATCCAACGGCCGTAGTGCTTCTTCAACCTCTGGTCTTCTTGCTCCAGCCGCCCAAAGCAGCGCCGGTCGTGCTGCATGCTCCTGCCTCCCGTGGCCGGCTGTGCTGCCGCGGAGGCCTCACCGCCCCTACTATTCCCACAGCTGGCCAGGCCCTGCAGCGACGGTAGCCTCACACCGCAGCCGAACCAGTGAACCCTCGTACTCCTCTCCGCGCGGGCTTCCACTACCGCGTCTTCCATGGCTCCGCGTCGTCCCCTTCCTAGGCCTCGCCGTCGTCCACCGCCGTGGTGCTCTCGGCGCGGCCTGGTCAACATGGTCAAGGAACGGCTTCCATCAAACATGGACTGTACGTGGAGAGGCTGACAGCTGGGTCCACGGCCGCAGCAAGGAAGTGCCTCCTTATTATGCGGAAAATAATGATTCATCCACCTGACAGCTGTGACCCACTGGACGGGCCACTGTATTTCATGGAAAAAATGTTTCCCCCTGACTGCTGGGACCCACCAGCTTCATCTTCGCACGCAAGGAAGTACATCCGAAAAAAACGATTCGCCCCCCTGACTGCTGGGACCCACCAGCTACACCTTCGCACGCAAGGAAGTGCGTCCGGGCAAAAAAAATGATTCGCCCCCTTGACTGCTGGGACCCACCGGCTACATCTTCGCACGTAAGGAAGTGCGTCCAGGCAAAAAAAAATGATTCGCCCCCTGACTGCTGGGACCCACCAGCTACATCTTCGTAGGCAAGGAAGTGCCTGACAGTCGGGACCCACCTGGTCGAAGCGTAAGTAGCGTTGTCATTCTGGTCACGAACGTGTACGTACATACTGGTCAATGTAGAGGCACGCACGTGTCATAGTAGAGGTGCGCACGTGTCGTAGTAGAGGCACGCACGTAGCATGTACACGTACGTACAATGGCCAGGGTGCAAGAAAGAAAATACGGCCACGTATGTGTACATACGGGCGGGGTCTCGAACGCCTACTCGTGCATACGTACGGCCAGGGCTCGTGTACATGGCTGGGTCGGAACGGAGAAACAGCGTCGTCGTCGTGTTCATGGGGAGGCAACGGAATGCGTTGTGTTCATGGGGAGGCAACGAAATGCATCGTGTTCATCGGGGGGCAACGAAACGCGTGGGAGCCAACCGGCTAGGTCGGAACGGAATGCGTGGTCATGTTCATCGAGAGGGCTTGGATGGAACAGGCGATGGAAACGAGGCCTAGCGTACCGCAAAATAGAGGAAACAGACCTCGTATGTTCGGAACGGGGTCCTGTTGATCGGGAGGGGTGTGGCGTACCGCAAAACGGAGGAAACGGACCGCCTAGGGTCGAAACGGGGGTCTTGTTGATTGGGAGGGGTCTGGCATACCGCAAAATAGAGGAAATGGACCTCCTACGGTCGAAACGGGGGTCCTTTTGATTGGGAGGGGTGTGGCGTACCGCAAAATGGACGAAACGGACCTCCTACGGTCGAAACGGGGGACTTGTTCATCGGGAGGGGTGTGGCGTACCGCAAAACGGGACTCCACGGGATACTGTTCATCTCCACTGTCGACCTCCTCCAGCCTCCACGGGCTACCGTCGACCTCCTCCAGCCTCCACGGGCTCCTTTTCATCCAGCCTCCACCGCGCGCTACTCCACCGGCTACTGTTCAACCACCCCTCCACGGGCACCCCTTCACCGTCTACTGTTCATCCAGCCCTCCACACCACGGGGTCCTGTTCAACCACCCCTCCACCGTCTACTGTTCATCCAGCCCTCCACACCACGGGGTCCTATTCATCCAGAGGCAACGCCACCGCTCACTGTTCATCCAAAACCCCCTGCAACGCTCACTGTTCATCCAATCGATCGGCTTCAGTTAGCAGCAGTAGCGAAGGAATCGCTCGATCGGGTTCAGTTAACAGCCATCGATCGATCGGTCGGGTTCAGTAACGCGTAGCCTGCAGTGCAATCGCTCGGGTTCAGTTAGAGCCAGTGCCTCGCTCGGGTACAGTTAGAGCCAACGCCTCGCACACACGCGTGTACGTGTATAAGAGAAACACGCATTGCTCGGCCCCCGACCTCCTACCGTAACCGGGAACTCCTCGAAATTTTCCTCCCCCTCGCTTCTACCACTGTTTTTTCCGTCATGGACGGCCCAAAGAATGTCATGCAGCTGCGTCCCCGGCCCGCCCAAGACGAAAAGCCCATTTTCTATCATGTTTTTTTGTCATAGAAGTAGGAGCCCGCCACATCTATGATGATACCGGGTTTTGTCACAATTGTCATCATAGAAGTGTCATATGGATGATAGAATTTTTTCGTTCGGCCCAAAATGTCATGGATGTGTCTTTTTTTGTAGTGTTAGTACCTGATAGTATTTTTCTTGTCTATGTTGATTCTAGATAGATGGCTCGTGCTATTGTTCCATTGAATTTTAATGCGTTCCTTGAGAAAGCAAAGTTGAAAGATGATGGTAGCAATTACACGGACTGGGTCCATAACTTGATGATTATCCTCATTGCTGCATAGAAGAATTACGTCCTGGTAGCACCGCTGGGTGCTACGCCTGCTGCAGATGCTGCTGATGACGTTAAGAACGTCTGGCAGAGTAAAGCTGATGACTATTCGATAGTTCAGTGTGCCATGCTTTACGGCTTAGAATCGGGACTTCAACGACGTTTTGAACGTCATGGAGCATATGAGATGTTCCAGGAGTTGAAGTTAATATTTCAAGAAAATGCCCAGATTGAGAGATATGAAGTCTCCAATAAGTTCTATAGCTGCAAGATGGAGGAGAATAGTTCTATCAGTGAACATATACTCAAAATGTCTGGGTATCATAATCACTTGACTCAACTGGGAGTTAATCTTCCTGTTGATAGTGTCATTGATAGAGTTCTTCAATCACTACCACCAAGCTACAAGAGCTTCGTGATGAATTATAATATGCAAGGGATGAATAAGACAATTCCCGAGCTCTTCACAATGCTAACGACAGCGGAGGTAGAAATCAAGAAGGAGCATCAAGTGTTGATGGTCAACAAGACCACCAGTTCAAGAAAAAGGGTAAAGGGAAGAAGAAGGGGAACTTCAAGAAGAACAACAAACAAGTTGCTGCTTAGGAGAAGAAACCCAACTCTGGACCTAAGCCTCAGACTGAGTGCTTCTACTGCAAATAGACTGGTCACTGGAAGCGGAACTGCCCCAAGTATTTGGCGGATAAGTGCTACCTCTTGAGCACTGCGTTGGTTTTCCCTTGAAGAGGAAAGGGTGATGCAGCAAAGTAGCGTAAGTATTTCCCTCAGTTTTGAGAACCAAGGTATCAATCCAGTAGGAGATCATGCTCGACTCGCACACACCTACACAAACAAATAAGAACCTCGCAACCAACGTGATAAAGGGGTTGTCAATCCCTTCACGGTCACTTACGAGAGTGAGATCTGATAGATATGATAAGATAATATTTTTGGTATTTTTATGATAAATATGCAAAGTAAAATAAACGGCAATAGAAATAACTAAGTGTTGGAAGATTAATATGATGGAAGATAGACCCGGGGGCCATAGGTTTCACTAGTGGCTTCTCTCAAGAGAATAAGTATTACTGTGGGTAAACGAATTACTGTGGAGCAATTGATAGAATTGAGCATAGTTATGAGAATATCTAGGTATGATCATGTATATAGGCATCACGTCCGAGACAAGTAGACCGAAATGATTCTGCATCTACTACTATTACTCCACACATCGATCGCTATCCAGCATGCATCTAGAGTATTAAGTTCATAAGAACAGAGTAATGCTTTAAGTAAGATGACATGATGTAGTGGGATATACTCATGCAATATGATATAAACCCCATCTTTTTATCCTCGATGGCAACAATACAATATGTGTCGGTTCCCTTTATATCACTGGGATCGAGCACCGCAAGATTGAACCCAATGCTAAGCACTTCTCCGATTGCAAGAAAGATCGATCTAGTAGGCCAAACCAAACTGATAATTCGAAGAGACTTGCAAAGATAAACCAATCATACATAAAAGAATTCAGAGGAGAGTCAAATATTGGTCATAGATAAACTTGATCATAAACCCACAATTCATTGGATCTCGACAAACACACCGCAAAAGAAGATTACATCGAATAGATCTCCAAGAAGATCAAGGAGAACCTTGTATTGAGATCCAAAGAGAGAGAAGAAGCCATCTAGCTAATAACTATGGACCCGAGGGTCTGAAGTAAACTACTCACACATCACCGGAGAGGCCATGGAGTTGATGTAGAGGCCCTCTGTGATCAATGCCCCCTCCGGCGGAGCTCCAGAAAAGGCCCCGAGATGGGATCTCTCGGGTACAGAAGGTTGCGGCGGTGGAATTAGGTTTTTGTGGTGCTCCTGGATGTTTTGGTGGTACGTGCATATATATAGGAGGAAGAAGTACGTCAGTGGAGCAACGGGGACTCTGTTTGATATTCCTTTTCTTCGAAACCCTAAAATAGGCAGAAAACAGCAATTTGGGCTGGGCCTCCGGTTAGTAGGTTAGTCCCAAAAATGATATAAAAGTGTAAAATAAAGCCCATTAACATCCAAAATATATATTATAATAGCATGGAGCAATGAAAAATTATAGATACGTCGGAGACGTATCAATAAGAAGGATGGCAAGGTGAACAAAGGTATATGTGATATACATGTTATTGATGTGTACCTTACCAGAGCTCACAGTAGCACCTGGGTATTTGATACTGGTTCTATTGCTAATATCTGCAACTCGAAACAGGGACTACGGATTAAGCGAAGATTGGCTAAGGATGAGGTGATGATGCGCGTGGGAAATGGTTCCAAAGTCGATGTGATCGCCGTCGACACGCTACCTCTACATCTACATCCGGAGTTAGTTTTAGACCTAAATAATTGTTATTTGGTGCCAGCGTTAAGCATGAATGATGAAGCTATGTACCTAGGGTAGGGTCATGGACCTGTCCCAGCTGCCCTACCCAAGGACATCTCAAGAAGAAATCACCTTCCAATCGACTTGGAGGTTTTCCACTCGACAGACTCGAAAACACTCGACCAAGAAGCAATCACTCGACCAAGATCCAACCACCCGACGGCCAAGAGACCTAAAGGAACTCCGCACGCTAACGGTCGGTTATTAAGTAGCTTTTATGGTCATCATAGCACTTTATTAGAGGCGTTACCAGTAACGCCCGACCTTAATGTATTTTAAGACCCTGCACAACTGAGGGCCGGAGGGGTGCGGCGGACTCTATATAAGCCACCCCCCTCCTCAGTGTAAAGGGTCCGCACCCCTGTAATTCATACACGCATAATCCAGTCGACCGCCTCCGGGCTCCGAGACGTAGGGCTATTAATTCCTCCGAGAAGGGCCTGAACTCGTACACCTCATGTGCTTACAACTTCTCCATAGCTAAGATCTTGCCTCTCCATACCTACCCCCTACATTACTGTCAGACATAGAACCATGACAGTTGGCACCCACCGTGGGGCATGTGTTTTAGCGATTTGTTGGAGGAGTTGCGATCTTTTCCGATCCAAATCATCATGGTTTCTGGCGGAGTTTTTGTGGAGGGCCGCGAGATCCGTCTCGGCGCGCTCACGTTCATCGCCGACGACTCCGCTTGGCTTCAGGAGGCTCCTCTCGACGTGGACGCACTCCCTGTCTGCGGGGCGACGCACTTTTGCACGTGCGTCCACAGCGTCCTCTTGCGGCAACCGTCGGCCCACTATCGGTTGGCTCCTCCGCTGTCCTCCCTCCTAGTTTCCCGCCGGCGCAAGCGCTCCGGTCGGTCGAGACTTCAGCGGTGGGTGAGACACGCGGTGGCACGCCAGTCGGCCACCCCTCAAGTTGCGGCGATCGAGCCCGACGAATCCCTCTACGGCCTGTTCAACCTGTCGACTGGCTCCACAAAGACCGCATCCGAGTGCGACAGCAGTGATCCGGCGGCGGAGGTTCTGATGGTCGATGGACCACCCAGTCCTCCCGGTTTTCCCCGCACCGACGGAGGTGCAGGTGGAGGCGACCCGTTGCGTCCCCATGAGGAATATCTCCCGGAGCCTCTCACGTCGCTGCAGAGAGAAGAACTTCGTCGTCGAAACATGGATGCACTGCACACTCCTATCATTGGAGAAACCCCCGAGGCTCGTGCCTTAGAGGACGCGCGCCTGGTAAACTTGGCCGAGCGCACTCGACTAGAGAACCTCCAGCGAGCACTCGACGAGCGTGCGCGACAACGGGTTCCAGAATCCAGTCGACGTCAGCTCTTTCCGCCCCCGCAGGTATATCGAACTCCGACTCAAAACTTAGCAGCTGCAGCCCGTATAGCAGAGTCGATTCAGCCTTCCCAGTCGGAGGCTGGCAGAGGCTTGCTGCAGATCATAGCGTTACTCCGGGCAGCAGGAGACCAGAATTCCGCTGTTTCTCAGTCGCGGAACAGGATTCATAGCAGATCCAATGCCGCAGACACAGTCCAGTCGGCTCATAGCCCAAGATCGCCCCCGAGGCGTGAGGGACGTGGGGACCGGCGGAATCAGTACGGGAACCGTGAGCAGTATGATCCCCGATTCGATCATGATGATCGACGTTGAGTGCCCACCCCTCCCCCGAGGAGCGGGTCGTATGCGCCTCTTCAGCAGGATGACAGGCGCCCTCATAGTGTTGGGCGAAGGATTCCAGTTGACCCCAGGGAACCAGGCTTTGATGTGAGATCCATTCTCGTTCAAGGTTTGGTCGACAAGAACAGAGCTCACCGAGAAGGTCACGACAGAGATGCACCTACCAGCAGCAGAGTACATGTTTCGGGGCCAGAGTGCTTTAGTAGAGCCATCAGGGCCGCTGTGATTCCTCCCAACTTCAGGTTGGCGACTGGGGTCAGTAAGTTCACTGGTGAGTCCAAGCCCGATACTTGGCTTGAAGAGTACTGAGTGGCCGTCCAGATTGGCGGTGGCAATGATGAAGTGGCCATGAAGCACCTGCCTCTCATGTTGGAGGGCTCGGCCAGAGCATGGATGAATCAGTTAGCACCCAACATCATTTACACTTGGGAAGATCTCGCCCGAGTGTTTGTCACCATATTTGAAGGAACATGCAATCGACCGGCAGGACTGACGGAACCGAAGTCCTGCGTGCAGAAGCCGAATGAGACTTTGAGGGATTACATCCAGAGATGGATCACGTTACATCACACGGTAGAGAATGTGCCTGACCATCAAGCGGTCTGTGCCTTCAAAGAAGGCGTCAAGTACAGAGAGCTGAATCTGAAATTCGGTCGAACTGGAGACATGTCCCTGAATCGGATGATGGAGATTGCCACCAAGTACGCTAATGGTGAAGATGAGGATCGACTCAGGAGCGGCAAGGTCAAGTCAGTCGCTCAAGAAACCGGAGGAGGAAATTCCAATCGGAAATAGAAGTGGAAAGCCGAGCCAGCTGCTCCTGGGGAAGCCTTGGCTGTAACTCAAGGAAAGTTTAAGGGGAAACCCAAAGGACCTTGGAACCCCAAGAAATTTAAAGACCAGGACGGAAATGATGTGTTGGATTTGCCATGTCACATCCACACCAAGAAAGATGAAGAGGGTAATTTCATTTACCCGAAACATACCACTCGACAGTGTCGACTCTTGATCCAGCAGTTCCAGGGCAAGTAGCCCAAAGATAAGGAACAGGAGTCGGACAAAGTTGAGGACAAGGAAGATAGTGACGATGGATACCCCCAGGTCAATTCCACCCTGATGATTTTTGCTGATGTTGAAAGCAAAATTCGACTGAAAGTTATCAACTGAGAGGTGAATATGGTTGCTCTGGCGACACCCAGTTATCTGAAGTGCTCTCAGACTGCCATCACATTCGACCGGTCCGATCACCCAACGCACATTGCCACCCCTGGGAGGCAAGCTTTGGTGGTCGACCCAGTTGTTGAAGGCACTCGACTGACCAAAGTCTTGATGGATGGTGGCAGTGGTTTGAACATACTATATGCTGAGACGTTGAAAGGGATGGGCATTCCGATGTCCAGACTCAGTACCAGCAATATGAGTTTCCACGGAGTCATTCCTGGGAAGAAGGCTGAATCACTCGGCCAGATTGCTCTTGATGTGGTTTTCGATGATTCCAAGAATTACCGCAAAGAAAAGTTGATGTTCGAAGTTGTAGACTTCCAGAGTGCCTATCACGCTATTTTGGGCAGGCCGGCTTATGCATGCTTCATGGCCCAACCATGTTATGTGTATCTCAAATTGAAGATGCTTGGCCCCAAAGGTGTGATCACTGTGACGGGCAATCGGAAGAAACCAGAAGAATGTTTTCAGAAAGGTTCAAAGATCGCTGATGCCCAGATGGCAGTGGTGGAGCTGTAGGAATACCAGAAGACTGCAGACCCGAGTGATTTGTTGCGAGCCAAGAAGTCCGCTACAGAATCAGCTTTTCAGTCGTCTGGCGAAACGAAGACCGCTCACATCCACCCGATCGATCCCAGCGCTGCTCCAACTCATATCTCAACAACACTCGACTCCAAATAGGAAGAAGCGCTCATCCAGTTCCTCCGTGAGAACTGGGACATTTTCGCATGGAAGCCTTCTGACATGCTAGGTGTTCCCAGGGAGCTGGCTGAGCATCGCCTACGAGTCGACTCAAAAATAAAACCTGTCAAAGAACATCTCCGACGGTCCGCCGTCTAGAAGAGAAAGGCTATTGGCGAGGAGGTGGCTCGGCTCTTAGCAGCGGAGTTCATCCAAGAGGTCTACCACTCTGAGTGGCTCGCCAACATTATCATGGTCCCCAAGAAGGACAAGTCACTTTGCATGTGCATTGACTTTAAACATATCAATCGAGCCTGCCCGAAAGATCATTTTCCTCTCCCCCGCATCGACCAGATAGTCGACTCGACTATGGGATGTGAGTGACTGTCTTTTTAGACGCCTATTCCGGGTACCATCAGATCCGTCTGTATGGGCCTAACGAGATCAAAACAGCTTTCATCACTCCATTCGGGTGCTTCAGTTATGTTACCATGCCATTCGGCCTCAAGAATGCCGGAGCCACATTCATGAGGATGATTCAGGAGTGTTTGCTCACTCAAATCAGTCGGAATGTGGAAGCATACATGGATGATATTGTGGTCAAGTCACGGAAGGGTTCCGACCTGCTGACTGACCTTGCTGAAACCTTTGCCAACCTTAGGAGGTATGACATCAAGCTTAATCCATCAAAGTGCACATTCGGAGTTCCTGGCGGAAAGTTACTCGGTTTCCTCGATTCCGAACGGGGAATCGATGCAAATCCGGAAAAAGTCGGTACTATACTCCGAATGAAAAGTCCTGTGCGAGTGCACGGCGTCCAAAAGCTTACTGGTTGCTTGGCCGCTTTAAGTCGATTCATCTCTCGTCTCAGTGAAAAGGCATTGCCTCTTTACGGATTGATGAAGAAGTCTGACAAGTTCGAGTGGACTCCTGAAGCTGATGCAGTGTTTGTAGAGCTCAAAGCTCTGCTCTCCACCCAGCCAGTGCTTGCTGCCCCAATCAGCAAAGAGCCTTTGCTGCTTTACATCGCAGCCACGGGACAAGTCGTCAGTATGGTACTAACGGTCGAGCGGGAAGAAGAAGGAAGCCTTCAAAGTTCAGCACCCAGTGTATTATATTTCTGAAGTTTTGACCCCATCGAAGCAAAGATATCCTCACTATCAGAAGCTTGTATATGGGATTTATATGACCACAAAGAAGGTCGCTCACTACTTCTCTGATCATTCCATTACAGTCGTCAGCGACGCTCCATTGTCAGAGATCCTGCATAACAGAGATACAGCTGGTCGAGTGGCAAAATGGGCGATTGAACTCCTTCCTCTAGATATCAAGTTTGAGGCAAAGAAAGCTATCAAGTCCCAAGCAATAGCAGATTTCGTCACCGAGTGGATTGAACAGCAACTACCGACTCAAGTTCACTCGGAGCATTGGACCATGTTCTTCGACGGTTCCAAAATGCTCAATGGTTCCGGTGCTGGAGTGGTATTGGTTTCCCCCCGAGGGGATAAGCTCAGATATGTTCTTCAAATCCACTTTGATTCCTCCAATAACAAGGCAGAATATGAAGCACTTTTATATGGGTAGCGGATGGCCATTTCGCTTGGCGTCCGTCGCCTCATGGTCTATGGCGACTCAGATTTGGTGGTTAATTAGGTGATGACGGAGTGGGACGTCAGAAGTCCAGCCATGACTAGTTATTGCAATGCAGTGAGAAAGCTGGAGAAGAAATTTGAGGGGTTAGAACTTCATCACATACCCCGACTGAAAAATCAAGCAACCGATGATTTGGCGAAAATAGGTTCCAAAAGAGAAGCCATTCCCAGCAATGTGTTTTTGGAACACATCCACACACCATCAGTTCAGGAGGATCCCTTCACTGAAGAAGCCCCACAGCCAAAAAGTGCCACGGATCCGACTGAAGTTGAAGTTCCAGCTGTGGTCGACCTGGTCATGGAAGTCTTGATCATCACTCCCGACTGGACAATACCGTACATCGCGTACATCCTAAGGAAAGAACTACCAGAGGACGAGGAGGAGGCTCGACAGATTGTCCGTCGATCCAAGGCCTTTACAGTCATAAAGGGACAGTTGTATAGAGAAAGCGCGACTGGAGTCAGACAGAAGTGTATAACACCAGAAGAAGGTCAGATGATCCTTGATGATATCCACTCGGGGACCTATGGTCATCATGTGTCCTCTCGGACCATTGTGGCTAAAGCATACCGAGCGGAATTCTACTAGCCAAGTGCCAATGAATTGGCAAAAGAGATAGTCGACAAATGTGAAGGATGTCAGTATTACTCCAATATGTCGCACAAGCCCGCGTCAGCCCTGAAAACCATTCCACTCGTCTGGCCCTTCGCTGTTTGGGGGCTGGACATGGTTGGACCACTGAGAACGGGCAGGAGCAGCTTCACTCATGTGCTAGTAGCAGTCGACAAGTTCACCAAATGGATTGAAGCTAAGCCTATCAAGAATCTTGATGCTTGCACTGCTATCAGTTTCATCAGAGAGTTGATACTCAGATATGGAGTTCCGCACAGCATCATCACTAATAATGGGTCAAACTTCGATTCCAACAAATTCAGGGCCTTTTGCGCCTCTCAGGGCACACGAGTCGACTACGCTTCGGTCGCTCACCCCTAGTCGAATGGACAAGCGGAAAGAGCAAACAGCCTAATTCTCAAAGGACTAAAACCTCGATTGATGCGTGATCTCAAGCACGCAGCAGGTGCATGGGTCGACAAGCTTCCATTAGTCCTTTGGGGATTGAGGACAACCTCGAACCGATCGACTGGAAGAACCCCATTCTTTCTGGTCTACGGGGCCGAAGCAGTTTTGCCAAGTGACTTGCTTCACAACGCACCCCGAGTCGAGATCTACTCTGAAGATGAAGGAGAACAAGCCCGACAGGATGCAGTCGACCTCCTATAAGAAGAAAGAGAAATGGCCATGATCCGATCGACCATCTATCAGCAAGACTTGCGTCGATTCCATGCCAGAAATGTGAAGAGTCGAGCCTTCCAAGAAGGAGACTTGGTCCTCCGAGTGGATCAATAGAAACAACACAAACTCGCTCCTACTTGGGAAGGTCCCTTCATAGTCACCAGAGTTCTCCACAATGGAGCGTACCACCTTTATAATGTCGATCGCCAGATTGATGAGCCACGAGCCTGGAATGCGGAGCTGCTCCGCCCCTTTTATACTTGAATTCTCACTCGGATGAGATGTAATAAGAAAAACTTCTGTAGTTTATTTATCAAAGACAAGAGCGGTATAATTTTCCCAGTGATTGTTATTGCTTTTATTTGCGTGAGAAATCCCCCAGCGGGTGGCTTAGATGTGAATCCGTTTCGCCTAAGTTTGTAAAAATAATTTCCTACCGAGTGGTGAGCCAGCCTTCCACTCGGAGGGTTAGCTGCGAACCCGTTTCGCCTAAGTATTTGAAAATCCTACCGAGTGGAGAGCGACCCTCCCACTCGGGGGGCTTAGCTGCAGTCCAGTACTCGCCTAAGTATTTCAAAAATCGTACTGAGTGGTGAGCCAGCCTTCCAGTCGGAGGCTTAGCTGCGAAAACACGTTTCGCCTAAGTATTTGAAAATCCTACCGAGTGGAGAGCGACCCTCCCACTAGGGGGGCTTAGCTGCAGTCCAGTACTCGCCTAAGTATTTGAAAAATCCTACCGAGTGGAGAGCAAACCTCCCACTCGGGGGCTTAGCTGCAGTCCAGTACTCGCCTAAGTATTTGAAAATCCTACCGAGTGGAGAGCGACCCTCCCACTCAGGGGCTTAGCTGCAGTCCAGTACTCGCCTAAGTATTTGAAAAATCCTACCGAGTGGAGAGCGACCCTCCCACTCGGGGGCTTAGCTGCAGTCCAGTACTCGCCTAAGTATTTGAAAATCCTACCGAGTGGCGAGCCAGCCTCCCACTCGGGGGCTTAGCTGCAGTCCAGTACTCGCCTAAGTATTTGAAAATCCTACCGAGTGGAGAGCGACCCTCCCACTCAGGGGCTTAGCTGCAGTCCAGTACTCGCCTAAGTATTTGAAAATCCTACCGAGTGGAGAGCGACCCTCCCACTCGGGGGCTTAGATGCAGTCCAGTACTCGCCTAAGTATTTGAAAATCCTACCGAGTGGCGAGCCAGCCTCCCACTCGGGGGCTTAGCTGCAGTCCAGTACTCGCCTAAGTATTTGAAAATCCTACCGAGTGGCGAGCCAGCCTCCCACTCGGGGGCTTAGCTGCAGTCCAGTACTCGCCTAAGTGTTTGAAAATCCTACCGAGTGGCGAGCGACCCTCCCACTTGAGGGCTTAGCTGCAGTCCAGTACTCGCCTAAGTATTTGAAAGTCCTACCGAGTGGAGAGCGACCCTCCCACTTGAGGGCTTAGCTGCAGTCCAGTACTCGCCCAAGTATTTGAAAGTCCTACCGAGTGGAGAGCGACCCTCCCACTCGGGGGCTTAGATGCAGTCCAGTACTCGCCTAAGTATTTGAAAATCCTACCGAGTGGCGAGCGACCCTCCCACTCGGGGGCTTAGCTGCAGTCCAGTACTCGCCTAAGTATTTGATCCTACCGAGTGGCGAGCCAGCCTCCCACTCGGGGGCTTAGCTGCAGTCCAGTACTCGCCTAAGTGTTTGAAAATCCTACCGAGTGGCGAGCCAGCCTCCCACTCGGGGGCTTAGCTGCAGTTCAGTACTCGCCTAAGTATTTGAAAATCCTACCGAGTGGTGAGCCAGCCTCCCACTCGGGGGGCTTAGCTGCAGTCCAGTACTCTCCTAAGTACGTGCGCTCCATCCCACTCCACAAGGACGACGAGGTGCAGGCCGACTGCCACCTTCTCCTCGGGAGCTTTGCCACAAATACAACATGCGCTCCATCACCGACTCGCAAGGACGACGAGGTGCAGGTCGACTGCCACCTTCTCCTTGGGAGCTTCGCCACAGATACAACATACGCTCCATCGCCGACCCGCAAGGACGATGAGGTGCAGGTCGACTGCCACCTTCTCCTTGGGAGCTTTGCCACAAATACAACGTGCGCTCCATCACCGACCCGCAAGGACGGCGAGGTGCAGGTCGACTGCCACCTTCTCCTTGGGAGCTTCGCCACAAATACAACATGCGCTCCATCGCCGACCCGCAAGGACGACGAGGTGCACGTCAACTGCCACCTTCTCCTTGGGAGCTTCGCCACAAATACAACATGCGCTCCATCGCCAACCCGAAAGGACGACGAGGTGCAGGTCGACTGCTACCTTCTCCTTTGGGGCTGCCCCACAAATACAAAAGTTGTCTCGAGTGAAGAACGAGTTCCACTCGACGGAGGATTCGTGAAGACATTCAATGATAAACCAAGTTCAGATAAATCCCAAAGGATCCGGACCACAGATCGAAGTGCTCGGGCATTCAGCCCGAAAGACTTTAACGGTTACAAAAACCACTCGGCATTCCGAGGCAAATTTAAGGCGAGGCATAAATGTTTGTTCACTCCACGGGAGGAGGACTAGCAGGCTCGACGAACTAGTCTAGGTCGACGCCGTCAGCGATCCGAGTGGCTGTAGCGATGAAAGTATCCATAAAAGATCGGAAGTCATGCTTCTGGGTGTTGGCAACATTGATTGCTGCCAGCTTATCTTGCCGCACCTCCTTGCAATGGACACGAACCAAAGACAGAGCCACATCAGCACCACACCGGGTAGAAGATTTCTTCCACTCCTGCACTCGGTCAGGGATCTCGTTAAGTCGAGTCATCAGGGACTCAAGATCATTCTGGAGCGTGGCCTCTAGCCAAAGTGCTGGGTCGATCCGTGACGTGGCGACCTTCAGTCGAGCCAAGTATTCCACAACACCATCGATTCGGGATTCCAGTCGGAGCAGATTCATGGCAGTTTCATCTTTCAAGGGAGAATTGATTGGGTCCAAATCTGGCTCAATCCGCCCAGTCTCCTCCTCGAAGTTCTGGCAAAACTCTACATTCATGATCCAAGGATAAGTCAATTTTCGTACGCTGAGTCGACAAAAAAAATCAGTCGGAACAAAATGTGTACCTTCAAGCTTGATGAACAACTTCTTGGCAAGGCTCCTCAGATAGCTCTCCAGATCGTCCCTCCTGCGAGCGATGCCTTCCATCTTCTCGTACAGGTTGAGATTGTCCTTCTTAAAGCGCGTGCACTCCTTGTTGGCTTTGTTCAGAGCAGATTTCATCTTGGTATTCTCTTCTTCCAACTAGCCGACCGAAGCCAGTTTTTGTTCAGCCAGAGCGGTTCTGTCGTCAGCTTCCTTTCGAGCAGCAGCCAAATCTTGATCCTTCTTCGCCAGAGCTTCTCTCAGTTTTTCTGCAAAGAAATGATGCTTGATTCAGAAAGAGCAGAAGGGTACTCAAGCCTAAGACAAACTAGTCGACAAACTCGTCTTACCATTGGCGCTGTCCTTGGCCTTTTGCAGCTCTGTCTTGGCCAGCTCCAAGTCAAGGTTCAGTTGGATCTGCTGTTTCTCCAAGTCAGCAAAGCGAGCTCCAAGATCACAAGATTTCTGCAATCAAAGAGGAGAAGTTATTTTATAGCGAAAAACGACAAAGACAATAAGTACTAAGACTACGGTCGACTGCCCGCAGTCCACCATAGTCTCGGGGACTACACCCAGTGGGTGCACTTTGCGTGCCCCCACCGGTTCTGATCCCACTCGACCGGCCCGCTGGAGTCGAATGCAGGGAGTAAAAAAGGGGGAGAGAAAGAAGAACTCAGACCACAGTCGACTGCCAGCAGTCGACCGCGGTCTCGGGGACTACACCCAGTGGGTGCACTTGGCGTGCCCCCAGCGGTTCTGATCCCACTTGACCAGACCGAGTGGAAGAGACAAACTACCAGTTCGGTTTACACTCGACAAAATACAAAGACTACAGTCGACTGCCAGCAGTCCATCGTAGTCTCGGGGACTACACCCAGTGGGTGCACTCAGCGTGCCCCCACTAGTTCGAAAATTCAATCGATGCACCTAGTGGGTGTACAGATGCAAAGATTTTCGGAAAGAGTCTTCAGATAGCATATCCTAACAGAACAAGCGGTGACCAACTAACCTGAATGTTGCTTTGGAGAGCCGAGCTGGCGTCGTAGGCGGCCTGACTGGCGTCCCGCACCGTCTTCATCTTCTCCATCATGATGCCCGCCTGGCGTATGGCTTCCTTGGCAGCATTCACTTCATCCTCTGGGACATGATGGGTCGCAAAAACTGAAGGTGGGTCGACAGGGGCCTAAGCAGTCGACAAAGAAGGCAAGGCACTTGACAGTGGCACGGCGAAGGTAACAGAACCCCGATTGGCGTCGCCAGTGTCCTGAACGACTGGTTCCGCCCTCGGCATCGACTGTGGCACCTTGCTTGCAGGAGCTTGCCTATTCTTCCTTGTCAAAGGCCTCTCGTGCTCTTCATCATCATTGGGGAGGTCGATAATGTTGGGAGCTGTGCAAAGTTCAATCGCCAAAATCACATCACCCAATGGTGCACATTGCAGTTGAGTCGACCAAATAAAGACAGAATGGCAAAAATCATACCCAGATTGGAAGTGACCACATCCTCCATTACCTCATCCTCGTCCCTGTAAGCTGAGGTTCCGGAAGTAGCAGCGCTGCCAGTTCCAAAGTTCGTCTGGTTAAAACAAGAAAAACAAACAGCACGAGGCGTCGAGTGAATACAAAGGGAGACACTCACGCAGAAGCGACGGGGATCTCAATCTTAATCTTCGGCAACGCCTTCCGAGGCTTCGGCTGTTCAACTTTGGGATGCTTTGGCGCTTTTTCGGTCGGGGTTGGTGAAGAGATCCGAGGACGCTTTGAAGACTGACCAGCCTCAGCAGTCGCCTTTTCACGGGCGCTCGGTCATTCTTGGTCAAGCTTGGATCGCCTCTCCCTGCGAGGAGGCGACTCGACTTCTTCTTCGTCACTTCAGTCGTCGCTTTCTCCGTCCCCTTCACCGTCAGAAGTCCATTCGCCACTGTCGCCGCCGCTCGCCTCTCCTTCCAGATCTTGCTCTTGCTCTCCGTTGGGCATTGAATACATTTCGATAAGGGCCTGAAAGAAAGCAGGAAGAATAAAGTCAGTCGATGCGGTATAGACAGCTGCGCTAGTGAATTCATATTACAATCAAAAGCTCGGAATCGGACCTTCTCTGGTACATGGGACTGGTCGAATGGAGGAACTCTCCTGGCTCCCCTGGGTTGTCCTTGTTTCCGGTCATGCCCGACAGCCACTTCTCCAGTGTGTCGTCACCGACCTCCTCCGGGTGAATCCGAGTGGAGTCATCAAGACCCGAATACATCCACATCGGATGGTCTCGGGCTTGAAGAGGCTGGATGCGCCGCTGAAGGAAGACCTCCAAGAGATCCATACCAGTGACCCCGTCACGGATAAGCTGGACCACTCGCTCGACCAGCACCCTCACCCGCGCCTTCTCCTCCGGGAGAACCATCAAAAAGGAGGGTTTCCTCACTCAGTCCATGGTAAAAGGAGGGAGGCCGGTCGACTGCCCTGGCGTCGACTGGTCTTTGCAGTAAAACCAGGTCGACTGCCATCAGCGAACCGAGCCGGGAAGAATCATGGCCGGAAAGGAACTTTTCCCTCTCATCTGAACACCAAGACCCCCACACATGTGAATCACTTGAGTTCTCTCGTCACTTGGATTGGCCTTTTTCACCGTCTGAGAGCGACAAGTGAAAATGTGCTTGAAAAGACCCCAGTGAGGTCGACAACCCAGGAAATTCTCACACAAAGAAATTAAAGCGGCGAGATAAACGATTGTGTTGGGAGTGAAGTGGTGGAGTTGTGCCCCAAAGAAGTTCAGAAATCCCCGAAAGAAAGGGTGAGGAGGCAAGGAAAATCCACGGTCGACGTGGGTGGCAAGGAGAACGCGCTCACCCTCCCGAGGTTGCGGCTCAGATTCCTTCCCCGGAAGCCACGCCGATTCATGGGGGATCAGCCCTCCTTTGGCTAGGTCATCGAGGTCCTCTTGGGTGATCGTCGAGCAGATCCAATCGCCCTGGATCCAGCCCTTCGGCAGGCTGGTTCGCGAGGAAGATCCACCTCGACTGGTCGCCTTCCCCTTCGCCTTTGCCCTCACCTTCTTCACCCGCTCCAGAGCCGCCGTCTTCTCCTTCCCCATCGTCGCCGGCGAGACGCGTACGGAGCAGTGGCGCTGGGGCGAGAGCGAGCACGACGACGGAGCCTGAAGAGGAGAAGAGATAATGGGGACGCACTGTTCAAGAGACCCCGGTCCGACGCCTTATATGAGGCCGCTTCCGAGTGGCTGACTGGTAGGCCCGGGCGGTCCTGTCAAATCCCATAACAATCACGCACGCAATACATGGCGAAAAAGGTGGCTCGGGGATCGAGGCGGCTCCGCCCTATCCCATCCGATTACTGCGGCCTCCCTTGTCCCGCGCGCTTCCCAAAATTCGGATCCCCCGAAATCCGCGGGCAGCAGAACAACTTGTCAGACCGAAGATCTCCTCCACACCGTCACTCGGAGCCTTTCAAGTAAAGAAACTCACTTGACAAAAAACTAGGAATGGATCAAGGCGACTGAAAAGGAAGTTGTTGTCATAACTCAGGTTCATTGATCCGAAACAAGGTATGCTCATGACATGAAAAATGAGTCGGAGAAGTGCTCAACCCCTTCCCCACTCAAACCTCGATCCATTCGGGGGCTAATGATGAAGCTATGTACCTAGGGTAGGGTCATGGACCTGTCCCAGCTGCCCTACCCAAGGACATCTCAAGAAGAAATCACCTTCCAATCGACTTGGAGGTGTTCCACTCGACAGACTCGAAAACACTCCACCAAGAAGCAATCACTCGACCAAGATCCAACCACCCGATGACCAGGAGACCTAAAGGCACTCCGCACGCTAACGGTCAGTTATTAAGTAGCTTTTATGGTCATCATAGCACTTTATTAGAGGCGTTACTAGTAACGCCTGACCTTAATGTATTTTAAGACCCTGCACAACTGAGGGCCGGAGGGGTCCGACGAACTCTATATAAGCCACCCCCTCCTCAGTGTAAAGGGTTCGCACCCCTGTAATTCATACATGCATAATCCAGTCGACCGCCTCCGGGCTCCGAGACGTAGGGCTATTACTTCCTCCGAGAAGGGCCTGAACTCGTAAACCTCGTGTGCTTACAACTTACACATAGCTAAGATCTTGCCTCTCCATACCTACCCCCTACATTACTGTCAGACTTAGAACCACGACAATGAACATTATATCTGGATCTTGTTTGATGCGAGACGGTTATTCATTTAAATCTGAGAATAATGGTTGTTCTATTTTTATGAGTAATATCTTTTATGGTCATGCACCCTTGAAGAGTGGTCTATTTTATTGAATCTCGATAGTAGTGATACACATATTGATAATGTTGAAGCCAAAAGATGCAGAGTTGATAATGATAGTGCAACTTATTTGTGGCACTGGCGTTTGGGTCATATTGGTATAAAGCGCATGAAGAAACTCCATACTGATGGACTTTTGAAATCACTTGATTATGAATCACTTGGTACTTGCGAAGCATGCCTTATGGGAAAGATGACTAAGACGGCGTTCTCTTGAACTATGGAGCGAGCAACAGATTTGTTGGAAATCATGCATACTGATGTATGTTGTCCGGTGAATATTGAGGCTCGCGGTGGGTATCGTTATTTTCTCACCTTCACAGATGATTTGAGCAGATATGGGTATATCTACTTAATGAAACATAAGTCTGAAACATTTGAAAAGTTCAAAGAATTTTAGAGTGAAGTGGAAAATCATCGTAACAAGAAAATAAAGTTTCTACGATCTGATCGTGGAGGAGAATATTTGAGTTACGAGTTTGGTCTACATTTGAAACAATGCGGAATATTTTCGCAACTCACGCCACCCATAACACCACAACATAATGGTGTGTCTGACCGTCGTAATCATACTTTACTAGATATGGTGCGATCTATGATGTCTCTTGCTAATTTACCGCTATCGTTTTGGGGTTATGCTTTAGAGACGGCTGCATTCACATTAAATAGGGCATCATCAAAATCCGTTGAGACGACGCCTTATGAACTATGGTTTGGCAAGAAACCAAAGTTGTCGTTTCTTAAAGTTTGGGGCTGCGATGCTTATGTGAAAAAGCTTCAACCTGATAAGCTCGAACCCAAATAGGAGAAATGTGTCTTCATAGGATACCCAAAGGAGAGTGTTGGGTACACCTTCTATCACAGATCCGAAGGCAAGACATTCGTTGCTAAGAATGGATCCTTTCTAGAGAAGGAGTTTCTCTCGAAAGAAGGGAGTGGGAGGAAAGTAGAACTTAATGAGGTAACTGTACCTGCTCCCTTATTGGAAGTAGTTCATCACAGAAACCGGTTTCTGTGACACCTACACCAATTAGTGAGGAAGTTAATGATGATGATCATGGAACTTTAGATCAAGTTACTACTGAACCTCATAGATCGACCAGAGTAAGATCCACACCAGAGTGGTACGGTAATCCTGTTCTGGAAGTCATGCTACTAGATCATGATGAACCTACGAACTATGAAGAAGCGATGGTGAGCCCAGATTCCGCAAAATGGCTTGAGGCCATGAAATCTGAGATGGGATCCATGTATGAGAACAAAGTGTGGACTTTGGTTGACTTGCCCGTTTATCGGCAAGCAATTGAGAATAAATGGATCTTCAAGAAGAAGACTGATGCTGACGGTAATGTTACTGTTTACAAAGCTCGACTTGTTGCGAAAGGTTTTCGACAAGTTCAAGGGATTGACTATGATGAGACCTTCTCACCCGTAGCGATGCTTAAGTCTGTCCGAAGCATGTTAGCAATTACCGCGTTTTATGATTATGAAATATGGCAGATGGATGTCAAAACTACATTCTTGAATGGATTTCTGGAAGAAGAGTTGTATATGATGCAACCAGAAGGTTTTGTCGATCCAAAGGGAGCTAACAAAGTGTGCAAGGTCCAGCGATCCATTTATGGACTGGTGCAAGCCTCTCGGTGTTGGAATAAATGTTTTGATAGTGTGATCAAAGCATTTGGTTTTATACAGACTTTTGGAGAAGCCTGTATTTACAAGAAAGTGAGTGGGAGCTCTGTAGCATTTCTAATATTATATGTGGTTGACATATTGTTGATTGGAAATGATATAGAATTTCTGGATAGCATAAAAGGATACTTGAATAAGAGTTTTTCAATGAAGGACCTCGGTGAAGCTGCTTACATATCGGGCATCAAGATCTATAGAGATAGATCAAGATGCTCAATTGGACTTTCACAAAGCACATACCTTGACAAAGTTTTGAAGAAGTTCAAAAAGGATCAAGCAAAGAAAGGGTTCTTGCCTCTATTACAAGGTGTGAAGTTGAGTAAGACTCAATGCCCGACCACTGCAGAAGATAGAGAGAAAATGAAAGATGTTCCCTATGCTTCAACCATAGGCTCTATCATGTATGCAATGTTGTGTACCAGACCTGATGTGTGCCTTGCTATTACTTTAGCAGGGAGGTACCAAAGTAATCCAGAAGTGGATCACTAGACATCGGTCAAGAACATCCTGAAATACCTGAAAAGGACTAAGGATATGTTTCTCATTTACGGAGGTGACAAAGAGCTCATCGTAAATGGTTACATTGATGCAAGCTTTGACACTGATCCAGATGATTCTAAATCGCAAACCGGATACGTGTTTATATTAAACGGTGGAGCTGTTAGTTGGAGCAGTTCTAAATAGAGCGTCGTGGCAGGGTCTACATGTGAAGCGGAGTACATTGCTGCTTCAGAAGCAGCAAATGAAGGAGTCTGGATGAAGGAGTTCACATCCGATCTAGGTGTCATACCTAGTGCATTGGGTCCAATGAAAATCTTTTGTGACAATACTGGTGCAATTGCCTTGGCAAAGGAATCCGGATTTCTCAAGAGAACCAAGCACATCAAGAGATGCTTCAACTCCATCCAGGATCAAGTCCAGGTGGGAGACATAGAGATTTGCAAGATACATACGGACCTGAATGTTGTGGACCCATTGACTAAGCCTCTTCCATGAGCAAAACATGATCAGCACCAAGGCTCCATGGGTGTTAGAATCATTACTATGTAATCTAGATTATTGACTCCAGTGCAAGTGGGAGACTGAAGGAAATATGCCCAAGAGGCAATAATAAAGTTATTATTTATTTCCTTATATCATGATAAATGTTTATTATTCATGCTAGAATTGTATTAACCAGAAACATAATACATGTGCGAATACATAGACAAATAGAGTGTCACTAGTATGCCTCTACTTGACTATCTCGTTGATCAAAGATGGTTATGTTTCCTAGCCATAGACATGAGTTGTCATTTGATTAATGAGATCACATCATTAGGAGAATGATGTGATTAAATTGACCCATTCCGTTAGCTTAGCACTTGATCGTTTAGTATGTTTCTATTGCTTTCTTCATGACTTATACATGTTCCTATGACTATGAGATTATGCAACTCCCATTTACCGGAGGAACACATTGTGTGCTACCAAACGTCACAACATAACTAGGTAATTATAAAGGCTCTCTACGGGTGTCTCCGAAGGTACTTGTTGAGTTGGCGTATTTCGAGATTAGGATTTGTCACTCCGATGGTCGGAGAGGTATCTCTGGGTCCTCTCGGTAATGCACATCACTATAAGCCTTACAAGCAATGTGACTAATGAGTTAGTTGCAGGCTGATGCATTACAGAACGAGTAAAGAGACTTGCCGGTAATGAGATTGAACTAGGTGTTGAGATACCGACGATCGAATATTGGGCAAGTAACATACCGATGATAAAAGGAACAACGTATGTTGTTATGCGGTTTGACCGATAAAGATCCGCGTAGAATATGTAGGAGCCAATATGAGCATCCAGGTTCTGCTATTGGTTATTGACCGGAGACGTGTCTCGGTCATGTCTACATAGTTCTCGAACCCGTAGGGTCTCCACTCTTAAAGTTTGGTGACGATCGGTATTATGAGTTTTTGTGTTTTGATGTACCAAAGGTAGTTCGGAGTCCCAGATATGATCACGGAGATGTCAAGGAGTCTTGAAATGGTCGAGACATAAAGATCGATATATTGGACGACTATATTCGGACAGCGGAAGTGTTCTGAGTGGTTTCGGATAAAAACCGGAGTACCGGGGGGTTACCGGAACCCCCCGGGGAGTTAATTGGGCCTCATGGGCCTTAGTGGGAGAAGAGGAGGGGCACCATGGCAGCCGTGCGCCCCCTCCCCCTATAGTCTGAATTGGAAAAGGAGGGGGGCGGCACCCCCCTTTTTCCTTCTCCTCCTCTCTCCCTTCCTTCCCTTTCCTACTCCAACAAGGAAAAAGGAGGAGTCCTACTCCCGGTGGGAGTAGGATTCCCCCCTGGCGCGCCCTCCTCCTGGCCGGCCGCCTCGCCCCTTTCTCCTTTATATACGGGGGTAGGGGGCACCCTAGAACACACAAGTTGATCTGTTGATCTATTCGAGCCGTGTGCGGTGCCCCCCTCCACCATATTCCACCTCGGTTATATTGTAGTGGTGCTTAGGCGAAGCCCTGCGTCGGTAGCAACATCATCACTGTCATCACACCGTCGTGCTGACGGAACTCTCCCGTGAAGCTCTGCTGGATCGGAGTTCGCAGGACGTCATCGACCTGAACGTGTGCTGAACTCGGAGGTGCCGTACGTTCGGTACTTGGATCGGTCGGATCATGAAGACGTACGACTACATCAACCGCGTTGTGCTTCTGCTTCCGCTTTCGGTCTACGAGGGTACGTGGACACACTCTCCCCTCTCGTTGCTATGCATCACCATGATCCTGAGTGTGCATAGGATTTTTTTGAAATTACTACGTTCCCCAACAAATTATGTAATGCATATATGTGTGGACAAATCATTGGAATTTAGCTACCATATGTTCAATTGCAATTGTTGCAAAATATGATGAATGTTCTTCCCGTGGACACTATTTGTTCAATTGAATATTGTGGCGAATTTGCTTTTTGTGTGCCGATTCAAAATGGGATTTTTTTTATTTGTTCAATTGAATGTTGTGGCAAATTTCCTTTTGGCATGCCGATTCAAAATATGATATTTTTGTTTTAACCTCGCAATTGCTCTGCACATGGTTCAACTAAATGAGTGTGTGCGGTCCACATCGGAAAGCATACGTCAAATGATTTGTTGCGCTACTATGTGTGCGTAGGGTCTCTAGAACCGTTTGTGATATCACATTATCGCACATGAGAACTAGGAGTAAACCATGCCCAATGTAAAATAAAATCCCAGTCGTAATTTTTTCAGGAAGCGTGTGGGATCCCAAACGAAAAGCACACATCACTCTTGCGGTAACCGTCGATGATACCCAACAAATCACAAATGGTCTGCAACACTTGTATGTGTGCGAAGGGGCTACTGAACCATTTGTGATAGAACATTATCGCTGACAGTAATTGTTGGCAAACGTGTGCGATGGAGTCTACCATGGCAGACGGGTTACGCAGAAAACTCATGTGTGATGGGGCACAAATCGCACACAGTTCATATGTTGGCCCATGTGCCTTACATACTGTTTCCCAAATGGTTCATTATGACAGACCATATGGTTTCACTGCGTCATTAGAAACGCTTAATCACTCATACGACACATGTGAAAGAATTTAGTGTGTGCTGCATCGCACACGATTACGTTTTGGAAGGCCTCTGGATCACTGCTACATATCCCCGATGGTTTCTGGGTCATGTGGGAAGGACACCCTATCGCACACACTCACTTGGCGACGGTCCCAAATGCCACCGCGGAAAGGGGTTAAAAACTGTTTGTATAGCACTAACACGTACCAGTGGAAGATATGACCGTGGGAGTAAACGGTGGAGGGAGGCGTCACATACGGCTAACAATTGTCTCGGGTGTGCTAGGGGGCGCCCCCCACATATATATAGGTGGGAGGGAAAGGAGAGAGGACAGACACCCCAAGTAGGACTGAATCCTACTTGGGTTCCTCCTAGGCCGGCCACCCCCCTTCCTTATTTACCGGAGTGGGAAGGAAAGAGGAGGGGGGAGAAAGGGAAGGGGGAGGCCGAATCCCCCCTTTCCTTTCTCTTCCCCCTTTCCTTCTCCCTTTGGCTTGGCCCATATGGGGGGCGCACCAGCCCCTGGTGGTTGGTGCGTTTCCCCTCTTGGCCCATTAGGCCCATATCTTTTCTCGGGGGTGCCCGAAACCCCTTCCGGCGACCCGATATATACCCGGTACCCTCCGGAACACTTCCGGTGTCCGAATACTATCGTCCTATATATCAATCTTTACCTCTCGACCATTTAGAGACTCCTCGTCATGTTCATGATCTCATCCGAGACTCCAAAAACATTCGTTCACCAAATCACATAACTCATATAATACAACATCATCATCGAACGTTAAGCGTGCGGACCCTACGGGTTCGAGAACTATGTAGACATGACCGAGATACCTCTCCGGTCAATAACCAATAGCAGAACCTGGATGACCATATTGGCTCGTACATATTCTATGAAGATCTTTATCGGTCGAACCGTTATGACAAGATACGTTAATCCCTTTGTATGTCGGCATGTTACTTGCCCGAGATTCGACCGTCGATATCTTTATACCTAGTTCAATCTCGTTACCGGCAAGTCTATTTACTCATTGCATAATACATCACCTCTTCACTAACTCCTTAGTCTTTTGCTTGCAATCTTATGACATGTATTACCGAGAGGGCCCATAGATACCACTCCGATACTCGGAGTGACAAATCCTATTCTCGATCTATGCCAACTCAAAAAACACCTTTGGAGATACCTGTAGAGCATCTTTATAATCACACAATTATGTTGTGATGTTTGATAGCACACAAGGCATTCCTCCAATATCCGGGAGTTGCATAATCTCATAGTCGAAGGAATATGCATTTGACATGAAGAAAGCAATAGCACTAAAACTGAACGATCATTATGCTAAGCTAACGGATGGGTCTTGTCCATCATATCATTCTCTTAATGATGTGATCCCATTATCAAATGACAACTCATGTCCATGGTTAGGAAACCTTAACCATCTTTGATCAATGAGCTAGTCAAGTAGAGGCTCACTAGGGACATGGTGTTTGTTTATTTATTCACACATGTATTTAGGTTTCCGACCAATACAATTCTAGCATGAATAATAAAACTTTATCATGAATAACGAAATATAAAATAACAACCTTATTATTGCCTCTAGAGCATATTTCCTTCAGTGGGAGCAGCTGCGATAGCCTGGTAGAGGGATTTGGTGGAGAACCGGCCCAGGACTCCAGGCGCCAGGAGACCCAGTCGTCCGGTTGATCCATGTCCAAGATGAAGGGCGATGCACTCAAGAGGTCTTGCCATGTGGCAAGTTCCGCGGGGCCAAATGGTCGGCAGAAGCAAGGCGCCCTAAATCAATAAGGGTCACCTCGACAAAGATCCTAGGTTTTACTGCAATGGCGAACAGGCCTGAAAATCTGGCGGCAAAGGGGTGATCCCCAGCCCACCGGTCGAAGCAGAATAGGGTGGCCGCACCTGACCCCACAGCGATGGAGGTGCCGATGCGGAGGATCGGGTGAAGCTATATGATGGACTGCCGGAATTGTTAGCCACCAGACCAGTGACAGAAGGAGAGCGGTTGACCACAGAGATATTTGTTTCGGATGATGTCAAGCCAGAGGGCGCCCTCCCCATTCGTAATCCTCCATAATCACCGAGTCAACAGGGCGATGTTCATGCGTTTGGATGACATGATCCCGAGGCCTCCCTGGTCGCATGGTTTTCAAATGTCAGGCTAGCTTACCATATGGTACTTTTGCTTATCGCCCTCCCTGGCCCAGAAGAGCCTCACCTGATACTTGGCAATCTCAGGGTGGAAGGCCTCGTGAAGGCTGTAGAAGCTCATGATGAACAGGAGCAGGCTGGAGAGGGATGAGTTGATGAGCACTGTTTGAGCTGCCTTAGACAGCTAACGGCCCTGACAGGCACTACAAAAAAGACACATCCATGACATTTTGGGCCGAACGAATTTTTTTTCCTGTCGTGCTTATGACACTTCTATGACGATAATTGTGACAAAACCCGGTATCATCATAGATGTGGTGGGCTCCTACTTCTATGACAAAAAATCATGACAGAAAATGTGCTTTTCATCCTGGGCGGGACGGAGACGCAGCTGCATGACATTCTTTGGGCCGACCATGACGGAAAAAATCATGGTAGAAGCAAGGGCGAGGAAAATATCGGGGGAGTTCCCGGTTACGGTGGGTGGTCGGGGGCCGAGCGATGCGTGTTTCTCTCATACGTACACGCGTGTGTGCGAGGCGTTACGCCTTAACCGAACCTGAGTGAGGCGTTGGGCTCTAACTGAACCCGAGCGATTGCATTGCAGGCTACGCATTACTGAACCCGAGCGATCGATCGATCCCTAGTTGTTAACTCAACCCGAGTGATTCCTTCGCTACTACTGCTAACTAAAGCCGATCGAACCCTGCTGCCTCCTTCCCTGGATGAACAGTGAGCAGTGTTGGGGGGTTTGGATGAACATTTCCCGGTGGGGGTTGGATGAACAGGACCCCGTGGTAGTAGAGGCCGTTGCCGCTGGATGAACAGTACCCCAATCGATCGAGCCGGTTGGGGGCTGGATCAACAGGACCCCGTGGAGGGTTGGATGAGCAGGACAACCCCGTGGAGGGCTGGTTGAAGAGTAGCCGGTGGAGGGCTGGATGAATAGTAGCCCGTGGAGGGGTGGTTGCACAGGACCTCGTGGAGAGGGCTGGTTGAACAGTAGCCGGTGGAGGAGCAGTGGAGGCTGGATGAACAGGAACCCATGGATGAACAATGGCTGGTGGAGGCAGGAGGGGAGACGCGGTGGATGAACAGTCGCAGGTGGAGGCTGGAGGAGGTCGACGGTGGATGAACAGTAGCCCGTGGAGGCAGTCGACGGTGGAGATGAATAGTATCTCGTGGAGTCCCGTTTTGCGGTTTGCCACACCCCTCCCGATGAACAGGACCCCCGTTTCGACTGTAATGCTCCAACACAAGTCCATTTCCTTCGTTTTGCGGTACGCCACACCCCTCCCGATCAACAGGACCCCGTTTCAACCATAGGAGGTCCAAGAGAAGGCCGTTTCCTCCATTTTGTGGTACGCCAGACCCCTCGCGATGAACATGATCCTGTTTCGACCGTGGCCGATTAAACACAAGGCCGTTTCCTTTGTTCTGCGGTACGCTAGGCCTCATTTCCATCGGCTATTCTGTCCAAGCCGGTTGGCTCCCGATGAACAGCACGCATTCCGTTGCCTCTCGATAAACACGACGCATTCTGTTGCCTCCCCATGAACACGATGACGACGCAGTTTCTCCATTCTGACCCAACCATGTACATGAGCCCTGGCCGTACGTATGCGTGAGAAGGCATTCAAGACCCCGTCCGCATGTACGTACGTGGCCGTATTTAATTTCTTGCACCCTGGCCGTTGTACGTACGTGTACATGCTACATGCTTGCCTCTACTAGGACACGTGCGCACATCTACTAGGACACGTGCGCGCCTCTACATCGACCAGTATGTACGTACACATTCGCGACCAGAATGAGAACGCTACGTATGCTTCGACCAGGTGGGTCCCGACTCTCGGGCACTTCCTTGCGTGCGAATATGTAGCTGGTGGGTCTTAGCAGTCAGGGGGAAACATTTTTTTTCACAAAATACGGTGTCCCATCCGATGGGTCCCTACTGTCAGGTGGAGGAATCATTGTTTTCCACGTAAGAAGGAGGCACTTCCTTGCTGCGGCCGTGGACCCACCTGTCAGCCCCTCCATGTATAGTCCATGTCCTATGGATGTCGTTCGTTGACCATGTTGACCACACGACACCGAGAGCACCAGGGCGATGGACGACGACGAGTCCTAGGAAGGGGACGACGCGAAGCCGGGGAAGACATAGTAGTGGAAGCCCATGCGGAGAGGAGTACGAGTGAGGGAGTCCTGGATTAGGGGGTGTTCGGGTAGCCGGACTATACCTTCAGCCGGACTCCTGGACTATGAAGATACAAGATTGAAGACTTCGTCCCGTGTCCAGATGGGACTTTCATTGGCGTGGAAGGCAAGCTTGGCGGTGTGGATATTCAAGATCTCCTACCATTGTAACCGACTCTATGTAACCCAAACCCTATCTGGTGTCTATATAAACCGGAGGGTTGTAGTCCGTAGGACATCAACTCCATAGACAACAATCATACCATAGGCTAGCTTCTAGGGTTTAGCCTCCTTGATCTCGTGGTAGATCTACTCTTGTACTACCCATATCATCAATATTAATCAAGCAGGATGTAGGGTTTTACCTCCATCAAGAGGGCCCGAACCTGGGTAAAACATCATGTTCCCTGCCTCATGTTACCATACGGCCTAGACGCACAGTTCGGGACCCCCTACCTGAGATCCACCGGTTTTGACACCGACATTGGTGCTTTCATTGAGAGTTCCTCTGTGTCGTCGCCTTTAGGCCCGATGGCTCCTTTGATCATCAACAACGATGCGGTCCAAGGGTGAGACTTTTCTCCCCGGACAGATCTTCGTCTTCGGCAGCTTCGCTCTGCCGGCCAATTCGCTTGGCCACCTGGAGCAGATCGAAAGCTACGCCCCTGGCCATCAAGTCAAGTTTGGAAGCTTAAACTATATGGCTGAAATCCGCGGAGACTTGATCTTCGACGGGTTCGAGCCACGGCCAAGCACGCCGCACTATCTCGATGGGCATGATCTAGCTCTGCCTCCGGACACTGTCCTGGAGGCCGCACACGCATCGGTTCCGACCCCTAACTCGGAGCCTATTGCGCCAATCGAGGATGAGCGGTTGGACGTCACCTCGTGGGCTGCGATCTCAAAGGCGATCGAGCTGAACTCTAGCCCCGCACTCTGCATGACCCGTGACTCCGAGGATCCGGACTCCTCCCCGGACTTCGAACCCCCCGCGCCCCTGCCAATCGAATCTGATTGGGCGCCGATAATGGAGTTCATCGCCGTAGACATCTTTCAGCACCCGCCTTTTGGCGACATCCTGAATTCTCTTAAGTCTCTCTCTTTATCAGGAGAACCCTGGCCGGATTACAGTCAGCGTGGGTGGGATACGGACGATGAAGAAATTCAAAGCCCACCCACCACCCACTTTGTAGCCACTGTCGATGATTTAACCGACATGCTTGACTTCGGCTCCGAAGACATCGATGGTATGGACGACGATGTAGGAGACGAACAGGAACCAGCACCTGTAGGGCGCTGGAAGGCCACCTCGTCATATGACATATATATGGTGGATACTCCAAAAGATGGAGATGGCGACGGAACAGTGGGGGATGACACCCCCAAGAAACAGCCAAAGCGTCGGCGTCAGCGGCGCCGCTCTAAATCCCGCCAAAGCAAAAACGGTGATTCCGGCACGGGAGATAATACTACCCCGGATAGCGCCGAAGAACACCCACCTTAGCAAGATTCGGCACAAGAAGATGGAGAAGCCAGCCCTCATGAGAGAGCGGCAGACCGAGAGGTCGAGGATGATAACTATACGCCTCCCTCCGACGACGAGGCAAGCCTCAATGACGACGAATTCGTCATACCATCAGACCCTGCCGAAGAAGAGCGTTTCAAACGCAGGCTTTTATCCACGGCAAGCAGCCTCAAGAAAAAGCAGCAACAGCTTAGAGCTGCCCAAGATTTGCTAGCTGACAGATGGACTGAAGTCCTTGCGGCCGAAGAGTATGAACTGGAACGCCCCTCCAAGATTTACCGAAAGCGCAGGCCGCTACCCCGATCAGAGGAGGAAGCACCTACATCACCAGCGCATGACATGGCAGACCGGCCACCTCGCGGCCGCGATAGAGAGGCCTCTCGGTCCTCCACCCAAGCCATGCCCCGATGCCGCTCAACTAAGGCACGGGAAAATGCACTAGACCTGCGAGACGTACTGGAGGATAAGGCAAGACTAGCAAGATCGATCTACGGATCGCGCAGGCGCCCCACGGCACGTGACGATGATCTTCACTCCGGATACAACAAATCCGGCCTGGCCGAACACAACAGACATAGCTCTTCCGAGCTGCATCGTGATATAGCCCAGTACAGAGGCGCTGCACACCCGCTATGCTTCACGAATGAAGTAATGGATCCTAAAATCCCAGAGGGTTTCAAACCCGTAAACATCGAATCATACGATGGCACAACAGATCCGGCGGTATGGAACGAGGTTTATCTCCTTCACATCCACATGGCACGCGGCGATGATCTACATGCCATCAAATACCTCCCGCTCAAACTTAAAGGACCGGCCCGGCATTGGCTTAATAGCTTGCCAGCAGACTCAATCGGTTCTTGGGAGGACCTGGAAGCCGCATTCCTCGACAACTTCCAGGGCACTTACGTGCGACCACCGGATGCCGACGACTTAAGCCACATAATTCAGCAGCCAGAGGAATCGGCTAGACAATTCTGGACACGGTTCCTAACAAAGAAAAACCAGATAGTCGACTGTCCGGATGGAGAGGCCCTAGCAGCCTTCAAGCATAACATCCGCGACGAATGGCTTGCCCGGCACCTAGGATAGGAAAAGCCGAAATCTATGGCAGCCCTCACGACACTCATGACCCGTTTTTGCGCGGGAGAAGACAGCTGGCTAGCTCGCAGTAACAACTTATCAAAGAACCCTGGTAATTCGGATACCAAGGACAAAAGTGGCAGGACACGTCGGAATAAACAAAAACGTCGCGTTAGCAGCGACAGCAATGAAGACACGGCAGTCATTGCCGGATTCAAAGGATATAAATCCGGTCGGCGGAAAAAGCCATTCAAAAAGAATACTCAGGGCCCGTCCAGTTTGGACCGAATACTCGATCGCTTGTGCCAGATACATGGCACCCCCGAAAGGTCAGCCAATCACACTAGCAGGGATTGTTGGGTGTTCAAGCAGGCAGGCAAGTTAAGAGCCGAAAACAAAGACAAGGGGATGCACAGCGACGACGAGGAGGAGCCCAAGCCGCCGAACAACAATGGACAGAAGGGCTTTCCCCCACAAGTGTGGACGGTGAACATGATATACGCAACCCACATTCCCAAGAGGGAGCGGAAGCGTGCGCTACGGGACGTATACGCGATGGAGCCAGTCGCCCCAAAGTACAACCCATGGTCCTCCTGCCCAATCACTTTTGATCGAAGGGACCATCCCACTAGCATCTGTCATGGCGGCTTCGCCGCATTGGTTCTTGACCCAATCATCGACGGATTTCATCTCACAAGAGTCCTCATGGACGGCTGTAGTAGCCTGAACCTGCTTTATCAGGATACAGTGCGGAAAATGGGCATAGATCCCTCAAGGATTAAGCCCACAAAAACGACCTTTTAAAGGCGTTATACCAGGTGTAGAAGCCAACTGTACAGGCTCAGTAACACTTGACATGGTCTTCGGATCCCTGGACAATTTCCGAAGCGAAGAGTTAATCTTCGATATAGTCCCGTTTCGCAGTGGCTATCATGCCCTGCTCGGACGAACCGCATTCGCAAAGTTCAATGCGGTGCCGCACTACGCATATCTCAAGCTCAAGATGCCAGGCCCTCGAGGAGTAATCACGGTCAACGGAAACACCGAACGCTCCCTCCGTACGGAGGAGCACACGGCGGCTCTCGCAACGGAAGTACAAAGTAGCCTTCTTAGGCAATTCTCCAGTCCGGCCATTAAAAAGCCAGACACTGCCAAGCGCGCCCGGAGTAACCCAAAACAGGACTGCCTGGCACACTCTAAGCAAGCGTAGCAATGCGGCCCCAACCCCAGCTCTCGCAACATAGCAAAACCAGTACCTCGCATACATAACTACGCCCTTGAAATACCATGGGCACAGGCGAAGGGGCACAATAACAGCATGCCCAAAATACGGCTTAAAATGTACTAGGGGCTGCCGGATTCTTTTTTTTAATTTTTTCTTACTTTCAGGACTCCATACTTCGGACGACCTGTTCGGCAATTCGACTGCCGCACAAATGATGCAAGATCCAGGGAGGCAGACAAGCCATGCCGCATTATGGAACTCCCAGGTGGTCTCTGTTACGAGTGGTATACCTGTATTAAATACAATTCCGCGGCCTGCCCCTGGTCAGGACATACTAAATAGTCCAATATCTTTTGCTTACCGCACTATTTGTATCATTCGGCTTTGATAAATAGCCTCTCTATAAACAATGCATAGCTTTTTGTCTATTTTTTGCATTATCTTCTTTTCACATATATGTTTATTAAATGACATGATTGCACCCGTACACCATGGTACGGCAAACATGCCAGGGGCTTCAGTACCCCTCATAATGGTGTGAGAAGTCTGTACACTTTCACAAGTGCGGCACCCCGAACTTATAGCACTATATGCATCGGCTCCGAATCATGATTTGGGTCAATAGTTGGGTTTGCCCGGCTCCTATGTTTTGGTGCCTTACGTTCCGCTATATCGGCTAAGGTAGCACTAGGAGAACCACTGCGATTGTGCCCCGGTTCAGCTGGGTTAAGCACCTCAGTGGAGAAAGCTAAAACTGACTGTCATGATGTGGCGAGAGACGGGTCGCTGTTCGAGAGGTTTTTCGAGTCCCTAAAGGCTTATGCCGCTTCGAGCGAGGAGCTGGCTTTGTCCGGCCAAGGCGTGGATAGCACCCCGAACTCGGTCTTTCGAACTAGGGGCTTCGCCGAAATTTAAAATTATAGAGTTCTATGGCTAAGTGAGAGTGTTCGAGCATTATAGTCCAATTGCCTGGTTCGTTGTGCTGAGCGCCTCCCTTGAAGGACCCAACTATGGGAAAAAGAACGCTCAGGTTTATCCCGAACACCCCAGCACTAGTGGCATGGGGGCAGAAGCTGACGACTGGCCATCTCTCAATTTTTGATAAACGGCCGCACAGAAAGTAATATTTTAAATTCAATAAGCATTGCTTAGCGCATATGAACAAGTTTTTAGCGCACAGGATAAACACGAGCGAGTTCATTCAAAAATCACATCCTTGGTACATTCATCCACCATAAGGCGGGCACCTGCAAGAACATCCTTGTAGTAGTTCTTGGGCTTGCGATGCTCCTTCCCCGGCGGCGGCCCATCCTTCACAAGCTTCTCACCATCCAGCTTACCCCAGTGCACCTTTGCACGGGCAAGGGCCCGACGGGCACCTTCGATGCAGACGGAGCGCTTGATGACCTCGAGCCTCAGACATGCCTCCACCAGCTGCCGCACCAGCCTGAAATAGCTCCCAGGCAGGGCCTCTGTGGGCCACAGCCGAACTATGAAGCCCTTCATGGCCTGTTCGGCCGCCTTGTGGAGCTCGACCAGCTGTTTCAGCTGGTCGCTCAAGGGCACAGGGTGTCCGGCCTCAGAATACTAAGACCAGAACACCTTCTCCGTCGAGCTACCCTCTTCAGCTCGGTAGAATGCGGCGGCGTTGGATACGCTGCGGGGAAGATCTGCGAATGCCCCTGGAGAGCTCCGGATTTGGGTAAGTAACAAGTAGTTCACTTTTATATTTCTGCTTTGCATAAAGAATGCCTTACCCGCTGCTATCTTCCTCATCTCCTCCAACTCTTGGAGGGCCTTTTGGGCTTCGGCCTTGGCAGACTTGGCAGACTTGGCAGCCTCTAGGGCCGTCGCAAGCTCGGATGCTTGCGCCTTCGCTTCAAGCTCCAAACTCTCATGTTTTTTCATGAGAGCCTGAAGCTCTTGATGCACCTCGCTGACCTGAGCCCCAAGTCTGTCTCGCAAGGTGCGGTCCACGGCCATTTTCTTTTCGGCCTCAGACAGCGCCTGCTTAAGGGTCGCCACCTCAGTCGTGGCCCCTACAATAAGCAGTACAATCCTGTTATTCTTTTTGCAATCACGCCATTTTATAGGCACTTTTTCTGTAAGGTATTTCTTACCTTCTTTCTCCTCGAGCCGCCAAACAGAGCATCAGGGGCACCCACCTCCGAGGTCAGTGCGGTGGTGGATAGCAGCGAAGCCTGCATACACATATTGACTCTTTTTTTAGACTCCTGGGAAATTTAATAGATCCTCTATTCGGCTTTTCTTTCCGAACGCCAAACAGAGCATCAGGGGCTACTATCTATGCGGTAATATTTTTACTTACCTCGAAGCCTGTTAGAAGGCTAGCGTAAGCTTCAGTCAGTCCGCTCTTAGCGGACTGAACCTTCTGGATAACCGTACTCATAATAGTACGGTGCCCCTCGTCGATGGAGGCGTCGTCAAGCACCTCCAGCAGATTGTCCGGCACCTCCGGTTGGACGGAGGCCGCCGGCTCAGAAGGCTTTCTCCTCTTGGAAGGAGTTCACCTACCGCGGTCCGGAACCGTGGAAGATTCTGGCACGGTGTCTGGCACAAAGCCGGACTTGGAGCCCTGGGGAGCCTTATCCCCTTCACTCCTGGTGTCCGGGAGGTTGCCCTGCGGCTCCTCCAGGACCACCTCCTCCTGCCTTGGAGCTTGTCGTGACGCCAGTTCGGCGTCGTCTGCAGTGCGGGGGGAGACAGCGGGCGGAACTGAGTTCACGTCCGATGAGTCCAGGGAGCCGCCCGACGATTCGTCGAATTCGGCCCGGGGCGGATTGCATAATTACCTTCGACATTAGGGAAAGCTGTGCAACAAAGGAACATCATGATTTACTCTGATATCCGAACTTACGATTTTGCCAGACGCTTGGCCCTGTTTGGCCACTCCTCTTTGCCCTCTTCGGGGTCGGGGGCGTAGTCCGGCGGAGGGGTCTTCCTTTTCCTAGACCCCTCGGCCTCCCCCGTTGGGGCGGCCTTCCTCTTCTCTCCTCCCTCCGCTGGGGGGGGGAGAGTTTTCTTCTTCCTCCTCCTCATTTTCACGGGAGGAGGGCATCTCGGACTCGTCAGATGACGAGTCCGACACCACCACATTGCGGGCACTCTTTCGAGTCCCCGTGGTCTTCTTCTTCTTGGCCTTCTTCTCCGGCACCACATAAGGCGCCGGAACCAGCAGCTTCACTAGTAGAGCTGGGGCTAGGTCTTCGGGCAGCGGAACCGGACAGTTAATCGGTCCGGATATCGCCCACCAAGCTTGTCAAAGGTAAGGGAGTTTAGATTCCGCATAGAGTCAAACTATGAAAAAAAGCTTAACATCCTGTAAAAGGTGTAGATGGCTTAACTCGCTAGCATGACGCTGCGTGCTGTATCCGCGGTCCTCGGAAGCGGATGCGGGAGCCTCGGTGCCCTTGAATAGAATCTTCCAGGCGTCTTCGTACATCGTGTCGGAGAGCCTGCTGAGGGTTTGATGCTGCGCCGGGTCGAACTCCCACGGATTAAAATCCCGTTGTTGGCGCGGGAGGATCCGGCGGATGAGCATAACCTGGATTACATTAACAAGCTGGATTGGCTTGTTCACCAGGGACTGGATGCATGTTTGCAATCCGGTCACCTCTTTCTCGTCACCCCATGACAGGCCCGTCTCTTTCCAGGACATAAGCCGCGTGGGGGGTCCGGATCGGAACTCGGGGGCTGCGGTCCATTTCGGATCGCGCGGCTCGGTGATGTAAAACTACCCAAATTGCCATCCCTTTAGGGTCTCCACAAAAGAGCCCTCGAACCATAGGACGTTGGCCATCTTGCCCGCCATGGCGCCTCCGCACTCCGCCTGGCTGCCGCGCACCACCTTGGGCTTGACGTTGAAGGTCTTGAGCCAGACACCGAAATGAGGGCGAACGCGGAGAAAAGCCTCGCACACGACGATAAACGCCGAGATGTTGAGGATGAAGTTCGGGGCCAGACCGTGGAAATCCAGGCCGTAGTAGAACATGAGCCCCCGGACAAATGGGTGGAGTGGAAAACCCAGTCCGCGGAGGAAGTGGGGAAGAAATACTACCCTCTCATGGGGCCTTGGGGTGGGGAGAAGCTGCCCCTTTTCGGGAAGCCGGTGTGCGATGTCCTTGGACAGGTATCCGGCCTTCCTTAGCTTCTTGACTTGGACCTCCGTGGTGGAGGAGACCATCCACTTGCCTCCCGCTCCGGACATTGCTGGAGAAGGTTGAGGTGGGAAGTGCGGGCTTGGGCGCTCGAGCTCGAGTGCGCAGGAGATGGATAGGCAAAGGAGGAAGAAGGCGTAGGTAAAAAGATGGATCCTTATCCCCTTATATGGGCGGATGCGGTTGTGCGTCCCCACCTGCCTAGTAAAACTCGCTTGCCTCCCAAGCGCCATGATAAGTGGCGCGGTTGGGTTACCCATGTTCGTATTGATGAGAATCCCGCAAAAGGGGGGTACATGATCTCTGCTTTCACAAGACTTGCCAAGGAAACCGCCTCGCAAAACGTGCTGAGGTGGAAAAGTAAAAACGATTCGAGTAAAGGATTTGGCCGTAGTGTGATGACGCACTGCGGAATACGTCAGCAGATTTGATTTGTGTTAATATTATTCTCTCTATGGCAATATGTGGAAGCTTATTTTGCAGAGCCGGACACTACTCTTGGTGTTTACAATCTTCTATGAAGGACTTGGGGGAGGAACCCACCTTGCAATGCCGAAGACAATTTGCGCGGCGGACTCGTCGTCATTGAAGCCTGGTTCAGGGGCTATTGAGGGAGTCCTGGATTAGGGGGTGTTCGGGTAGCCGGAATATACCTTCAGCCGGACTCCTAGACTATGAAGATACAAGATTGAAGACTTCGTCCCGTGTCCGGATGCGACTTTCCTTGGCGTGGAAGGCAAGCTTGGCGGTGCAGAAATTCAAGATCTCCTACCATTGTAACCGACTCTATGTAACCCTAACCCTATCAGGTGTCTATAGAAACCGGAGGGTTGTAGTCCGTAGGACATCAACTCCATAGACAACAATCATACCATAGGCTAGCTTCTAGGGTTTATCCTCCTTGATCTCGTGGTAGATCTACTCTTGTACTACCCATATCATCAATATTAATCAAGCAGGACGTAGGGTTTTACCTCCATCAAGAGGGCCCAAACCTGGGTAAAACATCGTGTTCCCTGCCTCCTGTTACCATCCGGCCTAGACGCACAGTTCGGGACCCCCTACCCGAGATCCGCCGGTTTTGACACCGACAACGAGGGTTCACTGGTTTAGCTTTGGTGTGAGGCTCTCGTCACCATAGGGCCTGGCCAGCGGTGCGAGTAGTAGGGGCGATGAGGCCTCCGCAGCATCACAGCCGGCCACGGGAGGCAGGAGCACGCGGAACGACCGGCGCTGCTTTGGGCGGCTGGAGCAAGAAGACCAGAGGTTGAAGAAGCACTATGGTCGTCGGATGGACATCGTACGGTTACTAGAGCTAGAGTCGTTCATATTGACTAAGTTGACAAAGCCCTCCGTCCTCGTCATCTTAGTAGGCCCACAAGTCATCCTCCCACTATGGTGGGTCCTAGTTAGCAGGGGGAGTATTCATTTTTGTGTGCATAATAATGAGGCACTTCCTTGCGTGCGAAGATATAGCTGGTGGGCCCGACCTGTCAGTGGGGGGAACGTTTTTTTTCGTGAAATACAGAGGCCCTTCTAGTGGGTCCTAGCTGTCAGGTGGAGGAATCATTATTTTGCGCGTAATAAGGAGGCATTTCTTTGTGTGCCCCCCTACTATCAGCCTCTTCCGATGGCTATTGTATGTTGACCGTGTTGACCTCGCCGTGCCGAGAGCACAAACACGATGGACAAGGGCGAGGCCTAGGAAGGGAATGACCCAGAGCTGGTGAAGCCACCGCAGCGGATGCCCACGCTGATGGGAGTATGAGCGCTGACTGGTCGGCTGCGGGGGTGAGGCTGACATCGTCGGAAAATAATAGGATGTGCGGGTGGGTAGAGGGATGGCCTGGCGGCAACACAACCAGCCATGGGAGGAGGGAGCAGGAAGTCCCGCCGACGCTGGTTTCGGCTGGTGGAGCAGGAAGATCAGAGATTGAAGAAGCACGGTGGCCGTTGTATGGACATTCAACAGTCACTGCTCTGTGTTGACTAAGTTGACAAAGCCTTGCGTACGTGTCAATTTTTTTAGGACAACGTCACCGTCAACCTAGTAGGCCCAGAAGTCAGCCTCCAAATCTGTGGAAAACAGCATACAACCCATTTGTCATTATTTTCAATAATTTACAGCCCATTTGCTAATTCTTAAGGATATTTGAAGCCATATTCTTTTCATTAGCATTACAGACCATATATTCTGGGCACTGCTAAAAAATTCAATGAAATTTTGCATATTTTGGTGGGGTCCGAACTCTTTTAATCATGAAATTTTGAGTCACGTTAAAAATAATTTTTAAAAAATTATATCAAAATAAAATTCAAAAAACAATTCTCCGCAAAAAAATGAATGAAATTTAAAATATTAACTAGCAAGATGCCCGTGCGTTGCACGGAACATGAAGATGCATTTGTATGAGTAGTTTGTCTTGTGGGAGAAAAGACGATATTTTAATGTAATTGCCAGTTGGCTTTGGTTTTTATAAGAGTAGAGAGTAGAGAAATCCAGAAAAAAAATTGATATTTTAATGTAATTGTCGGTTGGCTTTGGTTTAAAAATTTACAACGCATTTCTTACAACTTATAGCCCATTTTCTGGGGAAGCCCATTTCTTACTACTTACATCCCTCCTCGTCTTGAAAGATTTGCAGCCCAGCAGGGCTAAGAAAAGCAAGTAGGCCTCGGTTTTGGTATTCTCGAAAAAAAGAGAACTGGGCTAGGCATTTTCAGAAAGAAAAAAGATATCAACTGGGCTCGTCATGTGCTTAAATAAAAGCGTAAGCGTGGGCTAGATGGGCCACAGCCCCCGCACAACGCGTAATTGAGCTCCGTCTCTGAAACTCAAAACAACTGGGCGAGCTGCTGTGTCCCTGGTGTTATCCGCCCATTGTGTATTTTTCTCGTTTATTGACTACATTGACAATGGCGTGGGACCAAGTTGTCAAACAATTCAGAGGAAGTATTTTTCTCTCTTGTAATAATGAGGCACCTGCTTGCGTAATGCAATTACCCTGTTGGGTCCCTACTGTCTGCCTCTCCACGTACAATCATCTCCTGATTCCTCTTGGTTGTCGACCATGTTGACAACGCCAGACGGCGGCGGGCACAGTGAGCGAACCAAGGCAGAGAATGACGGCGAGGCCTCGGACGAGAACGAACAACAGCCATGGAAGATGCGGCAGTGTAGTGGCAGGTGGAGGGGAGTATGAGGGAAACAACATGCAACTCAAGCTTACAAATGGTACAAAAGGCCCAAGGATTAATTGTTCATCAAATTTTTAGACAAAACCCAGATTGAACATGGCAGTAACATCTAACCCAACCACTCTTTTTCATAGTCACAAAAAAATGGATCAATCTGATCCATAAAATCAACATCCCGTGCAAAAAAATAATTTTTTTCAGGATGACTATAACTTGTTGTAAATAGAAGTCGAGGACATTTAGAAGCCCATTTGTCCACCTGAAACTTCTTTTTTTGCTGTTCAACGTGTCCTTCCGTGAGAAATCTCTTGCGGTAAAACTTAAGCCTCGTGGACAATAGTAAGCTCACATTCAATAGGAAGAATGTGACAAAGCTTTTGTTTGCCTGGTTGGATGCATATCCTTCCATCGTTATTTTCCTCAAACGAATGTCATGAGAACTGAGAAAATCCTGGTGCTTATTATGCCACCGATTGGTTATACGTTTTTCTCCATGTGGTCGCAGTACCTAAGTAGACATGAAGATTGAAAACAATTAAGGTCTGAAAAAGGGTATGTCAAAAGAGCGATAACTGAACGATTAATTCTAGTACAATATATACGGGCTTTCAATGTGCATGAAATCATCACCTCTATATATAAATTCTTCAGAGATCGAAAGCATCGCTGCTAGCCAATAATTATGTTCACATCAAAACTAGACATTTCGATATATAAGATCTTGACAGAATCCAGCAGCATTGATAGGCTATCCATGGACGAACTCTTCATTGAGAATATAACATAATATTAGTACCCAAAGTGTACTCTAAGATGATATAAAACTTATGCGCACAAATGAAAAATGCAGCTTATGACTACAAATGTGTAGATGATAATATACGGTACCTGAAAAAGTGAGGAGCCAAACACCAACTTCCTGTGATCATTAAACGGATCACGAATTACACCCAAGGTCTCCAGTTTGGGCGCAGAGACGATAGTTATGTGCGAAGGTCTATAACAATTATCAAGGAGCAACCTTTGAAGTGAAGGGGCATCTTCGATGATGAGATGCTATCCTTCAAAAAAAATTCCAATGCTTTTATGGTGAGGCAACTTTATTTGGAGACAACTGATAGGGATTTCTATTCCCAAAACAATCAAAAAGCGCTCCAGGCCAGGGCAACAGGAGTGGATGATGCTGTGCAGTGAGGCCTCCGACAGATAAACCACCACAAGCGAAAGTTTTTTTAGCAGTGGGAGTCGAAGCATTTGTACCAGATCGTCTGGTAGATGGCACCTGGCGAAGGTGGCGGTGTGGAGAGAGGAGGAAAACCACAAGATGGACAATGATGGTGTGGGCACGAATTCTTGGCGTGTTCATGGTATGAAACTTTGGTGGTAATGTTAGTACTCAAACTGCTGGAGTTTTTCGAATTCAGGGGATGTCAGCCAAGCGTCCACCGTGCTGGGTATGGACAGCAGGTAGCGTGTTGGGATGCATAGGCGTTGAACGGGGCCCTACTGGTGAGAGGAGACGATGGCTCTGAGGAGGTCAAATTCAGAAAGGACAGATATCTGACGACAACCGAGATTGAGGGGCGCGGTGCGCCATAGAGGGCGGCACTGAGTTGAGAGGACTTGTGTACGGCAACAATCCTTGGTGGGGAGAAGCGAGATGATCTCCTCAAGGATTACGTCCGGGAGATCGTTGATGCGGTCCACCGGATATTCTACCGGTTCCTCAGATCTGGGTCGGGGGGGGGGGGGGGGGGTCACCGCTTCTCCCCGCGCTGCCGGGTGTGGGATTTACAACCGGCGTCGCCGCTGGCGGGAGCTTCATCTCCTTGGCGCTGGGGCCAGCCGAGTCCATTTTCCTTGTGGGCGTCGCGCCGAGCTCACGGGTTTGGGCATAGTAGCCAGAGACGAGCCTATTGGTAGTGCAAGTGGGGAAGAAAGAGGGCTGGGGTTTTCTGTAGGAGTGGAAGAAGAGGAGCATGCGTTTCCTATACGAGTGAGGAAGAAGGTGAGCGGGGGTTTTCTGGACGAGTGAGGAAGATGGGGAGCGGGGGGAATTGGGGGGGACAGAGAGAAGCGGGAGAGCGAGCTGCAGATAAGTGGAAGCGAGGAGGAAGGAGAGTTTTTCTGGGATCACCCCCTCTTCAAGAAATATGGGCTTCTCCTCGCAGAAAAACAAAAACGAACGGGATTTAAGATGGATAGGCTTTTGTATCGGCCTAGTCGGCTGCCCGCGTTTCGTGCTGGAGGGCCTTGTGCTAGAGGCAGCCCGAGACACTCTCCAGCTTATTGCCCATTCGAAAGAAAAAAATGAGAAATGAGACATCTCGAGCTTATGTGAAAGCACAAGTGCTCCCTAGGTGGTTTTGGTAATTAATGTCAACACATCTCTTGTTGGACTAACACTTTTACCTAGTATGTTTTAGATAGGTTCAACAATGAAGTGGCATGGACAAGAGGATGTGGAACCCCTTCAAGATGCTAAGGACAAAGGATTGGATCAAGCTCCAAGCTCAAGACTCTACATTTTCTATTTTAGTGATCCAAGATCACATTGAGTCTATAGGAAAAGCCAATACTATCAAGGAGGGATGAGGTGTCGCTTAATGAGGCTCTTGCTCAAAGTGCTTAGTAATATGCTCCAAATCCCTCAACTACTTTCTCACATACACATATGACCTAAACCAAAAGTCAAACTCGGCCCCACCGATTCTTTCTATCTGGCGCCACCGAGTTCGGATGTCATAGCCACTGCCACAAACCCTAGGCAAATCGGTCTCACCGATAGGGATCTCGGTCTCACTGAGATGGGATTGCAATCTCTTTGTATGGATCTATTACCAAAATCGGTCTCACCGAGTTTGCGTAATCGGTCCTACCGAGATTGCAATGTAAACTCTCCGTTTCCTTTTCGTAACATTTCGGTCTCACCAAAATGAGCGAATCGGTCCCACCGATTTTACCTGACCAACTCTCTGGTTAGATTATTACCAAAATCGGTCTCACTGAGTTTGTGTAATCGGTCTCACCTAGATTACGTTATGCCCTAACCCTAACCATATCGGTCCTACCGAGTTGCATATCGGTCCTACCGAGTTGCATGTCGGTCCGACCGAGTTTATCAATTCGGTCCCACCGAGATTGGCAAGTTGTTTGTAACGGTTAGATTTTGTGTGGAGGCTATATATAACCCTCCACCTCCTCTTCATTCATGGAGAGAGCCATCTGAACGAACCTACACTTCCAACTTACCTTTTCTGAGAGAGAACCACCTACACTTGTGTTGAATCCAAGATATTCCATTCTTACCATATGAATCTTGCTCTCTAGCCTTCCCAAGTTGCTTTCCACTCAAATCTTCTTTCCACCAAATCCATATCTTGTGAGAGAGAGTTGAGTTTTGGGAGACTATCATTTGAAGCACAAGAGCAAGGAGTTCATCATCAACACACCATTTGTTACTTCTTGGAGAGTGGTGTCTCCTAGATTTGCTAGGTGTCACTTGGGAGCTTCCGACAAGATTGTGGAGTTGAACCAAGGAGTTTGTCAGGGCAAGGAGATTGCCTACTTCATGAAGATCTACCCTAGTGAGGCAAGTCCTTCGTGGGCGACGACCATGGTGGGATAGACAAGGTTGCTTCTTCGTGGACCCTTTGTGGGTGGAGCGCTTCGTGGACTCGCGCAGCCATTACCCTTCGTGGGTTGAACTCTCCATCAACGTGGATGTACGATAGCACCACCTATCAGAACCACGACAAAAAACATCCGTTCTTCCTATTGCGTTTGAATCCTCCAAACCCTTCCCTTTACATTCTTGCAAGTTGCATGCTTTACTTTCCACTGCTCATATACTCTTTGCATGCTTGCTTGATATGTATTGTGTTTGTTAAACTTGTGCCAAAACTCCACTTCAACTTAAAGAAATTAAAAACTGCAACTTTTGGTACTTAGTGTCTAATCACCCCCTCTAGACACCTCTTATCGATCCTTTCAATTGGTATTGGAGCTTTGGTCTCCATTTCTTTGGTTTAAACACCATTGGAGGAAGATGGATGAGTCTACTTTGGGGAGTCTTAGACATAGAGTGCCTATACTTGATGGAGAGTATTTCCATGAGTGGAAAAATGAAATGCTTGAGATTTTCAATGAATATCATTTGAACAAGTACATTACTAGCCCTTGTGCACCTCATGTTGATCCTTTGCATCCTACCCTTGATGAGTCTATTGACATGATCCGCAACCTTAGAACTGTTAATCTTATCACTAGAGGCTTGCCTAGAAACTTGATTGAATGTTGGCTGTAGGATCGAAAGTATGTCTAGAGCGAGGGGGTGATTAGACTACTTGACCAAATAAAAACTTAGCCTTTTCCCAATTTTAGTTCTTGGCAGATTTTAGCTATGTTAGAGCAAGTCAAGCAATCATCACACAATTCAAGCAAGCATGCAAAGAGTTTATTGGCAGCGGAAAGTAAAGCATGCAACTTGCAAGAATGTAAAGGGAAGGGTTTGGAGGATTCAAATGCAATTGGAGACACGGATGTTTTCCCGTGGTTCGGATAGGTGGTGCTATCCTACATCCACGTTGATGGAGACTTCAACCCACGGAGGGTAACGGTTGCGCGAGTCCACGGAGGGCTCCACCCACGAAGGGTCCACGAAGAAGCAACCTTGTCTATTCCACCATGGCCATCGCCCACGAAGGACTTGCCTCACTAGCGGTAGATCTTCACGAAGTAGGCGATCTCCTTGCCCTTACAAACTCCTTGGTTCAACTCCACAATCTTGTCGGAGGCTCCCAAGTGACACCTAGCCAATCTAGGAGACACCACTCTCCAAGAAGTAACAAATGGTGTGTTGATGATGAACTCCTTGCTCTTGTGCTTCAAATGATAGTCTCCCCAACACTCAACTCTCTCTCATAGGATTTGGATCTGATGGAAAGAAGATTTGAGTGGAAAGCAACTTGGAGAAGGCTAGAGATCAAGATTCATATGGTAGGAATGGAATATCTTGGTCTCAACACATGAGTAGGTGGTTCTTTCTCAGAACATATGAGTAGGAATGATGTATGTGTTCTAATGGCTCTCTCTTCGAATGAAGAGGTGGTGGAGGGGTATATATAGCCTCCACACAAAATCCAACCGTTACACAGAATCTACCAATCTCGGTGGGACCGAATCAGAAAACTCGGTCTGACCGAAATAGTAAACCTAGTGACCTTTAGGAATTTCGGTGGGACTGAGATGCAACTCGATAGGACCGATTCGGTTAGGGTTTGGGCATAACATAATCTCGGTGAGACCGATCGCACAAACTCGGTGAGACCGAGTTCGGCAATTAGCTAACCAGAGAGTTGGTCAGGCAAACTCGGTGGGACCGACTTGCTCTTTCGGTGAGACCAAAAAGTTACAAGAAGGAAACATAGAGTTTACCTTGCATTCTCGGTGGGACCGATTCGCTCTTTCGGTGAGACCAAAAAGTTACGAAAGGGAAACAGAGAGTTTGCAAGCCCATCTCGGTGAGACCGAGATCCTTATCGGTAGGACCGAATTGCTAGGGTTTGGCAGTGGCAAATGACAAGTGAAACTCGGTGGCGCCGGATTGAAAGAATCGGTATGACCGAGTTTGGCTTAGGGTTTAGGTCATTTGTGGATATGGAAAGGTGGTTGAGGATTTTGGAGCATATAACTAAGCACATAAAGCAAGAGGCTCATTAAGCAACACCTCATCCCTCCTTGATAGTATTGGCTTTTCCTAAAGACTCAATGTGATCTTGGATCACTAAAATATAAAATGAAGAGTCTTGAACTTTTGAGCTTGAGCCAATTCTTTGTCCTTAGCATTTTGAGGGTTCCACTTTCACATCCATGCCATGCCAATCATTGAGCTTTCCTGAAATAATCATCTTGGAATAGCATTAGCTCAATGAGCTATATGTTGTTATGAATTACCAAAACCACCTAGGGATAGTTGCACTTTCAATCTCCCCCTTTTTGGTAATTGATGACAACATATAGATCAAAGCTTCGACAAATGATAATAAGAATGAATTACATCGTCGCTTTGAGAAGTATGTGATAAGTAAGAGCTCCCCCTAAATTTGTGCATATTTAAAATTTGCTTTGGACTGCAAATGCACAAGGAGTTAGAATCATGGGTTACTCTTCCATGTCACATACATCTTGGTGGAGCTCTCAAAAATGATAAGATTGAAATACATGCACTCATCACCAAGAATAGTGAATGATCACAAACGATAGATAGAATGATAATATTTAAGCAAGCATTAAGTAAACATTAAGTGTAGCTTATGATCAAACACTTGATCATCGATGTCTCACAAACATAAGGACATTGTATCTCACACACAAGCAAACAAAGTTCGAAAAACCACCAAATAAAACAAGAGAGAAAAGCAACACTCTCTCTCTCGAAGCCTATGATCTATAAATCTTCTCCCCCTTTGGCAACAAGTTACCAAAAAGTTGCTAGAAAATGCATAGTGCTAAGTCGACGCTCAGGCTTGATCTTCAGGTGGTGGTGGAGTCCGGAGCACGCCAAGGACGAAGCCTTCAGTAGATGTGGTAGGAGTTGAGGCTGTGGTGGATGCTGGAGCTGGTGGAACGGAGGCTATAGCTGGTGCAGATATTGTGGCTCTAGTGTCACCAACTGGCAGTGCAGACGACCTCGGACCTCGTGGCACCCTCGCAAAAGCATCAGTCGTGGTCCTGCCTCTCCTCTCATTCATGTCCTCTTGAAGCTGCTCCACGGCGGTCTGTATCTCTGTCACCTTGGTGTCCATGTCATAGAACCTCTGTTCCATGATCCTCTCTAGGCTTGCCTGGTTCTGAGTCAGGGTGGCAAGTCCTTGCTCAATACGCAGGGTGGACGCTATCAGGTAACCGAGCTGCTCTTGTTTGGTCTTCAAGAAGTAATCAGATGCCTCTGCTTGAGTAGGCATCCTGGTAGCTTTTTCCTTCCTCGCCTTCTCCTTCTGAGCTTGTGCATGGGCAGATGAGGGTTCATTCTCCGTCATAACCACTTGGTTATCCTCAAAATCTGGACGAATGGGCAGGTGTTCCTTATCCAATAAATACACGCCCGTGCCCATCTTGGAGTTGATGAGCTCCTGAATCTGTGGGGCATACCCACAACTCCTCTTCTGGTCTGCAGCTGTCCTCTTGATTGTTTCCACAATGAGACTCATGACCTTGAATTTCTGAGGCACGTCAAAGACATGAAGCAAGTTGATCGCGTGACCTCTGATCATCTTGTGATCTCCAGATTTGGGCAGAAGGGTGTGCCTAAGGATCCAGTTGATCGTAGGCAATCTTGAGAGCAGATAGTGCACTGAGCCAAACTTGAACGTGTCGAGCGCTTCATTCGGGATCTCCTTGTACATGTTGGACATGGAATTGTGATCCATCTTTTTCTTGGCATAAATGTCCAAGTCATCAGCTTGCTCCTCTGGGGCATTGATCAACTTCGCCCATTCTTCAACAGTGGATTGGTACCTTGTACCTTCTGACATCCATGTGATCCTGCCATCCGGATAAAAGTGTGTTGTGGAGTAGAATTGCATGATCAGCTCCTCGTTCCACTTTGTGAGCTTCTTCCCAACAAAGTCTGCAACTCCACACGCACTAAATCTATCAAATACAGCGGGGTAGTACTCTTCATTGTCCTTGATGTAAGTCCAGTCGACCCATCTCATGTCACAAACGATTGGCTTCTTGTCAAGCAAAATAGTCTCATAGAAATCTTGCTGCTCCTTGGTGTGAAATCTGTAATCCACGGCAGTCCTTCTCCTAGAAGCATACGGATCTACTTCTCTCCATTTCCTCAGCCCTGAATCCCTCCTGAGCTTAATATCCCCAGCCACAGGATGAGCATCGTTGTGGTCTGGGATCTTGGGCTTGAGCTTCCTAAGGACACTCTCTTCCTCTTCTTCGATAGCTTCAGGCATTGGGGCCTTGTTCTTTTCTGCAGCTGGGATGCTTCGCGTGTTTCTCTTTGGTGCACTCTTAGGCTTAGATGCAGCCTTAGGTGCTTCCTTGGGCTTGGATGCAGCTGTTCCTGACCTTATAGCATCTCCCATGAGTTTGGCTGCCTTGGGTGCTGGTGCAGCAACCTCTTCTTCTTCCTCCTCATCTACCATGATGGAGGCCTTCCCAAGAACTCTGGCTACAGTCTTCTTGACCCTCTCTTTCCTCTTTTTGCCCTCAGCAGCAACGGGCTCAACGGGAGCAGGCTTCACAGTTGAAGCTCTAGCCTTTGACATGGGTTGCCTGCCTGCTGGCCTTTTGATTTTCAGCCCTGGCTTTGTTCCTTGAACTGGTTCAGCTCTCTTTGATGTGGCCTCTTCCTCTGCCACATAGTCTTCATCCTCAGAATCAGACGTTCTCTTCTTCCTTTGACGTGTGGCAGCCTTAGGCAGATTGTTGGGGGTGCTCCTGCTGCCATCGTCAGAAGAACTTGAGGGGCTAGTGCCCTCACTCATCACAACTTGCTGCTCAGACACATTCTGGCTGTCACTTTGATCAGACATGTTGCAAACTGACTGCTGACCCTGTGAATAGATTATGGATAAGATAGAGTGGATGAGCATCACAAAAAGCAGAGATTTTTGCAAAAGATTAATTCAAAAACTTAGTTTTAGTTTTCCACAGAAAGCATCTCAGATCTACCGATTTTCAAACTCGGTGACACCGAAGCAGTTTTGGCATCAGAACTGTCGAACTTGGTCAGACCGAGTCACAGTTTGGTGGCACCGAGACTGCTAGGGTTTCACAGAATTCCAAAATCGGTCGCACCGATAAGTTATTCTCGGTCAGACCGAGTTTCACTTGTGCAATGGCAAAAGCCAGATCGGTGGGACCGAGTTTTTCAACTCGGTGGGTCCGAGATGGTTTCGGTGGAAACCTAACCCTAAATTTTTTGAATTAAACCTAATCTACGAGATCATTGACTGGATAGGAGTGTTTCAATCGTGGCAAGAATCATAATGATCACAATGTGCTAGGAATTGGAGTGGAGAATAGCACAAAGATCGAGTCCATACCCTAGTTCGGCGGAGACTCGCTACGGCGACAACGGCGGGGCAGAATTCCGATGACGGCACCGGAGACCAGCGACTAGAGGCTGCTGGCGGCGAGAAGACGATCCGGAGACCACGAAGGCAGAGCAGGCTATCGCGCGGGCGAAGAGGTTTCGGAGAAATTTCCAAAATTTTGCCTGTCACTATATATAGCCCGACCCTGTCGGTGTGACCGAGTGGAACAACTCGGTGGCACCGAGATGCAAAACTGTGTGCAGTTATTGCAACTCGGTGTGACCGAAAAGTTCAAATCGGTTGCACCGAGATCGAAAACCTAGATCAACTTAATGAACTCGGTAGGACCGAAAATGGAGTATCGGTCAGACCGAGATTCATAAAGAGGTTTTGGAAGTTTAAGTCTATGACGAATCGGGGACTCCGAGCGCTCCTCACACAGAGTGGTTCGAATCTGACTTGATCGAGTTTTGTGATGCAGCATGAATAGAGTTTGAGACGAGAAAAGCATAGATAGCTAGAGGACGTTCTTAGGCATTCTTGTCCATCCACTTGGCAAAAGAAGAAAGCCAAACAAGCAAAACAACAAGTGGATGTCCTCGAATGAGTAAAATATGCAACCAACATGCTCACACAATAAGATGGCAAATGAAATATGTGGCAAAGCATGCACAACCAATTCTAGCATCTATCAAGCAATTTGCGATGACTAGGTCATCTATATATGAGTATATTGACTTAGGAGTCAAGTGAGAACACTTGATCATAGGTCATACTCATCGTTTAAGCTCAAGTGGGGTTACCACTTTTACATAAAGCATTGTTGTATTCACATCTTTAGAGTTGCTTTAGCTCAAGTCTTAGAGTAAAGCTCCCCCTAGATGTGATATCCCCCCTAAGAGGGATGAACTAACCTTGGGTTTTGTCGATGATTACTTCATGTAGATGTTGAAGATGTGGATGCTTAATGTTGATGTAGATCACTTGGAGCTATCCATTTGAGTGAATTGCACTTTCAATACCTACATGGGTTAGTCCCACAAGGAACAAACAAGGATATCCATAGACATAGAGTGATGCACACACAAGATGATGTCCATGAAAACTTTAGGTTACCTTGTCCCTTGTCTTACCAACAAGAGGGTTTGTGACTCCTTGAACCAGTGCAAGATGTGGAAGTTGATTGCACTTGTTCTTGCCAAAATGATAAGAGTGAAGTATGTTGGCGGAGTCACCCTCAAGAACTCTCTAGTTCTTCTTCTTTTGGATCCACACCATCTTGATGGGAATCCTTGGAGTTGTGGTCGTACTTGATGTAGTGGAACTTGAAGTAGTCTTGGGAACCCACTTGACTAAGGTCTTAGGAGCTTCTTCAAATGCATCAATCTCCTCTTGAAGCTTGTCCTTGCCTTTTTGCTTGTAGTCTTGTGGTGGAAGATCATCTTGAGCTTGTGTCCCCTTGAAAGAAGTGTCATACTTCTCTTGTTGAGGAACAAACTTTGTCTTGGGGTATTGATCTTCTTCCCATTCAACTCCATTGGCATTGAACTTTCGTTCAAAACCAACACCTTGATTCTTCCGGTGCATTCCTTGCTTGCGCACAATTTCCTCGAATTGCTTACTCCCGACAAGGCTCTTGTAAACACCTTTCTCTATAATTCCCTTCAATAAGCTATTTTCTTGCTCAAGTGTAACTTGGCTAAGAGAATCATTAGTGGAATCAAGAGAACTACTAGAAGCAACAATATTAGATTTAGCATGATCATTGTTACTACTAGAGGAAGAATCTTTCTTATTCTTGTTACTAGTCTTGACTTGAGGCATGTAAGTGGATAATAGTAAACGCTTGGCAATGTAAGAAGAACTTTTCTTGCGGAGATCATCATTGATTGCCTTTAAGAACTCATGCTCTTGCTCAAGATTGAGCTTTTCAAAGCGTAATTTCTCATGAGCTCTTAAAAGTTCTCGATGATCTTCAAAGATAGTTTCATGAGCTAACTTAAGAGTGTTTAGTTCTTTAGTTAGATCCTCAATCTTCTCCTTATCATTGTCATTCGTTTTAGCATGATTAGTTGATATTTCACCATAATATTCTTCACTAGAGTTGTCAACAAGCAAATCATCATCACCTAACAAGTCATCTTCATCACTATTAAAGTCAACGTACTCGGGGTGTGTTACCTTAGGACCTTTGGCCATGAAGCTTCTTCCAATTCCTTCATTTGGTGAGTCAAATATGTCGTAGGAGTTGGTTGACACAAGTGCTAGACCGGCAACACCTTCATCTTGAGTATCTTCGGAGTCGGAGTGATAACTTCTCTCGGAGTGGCTGTCGGAGTCGGAGACGGATACCCATTCACCAACATGAGCTTGATGTCTTCATTTTGTATAGCTCCTTGATGATTTTTCCTTCCTTTCTGAGTCCTTGCTTCTCCGTGAGTATCTTCGTTCATAACGATCATCTCTACTCCTTCTCTCTCTTGGTGGGGATTCTTTGCTTCTTCTTTTTGGAGAATCTTCTCTTCTCTTCTAGGGAGCCGTACACTCATTGGAATAGTGTCCGGGTCTTCCACAATTATAGCAGTTTCGCTCTCGACTAGAAGATCTTTTGTCATTGTAGGACCTTGACTTGAAGCTTCTATCTTTGTTTCTACTCTTGTAGAACTTGTTGAAGTTCTTCACCATTAAGCTCAATTCTTCATTGAAGTTTTGTTTCTCACTTGATGATGTGGGGACTTCACATGACGCTTTGTAGGCACCACTTGATTTATTGTGAAGTTCCTCTTTATCCTTGAGTGACATCTCATGAGCAACAATCCTTCCAATTACTTCCGTTGGCTTGAGATCTTTGTAGTTGGGCATCATTTGGATTAATGTGCACACGGTATCATATTTCCCATCCAAGGCTCTTAGGATCTTCTTGATGATGAATCTATCGGTCATCTCTTCACTTCCTAAGCCGGCAATCTCATTTGTGATGAGAGCAAGCCTAGAGTACATTTCAGCGACACCTTCACCATCCTTCATCTTGAACTTGTCAAGTTGACTTTGGAGCACATCCAACTTGGATTCCTTGACGGAGTCGGTACCTTCGTGCATATCAATCAAAGTATCCCAAATTTCCTTTGCATTCTCAAGGCGGCTGATTTTGTTGAATTCTTCGGGGCACAATCCGTTGAAGAGAATACCACAAGCTTGAGCGTTGTATTGCAACATCTTCAACTCATCCGCGGTAGCTTCACGGTTTGGTTCTCTCCCATCAAAGAACTCACCTTGCAAACCAACACAAACAATAGCCCATACGGCGGGGTTATGTCCAAGAATATGCATTTTCATTTTATGCTTCCAACTAGCAAAATTAGTGCCATCAAAGTAAGGACCTCTACGGTGATAATTTCCCTCGCTAGACGCCATACTCTCCTAGGTTGTGAAACCAAGGCTATGACCACCAAAAGCTATGGAGATCAAGGCAAATGGAGACCAAAGCTCTGATACCACTTGTAGGATCGAAAGTATGTCTAGAGGGTGGGTGATTAGACTACTTGACCAAATAAAAACTTAGCCTTTTCCCAATTTTAGTTCTTGGCAGATTTTAGCTATCTTAGAGCAAGTCAAGCAATCATCACACAATTCAAGCAAGCATGCAAAGAGTTTATTGGCGGCGGAAAGTAAAGCATGCAACTTGCAAGAATGCAAAGGGAAGGGTTTGGAGGATTCAAACGCAATTGGAGACACGGATGTTTTCCCGTGGTTCGGATAGGTGGTGCTATCCTACATCCACGTTGATGGAGACTTCAACCCATGGAGGGTAACGGTTGCGCGAGTCCATGGAGGGCTCCACCCACGAAGGGTCCACGAAGAAGCAACCTTGTCTATTCCACCATGGCCATCGCCCACGAAGGACTTGCCTCACTAGCGGTAGATCTTCACGAAGTAGGCGATCTCCTTGCCCTTACAAACTCCTTGGTTCAACTCCACAATCTTGTCGGAGGCTCCCAAGTGACACCTAGCCAATCTAGGAGACACCACTCTCCAAGAAGTAACAAATGGTGTGTTGATGATGAACTCCTTGCTCTTGTGCTTCAAATGATAGTCTCCCCAACACTCAACTCTCTCTCATAGGATTTGGATCTGATGGAAAGAAGATTTGAGTGGAAAGCAACTTGGGGAAGGCTAGAGATCAAGATTCATATGGTAGGAATGGAATATCTTGGTCTCAACACATGAGTAGGTGGTTCTTTCTCAGAACATATGAGTAGGAATGATGTATGTGTTCTGATGGCTCTCTCTTCGAATGAAGAGGTGGTGGAGGGGTATATATAGCCTCCACACAAAATCCAACCGTTACACACAATCTACCAATCTCGGTGGGACCGAATCAGAAAACTCGGTCTGACCGAAATAGTAAACCTAGTGACCGTTAGGAATGTCGGTGGGACTGAGATGCAACTCGGTAGGACCGATTCGGTTAGGGTTTGGGCATAACGTAATCTCGGTGAGACCGATCGCACAAACTCGGTGAGACTGAGTTCGACAATTAGCTAACCAGAGAGTTGGTCAGGCAAACTCGGTGGGACCGACCTGCTCTTTCGGTGAGACCGAAAAGTTACAAGAAGGAAACATAGAGTTTACCTTGCATTCTCGGTGGGACCGATTCGCTCTTTCGGTGAGACCGAAAAGTTACGAAAGGGAAACAGAGAGTTTGCAAGCCCATCTCGGTGAGACCGAGATCCTTATCGGTAGGACCGAATTGCTAGGGTTTGGCAGTGGCAAATGACAAGTGAAACTCGGTGGCGCCGGATTGAAAGAATCGGTATGACCGAGTTTGGCTTAGGGTTTAGGTCATTTGTGGATATGGAAAGGTGGTTGAGGATTTTGGAGCATATAACTAAGCACATAAAGCAAGAGGCTCATTAAGCAACACCTCATCCCTCCTTGATAGTATTGGCTTTTCCTAAAGACTCAATGTGATCTTGGATCACTAAAATATAAAATGAAGAGTCTTGAACTTTTGAGCTTGAGCCAATTCTTTGTCCTTAGCATTTTGAGGGTTCCACTTTCACATCCATGCCATGCCAATCATTGAGCTTTCCTGAAATAATCATCTTGGAATAGCATTAGCTCAATGAGCTATATGTTGTTATGAATTACCAAAACCACCTAGGGATAGTTGCACTTTCAATCTCCCCCTTTTTGGTAATTGATGACAACATATAGATCAAAGCTTCGACAAATGATAATAAGAATGAATTACATCGTCGCTTTGAGAAGTATGTGATAAGTAAGAGCTCCCCCTAAATTTGTGCATATTTAAAATTTGCTTTGGACTGCAAATGCACAAGGAGTTAGAATCATGGGTTACTCTTCCATGTCACATACATCTTGGTGGAGCTCTCAAAAATGATAAGATTGAAATACATGCACTCATCACCAAGAATAGTGAATGATCTCAAAAATGATAAAATTAAAAGTGCTTTTCTAAATGGTGAAATAGAGGAGGAAGTTTATGTTAAGCAACCTCCCGGATTTGTAAATCCTAAGAAACCTAATCTTGTTTACAAACTTCACAAAGCTCTTTATGGTCTTAAACAAGCTCCTAGAGCATGGTATAAATACTTGACCAAGTTCCTTATTCAAAAGGGCTTTGAAATTGGAAAAATAGATTCTAGTCGTTTGACTAAAAGGGTTAATGGAGAACTATTTGTGTGCCAAATTTATGTCGATGATATTATATTTGGATCAACTAACCCTCACTTTAGTGAAAAGTTTGGAAAGCTAATGTCGGAGAAGTTTGAGATGTCGATGATGAGTGAACTCAAATTCTTTCTTGGTTTGCAAATCAAGCAAACTAAGGAAGGTACCTTTGTCTCTCAAATGAAGTACACCAAGGACTTATTCAAGAAGTTCAATATGCAAGAATGCAAAGGTATGACTACACCCATGCCTACTAGTGGACATATTGATTTAACCAAAGATGGTGAACCGGTTGATCAAAAGGTTTATCACTCTATGATTGGTTCATTGTTATATCTATGTGCTTCACGTCCCGATATTATGCTAAGTGTGTGCATGTGTGCACGATATCAAGTCGCTCCTAAAGAATGTCATCTTAAGGCCGTGAAAAGGATAGTGAGATACTTAATCCATACACCAAATTTTGGCATTTGGTATCCAAAGAGGGCCTCCTTTAATCTTGTTGGCTACTCCGACTCGGACTATGCCGGTGACAAGGTTGATAGAAAGTCCACTTCAGGTACTTGTCAATTTCTTGGTAGATCTCTTGTGTCTTGGTTTTCCAAGAAACAAAACTCGGTATCCTTATCCACCGCCGAAGCGGAATACATTGCCGCTGGATCATGTTGTGCTCAATTACTTTGGATGACCCAAACTCTTAAAGATTATGGGATATCTGTGAAACATGTTCCATTACTTTGTGACAATGAAAGTGCTATTAAGATTTCTCATAATCCCGTGCAACATTCTCGAACTAAGCATATTGAAGTTCGTCATCATTTCATTCAAGATCATGTTGCCAAAGGGGACATTAATCTTAAGCATGTTCGCACCAAAAAGCAGTTAGCTGAAATATTCACGAAACCACTTGATGAGAAAGTGTTTTGCAGGTTAAGAGGTATAGTGAACATCATTGATGCTTCAAACTTGGAGTAGGAACTCCATTTGATACATGCAAGGCATGAGCCTATGACTAATCCTTGATATTTCTCTTATGTTGACTATCTTATGTCTTGGATATATTTGCACCTTGCATGTTATCTAACCCATGTAGGTACTTGGATGAATCTAAATCTATGAGATTGCAACTCACACACATCTTAAGCAATTTCTATATCACCACGTCTCTACACAATGGTGTATGAAGACAAGGAAGCACGCAACCATTCAAACATATCCTTTGATAAATTCTATGTTGAGTTTCATGATTGTCATTTTGGATACACAAGTGCTCTTCCTTACATAAACTAACCCATGTAGGTAGATGAACTCAAACTCCAAGTGGTGCTCCCAACTCTTGATGAGCTACATCAACCTTGAGCAACCCACACAAGTTCAACTACATGATCATGATCAACACCACCACCCAAGATATGTTATTCCATCTTAGAGAAGCTTTACTCCAAGTCATGAGTCAAAGAAACTCGACAAGATGTGAATACATCAAAAAGCTTAAACAAAAAATGGTAACCCCATTTTGAGCTTAAACGATGAGTATGACCTATGATCAAGTGATCTCACTTGACTCCTAAGTCAATATACTCTAACATAGGTGACTTTGTCGCTGACCAATTCTAGATGAAGTTCTCTTGTGTTCTTTTCTGTGCTCTTGCATTTGTCTCATGCGTATTTGTTTCCCTCTTCACTTCATCTAGACTCCTTCTTAGTTTCATCTCTTTTATTTTTTTTCTGTTCTGCATTCCTTGCATCCAATTCATTGCAAATCTTTCAGTTAACTCATTGCAAATCCTTGTGAGATCTTACTTGTCTAGTGAGGTGAGGTGACAAGTGTTTTCTCTGTGATGAACTCGGTCCCACCGGTCTGATGCTTTCAGTCCAACTGAATCCTCTCGGTACAACCAAACCATACAACTCGTTGTCACTGATTTCACTACAGGAAAGACATCTTGCCACTTGTTTCTGCATTCTTTTTGATCCAGCTCCACTGAATGAATCCTGTCCTTGACCATTATCCCATTCAACTTGCTGCTTTGTTCTGTGACTCAAGGACCAAACCCATTATGACAAAAATCTAGAAGAACCCTTCTTGGAAATTGATGTCAAAGGGGGAGAGAGAGATCACATCAAAGCTTAATGATACCTATAGGGGGAGAGAATACTCAAGGGAAGAAAGAGTAATCATCAAGCACCCCAGATGCTTGGTGTTCAAGAGGAGAGAAGTCACATGTCTTCAAAAGGGGAAAGACATGTTCATATTTGCTCGTTTGCATTAGCTCTATTTATTTCCTTTGAGCTCTGATTTTGCTCTGATTTTCTGTTCCCTATCTTCTCCCAGTATCCCATGCTAGATTCAGGGGGAGAAAGACATCTAAGGGAAGGAAATCCTTGAATTTATTGCACATCTTTACCTTTGGGGACATGTCTATATCCAATGTGGTACTTAGTACTCACTCTACATGTCATCCCAGTCTTGGTACTCTTGTGGTTTCTTTTGTTTGCTCTGGCCAGTAGGTGTATCTGTGTTATCTAACCTTGTTTACACAGGTTCATCCCATCCTAAGCCAACTCAAGACCACGAGGTAAGTATATGCATCACAGTCATGTGTATGAGAAATTCTTGCTGATGTACATACTGTTTGCAAAAAGGACTCATGAGCATGAAGGTACATTTCTCATATTCACATCATTTGCTCTGATGCATATAGCCAAGATACATGTAACACATTGCTTACTCTGTCATGTTTATGCACTCACATGCTCCTATATTCCATATTCACATGATTGCATACATGTAGGGGGAGCCTATGCATGTTACATGTCTTTCCAAAGCTTTACTTACTATTCTCTATATCTTTATCTAAAGCTTTGATGTATGTTGTCATCAATTACCAAAAAGGGGGAGATTGAAAGCACAAGTGCTCCCTAGGTGGTTTTGGTAATTAATGTCAACATATCTCTTGTTGGACTAACAATTTTACCTAATATGTTTCAGATAAGTTCAACAATGAAGTGGCATGGACTAGAGGATGTGGAACCCCTTCAAGATGCTAAGGACAAAAGGATTGGCTCAAGCTCCAAGCTCAAGACTCTACATTTTCTATTTTAGTGATCCAAGATCACATTAAGTCTATAGGAAAAGCCAATACTATCAAGGAGGGATGAGGTGTTTTTAATGAGGCTCTTGTTCAAAGTTCTTAGTAATATGCTCCAAATCCCTCAACTACTTTCTCACATACACATATGACCTAAACCAAAAGTCAAACTCGGCCCCACTGATTCTTTCTATCCGGCACCACCGAGTTCGGATGTCATAGCCACTGCCACAAACCCTAGGCAAATCGGTCTCACCGATAGGGATCTCGGTCTCACCGAGATGGGAGTGCAATCTATCTGTATGGATCTATTACCAAAATCGGTCTCACCGAGTTTGCGTAATCGGTCCTACCGAGATTGCAACGTAAAATCTTCGTTTCCTTTTCGTAACATTTTGGTCTCACCGAAATGAGCGAATCGGTCCCACCGAGTTTACCTGACCAACTCTCTGGTTAGCTTATTACCAAAATCGGTCTCACCGAGTTTGTGTAATCAGTCTCACCTAGATTACGTTATGCCCTAACCCTAACCATATCGGTCCTACCGAGTTTCATGTCGGTCCCACTAAAAATCCTAACGGTCACTAGATTTGCTGAATCGGTCCGACCGAGTTTATCAATTCGGTCCCACCGAGATTGGCAAGTTGTGTGTAACGGTTAGATTTTGTGTGGATGCTATATATACCCCCTCCAGCTCCTCTTCATTCGTGGAGAGAGCCATCAGAACGAACCTACTCTTCCAACTTACCTTTTCTGAGAGAGAACCACCTACACTTGTGTTGAGGCCAAGATATTCCATTCTTACCGTATGAATCTTGATCTCTAGCCTTGCCAAGTTGCTTTCCACTCAAATCTTCTTTCCACCAAATCCATATCCTGTGAGAGAGAGTTGAGTGTTGGGGAGACTATCATTTGAAGCACAAGAGCAAGGAGTTCATCATCAACACACCATTTGTTACTTCTTAGAGAGTGGTGTCTCCTAGATTGGCTAGGTGTCACTTGGGAGCCTCTGACAAGATTGTGGAGTTTAACCAAGGAGTTTGTAAGGGCAAGGAGATCGCCTACTTCGTGAAGATCTACCCTAGTGAGGCAAGTCCTTCGTGGGCGACAACCATGGTGGGATAGACAAGGTTGCTTCTTCGTGGACCCTTTGTGAGTGGAGCCCTCCGTGGACTCGCGCAGCCGTTACCCTTCGTGGGTTGAAGTCTCCATCAACGTGGATGTACGATGGCACCACCTATCGGAACGACGACTGGGGGAGTCCTGGATTACGGGGTATCCGAACAGCCGGATTATATCCTTTGGCTAGACTGTTGGACTATGAAGATACAAGATTGAAGACTTCGTCTCATGTCCGGATGGAACTCTACTTGGCGTGGAAGGCAAGCTAGGCAGTACGGATATGGATATCTCCTCCTTTGTAACCGACCTTGTGTAACCCTAGCCCCCTCCGGTGTCTATATAAACCGGAGGGTTTTAGTTCGTAGGACAACATACAATCATACCATAGGCTAGCTTCTAGGGTTTAGCCTTTCCGATCTCGTGGTAGATCAACTCTTGTAATACTCATATCATCAAGAATAAATCAAGCAAGACGTAGGGTTTTACCTCCATCAAGAGGGCCCGAACTTGGGTAAAACATTGTGTCCCCTGCCTCCTGTTACCATCTGACTTAGACGCATAGTTCAGGACCCCCTACCCGAGATCCGCCGGTTTTGACACCGACATTGGTGCTTTCCTTGAGAGTTTCTCTGTGACGTTGCCATAAGGAAGGATGCCTCATCTCGTTGTTAAAAACAACATTACCGCCGGGGGAGCTCTGTCTAGTAGCCAAACTCTCTGGCTACGCAGTTTCGTCATGACTGCCCGTTCGGCCGCTGCACCGACGATGACTTCTCGGGTCATCAAAAACAGCCTCCACGTCGGCTCGGAATTCGCCGAGCAAATGGATCCAATAGAGCTCTCTTCCATAAACAAACTCTTGGATCGCATCGCCGCCTTGGGAGTCGCTACGGACTATGATCAGATTGGGCTTAAACCCGATCAAAGGGAGATTAACTCTCCATCGGTCACCCATCACGTTGCGGTGGTGGAGGAACAATGCGGCAACTCTTCCCTCTATTTTGAGGACTTACTATGTCCGGATTCCTGAGCTCTCCGAGCCGGATACCCGCTTACGGGAGGACATCACCCAAGCCCTGAATCTAGAATCAGGCAGCGGGCCAAACTTATCGGGCAGCACTCTGGAACCTGAACTTCCAAGATTGGAAACTCCTCGGCCCCTGGGTCTCAGATCGGGTAGGGGTTCGGAATCAAATCCACCCACCCACCCAGACACAAACGATCTTTCCCACATCAAGCAAGAGCCCCATGAAATAGTACATCATTATTGGGCCAGATTCCTCCTTGTGATGAACAAGGTTAAGGACTGTCGCGAGGAAGATGCAATCTCACTTTTCTGCAATAATTGCATGGACAAGGGAATCCTTAATGCCTTAAGTCGCCGTGACATATCACGCTTCGCTGACTTGACGTCCATAGTACGAAAGTACTGTGCGATGGAAAGCGCCTGGAAAACCGAGATGAAATTTTGGGATAATCCGGCTCCGAATATACACCCAGTCCGAAGTAAAAGGGTGCACTATCATAAGACACCCGAGCTAGTTGCAAAGAAACAAAAACCCTCTACAGGGCATGGAACCGTACTGGAGGGATGGCTTAACGGGCCCTGCAAAATTCATAGTATAGTGGATACAATACCAACGCACAGCCTTAGAGCATGTTGGATACTCCGGCAGGTGGCCAAAAGTGGTGAGGATGTTTTTATCCCAAATGCCACAGAGCACCATCCCGTGGATAACAATACGGTGTTAACAGTCTTTGAGACCTTCGCATCAAATAATAGGCGCAAGTGAACACTCCGCAGCATGGCCGAAATCTGCCACGTAGCAGCAATAAATCCATGGAGTGACACAACTATTACCTTCAACACCTGTGACGAACCTAAATTCCGAACAACCCGAGCACCAGCCGCACTGGTCCTCAGTCCAATTGTGGAAGGCTTTCAACTCACCAAAGTACTCATGGACGGCGGCAGCGGATTAAACCTCATCTATGAGGAAACTCTTCAAAAAATGGAAATAGACTGGAACCGCATTGAGCAAAGTAGCACAACCTTCAGGGGAACCATACCCAGTCGGGAGGCACGATGCACTGGGAAAATCACACTAGATGTGGTATTTGGTATGCCAGAGAACTATAGGTCTGAAGAAATTACATTTCAAGTGGCCCCGTTCAGCAGTGGATACCACGCCCTTTTAGGACGTGAGGCGTTCATGATCTTCCAAGCCGTACCCCATTATGGGTACATGAAGTTCAAAATGCCCGGGCCCAACGGAATCATCACCCTTGCTAGTGATCCAGACACAGCACTCCGCGCCGAAAACAAAACAGCCGCACTGGCCCTTGAGGCATTATCCGAAGCCCTCTCGGCCGAGGAATTAACCATGCTACGCTCCATATTGGACAGGGATGACGTGATACTCGATAAGAGATCCAAGTCCGCCTCTTTTAAACCAGTGGATGAAATAGTCAAATTCCAAGTCCACCCAACGGACCCTACAAAAACAATCTCAATCGGGGCACAGTTAAACCCCGCCGTGGACGCCGCACTACAAGAGTTCTTGCGCGATAATTGGGACATATTCGCTTGGCATCCCTCAGACATGCCAGGAATCCCATACAGGCTGGCCGAGCATAGCCTCAATATCCTAAAGGGATTCAAGCCGGTCAAGCAAGCTCTTCGACGTTTCTCCGAACCTAAGAGACATGCCATGGGAGAGGAACTAGCCAAGTTATTGGAGGCCGGATTCATCGGAGAAATAAAACACCCGGACTGGCTAGCAAACCTGGTGATGGTACCAAACAAGGATAAATCCTGGCGCCTTTGTGTCGATTTCAAGGACCTCAATAAAGCTTACCCAAAGGACCCCTTCCCCCTCCCCCGCATCGATCAAATTATTGATGCTACCGCAGGACACGAGTCATTGTGTTTCCTCGACGCATACTCCGGTTACCACCAAATCAAGATGGCGGAGTCCGACCAAGCCGCAACGGCATTCATCGCACCATACGGTCTCTTCTGTTTCAACACAATGCCTTTTGGGCTCAAAAACGCCGGCGCAACATATCGGCGCGTGATTCAGACATGTCTGGAGAAACAAATCGGCAAAATAGTAGAGGCATACGTAGACGATGTGGTCGTCAAAACCAAACATGTCGACTCTCTGATAGATGACTTGAGGCTCACATTCGACAACCTCCGAACATACGACATCAAGCTTAATCCGGAAAAATGCGTTTTCGACGTACCAGCCGGAAAGCTCCTGGGTTTCATTGTCTCTAGTAGAGGTATTGAAGCTAATCCGACCAAAATCCGAGCTTTGTCACAGTTGGCTACCCCAACAGACCTCAAACAAATCCAGAAGTTAACTCGATGTGTGGCGGCTCTAAGCCGCTTTATCTCCCGCTTAGGAGAAAAGGCTTTACCCCTTTATTGCCTCCTTTGGTGCACCGAACACTTCGAGTGGATGGATGCTGCCACAGCTGGATTGGAAGAAATAAAGGCCATTTTGGCAACCCACCCAATCCTGGCCGTGCCAAACATCGGCGAACCAATTTTGTTGTACATTGCGGCAACTCATCAAGTTGTAAGCGCAGTGCTCGTCGTCGAGCGAGAAGCTGACGGACATAAATTCCCTCTTCAAAAGTCGGTATACTATGTATCCACTGTCCTCACTCCATGCAAATCACGGTACCCACATTATCAAAAGATAGCCTATGTGGTATTCATGGCGTCCGGAAGCTGCGACACTACTTTCAAGAGTGTTCAATTACAGTAGCCTCGGAAGTGCCACTTAATGATATTATAAACAACCGCGACGCTACGGGCCGGATTGCCAAATGGGCCATTGAGCTCCTCCCGTTCGACATAACATACAAACCTCGGTGAGCCATTAAGTCGCAAGTATTGGTCGACTTTGTCGCAGAATGGACGGAGGCCGAACTCCCTAAAGAGTACGGCGCATACTCCAATTGGATCATGCACTTCGACGGTTCTAAACTGTTGGCTGGTCTAGGGGCTATCGTCGTCCTGACATCCCCAATCAGAGATACCGTTCAATACGTACTGCAAATATTGTATACAGACTGCAACAACGCAGCCGAATACGAAGCTCTGTTGCATGGTCTTCGGATGGCAGTCTCCATGGGCATTCAACGCCTGGAGGTGCGTGGGGATTCAAACCTCGCAATGTCCCAAATTAATGGAGAATTTGACGCCAAGGATCCGAAAATGGTGGCCTATCGAAACGCCGTCCTAAAAATGTCAGCTCGGTTCGAGGGGCTCGAATTTCACCATGTGGCTCGGGAAAACAATCAGGCGGCGGATATCCTTGCCCGCATCGGTGCAAAACGCGATGCAGTCCCCCCAACATATTTTTGGAGAGGCTGTTCAAGCCATCCGTAGTATGGTAAGGGGACACTGGTAACAATAGTCCGGACCCGGCCAAAATACTCGATACCGAACACTCTGACACAATCGGAGGCTCCGCCACCGAAACAACACCTTCAGCCCACGTAATAATGGCCATCATTGCCGCGTGGACAGAACCATTCCTGGCCTACCTAACTAGATAGGAACTTCCGGAGGACCAAAATGAGGCACGCTGCATAGTGCGGCGATCCAAGGCCTACAGGGTCCATGAGGGAGAATTATACAAAAAAGCACTACCGGAGTCCTTCAAAGATGCATCTCCGAAGAGGAAGGGCGGAACCTTTTGGCAGAAATTCACGCCGGACTCGGCGGTCACCATGCCGCAGCCCGTGCTATTGTAAGCAAGGCATTCCGTACATGATTCTATTGGCCAACGGCCCGGGCAGATGCACAGGACTTGGTCCAACGTTGCGTTGGTTGCCAGCTCTTTGCAAATCAAAGCCACATGCCACCCGCCGCCCTCCAAACAATCCCCATTACGTGGCCCTTCGCGGTCTGGGTGCTTGACATGGTTGGACCCCTTAAAGGGGGAACCCACAAGAAAAAATACTTACTGGTCATGGTGGATAAAATTCACCAAATGGATAGAGGCCAAACCTGTTAAAACAGCCGAATCCGGACCGATGATAGACATCGTTTCCGGGGTCGTACACCGTTATGGCGTCCCCCACAGCATCATCACTGACAATGGCACAAACTTCACGGCCGATGAGGTTAAACTCTGGTGCAGCAAAATGGGGATCAAGCTCGATTACACTTCAGTCTATCACCCACAAACCAACGGCCAAATTGAGCGAGCAAACGGTCTTATAATGAGCGGCATTAAACCTAGATTAGTGCGTTCCTTAACGGATTCTAACACGCACTAGGTAGAGGAGCTCGACTTCGTACTCTGGGGGTTGCGGACCACGCCGAATCGTAGTACCGGATATACACCCTTCTTTATGGTGTACGACGCAGAGGTAGTCTTGCCCTGTGACATAATTCATGACTCACCTCGAGTGCGCATGTACGAAGAAAGAGAAGCCAAGCTCGATTGGCAGGACAGTCTGGACACCCTGGAGGAGGAGCGCGACGTAGCAAAAGCCCGTTCCGCATTTTATCAGCAACAGGCTCGCAGATACCAAAGAAGAGAAGTACAGGACAAAACTTATAACGTTGACGAACTAGTTCTATGCCTGTCGGATAAGAAAAGGAACAAGCTCGAGCCCAAATGGGAAGGTCCCTTCATTATTGACCAAGTTCTGACCGGTGGAGCGTACCGACTGCGGGATGCATCGACTAATCGACTCGAGCCGAACCCATGGAACGCAGCCAGGCTCCGAAGATTCTACGCCTAGCGCCGGACTCTATGTTCGTCCCCTTCCTCTGTCCATTTTTTGCATATACATTACCTGTCTTGTTTTTCTTTCTTTCTTTCTTTTATTCTTTCTCTAGGCCTTCAAGGGCCAACTTGTGCCTCGCTTGCACATTATAGATGCGCTAGCCGCGCTCATCATACCTGGGGGCTTCTTTCACAGAAGCTTAATTATTTATCTGGGCCTCATGCCCCGCACATGTGTCATACTTCCGCATGTACCTTTTTTCGCCATTATATGCATCGATATGACTTAAGTTTTGGCCAAGCTGGGTTGCCCGGCTCTTGTATTTATGCCCTACGTTCTCGTTAATTCGGCTAGGGCATAAGGGGAGCACCTCTGCGATTGTTACTGTTGGGTCAGCCGGATGTGTACCTCAGACTGGGTGAAGCCGAAAGCTAGTGTTCTTAAGGGAATATTCGGTCGGTGAACAAAAGATGATTTTTATTTATTTTCCATATCTGTCCGCAGATGTTTTTTCCTGCGTACCTTATCGCAGTCCGGACATGCACCTTAGGGCATGCATACCCAGGGAAAGGAACCCTTAACGGAACTATCCTCCCTGGAAGATGTTTCTTACTACCCATGTAATATAACATAACTAGTTGGGCACTTGTCTGTTCAAGCACTAATGACCCCTACGCCTGGTATCCACGCATACCCCGGTTCTTATATAACTGAGCGGGGATTCGGATACACTCCGGACTATCGGGTCCCGAGGTTGAAGCGAAAAGGTCCGCCAAGACAAATGATCTACAATCCGGCTAGAAGGCATTATACATGTCACTTTAATTACATAGTCATGCAGACTGGCCAAATTCCTCTTCTATACCATCCAACAGGTGGTCTAGCCTACAATCCTGTTTGGAATACTTTGCGGCTAATTCTACTTGCCCATAAACTAAGCTAACGGGGATCTCTTTTCCGTCGGGCCCCACAGGTCCGACCTCGGCCATGTGATTTGGGTCAGCCTTGGTATACGGCGTCCTCACCATGGCCCTGGCTTCTCTGGCACCTTGACGACATGTCGATATCTTCCATAATCGGAAGTGCTGCCGTGCTCCCTTGAGCTTCTCCGTAAGCTCTGCAACACCTTCTGGCAGGGAGACGGATGGCCACAAGGCCTGGGCAACACCTTGCATCACGTGCCAAACTTGTTCGTGCAGATGTGAGAGCTCGGATAAAAGATCACCCACAGACCCGGGCATTTCCTCCGCGGGACGACCCGTCAGCATACCTATAGACATAACGCTGTTAGTCGGTTTCTTAGCCGAACTCCTTCAAAAGGATTCGTTCAAGCACTTACTAAAAATGCTGCACCGAAGCTGCTTATTCTCCTTCTCGGAGTCTGCAAGCTGGGCTCGAACGTCTTTTAGTTCCACACTTAGCTTGATATTGGCGTCTTGGAGATTGTTTTTCTCCCGCCTAACCTCAGTCAGCACGCGTTTGCCAGCCTCTAGCTGTCGCACGACATGCTGGTCCTCTGGATTTTCTCCGGATTCATCTGCAACATCTATTGTTAGATCTGCAGCCACACCGCACACTATATGGTAACCATCATTCTTTAAAGTAAATGTTACCCATGGGAGACTTTTTTGGTTCCTTCAATGCGGCAACAGCGGACCGCAGTTGGGTCTAGCATTCCTCCAGCTCCTATGACAGCCTAGTATTCTTATCTGTAAGAACATGCACAATAAAGATGTCCTTAAATCAGTTCTGCTAACTGTTTCAAGTCTCAGGGGCTACTGATACATATAAATCGTCAGATTTACTTACCCGTACATCCTTTACATACTGATCTGTGGCTCTGGCTAGACCATCTTGAGCAGCACAGAGGTACACCTCTCCAGAATTGAAGGCATCAAATGCCTCTGGCGAGAAACAAGCGTCACGGAGTACGGCCCCGTGGCGCGTATGATTCATGGCGCTTTCCACTTCTGAGTTTGTAGCAGATAATCTATCCGCATCCTCTGTAGGGGGATTATCCGGCGCCCACCCCATATCGGCTTCAGCCTCTATGTCCGGTCCTGGCACCCGACTGGTGGAAGCGTGATTAGCAACATCGCCAAACATATTCTGGCGAGCGTTTTTTCTGTTAAAGAAACACGGGCGTCGTTACATTTCAAGAAACACGACAACCACGGAGTGGGGTTTCCATTATACCTTTGTGCCGGCGTCTCCATCCTGACCGCCTTCCTTTTTGGCCTGCCCGGCCTCGGTGCCTCTTGTTGGCAAGTTGCTGCGGGTTCGGCAGGGCGTCCCGAATGCCTTCCATGTAAAAACACCATATGTATATGGTAGGTGAAGTGTCTAACAGGGGATCCTAGTTTTTGGAGTTGGGATTTTTTGGTTTTCTTACGTGCGATGCAGGAAGCAGTCCGGGATAGTCGGCCGTAATGGCCACCATGGCATCATCGCAGCTTAACTGATAGAACTACCGGTCTATCAGCTCCACCAATATAACCGGATCTTCTTCAAGTCCGGAGTCGAGGTCCCGGTCAGGGTCCTCTGGTTGTGGGGAGGGACTGCTGACCTCCTTAATGGCTTTTCGCAGTTCCTGCCGCAGAGTGGCAAGGTGAATACTCACGACAAAGAATGCGGGAAAATGGGAGTAAGGAGATATAACTTACCCAGCTTGGAGGATTGTACATGGATAATCCATCCCGTGGCTTGATGCGGATGAACTCCTCTTCCTCTCCCTTGAATAATTCAGACATAATTTTTGCTAAAGCGGCAACATTGTCCGGACCCTTACGCCCGCAGCGGGTGGCATCCTCCGCCCCGTTAAAACACCATAAGGGGTGCCCACGATATTGAAGTGGTTGCACTCCCCGCATTATGCAAATCGACATAACTTCGATTACTGTCAATCCTGATTGAGCTAGTGCTTTAATCCGGTTCAACAGGTAGAGGACTTCTCCATTGTCTTCCACCTGGGGGCTCCGTGGGCGCCAACTTGGGCGTTTCTACAGAGGGGCATTGCTGAACTCTGGAAGACCCCGCCGAACAGGGTCCGGAAGGGGAACGTCCTCCATATAAAACCATTCCGAAGGCCAGTCTTTGGACGACTTCTTCGGGGTACCGGACAGGTATCCGGTACCGGCGATGCGCCATATTTCGGCTCCGCCCACTTGATAAAGTGACCCCCTCTGTGTGCGAGGGACGAGGCAAAATAGCCTTTTCCACAGCTCGAAGTGAGCCTCGCAGCCCAGGAACAACTCGCAGAGAGCAACATAGACGGCGATATGTAGAATAGAGGCAGGGGTGAAATTGTGTAATTGGAGGCCATAGAACTCTAGGAGCCCGCGGAGGAACGGATGAATTGGAAATCCGAGTCCCCTTAATAAATAAGGAACAAGGCAGACCCGTTGCCCCATAGAGGGACAGGGAAAGCTCTCCACTTGCTCCCCGCCATTGTAGGTGGCAAGCCCGGCTCGAACGGGCACCAGATACGCCGGAGGGAGAAATCCCTTAGTCTACAGTTTGACTAATCGACTATGTGGGACTGAACACCTCTCCCAATCACCGGGCTTAGGGCTACGGGGGCAGGAGGAGGAGCTGCGGAGGTCGGCCATGCTGGAATGGATCTTTCCGAAACGCGCTCTGATGGATTCTCGCCGGGGGAGGATGGTATGGATCGTATCTAAGAATCCCCATCCCTTTAATAGACAATTTATTTATCTGGCTAGGGGGCGGATGTAAAAATGCCCGGGCGCCTCGTATTCATTCCACACGTGGGAGATAGCCCTTATTGGGCACAGAAGCCAAGAGGTCCGAACATTTATGGGACTGGACACTGCTTTACAAACATTCGAAATATGGAGAAGAACCCGCCTTGCAATGCCGAAGACAACACTGCGCGCCGGACTCGTTGTCATTGAAGCCTAGTTCGGGGGCTACTGAGGGAGTCCTGGATTAGGGGTTATCCGGACAGCCGGATTATATCCTTTGGCCGGACTACTGGACTATGAAGATACAAGATTGAAGACTTCGTCTCGTGTCCGGTTGGAACTCTACTTGGCGTGAAAGGCAAGATAGGCAGTACGGATATGGATATATCCTCCTTTGTAACCGACCTTGTGTAACCCTAGCCCCCTCCGGTGTCTATATAAATCGGAGGGTTTTAGTCCATAGGACAACATACAATCATACCATAGGCTAGCTTCTAGGGTTTAGACTTTCCGATCTCGTGGTAGATCAACTCTTGTAATACTCATATCATCAAGAATAAATCAAGCAGGACGTAGGGTTTTACCTCCATCAAAAGGGCCCGAACCTGGGTAAAACATTGTGTCACCAGCCTCCTGTTACCATCCGCCTTAGACACACAGTTCAGGACCCCCTACCCGAGATCCCCCGGTTTTGACACCGACAACGACAAAAACATCCGTGTCTCCTATTGCGTTTGAATCCTCCAAACCATTCACTTTACATTCTTGCAAGTTGCATGATTTACTCTCCGCTGCGCATATACTCTTTGCATGTGTTTTACATGAAAAATAATAAAAACAACGATGGTTGTCATGTTATTATCTCTCTACGCGCCAGGGGAAATAAACATGCGGGCGTGCCAGTTTACTAAGTACACGAATAAAATTAGGGAAACTTGTATTTTATTAATCTCTCATCGGAGAAACAAATTACATGATCCCTTTACATAAGCGCTCAATGGCTTGCTAGTTCGGCCGTTAAGACTTGGGCGATTGTGAAGTTCTGGTTCACGGGGCCTCGGAAAGCTCCCGATTAATTACGTCCGCGAGCCGGAGCCACAGACCACCTCCGATTAAGCTGCTACAATGGTCGTTGTCTTCAAGTCTCGTCTTCTCCAAGTGCTCGGTGTAGATGATGGTGATGATGTGGTGGAATAGAAGAGTGAAGCGGTACGTCCGCCGCTCCGGCAATGCTTAGTCACATCCCTCCGGCTTGTCGATGTCCGATGATGAAGATGTCTGGCCTCGTCAGCTCAGATAGATGGTCGGCCTTCGCCTTGTTGGTGCCCGGCCTGGTGGTGTCCGCCTCGTCGGTGTCAGACACGGTGTGTCTTGCCTTCGCCTCGTCGGTGCCTGGCAAGATATGGATAGCTTCATCGGAAGAAGACATGTCAGTGATGTGGCTTCGCCTCGTCGGAGCTTGGACAGGGTTTGGGGAGTGTGTTGATGTAGAAGTCGGAGTAGATTCGAGTGTCGTCGCGTGGAGGCGTTGCTTGAAGATGACGACAATGCGAGCTCGTCGATGTAGACCTCAGACCGTCGTGCCTCGTCGGTCTTGGCAGCGTTGGAGTATTTGTTGTCGGGGTGGCATGGGCCGCGCTCGGCTTAGACTTCTCGACGGACGGTTACTTCATCGGGGTGTGCAAGGGGGTACACCTTGCGGGAGTGATGGTTTGGGGAGACCGGCATCAGTGTAAAAACTGACGCACGCTCACAATGGCGTGGCTGGGGTGGTTGGTGCCTCGTCTTTGCTAGACGCCAAGTATTTGGCGGTCTGCCAAGACAAAAGTAGCGTTGTAGAGGCCGCGTCGCCTTGGGCTAGTGCTAGGCCAAAGGGTGACCTGTACGCCGGCAACGCCGTGGACCTGTACGCCAAGGACCTGTTCTCCACGGTAGGTGCACCTCTCGAAGGAGTGACCGGTCTTGTACTGTGTCGCTGCAAACTTTGGTTCGACCAAAGATCTGTACGCGGTGAAGGGGGAAGCGAGTCCCGGACCACGTCATCACCGAGCTCCGCCTCCGCCCGCCGTCACATCCGGGAAGCAAGACACCAAACCTGTGCACCGCGATCGGAACGCCATGGACCTGGTCGCCACGGTAGGTGCACCTCTCGAAGGAGGGACCGGTCTTGTATTATGTCGCTGCAAACTTTGGTTCGACCAAAGATCTGTACGCCGTGAAGGGGGAAGCGAGTCCCGGGCCGCGTCATCACCGAGCTTCGGCTCCACCCCGCCATCACATCCGGGAAGCAAGAAACCAAACCTGTGCACCGCGATCGGAACGCCATGGACCTGTTCGCCACGGTAGGTGCACCTCTCAAAGGAGGGACCGGTCTTGTACTGTGTCGTTGCAAACTTTGGTTTGACCAAAGATCTGTACGCCATCAAGGGGGAAGCGAGTCCCGGGCCGCGTCATCACCGAGGTCCGGCTCTGCCCCGCGTCTCATCCGGGAAGCAAGACACCAAAGCTGTGCACCGCGATTGGAACGCCATGGACCTGTGCACCGGTGACCTGTTCGTTGTGACCTGTGCATCGTAACCTGTTCGCCGGGGACCTGTAGACTGCCATGTTAGAACAGCGTCAGGGCTAGCGGTTGGGCTGCGTCATTGGCGAGCTCCGGCAGCTCCCGAGTCATCTCCAGCCAAAAACATGACACCTGAACATGAAAGACTTGGTGTAGATGATCTCTGGCGGTGTCGGTGCAGTTTCCTGTTTCGGTGCAGTCATCTCCGGCGGCGGTGACGGGATCACACGAGTGTCGTCTCAAGTGACCGGCACGTACTCTCCGCGTAGTGCATGCATGCTGGAGGGAAGGAGACAGAAGAAAATAGATGTATTAGATCAAAATCTCACCTTTCGGGAACGTGAGCTTGGTGTCCATGTCGCTGACGCGGGTGTTCTTGCCCGGCTGCGTTGGCCCGTCGATGCGATCTAGTCTTCTGCCGGCTGCATGGCCGCGTAGATGTGGGGTGGATGGATGTGGGCGCTGGTGAATGGATGGATGTTGGAGGTGCACGTGCTGGATGTTTGTGTGCGTGGGTTCTCCCCTCTCTGGCAGTGCGTGGATGTGCAGGGCGGCGGCGTCTACACGTGCGTGTTTGCGCGTGAGCAGCCTGATGGCTGCGTGTGTGGCTGTGCCCCTCTCCGGTGTGTAGCCCGTCGCCGGCAGCCGCGTGCATGAGGGCGGCCTGGCGGCTAGCCCATCTGTGTGCGCCTCCCCGTGCACAGCCCTGCGGCGGCACGTGTGTGGACGGCCTGACGGCCGGGTGTGTTCGCCCCGTTCGAGTCCTCGTGTGTGGGTCTCCATGGCGCCTGGGCATCAAGAGAGAAAAGAAACATACGTATCATATGGGCAGAAAAAGAAGAGTATCATACGACTTGGACATAACACAAAATGGCCAGGTGTGCGCCACCACCGGCGGCGCAACTTCCTAGCCTCACAGACACGATCAGCGTCGTCCCCGGCCGGCTGGGGCATTGCCGCCGGTGTGAGCGCCCTTCTCGTGTGGGTCGTAGCTGTCGCCGCTGCTTCATCTACATGTGGCCTGCTTGTGCGAGGGTGCCATCGGCTGCCACCATGGGCGCACGCTCTCCTGGGTGCCGCCTCTTTCTTGGCCGAGTGCTCGCTTGGCTGTCGATCTTTGAATCTTCGATCTGCATGACGAAGAAGATTAAAGAAGAATAGAGAGATGAATCAATGTGCACGGTTAGTCTTGAGTCTTGGCGTCGCGTGCGTGTGCTTGCTTGGGTTGATGGAGTGTGCGGCACCGCGCATGGAAGAAGGCTCCGCCGGGCTTGCCGGGGGGCGTGCGTCGTTGTCGTGGTCGCAGCACGTCTACGGTGCAGTGGATGCCGGCGCGTCATCCGAGCGCATGGTCCTCCCTGACGTAGCCTTTTCGCTTCCTTTTTTCATCACCGAGGGTGCAGTGGGGGCTCCTCTGCAGGCTCCTCCGTCCATCTGCTCGACGCTGCCGCTGTGGGCGTGTCCCCCCGGGGGTCCCCCTTGACTCGTGGTGGCTGCTTCTTATATAGGCAGGTGTGTGGCCAGAAGGGATAAGTCTCACTCCAGAGTTGTTGCACCGGCGCTCCTGATCTCGTGGAGAGATGACAAGATAAGGATGCATTATCTCCTCTGAAGCTTATCCCCTGTACGTGCATTGCAGCAGCTAGACCTACACACGGACACGGTCACGGCTGACACGTAGGGACCTGGCCTGATCAGCTTTCACGGATAGTCAAGCCAACTAACTCGTCACGTTCAACGAGCTAGCTACATGCACGCATAGGATTTCCATCGTAATCATAACTTGTACGTGAGATGTGCCCATGCATAACTCTTTGCATGCCTACGTACAAACTAGGTGCTAGGTAATCAGGTTGATTAGATCAAGTATGTGTGGACATAAATAATCACTGCTCCGTGGTATTGATGACCCTCTCCGATGAATATCAACATATTATTCTTGGTCATATTCATTCTTGCACATACATATTGACACCATTTTTTTTATATTTCATAATAAAAATCCGCCAAAATGGCATCGAACAAATGCCCCCCACCGAGTCGAGTTCGAGCGCGAAGCGAACCGGACTCGAGTTGGTGAAATTCAATTCGACGAAAGGGCGCATTAAAACCATGCAGCCGCCGTAACAGAAGAAAAATCCTGGTGCCATAGGCTACCCGGACACTGAAGATTTTGCGATGTCTATTTAGAACAGCCCGATATCTTCAAATTCGTTGCACGCCAGTGGCATGCCAACTCCGCTAGCTGCGCTTTGTGATGCTCACTGCAGCCCCTCCAGAGCTAGTACAGAACCGGCTCTTTGTTTGTTGGGCTTGAAAGATTAAGACAAATGCCCCGCATCAGCTCATCCGAGAGTTCTCATGGCACGGAGTTGTTGTTTGCGAGAAGATCAGCTCAACAATTCACTTGGCCATCAACGTCTCTCCTGAGCATATTTTTTTTACTCGCTCTCGTAGCACCGGGTAAAAGATGCCACAAGTATGCATCATAATGGAGTCTCACCCACTGTATTTTAACTAGCTCTCAGAGGGAGAACCAGAGAAGGAATGGCATGTAAATATGCAGTAGTGCAATCGACAATGATCAATCCTCCTCAAGGCTTCTTCCTAGCTACCTGTTCCATCATCAGGGCAAAAGAACCGTGCACATTGATTCATCTCTCTATTCTTCTTTAATCTTCTTCATCATGCAGATCGAAGATTCAAATATCGACAGCCAAGCGAGCACTCGGCCAAGAAAGAGTATTTTTTTCACTTTGGAGATTTGCTTGCACTTCTTTGGGGATCACTTTCAACACTTGCTTGGGGGCCCACCTTCAGAACTTGGAAGACAACCATTCACCTATGTGTACTAAGAAAACCCTCTGGCACTTTATCTGGGGCTTTTGGTGGCACGACCTAGGGTTGCCACGTGGCTACACACCGAACCCAACTTGTGTTGGGTCAGGTAGCCCTTTCATGATCTTTTCCTATAGTCTTCCCTGGGATGTGAGCTTCTGTGAACCTGAGACATGCCGGGAAACATGATGGGTGCGGGGTCTGATAACAGAAGTGCCTGAGTAGTCTTATTTACTACCTCCAGAAACATGCACTTGGCACGTGTGGTGCATTATGGGTGTGGGAGCCGCTTCACTTGCAACATGGCACATTGTGCCGCCCGTCAACAAGCCCTCAGGTAGCCAATTATTGGAGCACTAGCGTGGAATTGTGAGGAAAGTAAGTATTTATGCTCGAAATTGCCTCCAATCATGCAAACATGTGAAAGAAATTTGATGGATGTGGTGTGAATTGAAAATAATATGCAATATGAGAAGGCTATATCTGCCATAGCTCTTCAAGTTGAACCTGCGTCTGGTGAAGATGTTCGCTCAACTTTTCGCCATCACGTCAAGGCACCAGTTGGGTGGAGGAGATGGGCCCATCAGGTTGGCTACTATTGAGCATGTGTTGAGGATGAATTCGTTACATATGAAAGATCATCTCATTTTATATAGGCTTCGCCGACTGGAGCTTATAGTCAAGGTTAATGAAGCGCCTTCGCATGTAGTGGCCACTTCAAGAAATGCCCCCAGCACATTGGGCGTGAGGTCGAGGTTGCCAAAGCCAACGATAATACATGGATTATTTGTTCAACCATCAAGAATGCCTCCAAGATAAATGCAATATCTTGGGCACTTGAAGCGAACTGCGGCGCCTTCTTGCCATGGCCAAGCAATATTGGAGGAAACCTGTGATCGGGGCATATTGAAATTGCACCGACGGTTCTCCATAGAATAGTAACCCGAGTTGGATCACAAATGGGTTAATTGAAGCCTCCATAAGAGATAGGGCATCGGGAAGAATACCCCGAGTTGAGAAATATCCACACAATCTTGTAAGTTGGAGAAGAGCCAGAAGACGAATTCGACGATCATTGTTGCGCAGCAAAGATGGGAGGAGAACCAGGTCCCACCGGGCGTGCCATTTTGTTTGACACGAAAAGTAATAACAAACAATGATGGTTATTGTGTTATTATCTCTCTATGCGCCAGGGGAAATAAATATGCGGGCGTGCCAGTGTACTAAGTATACAAATAAAAGATAGGTAAACTTGCACTTTATTAATCTCTCATTTGAGAAACAAAATTACAAGCTTCCATTACATAAGCGCTCCATGGCCTACTAGCGCGGCCGATATGACTTGGGCGATGTGAGGTTCTGGTTCACGGGGCCTCGGAAGGCTCCCGATTAATTACATCCGCGAGTCAAAGTCGCGGACCACCTCCGATTAAGCTGCTGCAATGGTCGTCGTCTTCAAATCTCGTCTTCTCCATGTGCTCGGTGTAGATGATGGTGATGATGTGGTGGAATAGAAGAGTGGAGCGGTACGTCCGTCGCTCCAGCGATGCTTAGTCACATCCCTCCGGCTTGTCGATGTCCGATGATGAAGATGTCTGGCCTCGTCAGCTCAGCCAGATGGTCGGCCTTCGCCTCGTCGGTGCCCGGCCTGGTGGTGTCCGCCTCATCGGTGTTAGACACGGTGTGTCTTGCCTTCGCCTCGTCGGTGCCCGGCAAGATATGGATAGCTTCATCGGAAGGAGACATGTCGGTGAAGTGGCTTCGCCTCGTCGGAGCTTGGACGGGGTTGGGGGAGTGTGTTGATGTAGAAGTCAGAGTAGATTCGAGTGTCGCCGGGTGGCGGCGTTGCTTGAAGATGACGAAAATGCGAGCTTGTCGATGTAGACCTCAGACCGTCGTGCCTCGTCGGTCTTGGCAGCGTTGAAATATTTGTTGTCGGCGTGGCATGGGTCGCGCTTGGCTTAGACTTCTCGACGGTCGGTTACTTCATCGGGGTGTGCAAGGGGGTACACCTTGCGGGAGTAATGGTTTGGGGAGACCAGCGTCAGTGTAAAAACTAAAACGCGCTCACATGGGCACGGTCGGGGTGGTTGGCACCCCGTCTCGGCTAGACGCCGAGTATTCGGCGGTCCGCCAAGACAAAGGGGGCCGCCTCTCGAGGCCGTGGAAAGGTGGCGTTGTAGAGGCCACGTCGCCTTGGGCTGGTGCTACGCCAAAGGGTGACCTGTACGCCGGCGACGCCATGGACCTATACGCCAAGGACCTGTCCGCCATGGTGGGTGCACCTTGTGGGTCTAATAGTTTGAAGAGACCGGCGTCAATGTAAAAACTGACGCGCACTCACATTGGCGTGGCCGGGGTGGTTGGCACCTCGTCTCGGCTAGACGCCGAGTATTCGACGGTCAGTCAAGACAAAGGGGGCCGCCTCACGAGGCCGTGGAAAAGGTGGCATTGTAGAGGCCGCGTCGCCTTGGGCTGGTGCTATGCCAAAGGGTGACCTGTACGCCGGTGACGCCGTGGACCTATACTCCAAGGACCTGTTCGCCACGGTAGGTGCACCTCTCGAAGGAGGGACCGGTCTTATAGTGTGTCGCTGCAAACTCTGGTTCGACTAGAGACCTGTACGCCACAAAGGGGGAAGTGAGTCCCGGGCCGAGTCGTCACTGAGCTCCGATTCCGCCACCCGTCTCCTCTAAGAAACATGGTGCAAAGCCTATACGCCTGTAAACTATTTGCTATTGACCTATCTGTCGGGGACGTGCGCCTCATGAAGGAGGAGCCAGTCCTTGGCCGTGTCGTTGCAGACACTGGTTCCATCGAGAATCTGTACACCATGAAGGGAAAGGCGAGTTCGGACTGCGTCGTCTTCTCCGGGACGCAAAATGCTAGATCCGTTCACCGCGATCGGGACGCCATGGACCTGTACACCGGACACCTGTACGGCGACACCTGTCCGCCGCGATGGGTGCGCCTCTCGAAGGAGGGGACGGTTTTGGGCTGCATCATCATGAGCTCCGGTTCCGTCTCGCCGTCTCATTTGGGAAGCAAGACACCAAACATGTGCACCGCGATTGGAACGCTATGGACCTGTGCACCAGCGACCTATTCGTTGTGACCTGTACATCGTGACCTGTTTGCGAGGGACATGTTGTAACGCCCCATATGTAACCTTCCCGAATTGTACTCCAACTCTTGCCGTTTCCGGCATTAAGTTATATTTAATTCTCGGGTTCGGGTCTTTGTCTCCGTGTGATGCTTTCGTTTTCGTGCATTTCACATCATGTCATCACGTGCATTGCATTTGCATACATGTTCATCTCATGCATCCGAGCATTTTTCCCGTTGTCCGTTTTGCATTCTGGCGCTTCGTTCTCCTCCGGTGGCCATTTCTAGATTTTTTTCGTGTGTGGGGATTAAACATTTCCGGATTGGACCGAGACTTGCCATGCGGCCTTGGTTTACTACCGGAAGACCGCCTGTCAAGTTTCGGGTCATTTGGACTTCATTTGATACTCCAACGGTTAACCGAGGGACCGAAAAGGCCTCGTGTGTGTGCAGCCCAACACTCCTCCATTTTGGCCCAAAACCCACCAAACTCTGCTCCATCATCTCGGTCGTTCGATCACGATCGTGTGGGCGAAAACCGCACCTCATTTGGACTCTCCTAGCTCCCTCTATGCCTATTTAAAGGCCCCCCATTTTTTGGATCTCGTCTTCCTCCCAGTCCTCCTCGAAAAAAAAACAGATCAAACCCCCCCCCCCCCACGGACGGACGTGTCCGGATCCGACCGGACAACGTCCGCCCGATCCGCCCCGCCCAATCAGCGTCGGCCACGTGGCCCGCCGTCGCCGCCACCAACAGCCGCCGCCCGGTCCGCCTCCGCCGCCCGATCCGCGATTCGCCGCCCCGTCGCCGTTCCCCGCCGCCGGAAGGCGCGCCGCCCCGCGCCGCCACCACCGCCGGCTGCCGCCGTCGCCAGCCGGCGCCCCCACACTGCCGGCCCCGCCGCCTCGACTCCTCCGTTGGGCCGCGCCGCCGCGGGACGCCGCCCCACCTCCGGCCGCCGAAGACCTCCGCCCCGGCTTCTTCTTCTTCAACTCCGGCGCCCAAGTCCGGCCAGCTACAGTGCTCCCCGGCGAATCCTCGAACCGCGTGCAGATCGGATCTGCAAATATCTCCTCCTCGGTTGATTTTTTTCCCGAAACCCTAATTTTTTATGCGATGTTTGCCTGCCATATCTTTGCATCCGTAGCTCCGTTTTGGCATATGATATATCAAAATCTTCGTCTCGACGAGTACATCATTTCATTCCATTGCATCATTTGCATTTGAGGTCATCTTGGTTCCCAAAATGCTCTTGGAAGGAGGCATCATGAGTTAAATTGCAGATCCGTTAGTTCATCATGCACTTTTGTCATTTTTGCCATGTTTAATCCGTGCATGATATGCCTGTGCCCCTTTGGGATGAATTGTTAAGCTTGTTGTCTTCTTTCCAGAGGTGCCTCCCTTCCATTTTTAGGATGTGTATGTTGTCTTGTGCAAGCTTGCGAAGTAGGGTACCTGAGTTTACTGATTTCAGGGACTTAGTGAAAATCACTGTCTGGGATGTTTTAGTTCACGATGCTATATGTCCAGCTTGTTTCCTAGTGATCCGTGCCTCTTTTGAGGATGATCAGTAAGAGTGATTTGTTATGCTTGTTGTTCTTAATCCATCCATGTCTTTACTTGTTATGTTGGAGCAGCCTAGGTTGACTCAATCGAGCTCACCTTTTGCATAGTTGTTGTTTTGGGCAGATCGTGAACTCTTTTGTGATTTTGCCGGAGTTATTGCTAGTGATCCATGCATGCTATGCCATTGTTATTGCCATGTCTAGCTAGCATTTTGTGCCTTCTTAATGGATATATGCTTGCCTTGCCATGACTTGCACCGTAGTGAGTGCATTGAGCTCGTTTACATGCCTCCGTGAGTTATAATTTCAGCATGTCCCAGTTTTCACAAAGTCCGAAAACTGATTGTGTTTCATCGATGTTCGTGTGCTCGGTAGAGCATTTTGTGAACCCTTTTGGCCCCAGGTCATTTTGGGTGTTTTGTTAAGCTTGTTGAGTAGCTCCATGCCATGCTCTTACTTGCCATGTTCAGGTTTCGCATCATGTTGTTTTGCTGCTCCGAAGAGAGCATCGTGGTCTGAAATTCCAGACTAGCGTTAATTTCGCTAAGTCTGAAATCTGTTTTGCTTATTCAGTTTTGCCATGCTTGTTTGAAGCCCTTAATGGATGAATTTGCCTATGCATCAGTCCTGGTGAATTGTTAAGCTTCTTGAGTACATCACTGCCATGCAATTTGTTTTCATGTTTGGTGGCTGTAGCATGTTCATTTTGTTGCATTTAGGAGCCTACTTGCTGTAAATTGCAGATCGGTTCGTTTAGTAAAACGCTTGCCATTTCTAAACCGTAGCTCCGATTGCCATGATCTTTATATCGTTTTCAGGGGATTTCTTCCCCTCTATCCAGTGGCGGACTTGGTTTTCCAAGTTGAGGCAAGGTTCATGCATTTCCTGTCACGTCTTGCATTTTACATCCCGCATCGCATCCCGCATAGCATATCATCTTTGCATATTATTGGTTGCCCTTGCATGTGGTTGATTGTGTCCTTGTTGCTTGTTTGTGTTGTTGGGTAGAGCCAGGAGACGAGTTCGCTAACGAGGAGCCCGTTGAGTTTGCTTTTGAGGATCCAGTCAATTCTGACAACTGTGCAGGCAAGATGATCACACCCTTGAAATCACTACTATCTTTGCTATGCTAGTTTGCTCGCTCTTTTGCTTTGCCAATGCTACGATGCCTACCACTTGCTTGTCAGCCTCCCAATTGCCATGATTGAGCCTCTAACCCACCTTTGTCCTAGCAAACCATTGATTGGCTATGTTACCGCTTTGCTCAGCCCTTCTTATAGCGTTGTTAGTTGCAGGTGAAGATTGGAGCCGTTCCTTGTTGGAACATTTATTTACCTGTTGGGATATCACTATATTGCTATGTTATCTTTATTCATCTATATACTTGGTAAAGGGTGGAAGGCTCGGCCTCTCGCCTAGTGTTTTGTTCCACTCTTGCCGCCCTAGTTTCCGTCATATCGGTGTTATGTTCCCGGATTGTTGCGTCCCTTACGCGGTTGGGCTATAATGGGAACCCCTTGATAGTTCACCTTGATTAAAGCTTTTCCAGCAATGCCCAACATTGGTTTTACCATTTTCCACCTAGCCTCTTTTTCCCTTGGGTTTCCGGAGCCCGAGGGTCATCTTTATTTTAGCCCCCCACGGGCCAGTGCTCCTCTGAGTGTTGGTCCGAACTAGAATCCTGTGCAGCGCCCCCTCGGGGAAACCCGAGGTTTGGTTTTAGTTGTATGGAGTGCTCATCTGAGTGTGCCCTGAGAAAGAGATATGTGCAGCTCCTATCGGGATTTGTCGGCACATTCGGGCGGTGTTGCTGGTTTTGTTTTAACCTGTCGAATCATCTTGTTGTACCGGGATACCGAGTCTGATCGGTGGGTCCTGGGTGGAGGTCTATTCCTTCGTTGACCGTGAGAGCTTGTTATGGGCTAAGTTGGGACCCCCCTGCAGGGATTGATCTTTCGAAAGCCGTGCCCGCGGTTATGGGCAGATGGGAATTTGTTAATGTCCGTTTGTAGATAACTTGAACTTAACTAATTAAAATGAATCAACTGCGTGTGTTGCCGTGATGGCCTCTTCCCGGCGGAGTCCGGGAAGTGGACACGGCGTTGGAGTTATGTTTGCGTAGGCTGCTCTACATAGTTTCCGCTCGTGCCTTGCCTTCTCTTCTCGCTCTCCTTTGCGAATAAGTTAGCCACCATATATGCTAGTCGCTTGCTGCAGCTCCACTTATACATTACCCCTTTCCTACCTATTAAGCTTAAATAGTCTTGATCGCGAGGGTGCGAGATTGCTGAGTCCTTTGTGGCTCACAGATTACTATTACACCAGATGCAGGGACCGATGATACCTCTCCGGATGGCGCGCTCGAGCTGAAGTGGGAGTACGACGAGGACTCTCAGCGTTACTATGTGTCTTTTCCTGATGATCAGTAGGGATGCCTATTTCGGGGTTAGATTCAGGGCCTAGTCGCTTGTTGGGGGTCTTTTCTATTTTGGCGCCGTAGTCGGGCCATGATTGATTGTATGATGGATGTTATTTATGTACTTCGATGTGACGTGGCGAGTGTAAGCCAACTATGATATTATTCCCCTTTATATTATATATGTACTTGGGTTGTATAATGATTCCCGACTTGCGACATTGCTTTCAATGCGCCTATGTCTCTAAGTCGTGCCTCAACACGTGGGAGACATAGCCGCATCGAGGGCGTTACAAGTTGGTAATCAGAGCCTTCCCCGACCTTAGGAGCCCCATTGCTTGATCGTTTTTAGCAGCCGAGTTGTGTCTAGAAAAATGTTTTGAGTCCTTAGGAATTATATATCGGAGAGTTTAGGAATTCTTTTTACTTCCCAGTCTCCTCATCACTCTGGTAAGGCATCCTGACGTAGAGTTTTGACTCTTCTCTTCTCAAATTTCACTAAAAAAAAATTTAGGATCACGCGAGTATCTTGGTTTTGTTCCGATGGCTTATGATGAGAATACTGTCTTGGTGCCTCCTGTCAGGGGTTTAGTGGAAGTGTCCCGGGGAGTTGAGCTCTGAGGTGTTGTCATCATAATTCTATCGTTGCAATTCTGGCATACTTGAGATATGTGCGCGACATCGAAAATCTCCTTTATGCAGTTCGTTGGTGAGATAACCTCGACGCCACCCAGTACTGGGGCGGGAGTTCGGGAGTATTGCCATAACTTGTATAACGGATGCTTTTCGAACGTTGAGATAGATGGTTTCCGAAGGTTTCTTGGTTATGTGTTGAAGGATGGATGCAGCTGGATGTAGGATTTGCTAGCTTGGGTGAGATATTATGCTTCCCCTGTATCCCCAACACCTGATTGCATAACCGGAAAGTTTCGGGAGTTTCATAGGTGGGAATTCAAGTAGCCTTAGGATATCTTTCCAACAGATGTGTGATATGAAATTGGGGTTCGACGTCTAGTGGTTCGCCTATTCACGGTCGATTTTACAGTGGTCTCGTTGTGTCTTAAAGAGTCCTTGGCTATGCTGACTCGGGGACGCTTCGTATGTCATGTGCACTGCCTTGTACATGATGGTGCTGTACGGTCGAGCCCGTGTAGGTCCTACCACGAACACTTCGGATGAAATTTCTATCATGTGTTTGTTCCGGCTTATTCCGCAAGCCAACCCTTGGTTTTATTTCGAGTTGTGGTATTCGTTCTGCTTCGGCGTCATATGTTGATTCCATCCCTCGTTGATGTACCTCTTCTACCTGATTCTTCGTGGCTTCGCAATTTAGGAATATGTGACCACTTCAAGAGAAGTGCATTCGTTCATTTTGTTCGGATGTGAAGACTTTATGTTGCAATTTTCATTCCGTTGGATTCACCTTCAATATTTCTCTATTTGTGTGCTAACGGTGGTCAACCACTTCAGGATGGCTCCCGCTAAGAGCACCAGTCAGAACCAGAATCAAGATCCTCCGCCACCTCCGCCTCCTCCGGAAGAATGGCAAGCTGTGATGGCTGCTACTAATGCAAATACACAGCTGATCATGCAAATCATCCAAGAGCGGAATCAAAGCAGTCAAGGAAATCAAGGCAACAACCAGAACCAATTTGCAACTCTGAATCACTTCCTCGCAAATGGTCCAAAGACGTTCAGCAACTGCGTTGAGGCTACCGATGCTGATGATTGGTTAGTTGATCTGGGCAAGCATTTTGAATGTTGCAACGTCAGACATGAAGATTTCGTCAAGTTCGCGTCTTTCCAGCTCAAGGATCAGGCCGCAGAGTGGTTTCAGCAGTACCGGGATTCCAGAGGTGGACGTTTGATCACTTGGGATGATTTCCGTCGTGATTTCCGAGCTCATCACATTCCTCAAAGTGTGACTGAAAGCAAACGTGAAGAATTCCGCAATCTGAAGCAAGGCTCTTTGTCTGTCTATGACTACAACAAGTTGTTCCAGAAGCTCGCCCGTTTTGCCAAGCAGGATGTTCCTGATGAGAAGAGCATGATCTATCAGTTCAGGGGTGGTATTCGTGAAGAAATTCAGCTCGCTCTTGTCCTCTTCGAGCCGCTGAGATACGATGAGTTCTACAACATGGCACTGAAGCAAGAGGCTTCTCAGCTAAGGTGTGATGCTTCCAGGAAGCGAGTCAGAGACACTACGTCTTCTTCCTCTACTCAAGTGGCCAAGCAGCAGAAGTATTGGCTTCCTCCTCCTCCCTTCCGTCATCCATATCAGCAGAAGAGCAAAGGTGGCAGTGGTTCATCCCACCCACCCAACCCAGGCTTTCAGAACAAGACTTCGTCTCAAGCTCCAAGATCGAGTGCTCCGTACCACCGTCCGCTCTCAGAGGTCACGTGCAACAAGTGCCAACAGAAGGGTCACTATGCCAACAAGTGTTTCAACCAGAGGCGTCTTCCTCCTCCTCCTCCTGTCAGATCGGCAAGTACAGCTGTGGTCAAGCATAACCCCAAGTCCGCCAAGGTCAACTTGATGAACGCAGCTCAGGCAGAGGATTCGTCAGATGTGATCATGGGTAACCTTCCTGTTAATGATATTCCTGCAAAAGTTCTTTTTGACACAGGTGCATCGCATTGTTTCATTTCCAAACCTTTTGCATCCAAGTATGAGTGTGATTATCAGTATCTGCAAAGTGCCTTGCAAATTGTGTCACCGGGCAAGCAGATGACAGCTAACACCTGCGTTCCAGAGGTTACTATCACTTTGGGCGACTACAAGTTCCTTTCTTCCCCAATTGTTCTTGGCGATTCCGATATTGATCTTATTCTTGGGATGGACTGGCTCTCTAAACACAAGGCTCACCTCGATTGTGCAGCCAGGCAAATTCAACTGACTCATTCATCTGAAGATGTCATTGTCTTTGCTGCTCGGGATAATACCATCCAGTTGTTCTCTCTCAATGAAAAGGGTGAATTGGGTGCTATTTCACAGATTCCGGTTGTTTGTGAGTATCAAGATGTCTTCCCTGAAGAACTCCCAGGCATGCCTCCAAACCGGCCGGTGGAATTTGTTATTGAACTTGAGCCCGGTACGGAACCTGTGTGCAAACGTCCCTACAAGCTCGACCCCCAAGAGTTGAAGGAGTTGAAGAAACAACTCGATGTGCAAGAAAGAATGGGTCTCATTTGGCCTAGTACTTCTCCGTGGGGTTGTGGTGTTCTTTTTGTGAAGAAGAAGGATGGAACGGACCGACTTTGTGTTGATTATCGTCCATTGAACAAGAAGACCATCAAGAACAAATACCCACTTCCCAACATTAATGAGCTGTTTGAACAACTCAAGGGTGCCCAAGTATTCTCCAAGCTTGACCTCCGTATGGGTTATCACCAAATTCGCATTCGTGAGCAAGATATTCCAAAGACGGCGTTCAGAACAAGCTATGGGTCATATGAATACACTGTTATGTCTTTTGGCCTCGCCAATGCTCCTCCGACGTTCTCTCGCATGATGAACTTCATCTTCAACCCCTACACCAATGACTTCGTCTTGGTCTATCTCGACGACATCCTGGTTTTCTCGAAGAACAAGGAAGATCATGCCAAACACTTGTGTTTGGTTCTTGACAAGCTCAGGGAACATCAATTCTACGCCAAGTTCTCCAAGTGTGAGTTTTGGCTCGATGAGGTTCTTTATCTTGGCCATATTATCTCTGCCAAGGGCATTTCCGTGGATCCTGAGAAGGTGTCTGCAATCGTTAATTGGGAACCTCCTCAGAATGTGAAGCAACTCCGTAGCTTCCTCGGTCTTGCAAGTTACTGCCGAAAATTCGTTGAAAACGTCTCCAAGATCGTGAAGCCTCTCTCAAATCTTCTTCAGAAGCACGTCAAGTACGTTTGGTCTCCGGAGTGTGATATTGCTTTCAACGCTTTGAAAGAGAAATCGATCACTGCTCCAGTTCTGACTCCGCCTGATGAAACCAAGCCGTACGAGGTCTTTTGTGATGCCTCTCTCCAAGGTCTCGGTGCAGTACTGATGCAAGAGAAGAAAGTTGTTGCTTATACCTCTCGCCAGTTGAAGCCTAATGACAAGAACTACCCCACTCATGATCTCGAGTTGGCGGCAGTTGTGCATGCATTGTTGACTTGGAGACATCTTCTCTTGGGAAGGAAAGTGGACATTTTCACTGATCACAAGAGTCTCAAGTACATCTTCACTCAGCCTAATCTCAACCTCAGGCAGACTCGATGGGTCGAAATGATTCAAGAGTACAATCCGAGTATCGAGTTGAAGGAAATATGCCCTAGAGGCAATAATAAAGTTATTATTTATTTCCTTATATCATGATAAATGTTTATTATTCATGCTAGAATTGTATTAACCGGAAACATAATACATGTGTGAATACATAGACAAACAGAGTGTCACTAGTATGCCTCTACTTGACTAGCTCGTTAATCAAAGATGGTTATGTTTCCTAACCATGAACAAAGAGTTGTTATTTGATTAACGAGGTCACATCATTAGTTGAATGATCTGATTGACATGACCCATTCCATTAGCTTAGCACCCAATCGTTTAGTATGTTGCTATTGCTTTCATCATGACTTATACATGTTCCTATAACTATGAGATTATGCAACTCCCGTTTACCGGAGGAACACTTTGGGTACTACCAAACGTCACAACGTAACTGGGTGATTATAAAGGAGTACTACAGGTGGCTCCAAAGGTAGATGTTGGGTTGGCGTATTTCGAGATTAGGATTTGTCACTCCGATTGTCGGAGAGGTATCTCTGGGCCCTCTCGGTAATGCACATCACTTAAGCCTTGCAAGCATTGAAACTAATGAGTTAGTTGTGGGATGTTGTATTACGGAACGAGTAAAGAGACTTGCCGGTAACGAGATTGAACTAGGTATTGGATACCGACGATCGAATCTCGGGCAAGTAACATACCGATGACAAAGGGAACAACGTATGTTGTTATGCGGTCTGACCGATAAAGATCTTCGTAGAATATGTAGGAGCCAATATGGGCATCCAGGTCCCGCGATTGGTTATTAACCGGAGACGTGTCTCGGTCATGTCTACATTGTTCTCGAACCGTAGGGTCCGCATGCTTAAGGTTTCGATGACAGTTATATTATGAGTTTATGAGTTTTGATGTACCGAAGGAGTTTGGAGTCCCGGATGAGATCGGGGACATGACGAGGAGTCTCGAAATGGTCGAGACGTAAAGATTGATATATTGGAAGCCTATGTTTGGACATCGGAAGTGTTCCGGGTGAAATCGGGATTTTACCGGATTACCGGGAGGGTTACCGGAACCCCCCGGGAACCAAATGGGCCAACATGGGCCTTAGTGGAAAGGTGAGAGGGCAGCCCACATAGGGCTGCGCCTCCCCCCTCTCTCCCTAGTCCTATTAGGACTAGGAGAGGGGCCGGTCACCTCTCTCTTTCTCTTCCCCTTTGGGGAATCCTATTAGGAATAGGATTGGGGGGAGGAGTCCTACTCCCGGTAGGAGTAGGACTCCTCCTGCGCCTCCCTCCTTTGGCCGGCCAGCCTCCCCCTTTCATCCTTTATATACGGGGGCAGGGGACACCCCAAGACACACAAGTTGATCCTTGAGATCGTTCCTTAGCCGTGTGCGGTGCCCCCTGCCACCAAATTCCACCTCGATCATACCGTTGTAGTGCTTAGGCGAAGCCCTGCGTCGGTAGTACATCAAGATCGTCACCACGCCGTCGTGCTGACGGAACTCCTCCCCGAAGCTTTGCTGGATCGGAGCCCGGGGATCGTCATCGAGCTGTACGTGTGCTAAGAACTCGGAGGTGCCGGAGTAATGGTGCTTGGATCGGTCGGATCGGGAAGAAGACGTTCGACTACTTCCTCTACATTGTGTGATCGCTTCCGCAGTCGGTCTACGTTGGTACGTAGACAACACTCTCCCCTCTCGTTGCTATGCATCACCATGATCTTGCGTGTGCGTAGGATTTTTTTTGAAATTACTACGTTCCCCAACAGTGGCATCCGAGCCTAGGTTTTTATGGTTTGATGTTATTTGCACGAGTAGAACACAAGTGAGTTGTGGGCGATACAAGTCATACTGCCTACCAGCATGTCATACTTTGGTTCGGCGGTATTGTTGGACGAGACGACCCGGACCAACCTTACGCGTACGCTTACGCGAGACCGGTTCCCTCGACGTGCTTTGCACATAGATGGCTTGCGGGCGACTGTCTCTCCAACTTTAGTTGAACCGAGTGTGGCTACGCCCGGTCCTTGAGAAGGTTAAAACGGAGTCTATTTGACAAACTATCGTTGTGGTTTTGATACGTTGGTAAGATGAGTTCTTGCTTAAGCCCGTAGTAGCCACGTAAAACTTGCAACAACAAAGTAGAGGACGTCTAACTTGTTTTTGCAGGCATGTTGTGATGTGATATGGTCAAGGCATGATGCTGATTTTATTGTATGAGATGATCATGTTTTGTAACCAAGTTATCGGCAACTGGCAGGAGCCATATGGTTGTCGCTTTATTGTATGCAATGCAATCGCGATGTAATGCTTTACTTTATTGCTAAGCGGTAGTGATAGTCGTGGAAGCATAAGATTGGCAAGACGACAACGATGCTACGATGGAGATCAAGGTGTCGCGCCGGTGACGATGGTGATCATGACGATGCTTCGGAGATGGAGATCACAAGCACAAGATGATGATGGCCATATCATATCACTTATATTGATTGCATGTGATGTTTATCTTTTATGCATCTTATCTTGCTTTGATTGACGGTAGCATTATAAGATGATCTCTCACTAAATTATCAAGAAGTGTTCTCCCTGAGTATGCACCGTTGCCAAAGTTCGTCGTGCCCAGACACCACGTGATGATCGGGTGTGATAAGCTCTACGTCCATCTACAACGGGTGCAAGCCAGTTTTGCACACGCAGAATACTCAGGTTAAACTTGACGAGCCTAGCATATGCAGATATGGCCTCGGAACACGGAGACCGAAAGGTCGAGCGTGAATCATATAGTAGATATGATCAACATAACGATGTTCACCATTGAAAACTACTCCATCTCACATGATGATCGGTTATGGTTTAGTTGATTTGGATCACGTAATCACTTAGAGGATTAGAGGGATGTCTATCTAAGTGGGAGTTCTTTAAGTAATTTGATTAATTGAACTTAAATTTATCATGAATTTAGTCCTGGTAGTATTTTGCAAATTATGTTGTAGATCAATAGCTCGCGTTGTTGCTTCCCTGTGTTTATTTTGATATGTTCCTAGAGAAAATTGTGTTGAAAGATGTTAGTAGCAATGATGCGGATTGGATCCGTGATCTGAGGTTTATCCTCATTGCTGCACAGAAGAATTATGTCCTTGATGCACCGCTAGGTGACAGACCTATTGCAGGAGCAGATGCAGACGTTATGAACGTTTGGCTAGCTCAATATGACGACTACTTGATAGTTTAGTGCACCATGCTTAATGGCTTAGAATCGGGACTTCAAAGACGTTTTGAACATCATGGACCATATGAGATGTTCCAGGAGTTGAAGTTAATATTTCAAGTAAATACCCGAGTTGAGAGATATGAAGTCTCCAACAAGTTCTATAGCTGAAAGATGGAGGAGAATCGCTCAACTAGTGAGCATGTGCCCAGATTGTCTGAGTACTACAATCGCTTGAATCAAGTGGGAGTTAATCTTCCAGATAAAATAGTGATTGACAGAATTCTCTAGTCACCATCACCAAGTTAGTAGAACTTCGTGATGAACTATAATATGCAAGGGATAACGGAAACAACTCCCAAGCTCTTCGTGATGCTGAAATCAACGAAGGTAGAAATCAAGAAAAACATCAAGTGTTGATGGTTGACAAGATCACTAGTTTCAAGAAAAGGGCAAAGGGAAGAAGGGGAACTTCAAAAGAACGGCAAGCAAGTTGCTACTCATGTGAAGAAGCCCAAGTCTGGTCCTAAGCCTGAGACAAAGTGCTTCTACTGCAAAGGGACTGGTTACTGGAAGCGGAACTACCCCAAGTGATTGGCGGATAAGAAGAATGGAAAAGTGAACATAAGTATATTTGATATACATGTTATTGATGTGTACTTTACTAGTGTTTATAGCAAACCCTCAGTATTTGATACTAGTTTAGTTGCTAAGAGTAGTAACTCGAAACGGGAGTTGCAGAATAAACAAAGACTAGTTAAGGGTAAAGTGACGATGTGTGTTGGAAGTAGTTCCAAGATTGATATGATCATCATCGCATACTCCCCTATACTTTCGGGATTAGTGTTGAACTTAAATAAGTGTTATTTGGTTTTTACGTTGAGCATGAATATGATTTGATCATGTTTATTGCAATACGGTTATTCATTAAAGTAAGAGAATAAATTGTTGTTCTGTTTACATGAATAAAACCTTATATGGTTACACACCCAATGAAAATAGTTCATTGGATCTCGATCATGGTGATACACATAATCATAATATTGAAACCAAAAGATGCAAAGTTAATAATGATAGTGCAACTTATTTGTAGCACTGCCGTTTAGGTCATATTGGTGTAAAGCGCATGAAGAAACTCCATGCTGATGGGATTTTGGAATCACTTGATTATGAATCACTTGATGCTTGCGAACCGTGCCTTTTGGGCAAGATGACTAAAACACCGTTCTCCGGAACAATGAAGCAAGCAACAGATTTGTTGAAGATCATACATACTGATGTATGTGGTCCGATGAATATTAAGGCTTGCAGCAGGTATCATTATTTTCTAACCTTCACAGATGATTTGAGCAGATATGGGGATATCTACTTGATGAAACATAAGTCTGAAACATTTGAACAGTTCAAAGAATTTCAGAGTGAAGTGGAAAATCATCGTAACAAGAAAATAAAGTTTCTACGATCTGATCGTAGAAAAGAGTATTTGAGTTACGAGTTTGGTCTTCAGTTAAAACAATGTGAAATAGTTTCACTGCTCAAGCCACCTAAAACACCACAGCATAATGGTGTGTCCGAACGTCATAACCGTACTTTATTGGATATAGTGCAATCTATGATGTATCTTACCGATCTACCACTATCGTTTTGGGATTATGCATTAGAGACAGCTGCATTCACGTTAAAAAGGGGCACCATCTAAGTCCGTTGAGACGACACAATCTGAACTGTGGTTTAGCAAGAAACCAAAGTAGTCGTTTCTTAAAGTTTGGGGTTGTGATGCTTATGTGAAAAAGGTTTCATCCTGATAAGCTCAAACCCAAATCGGAGAAATATGTCTTCATAGGATACCTAAAGGAGACTATTGGGTACACCTTCTATCACAGATCCTAAGGCAAGACATTCGTTGCTTATAATGGATCATTTCTAGAGAAGGAGTTTCTCTCGAAAGAAGTGAGTGGGAGGAAAGTAGAACTTGACGAGGTAACTGTACCTGCTCCCTTATTGGAAAATAGTACATCACAGAAAACTGTTTCTGCGACACCTATACCAATTAGTGAGGAAGCTAATGATGATGATCATGAAACTTCAGGACAAAGATACTACTGAACCACGTAGATCAACCAGAGTGAGATCCGCACCAGAGTGGTACGGTAATCCAATTCTGGAAGACATGCTACTAGATCATGATGAACCTACGAACTATGAAGAAGCGATGGTGAGCCCAGATTCCGCAAAGTGGCTTGAGGCCATGAAATCTGAGATGGGATCCATGTATGAGAACAAAGTATGGACTTTGGTTGACTTGCCCGATGATCGGCAAGCAATTGAGAATAAATGGATATTCAAGAGGAAGACGGACGATGGTAGTAGTGTTACTATCTACAAAGCTAGAATTGTCGCAAAAGGTTTTCGACAAGTTCAAGGTGTTGACTACGATGAGAGCTTCTCACTCGTATCTATGCTTGAGTCTATCCGAATCATGTTAGTAATTGCCGCATTTTATGAAATCTGGCAAACGGATAAACAAAACTGCATTCCTTAATGGATTTATTAAAGAAGAGTTGTATATGATGCAACGAGAAGGTTATGTCAATCTGAAAGGTGCTAACAAAATATGCAAGCTCCAGCGATTCATCTATGGACTGGTGCAAGCATCTCGGAGTTGGAATACACGCTTTGATAAGTTGATCAAAGCATATAGTTTTATATAGACTTGCGGTGAAGCCTGTATTTACAAGAAAGTGAGTGGGAGCACTACAGCATTTCTGATAAGTATATGTGAATGACATATTGTTGATCGAAAATAATGTAGAATTATTCTGCAAAGCATAAAGGAGTATTTGAAAGGAGTTTTTCAAAGAAAGACTTCGGTGAAGCTGCTTACATATTGAGCTCCAAGATCTATAGAGATAGATCAAGACGCTTGATAAAGTTTTTTTCAATGAGTACATACCTTGACAAGATTTTTGAAGTAGTTCAAAATGGAGCAGTCAAAGAAAGAGTTCTTGCCTGTATTACAAGGCGTGAAGTTGAGTAAGACTCAAAGCCCGACCACGGCAGAAGATAGAAAGAGAATGAAAGTCATTCCCTATGCCTTGGCCATAGGTTCTATAAAGTATGTCATGCTGTATACCAGATCTATTGTATACCCTGCACTAATTTGGCAAGGGAGTACAATAGTGATCTAGGCGTAGATCACTGGACAGCGGTCAGAATTATCCTTAGTGAAATAAGGATATGTTTCTCGATTATGGACGTGACAAAAAGGTTCGTCGTAAAGGGTTACGTCGATGCAAGTTTTTGACACTGATCTGGATAACTCTAAGTCTCGATCTAGATACATATTGAAAGTGGGAGCAACTAGCTAGAGTAGCTCTGTGTAGAGCATTGTTGACATAGAAATTTGCAAAATACATGTGGATCTGAATGTGGCAGACCCGTTGACTAAGATTCTCTCACAAGCAAAACATGATCACACCTTAGTACTCTTTGGGTGTTAATCACATAGCGATGTGAACTAGATTACTGAATCTAGTAAACCCTTTGGGTATTGGTCACATGGCGATGTGCACTATGGGTGTTAATCACATGATGATGTGAACTATCGATGTTAATCACATGGTGATGTGATCTAGATTATTGACTCTAGTGCAAGTGGGAGACTGAAGGAAATATGCCCTAGAGGCAATAATAAAGCTATTATTTATTTCCTTATATCATGATAAATGTTTATTATTCATGCTAGAATTTTATTAACCGGAAACATAATACATGTGTGAATACATAGACAAACAGAGTGTCACTAGTATGCCTCTACTTGACTAGCTCGTTAATCAAAGATGGTTATGTTTCCTAACCATGAACAAAGAGTTGTTATTTGATTAACGAGGTCACATCATTAGTTGAATGATCTGATTGACATGACCCATTCCATTAGCTTCGCACCCGATCGTTTAGTATGTTGCTATTGCTTTCTTCATGACTTATACATGTTCCTATAACTATGAGATTATGCAACTCCCGTTTACCGGAGGAACACTTTGGGTACTACCAAACGTCACAACGTAACTGGGTGATTTTAAAGGAGTACTACAGGTGGCTCCAAAGGTAGATGTTGGGTTGGCGTATTTCGAGATTAGGATTTGTCACTCCGATTGTCGGAGAGGTATCTCTGGGCCCTCTCGGTAATGCACATCACTTAAGCCTTGCAAGTATTGCAACTAATGAGTTAGTTGTGGGATGTTGTATTACGGAACGAGTAAAGAGACTTGCCGGTAACGAGATTGAACTAGGTATTGGATACCGACGATCGAATCTCGGGCAAGTAACATACCAATGACAAAGGGAACAACGTATGTTGTTATGCGGTCTGACCGATAAAGATCTTCGTAGAATATGTAGGAGCCAATATGGGCATCCAGGTCCCGCTATTGGTTATTGACCGAAGACGTGTCTCGGTCATGTCTACATTGTTCTCGAACCGTAGGGTCCGCACGCTTAAGGTTTCGATGACAGTTATATTATGAGTTTATGAGTTTTGATGTACCGAAGGAGTTCGGAGTCCCGGATGAGATCGGGGACATGATGAGGAGTCTCGAAATGGTCGAGACGTAAAGATTGATATATTGGAAGCCTATGTTTGGACATCGGAAGTGTTCCGGGTGAAATCGGGATTTTACCGGATTACCGGGAGGGTTACCGGAACCCCCCGGGAACCAAATGGGCCAACATGGGCCTTAGTGGAAAGGTGAGAGGGCAGCCCACATAGGGCTGCGCCTCCCCCCTCTCCCTAGTCCTATTAGGACTAGGAGAGGGGCCGGCCACCTCTCTCTTTCTCTTCCCCTTTGGGGAATCCTATTAGGAATAGGATTGGGGGGAGGAGTCCTACTCCCGGTAGGAGTAGGACTCCTCCTGCGCCTCCCTCCTTTGGCCGGCCAGCCTCCCCCCTTTCATCCTTTATATATGGGGGCAAGGGACACCCCAAGACACACAAGTTGATCCTTGAGATCGTTCCTTAGCCGTGTGCGGTGCCCCCTGCCACCAAATTCCACCTTGATCATACCGTTGTAGTGCTTAGGCGAAGCCCTGCGTCGGTAGTACATCAAGATCGTCACCACGCCGTCGTGCTGACGGAACTCCTCCCTGAAGCTTTGCTGGATCGGAGCCCGGGGATCGTCATCGAGCTTTACGTGTGCTAAGAACTCGGAGGTGCCGGAGTAACGGTGCTTGGATCGGTCGGATCGGGAAGAAGACGTTCGACTACTTCCTCTACGTTGTGTGATCGCTTCCGCAGTCGGTCTGCGTTGGTACGTAGACAACACTCTCCCCTCTCGTTGCTATGCATCACCATGATCTTGCGTGTGCGTAGGAAATTTTTTGAAATTACTACGTTCCCCAACACGAGTATACTCCAGGCAAGGCTAATGTGATTGCTGACGCTTTGAGCAGAAAAGCATATTGCAACAGTCTGATTCTCAAGCCTTATCAACCCAAGCTTTGTGAAGCTTTCCGCAAACTGAATCTGCAAGTTGTTCCTCAAGGTTTCCTTGCCAACCTTCAAGTTTCTACTACCTTGGAAGACCAGATTCGCCAAGCCCAGCTTCTTGATGCTATGGTGAAAAAGGTGAAGATTGGTATTGCAAAGAGTCAGTCCAAGTACAAGTGCTACCGACTTGATGACAAGGACACTCTCTTCTTCGAGGATCGAATTGTTGTGCCCAAAGGTGAACTTCGTAAAGTGATCATGAATGAGGCTCACAACTCTCTCCTCTCCATCCACCCTGGGAGCACGAAGATATATCAAGATCTCAAGCAAACCTATTGGTGGACTCGAATGAAGCGCGAGATCGCTCAATTCGTGAATGAATGTGATGTCTGCAGAAGAGTGAAGGCAGAACACCAAAGGCCAGCAGGTCTCCTCCAACCTCTTGCCATTCCAGAATGGAAGTTTGACCACATTGAAATGGACTTCGTGACTGGGTTTCCTAAGTCCAAGCGTGGCAATGATGCTATATTCGTTGTCATCGACAAGCTCACCAAAGTGGCTCATTTCCTGCCTATCAAAGAGTCAATCACTGCAGCTCAATTGGCGGAGCTCTACACCTCTCGAATTGTCTCTCTGCACGGTATTCCTCAAGTGATATCTTCAGACCGTGGCAGCATCTTTACCTCCAAGTTCTGGGATTCTTTTCAGAAGGCCATGGGCACGAGCATTCGCTTCAGCACTGCTTTCCATCCTCAAACAAGCGGTCAAGTTGAGCGTGTCAACCAGATTCTTGAAGATATGCTCAGAGCTTGTGTTATCTCCTTCGGCATGAAGTGGGAGGATTGTCTTCCTTATGCTGAATTCTCGTACAACAACAGTTTCCAAGCAAGTCCCCGCAAGGCCCCATTTGAAATTCTGTATGGTAGGAAGTGCCGTACACCTCTCAACTGGTCTGAAACCGGTGAACGTCAGCTGCTGGGTAATGACCTAATCACAGAGGCAGAAGAAATGTGCAAGGTCATTCGTGATAACCTCAAAGCAGCCCAATCCCGCCAGAAGAGCTACTATGACAGCAAGCACCGTGATTTGGCTTTCGAGATCCGAGATCATGTCTACCTCCGTGTCTCTCCTATGAAAGGGACTCGTCGCTTCGGTATCAAAGGGAAGCTTGCCCCTAGATACGTCGGGCCTTTCAAGATCGTCAGCAAGAGAGGCGACCTCGCCTATCAACTCGAGCTTCCTGCAACGTTTGCCAATGTTCATGATGTGTTCCACGTCTTGCAACTCCGTAAGTGCTTCAAGACGCCTGAGCGAACCGTCAACTTCGAGGACATTGAGCTCCAAGAAGATCTCTCCTACCGTGAGCACCCAGTTGCAATCCTTGAAGAGACTGAACGCAAAACTCGCAACAAGTCAATCAAGTTTCTCAAAATCAAGTGGTCACACCATTCCGACCGTGAAGCTACCTGGGAACGCGAGGATCACCTCCGTTCTGAGTACCCGGAGTTCTTTCAGTCCTAGATCTCGGGACAAGATCTTTTCGTAGTGGTGGAGTGTTGTAACGCCCCATATGTAACCTTCCGAATTGTACTCCAACTCTTGTCGTTTCCGGCATTAAGTTATATTTAATTCTCGGGTTCGGGTCTTTGTCTCCGTGTGTTGTTTTCGTTTTCGTGCATCTCACATCATGTCATCACGTGCATTGCATTCGAGCATTTTCCCCGTTGTCCGTTTTGCATTCCGGCGCTTCGTTCTCCTCCGGTGGCCATTTCTAGCTTTCTTTCGTGTGTGGGGATTAAACATTTCCGGATTGGACCGAGACTTGCCATGCGGCCTTGGTTTACTACCGGTAGACCGCCTGTCAAGTTTCGGGTCATTTGGACTTCGTTTGATACTCCAACGGTTAACCGAGGGACCGAAAAGGCCTCGTGTGTGTGCAGCCCAACAACCCACCATTTTGGCCCAAAACCCACCAAACTCTGCTCCATCGTCTCGGTCGTTCGATCACGATCGTGTGGGCGAAAACCGCACCTCATTTGGACTCTCCTAGCTCCCTCTATGCCTATTTAAAGGCCCCCCATTTTTCGGATCTCGTCTTCCTCCCCGTCCTCCTCGAAAAAAAAACAGATCAACCCCCCCCCCCCGACGGACGTGTCCGGATCCGACCGGACAACGTCCGCCCAATCCGCCCCGCCCAATCAGCGTCGGCCACGTGGCCCGCCGTCGCCGCCACCGACAGCCGCCGCCCGATCCGCCTCCGCCGCCCGATCCGCGATCCGCCGCCCCGTCGCCGTTCCCCGCCGCCGGAAGGCGCGCCGCCCCGCGCCGCCACCACCGCCGGCTGCCGCCGTCGCCGGCTGGCACCCCCGCACTGTCGGCCCCGCCGCCTCGACTCCTCCGGTGGGCCGCGCCGCCGCGGGACGCCGCCCCACCTCCGGCCGCCGAAGACCTCCGCCCCGGCTTCTTCTTCTTGAACTCCGGCGCCCAAGTCCGGCCATCTACAGTGCTCCCCGGCGAATCCTCGAACCGCATGCAGATCGGATCTGAAAATATCTCCTCCTCGGTTGATTTTTTTCCCCGAAACCCTAATTTTTTATGCGATGTTTGACCTGCCATATCTTTGCATCCGTAGCTCCGTTTTGGGCATATGATATATCAAAATCTTTGTCTCAACGAGTACATCATTTCATTCCATTGCATCATTTGCATTTGAGGTCATCTTGGTGCCCAAAATGCTGTTGGAAGGAGGCATCATGAGTTAAATTGCAGATCCGTTAGTTCATCATGCACTTTTGTCATTTTTGCCATGTTTAATCCGTGCATGATATGCCTGTGCCCCTTTGGGATGAATTGTTAAGCTTGTTGTCTTCTTTCCAGAGGTTCCTCCCTTGCATTTTTAGGATGTGTATGTTGTCTTGTGCAAGCTTGCGAAGTAGTGTACCTGAGTTTCCTGATTTCAGGGACTTAATGAAAATCACTAAGTCTAGGATGTTTTAGTTCACGATGCTATATGTCCAGCTTGTTTCCTAGTGATCCGTGCCTCTTTTGAGGATGATCAGTAAGAGTGATTTTTTATTCTTGTTGTTCTTAATCCATCCATGTCTTTACTTGTTATGTTGGTGCACCCTAGGTTGACTCAATCGAGCTCAACTTTTGCATAGTTGTTGTTTTGGGCAGATCGTGAACTCTTTTGCGATTTTGCCGGAGTTATTGCTAGTGATCCATGCATGCTGTGCTATTGTTCTTGCCATGTCTAGCTAGAATTTTGTGCCTTATTAATGGATATATGCTTGCCTTGCCATGAGTTGCACCATAGTGAGTGCATCGAGCTCGTTTACATGCCTCCGTGATTATAATTTCAGCATGTCCCAGTTTTCACTAAGTCTGAAAACTGATTGTGTTTCATCGATGTTCGTGTGCTCGGTAGAGCATTTTGTGAACCCTTTTGGCCCCAGCTCATTTTGGGTGTTTTGTTAAGCTTGTTGAGTAGCTCCATGCCATGCTCTTACTTTCCATGTTCAGGTTTTGCATCATGTTGTTTTGCTGCTCCGAAGAGAGCATCGTGGTCTGAAATTCCAGACTAGCGTTAATTTCGCTAAGTCTGAAATCTGTTTTGCTTATTCAGTTTTGTCATGCTTGTTTGAAGCCCTTAATGGATGAATTTGCCTATGCATCAGTCCTGGTGAATTGTTAAGCTTCTTGAGTACATCACTTCCATGCAATTTGTTTTCATGTTTGGTGACTGTAGCATGTTCATTTTGTTGCATTTAGGAGCCTACTTGCTGTAAATTCCAGATCGGTTCGTTTAGTAAAATGCTTGCCATTTCTAAACCGTAGCTCCGATTGCCATGATCTTTATATCGTTTTCAGGGGATTTCTTCCCCTCTATCCAGTGGCACACTTGGTTTTCCAAGTTGAGTCCAGGTTCATGCATTTCCTATCACGTCTTGCATTTTGCATCCCGCATCGCATCCCGCATAGCATATCATCTTTGCATATTATTGGTTGCCCTTGCACGTGGTTGATTGTGTCCTTGTTGCTTGTTTGTGTTGTTGGGTAGAGCCGGGAGACGAGTTCGCTAACGAGGAGCCCGTTGAGTTTGCTTTTGAGGATCCAGTCAATTCTGACAACTGTGCAGGCAAGATGATCACACCCTTGAAATCACTACTATCTTTGCTATGCTAGTTTGCTCGCTCTTTTGCTTTGCCAATGCTACGATGCCTACCACTTGCTTGTCAGCCTCCCAATTGCCATGATTGAGCCTCTAACCCACCTTTGTCCTAGCAAACCATTGATTGGCTATGTTACCGCTTTGCTCAGCCCTTCTTATAGCGTTGTTAGTTGCAGGTGAAGATTGGAGCCGTTCCTTGTTGGAACATTTATTTACCTGTTGGGATATCACTATATTGCTATGTTATCTTTATTCATCTATATACTTGGTAAAGGGTGGAAGGCTCGGCCTCTCGCCTAGCGTTTTGTTCCACTCTTGCCGCCCTAGTTTCCGTCATATCGGTGTTATGTTCCCGGATTGTTGCGTCCCTTACGCGGTTGGGCTATAATGGGAACCCCTTGATAGTTCACCTTGATTAAAGCTTTTCCAGCAATGCCCAACATTGGTTTTACCATTTGCCACGTAGCCTCTTTTTCCCTTGGGTTTCCGGAGCCCGAGGGTCATCTTTATTTTAGCCCCCCACGGGCCAGTACTCCTCTGAGTGTTGGTCCGAACTAGAGTCCTGTGCAGCGCCCCCTCGGGGAAACCCGAGGTTTGGTTTTAGTTGTATGGAGCGCTCATCTGAGTGTGCCCTGAGAAAGAAATATGTGCAGCTCCTATCGGGATTTGTCGGCACATTCGGGCGGTGTTGCTGGTTTTTTTAACCTGTCGAATCATCTTGTTGTACCGGGATACCGAGTCTGATCGGTGGGTCCTGGGTGGCGGTCTATTCCTTCGTTGACCGTGAGAGCTTGTTATGGGCTAAGTTGGGAACCCCCTGCAGGGATTGATCTTTCGAAAGCCGTGCCCGCGGTTATGGGCAGATGGGAATTTGTTAATGTCCGGTTGTAGATAACTTGAACTTAAATAATTAAAATGAATCAACTGCGTGTGTTGCCGTGATGGCCAATTCTCGGCGGACTCCGGGAAGTGGACACGGCGTTGGAGTTATGTTTGCGTAGGCTGCTTTACATAGTTTTCGCTCGTGCCTTGCCTTCTCTTCTCGCTCTCCTTTGCGAATAAGTTAGCCACCATATATGCTAGTCGCTTGCTGTAGCTCCACTTATACATTACCCCTTTCCTACCTATTAAGCTTAAATAGTCTTGATCGCGAGGGTGCGAGATTGCTGAGTCCTTTGTGGCTCACAGATTACTATTACACCAGATGTAGGGACCGATGATACCTCTCCGGATGGCGCGCTCGAGCTAAAGTGGGAGTACGACGAGGACTCTCAGCGTTACTATGTGTCTTTTCCTGATGATCAGTAGGGATGTCTATTTCGGGGTTAGATTCAGGGCCTAGTCGCTTGTTGGGGGTCTTTTCTATTTTGGCGCCGTAGTCGGGCCATGATTGATTGTGTGATGAATGTTATTTATGTACTTTGATGTGACGTGGCGAGTGTAAGTCAACTATGATATTATTTCCCTTTATATTATATATGTACTTGGGTTGTGTAATGATTCCCGACTTGCGACATTGCTTTCAATGCGCCTATGTCTCTAGGTCGTGCCTCGACACGTGGGAGACATAGCCGCATCGAGAGCGTTACACATGTAGACCGTCATGGTAGAGCATCGGGGCTAGCGGTTGGGCTGCGTCGTTGGCGAGCTCCGGTAGCTCCCGAGTCATCTGCAGCCAGAACATGACACCTGAAAATGAAAGGCTTGGCATAGACAAGCTCCGATGGTGTTGGCGCAGTTTTCAGTTCCGGCGCCGTCATCTCCGGCGGCGGCGGCGAGATCACACGAGTGTCATCTCCCGTCACCGGCACATACTTTCCATGTAGTGCATGCATGCTGGATGTGAAGGAGAAAGAAAAAAATAGATGTATTAGATTAAAATCTCACCCTCCGGGCACGTGAGCTTGGTGTCCATGTCACTGCCGCCGGTGTTCTCGCCTGGTTGCGTTCGTCCGTCTATGCGATCTGGTCTTGTCCCGTCTGCTCCGTTAGTTGCCTCTCCGGCCGTGCGTTGGTGTATGGATGGATGGGTGGATGTGTGCTACGTGATGGATGGATCTACTTATGGATGGATGTGTGCGTTGGTCAGTGGATGGATGTGGTCCTTGGTGGCCGGCTAGTGTGCCGGTAATGGATGGATATGGTGGATGGATGGATGCTGGAGGTGTTGCGTGATGGATGGAAGTTTGCGTGAGTTGCCTCTCCGGACATGCGTGGATGTGCAGGGCGGCGGTGTCTACGCGTGCGTGTGTGCGCGTGAGCAGCCTGATGGCCGCGTGTGTGGCTGTGCCCCTCTCCGGTGTGTAGCCCACAGGCGGCAGCCGCGTGCGTGAGAGCGGCCTGGCGACCAGCCCATCTGTGTTACGCCTCGCCCGTGCGCAGCCCTACGGCGGCGCCTGCGTGGACGGCCTGCATGCGCAGTCCTTTGTGGCTCACAGATTACTATTACACCAGATGCAGGGATCGATGATACCTCTCCAGATGGCGCGCTCGAGCTGAAGTGGGAGTACTACGAGGACTCTCAGCGTTACTATGTGTCTTTTCCTGATGATCAGTAGGGATGCCTATTTCGGGGTTAGATTCAGGGCCTAGTCGCTTGTTGGGGGTCTTTTCTATTTTGGCGCCGTAGTCGGGCCATGATTGATTGTATGATGAATGTTATTTATGTAATTTAATGTGACGTGGCGAGTGTAAGCCAACTACGATATTATTTCCCTTTATATTATATATGTACTTGGGTTGTGTAATGATTCCCGACTTGCGACATTGCTTTCAATGCGCCTATGTCTCTAAGTCGTGCCTCGACACGTGGGAGACATAGCCGCATCGAGAGTGTTACACATGTAGACCGTCATGGTAGAGCATCGGGGCTAGCGGTTGGGCTACGTCGTTGGCGAGCTCCGGTAGCTCCCGAGTCATCTGCAGCCAGAACATGACACCTGAAAATGAAAGGCTTGGCATAGACAAGCTCCGATGGTGTTGGCGCAGTTTTCAGTTCCGGCGCCGTCATCTCCGGCGGCGGCGGCGAGATCACACGAGTGTCATCTCCCGTTACCGGCACATACTTTCCATGTAGTGCATGCATGCTGGATGTGAAGGAGAAAGAAGAAAATAGATGTATGAGATTAAAATCTCACCCTCCGGGCACGTGAGCTTGGTGTCCATGTCGCTGCCGCCGGTGTTCTCGCCTGGCTGCGTTCGTCCGTCTATGCGATCTGGTCTTGTCCCGTCTGCTCCGTGAGTTGCCTCTCCGGCCGTGCGTTGGTGTATGGATGGATGGGTGGATGTGTGCTACGTGATGGATGGATCTACTGATGGATGGATGTGTGCGTTGGTGAGTGGATGGATGTGGTGCTTGGTGGCCGGCTAGTGCGCCGGTAATGGATGGATATGGTGGATGGATGGATGCTGGAGGTGTTGCGTGATGGATGGAAGTTTGCGTGAGTTGCCTCTCCGGACATGCGTGGATGTGCAGGGCGGCGGTGTCTACGCGTGCGTGTGTGCGCGTGAGCAGCCTGATGGCCGCGTGTGTGGCTGTGCCCCTCTCCGGTGTGTAGCCCACCGGCGGCAGCCGCGTGCGTGAGAGCGGCCTGGCGACCAGCCCATCTGTGTTACGCCTCGCCCGTGCGCAGCCCTACGGCGGCGCCTGCGTGGACGGCCTGCGTGTGCAGTCCTTTGTGGCTCACAGATTACTATTACACCAGATGCAGGGATCGATGATACCTCTCCGGATGGCGCGCTCGAGCTGAAGTGGGAGTACGACGAGGACTCTCAGCGTTACTATGTGTCTTTTCCTGATGATCAGTAGGGATGCCTATTTCGGGGTTAGATTCAGGGCCTAGTCGCTTGTTGGGGGTCTTTTCTATTTTGGCGCCGTAGTCGGGCCATGATTGATTGTATGATGAATGTTATTTATGTACTTTGATGTGACGTGGCGAGTGTAAGCCAACTATGATATTATTTCCCTTTATATTATATATGTACTTGGGTTGTGTAATGATTCCCGACTTGCGACATTGCTTTCAATGCGCCTATGTCTCTAAGTCGTGCCTCGACACATGGGAGACATAGCCGCATCGAGAGCGTTACACATGTAGACCGTCATGGTAGAGCATCGGGGCTAGCGGTTGGGCTGCGTCGTTGGCGAGCTCCGGTAGCTCCCGAGTCATCTGCAGCCAGAACATGACACCTGAAAATGAAAGGCTTGGCATAGACAAGCTCCGATGGTGTTGGCGCAGTTTTCAGTTCCGGCGCCGTCATCTCCGGCGGCGGCGGCGAGATCACACGAGTGTCATCTCCCGTCACCGGCACATACTTTCCATGTAGTGCATGCATGCTGGATGTGAAGGAGAAAGAAGAAAATAGATGTATTAGATTAAAATCTCACCCTCCGGACACGTGAGCTTGGTGTCCATGTCGCTGCCGCCTGTGTTCTCGCCTGGCTGCGTTCGTCCGTCTATGCGATCTGGTCTTGTCCCGTCTGCTCCGTGAGTTGCCTCTCCGGCCGTGCGTTGGTGTATGGATGGATGGGTGGATGTGTGCTATGTGATGGATGGATCTACTGATGGATGGATGTGTGCGTTGGTGAGTGGATGGATGTGGTGCTTGGTGGCCAGCTAGTGCGCCGGTAATGGATGGATATGGTGGATGGATGAATGCTGGAGGTGTTGCGTGATGGATGGAAGTTTGCGTGAGTTGCCTCTCCGGACGTGCGTGGATGTGCAGGGCGGCGGTGTCTACGCGTGCGTGTGTGCGCGTGAGCAGCCTGATGGCCGCGTGTGTGGCTGTGCCCCTCTCCGGTGTGTAGCCCACCGGCGGCAGCCGCGTGCGTGAGAGCGGCCTGGCGACCAGCCCATCTGTGTTACGCCTCGCCCGTGCGCAGCCCTACGGCGGCGCCTGCGTGGACGGCCTGCGTGCGCAGTCCTTTGTGGCTCACAGATTACTATTACACCAGATGCAGGGATCGATGATACCTCTCCGGATGGCGCGCTCGAGCTGAAGTGGGAGTACGACGAGGACTCTCAGCGTTACTATGTGTCTTTTCCTGATGATCAGTAGGGATGCCTATTTCGGGGTTAGATTCAGGGCCTAGTCGCTTGTTGGGGGTCTTTTCTATTTTGGCGCCGTAGTCGGGCCATGATTGATTGTATGATGAATGTTATTTATGTACTTTGATGTGACGTGGCGAGTGTAAGCCAACTATGATATTATTTCCCTTTATATTATATATGTACTTGGGTTGTGTAATGATTCCCGACTTGCGACATTGCTTTCAATGCGCCTATGTCTCTAAGTCGTGCCTCGACACGTGGGAGACATAGCCGCATCGAGAGCGTTACACATGTAGACCGTCATGGTAGAGCATCGGGGCTAGCGGTTGGGCTGCGTCGTTGGCGAGCTCCGGTAGCTCCCGAGTCATCTGCAGCCAGAACATGACACCTGAAAATGAAAGGCTTGGCATAGACAAGCTCCGATGGTGTTGGCGCAGTTTTCAGTTCCGGCGCCGTCATCTCCGGCGGCGGCGGCGAGATCACACGAGTGTCATCTCCCGTCACCGGCACATACTTTCCATGTAGTGCATGCATGCTGGATGTGAAGGAGAAAGAAGAAAATAGATGTATTAGATTAAAATCTCACCCTCCGGACACATGAGCTTGGTGTCCATGTCGCTGCCGCCTGTGTTCTCGCCTGGCTGCGTTCGTCCGTCTATGCGATCTGGTCTTGTCCCGTCTGCTCCGTGAGTTGCCTCTCCGGCCGTGCGTTGGTGTATGGATGGATGGGTGGATGTGTGCTACGTGATGGATGGATCTACTGATGGATGGATGTGTGCGTTGGTGAGTGGATGGATGTGGTGCTTGGTGGCCAGCTAGTGCGCCGGTAATGGATGGATATGGTGGATGGATGAATGCTGGAGGTGTTGCGTGATGGATGGAAGTTTGCGTGAGTTGCCTCTCCGGACGTGCGTGGATGTGCAGGGCGGCGGTGTCTACGCGTGCGTGTGTGCGCGTGAGCAGCCTGATGGCCGCGTGTGTGGCTGTGCCCCTCTCCGGTGTGTAGCCCACCGGCGGCAGCCGCGTGCGTGAGAGCGGCCTGGCGACCAGCCCATCTGTGTTACGCCTCGCCCGTGCGCAGCCCTACGGCGGCGCCTGCGTGGACGGCCTGCGTGCGCAGTCCTTTGTGGCTCACAGATTACTATTACACCAGATGCAGGGATCGATGATACCTCTCCGGATGGCGCGCTCGAGCTGAAGTGGGAGTACGACGAGGACTCTCAGCGTTACTATGTGTCTTTTCCTGATGATCAGTAGGGATGCCTATTTCGGGGTTAGATTCAGGGCCTAGTCGCTTGTTGGGGGTCTTTTCTATTTTGGCGCCGTAGTCGGGCCATGATTGATTGTATGATGAATGTTATTTATGTACTTTGATGTGACGTGGCGAGTGTAAGCCAACTATGATATTATTTCCCTTTATATTATATATGTACTTGGGTTGTGTAATGATTCCTGACTTGCGACATTGCTTTCAATGCGCCTATGTCTCTAAGTCGTGCCTCGACACGTGGGAGACATAGCCGCATCGAGAGCGTTACACATGTAGACCGTCATGGTAGAGCATCGGGGCTAGCGGTTGGGCTGCGTCGTTGGCGAGCTCCGGTAGCTCCCGAGTCATCTGCCTCCAGAACATGACACCTGAAAATGAAAGGCTTGGCATAGACAAGCTCCGATGGTGTTGGCGCAGTTTTCAGTTCCGGCGCCGTCATCTCCGGCGGCGGCGGCGAGATCACACGAGTGTCATCTCCCGTCACCGGCACATACTTTCCATGTAGTGCATGCATGCTGGATGTGAAGGAGAAAGAAGAAAATAGATGTATTAGATTAAAATCTCACCCTTTGGACACGTGAGCTTGGTGTCCATGTCGCTGCCGCCGGTGTTCTCGCCTGGCTGCGTTCGTCCGTCTATGCGATCTGGTCTTGTCCCGTCTGCTCCGTGAGTTGCCTCTCCGGCCGTGCGTTGGTGTATGGATGGATGGGTGAATGTGTGCTACGTGATGGATGGATCTACTGATGGATGGATGTGTGCGTTGGTGAGTGGATGGATGTGGTGCTTGGTGGCCGGCTAGTGCGCCGGTAATGGATGGATATGGTGGATGGATGGATGCTGAAGGTGTTGCGTGATGGATGGAAGTTTGCGTGAGTTGCCTCTCCGGACGTGCGTGGATGTGCAGGGCGGCGGTGTCTACGCGTGCGTGTGTGCGTGTGAGCAGCCTGATGGCCGCGTGTGTGGCTGTGCCCCTCTCCGGTGTGTAGCCCACCGGCAGCAGCCGTGTGCGTGAGAGCGGCCTGGCGACCAGCCCATCTGTGTTACGCCTCGCCCATGCGCAGCCCTACGGCGGCGCCTGCGTGGACGGCCTGACGGCCGGATGTGTTCGCCCCCCCCCCCCCCCCCCTCCCCCCCCCCCCCCTCTGGATGGATACGCGTAGGTACTACTTATATAGGAATACTCTAGGGCAAAGTAGCTGAAGGATTAGATGGAGGCCGCGCCGCCGCCGGGACGTTGTTGAGCTAGCATCTCTCGCGCGTTAGTTCCTTTCTTCTCGCTGGACGCAGCTACATGCAATGCTTATCCCAACATGCAACTTCGCTTGCGTACTAATCCATGCATGCGTTGGATAGGCTTGGCACTAGGTACACCATATTTGAGGCTCACGTGTGACTGAGTAGTGGGCTCATTGGAGATGGCTTTAAATACTGCCCAAATTTATATTAATAAGAGGAACAACCTGGTTATTTATCCATCTGCTTAGCACGACCGCCGCAGGTTAACAATCCATGCATGCATATCGTGGTAGCTCTCACGGGCCAAGGTGTTTAAACATTTATTTTTTATTACTCCCTTGTGCTTGCATGTGAAGGGGGCTCTATTAAGTCAAAGCCCACCAAGCTAAGGAGATTAACACACTTGTCACGTACTGGCGTGGCAGTTTCATCAGCATAAATTCTTCTAATTGTGTACAATACTTAAAGGCAAAAAATAATTATGCATTTTTTCATGAACGGCGGGCACTGAAAAAAAGTGACAAAATATCGTCAAACAAATGCCCCCCACCAAGTGGAGTACACGCGCGGAGCAAGGCGGACTCGACTTGGTGAAACTTTTGACATGGCGCAAATATCAATTGCCGCCTCATTTCTTTTTACGTGATATTCCGTCTCAGGTATTAAGGGGAAGGAAAACATTGATCCAGGTTGGCGAAAAGCCATGCCGACAGAGAGAGAGAGAGAGAGAAAAAAACTGACCACCACGGCGAAAGTCCATGTCAAAGATAGGGTAATGCTGGTGTATGCGGCGAAACCATGCCACAGATGAAATGTGCCGTAGCGAAACCATGCCACAGATGAAAGAACAAGAAACATGGGTGAAAGTCTATGCCACAAGTTACGCAAAATATATTGATTGCGGTGAATCCCTTCCACAAGAGTGGAAGTGTGTTGTAGCGAAACCATGCCACGAGCATAATAAGCTATATTGTAGCGAAACCATGCTACTAGTGAATGAACGAGAAACTTGAGCAAAAGTCCATGCCACAAGTTACCTAGAATATATTTATAACGGCGACACCATGCCACAAATAGTTAATGGCCATCTGTAGCGAGTGCCCATGCCACAGAATGCATGCCATAAAATTTAAATGAGCACATGCACCAAGTAGGTGATACGAGACTACGGAGAAAGTCCATTCCATAGGCTTAAAGTATTTAAGTTCTTTATTGCGACCGTTTTCTAATACGGTGCCAGCCGACAAAGAAACCTTACTGCATCTCCGTTCGACAGCGAAATACCATGTTGTGCCTTGAAGAAAATTTATCAGTCTAGTTGCGACCATTGAGACCGTGGTGCCAGCAGACTAAACTGAAGGGTTTCACAGATTCACGCTGGCCGCACTGGCGCGTTGCACTGCTCCCGTGAAGTTGGCGCATTGATGTAGATGAGCCACTAGAAAGCCATTGGTGGGTCACCTCGTAATTGTCAAGGCAACCCCAAGATGTTAGGTCGATATCGAAAAAATCTACACCGGTATGTCATCGGCGTGACCATAAGAGAGAGTGCCGGAATAGACATCGGCTCGTGTCGTTGTTGTTGAAGATAAGGGTGCCTGTAGTGCCGTGGCGATGTAGTAGGAGTACTGGTGCTGCTACTACCAGTGCTAAGAACACATGTTGATGTAGACCAATAGTACGCCAGAATATCATCGGCGACATAATAGACGCACCGGGGTTGCTGCCCCCAATGTTGGTGAAGTTTGTTGGTGTAGATTATTCGATGCCGAGATGTCGTCGGCGATGTCACGGACACACAGGTTCGCTGCCCCCAGTGCCGATGGGATGTGTTGGTGTAGAAAGCTCTACGTCGGGATGTCGTCGACGACCCTGTGAACACATGAGTGTTAACCCCCAATGTCGATGGAGCAGGTTGGTGAAGCCAAGACGCCGTCGGCGACGTCGTGGATGAACTGATGCAATTGCCCCCAATGTTGATGGAGTATGTTGTCGACGACATTGTGGACACACGGGTTCGCTGCCCCCAGTGTCTGCCATATATTGGGGTAGACAATCAAATGTCGGGATGTCATCGACATTATCATGACGCAGTTTTGTTGCTGTCCAAGTAGCCATCCTGTCGGCGCAGGCTCAACGTGTGCGCCATTAAGTAGTGATGGATGCACTGATGATGAACAAAAGAGTGCATGCAAGCATATTTATGCAATGTAATGTCATAAAAAAATGAAGTATTTCGTAGATTGGATGAAGATGTTGGCCCTCTTGATAATCACCAGCTATAATGTGTCATCAATAAAGGCTACCAAAGGGCTTATCATCGGCGACCGTCGAAACGACCATGACGGTTGCAAGTTAAGAATTTAATAAGCTTCAGTGTATGTGTATGAAGACGCCGTGCTTCAGATATGTCTCTGACAGGCAGTAGAAAATCATACCCTAGCCCATCATGGTATCGAGAAACCCCACAGCTCGATCAAGCCCCCCGCGCAATGCCTCAAGAACCCAGAGACTTAGGTGAGGTTGATAAGGGTGATGGTTTTGGGATAACAGCTTGGCTATTTTCTCTTCATGCATTAATGAGGGGTGGTGAATGGCTATCTTCTGCGTTCTTTCCAGGGGTTCCCCTACCGCTCAGGATTGCCGGATTTGCTTCTTGGAACTTTTGGGACTTTTTGATTGCTTCTTGGAATTTCAGGTTTCCTCTATTGTGAGGATTGCTTGCATGGGCTGGCTGCATTACCCTGGACTTCATGAGTATTTTTTTTCACTTTGAAGATTTGCTTGCACTTCTTCGGGGATCACTTTCCACACTTGTTCGGGGACCCACCTCCAGAACTTGGAAGACAACCATTCACCTATGTGTACTAAGAAAACCCTCTGGCACTTTACCTGGGGCTTTTGGTGGCACGACCCAGGGTTGCCATGTGGCTACACACTGAGCCCAACTTGTGTTGGGTCAGGTAGCCCTTTCATGATCTTTTCCTATAGTCTTCCCTAGGATGTGAGCTTCTGTGAACTTGAGACATGCCGGGAAACATGATGGGCGCGGGGTCTGATAACAGAAGTGCCCAAGTAGTCTTCATCACTGCCTCCAGAAGCATACACTTGGCACGTGTGGTGCATTATGGGTGTGGGAGCCGCTTCACTTGCAACATGGCACATTGTGCTGCCCATCAACAAGCCCTCGGGTAGCCAATTTCTGAAACACCAGCATGGAATTGTGAGAAAAACCACTATTTATGCTCAGAGTTGCCTTGAATCATGCCAAGAGGTAAGAAAAATGTGATGGGTGCGGTGTAAATTGAAAAGAGAATGCAATATGAGAAGGCTATATCCGTCATAGCTCTTCAAGTTGAACCTGCGCCTGGTGAAGATGTAAGCTCAACTTTTCGCCATCACGCCAAGGCAGCAATAGGTGAGAGGAGATGGGCCCATCAGGTTTGGCTACTATTGAGCGTGTGTTGAGGATGACTTCGTTACATATGAAAGATCATCTCATTTTATATAGGCTTCGCCGACTAGAGCTTATAGTCAAGGTTAATGAAGCGCCTTCGCATGTAGTGGCCACCTCAAGAAATGCCCCCAGCACATTGGGCGTGAGGTCGAGGTTGCCAAAGCCAATGATGATACATGGATTATTTGTTCAACCATCAAGAATGCCTCCAAGATAAATGCAATGTCTTGGGTACTTGAAGTGAACTGCGGCGCCTTCTTGCCATGGCCGCGCAATACTGGAGGAAACCTGTGATTGGGGCATATTGAAATTACACCAACGGTTCTCCATAGAATAGTAACCCGAGTTGGATCACAAATGGGTTAATTGAAGCCTCCTTAAGAAATAGGGCATCGGGAAGAATAACCCGAGTTGAGAAATGTCCACACCATCTTGTAAGTTGGAGAAGAGCCAGAAGACGAACTCAACGACCATTGTTGTGCAGCAAAGATGGGAGGAGAACCAGGTCCCACTGGGCGTGCCATTTTGTTTGACACGAAAAATAATAAAAACAACGATGGTTGTCATGTTATTATCTCTCTACGCGCCAGGGGAAATAAACATGCGGGCGTGCCAGTGTACTAAGTACACGAATAAAATTAGGGAAACTTGTATTTTATTAATCTCTCATCGGAGAAACAAATTACATGATCCCTTTACATAAGCGCTCAATGGCCTGCTAGTTCGGCCGATAAGACTTGGGCGATTGTGAAGTTCTGGTTCACGGGGCCTCGAAAGGGTCCCGATTAATTACGTCCGCGTGCCGAAGCCACGGACCACCTCCGATTAAGCTGCTACAATGGTCGTTGTCTTCAAGTCTCGTCTTCTCCAAGTGCTCGGTGTAGATGATGGTGATGATGTGGTGGAATAGAAGAGTGGAGCGGTACGTCCGTCGCTTCGGCAATGCTTAGTCACATCCCTTCGGCTTGTCAATGTCCGATGATGAAGATGTCTGGCCTCGTCAGCTCAGACAGATGTTCGGCCTTCGCCTTGTCGGTGCCCGGCCTGGTGGTGTCCGCCTCGTCGGTGTCAGACACGGTGTGTCTTGCCTTCGCCTCGTCGGTGCCCGGCACGATATGGATAGCTTCATCGGAAGAAGACATGTCGGTGAAGTGGCTTCGCCTCGTCGGAGCTTGGACAGGGTTTGGGGAGTGTGTTGATGTAGAAGTCGGAGTAGATTCGAGTGTCGTCGCGTGGAGGCGTTGCTTGAAGATGACGATAATGCGAGCTCGTCGATGTAGACCTCAGACCGTCGTGCCTCGTCGGTCTTGGCAGCGTTGGAGTATTTGTTGTCGGGGTGGCATGGGCCACGCTCGGCTTAGACTTCTCGACGGCCGGTTACTTCATCGGGGTGTGCAAGGGGGTACACCTTGCGGGAGTGATGGTTTGGGGAGACCGGCATCAGTGTAAAAACTAACGCACGCTCACAATTGCGTGGCTGGGGTGGTTGGCGCGTCGTCTTTGCTAGACGCCTAGTATTTGGCGGTCTGCCAAGACAAAGGTAGCGTTGTAGAGGCCGCGTCGCCTTGGGCTGGTGCTAGGCCAAAGGGTGACCTGTACGCCGGCAACGCCGTGGACCTGTACGCCAAGGACTTGTTCTCCACGGTAGGTGCACCTCTCGAAGGAGTGACCGGTCTTGTATTGTGTCGCTGCAAACTTTGGTTCGACCAAAGATCTGTACGCGGTGAAGGGGGAAGCGAGTCCCGGGCCACGTCATCACCGAGCTCCGCCTCCGCCCCGCCGTCACATCCGGGAAGCAAGACACCAAACCTGTGCACGGCGATCGGAACGCCATGGACCTGTTCGCCACGGTAGGTGCACCTCTCGAAGGAGGGACCGGTCTTGTATTATGTCGCTGCAAACTTTGGTTCGACCAAAGATCTGTACGCCGTGAAGGGGGAAGCGAGTCCCGGGCCGCGTCATCACCGAGCTCCGGCTCTGCCCCGTCGTCACATCCGGGAAGCAAGAAACCAAACCTGTGCACCGCGATCGGAACGCCATGAACCTGTTCGCCACGGTAGGTGCACCTCTCAAAGGAGGGACCGGTCTTGTACTGTGTTGTTGCAAACGTTGGTTTGACCAAAGATCTGTACGCCATCAAGGGGGAAGCGAGTCCCGGGCCGCGTCATCACCGAGCTCCGGGTCTGCCCCGCCGTCTCATCCGGGAAGCAAGACACCAAAGCTGTGCACCGCGATTGGAACGCCATGGACCTGTGCACCGGTGACCTGTTCGTTGTGACCTGTGCATCGTAACCTGTTCGCCGGGGACCTGTAGACTGCCATGTTAGAACAGCGTCAGGGCTAGCGGTTGGGCTGCGTCGTTGGCGAGCTCCGGCAGCTCCCGAGTCATCTCCAGCCAAGAACATGACACCTGAACATGAAAGGCTTGGTGTAGACGATCTCCGGCGGTTTTGGTGCACTTTGCTGTTTCGGCGCAGTCATCTCCGGCGGCGGCGACGGGATCACACAATTGTCATCTCCAGTGACTGGCACGTACTCTCCGCGTAGCGCATGCATGTTGGAGGGAAGGAGACAGAAGAAAATAGATGTATTAGATCAAAATCTCACCCTTCGGGAATGTGAGCTTGGTGTCCATGTCGCTGGCGCGGGTGTTCTTGCCCGGCTGCGTTGGCCCGTCGATGCGATCTTGTCTTCTGCCGGCTGCGTGGCCGCGTAGATGTGTGGTGGATGGATGTGTGCGCTGGTGAATGGATGGATGTTGGAGGTGCGCGTGCTGGATGTTTGTGTGCGTGGGTTCTCCCCTCTCTGGCAGTGCGTGGATGTGCAGGGCGCCGGCGTCTACGCGTGCGTGTGTGCGCGTGAGCAGCCTGATGGCCGCGTGTGTGGCTGTGCCCCTCTCCGGTGTGTAGCCCGCCGCCGGCAGCCGCGTGCATGAGGGCGGCCTGGCGGCCAGCCCATCTGTGTGCGCCTCCCCGTGCGCAGCCCTGCGGCGGTGCGTGTGTGGACGGCCTGACGGCCGGGTGTGTTCGCCCCGTTCGAGTCCTCGTGTGTGGGTCTCCATGGCGCCTGGGCATCAAGAGAGAAAAGAAACATACGGATCATATCGGCAGAAAAAGAAGAACACCATACGACTTGGACATAACATAAAATGGCCAGGTGTGCGCCACCACCGGCGGCGCAACTTCCTAACCTCGCAGACACGATCAGCGTCGTCCCCGGCCGGCTGGGGCATTGCCGCCGGTGTGAGCGCCCTTCTCGTGTGGGTCGTAGCTGTCGCCGCTGCTTCATCTACATGTGGCCTGCTTGTGCGAGGGCGCCGTCGGCTGCCACCATGGGCGCACGCTCTCCTGGGTGCCGCCTCTTTCTTGGCCGAGTCCTCGCTTGGCTGTCGATCTTTGAATCTTCGATCTGCATGACGAAGAAGATTAAAGAAGAATAGAGAGATGAATCAATGTGCATGATTAGTCTTGAGTCTTGGCGTCGCGTGCGTGTGCTTGCTTGGGTTGATGGAGTGTGCGGCAGCGTGCATGGAAGAAGGCTCCGCCGGGCTTGCCGGCGGGCGTGCGTCGTCGTCGTGGTCGCAGCACGTCTACGGTGCAGTGGACGCCGGCGCGTCATCCGAGCGCATGGTCCTCCCTGGCGTGGCCTTTTCGCTTCCTTTTTTCATCACCGAGGATGCAGTGGGGGCTCCTCTGCAGGCTCCTCCGTCCATCTGCTCGACGCTGCCGCCGTGGGCGCATCCCCCCGGGGGTCCCCCTTAACTCGTGGTGGCTGCTTCTTATATAGGCAGGTGTGTGGCCAGAAGGGATAAGTCTCGCTCCAGGTCCAGGGTTGTTGCACCGGCGCTCCTGATCTCGTGGAGAGATGACAAGATAAGGATGCATTATCTCCTCTGAAGCTTATCCCCTGTGCGTGCATTGCAGCAGCTAGACCTACACACGGACACGGTCACGGCTGACACGTAGGGACCTGGCCTGATCAGCTTTCATGGATAGTCAAGCCAACTAACTCGTCACGTTCAAGCGAATCAATCTGTGGTTGAGATGGTTAGGTGGACAGTGGTATCCCCAACCCACCAGGGTTCAAATCCCGATGCTCGCATTATTTCTGAATTTATTTTAGGATTTCCGGCGATGCGCTTTCAGTGGGAGGAGACGTTTCCGTCGACGGCGAGGCGCCTACGGCGACTTCGTAAATCTCAAGATGATGTGCCGGCTCAGTCTTTCGGAGGTGCTCATAAAGGTAAGGTGTGTGTGTGTGTGCGTTCATATGGGTGAGTGTATGCGCGTGTATATGAGCGCTTGTGTCTGTACTGATGCTCAAAAAAAACTCGTCACGTTCAACTAGCTAGCTACATGCACGCATAGGATTTCCATAGTAATCATAACTTATACGTGAGATGTGCCCATGCATAACTCTTTGCATGCCTACGTACAAAATAGGTGCTAGGTAATCAGGTTGATTAGATCAAGTATGTGTGAACATAAATAATCACTGCTCCGTGGTATTGATGACCCTCTCCGATGAATATCAACATATTATTCTTGGTCATATTCATTCTTGCACATACATATTGACATTATTTTTTTATATTTCATAACAAAAATCCGCCAAAGTGGCGTCGAACAGCATGCTTGTTTCATATGTATTGTGTTTGTTAAACTTGTAACAAAACTCCACTTCAACTTAAAGAAATTAAAAAGTGCAACTTTTGATACTTAGTGTCTAATCACACCCCCCCCCCCGGTCTAGACACCTCGTCTCGATTCTTTCATTAACCTTTTTCAACTTGGCATCCAACAAATTAGAGGATGCGGTACTGGATGCAAACACTCACACTGGTCACGTAGCATGGCAATGTGAGGTGTCAAATAACATGCCTACAATATACTTACTAGATTGTGAAGGTTCACAGGCTAGTCAACATTCACATTAAACTAAGCTTCAGAAGATACGGTATGCATACTAACATTCAGAAGGACAAAAGTTCAACATGTTTATGCATCTCAGTGATTCACCATACTATAACCATTACAAAGCTGTGAGAAGATGTGGAAATAAAGAAAATCAGTCGATGCTTCTCTGAGCAAAGGGCCTCCCTGCGCACGCATTAATTTCCTGGGCATGCTTGTTTCTTCTGAATATTGCGAGCACTTTGAGCATGTTGGCAACTCCACAGCTTGCTAGCTGCCTCATCTTGCAATTGATGCTGACACATTTGCAGCAAACACATGAGGCAATAGAGATGACTCAACATGAGTCCATACTGTGTAGCTCCCCTGAAATCATCTTCATTGTCCTGAATCTGAAAAGATGGGAAAACAATAGCTATACTCAAATGGTGTTGCAAAACAGTAGCACATATCAATAGCTTGGCATGACAAAACACGATCATCTGGACGAAGGGGATACTGACCTGCCTGAGGAAGATTATATATAATTTCATAAGTCCTTGATTGATTTCCACCTTCAGTTCCACTGCTTGTTTGCTCCTCCACACATGACAGAATCGTTCCGCACTGCAATCAGCAAGTCAACGTACGAATAAGCTTATTTCATCTTGCGATGGTCATTGTACCTAGTTATGAATGTAGGAATACTTGGAGCACCATGAGGTTAGCTGACAGCAAGTAGATGCAACCATATAAATTTTGTGCGGTGCTACCAAAATTGAGGTTTGTATCCCTTCCCGTTAAGAGAATTCTTCACACAAATAACAAGTTAAACATACATCATCATCCAGAGTACAATCATGGTAAAAACAAGACCAGCAAAGCCGCCCGCTGTGCCGACAATCCCCGTAGAAGCTGCACATATCTCGTTCTCAGGGAAACACCAGATAGGTCAAGCTACAAGTAAAACCAACCCTCAAGTTGCCCCGAGGTGGCCCCGCGGGCTGCCCGGTTCGGACCAACACTTAGAGAAGCATTGATGACCCTCGGGTTGGCCAACCCAAGGGAAGGGTAATAAGTTGTCAGGAAAATGTAAAACCAAACCTGGGCCTGGCTAGAGGAGTTTTATTGAAAGCGAACTGTCAAGGGGTTCTCATAACACCTAACCGCGTAAGGAACACAAAATCAAGGAACATAACACCGGTATGACGGAAACTAGGGCGGGAAGAGTGGAACAAAACCCCAGGCATAAGGCTGAGCCTTCCACCCTTTACCAAGTATATAGATGCATTAATAAAAATAAGAGATATTGTGATATCCCAACATATCCATGTTCCAACATGGAACAAACTTCAGGTTCACCTGCAACTAGCAATGCTATAAGAGGGGCTGAGCAAAAGCGTTAACATAGCCAATCAACGGTTTGCTAGGATGGTTGAAAAAGGTTAGAGGCTATCATGGCAATTTGGGAGGCTTGATAAACAAGTGGTAGGTAGAGCGACATAGCGATAGAGCGAACAACTAGCAAGCAAAGATAGAAGTGATTTCGAGGGTATGGTCATCTTGCCTGAGATCCCGCAAGGAAGAAGAACGAGTCCATGAAGAATACAAACGGATGTAGTCGAACGGATCCTCACAACTCCGAAACCGAAGCTAACGAGAGAAGCAACCTAGAAAGAAGCAAACAACATAGTAAACAACCATCACATAAGAATGGCATGATGCACAACCAAGTATGATGCATGTCCGATCTAATGAAACATGGCATGGCAAAGTGCACAAACAAAACTACAAGTTAAGTGGAGCTCAATATGCAACGAGTTGCATATTGACGAAACACCACATGACTTATTTAGTTCTCTCCCGTTTATGAACCCAACAATATTAAATGTTGTTAAATATGGTAAGAGGTGAAGCATAATAAAACTACCTATCTAGGCAAGTTTAAATGAGGTCGGAAATAACAAACAACAATTCTGGAAAATCCTCATGTGCATATTAGGAATTTGGTATCATTCTGCCCTAAAAATAATTTTAGGGTTGTTAAACTTGCAAAGGAATGCTACCATGTTAATCTATGCATTTTTCTACCCCATTTACATATAAAGTTTGTTAAGTTTGGAGCTACGGTTATTTAGTTACGAAATAAAGCATTTTAACATGGCATTTAAACAAATTAAAGAAAACAACATTTTTAACATTTCAAACAAGGATGAAAGTGGCATATTATGAAACTAGATGAAAATCTAGTCATTTTTCATATATAAATCATTTTAATCCCATGCACCATTTGTGAGTTATTAAATTGTAACACCCCAAAATTCTAAATTTTGGAATGTTATAATAAATAGATAGATTGATTGATTCTTTGATCGATTGTCTGAAAGTGAGTGAATTCGAAACTTTTTGAAATTTAAATGAGAGGGAATAAAAGGATTTTCCCAAACTTTCATATTTGCTTTCTGATCTCCGTGATTTTCAAATTCTTTTCAACCCAAAGCCCTAGAGAGAAGACGACATGACTTCTTCCATTTAAATTAAATGAAAATGGTTGTTGAAAATATTTGAATTTCATTTGATAATATTTTTCAATTCTGAAACTTTAAGCAACTCAATGATTTTCACGAGAGAAGATAAAATGACTTCTTCAAATTATGAAATATGAGTTGGGTGTTTCAAAGGATCAATTTCAAGTCCTTTTGGAATTAATTTCCAATTTGGATTTATTTGAGTTTTATTCAAATTATTTTTCTCCAAAAATAAAATATATGGAAATTAGGGTAACATGATTCCCTACAACAGAAAATTGGAGAGAAATAAATTTGAAATCATTTTGGTATTTTAAAAATGATTTTTGTTGGATTTTAATAGACCAGTAGCACTCTTTGAATTATTAGAATTTGTGTGTATTTTATTTAATGCTAGAAAAATGTTCATGTCGTAGAAAATCTTTTTCTGAAAATTTTGATATATAATATGCTTATATAAAGTTTTATTTTATTTTCCTTTTTAGTTTATCACATTTTGTAAAAAAAAACTACACCGCGCGGCCGGCCCAAAAAAAAGTGTACCGCGCCGCCGGCTGAAGGCCTTTAGGCCCATCGTCTCTTTTTTTCTCTGTTTCGTATATTTTCGTCTACGTTTAGTCCCACATTGCCTAGCCTTTGACGCCTAAGCCTCTTTTCCACCAATAAATATAGACTCATAGAGCCTCCAAAAATCATCCGATTCAGGTTAAATCAATATTTTGGTTTGACTAGATTCATTTAAGAAAAATATATTTCTTCTCTCCGGCGCGACTTCTGGAAATTATCTCTTCTCTCCAAAGTCGTCTTTTCTCTGCCTTATAAAGGTATCTTTCTTTGTTTTTTTCTTCTTATACCTCCGTACTTTATTATTTTTAGACTAATATGATAAAATAATTAGATTAACAATTAGTCTACGTATTTATACATTAAACCCTAGCTCGTAGCTATTTTTTTCTTCCGTAAAACAGCTCGGCCTTAATTTTTCAAATAGCCATAACTTTTTACTCGTTTGCCCAAATCCAACGAAACCAACGCCCACTTCTTCATTATGATCTCCTCTATCCAGTAATCCAACTCAAACATGTTTAAAAAAATTTAAAATTTGAATTAGATCAGATTTGAATTCAAACTTCTTTTGATCATATCTTTTTATTCGTAACTCCGTTTTAGTTGATTCTTTTTGCAAATCGAAGCTCTTGACCTAAATTTTCTGATAAGGCCAAATTCACATAATTTTGGTACTGTTAGAAATTGTTTTATGTTGCAAGAGCTATTTGCTTGGTTTTGATGTTTTCCGAATCGACTTCTTCGATCTTTCTGGTCTTTTGACTGATTGCTTATGTGTGGTTACTATTGCTATATTACGATAGATTGACCGGAGTGTGACGAGTAGATCTATCAAGAGTTTTGAGTGCGAATCATCTTCATCAACATTGCAGGCAAGTTCACACTTTGATTATACCTCTTTCATACCCAGTTTTTATTGCATTAGATCAAACCTCCAACATTGCATGATTAGGATCTAATTAAATTGTGGTTATTGGGAAGTAGTTGATGAGGTAGGAACCTATTGCCCTGCGTTCAAACCTTGGGAGTTACTATCACGTTATGCTTATATTGCCATGCTATGCTCGTAGACGTGGATTGGGTTTGAGAGTATTTCATGACAGATGTGAGATTGTTAATTAATGGTTTACTTAAGGTGGCAACTTAAACACACATCTGGGTGGATTGAGGCACCTGGTTATTCTAGGATTGCCTGTCTAGGCACCTGGGTTTCCAGGACTTGCCTGTTTTCTTTTGGATCGCCACCCAGGCTCAAAGGGATCATGAGATTATTCATACTAGAAATTTCCATGTGCAGCCACAAGCCATTATGGGCTCTGGCATAGTTGATTAAGTCATGCGAACTCTTACAGGGTAGACTAGCAGATGTAGGGGAAAGTAGGTGTACCGGTCTATCCATCGTAAGGTGCTAGCGCTTCTCAAAGACTGTGTCTCGGTCATCCATTTCTCAAACACCATGTAGTGCGAGAAATCTAACGGAGGCGATCGAGTCTTGTGGGGAAAAGTGCGCAAACCTCTGCAGTGTGTATAAACTAATCATGATTAGCCGTGTCCCCGGTTATGGACATCTTGAGTATCTAGTTCTTGGATTATCCTGTTGATCTCATCACGTTACTTTAAATGAATATTGTTGGGTTTTAATGATGTTACTTAATTGGGATTGAGAATGCTGTCAACCATTCTCAATGTTCAACCACCACCATGATAGTTAAATAAAATTTATTCCTTTGTAGTAGGGAAAAATTGGCTTTTCGCAAAAACTATAACCATAGAGCTTTTCCACCAGCCAAATATGCATGTAGTGATAGCCTTTGTTCATCATTCTCTATGGTGTGAATTTGCCAGTACATTCAATGTACTGGCCCTTTGTGGCTGCAACGTCTCATGTTGCAGGATTATCTTACGATGAGTAAGTGATGCGTTAGGGTTACGATTTTCTACACTCAAATTTGCCGTTGGTGTTGATGGGAATCCACAACCTTGTTACTACCGCTATATGGATTGAGGTAATAGTATTTTACGTTACTTATACATGTGATTTACCTCTGTTATAAATCCTCGAGTACTGTGTGTGTCAGCATACCGATCCAGGGATGACACTGAAGCACATATACTAGATCGATTCGGGTCAGGTCGCTACAAGATGGTATCAGAGCACATGTTGACTGTAGGACGTGACCCTAGAAATTGGCAAGCCCATAGCAAAGATTTTTCTCTACAACTTTCCCTTTCAAAAAGATCTTTTACCTCTCTTCTCTTCTGAGCTTATTCAAATATTCCCTTTAGTGAGACCATACCCCTTTTCCCCTTTTTGACCACACAAAGATTCGACTGATGAGACCACTCCAAGATGTACAAGATATCGGACAACCGAGACCATTCAGAATGAAGAGAATTTTACCATACATTATGATAATGGAAACTACAACGGTTGAAGACCGAAGACAAGTAGAATTTGAAGGCTCTGAAGAATTCCCAGATTTGTATGACCTAGGAATGGCTACCCTTTTGGAACTTGGCAGACTATGGAAGTTGTCAATACCCGAGATCAAGGTGTATCGGAGAAAGACTGAAACAAGGAGCATCAGAACTCAAAGTTTTGTCAAGAAAACCCTAAGGCAGGAGATATCAACTATGGAATGATAGCTCATGGAAATGACAACAGCAGAAACATAGCTATCCAAGAAGTTATCTCCCGCTGATGCTATTGTCACCATGCTGAGTTAAGGATGCATGTCATCAGAATGGATTTGATGGAAGAAGGCTGATGGAGCACCTAGTAGTAAGATGAAGTTTTAACCTTAGCCGGTGTATCACCAGGATCTGGAGTAGTACATCAAGAAGTTTAAGGTGGAGCTCCATGAAAGCATATTAGACAAGGAAGCATTTCATGAAGAACTCAGGAACCAAAAGCTGAAAGTAGCCAAGCTGGAGGAGCTACAACCTCAAGATACCGGAGATTTGTCAGGAACTGAAGGACAGTATGACCATGGTTCATGTGAAGGATGTTGAAACCAGAAGTTTGGAACGCAACTCCAGAATATTGAAGGACATCACGAGAGACTTCGCGTCAACAGAGTTGATCTGGCAAAAGAACTTGAGAAAGACAAGCATGGTCGGAAGAAGCCATTGGAGGCATGAACAAGGCTTGAAGAGTTTGGAGATGTTGAAGATTTATTGACCTTAGAAGACCAAACCCCTGTTATATACCTACGTTAGATGCGACGATTGTGAGCTGTCATTTGTTTGATGCTTTTCCCGACAGCCACAAATAAAATCTGTCTTTTCAAAACTTTTGTTTGTATTGTGTGTATCCCTCTCTATCTCTCTTATCTCACCCCAAACCCATGGACCCAATAGAGGACAAATGGAGATGAGCTTGTATTTTCTGGACCGATGAGTCAGTTGGAGACAGACCGATGGATTCAGAACATGGAAGATCACATGGAGAATAACCCTATAGCCGGAAAGGATATGACCCGACATGCTCTTCAGTGCTTTGAAAGAGGTGCTGCTACTTGGTGGAGGATGTACCAAACCATCAATGGATGGCAAGGAGTAACCACTTGGAAAGAATTTAAGTTGACTCTGCAAAGATCTCACCTTGTGTCCCAGAAGTTGAAGTCTTGTGGAAAGGATATAAGGAAACCTTGTGCATGCAAGATTTGTGGAGAAATAGGATACACCCATAAAGAACACAAGGATGAATGCCCTAACTATGAAGGAAGTCACCCAGTTGAAGAATGCCCAACTAGGAAGATTACTTGTCTCTTGTGTGAAGGGACTACCCACTATCCTGCTCAGTGTCACATTTACCCCATGGTACAACGAACCACCCAGCAGAAGAAAGAAGTAATGAAAGGAGCCCTCATTGAAATTTTAGAAGAAGTTGTGATGAAGGAAGAGATGGAGGACACACCTAAAGAAGACCCGAGTAAACCCTGCACTACGTCTTGCTATTCATGTGGAGAAGAAGGACACATCTCCCAAAATTGTTTGAATGGGGATCTAGTAGAATTCCCGAGAGAGGAAGTAGAGTATGACCCACAGGAAATAGAAGCCCTAATTGGAATGGAAAGGTCCAAGAAGAGAAGCATATTGGATTCCAGGAAGGATCTGAGTCATATCACCTGTTACAGGTGCAAGGAGTCAGGGCACTACCTCAACAGTTGCCCCAAAAGGAAACCTCCATACTTGTTAGAAGTAATATGTTTTAGTTGCAATGGAGCAGGGCACTTTGCCAGAGAATGCCCTAAGGAGAAGGAAACTTGTGCTAGATAGTTGAGTTTGCAATAAAAGAAGTGGAGTAGTAGAAGTGAGAACATTCTCTTTTATATTGAGGTGTTGAGTTGAGACATGTAATGGAGGAGCAATAAATAGTAATCATTTCAGAATGAATAAAGTAGCATCGTTGGTACTGACATGGATTTTATGAGTTGTTACTCTATGAAGAAGAATTTTGGCCATTTTGAGGATATGAGAAATATGGTCTATGGAAGGTTTGTGCATTTTAAGGGTGGTAGTACCCTGTAAGAACCCTTGACCCCTGGAAAAGATAAGGATACTCCACTGTGTGAATTTCAGACAAAAGGAATACGAGTTTTGTCTCGATATGTGTGATGCCCCAAGAGTATGTGGGATGAAGTTGGAGACCGTCAGTTGTTTGGACCAAATGTGATCAAGAAGTCAGAAGAGAATGTTAAGTTGATTCAAGATAGACTGAAGGTAGCTCAGTCCAGGCAGAAGAGTTATGCAGACTCAAAAACGCAAGGAGGTAGTCTATGAAATTGGAGACAGATCATGTCTACGTGTGCCCCCTACGCGAGGAGTTAAACGGATTGGAGTTAAGGGACAGTTAGCCCCGAGATTTGTAGGACCATACTGAGTTTTGGAGCGTATGGGAAAAGTGGCCTACAAGTTGGAGTCACCCGAAGGACTGTCAGGAGTTCAAGATGTGTTTCACGTTTCCCAGTTGAAGAAGTGCCATGCAGAGATGGCCAATATTCCCCTGTAAGGACGCTTGACCCTGGAAAGGATAATGATGTGGAATATGGACTCCATAAGTATAAGTTTTTATCTCGGTATGTGGGATATCCCACGAGGATGAAGAGATAAATTACTATTGGATATAAAGGAGGTATGATGTCGGAAATATGGATCAATGGAAACTCCATGATGAGTTTGAGTAATCATGTCCTAGTTTGGTGCCAATAGAAGGAAGGAAGACAATACAACTGGATGGATTTAAGAATACTAGGAAGTTGGAAGTTGGAATAATGATAAGTTGCCCGATGATAAGTTCAAGGACTACAAGTGATGAGATGGGCCATAACCCACAGGCCCCAGGACCTGCCAAGAAGCAAGCACATTCTTGCTGAAGGAAGGATCCTGGAAGAGGATATACCTTTGTCGATAGATGATTTTATAGGAGTAAAGCAAAACCTGAGAGTTGTGAAGGAACGATAGATGTTTGTCTGGCTTGCAGAATCTATGGATATATCCGAACTTGGTTCGTTGACAAGAGAAATTCTGCAATGCTTGTGAGGATGACCAAGTGTTAGTATGCGAGATTCGCTAAACTGTATACATGGTAATGATTTGGGTGCGGGATGGATTGATCACCATACCGACTTACTCTTATTATTCGCCTTGCTATATGGGATGGTAAATCTGAGTGACTTACCTATAGTAGAGAGACGACGATCAAAACCTTGTTTAAGCCTTAGAATGGTATAGGTATTTTTCCCTTGTACAAGGCAACTTTGCCAACCGTAGGTTATAGGGTGAGGATCAAACCAGACCCATTTCCTGTAGGAGAAACCATAAATTGTTGACCACCATGAGATATCGATAGTTGTTTAGTTTCGGCGCCCGACCCATCAGATAAGAAGACCCAATCTCAGAATAACCTTACCAAGAGGAAAGGACAGAAGAATTGAGGAAAAGGTTATGCCACTACCGGAAGAGCCAGAGAAGGAATTTTCTGAGGATTTGAGGAGACCGACACTGTTAACAATATGGATGAAGTATGTGAGTTTCGATGGAGCTGTAACCATGCTTCTAAGGGTGGTAGCACCCAAGACCCCTGTGATGATTGATGGATTTTGAGAAGACCCCGAACCTAACCTATTTCTTTCTAGCCTCTCCGAATCTCGAGGATGAGATTCATTTTAAGGGTGGTAGGTTTGTAACATCCCAAAATTCTAAATTTTGGAATGTTATAATAAATATATAGATTGATTGATTGTTTGATCGATTGTCTGAAAGTGAGTGAATTCGAAACTTTTTGAAAGTTAAATGAGAGGGAATAAAAGGACTTTCCCAAACTTTTATATTTGCTTTCTGATCTCCGTGATTTTCAAATTCTTTTCATCCCAAAGCCCTAGAGAGAAGACGACATGACTTCTTCCATTTAAATTAAATGAAAAGGGTTGTTTAAAATATTTGAATTTCATTTGATAATATTTTTCAATTCTGAAACTTTAAGCAACTCAATGATTTTCACGAGAGAATATAAAATGACTTCTTCAAATTATGAAATATGAGTTGGGTGTTTCAAAGGATCAATTTCAAGTCCTTTTTGAATTAATTTCCAATTTGGATTTATTTGAGTTTTATTCAAATTATTTTTCTCCAAAAATAAAATATATGGAAATTAGGGTAACATGATTCCCTACAACAGAAAATTCGAGAGAAATAAATTTGAAATCATTTTGGTATTTTAAAAATGATTTTTGTTGGATTTTAATAGACCAGTAGCACTCTTTGAATTATTAGAATTTGTGTGTATTTTATTTAATGCCAGAAAAATGTTCATGTCGTAGAAAATCTTTTTCTCAAAATTTTGATATATAATATGCCTATATAAAGTTTTATTTTATTTTCGTTTTTTAGTTTATCACATTTTGTAAAAAAAAAACTGCACCGCGCGGCCGGCCGAAGGCCTTTAGGCCCATCGTCTCTTTTCTTCTCCGTTTCGTATATTTTCATCTACGTTTAGTCCCACATTGCCTAGCCTTTGACCCCTAAGCCTCTTTTCCACCAATAAATATAGACCCATAGAGCCTCCAAAAATCATCCGATTCGGGTTAAATCAATATTTTGGTTTGACTAGATTCATTTAAGAAAAATATATTTCTCCTCTCCGGCGCGACTTCTGGAAATTATCTCTTCTCTCCAAAGTCGTCTTTTCTCTGCCTTATAAAGGTATCTTTCTTTGTTTTTTTTCTTCTTATACCTTCGCACTTTATTATTTTTAGACTAATATGATAAAATAATTAGATTAATAATTAGTCTACGTATTTATACATTAAACCCTAGCCCGTAGCTATTTTTTTCTTCCGTAAAACAGCTTGGCCCTGATTTTTTAAATAGCCATAACTTTTTACTCGTTTGCCCAAATCCAACGAAACCAACGCCCACTTATTCGTTATGATCTCCTCTATCCATTAATCCAACTCAAACATGTTGTAAAAAAAATTAAAATTTGAATTAGATCAGATTTGAATTCAAACTTCTTTTGATCATATCTTTTTATCCGTAACTCCGTTTCAGTTGATTCTTTTTGCAAATCGAAGCACTTGACCTAAATTTTCTGATAAGGCCAAATTCACATAATTTTGGTACTGTTAGAAATTGTTTTATGTTGCAAGAGCTATTTGCTTGGTTTTGATGTTTTCCGAATCGACTTCTTCGATCTTTCTGGTCTTTTGAGTGATTGCTTATGTGTGGTTACTATTGCTTGATTACGATAGATTGACCGGAGTGTGACGAGTAGATCTATCAAGAGTTTTGAGTGCAAATCATCTTCATCAACATTGCAGGCAAGTTCACACTTTGATCATACATCTTTCATACCCAGTTTTTATTGCATTAGATCAAACCTCCAACATTGCATGATTAGGATCTAATTAAATTGTGGTTATTGGGAAGTAGTTGATGAGGTAGGAACCTATTGCCCTGCATTCAAACCTTGGGAGTTACTATCACGTTATGCTTATATTGCCATGATATGCTCGTAGACGTGGATTGGGTTTGAGAGTATTTCATGACAGATGTGAGATTGTTAATTAATGGTTTACTTAAGGTGGCAACTTAAACACACATCTGGGTGGATTGAGGCACCTGGTTATTCTAGGATTGCCTGTCTAGGCACCTGGGTTTCCAGGACTTGCCTGTTTTCTTTTGGACCGCCACCCAGGCTCAAAGGGATCATGAGATTATTCATACTAGAAAATTCCGTGTGCAGCCACAAGCCATTATGGGCTCTGGCATAGTTGATTAAGTCGTGCGAACTCTTACAGGGTAGACTAGCAGATGTAGGGGAAAGTAGGTGTACCGGTCTATCCATCGTAAGGTGCTAGCGCTTCTGAAAGACTGTGTCTCGGTCATCCGTTTCTCAAACACCATGTAGTGCGAGAAATCCAACGGAAGCGATCGAGTCTTGTGGGGAAAAGTGCGCAAACCTCTGCAGAGTGTATAAACTAATCATGATTAGCCGTGTCCCCGGTTATGGACATCTTGAGTATCTAGTTCTTGGATTATCCTGTTGATCTCATCACGTTACTTTAAATGAATATTGTTGGGTTTTAATGATGTTACTTAATTGGGATTGAGAATGCTGTCAACCATTCTCAATGTTCAACCACCACCATGATAGTTAAATAAAATTTATTCCTTCATAGTAGGGAAAAATTGGCTTTTCGCAAAAACTATAACCATAGAGCTTTTCCACCAGCCAAATATGCATGTAGTGATAGCCTTTGTTCATCATTCTCTATGGTGTGAATTTGCCAGTACATTCAATGTACTGAACCTTTGTGGCTACAACGTCTCATGTTGCAGGATTATCTTATGACGAGTAAGTGATACGTTAGGGTTACGATTTTCTACACTCAATTTTGCCGTTGGTGTTGATGGGAATCCACAACCTTGTTACTTCCGCTATATGGATTGAGGTAATAGTATTTTACGTTACTTATCCATGTGATTTACCTCTGTTATAAATCCTTGAGTACTGTGTTTGTCAGCATACCGATCCAGGGATGACACTTAAGCACAGAGACTTGGTCCATTCGGGTTAGGTCGCTACATAAATGCATGAACTAGAGGGACTAATCTGTAAAACAGTTATTCCCTGGATAATTAGGCAAATTGCAGCACTGGGAAAAAAAATACTACGGGCTAAAACTCGAGCGGATTGGGCTAACGGAACTGCTCACATTGGTCCTCACAGCCTGAATCAGAGAAGGCCCTGGCGCTGGGCCTTGGAGCAGGATGCGGCGCACGCGCGCGGTCAATAGCCACGAGTGCGCTCGAGCAGCTGCTCAAAGCAGAGGATGGCGCGGCCGCCAGCGGAGCTCTGGCGACGAAGGGAGGCGGAGCTCGCCGGGGATGGAGGGATTCGGGTGCGGGGTCCTCGGATCCGACGACGGGCGAGGCGCTGGGCCCCACATGGCCGGTGTCAGGAGATGGACGGGGAAGCACCGTGGCGGTGGCTGGGTACCTGCGAGAGAGAGAGAGAGAGTGAGGGAGAGAGGGAGAAGAAGATGGGGAAGGAGCAGGGCGGCGCGGGCTAGCCTGGGGTTCGCCGGCGAGGGCACTCCGCCGGCCGGCGGGATGGAGGCGGCGCGCAAGGCGACGCGGTCGTGCGGCTAGAGCATGCGAGCTCCCTGGCGCGGGCGCTCGGGCACCAATGGGCTCGGGCGGGCCACACGCGGGCTTGGCGGGCCTGCGGCGGTGGAGGCTGGCGGGGGAAGACGTGGTGACGTCCGGTTGGCCGCAGGCGTCGGCTGCGGCAGCGCGGCCAGTGGTGGGGTGCCACTTGGCGACGAAGGGCTGGCCGGGCACAGATTACGAGGAGGGGGCTGGCCGCGCGGAAATTGAGGAGGGGGGTCGGTAGGAGGCCAAAAAGGGCAGGGGAGGCATCTGTATATAGAAAGGGGCTAGGGTTAGGGTTTTTGTCTGTTTCGAAGCCGTTCGATCGCCATCGGACGGTCCGGAGCGAAGGGGAGGGGGTTAGGTTGGACCTAGTGGGCTGTGTATATGGGTTGGGCTGATAAGAGGGAGAGAATGGCAGCCTGGCAACAGTTTCCGGAGAACGAAAACTTTCGACATTTGACCGACTATATTGTCGCTATAGTTATCCGTTGGGGCATCAAACGGACTCCGAATTCGATGAAACTTGGCAGGCGGCCTACTGACAACAAAAAAAAACCACACACCAACTTTCATCCCATTCCGAGAACATTTTTTGCCCACTTATAAAATAATATTTAGGACGTGCTGCGGGCGCGTGCAAGTGTGTCTGGGCTCAGAGCGGACAATGGAAGGAACGGGGAGACCGGTACAGATACAAGTTTTGAAAACATGCAGATGTAATGCGGATGATGACATGGCAAGATGCAACATGCAAGTGAATGACAAGGCAACAACAGCGAATAACTGGAAGACACCTGGTGCGTCGGACTCGGGGCATCATAACACTCCACCACTACGAGAGGATCTCGTCCCGAGATCTAGGATGGCATCGGAGGGAAACGAAAGAGGATGAGAAGAGGTAAAACTAAGTTGCTTCTTTGACAATTGAGAGAAACCAAAGAACCTTGCGAGGTTAAACAACTTGAAAGAAAGAATACAATGAAGATGAACAAAGTTGAAAACACTCCATTATAAAAGAGGAACAAGGAACATTACTAGAACCTTGTAGGTTCAAAGACATACGAAAAAGGGTTGCAACGGACAGGAAGTACATACAAACACTCCGGTAGAAACGAGATGTACACGGAACGATAAAGGTCAATTACGACAACACTTCGGTTGGAAATGGAAGGAAATAATATGAACTTGGAAAAATGAAAGCACTTGGATGAGACTCCGGTTAGAAGAGGAATAATAGGCATAGCACTCCTGTTAAAACAAGATAGAGAAGGAATAGGAATGATATAATTTGGACAGCACTCCGACTGTAAATGGAAGGAATTGAGCATGAACTTGACACGATGAGAGGATCCTTGATGAAATCAACAACACACTGCCTCTGGAACTATTGGAAAAATGGCACAAGGGGTAAGAAAGATTTCAGACAGCACTCCGGTTACAAAGGGAGGTAAAACTTGATAAGATGAGAGAACTTGAAAAGAGGGCACAACATGCCGGTTGAATGGATAAGCATGAAAAGAACATGGTCCTCACAATCTGAGATGATGAGTGAAGAGAGCAACATCACAATGCCTTCGAAAGGAAGAATAGAAGATATATCATTGGAATAACAAATTGGAGAAGAAAATGACAACTTCTGCCACAAGTGAGCTTGGAAAGCACCCTTCGAAGAAGGTTAAAACGGAGTTGTTGGAAAACCAACAATGAAACGAAAAGCTTGTAGTGGGCTTATGGAAAACTTCTCAAAATTGAGATGAAATTCTGCCACTACAGAAACAAAAGATTGGATTGATATCAGCAAGGATACGAGAAACTTATTTCACCGGGAGGATAAATGAAGAACTTGGGTCATTTATGAGCACCATAAATAGCAACAGTCCCTAGGGAAAGCTTTAGGTGAAATATAACCCAATATAACTCCAATGAAGAGATTGATGGATGGAAAAGATGTCTTGAGCGAAGAGAAAATGATGGATTTAGATATGTCATTCTTGGAAACTTGTGAATCATGAAACACGAAGGGAAATTATCAAGAATGACATAACACCACCTCAAAAGATGAGATATGAAAGAATTGCACTTTGGAATGCAAGATGAAGAATGCTTGAACTCCTCAAAATAATACATGTGCTGAACACCATGTTTATTTTAGAGTAAAGCTTGGCGGATCTTAACTCTGAGAGAAACCTGGAAGAACAATTGAAGAATGAAATAAACCCTTGACGGACCACCATGATTAGCCTTCGTGAGAACTCCGGTAATAAAAGGATGATAGAAAGAAAGAGAAGTTGAGAACACAAGGTGAATCCTTGCAATGATTTAGATGAATCTTCGTAGTGATATAATTGAGAGATCTTGGAACTCTGGGAAAAGTATGAAGCACTTGAACCGAGAATTTACTCATCATGAACAAACTCCGGAAGAATGAATCAATCACTTGGATGAAGCAAGAATAAGAATTATGTTATGTGTATCCTTCACCAATTTAAATTGATGACAAGCAACTGATTTGGCATACTACTTACTTTCGTAGAAAGGATTAAGATAGATATGGCGCAAACTTGAGAAAAGTCTTCAACGATCAACCGGTGGGATTTGGAAACAACGAATGAATTGATATGATAACGGAAATCTTGAACGAACCACCATAAGAATTGAAAATGGAAGTAGCAAGGCACAATTCGCCAGGAAGAATTGGAGAACGAATGAAGATACTTGAGGGGATTTGGATACATGAGAACGAAGATATCACGAGCAGACTAGAGAATACTTGAACGATGCACCAGTAAGATTGGAGTACGAGAGCTGAAAGCTGAGAGTGAATAAACCTGAAATGATGGCCTTCGGAGAATCAAACTGAAAAGACTCCTGAACTGCTCCGGAAGGGTGAAAAGAATTCTCACAATCGAAAGCAATAATGAGAGGATGGCATCAAGCTTGAACTTCCCATCTTTGGAAGAACGGGTAAGAATTGGAGGAAAAACTCTTCTTTGGTCATCACAATTCAAGAATGACGATGAGAAACCACCAAGAATTGTTGAGACACTCCAGAAGAATCAAAAGCGAAGAGGTTGAGCCACGATGAAAAGAATTTGGCGGATCTTGGAGAAAGACATATGAGTGATGATAATTCATTCTTATGTCAACTTTGAAATGAATTTGAGAAGCTCCAGGAAAAAAATTAGAAGACTCAGGTAAGATCATGGGAAATGACCTGTGGGTTAGGTCCCACCCAAAAGAAACACTGTCGAATGATTGCTTAGGAAGAGATAATGCACCGGTTGATTTGAACGTCTTGAACGAGATAACAACCTCGAAATAGCTTGGAAGGAATAAGAATGGAAACTTGAATCTTCTGGGTTATCTTCAGCACTTCAGATATGAATAGAGAGAGGTGGATGATTAAGAGGTGCACCGGCATGAGAAAACACTTAAAACAAGGAAAGGATATGATCAACAAAGCTTGAATTGAATCCACCAGAGAAGAAAAAAGAACGAAGAATAATAAACTTGAAGCTTTGTTAGTATCTTCTTGAGAATCACCGGATAAGAGCTTTGAAGGAAAAGAATGGAGAGGCTTCCATCAATAAAATGGATAGTTGATTAAGAAATCCGAGTCCTTGTAGAAAAAGGGTGGGAGGGCGGGAAAATGAAGGAAACTTGGGGAAAGATGAAACGAACAACGTTGGGAAAACTGAGAGGTGATCTTGCGGATGTTGAAATGATCGGATCCACTTGATGAGAAACACACCGGTTGGAAAGAATTGAAAAGACATCCTTGTTGATCAATAAGGATTAGCATCCACATAGAAATGTGAGAACACCTCTTAGGAAAAGTATGGAATCACACTTGACTTCGAAGCAACTCAAATACCACAACTCAAAATAAAACAAAGGATTGGCTTGAAAAATAAGCCGGAACAAACATATGATAGATCCCATATCGTATCATGTGTCTATTGGAATGATATCCTATGTGATACTTGAATTCCCACTTATAAACTCCCAAAACTTTCTAGTTATGCAATCATGTGTTGGGGATACAGGGGAAGCATAATATCTCACCCAAACTAACAATCCCTACACCGAGCTGTATCCATCCTTCAACACATAACCAAGAAACCTTCGGAAATCTTGTACCTCAACCTTCGAAAAGCATACGTTATATGAGTTATGGCAATACTCCCGAACTCCTGCCCCAGTACTGGTGGCGTCGAGGTTATCTCACTAACAACTACATAAAAGAGATTTTCGATGTCGGCGAGCTTAGGTATTCCATAACTGCAACGATAAAATTGTGACGACAACACCTCGGAGCTCAACTCCCCGGACACTACCACAACCCCTAAATGTTAGGAGGCACCAAGAACAATGTTCTCGTCATAAGACTATCGAAACGATTCCAAGATACCCGCGTGATCCTAATTTTTTCGTGAAATTTGTGGAGAGGAGAGACAAAACGTGTACGTTAGGAGGCCTCACCAGAGCGACGAAGGGACTGAGAAGTAAAAAGAATCCTACTCTTCGATATATATAATCCTAAGCTCAAAACATTTTGTTCTAGACTCAACAACGTCAGCAATTTGATCAAGTAGGGGGCTCCTAAGTCTCGGGATGGCTCTGATTACCAACGTGTAACGCCTACGATGCGGCTATATCTCCCACGTGTCGAGGAACGACTTAGAGGCATAACCGCATGGTGGTTTAGTCGCAAGTGGGGTAATCTTCACACAATCGCATGTACTGAATAAGAAAGGGGTAAAGAGTTGGCTTACAATCACCACTTCACACAAATAACAAGTTAAACATACATCATCGTCCAAAGTACAATCAAGGTCCGACTACGGAACCAAAATAAAGGAAGACAACCCCAAATGCTAGATCCCCGATCATCCCAACTGGGCTCCACTACCGATGAACATGAAAAGACACAAAACAACGATCAAGATCTTCATCGAGCTCCCACTTGAGCTCGGTTGCTTCACCTGCACTGGTATCATCGGCACCTACAACTGTTTGGAAGTATCTGTGAGTCATGAGGACTCAGCAATCTCACACCCGCGAGATCAAGACAATTTAAGCTTATGGGTAGGAAAAGGTAGTGAGGTGGAGTTGCAGTAAGCACTAAGCAAATATGGTGGCTAACATACGCAAATAAGAGCGAGAAGAGAAGCAACGCAACAGTCGTGAAGATAGAAGTGATCAAGAAGTGATCCTGAAACTACTTACGCACAACCATAACACAAGAACCGTGTTCACTTCCCGGACTCCACCAAAAAGAGACCATCACGGCTACACACGCGGTTGATGTGTTTTAATTAAGTCAAGTGTCAAGTTCTCTACAACCGGATATTAACAAATTCCCATCTGCCACATAACCGTGGGCACGGCTTTCGAAAGTTTAAACCCTGCAGGGGTGTCCCAACATAGCCCATCACAAGCTCTCACGGTCAACGAAGGATATTCCTTCTCCCGGAAAGACCCGATTAGTCTCGGAATGCCGGTTACAAGACGTTTCAACAATGGTAAAACAAGACCAGCAAAGCCGCCTGATACGTCCATTTTGCATCATCCTTTTATATCGATATTTATTGCATTATGGACTGTTATTTCACTTTATGTCACAATACTTATGGCTATTCTCTCTTATTTTACAAGGTTTACATAAAGAGGGAGAATACCGGCAGCTGGAATTCTGGTCTGGAAAAGGAGCAAATATTAGAGACCTATTCTGCGCAACTCCAAAAGTCCTGAAACTCCACAGAACGTCTTAAAAGAAATAAAGAAAAATCCACGCCAAAGATGAAGGCCAGGGGTCCCACACCCTGCTCACGAGGGTGGGCCCCCCCCCCTAGGGCGCGCCTCCCTATCTCGTGGCCCCCTGGTGGCTCTCTGATGCCCATCTTCTCCTATATGAGGTCTTTCGATGAGAAAAAAAGAAGCAGGAAATTTTTGGGACGAGACTCCGCTGCCACGAGGCGGAACCTTGGCAGATCCAATCTAGAGTTCTGACAGAGCCGTTCTGCCGGGGATACTTCCCTCCCGGAGGGGGAAATCATCACCATCGTCATCACCAACGCTCCTCTCATCGGGATAGGGCAATCTCCATCAACATCTTCACCAGCACCATCTCATATCCAAACCCTAGTTCATCTCTTGTATCCAATTCTTGTCTCAAAGTCCGGGATTGGTGCTAGTAGGTTGCTAGTAGTGTTGATTACTCCTTGTAGTTGATGCTAGTTGGTTTAATTGGTGGAAGATCATATGTTCAGATCCTATATGCATATTATTACCCCTCTGATTATGAACATGAATATGCTTTGTGAGTAATTACGTTCGTTCCTGAGGACAAGGGAGAAGTCTTGCTATGAGTAGTCATGTGAATTTGGTATTCGTTTGATATTTTGATAAGATGTATGTTGTCTAGCCTCTAGTGGTGTTATGTGAACGTCGACTACATAACACTTCCACCATTATTTGGGCCTAGAGGAAGGCATTGGGAAGTAATAAGTAGATGATAGGTTGCTAGAGTGATAGAAGCTTAAACCCTAGTTTATGCGTTGCTTCGTAAGGGGCTGATTCGGATCCATATGTTTCATGCTATGGTTAGGTTTACCTTAATACTTTTATTGTAGTTGCGGATGCTTGCAATAGAGGTTAATCATAAGTGGGATGCTTGTTCAAGTAAGAACAACACCCAAGCACCGGTCCACCCACATATCAAATTATCAAAGTATCGAACGCGAATCATATGAACGTGATGAAAACTATCTTGACGATATTCCCATGTGTCCTCGGGAGCGCTTTTCCTATTATAAGAGTTTGTTCCGGATTGTCCTTTGCTACAAAAGGATTGGGCCACCTTGCTGCACTTTATTTACTTTTGTTACTTGTTGCTCATTACAATTTATCCTATCACAAAACTATCTGTTACCACTTATTTCAGTACTTGCAGAGAATACCTTGCTGAAAACCGCTTATCATTTCCTTCTGCTCCTCGTTGGGTTCGACACTCTTACTTATCAAAAGGACTACGATAGATCCCCTATACTTGTGGGTCATCAAGACTCTTTTCTAGCGCCGTTGCCGGGGAGTATAGCGCCTTTGGTAAGTGGAATTTGGCAAGGAAAAAATTATATAGTGTGCTGAAATTTACTGTCACTTGTCACTATGGAAAGTAATTCTCTGAGGGGCTTGTTCGGGGTATCTTCACACCGTCCAGTAGAGCAAAGAGTTGCTCCTCAACCTACTGAACCTATTGAAAATGAAACTCCTTTTGAATTTCCTGTGGCTATGATGGAAAAACTGCTAGCTAATCCTTTTACAGGAGATGGAACAAAGCATCCAGATGAGCACTTAATATATGTGGATGAAGTTTGTGGATATTTAAGCTTGCAGGTATACCCGATGATGTTGCTAAGAAGAAGGTCTTCCCTTTATCTTTGAAGGGAGACACATTGATATGGCATAGGCTATGTGATGATATTAGGTTCTGGGACTATAAAAGATTGAAGTTGGAATTTCATCAAAAATATTACCCTATGCATCTTGTTCATCGTGATCGCAATTATATATATAATTTCTGGCCTCGCGAAGGAGAAAGCATCGCTCAAGCTTGGGGGAGGCCTAAATCAATGTTATATTCATGCCCCAATCATGAGCTCCAGAGAGAAATAATTATGCAAAGTTTTTATGCTCTGCTTTCTGAAAACAATCGCAACATGCTCGATACTTCTTGTGCTGGCTCTTTTATGATGAAGACTATTGAATTCAGATGGAATTTATTGGATAGAATTAAACACATCTCTGAAGATTGGGACCTCGACGAAGGTATGCTGTCAGGTATGACACCTAAGTTTGATTGTGTTAAATCTTTTATGGATACCGATATTTTCCGTAAGTTTAGCACTAAATATGGACTTGACTCTGAGATAGTAGCTTCTTTTTGTGAATCTTTTGCTACTTATGTTGATCTCCCTAAGGAGAAGTGGTTTAAATATCATCCTCCCATAGAAGTAAAAGTAGCTGCACCTATTAAAGTTGAATAAAAGACTGTCACTTATAATGATCCTATTGTTCCTACTTCTTATATTGAGAAACCACCTTTCCCTGTTAGAATAAAGGATCATGCTAAAGCTTCAACTGTTGTTTGTAAAAGCAATATTAGAACATATACACCTCCTGAGCAAGTTAAAGTAGAACCCAATATTGATATTGTCAAAGATCTATTGTCTGATAATATTGATGGGAATGTTATTCAGTTCGAAGGTGAAACTGCTAGAATTGCTAAACCTTGTGCTAAAGATAAACATAGACCTGTGGTAGGCGTGTCTGCCTGTTATTTCTGTTAAAATAGGAGATCATTGTTATCATGGCTTATGCGATATGGGTGCTAGTGCTACTGTTATACCTCATGACTTATACAAAGAAATTATGCATGATATTGCACCTGTTGAGTTAGAGGATATGGATGTCACAATTAAACTTGCTAATAGAGATACTATTGCACCAATTGGAATTGTTACAGATGTTGAAGTCTTGTGTGGGAAAACTAAATATCCTGCTGGTTTTCTTGTTCTTACTTCCCCACAAGATAGCTTTTGTCCCATCATATTTGGTAGGCCCTTCTTGAACACTGTTAATGCTAAGATAGATTGTGAAAAGAATGTTGTTACTGTTGGCTTGGATGATATGGTTCATGAGTTTAATTTCTCTAAATTTAGTAAACAACATCGTGAGGAAGAATTACCTAGCAAGGATGAAATTATTGGTCTTGCTTCTATTGCCGTACCTGCTAGTGATCCTTTAGAACACTATTTGCTAGACCATGAAAATCATATGTTCATAAATGAAAGAAGGGAAATAGATGAAGTATTCTTTAAACAGGAACCTATTCTGCATCACAACTTGCCTGTTGAAATTTTAGGGGATCCTCCTCCACCCAAGGGTGATCCCGTGTTTGAGCTTAAACCCGTGCCTGATAATCTTAAATATGCTTATCTTGATGAAAAGAAGATATATCCTGTTATTATTAGTGCTAACCTTTCAGAGCATGAAGAAGAAAGATTATTGAAAACTCTGAAGAAGCATCGTGCTGCTATTGGATATACTCTTGATGATCTTAAAGGCATTAGTCCCACTCTATGTCATCATAAAATAAATTTGGAAGCAGATGCCAAACCAGTTCGTGATCCTCAATTACGTCTCAATCCTAAAATGAAAGAAGTGGTAAGAAAAGAAATACTCAAGCTTCTGGAGGCAGGTATAATTTATCCCGTTGCTGATAGTGAGTGGGTAAGTCCTGTCCACTGTGTCCCTAAGAAGGGAGGTATTACTGTTGTTCCTAATGATAAAGATGAATTGATTCCACAAAGAATTATCACAGGTTGTAGGATGGTAATTGATTTCCGCAAATTAAATAAAGCTACTAAGAAAGATCATTACCCCTTACCTTTTATTGATCAAATGCTAGAAAGATTATGCAAACACACACACTATTGCTTTCTAGATGGTTATTCTGGTTTCTCTCAAATACCTGTGTCGGCTAAAGATCAATCAAAGACTACTTTTACATGCCCTTTTGGTACTTTTGCTTATAGACGTATGCCTTTTGATTTATGTAATGCACATGCTACCTTTCAAAGATGCATGATGGCTATATTCTCTGACTTTTGTGAAAAGATTTGTGAGGTTTTCATGGACGACTTTTCCGTCTATGGTTCCTCTTTTGATGATTGCTTGAGCAATCTTGATCGAGTTTTGCAGAGATGTGAAGAAACTAATCTTGTCTTGAATTGGGGAAAGTGCCACTTTATGGTTAATGAAGGTATTGTTTTGGGGCACAAAGTTTCTGAAAAGAGGTATTGAAGTTGATAAAGCCAAGGTTGATGCTATTGAAAAGATGCCATGTCCTAAGGACATCAAAGGTATAAGAAGTTTCCTTGGTCATGCCGGGTTTTATAGGAGGTTCATTAAGGACTTCTCAAAAATTTCTCGGCCTCTGACTAATTTATTGCTAAAAGATATACCATTTGTCTTTGATGATGATTGTGTAGAAGCATTTGAAATACTTAAGAAAGCATTAGTCTCTGCACCTATTGTTCAGCCACCTGATTGGAATTTACCCTTTGAAATTATGTGTGATGCTAGTGATTATGCTGTAGGTGCTGTTCTAGGGAAAAGAGTTGATAATAAATTAAATGTTATTCATTATGCTAGTAAGACTCTCGTCAATGCTCAAAGAAATTATGCTACTACTAAAAAAGAACTTTTAGCAGTTGTATTTGCTTGTGATAAGTTCAGATCTTATATTGTTGATTCTAAAGTAACTATTCAAACAGATCATGCTACTATTAAATATCTTATGGAAAAGAAACATGCTAAACCTAGACTTATTAGATGGGTTCTCTTGCTACAAGAATTTTATTTGCATATTGTTGATAGAAAGGGAGCTGAGAACCCCATTGCAGACAATTTGTCTATTTTTTTGCGAGGAGCAGACAACTTGTCTAGGTTAGAAAATATTCTTGATGACCCACTACCTATTAAATATGACTTTCCTGATGAGCAATTAAATGTTATAAGTACTTCTCATAGTACTCCATGGTATGCTGATTATGCTAATTATATTGTTGCTAAATTTATACCACCTAGCTTCACATACCAGCAAAAGAAAAAGTTCTTCTATGACTTGAGACATTACTTTTGGGATGACCCACATATTTATAAAGAAGGAGTAGATGGTGTTATTAGACGTTGTGTACCTGAGCATGAACAGGAACAGATCCTATGCAAGTGTCATTCCGAGTCTTATGGAGGACACCACGCTGGAGATAGAACTGCACATAAGGTATTGCAATCTAGTTTTTATTGGCCTACTCTCTTCAAGGATGCCCGTAAGTTTGTCTTGTCTTGTGATGAATGTCAAAGAATTGGTAATATTAGTAGACGCAAGAAATGCCTATGAATTATTCAATTGTTATTGAACCGTTTAATGTTTGGGGCTTTGATTATATGGGACCTTTTCCTGCCTCTAATGGATACACACATATTTTAGTTGCTGTTAGTTACGTTACTAAGTGGGTAGAAGCTATTCCAACTAGTAGTGCTGATCATAACACTTCTATTAAAATGCTTAAGGAAGTTATTTTTCCGAGGTTTGGAGTCCCTAGATATTTAATGACTGATGATGGTTCACACTTTATTCATGGTGCCTTCCGTAAAATGCTTGCTAAATATGATGTTAATCATAGAATTGCATCTCCTTATCACCCACAGTCTAGTGGTCAAGTAGAGTTTAGCAATAGAGAGCTCAAATTAATTTTGCAAAAGACTGTTAATAGGTCTAGAAAGAATTGGTCTAAGAAACTTGATGATGCATTATGGGCTTATAGAACTGCATACAAAAATCCTATGGGTATGTCCCCGTATAAAATGGTCTATGGAAAAGCATGTCACTTACCTCTCGAACTAGAACACAAGGCATATTGGGCTATTAAAGAGCTCAACTATGATTTTAAACTTGCCGGTGAGAAGAGGTTATTTGATATTAGCTCACTTGATGAATGGAGAACCCAAGCTTATGAAAATGCCATGTTATTTAAAGAAAAAGTTAAAAGATGGCATGATAAAAGGATACAAAAGCGTGAGTTTAATGTAGGTGATTATGTATTGCTATACAACTCTCGTTTAAGATTTTTTGCAGGAAAACTTCTCTCTAAATGGGAAGGCCCCTATGTCATCGAGGAGGTCTACCGTTCTGGTGCCATAAAAATCAACAACTTCGAGGGCACAAATCCGAAGGTGGTAAACGGTCAAAGAATAAACATTATATCTCAGGTAATCCCATAAATGTTGAAACCAATATAATTGAAACCATAACCCCGTAGGAATACATAAGGGACACTTTCCGGAACGTTTCAGACTCCGAAAAGGAATAGGTATGTGGTACGGTAAGTAAACCGACTCCAAAACAACTTTTAAGGCAATATTCCTTTGTTTTGGAATATTTAGAAAAATAGGAAAATAAGTGGCAGTCCGGGAAGGACACGAGGGCCCCACGAGGGTGGTGGGCGCGCCCCCTACCTCGTGAGCACCTTGTGTGCCTTCCGGACTCTGTTTTCTTGCACGCTACGTATTTTGGTAGGTAAAAATTCATTATATATCCGCCTGAAGGTTTTGACTCCCGTATCACGCAAAAATCTCCTGTTTTTGTTTCGAGCTGTTTTTCTAACAGATCAAGGTTATCATGACGACCCCAAGCGCCTCCAGGGACAAGTTCTTCGAGAAGGTCATCAACCCTTACCTCGCGGAGGTGCTGCGACACCCTCAAACCATTGAGATGCGTGATGGGTTGCTGCACATCCGCGATGAAGAGGGACCAAAGGGGACCGAAAGCATGGAGATGAGGCTCGAAGTAGTGGAGCAAAAAGATTTCAAGTGCCAAAGCATGGTGGAGCGGGGAATCAACGCCTAGACACATGATGCTCGCGGAGTTCACTAACAACTACAAGCCGGATGCCAAGAACACCGAGGAGGCCATCTTCAAGCTACATGAGAAGATCGAGCACCTCCAACCCCAAGTCTATGACCTTCAAAACCAAAACTGTGAGTATGAATATAGATTCAAAAGAATGAGTTTGGCTGCAGATTTGAGGATTCCGGAGACTCAATCATCTTTCTATGATGGTGAACCTATGCCTTGGAAGATGGATGACAAGCTTGCATCATCAAGAACACCTCCTCCATCTCCTCCAACAAAGAAGAATTGAGTATATGGGTATGGGCACTCCCCTTGGCAACTGCCAAGATTGGGGGAGGTGCCCCGGTATCGTATCACAATCACAACTCTTATCTTTATAGTTTTCTTAGTTCGATCCTATTAGTAGTATCTTGATCTAGTAGAATAAAGTTTATGGCATGATCTAGTTTTGAGTTTTGCTTTATGATCCCTCTATGTAATCGAGTCCGTGAGTTATATATAATAAAGATTAGTGTTGAGTCAAGGGCTTGATTATTTTGCCATGATCTTGGGTGAATAAAAGAAAGAAGAAAGGAATAAAAGAAACAAAAAGTTCATATTGGTCTTATTGAGAGTAATGACTTCACATAGAAAGAGTATGATGATTAAAAGTTGTTGGGAATTGGCAGACATAGCTTTGGTCACTGTTGCAATTAATAGGAAGTAATAAGGGAAGAGAGGTTTTCACATATAGATATATTATCATTGACATCTTTTATGATTGGGAGCACTCATTAAAATATGACATGCTAAAGAGTTGATATTGGACAAGGAAGACAACGTAATGAGTTATGTCTTTCTTATATCTGAGATAAAGTATGTTGTCATGGTTCCTCTAACTTGTTGAGCTTGCCTTTCCCCCTCATGCTAGCCAAATTCTCAGTACCAAGTAGAAATACTACTTGTGCTTCCAAATACCCCTAAACCAGTTTTGCCATGAGAGTCCACCATATCTACCTATGGATTGAGTAAGATCCTTCAAGTAACTTGTCATCCGTGACAAGCAATAAAAATTGATCTAAATATGTATGATTGATTGGTGTGGGAGAAATAAGCTTTATACGATCTTGTGATGTGGAAGTAATAAAAGCGACGGACTTCATAATAAAGGTTCATATCACAAGTGGCAATATAAAGTGACGTTCTTTCGCATTGAGATTTTATACATCCAATCATAAAAGCGCATGGCAACCTCTGCTTCCTTCTGCGAAGGGCCTATCCTTTATTATTATCATCTACCATATGCAAGAGTCACGGTGATCTTTACCTTTCCTTTTTCATTTTATCCTTTGGCAAGCTAAGCATGTTGGAAAGAACATGATATATATATATATATATATCTAATTGGATGTACGGGAGCATGAACCATTATTGTTGACATTACCCTTGAGGTAAAAGGTTGTGGGGCAAAGCTATGAGCCCCTATCTTTCTCTGTGTCAGATTAAAACTCTGTAACCACAAGTATCGCGTGAGTGTTAGCAATTATGGAGGACTAACTGATAGTTGAGTATGTGGACTTGCTTTTCAGCTCTCACATAGACTCTTTCCGATGTTATGATAAATTGCAATTGCCTCAATGACTGAGATTATTGTTTGTCAGGGCCCAATAAGGTTTATGATTTATACTTTTGCATTGTGAATAGATCATCACTTGAACATAAGTAATCATATGACAAAACCTATATATGTTGCTGTTATAAGAATAATCATGATGCCTTCATGCCCGTATTTTATTTTTATCGACGACTCTACCTCTAAACATCAGGACATATTTATTGTTATCAGCTTTTCGCTTGAGGACAAGCGAGGTCTAAGCTTGGGGGAGTTGATACGTCCATTTTGCATCATGCTTTTATATCGATATTTATTGCATTATGGACTGTTATTTCACTTTATGTCACAATACTTATGGCTATTCTCTCTTATTTTCCAAGGTTTACATAAAGAGGGAGAATGCCGGCAGCTGGAATTCTGGTCTGGAAAAGCAGAAAATATTAGAGACCTATTCTGCGCAACTCCAAAAGTCCTGAAACTCCACGGAACGTCTTAAAAGAAATAAAGAAAAATCCGCGCCAAAGATGAAGGCCAGGGGGCCCACACCCTGCTCACGAGGGTGGGGGGCACGGCCCCCCTAGGGCGCGCCCCCAATCTCGTGGGCCCCCTGGTGGCTCTTCGATGCCCATCTTCTCCTATATGACGTCTTTCGATGAGAAAAAAAGAAGCAGGAACTTTTCGGGACGAGACTCCGCCGCCACGAGGCGGAACCTTGGTGGATCCAATCTAGAGCTCCGGCAAAGCCGTTCTGCCGGGGATACTTCCCTCCCGAAGGGGGAAATCATCACCATCGTCATCACCAACGCTCCTCTCATAGGGAGAGGGCAATCTCCATAAACATCTTCACCAGCACCATCTCATCTCCAAACCCTAGTTCATCTCTTGTATCCAATTCTTGTCTCAAAGTCCGGGATTGGTGCTAGTAGGTTGCTAGTAGTGTGGATTACTCCTTGTAGTTGATGCTGGATGGTTTAATTGGTGGAAGATCATATGTTCAGATCCTATATGCATATTATTACCCCTCTAATTATGAACATGAATATGCTTTGTGAGTAATTACGTTCGTTCCTGAGGACAAGGGAGAAGTCTTGCTATGAGTAGTCATGTGAATTTGGTATTCGTTTGATATTTTGATAAGATGTATGTTGTCTAGCCTCTAGTGGTGTTATGTGAACGTCGACTACATAACACTTCACCATTATTTGGGCCTAGAGGAAGGCATTGGGAAGTAATAAGTAGATGATTGGTTGCTAGAGTGACAGAAGCTTAAACCCTAGTTTATGCGTTGCTTCGTAAGGGGCTGATTCGGATCCATATGTTTCATGCTATGGTTAGGTTGACCTTAATGCTTTTGTCGTAGTTGCGGATGCTTGCAATAGAGGTTAATCATAAGTGGGATGCTTGTTCAAGTAAGAACAACACCCAAGCACCGGTCCACCCACATATCAAATTATCAATGTATCGAACGCGAATCATATGAACGTGAGGAAAACTAGCTTGACGATATTCCCATGTGTCCTCGGGAGGGCTTTTCCTATTATAAGAGTTTGTTCCGGCTTGTCCTTTGCTACAAAAGGATTGGCCCACCTTGCTGCACTTTATTTACTTTTGTTATTTGTTGCTCATTACAATTTATCCTATCACAAAACTATCTGTTACCACTTATTTCAGTACTTGCAGAGAATACCTTGCTGAAAACCGCTTATCATTTCCTTCTGCTCCTCGTTGGGTTCGACACTCTTACTTATCGAAAGGACTACGATAGATCCCCTATACTCGTGGGTCATCACCGCCCGATGTGCCGACAATCCCGATAGGAGATGCACATATCACGTTCTCATGGCAACACCGGATAGGTCAAGCTACGAGTAAAACTAGCCCTCAAGTTGCCCCAAGGTGGTCCCGTAGGCTGCCCGGTTCGGACCAACACTTAGAGAAGCACTGGCCAGGGGGGGGGGGTTAAAATAAAGATGACCCTCAGGTTGGACAACCCAAGGGAACGGTAATAGGTCGTCAGGGAAATGTAAAACCAAAGTTGGACCTTGTTGGAGGAGTTTTATTCAAAGCAAACTGTCAAGGGGTTCCCATAACACCCAACCGCGCAAGGAACGCAAAATCAAGGAACATAAGATCGGTATGATGGAAACTAGGGTGGCAAGAGTGGAACAAAACCCCAGGCATAAGGCCGAGCCTTCCAACCTTTACCAAGTATATAGATGCATTAATAAAAATAAGAGATATTGTGATTTCCCAACATATCCATGTTCCAACATGGAACAAACTTCAGCTTCACCTGCAACTAGTAACGCTATAAGAGGGGCTGAGCAAAAGCGGTAACATAGCCAATGAACAGTTTGCTAGGATGGTTGAAAAAGGTTAGAGGCTATCATGGCAATTTGGGAGGCTTGATAAACAAGTGGTAGGTAGCGCGACATAGCGATAGAGCGAACAACTAGCAAGCAAAGATAGAAGTGATTTCGAGGGAATGGTCATCTTGCCTGAGATCCCACAAGGAAGAAGAATGAGTCCATGAAGAAGATAGATGGATGTAGTCGAACGGATCCTCACAACTCTAAAACCGAAGCTAACGAGAGAAGCAACCCGGAAATAAGCAAACAACATAGTAAACAACCATCACATAAGCATGGCATGATGCACAACCAAGTATGATGCATGTCCGATTTAATGAAACATGGCATGGCAAAGTGCACAAACAAAACTACAAGTTAATTGGAGCTCAATATGCAACGAGTTGCATATTAACGAAACACCACATGACTTATTTAGTTCTCTCCCGTTTATGTACCCAACAATATTAAGTGTTGTTAAACATGGGAAGAGGTGAAGCATAATAAAACTACCTATCTAGGCAAGTTTAAATGAGGCCGGAAATAACAAACAACAATTCCAGAAAATCCTCATGTGCATATTATGAATTTGGTACTGTTCTGCCCTAAACATAATTTTAGGGTTGTTAAACATGCAAAGGAATGCTACCATGTTAATCTATGCAGTTTTCTACCCCATTTACATATAAAGTTTGTTAAGTTTGGTGCTACGATTATTTCATTATGAAATAAAGCATTTTAACATGGCATTAAACAAATTAAAGAAAACATCATTTTTAACATTTCAAACAAGGATGAAAGTGGCATATTATGAAACTAGATGAAAATCGAGTGATTTTTCATATATAAATCATTTTAACCCGATGCACCATTTGTGAGTTATTAAATGCATGAACTAGAGGGACTAATATGTAAAACAGTTATTCCCTGGATAATTAGGCAGATCACAGTGCCGGGAAAAAAAATACTATGAGCTGAAACTCGAGTGGACTAGGCTGACGGAACTGCTCACATTGGGCCTCACGGCCTGAAGCAGAGAAGGCCTTAGCGCTGGGCCTTGGTGCGGGATGCGGCCCACGCGCGCGGTCAACGGCCACGGGTGTGCTCGAGCAGCTGCTCGATGCAGAGGATGGCGCGGCCGCCGGCGAAGCTCCGGCGACGGAGGGAGGCGAAGCTCACCGAGGATAGAGGGATCTGGGCGCGGGGTCCCCGAATCCGGCGACGGGGAAGGCGCTGGGCCACACATGGCCGATGTCAGGAGACGGACGAGGCAGTGCCATGGCGGTTGCCGGGTACCTGCGGGAGAGAGAGAGGGCGAGGGAGAGAGGGAGAAGAAGATGGGGAAGGAGCAGGGCGGCGCGGGCTGGCCTGGGGTTCAGCGGCGAGAGCACTCCGGCGGCCGGCGGGATGGAGGCGTCGCGCAAGGCGACGCGGTCGGGCGTCTGGAGCAGGCGAGCTCCCTACCGCAGGCGCTTGGGCGGCGGCGATGAAGCGCTCCGGCCCCGATGGGCTCGGGCGGGCCCCACACGGGCTTGGCGGGCCTGTGGCGGTGGAGGCTGGCGGGGGAAGACGTGGCGGCGTCCGGTTGGCCGCGGGCGTCGGCTGCGGTGGCGCGACCAGTGGTGGCGTGCCACTTGGCGCCGAAGGGCTGGCCGGGCATGGATTCTGAGGAGGGGGGCTGCGGCTGCAGGTAGGAGGTGGCTGGCGGCGCAGAAATTGAGGAGGGGTAGGTAGGAGGCCAAAAATGGAAGGGGGCGTCGATATATAGAAAGGAGGCTAGGGTTAGGGTTTCTCTCTGTTTTGGAGCCGTTCGATCGCCATCGGACGGTCCGTAGCGAAGGGGGGTTAGGTTGGACCTAGTGGGCTGTGTAGATGGGTTGGGTTGAGAAGAGGGAGAGAATGGCAGCCCGGCAACAGTTTCCGGAGACCAAAAACGTTCGACGTTTGACCGACTATATTGCCACTATAGTTATCCATTGGGGCATCAAACGGACTCCGAATGCGATGAAACTTGGCAGGCGGCCTACTGACAACAAAACAACACCACACGCCAACTTTCATCCCATTCCGTGAACATTTTCCTGCCACTTATAAAATAATATTTCGGATGTGCCGCGAGCGCGTTCAAGTGTGTCTGGGCTCAAAGCGGACAACGGAAGGAATGGGGAGACTGGGACGGATTCAAGTTTTGAAAACATGCAGATGCAATGCGGATGATGACACGGCAAGGTGCAACACGCAAGCGAATGACAAGGCAACAACAACGAATAACTAGAAGACACCTAGCGCGTCGGACTCGGGGCGTCACACCCCCTCCAATGTATATAAAGGAGGGGGGAAGAGGAGGCCGGCCCAAGGGGGGCGTGCCATAGGACGGAGTCCTGCTTGGACTCCCGGTCCAAGTAGGATTCGGCCGCGCCTTTTCCTATTCCAACTAGGAGATGGAGGGAAGGAGGAAGAGGAGAGAAGGAAGGAGGGGGGCGCCGCCCCCACCCCTTACCCAATTCAGATTGGCAAGGGGGGTGCGTGCCACCTCCTGGCCGGCCCTATCTCTTCTCCACTAAGGCCCATGTTGGCCCATTAACTTCCGGGGGGGGGGGGGGGGGTGCCGATAACCCCCGGTACTCCGGAACTTATCCAAAACTTCCTGAAACCATTCCGGTGTCCGAATGTAACCTTCGAATATATGAATCTTTACCTCTCGACCATTTCGAGACTCCTCGTCATGTCTATGATCTTATCCGGGACGCCGAACAATCTTCAGTCATCAAATCACATAACTCATAATACAAATTGTCATCGAACGTTAAGCGTGCGAACCCTACTGGTTCGAGAACTCTGTAGACATGACCGAGACACATCTCCGGTCAATAACCAATAGAGGAACCTGGATGCTCATATTGGCTCCTACATATTCTACGAAGATTTTTATTGTTCAAACCGCATAACAACATACGTTGTTCCCTGTGTCATCGGTATGTTACGTGCCCGAGATTCGATTGTCGGTATCATCATACCTAGTTCTATCTCGTTACCAGCAAGTCTCTTTACTCGTTCCGTAATGCATCATCCCATAACTAACTCATTGGTCACATTGCTTGCAAGGCTCATAGTGTAATAGCCTGGGTTTTGGCCCTTTTCTTTTTCTTTTGATTTATTTGGTTTTTGCTCTGTTTTTCTTTTTGGAGTGGTTATGTGGCCTTTTCACCTGGGAAATCATCTTCATTTCCTCTTCAAGTGACTCATGATTCTAAAAATCTTTCCAAGATCATGTCATTTCACTGCTTGGCCATACCCTAATTTCTTTTTCTGAGGAATATTACTTTTTCTATAAAAGGAATAACCTCATCTGCCCTAGGTTGTGAAGCAACCTATATTTCTGTGACTCCCAAAATTCCCAAATATTTCTCATAATTTCTTTGGGTCATATATTGCTCAAATATGCCCAAACTTTCCTGTCCTAGCCCAAGAATAATTCCCCAATAATTATTCTTCCTTTCTGTCCAGAGTGGCACTTTGTGAAGGAAGTGTCATTTATATTATCTTGTTTTCTTCCAAACATGTTGGGAATTATTTTATGTCCAAATAATTGCCACATGCCAAAATTCAACTTTATTTGCCTAGCCAATCTTCCTCAGTGATTTTTCAAAGTTCCTGTCTGAGGGAAGCCTTTGTGAAGGAAGTTCTAGCTAGGGTTATCCAAATGAGTTGAAATTTTTCACACTCCTTCATGTGGTCATATTATCCCACTCCTCCAAAATTCAGCCCCATCCAATCATCTATGTGAGCACAGGACCAATTGATTCTGTTAATATTTTTAGGTTGTGAAGCAAGTATAATTTATATTGCTTCAAAAATCCTGATAAATTACCAGATGGTTCTCCTACCCAAATAACTTCTCTCCACCAAATTTGGCATCAAATCATCAAGCAAATATTCCTCTAGAATTGTTGCAAGTTCCTGTACAGAGGGAATAGCTGTGAAGGAAGTACACTTTTGGTAAATCCAATTGGTGCAATTTTTTTACAGCATCTTACTATGACCAAATCATAATGCCTTGCCAAATTTCAGCTCAATTTTATGCTCCATGTGAGTGCATCATGCAAATCTTATTTCTGGACCAAAAATGCAGTTGTGAAGCAACTATATTCATTTCTGGTCCAAATCTTCTCAAAGTTACCAGGCTGTAAGTCCTTCTTTACCTAAACCTCGCAGACAACTCCATTTGACCCAATCAAATCTCTGTTGATCAGCAGTGCTCGGTCAGGTTTACTGCAGTAAACTTCAGAGGTGGATTACCATTTAACCAGAGCACTTTTCACTGATCTACCACCTCAGTTGTAACCTCCCCTGGATGAACTACGCACTAGACAACATGTTCAAGCCCCTCTCCCCCGCTACATGCCGGTGCATGCGGTGACCGCGTTAATGACATCACTGTGCACGCGCTCTGTGTGCAGTGGCCGTGTCCAGTGGCCGTTTGTGCTTCGGCACCTCCTCCTCTCGTCGGCTTCGCGCGCGTGAGCGTGTCCAGCAGTTTTACCGCGTCGTCGTCGTCCCCCTGGAGCCATCTCCCCCTCCGTAAGCCCCCCGCCAGCTCTCGTCGCCGCGTGCCCACGGACGTGCTGTAGCCGACCGTCATTGCCCTCGTCGGTGTCTCTTCCTCTTCTTGTCCCCGCGCTCCGCTCGACTCCGTGACCTCTGCGGCTGGTATGCTCCCTCTCTCGTCGTGATCCCATGCCATCCCGTGCTCGCTGGCCATCACCAGAGCCTCGGCCGGACGTGCCCGGCGGCACCCGAGCCCATCCCTCTCCCCCGGCTATATATAGCCCTCCCCCGAGCCATTCGAGAACACCACCAGCCTCCCCACACCCCACTACCCCTCCCCAACCTCTCATTCGAGCTTGAGGAGCTCTCTGTGTCCTCCATCGCCACCATGGCCGTCGCGGCCATCTGCCTAAATTCCCTCGAGGCCGAACCCATCCCTCCCTCTCCCCACCACCAGAAGACCACACCGCCACCAAAGCACCTTCCCACCCCTTCGTCTTGTCGCTAGAGTTTCCATGGCTGCATCTTCGTTTCTGACCGAAGCAACACTCCGCCGCGGCTGGCTTCCCATGCTCTTCTAAGCTCCTCGGTGGCCGTGTCCTGCATGAAGGGACTGCCTTGTCCTGCTGATCATGCTAGTGGTCGAGCGCCTCGAATGGTGGACCATGCCGCCAACTATCGTCATCAGGGCGGCCGGCCTCGCCTCTGCCCAGCACCCAGTTGAGGAGGAAGAAGAAGGAGTGAGGGACGAGAGAGAAATGGGCGCGGGATCCACCTGTAAGCGACCCTGGAGGCCGGCCCCGCCCCTACTGACGTGGATAAGTGGCCCCGTCTTTCCCTTCACCTAAAGCATATTCCATTCCTTCTTCGGGCGAGAATGTGTTTTCCTCTCCGGAAAATGTATTTTCAGAAAAGGCGCGTTCTGTTTTTCCAGCCGAGGGCTTGTTTATGATGATTTCATTACACATAGGTCCCTGGCAGAAAAACCCTTATATCTTTTTACCACTAACTCCAAATAACGTGATTCCAAAGCCCACCTCTTCATTGCGTCGAGCCCGTTCTGTTGGTTTCATTTTCACTATGGTTTGACACTGTGAAAATGACCGTTTTACCCCTGCCATTATTCAGCCCCCTCTGAGAGAGTACGTTTTCCGACGATTCTTTCCGCGAGTTTCTCGCAGTTTCTCCCGGTAATTCCTTCTACCCCAGGCAAGCCACATCCTCCATTTGCATGATTGCAATGCAGTGACATGGTTTATTTATTTGAACTTGTTTAAAATGTTGCATTAGCTATGTATGATTTGGTCATGGTATTTCTCGGAGTATTGTTTCGATCTTGATATTGCCATGATATTACTTGGAGTTCTAGGACTTATGTCTTGATAATTATGTGGATGACATGTGCCTTTGGATTCTTAGTGGCTATTATGATTATTTTCATGATGGTATCTGGTATTATTTTGGAGTATTACTTTGGATATCATGTGCCTTTGGATTCTTAGTGGCTATTATGATTATTTTCATGATGGTATCTGGTATTATTTTGGAGTATTACTTTGGATATCATGTGCCTTTGGATTCTTAGTGGCTATTATTATTATTTTCATGATGGTATCTAGTATTATTTTGGAGTATTACTTTGGATATCATGTGCCTTTGGATTCTTAGTGGCTATTATGATTATTTTCATGATGGTATCTGGTATTATTTTGGAGTATTACTTTGGATATCATGTTGCCTTTGGATTCTTAGTGGCTATTATGATTATTTTCATGATGGTATCTGGTATTATTTTGGAGTATTACTTTGGATATCATGTTGCCTTTGGATTATTAGTGGCTAGTGTTAGTTTCATCATGATGCTAGTTGATATTATGTTTTGGAGTATGATGATGGAGGTGATGCTTGCATGTGGATCATAGCTAGATAGTTAGTTCTTGATATTTGAGTAGTAGTATTATCATTCTTGGATTCACCATGATAGTAGTGTTATACTGTCCTCAAAGTATTTTGGTAAGACTATATTAAGCTTGGGATTATTTGTTGGATATTGCTAGGACTTGGATTATAGGTTGATAGATGATATCGGAGTATCAGATATCACATTTATATTTTTGGGGATAAATTCCGTCATTAAGTTGGTTAGGTGCCACCGAACCGGGCTTTCTCAAGTGCAACCACATTTGCATTTATGGGAAGGCCCTAATGCGATGCTATTGCCGTGTCTATCGCTGTTGCCTCCAACGAGGGAAGGTTATGGGCACGCGCTACCCTGATCAGGTAGGTGGACATAAGCCTTGTGTGCCCGTTGTTGTTGTTATGTGCACATGTCCCCGTTTGGGATGGTTTATTGTTTTGGCCACGACGATGGCCATTGGTGTCTTTGGTAGACACGGAGCCACCCAGGACTAGCCCAGTGGGGAGTGAGTCGGAGTGGCCCGGAGAGTGTCATGGCAGTAGATCGGTTTTGTCGGAACACCGTTGGTCCACAGAATGGGAGTGCGATGCCATGGGTTCCGTGTTGTGGGTAAAGTGCGCTACCTCTATAGAGTGTGTTTGTTTAAACTATCGATAGCCGTGTCCTCGGTCATGGGCATGGGTTCGTACTAGGTCACACCGTTCGATCAACACTCACATGACGAAATGACTTATAGGTGATTTATATGTTGATATTTTGAGCAGTATAGATTGGCAGGATGTTGATGATGATGTTGGAGACCAAACGTTGGTCGTGGTAGGGATCGCCGAAAAGATCACCATTTGAGACCAAGTATTGGTCATGGTTGTGATCGCCGGAATGATCACCGTTTGGTTTTGAGCACGAGGTGATCGAGATGGTATATTGCTTGGCCGGTTAGCCAAGAGAGATATGGTTATGGAGATCTGAGACGGTGATTTATCAATATTGTATGAGTTTCATACCATGTTTAGTAGTTGCTTCATCATGATAGTTGTTAATTAATTAACCTGTTAATGCTATGTTATTGTCTTGCCTTGATGTTTATGGTTGTTGTGAGCTTGCAAGTACATTCAATGTACTGACCTGGCGTGTCATGCCAAATTGTAGGTGATGCCATGATTTCTTGATTGCTTGTCGAGGTTGCCATGCATGCGATCTAGATCGTGTCCCAGCCAAAGTCCCTGCGGAGTGGAGTTCACCACCTTCATCGTTGTTCCGCTGCTAGAAGTATTCCGCTGCTACGAGTTGTTTTGCTGCTAGCATAGAGAAAGTGTAGTATCGCAGGCATAGTGTCCCGTGGTGATGTGCTTCTTTGTAACATCAAACCCTTGTATTATTATTCTTGTAATAAGAGCTGATTTGTTCTATGTCAAGAAGTGTCGTATTCCAGAGACTTCTCCTCGTTCTCTGGGCTGGAATACGGGGCGTTGCGGTTTCTCTGAGCCGGGGTGCCACACATAGTGATGTGCATTACCGAGACGGCCCAGAGATACCTCTCCGATACACCGAGTGACAAATCCTAATCTTTATCTATGCCAACTCAACAAACACCATCGAAGACACCTGTAGAGCATCTTTACAATGACCCAGTTATGTTGTGATGTTTGATAGCACACAAGGTGTTCCTCCGGTATTCAGGAGTTGCATAATCTCATAGTCAGAGGAACATGTATAAGTCATGAAGAAAGCAACAGCAATAAAACTAAACGATCATTATGCTTGTCGGATTATGGGTTCCGGCAAACCCTTGAGGTTCGAACACTAGGGTGCGCATGAAGATCTCTCCCTGGCTAGCTCGCTCTCGCAACGATCTCAAGGCCTAGCTCGCCGAACCCAAGGAACAAGTGAGACGAGAGTTTATACTGGTTCGGGCCACCATTGTGGTGTAATACCCTACTCCAGTGTGGTGTGGTGGATTGCCTCGTGGGCCGAGGATGAACTAGTACAATGGAAAAATAGCCTCCTAAGGAGAGGTGTTCTTGAGCTCGATGTGCTAGTGAGGTGGCCTTGGTGGAGTGGATCCGATCCAAGATGAGCCGATCGTTGACTACGGTGGTGGCTAGTCCTATTTATAGAGGCCCTGATCCTCTTCCCAAATGTTTAGGCGGGAAGGGATACCACAACGGCCAATTTTGAAGGGAGACAACTAGTACAAATTATCCTAACAAAAGGTGGTCTTCGCCTGCCAAAGGCCCTGGTGATGATGCCACCGTGGGCTCCGCGGTGACCTCCGTCCTGCTGTCCTGCTGGTCTTGGTCTTGTTGCAATGATATGGAAACCTTTGCCTGATGACTCAGGACTCCTCGCATGTGCCTGCTTCCTTAGCACCAAAGAGGAAACTGGCACTCTGCGCCCACTGGCGCCCGCCTAGCCTCAGTCGTCATGGCTCACATCATGCGGACCTCGCGAGGTGCCCCTTGCATAGATATCTCCTCTCCTCGGGAGCCATCCTAGCGAGACTGCCCCAGAGGAGGTCTTGGTGTCGTCAGCCTCGCGGGGCTTGGCCCCTCGCGAGGGTCTTGAGTGGTTGCTGATGAAGATGGGCCATACCAGGCCGTTGGTGGAGCCACGCCCTGGGCCGCACGTAGGCAAGTCTGGGTACCCCCATTCCTGGGACACTGACAACGCTAAGCTAACAGATGGGTCTTGTCCATCACACCATTCTCTAATGATGTGATCCCGTTCATCAAATGACAACACATGTCTATGGCTAGGAAACTTAACCATCTTTGATTAACGAGCTAGTCAAGTAGAGGCATACTAGGGACACTCAGTTTTGTCTATGTATTCACACATGTACTAAGTTTCTGGTTAATACATTTCTAGCATGAATAATAAACATTTATCATGATATAAGGAAATATAAATAACAACTTTATTATTGCCTCTAGGGCATATTTCCTTCACATGTCCCCTTCTGTCATTGGGATTGAGCACTGCAAGATCGAACCCACTACAAAGCACCTCTTCCCATGGCAAGATAAATCAATCTAGTTGGCCAAACCAAACCAATAAATCGGAGAATAAATACGAAGCTATATTAATCATGCACAAAAGAGTTCAGAGAAAAATCAAATAATATTCATGTATGGATCTTATCATAAACTCACAATTCATCGGATCTCAACAATCACGCCGCAAAAAGCCATTACATCAAATAGATATCCAAGAACAACAAGGGGAACATTGTATTGAGAAACATCGAGAGAGAAGAAGCCATCTGGCTACTAACTATGGACCCGTAGGTCTATGGTAAACTACTCATGCATCATTAGAGGGGTAGCAAGGTTGATGAAGAACCCCTCCATGATCGATTCCCCCTCTGGTAGAGTGCGAGAAAGGGACCCCAGATGGGATCTCTCGAGAACACATGCTTGCGGCGGTGGAAAAAGTATTTCATGGACTCCCCTGTAGGTTTCTTGATTTTAGATTATTTATAGATGCAGAGTTAGGTCAAACGGAGCCACATGGGCCCCACCACCCATTAGGGCACGCCTACCCCCTGGGCGCGCCCTGGTGGGTGGTGGGCCCATCACTACTGCAGGATGCTGCTAACGTGACACTACGATCAGAGACCCTTCGACGAAACTGTGTGCGATGCAATAATCGCAAACGGTGGTGTAAAAAACCGTCAAAAAGGTGCAAAACGTTTGCAATGGAGATGCATCAAACACTATTCAGATTTTAGTTGCGTGTGCGATGCAGGGCATACGGTTCAGTCCAGTGAACTGTTTGCGATGAGGAGCAACAAAAGAAACAGGCAGCCAGATCAAGGTGTGCGCGATATACAACATACGATTCACTCGGATGAACTGTTTGTGATTAGGCAACACAAAAGAAACGGTCAGCCAGATCAAGTTGTGTGCGACATACGGCATGCGGTTCACTTGGATGAACTGTTTGCGTTGAGACATGAGAACAGAAACGGTTCGACTTAACACGATGTGTGAGATACGCGAGAAACAGGTCTGAATGAGAAATGTGTGTGAAGACTGATAATAACGCAAACGGTTGCTGCTAATAACGCATGTGTGTTGTGCGATGGGATTGCATACAGAACAACAACATATATATAAATGCACACTTATAAGGACATGCCTACATAACCAAATTAAACATCCACTTACATAGGTGGCTACTACAACCATGGCATTTGCACACACCAAAGTAAACTATTACATGCATAATTACATAGGTGGCTACTACACACATGACATTTCCACACACCAATAAAGTAAACTATATATTACATGCATGATTAACTAGCATAAACGATCATGTGATCACCATCTACTTCTTGTGACGCTTGCTCTACTTGTGGATCGATCCAGGCTCATCGATTTGGGCAATGAGGCACTTCCTCATGTCAACGATCCACTTGTGCATGTCGTAGCATCTGTACGCACACTTGGCCACGGACCTGAGGTGAGGTTCATCCAGTTGCCGCATCCAGGTCCTGTGCCAGGATAGGGGACTTGTTCTCTGAGGCATCCCGCTTCATCTTTTCATGGTAGGGGTCGATGATGGCCGAGGTGAGTTCAACCAGGGAGTCCTTGTTCGTACTGCCCCAGACCCTATAGTGGACATGGATTTCGACAAGGTTCTTGCAGGCCAAGCCCGTAACACTGAGCGTGTTTGCATCGTCGGTGATTTCCACCATGGCGAACTTGTAGTCAGTGCTGTTAACAAACCTGTTGAAACAGTCACAAGGCGTTGTGTCCATGTAGTAGTGGTAGATGAGGACATGATGGCCCATGCACAACTGGGTGACGGTAACCTTCTGATCTATGCCGGGACGATCGGTGGTGTACTGGAGGTCGATACTGACCACATTGTACTTGTCTCGAGCAAGCAACTGCTCAACGCTGTTGATGTAGTCGTCCACCACAGCCAGGTCGATGGTGTACACCACCGAGAGATCCGTCTCCCTCGCATGGGTCTCCACTCTATGCTCGCCGAACTCCATTGGAGCACCGCTGGACATCCCCTGTCTATGTGTCGTCGTGGGTGTGCTTGTTCTGTGGTGGGGCGTGATCGAAAGGTTGAAGAGACTAAGGTTATAATGGCTGCGGGAATTAAAGGGGAAGCCGGACGGCTAGGAATATCAGCAGGCCCAGATGGTAGTTCCAATTTACAGCAAGTAAATCCATCGTGCCGCACATAACTGCATCGCGTGGCAACGCACATAGCGCAACCGCATGCATATGGCCCCCGACGTGATCAGCGCATGCCCAACTGCTGGCAGAGCGTGCACGGAGGGACGCGAGCAAAACACTCCGTGGTCACCTCAACGGTGAGCAACCATATATATATATATGCATATAGCAGTTGAACGTGCAAGGAAAAGCTATCCACAAGCCGAGCACGCCAACGGACGCGACCAGAGCACGCCAACGGACACAAGTAGAGCGCACCACGGCGCCTAATGGCGAGCACAGCATGTTGCAGTGCCTAACGGCGAGCAGAGCTTGCCAAGGGACGCGAGCAGAGGCCGACACAGTGATACATGGCGAATAAGACAAACTATGCGAGCGATGTTGGAGACATCAAGCACGAATCAGATTAGAGTTTCGTGTGCGGTACGTGGCATACAGTTGATCCGTCCGAGCTGTTTGTGATGGAATAAGCCGTGTGTGTTGCGGGCAAACGCTTGTTAGTATATAACCTTAAATTTAACCAAAAAAGTGTTAATGCATGTTATAAAAATTGTATAGCTGGAAACTATGTTCAATTACGACTACAACGATATAATCTTTGGCGACATGCATTCGTATTTTATTAATGAAATCCTACTTATAAACCAGGACGGGTGTCGGTATCAAAGCCGGCGGATCTCGGGTAGGGGGTCCCGAACTGTGCGTCTAGGACCGATGGTAATAGGAGACGGGGGACACAATGTTTACCCAGGTACGGGCCCTCTCTATGGAGGAAATACCCTACTTCCTGCTTGATTGATCTTGATGAATATGAGTATTATGAGAGTTGATCTACCACGAGATCGTAATGGCTAAACCCTAAAAGTCTAGCCTAGCTAATTATCAGGATCTATCTATAGACAAAGCCCTCCAGTTTATATACACACAGGAGGGATCTAGGATTACACAAGGTCGGTTACAGAGAAAGGAATCTTCATAGTCGCTCGCCAAGCTTGCCTTCCACGCCAAGGAGAGTCCCATCCGGACATGGGTAGAGTCTTCGGTCTTCGTATCTTCACGGCCCAACAGTCCGGCCCATATCCAATAGGTCGGACGCCCGTGGACCCCTTAGTCCAGGACTCCCTTACTAGCCCTTGAACCAGGCTTCAATGACAACGCGTGCGGCGCGCAGATTGTCTTCGGCATTGCAAGGCGGGTTCCTCTTTCCGAATACTCCAAGATAGTCTTCGGATAAAACGAAGGTTTCCAGATCTGTAACACTAGTACCACACACGACTGCAGTGAATATAATATTTCACGAGTCCCCATCTGCTAACAACTTTTCACATGATGACATCACGTCTGTCCGGCCATTATATTGAACCATTTTTATCTGCTGTTCCATGTTTTGAGATGCGGTTTCCATTGGCACGTCTTGTCAAAGCAGAGATCGTGTCCCCTTATCGCGGGATCCTCATCAATACGGGCGTGGGTAACCCAATCGTGCCGTTTACACAACCCTTGGGAATAGGCGAGTTTTAGGGCGAGTGGGGAGGCGTTCGATATTCACTTCCTTTATAACGGAATAAGGATTCCCCTTCTTCTCCCATGCCTTCTCTCTTCCTCTGCCCTTCTACTCTTGAGTTCTAGCGCCCAAGTTCTCCTCTTTCCCACTCGAGCAAGCACTCAACCATGTCCGGATCCGGAGATCAAGGCAAGTGGATGGCCTCCTCCGTCAAGGAGAAGGACATTACCGAGCTTCGGGCGGCCGGGTATCTAGCGAAGGAAATCGCCCACCGTCTTCCAGCCCAGGGGCAAGTGATCCCCACACCGAAGCCCAAGGAGAGGGTGGTATTCATCCCTCATTTCCTCCACGGGCTAGGGTTTCCACTCCAACCTTTCGTCCGTTGGCTGATGTTCTATTACGGGCTAGACTTCCATGATCTATCCCCGAACTCTTTCCTCAACATCTCGGCGTTCATCATCGTGTGTGAGGCCTTCCTCCGCATCCAACCGCACTTCGGGTTGTGGCTCAATGTTTTCAATGTGAAGCCGAAGGTGGTGGATGGCCAGCACGCGGAGTGCGGAGGCGCCATGGTGAGCAAGCTGACCAATGTCTCCTAGCCAAAAGGCACTTTCATGGAAACTGTCAAGGAATGGCAGAAGCTATGGTTCTACATCACAGAACCCTGCGGTGCTGACTGGGCCGTAACTGCCGAATTCAACTCCGGCGCTCCAATGCGACTCACCTCCTGGGTTGAGAAGACACCGAATTGGTCTTTCTCAGACGAGCTGATAGCACTTCAAATGCATGTTCAAAGCATGATGGACAAATATATCAAGCTCGTCGATGTAATCCAGGTAATGCTAGTTCGCCGGATTCTCCCGTGCCAAAGCTGAAGTTCGCCCTTTATGGGAGTTCAATCCGAAGAAGCACCATACCCTGAAGAGGCTCTTCGAAACCACTCACGAAGATGCCTGGAAGTTGCTCTTCAAGGGCAACGAGACACCGCCAGCCATAGACTCGGACCGCGGGCACGACATTAACCACCTTGCCAATGAGGTATGTTTTTTAACGCATCCTCTACTTATTTGTTTCAAGGATGACATCTGAGCTTTTATTATCATTACTTCTTCATGAATGGATGGACAGGGAGAAGCGGATCTAGTGTTCGGCTCCGCTTCCTGAAGAACGAGTCATCCCACGTCTAGTGAAGATGCTGGTGCCGGCGCCCTATAAGGCGCCGGAAAAGAAGGCCAAGGGGTTCGGAGTGGCCCCCGCCGCAAGGGCGCTTCGGACGCGATGTCCGAAGACAAGACCCGCTCCTCTGCCGCCGAAGACGACGACGATGAGGAGGAGGAGGAGAGCGACTCTCCCCCAGATGGGGGGAGGAAGAAGAGGGCAGCCTCTACAAATTTGGAGGCAGAGGCGCCAAAGAAGGGGAATGGCCCTCTCGTGGGCAGCTCCGCGTGGGACGTTGACAACAGTCGAGAGCGACTGATATGTCTCCAATGTATCTATAATTTTTGATTGTTCCATGATATTATATTATCTGTTTTGGATGTTTATGGGCTTTATTATGCACTTTTATATTTTTTTGGGACTAACCTATTAACCCAGAGCCCAGTGCCAGTTTCTGTTTTTCCCTTGTTTCAGTGTTTCGTGGAATAGGAATATCAAACGGAGTCCAAACGGAATGAAACCTTCGGGAGCATGATTTTTGGAACGAACGCGATCCAGGAGACTTGGAGTTGAAGTCAAGGAAGCTTTGAGGTGGCCACGAGGCAGGGAGGCACGCCCCCACCCTCATGGGCCCCTCGTCGTTCCCCTGACCGACTTCTTTTGCCTATATATATATATCATATACCCTAAAAACATCGGAGAGCCGAATAGATCGGGAGTTCCGCCGCCAGAAGCCTCCGTAGCCACCGAAAACCAATCTAGACCCGTTCCGGCACCCTACCGGAGGGGGGGAATCCCTCTCCAGTGGCCATCTTCATCATCCCGGTGCTCTCCATGAAGAGGAGGGAGTAGTTCTCCCTCGGGGCTGAGGGTATGTACTAGTAGCTATGTGTTTGATCTCTCTCTCTCTCTCTCTCGTGTTCTTGAGGTGGTACGATCTTGATGTATTGCGAGCTTTGCTATTATAGTTGGATCTTATGATGTTTCTCCCCCTCTACTCTCTTGTGATGAATTGCTCAACCATTGTCATACTGCTTTGCATGATCATGTAGTTGACATTGTATTTGTGGCAAAGCCACCGTTCATAATTCTTTCATACATGTCACTCATGAGTCATTGCACATCCGGGTACACCGCCGGAGGCATTCATATAGATTCATGTTTTGTTCTAAGTATCGAGTTGTAATTCTTGAGTTGTAAGAAAATAAAAGTCTGATGGTCATCATTATTAGAGTATTGTCCCATGTGAGTAAAGGATGATGGAGACTATGATTCCCCCACAAGTCGGGATGAGACTCCAGACGGAAAATAAAAAAATAAAAAAATAGGCCATAAAAAAGAGAAAAGGCCCAAATAAAAAAATAAAAAAAACAAAAAACAAAAAAATGAGATAAAAAGAGAGAAGGGGCAATGCTACTATCCTTTTACCACACTTGTGCTTCAAAGTAGCACCATGATCTTCATGATAGAGAGTCTCCTATGTTGTCACTTTCATATACTAGTGGGAATTTTACGTTATAGAACTTGGCTTGTATATTCCAATGATGGGCTTCCTTAAAACGCCCTAGGTATTCGTGAGCAAGCAAGTTGGATGCACATCCACTTAGTTTCTTTTTGAGCTTTCATACACTTATAGCTCTAGTGCATCCGTTACATGGAAATCCCTACTCACTCACATTGATATCTATTGATGGGCATCTCCATAGCCCATTGATACGCCTAGTTGATGTGAGACTATCTTCTCCACAACCACCATTCGATTCCACCTATAGTGCTATATCAATGGCTCACGCTCATGTATTGCGTGAAGATTGAAAAAGTTTGAGAACACCAAAAGTATGAAACAATTTCTAGGCTTGTCATCGGGGTTGTTCATGATTTAAATACTTTATGTGGTGAAGATGGAGCATAGCTAGACTATATGATTTTGTAGGGATAGCTTGGTTTGGCCATGTTATTTTGAGGAGACATCATTGCTTTATTAGTATGCTTGAAGTATTATTATTTTATGTCAATATTAAACTTTTGTCTTGAATCTCATGGATCTGAACATTCATGCCACAATAAAGAGACTTACTTAGAGAAATATGTTAGGTAGCATTACACATCAAAAATTCTATGTTTATCATTTACCTACTCGAGGACGAGAAGGAATTAAGCTTGGGGATGGTGATATGTCTCAAACGTATCTTTAATTTTTGATTGTTCCATGCTATTATATTATCTGTTTTGGATGTTTATGGTCTTTATTATGAACTTTTATATTATTTTTGGGACTAACTTATTAACCCAGAGCCCAGTGCAAGTTTCTGTTTTTCCCTTGTTTAGGTGTTTCGCAGAAAAGGAATATCAACTGGATTCCAAACGGAATGAAACCTTTGGGAGCGTGATTTTTGGAACGAACGAGATCTGGGACACTTGGAGTTGAAGTCAAGGAAGTTTTCAGGTGGCCACAAGGCAGGGAGGCGTGCCCCCACCCTCGTGGGACCCTTATGGCTCCCCTGACCGACTTCTTTCGCCTATATATATATCCATATAACCTGAAAAAATCGGAGAGCAGAATAGATCGGGAGTTCCGCCGCGAGAAGCCTCTGTAGCCACCGAAAACCAATCTAGACCCGTTCTGGCACCCTGCCGGAGGGGGGGAATCCCTCTCCGGTGACCATCTTCATCATCCTGGTGCTCTCCATGACGAGGAGGGAGTAGTTCTCCCTCGGGGTTGAGGGTATGTACCAGTAGCTGTGTGTTTGATCTCTCTCTCTCTCTCGTGTTCTTGAGGTGGTACGATCTTGATGTATCGCGAGCTTTGATATTATAGTTGGATCTTATGATGTTTCTCCCCCTCTACTCTCTTGTGATGAATTGAGTTTTCCCTTTGAAGTTATCTTATCAGATTGAGTCTTTTAGGATTTGAGAACACTTGATTTATGTCTTGCACGTGCTTATCTATGGTGACAATGGGATATCATGTGATCCACTTAATGTATGTTTGGTGATCAGCTTGCGAGTTCTGTGACCTCGTGAACTTATGCATAGGGGTTGACTAACCTATTAACCCAGAGCCCAGTGCCAGTTTCTGTTTTTCCCTTGTTTCACTATTTCGCAGAAAAGGAATATCAAACGGAGTCCAAATGGAATGAAACCTTCGGGAGCATGATTTTTAGAATGAACGTGATCGAGGAGACTTGGAGTTGAAGTCAAGGAAGCTTCGAGGTGGCCACAAAGCAGGGAGGCGCGCCTGCCGCCTGGCGCGCCCCCACCCTCGTGGGCCCCTCATGGCTCCCCTGACTGACTTCTTTCGCCTATATATATCCATAGACCCTAAAAACATCGGAGAGTAGAATAGATCGAGAGTTCCGCCGCCAGAAGCCTCCGTACCCACCGAAAACCAATCTAGATCCGTTCCGGCACCCTGCCGGAGGGGGGAATCCCTCTCTGGTGGCCATCTTCATCATCCCGGTGCTCTCCATGACGAGGAGGGAGTTGTTATCCCTCGGGGCTGAGGGTATGTACCAGTTTCTATGTGTTTGATCTCTCTCTCTCTCTCTCGTGTTCTTGAGGCGGTACGATCTTGATGTATCATGAGCTTTGCTATTATAGTTGGATCTTATGATGTTTCTCTCCCTCTACTCTCTTGTGATGAATTGAGTTTTCCCTTTGAAGTTATCTTATCGGATTGAGTCTTTAAGGATTTGAGAACACTTGATGTATGTCTTGCATGTTCTTATCTATGGTGACAATGGGATATCATGTGATCCACTTGATCTATGTTTTGGTCATCAACTTGTGAGTTCCGTGACCTCGTGAACTTATGCATAGGGGTTGGCACACGTTTTCGTCTTGACTCTCCGGTAGAAACTTTGGGGCACTCTTTGAAGTTCTTTGTGTTGGTTGAATAGATGAATCTGAGTTTGTGTGATGCATATCGTATAATCATACCCACGGATACTTGAGGTGACATTGGAGTATCTAGGTGGCATTAGGGTTTTTGTTGATTTGTGTCTTCAGGTGTTATTCTAGTACGAACTCTATGATAGATTGAACAGAAAGAATAACTTTGAGGTGGTTTCCTACCCTACAATACTCTCTTCGTTTGTTCTCCGCTATTAGTGACTTTGGAGTGACTCTTTGTTGCATGTTGAGGGATAGTTATATGATCCAATTATGTTATTATTGTTGAGGGAACTTGCACTAGTGAAAGTTTGAACCCTAGGCCTTGTTTCAATGCCTTGCAATACCGTTTGTGCTCACATTTATCATTAGTTACCTCGCTGTTTTTATATTTTAAGATCACAAAAACCTTTATCTACCATCGATATTGCACTTGTATCACCATCTCTTCGCTGAACTAGTGCACCTATACAAATTACCATTGTATTGGGTGTGTTGGGGACACAAGAGACTCTTTGTTATTTGGTTGCAGGGTTGTTTGAGAGAGACCATCTTCATCCTCCGCCTCCCACAGATTGATAAACCTTAGGTCATCCACTTGAGGGAAATTTGCTACTACCCTACAAACCTCTGGACTTGGAGGCCCAACAACGTCTACAAGAAGAAGGTTGTGTAGTAGAAATCAAGATCTTTTCTGGCGCCATTGCCGGGGAGGTTAGATCTTGAAGGTATATATTTAGATCTTGCAATTGAATCTTTTAGTTTCTTGTTTTATCACTAGTTTAGTTTATAAAAGAAAACTACAAAAAATGGAATTGAGTTTGCCTCATATGCCTCATCTTTTTAATATCTTTCGTGAGAATGATGGAAAGGAAAATTGTGCTCAAGTTCTTGAAGAAGAAGTCTATAGAATGTTTGGCACTAACTCTTTGTATGATGAGCATGATTGCAATGTTGTTAGTATGAATTCCTTGAATATCCATGATGCTAATGATATTCAAAGCCACAAGCTTGGGGAAGCTATGTTTGGTGAAGATGATATTTTTTGTCCCCCAAGTTTTGATGAGCAAATTTATTATTATGAAAGCATGCCTCCTATTTATGATGATTACATTGATGAAAGTGGATTTGGAGAGGTCATGACTTTATTCAGTGATGAATCCACTATTTCGGAAGAGGTTCCAATTGATTATGAGAACAAAGTTGCTATATGTGATGATTATTGTGATGACTTGTATCATATAAAGAATAATGATATGCATGAAACTTGTCGTCATGAATTTAATTTTCAATTGGATTATGCCTCATATGGTAATTATTTTGTTGAGTTTGCTCCCACTATTATGAATGAGAAGAATTTTTCCTATGTGGAGAGTAGTAAATTTCCTATGCTTGTAGATCATGAAATCAATGCTTTATGTGATAGTTATATTGTTGAATTCATTCATGATGCTACTGAAAATTATTATGAGGAAGGAATATATGCTTGTAGGAATTGCAATAATACCAAGTTTCCTCTCTCTATGTGGTTAAAGTTTTGAAGTTTTGCTTGTCTTACCTTCCTATGCAAGTTGATTCTTGTTCCTAGAAGTTGTTTTCTCACAAAATACCTATGCATAGGAAGTGGGTTAGACTTAAATGTGCTAGTAATATTCTTAATGAGGCTCTCTTTATGTTTCAGTTCTTATCTTTTATGGGAGCATCATTGAAATCACCCTGCCTAGCTAGGGGCGTTAAACGATAGCACTTGTTGGGAGGCAACCCAATTTTTGTTCCTTGGTTTTTGCTCCTGTTTAGTAATAAAATAATTCATCTAGCCTCTGTTTAGATGTGGTTTTATGTTTTAATTAGTGTTTGTGCCAAGTAGAACCTTTGGGAAGACTTGGGTGAAGTCTTTGCGATCTTGCTGTAAAAAAAAGAAACTTTAGAGCCCACAAGATTAGATGCCAGTTTTACTGGAGAGTGCTATTAAGTTGATTCTTTTTGCAGAGGATTAATAGACAAATTTCTCAGGTCCACCAATTTATTTGAGAATTTTATGAGTTCCATAAGTATACGTTTGATACAGATTACTACAGACTGTTCTGTTTTTGACAGATTCTGTTTTCTATGTGTTGTTTGCTTATTTTGATGAATCTATGAGTAGTATGGGAGGTTATGAACCATAGATGAGTTGGAATACAGTAGATATTACACCAATATGAATTTAGAATGATTTCACAACAGTACCTAGTGGTGATTTATTTTCTTATACTAACGGAGCTTACGAGTTTTCTGTTAAGTTTTGTGTTGTGAAGTTTTCAAGTTTTGGGTAAAGATTAGATGGACTATGGAATAAGGAGTGGCAAGAGCCTAAGCTTGGGGATGCCCAAGGCACCCCAAGGTAATATTCAAGGGCAGCCAAGAGCCAAAGATTGGGGATGCCCCGGAAGGCATCCCCTCTTTCGTCTTCGTTCATCAGTAACTTTACTTGGAGCTATATTTTTATTCACCACATGATATGTGTTTTGCTTGGAGTGTCATTTTATTTTCTTTTGTTTTGCTTGCTGTTTGAATAAAATACCAAGATCTAAAATTCTTAAATTTTAGAGTGTCTTCATATAGTTGCATAATTAGTCGACTACTCATTGACCTTCACTTATATCTTTCGGAGTACTTTGTTGTTGCTCTAGTGCTTCACTTATATCTATTTAGAGCATGATGGTAGTTTTATTTTGAAGAAATAGATGAACTCTCATGCTTCACTTATATTATTTTGAGAGTCTTTAGAACAGCATGGTAATTTTCTTTGGTTATGAAACTAGTCCTAATATGATGGGCATCCAAGATGGGTATAATAAAAACTTTCATATAAAGTGCATTGAATACTATGAGAAGTTTGATACTTGATGATTGTTTTGAGATATGAAGATGGTGATATTAGGGTCATGCTAGTTTAGTAGTTGTGAAATGGAGAGATACTTGTGTTAAAGTTTGTGATTCCCGTAGAATGCACGTATGGTGAACCGTTATGTGATGAAGTCGGAGCATGATTTCTTTATTGATTGTCTTCCTTATGAGTGGTGGCCGAGGACGAGCGATGGCCTTTTCCTACCAATCTATCCCCCTAGGAGCATGCGTGTAGTACTTTGTTTCGATAACTAATAGATTTTTGCAATAAGTATGTTAGTTCTTTATGACTAATGTTGAGTCCATGGATAATACGCACTCTCAACCTTCCACCATTGCTTGATGTATTATCATTTTTATGTCAATATTAAAATTTTGTCTTGAATCTTATGGATCAGAGCATTCATGCCACAATAAAGAGAATTACTTAGAGAAATATCTTAGGTAGCATCCCACATAAAAAATTCTGTTTTTATCATTTACCTACTCGAGGACGAGCAGAAATTAAGCTTGGGGATGCTGATACGTCTCCAACATATCTATAATTTTTGATTGTCCCATGCTATTATATTATCTGTTTTGGATGTTTATGGGCTTTATTATGCACTTTTATATTATTTTTGGGACTAACCTATTAATCCAGAGCCGAGTGCCAGTTTCTGTTTTTTCCCTTGTTTCACTATTTCGCAGAAAAGGAATATCAAACGGAAGCCAAATGGAATGAAACCTTCGGGAGCATGAATTTGGGAACGAACGTGATCTAGGAGACTTGAAGTTGAAGTCAAGGAAGCTTCGAGGTGGCCACGAAGCAGGGAGGCGCACCTGCCCCCTGGGCGCGCCCCCACCCTCGTGGGCCCCTCGTGGCTCCCCTGACTGACTTCTTTCGCCTATATATATATATATCCATATACCCTAAAAACATCAGAGAGCAGAATAGATCGAGAGTTCCGCCGCCAGAAGCCTCCGTAGCCAATGAAAACCAATCTAGACCCGTTCCGGCACCCTGCCGGAGGGGGAATCCCTCTTTGGTGGCCATCTTCATCATCACGGTGCTCTCCATGACGAGGAGGGAGTAGTTCTCCCTCAGGGCTGAGGGTATGTACTAGTTGCTATGTGTTTGATCTCTCTCTCTCTCTCGTGTTCTTGAGGTGGTACGATCTTGATGTATGACGAGCTTTGCTATTATAGTTGGATCTTATGATGTTTCTCCCCCTCTACTCTCTTGTGATGAATTGAGTTTTCCCTTTGAAGTTATCTTATCGAATTGACTCTTTAAGGATTTGAGAACACTTGATGTATGTCTTGCACGTGCTTATCTGTGGTGACAATGGGATATCATGTGATCCACTTGATGTATGTTTTGGTCATCAACTTCCGAGTTCCGTGACCTCGTGAACTTATGCATAGGGGTTGGCACACGTTTTTGTCTTGACTCTCTGGTAGAAACTTTGGGGCACTCTTTGAAGTTCTTTGTGTTGGTTGAATAGACAAATCTGAGATTGTGTGATGCATATCGTATAATCATACCCACGATACTTGTGGTGACATTGGAGTATCTAGGTGACATTAGGGTTTTGGATGATTTGTGTCTTAAGGTGTTATTCTAGTACGGACTCTATGATAGATTGAATGGAAAGAATAACGTTGAGGTGGTTTCGTACCCTACAATAATCTCTTCGTTTGTTCTCCGCTATTAGTGACTTTGGAGTGAATGTGATGGCTTGTTCTTTGCATCAAACTTGCCTTTCCCCTGAGATTTGTTCTTGTTGTTTTGGGGCTGGTTGGGCTGGAAGTTCTTCTCATGTACCATGTGGGCACTAGAAGCTCCCTCAGCGACCCGGGCACGTGTGTCTTTTGCTCTCGCCTTCTCTTCTAATTCAAGAGTGCTAATGAGATCCGAAACGGAAAAATCATGTCTCTTGTTTTTCAGAGAAGTAGCAAAATCGTTCCACGAAGGTGGAAGCTTGGAAATGATGGTCCCAGCAACAAATTTGTCTGGCAACACACACTTAAAGTACTCAAGTTGCTTAGCGAGTAACTGTATCTCATGAGTCTGCTGAACAACAGAGCGCTCATCGGTCATCTTGTAGTCACAGAATTGCTCCATGATGTACAACTCGTTGCTAGCGCCCGAGGCCCCAAACATGGCCTCGAGTGCAACCCACATGTCTTTGCTGCTGTCAAACGACATATATGAATCCACAATGGAATCATCAAGAACACTCAGCAGGGTGGCTTTGAAGAGAGTATCCATGTTCTCAAAAGCTTCCTACTGTGTAGGATTAAGATCGCCCTCAGGCTTACGCTTAGTGGCGTCATAGCAGCACATGATCTGAAACAAATATACTGCTCTTGTCCACCACCTTTTATATTGCACCCCCTTAAAAGTAGGCGGCTTCAAAAGCGCAGCAAAACCACTTGGAGTAAATTGCCTACAATCAGGTTTTTGGATTGGATTGTTGAATATATGAGCAATTTACTATGAGATTTAATCCGAATTAACAGTACATAGATCATGACGACAATTGCAAAGACCAAAGTAATGATGCCGACTAAACCAGGAAGACACAATCACATACTGTATAGCGGGAGCAGAACCGCTATGGTTGATGTTGTCACTCATATCGTTGATGAAGAGGTTACCGAGGTCGGGTAAGAAGGCTGTCGTTGAGGAAGTCGTCGCTGGCAGCAGTCACAGGAGTGTGCTCCCCAAAAACCTGATCGCCCCTCTCCCGTACAGGATCACGAAAGGCGGGGTTCGGAGGACTGCTGTCCCTTCTCCCGGTGCATGCCGGAAGGAGGGCTGGAGAAGAATTGCGTGGCGGCTGTCGGTGTCAAAACCGGCGGATCTCGGGTAGGGGGTCCCGAACTGTGCGTCTAGGATTGATGGTAACAGGAGACAGGGGACACAATGTTTACCCAGGTTCGGGCCCTCTCTATGGAGGTAATACCCTACGTCCTGCTTGATTGATATTGATGAATATGGGTGTTACAAGAGTTGATCTACCGCGAGATCGTGATGGCTAAACCCTAGAAGCCTAGCCTATATGACTATGGTAATGAATGTGTCCTTTCCGGACTATCCCCTCCGGTTTACATAGACACCGGGAGGATCTAGGGTTTACATAGAGTCGGTCACATAAGAAGGAATCTTCATAGTCGGTCGCCAAGCTTGCCTTCCATGCCAAGGAGAGTCCAATCCGGACTCAGGTATAGTCTTCGGCCTTCATGTCTTCACAGCCCATCAGTCCAGCCCAATAGATAACAGGCCGGACGCCCGAGGACCCCTTAATCCAGGACTCCCTCAGTAGCACCTGAACCAGTCTTCAATAGCGAGGTGTTCGGCACACAAATTATCTTCGGCATTGCAAGGCGGGTTCCTCCTTTAATTATCTCCAAGTGATTTATTTGGTCGTCGGTTCCATGTCACTCCCCTTGGCTTCCGCACAATAAATAACTTCGCCTCCCATGTGTGGAGGCGGAAGGTGAGGGTAATTTTGGAAATAACACCCCGCCTATGCAAGGGGGGGCGCCTATTAAGGAGATCGGATCCTAGATCCATTCAGCACCATACAGAGGAAATCCCTGGAAACTGCTTGGGAGAAACCATTCCAGCATGGCTAGCGTCCCCAGCTCCTCCAACCATTCTGGCCCAGAGAAAGGCCAGTCGGAGAGGTGTTCAGTGTCCCACAGTCAATTGACGGAGCTGCAGATGCAGGGATTTCTTCCCCCAACAGATCTAGTTCCCGTTCGAGCAGGGTTAGATTCCTTCAATGGTGAGATTCAGGCAGAGGACTTCCCCAATCCATCCGGGGAGAGCGAGTATGTTTCATCCCCTACCTGCTGAGGGGCATTGGGTTTCCCATTCATCCATTCCTCCGAGGGCTTCTAGAATACTATGGCCCCCAGTTGCACAACTTCACCCCTGCCTCCGTTCTGCACATCGCGGGTTACGTCGCTTTATGTGAATTATTCCTAGGTATCGAGGCTCACTTCGAGCTATGGAGGAAGTTGTTCTGCCTTGTCCCGCATAATCATGAGGGGTCCATATTTGAAGTGGGCTGAGCCGAAGTATGGCGCATCACTGATACCGGATATCTGTCTGGTACACCAAGGAAGGCATCCGAAGAATGGCCTTCCGAATGGTTCTATATTGAGGATGTCGCGCTTCCCGACCCAGTTCGAAAGGGTCTTCCTAAATTTGCAAGCGTTCTGCTGAAGAAATGCCACAGTTGGCGCCCTCAGAGTCTGGAAGTGGAGGACAGCGCAGAAGTTCGCCAGCTTATGTGTAAGATAAAGATGCTCGCCCAGTCCGGACTTACAACAATCGAGGTAATGGCAATCTCCATAGTGCATGGGGTTCAGCTGCTACAATACAGAGGGCTGCCCATGTGGCACTATAATGGAGAGGATGACGCTTCCCGTTATGGCCGGAAGGGTCCGAATAGCCCTGCCGCTCTGGCCAAAATATTGGTCGAGCTTTTTAAAGGGGAAGAAGAGGAGTTTCTTTGCATTAAGCACAGATATGGATATTCTATGTATAATCCTCATAGTTGGGTAAGCTTCGATCCTTCGATTCTACACATTCCCCTTCCAGATTACTTTTGACAAATTTCTTGTCTGTTTGTTATGGCAGCACTGGCGGAAGGTCACCGAAGGACTTCATAGTCCTGCCCCACAGCTGGAGACCCACAACCGGGAACTAGATCCTGGGGTTGAAGAGGATCCGGATATATTCGTGGTGCTCGCGGGGGGAGTGTTGTACCAGACAAGCTATGACGGCACAGAAGTGGCCATCACCGCAGACTACCCTGGCCTTCTTCTTGCTTCTCATGTAAATAATTAAGAAACACCCTCTCTGAAAGAGTGCTCTTATTCTGTCTCACCCATCGCACTGTATCGTGCTTCACAGGGGAGACGTTCGGCGATTTCGAAGAGATCGGCTCCCGCGCCGGAAAATCCTTCCAAGAGGAAAGCAAATGAAGATACAACCATGCCTTCATCGAAGAGGTATGAATTCGCCAACCTGCCCCTGAGAAGTCACGTCCAACCGTGACCTTCCCGTTTTCCATTTGCCAGGAGGAGGACGCGTCGGACTATATCCGGGGGTCCGAGTGGCCGTACTTCCCACAGCCAGGATTCAAATCCTGCCGTTAAGACATGGGCTAATGCACGGGCGACGCCAGACTGTCCTCCAGCCGAGGGCTCGGACGATGTATCTGTCACCAACCTGGAATTGGAGAGTGCTATGAATCATCGGCACCGCCGGGGCATTTTACAAGATCCTAGCTTTTTAGAAGGGTCGTTTAACGCCTTCAACGCAGCCGATGCATACATCCGGGCTGCTCGAGATGGGATTAGCAGGGATGCAAAGCAATATTTGAAAGATGCGCAGGTAAATTCGCTTTGTCTGACTATGATAACCATATGCTAGTAGCCCCCGAGACATAAAGGAGTTGAAACAACTAATTTAAGGATCAATGTACAACCAGGTGCTTACGGAGAAGAATACCCAACTGGCTCAGGAACTAGAAAAGTGTCAGCGCCAGCTGCTTGCTGCTAACGCTGAACTGGAGAAATACAAGGCATCTCCAGGTAATATTTTCCTCCATCTAAAATTCATAAGGCTACACCGATAGTGTGAGTCTGGATTCTAATCCTTGTGTTGGGTCGTTTAGACCAAGTTCGAGAGCAGCTTGACGTCGCTCAAGGTGAAGAACATGGAGCCAAAAAGCTACTAGCAACGGGTGAGCGTGTATTGACAAAGGTTGTTGAAGAGAAAAAGAAACTCCAGGATTCGAACATCAACCTACATAAAGAACTGAAAGCTGTGCGAGCGCAACTAGCCGACTCTGTGAAGGAGAACAAGAAGCTCCGAGGCGGCATATTCAGTTTGTGGCCGCTTTTGTCGTATAATAGTTTGGAGGTGGCGGTAGCTGATATAGCTGTAATTGCAGGTGTGTTGACGAACCGCCCCGAAGAGGAAGTGTTCGGATCATCAAATGATCTTCTGCAGGAGCTGTCGCAGTTGCACGAGCAAGCTCAGCAGGCTATGCGGAGTGTAGCCAAGGCTTTATGGCTATCCGACTCCCCTCCAGGAAGCATGGAAAAGCTGGTAGAGCTGATCAAGGGAGCGCGGCGGCGTATCCAACCATGGAAGATATCTGCCTGCCGAGAGGGTGCGCGAGAGGCCTAGGCCTTGGTGAAGACGCGCTATACCAAGCTGGATCCTAATCACATGGCTCGTGTCAGGCAGGTAGGGCCGACTGGGGAAGAAATTCCCATTAGTATAGTATATGGCCAAGTAGAGGTGGCCGCCAAATATTCCCAACAGGATTGTAAGTTAGACTGCCTGTTGGAAGGTGTAGAGGAAGAGGTGTTCGAGTTCAAATGACTGTGTACTTTCCTCATCTAGCTGAATTGTATATCACTTGTCATGGCAGACCTTTTCGCTTCAACCTCCGGACTCTAAGGTGCGGAGTGTTTCCGAATACCGTCGTGGTCGAATAGGCCGAGGTATGCTTGGAAAACTAGGCGCATGGGTCATAGTTGCTTGGACAGACAAGTTGTATCCGGCTAGCTATGTTATATTACATTAAGGTCGTAAGAAACATCTTCCAGAGAGAATAGTTCCGTTAAGGGTTCCTTTCCATGGGTGTGCATGCATTTAATGTACATGTCTGAATTGTGATGCGAGCACCACAGTTTGTATAACTTCTGGGGGTGCACAATGGAGTGAGTTTAGAAAACATCTTTAATTCATCGATCGAATATTCCCTTAAGAACGCTAGCTTTCGGCTTCACCCAGTCTGAGGTATACATCTGGATGACCCGGCAGTAACAATCGCAGAGGTGCTCCCTTTATGCCCTAGCCGAAATAACGGGAACGTAGGGCATAAACACAGGAGCCAGGCAACCCAGCTTGGCCAAAACTTAAGTCATATCGATGCATATAGTGGCGAAGAAAAGGTACATATGGAAACACTCATATGTGAGGAGCTTAATGCTCAAGAAATGACAAGAACTTCTGTCCGAGAAGCCCCCAGGTACAAGTGACATACATGTTTAAAGATGTATGTGTCGATGTTGTGCAGTCTGGCTGTACCGAAGCTTTAAAGCAAGAAAGAAGAAAATAATCGACAAAGAGAGAAAAAATGATGGAAGCTACAGGGGGGAGGAGACGAACACGGGGTTTGGCACTAGGCATAGAATGTTCGGAGTGTGGCCGCGTTCCACGGTTCGGCTCGAGGCGATTGTCTGATGCATCACGAAGACGGTACGCCCCTCTGGTGAGGACTTCATCAATTATGAAGGGACCCTCCCATTTGGGCTTGAGTTCGTCCTTTTTCTTCTCCGGCAGGCGTAGAACGAGTTCGCCAACGTTGTAAGTCTTGGCCCATAATTCTTTGCTTTGATATCTTCGAGCCTGCTGTTGGTAAAATGCTAAACGGGCTTTTGCAACATTGCTTTCCTCCTCCAGGGCATCTAGGCCATCCTGCCAACCAAGCTCGGCTTCTCTCTCTTCGTACATACGCACTCGGGGTGAGTCGTGAATAATATCGCAGGGCAATACGGCCTCTGCGCCATACACCATGAAGAAAGGTGTGTATGTGGTAGTGCGGTTGGGCGTGGTCCGCAGCCCCCAGAGTACGGAGTCGAGCTCCTCAACCCAGTGCTTGTCTGATTCTTTCAAGGACCGCACTAGTCTGGGCTTGATGCCGCTCATAATGAGACCGTTGGCCCGTTCGACTTGACTGTTGGTTTGTGGGTGGTAGACGGAGGCGTAATCGAGTTTAATACCCAGATTAGTACAACAAGTTTTTACCTCGTCACCTGTGAAATTAGAGCCGTTGTCAGTGATGATGCTGTGTGGAACACCATAACGGTGCACAGCACCGGATATGAAGTCTATCACCGGGCCGGATTCGGCCACTTTGACCGGTTTAGCCTCTATCCACTTAGTGAATGTGTCCACCATAACTAGTAGATATTTTTTCTTATGGCTTCCCCCTTTAAGGGGTCCGACCATATCGAGTCCCCAGACCGCAAAAGGCCAAGTGATAGGGATTATTTGTAGGGCGGTGGGGGGCATACGGCTTTGGTTGACAAAGAGTTGGCATCCGATGCAATGTTGGACAAGGTCCTGTGCATCTGCTCGGGCCGTCGGCCAATAGAATCATGTACGGAAGGCCTTGCTAACAAGGGCCCTAGCTGCAGTGTGGTGACCGCCGAGTCTGGCATGGATTTCAGCCAAGAGCTGCCGCCCCTCTTCCTCGGATAAACATAGTTGTAGGAATTTGGTGGCGCTTTTTTGTAGACCTCTCCATCATGAACCTTGTAGGCTTTTGAACGCCGAAAAATGTAGCGGGCCTCATTATGGTCCTCGGGAAGCTCTTTCCCGTTGAGGTAAGCCAGGAAGGGTTCGGTCCATGGGGCAATGACTGTCATGATGAGATGCGTCGATGGTGTTATTTCGATGGCTGAGCCCACGACGACGTCGGTATTTCCGGGATCTTGGATTATGTTTGATTCCGAACTTGTATTGCCGTTTTCCCCTTGCCACACCACGGATGGCTTAAAGAGCCTTTCTAGGAAAATATTAGGTGGGACGGGTTCGCGCTTAGCGCCGATACGAGCAAGAACGTCCACCGCTTGATTACTTTCTCAGGCCACATGATGGAACTCGAGTCCTTCAAATCGGTCCGACATTTTTATGATTGTGTTACGATACACTGCCATCTTTGGGTCTTTAGCGTCAAAATCTCCGTTTTTTTGAGATATTGTGAGGTTTGAGTCCCTGCGTTCCTCTAGGTGTTGTATGCCCATGGAGACAGCCATCCGGAGACCATGTAATAAGGCCTCATATTCGGCTGCATTATTGGAGTCTGTGTATAGTATTTGGAGAATGTACTAGAAGATGTCCCCCGTAGGGGACGCTAAAACGACCCCCGCTCCTAATCCTGCCAGCATTTTGGAGCCGTCGAAGTACATGACCCAATTGGAGTATGTGCCGTACTCTTTAGGGAGTTCGGCCTTTGTCCATTCGGCGACGAAGTCGGCCAGTACTTGGGACTTGATGGCTCGACGTGGTTTATATGTAATATCGAATGGGAGGAGTTCAATGGCCCATTTGGCAATCCGACCTATAGAACCGCGGTTGTTTATGATGTCATTGAGGGGTACTTCGGAGGCCATCGTGATCGAACACTCCTGGAAGTAGTGACGGAGCTTTTGGGATGCCATGAAGACCGCATATGCTATTTTTTGCATGAGCACGATAATAGGAAACCTACACGCGCGCTCTTCGGGAATGAGCCTATCTAAGGACAAAAGCTATCCATGTGGTCTATATTTTTGTTGGTCAGAAAATTTATTAAGTCATTAATTAATAATTAACGGACGCCTTAATTACTCAGCTGTTCCTGATTCTTTTGGATAGTGGGGCTATTATTGAGTTGGACATGGGGTTTGGGCAAAGGCCTACCATTATACTTGGTCTTACTCGCACGACCGACCTTACAGGCTCTACCCTAGCCGCTGATGTATTATATGGTTTCGCACCGTCCAAGATTTAGCACCGTTCTTAGTGTCAAAACCGGCGGATCTTGGGTATGGGGTCCCGAACTGTGCGTCTAGGATCGATGGTAACATGAGACAGGGGACACAATGTTTACCCAGTTTCGGGCCCTCTCTATGGAGGTAATACCCTATGTCCTGCTTGATTGATATTTATGAATATGGTTGTTACAAGAGTTGATCTACCACAAGATCGTGATGACTAAACCCTAAAAGCCTAGCCTATATGGCTATGTTAATGAATGTGTCCTTTCCGAACTATCCCCTCCGGTTTATATAGACACCGGGAGGATCTAGGGTTTACATAGAGACGGTTACATAAGAAGGAATCTTCATAGTCGGTCGCCAAGCTTGCCTTCCATGCCAAGGAGAGTCCAATCCGGACACAGGTATGGTCTTAGGTCTTCATGTCTTCACAGCCCATCAATCCGGCCCAATAGATAACAGGCCGGGCTATTGGGCCGGATTGATGGGCTATGAAGAGACCGAAGACCATACCTGTGTCCAGATTGGACTCTCCTTGGCATGGAAATCAAGCTTGGCGACCGACTATGAAGATTCCTTCTTATGTAACCAACTCTATGTAAACCCTAGATCCTCCCGGTGTCTATATAAACCGGAGGGGATAGTCCAGAAAGGAGATATTCATTACCATAGTCATATAGACTAGGCTTTTAGGGTTTGGCCATCACGATCTCGTGGTAGATCAACTCTTGTAACACCCATATCCATCAATATCAATCAAGTAGGACGTAGGGTATTACCTCCATAGAGAGGGCCCGAACCTGGGTAAACATTGTGTCCCCTGTCTCCTGTTACCATCGATCCTAGATGCACAGTTCGCGACCCCCTACCCTAGATCCGCCGGTTTTGACACCGACCACGGCGCTAAGATCTGGGACGGTGCGAAACCATATGATACAACAGCGGCTAGGGTAGAGCCTGTCAGGTCGGTCATGCGAGTAAGACCAAGTATAATAGTAGGCCTTTGGCCCAAACCCCATGTCCAACTCAATAATAGCCCCACTATCCAAAAGAATCTGAAACAGTTGAGCAATTAAGGCATTCGTTAATTATTAATTAATGACTTAATAAATTTTCCGACCAACAAAAATATAGACCACGTGGATAGCTTTTGTCCTTGGACAGGCTCATCCCCGAAGAGCACGCGTGTAGGTTTCCTATTATCGTGCTCATGCAAATGCTAGAATAGATCACATTATAAAGTGGTGCAACTCACACTCACCTAGTAGTATGGGACTAAACTTTAGTCCCACTCACACCACAATTAGAGCATGGTTTATAGTATAGCCAACATCCGGCTATATGAAGTTGTCACATCATCTGGAACCAACATAATAGCCTGCTAGTACAATAGTTAGTCCCTTTAGTATAATACTATATCATTAATAATGGCCCCACCTTTTGTCTCACAAAGTATGTTGGAGCTCCTGCTACAACCGGCTACAAGTTTACAACCCGCTTCTCTTCTCTCACCTCTTCTCTCTCCTTCAACTAAGCACAAACACTATATTTAAATCCTTATAGCCTGCTTATGTCATCTAATTGTAGTACTTGCTCTAAAGTTACTCTCCACTGTGTCGTCTGAAATGCCGGGCGTGCAGCGGGCGGTGCCCTCGGTCGGTGTGGCACTTCAACGGCGGAAGCAGTGAGAGGTCGTGTCGCCCTGACTTGCCATCAATGTGGAGCGGCGGGCTCAGCTGGCGCCGGGAGGGAAGCGCGCGCGGGAGGGTGGAGGGTTTTTTGTTGGGCCAAGAAGGTGAGAAGCCAACTTGGGATCGGTCCGGATGGGGAAATATCATGTGCTCCCATAATCACTAGTAGTTTCATGCATATGACACTAGTCTATGTTACTACTCCCTCCTTTCCGGTTTATAGGGCTTATCTCAAAAATCTTAGTTTTTCCATTTTATAAGGATCAATTTGGTTGTTCCTCATCACAAGTTTAGATTTCAAGGTGCATTAAATAATTGCATGCAAGTATTAAGAGAAAATTGACCAATGCATGCATGCATGCATTGCAATTAATACAATGGTAAACATAAATTTTTGAGGAAAACAAGAGCATTAATTGGGTGCTTTTGCAAATTACAAAAAGTATTCCACCACTCATCATCTACCTTCGTTGGTGAGATTTTCGAATTGAGCCCTATAAACCGGAAAGGAGGGAGCCCTATAAACTGAAAAGGAGGGAGTAGTACAGTAATGTTATGATGGCTTCATTTATTACCATGTAGACTCATCTTGTCTTGGGAAATGCTATGTTATAGTGACATATTATGTTACCACTTCTCGTTAACTACTTGCCACATAAGCAAAATTTTCTTGGAGTGCGCTAAGTGACTCCCACTATAACTAGTCGTACAAAGTGTGGGCTATGTAGAGGGCGTTGTAAGCAAGCTTCTCATCGTTCTACGAGTTGACATGACACATCAAAGTAGTAGTTTTTTTCTTCAAAATGTACATCAAAGTACCAGTGTAGTAGTCTCCAAAAAGGGCCGACTATGTCCATGGCTACCATCCCAACCCGTGCTCCGTCATTGAGTATGTGCATGATTCACGTGCCATTCAAGAAAAAAAATTGCGTACGTTCCATTGAAGAAAAAAATTAAAAACAAACATGCCACCGCATTATGGTCGAACTTTGATTCGTCCACGTGTGGTTCCCGACCCTCCACCAAGTGAACAACTACCAAGCATGTCAAATTATCGCGTGAGCTGCCTCTTCCATCCAGAAATGAGCTCCACCATGTACCCGCGCGTGTGTGTTAGGGAATGAGGCAGAGAGTACGTGCTTCCGTGCGTGCAATTGTTCTCTTTGTGCATGTACTCCTTTTTTTGGGTGATTTGTGCATGTACTCGGCCTACGTTGGTGACCGTTGGTGAGTCTCACTTATCTCTACATCTCAACATGTACATCTACATCTGCATCTACGTCTACAAAACATCTACATCTATATCTACATCTACATATACCTCTACTATAGTACAACAAGTTTTAAACATGGGACCAGCCATTTTCTTGCATGACACGACCAGCCCATATGGCTTCTTGCTCCTCGTCTCTCTCAAAGTGTTTCCGGCAGGCGATTTTGCCGTCGATTGAGGTCGGTTCACTCACACTCGGTCCCACATGTTATAAACCTAAAAAGAATACTCTAACCTGCGGACCATTGCCAGAAGTATATTTTTCACCCTCAAATGTAAGTTGATGGACAAATAACCTCCCAAAGTCAATTTTGGTACGATTTTTACCCTCAAATATCAAAAACCGGGTATATCACCCCCCCTGAGCGGTTTTGCCTTGGCAACTCAAGTCCCCAATGCAAAGGTGCTAAGCTTTTGGGTGCTAAGCTTCATGCATTTAATTACTTGTAGACACAAAATTGTGTTTCCACCTAGGTACACGTGCTTAGCACCATTTCCTCCTAGGGTCACCATACTATTCTCTCTCTTCTTAACTAGCATGCCACATCAGACTTTTTGCTTAGTTGGCAACCTTAGCACCTGTCCAAGGTGGAGCATTGGGAGGGGCCTTAGGTACTAGTAACATAGCGCACTTCAAGAAAATTTTGCTTATCACTACTGGAATCAGCTAATTTGCCATCTGCCAGCTCTTTGCTGTCTGCTAGCTGACGGCAAAGCAGCTCTTTGCCATCAGCTACCAAAAAGCAGACGGCAAAGAACTGGCAGATGGCAAAGAAGCTCTTTGCCGTCCGCTAGTTCTTTGCCGTCTGCTGGCAGATGGCAAAGAATCTTTGCCGTCAGCTGGCAGACGGCAAAGAGAGAGGTGGCCCTCACCCCCCGCCTGTTTGGGAAAAACTTAACGGGCCACCTCTTTGCCGTCTGCCAGCAGACGGCAAAGAGGCAAAGTGGCGGACGGCAAAGAGAGGCGGACGGCAAAGAGGGCACTATCTAACGGCCCGTGCCCCCCGCCCGCCTCTCTGTTCTCACCACTTCGTCCCGCCCCGCGCCCCACCACGCACCCCCGCCGCCGCCGCCCGCCGCGCGCCGCCGCCTCTTGCCCCCGCCGCCGCCCGCCACCGCCCCACCGCCCCGTCGCCCCCCCCCACCCCGGCCCGGCCCCCCCGCTGCCCCGGCGCCCCAGCCCCCCGCCGCCCGGGTGCCCCAGCCCCCCGCCGCCCCGTGCCCCACCGCGCCGGGCCCGGCCCCCCGCCACCCCAGGCCGCCCCGCGCCTCGGCCAGGTCCTCCACCGCCCCGCCCCCTCCTCCACCGGCGCTGCAGAAGGTGAGCCCCGGCCTCCTTTTTTCTATTTTTTTTGTTTTTTTCCTTTTTAGTTTTAGTTTAGATTTAGTTTTAGTTTTAGTTTTAGGTTTAGTTTTAGTTTAGTTTTAGGTTTAGATTTAGTTTTTCCTTTTTTTCTGTTTTATTTGTTTTAGGTTTATGTTTAGTTTAGATTTAGTTTTAGGTTTAGTTTTGGGTTTAGTTTAGTTTGAGGAAAGAAGAAGAAGAAGAGAAAAAGAGGAGAGGAGGAGAAGAAGAAGAGGAAGAAGAAGAAGAGGAGGAGGAGAAGAAAAAAGAAGAAGAGGAAAAAGAAGAAGAAAAAAGAGGAGAGGAGGAGAAGAAGAAGAGGAAAAAGGAAAGGAGGAAGAAGAAGAAGAAGAAGAAGAAGAAGAAGAAGAAGGAAAAAAAGGGAAGAAAAGGAAGAAGAAGAAAAGGAAAAAAGAGAGGAAAAACCCCGACCCGACACGGCACCCCGACCCGACACGGCACCCCGACCCCGACCCGGCACCCCGACCCCTAGACCCCGACCCCGACACCCCGACTCCGACCACAACCCCGACACCCCGACCCCGACCCCGACACCCCGACCCCGAGCCTGACCCGACACCCCGACCCCGACACGGACACGGCACCCCGACCCCAACCCGACACCCCGACCCCGAGACCCCGACCCCGACACCGACACGACACCCCGACACCGACACCTTGACACCACACCCACCCTTACCCCGACACCGACACGGCACCCCGACCCCGACCCGGCACCCCGACCAGACACCCCGACCCCGAGCCTGACCCGACACCCCGACCCCGAGACCCCGACCCCGAGACCCCGGGCCTGACCCGACACCCCGACCCCGACACTGACATGGCACCCCGACCCCGACCCGGCACCCCGACCCGACACCCCGACCCCGAGACCCCGACCCCGACCCCGACCGCGAGTCGGACCCGACACCCCGACCCCGACACCGACACGGCACCCCGACCCCGACCCGGCACCCCAACCCGACAATGCTGACGAGCCTAAAAAGGGTGGATCCAACCTCAGCCTATTCAAAGGGAATCTCGCACCAGCTAGTGTTTCACATCCAGTATCTTTGGATAATGAAGAATGGCGGACCATTTCGTTGTATATCTTCAACAACCTGATAGAAGTGCGGCCGTACATGGAGTAAGTTCTCGGTACATTGTTTCGCAACTTCTATTTCCTTTGAACTACTCTTATTCCTGGATATGTCATACAGTCGATACGTCACCATATTCTCGTATGGAGCGGAGATCCAAAAGGATTCCGTCGAAGAGTATGAGCTTCTCGCAAAGCAAGGAGGTGGCTATCCCGGTTTCATCTCTTGGTTCAAACAAACGGTAATTTCTATTAGACAATTTCATTTCATTCGCTAATTTGTGCATAATGCAACAATCCTTTCATATTAGACCTGTAGGCTAATTCAGAGTCTATGGACACCGAATTGAGACACGTCGCTAATGGTTTTGACTATAAGGTCCGTTCATTTGACAAGTACGACATCAACGGGTATCGCTTTCGTACCTATGGCAAAGAGCTATCTATGGCGGACCGAAAGTCAACAAATTGTTGTGTATCTGCTATCGGCGAAGGAGGTACCGAGTATTATGGGAGAGTTGAAGCAATTTATGAACTTCTGTTCTATGGTGAAAACCCACCGAATGTCGTAGTCTTCAAATGTTATTGGTTTCAGCCGAAGGAGACTAGAAGGACTCATGAACATGTAGGGCTAGTTGAAATCAACCAAAGCACTCATTTAGATGTTCCTGATGTCTATATTATGGCTACGTAGTGACGTGTAGATGACATCATACGGCGGACGGCAAAGACCCTAGAAATTTTGCCGTCAACGGCGGACGGCAAAGGCCTTCCGTTAGCCACTTAACGGACTGACAGCGCAATTATTGCCGTCCGCCGTCTTTGCCGTCTGCCGCTCTCTCTTTGCCGTCCGCCGCAGACGGCAAAGACTTTGCTGTCAGTAGCAGACGGCAAAGAACCTGTTTACCGAAGCCTACTTTGCCGGAGCCTTTTGCCGTCCGCCGCTGATGGCAAAGGCCTTTGCCGTCCGCCGTTCGGGCCTTTGCCGTCCGCCGTGGCAGACGGCAAAGTAGCTGATTCCTGTAGTGTATGTGGCATCTAGTTAATGAGGAGAAAGATCTTTGGAGTAACATAGTAATATGTTATAGTATAAGTTACTCCCCACGATGACCAGCCTTGGCCTCTCCCAGTGCTCCACCATGTATATCTGCTAAGCCTGTCACGTAGGCTTAAAATATGATGTGGCAAGTTAATTAAGAACAGAGAGACTAGTTTGGTGACCATAGGAAGAAACAGTGGAAAGAAAATTTCAAGTCTATAGCTAATTAAATGAAGCAAGCTTAGCAACAAAAAACTAAGCACATATGCATTAGAGACTTGAGTTGCTAAGCCATTTAATGCACTTAGCACCTCATCTAAGAACATTTGCATTGGAAGAGGTCTTAATTCCATACGGTATCATAATATGATACTCAATTCTCTCTTTCTTCATTTAATTCTATGCCACCTCATCAAATTTACCTACTACTAGTTGGCGTGCATGATACTACTTATAATACTCCCATTACAACCAGCCTGGTAGAATTAAAATACCTAATCTAAATGGTCGCCGCCCGATCTCTTTATCCTCCTCCAGCATCCGGCAAAATAAGAATTGTGCAAGACACCGGCTGTATTCACCGACGTCGCCTCGGCGGTGGCCTTGATGGGATACAATTGGCGGCTGCCTCCTGTATTCTACTTCTCCTTGATGATGGCGGCGGGCGGGGACGTGCTGCCCATCACCTTGTCCACATCTGTGTAGCCGCATCACCTCGTCGACATCCACGGTGGCTTCTTTCTCTGCCTGCATGTCGCGGCTATGAGCGCGTTGACGTCGGATGGCGCAGTCGCAGACACTGGAGGTGATGTACGACGCGGCAGCGTCGAGGGCAACGACGATGCCCATGCCGTCGTGCTCCCCAACAAGCCGACGTGTTGCAAGTCAGCACTCTTCCTCGAGCTGTATTGGAGAGGCCAGCTGCGGAACCACGCGCTGGCTTAGTGCGGCAACTACCTCCGACGGGCTAGGCGAGGTAGGTGGAGAAGCGAGTTGCCTTGCTCGTAACTGTCGGGCTCGGCGGGCCACCCAGACGGCTTTTATGTCGGAGAACTGCTCTTCCTGCTCGTCGGATGCCGCCGAAAGAGTGGACAAAATGGTGGAAGGAGGAGCTTGGCCAGCGTCTTGCTCCTGAACGGACATGTGTGGCCGGCGTTGGTTTCTCGCATTCCACGCGGTTCTAATTGTAGGTTTTTGAATGCGGCGAGGAGGCGGGTACAACTGGGAGTGTTGTGGGCCATCCCCTGGGCCGGCGCGCTGCTTCAAGTGGCGGACACGGTGAGAGGTCGCGTCTGCCATGACCCCTTGACCGTGGACCTTGATGGTGTACGTCACCTTGTGTCCAGATCTGAGATGCAACGTGTACCAGATGAATGACTCCAAGCTCGACCACCGTGATGTAAGAGGTGCGAGCCGAGGAACACTGTTGGAGACAACCCCCTCAGACTAGCCACAAAGGGTAGTAACATGGACTAGTAACATTCTCATGTTACTAATCTATGCTACTACCTCTATAGTAACATAAGTGTGTAACATGCAACACTTCATTTATTAGGCTATAGACACATCTTGCCTTGATATGTGTGATGTTACTACTTTCCTATCTTTCTTCATTTATTGCTTGCCACATGAACTACTTTATCTAGACATGTGTGATGTTACTACCTATGTTTCTCCTACTGTGGGTAGTCTCAGTGTGTGCTTCTCGTCGTTCTGCGAGTTCACGGGACACATCAAAGTTAATACGTAGTATTTAGTACTCTCTCCAAAAAGGGCCGACCATGTCCATGGCTACCATCCCGTGCTCGGTCATTGAGTACATGCACTATGCACGTGCCATCGAGGAGGAAAAATATTGCGTAGCACTAGGTGCCATCGTAGTGCACGGCTCACTTACGCACTTCTTATCTCCATTTTCTGCATGACACGTGTACCTTGATGCTAGATGTCCCGCGTGTTGGCAAAAGGATGAACCAAGCTCATGTCAAAAAAGAGAGTGGAAGAACATAGATTCTCGACGACCGAGAAGGAGCAAGGAACCTCGTGGTGGAGCATCTGCACTTATAATATTTTATATTATTCAGGGATATAAAATCAACCAAGCATCTCCACAGTAGACTGGAAGAGTACGAAACAGGGCAGCCCAGTGTAGTATTACATGGCTAACCTACGCTGTCACCATATTTCCTGGCCTCCGTGCGACACCTAGCTCTAGTAATCCAGCAGCCCGTCTCTCTCAAAGTGCGGCGGGCTGGCGTTTTTGCTGTCTATTGAGGTCGGTTAACTCATCACATGTTACCGACTCTTGGGTGGGTGGTTTTTTTGGTGGGTTTGGGGCAACTTGCTCCAATTTAACCCTCATGTTTGGATACTTTAGGGCTATTTGAGCTCCAACTATCTCAAACTAACTCTAACCCATGGATTCAAGCAGGGCCAAAGTTAGTCTCGGAAAATGCATTAAGCCCTATATACATGGACATACGGAGTAAATGATACTAGCAAACGCTCACCATTAGTAGTAGTTCATTGGTTGGTTTGGATTTTTGGTTCAGTTGTTGTGCTGCTACCATCCAATATTCGCGTGTGGTTGTTTCTAGAATAAAAAAGGAGGTACCCCTACTTATGTTACTCCCACTATGCCTAGCCTAAGGTTAGTAGGTAATGTTGCGCTTGGCTCTTCGCCTCTTCCGGAAGTCGAACAATAATGATGGTACTACATTAGTACTTCTGGCAATCTTACACCAAATGAACTGCTGCACATCCACCGCTTGTAAGCAAAAGTTTCTCCTCGTGCTACGAGCCACCGCACACGCGTTGGCGAGGGAGAAGGCGTAGTAAGAAAGCTTCTCGTCGTTCTGCGATTTGACGGGACACATCAAATTATTTAGTACATACTCTCTCCAAAAAAGGGCTGACCATGTCATGTCTACCCCCCATCCCGTGCTCCGATGTTGAGTATGTTCAATATTCACATGCCATCGAGGAGAAAAAATATTGCGTAGTAGGTGCCATCGAAGTGCATGACTCACTTACGCACTGCTTATATGATTATCTCCATTTTCTTGCATGACACATGCACCTTGATGCTAGATGTCTCGCGTGTTGGAAAAAGGATGAACAAAGCTCACGTAAAAAAAGAGTTGAAGAACATAGATTCCCGACGACCAAGAAGGAGCAAGGAACCTCGCGGTGGAGCGTCTGCAAGGAACCTTACGCGTTTTCCCCTGTTTTTTGCTGCCTGCCCACATAAAAGAACATGAACTCTTCGCTAACCACTAGAGATGATACATCAGGATGCTAAGTTGAAGATGTTTTATAGTTTATATTGATAACCACGCAAGAAGCCACACATGTATAGGACGCATGCGGCCACACATGTACACACGCCAACACACTAACTCATGCCGATCCAATTCATGCACATACGCGCACAACATGGAGCACACAACACACGTACACAACACATGCATGCACACACACTCGGCCGCAGAATGCACGTGAATAACACATGCATGCGCACACACTCAGCTGCATGGAGGCGTGCGCCATCTGCGGCGAGGTCCGGTTCGTCATGCTACGCCGAAGCTCGCACACAACGGTGCCTACACATCTCTTGCATCACCTCTTTGTCGTTGTTGTTCAACGACTAGTCGGAGACAAAGACGACCGCAACCTCGGCCTTAGAGCTAGCACCGATGGAAAAGCACGCACGCTACACGCACACGAGCACGTATGGAGTGCCCGGGACTTGGTGTGTCCCCAGTCACCTCTACTCCTTCTGCGCACGTTGTCCATCAAGGCGGCTGCATACCTAATGATGATGTGGGTGAGATCTTCTAGGACTCAGATGATGACGAGGAAAATTATGGGGAGTGGGCTCTCATGCAGGAGCCTAGCTATATGCGGATTCCTAGACAAATAAAATAAATGTGAAGAAGAGAAAGAGAGAAGGTTGAAAAAAGTACTAAGTAATGTTATAGCCAACCTTGTAGCCCACACTACTGTATGAGTGACTATAAATGATGGCTATACATGACATGGCAGTTTCTTATAGCCATCAGGTGGCTATACTATTAACCATGATCTTAGGCTGGTCATAGTGTAGAGTAACTTATACTAGTGTCATGCATATGACAGTAGTCTAAGTTACTACCTCCATAATGCAAACTAACATAGTAGTAGTGTCATACTAGTTGGGTTCATTTATTACCTTGTAGACTCATCCTCTCTTGGAAAGCGCTTTGTTACACTAACATATTATGTTACTCTAAACACATCTCTTCACATTAAATACATGCCACCTAAGCAAACTTGTCTTGGACCGCACTATCACTACAAAAAAGGACATCCGTGACATTTTGGGCCGAACGAATTTTTTTTCTGTCATACATATGAAACTTCTATGATGATAATTGTGACAAAACCCGGTATCATCATAGATGTGGTGGGCTCCTACTTCTATGACAAAAAATCATAACAGAAAATGGGCTTTTCGTCCTGGGCGGGCCGGAGACGCAGCTGCATGATATTCTTTGGGCCGTCCAGGATGGAAAAAACCGTGGTAGAAGCGAGGGGAAGGAAAATTTCGGGGAGTTCCCGGTTACGGTGGGAGGTCGGGGGTCGAGCGATGCGCGTTTCTCTCGTACACGTACGCGCGGGTGTGCGAGGCGTTGGCTCTAACTGAACCCGAGCGAGGCGTTGGGCTCTAACTAAACCCGAGCGATTGCACTGCAGGCTACGCGAACCCCAGCGATCGATCGATGGCTGTTAACTGAACCCGATCGAGCGATTCCTTCTCTACTGCTGCTAACTGAAGCCGATCGATGCTGCCTCTGGATGAACAGTGAGCGTTGCGCGGGGGGGGGGGGGGGGGTGGATGAATAGTTCCCGGTGGGGGTGGATGAACAGGACCCTGTGGTGTTGCCTCTGGATGAACATGACCCCGATCGATCGAGCCGGTTGGGGCTGGATGAACAGGAACCCATGGAGGGCTGGATGAACATTAGACGGTTTAGGGTAGGATGAACAGTAGCCCGTGGAGGGGTGGTTGAACAGGAGCCCGTGGAGAGGGGTGGTTGAATAGTAGCCGGTGGAGTAGCGCGCGGTGGAGGCTGGATGAACAGGAGCCCGTGGATGAACAGTCACAGGTGGAGGCTGGAGGAGGTCGATGGTGGATGAACAGTAGCTCGTGGAGGCTGGAGGGGGTCGACGGTGGAGATGAAAAGTATCCCGTGGAGTCCCGTTTTGCGGTACGCCACACCCCTCCCGATGAACAGGACCCCCGTTTCGACCGTAGCGCTCCAACACAAGTCCGTTTCGTCCGTTTTGCGGTACACCACACCCCTCCCGATCAACAGGACCCCCGTTTCGACCGTAGGAGGTCCGTTTCCTCCATTTTGCGGTACGCCAGACCCCTCCTGATCAACAGGACCGCGTTCCGAACGTAGGAGGTCCGTTTCCTCCGTTGTGTGGTACGCCAGGCCTCATTTCCATCGCCTGTTCCGTCCAAGCCCTCCCAATGAACACGACCACGCATTCCGTTCTGACCCAGCCGGTTGGCTCCCACGCGTTCTGTTGCCTCCCGATGAACACGACGCATTACGTTGCCTCCCCATGAACACGACGCATTCCGTTGCCTCCCCATGAACACGACGCATTCTGTTGCCTCCCCATGAACACGACGACGACGCTGTTTCTCCGTTCCGACCCAGCCATGCACACAAGCCCTGGCCGTACGTATGCGCGAGTAGGCGTTCGAGACCCCGCCCGTATGTACACATACGTGGCCGTATTTTCTTTCTTGCACCCTGGCCGCTGTACGTACTTGTACATGCTACATGCGCGCCTCTACTATGACACGTGCGCGCCTCTACATCGACCAGTATATATGTACGTACACGTTCGCGACCAGAATGACAACGCTACGTACGCTTCGATCAGGTGGATCCTGACTGTCAGGCACTTCCTTGCGTGCGAAGATGTAGCTGGTGGGTCCCAGCAGTCGGGGGGGGGGAATTGTTTTGTTTTTTTTGACTGGACGCACTTCCTTGCGTGCAAAGGTGTAGCTGGTGGGTCCCAGCAGTCAGGGGGAAACATTTTTTTCACGAAATACGGTGGCCCGTATGGTGGGTCCCCGCTGTCAGGTGGAGGAATAATTATTTTGCGCGTAATAAGGACCACTTACTTGCTGCGGCCGTGGACCCAGCTATCAGCGTCTCCACGCATAGTACTCTTTCGATGGAAGTCGGTCGTTGACCACATTAACCACGCTGCACCGAGAGCACCACGGCGATAGACGGCGGTGAGGCCTAGGAAGGGGACGACGCGGAGCCGGGGAAAACGCGACAGTGGATGCCCACGCGTAGAGGAGTACGAGGGTTCACTGGTTCGCTGCGGTGTGAGGCTGCCGTCGCCGTAGAATAACAGGAGGTGTGGGTGATCGCCTGGCCAGCGGTGGGAGTAGGAGGGGGCGGTGAGGCCTCCGCCGCATCGCAGTCGGCCACGGGAGGCAGGAGCACGAGGCACGACCGGCGCTGGTTTGGGCGGCTGGAGCAAGAAGACCAGAGGTTGAAGAAGCACTACGGCCGTTGGATGGACATCGTACGGTTACTGGAGCTAGAATCGTGCATATTGACTAACTTGACAAAGCCCTCCATCCCCGTCAACTTAGTAGGCCCACAAGTCAGCCTCTCACCAAGGTGGGTCCCAGCTAGCAAGGGGTATTCATTTTTTTGTGCGTAATAAGGAGGCACTTCTGGTGGGTCCGAGATGACAACAGGGGGAATGCTTTTTTCGCGAAATATGGTGGCCCGTTGGGTGGGTCCCAGCAGTCAGGGGCAAATGTTTTTTTCGCGATATACTGGTGGGCGTCCGGTGGGTTCCTGCTGTGACGTGGAGGAATAATTATTTTCTACGTAATAAGGAGGCACTTCCTTGCGGTTGCCGTGGACCCAGCTGTCAGCCTCTCCACGTACAGTATTCTTCTGATGGAATTCGCTCGCTGAACACATTGACCACGCCGCGCTGACAGCACCAAGGCGGTGGACAACGGCGAGGCCTAGGAAGGGGACGACGCGGAGCCGGGGGAGATGCGGCAGTGGATGCCCACGCGGAGAGGAGTACGAGGGTTCACTGGTTCGGCTGCGCTGCTGTCGCCCTAGAATAACAGGGGGTGTGGGTGAGTGGAGTGGAGGGATGGCCTGGCCAGCAGTGGGAGTAGTATGGGGGCGGTGAGGCCTCCGTGGCAGCACAGCCGACCACGGGAGGCAGGAGCAGGCGGCACGACCGGCGCTGCTTTGGGCGGCTGGAGCAAGAAGACCAGAGGTTGAAGAAGCACTACGGCCGTTGGATGGACATCGTACGGTCAGTCGAGCTAGAATCATGCATATTGACTAAGTTGACAAAGCCCTTCGTCCCCGTCAACTTAGTAGGCCCACTATACTGGGTCCCAGCTAGCAGGGGGAGTATTCATTTTTTGTGCGTAATAAGGAGGCACTTCCTTGCGTGCGAAGATATAGCTGGTGGGTCCAAGCTCTCAGTGGAGGTAACGTTTTTTCGTGAAATACAAAGGCCGTTTCGGTGGGTCCCAGATGTCAGGTGGAGGAAATCATTATTTTTCCCGGAATAAGGAGGCATTTCCTTGCGTGCGGCCGTGGACCCAGCTGTTAGCCTCTCCACGTATAGTCCACTTCAGATGCATGTCGGTCGTTGACCACGCTGACCACGCCATGCCGAGAGTACCAGGGCGGTGGACGATGGCGAGGCCTAGGAAGGGAACGACACAGAGGCAGGGAAGACTCAGCCGTTGTTTTTGTTTCCCACGCGGAGGGGAGTACGACTGTACAAGGGTTTACTGGTTCGTCTGCCATCACTTGTTTGAGCGGCTGGAGTAGAGGGATGGCTAGGCCAGCGATGGGAGTACAGTGGGGCGGTGAAGCCTGCACGGCAGCACACCCGGCCGTGGGGAGGAGGGAGCAGGTAGTCCCACCGGCGCTTGTTTGAGCGGCTGGAGCAGGAAGAGCGGAGATTGAAGAAGCACGACAGTCGTTGGATGGACATCCAACAGTATACAGGCCATCTGTGGAAAGCCTCAAATCTGTGGAAAACAGCATACAACCCATCTGCCATTATTTCAAATAATTTACAACCCATTTGCTAATTCTTACGGGTTTTTTTGGAGCCCATATTCTTTATGTTAGCATTACAGCCCATATTGTGGCCATGGTTAAAAAATTATATGAAAATTTGCATATGTCGGTGTGTTCTGAACTGTTTTTAATCCCGAAATTTCAAGTCACATTCAGACTAATTTTAAAAATAAATGTATATCAATATAAAATCCAATAAATTGTCCATGCATAAAAATCAATGCAATTTAAAACCTCGAAATGAAAAAAAAGACATTTGAAAATAATTGCCGGTTTGATGTGTTTTAAAAATGTACAGCCCATTTCTCATTACTGATAGGCCATTTTCTCGGCCAGCCGAATGAAGCTCTCCTCGTCTTGAAAGATTTGCAGCCCAACAATCCTGATAAAGTGACTTACTTGACAAATTACAAAAGAACTGGGCTAGCCATTTTCAGAAAGAAAAAAAACTACTGGGCTGGTCGGTGGTAAACATAAAAGAAAAGGCTGTCTAGAAAGGCCAAAGTGTCCCGCATAGCCCAGTTGACACCCTGCTTCCGTCTCAAAAACAAATTAGATAAATGCCACTCCAATTATGGCGATTCATAAAAATGCCACTGAAATTTCCAAACTTTGAAAAATGCCACTGCAATTTTTGCAAACTTTGAAAAATGCCACTGCAGTTTGCAAACTTTGAAAAACGCAACTCCAGACTTCGAAAAATGCCACTAGAAATGGCATGAAATGGCATTTTTCAAAGTTTGGAAATTGCAGTGGCATTTCTCGGATACACCAGATTGGAGTGGCATTTATCAAATTAACCCAAAACAAAAATAATTGGGCGAGCCGCTGGGTCCCTGGTGTCAGCCGCTCATTGTGCAATTCTCTCGTTTATTGACTACGTTGACAATGGCATGGGACCCAGATGTCAGAAATCCACTGGGAGGAGCCATTTTTTATTGGCTTGAAATAAGAAGGCACTTGCTTGCATACTGCCATGACCTTGGCGGGTCCCTGCTCTCATCCTCTCCACGTACAATCATCTCATGATTGTGTACGCGTCAACTTGCTAGGCCCACAAGTCAGCCTCTAAACCGTGGCGGACAAATACAACCCATTTAAAAAAATAACAGCCCATTCCATACGTTCAAATGGAAAGTTCAACATTCAGACCAAAGTAAAGGTCTGATCCACATATAGAGTACTGAACTTCCATGTTGACAACCATCATAGCCAAGTTAACTATCTACTCCCACTAACACTCTAGTAGCGTACAAGTACTAACTTACTCTTAGCTAACTAGACGATGCCGGCCGCCATCTGATGTCCATGCTAAACGCCGGCACCGGCGTCCTCCGCCTCGCCTCGGACTTGCCAGAGGTGCGATAGGGCGTGTTGCTCGCGCGCGTTGGCCCTTTCCATGCCGGCTTGGTCCACCGAAGCTTCGGCTTCCAAGCGGGAAACCCACTTGACGAGCTGGTAGTACAAATCGGCATCGCGGACGCGTACGTTCCCGACAGCCTCCAGGGCTATTTGCCAGGTGCCGGCCTCCACGTAGTCGGCCCAGTTGTAGGCGCTCTGCTCGCGACTCAGAGCGTCCATGTGCTACTGCTCCATGTCCCGCTGGCGGTGCAAATCGGCGATACGCTGCTCCTCCGCCAGGCGGTCGCGCTCCAACAACTCCTGCTCCTCCGCCATGCGGTCGTGCTCCAACAACTCCTCGATCTCCGCATTGCCATCTAAAGACAAATAGAATGCCTCCTCCCTCCGTCTGCCTTCGGGTGAAAACCCGAACACTAGTTCCGGCGGTGACCGCCTCCGGCGTCGCCTACTGCGGACGGGCGGGGGCATGGCGGACGTGGCGAGCGACGTCGGGCCGGTGGGGGCTTATGAGCATATGGCGAGTTGGGTCACGGTGGCACCTGAGAAGGCTGGGAAACAGTACCTATAGGTGGAAGGTAGCGCGACGGTCATCAGAATTCAATGCATAATGGCTTAGCGCGCCAGCTTGCCGTGGAAAACTAGAGAAATTCAAATTATGATTGTGCCGTCCCGTCCCGTCTGGGTCGCATGCCGGCATGGCGGTCAAAAGAGTGCACTCGAATCATCTCCCTCCTTGTCAATAATGATTCCACGGATTTAAAGCGTATCTTTTTTCGCATCAGTTAGCTGCCTTAATTACGGCCGGCTGCATGCAGGCACTCAGAATCACTCGCAGGCAGTACGCGAAGCAGCATACAACGAGTCGCAGCCGAGGGCATGCATGCAGCCACTTAAATCGCTGGAATTAATCAGGCTTAAACTTCTGCATGCCATTAATATTTGCCATGCCTTGGTCTTGCTGCTTTGCTCATGGGACTAATAAATCCCGGACGGAGGAAGTACCTTGGTTGGTGAGAGGTTTGAATTAAGCCCTGCAAACCAGAAAGGAGGTACTCCCTCCATTTTTATTTAGTTCGCATATTAGCTTTGGTCAAAGTCAAGCTTTACAAACTTTGACCAAGTTTATATACAAAAATATTAAGATATACAATAACAAATCAACAACAAAAATATTAGGATATACAATAATAGATCATATACAAATATGTAGCTCCAAAAGCAGAGATCTAGAAAAAACATCTATTCTTCCTACTAACATGGATGCTTCTCTTGGCCAACATTCAGTACAGACTGAAAGACAAATTTGTTTGCGAAGTCTACAATTCCTCTTGCAAACGTAAGTGGTTTCACCAACAGCTGGAACCATGAGAATGAACCACACATGATGGAGGAACATCCACTGCAATACGATTTGGTCTTCTCTCGATCACACCGCGAGACTATTTTCAGAATACAAACTTTAACTTAGGCAAAATGATGCCCATTGTATAATCAGACCAAAGCAATGAAACACCTAGTGTTGGCCAATAAATAGTACAGTACTACTTATCTGCAGTCCATGAAGTGACTATCCAATCTTTCTGTGTCTATTTTCAAATGGCACTGCATGCAGTGACTATACTATTCTCTTGTGCAGTTCAACCAAAATTGCGGACACTTTGTTTGTTTGCCAAATAGCAACGGGCAGACATCTCTGTCTGCAGAAATATCAAGCAGCTAGTAAACATATACCACACCTTGTATTTTTGGTTTAAACATTTCTCTTCCGCTTAGCATCTGTCATGTTCTGCACTGGACAATCTGATACAGTTATGTTTTGCCCTGGACAATTTCATACTAAATTGATTTGCTGGTTCAGAGCAGAAATATAGCGCCTATTCTTCATCAGACCAAGGATATCCATGTTTGCAGTGATGGAAGAGGTGAAATCAATACAACCAAAATTGAGCATCCAATCATTGAATCCTGTCCTGCACCTCCAATGTAGGCCCACCCTGCCAATAAATTCACATGCAAACCACTAGTATTACTATCTAATGACAGTACAAAAAGAGTAGCAAGATAGTAGCAAACCAGGTACCTTCGTAATGAACAGCTCATAGTGCCACCAATTGGATATAAAGGATTGGAAAAAACATGCTCCTAATGTTGAACCAGTTGGACTTTTTGTGCAGTTCCACTAAAATCGAGCATCCCTGTTTGCATAGATATTGAAAGTGTGATTACTCTAAAAGTGGCACTAGTTGAAGCATAGACTCACAAATATAAGCATTCCGATTTCATAATGGGAAAAGGTAGCAAGAATGTTTCTAACCACCTGTTTGAAGGAATAAATAAAGCAACAACGGCTGATGTCAGGAAGGCATACATAGTTTTTTCTGAAAAACCGAGCCATTCCTGACCTTTCCTCTTCTTTTAAGCAAATTTTGTGTAGTTCTACTAAAATAAAATGCCATCACCGCCTTGACAATTCAGTGACACTGTACAAAAGGAAATGACTTAACATTACATCATGATGTCAGGTATGTAGTCGACAGGCATTAGAGACAAACATACAGACCTTCTCCGATAACATAATGAACATTAATTTTAACAAAGGTGTGACTAGCATTACTGGGATTATTTGAGTGAACTCTACACCCTTTGTTCCTTAATATAAGACGTTTTCGCAGTTCAATTTAAAGTACCCAAACGTCTAGTATTTAGAAAAACAAGTAGTAGTTTTCTTGAGCACATATCTGTGAAAGCTTGCCACACTTTATTTATGTCCATACGCTAATGCAACGCCATTCGAATACTACAAATATACACTAATACAGTGGCTAGTGCAACAGTAGAGTAGTTAGTTTATTATAGGGTACAGTACAATGGTTTTACTGAACAGGTTTCAATAAACTCTAGCACTGGAAGGTTTCTATAAGAATTAACAATACAAAATGTAAAGGTAACAAGTTTCAGCATTGGTATACTAGCTCTGCATGAGCATTAAACCAAATACGAAAGTCTGAAGGTAACTAGCATCATTAACTAATGACAGTATAAAAAAATTGTAAACCATGTACCTCCAAGGTAAATATCATTTCGAACTCGGGGGGGGGGGGGGGCCTTAAAAATTGCTATCCCAATCTTGATAATCGATCAAACATAAAAACTTGATCGAATGAATCAAGAAAACAGTCGGAGGAGGAGGTGCCCACTCTTGACCTTTCCTCTTGTCTTCATAATTGTCTGTGCAGTTTAACCAAAATAAAATGACATCAGCGCCTTGGCATTTTGGTGACACTGTACAAAAAATTAACTTATCTCATGAAAGTGAGGTATGTAATCTATAAGCATTTAAAGTGCAAAAATCTGAAGGTAGTAACAAGTTTCATCGTTGGTATACTGGCTGTGCAACAGCATTAGAATGCCTTAGACTGCTGGCGTCGCTTAAATTTATCGGTGGCATTAGACTGAGAGCGGCATTAGTTAAATGTGGCATCACTTTAGCAGTAGCATTGCTTGACTTGACTGCTGGCGTTATACTAATAGCAAAAAAAGTGGCAATAAGAGCATGGGAGGCCCATTCGGATAGTGGGCGCACCAGTATGATGTACCTCCACGGACGCAGAGTGGTGAGGGAGGTATGGTTGCCCAGAGCAACAAATATCCAGGCAGCATATGTGGATTACGTCCCATTTTTGCTCTCTTTAGCCACCTTTTTCCTATGCGAGGACAACAAACCGATCGACCTAGTCATTCTCTATTCTGTTGTCATGCCTTTCTACCCTTCTTCAACCAAGAGACACGAGACTCGTTCCTTAGCTACTGATTTTCCCCTTTTCAACCTAGATGCGGGTTCGATGCCTACTCTCTTGGAAAGTACAGTCTCCCTTCCTTTCCTTATTCAACCCAGACATGGATTAGTCTGCATCAAGTAGGGTTTCCTTTAATAGTGCAAATTATGGTTTTCGTCTGCGTGGCCAGCAGAGTAGAGGATAGCAAATTGGGAAGATGGTGGTGTGGAAAAAGATCCACAAGCAACGACGTGGCAGATGGGGCAATAGAACAAGGTTATGGTTCGAAAAGAGGTAGCATACCTGAGCGTCAGCGGGAAGTGGCTTCGCTCGTGGTTGTTGTCCTCCGCACAGACTACGGCAGCGAGCTTGGGGACAGAGGCTATCCTGCGCGGGCGCTAGGTCTGAGAAGACGGCCTTGTCGTCAGTGCGTGACCTCGCTCGCCGACGACGAGTGCGTCAACGCTGCACGTCCTTTTCTTCCCCGGCGGATCTGTGACCACCGGTGAGGAGGGAGAGAGGGGCCGTGTTTTTTAGATCTGGAGAGAGGGTGGTAGTGTGAGAAGCAAGTGGGCAGCCCTTAGCAAGAAAGCGCTCAAGCTCCAGCCTATATATCTTTTTATACTACTAGTACTGGAGGTGGAGTAGTGGTAGAGTAGTTTATATTTTCTCTGCATACAGTACCAGTTAGTCGTGCTTCAAAACTGATCGGCACGCCATTAAAAAAATAAAGGTCGATAACTAATGCGGCACCTCGGGCCAACACGGTCAGATCGCATTTTGCACGAGAAATTACACACCATGTTTCGTTGACATGTGGTCCCGTTCCAACATATCAGTGAGACGACGGCGAGTAGTAGGAGTATTTCCGAATGGACGTGTAGGCCAGGGCGCCTCTTCGTGAACCGTGGCAAACTCGCAACCATCCACCGACTCTTCGCCTTTCCCTCTCGATTTGGAACTGCCGTCGCACGCTCTTCCTCTCCCTCCTCCATTTTCCTTCAACCCTTCACCCTTTCTTCTACCATTGTTCGATCGTCTTCTCCATGGAGGGAACAGGCCGGAAATGACCCCGTTATTCTTGCCCCGATATGAAAGATGACGTGGTGGAGGAACTCATTGATCGGTGCGACGTCATCACCTTGGCTAGCATGGCAGGTTCGTTCAAGCCCATTCTCGAGTCAACTAATAACATCATTACAAAGAACCCAAGAGTCAAGGAGCGGTTTGATTTCCCCTATCTTCTTCGCCGTGACCCTGATGATGACTGGCACCGGCACGACGGAGACCTCGCCCTGTGCAAGTTGATGCCGCTTGATAATGATACATATGATGTTAAGATGCCATCGCTTGAGGGCAAGGCTTGGGCAGGCTCAAATGGAGATTGGCTTGTTTACATTGGGTCCAACTACGAGTGGGAACTTGTGAATGTGTACACTCGTCACCGGGTTCCACTTCCAAAAATCTCAGCACACTGCCTAGAGGTTGAGCACACCGGTAATGTACGCACGTTCAAATACGACCATGGTGATTGTATTCTACGAAAGATAGCAATTTGTCGAGTTCCCAACCGCTCTTGGAATTACAGCGACTATGATGTTGTTGCTATCTTCGACAAGCTTGTTGCCTTCCTTGATGGTTTCACTCAATGGATATTGCTCAAAAATCAGTTTCTGTACACGGATGAGTACTGTGATGCAGTTCAATACGAGCGCCTTGTGTTTGATGCCACCACTCGTGGCACTGTTTTTGCATGGCATCCTCATAGTTTCGGTACGTTTGTATTCCACCGTAATTATAATTGTTTCATCCACATGCATGCGGGTTAGCAAGTTTCCCTTTACTAATTAACCTTCTTCTTGTGTTTCCAAGGTCCTGTGAACATCCCACCACCTATACTTGAAAAATTTTATAACCAAGGGGGAGATGACGATGGTGATGATCACGAGCATGAGGACGAGCAGCGCCCATATACTCTGTGGCACCTGGCAACTAATTCCGATGGATCACCTCTTCTTGTGTGTATACAGCCCACTAATGATGTTACTGGTAAGGAAGCAGGTGTCTCCCATGGTCGCACTCTCCGGACCTATTCCAACACCCGTTGCATGGTATTTGGGATGGATACTAGTGTGCTAGCACCAACTCCTTCCCCCTAGTACAGAATTGATAGTCTTGGAGAAAACTCGCTCTTCCTTGGACAAAACTATCCGATGATGGTGAAAGGTGATCCAACTGTTGTTGACACATTTATGAGAAGCAACTGTGTCTATACCTCGGACATTTGTGTGTGGTTCCCTACCCTGGTAGGGATATAGTAGGCCGCTTCAGCCTGGATGATCAGTCATGCGTTGATTTCCAGATCGACAATCAATGGCCCGTTCCAGAGAATCACTTGTGGTTCAAAGCAAGTGTTTCCAACGCCGAGGAATGGTTGAGTTGAAGTTCATTTCATTGCTTGTTATTTGTTGTGTGGTGAAAACTTTAGTATTTATAATGTATCCTCATTATCGATGTGGGTTGATGACCTATTGTATGTAATAAAATGATATGCGTGTGATAAACTTACTAAATTTATGAATGGCTTTCGAGTCGCTTCTCTGAGTGAGGGGTGCAACGAGGCAATTTTTTTTTCGAATACATAATTGTATGTGCATTGCAACAGGTTATCGGATGAGGCCAATCAACAATAGTAGTACACTATTTGTACTAGCTTCAGATGCTTCGCGCATCGGGCGGGTGCTTTTACTGTCGCCATATGTTAATGTGTTCGCTATACGTAACCAGCACCTTGAATCCTCGATACTAGTACTATATAGTAGGAGTAAGTAGTAGGGAGTAGTAGGGTGGCATGGGCCAGAACAAGCATTCAAGTCCAGGAGTACGGCACACGCCAGCACCACGTCATCCATCTGACACCATATTATTTCTTAGAGTCCGTGCTAGAGCAATCTCTTCAACCTCGTCGTTTCTCTAACTTCAGCCATCGCGCGGCGGGCGAGGTGGGGGTTTGCCGATAGTCGGTTTCCTTAACTGCGGTCCCACTTGTAAGGCCAACTCCAACGCACGACCCCAAACGCACCTCTGTTTTGCATGGACTCCAACGATAATTTTGACTAGAAAAGCAAGACCAAAGAAAACAAGAACCACAAGAATACATTTTACTACTCGTGTAAGTTGGATTAGTGCCTTCTCGATGCATTCATTGTTGATCTGCGGAGGCTCGATCTTGCGTCTGTGCTAGCTAAAAGTGATAGAACATCTACTAAATTGCGCTCTATCAATATATGGATGTACTCTTCTTCCCAATACAAAAACTTGCATCCATTCTACTCTCTCCGTTGCACAATACATGCCTTCTGTTTGTCAAAATATATATGTATCTAGACATGTCTTAGTATATAGGTACATCCATTTTTGGACAAATGGAAGTCAAGTATTTTGGAACGGAGGGAGTACACAATAAATTTTTTTAGTTAGCACAACTAGTCTAATCCAAGAGCAGAACCGAAGATTTGATCGGGTTCTTCCTCCTTTTGCCGACACGTGGGACATCCAGCATCCAGGTCGTGTCATGAAAGAAAATAGAGTGGTAGTTGAAGCCACGAGATGTGCATCTTGGGTTAAACTGTAAATAGAATCTTACTACTCTTGAGTAACTCCAAAAGCGGCCACCAAAGATCTTTATTGGATTTGTTTTTCATCACCAGCACGTCGAGGTGAAAGATGTGCAGGTTCAGTTGGTCCTCTTGCGTTTTCACTGACATGTGGGGCCGCATGTGAGCAAACAGACGATGGGCTCCGTGCGTCCGCTGGCTGGCTGAGAAGAGAAATAGAGGAGGGCTGAGCACGGACTGCTGGAAATTTGTACTACGTACCTCGATATAGGCTCGATATAGTGGGGTGGCATGGGCCATAACTCAGTAGCATTCACGTCTAGTAGTATGGCACATGCCACCCACACAAGTCCCATCCGATACCATTTTTCTTGGAGTCCGTGCTACAATCATATCTTCTCCCTCCTATTTTCTCAGCCATCGCGTGGTGGGCGGGGTGGGGGTTTGCCGATAGTCGGTTTGCTCAACTGCGGTCCCACTTGTAAGTGAAAATGCAACACCGCACGCATTCCCGCTTGAGCGGCGTGCCGGACCAACTGTGTGGGGGTGCGATGCGAACACGGCAGGCTTTTCCTTTTGAACTCATAACTTGTAAAATTTGGTTCTACTCCATGGCGCGACCGATAGATAGAAAATAACGATTTTGCCTAGAGTAATGAGAAGTTTGGTTCTGGCGTCGTTCATGCATGGAGTACGTACGAAAATTATGAAGTTGATGCGAAAGTAAGATAATTACTGTAGTATCATATACTACTACATGGATTTGACGGAAAGATAAAAATACATACGAATCCATCAACGTTCAACGACATCCTCATGCCCTAGTGCGCTGGGTCACCAACCGACGTGTGAGGAGCAGCGGCGTTGGCAGCAAGCTCAACGTGCTTCTGAACAGTGCCATCCAAGGTTGCCCTGCGCTCCAAGAAGGTCAGCGTCCTATCATCCTCCTCTTGCATGTAGTAGTCCTTGTGGACGATTTGTGCGTAGACGTGGGTGATTATGTCGATGGTGTCTTGCTGCGCCAGGCGCTGCACGGCGAGCGCGACCTCGAGGTGGACATTCTTCGGTGCGACGGCGGGCAGTCACAGGGCCACCAGTGCGTCGAAGATGTTGTTACCATAGTGGCCGTTGAGGGTGGCGGGCATCGCAGAGCTTGGGCGCGTCGGCTGGAGGCTTACGTCAAAGTCATCCGCAAGCTTCTTGATGACGGTGAACTTGTTGAGGAAACCGACGAGGACCTCGTCGAATAAGGAGATGAAGCTATCGTCCAAGCGGCCCCTCGCCGTGGCGGCCTCAAGCAATACTACCTGGAGACGTTCCTCGGTGCCGGTGGACGTGGTAGTACTCCTAAATCCAGACGGTGGTGCTACTAGTACTAGTAGTAGTACTAGCAATGTAGTAGTAGGAGTACTAGCACTGTACTACCCGTTGGTCAAATTATTACGTGCTGCTCCTCACAGTGAAGTGACAAGACCCTGCGCCGGAGATGACACCTGAGTATAGGCGCCATGTTCGGCATACCATAGTCAGCCTCACCGTCTGCAGTCACTATCATCATGGCTGTAGAGCTAGCCTGCTTACAACTAGCCCTGTTCAACATAATTTCCCATGCATAGATGCCCGTGCATTCCACGGAACACCAAGATTGGGGGTGGACGGCTCCAGCAGCGGCCATCGTGGCAGATTTTTCCACGGCCTTCTACTCCTAGATGTGTACATGTGTGCTGGTGTGTGTTGTGTGCTGGGTGTGCGCGAGTGCGTCCTTCTGTGCATGCCGCCGTGCAGTGGTGAATTGTGCGCGAGTGCGTCCTTCGCGCACAAGAAGTTTGTCCTCAATGCGCCCTCAATTTACTAGCATGCGGGGTGCTACCCCGAGTGGTTTCAACTTTGTTTACTTCACCACGTGTCAGATGGGCCTCTAGTTTACTTATTTTCACCCACTGCCACATGGGCCAGCACACAAAGATACATAACACGAGCTGACAAGGCAGCATGTGGATTGGTTGACCGGTCAACTAAACAATATACGGAGCTATACGCAGACATAGTGAGCGTACAATCCGTCGGTATAGAGAGTTCAAGTGAGAGGGGAGGCCCGTGAGAGATAGCAAAGAGAGAGAGAAAGAGCTACTCCCTCCGTTCGATAATGTAGTTCCAACATTTTTTTAAGTCAAACTTTTGAAACTTTGACCAAGTTTAGAAAGAAAATACTTATATCTACAATATCAAAGATAAATGATAGTATGAAGTAAGTACATGTTGTGATGAATCTAATGATCGTTCCAGATGTAAATGTTTTTCTCCACATATACCTGGTCAAACGTTTATGAGGTTTGACTTTTCAAAACATCCATATGCTTATGGACGTGATAGAGTCCCTAATGAGAGAGAGAGAGAGAGTGAGTGAGTGAGTGAGTGAGTGAGTGAAAAAAGTGTGTGTGCGTGTGTGAAAGAGACATGGACAACACACGATAAAAGTAGAGAAAAAGCGTGTGTGTCTTATGCAAACATATCACACATGCATCTTTTGACAACGGAGGCAAGGTGCGGAGATAGTGTGTGGTTGTTTGGAACCGAGAGAGCAAGACCCCTAAGCTAGCACGTGGCCAAGAGGGGTTTGACAAACAAGGGAGAGCGGTCGAGAAAGACGTACGGAGAAAATGCAGACATGGGGAGGAGAGAGTGTATGTTTGTCATAGAGAGATCCCCTGGAGATCGTGATGGGACTACATGGGTGGGAGATCGAGTGACAAGGTGTGTGAGCGATAGAAGATGCCCCGAGATATATCGAGATAGACATATGGATGGAAGGAGACAATACGTGTGTTCCTGTTGGCTAGTAAGAGATAATCATACTTAGGAGGGGGGAGTGCTTGCGCCTATGATGGATTGAGGGATTATGGTACTTAGGGGGGTGCGTGTCACATGGAGAGAGAACAAGGGCGGAGAGTGTTGGATGGGTCTATATGTATAGCGCAAGCGAGACATGTGTATGTGTGAACCAGGGAGATATAAGGCCAGTTTGGCTTGCGTCCTGAGCATCTTTTGCCTGGCCTGGTGTTGTGGCTGGATTTCATGCATGCTTGTTTGGTTGCTACCCTATGAAAAAAGAAAGCCTGCCTGGCCTGGGTTCCCTTGCACTTTAATTAGCCTGGCTGAACTCCAGACACTGCAAGTAGCCTGGCCCAGGTGACTGATTTCGAACGCCTGGTCGTGCCTGGTCGTGTGGCCATGAGGCAAACAGCAACATGGATGGATATTAGCATTAAATAATTGATGCATGGATTGATTGATGGGATGTTGATGCTTTTCCTGGACCAAGCATGAACCAAACGCTTCAGCACCACACAAGCCTGGCCAGGCAGAAATATTTTACATCTCACGTCCACACCAGGCAGTACCGGCCATCAAGGCATGAGGGTCAGGTCACGAACCAAACTGACAAATAAAGTTTGAGAGCGATTGAGGAGCCCCGATAAGGCTGAGTGGTGCGTCAGATAGCTGAGAGGGGGAAAGAGATATTCTATCCGCTCGATAATGCAGTGCATGTAATTTTTTTAGAAGTCAAACTTTGGAAACTTTGATCAGGTTTACGCAAATGTTATTTATATCTAGAATACCAAAGATACATCATACAAAACTACATCTCATGGTGAATCTAATGGCATATGTTTGCCGTACTAGATGTAATTCTTTTTCTCCACATACATGGTCAAACTTTATGATGTTTGACTTTTCAATAAATCTATATGCTACGGACCGGGGAAAGTGCCTCAGTCGAGACAGATCAAGTGCGTGTGAAGGAGAATGAGTAAGTGTGCAAAAAGAGTATGTGTGTGAAAGAGAAAGTGACAACAAATGGTAAATTAGAGAGAGAGTGTGTGTGTTTTTCGTTTCTTATGCGAACATATCACACATGCATCTCCGAGATGGAAAAGCGAGGCGAGGAGATACACGAAGATAGCTAGTGTGTGATTGTTTGCAACGGAGAGAGACACCCCTGTAGCACATGTCCAATAGAGGTGTGGCCAACAAGGAACAAAGGTTGAGAGGGACACATGGATGGCATGGACGCATGAGGAGGGAGAGAGGGTGTGTTTGTGATAGAGAGATCCCGTCGAGATCGTGAGGGGACTATATGGGTGGGAGATCGAGGGAGTGCGTGCGCGATAGAAAGATGCCCCGAGGAAAACCGAGATAGACCATGCACATGTTTGTGGTGGAGACTAAGATTAGCTAGTCATATACATATAGGGGGGACTGTGTGTGCCTACAATTGAGTGAGAGACCATCATACTTGGCTAGCTGGGCATGAGATTGTGTGTGTGCGTGTGTGAGATGGAGAGAGAACAAGGGGGAGAGATAGAGTTTTTGATGGGCCTATCAAGTGCGAGTGAGATATGCATGTGTGTGTGTGTGTGACCCAGGTGAATGGGGAGTTTGAGAGAGGGGGGAAGAGCTCCAAGACGACATAGTGGTGCGTGAGAGAGTTACAGGCAAAGAGCCAAGGAATCTGTGTGCGTACGATGAGTGCACCCAAGATATCTAGCTTGGACTACCTAGTGTGCGAGAGAGACCTATAGATGGTGTATATATGCATGCGAACTAGAAAGACCCCCCCCCCACACACACACAAAGAGAGAGAGAGGGAGGGAGAGGGACGAACAAGGTTTTTGTGTCGGATGCCTGTGACATAATTGAAGATTGTCGATGAGAGAGAGATAGAGAACAGGAGTCCGGGAGAGGGGGAGGTCGCGTTTTATGCATCAAAGACTGATATAAACCATGTTTTGATATAAACTTGCACTCAAATATTTAAATTGGAGAGCATGTTGTCTGCAATCCACACATGAACGGATATATGCGTATATCAAACAAGATCATTAATTTGACTTTCAACATGTTCATGGAGTACTATAATACTATTGTACAACATGCTACTCGATTGAGGTGTTCAATTTTGGATTTAGTTCACTATTTTGACCTACTGAACGAGCTATTTCATTGAATTGAGATATTTCATTTTGGGTTTGATTCACCTTTTTGAGTGGGTCAACTATTTGTCATATAGTAAATCGCTAGCAACGAGCATGGAAAAACACATTACTCCCGAGCATCATCTCTCCATCTAAAAAAGAAGTGGCAACCTAATATTTCAAAATTTGATCTGAATCGACTTGGTCAGGTAGACGTGGATGCTCGTTCTCCCAAAATTTGAACGAACCGTTAAACATCCTCTCTGCTCGGTGGAATTCGCCCGAGCAAATAAATGGGAGACGCAAAATTACCATCCTATGTGGAACACAGACCAATTGGCCCGTTGTACATCGAGGGTAGGTTTGTAACTTCATCCAAGCGCGCCTTCTCCTCGGCCGAAATGACATGTGCCGAATAATTCATAAACCATGGTCGGCAAAACACGCTCTCCTCGCCCGAAATAGCTCGCGCCCACTATTTCAAAACACGCTCTCCTCGCCCGAAATCGCTCGCGCCCACTATAGTTCAAAACACACCCTCCTCGCCCGAAATCGCTCCCGCCCAGAGAAGCAAAGTTACTCTACTATCCCCGACCCTAAGTACACAGACCCATGCCGAGAAGCCTATAGGCAAGGGTAGAACTGTAACTCCCCCTCACATTTCAGACAAATGCGTCCGTAAGACATGGTTCCACTCCCCTCCCAATTTCCCCCGCCCGCCCCCATTCATACCTCGTGGGTGCCAAATCACCTTCTCCACGGGAAGCTCCCTTCTCCCGAGCCACGAAACCTCAGCCCCACCTCCATGCTGCCCCCCACCGCACCAATTTCACAGCCGCCCTCCTCCCTAATGCCGGGGACACTGTCCATTTGCCTCGTGCACTAGGCCGTGCGCCTCTTACTCCGTGCTGCTGGTGCTGCCCCGACAACGACCGCGTGAACCGTACCGGAGCCGATTCACCCCCGCCGTTGTTCATGGCGCCGGAGCGGCTCCAACTTTGGATCCGTCCAGAGTCCTCGCACTGCTTCGGCGTAGCCGTCGACCGTCGCGACATCACTCTTTCCCTGCCGCCGGTCGCCACCGCAACCGCGCCGGCCTCACCGAATCGGCAGCTGGACCTGCCTACTTCACCATGCCGCCAGATAGGTCGCACCCTCATCTCAAATCACTTTATTTAGGCGTTAGTTGTCTGAATTTTTATTCTGGGCCAATCGATTTTCAATGGGAAGTAGCACCCCTCAAGGCGGCGGAGCTCCTAGGCTGTCGGTTGGCTGGTGTCTAATGTAAGGGTGCGGGGCCGCAAAGTTCGCCGCGGAAGCAGCGCTTAGATGGCTATCTTTTAGAGTTGCGTGGGTTGAAGGTACTGCCGCCGCCGGATCTGGATGACAGGGAGTCTTTGTCGATTGGCCCGGGGGCGGCGCAACCACGGCAGTGCGGTGGGGCGGGGAGCGGGGTTTTGGCCGGGGCCACAGACGGCGGAGGCAGGCTGCTCTGCCATTGGTCGCTGGCTCTTCGGGGAAGATTCCGAACAGTGTCAGCCGGGAGGCACAAGACGGCCAGCCATCCGGCGTAGATCGGATAGTACCAAAATAAAATAAAATCGTGTGACCCCAATTTAGTCTTCAGTCAACAGACATGTGACCACTCTCGTACCTTGTTGTTGATCTCTTAGTGTATTTCTTCAGATCAAAGAGATATGTCGTTCTTAACATTATGCGTTATCTGCATCTTCAAACACACCATCTTCCGACTCACCGCAGCTACTCCAACAAGGGAAGCATACACCAGAAGGGAGCTATAGTCCCCACTCAACAGTTCCCTGCATCGAATGCGTGTGCCTGACATGCACAGCCACAACAACTGCGGGGCCATCCACAAGTCAGCACATGATGCTCACTCCTATGGATGGCAGCCAGATAGGTTGTGCCCTCATCTTACTTGTGTGCAACATTTATGGCTTTGTTATTCATCTAAGCATGGAAAATAGATCATCACATTTCACTGTATATTCATGCTGATCTCTTACGGGTCTTGTTCAGGAGTTAACGTTGTCCCATAGTTCAACTAAGATACTTGTTCTTTAGGTAACACCGTTCCATAGTTATCATCCATCAGCCAATGCTATCCCACAGGCTGGTGATTATAGTATTATACCACTTATAGTATTTCCTATGTTGTTCTTTAATACTTTTGTGTGCCATCTAGTTAATCTCGAGTACAAATGATACATATTCTGTAGCTTTCATCTGTGTTCTCCCTTTAGTTTATGAGACCTGTTGCTGCTAGTTAACCCCAGTCCTACTATTTATGTCGTCTCCTACAGGCACTCATTACATAAATCTAACTACTAGTTGTCTTCCATGCATGTCAGATATAATTGCAGACGCTGATATATCCACAAGAACCTCATGAAGCAATGTAAAGGCCAATAAACTTGATGTCAATGATACCCAATATGATGGAACATGTAAAGGCAGTTCTTCAGAAGACTTGCAAAAAGATGATGAATCCTCTTCACCCCACAAGGTCCTTGCTCTAACTTGGCCTGTGATATGGGTACAACATGCATATAATGTCCTGGAGTGTATCTACTCTGTTACAATGCCATGTGCTTAGCATGCTGATCATGCATGTAAATATGTCATACCTTCCTGTTTTTCAGTACCTATTCCATTCATGATAACATGTTTTCAAATTTAAGTACTGTCATTCTACTCTATCGCAATGCCATCTGCTTAATTTGGACATCATGCTTCTGAATATCTTATGCATTGTTATGCATCAGTATGTACCTCATCTGTCTACCATACCATTTTTTTCCATTGAAGTGCTGTTCTAGTGCTCTGTTGCAATGCCATCTTATTTTCCCAATCATACACATGTATGTTGTTGATACGTCCCCAACGTATCTATAATTTTGATTGCTCCATGCTATATTATCTACTATTTTGGACTATATTGGGCTTTATTTTCCACTTTTATATTATTTTTGGGACTAACCTATTAACCGGAGGCCCAACCCAGAATTGCTGTTTTTTTTGCCTATTTCAGTGTTTCGGAGAAACGGAATATCAAACGGAGTCCAAACGGAATAAAATCTTCGGAAACATGATTTTCTCACCGAACGTGATCCAGGAGATTTGGACCCTACTCCAGGGAGTCAAAGAGGAGGTCACGAGGGTGGGCCCCCCCTAGGGCGCGCCCCTTGCCTCGTGGGCCCATCGGTGCTCCACCGACGTACTTCTTCCTCCTATATATACACATGTACCCCCAACCGATCAGAACTGGAGCCAAAAACCTAATTCCACCGCCGCAACTTTTTGTATCCACGAGATCCCATCTTGGGGCCTGTTCTGGAGCTCCGCCGGAAGAGGGCCGTCATCACGGAGGGCTTCTACATCATCCTAGCCCCTCCGATGAAGTGTGAGTAGTTTACCTCAGACCTTCGGGTCCATAGTTACTAGCTAGATGGCTTCTTCTCTCTCTTTGAATCTCAATACAAAGTTCTCCCCCTCTCTTGTGGAGATCTATTTGATGTAATCTTCTTTTTGCGGTGTGTTCGTTGAGACCGATGAATTGTGGGTTTATGATCAAGTCTATCTATGAATAATATTTGAATCTTCTCTGAATTCTTTTATGTATGATTGGTTATCTTTGCAAGTCTCTTCGAATTATCCGTTTGGTTTGGCCAACTAGATTGGTAGTTCTTGCCATGGGAGAAGTGCTTAGCTTTGGGTTCGATTTTGCGGTGCCCTTACCCAGTGACAGAAGGGGCAGCAAGGCACGTATTGTATCGTTGCCATCGAGGATAACAAGATGGGGTTTATTTCATATTGCATGAATTTATCTCTCTACATCATGTCATCTTGCTTAAGGCGTTACTCTGTTTTTAACTTAATACTCTAGATGCATGCTGGATAGCGGTCGATGAGTGGAGTCATAGTAGTAGATGCAGAATCGTTTCGATCTACTTGTCACGGACGTGATGCCTATATACATGATCATGCCTAGATATTCTCATAACTATGGTCAATTCTGTCAATTGCTCAACATTAATTTGTTCACCCACCGTAGAATACTTATGCTCTTGAGAGAAACCACTAGTGAAACCTATGGCCCCCGGGTCTATTCTCATCATATCAATCTCCATTACTTTAATCTTGCTTTGCTTTTTTACTTTGCTTTTATTTTTTACTTTTCATCTTTATATCAAAAATACCAAAAATATTATATCTATCAGATCTCACTCTCGTAAGTGACCGTGAAGGGATTGACAACCCCTAATCGCGTTGGTTGCGAGTAGCTATCGCTTTGTGCAGGTACGAGGGACTTGAGCGTGGCCTCCTACTGGGTTGATACCTTTGTTCTAAAAAACTAAGGGAAATACTTACGCTACTCTGTTGCATCATCCCTTCCTCTTCGGGGGAAACCAACGCAAGCTCAAGACGTAGCAAGAAGGATTTCTGGCGCTGTTGCCGTGGAGTCTATGCAAAAAGTCAACATACCAAGTACCCATCACAATCCCTATCTCTCGGATTACATTATTTTCCATTTGCCTCTCGTTTTCCTCTCCCCCCAATTCACCCTTGCCGTTTTATTCGCCCTCACTCTCTCTATCCTCCCTCTCTATTTGCCTCTTTTTACCCGCTTGCTTTTTGTTTGCTCGTGTGTTAGATTTCTTGTTTGTCGCGATGGCTCAAGATACTACCAAATTGTGTGACTTCACCAATACCAACAATAATGATTTCCTTAGCACTCCGATTGCTCCTCTTACCGATGCTGAATCTTGTGAAATTAATACTGCTTTGTTGAATCTTGTTATGAAAGATCAATTCGCCGACCTTCCTAGTGAAGATGCCGCTACTCATTTGAATAGCTTCGTTGATTTATGTGATATGCAAAAGAAAAAATATGTCAATAGTGATGTCATTAAATTGAAGCTATCCTTTTACGCTTAGAAATCATGCTAAAGCTTGGTTTTCATCTTTGCCTAAGAATAGTATTGATTCATGGAACAAGTGCAAAGATGCTTTTATCTCTAAGTATTTTCCTCCCGCTAAGATCATCTCTCTTAGAAACGATATTATGAATTTTAAGCAACTTGATCATGAACATGTTGCACAAGCTTGGGAGAGGATGAAATTAATGATACGTAATTGCCCTACTCATGGTTTGAATTTGTGGATGATTATACAAAAATTTTATGCCGGATTGAATTTTGCTTCTAGAAATCCTTTAGATTCGGCCGCGGGAGGCACTTTTATGGAAATCACTTTAGGAGATGCTACTAAACTCCTAGATAATATTATGGTTAATTATTCTCAATGGCATACTGAAAGATCTTCTAATAAAAAAGTGCATACGATCGAAGAAATTAATGAGTTGAGTGGAAAGATGGATGAACTTATGAAATTATTTGCTACTAAGAGTGTTTCTTCTGACCCTAATGATATGCCTTTGTCTACTTTGATTGAGAATAACAATGAATCTATGGATGTGAATTTTGTTGGTAGGAATAATTTTGGTAACAACCCTTACAGAGGGAATTTTAATCCTAGGCCATATCCTAGTAATCCTTCTAATAATTATGGGAATTCCTACAACAACTATTATGGAAATTATAATAAGATGCCCTCTGAATTTGAGAATAGTGTTAAAGAATTTATGAATTCACAAAAGAATTTTAATGCCTTGCTTGAAGAGAAATTGCTTAAAGTTGATGATTTGGCTAGGAACGTTGATAGAATTTCTCTTGAGATTGATTCTTTAAAGCTTAGATATATTCCTCCTAAGCATGATATCAATGAGTCTCTCAAAGCCATGAGAATTTCCATTGATTAATGCAAGGAAAGAACCGCTAGGATGCGTGCTTCCAAAGATGCCTTTATTAAAGCATGTTCCTCCAATTCCTATGAAAATCAAGATGAAGATCTAAAAGTTATTGATGTGTCCCCTATTAAATCTTTATTTTGCAATATGGATCTTGATGAAACTGAATATGATCTTCCTTTACCTAGAAGGCGTTCTAAAAATTCGGAGTATTTAGATCTTAATGATGAAATTGATGAAAGTGGGATTGAAAGAAATAAAAATCTAGATGTTGCTAAACCCACTATATTGGATTTCAAGGAATTTAATTATGAAAGTTGTTCTTTAATTGATTGTATTTCCTTGTTGCAATCCATGCTAAATTCTCCACATGCTTATAGTCAAAATAAAGCCTTCACCGAACATATTGTTGATGCCTTGATGCAATCTTATGAAGAAAAACTTGAGTTGAAAGTTTCTATCCCTAGAAAACTCTATGATTAGTGGGAACCAACTATTAAAATTAAAATTAAAGATCATGAGTTTTATGCTTTGTGTGATTTGGGTGCTCGTGTCTCTACTATTCCCAAGACTTTGTGTGATTTACTTGATTTCTGTAATTTTGATGATTGCTCTCTAAACTTTCATCTTGCGGATTCCTCTATTAAGAAACCTATGGGAAGAATTAATGATGTTCTTATTGTTGCAAATAGGAATTATGTGCCCGTAGATTTCATTGTTCTTGATATAGATTGCAACCCTTCTTGCCCTATTATTCTTGGTAGACCTTTCCTTAGAACGGTTGGTGCGATTATTGATATGAAGGAAGTGAATATTAGATTTCAATTTACATTAAAAATGGCATGGAATGCTTTCCAAGAAAGAAAATAAAATTACCATATGAAACTATCATGAGAGCCACTTATGGATTGCCTACCAAAGATGGCAATACCTAGATCTATCCTCGCTTTTATGCCTAGCTAGGGGCGTTAAACGATAGCGCTTGTTGGGAGGCAACCCAATTTTATTTTTATTCCTTGATTTTTTCTCCTGATTAGTAATAAATAAATTATCTAGCCTCTATTTTGGTTGTGTTTTTTGTGTTTAATTAGTGTTTGTGCCAAGTAGAACCGTTGGGAAGACTTGGGGAAAGTCTTGTTGAACTTGCTGTAAAAAACAGAAACTTTAGCGCTCACGAGGACTGCTGTCATTTTTATTTGAAGAGTGCTATTTAATTAATTCTTTTTTCAGATGATTAATATATAAATTCCTCACGTACAGAAATTTTTTATTTTAGAATTTTTTGGGGTTCCGGATCTTGCGCTAGATACAGATTACTACAGACTGTTCTGTTTTTGACAGATTCTGTTTTCCGTGTGTTGTTTGCTTATTTTGATGAATCTATGGCTAGTAAAACAGTTTATGATCCATAGAGAAGTTGGAATACAGTAGGTTTAACACCAATATAAATAAATAATGAGTTAATTAAAGTACCTTGAATTTGTCTTTTGTTTTCTTTCGCTAACGGAGCTCATGAGTTTTCTATTTTGAGTTTTGTGTTGAGAAGATTTCAAGTTTTGGGTGAATTCTTTTGATTGATCGTGGAACAAGGAGTGAAAAGAGCCTAAGCTTGGGTATGCCCATGGCACCCCCAAGATAATCCAAGGACACCAAAAGTCAAAGCTTGGGGATGCCCCGGAAGGCATCCCCTCTTTCGTCCACTTCCATCGGTAATTTACTTGGAGCTATATTTTTATTCACCAACATGATATGTGTTTTGCTTGGAGCGTCTTGTATTACTTGTGTCTTTGTGTCTTAGTATACCACAATAATCCTTTCTGTACACACCTTTTGAGAGAGCCATACATGAATTAAAATTTGATAGAATGCTCTATGTGCTTCACTTATATCTTTTGAGATAAGTAGTTTTGCTCTATGTGCTTCGCTTAGATCTTCTAGAGCAAGGTGGTGGATTTGTTTTAAAGAAACTATTGATCTGTCATGCTTTACTTAAATTATTTTGAGAGTCTCTTAATAGCATGGTAATTTGCTTAATAATAATATGCTTGGTATTCAAGATTTGTGAAACTTTCTTTTGAGTGTGTTGAATACTACGAAAAGATAGAAGCATGATAATTGTTTTGAGATATGGAGGTGATAATATTAAAGTCATGCTAGTTGAGTAGTTGTGAATTTAAAGAATACTTGTGTTAAAGTTTGTGATTCCCATAGCATGCACGTATGGTGAACCATTATGTGACGAAGTCGGAGCATGATTTATTTATTGATTGTCTTCCTTATGAGTGGCGGTCGGGGACGAGCGGTGGTCTTTTCCTACGAATCTATACCTCTAGGAGCATGCGCGTAATACTTTGCTTTGATAACTTCTAGATTTTTGCAATAAGTTTATGAGTTCTTTATGACTAATGTTGAGTCCATGGATTATACGCACTCTCACCCTTCCACCTTTGCTAGCCTCTCTAATACCGCACACCTTTCGCTGGTATCATACACCTACCATATACCTTCCTAAAAACAGGCACCATACCTACCTATTATGGCATTTCCATAGCCATTCCGAGATATATTGCCATGCAACTTTCCACCATCTAGTTCATCATGACACATTCATCATTGTCATATTGCTTAGCATGATCATGTAGTTGACATAGTATTTGTGGCAAAGCCACCATTCATAATTTCTTCATACTTGTCACTCTTGATTCATTGCATATCCCGGTACACTGCCAGAGGCATCCATATAGAGTCATACTTTGTTTTAGAATCGAGTTGTAATCATTGAGTTGTAAATAAATAAAAGTGTGATGATCATCATTCAATAGAGCATTGTCCCAAATAAAAAAGAGAAAGGCCAAAGAAAAAAAGAAGGCCCAAAAAAAGAAAATAAATAAAAAGGGGCAATGCTACTATCCTTTTTTCCACACTTGTGCTTCAAAGTAGCACCATGATATAGTGAGTCTCATATATTGTGCTTCAAAGTAGCACCATGTTCTTCATATAGAGAGTCTCATATGTTGTCACTATCATATACTAGTGGGAATTTTTCATTATAGAACTTGGCTTTTATATTCCAATGATTGGCTTCCTCAAAATTTCCCTAGGTCTTCGTGAGCAAGCAAGTTGGATGCACACCAACTTAGTTTCTTTTGTTGAGCTTTCATACATTTATAGCTCTAGTGCATCCGTTGCATGGCAATCCCTACTCACTCACATTGATATCTATTGATGGTCATCTCCATAGCCCGTTGATACGCTTAGTTGATGTGAGACTATCTTCCCCTCCTTTTTGTCTTCTCCACAACCACCCTTCTATTCCACCTATAGTGCTATATCCATGGCTCACGCTCATGTATTGCGTGAAGATTGAAAAAGTTTTGAAAAAGTTAGAGTATGAAATAATTGCTTGGCTTGTCATCGGGGTTGTGCATGATTTAAATACTTTGTGTGGTGAAGATGGAGCATAGCCAGACTATATGATTTTGTAGGGATAACTTTCTTTGGCAATGTTATTTTGAGAAGACATAATTGCTTTGTTAGTATGCTTGAAGTATTATTATTTTTGTGTCAATATAAACTTTTGTCTTGAATCTTTCTAATCTGAATATTCATACCACAATTAAGAAGATTTGCATTGAAATTATGCCAAGTAGCACTCCGCATCAAAATTCTCTTTTAATCATTTACCTACTCTAGGACGAGCAGGAATTAAGCTTGGGGATGCCTGATACGTCTCCAACATATCTATAATTTTTGATTGCTCCATGCTATATTATCTACTGTTTTGGACTATATTGGGCTTTACTTTCCACTTTTATATTATTTTTGGGACTAACCTATTAACCGGAGGCCCAGCCTAGAATTGTTGTTTTTTTGCCTATTTCAGTGTTTCAGAGAAACAGAATATCAAACAGAGTCCAAACAGAATAAAATCTTCGAAAACGTGATTTTCTCACCGAACATGATCCAGGAGACTTGGACCCTACTCTAGGGAGTCAAAGAGGAGGTCACGAGGGTGGGGGGCACCCCCCCCCTAGGGCGCGCCCCCTGCCTCGTGGGCCCCTCGGTGCTCCACCGACGTACTTGTTCCTCCTATATATACACACGTACCCCCAAATGATCAGAACAGGAGCCAAAAACCTAATTCCACCGCCGCAACTTTCTGTATCCACGAGATCCCATCTTGGGGCCTGTTCCAGAGCTTCGCAGGAAGAGGGCCGTCATCACGGAGGGCTTCTACATCATCCTAGCCCCTCCGATGAAGTGTGAGTAGTTTACCTCAGACCTTCGGGTCCATAGTTAGTAGCTAGATGGCTTCTTCTCTCTCTTTGAATCTCAATACAAAGTTCTCCCCCTCTCTTGTGGAGATCTATTCGATGTAATATTCTTTTTGCGGTGTGTTTGTTGAGATCGATGAATTGTGGGTCTATGATCAAGTCTATCTATGAATAATATTTGAATCTTCTCCGAATTCTTTTATGTATGATTGGTTATCTTTGCAAGTCTCTTTGAATTATCCGTTTGGTTTGGCCAACTAGGTTGGTAGTTCTTGCCATGGGAGAAGTGCTTAGCTTTGGGTTCGATCTTGCGGTGTCCTTACCCATGGGAGAAGGCACGTATTGTGTCATTGCCATCGAGGATAACAAGATGGGGTTTATTTCATATTGCATGAATTTATTTCTCTACATCATGTCATCTTGCTTAAGGCGTCACTCTGTTTTTAACTTAATTCTCTAGATGCATGCAGGATAGCGGTCGATGAGTGGAGTAATAGTAGTAGATGCAGAATTGTTTCGATCTACTTGTCACGGACGTGATGCCTATATACATGATCATGCCTAGATATTCTCCCTCCGCCCGGATTACATGTCGCAGAAATGGATAAAACTGGATGTATCTAGAACTAAAATACGCCTAGACCCATCCATTTATTTCCGGATGGAGGGAATACATGTCAATATGTCATGCCTTTCTATTCTTCAGTACCTATTCCATCTCTGCTATAGCATGTTTTATAATTGAAGCACCATTCTTCTATATAAGGCATGCAAGGGGAAGACGGCTATGTTAGAATCTGAAGGGTTACAAACCAGGTCTTTGCAAAAGATCCAAAGGCCAGGAGATAATAAACCAACTCCATTTTTCATAGATACTGCTCCAGCACAGAGAAACCCAACTCCCACTGATAATAAGCAGATTCCAGTGGCCAAAGAACTAGTCCGCTCCAGTCCAGCAAAAGAATGTCAACTCCATTCTAAGAAGCGTGTGCGTATCCTCGCATCATGAAATTTTATAGCATTCTGATCATATTTTCTACATGTTTCTTACCCGTCTCTCTTTTAGAAAATAATGTTAAACGATACAAGATTTCCTCCATTGGTATCATATTTGAGGAAAATATCTTGCGGGAATTCTCTGTGCTCCAGTGCTGATGTAAGTACCTGTTGTATATCACTATATTTTTAGATCAGCATAGCATGTATTTTGTTAATCAGCCTGAATCTAACCTTTATCTGATCTAAAATTAGCTGTAGCAAAATGTTAAAGGCGCTAATGTTGTTTTTTGTAAGGAAAACTGCCTGGTAGTTTTGCGTACTGAGCTACATGAATGTGCTATCTCATATCACACACATTACTGAATTGTAGTGCTTCTCTGGTTGCTCATTCATTCATTGTGTCAATGTTGCTTTCGTATTACCTTACCTGGTTGATGATAGCTGTGCCATATTGTGTTAATTTGGTGTAGGATAGTTGCCCAAATGTTCATTGTGTCAATGTTGCTTTCCTATTATCTGACTTGGCCAATGATAGCAATGCTAGTGTGTTAATTTGGTGCAGGCTGCTCAAGATAAGAAGACAAACTCTAAAAACAGCAAGGCAACCCCATTGTTTCTTTCCAGTAAATCTAGGACAGGTAATATGGCAATAACTCATGATTAATCTGTTTGGTTCCCGTCCTAATTTAGGTTATGATGCAGTGCTCAAGACACTCTCCACTATCAATAATACAAGCCTGCCAAAATCGCCATCTGAATCTGTTCAGTATCCCGTGTCTTGAATGCGACAGAATAAATGTATGTTTGTGAACCAATTAATGGCTAAAGCAATGATGGAAATGGTGGATGAATCAGAGGTGCAGAGTCGTGCGACACAACAACTGATCAATGTTTTCAGAGACAATGTGGAAAAGCAGCAAGAACTTGCCCACATGCTTATGGGCATCATCTGTGCTGAGGTTGCAGATTGTGACGTTGTAGATGGTTAGGTTCTGCTCATTTATTTGCACTAGCATCAATCTTTGATTGCCCAGTGGATGTAATTTCCTGTAATATATTCTGGATGTGCAACGTTATTCCTTGTATGTTGTACCTTTGCTCGTCGTAATGGGCTCAAATTATCTAATTTGGCCTAAAGACATGAACGAACTTTAGTGGGCCCATTAAGTTGATGGGCCGTTAATAGGGCAAAAGTTAATGGTCGGCCCTCTTACCTCCCGGGACGTTAACAGGCCGACATCGAAGTGGGCAACATGTGATCCCAATTTATTTCACGGGCCGTTAACAGGCCGTTACTAAGTTTGGGCTACATATGGCCCAACTATACTGTAGGCCTTTACCATGCCGAAAGAGACAGCGGGCTTGTATTGGACCATGAAGAGCATGGGCCGCTAAGAGGCCGAAAGTCAGGTCGTATTGTAAACAGCCCAACTACGTTGTGGGCCTTTAGCAGGCCGAAAGAGAAACCGGGCTGGTATTGGACCATGAAGGGCACGGGCCGTTAAGAGGCCAAAAGTAAGGTCCGACTACAAATGGCCCAACTCATTTATGGTCCGTTAACAGGCCGAAAGGCACACAGGGCCAGGAATTGGCCCAACACTTAAATGGGTCACTAAAAGGCCAAAACTTATGTCCAACTACAATTGGCCCAACTGATTTATGGGCCGTCAACAGGCTGAAAGTGACACCGGGCCAGAAATTGGCCCAACACTTAAATGGGCCGCTAAAAGGCCGAAAATGAGGTCCGACTATAAATGGCCCATCAGATTTATGGGCCGTCAATAGGATGAAAGACACACCGGGCCGGAAATTAGCCCAACATTTAAATGGGTCGCTAAAAGGCCGAAAGATGTACATCCTGAAAATTGGCCCATCCATTAAATGGGCCGTTAACAGGCCGAAATCTCATCGGGCCGATATTGAGCCCAAATATATAGTGGGTTGTTAACGGGCTCGAACTGACGATGGGCTGCAATGGTGTCAAATCTTTAACGGGCCGAATTGGCACATCTCGTATGGGTCGTGGGCTTAAATGGACCTGACACAAGTAGGCCTTATATGGGCCGGCCTGCTAATTTTTACTGGGCCGGCCTTTTTCATCGGAATGGTCCACTGTTGGGCCGTGCCATGTGTTGACCTATCATACTCGCCTCCTATCCAATGAGTGGATGACATCTGTCCCAATGATGAGCCGACACGTGTTTCCTCTAGCCAATGATGATTTTATATGTGGAAAATCCCCATTGGTCGGGGCTGTTAACGGGTTATCGGATCCAAAACCCGACCCGATAGCTTAACAGCGTTCTGTTGCGGTGGATGCCACGTGTCGGTCACCCTTGACGAAAGCACTTCTGTGACGCGCGATTTATCGTCATGGAAGTGGACACTTCCATGATGATAATTTTGGTAATGTCATGGAACACTTCTACGACAGCACAGGTATGACTATCTTGATTCTGTCATAAATTTTTCATGGATGTACATGCATGACAAAAAAAGCGACCTACTGTGACAAACATGTATCATCACGGAAGTGTATTTTTTTGTAGTGTATGTAACTGCCTAGGAGTATGTTACTCCCACTATGAACTGTTGCACGTCCACTGCTTGTAAGCAAAAGTTTCTCCTCGTGCTGCGACCCACCGCGCATGCATTGGTGAGGGAGAAGGTGTAGTAAGAAAGCTTCTCGTCATTCTGCGAGTTGCCATGTGTTGGCAAAAGGATGACCAAAGCTCACGTCAAAAAATGGGTGGAAGAACATAGATTCCCGATGACCGAGAAGGAGTAAGGAACCTCATGGTGGAGCGTCTGTACTCTATTTTATATTATTCAACGATATAAAATCAACCAATCATCACCATAGTGGACAGGAAGAGTACGAAACATGGCAACCTAGTGTAGTTACATCATACTACATGGCTAACCCATGCTATCACCATATTTCTTAGCCTCCATGCGACACCTAGCTCTAGTAATCCAGCAGCCTGTATCGCTTCTTGCTCCCCGTCTATTGAAGTCGGTTGACTCATCACATGTTAGCGACATGCCAAGAGCATTCTAAAAAAATATTGTACTCTATTGTTATGCCAAGAAGAGGAAGCGCTTTGACCGACGGACCAAACAAGACAGGCGTGTTGTGCCGTGAGTGGGTCATGTTTCTCGTTTTGAACTCGTTTAGAACACTTGGTTTTAAGTATTGATAAGATTTTATATAGGGCCTAATGTATTCTTCGAGGATGCCTTTGACTATTGATAAGATTTCATATAATTTAAAAATTATATCATTCGAAGATCCTTCCACGTTCCGTTTAAAAAAAGCTCCTTTCACGTATGAATTTGACTATATGCTTTGAGCAACTTGCATGTCCTATACTACTCCTGTTTGGATACTCTAACTTAGCTAGAGGTTAGACTAACTCATGACTAACCCTCAACTAACTGTAGCCAAAGAGGTGTTTGGGTGATAGGGTTAGATTGAAAATAAATGCACTTGATGGAGAGAGAAAAGTGATTTTTAGAAGGCCCAATGAGAACTATCTCCAATTAGCACCTCTTGGATGGGATAGTTTTTTTGGTGGGTTCGATGCAACTTGCTCCAATTTAGGCCTCCTTTGATTTACAGGGTTGGCATAGGAATTTTACAGGATTGACACCCTCTGGAATTTTCCCTTTACATGTTGTTTGATTCTTAGGATTGCATTCCTCGGGAACCAATCCTATAGGAACTTCTTAGTTCATTTTAATAGGAAAACAAACATGAGGTTGGACTTCTTGGAAAAAATCCTCTGTTTTGCTACCCAACGTAGGATTTCAGTGGACGGTACATCCTATTCCTATATGTTTCCTATTCCTGTGCTTCCTAAACCCTGTGAATCAAAGGAGCCCTTAACCCTCATGCTTGGATACTTTACGGCTATTTGAGCCCCAACTAGCTCAAACTAACCTAACCCATGGATCCAAACAGGGCCAAAGTTAGTCTCGGAAAACGCATTAAGCCCTATATATATGGACAGACGGAGTACATGATACTAGCAAACGCTCACCATTAGTAGTAGTTCATTGGTTGGTTTCAATTTTTGATTCAGTTGCTGTGTTGCTACCGCCAATATTCGCGTGTGGTTGTTTCTAGAGTAAAAAAGGAGGTACTAGTACTTACTGTGGGAAAGGTGAAGTGATGGTTGCTTCGCCCGAGCAACTTATTACTCTGGGAATATGAGAGTACCAGCGGATTCAAGGAACAGAGAAATGATGGTTGCTTCGTCTGAGCAAGTTACTCTGGTGAAGGTGGGGCTCTGTGATTTGACTGCTCACTAGTCATTACTACTGCGGCACAATGACTGGGGTGAATCTTTCCCTGCAGTTGTGCACTCAATATTTCTGCATGGCAGGTGGAGCCGGATGAAGGATGTCCCACATGTCGGTGAAACGAAGTTGAATTGTTTCTGGCATTGCTATCAATCCTTCATGATTTGTTTATATGTACGCATAATTTCAATGAAATTGTACTATGATGCTATGAAGGTTTCAACTTTGGTTCCCGTAGGAAAAAAGGTTTCAACTTAGGATTCATGTGTCCTCTTGCCTCAACATTATCTCGTTACAACATTCCATCAAATACAAATGAAAGTACCATGGTTGCTAATGCATCTCAATGGTTCGAACATCAGCGCCAATATTCACATCACAACTGAAGACAAAGTTGTGAGAAGGTGTACAAATAAAGAAAAATATATAATTGATCGATGTTGTTCGTAGGCATGGCTCCATTTCCTGGGCACAGTGTTCATTGCTTGGCAGCTAGTTTCACCCAGCTCTGTAGCAAAAAAAGAGGTGTATCGAGGACACCACAATCTGATCATTTTGTGCAGGTCCACTAAAATGGAGCGGACCATCCCTGTTTGCAAAGATATCCAGTCAGTGTGATTACAATAGGGACATTTACATCTATGCCCTTAACTCAAACCCACTACTCAGTTTTGCCCCTAATTTTTAGCTATGCTCAGTTTTGCCCCTCCGCCGTTAGTTTCACTTATAGAAATGCCCTTCTCTGCCATTACTGTTCGGTCAAAGGTCTTTGACCGTCCTAAAAAAATAGCAAAAAAATAAAAAATGAAACTTTGTGGGATCAAAGATACTCATGTCTGCAAGGCGTGTATAAATTTCCATGCTGTTCGGACACCCTGGGAGCTCGTGGCAAAGGAAAACATAAATTTTTTACACATGCGAACAGTAAATTCAAAAAAATCAAAAAAATATGAAATTTCGTGGGACTGAAGATATTCAGGTGCGCAAGATGTGTGCAATTTTTGTTCTATTTGGACATCGTAGGAGCTCATGGAGAAAAAAACAATTTTTAGCTAAAAAACTTTGAAATAATGCACTATTTTGTTTTTTTCTCTAGAGCGCCTAGTATGTCATTTGGTCACCAAAACTTGCAAGCACCTTGTGCACTCAAGCCTCTTTGATGCCAAATAAATTCAAATTTTTTTGAACTTTTTTGCTATTTTTTCGAATTTACTATTCATAGGCATAAATTATTTTTGTTTTCCTTTGCCACGAGCTCCCGGAGTGTCCAACCAACACAAAAATGTGCACGCGCCTTGCGGACATGACAATCTTCGATCCCACCAAATTTCATATTTTTTTTATTTTTTTGCTATTTTTTCTGGATGGTCAAAGTACTTTGGCCGGATGGTAACGGCGCAAAAGGGCATTTCTATAAGTGACACTAACGGCGGAGGGGCAAAACTGAGCATACCTGAAAATTAGGGGCAAAACTGAGTAGTGGGTTCGAGTTAGGGGCAGAACTGGAATTGGCCCATTACAATAATAGTGGAACTAGATGATGAAACATAACACACACAAATAGAAGCCGATCACCTCTGCGATCTCTCTTTAGGACTAACTACTTGTTGGAGAAGATTAGGCACATAGTTGGATGAGGAGGATAGCAAAACCAATCTCCCTTTCTGCAGTCCCACGGAAATGTAAAAACGTTGCCCGTGTGACATTTTTGTGGAACTGCACATAACACTCTTAAGAAAAAAGTGATTTGTGCAGTTCACCAAAAGGTCGCAATAGCAACAAGGTGAAAATGGATAGCCCTGTTTGCAAAAGGAGGTAGAAAGGAAACAATTAATGCCCAATAACATGAGTTGAAGACACATACACCGACAAAAAAGAAGCATATTCCATGTAATAAGGGAAAGATAGCAGCATGGTGGTTTATCAAAAATGGTTTGAGGATGTGATTGCAAGATGGAAAGTACGCCGGCCGAGATACGTTTTAAGCAAACAACTAAAGAAGATCCACATGCAGCAACGTGGGAAGATGGGAGGTGGAGCAAGGCTGGAGGAAGCTATACCTGAGGGTCGTCAGGATGTTACTAGGAGGGTGCCGGCGGCCGGGATCTTCCCATACTACGGCAGCGAGCAAGTGACAAAGGCCCTACCGCGCCGGAGCTTGGACAGAGAGAACGACGGGTACGGCAGATCGGGACATGCTGCCTCAACGTCGTTGAACGGAGAAACGATGCACATCCTCCCTTTCCGCCGGTGGACGGGATGCGACCAGATCACTGACCAACGGTGAGAGAGAGAGGCCACTGCTGCCTTGTGTGAGATGGTGTGACGAGAGACAAACCTCGGCAGGCAGGCTCCGTTCTATATAGTGGAGCGGATTTTTCCATTTTCTCCATGGCAATCGTTTTATATTCTGTACGTGCCATTGAGGAATATATAACTTTATTTAATACTAACGTGTCAAGTCGAACTTTGTTCCGTCTAGGCGTGGTACCCGACCCTCCTTCGAGTAAACAACCCCTACACGTGTCAAATTATCACGTGGGCTGCCTTTTCGTACATAAATGAACTCCACCGTGTACCCGCGCGGGTGTGGCCGGGAACGAGACATGAGTACGTCCGTCCTATGTGCACCTCTTCTTTAGGTGCAGGTACGTACGTGGGTGGGTGTGAGAGAGATGGTTTGTGCGAAACAGAGGCAATGTGGCGATGATATCTCAAACAAAAAAACGTGACATATGCAATGTGTGTGAAACGGGGTCATGGACGTGAGATATCGATAGAATCGAAAACAGGGATGAAGTGTGTGGCTGCGCGATCGATAAAGAGTGCCATCAAATTTGTGTTTGCCCATGTCAAAGATACAGGGCGGCTGGCCTACTGGAATTTGAGAGGGCAGAGGTGCAGTTTTTCTCTATGGCATGGATACCTACCTACAACGTTGGACTATCTGTGTGTGTGGGGGGGGGGGGCAGAGACCGATCGACTAGTATATGTGTGGGGAAGGAGAGGGACCTAGCTATGTATTGAGGGAGACCGATCGGCATCCATGGATATGTGTAGCAGAGGAATAAGGTTGGGAGAAAGACAAAGGTAGAGTGTCGGAGCCTCGAAGGGTTGGTGGTGGAGTGGTGTCTCACAAATGGTGGGAGAGGCCTGCTAGACAAACGGAGGGTATGAGTGCAATATCAATAAGAGAGGGCGGGGGATGTCTATCTGTCTATGTACGTGCGTGTGAGAGACGGGTTGGGAGGTATGCAAGGATGATGAGGGGAGACGATATGGTTGTGGTAAGCATACGTAACTACATAGGAAGATCAACCGTTGTGTGTTCGAGAAAGGGAGAGACATAGCTAGTGAGGTAAGTCTATCGGTGCGTGGGGAAAACGAATTAGAGTCGACCTGTCTATATGTAGGGAGATCGGTACGTATACATGCATGCATGTGTTAGAGGCAAATAAGGTCTGGAGAGACAGACATGGGGAGAGGGGTGCAGCTAGGAGGTGGTGCGAGAGGCCTACCATGTCGAGTGGGGAGGAGTGTGCGAGTATGAGATCGATGAAAAGAGGGGCGGGAGTGTGCACCTGCGTGGAACCATATTGGACATAGGGGGCATGGACGATGAGAAGAGAAGAGGGGAAGTATGTGTTTGTGGTAGGCACACTTGGCTAGAGAGGTATATCAACTGGTGTGTGCTAGAAAGATGGAGCCGGGGGGCCTACGCACACCGCGGGTGAACGACCTAAAGAGAAATAATGAACATGCACGATGGAGGGGACGCTGAGGGAGGGTGAGAGGGGGGCGGGCGTGTGCATGCACGATAGAAAGTTAGCGCTAGCTAGCTACAAAGAGAAGAGGATCGTGAAGGTGTAAAAGACGAACAAAGATCATAATTCATTATAAAAAAGTGGATACAGATACTTGAAGAAGATATCATAATGTAGAACATTGATTATAATTTGGGCTAATGTGTGGCTTTTGCAGCTCAGGGCTAAATACTTGTCATAATGTAGGGGGCGGGGCACTATACTTTGTGTGATAAAGATGGTGTACATATGGAACATGGTTTAGATTATGAATATATAGTTAGTACATCAAATGTACTATTATTTGGAATCAACATCAAGTGTATTCAAAAAATTGAATTCGAGTTCATATAGTACACATAGTTCATATCTATCTCTATAGTAATCATGTGGTGTGTTGTCAAGGTAATACACGAATGATGATTGAAGTTGGCAACAATCATGATTGTTGATTCTTATTGAAATAGAGAAACGAATCCAAATTTAGTTCGAATTGCAGTGGTAGTATAGACATTTGGAATGCACTAAAATGTTGGTATAAGTAGGTTACATGCATAATACATCTAGAAAAAAAATTAATTGGACATAACATGGATTCATACTCCCTCCTTCCATCTATATAGGGCCAAATGTGTTTTTTAAGACCGCCTTTGACTATTGACAAGATTAATAGTACATGACATGCACAATGTGAAAATTATATCATTGAAAGCTCCTTTCACACACGAATTTAATGGTGTGCTTTGTGTAAGTTGCATGTCATATATTATTGCTCTAGTATTTGGTTGAAGTTAGCCTCGAAAAACGCATTAGGCCCTATATAGATGGAAGGAGGGAGTACCTTTGAATAGCATTTGTATAGTAAAACGGGACAAGACTCTCTCTTTGTGTCGTGTGAATAGTTTTATTTTTTCATTTTTTCGTTGAGGAAAGTGCGAATTGATTTGGTACGTACAAGTACAATATTACATGTTAGGCTTGTCCCTAAAATTCAACCTGCGCCTTGTTATATCCCGAAAATTCGGATATTATGCTCCCAAAACTGGAGCCTTCACAACCCGTGCCTTGCTATCCCGAAATTACAACTCGTGCGAAAACTCCCTCCAGCTGGAAATCCCGACACGCGAAATCCCCCTTCTAATCCTGAGCCGAAAGGGTCGCTAGGTCAAATCGGTGGGGGTACTTTATGTCTACTACACAACCTTCTTCTTGTAGACGTTGTTGGGCCTCCAAGTGCAGAGGTTTGTAGGACAGTAGCAAATTTCCATCAAGTGGATGACCTAAGGTTTATCAATCCGTGGGAGGGGTAGGATGAAGATGGTCTCTCTCAAACAACCCTGCAACCAAATAGCAAAGAGTCTCTTGTGTCCCCAACACACCCAATACAATAGTAAATTGTATAGGTGCACTAGTTCAGCGTAGAGATGGTGATACAAGTGCAATATGGATGATAGATATGGGTATTTTTAATCTCAAAATATAAAAACAGCAAGGTAGAAAGCGATAAAAGTGAGCGTAAATGGTATTGCAATGCAAACAAGGCCTAGGGTTCATACTTTCACTAGTGCAAGTTCTCTCAACAATAATAACATAATTGGATCATATAACTATCCCTCAACATGCAACAAAGAGTCACTCCAAAGTCACTAATAGCGGAGAACAAATGAAGAGATTATTGTAGGGTACGAAACCACCTCAAAGTAATTCTTTCTGATCGATCTATTCAAGAGTCCGTAGCAAAATAACACGAAGCTATTCTTTCCGTTCAATCTATCCTAGAGTTTGTACTAGAATAACACCTTAAGACACAAATCAACCAAAACCCTAATGTCACCTAGATACTCCAATGTCACCTCAAGTATCCGTGGGTATGATTATATGATATGCATCACACACTCTCAGATTCATCTATTCAACCAACACAATGAACTTCAAAGAGTGCCCCAAAGTTTCTACTGGAGAGTCAAGACGAAAACGTGTGCCAACCCCTATGCATCAGTTCACGAGGTCACGGAACTCGCAAGTTGATCACCAAAACATACACCAAGTGGATCACGTGATATCCCATTGTCACCACAGACAAGCACATGCAAGACATACATCAAGTGTTCTCAAATCCTTAAAGACTCAATCCGACAAGGTAACTTCAAAGGGAATTCATCAAAAGAGAGTAGAGGGGAGCAACATCATAAGATCCAACTATAATAGAAAAGCTCGCGATATATCAAGATCGTGCCGACTCAAGAACACAAGAGAGAGAGAGAGAGAGATCAAACACATAGCTACTGGTACATACCCTCAGCCCCGAGGGTGAACTACTCCCTCCTCGTTATGGAGAGCACTGGGATGATGAAGATGGCAACCAGAGAGGGATTCCCCCCTCCGACAGGGTGCCGGAACGGGTCTAGATTGGTTTTCTGTGGCTACGGAGGCTTCTGGCGGCGGAACTCCCGATCTAGGTTTCTTTCTGGAAGTTTTGGGTTATGTAAGAGGTGTTGGAGTCGGGAACAAGGCAGGGGGGTTCCCGGGCTGTCCACGAGGTAGGGAGGCACGCCAAGTGGGGCGCCCCCCACTCTCGTGGGCAACCCGGGACTCTTCTGGCCCAACTCTTTTACTCCGTGTCCTTGTGGTCCAAAAATAAGTTCCGTGAAGTTTTATGTCAATTGGATTCCGTTTGGTTTTCCTTTTCTGCGAAACTCGAAAACAAGGAAAAAAGAGAAACTAGCACTGGGCTCTAGGTTAGTCCCAAAAATCTTATAAAATAGCATATAAATGCATATAGAACATCCTAGATAGATAATATAATAGCATGGAACAATCAAAAATTATAGATACGTTGGAGACGTATCAAGCATCCCCAAGCTTAATTCCTGCTCGTCGTCGAGTACGTAAATAAAAAAAATAGAACTTTTGATGTGGAATGCTACCTAACATAATCATCACTATAATCTTCTTCTTTGTGGTAAGAATATTCAGATCCATAAGATTCAAGACAAAAGTTTAATATTGACATGAAAATAATAATACTTCAAGCATACTAACAAAGTAATCATGTCTTCTCAAAATAACATGGCCAAAGAAAGCTATCCCTACAAAATCATATAGTCTGGCTATGCTCTATCTTCATCACACAAAATATTTAAATCATACACAACCCCGAGGACAAGCCAAGCAATTGTTTCATACTTTTGATGTTCTCAAACTTTTTCAATCTTCACGCAATACATGAGCGTGAGCCGTGGACATAGCACTATAGGTGGAATAGAATGGTGGTTGTGGAGAAGACAAAAAGGAGATGATAGTCTCACATCAACTAGGCGTATCAACGGGCTATGGAGATGCCCATCAATAGATATCAATGCGAGTGAGTAGGGATTTCCATGCAACCAATGCACTAGAGATATAAGTGTGTGAAAGCTCAAAAAGAAACTTAGTGGGTGTGCATCCAACTCGCTTGCTCACGAAGACCTAGGGCATTTTGAGGAAGCCCATCATTTGAATATACAAGCCAAGTTCTATAATGGAGGATTCACACTAGTATATGGAAGTGACAACATAGGAGAATCTCTATCATGAAGATCATGTTGCTACTTTGAAGCACAAGTGTGGTAAAAGGATAGTAGCATTGCCCCTTCTCTCTTTTTCTCTCATTTTTTTGGGCCTTCTCCCTTTTTTATGGCCTCCTTTTCTTTTATTTTTCGTCCGGAGTCTCATCCCGACTTGTGGGAGAATCATAGTCTCCATCATCCTTTCCTCACTGGGACAATGCTCTAATAATGATGACCATCACACTTTTATTTACTTACAACTCAAGAATTACAACTCGATACTTAGAAAAAAAATATGACTCTATATGAATGCCTCCGGCGGTGTACCGGGATGTGCAATGACTAATGAGTGACATGTATGAAAGGATTATGAACGGTGGCTTTGCCACAAATACGATGTCAACTACATGATCATGCAAAGCAATATGACAATGATGGAGCGTGTCATAATAAATGGAACGGTGGAAAGTTGCATGGCAATGTATCTCGGAATGGCTATGGAAATGTCATAATAGGTAGTTGTGGTTGTTTTGAGGAAGGTAAATGGTGGGTTTATTGTACCGGCGAAAGTTGCGCGGTACTAGAGAGGCTAGCAATGGTGGAAGGGTGAGAGTGCGTATAATCCATGGACTCAACATTAGTCATAAAGAACTTACATACTTATTGCAAAAATCTATTAGTTATCGAAACAAATTACTACGCGCATGCTCCTAGGGGGATAGATTGGTAGGGAAAAGACCATCGCTCGTCCCCGACCGCCACTCATAAGGAAGACAGTCAATAAATAAATCATGCTCTGACTTCATCACATAACGGTTCATCATACGTGCATGCTACGGGAATCACAAACTTTAACACAAGTATCTCTCAAATTCACAACTACTCAACTAGCATGACTCTAATATCACCATCTTCATATCTCAAAACAATCATCAAGTATCAAACTTCTCATAATATTTAATGCACTCTATATGAAAGTTTTTATTATATCCCTCTTGGATGCCTATCATATTAGGACTAATTTCATAACCCAAGAAAATTACCATGCTGTTCTAAAGACTCTCAAAATAATATTAGTGAAGCATGAGAGTTCATCTATTTCTTCAAAATAAAACCACCGTCGTGCTCTAAAAAGATATAAGTGAAGCACTAGAGCAAATGACAAACTACTCTGAAAGATATAAGTGAAGATCAATGAGTAGTTTGAATAATTATGCAACTATGTGAAGACTATCTAACATTTAATAATTTCAGATATTGGTATTTTATTCAAATAGCAAGCAAAACAAAAGAAAATAAAATGACGCTCCAAGCAAAACACATATCATGTGGTGAATAAAATATAGCTCCAAGTAAAGTTACCGATGAACGAAGACAAAAGAGGGGATGCCTTCCGGGGAAACCCCAAGCTTAGGCTCTTGGTTGTCCTTGAATATTACCTTGGGGTGCCTTGGGCATACCCAAGCTTAGGCTCTTTCCACTCCTTACTCCATAGTCCATCGAATCTTTACCCAAAACTTGAAAACTTCACGACACAAAACTTAACAGAAAACTCGTAAGCTCTGTTAGTATAAGAAAATAAATCACCACTTAATTACTATTGTGGACTTATTATTTATTTATATTGGTGTAACATCTACTGTATTCCTACTTCTCTATGGTTCATACCCTCCGATACTACTCATAGATTCATCAAAATAAGCAAACAACACATAGAAAACAGAATCTGTCAAAAGTAGAACAATCTGTAGTAATATGTATCAAACGTATACTTCTGGAACTCAAAAAATTCTGAAATAACTTTCTGGACGTTAGGAATTTGTATATTACTCATATGAAAAAAGAATCAACTTAGTTTCACTCTCCAGTAAAAAATGGTAGCTAATCTCGTGAGCGCTAAAGTTTCTGTTTTTTATAGCAAGATCACAAAGACTTCACCCAAGTCTTCCCAAAGGTTCTACTTGGAAAAAACACTAATTAAAATATAAAACCACATCTAAAAAAGGATATATGAATTATTAATTACTGAACAGGAACAAAAAGCAAGGAACAAAAATAAAAATTGGGTGGCCTCCCAACAAGCGCTAACGTTTAACGCTCCTAGCTAGGCATGATGATTTCAATGATGCTCACATAAAAGATAACAATTGAAACATAAAGACAACATCATGAAGAATATTACTAGAACATTTAAGTATAACCCACTTCCTATGCATAGGGATTTTGTGAGCAAACAATTTATGGGAACAAGAATCAACTAGCATAGGAAAGCAAAACAAGCACAACTTCAAGATTTTAAGCACATAGAGAGGAAACTTGATATTATTGCAATTCCTACAAGCATATATTACTCCCTCATAATAACTTTCAGTGGCATCATGAATGAATTTAACAATATAACTATCACATAAAACATTATTTTCATGATCTACAAGCATAGTAAATTTACTATTAACCACATAAACAAAATTATTCTCATTCGGAATAGTGGGAGTATCATAATAAATTCGAATACTATAAATTGTTTCCACATTAAAAGAGTAATGTTCAGAAAAAGGGTAATCATAATCATGACAAGTTTTATAATATAATCATCGCTACTTTTTATAGCATAAGTGTCATCACAATAATCATCGTAAGTAGCAACTTTGTTCTCATCATAATCGATTGAAACCTCTTCCAAGATAGGGGAATCATTACTAAATAAAGTCATGACCTCTCCAAATACACTTTCATAATTATCACAATAAGATTCAACATCCTCCTAAATAGTGGGATCATTACTTCCTAAAGTTGACACTCTTCCAAACCCACTTTCATCAATATAATCATCATAAGTAGGAGGCATGCTATCATCATAATAAATTTGCATATCAAAACTTGGGAGACTACAAATATCATCTTCATTAAACATAGCATCCCCAAGCTTGGGACAAACATTAATTGCAGCAAATATATTTTCAAACTTGTCATTCTCATCAAGCATAGCATCCCCAAGCTTGGGCCTTTTCATATCATAAGCATAATCACTCGCATCATTAATAGTATGGATAGGACCAATAGTATAGCAATTATCATCTTCACAATGAGTAATAGGAGCAACATTATTTGGGAGGGATACCTTTTCACCTTTGCTCCTCCGTCTTTTCTTTTTCTTCTTCACATCATGTGTGGGTTTAATCCTATTTTCGGACCTCCTTATTAATGAGATTGGTTTAATAGGAGTCTCCTTCTCGTTACCTGATTCATCATAAGAAATAATAGGAGAATATTGGGAAGTCTCTTCCCTTTCATTAGTATTCTCTTCATCTTCTATTTGTTTTCTTGTCTTTATGTAATTGGCAATATAAGGATTTCAATGCAATTCACCGCACAATAGATAAAAATTTCTTCTAGATCAAAATCAAGAAATCTATCAAGATTAAATTTTGGAATACCCTCAGTTATACATTTCATTTCTTCATACCCCAAAAGAAGACTAAGCTCTGTATGATGCTCAAGGGTAATAAAGTTATCACAATTTTTGGACACGATTTGATCATGAAACAAATAGCATTGGAGCTTTAAATGACCATGTTCATTGCAAAGTTCACAAGGATGGCGATAAATATTGAATCTTTCAGCACAATCATCTAGCCTTTCTTGCAACCATTTAGTTTCCAATACTTATGCTTCTTGCAAAATCAATCTTCCCTATTTGGTGTGTGCTTGCAAGCTCTATGTATTCCACAGAAGTTGACATGCTTATAAGAGACATTTTCATCATGACTAGTGCAATCATCATTAGTACTATGGATATTCAAAGAGTTCATACTAATAACATTGCAATCATGCTCATCATTCAAAGATTTAGTGCCAAACATTCTAATGCATTCTTCTTCTAACACTTTGGCACAATTATCAAAATCCTTATTTTCTTGAAAGATATTAAAAAGATGAAGCATATGTGGTACCCTCAATTCCATTTTTTTGTAATTTTCTTTTATAGACTAAACTAGTGATAAAACATGAAACAAAAAGATTCGATTGCAAGATCTAAAGATATACCTTCAAGTGCTAACCTCCCCGGCAACGGCGCCAGAAGAGAGCTTGATGTCTACTACACAACCTTCTTCCTGTAGATGTTGTTGGGCCTCCAAGTGCAGAGGTTTGTAGGACAGTACCAAATTTCCCTCAAGTGTATGACCTAAGGTTTATCAATCCGTGGGAGGTGTAGGATGAAGATGGTCTCTCTCAAACAACCTTGCAACCAAATAGCAAAGAGTCTCTTGTGTCCCCAACACACCCATACAACGGTAAATTGTATAGGTGCACTAGTTCGGTGAAGAGATGGTGATACAAGTGCAATATGGATGGTAGATATGGGTATTTGTAATCTGAAAATATAAAAACAGCAAGGTAGCAAGCGATAAAAGTGAGCGTAAACGGTATTGCAATGCTAGGAAACAAGGCCTAGGGTTCATACTTTCACTAGTGAAAGTTCTCTCAACAATAATAATATAATTGGATCATATAACTATCCCTCAACATGCAACAAAGAGTCACTCCAAAGTCACTAATAGCGGAGAAGAAATGAAGAGATTATTGTAGGGTATGAAACCACCTCAAAGTTATTCTTTCTGATCGATCTATTCAAGAGTCCGTAGTAAAATAACACGAAGCTATTCTTTTCGCTCAATCTGTCCTAGAGTTCATACTAGAATAACACCTTAAGACACAAATCAACCAAAACCCTAATGTCACCTAGATACTCGAATGTCACCTCAAGTATCCATGGGTATGATTATACGACATGCATCACACAATCTGAGATTCAAGTATTCAACCAACACAAAGAACTTCAAAGAGTGCCCCAAAGTTTCCACCAGATAATCAAGACAAAAATGGGTCCCAACCCCTATGCATAAGTTCACGAGGTCATGGAACTCGCAAGTTGATCACCAAAACATACATCAACTGGATCACGTGATATCCCATTGTCACCACAGATAAGCACATGCAAGACATACATCAAGTGTTCTCAAATCCTTAAAGACTCAATCTGATAAGGTAACTTCAAAGGGAAAACTCAATTCGTCACAAGAGAGTAAAGGGGGAGAAACATCATAAGATCCAACTATAATAGCAAAGCTCGCAATACATCAAGATTGTGCCGACTCAAGAACACGAGAGAGAGAGAGAGAGAGAGATCAAACACATAGCTACTGGTACATACCCTCAGCCTCGAGGGTGAACTACTCCCTCCTCGTCATGCAGAGCACCAGTACGATGAAGATGGCCACCTGAGAGGGATTCCCCCCTTCGGCAGGGTGCTGGAACGGGTCTAGATTGGTTTTCGGTGGCTACGGAGGCTTCTGGCGGTGGAACTCCCGATCTAGGTTTCTTTTTGGAAGTTTTGGGTTATATAAGAGGTGTTGGTGTCGGGAACAAGGCAGGGGGGTCCCCGGGCTGTCCACGAGGTAGGGAGGCGCGCCCAGGGGGTGGGCGCGCCCCCACCCTCGTGGGCAGCCCGGGACTCTTCTGGCCCAACTCTTTTACTCTGTGTCCTTCTTCTGGTACAAAAATAAGTTCCGTGAAATTTTAGGTCAATTGGACTCCGTTTGGTTTTCCTTTTCTACGAAACTCAAAAACAAGGAAAAAACAGAAACTGGCATTGGGCTCTAGGTTAATTGGTTAGTCCAAAAAATCGTATAAAATAGCATATAAATGCATATAAAACATCCTAGATTTTGGACAAGCGCGTCCCTAAGTCATGGTCCCCCCTCCCATCGCCTCCTTTTCACCATTTGAAATCCCAGGCCACCATAACCTCTCTGCTCCAGCCACGAAACCCCACCCTCCTCCGCCCGCCACCTCACCGCTGCCCAGCCAGAGCCTCTTCCCCAACGACGTCGTCCACCGCAACAGCTCGACGTCCCTCGTCCACCTCCCTGGATGAGGATCCGTCGTCCATCTCAACGTCCCACCGGTTCAACCGCCCCGTCCTCCACCTCCAAGGAGCTGCTCCGATGATCGCCTCGTCTATCGCGGCTGCTCCATCCCCACAGCGACGCCTTAACATGCTCCACCGGAACCGCAACATCCTCACTGTCTCCTCGGACGAAGCCGAGGCCTACTCGGCGCCACCAAAGAGGTTGTACACTCATCGCATCGCACCTTCTCCTTAACTTGACCTCCTGGCGCCAACGGTGCTTCATCCCGCACCCCCATGGCGCGGCTACCTCGAAGCCGGCGTCATGGGCGACATCTCCACGGCGGCTCTCCTCCAGTGCCAAGCCCATTCGGCGGTGGCATCCATACCAGCCGGATCTGCTGCTGCTGCTCCGCATCTCGCTCGCTCGCTCATGATGCTACTGCTGCTCCGCCTCTCGCTTGCTCGCTCGCGCACCTGCTGCTGCTCCAGCCCTTGCTCGCGCTGCTGTTGCTGCTCCGACTCTCGCTCGCTCGCTCGCACTGCTGCTCCGGCTCTCGCTCGCCCGCGCTGCTACTGCTGCTGCTCTCCCCCTTGCTTGTGTTGCGGTTCTGCTCCAATTGAGCTACACTTCAGTAGACTGAATCGACTTTTGGGTCAGTCGATTTCCTGGGGTGGGGGCGGGGTGGGCTTGCCGGAGTTAAGGAAGAATCACACGCAGCGGGAAGGGGGCTCGCCAGAGAGGTACCCCACTATCTATCTTAGGGTTCAGGGTGGGGGCGGGTGGTCGCCGGCGGTGGGGGTGGTGGGGCGGTGGTGTGGGGATTGTCGGAGAAAAAGCTCGGCACGGGGAGGGGGGCTAGAGGGTTGGCTGGGGCGATGGCGGACCGGCGGTGGGTAGTTGTTTCGGGGCGCTGGTGGACCGGCGGTGGGGAGTTGTTTCGGGGCGGCGAGGCAGGGCGGGGGCCGGCGGTTTGCCCGGTGGTGGCTGCCGGCTCGGGGGGGTGCAGGTTGAAGATGAACCGCAGGCCCTCCCTAAACTACATGTCAAGTGCCTCTCTGTGACCATTGCGTTCAATTTTGACAGTAACATTCAGATTCCACAGTAAATTTCAGTTTCGACAGTAAAGTTCAGAGTCAATAGTTTTTACCTCATCTATTGTATTCAGGTGGTTTTTGGTGATGTAAAATTTATATCTATTTTGCATCATCTATTGGAGATGCTATTAGAATCCCACTTGAGATTAACGATGGCTGTCTTGTGCTGCTTCAGCCTTGACGTCTTACGGCTCACCGAAGCTGCTCCAATGACAGAACGATCCATCACAACACACCAGTGCCCTGGATGCCATCTACAGATTCCTTAGATCATCCTCCACACCTCCGACAGCCACCTCTGCCTCAACTTCTTTAGCGACCAACCCGATGATGCTGAGGTCGACATGGCTATGGCAAAGAGGTTGTACACTTGTTGCATCACTTATTGCTCTACATTCATGTAGATCCATTAGGGCTATTTTGGTTCAACGGAAAAACATAGCAATAGGAAATTTTCCTATGGCACTGTACTATTCAATTATTCATGCATTTTGTTGAAAGGAATGGAGTAAAACATCCACCTGGACCTACTTTTCAAAATCCTATGCATGAAAACAAGACCAAGTGCATTAGTGGCAGAATAACATTTTAACTATACACGCTTTCATATGGTTTCACTTTATTTTGGCCATGTTTCTTTGCGTTCCTCTGGTCTTCCAATTCCTGTGAACCAAACACCCAAGTTGACAGAAATCCTGTGTTTACAAATGCTCTGTTTACCATGTGCATTCCTATGCTATTCTGGTTGTCGGTGTCAAAACCGGCGGATCTCGGGTAGGGGGTCCCGAACTGTGCGTCTAGGCCGGATGGTAATAGGAGGCAAGGAACACGATGTTTTACCCAGGTTCGGGCCCTCTTGATGCAGGTAAAACCCTACATCCTGCTTGATTAATATTGATGATATGGGTAGTACAAGAGTAGATCTACCACGAGATCAAGGAGGCTAAACCCTAGAAGCTAGCATACGGTATGATTGTTGTATGATGAAGTTGTCCTACGGACTAAAACCCTCCGGTTTATATAGACACCGGAGAGGGTTAGGGTTACACAAAGTCGGTTACAATGGTTGGAGATCTTGAATATCCGCATCGCCAAGCTTGCCTTCCACGCCAAGGAAAGTCCCATCTGGACACAGGACGAAGTCTTCAATCTTGTATCTTCATAGTCCTGGAGTCCGGCCGAAGGTATAGTCCGGCTACCCGAACACCCCCTAATCCAGGACTCCCTCAGTAGCCCCTGAACCAGGCTTCAATGACGACGAGTCCGGCGCGTAGATTGTCTTCGGCATTGCAAGGCGGGTTCCTTCTCCAAATTCTTCATAAAAGTTTGTAAACACCAAGAGTAGTGTCCGGCTCTGCAAAATAAGTTTCCACGTATTGCCACAGAGAGAATAATATTAACACAAATCTAATCTGCCAACGTATTCCACAGCATGACATCACACTGCAGCCAAGCCTTTATTCGAATCGTTTTCACTTTTCCACCTCAGCGTGTTTTGCGAGGCAGTTTCCTTGGCACGTCTTGTCAAAGCAGAGATCGTGTCCCCCATTTACGGGATTCTCATCAATACGGACGTGGGTAACCCAACCGCACCATTTATCACGGCGCTTGGGAGGCAAGCGAGTTTTACTAGGCTGGTGGGGACGCACAGTCGCATCCGCCCATATAAGGGGATAAGGATCCACCTTTTTACCTACGCCTTCTTCCTCCTTTACCTATCCATCTTCTGCGCACCCGAGCTCCAGCGCCCAAGCCCGCACTTCCTACCTCAACCTTCTCGAACAATGTCCGGAGCGGGAGGCAAGTGGATGGTCTCCTCCGTCACGGAGGGCCATGTCAAAAAGCTAAGGAAGGCCAGATACCTGTCCAAAGACATCGGGCACCGGCTTCCTGAGGAGGGGCAGCTTCTCCCCACCCCAAGGCCCCATGAGAGGGTAGTATTTCTTCCCCACTTCCTCTGCGGACTGGGTTTTCCTCTCCACCCATTCGTCCGCGGGCTCATGTTCTACTATGGCCTAGATTTCCACGATCTGGCCCCGAACTTCATCCTCAATATCTCGGCGTTTATCGTTGTGTGTGAGGCTTTCCTCTGCATCCGCCCCCATTTCGCCCTCTGGCTCAAGACCTTCATAGTCAAGCCAAAGGTGGTGCGCGGCAACCAGGCGGAGTGCGGAGGTGCCATGGCGGGCAAAATAGCCAACGTCCTATGGCTCGAGGGCTCCTTTGTGGAGACCTTGAAGGGGTGGCAGTCAGGGTGGTTTTACATCACCGAGCCACGCGATCCGAAGTGGATCGCAGCCCCTGAATTCCGATACGGACCCCCCACGCGGCTCACGTCCTGGAAGGAGACGGGCTTGTCGTGGGGCGACAAAGAGGAGGTGACCAGACTGCAAAAATGCATCCAGACCCTGGTGAACAAGAAGCTCAAGCTTGTCAATGTAGTCCAGGTCATGCTCGTCCGCCGGATCCTTCCGTGTCAAGAACAGGACTTCAATCTATGGGAGTTCAACCCGGTGCAACACCGAACTCTGAGCAGGCTCTTCGACATGACGTACGAAGATGTCTGGAAGGGGCTAACCAAAGGCGCCGAGGCTCCCATATCTGCCTCCGAAGACCGCGGGTTCAGCTCGCAACGTCCTGCTGGCGAGGTAAAATATTTTCATCTTTTACAGGATGTTAAGTTTCTTCATAGTTTGACTCTATGCGGGATCTAAACTCCCTCACCTTTGACAGGATTGGCAGGCGAAGTCCGAACTGATTAACTGTCCGGCTCCCTTGCCCGAAGACCCAGCCCTTGCTCTCCTAGTGAAGCTGCTGGTCTCGGCACCTTATGTGGTGCCGGAGAAGAGTCCAAGAAGAAGAAGGCCATGGGGACTCGAATGAGTTCCCGGCATATGGTGGTGTTGGACTCGACGTCCGGCGAGTCCGAGACGCACTCCTCCCATGAAGACGAGGAGGAGGAAGAAGAGACCTCTCCCCCTCCAGCGGGGGGAGGAAAGAAGAGGAAGGCTGCCCCAGTAGGCGAGGCCGAAGGGTCCAAGAAGAGGAAAACCCCTCCGCCGGACTACACCCCCGACGCCGACGAGGACGAAGAGGAGTGGCCGGACAGGGCCAAGCGTCCGGCGAAATCGTAAGTGTTCGGATACCAGAGTAACTCATGATATTCCTTTTATTACGCAGCTTTCCCTAATGTCGAATATAATCATGCAGCCCGCCCAAGGACGGGCTCGACAAGTCGTCGAGCGGCTCCCTGGATTCATCGGACGTGAATTCAGTTCTGCCCGCTGCCTCCCCCTGTGCTATGGATGACGCCGAAGTGGCATCACGACAAGCTCCGGGGCAAGAGGAGGTGGTCCAAGAGGAACCACGAGGCGACCTCCTGGACTCCAGGAGTAAAGGGGACAAGACCCCCCAGGGCTCCATGTCCGGCTTTAAGCCGGACACCGCGCCGGATCATCAACGGTTCCGGACCGCGGTAGGCGAACTCCTGCCAAGAGGAGCAAGCCTATTGAGCTGGCGTCCTCCGTCCAACCGGAGGTGCCGGACAATCTGCTGGAGGTGCTTAAGGGCGCCTCCATCGACGAGGAGCATCGTACCATCATGAGTACGGTCGTCCAGAAGGTTCGGTCCGCCAAAAGCGGACTGACTGAAGCTTGTGCTAGCCTTCTAATAGGCTTCAAGGTAAGTAAAAAAATATGTAAAAATATTACCGCATAGACAGTAGCCCCTGATGCTCTATTTGGCGTTCGAAAAGAAAAGCCGAGTAGATGATCTATTAAATATCAGAGGAGTCTAACTAAAAAGGAGTCAATATACGCATGCAGGCTTCGCTGCTGGCCACCGCCGCACTGACTGCGGAGGTGGGTGCCCTGAAGCAGGGCCTCGAGCGGACCGAGCAAGAGCTTGGCCTTGCCAAACGGCAGCTCAAGGAGAAAGAAGCTAAGAGATACCTTATAGAAAAAATGCCTATAAGAAGACGCAATTGCCAAAAATGACAGGAGTACACTGCTTATTGTAGGGGCCACAACTGAGGTGGAGACCCTCAAGCAGGCGCTGTCCGAGGCCGAGAAGAAAGCGGCCACGGAGCGCACCGAGCGGGAGAAATTTGAGGCGCGGGTCGGCGGGGTGCAGCAAGAGCTTCAGGCTCTCATGAAAAAGCATGAGAGTTTGGAGCTCGACTCGAAGACGCGAGCGTCCGAGCTTGCTGCGGCCCTTAAAATTGCCGAATCTGCCAAGGCCGAAGCCCAGAAGGCCCTCCAGGAATTGGATGCGGTGAAAAAGAAAGCGGCGGGTAAGGCATTCTCTATGCAAAGCAGACATGTAAAAGTAAACTACTGTTACTTACCCGAATCCGGAGCTCTATAGGGGCATTCACAGATCTTCCCCGCAGCGTATCCGATGTCGCCGCATTCTACCGAGCCGAGGAAGGCAGCTCGGCGGAGAAGGTGTTCTGGTCTCAGTACGCTGAGGCCGAACACCCTGTGCCCTTGAGCGACCAACTGAAGCAGCTGGTTGAGCTCCACAAGGCGGCCGAACAAGCCCTGAAGGTCTTCATAGTTCGGCTGTGGCCTAGAGAGGCCCTGTCTGGGAGCTACTTCGGACTGGTGCGGCGGCTGGTGGAGGCTTGTCCAAGGCTCGAGGTCATCAAGCGCTCCGTCTGCATCGAAGGTGCCCGTAGGGCCCTTGCCTGTGCAAAGGTGCACTGGGGTAAGCTGGACGGTGAGAAGCTTGTGAGGGACGGGCCGCCGCCGGGGAAGGAGCATCGCAAGCCCGAGAACTATTACAAGGATGTTCTGGCTGGTGCCCGCCTTATGGCGGATGAATGTACCAAGGATGTAATTTTTGAATGAACTCGCTCGTGTTATACTGTGCGCTGAAAACTTGTTCATATGCGCTAAGCAATGCTTGTTGAATTTAAAATATTACTTTCTGTGCGGCCGTTTATCAAAAAATTGAGAGATGGCCAGTCGTCGGCTTCTGCCCCCATGCCACTAGTGCTGGGGTGTTCGGGATAAACCTGAGCGCTCTTTTTCCCATGATTGGGTCCGTCGAGGGAGGCGCTCAGCACAACGAACAAGGCAATCGGACTATAATGCTTGAACACTCTCACTTAGCCATAGAACTCAATAATTTTAAATTTCGGCGAAGCCACTAGTATTGGGAAGATCGAGTTCGGGGCGCTATCCACGCGTTGGCCGGACAAAGCCGATTCCTCGCTCGAAGCGGCATAAGTCTTTAAGGACTCGAAAAACCTCTCAAACAGAGACCGATCTCTCGCCTCATCATGACAGTCAGTTTTAGCTTTCTCTACTGAGGTGCTCAGCCCAGCTTAACTGGGGCACAATCGCAGTAGTTCTCCAAGTGCTACCTTGGCCGATATAGCGGAACGTAAGGCACCAAAACATAGGAGCCGGGCAAACCCAACTATTGACCCAAATCATGATTCGGAGCCGATGCATATAGTGCTATAAGTTCGGGGTGCCGCACTTGTGAAAGTGTACGGACTTCTCACGCCATATTGATGGGTACTGAAGCCCCTGGCGCATTTTTTCCGTACCACAGTGTACGGATGCAACATGTTATTGATAAATATATATATATATATAAAGAGGATAATGTAAAAATAGACAAAAAGCTATGCATTGTTTATAGAAAGGCTGCTATGAAAGCGGAACGATACAAATAGTGTGATAAGCAAAAGAAATTGGACTATTTAACATGTCCTGGCCAGGGGCAGGCCGCGGAATTGTATTAAAAAATAGGTATACTACAAGTAATAGAGACCGCCTGGGAGTTCCATAATGCGGCGTGGTGAAAGCACAAGTGCTCCCTAGGTGGTTTTGATAATTGATGACAACATATCTCTTGTTGGACTAATGTTTTCACCTAGTATGTTTCAGATAAGTTCAACAATGGAGTGGCATGGACTAAAGGGTGTGGGAAGGTCTCCAAGACACTAAGAACAAAGGATTGGCTAAAGCTTGAAGTTCAAGACTCTTCATTTTACATTTTAGTGATCCAAGATCACATTGAGTCCATAGGAAAAGCCAATACTATCAAGGAGGGATGAGGTGTTGTTTAATGAGCCTCTTGCTCAAGTGCTTAATGATATGCTCCAAAATCCTCAACTACTTTCCCATATCCACAAATGACCTAAACCCTAAGCCAAACTCGGTCATACCGATTCTTTCATTCCGGCGCCACCGAGTTTCACTTGTCATTTGCCACTGCCAAACCCTAGCAATTCGGTCCTACCGATAAGAATCTCGGTCTCATCGAGATGGGCTTGCAAACTCTCTGTTTCCCTTTCGTAACTTTTCGGTCTCACCGAAAGAGCGAATCGGTCCCACCGAGAATGCAAGGTAAACTCTATGTTTCCTTCTTGTAACTTTTCGGTCTTACCGAAAGAGCAAGTCGGTCCCACCGAGTTTGCCTGACCAACTCTCTGGTTAGCTTATTGCCAAACTCGGTCTCACCGAGTTTGTGCAATCGGTCTCACCGAGATTACGTTATGCCCAAACCCTAACCGAATCGGTCCTACCAAGTTGCATGTCACTCCCACCGAAATTCCTAACGGTCACTAGGTTTACCATTTCGGTCCAACCGAGTTTCCTGATTCGGTCCCACCGAGATTGTTAATTGTGTGTAACGGTTGGATTTTGTGTGGAGGCTATAAATACCCCTCCACCTCCTCTTCACTAAAGGAGAGAGCCATCAGACTAAACCTACACTTCCAGCATCCTATTTCTGAGAGAGAACTACCTACTCATGTGTTGAGGCCAAGACATTCCATTTCTACCATATGAATCTTGATCTCTAGCCTTTCCCAAGTTGCTTTCCACTCAAATCTTCTTTCCACCAGATCCAAATCATATGAAAGAGAGTTGAGTGTTGGGGAGACTATCATTTGAAGCACAAGAGCAAGGAGTTCATCATCAACACACCATTTGTTACTTCTTGGAGAGTGGTGTCTCCTAGATTGGCTAGGTGTCACTTGGGAGCCTCCGACAAGATTGTGGAGTTGAACCAAGGAGTTTGTAAGGGCAAGGAGATCGCCTACTTCGTGAAGATCTACCACTAGTGAGGCAAGTCCTTCGTGGGCGATGGCCATGGTGGGATAGACAAGGTTGCTTCTTTGTGGACCCTTCATGGGTGGAGTCCTCCGTGGACTCGCACAACCGTTACCCTTCGTGGGTTGAAGTCTCCATCAACGTGGATGTAGGATAGCACCACCTATCCGAACCACGGGAAAAACATCCGTGTCTCCGATTGTGTTTGAATTCTCCAAACCCTTCCCTTTACATTCTTGCAAGTTGCATGCTTTACTTTCCGCTGCCTATATACACTTTGCATACTTGCTTGATATGTATTGTGAGTGCTGAAATTATGCTTAAACTCCACTCAAACCGAAAAACCTTAAAAATTGCAACTTTGGCATGAAGTGTCTAATCCCCCCCTCTAGACACATCTACTTCAAGGTCTTACAAGTGGTATCAGAGCTTTGGTCTCCATTGCCTTGGTTTAATCACCATTGGAGGAAGATGGATGTGTCTACTTTAGGGAGTCTTAGACATAGAGTGCCTATCCTTGATGGAGAATATTTTCATGAGTGGAAAATGAGATGCTTGTAATCTTCAACCAATATCATTTGAACAAGTATATTGCTAGCCCTTGTGCACCTCACATTGATTCTTTGCATCCTACCCTAGATGAAGATATTGACATGATTCGCAATCATAGAACTATTGAGCTCATCATTAGAGGATTGCCCAAAAACTTGATTGCTAGTTTGCCTACTCTTGATTGTGCTTATACTATATGGAAATTTCTTGAGGAACGATTTCCCGACCATTCCTTAAAAAAATTTGGATAAAATTCTCCATAAATCTATTGCCTCAAGTAAGATGAACTCTAGTGATCCTAACCTTGGTGATTGTCTACCTGAGCTTGCCAATCTCAAGCGAGCTAAGGGGCATGTTGGAACCATTAGTGATATTATATTCGAAGCTATAAGAATTCATAAAAGCGACCATTTTAATGATCATTTATCTAATGAATTACCCTCTCTAGGAAATGATGAGTCACAAGATCATGGTGAACATGAATACTATGATGATGATAGTGACTTCAATCTTGATGATGCAATGAGACACTTTGGTCTTACGGCAAATCTTCGGGGATATGAATCAGGAGGAAAGGAGTCGGTACTTGATAGTGGATGTACTGATCATATGACCAGAGATGAGGAGATGTTCCGTGAGATTGCTGAAAACGACGGCCCTCGAAAATATGTCACCTTTGGTGATAATTCAAAGGGTAAAGTAGTTGGCCTTGGTAACGTGGCCATCTCACATGATAGTTCCATTCAAAATGTCATGCTCGTTGAATCTCTCGGCTACAATTTACTTTCAGTATCTAGACTTGCTGATTTCGGTTTAAATGTCCTATTTACTGAGGTAAATTGCCAAGTGTTTCGTTGAGACAACCATAAAATGGTCTTTACCGGTAGGCGTAAAGGTGACCTTTACATTGTCGACTTCTCTAAAAAGGCACAACCTAAAACTTGCTTTATTGCTAAATCCTCAAAAGGTTGGTTGTGGCATAGACGACTAGGTCACGTTGGCATGAGAAATCTTGACAAGCTTATTAAAGGAAATCATATCCTTGGAGTTAACGATGTCATATTTGATAAGGATAGACTTTGCAGTGCTTGTCAAGCAGGTAAACAGGTTGGAGGAAGACATCCCGTGAGGAACATCATGACCACAAGGAGGCCACTCGAGCTACTTCATATGGACTTCTACTTCATCCGTCCAAGTGGAGGCTTCTACTTCACAACAAGCTGGACCAAGAATTGATACGGAAGCATCCACAAGTGGGACACACCAAGATGAAGAAGACAAGGAAATGCATCAAGACGAACATCAACAACCTCCTTCTCCACCACGACAAGACAATGACAACGCCAACAATGAAGAAGGCCAAGAAGAAGAACAAGATGAAGAAAATGTTCAACGAAGACCCAAGCAAAAGCTCTCACGAGTTCGAGCAAGAATTGCCAAAGATCATCCCGTCGAGCAAATCTTCAATGATATACAAACCGGGAGAATCGCTCGCTCAAAGACTCATTTAGCTAACTTTTGTGAAAACTATTCATTCATCTCTAGCATTGAACCTATGAAGGTTGAAGAAGCATTGGAAGATCCAGATTGGATAAACGCCATGCATGAAGAACTACACAACTTTGAGAGAAATCAAGTTTGGACATTGGTTGAGAAGCCCGACGACAACCACAACATCATTGGTACCAGATGGGTGTTTCGCAACAAGCAAGATGAAGATGGACAAGTGGTTCGCAACGAAGCACGTCTCATCGCCCAAGGGTACACACAAGTCGAAGGTATGGACTATGGTGAGACATATGCTCCCGTTGCTAGACTTGAGTCCATTCGCATCTTACTTGCCTATGCTAATCACCATAACATCACCTTGTACGAAATGGACATTAAAAGTGCTTTTCTAAATGGTGAAATAGAGGAGGAAGTTTATGTCAAACAACCTCCCGGCTTTGTCAATCCTAAGAAACCTAATCATGTCTACAAACTTCACAAAGCCCTTTACGGTCTTAAACAAGCTCCTAGAGCATGGTATAAATGCTTGACCAAGTTCCTTATTACAAGTGGTTTCGAAATTGGTAAAATTGATTCTACTCTTTTTACTAAAAGGGTTAATGGAGAACTATTTGTATGCCAAATTTATGTTGATGATATCATATTTGGTTCTACTAATCCTCTCTTTAGTGAAAAGTTTGGAAAGCTAATGTCAGAAAAGTTTGAGATGTCTATGATGAGTGAACTCAAATTCTTTCTCGGTTTGCAAATCAAGCAAACTAAAGAAGGTACATTTGTCTCTCAAACAAAGTACACCAAGGACTTATTCAAGAAGTTCAATATGCAAGAATGCAAAGGTATGTCTACACCCATGCCTACTAGTGGACATAATGATTTGACCAAAGATGGTGAACCGGTTGATCAAAAGTTTTATCGCTCTATGATTGGTTCATTGTTATACCTATGTGCTTCACGTCCCGATATTATGCTAAGTGTGTGCATGTGTGCAAGATATCAAGCTACCCCTAAAGAACGTCATCTTAAGGCTGTGAAAAGGATAGTTAGATACTTAATTCATACACCAAATTTTGGCATTTGGTACCCTAAGAGGTCTTCTTTTGATCTTGTTGGCTATTCCGACTCGGATTATGCCGGAGACAAGGTTGATAGAAAGTCAACTTCGAGTACTTGTCAATTTCTTGGTAGATCCCTTGTGTCTTGGTCCTCCAAGATACAAAACTCAGTATCCTTATCCACCGCCGAAGCGGAATACATTGCCGCTAGTTCATGTTGTGCTCAATTACTTTGGATGACCCAAACTCTTAAAGATTATGGGATCTATGTGGAACATGTTCCACTGCTTTGTGACAATGAAAGTGCTATCAAAATTGGTCATAATCCTGTACAACATTCTCGAACTAAGCATATTGAAGTTCGTCATCATTTCATTCGAGATCATGTTGCTAAGGGTGACATAGATTTTAAGCATGTTCGCACTGATAAGCAATTAGCGGATATATTCACTAAACCACTTGATGAGAAAGTGTTTTGCAGGTTGAGAGGAGAGTTGAACATCATTGATGCTTCGAACTTGGAGTAGGAACTCCATTGGATACATGCAAGACATGAGCTTATGACTAATCCATGATATATCTCTTATGATGACTATCTTATGTCTTGGATATATTTGTGCCTTGCATGTTGTCTAACCCATGTAGGTGCTTGGTTGAATCTAATTCCATGAGATTGCGATTCACTCACATCTTGAGCAATCTTTACATCACCAAGACTCTACACAATGATGGTTGAAGACAAGGAAGCACAAAATCACTCAAACATATCCTTTGACAAATCCTATGTTGAGCTTCATGAATGTCATTCCTTTTTTTGATACACAAGTGCTTTTCCTTGCTAGAACTAATCCATGTAGGTAGATGAACTCAAACTCCAAGCGGTGCTCCAAGCTCTTGATGGGCTACATCAACCATGAGCTCCCACGCAAGTTCAACTACATGAGAAAGAACCACACCACCACCCAAGGTATGTTGTTACATCTTAGAGAAGCTTTACTCTGAGACATGAGTCAAAGCAACTCAACAAGATGTGAATACATCAAGATGCTTAAACGAAAAATGGTAACCCCATTTTGAGCTTAAACGATGAGTATGACCTATGATCAAGTGTTCTTACTTGACTCCCAAGTCAATATACTCTAACATAGGTGACTATGTTGCCGCCCAACTCTAGATGAAGTTCTCTTGTGTTCCTTCTTTGTGTTATTGCATTTGTTTCATGCTTGTGTAGTTGTTCCCTTTCTCTTTTTCACTTCATCTAGATCTTTCAGTCCTTTTTCTTTACTTTTTGTTTTTGTTCTGCATTTTCTGCATTTAATTCATTGCCAATCTTTGTGAGATCTTACATGTCTAGTGAGCTGAGGTGACAAGTGTTTTTCTCTGTGTAAACTCGGTTTCACCGACTTGCAATCTTCGGTCCAACCGAATCTTTTCAGTACCACCGAAATATGCCACTCGGTGCCACCGACTTTGCAGTCAGAAAAACAGTTTGCCACTTGTTCTACATTTCTACTCTCCAGCTCCACTCAATGAATCTTATCCTCTACAAGCATCACAATTTTATTCTTTGCTTCATGCTGAATCTCAACGACCAAACCTCTTGACTCACACTCTAGAAGATCCCTTCTTGGAAATTGATGTCAAAGGGGGAGAGAGATCACATCAAAGTCTATCTTCGGGGAGAGAAAGATCACATCACAATACTAAAGGGGGAGAGAAAGTCTCAAGGATCCCAGACGTCCCAAATAATGTATTAAGGGGGAGAAAGAGATCTCTAGGGGGAGAGACAATACTCAAGGATCCCAGATGCTTGATGTTCAAGAGGAGAGATGTCACATGTCTTTTTAGGGGGAAAGACATATTCATCTGTATCTTTCAGCTCTGATTTTCTGTTCCCTATCTTATCCCAATATCCCATGAAAGATTCAGGAGGAGCAAGACACCTATGGGAAAGAAATCAGTCAACTTCATTGCATATCTTTACCCTTGGGGACATGTTGAATTCAATGAAGTACCTAGTACTTACCTTCTACATGTCATCCCAGTCTTGGCATTCTTGTGGTTTCTTTTGTTTGCTCTGGCTAGTGGATGTACCTATGTTATCTAACCTTGTTTATGCAGGTTCATTCCATCCTAAGCCAACTTAAGACTACAAGGTAAGTGTATGCATCAAAATCATGAGTATGAGGAATTGTTGCCTATGTACATACTGTTTGCAAGAAGGACTCATGAGCATGAAGGTATTTTCCTTAATAATCGTTTGCTCTGATGCATATGGCCAAGATACATGTAACACATTGCCTACTATGTCATGATTATGCTCTCACATGCTTCTATATTTTATATTCACATGATTGCATACATGTAGGGGGAGCCTATGTTTGTTACATGTCCTTCCAAAGCTTTACTTACTATTCTTTGTATCTTTATCTAAAGCTTTGATGTATGTTGCCATCAATTACCAAAAAGGGCGAGATTGAAAGCACAAGTGCTCCCTAGGTGGTTTTGATAATTGATGACAACATATCTCTTGTTGGACTAATGTTTTCACCTAGTATGTTTCAGATAAGTTCAACAATGGAGTGGCATGGACTAAAGGGTGTGGGAAGGTCTCCAAGACACTAAGAACAAAGGATTGGCTAAAGCTTGAAGTTCAAGACTCTTCATTTTACATTTTAGTGATCCAAGATCACATTGAGTCCATAGGAAAAGCCAATACTATCAAGGAGGGATGAGGTGTTGTTTAATGAGCCTCTTGCTCAAGTGCTTAATGATATGCTCCAAAATCCTCAGCTACTTTCCCATATCCACAAATGACCTAAACCCTAAGCCAAACTCGGTCATACCGATTCTTTCATTCCGGCGCCACCGAGTTTCACTTGTCATTTGGCACTGCCAAACCCTAGCAATTCGGTCCTACCGATAAGAATCTCGGTCTCACCGAGATGGGCTTGCAAACTCCCTGTTTCCCTTTCGTAACTTTTCGGTCTCACCGAAAGAGCGAATCGGTCTCACCGAGAATGCAAGGTAAACTCTATGTTTCCTTCTTATAACTTTTCGGTCTTACCGAAAGAGCAAGTCGGTCCCACCGAGTTTGCCTGACCAACTCTCTGGTTAGCTTATTGCCAAACTCGGTCTCACCGAGTTTGTGCAATCGGTCTCACCGAGATTACGTTATGCCCAAACCCTAACCGAATCGGTCCTACCAAGTTGCATGTCAGTCCCACCGAAATTCCTAACGGTCACTAGGTTTACCATTTCGGTCCAATCGAGTTTTCTGATTTGGTCCCACCAAGATTGGTAAATTGTGTGTAACGGTTGGATTTCGTGTGGAGGCTATAAATACCCCTCCACCTCCTCTTCACTAAAGGAGAGAGCCATCAGACTAAACCTACACTTCCAGCATCCTATTTCTGAGAGAGAACTACCTACTCATGTGTTGAGGCCAAGACATTCCATTTCTACCATATGAATCTTGATCTCTAGCCTTTCCCAAGTTGCTTTCCACTCAAATCTTCTTTCCACCAGATCCAAATCATATGAAAGAGAGTTGAGTGTTGGAGAGACTATCATTTGAAGCACAAGAGCAAGGAGTTCATCATCAACACACCATTTGTTACTTCTTGGAGAGTGGTGTCTCCTAGATTGGGTAGGTGTCACTTGGGAGCCTCCGACAAGATTGTGGAGTTGAACCAAGGAGTAAGGGCAAGGAGATCGCCTACTTCGTGAAGATCTACCGCTAGTGAGGCAAGTCCTTCGTGGGCGATGGCCATGGTGGGATAGACAAGGTTGCTTCTTCATGGACCCTTCATGGGTGGAGCCCTCCGTGGACTCGTGCAACCGTTACCCTTCGTGGGTTGAAGTCTCCATCAACGTGGATGTAGGATAGCACCACCTATCCGAACCACGGGAAAAACATCCGTGTCTCCGATTGCGTTTGAATTCTCCAAACCCTTCCCTTTACATTCTTGCAAGTTGCATGCTTTACTTTCCGCTGCCTATATACACTTTGCATACTTGCTTGATATGTATTGTGAGTGCTGAAATTATGCTTAAACTCCACTCAAACCGAAAAACCTTAAAAATTGCAACGTTGGCATGAAGTGTCTAACCCCCCCCCCCCCTCTAGACACATCTACTTCAAGGTCCTACACGTGGCTTGTCTGCTTTCCTGGATCTTGCATCGTTTGTGGGGCAGTTGAATTGCCGAATGAGTCATCCGAAGTATGGAGTTCTGAGAGTAAGAGAAAAAAGAAAAAAAAGGAATCCGACAGCCCAAAAAGAAAAAAAAAAGGAATCCGACAGCCCCTGGTGCGGTTTAAGCCATATTTCGGGCGTGCCGTGATAGTGCCCCTTCCCCTGTGCCCATGGTATTTCAAGAGCGTAGTTATGTACGCGAAGCACTGGTTTCGCTATATCGTGAGGGCTAGGCTTGGGGCCGCATTGCTACGCTAGCTCAGAACGTGCCAGGCGGTCTTGTTGTAGGGTACTCCGGGCGCGCTTGACAGTGTCCGGCTTTTTGAAGGCCGAACTGGAGAACTGCCTAGAGAGGCTGCTTTATACTTCTGCTGCGAGCGCTTCCGTGTGCTCCTCCGTTCGGAGGGAGCGTTCAGTGTTCCCATTGACCGTGATTACTCCACTAGGGCCTGGCATCTTGAGCTTGAGGTATGCATAGTGCGGTACCGCGTTGAATTTTGCGAATGTGGTTCGCCCGAGCAGTGCGTGATAGCCACTACGGAACGGGACTATGTCGAAGATTTAACTCATCGCTTCGGAAGTTATCCGAAGATCCGAAGACCACTTCCAGTGTGACTGAGCCTATACAGTTGGCTTCTACACCTGGTATGACGCCTTTAAAGGTCGTTTTGGTGGGCTTAATCCTCGAGGGATCTATGCCCATTTTTCGCACTGTATCCTGGTAAAGCAGGTTCAGGTTGTTGCCGCCGTCCATGAGGATTCTTGTGAGGTGAAATCCGTCAATTATTGGGTCTAGAACCAATGCGGCAAAGCCGCCGTGACGGATGCTAGTGGGGTGGTCCCTTCGATCAAAGGTGATCGGGCAGGAGGACCATGTGTTGAACTTTGGGGCGACTAGCTCCATCGCATATACGTCCCGTAACGCACGCTTCCGCTCCCTCTTGGGGATGTGGGTTGCGTATATCATGTTCACCGTCCGCACTTGCGGGGGAAATCCCTTCTGTCCACCGTTGTTCGGCGGCCTGGGCTCCTCCTCGTTGTCGCTATACAGCCCCTTGTCTTTGTTTTCGGCTCTTAACATGCCTGCCTGCTTGAACAGCCAACAATCCCTGTTGCTGTGATTGGCTAGCTTTTCAGGGGTGCCATGTATCTGGCACAAGCGGTCGAGTATTCGGTCCAAACTGGACGGGCCCTGAGTATTTCTTTTGAATGGCTTTTTCCGTTGACCGGATTTGTAGCCTCGGAATCCGGCGTTAACCGCCGTATCCTCGTTGCTGTCGCTGTTAACGTGGCGCTTTTGTTTGTTCCGACGCGACCTGTCGCTTTTGTCCTTGGTATTCGAATTAGCAGGGTTCTTGGTTAAATTGTTGCTGCGAGCTAGCCAGTTGTCTTCTCCCGTGCAAAAGTGGGTCATGAGTGTCGTGAGGGCTGCCATAGATTTCGGCTTTTCCTGTCCCAGGTGCCGGGCAAGCCACTCATCATGAATATTATGCTTGAAGGCCGCTAAGGCCTCTGCTCCGGACAGTCGACTATCTGGTTTTTCTTTGTTAGGAACCATGTCCAGAATTTGCCTGGCCAATTCCTCTGGCTGCTGAATTATGTGGCTTAGGTCATCGGCGTCCAGTGGTCACACATAAGTGCCCTGGAAGTTATCAAGGAATGCAGCTTCCAGGTCCTCCCAAGAACCGATTGAGTCTGCTGGCAAGCTGTTAAGCCAATGCCGGGCCGGTCCCTTAAGTTTGAGTGGGAGGTATTTGATGGCGTGTAGATCATCACTGCGGGCCATGTGGATATGAAGGAGATAATCCTCGATCCATACCGCGGGATCTGTTGTGCCATCGTACGATTCGATGTTTACGGGTTTGAAGCCCTCTGGGATTTTATGATCCATTACTTCATCTGTGAAGCATAGTGGATGTGCGGTGCCTCTGTATTGGGCTATATCACGACGCAGCTCGAAGGAGCTTTGTCTGTTGAGTTCGGCCCGGCCGGATTTATTGCATCCAGAGTGACGATCACCGTCATGTGTCGTGGGGCGCCTGCGCGATCCGTAGATCGATCTTGTTTGCCTTGCCTTGTCCTCCAGTATGTCGCGCAGGTCGGGCGCATTTTCCCTTGCCTTAGTATGCTTGACGTGGCATCGGGGCATGGCTTGAGTGGGGGGCCAAGAGGCCTCTCTGTCGCGGCCACGAGGTGGCCAGTCTGCCATGTCATGCGCTGGTGATGTAGGTGCTTCCTCCTCTAGTCGGGGTAGCAGCCTGCGCTTTGGGTAACTCTTGGAGGGGCGTTCGAGTTCATACTCTTCGGCCGCAAGGACTTCAGTCCATCTGTCAGCTAGCAAGTCCTGATCAGCTCTAAGCTTTTGCTGCTTTTTCTTGAGGCTGCTTGCCGTGGCCATAAGCCTCCGTTTAAAATGCTCTTGTTCGGCGAGATCCTCTGGCACGACGAACTCGTCATCATCGAGGCTTGCCTCGTCTTCGGAGGGAGGCGTATGATTATCATCCTCAACCTCTTGTTCCGCCGCCCTCTCGTGAGGGCTGGCTTCTCTGTCCTCCTGTGCCGAATCTTGTTGGAGGGGGTGTTCTTCGGCGCTATCCGGAGTAGTATTATCTCCCGTGCCGGAATCACTGTTTTTGCTTTGGCAGGATTTAGAGCGGCGCCGTTGACGCCGGCGCTTGGGCTGTTTCTTAGAGGTATCGTCCCCTGCTGTTCCATCGCCATCTCCATCCTTTGGAGTGTCCACCATATATATGTCATATGACGAGGTGGCCTTCCAGCGCCCTACAGGTGCTAGTTCTTGTTCGTCTCCTGCATCATTGTCCATGCCGTCGATGTCTTCGGAGTCGAAGTCAAGCATGTCGGTTAAGTCGTCGACAGTGGCTACGAAGTGGGTGGTGGGTGGGTTTTGAATTTCCTCATCGTCCATATCCCAACCTTTCTGACCATAGTCCGGCCAGGGCTCTCCTGATAAAGAGAGAGACTTTAGAGAATTCAGGATGTCGCCGAAGGGCGAGTGCTGAAACATGTCCGCGGTAGTGAACTCCATTATCGGTGCCCAATCGGATTCGATCGGCAGGGGCGCGGGGGGCTCGGAGTTCGGAGAGGAATCCGGTTCCTCGGAGTCATGGGCCACGCGAAGTGTGGGGCTGGAGTTCGGCTCGATCGCCTCTGAGATCGCAGCCCCTGAGGCAGCATCCAATCGCTGATCCTGGATCGGTGCAGTAGGCTCCGAATCAATGGTCAGAACCGATGCGTGTACGGCCTCCAAGGCGATGTTCGGCGGCAGAGCTATATCATGCCCATCGAGACAGTGCAGCGCACTTGGCTGTGGCTCGAATCCATCGAAGATCAAGTCCCGCGGATGTCAGTCGTGTAGTTTAGGCTTCCAAACCTGACCTGATGGCCAGGGGCGTAGCTTTCGATCTGCTCAAGGTGGCCAAGCAAATTGGCCCGCAGTGCGAAGCCGCCGAAGACGAAGATCTGTCCGGGGAGAAAAGTCTCACCCTGGACTGTATCGTTGTTGATGATCGAAGGAGCCATCGGGCCTGAAAGCGACAACACAGGGGAACTCTCAATGAAAGCACCAATGTCGATGTCAAAACCGGCGGATCTCGGGTAGGGGGTCCCGAACTGTGCGTCTAGGCGGATGGTAACAGGAGGCAAGGAACATGATGTTTTACCCAGGCTCGGGCCCTCTTGATGGAGGTAAAACCCTACGTCCTGCATGATTAATATTGATGATATGGGTACTAGAAGAGTAGATCTACCACGAGATCAAGGAGGCTAAACCCTAGAAGCTAGCCTACGGTATGATTGTTGTATGATGAAGTTGTCCTATGGACTAAAACCCTCCGGTTTATATAGACACCGGAGAGGGTTAGGGTTACACAAAGTCGGTTACAATGGTAGGAGATCTTGAATATCCGCATCGCCAAGCTTGCCTTCCACGCCAAGGAAAGTCCCATCCGGACACGGGACGAAGTCTTCAATCTTGTATCTTCATAGTCCTGGAGTCCGGCTGAAGGTATAGTCCGACTACCCGAACACCCCCTAATCCAGGACTCCCTCACTGGTGTTTTTCCTATCCCTGCATTTTTAGAATCATGGAAGCCAAAATGAGCCCTTACAGAATTACTTCAGTTACAGGTAGGTGTCGAAGGAAACTTTGTGTGGTTTGTCCTACTCCTGCCGTGACATCGTCCACCTCACCCGAGCTACTCCATCGACAGAAGCATCCACCAATCCAGACATCACGACTCCTGACCATCTTTCGCCGCCTCAGATCTCCTTCCTTGCCACCGGCACCCACCACAACGGCATCACCATCATCGACTCAGCAGATGAACCTGAGGAGTACACGGGTCCACAAGAGAGGTCACACTCTTTTGTTTCTCCTTATGCTATGCATTGCCTAAAATTAACTGCTACTTTATCGTCCTGTTCACCTCTTAGACTCCAAGTTAGGTCCAAATTAATGTTCAAACTTCAGTTCTAAATTAGTTATGGGGCACATATCGAGGCAACAATGAATAGTATCTCTGTCTAATATCTGGTTCACCTAGGGTATGCCTATGTTGTTCATCTTGGGTGGGAAACAAATAGTAAAGAAATCATCATCTATCTTTTTATTAAATTAAAGCAATCATCAGCCTGCTATCATTATTTTTGGATCCATCCACTGGTTGTTACCATCACTCTAGATTTCTGCATGCTCTCCTTACATAATTTCACCATATTTTTTCGTATGCATGTCAGATATTGTACACAGTCATGCTGAACATGTAGAGAAAAAGAGAAGAGTTTTGCGCGGCAATACAATGTCAGGCAGACATCGCTCCATGGTGGGTTCAATGGCAAACCCTCCCCCTCTCCAGATTTTAATCCAGAGGAATATATCTGTTCTGAGGCAGATTCAGATGGAGCTGACCACTCCTATTTACCCCCAAGGTGTTTGCTCTACCTTAGCAGGATGATGTTAGTCATATCATGCATATGTTGCCTTGTAGTGCCTACTTTTGACATCATCTATGTCGTCTCCTTAGTTTAGACATGTTCTGTAATGCCACCTGAGGGAGTCCTAGATTAGGGGGGTCTCCGGACAGCCAGACTATATCCTTTGGCCGGACTGTTGGACTATGAAGGTACAAGATTGAAGACTTCGTCTCGTGTTCGGATGGGACTCTACTTGGCGTGGAAGGCAAGCTAGGCGATACGGATATGTATATCTGCACCTTTGTAACCGACCTTGTGTAACCCTAGCCCCCTCCGGTGTGTATATAAACCAGAGGGTTTTAGTCTGTAGGACAGGATACAATCATACCATAGGCTAGCTTCTAGGGTTTAGCCTTTCAGATCTCCTGGTAGATCAACTCTTGTAATACTCATATCATCAAGAACAATCAAGCAGGACATAGGATATTACCTCCATCAAGAGGTCCCGAACCTGGGTAAACATCGTGTCCCCTGGCTCCTGTTACCATTCGCCTCAGACGCACAGTTCGGGACCCCCTACCCGAGATCCGCCAGTTTTGACACCGACATTGGTGCTTTCATTGAGAGTTCCACTGTGTCATCACCTTAAGGCTTGATGGCTCCTTCGATCATCGCTAGCGATGTGGTCTAGAGTGAGGCTTTCCTCCCCGGACATATCTTCGTATTCGGTGGCTTCGCACTGCAGGCCAATTCGCTTGGCCATCTGGAGTAGATCGAAAGCTACGCCCCTGGCCATCAAGTCAGATTTGGAAACTTGAACTACACGGCCGACATCCATGGAGACTTGATCTTCGACGGATTCGAACCCATGCCGGACGTGCCGCACAGTCGCGACGAGCATGACGTAACTCTGCCGTCGGACAGTGTTCGGGAGATCACATCCGCAACTACTTCGGCCATTAACCCGGAGCAAATCACACCATTTGAGAGCGGAGGGATAGACCCCGCCATGAAGGCTGCACTCTGAGTGGCGATAGAGCCAGATACTGACTTCACCCCTTACGAGAGTCGTGTCGCCGAGCCACTGGATTCATCTCCGGCCATGGACTCTGAGCCGCTCACATCCGTGCTCGTCGAATCCGACTGGGCGCCGATCATGGAGTTCACCTCCGCGGATATCTTTTAGCACTCACCTTTCGGAGATGTGCTAAATTCATTAAGGTCTCTCTCCTTGTTAGGAGAACCTTGGCCGAACTATGTCCGGCTAGAATGGGATGCGGATGACGAACAAATTCGCTGCCCACCCACCAACCACTTAGTAGCCACTGTCAATGACTTAACCGACATGCTCGACTTCGACTCCGAAGACATCGACGGTATGGACGACGATGCTAGAGAAAAACAGGAACCACCACCCACAGGGCGCCGGACCACCACTTCATCACATGACGTATACATTGTCGATACACCCAGAGAGGGCTATGGCGAAGAGACAGCGGGGGATGCACCCTCCAAGCAACCCAAGCGCCGACGTCAGTGGCGCCGCTCTAAGTCCCGCCATAGCAAAAACATCAATAACAGCGCAAGAGGGAATAATAGTCCACTCGGCTCTGGAAGAAACGACAACTGCACCACCCCGGTGGCAGAAAACGATCAAGATGCAAACTGCAAACATAGTACGGATCCGACTTCCGAACACAATGACGCCAAGGATAATCCGCATCAAACCCCGTCTGGGGAAGAAAGTAGTCGGGACAAGGATGCACGCATCATCCCGGAAACACACTTGGAGCAAGAGAACCTCCGCAGAAGGCTTATTTCCACAGCAAGGAGCCTGAAGAAACAAAAGCAAAGGCTCAAGGTAGCACAAGATACGCTCAACCGCAGGTGGAACAAAGTAACAAAGTATGGTGGAAGCTACCATAAAAATAGCTATCCAAAGCGCAAGCTATTACCGGAATTTGACGATGAGGCCTTAGAGCCCACACAGCCGAAGAATGATACGGCCAACTAGCCGGATCCACCACCTTGTGAGCACGATAGAGCGGCTAACAAGGTCGCGCATAAGTCAACACACGATCTATGTGAGAACTTGCGCCAAAAATCTGGCGCAACCCGATCCATCTACGGATCTAGGAAGTGTGCTCTGGTACAAAACCAAAACTGAATACTACAACCGTCCGAACATCATGGCACATCCAAATACAGGGGTGCCGCACACCCCCTATGTTTCACCGATGAAGTGCTGGATCATGAATTCCCAGAGGGATTCAAACCGGTGAACATAGAGGCATACGACGGGACCACAGACCCTGGAGTCTGGATAGAGGACTTCATCCTCCATATTTATATGGCTCGTGGAGACGATCTCCATGCCATTAAATACTTGCCCCTCAAGCTTAAAGGGTCAGCTCGGCACTGGCTGAAAAGCCTCCCCGAAAACTCAATTGGAAGTTGGGAGGAGCTCGAGGATGCTTTCCGGGCCAATTTTCAAGGGACTTATGTCTGACCTCCGGATGAAGACGATTTAAGTCATATAGTCCAACAGTCCGGAGAGTCCGCCCTAAAGCTTTGGAACAGGTTCCTCACCAAGAAGAACCAAATCGTCGACTGTCCGGATGCCGAAGCCTTAGCAGCTATCAAACACAGCGTCCGAGACGAATGGCTCGCCAGACACCTCGGCCAAGAAAAACTGAGAATGATGGCAGCCCTAACAAGCCTCATGACCTGCTTTTGTGCGGGCCAGGACAGCTGGTTGGCCCGTAGCAGCACCAGCGACCCAAGCACATCCGAAGTTAGGGATGGCAATGGTAAACCACGACGCAACAAAAACAGGCGTCGAAATAAAGAAGGTAGCCCAGGTAACACGGCGGTAAACGCCGGATTCAGGGGCTCCCGACCAGGTCAGCGGAAAAAGCCTTTGAAAGGGAGCAGAGAAGGACAATCTGGCCTAAACAAAATTCTTGACAAACTCTGTCAGATTCACGGCACCCCAGACAAACCTGCAAATCATACCCACAGAGAATGTTGGGTCTTCAAGCAGGCCGGTAAACTAAACGTCGAACACAGAGGAGAAGAGACACCAAGAGAAGACGAGGATGAACCTCTCCAGCAAAGCGCGAGAGGACAGAAAAAGTTCCCGCCAGAGGTTAAAACCGTAAACATGATCCATCTGACAAAGAGGAGAAGCAATCATGCACTCCGATGCACACGAGCCATAGAGCCCGTCACCCTTAGGTTCAACCCCTGGTTGGCTTGCCCGATCATTTTTGATCGTAGGGATCACAATACAAATATCCGGCGCGAAGGACTGACGGCCTTGGTGTTAGACCCAATCATAAATGGGTACCATTTCACACGAGTCCTCATGGACGGTGGCAGTGATCTAAATCTGATATATCCGGTCATAGTCCGCAAAATGGGGATAAACCCGACACAAATAAACCACAGTAATACTACCTTCAACGGAGTAATAGCAGGCCAAGAGGCCCGCTGTACAGGCTCTCTACTACTAGAGGTGGTATTCGGTTCTCCCGATAACTTCCGAAGCGAAACATTAACTTTTCACATCACTCCATTCCGAAGTGATTATCAAGCACTACTCGGAAGGGCGGCTTTCGCTCATTTTAATGCAATACCGCATTATGCTTTTCTCAAGCTCAAGATGCCCGGTCGACATGGCATCATCACAGTTAGCGGAAATACCGAACGTTTTTTACGTACGGAAGAGGACGCGGCGGCTCTAACAACCGCGAACTAGACGGCCTCACCAACCAGAAAAAATGGCAGGTCATCAAGACCACGGACACGGTTAGACGAGTCCGGAGTTCCATCACATATACATGGGACGGGTTTGATGATCAAACCCTCATAAGCGGTACCAGGGGCTCCCCGCGTGTAATCAGGAGCAGACGTGCAGCAGGGACCCGCCCAAAGGTTTCTTTTTAGATTAAGACCCTGCGTAAACCTTTTTTACTGTCTCTTGTTGCTCATATCCTCCGGGTACTCCGCACAACCGAGAAGGATACTGGCGTTATTGGCATGTGGCCATGCCAGGTTTTTGCACGTACCTGGACACATGGGGTTTCTTATTAAGGGCATTGTTTAGCCCGGTATATGTTATAAAGACCGAACACCTTAGGGAGTGTTCGGCGTCGCGAGTTTGGCCCTATATGCATCAGCTCCGAATCATGTCTTTAGTCAAATGTTGGGTTTGCCTGGCTCCCACATTTTGGTACCTTACGTTCCGTTATATCGGCTAAGGTAGCACTGGGAGAACTACTGTGATTGTGGCCTGGTTCATCCAGATGAGCACCTCAGTAGAGAAAGTCGAAAACTGACTGTCATGATATAGCGAGAGACTGGTTAACCACTCGATGACTCATCGGAATCTTCGGGATTCCTCTGCATTAACGAAGGGCCGTTTCCCGGTCATGTACGTACGCGCCCCGTATTCGAACGAGCGCAGAAGTACTATAGCCCCACTGTCAAACTCATATGGCTAAGTGAAAGTGTTAAAGCAATATAGTCTGATTGCCTCGTTCGCCGCGCTATCACCTCCTTAACGGACCAAGACGTTGGATCAAGTGTGGATATGCATTTTTCGCGAACACCCCCGCATTATATGCGTGGGGGCGGAAGCTGACGACTACAAACTTTCAGGTTATATACATATATACATAAACGGCCGCACATGAGGCATCATAGTACTTTCGGGCAAAAGTATAAATACAGCCTTGATAATTCAATAAAACATTGTTTTTAAAGTGGGAATACATGTCACTAGAACATAATATTCTTCGAGCACTGAGCCTCTATCGAACGAGCGCCTTCAAGAACTTCTTCAAAGTAGTGCTCGGCAGCCACTCGGCCTACGGCCGAACCCTGTGTCACAACAGTGGTGGCCTCCATCTCCGCCCAGTATGTCTTGACACGGGCAAAGGCCATCGGCGCACCCTCTATGCACGCCGATCTCTTTATATCATCGATGCGTGGCATAACACCAAGGAATTGTTGCACTAAACTAAAGTAGCTATTCGGCCTTGGCCCTCCCGACTACAAGTGATCCACAACGGACCTCATGGCAAGTCCGGACAACCTATGGAGCTTGGCCCACTCGGCCAATTGCTCATTCAACAGCAGCGGATTGACTGGAGGATGAAACTGCGACCAGAACAGCCTTTCCACTTCGGGACCTTTCTGATCCTTGAAGTACTCGGCCGCATCAGCAGCACTTGCAGCCAAATCCATGTATGCGTCCGCAGAACTCCATAGCGGTCCAGAGGAGCATACTTTGGATCTCCGAACTTAGTCCGCAACAAGAAGGGCTTCCCAGACACGATATCTACAACTTGATTCAGCTCCTCCTTCGTCGCTCTAATTTTGGAGTGGGCTTCCTTGGCAGCCACCAGGGCCTTCTCCAGGTCCATCGCCTTCTCCCGGTTTTCTTCTTCAAGAAGCTGGTAATGGTCAGCGGCATCTTTTAACTCTACAACCATCTTGGCTATTTTTTCCTTGCTCTCGCAATGCGCGGCCTGTTCGGCCCTTAACTCTTCGACCGCCTTTAGAGCGGCCGCATTGCTACTCCTTGCTTGCTCCTTGGCTCGGGCAAGCTCCGCCCGAAGGGTCTCCACGGTGGTAGCTCCATCTGCAATCACACAACGTATTAAAGATACTAGCATCATGCTACTCTTATTATGTGACGCTCACTAGAGAAATCACTCACCCTATGCCTCGTCAAGCCGCTTGTTGACAAGCACGATGTCGGCGTCTGCCGCATGAAGTTGCCGCTTTAGCTTGGCAAACCCATCAGTCCGGCTAGCCACCGGAGCTTCAGCCACCTGCACATAAAGGTGGTCTTGTTATTAACTGGGACTATGATCCTCTGTTTGCCGCCGTTTTCAACAACAACCAGAGTCTCAGGGGCTACTATCTGCATAGGGCACACCTAATGTATGCGGTACTATCAAAAACATACACTATTTCACGTACCTCGAAGCCTTTCAGCAGACTCATAAAGGCTTCATGCAAACCGCTTTCAGCGGATGAAATCCTTTCAATTACCGCACCCATTATCGTATGATGCGCTTCCGAGACGGCCGCTTGCCCCAGAAGATCCTTCAGCGTGTCCGACCACACACTATTCGGACCCTTGTTGTCGCTCTCTTTAAGAGCTGGATACTGGGAATCCCGGGTAGCCAAAGGGTTATCCTCCGGCCTTAGTGGATCCGGAGATACCTTTCGCGACGACAGTTCAAGGTCGCCCGCTTCGTGAGGCGGGGTATGGGGGGAGGCGTTTCGGTCTCCATCATCTTCAGAAGAAGATCCCCCGAAGACAAACTCTGTCGAGACGGGCTACGATCCGGACTGTAATTTATAAGCACTGTTTATTGTCTTCGGAAGTAAGGTAGGATATTTCCACTATTAAAGTACTTTTCGATTACTTACAGCTCGGTAGAGGGCTGATCTCTTCGCGGACACTTTGCGGCAAGAATACCCTCCGAGGCAGGACCCTCTGATGAAGATTTCTTCTCCCGCTTGGAAACCTTAGTTTCCGGATCTTCAGAGGTAGTCCTCTTCCTTCCCCGGGGAGAGAGAATGTCATATTATTCCCTTTGATTGTCCTCCCTCGCGGAGGTGCTTATCCCCCGGCTGGAATGAGTAGCAAGTGAGGCCTACTTTCGCCCTCTTTATTCCCCCCATCATCTTCCTTCGAGGGCGCTAGATAAGGCGCCGGCTCGAGCATCTTGTCCAATACCGGATTGTCCAAGCCCTCAGGAAGGGGGGCCGAACACCTGATCATCATCGCCTTTGTTATCCAGTCCTGGTCAAACAGCGGCTCTTTAGAATGATGCCATGACAAATGAAAGGACAGCAGGTTCGGCATGGGATTACTTAATTAGGACGCGGGGCGGTTGCAGCTCAGGCCCACGTCCTCGGTGGTGTCCAAACACTCTATTTGTGGTCCGAAGAATGATTTGTACATCTCTTCATGCATCATGCCGAGGAAATGCTGAATAACTCACGGTCCTTTCGGGTTGAATTCCCACATGCGGAGGGGCCGGCGTTTGCAAGGTTGGACTCGACAAACAAGCATAACTTGCATTACCATAACCAGACTGAAATCTCCCTCGAAGAGATCTCGGATACGGCTCTGCAATATTGGCACGTCCTTGGCTGGACCCCAGCTCAGCCCCCTGCTGATCCATGAAATCAGTTGGTGGGGGGGCGAGCGAAAGGCGGGGCAGCTACCCACTTGGCACTTTGGGGAGCTGTGATGTAAAACCACTCCCGCTACCACAATCCGGACACCTCTGGGAAGGAACCCTCTGGCCATGGAGCGTCAGCGATCTTGCTTATTAAAGCACATCCGCACGCTCTGTGCTGCCTTTCGGTCATCTTCGGCTTCACATCGAAGGTCTTGAGCCACAGGCCAAAGTGAGGGGTAATGCGGAGGAAGGCCTCACATATGATAATAAATGACGAGATGTGAAGAAGGGAATCCGGGGCCAGATCGTGAAAATCTAGCCCGTAATAGAACATAAGACCCCTAACAAAGGGATCCAGAGCGAGGCCTAGCCCTCGGAGGAAGTGGGAGATGAACACAACGCTCTTGTTGGGTTCGGGAGTAGGGACGACCTGCTGTCGGGCGGGCAGCCTATGCGAAATTTTGGCGGTCAGATATCTGGCCTCCCTCAACTTCTTGATGTCCTCCTTTGTGACGGAGGAAGGCATCCACCGACCTTGAAGGTTGGATCCAGACATAGTTAAAGGTCTGAAGCACCTAACCTGGGCTTTGGGTGTTAGAACTCGAGGTGGGGGAAGGATTTGATTGAGCACGGGAGGGAAAAAAGAAAAAGCCTCGTCCCCTTTATAAAGAGGGTGAATATTAGGCATCCTCCTCGTAGCCGTTTGGGACTTACCTAAGATCTAGGAGTCATACCAACGTGCACGGTTGGGTTACCCACGTTTGTATTGATGAGAATCCCGTGATAAGGGGGACACGATCTCTGCTTTGACAAGACGTGTCAAGAAAACCGCCTCGCGTTATGTGCGGAGCTGGTTGAGAGAAACAGTTCGAATAATGACTGGGTCATGGAGTGATGTCATGCTGTCAAAATGCGTCAGCAGATTAGATTTGTGGAAATATTATTCTCTCTACAGTGGTATGTGGAACTTATTTTGCAGGGTCGGACACTGTCCTTGTATTCAAACTCTTCCATGGTGTATTCGGAGGAGGAACCCGCCTTGCAATGCCGAAGACAACACTGCGCGCGGGACTCATCTTCATTGAAGCCTGGTTCAGGGGCTACTGAGGGAGTCCTGGATTAGGGGGTCTCTGGACAGCCAGACTATATCCTTTGGCCGGACTGTTGGACTATGAAGGTACAAGATTGAAGACTTCGTCCCGTTTCCAGATGGGACTCTACTTGGCGTGGAAGGCAAGCTAGGCGATACGGATATGTATATCTCCACCTTTGTAACCAACCTTGTGTAACCCTAGCCCCCTCGATGTCTATATAAACTGGAGGGTTTTAGTCTGTAGGACAGGATACAATCATACCATAGGCTAGCTTCTACGGTTTAGCATTTCTGATCTCGTGGTAGATCAACTCTTGTAATACTCATATCATGAAGAACAATCAAGCAGGACGTATGGTATTACCTCATCAAGAGGGCCCGAACCTGGGTAAACATCGTGTCCCCTACCTCCTGTTACCATCCGCCTCAGACGCACAGTTCGGGACCCCCTACCCGAGATCCGCCGGTTTTGACACCGACACCACCTGTTTAGTTTCTATATCATATATGGGAATTATGCAGTCTCATGTCTTTAGCCAGCCATATTATATTTGAAATGTGCAAGGCCATCCTGTTTAACCAGGCATCATATATTTGAATGATATCTTGCCCATCCTTTTATTCATTATATTTCCATTTGTCGACAATGTTTGTACATTAAACTACTCTTCCCGCGAATCAGCCATTTGGGTGGGAGATGGAAAAATCTGGAGTGAAAACAAGGCCTTCAGAGCAGACAGTGCTACCTGTCGAAGCATATCTCTTGTTGGGTCCCGATAGCTCCCCAGAGATGGATTCAGAGATAGATGACTAGTCCTATTCCCCCACCGAGGTGTATGCCCTAACTTGGCATGGTTATACAGCTCATATCATGCACATGGTGTCTTGCATTGCATAGTTTAGGCATCATGTACACAATATTCAACACCATGTTCTTAGTTCAGACATCATATCAAATGCCCTCTATTTAGCATATAAATCACATATGTGAATTAAATCATGCAATCCTGATTACTTAGATAACATGTATGTGAATTATGTCATGCGATCATGTTTAGTTATTCATCATATCTTTGAATTATGTTATGCTATGCTATCCTGTTTAGATAGACATCATATATGTGAAATTATGCCATGCTATCCGTTTTAGTTAAACAATATACATTTCAACTATTTCATGCCCTCTTTTTTCCACACTATCTATTGCATCTATCTTTCGTACAATGTATGTACGTTCAACTATGTTTCCTGTTTATCAGCCATTTGAATTGGAGCGGGTGATACCAGTATCTAGCGGAGTAAAAGCACGGTCTTCAAATAAACAGTGCTACCTCTTGGTGGATATAGCACCCCGGTTGTACATGCACAAGAACCAGCCCTACCACACATAACCCAGACTCTCGCAAATTGTACCTCTACCGCGATGGACAGAGAACCAGCTTCACCCAATCTAACCCCAACCGCAGCAGATAGTAACCCAGTTCCTGTTGACACAGCATCATCTCCACCACAGAGCTCCCAAACAAGAGCAGTTAGTAAGGCAGGTCCAGTGCCCAAAGGGCCAGTGCTACCATGGTGAACCCCAACTCCACCAGTTAGTACGCCTATTTCTATGGAGGAAGCACAACCAGCCAGTCGTAGTTTAGCATCTATCGCATTTGATGTTGTTAAATCCTATGTGCGTATCTTCCCATCTTGGAAATATTATACTGAAGATTAAGGAAAATGCCAGTTGCTGGCATTTGTCCAGGAGTTATGTGTAAGTAATGTTATTCATGTCAATTACTTTACTTTGTCCCATACATTCTACCTCCCTGATGGTTATAATACAACAATTTTCCCATTTTTCTCTATAGAGAAGGACCGATTTGGAAACCTAGGATGAGGTAACTTGTGCTAATACCTCTGCTATATTCAAGAATGCTTGGTGGCAGTATCAGAATTACCTGAAGAAAACATACTTCACTGGCAAAGAAACTCATCAAATTCCTTTACGTTCGCCTAAGACACATTTACTGGACGATGACTGGGAATGCCTTGTTCTGTACTAGTCCCGAACCAAGAATGTGGTAAGATCTATGAGCTCATTTTCCATTTTAAGTACTATATTCTTGCGTCTTACTATACTCTGTTCATGTAGAACAAGTGCTTAAACCTGAAGAACAACTGTTCTAATTTAAGATTCCATTGCTATCGTGCATACTGCTTTGGTCTTGTATAACTGTATTTACTCATACAAACTTATTTTTAAATTGAACGATCTAATCGAAACTCCAATGGCACAACAGGTATGTTTATGCATGTTTATTTAACAGGTTTGCTCTTATCAATAGCTCTATCGATTTCAATTTCAATGTGTATACAGTTGACTTCTTATATATCATGCACATTACTAGCATCACAACATAGCCAATAGTGTTGTTGTACATGTAGACCCATGGTACCCATCTGAAATCTTGTTGTGTCATGTAGTTTCCCACGCTTTGTATTCTTTCACTGCTGCTTTGTCTTGAACTGATATGATTTGAACCGTGTCTCTATTTTGATTTGGCAAGACAATGCAGTGACCATAGGACATAAATATATGTTTGTTTGATGCTGTTATTATGTACTAGTACTTGGCAATAGAAGACTTGGTAGTTTAATCATGTCCACCTTACTAATGAACTGGTTCATCGAAATGAGTTTCATATACTAGTACATGCTAAGCCTGTTATGTGTCTGCTTGTTTCTTCTTTTAGAATGCCGATAGAATATTGGGGAAGAGTGCCTTATTAAGCAATGGTAAAGGAAGTAATGCAGATAAGGTTCAGGATAGTGAGACATCCTTGTTGGTCTCCAATAAAGCTGATAAAACAGCTAAGGAAGACTATCTTGAAGACAATGAGACAACCCCAAAGTCCTGTCTTGGTTTAGTGTTCGAGTTACTTGCCACTACTGCTTGCACAAGCTATTCAAACTCACAGTCTGAATCAATTCGGTTTCTTGAGTCTCAACTACAAGCTGAAATACATCAATCAGCTGTACTGCGACAAGAAGCGGAAGGACTGCGGAAGTCCCCGGAGCATTCAGATGCATACTTTCTGGTGCAACAGCAAGCGTTGGAGGATTTTAGCGCCAAACAGGAGAAAGCTAATAAGCTTCCTAAGCTTATTGCCAGCATGGTGGATACCTAGGATAACGGTTCTTGAGCTCTTTTGAAGTTGTTTCGGTTATGCTCTTGTTTTGCTGCCACGTTTATTTGCACTAGTGGCCAATTTTGACAGCCAATGTATGTAATATGCTGCTTTGTTCCCTATATTTGCACTGGTGGCAAGCTTTGATGCCCAATGGATGTAATATGTGTAATAGCTCTAATAGGCTAGCATTAGTTGCTTGCTTATTTATTTCCTTATTGTCTTGTTTAGTTGTTTGCTTGTAGTCACTGCAGTTCTTTTTCCACGTTTTTCTAGTGGCAACAATAACCTATTTTTGGTAATTAGGCCACAATAATCATGGCAACACACGGACTGTTGTAACCATGGGCCTCCTGCAGACCATAGGATCCATGGGCCTTCTACGGGCTGTAGGATCCATGGGACTTCTATGGGCCGTAGGATCCATGGGCCTTCTACGTGCCCTAGGATCCATGTACTTTCTACGCCCGTATGATCCATGGGCCTTCTACGGGCCATAGGATCCATTGGTCTTCCACGGGCCGTAGGATCCACGGGCCTTCTACGAGGTGTATAATCATTTCGCCAAACATGGGTCGTACTATTCGTGGACCATAATGGGCCGTTAGTAGGCCATATTTGATAATGCTATGAAAATAGCCCAACGGGTTAACGTGCCACAAACGGGCCGAATGTAACCACGGGCTGAATTTGGCCCACAAACCAAACATGCCAGTAACAGACCGTAACTAACCAAATTCTAGAAATGAGCCCAAGAATAAATGGGCCCTTAGAAGGCCGAAAGTTAACACGGGTTGTAAACGGCCGACGAAATAATGGGTCTTTAATGGGTATAAAGCGATACACTGTTCATTATGGGCTAGTTCCATCTCGGGCCTTTATTGGGCCCAGAGTTATGAAGGGCCTCATATGGGCCGAAAGACATCATGGGCCATACATGGGCCAGAAGTTACAACGGGCTAGAATCATATTGGACGGCCCAGATGAAGCTACTGGGCTTAATTCTGATAGGTCGTAATGGGTCGGGAGTTAGCCGGCCGTAAATGGGCGATATATGAATAGGCCGTCAACAGGCTTTCCGTGGGCTGGCCCGTTACCTTTTGACCAAGTTAAACGGGCCGGCCTTTTCACCGGAATGGGCCTTTGTTGGGCCGTGCCACGTGTTGACGTATCATAGGCGCCTCCTGTCCAATGAGTGGATGACATTTGTCCCCAAAGGTGAGCCGACACGTGTTTCCTCTGGCCAATGAGAAATTTACATGTGAAAATCCCCATTGGTCCGGGCTGTTAACGGGTTATCAGATCCAAAGCCAGACCCGATAGCTTAACGATGACCTATTACGGTGGATGCCACATGTCGGCCACACTTGACAAAACACTTCTATGACGCACGATTTATCGTCATGGAAGTGGACACTTCCATGATGATAATTTTGGTAATGTCATGGAACACTTCTACGACAGCATAGGTATGACTATTTTGATTCTGACATAAAATCATCATGGATGTACATGCATGACAGAAAACGTGACCTACTGTGACAAACACGTATCATCATGGAAGTGTATTTTTTTTGTAGTGAGGATTTGACGCGGTGCTAGAGCTTGGTCATCATCGGCCGGAGATCCTCCATGGTGAGCCAAGAGTCACTAATGGGAACCCCGGATAAGATGTCGGGAAGGATCCCTGTTGGCAATTGAGGCGGTCAGCAATGTTGGGGTGCTCAGTAGGTGAGTAACCCGTCACCATCACTTCATTCTTGTCGAAGTTAATCATGAGGCCCGACATCTGTTGAAAACAGAGGAGGAGGAATTTCAGGTTTGTGATGGCCGCCTTAGAGCCTTGCACCATATAATGGTGTCATCGGCATACTGGAGGAAGGAAACCCCTCCTCCTCCCACCAGATGGGGAACCACACCGCGAATATGGCCCGCAACCATTGCCTTTTCGAGGATGGTGGTAAGAGCATCACCATGTTGAGCAGGAAAGGGGAGACAGGGTCACCCTGTCTTACCCCACAAAGGGTGGGGAAGAAGGGGCCGATCTGCCCATTAATGTTCACAGCAGTGCGTCCACGGGAGACCATCTGCAAAATGCTAGTGACCATCATCAAAACCCTTACATAAAAGAACTTCCTGAAGGAAGGGACAGCGGGAAGTATCATAGGCCTTATGGAAGTCAATCTTTAGGAAGACCGCATGTAGATGTTTGGCGTGAACCTCATGAAGGACTTCATGGAACACCAACTCCCCATCAAGAATGTACCTGCCTTGTACGAAGGCCAATTAATTCAGATGGGTGATGTGGTCCGCTGCTACTTGTGAGCTGCATTGGGATTTCCCCGAAGATGAGGGGATGATGCAGTATAGATAAGTATTTCGCCGAGTTATGAAACCAAGGTTATCAATCTAGTAGGAGAACCACAAAACACTAAAAGTGCAACTATCCTTGGGTGGTTTTGGTAATTCCTAACAAGATATAGCTCATTGAACTAATACTCTTTCAAGATGATCGTTTTGGAAAGTTCAATGATTGGCATGGCATGGACTAGGGATGTGGACCTGTCAAAATGCTAAGGACACATATTGGCTCTAAACTCAAGACTCTTCTTTTTCATTTTAGTGTTCCAAGATCACATTGAGTCCATAGGAAAGCCAATACTACTAAAAGGGGATGAGGTGTTGCTTAATGGCTTCCTTGCTCAAAATGCGTATTGATATGCTCCAAAAACCCTCAACCACTTTCTCATATCCACATATGACCCAAACCAAAATTAAAACTCGGCCCCACCGATTTGATCTACCCGGTGCCACCGAGTTCATTTGACATAGCCATTGCTAGAAACCCTAATCAGTTCGGTCTCACCGAGATGGGATTGCAAACTCCCTTCCTAATGTTTCGGTCTAACCTAGATGAGAGATCGGTCCCACCGAGTTCACAACGCAAACTCTCTGTTTCCTTTTCGTAACGTTTTGGTCTCACCAAAATGAGCGATCAGTCCCACAGAGTTTGCCTGACCAACTCTCTGTTTTCCTATTACAGAAATCAGTCCCACCGAGTTTACGTGATCGGTATCACCGAGATTACGTTATGCCCTAACCCTAATGAAATCGGTCCCACCAAGTTGACATGTCAGTCCCACCAAAAATCCTAACGTTCACAATTTGAACTAAATCGGTCTGACGGAGTTTCATGATTTGGTCCCACCGAGTTTGGTAAATTGTGTGTAACGGTTAGTTTTTGTGTGGAGGCTATATATACCCCTCCACCCAACCTCCATTCATGGATAGAGCCATCAGAACGTGCCTACACTTTCACCATTCATTTTATGAGAGAGAACCACCTACTCATGTGTTGAGACCAAGATATTCCAATCCAACCACAAGAATCTTGATCTCTAGCCTTCCCCAAGTTGCTTTCCACTCAAATCATCTTTCCATGAAATCCAAATTAGTGAGAGAGATTTGAGTGTCGGGGAGACTGTCATTTGAAGCACAAGAGCAAGGAGTTCATCATCAACATGCCATCTATTAGCTTTTGGAGAGTGGTGTCTCCTAGATTGGTTAGATGTCACTTGGGAGCCTCTAACAAGATTGTGGAGTTGAACCAAGGAGTTTGTAAGGGCAAGGAGATCGCCTACTTCGTGAAGATCTACCCAAGTGAGGCAAGTCCTTCGTGGGCGATGGCCATGGTGGGATAGACAAGGCTGCTTCTTCATGGACCCTTCGTGGGTGGAGCCCTCTGTGGACTCGCGCAACCGTTACCCTTCGTGGGTTGAAGTCTCCATCAATGTGGATGTACGATAGCACCACGTATCGGAACGATGCCAAAAATCTCCGTGTCTACTTTGCGTTTGCTCCCTCTAAACTCCTCACCTTTACCTTCATATGCAATGATTCACATTCTGCTGCTATACTCTTATACTTGCATGTGTAGGTTGATTGCTTGACTTGTGCTAAGTTCCTAAAAATCTGCCAAGACTTAAAATTGGGCAAAGGCTAGGTTTTTATTTGGTCAAGTAGTCTAATCACCCCCCTCTAGACATACTTTCGATCATACAAGTGGTATCAGAGCTTTGGTCTCCATTTGCCTTGATTTCCATAGCTTTGGTGATCATAGCCTTGGTTTCACAACCTAGGAGAGTATGGCATCCAGCGAGGGAAATTACCACCGTAGAGGTCCTTACTTTGATGGTACTAATTTTGCTAGTTGGAAGCATAAGATGAAAATGCATATTCTTGGACATAACCTCGCCGTTTGGGCTATTGTGTGTATTGGCTTGCAAGGTGAACTCTTTGTTGGGAGAGAACCGAACCGTGAAGCTATCGCGGAAGAGTTGAAGATGCTACAATACAATGGTCAAGCTTGCGATATCCTCTTCAATGGATTGTGCCCCGAAGAATTCAACAAAATCAACCGTCTTGAGAATGCAAAGGAAATTTGGGATACTTTGATTGACGTGCATGAAGGTACCGACTCCGTCAAAGAATCCAAATTGGATGTGCTTCAGAGTCAGCTTGACAAGTTCAAAATGAAGGATGGTGAAGGTGTCGCTGAAATGTACTCTACGCTTGCTCTCATCACAAATGAGATTGCCGGCTTAGGAACTGAAGAGATGACTGACAGATTCATCATCAAGAATATCCTAAGAGCCTTGGATGGAAAATATGATACCGTGTGCACATTGATCCAAATGATGCCCAATTGCAAAGATCTCAAGCCAACCGAAGTCATTGATAGAGTTGTTGCTCATGAGATGTCACTCAAGGATAAAGAAGAGCTTCACAACAAGTCAAGTGGTGCTTACAAAGCCTCATGTGATGCTCCTACATCATCAAGTGAGAAACAAGCCTTCAATGAGAAATTGAGCCTAATGATGAAGAATTTCAACAAGTTATACAAGAGTAGAAGCAAACAAAAAAGTTCCAAGTCAAGATCCTACAATGACAAAAGATCTTCCAGTCGTGAGCGCAATTGCTACAAATGTGGAAGACCTGGACACTAATCAAATGAGTTTACGACTCCCTACAAAAGAAGAGAACATTCACCCAAAAGGAGAAGTAGAAGAGAAGAATCACCTCCAAGAGAGAGAAGGAGTAGATATGATCGTTACGAACGAAGAACCTCTCGCAGAAGTAAGTATTCGGAAAGGAAGGGCAAGTCATCAAGGAGCTACACAAAACGAAGACATCAAGCTCACGTTGGTGAATGGGTATCCGGCTCCGACTCCGACCATCACTCCGAGAGAAGTTATCACTCCGACTCTGAATATACTCAAGATGAAGGTGTTGCCGGTCTAGCACTTGTGTTAACCAACTCCTACGACATATTTGACTCAAAAATGAAGGAATTGGAAGATGCTTCATGGCTAAAGGCCCCAAGGTATCACACTCCAAGTATGTTGATTTCAATAGTGATGAAGATGATTTGCTAGGTGATGATTTACTTGTTGACAACTCTAGTGATGAAAACTATGATGAAATTGCTATTAATCATGCTAATCAAGATAAAACAAATGACAATGATAAGAAGGAGATTGAGTGTCTAACTAAAGGACTAAACACTCTTAAGTTAGCTCATGGAACTACCTTGGAAGATCATCGAGAGCTTTTAAAGACTCATGAGAAGCTACGCTTTAAAAAACTCAACCTTGAGCAAGAGCATGGGTTGTTAAAAGCAATCAATGATGATATTCGCAAGAAAAGTTCTTACATTGCCAAGCATTTACTCTTGTCTACTTACATGGCACAAGTAAAATCTGGCAACAAGAGTAAGAAAGGTTGTTCTTCTACTAGTAACAGTAATCATGTTAAATCCAATATTGTTGCTTCTAGTAGTTCTCTTGATTCCACTAATGACTCAACCAAGTTACACTTGAGCAAGAAAATAGCTTATTGAAGGGACTTATAGAGAAAGGTGTTTACAAGAGCCTTGCCGGAAGCAAGCAATTTGAGGAAATTGTACGCAAGCAAGGAAGGCACTAGAAGAATCAAGGTGTTGGTTTTGAATGAAAGTTCAATGCCAATGGAGTTGAGTGGGAAGAAGATCAATACCCCAAGACAAAGTTTGTTCCTCAACAAGAGAAGTATGATGCTACTTCCTTCAAGGGGACACAAGCTCAAGATGTTCTTCCACCACAAGACCACAAGCAAAAAGGCAAGGACAAGCTTCAAGAGGAGATTGATGCATTTGAAGAAGCTCCCAAGGCCTTGGTCAACTGGGTTCCCAAGACTACATCAAGTTCTACTTCATCAAGTATGACTACAACTTCAAGGATACCCATCAAGTTGATGTGGATCCCGAAGAAGAAGAACTAGAGAGTTCTTGAGGGTGACTCTGCTAACATACTTCACTCATACCATTTTGGCGAGAACAAGTGCAAATAACTTCCACATCTTGCACTAGTTCAAGGAGTCACAAACCCTCTTATTGGTAAGACAAGGGACAAGGTAATCTAACGCTTTCATGGACATCATATTGTGTGAATTTCACTCTATGTCTATGGATATCCTTGTTTGTTCCTTGTGGGACTAACCCATGTAGATATTGAAAGTGCAACTCACTCCAATGGATAGCTCCGGATGATCTACATCAACATTGAGCATCCACATCTTCAAAATCTACATGAAGTCATCATCGACAAAACCCAAGGTTATTAGTTCATCCCTCTTAGGGGGGATATCACATCTAGGGGGAGCTTTACTCTAGGAATTGAGCTAAAGCAACTCTAATGGTGTGAACACACCAATGCTTTATGTAAAAGTGGTAATCCCACTTGTGCTTACACGACGAGTATGACCTATGATCAAATGTTCTCATTTGACTCCTAAGTCAATATACTCATATATAGATTACCTAGTCATCGCCAATTGCTTGATAGATGCTAGAGTGTTTGTGCATGCTTTGCCACATATTCCATTTGTCAATTTATTGTGTGAGCATGTTGGTTGCATATTTTACTCATTCGAGGACATCCATTTGTTGCTTTGATTGTTTGGCTTTTCTTCTTTTGCCAAATGGATGGACAAGAATGCCTAGGAACTTCCTCTAGCTATTTATGCTCTTCTTGTCTCAAACTCTATTCATGCTACATCACAAAGTTTGATCAAGTCAGATTCGAACCCTCCATGTGAGCAACACTATGTGAGCAGCACTCGAAGCCACTTAAACTTACAAAACCTCTCTGTGCATTTTGGTCTGACCGATTCATCCTTTTCGGTCTGACCGAGTTCACTGAGTTGATCTAGGTCTTCAATCTCGGTGCAACCGATTAGAACATTTTGGTCACACCGAGTTGCAGTAACCGCTTGCGATTCTGCATCTAGGTGCCATCGAGTTGTTCCACTCGGTCACACCGACAGGGTCAGTATATATATACTAACGGGTCAAATTTTGGAAATTCCTCCAAAACCTCTCAGCCCGCGCGTGTCCTGCTCTACCATCTCAGGTTTTTGGATCATCCTCTTATCGCTAGTGCCTCCCGCCGCTAGTCTCCATTGCCGTCAACGGATTTCAACACCGCTGTTGCCACCGTAGCGAACTCATCGCCGAGTTAGGGTATGAGTTTGACCCCTTGTGCATTCTTTTACCTCTGATTCTGAGCACAAGGTCAATGCCATGTTTCTTACCACGTATGAGATCTTCCTGTGCAGCAAAAACTTCCTTTAGTTTATATTTGATTCGAAAATTTAGGGTTAGGTTTCCGCTGAACTCATCTCGGACCGACCGAGTTGTGGAAATTAGTCTCACTGATTTGGCTCAGGCCATTGTACTTGCATGTTTCGGTCTAACCGAAACTGGCAAATCGGTGGGACCGAGTTCAACTCTTTGTGAAACCCTAGCAATCTCGGAGTCACTAAACTTTGTCTCGGTCTGACCGATTTCACTAGTTTAGACTCCAAAAGTTGCTTCGGTGTCACCAAGTTTAGCAAATCGGTAGCTCCGAAGTGCTTTTTGTGGAAAACTAAAACTAAGTTTTTGACTCATTTGTTTTGCAAAATCTGCACTTTGTGATGCTCATCCACTCTATCTCATCTATAACTATTCACAGGGTCAGCTGTCAGTTTGCTTAGCTAGAATGTCTGATCAGAGTGATAGCCAGAATAAGTTAAAAGAGCAGATGAATTTGAGTGAGGGCACTAGTCCCTCTGACAGTTATGATGAAGGTAGCAGAAGTACTCCTAGCAACCTACCTAAGGCTGTTACTGGGCAGAGGAGCAAGAAAAATTCCGAGTCTAAAGATGAAGACTATGTGGCTGCTGAGGAGGAAGTGAGCTCCAAGAAAAAGGTTGTCAAGGAGTTTGGCTCAGCTGCGTCCACCAAGCCTAGTATGCACAAGAAGGTTCCTGCAAAGAGGGTGCCCATGTCAAAAGCCAGAGCCTCAACTCAGGAAACCATTGAGTTCACTCTTGAACCAAAAGAGGCTGGTGAGGGCAAGAAGAGTAAAGAAAGGGTCAAGAAGATTATGGCCAAAGTCATTCGGAGATCCTCTATGATGGTAGATCCAGCTAAGGATGAGGAAGAATAGGAAGAGGATGCTGCACCAGCACCCAAGTCTCAAAAGTTGATGGGGGATGCCATGAAGTATGGGGCTGCCTCTTCTAAGCCCAAGACAACCCCAAAGCTTCAGCTCCTGTAGGGGATATACCCCGTGGCATAAACCGGCCGGAAGTATAACCCGGCCGGACTGGACGACTCACTGGTAACTCGCCCAGAGCTTGGCGGTTCACGGGCTACCCGCCCTGTCTTGGCGGTTCATTAGTAACCCGTCGGGCGGGTCAGATGGATGACGAGGCCCATGGCCCAAAAGGCCAGTTCACATTTAATGGTGGGCCGGTTTATGAAAAAAGCACAAGGAATATTCCCTTACAAAGGAAGCAAGACTAGGACTCCACTTGTAATAGAGTAATCCTAATCCAATTAGGACTAGTCATGTAAACCGCCCCTTCAACATATATAAGGAGGGGCAGGGCTCCCCAAAGAGGGACAAGCTACAAGTAAGAAGAAACTATCTTAGGGCTAGACACAAAGAGGAGAGCCGGTTTACAGCGACTCCCTCGTGATGATAATGAGACCTAGCCTCAAACAGCATGTAGGATTGTTACCGGATGATGTTTTCCGGGGCCCGAAGCTGTCTAAATCCCTGTCTTGTGTTGCGTCTCTCGATTCCGCTCAACCCCTCTCAAGCTACCAAATAGATGCGTTGGCCTCGCGACTAAGTCCTGAACACTAAGGACATCTGCCGTGACAATTCCACGACAGTTGGCGCCCACCGTGGGGCCCGTGCACGGTGGTGTTGAGTTCTTGAAGGGATCTTTTCCAGGGTTTCGAAAAGCTCGCTATTGGTCAGATGAAGAAAAGATGATTTGGCGATCGGAGTCATGATTAAATTTGAAGTTTTACGGTACGAGGTTTCAAGATTAAGAGAAAATTAGGGTTGCGTCTATGCGCCAGCGCACACAAACAGATGATCCACCAAGGCCGGATTAATTTCTGCTGCCGCTTCAAGTCGAAGTTTTGCATCTGATGTCAATCGAAACAAGGTACAAGTCGCCGAGACCGATAGGAGTTTTTTCGCTGAGACGAACGCACTACAGCAGTTCACCAGAACCGTCAGGATCTCCGCTGCAGATAGTAATTTTGTCCGCCGAGGACAAAATTACTGTTCTGACCTATAGGGCTAACAAAATCCCGATTTGACCTTGTTTCAAAACAAATTTCATTTCTAACCTTTTTCGGTGACGCCAAGATCCCTGGCGTCTGGGTTACGAAGCAGACGCCAGGGGCCCTGGCGTCTGGCCCCTCGCCCGCACTGCCCGCCTGCCCGTTGACCTGCTGATGTGGCAAAGGGGCCGACGCCAGGGACCCTGGCGTCTGGCCCTGGTAAGTGGATAACCCCACGGGCCCAGCCCACCCATCCCCAACCTCTCCCTCTGGCGGCGGCCGAACAAGAACAGAGAGTTCTTTCTCTCTCGCCCCTCTTCTCCCTCACACCAAAGCCCCCCTTGATCTACTCCATCCCCCACCCAAATCTTTGGATCTGAGGCCCCCAAGCATCCTTGAGGTATTCTCCTCCTTTCCCTCCAATTTGTTTTGGGTTTCCCCTCTCTTTGTGGATGCATTATTTCACAATAGGGGATGTTACATGAGTAGATATATTCTTTGTTCTAGGAATATGTTTGTAGTTGGTAGATGATTATGTAGATAGTATAGTTGGTAGAAGTTTGTATTTGTCCACCAATAGACTTAGTTTGTGATTTTTTTTTGAATTATAGATGATGTATGCATGTGCTAGTAAATTAGCTATATGTTGAATATATAGATGTCATAATCTTTGTTTGAATCTGAGAAGAATATATTGGGCAAGCAAATATATTTAGAAAAAATATTATATGTGTGAAGTGGTATGACAATATAGTTGAATATAACTTGGAGAAGCAAATTTGATGATTATGTGTTACATGATTTAAGAGAAGCAAATTTGAAGAAATTTTGCATATATAGATTGCATATGAAGAAATTTTGCATAACTTGGAGAAGCAAATTTTTTGCAAAAGAGATGATGTATGCATGTGCTAGTAAATTAGCTATATGTTGAATATATAGATGGCATAATCTTTGTTTGAATCTGAGAAGACAACTTTGGCAAGCAAATATATTTAGAAAAAATATTATATGTGTGAAGTGGTATGACAATATAGTTGAATATATAGATGGCAATTTTTTTGTAAAAGAGATGATGAAATTTGATTATTGTGTGTGACATGATTTGTTCAATAGAATGGCAGATGATGATTATGAAATTTATTTGATGGTGAAATTTGGTAGTCTAGATGATATGTGTGCATATGAAGAAGAAGAAAATGATGTGGTTATGTTTGAGAAGAATGGTGTGTTCATGTGGCATAACTTTCTAAAGAAAATTGTATGGTTTGATATTGTTCATGTATTCATAGATGTTTGTGATTTGTTTTGTAGGATGTCGGATGATGGTGGACCTTGGTATGACGGATTAATCGATGAGTGGGATAAGGAACATCGTGCTCGTGCCATTGAGAAGGGAAATGTAAGAAGCAAGACTGGGTCAATTTTCGTTGTTTCTCATTTGTGTTCTTGTATTGATTATTAAAACATCACTTTATTTTCAGTTTGTAGTTGCTATGCGCATGAGGGGTCATTCCGCTGATGACTTTGCTTACGACCTGCGGTATGAGCCTTACATTCGGAGATTGGGTCTTCTCCCATTCGTGTTGCAGTTTAAGCGACGTGCTCGGCCGGTGAACCACGCGGCGCTGACCGCACTTGTGGATCGTTGGAGGCCGGAGACTCACTCGTTCCACCTTCCATGTGGGGAGATGACGATGACCCTACAGGACATGGCTATGATAAGCGGCCTTCCTATCAACGGACAAGCTGTTACCGGTCGTGTCAGCGTGGGTAATTGGCGAGAACGGACTGCTGATTTAATTGGCGTTCAGCCCGAGGGCCCTCAGGAAGGCAAGGCCGATACCATGAAAGTGAGGCATTCTTGGCTAAAAATGGTCAGAGGAAGCACCAATCCGTGCCCTCAGGATGCCAATGACGTGGTTGTGCAGCAGTACGCGCGGGCCTATCTTTGGTATGTACTAACCAAGGTAGTCTTCTCAGATGCAACCGGGAACTCAGCCCTCTGGATGTTCTTGGAGCTACTCAATAACTGGGATACCCAGTATAGCTGGGGTTCGGCCGCACTAGCATATTTGTATCGTCAGGTAAGAGATATTTGCAACCATTTATCTTGCGTTTGTCATGCGCCTCCATATCTAACATGTTTGTTTGATTGCAGCTTGACTTGGCGTGTCGGAGAAAGGGAGATACATCCTCATTGTCTGGGTTTGTTTGGAGCCTATCCGTGTGGATGTGGGAGCGGATCCCGGTTGGACGGCCCAATTTCAAGAACCCCCTCATGGCAAACCCACGGGGTAATCATGACGGGTTGCATGATGATGATCCATATCGGCGCCCTACGCTTGCTTATTATTGGGAACAAGTGACAGTCTACACAGGAAGCTCGCGTGTGCGATACAAGTGCTATATGAACGAGCTGGACACCTTGACTGCTGAGCAGGTTTTGAGAAGTTCGATGAGATAAAATTTAGTCAAGAATAAAACTTATGTAGCTAACAATGTATCTCTTTGTTTTGCAGGTATATTGGTTGCCTTATGTGGAAGATCGTGACTTTGATCTTAATGAGATGTGCACGCGTGATAGCCATCTTTGGCGGGCGAGGTGCCCAATGATATGCTTCTTTGCAGTCAAGTGGCACTTTGTAGACCGTGTGGCAAGATAATTTGGAAGAAGACAAGGTATTCCAATTGAGGAGAGCAAGGAGGAAATGCTATCTCTGCATCGGTAAGCAAGCATGCCTTGAGTATGTAGTAGAGTATTGAATAAGTCAATGTTTGCTAATGCTTTGTCCCGTGCATCACTTGTAGGTTCGATCGAAGGAACAATCAGGATATATCGGATTGGGCAAACAAACACCATGCATGGATAGAAATTTGGAATCAAAGAGACACACTAGTGCAATCAGAGAATAGACCTCACAATCAGTTAGCATATCAGAAGTATCAAGTGTGGTATGCAGATCGTTACCGGTTAAAGCTGAAGCCAGGTTGGACTCACGAGGAGTGGTCGGAGTTGGTGTCTGAAGAACCGGAGACTGCAGAAGGTTATCATACCTTCAACACGGGTGTGAGAGACACCAGAGGGGCTCATGTTGACTACGCACCGATGCATGACGAAATGGTAGTCTGTTTGACCTATTACTCTAACATACTTGCATCATGTTGTCTTCTTTCAAATACATAAGTTTGGTGTGTTCATGAATTGCAGGGCAGAGAGTTGCTTCTGTGCGTCAACGATGCCAATGTTGCACTGAGTCATCCACCTGGTGGTGCATTATCTGAAAGGACTCTTAGGAGCACGATGGAGGTGTGACCAATATATTATAAAAGTTTCTTTTCGCGGATTATTTATTTGCATCTCATATTATAGCATATTTTGTGTTTTTGCAGAAGTTCAAGAAGCGGTTTCATAAGATGGCAGCAATGCTTTCTTGCCATGGTGCTCAGTCCACTGACGTGTATGCACCTGGTAGCCGCGCCGCTACAGCTAATAGATGGCGTTATCTCCAGAACAATGAGGACACGGAGGAGTTCCATGAAGAGGAGCCAGCACATCAAGAGGAGCCAACACATCATGAGGAGCATGAGTATGATGCAGCACATCAAGAGGATCATGAGTATGATGTTGATGCTCCACAACCATCACAGGTTACACAACCGACACAAGGCAATGCTCGCTCTAGGAAAGGCAAAGCCATAGCTAAGACACCAGGCAAGAAAGCTAGAAAGAAGACATGGAACACACAATTCCATAGTCCGAAGTATCCTCATCAGCTTATCCCAAGAGGAATGCAAAGATATAAGACCAACATTGAGGCGGAGGAGGAGGCATACAACGAAGAGGAGGAGGAGGCATACAACGAAGAGGAGGAAGAGGCTAGCGAAGAGGAGGAGCCTACACTTGCAACCATTGCGAAGAGAGGAAGGAGGAAGTGAGCTTCTTGTTTGGAAGTGAATGAACTAGGTGGCGTTTGTATGCATAAACTTGGTGTTGTGGTAAAGACTTCTTAGGTTGTCTTGAATTTGGTGTCTTATGTATGCACTTGGTGTTTTATCTATGCTTGAATTTGTCGTGATGAAAAATCCGTGAACTTGTTCTCGTTTGTATGCAAGAATTTGTCGTGGTGAAAGTTCTTTGAAATGAGCTATAATCTGTGTTGTATGAACCTGTCATATGAATATATATGTGTTATCTTCTTGTATCAAACAGCAAGTTCAAGATTACAGGGGCCCAGACGCCAGGGTCCTTGGCGTCTAGTTTAAGCCAGGGGACCAGACGCCAGGGTCCTTGGCGTCTGGATTCAAGTCAGGTGACCAGACGCCACAGTCTCTGGCGTCTGGGGGTCGACTGGAGAGGTGGAGCATACAGCAGAAACAGGGCACCCAGATGCCAGGGTCCTTGGCGTCTGGATTCAAGTCAGGTGACCAGACGCCACAGTCTCTGGCGTCTGGGGGTCGACTGGAGAGGTGGAGCATACAGCAGAAACAGGGCACCCAGACGCCAGGGTCCTTGGCGTTTGGCCCTGGTGTAGTACTTTTTCATTTAGTTAATATTTTGTCACATCGTAGCAAACACCCATAGTATCGAATGACAAACATTAGTGTGCACATAATAGCAAATGACAAACATACAAATAGTCTCGAATTACATAATCTCAGATTACACAAATAGTCTCGAATGAGAAGTTCATCACATACAATGTCTCGAATGACACAAGTAGTTCATGACCACGATGGTCCACGATAGTTGAAACGACATGAACATCACATATAACTCGGTTTCCTGTAGCAATGCAAGTCAACAACCCTTTTCCATTCCCATTCTTCTAGCATTTCTTGAATCTTGCCATCATCAGTTATGTCAACCAATTTTCTTCCCCCGGGGCCATCTGACTTCCTCCTACTGACGTAGTACACAAAATCTTCTTCCTTCAACCCTTGCTTCAACATGAATTTAGTCTTCAACCAATCGAAAGTGAGGTCCACTTCACTAACTTGCACAACATATGGAGACAAGCCTTGGACATGAACAACAGGGCTAAGCACCCACTGAGTATCCTTAGCCATCTACAACACACAAATCTCTTAGTAGCTAACCTATGATAAATTAAACCATGAGGAAAACAAACTAGGGTTTTCACAAAACTATGATACATTAAACCAACCAAAAGATAGGGGTGGAGTTGATTTACCTTCTAGTTTCGAAATCCTGAAGATCCAACGGTGAAACCGGACCGATTCGTGAGAGATTTGAGGGGGGTTATGGTACTGGATGAGAGTGAGTGGACGAGAGTGCTAGAGGTGAGAGTGAGAGTGAGAGTGAGTGGAGATGAAAGGAATGACAGGGGTAGGGGTGGGGTGGAGATGAATGGATGAGAGGGGTAGAGGTGGGCCCAAAGAATCTTATCCACACGATATTTGCTCTCTGGATAGGAAGGACCCAAACGCTAGGGTCTTTGGCGTCTGGCTGTGCAAAACGATCCAGACGCCAGGGACCCTGGCGTCTGGGCGTGCACTTATGCAAACAGGGAAAAAGCTCTGTGGATAGGGACCCAGACGCCAGGGACCCTGGCGTCTGGATCGTTTTGCTCGCGCAGGCAAACAGGCAGGTGTCTGTTTACCTGCGCGAGCAAAACGATCCAGACGCCAGGGTCCCTGGCGTCTGGGCGTGCACTTATGCAAACAGGAACAAAGCTCTGTGGATAGGGACCCAGACGCCATCTGTTTACCTGCGCGAGCAAAACGATCCAGACGCCAGGGTCCCTGGCGTCTGGGCGTGCACTTATGCAAACAGACACATCACTCTGTGGATAGGGACCCAGACGCCAGGGTCCCTGGCGTATGGATCGTTTTGCTCGCGCAGGTAAATAAACACCTGTCTGTTTACCTACGCGAGAAAAATGATCTAGACGCCAGGGACCCTGGCGTCCGGGGTGTCCATCAGACACATCAGGCATTTGTTTGGTCTTCTGCGTGACCAAAATGAGCCAGACGCCAAGGACCCAGACGCCATGGACCTTGGCGTCTGGGTGTGGACCTGGAACTTATTGCACACACTGTTAAATATGAACAAAGCATGCTAGTCTCAACCAAAAATATGAACAAAGCATGCTAGTCTCAACCAAAAATATGAACAAAGCATGCTAGTCTCAACCAAAAATATGAACAAAGCTTACTAACTAGCCTCAAATGACGAACATAATTTGCACATAATCTCAAATAGTCTCGAATTACAAGTTCATCACACACGATGTGTCGAATGACATAAATAGTTCATGATCACGCAAGGTCTCGAATGACAAGTTCATCACACACAAAGTCTCGAAAGTTCATCATCGACGCCGGTGCCTTTCCATTTGTCTACTGAGTAGTACGGGGCCACTTTCCCTTCTTGTCACGTGCCTCGTCCTCCTCTCGTGCATCGCGAGCCCTTGCAAGTTTTCTTGCCCTCTCTTCTTGACGAGCCTCCTTCTCTTTGTGTGCCCTTTCTTGTTCACGCTTCTTGCGCTCATGAGCCTCCTTCTCACGACGCTCCCGCTCCAATCTCTGTGCATAGGACTCCTCGAATAGGCGCTGCCTCCATAACCAATCTCGACGTTGGTCCTCTTGGACATCTTTTGGTACCTCATGATCTATCCAAGTGAAGTACTTGCAAAGTGGAGGAGGGGACTACATAAAAACCATGATTTTGTTAGACATATGAGTGACTACTTGTTGATGTTTTTTGTATGTACACCTAACATACCGGTGGTATGTCATATGCGTTAGTTGGCCTTCGACGATCATGTGCATAGTTGGGACACACGAAAACCTTCTACCTTCTGTCCATGACTTGTTGCGGTCAGTGGACACCTTCAGCTTGCAAACATCACCACACCAACATGGTGGTGTGGGCACATACTTCTCCTTCTCCTTGTCCAAACTGGCCTCCATCCACGTCTTCGGCATGTCCTCTTGGTCCGCGCACGCTGGCCTCGTCCTGGAACCGGATGAAGCCATGCCTACAAAAAGAACAATTGTTAGCACAAGACATAAAGAGATTAAATGCGTAAATACAGTAAATGAATAAATGCTAGGAATTGTATGAACAAATAATATACCATTATTATTAGATCAACCATCTGGATTAAGCAAATAACCGAAGGCCGATCCATTATCAACCATTCCTCTCCGACCACCACCACCTCTAGCACTTGTGCTTCCTCTCCGACCACCACCACCTCTAGCACTTGTGCCTGCTCGACCACCACCTCTAGCACTTGTGCTAGCTCGACCACCACCTCTAGCACTTGTGCTAGCTCGACCACCACCTCTAGCACTTGTACTCCCTCTACGAACACTAGCACCTCTAGCACTTGTGATCCCTCTACGACCACCACTACCACCTCTGACACTTGTGCTTCCTCGACCACCACCACCGTCACCTCTTCCACCTCGTTCACCATCGGTGCCGCCTCCACGACTTGTTTTTCTTTTTTTGGTTTTCTTATTCTTGCATGTCCGCTCATTGTGTCCCCCTTCACCGCACACCCCACAGTTGATAATGTCAGGAGCCTCCATGAAAGGACCGCTACCAAATTGTTTCATGCCAGTGTATCTAGCCAGGTCATCCATATCACCCCTGAACCGCTTAGTTCTCCTTCTACCCTTCGTCTCCACCTTCAGAAGAGGGTCTGGCCTAATATGAGGGCCATGGTACTCAGGCCACTGTGATTGGTCCAAGAAAGGGTGAAATCTTGGCGCCCATGTCAACCTAGTAGCTTCCACATGGAACTCTTGCATCCTCACGGTTTTTCCATCATTAACATGTATGTTTCTCGCTTTCGCCGCCGTTATCAAATGCGAGCATGGCCAATGATACTTACTAGGCCTCTCGCACTGGCACCACCGAGTCTTTAGTTTCACCTCAAATGCAGCACCACCATATTGTCTACCGTCTCGTGTTGTGCCACCTAGCTCATCAATTTGATAGATCATTTCAAGTCTATCGAATATGATAACTTGTTGCCGTGAAGACTTGCTTGCTTGTAACTGCAACCATTCATCAACCTTTTCCGGATAATCCTTTTTTTCACCTATCCATTTTGCAGTCTCTTCAGAATGCCTCTGAAAGTACTCATTAAGCTTGAAGAAGGTGTACTCCACTATTGCAGTCACCGGCAATGCACGAGCACCCTTCAACACATTGTTGAAACATTCTACGAGATTGCTCGTCATGTCGCCATATCGCCAACCACCATCGTCATGAGCGCGTGCCCACTTGTGCTTCTCGCTTAAATTCCTAGTTAAGAACTATTTTCCCCCTTTGTTCACCGCTGCAAAGAGTTTGTTGTACCGAGCATCGAAACCTTGGGTGGTGAAGGCCACACATACATGGGTAAGGTCTTTGCTAAGCTCCTTGCTCTTACATGCCCGGTAAAAGTTGGCCACGAAATGCCTCATGCACCATCTGTGGTGAAGCTTTGGAAATCCTGGAATAACAATGTCCATTGCCTTGAGTATGCCATGATGCCGGTCCGATATGATGCATACCTCCCTAGCCCCAATCATGTTGTGCCTAACATGACCCATGAACCACTCCCAGTTGTCTTGGTGCTCGGAAGGGACCAAAGAAAATGCACACGGCAACACGTTGTCGTTTGATGAGTGCGCCATTGCTACCATTAGTGTGCCCTTATATCTACCGGTCAAGAACGTGCCATCTATAGACAAGACTGGACGACAATGTTGAAACGCCTCCACACATTGTCCATAACTCCAGAAGGCACGGTGGAACACTCCCTCGTGATCCTCGACCACATGAAACATGCCCGGGTTCCTATGTGCAATCGCAGCCAACAACCTTGGGAGCTGGTTGTATGCTTCTTCATAACCACCATACAACATCCTAATAGCATTTGCCTTTGCCTTCCATGCCTTCCCATACTTGACTTCATAACCAAATTATTTTTTCACCGTCCGCATGAGAAACCTCACTTTCACAGTGGGATCAAAGGCTATGTCTTTCATCCATTTGTATCTAGGATACTCAGATGTGAGTTGACGGTGTGTCTTTCTAAGTCGTTTCGATGGCGGTTTACATCTATGAGTGGTATCACAACTTGTCAACACCCATTCTTCGGTTTCTTTAAGCTTTCTTGCACGAACCTTCCATGTGCATTCCTTTTGCTCACACACCACGGTGTAACGCAACTTCATGTCGGAGTGCTCAACATAAATTGGCCTATGGTTTCGAATGGCATAGTCAGCCAACCAAAACTTCAGCATAGGCACGCTCAGAAACTTCAATCCTTTCTTCAAATAAGCATTCTCGTCCTCATTCTCCACCCTTGGTTCTCCTGGATCCGGGCATGGTGTTGGCTCAATCGCCGTCATTCTCATTCCACCATCAACAACAGCTTTATGGGCAAGGCTGAGATCTTTAAACAAGTGAGTTATTTTTTGTAAGCCCGTCAGTTCAAAGTTGATTTGGTTCTCCTCCTTTGTGAATCCATCCTCGTCCAACTGTTCAACTGGACCCTCGTCATCCGAGTCATACGCATATTGACGCCTAAAAGGCAAGTCACGATCCATGTCCTTTTGCGCTATGTACGCATCCAAGTCACCAACATCATTACCATGAAACCCTTCCTTTTGCTCTTCGTCGTCATCATAAACATCTTCATCCTCTTGAATTACTTCGTCACTAGCAATCACCCCAACTTCATTTGCTTGGCTAGTTGGTGGTTGGCTAGAAGCATTCGAGGCATACAACTCAACCTCATTTGCTTTGATATATGGTACATGGGGACGTGGTGGGGGATAAACATTGGGGGCATCAACCACAACCCTATTCTCAACAAGTGGCACCATTGTCCTCTCGCTCATGTCATCCATTTGGGAAAAGACATGCCAGTTCAAATCAATGGTAAATCGAGGAGATTCAACCTTGGTGGCAAACAATTCAAGTGACTTGTCTTCCGATTGGGATACTTTTTCCTTGTATACATCCCAATGCAAATCCGAGGTGATAGGCATACTTTTCAAGAGAGATTTGGCTCCAACTCCAACATCATACCTTCCTATTAACTTAACATCAACATTGGTGTCCATCCACTCTAAGACTTGTCTCACTTTTGCAACAACATCCTCATAGCTAGGGCTTGTATCAAAAACCAATGGTTCCTCACCCGTGTCGGCATTGTTACTCAAGAATGCCTCCTTGTCCATGTAATGAACATTAACAAGTCTCTCCATCTAAAAATAACATGAATGGATTTAAGACTTCAATGAGAATTGGTGTGTTTATCCAAATACATCTAATTCTATCCAAATCATATCAAGACTAAATTATTGGTGATGTCCACAAAAGTATCACTAATTAACACACACAAAGCAAAGTTAACCCTAATCACTAACTAACCCTAACCCCCAATCTTTCTACTCAACAAGCATATATTCCTACTACACACCATGCATAGCACTATATTATCAAAGTTAACCAAGCCATTCACACTAACATAAGAGAGAAAACATGAACTAGGGTTCCACCAACATGTATAAAATGCAACCAAAATAACAAGATTTGACAAAAAATAATTGGATGATTTGGGGGAGATTAACAAGAGCAACAAAGTGATGGAAAGATCCACCTAAGGGATGTACCTTTTGGAGAGGATTTGAGGGGGAGCTTGAGGGGTAGGAGAGAGTGTGAGAGCTCCAAGTGTTCTTCAAGCTCGGGTTGTGGATTGGGGAAAGTGTGTGGGGTGGGTCCCACACACTTTCCCCAAGGGTTATTTTGTTACCAGGGCGAGACGCGAGGGTCCCTGGCGTCTGGTCCCTTTGCCACGTCAGCAGGTCAACGGGCAGGCGGGCAGTGCGGGCCAGGGGCCAGGTCCCTGGCGTCTGCTTCGTAACCCAGACGCCAGGGATCTTGGCGTCACCGAAAAAGGTCAGAAACAAAATTTATTTTAAAACAAGGTCAAATCGAGATTTAGTTAGCCCTATAGGTCAGAACAGTAATTTTGTCCACCGAGTCCTACTACTAGTGTCAGGCAGCTGTCCGATCCGCCTTCGTCGAATACAATTGGATATTATATTTGGAAATGTCCAACGACTACAGAGGTTTCATTAATTAGCGTGGAGGGACCCATACTGGGAAAAGCTACTTCTAAAAAAAATAGCACAAGAGAGCAGATCAGTGGACGACTGAATCTGGTGGCGAAAATTGATGCGACCCGGAAGCGGATTGGGACACGAGACTCGGTCTTCACCAACGAGCCGGCCTCGTTTCACTGATTTCCATCCGGCCGGGTCACCCTTCCGCCGCAGGCGCACGGCCTCACCTCGCCACCTCCTGTCCGAGTCACCGTCGCGGATGTGAATGCATCCAAAACCAATCACGACCTGTGGCTGGCCTCGTTCCACCTCCGGCTCGAGTCTGCCTCCACTGCTACCACTCCGAACCGCCACTGTTAAATCGTCGGCTTCAAGCTGCCAATCGTCGCGCCCGGTTCCTTCCACGGCGCCTCCAAGTCGCCTCGCCAGTCCATTGCCCGTCGCCTCTGCCGGCTCGAGCCGCCATCTCCGCCGCTCGTTTCGGCCCCCGTCGCCTTCATCAGCTTCTACTGCTTCTAAGTCGCCGCACCTCCGCCTCGAGCCGGCCGGCCTCCGCCGTCGCCGTCTCAGCCTCACTCCGAGCCGCCCCGGTCCTCCGCCGCACCGCGGCCTTGCCTCAGCGGCGACACGCGGCTGCCGCCTTGCTCCGCCTCTGCCTCTAGTCATGGACCGCCTCTGTCGAGTTGCCGTCATCACCTCCGCAGTGCTTGCCTCACCCACGAGCCGTCGTCTGCCTTCGAGCCGCTACCTCCACGACCCTGCTGTCGAATCGCCCGCGCCGGGTCACTGCGGGCCGCCCGCCCCCTGCGTTGTCTCCAGTTGGCTGCATCGCGGCCGACGCCCGCACTGCGCCTCAACCAGCTACTACGCGCTGACCCGGCCTACCATCGCCGCCGCAGCGCCGAGCCGCTGCTGTGCTGACGTTGCGCTCGCCCTGCGCCGTTCCATCCTAGCAGGCCGCCTCCGTTTCTACGGGAAACCGCCTCAAGCGGACTCTCCTCCGTTGCCGGCCGTCGCCAAGCCAAGTCGCGGCTACGCCCGCACCGGCAATCCATGGCTCTCAACTAGTACTATTCTAGAAACCAAATGCCCGTGCTATGAATCAGATATTCAACAGAGGGCTCAGAACATAGTCGCATCAACCGAGGACTGATTGGAGGATGTTTTCGGAATGTTTACGGATAAAGACTAATGAAGTTTTGCGAATTGGAGCAGCATACTGGAAATAAGTGCTCCAAGAGAATAATCCAGCAGCTCCGATGATAAAACAGCCTTTGATGCAGTGAGCCTGCAGCCAGAGTGTTACTTTAAGTGCAAAGGTTAAATCAAGGTCTAAAAGCTGAAAACTCGTGTGAGCAACAAAGAGCTCGTAAAAAAAATCAGCCATGAAGGCAATATTACTACAGTACTACTGCTACTGTTCGTATAAAGTGGACCACCAAATACTTGCGTACTACCCATGTGAAAGCTCAGATTTGGAGGAGTAATTTGTCCAGCAAGGTTAAGATTCATTTTTAATCATTCCTTTCATCAAACCGGCAACTGGTACTAGTGCGTGGAGCTACTTACTCGGAAGTACAAGAGCCATCAGGGCCGCGTTGAGTCGTCTTTGCTATGTTGAACCGCTGGGACCATATTGAGTTGTCGATCTGCCTGAGCCGCATCTGTCGCATTGAATAGATCATCCATCATCCAAACAAATCAGGTGATCTTCATTTAAATTTATCTTATTAGTACATATTATTTTTGTCAAAGAACAATTACATTGGTCAGTGTGTTTTATATGCAGGGCAATTGGTCCCTGCAAAGGCGATGGTCGTATTATGGATATATAAATGTGCCATATTGATCAAAGAATATGTGTGCAAATTGCAACCTCTGCGGGTTAGTCTGCATCAACACGACGCGGTTAACTTGCCCGTCCGCGCCGGCTTACAACGCCGCAGCCGATTCTCCTGCCCACACCGGTTTACAACGCCATGGCCGACTCATCTGTCTGTGCCGCCTTAGAAGCCGCGGTCGTCTCTTGCGGCCTGGTCTACATCAACATACCGGACCACACATGTCTGCATGAGCTGATTATTGAGTATGAGTAAGTCACAGCTTGGGTAGCTCGGTTTTCTTTCAGACAAAATGCAGGCAAATTATCATATACTATCAACCGCCGTCTGCACTGGATGGCTCAATGGGCAGGCGCACAAGTCGCCGCAACTACAGTTTGGTTAACTTCAAATCACCAGTTTGATGACGCAGATACTTCCAGTTGCAATCCGTGGGATCATGGACGTGCACGTCCGTGAAACGCTATTTGGCCTATGCAACTTTTTCGACGTCATCTCTCGGAAGTCGGTTGGCGTGAGGCAACTCAGAAGGCTACAGGAAGAGATCGTGGAGATACTATGTGAGCTTGAGATGTACTTCCCGCCCTCATTCTTCGATGTTATGGTGCATCTGCTGGTCCATATCGTGGAGGATATCAGCCAGCTCGAGCCGACGTTCCTACACAGCATGATGCCGTTTGAAAGGATGAATGGTGTCATCAAAGGATACGTTCGCAACATGTCATGTCCAGAGGGAAGCATAGCTAGGGGCTTTCTGATCGAAGAGTGCATCTCCTACTGCATGAATTATCTAGGCATCGAGAACCCCATTGGTCTGCCCGTCAACAGGCACCTCGGCAGGCTCGCTGGATGGGGTCACCGCGATGGTCGCCGCGAAATGCATGTCGACTTCGAGGATCGACTCGCCGACTTTGAAAGAGCAAACCTAGTCGCGTTACAACACATAGACATGGTCGATCCTTGGGTGGTAAAGCACAAAACCTTTATTGAGAAGACGTACAATGACCGAGGCCAACAGAGGACGGGTGGAGATATAATCAAAGAGCACAACTCATGTTTCACGCGTTGGTTCAAGGAGAAGCTTCTGTCGTACCCTTTACATGAGGATTCTTCCGCGGAAGAAAAACTCATATTCGCCTTGTTATAGGGCACCGAGCACAACCTGATGACCTATGAGGCGTACGATATCAACGGCTACACATTCTACATCGAGGACAAGGACATGAAGAGCGATGGTTATCAGAACTCTGGGGTAACGATGGAATCCTACACCGGTAACGACAATGACAAATACTACGGAAGGATCGAGGAGATCTGGGAGCTGAGCTACGCTGGAGAGGTCCCGATGTTCCGTGTCAGATGGCCAAGAGCGTCCTAAAAGAAGACCGGTATTTCACCACCATGGTTTATACCAGAAGCCAAATCCAAGACCGCGGGCGCAAACGTCACCACGGAAAATGAGCCATGGGTACTGGCTTCCCAAGTGGACCAATGCTTCTTCATTACCGACCCGTCAAAGCCGAGTCGTGTTGTCGTGAGGAGAGGCAAAAGGAAGATCATCAGAATGGATGGAGTCGCCAACGAGCAAGACTTCGACAAGTACGGCGACCCAAAGATGGAACATGACAACAAAGATGAAGTGCCATACACCACAAGAAGAAGCAGGACCGCCCTACCTAAAGGACGTCCGTTCAACAGAAGAACTCCATTTGCGAAAAAGAAGGGCAAGAAGATTGTGAAAAGATAGCTAGCTAAGATCGATTGTATTTAAATCGTAGTCTTCATTTCTCGATTGTATTTCGACATTTTGAAATGATATTTCTTCTGTTCTAGTCCTCATGAATATTTATTTATGTGTTTATTTTGGTATTGAATTTCTAACTCACAAAAAGTATTGAATTTGTTAATATTTTTTGAACTCATGAATATTCTTCCCCCCTGGGTGGTGCGACATTGCTATTCTTCCCCCCTCTATCCCTTTTCCCCTCGCCCCCCGCGCGACATCCCCCTCCATCTCGATCCCCCTCGCCGCCGCCGACCCCCCGCACCCTCCCCCGCTCCACTGCCGCCGACGACCCCCCGCACCCTCCCCCGCTCCAACCTAGGTTAGGCTAGGTCACGTCGCGCCCCAACCCCATTCGCCGCAGCTGCCCCACCCCACCCCACTGGTAGCTGCCCCTCGTTCCGCCGCTGTGACGAGGAAGCCAGAGCCCGGAGGTGGAGACTTCGGCGGGGCTACTCGCAGTCCATCGACAGCTGAAAACGAACGCCGACGCGACGCGACGAGGCCGGCCCACGACCACAACCATGACCGGCGTCCTCCTCCTTCTACGGTCTGCATCTCCGATGCTCCCTCCCTCCCTCATTCATCTCCTCTATATAGTGTAATATTTTTTATCAATAAAAAAGTTGCTAATGGCGCACCAGGAGAGGGTGCGCCATTGTTATCAATAAAAAAGCTACTTATGGCGCACCCCTCGGTGGTGCGCCATTGCTATGGATGTACTTATGGCGCACCCCTCGGAGGTGCGCCATTGCTATGCCTTTCTCCCTCGCCCCCCCCCCCCCCCCGCGCCAGATCAAATCCCTAGCCCCCTCGCCCCCTGCGCCAGATCCCTTTCCCCCTCGCCGCCGACGACCCCTTTCCAGCGCGCCCCGCCCCCACCTCTAGCGCTCCTCCACCCATCACCACCGCAGCTCTTCCACCCCTCACCACCGCAAGCCACCGCCACCCCCGAGCATCCACCGCCGCCGCCGCTCGCAAGCATCCACCACCACCACCGCCCCAACCAACCATCCACCGGAGCCGCCCCCCTCCCCTGCTCCCAACCATCCACCACCCTCCACTGGACCGCAAGCCACTGCCATCGTCGCCCCGAATCGTGTGTTTCCTCCCCGAGCAGGCTTCACCGAGCACGGGACCGCCTCCTCCAGAAGCCCCCGAAGCAGCAGATCGAGCGGAGACAAGACGCTGACTCAAAGTAAGTTGCTCTCTCTTCATGCAATTATCTTGCCGCTGCAGCTGCTATCCTACGGTCGGTTTCTGTTGCTTAATCGAGTTGATCTATGCTTCTCTGAATCTGCAACTACTGAGCGTCTGAAGCTTGATCATCTAATTCGTCCAGTTGTTCTCTAAATTGTTGCATACAAGTCTTGTTTCTTCACTCCAAGTTGTTGCCGGTTATCATATATTTAGAAGAACCACTTGAGCATCCATCTTGTGTAATCACATGCCTCTGTGTTCAGTCATTCAGATGATGTTTATCATATGTATCTTCAGTTTCTCTATAATTACTTAAAATTTGGTGGCCGAACTGTAAACATTCAGAGAGCATGCAACATAGTTCCGTTGCTCAAGTTTCATGAGAACATAAATACAACTAGGTGTCATTTTCATCAGTTATCATCAGTAGTTTCAGTGCCATTTTTCTTCAGTTTTTTTTGTAGTTTCGGTGTTAGGTGTCATTTTCTCAAGTTTTGTGTGCTAAAAATTCACTTTGTGCACAATACTCCTTCCAAGCACTCTCTGTTTCTGAAGTTGAACAGTTTCGACATGTCTCCTTTTGTCCTTCATTGCACCCCTAATGACCCAACGTAACTTTTATCCAAGAAAGCAAAGATACCCTCTGTGTGTCTTGTTCTTGCATTCCTGGAATCCAATTTTAAAAACAAATGAGCACGAGAAATCATCGGCCATCAATTTATAGATACAGAAATATAGCAACACATTTGGAACACCAAGCAAGAGTTATGTTTCAAGTTGCTGAACCTTTTCATATAAGCTTGCAGAAGATTTAATTGATCATACAGAAAATGAAAAATGAAGGTCATACCGATCCTAGTTGGTATTATTTTTCTCAATTTTAAGTGTTGAATGAACATAGAAAGAGAGTGCTAAGTGATTTCAATATATCAAGTTTCAGAATAATATATAGGATTGTTGGTTTTTAACCTTCATTGCCATTGTTTCTATTTGTAACAGTCTGAAGAATGACTCATGATGTTTGTGCTATCGGCTACCTAACAATCTCTAAGTGAAAGCAACTAGCTGGAGTAGATTTGTGCACACAATACTCCTTCCAAGACAATTTGCTTCCAAGGAGTAGTTTCAGTTTGCTTGTAAGGAGTAGTTTCAGTAAAGTTTTAGCATGGTTTCAGTATAGTTTCAGTAGCTGATTTGCTATTCACTTTGTGCTATTAGTTTGCTTCCATCTTTGTGCCCACTCTGAAGAGTATTCGTATATGCTTGGAACTAAACAGAATTATACAATGAACTTCTACAGGCTGATCTGAGTTGGACCATCCTCTGCAGCCAACTTATCTTCGACAAGAGGAAGAAAGGAGAATTAGGGTAGGGTTTCATGGCTAGAAGATATATTGTTGTACCCCGAGTGAAGGGAAGGAGTTTGCTGGGTTTTGTCTCCGACCATCGTGTCGTGATGATTTTGCAGGTACCCCAGGAGGCCCTTGAGTTTGCAAGAATGTCGATTAACTTCCGTTCCAGCAAATTCGGGTACTCCATATGTCCTATTTTCACCAAAGGTCATGCTGAAATTTTCCGTGAATTTTAGCATGACTTTGCTAAAAATAGGACATATGGGGTACTTGCGACTAATGCATGGGCCGGGGTATCTTAGTACTTAATTAAGTAGGATCAACTGCCTCTTGTGTTATACATATAGAAGTGTGATATCAACTCATAGTTATTACTCTATCTATCACCATATATGTGTATCCAACCTTGTGAACTTGTTTCATTTTGTAGTGTGTGTTAACTCAAGTATGTGTGATATATATACATATGTGTGTGCCTGTGATATAATACTCTGTTTGGGATAGTTTAACCTGCAAGTTGCCTTCTCTATTCCCTGGCTGTGAGGGGGTAGCATGATCGGAAGCACCAGCGCTCTTTTCCTAGGCACTCGAGTAGGCGGTGCTGCCGATGCGATCTGCCATTTAGAGTACCCATATATATCAGTCAACCTAGGGTGCCTCGGCATCGATAAACCCTAAATGATGAAAACTTAACTTAGCATTTAGGGTGCCTCAGCGTCGACAAACCCTAAATGATAAAACCTTGGCTTTTAGGGTGCCTCGGTGTCGATAAAAACCTAAATGATGAAAGCTTAGGCTTTTAGGGTGCCTCGACGTCGACAAACCCTAAATGATAAAAGCTTAGCTTTTAGGATGCCTCGGTGTCGACAAACCCTAAATGATGAGACCATGATAATTCCTCACAAACCCTAAATGATGAGATCTTGTTCCTTGACAATAACCAACTTTTTGACCAAACTTTTTTCCTATTTAGAGCGAAACATGGCCCACAACGATGAGGCCGGTGGTTCGGGCAAGGCATTCTGGGAGCTGTCCCAGGAGATGGAGGAAGAACCTCACCGCTATGAGGACGCCGCGGAAGACACCGATCCTGACTACACAACCCCTAGTGGCGTCGGGGATGACACCACTGATGGTGCCGCCGAGGATGCCCCCACTGATGATGGCAGCGCACGCACAGATGGCAGCCAACTGAAGAGGCAATGGAAGGACCGGCGCCCGAACATGCTCGACACCATCAAGGATGAATTTACTGAAGTGTCCTCCGAGGGGCATCCAACGGCGCCCCCAGAAATAGTCAAGGGGTACACGGGACAGATCGGGTGCATTCTCCGGAGCACCATCTTGATCAACACCGAGAACCTAAGGCATCGTGACCGAGGGAATTTGCGCAACCTCCTCTTCACGAAGCTGCACAAACGATACAAGTTCCCCGGTGACTTTGCAAACACAAGCCTCGCAGGGAATAAAGTGAACAATACCGCCCTCACGAAGATGAGCACGGCCCTGGCTACTTGGAGAGCCTCGGTGAAGAGAATGATTCAAAAAGGTGATAGTTATGAGAAGATCAAGGAGAAACATCCTTCGATCAGCGAAGATGACTACCTGGAGTTCAAGATCAAGTGCGAGAGCGATGCAACCATGGAATCAAGTCAGTGGGGGAAAGAGATGCGGCACTTGAACTTAGGGGTCCACAAACTCGGTCCCGGCGGTTACAGAGTGGCGGAACCTATATGGGACAAGGAGGACGCGGAGCGTGCCGAGCAAGGCCTACCGCCCCTCTTTGAGAAATACCGTGACAAGCAGACTAGGAACTATGTCAAGGCCCGGTACAAGGTGGACCCGATAACCAAGGAGCTTACCACGGATCCAAAGACCAAGGCGCTTGAGCGTGTTTTGGCAAGGAATACACCCCCGCGTAATTAGCTCCATATGGTTGCATTATAATTAATGAAGCCAATTTTCTAAATGGTTCACGTTCCTTCCGCAGGACACTGAAAGCAGTAGCGTGGGGTCGTCTCAGAGCTCCCCTTTCGACACCCCTTTAAATAGGGCGTTGAACGTAATGAAAAACAAGGATAAGCTCAGTAAGACATCGTCAGCTGGTCGTGTGGCCGACAAAGGCTTGTCCACGAAATGGTTGGAGTACTATAACGCTGGGCGAAAGGAGAGAAAGACCAGCTCGGAAAGCCAAGAGCGCGATGTTCAACAACTCAAGGCACAAGTGGCGCGGATTCCGGAGATCGTCGAAGAGCAAGTGCGAGACCAACTGGGAGCGACGATCACCACCATTATGCCTACCTTGGTTTCTGGGCTGCAGGCGTGGATTGCGGGCGGCCAACAGGGGTCGCCCCCGATTCCCAGCTTCACAGGCAGCAACTCGCGCAACGCGCCGACGGCGCCATTGGTGTCTCCGGCGGAGGCGGCATTGGTGTCTCCTGCGGCGGCGCCGGCATTGCAGCTTAATACACCCGGGTGTGGGAAGAATACGCCGGCCGGCACCTCGGCAGCAAACGGCCCCTCCGTCACTTGCACGCCTGCCGTTGGCGGTGCCTCGACATTAGCCGAGCTCGACGCCATCACGGTAACTAATTAAGCCTCACGTCCGATGACTTCATCTCCTTGCCTTTGATTGGGCATCCCTGACGCCCTGCATGTTTTCGCAGGGCGTCGCCGACTTTCCCTGCACTCTCCTGCACTTCGTGAACGACGAGTTGGTCGATGTCGCCAAGGGCATAATCGTTCAACTAGGCAGCCGTGTGTTCCACGGTAATTAGATGCCACCCACCGTTTATAGGGTTCAACTAGTTCGGGTGCTGCCGGGCTTCGACGACATGTTACCTCCGCATTGACCCCATGGGGCCGATGAAGATGATGTGATGACCCTCAGCACCTGCATAAGCTGGCCCATGCTTTGGCCGAAGAGCCAAATTCGTTTGGGGCGGGGGACACCACCCCAAAGACAGCACCGCGAGCCGTGCCGGCGCCAAGCCATGACAAGATCCCTGCAACACTACCGGACATGCCTAACATGGATATGGCACAGGATCCGGACATGCATATGGCACAGAATCAGGACGACGACGACAACGACGGTACATTTACCAACATCGATAAGTACTACAACGAACATGGGTACGGTGACGAATTCTTGGGGCCTCCTTCTCAAGAACCCAACCCCGCAAAAGACGATCTAGCTGGTACCACGGAGAAACCCAGTTGCAACAGGCGTCGTGTGGCGTTCAGTTCTCAGGAGATGCCTCCAGCTGCCGCCTTCATCGAGCCTCAGATAGCCGAGGTGTGAAATATTATCAGCCCCAACACACTCAAGAAGGCTGTCTGTGAGCAGAACTCGATCCCATTACAGCAGAAGAAGAAGGGACGAAAAAGAAATAGTAACAAGGGTGCGAGCCAGCCGGCACCAAGTACGGTCCATGCTCAGGACGGGCCACCTTCACCTAAGGATATCTCGAGGAGGGTGCATGTGGCGGGTAGGCCGATGCTACCGACTAATCTGCTCAATGCTGCAACCGGTGCTATGCGGAGTCTGCATGACAGTGTTCTTTCTTTGGAGAAGCAGCGTCTCCGAGAGAATGATGTGGCGTACCTGGTTTTCGTGGCCAAGGTGCCGGAGGGCAAGGGCTTTGTGGATAGCACCATCGGGGGTATGATCGTCCTGCGGTTTGATGACATCTTCGCTATGTTTAACCTTCATCCACTGCACTACACCTTCGTTCGGCTATTTTCACTGAGTATGGAGATGCGGATCATTAGAGACAAGACCCCGGACATCGTGATAGTCGACCCCTTCTACATGCGTGCCAAGATCTTGGGCAGCGCTCGGGACCGGCAAGTCGCGAGTTCATACCTCGAAGGCATCATTCGGGCAAACCCAAATAAGGCTAACTTCCTCGTGCCTTACTTTCCCAAGTAAGTCATCCCCTCACCGCCCCGTAACATATGATTTCTTAGATTTCGATCGTTCTTTTTTTCGAACATTCCGTGTTTTGTGCAGTTTCACACATTGCACACTCATCCTCTTAAGCCCAAAATATTCCATGACCACGTATTTCGACTCGGACCGTCAGTCGAAGAAAGACTACACAAATATCAAGAAAGTTCTTGATGATGTTCTCCCCGGCTACGCCAAATTTGGAGGCACCTTCAGTAGGCCAATTCGTATGTACGGCAAGCACGTGTTCGCCCACAATACGACGTTCCCCTGCATCAAGCAGCCGCCTGGCAGTCAGAAGGATGCCTACTACGCCCTCCATCACATGCGGGCGATCGTACGGGACCATAATCACCTTCTGCTACCAAATAATCTCAAAGATTGGGCCACAAGCTTGTCGGCAATCCAGGAAGCGGGCATCAGACAAGAATTCTTTCGCATCCAGTCGGAGTTTGCGGAAATCATCCATCAAGATGTCCTTCATACCTCGGGGCAATTCTACCTCAGATATCAACTGTCCAACAGTGAGATAGAAACAACACTACAAATGCAGGCTGACAACGCCCGCGATTTCATGACCATCACGATAGACGGCGGCTTCATCCACGCTCCGGTCCCTGAGTCGAGTCAAAAGTAGTGATGCTATGTGTAGTTCTGAAATATTGATTAGCTCATGTTGTAATTAAACTTTAATGAACTTGTATGTCTCTTTGGTTTGGACAGTCGTTCAACTTATATGTAATCGATGCTATTTATTAGTAGGACCATGAATCATGCTATTAATGTCTTGCTTTTCTCTTCCAATCCTTTTGTTGCATACTTATATATTGCTTATGTATTGTCTGTGAATTGCTACTAACATTTTGTTTGGCTAGTGCATAGAGATGTCATCGTATGTCATGTACAAGGGTAAGGTTCCTGGAGTCTACGACGACTGGGAGGAGTGTCGGAGACAGGTTCACCGTTTTAGCGGTAACAGTTACAAAGGGTACACCACTAGGGCGGAGGTGGAAGCTAGATACGCACACTATCTAGCGGGAGAGAGGAGGGAGCGGAGGAGGAACCGGATGAAGACCAGTTTCATCGCGATGATGCTCATCGTGATGATTGAGCTCTCTTCTATGTGATGGTAGTTTAGATGATCGATATCGACTTGTAATGTGAAGGCAAACTCGCTACTTGCGGTCTCGAGACTTGTAATGTTCTAACTTTGTTCGGTCTTTTGAATTCGGAGACTAATATGATGAATTGCATTCGGAGACTAATCTTCTATTGTATTCGATGAATCAACTATTTATATGTTGTGGTGTCTATATTCCATGCAGTAATATATTTTGCAACCTGTGCAAATATCAAGAAAGAAAAAATTCCTAATATTCATACTAGTGGCGCACCACACTGCACTTTAGTGGCGCACTGCAATAAACACACTAGTGGCGCACTACCTAGAAGTGCGCCATTAGTAACATAGAGCACAAGGTAAATATGGCCCCCTGGGAGGCATAGTAATGGCGCACCGTTTGACATACTAATGCCGCACTCCCTGGTGCGCCACTATTGTCTGGTATGCTGATGGCGCACCAGGGGTGTGCCATTAGTATTAGTTAGTAGTGGCGTGATGATAGTGGCGCACCTGTAGTGCGCCATTAATGGAAAAAATAGGTGCACCACTAATTAGCCTTTTCCTAGTAGTGGTTCTAGGTGGCGTGAGTTGTGAAATTATTCCACATTGTTTCAAATGAAGACCAGACTCATAACTCAAATATTCACCTCCACGATCAGATCGTAGAAACTTTATTTTCTTGTTACAATGATTTTCCACTTCAATTTGAAATTCTTTGAACTTTTCAAATGTTTCAGACTTATGTTTCATCAAGTAGATATACCCATATCTGCTCAAATCATCTATGAACGTCAGAAAATAACGATACTCGCCGCGAGCCTCAACACTCATCAGACCGCATACATGAGTATGTATTATTTCCAATAAGTCAGTTGCTCACTCCATTGTTCCAGAGAATGGAGTCTTAGTCATCTTGTCCATGAGGCATGGTTTGCAAGCATCAAGTGATTCATAATCAAGTGATTCCAAAATCCCATCAGCATGGAGTTTCTTCATGCGCTTTACACCAATATGACCTAAATGGCAGTGCCACAAATAAGTTGCACTATCATTATTAAACTTGTATCTTTTGGCTTCAACATTATCAATATGTGTATCACTACTATCGAGATTCAACAAAAATAGACCACTCATCTAGGGTGCATGACCATAAAAGATATTACTCATCTAAATAGAACAACCATTATTCTCTGATTTAAATGAATAACCGTCTCGCACCAAACAAGATCCATATATAATGTTCATGCTCAATGCTGGCACCAAATAACAATTATTTAGGTCTAAAACTAATCCCGACGGTAGATGTAGAGGTAGCGTGCCGACAGCGATCACATCGACTTTGGAACCATTTCCCACGTGCATCATCACCCTGTCCTTAGCCAATCTTCGTTTAATTCGTAGCCCCTGTTTCGAGTTGCAAATATGAGCAATAGAACCAGTATCAAATACCCAGGCGCTACTACGAGCATTAGTAAGGTACACATCAATAACATGTATATCAAATATACCTTTCACTTTGCCATCCTTCTTATCCGCCAAATATTTGGGGCAGTTCCGCTTCTAGTGACCAGTCCCTTTGTAGTAGAAGCACTCAATCACAGGCTTAGGTCCAGACTTGGGCTTCTTCACTTGAGCAGCGACTTGCTTGCCGTTCTTCTTGAATTTCCCCTTATTCACTTTGCCCTTTTTCTTGAAACTTGTGGTCTTGTTAACCATCAACACTTGATGCTCCTTCTTGATTTCTACCTCCGCAGCCTTTAGCATTGCGAAGAGCTCGGGAATTGTCTTATCCATCCCTTGCATATTATAGTTCATCACAAAGATTTTGTAGCTTGGTGGCAGTGATTGAAGAACTCTGTCAATGAAACTATCATCAGGAAGATTAACTCCCAGTTGAGTCAAGTGGTTGTGGTACACAGACATTCTGAGTATATGTTCACTGACAGAACTATTCTCCTCCATTTTGCAGCTATAGAACTTATTGGAGACCTCATATGTCTCAATTCGGGCATTTGCTTGAAATTTTAACTTCAACTCTTTGAACATCTCATATGCTCCATGACGTTCAAAATGTCATTGAAGTCCCGATTCTAAGTCGTACAACATGGCACACTAAACTATCGAGTAGTCATCAGCTTTGCTCTGCCAGATGTTCACAACATCCGGAGTTGCTCCTGCAGTGGGTCTTGCACCTACCGGTGCTTCCAGGACGTAATTCTTCTGTCGAGCAATGAGGATAATCCTCAAGTTACGGACCCAATTCGTGTAGTTGCTACCATCATCTTTCAACTTAGGTTTCTCTAGGAACGCATTAGAATTCAAGGGAATGGTAGCATGGGCCATTTATCTATAACAACATAGACATGCAAAATACTATCAGGTAATTAGTTCATGATAAATTAAAGTTCAATTAATCATATTACTTAAAAACTCCCATTTAGATAGAAATCCCTCTAGTCATCTAAATGATTACGTGATCCATATCAACTAAACCATGTACGATCATCACATGAGATGGAGTAGTTTTCAATGGTGAACATCACTATGTTGATCATATCTTCTATATGATTCACGTTCGACCTTTCAGTCTCAGTGTTCCTAGGCTATATATATCTGCATATGCTAGGCTCGTCAAGTTTAACCCGAGTATTCTACACGTGCAAAACTGGTTTGCACCCGTTGTATATGAACGTAGAGCTTATCACACTGGATCATCATGTGGTGTCTCGGCACGACAAACTGTAGCAATGGTGCATACTCAGGGAGAACACTTGTACCTTGAAATTTAGTGAGGGATTATCTTATAATGCTACTGCCGTACTAAGCAAAATAAGATGCATAAAGGATAAACATCACATGAAATCAAAATAAGTGATATGATATGGCCATCATCATCTTGTGCCTTTGATCTCCATCTCCAAAGCACCATCATGATCACCATCGTCATCGGCTTGACACATTGATCTCCATCGTAGCATCATTGTTGTCTCGCCAACTATTGCTTCTACGACTATCGCTACCGCTTAGTGATAAAGTAAAGCAATTACATGGCGGTTGCATTTCATACAATAAAGTGACAAGCATAAGGCTGCTGCCAGTTGCCAATAACTTTTACAAAACATGATCATCTCACACAACAATTTATATATCATCACGTCTTGACCATATCACATCACAACATGCCCTACAAAAAACAAGTTAGACGGCCTCTACTTTGTTGTTACAAGTTTTACGTGGCTGCTACGGGCTTCTAGCAAGAACCGTTCTTACCGACGCATCAAAACCACAATGATATTTTTGTCAAGTGTGTTGTTTTAACCTTCAACAAGGACCGGGCGTAGTCAAAATCGATTCAACTAAAGTTGGAGAAACAGACACCCGCCAGCCACCTGTGTGCAAAGCACGTTGGTAGAACTAGTCTCATGAACGAGGTCATGTAATGTCGGTCCGGGCCGCTTCATCCAACAATACCGCTGAATCAAAGTAAGACGTTGCTGGTAAGTAGTATGACTATTATCGCCCACAACTCATTGTGTTCTACTCATGCATATAACATCTATGCATAGACCTGGCTTGGATGCCACTGTTGGGGAACGCAGTATTTCAAAAAATTTACCTAAGATCACGCGGTTGATGTCCACGTACCCTCGTAAACCCAAAGTGGAAGCGTTTAGTAACGTGGTTGATGTAGTTGAACGTCTTCACAATTCAACCATCCTAGCACCGAACGTACGACACCTCCGTGTTCAGCACACGTTCAGCATGATGACGTCCCTCGAGCTCTTGATCCAGTTGAGGACAAGGGAGAGTTCCGTCAGCACGAGGCGTGGCGATGGTGATGATGAAGTTATCGGTGCAGGGCTTCGCCCAAGTACTAAGACGATATGACTGAGGTGTGTAACTGTGGAGGGGGTCACCGCACACGGCTAAGAGAAGACTTGTTGTGCCTGTGGGGTGCCCCCTGTAACGCCCATGATGCGACTATATCTCCCACGTGTCGAGGCACGACTTAGAGGTATAACCGCATGGTGGTTTAATCGCAAGTGGGGTAATCTTCACACAACCCCATGTACTGAATAAGAAAGGGATAAAGAGTTGGCTTACAATCGCATCTTCACACAAATAACAAGTTAAACATACATCATCATCTAGAGTACTCTAGGCCTTGTTTCAACGCATTGCAATACCATTTGTACTCACTTTTATCATTAGTTACCTTGCTGTTTTTATATTTTCAGATTACAAAAACCTTTATCTACCATCCATATTGCACTTGTATCACCATCTCTTCGCCAAACAAGTGCACCTATACAATTTACCATTGTATTGGGTGTGTTGGGGACACAAGAGACTCTTTGTTATTTGGTTGCAGGGTTGTTTGAGAGAGACCATCTTCATCCTACGCCTCCCAGAGATTGATAAACCTTAGGTCATCCACTTGAGGGAAATTTGCTACTGTCCTACAAACCTCTGCACTTGGAGGCCCAACAATGTCTACAAGAAGAAGGTTGTGTAGTAGACATCAGCGACGCCCCCGGAATAAGCCCCTGGCCGCTTCGTGAGTACTAAGAACCCGTACACGTCCATTTATCCGGCCTTTCCACCTTACGGTATTTTATATGATTTAATCATGTTATTGCAGTGTGGCCCACCACAGCTCCCAGTGATCCTCATCAATAGGCTCGTTGGACTCAAATGAAATGGCCAGCGAGACACCGCCGACCACTTACTCTCCCAAGGCCAAGGGAGATGACGAGGTGCTGTCCCAAAGGACCTTCCCAGGCTAGGGAGAGGTTCAGGAGGCTGTCATGGCGGCGCCGGAGAGCGACACCTCGGCCACCGGACACATGGGGGAACATACCCCCATGAAGACTGACGATGGGGGACGTGCTCAATTCGTCCCCCCTCTGAGCACGGATCTGGAGACCCATATGGCCCCGGAGTCCGACAAGCAGCCTCCTTCAAGAGAAGGAGGCATGCCCGTCCCGCCGGCGACCTCTGTCCAACCAAAGGCACAAGATAATCTATTGGAAGCACTATGGGGCACTTCCATTATGGAAGAACACCATATCCTTATGGGTACGGTGATTGAGAAGGTTCAGTCCGTTTAGAGCGGACTGACCGAAGCCTGCAGCAGCCTACTGACAGGTTTTGAGGTTAGCAACATTAACCAAGAAAATCCCAATATATACAGTAGCCCCTGAGACACTGTCCGGTGTTCGGAAAGAAAAGCCGGACAGAGGATCAATTAAATTTTGCAGGAAACTAACCAAACTATGTCTGATGTGAATAAGCAGGCATCACTGCTGGCCGCGACCTCTCACACTGCTGAAGTCTCTGGACTAAAGCAGAGACTGGAGCGGGCCGAAGAGGAGCTCGGCCAGGCAAGGAAGCAGCTGGAAGACCAGCAAGGTATGTAGTGACTCGCTATGTATTCGGAAAGAATAAATGATATGTGTAGGGGCGACGACCGAGGTCGAGGCCCTAAAAAAGGCCCTGGCCAAAGCCGAGGGGAAAGCTATGAAGAAGCAGGCTGCTCGTAAGAAGCTTAAGGCCAGGCTAAACGAGGTCCAGCAAGAGCTCCAAGGTGCTGTGAAGAAGTATGAGGCCTTGTAGGGAGATGTTTTGGATCGAGAGGCCGAACTCTCAAAGGCTCGCCAAAGCGCGGAAGCAGCCTGGGTTGAAGCCCAGGGTGCCCTCCAGGAGATCCAGGAGGCCAAGAGGATCGCAACGGGTAAGGCATTTAGTATGCAAAGCAAGTATGTGAAGAAGAAATATTTCCTACTAACCCAGATTCGGAGTTCTCCAGGGGCATTTGCAGATCTGCCGCCCAGTGTGTCCGACGCTGCGGAGTTCTTCCGAGCCGAAGAAGGGAGCTCGATGGAGAAACTATTCTGGTTGCAATACCTGGCGCCAGAGCATTCTGTGCCCTTCACTGATCATCTAAAACAACTGGTTGAGCTGCATAGGGTGGCTGAACTGGCCATGAAGGATTTGATAATCCGACTGTGGCGTGCCGAAGCTATGCCCGGCAGCTACTTCGGTCTTGTGAAGCGGCTGGTGAGCGCCTATCCTCGGCTGGACGTCGTCAAGCGATCGGCCTGCATTGAAGGTGTGCGCATGGACTTCGCCCGTGTCAAGGTGTGGTGGGCGAAGATGGACGCCGTCAAGCTGACGACCGAGGGGCCACTAGAGGGCAAGGAGCACCACACGCCCGAGCGGTATTTTGTAGATGTCCTGGAGGGGTCTCGCATTATAGCAATGCAATGTTTGCAAGACATTATTTTCAAATGAATACATTCATGTTATCTTTGCCTTGTATGATGAAACAAAATCGCTATGTAATGTAATGTTTTGTTGAAAAATTTCTACTGTTGTGCGGCCGTGTTATGTGAAATCTGAGAGTTGGCCAGTCGTCAGCTTCTTCCCCCATATAGGAAATACGGGGGTGTTCCGGATGTAATCTAAACACTCTTGATCCAATTGTTTGGTCCTTGAAGGAGGTGTTTAGCGCGACGAACCAGGCAATCGGACTATACGGCTTTAGCACCCTCACTTAGCCATAGGAGTTTGACAAATAGAAATATAGGTGCAGCCCCTAGTATCCGGACTAGGATGCTGTAAACACTTGATCGGGTAATTACCAATCCTTTGGGTAATGCGGAAAAAATCTCTAAGGATTTGAGACCTCCGAAGAGCTGACCGGCTCTCGCTGTATCATGACAGTCAGTTTTCAGCTTTCTCTATTAAGGTGCTCACTTGGGTAAACCAGGGCACAATCGCATTAGTTCTCCCTTTACTACCCTAGACGATACAACGGAACGTAAGGTAGTAAGCACAGGGGCTGGGCAATCCAACTATTGACAAAAGACATGATGCAGAGCCAATGCATATAGTGCTAAATTCGGGGTGTCGAACTGTACTGTAAAAGTGTTTGGACTTTTGTTGCAATGTTGTGGGGTGCTATGAAGCCCCTGGCAAATTGAAAGGCACCGGAGTACGGGTGTTATTTGATAAAGTTACCAGAAAAGAAAAGACAAAAAGGAAATAAAAGAAGAACAAGTGGTAAGCTAGCGCTGTAAAATTTGGGCCGCAAACTGTTTCTATGATAATTTCATTGGTGCATTAAAGTGCATTTATACAAATAATGCCATAAGCAGAAAGCTATTTACTCTGCCTTAACCAAGGGAGAGCTGTGTGTGGGTCCTGAAAACAGGTAAAAGGGATCGTTAAAGAAACCACCTAAAGATTCCCCAGTATGTCCATGCTTCTTGTCGCCTTGGTGTTTTTATCTTTCGAAAAGAATCGATGGTCAAGCCGCCAGAAAAGGCCTGTAAAAAAAGGAAGAAAAAGAGAAAAATGAAATAGTGGAATTATGTGTGTCCGGGGCGGTCGAGCCGTATTGCGGATCACAAGCTGATTATGCCTCTATCCGTGTCCATGGTACTTTTAGTGCGTAATTATGTACGCGTGGTACAATTGCCACCACTTGGTCAGGACTGGGATGGAGGCCAAATTGCTAGTCGAGCTCTTGACGAGCCGAGTTGTCCTTCTGCAGAATGATTCGGACTTTCTTGACAGTGTCCGGGGGATCGGCTGCCGAATTAAAGTTCTGCTTGAAAAGGCCGCCCTGTACCTCTGCCGCTAAGGCAGCGGCATGCTCCTTGGTGCAGAGGGAGCATTCTGTGTTTCCATTTAAATACATTATAACTACGCACTCTAGGAAGCCTTCTCAGGCCATCACACTACAGAGCCGTCCATTCTCCAGATCTGATCATGCATGGCCATCCGATTCACACAGAAGTTCTGTCAAGCGCGTCGTAGGCTGAAACTCGCGTGGATGTGCCGCTACGCCACCGTCATTTTCGGAGGCCGTGGTTGCATGTTCCTGCGGGGTCGCCCTCAGCTCAACCCATTAGATAGATCAAGTCCCCCTTCCCGATCTCCCCTCTTTCTCTTGGGAGGTGAACCGTGAACGTAACTGCGCCACGGCCACGGCCGCTACAACACTAATCATCCACCACAGACGCGATCCCTCGAAAGAAAAATCCACCACACATGAGAAGCAGTGGGTACGATGCGAGCACTTCGTGCCTCGCAGTTGCCACTATGGGGTTGCGCCTGGTCCGTGCGACTCGGGCAAGAGGGTCGTGTCACGGGTCGATGGAAGGGTGCTATGACAAGAGAAGCAATCGTCGCTGTAGATTGAAGTCGAGGCGCTACTGGACTTTAATAACGCGTGATGTGCGCCACTCGCAGGCGGTGAATAATTGCGGGCCAGTTACCATCTTGATCTGTGTTGTTTCGCGTCCATATAGCCTCCTTCGTCCCACTATTCCAACCCACGCCCCTTTTGCTGCTTCGTCTCCTCCGCTTTCTCTTCTCCAAGGCATTCTCCATAGAATTTCGAGTTCATCTTTTATTGATGATGTATTTTCTACTCCCAACTCAATGCAGGTGTTGTTAGTACAGATTGATGTGCTATGGAGAGGCGACGTCCAAGGCGGGCGTGAGACCACAACGGCAGCGGCATTGGCGACTTGCCCAATGGAGCTAAAGAGAGGCGATGCTGATGTGCAGGTGTGGGGGCTGAGCCGACGACGGCGGCTGTGGTGGCTCCCGCGCGAGGATCTCCTCCACCACTCATGTCACCTTCTCGTTGCTGGTTCGATCTTTCTTTCAACCTTCATATTGTACATATCCGTCCATGTCTTATCTAGAATTGCTGTCTTGGTTCAGATTGTAGAGGACGCAAGGTAGAAGATTAGCACCACGTGAAGACTATCAATGTTAGTGCATGCCAACTAGAGCTAAGGATACTTGTTTTCTTGTTGTCCCAAAGTTTTGTGCGATTTACAGTCGATATAGGGGACTGTTTCACATCTGAAAATTCATCCCCTGTAACTTCCAGGTCACACTTTCCCCTCTACTGCTTTCAAATTAGATATTCAGGTTACTACAAATTGAGATTATTTAGATCTGGTAGCAACAACGGGTCATTTGAGGGGCGCCGGAGCTACTTTTTGTTTTTTCAATGTATTTGTTTTCGTTTCATGCTATTACTGGATCCTAATCATGCCATCATTCAGGTTGTGAAATGGAAATCTTTAGTGTGCCAGTGAGGATGAAGTAGCTGAGCATTGTGCTACATTCCAGTGTTATCAACAGTCCACCAAAATAGGTTCCGAGCTAATCCAGATACACATGCAAATTCCATGTAATCTTAATCTAAGAGGAGAGAGAATATTGGTTTGGTTGACTTGTCTATAATGTAATAAAACATGCAATATGCAGTTCAAATATTAAAGAATGAAGATTATATTGTTGCTCTTTCGGAAGCAGATGCACAAATGACATCAGCAACTGTAAATAAGATTCTTGATGTTTTACTTGTATGAGGATTCATATTTCAAACCATTTGCCAGCTCTGTAAGAACAATTCTCTGACCTTGCCATGATGTATAATCTTTATTTTCAGTACTTTGGTAGGTTGAGTTAACTCTCTCATTTTTTTCATGTATGATGTTGCATGTGTGGATTATTGCAAGATGATGAATTGCGGCAGATTACATGATTATAACTAGACCGGAAGTATTAGAAATGTGTATTTTAATTGGCTCCGACTATAAAAAGAACTAAACCAATGTGTGAAGGTGGTATGTGTGGCATTTTTAATCAGATCTGCCAACCACCAAGGGTGGTTCAGAACTCTGACTTGCCCATGACATCTTCCATAATAGTCAGAAATTGGTGTGAAATAAGTTCATTCACTCAGCCTTAAGTTGATAATGTAAACCTTGTCGTAACAGTGTCTATTGGGCATAACTCCTTCACTATTTAATGGAAAAAAACATAAAACATGTGTGGCATAGCCGTTCTACAAGATACTCTTTATCACCATCTTGAGTTTACTCTTGCTCTTTCTATCACCATTTTGAGTTTACTCTTGCTCTTTCTATCCTGGAGTCTCACACCTGTTATTTCTATCCTGGAGTCAGCGAATTATATAACACAATATACTGATTATCACCAAATGGAGTTTACTCTTGCTCACCATAGTGATTATTTCGCTCCATATTGTGTGCTCCATTTTGAAGTATATATAAGTACACGTTAAATGCACGACATAGGAGAAACTACCATGTCGCTTTATTAAGCACTAGCTCATAGTGTGTAATGAAGACACAATCCATGCTGATTTTAGGTCAGATGGTGTATCCCAATCTCCAAGTTAATAGTATATTGGTGTTGCTTGTTTTGACATCCCATATTGTATCTATCATATTTTTAGTTCGATGTCACTTCATTTCTGAGATTGTGATCCCCCACAGTTTTTCAAGTATTATGGTTGGGTGTAGTTTGCCATTCAAGGTTGTAATTTGCAACAAAACCTAGATGATACGATAGCCATGTGTAAACTTAGTTGTTACGATGGCCATCATTTTTGAAATCCATATATCTTAGATATCTACTCAAGCTTGCTCTTATGATATTTGTTTTGTTTCCTTTGCAAATTGTTTAACACAAACCCTTCAACTTTCTTAGTTTCCTTACTTTTAACCTGTTGTATGGTGGTATTTTAAACATATTCCAATGAATTAACTCCAAACATTTCATAGTACAAATGGACGGGCGCGACAACGCGCGCCATCGACGATCTAGTTGACTGTTATGACACCACGTGGTCCGGGCATCTTGAGCTTGAGATGAGCATAGTGTGGTACCGCATTGAATTGAGCAAATGCGGTTCGCCCGAGTAGTGTGTGGTAGCCGCTGCGAAAGAGGACGATATCGAAGATTAACTCCTCACTTCGGAAGTTGTCTGGAGATCCGAAGCCAACCTAATAGTGTGATTGAGCCCATGCAGCGGGCCTCTACGCCCGGTATCACTCCCTTAAAGGTAGTCTTTGTGGGCTTGATCCGTGATGGGTTAATGCCCATTTTGTGCATTGTATCCTGATAGAGCAAGTTGAGGCTGCTGCCACCGTCCATCAGGACTCACGTCAGGTGGAACTCATCAATTATTGGGTCCAGGACCAGTGCGGCTGAACCGCCGTGACGAATACTGGCCGAATGATCCCGGCAATCAAAAGTGATCAGGCGTGACGACCATTGATTAATTTTTGGGGTGACTGGCTCTATCGCGTAGACATCCCTGAGCATGCGCTTGCACTCCCTCTTGGGGATGTGGGTAGCGTATATCATGTTCACCATTTTGACCTAAGGGGGAAACTTCTTCTGTCCCCCTGTGTTCGGTGGTCGGGGCTCCTCATCGTCGTCTTCGCTTTGCGATCCCTTATCCTTGTTTTCGTCATTTAACTTGCTGGCCTGTTTAAAAACCCAACAATCTCTATTGGTATGATTGGGTGGTTTTTCTGGAGTGCCATGAATCTGGCACGGACGATCAAGTATGCGGTCCAAGCTAGATGGGCCAGAATTGTTCTTTTTGAATGGCTTCTTCCGCTGACCGGACTTAGAGCCACGGAATCCGGCATTGACCGCCGTATCCTCGGTGTTGTCATTGTTGTTTCGACAATTGTATCTGTTGCGTCGAGACTTGTTGTTGCTATTTTTAGCTTCAGGGGTGCCGGCGTCGCTTGCATCGTTTTTGCTACGGGCTAGCCAACTATCCTCGCCCGCACAGAAGATGCCTGGAGAGTACGTGTCCTTTCGTCCTCCTCTCGCACGTATTGTCACCCCGCTGCCGCAGACGGCTTACAGCGCAAGCTTGCACAGCACGCGAGGGCGTTCTTTTGGCCAAACGGTAGCGCCAATGAATCGTCGATGAGCCCGTTCCCGCGCAACCTCGCTGGTTCCCGTGCAAGCTTCCCGCCTGACTCGGTGAAATCCCCCAAAATCCCAATGCTCACCGGCCTGCTATAAAAACCCTCATGGTCGGCGAGTCCTACGTGGCATTTGCCCTCCCTCCATGTAGCTTATCTCGTCAGCTTCTCCCACAATCGCCAATGGCACCGGTCCGTCATCGTAGCTCAGCCAGTCCGCCGTCATCAGAGGACAGCTCCAGCTAGGATGCTACACCGCGGCGGCGACGAAGTCCCCGACATAGTGTAGTGCGCGTGGCGTCCCAGTTGGGTGTGCGCAGAACACTCACGACACGCTCCGCTACAGCTGACCGTCGGCAGCTGTTGCCGGACGCCGTTGCCGCCACACCACCGTCGAAAGCACGGGCCATCTCCTGCTCCGTCGCCGCGGCCCGAAGGCAGGAAGTGGCCGTCGTGGCCACCACCCCACTACCGGCCACCATGGCTATCATCTGCTCCGCCACAGCAGCCCGAAGGCGGGAGGTGCTGGTCGTGGTCGCCACCCCATCGTCGGCCGCCATGGCCGCTAGCCCATCGTCGACTGCCGGGATCATCACCCGCTCCGCCACTGCCGCCCGAAGGAGGGAGGCAGAGGTGGAGGCCCGTAGGTGCGTCAGCGACCTTGCGCACTACATCGAGTTCCTACAGGAGGAGGAGGAGCGGCTCGGTGAGCACGCAAAGAGCCTTATCGCAGCCATGGCCATAGCACATGCCGACGCAGAGGCGAGGAATCAGGAGATATACGAGCAGTCCGACCGCTTTGAGAGGGATCGTCTGGAGCGGCAGTGGGCGTTCGAGCTGGCAAGTGTCGCTGAACGTACAGAAGTGGCAGGCACCGTATTGCATTTCTCCAGCTTGTCGGTAGGCTCCTCCTCCTCCTCCTCCTCTGCCTCTTACTGAGCGCTCTCCGCAGAGGAGAGGCTGCTGGAAGTAGCACAAAGCCCCTCCATGGTAGTAGTAGTATTTAGGGGCTATTTTGTTCAGTTCATCTGACTATAGATGTGTAGTGGAACTGTATAACATACTTAAAATTCGCTAGTATATATAGTTGAACTAGCTATTTCAGTACGTGGTTGGCGATATTGGGGAAAAGTTTGGTCGGTTCAGCTGTCAAGTTGAACTGTTTGTATAAATTAAGAACGACTCTTAATCTATGGATGAAATCTATGCTTAATTACTGAATTTTAGTTGCAAAAGTTAGATAGTGCTAGTGATTTCTAGCTGCATATTTTGACAAATTGCAGTGTTACAAGGATCGACAAATGGCAACGTTACTAGATCAACAAATGTAAATCTTTCCAGTTTGACAAATGGCAACATACGCAATATGACAGATGCAAATCTTACCAAATTGTTTGTACGTGGTTGCACATCGGTCATCCAAAACAACCATTTGCATTGAAGGGACGCACAAATCCCGCGATGTGGATTTTCCCTCGACTTAGGGGGAAGACCATAGCTCTCACTTTGCATACGGGTGTTCTATCTAAAATGTTTGCGATCAAGAGCTACAGAAATCCTACACGGAGTACAGCTTGCATGCTTCCCAACATTGGAGTATAGCTTGCACGCCTTCCGTTTAGTCAAGCACTCAAGCACCTGTCCGCATGACACCTGCTAGCCATTAAAAGAGTGAGGTGTGGCATCACATGAATGGTTAATAGAACGCACACAATTTAAATTATACAAAATGTTCGAGATGTTACAGTGGCAGCTATTTGTTTTAAAATGCCTTTGTTGGCTGTTATTCGAGTGCGCCTTCTCTCAAAATGGACATGAAAAATACCACAGCATGTTGGGTGCCATTCCATTATAGCATGCCAAGTTTCATGAATTTCAGACGAGTTTTGGATTTACTAGAATTTAAAAACAAAGTATCTCAACATTTTGCCAGCAATCAATAGTGCCCTGGTGTTTGAAACTCATTCCCATTTCTTGCATGGGACCTAAGCATGCCCCGAAGGACACAGATTTGATTTTTCAACCAATTTATATGCACTAGAGCTTGTGCATGTACTTCAAAGTTGAATTATGCACATGAAATGCCTAGAAAACCCAGTTAATGTATAAAAATGTCCAAACGAATCCCGAAAAATTCCAAAAGTAAACACAACACTCCTGTTGTTCTATGTTGACACTAGAAATTTTTTGAAAGCAATAAAAGGCAACAGATATCGTTTCGTCCCCAAAGGTGGCACGTTCCCTACCGAAAACATCACGCTTGTTGTGAGAAGCTATGGTTTGTGAGAAGCTTATACCCAAACCTACCCCGAATGGGACAAATTTTTTACCATGACATGTTGATGCTATTCCATGATAGCATGCCAAGTTTCATGAATTTCATACGACTTTTGGATTTACTAAAATTTAAACCATGTATCTCAATGTTTGCGGCCGAGTGACGGTGGCAGGGTGTTTGAAATTCATTCCCATTTCTTGCATGGGGCCCAAGCATGCAACCAAGGACACATATTTGATTTTTCAACCAGTTCATATGCACTCGAGAATGTGCATGTAGTTCAAATTTGAATTATGCACATAAAATACTTGGAAAACCCAGTTAATGTATAAAAATGTCCAAACGAACCTCGAAAATTCCAAAATTGAACACAACACTACTGTTGTTCTATGTTGACACTCGAATTTTTTTGAAAGCAATAAGAGGCAATGGATATCATTTCGTCCCCAAAGGTGGCACCTTCCCTACCGAAACCATCACGTTTGTTGTGAGAAGCTTATACCCAAACCTACCCCAAATGTGACAATTTCTTTACCACGGCATGTTGATGCTTCTCAATGATACCATGCCAAGTTTCATGAATTTCAGACGAATTTTGGATTTACTAGAATTTAAAAGCCAGGTATCTCAATGTTTGCGGACAAGTGACAGTGGCAGGGTGTTTGAAATTCATTCCCATTTCTTGCATGGGACCTAAGCATGCAACGAAGGACACATATTTCTTTTTTCAACCAGTTTATATGCACTGGAGAATGTGCATGTAGTTCAAATTTGAATTATGCACATAAAATGCCTGGAAAACCCAGTTAATGTATAAAAATGTCCAAATGAACTCCGAAAAATTCCAAAATTGAACACAACACTCCTGTTGTTCTATGTTGACACTCGATATTTTTAAAAGCAATAATAGGTAACGGATATCGTTTCGTACCCAAAATTGGCACGTTCCCTACTGAAACCATCACGCTTGTTGTAAGTAGCTTTGGTTTGTGAGAAGCTTATACCCAAACCTGCCCCAAATGTGGCAAAAAATTTACCATGGCATGTTGATGCCGCTCCATGATAGCATGCCAAGTTTCATGAATTTCGGACGAGTTTTGGATTTACTAGAATTTAAAAACCAGGTATCTCAATGTTTGCGGCCGAGTGACGGTGGCAGGGTGTTTGAAATTCATTCCCATTTCTTGCAGGGGATCTAAGCATGCAACCAAGGACACATATTTGATTTTTAAACCAGTTTGTATGCACTGGCGAATGTGCATGTATTTCATATTTGAATTATGCACATAAAATGCATGGGAAACCCATTTAATGTCGAAAAATGTCCAAACGAACCCTAAGAAATTCCAAAATTAAACACAACACTCCTGTTGTTATATGTTGACACTTGAAATTTTTTGAAAGCAATAAGAGGCAACGAATATCGTTTCCTCCCCAAAGGTGGCATGTTCCCTACCGAAACCATCACGCTTGTTGTGAGAAGCTCTGGTTTGTGAGAAGCTTATACCCAAACCTGCCCCAAATGGGACAAAAAATTTACCACAACATGTTGATGTCGCTCCATGATAGCATGCCAAGTTTCATGAATTTCAAACGAGTTTTGGATTTACTAGAATTGAAAAACCATGTATCTCAATGTTTGCTACCAAGTGACGGTGGCAGGGTATGTGACATTCATTCCCATTTCTTGCATGCAACCTAAGCATGTAACCAAGGACACATATTTGATTTTCAACCCGTTTATATGCACTGGAGCATGTGCATGTAGTCTAAATTAGAATTATGCACCTCAAATGCCTACAAAACCAAGTTAATGTATAAAACCGTCCAAACGAACCCTGAATAATTCCATTTTTCGATGACACACCTATAGTTGCATGTTCACTGCCAATAAAAGTTCTAGCAATTCAAACACCATCCTTTGTAGCTGCGACCCCATTACGTAATTCAAATCAAGACGATAAATCAAGTAGACCCCACACAGTTTATTATCACCAACCGGGTGAGATGCAACACTAAATATCTTGGAGCATCGACGGTGTATAGTACGCCTCTGGCTTACGCGAGAAGGTGCGTCGGCTATAGTCCACAGCCGGCGTGTCAAGCACACTAGCTCACTCCCCAAATATCATTTCACTGTTATTCGTCACCGGTGAAAGATGGGGACATGGACCCACGTCGTGAGGGCAACTTCAGCGGCCCAGTCCAGCGAGAGCGCGGTCGCAGTCTATTGACTAACTACCTTATATGTGTTGTAGGGAAACAATGGGAAGCACCGAGGTTTACAATCGAGGTTAGCACGTGCATGGTATGTTATCTAATAGCATATTATTGTGCAATTACAGGAACCATTCTAATATTTAGGTTTTTAACAATTTGGTTTTGCACATGTAGGTCCTGCTGTCAGAGGTTTTGACCCACTGTTCGACCCTTCTTGCATATGGGGAAATGAGTTGTCCATGAATATCAGTCAAGTCAAGAAACTCAAAAAGATTGTTAGGATAAAGAAATTAGCGACAAAAAACAACAAGATCTTTGTCTGCACAATAAAGAAGACATCAGTTCACTACAGGATGGTACTAACTATTATACCTTGCCTTTTTTATTCCTTTGCCCCATTTCCAATATAGAGAAGATATTTAGGCACATCCTTGGTTTTAGGCCTTTTCAAAGCAGTTCACTGATGATTACCTATCAAACTACCTGTATGGTCAGGATGCAAGGAAGTTATTCATACAACACCCATGGTTCAATATTGAAGTGTTCCTGAAGAGGACGAAGGATGGACGGTCAATCATCCACAGGCTGTGGCCTAAAGTTACAAAGACCTTCAACATCAATGAAGGCTCAATGTTCGCCTTCTGCTTCAACAGTTTTCCATATGAGATACATCTGTCTATGTACCGTCTACGATGCTAATTTCGAAATGTTATAGATGTTGCATGTGAAACTTGGTCCTGGTGTAGTTGTGTAATGGGGTAGCTGAGTGCTGAAGCTATATGATGTTGTACTCTGATGTATTTCAATTATGAAAATGAAATATATTGTGTGCTTAATATGAAATGTCAATTAGATTAATAAATGGATTATGAATAATCAGATAATTAGCCTGCTAATTGGGTTTTTCTATTGCAAATGGTTATTGAGAAAACACCGCATGCAATGCATTCAATAATGCACACAGTTTCTAGGAATAAACCATGTTAGATTAATGAACAATCACATAGGACATCCTCTTGAAAACTATTTGCGTTAGGCCACCTGGCGCAAACGTTTACCACATAAAAACCGTGTGTGATGGACAACCCTTGACACACAGTTTCTTCTAGGCACCGTGTGTGATGAACTCAATAACACAAAGGATAAAATTGTTAATACTGTGTGCAATGGAAATGCTATCACAAACGATTTAACAGGGAAAATTGTGTGTGATGTACTTGCAAACAGAAACGTTTTCCTTGGAGCGACTGTGTGAGATGTATATACGAATGGAAATGTTTAGTGCTGGTTGACTGTGTGGGATGTACGTATGACCAGAAATGATTTCACCTGTATAATTGTATTTTTTTGAGCACTACTGTACGTATTTCTGTATTTGAGTGTTCGCCGGTCGCACACTACCTCATTTTGCCGAGCGTGTGTGCCAGGAGGGCATATCCTTGACGGTTTCTGGGTCATGTGGGAAGGACCCCCTATCTCCCACACTCACTTGGCGATGGTTCCAAATGCCGTCCCAGAAAGGGGTTAAAAACCGTTTGTTTAGCACCTCGCTGTACTAGTGTCTAATGAGGGATCTAGTACAAGCATTTTGCAAGCTCCCATTGAAGGATTTAGTGTCTAATGATGATCTACTATGTTGAGAGAGACATAGAGATTTGCAGGCATTGATGACAAGCAAATTATAGTACATTTTCATGTCTTGAGGAAACATCGAGACCATCTACCAGAAAGTCCCCGTATCATGACAACGTAGCATAAATACTTTTCTAATCTGTTGTTTGAAACTATTGGCATACTTGTGCAGGGTAGATATATTGATATGCAGTTTGCGCACTGGTTATAGGTGCAATTACACTTTGATGTTTTCAGCCAGAGAACAAATAATTCAAGCAGGTACAGACCATGTTAGTAGTCCTTGTACACCATCTTGTATTTTGTGTTTTTTGGTGCTTGCATCATTTAGTGTTTTATAATCTGAACTACTTTGGATCATTAGTTGGTATTCAAAGTGCATGTAGCTTCACATTTCTCAAGTTATGTTTATTTCTGGAGTGCAAGTGGCTTCGTATTTTTTAAGTTAAATGTTCGCCCCTGGTAAATTGAATTCGTGGATCCGCCACTGCACACAAATCATACATGCAGGCCAGTACAAATTAAATGAAATGTAGGGACTTACGCTAGCTCGTTGTAAAGGCTCACTGTAGATCTGCTTGCTCCTGGGATGTTCCATGTACAAGTCCATGTTACCACTTGCTTGGATGTGTAGGCCTTGTGCTCCTTGCATCCCCCTCTGCATTTTTGACATGGCGAATGGTTGATCCAATAAGAGGAATCGACCTTGCTGTTGTACCGGAGGACAGATACTTACAAGGTTATACGGGTATGCAGGATGTGTACCAGATCTCGTAGCGCCGTCATGCTTCGCTAAAAAATGCTTTTGCTTGTTTGAGATGATATCTCCAGAAGATATAAGAGTTAAAGTCAGAGTTGCATAGGCGTGTAAGCTAAGAGAGCAGTGAAAGGATATCCAAACATCTTCAGAACAGTGCACAAGGGAGTGATGTGTGGATACCTAGTTCGGGCCGGCGTTTGGGAATGGTCGCCTAGCTAGAGTGCGGGTCATTTCAAAGCCGTTGAGGGTGATGTGCTGGTGTTGGCTGGCCGCGCACGGATGCAGATCTTGAGTGGCAGAGGAGCGCTACGATGTGGTGGACGAGACCATTGTTGAAACCCCAACGGCCTCGGGGGGCGGAGGTGCGACGATGTGCTCAGTGAAGTAGCCCCGGTGAGGTGGGATACGGCGTCGGTGAAGCACACCTGATGCGGTGGAAGTCGGTCTCTGCGAGGAACATCGGTTGCGGCGGCCGATGTTGTCGGTGGACCACCCGGTGCGGTGGACGAGGGCGTAGAGTAGCTCCGGTGAGGTGGTGAAGCGCGACCGTTGTCTTCGTCGTCGTCGTTCGGCACAGAGGCGGAGAAAGATAAAAGACGAGGGGTGATTCAAACTTTGCTTGGGTTGGCAGCGAATTAGGGATTTGGGCAATCTGGGCGCGGAAGGGGACACTGGAGAATGGAGATTTTGCAGGGCTGGAATTGGGGCCGCCAGATATTTCAATCCGAAACATGGAACCGCAAACTTATTTTGTCGTCATTGTTTTGGGGGGGGGGGTGGGAGGGAGGGGGTGGGTGCCTGGGTGCTAAGCGTCCGTACGGCACATGTGACAACCACAACCCGACCCTGGTCTGCATGGTGCGCCTACATTTGAGAATGCAAATGAATCTTCTTTCATTTGCAATTGGATCTGTATGCATTACCATGCCCGTGTTTTCCATGCAAATAATTAGCCATTCGAAACGAGATACTATGAATTAATTAATGAGGAGTTATTTGAAAAAAAATCAAAACAGTGTCCACGGTATCCACGCTAACGTGGATTAGAGTGTGTGTCACATAGCGATCTCCAATTCTAACATGGATTTCACATTTCGCGGTATCCACACTACTTTTTAATACAAACTCATATGTATATGATGAACACCATGGTAGTGAGAAAACTTTTGGACACGACACGATCATGAAACAATTTGAATTTGAGATTTAAATGACCATGTTCATTGCAAAGTTCACAAATATGGTGAAGAAATTTTAAATTTTCAGCACAAACATCTAGCCATTCTTGCAACCATTTAGTTTCCAAATACTTATGCCTCTTGCAAAATCTATCTTCCCTATTTGGTGTGTACTTGCAAACTCTATGCACTCCACAAAAATTGACATGCTTATAAGAGACATTTTCATTATGACTAGTGCAATCATCATTAGTACTATGGATATTCAAGGAGTTCATACTAACAACATTGCAATCATGCTCATCATTCAAAGATTTAGTGCCGAACATTTTATAGACTTCTTCTTCTAGCACTTGAGAACAATTTTACTTTCCATCATTCTCACGAAAGATATTAAAAAGATGAAGCATATGAGGCAAACTCAATTCCATTTTTTTTGTAATTTTCTTTTATAAACTAAACTAGTGCTAAAACAAGGAACAAAAATATTCGATTGCAAGATCTAAAGATATACCTTCAAGCGCTAACCTCCCCGGCAACGGCGCCAGAAAAGAGCTTGATGTCTACTACACAACCTTCTTCTTGTAGACGTTCTTGGGCCTCCAAGTGCAGAGGTTTGTAGGACAGTAGCAAATTTCCCTCAAGTGGATGACCTAAGGTTTATCAATCTGTGGGAGGCGTAGGATGAAGATGGTCTCTCTCAAGCAACCCTGCAACCAAATAACAAAGAGTCTCTTGTGTCCCAACACACCCAATACAATGGTAAATTGTATAGGTGTACTAGTTCGGCGAAGAGATGGTGATAAAAGTGCAATATGGATGGTAGATAAAGGTTTTTGTAATCTGAAATTATAAAAACAGCAAGGTAACTAATGATAAAAGTGAGCACAAACGGTATTGCAATGCTTTGAAACAAGGCCTAGGGTTCATACTTTCACTAGTGCAATTTCCCTCAAAAATAATAACATAATTGGATCATATAACTATCCCTCAACATGTAACAAAGAGTCACTCCAAAGTCACTAATAGCGGAGAACAAACGAAGAGATTATTGTAGGGTACGAAACCACCACAAAGTTATCCTTTCTGATCGATCTATTCAAGAGTCCGTAGTAAAATAACACGAAGCTATTCTTTCCGTTCAATCTATCATAGAGTTCATACTAGAATAACACCTTAAGACACAAATCAATCAAAACCCTAATGTCACCTAGATACTCCAATGCCACCTCAAGTATCCGTGGGTATGATTATACGGTATGCATCACACAATCTCAGATTCATCTATTCAACCAACACAAAGAACTTCAAAGAGTGCCCCAAAGTTTCTACCGGAGAGTCAAGACGAAAACGTATGCCAACGCCTATGCATAAGTTCACGAGGTCACGGAACTCGCAAGTTGATCACCAAAACATACATCAAGTGAATCACATGATATCCCATTGTCACCACAGATAAGCACATGCAAGACATACATCAAGTGTTCTCAAATCCTTAAAGACTCAATCCGATAAGATAACTTCAAAGGGAAAACTCAATCCATTACAAGAGAGTAGAGGGGGAGAAACATCATAAGATCCAAATATTATAGCAAAGATCGCGATACATCAAGATCGTACCACCTCAAGAACACGAGAGAGAGAGAGAGAGATCAAACACATAGCTACTAGTACATACGCTCAGCCCCGAGGGTGAACTACTCCCTCCTCATCATGGAGAGTGTCGGAATGATGAAGATGGCCACCGGTGCGGGATTCCCCCCTCCGGCGGGTGTCGGAACGGGTCTAGATTGGTTTTAGGTGGCTACGGAGGCTTCTGGTGGCGGAACTTCCGATCTATTCTATTCCCCGATGTTTTTAGGGTATATGGACATATATAGGTGAAAGAAGTCGGTCAGGGGGGCCATGAGGGGCCCATGAGGGTGGGGGCGCCTCCCTGCCTCGTGGCCACCTCGAAGCTTCCCTGACATCTACTCCAAGTCTCCTGGATTGCTTCCGTTCAAAAAATAACTCTCCTGAAGGTTTCATTCCGTTTGGACTCCGTTTGATATTCCTTTTCTTCAAAACACTGAAATAAGCAAGAAAACAACAATTTGCGCTCGACCTACGGTTAATAGGTAAGTCCCAAAAATAATATAAAAGTGTATAATAAAGCCCATAAACATCCAAAACATATAATATAATAGCATGGAACAATCAAAAATTATAGATACGTTGGAGACGTATCAGCATCCCCAAGCTTAATTCCTACTCATCCTCGAGTAGGTAAATGACAAAAACAGAATTTTTGATGTGGAATGCTACCTAACATATTTATCAATGTAATATTCTTTATTGTGGCAAGAATATTCAGATCCATAAGATTCAAGACAAAAGTTTAATATTGACATAAAAGTAGTAATACTTCAGGCATACTAACAAAGTAATCATGTCTTCTCAAAATAACATGGCCAAAGAAAGTTATCCCTACAAAATCATATAGTCTGGCTATGCTATATCACCACACAAAATATTTAAATCATGCACAACCCTGATGACAAGCCAAGCATTGTTTCATACTTTTGATGTTCTCAAACCTTTTCAATCTTCATGCAATATATGAGTGTGAGCCATGGATATAGCACTATGTGTGGAATAGAATGGTGGTTGTGGAGATGATAAAAAGGAGAAGATAGTCCCACATCAACTAGGCGTATCAACGGGCTATGGAGATGCCCATCAATGGATATCAATGTGAGTGAGTAGGTATTGCCATGCAACGGATGCACTAGAGCTATAAGTGTATGAAAGCTCAAAAAGAAACTAAGTGGGTGTGCATCCAACTCGCTTGCTCACGAAGACCTAGGGTATTTTGAGGAAGCCCATCATTGGAATATACAATCCAAGTTCTATAATGAAAGATTGCCACTAGTATATGAAAGTGACAACATAGGAGACTCTCTATCATGAAGATCATGGTGCTACTTTGAAGCACAAGTTTGGTAAAAGGATAGTAGCATTGCCCCTTCTCTCTTTTTCTCTCATTTTTATATATTTTTTGTTTTTTATTTTATTTGGGCATTTTCTCTTTTTTATGGCCTCCTTTTTTTATTTTTTATTTTTCATCCGGAGTCTCATCCCGACTTGTGGGGGAATCATAGTATCCATCATCCTTTCCTCACTGGGACAATGCTCTAATAATGATGATCATCACACTTCTTTTTACTTACAACTCAAGAATTACAACTCAACACTTAGAAGAAAATATGACTCTATGTGAATGCCTCCGGCGGTGTACCGGGATATGCAATGACTCATGAGTGACATGTATGAAAGAATTATGAACGGTGGTTTTGCCACAAATATGATGTCAACTACATGATCATGCAAAGCAATATGACTATGATGGAGCGTGTCATAATAAATGGAACGGTGGAAAGTTGCATGGCAATATATCTCGGAATGGCTATGGAAATGCCATAATAGGTAGGTATGGTGGCTGTTTTGAGGAAGTTAAATGGTGGGTTTATGGTACCGGCGAAAGTTGCGCGGTACTAGAGAGGCTAGCAATGATGGAAGGGTGAGAGTGCGTATAATCCATGGACTCAACATTAGTCATAAAGAACTCACATACTTATTGCAAAAATCTATTAATTATCGAAACAAAGTACTACGTGCATGCTCCTAGGGCGATAGATTGGTAGGAAAGGACCGTCGCTCGTCCCCGACCGCCACTCATAAGGAAGGAAATCAGTAAATAAATCATGATCCGGCTTCATCACATAACGGTTCACCATACGTGCATGCTATGGGAATCACAAACTTCAACACAAGTATTTCTCAAATTCACAACTACTCAAATAGCATGACTCCAATATCACCATCTCCATATCTCAAAACAATTATCAAGTATGAAACTTCTCATAGTATTAAATGCACTTATATGAAAGTTTTTATTATACCCATCTTGGATGCCCATCATATTAGGACTAGTTTCATAACCAAAGCAAACTACCATGCTGTTATAAAGACTCTCAAAATTATATAAGTGAAGCACGAGAGTTCATCTATTTCTTTAAAATAAAACCACCGCCATGCTCAAAACGATATAAGTGAAGCACTAGAGCAAATGACAAACTACTCCAAAAGATATAAGTGAAGCTCAATGAGTAGTCGAATAATTATGCAACTATGTGAAGACTCTCTAACATTTAAGAATTTCATATATTGGTATTTTATTAAAAAACCAAACAAAATAAAATAAAATAAAATGACGCTCCAAGCAAAAAACATATCATGTGGTGAATAAAAATATAGCTCCAAGTAAAGTTACCGATAAACGAAGACGAAAGAGGGGATGCCTTCCGGGGCATCCCCAAGCTTAGGCTCTTGGTTGTACTTGAATATTACCTTGGGGTGCCTTGGGCATCCCCAAGCTTAGGATCTTGCCACTCCTTATTCCATAGTCCATCGAATCTTTACCCAGAACTTGAAAATTTCACAACACAAAACTTAATAGAAAACTCGTAAGCTCCGTTAGTATAAGAAAATAAATCACCACTTAGGTATTTCTATGAAATCATTCTAAATTCATATTTGTGCAATATCTACTGTATTCCAACTTATCTATGGTTTATACCCTCCGATACTACTCATAGATTCATCAAAATAAGCAAACAACACATAGAAAACAGAATCTGTCAAAAACAGAACAGTCTGTAGTATTCTGTAGGTTTCAACCACTTCTGGAACCCCAAAAATTCTTAAATAAATTTCTGGACGTGCGGAATTTATCTATTAATCATATTCAAAAATAATTAACTAAATATCACTCTCCAATAAGAAATGGCAGTAATTCTCGTGAGCGCTAAAGTTTCTGTTTTTTACAGCAAGATTGCAAAGACTTTCCCCAAGTCTTCCCAACGATTCTACTTGGCACTAACACTAATTAAACACAAAAAGCACAAACAACACAGGGGCTAGATAAATTATTTATTACTAAACAAAATCAAAAAGCAAGGAACAAAAATAAAATAGGGTTGCCTCCCAACAAGCGCTATCGTTTAACGCCCCTAGCTAGGCATGATGATTTCAATGATGCTTACATAAAAGATAAGAATTGTAACATAAAAAGAGCATCATGAAGAATATGACTAGCACATTTAAGTCTAACCCACTACCTATGTATAGGTATTTTGTGAGCAAACAAATTATGGGAACAATAATCAACTAGCATAGGAAGGCAAAACGAGCATAACTTTAAAACTTTAGGCACATAGAGAGGAAACTTGATATTATTGCAATTCCTACAAGCATATGTTCTTCCCTCATAATAATTTTCAGTAGCATCATGGATGAATTCAACAATATAACTATCACATAAAGCATTCTTTTCATAATCTACAAGCATAGAAATTTTATTACTCTCCACATAAGCAAAATTCTTCTCGTTAGGAATAGTGGGAGTATCATAAGAAACTCGAATACTATAAATTGTTTCCACATTAAAGGATTAATGTTAGAAAAAGGGTAATCATAATCATGACAAGTTTTATAAATATAATCATCACTACTTTTTATAGCATAAGTATCATCATAATAATCATCATAAGTAGCAACTTTGTTCTCATCATAATCAATTGAAACCTCTTTCAAGATAGTGGAATCATTACTAAATAAAGTCATGACCTCTCCAAATACACTTTCATCATTACAATCATCATAATTAGGAGGTATGCTATCATCATAATAAATTTGCATATCAAAACTTGGGAGACTACAAATACCATCTATATTAAACATAGCATCCCCAAGCTTGGGACTAACATTAATTGCAGCAAATACATTCTCAAACATGTCATTCTCATCAAACATAGCATCCCCAAGCTTGGGCATTTTAATATCATAAGCATAATCACTATCATCATTAATAGTATGGATAGCACCAATAGTATAACAATTATCATTATCACAATGAGTAATAAGAGCAACATCATTAGGGAGGGATACGTTTTTACCTTTGCTTCTCCGTCTTTTCTTTTTCTTCTTCACATCATGTGTGGGTTTAATCCTCTTTTCGGAGCTCCTTATTGATGAGATTGGTGAATAGAAGGCTCCTCCTCGTTACCTGATTCATCATAAGAAATAATAGGAGGATATAGGGAAGCCTCTTCCCTTTCATTAGTATTCTCTTCATCCTCTATTTGTTTTCTTTTCTTTATGTAATTGGCAATATAAGGATTTTCAATGCAATTCACCGCACAATACATAAAAAATTCTTCTAGATCAATATCGAGGAATTTCTCAAGGTTATATTCTGGAATATGCTTAGTTATACGTTTCATTTCTTCATAACCCAAAAGCAAACTAAGTTCATTATGATGTGCAAGGGAAATCAAATCATCACAATTTTTGGACACGATACGATCATGAAACAATTTCCATTTGAGATTTAAATGACCATGTTCATTGCAAACTTCACAAGTATGGTGAAGAAATTTTAAATTTTCAGCACAAACATCTAGCCTTCCTTGCAACCATTTAGTTTCCAAATACTTATGCCTCTTGCAAAATCTATCTTCCCTATTTGGTGTGTACTTGCAAACTCTATGCACTCCACAAATATTGACATGCTTAGAGACATTTTCATATGACTAGTCCAATCATCATTAGTACTATGGATATTCAAGGAGTTCATACTAACAACATTGCAATCATGCTCATCATTCAAAGATTTAGTGCCAAAAATTTTATAGACTTCTTCTTCTAGCACTTGAGAACAATTTTCCTTTCCATCATTCTCACGAAAGATATTAAAAAGATGAAGTGTATGAGGCAAACTCGATTCCATTTTTTGTCATTTTATTCTATAAACTAAACTAGTGATAAAACAAGAAACAAAAAATTCGATTGCAAGATCTAAAGATATACCTTCAAGCGCTAACCTCCCCGGCAACGGTGCCAGAAAAGAGCTTGATGTCTACTACACAACCTTCTTCTTGTAGATGTTGTTGGGCCTCCAAGTGCAGAGGTTTGTAGGACAGTAGCAAATTCCCCTCAAGTGGGTGACCTAAGGTTTATCAATCTGTGGGAGGCATAGGATGAAGATGGTCTCTCTCAAGCAACCCTGCAACCAAACAAAAAAGAGTATCTTGTGTCCACAACACACCCAATACAATGGTAAATTGTATAGGTGCACTAGTTCGGCGAAGAGATGGTGATACAAGTGCAATATGGATGGTAGATAAAGGTTTTTGTAATCTGAAATTATAAAAACAGCAAGGTAACTAATGATAAAAGTGAGCACAAACGGTATTGCAATGCTTTGAAACAAGGCCTAGGGTTCATATTTTCACTAGTGCAAGTTCCCTCAACAATAATATGATAATTGGATCATATAACTATCCCTCAACATGCAACAAAGAGACACCCCAAAGTCACTAATAGCGGAGAACAAATGAAGAGATTATTGTATGGTACGAAACCACTCAAAGTTATCCTTTCTGATCAATCTATTCAAGAGTCCGTAGTAAAATAACACAAAGCTATTCTGTCTGTTCAATGTATCATAGAGTTCATACTAGAATAACACCTTAAGACACAAATCAATCAAAAGCCTAATGTCACCTAGATACTCCAATGCCACCTCAAGCATCCGTGGGTATGATTATACGATTGAAGGAAATATGCCCTAGAGGCAATAATAAAGTTATTATTTATTTTCTTATATCATGATAAATGTTTATTATTCATGCTAGAATTGTATTAACCGGAAACATAATACATGTGTGAATACATAGACAAACAGAGTGTCACTAGTATGCCTCTACTTGACTAGCTCGTTGATCAAAGATGGTTATGTTTCCTAACCACAAACATGAGTTGTCATTTGATTAATGGGATCACATCATTAGGAGAATGATGTGATTGACTTGACCCATTCCGTTAGTATAGCACTTGATCGTTTAGTTTGTTGCTATTGCTTTCTTCATGAGTTATACATGTTCCTATGACTATGAGATTATGCAACTCCCGTTTACCGGAGGAACACTTTGTGTGCCACCAAACATCACAACGTAACTGGGTGATTATAAAGGTGCTCTACAGGTGTCTCCGAAGGTACTTGTTGGGTTGCATATTTCGAGATTAGGATTTGTCACTCCGATTGTCGGAGAGGTATCTCTGGGCCCTCTCGGTAATGCACATCACTTAAGCCTTGAAAGCATTACAACTAATGAGTTAGTTGCAGGATGATGTATTACGGAACGAGTAAAGAGACTTGCCGGTAACGAGATTGAACTAGGTATTGAGATGCCGACGATCGAATCTCGGGCAAGTAACATACCGATGATGAAGGGAACAACGTATGTTGTTATGCGGTCTGACCGATAAAAGATCTTCGTAGAATATGTAGGAGCCAATATGAACATCCAGGTTCCGCTATTGGTTATTGACCGGAGATGTGTCTCGGTCATGTATACATTGTTCTCGAACCCGTAGGGTCCGCACACTTAATGTTACGATGACAGTTTCATTATGAGTTTATATATTTTGATGTACCGAAGGTTGTTCGGAGTCCCAGATATGATCACGGACATGATGAGGAGTCTCGAAATGGTCGAGACATAAAGATCGATATATCGGACGGCTATATTCGGACACTGGAAGTGTTTCGGGTGTTTTCGGAGAAAACCAGAGTGCCGGAAGGGTTACCGGAACCCCCCAGGGAAGTATTGGGCCTTAGTGGGCCTGAGGGGAGAGAGAGGGCAGCAGACCAGGAGGTGGCGTGCCCCCTCCCATGGGGAGTCCGAATTGGACTAGGGGAGGGGGGTGCGGCCCCTCTTTCCCTCTCCCTCTCCCTCTCTTTCCTTCCCCCTTCTCTCTTCCTAGTTGGACTAGGAAAGGGGAGTCCTACTCCTACTAGGAGGAGGACTCCCCCCTCCTTGGCGCGCCCCAAGGGCCGGCCGGCCTCTCCCCCTTGCTCCTTTATATACAGGGGCAGGGGGCACCTCTACACACACAAGTTGATCTTCGTGATCGTTCTCTTAGCCGTGTGCGGTGCCCCCCTCCGCCATAATCCTCGATAATATTGTGGCGGTGCTTAGGCGAAGCCCTGCAACGGTAGAACATCAAGATCATTACCACGCCGTCGTGCTGACGAAACTCTTCCCCGACACTCTGCTGGATCGGAGTCCAGGGATTGTCATCGAGCTGAACGTGTGCTAGAACTCGGAGGTGCCGTAGTTTCGGTGCTTGATCGGTCGGCCGTGAAGACGTACGACTACATCAACCGTGTTGTACTAACGCTTCCGCTTCCGGTCTACGAGGGTACGTAGACAACACTCTCCTCTCTCGTTGCTATGCATCACCATGATCTTGCGTGTGCGTAGGATTTTTTTTGAAATTTCTACGTTCCCCAACAGTGGCATCCGAGCCAGGTTTTATGCGTTGATGTTATGCACGAGTAGAACACAAGTGAGTTGTGGGCAATATAAGTCATACTGCTTACCAGCATGTCATACTTTGGTTCTGCGGTATTGTTGGATGAAGCGGCCTGGACCGACATTACGCGTATGCTTACGCGAGACTGGTTCTACCGACGTGCTTTGCACACAGGTGGCTGGCGGGTGTCAGGTTCTCCAACTTTAGTTGAACCGAGTGTGGCTACGCCCGGTCCTTGCGAAGGTTAAAACAGCACCAACTTGACAAACTATCATTGTGGTTTTGATGCGTAGGTAAGAACGGTTCTTGCTAAGCCCATAGCAGCCACATAAAACTTGCAACAACAAAGTAGAGGACGTCTAACTTGTTTTTGCAGGGCATGTTGTGATGTGATATGGTCAAGACATGATGCTAAATTTTATTGTATGAGATGATCATGTTTTGTAACCGAGTTATCGGCAACTGGCAGGAGCCATGTGGTTGTCGCTTTATTGTATGCAATGCAATTGCGCTGTAATGCTTTACTTTATCACTAAGCAGAAGCGATAGTCGTGGAAGCATAAGTTTTGGCGAGACGACAATGATGCTACGATGGTGATCAAGGTGTTGCGCCGGTGACGATGGTGATCATGACGGCGCTTCGAAGATGAAGATCACAATCAGAAGATGATGATGGCCATATCATATCACTTATATTGATTGCGTGTGATGTTTATCTTTTACGCATCTTATCTTGCTTTGATTGACGGTAGCATTATAAGATGATCCCTCACTAAATTATCAAAGTATAAGTTTTCTCCCTAAGCATGCACCGTTGCAAAAGTTCTTCGTGCTGAGACACCACGTGATGATCGGGTGTGATAGGCTCTACGTTCAAATACAACGGGTGCAAAACAGTTGCACACGCGGAATACTCAGGTTTAACTTGACGAGCCTAGCATATAACAGATATGGCCTCGGAACATGGAGACCGAAAGGTCGAGTGTGAATCATATAGTAGATATGATCAACATATTGATGTTCACCATTGATACTACTCCATCTCACGTGATGATCGGACATGGTTTAGTTGATTTGGATCACGTGATCACTTAGAGGATTAGAGGGATATCTTTCTAAGTGGGAGTTCTTAAGTAATATGATTAATTGAACTTAAATTTATCATGAACTTAGTACCTGATAGTATCTTGCTTGTCTATGTTTGATTGTAGATAGATGGCTCGTGCTGTTGTTCCATTAAATTTTAATGCATTCCTTGAGAAAGCAAAGTTGAAAGATGATGGTAGCAATTACACGGACTGGGTCCGTAACTTGAGGATTATCCTCATTGCTGCATAGAAGAATTACGTCCTGGAAGCACCGCTAAGTGCCAAGCCTGCTGCAGGAGCAACACCAGATGTTATGAACGTCTGGCAGAGCAAAGCTGATGACTACTCGATAGTTCAGTGTGCCATGCTTTACGGCTTAGAACCGGGTCTTCAACGACGTTTTGAACGTCATGGAGCATATGAGATGTTCCAGGAGTTGAAGTTAATATTTCAAGAAAATGCCCGGATTGAGAGATATGAAGTCTCCAATAAGTTCTATAGCTGCAAGATGGAGGAGAATAGTTCTGTCAGTGAACATATACTCAAAATGTTTGGGTATCATAATCACTTGACTCAACTGGGGGTTAATCTTCCTGTTGATAGTGTCATTGACAGAGTTCTTCAATCACTGCCACCAAGCTACAAAAGCTTCGTGATGAACTATAATATGCAAGGGATGAATAAGACTATTCCTGAGCTCTTCGCAATGCTAAAAGCCGTGGAGGTAGAAATCAAGAAGGAGCATCAAGTGTTGATGGTCAATAAGACCACCAGTTCCAAGAAAAGGGGAAAAGGGAAGAAGAAAGGGAACTTTAAGAAGAACAACAAACAAGTTGCTGCTCAGGAGAAGAAACCCAAGTCTGGACCTAAGCCTGAGACTGAGTGCTTCTACTGCAAGCAGACTGGTCACTGGAAGCGGAACTGCCCCAAGTATTTGACGGATAAGAAGGATGGCAAAGTGAACAAAGGTATATGTGATATACATGTTATTGATGTGTACCTTACTAATGCTCGCAATAGCACCTGGGTATTTGATACTGGTTCTGATGCTAACATTTGCAACTCGAAACAGGGGCTATAGATCAAGTGAAGATTTTCTAAGGACGAGGTGACGATGCGCGTGGAAATGGTTCCAAAGTCGATGTGATCGCGGTCGGCACGCTACCTCTACATCTACCTTCGGGATTAGTATTAGACCTAAATAATTGTTATTTGGTGCCAGCATTGAGCATGAATATTATATCTGGATCTTGTTTGATGCGAGACGGTTATTCATTTAAATCAGAGAATAATGGTTGTTCTATTTATATGAGTAATATCTTTTATGGTCATGCACCCTTGAAGAGTGGTCTATTTTTGATGAATCTCGATAGTAGTGATACACATATTCATAATGTTAAAATCAAAAGATGTAGAGTTGATAATGATAGTGCAACTTATTTGTGGCACTGCCGTTTAGGTCATATCGGTGTAAAGCGCATGAAGAAACTCCATACTGATGGACTTTTGGAACCACTTGATTATGAATCACTTGATACTTGCGAACCGTGCCTCATGGGTAAGATGACTAAAACGCCGTTCTCCGGTACTATGGAGAGAGCAACGGATTTGTTGGAAATCATACATACAGATGTATGTGGTCTAGTGAATGTTGAGGCTCGTGGCGGATATCGTTATATTCTCACCTTCACAGATGATTTAAGCAGATATGGGTATATCTACTTAATGAAACATAAGCTTGAAACATTTGAAAAGTTTAAAGAATTTCAGAGTGAAGTTGAAAATCATCGTAACAAGAAAATAAAGTTTCTACGATCTGATCGTGGAGGAGAATATTTGAGTTACGAGTTTGGTCTACATTTGAAACAATGCGGAATAGTTTCGCAACTCACGCCACCCGGAACACCACAACGTAATGGTGTGTCCGAACGTCGTAATCGTACTTTATTAGATATGGTGCGATCTATGATGTCTCTTACTAATTTACCGTTATCGTTTTGGGGTTATGCTTTAGAGACGGCTGCATTCACGTTAAATAGGACACCATCGAAATCCATTGAGATGACGCCTATGAACTGTGGTTTGGCAAGAAACCAAAGTTGTCGTTTCTGAAAGTTTGGGGCTGCAATGCTTATGTGAAAAAGCTTCAACCTGATAAGCTCGAACCAAATCGGAGAAATGTGTCTTCATAGGATACCCAAAGGAGACTGTTGGGTACACCTTCTATCACAGATCCGAAGGCAAGACTTTTGTTGCTAAATTCGGAGTTTTTCTAGAGAAGGAGTTTCTCTCGAAAGAAGTGAGTGGGAGAAAAGTAGAACTTTATGAGGTAAATATACCTGCTCCCTTATTGGAAAGTAGTACATCACAGAAACCGGTTTATGTGACACCTACACCAATTAGTGAGGAAGCTAATGATAATGATCATGAAACTTCAGATCAGGTTACTACCGAACCTCGTAGATCAACCAGAGTAAGATCCGCACCAGAGTGGTACGGTAATCCTATTCTAGAAGTCATGCTACTAGATCATGATGAACCTACAAACTATGAAGAAGCGATGGTGAGCCCAGATTCCGCAAAATGGCTAGAAGCCATGAAATCTGAGATGGGATCCATGTATGAGAACAAAGTGTGGACTTTGGTTGACTTGCCCATTGATCGGCAAGCAATTGAGAATAAATGGATCTTCAAGAGGAAGACTGGCGTTGATAGTAGTGTTACTATCTAGAAAGCTAGAATTGTCGCAAAAAGGTTTTCGACAAGTTCAAGGTGTTGACTACGATGAGAGTTTCTCACTCGTATCTATGCTTAAGTCTGTCCGAATCATGTTAGCAATTGCCGCATTTTATGAAATCTGGTAAATGGATAAACAAAACTGCATTCCTTAATGGATTTATTAAAGAAGAGTTGTATATGATGCAACCAAAAGGTTTTGTCAATCCTAAAGGTGCTAACAAAATATGCAAGCTCCACGATCCATCTATGGACTGGTGCAAGCATCTCGGAGTTGGAATATACGCTTTGATAAGTTGATCAAGCATATAGTTTTATACAGACTTGTGGTGAAGCCTGTAGTTACAAGAAAGTGAGTGGGAGCACTACATCATTTCTGATAAGTATATGTGAATGAAAAATTGTTGATCGGAGATAATGTAGAATTATTCTGCAAAGCATAAAGGAGTGCTTGAAAGGAGTTTTTCAAAGAAAAACCTCGGTGAAGCTGCTTACATATTGAGCATCAAGATCTATAGAGATAGATCAAGACACTTGATAAGTTTTTTCAATGAGTACATACCTTGACAAGATTTTGAAGTAGTTCAAAATGGAAAAGTCAAAGAAAGAGTTTTTCCTGTGTTACAAGGTGTGAAACTGAGTAAGACTCAAAGCCCGACCACGGCAGAAGATAGAAAGAGAATGAAACTCATTCCCTATGCCCTGGCCATAGGTTCTATAAAATATGCCATGTTGTGTACCAGATCTATTGTATACCCTACACTGTTTTTTTGGCAAGGGAGTACAATAGTGATCTAGGAGTAGATCACTGGACAGCGGTCAAAATTATCCTTAGTGGAATAAGGATATGTTTCTCGATTATGGAGGTGACAAAAAGGTTTGTCGTAAAGGGTTACGTCGATGCAAATTTTGACACTGATCCAGATGACTCTAAATCTCAATCTGGATACATATTGAAAGTGGGAGCAATTGGCTAGAGTAGCTCCATGCAGAGCATTGTTGACATAGAAATTTGCAAGATACTTACGGATCTGAATGTGGCAGACCAGTTGACTAAACTTCTCTCACAAGCAAAACATGATCACACCTTAGTACTCTTTGGGTGTTAATCACATAGCAATGTGAACTAGATTATTGACTTTAGTAAAACCTTTGGGTGTTGGTCGCATGTCGATGTGAACTATGGGTGTTAATCACATGGTGATGTGAACTATTGGCGATGTGAACTAGATTATTGACTCTAGTGCAAGTGGGAGACTGAAGGAAATATGCCCTAGAGGCAATAATAAAGTTATTATTTATTTCTTTATATCATGATAAATGTTTATTATTCATGCTAGAATTGTATTAACCGGAAACATAATACATGTGTGAATACATAGACAAACAAAGTGTCACTAGTATGCCTCTACTTGACTAGCTCATTGATCAAAGATGGTTATGTTTCCTAACCATAGACATGAGTTGTCATTTGATTATCGGGATCACATCATTAGGAGAATGATGTGATTGACTTGACCCATTCCGTTAGCATAGCACTTGATTGTTTAGTTTGTTGCTATTGCTTTCTTCATGACTTATACATGTTCCTATGACTATGATATTATGCAACTCCCGTTTACCGGAGGAACACTTTGTGTGCCACCAAACATCACAACGTAACTGGGTGATTATAAAGGTGCTCTACAGGTGTCTCCAAAGGTACTTGTTGGGTTGGCGTAGTTAGAGATTAGGATTTTTCACTCCGATTGTCGGAGAGGTATCTCTGGGCCCTCTCGGTAATGCACATCACTTAAGCCTTGCAAGCATTACAACTAATGAGTTAGTAGTAGGATGATGTATTACGGAACGAGTAAAGATACTTGCCGGTAACGAGATTGAACTAGGTATTGAGATGCCGACGATCGAATCTCGGGCAAGTAACATACCAATGAAAAAGGGAACAACGTATGTTGTTATGCGATCTGACTGATAAAAGATCTTCGTAGAATATGTAGGAGCCAATATGAACATCCAGGTTCCGCTATTGGTTATTGACCGGAGACGTGTCTCGGTCATGTCTACATTGTTCTCAAACCCGTAGTGTCCGCACGCTTAACGTTACGATGACAGTTTCATTACGAGTTTAAATATTTTGATGTACCGAAGGTTGTTTGGAGTCCCGGATATGATCACAGACATAACGAGGAGTCTCCAAATGGTCGAGACATAACGATCGATATATTGGACGGCTATATTCGGACACCGGAAGTGTTTCGGGTGATTTCGGAGAAAACCGGAGTGCCGGAAGGGTTACCGGAACCCCCCGGGGAAGTATTGGGCCTTAGTGGGCCTGAGGGGAGAGAGAGGGCAGCAGCCCAGGAGGTGGCGTGCCCCCTCCCATGGGGAGTCCAAATTGTACTAGGGGAGGGGGGCACGGCCCCTCTTTCCCTCTCCCTCTCCCTCTCTTTCCTTCCCCCTTCTCTCTTCCTAGTTGGACTAGGAAAGGGGAGTCCTACTCCTACTAGGAGGAGGACTCCCCCCTCCTTGGCGCTCCCCAAGGGCCGGCCGGCCTCTCCCCCTTGCTCCTTTATATACAGGGGCAGGGGGCACCTCTACACACACAAGTTGATCTTCATGATCGTTCTCTTAGTCGTGTGCGGTGCCGCCCTCCACCATAATCCTCGATAATATTGTAGCGGTGATTAGGCGAAGCCCTACAACGGTAGAACATCAAGATCGTCACCACGCCGTTGTGCTGACAGAACTCTTCCCCGACACTTTGCTGGATCGGAGTCCGGGGATCGTCATCGAGCTGAATGTGTGCTAGAACTCGGAGGTGCCGTAGTTTCGGTGCTTGATCGGTCGGGCCATGAAGATGTACGACTACATCAACCGCGTTGTACTAACGCTTCCTCTTCCAGTCTACGAGGGTACGTAGACAACACTCTCCCCTCTCGTTGCTATGCATCACCATGATCTTGTGTGTGCGTAGGAATTTTTTTGAAATTACTACGTTCCCCAACAATGATATGCATCACACAATCTTAGATTCATCTATTCAACCAACACAAAGAACTTCAAAGAGTTCCCCAAAGTTTCTACCGGAGAGTCAAGACGAACACGTGTGCAAACCCCTATGCATAAGTTCACGAGGTCACAGAACTCGCAAGTTGATCACCAAAACATACATCAAGTGAATCACATGTTATCCCATTGTCACCACAGATAAGCACATGCAAGACATACATCAAGTGTTCTGAAATCCTTAAAGACTCAACCCGATAAGATAACTTCAAAGGGAAAACTCAATCCATTACAAGAGAGTAGAGGGGGAGAAACATCATAAGATCCAACTATTATAGCAAAGATCGCGATACATCAAGATCGTACCACCTCAAGAACACGAGAGAGAGAGAGAGATCAAACACATAGCTACTAGTACATACGCTCAGCCCCGAGGGTGAACTACTCCCTCCTCATCATGGAGAGTGTCGGAATGATGAAGATGGCCACCGGTGCGGGATTCCCCCCTCCGGCGGGTGTCGGAACGGGTCTAGATTGGTTTTAGGTGGCTACGGAGGCTTCTGGTGGCGGAACTTCCGATCTATTCTATTCCCCGATGTTTTTAGGGTATATGGACATATATAGGTGAAAGAAGTCGGTCAGGGGGGCCATGAGGGGCCCATGAGGGTGGGGGGCGCCCAGGGGGTAGGCGCGCCTCCCTGCCTCGTAGCCACCTCGGAGCTTCCCTGACGTTTACCCCAAGTCTCCTGGATTGCTTCCATTCCAAAAATAACTCTCCCGAAGGTTTCATTCCGTTTGGACTCCGTTTGATACTCCTTTTCTTCGAAACACTGAAATAGGTAAGAAAACAACAATTTGGGCTGGGCCTCCGGTTAATAGGTTAGTCCCAAAAATAATATAAAAGTGTATAATAAAGCCCATAAACATCCAAAACATATAATATAATAGCATGGAACAATCAATAATGATAGATACGTTGGAGACATATCAATTACCCATATGCATGGTCCTTAGTTCAAATCTTACAATGTACACCAAATTGAAACATTGATATTAAGTCTTGTACTATCTACATTCAAATGTTCTTTTTGGCCCCACCCCCTCGGCACACATGCTACATACTTCCTGTATAGGTCAATCTTCCTCTCCTAACCACCTTAGGAAGCTATCGGTTTCCGACACACGTTCATTCTTTCTCTCCATGTTTCGATCTCTAACTCTCTCAACTACACAACCCCCTTTTTCCACTATGTTACCAAATGTATTTACCCCACACACCCGCAATTGCACCCTATGCCGAGCTCTCTCTCTCTCTTCCTCCCACCCTCTCTCGCTAGATACATGCATTGCCTATCTAGCCCCCCAACCTCTCGTGTGCATGCATGCACCTTGTCTATCTAGGTCACTCCCTCGAGACTGTCACACTCTTTCTTTCGCACGGCAGGCCACACTCGCTCAATCTCGCTCTCTTTATCTGGGTCTCGATTAATCTCGTTTTCTTTCACACACAAATGATATATCTCCCTGTTTGGGCCTCGATCGACACACTCTATACTCTCTCATGTACATTGTCTATCTAGGTCAGTCTATCCAAGCCGCCCCCACTCTTTCAACCTCATGGTGGGCCATGCAAGCTCAATCTCTCTCTCTCTCTCTCTCGCCCCATCTCTCTCTCTTTGTTTGTCTCGATTGACCTCACTCTTTCTCGGACACAAAAGATATATCTCCATGTTTGAGCCCAATCCGACATATTCATATTGTATACTCTCTCACACACATTGTCTATCTAGGTCACTCTCTCCAACCCATCTCACTCTTTCGATCGCACGACGACCCACACTCGCTCAATCTCTCTCTCCCTTTATATATTTAATCGATTGACCTTGCTTCCTCCCACGCACAAAATATATCTACATGTCTGTGACTGGATCATCTCTCAAGCTCTATCTTACAGCCCTCACCCTTCCCAAAAGCTCAATCGGACAATATCTCTCTAGAGCATATATATCTTTTCAATGAATGTCGGGCCACACTCACTTTGTCTCTCTATCTATATGTCTCTCGATTGACCTCGTTATCGCATGCCGTATATTCCACACATTGAAGCTACCTCTCCATCCCTCGCAAAGCCGAAGCTATTTACATTGCGAGGGGGCTCCAACCTTGGATTAATTTGTGTAGGCATTTATTCTGATGGGTTTAGATTATATTTTTGTAGCATTCGGCCCACAACTACTCCAAACACCGTTGCAACCCCCGCACCTCCCCCAATTGATTTCCCTCTGCCTCGGTCATCGCTCTCTCGCACGTCCTTTCTCGCCGTCAACGTCGCACCATGGTATTATTATAAAAAAACTCTGTTGTTCTCTTTAATTAGTACAAATAAGCTATAAAACTACATACCGATAGTCCACCTGGAATGGAAAAAATTTTGACGCACAAATTAAATTGCTACAAACTACACACCGATGGGCCCACCTGTCATGAAAAAAATTTGGACCCATATCTAAATAAAAAAAGGACAAGGATCGAACATGCGACAAGGGCCTTCAAGCCGCACGTCAATAGGCAACATAAGTAGAACAACAATGTTTGTTGTATCCCCCTTTGTTCATATAATGTTTTTATATTACCACAGTCTATTTAATGGATAACATGTAATATTATTTTTAGTACATTAGTGGGACCGGCTTGTTAGCACGTACTATTCGCCGTCACTTACTAGTGGGTTCCATGTGTGCTCTCTCTCTTTCCTCCCCTTCTGTGTTTAGACGCACGGGCAAACACGGAGAACTCGCGGGCGATGTTGCCGTTGACCATATCTGGACGCGTTCACAAGTTACAGCACCAGTTTCACGTACTAGTAGTACTAGTCAATGTGTACGTGCAATGCACGTTAATTTGTAAGTATATTAAGTGTATGCGGATATTAAATAGGATATTATTTGCGTGTTATTATGTGATTAGCACTATTTTTGGCATGAAATTTACTGCACACTAAATGTGTTGAGCGCTCGACATTGAAGCAGTCTAGGTTGTTGGATGAGAAGGAATACATGTGGCTTGATGACGTTTTATATTTAATTTGATACGGCTCTAGCAGAACATTCAATAGATCAAATCATAGATTTCATTCAGTCTGACTCTGACTTTACATTCATATGACGATCGATCTAAAATAAACGGAAATGATAAACGTTCGTACTTTAAGCATGGCAATCCGAACATTTTTCATGGCAAATTTAGATTACGCAGCGGCGGGGGGGGGGGGGGCGTCTTGCGGTGGGAAGCAGCTCCTCTGCCGTGCTCTGTGTGTTGCCGGGCCACTGACCGACGGCGACAACGACGGCAACGTCTTGTGCCGTTTTTGGCGTACTCCTGGACCTTGGCCCTAGCTTCAACGAAGGCCGCAATGTTCTGGACTTCGGTCTCCAAGAGCGGGAGGAGGCGACTGGCGTTGGTGCAAGGAAGCGGTCGACGGCGGCCATCCATGTTGCTAAGGGGGGCATCGGCACTCGCGCGGGGACATGCGATGGCAATGGCGCGGCGGAGAAATTCATGTGCACGGGCACCGGCACAGGCACGCACATCAGTGCACATGTAGGCACATGCGCTGGCAGGTGCACGGGCACCGGCATGGGCGTGCACGTCAGTGCACGCACAGGCGCATGCGCTGGCAGGTGCACGGGCGCATGAAAGTTGGCGGGGACCTCGTGGAACCCCGTGGCATCAAGCTCGGCGACAATGTGTGGCTCCCAGCCCATCAATGCCACGGGGATGGGCGCTGGCACACTCGGGGCGACGGGAGCCGAAACGGGAGCGGGGACAGGCGCGATTTCTTCCCGCAAGGCCAGTTCAAGCTCGTCCCAAAGAGCCTTATGTTCTTGAGACTCCGGCTGGGTGTCTTCCTCAGGAAACTGGAAGACTAAGGGCAGACCATCGTGATGCAGCATGGCGTACGGTTAGGTTAGGCTGGTTGGAGGTAGACGACAGGAGAATCAGAGAGGAAGAGAGAAGATTGTGGCGATACCAGGTAGTGCGGGGTTTATTTTAAACTATGGTGCCGGCGACATTAAAAGTGGGCACAGTTGGGACGAAGGTGGGCGGCGGAGCCTGGTCAAAGGGCTCGCCTCCCAGTGAGCCTGCACAGTGCGCACGCCTCCCTGTCAGCTGGCGCAAATGTCTACTCGCACGCCTCCCGTCGACTCACAAGCTTGCTCGGACAACACCTGCCGATGAGAAGCAGAACTCGTGGCGGCACGTAAACGCCCACGGTTTCAAGAGTGAAAGCGTTCGCCTTAACGTGATAGGTCTTTGTTCCAAAATATCTTGGCCCTTCATTTGTGCAAATTCTCATAAGCAGCTTGTCTCAAATTGAAAAAAATACGTAGGAATATTTGTGCCATGTCACGTGACCATGCTCAGTTTCATGGATTTCTGGTAACTTTTGGATTTTTTGAAATTTAAAATCCAGGATTCGAAACAATATCATAACCTGCATCATGCAATAAATTTTCAAGCGATACATCTTTCCTGTTGTATTTCTTAAGAAAGGATTTGGTCAATCATTTTGCTTAGTTGGACTTCAGACAAGTTATATATGCAGAGTAAAAGGATAATCCCTCCGTACCAATGCATTACCTGATATATTAACTCAAGTACGAGGCACAAACAAACGGGCTCAATTATGTGCTCATCCTGGTGTAGTAGTAGTACTAGGCAATGTAGTTGCTGGGTGACCTTGGGGGCGGCAACCGAGGGAATTGACCCATGCTCGGCACGGTAGGTAATGTTGTCTAGTTACTAAAGCATCCCTCCATTGTTCCTCGGTAGTCATTATGGACCGGGGACTTGAGGGGAATTTCCTAGGGCTAGAATTCTGGCTGCCAGATATTTCAACTCGAAACGCGGAGGCTCGACTGGTTGGGGTTGGCTAATGTGCATACCACGCACACCACCAGAAGGACACGAGCCCGGTTTTTTAGGATCAGCACGACCCAAGGTCTGGCTGGTACACCGTTGGGTCCTACCATTAGAGAATACGAAAAGAATCTTTTAACTTGCCGAACGAATTTGTGTGTATTACAATGCCCGTATTTTCCTTGCAAATTGTAATCTCAACGTTGTAATTGATTTATGACGAGTTATTGAATTAGAGTGAGTTTGTGATATAGTGATATCAATGTGGATTTCACATTTCATGGTATCACTAGTAAGTTTTTCATTGCAAATTCAAATTTAAAAGATGAACGTTATGGTGGTGAGAAAACTTTGTATGTATCAAGCATATGACAACACACACACACGAACATAAACAACAATCCAATAAGTATAGTGCATCTATTTTTCCAAACCATGCATGTATGACACGAATTAAAAAATACTCTTCTATTCCTAAATATTAGTCTTTTAGAGATTTCAACAAGTGACTACATACGGAGAAAAATGAGTGAATCTATACTCTAAAATATGTCTATATACATCCGTATGTGGCAGTCCATTTGAAATATCTAAAAGGACTAACATTTAGGAACAAAGGGAGTAAAATGTAAGACATGCATGGTCCTCTATTCAATATTTAAAATGAACAGGAAACTGAAACATGAATATTAAGTCTAGTACTACAGTACATGCAAATGTTGTGTTTAGGCGGAGCTATGTAGATTGTCAGGGGGTAACCCCTCGACCTTAGATAAAATTGTGAAGCTCTGTTTAGGATTGTTTAGATTATATTTTTCCCCACCCTCCCAAACACCGATTGGTTGTGCACCCCCTCCTCCCCAGGAGAATATCATGTGCCCCCACACTTTAGATGCTATATGCTGATACGAGTTGCTTGGAGTTTGTAGATCTGAGATATAGCAGCTCACAGGATGTCTTAATATTTTTACAAGAAACCTTAATGAGTTTGAGATTTGCACACAATTTGTACAAAAGCTACTCAGATGCCTTTGGATCCCGTATCCAACGACCTCGAAGCTCGTATCACCGTAGCATCTAAGATGAAGGAGGACATCATATTCCCATGTATGTAATTAAGAATATCATGTGCTACCACACCTTAGATGCTATGGTGATACAGGCTCTTCGGAGCCGTTGGATTTGTGACCCAACAACTCCTCGGTGGTTCGAATGTGTTTTTACAAAAAAGCCCCCAAAGATTGCTTACAAGCACAAAGACTTCTTAGATGCCATTTGATCTCAGATCAAACGACCTTGAAGCTCGTATCACCATAGCATCCAAGCCGCGAGAGCACATGATGTTTTCTCGCACGGGACAATATGAGGTGCTCCCGCGCCATAGATTTGACGGTGATATGAGTTCACGGTGATCTAATGACTCATAGTAGGAGGTTTGAATGTTTTTGCAATATACGCCAGAGAGAGTTTGGGAATTGCATAGAAAGTACAAGTACTACGCATGTGGCATCTGATCCCAAATCATACGACCTAGATGCTCGTATCACCGTAGTGAAAATTAAGCTACGGGAGCACCTAATATGAGCAATGGGGAGCCGTTGGATCCAAGATGCAGTGGCACACACGAGGCCTGAATGTTTTAGTTGCAAAAAAACCCTTGGAGAGTTTGGAAATTGCGCACAATTACAAAGACTACTCCCAAGCCATTGGATCTCTGTTCCAACGATGTAAAAACTCGTATCACCATAGCATCTAAGCTGCGGGCTGGATGTGATATTCTATGCCGCTGTCATTTTTGTTCGTAAACTTGCGAAATACGTGTAACTCGTGCCGTTACTTGTCTAACCGCACAAAGTGTTTGTTAATAAAAAACCATCCTACACTGAAATATCGAAACAACACACGGGGGTCCCACTTGTCATTGATCAAATTTGGACCTAAAACTAACAAATCCGAAAGACAAGATTCTAACTGGCAACCTGGACTACAAAGCATAAGTCGATAGCCTGAAACAACAACGGTTGTTGGCTTTGTCCCATAACTTGATTTTATATAGTATTACATTGAGTAGACACGTGCCTCGTCAACACGTGCATGACCGTTGACTCACTTACAGGTGGGTCCCAGGTCTGCGATCTCTCTCTCCTCTCCATTGTCTAACCTTTAGACGCACGGGCACACACGAAGAGCGGCGCTAGCTTGCCGTGGTGTTATTATAACTAAAAATGCTTGGAAAATAGAAGAATCACCTAGAACAAGAGACGTTGTGGCTGGTCGAGACGGAGCTAACCACAACTATCCTCCATGCCACATTAGCATGATGAAGTTGTGTCGCTAGTGGGGTGTTTTCGACCGACTGGCTGTGTCCCGAGGTCGAACCATAGGTACTACGTCTGATACAATATGTTTTTACACGCACATTTTTCCTCCGTGCCGAGATGTGGCACACCCTACCGTGCGGTTTCGGGGTCCTCCCGGGTGGTGCACACATATATTCTTCCTTGACGAGACATGAGACGCCCTACCGCACATTTTCTGGGTCCTCCTCGGTCGTAGAGCCGAAGCAAGTAAATGAGTCGTCAAATCACGAAAGACCACCTTTCGTGTCGAGTACATTAGTGAAGCACGGTGGCTAGCTAGTTGGTCTAGTGCGATCGATTATCTAGGCCGCCGCCACATTTGTTTTTCACCCCTTTTTTATCTCCTTGCCAGCATGTAAATTTAAATACCCACTGCTCTGGTGTTTGGGTGCGGCAGGATTTTTATTTTTTTGATTGACGAGAGCAGGCGTGGTAGGATTTTTATTTATTTTTGATTAACGGGAGCAGGCACGGCAACAATTAGTCACGATGACTCTGCCTGTAAAACCCACTACTCCCTGATGTGAGAAGTCATCGACTGGTGTTTTCCCATGGTGAAAACCAAAAGATTCCCTGCTCCTCAGCTGGCTCCCTCCGCCTTCCCCTAGATTGCATTTCCTTTTAGCCGTTTTGCCCCCTTTGCTTCCTCTCCCCATTGCTTCTACCTCGTGCCATGGTGGCACAGCAGATCACAGAGTCTAAGGTGAGGTGCCTGACATAGGAGCTCTAGTCCAAGGATGTAGAGCTCAGGGCCAAGGACGTGGAGCTCTGTGACCTCAAGGAGGAGATGAGTGCCATGCTCCTCTATTATGTGTGGGAGTTCATGGAGCTTCAAAAGCGGCAGGCGTCCACCACAAAGATGCTCGAGGCGTCAGCGACGTTGTTGCAGAAAGCGAGGGATATGATAGGCCATCAGGGGAGCCGGCTGGAGCACAAGCGGGCCAATCATGACGAGGTCCAGGATCGCCTCAACCGCTAGGTGGACCAAGTTGCCACACACGTGTTGCGGCTGCGCAATGCCTACCGTCGTGCCAACGCGACCATGCCGGCCGTCGGGCTAAACGCGTTCGACTACCCTGGCGACTTCAACGAGCTGCGGCTTCCTGACCTGGTCTCCTTCTTCACCTATATCTCCAAGGAGCCGAGCCATCTCCGCGCGATGGTGGGGGAAGAGCTGGACAAGGAGGGGTTGCGGGCTGCCATCGCTGTTGCCGGGCGAATCCTCTCGGCTCTGTCACCGGAATCCATTCGTGTCATTGGACGCTGTCTTTCACAAGCTGGCTCCCGTCGATCGGGAGCGGGCTCTGCGTGCGGTTGCACCCTGCATCACCAATGTCATGCGCCTCGAGAAGCAGAGGGACTTCTGTAGTGTTTAGGCGTCCTCTGCATGGGCATGTCCATGTCTCGTCACAACATGACCGTTGGATCAAACTCAGACGGTGCAGATCAGTCACTGTAGCACAAAGCGTGTGGGTGTGTTTGGTTGCATTCTCATCTCAATATAGTTGCTCCCTCTTCATGTATTTGTGTTAACCTACTAGTGTGGACTCATGCACCCTTCATGCACTCTTCCGAACACCCAAAAGTGGGTCGAGAAGGGAACTTTTGCTCCCATCCCGTGTGAGGGAGTCCTGGACTAAGTGGTCCTCAGGCATCCAGCCTATTAGCCATGGGCCGGACTGATGGGCTGTGAAGATACGAAGACCGAAGACTGCACCCGTGTCCGGATGGGACTCTCCTTGGTGTGGAAGGCAAGCTTGGCGACCGGATATATAGTTCTTTGTAACCGACCTTGTGTAACCCTAGATCCTCCCGGTGTCTATATAAACCGGAAGACTTAGTCCGGATAGGGGAGTCTCATTATCATAGCCATACAAGACCTCTAGGGTTTAGCTATTACGATCTCAAGGTAGATCAACTCTTGTAATACTCATATTCACCAATATCAATCAAGCAGGACGTAGGGTATTACCTCCATAGAGAGGGCCCGAATCTGGGTAAACATCATGTCCCTTGTCTCCTGTTACCATCGACCTTGGACGCACAGTTTGGGACCCCCTACCTGAGATCCGCCGGTTTTGACACTGACACCATGCACCCTTCATACACCCTGCCTAACACTGATTCGTGCTTCATATGGTTCTTGTTTTGTGGAGTACTGTAGCACCGTACTCTCCATGCGTTGTCGACCTAGTTCTGTTCACATTGATCTCACCGTTCATTCTCGTCCGGATAGTCGAAAAAGTGGTACTACTATGTTACATTACTGTTCATATAGTTGACATGCGCACAACATCATTTGTTATCATCATATCTTACTACACTAGCAACAAGATTATGTAGACTGACATATGAACCACTACACATGCCTAGTAGTAGGAGCATTGTGTATGTTCAAGTGGCTGCCGTGTTTCGCACTCCTATGTCGTATGAGTGGAAACGCTTGCTGTAATCATTTTTTTCTTCAGAAAAACAATGGACACGCTCTACCGTGCGAATCCTCCTCGACGGTCGTTGAGAACCTTGCTACTCACTTTCGCCGATGTGTGGGATAGCCAGTATCGGGGTCCACCAGCCATGCATTAAATTACTATGTAGTAGAGTGCCCAACTACACGGTAGACTACCCCGATCGAAGCGCCGCAGTAATGCCCAATGAGCCGTCAAATCACAAAACCCCCTCCTTTCCAGCAGTAAGTTGGATGGACGAAGCAACCATCGTCTCACTGTTCTCTCTCAGCTTCCTCTCTTGAAGAAAACCCCCCACTCGCTTCTCCCTCATCTTGTTCCTCATTTCTTCAAGGAAACCCCGACCTCCTTCTGCCATTGTTATTCTCTCCCAAAGAAGGAAAGGTGAGCGCATCAATGGTGTTGATTCTGGCCAAAGCCCGGTCTTGCGACCCCGAGACTAATCCTATAACTCCCTCTCTGTTCTTCTTTTGGGTTTGCGATTATGGTTTCTTTTCTTTTATTTCTATTTGACAGTTTCTTGATGGACGATGGAGCACCACCCGAAGTGATGTCTATGGCTCTGGCCAAAACCCTCGAGGCTCATGGTATGAAGAAGTGCAAGCACCCCGCTAAGGCTACCACAGACAAGCTCAAAGCCATCGCCTTGTCCAAGCCACCCTCTCCGGGATCCCTCATTAAGCAAGTCCAGGTATCCTTGACGATCTTTTTCTCGATCTTGATCGTGTTTTTTCATCTAACATGTTGTACTAGTACTAGTAGTACAACTTTCTGGGTGATCTTGCATGTGATTTTTGTGTGCCAAATGACGGTTCTAAATTCCTCTTTTGACCAAAACATGCGAGAGGTTGACACTAATTTCTTATAGATTACTTTCAACTACTTTATGAACATCAATGCTACCTTTCAAGAACGTATATTTGCCTCGGTAACTTGTGTTATGGATATTGCAAGTAATCCCTTTGCTCTCATGCCTTTGAAGACATGTTCTAGTGTCTTTGTTCACTTATTTCTGTGCGTATATGTAGTCATATATGGAGTAAAATATTGAAAATCATCTTATATTTCTGAATAGAGGTAGTAATAAAATATTTGGTTTCTATTTGAATTAGAGCCAGGTCTGCAATCGAGATGAAGTTCTCAAAGTCATGCCATGTGAACTGGAAGACCTGAGGATGAGTTCTGCTGCTAAACTATCCAGTTGTTGTGTCCTTGTCGCCACATGTCCTGAACTAGTGTTTTCCTATAGCATTGTTGTCAGGCGTGTTCTCGAGGCTGTACTTGACCACGACAATTTCCTGGGTGTGCCTTCAATTACGAAGGGTGTGGTTCTTGTAAAGCTTCCTGACAAATCTGATGCGGCATGTCTTCATCGTCATGTTTATGAGTGGAAAGACCACTCTGTTAGGTTCTCCAAGGTTGACGAGATGGTGATGGTGCCGGTAGACATCTCTCACGAAGTCCATGGCCTAGTCAGTTATGCGCGGTTCATCCCATAGGTTGGTGGCAAGAAATAGTCTGTAGATTTTAATTAGTGCAACTTTGCTCGTCTCTAGTAAGTACTATTGTTCAGTACTTGATTTGTGTTTGTGAACCCTGTATTGTTTAGTAGTGCCGCTTTTAGTGTGTGGTGAGTCCTGAGAACAGTCTATGTTAATGTCTGTCCACTCAATTCAGTCTGTATATTTTGAAGTATCCAGATCATCTTTTTTGTGAGGACGGTTTATCAATTATGGTTACACTCCAATATGTGTATGCATTGCAGGGTTTATCGCACCCACAAAGATTTCCAGTCCCATGGATGTTTGGTCCATACAATTTGTCAAGACCTTTGGACTGTCCTACTTGTGGGAGTAGGCGGGGCCCTGCATGCCACACGTAGTTGGACGATCAATCTTCTGTTTAGTACTTCAACATAGTGATTTCCTGGTAAGGATTCACTCGTGTCACATCAAGTAAATCTTATTGATTTACTGTCGAAATCTTATTGATTTAATGTCATGTTTCCTTTCTTTTGCTGCAATTTTATGATGCAAGTTTTGCGATGTGAGATTCGTCACAGAATAAACCGTTTGGTTTGCTCTATGATGGCAATTTTTGCAGGTTTCACTTCTTATGTCGTGTCAGTAACGAAGGCACTGTCCATCACTTATATTACTGGAAAAAAATGGATCACTCTGTTGTCTGAGTACAAGATGAATCCCTGTGATGAACTGTAGTTTGGCTTAACAAACACGCCACAATTAGTCCTTCTCGCGTTTAAAAGAAATGAATAAAAAGACTGGATCATGGTCATAGAGCCTAGTCATGTTAGAAAGCTGATCATAGCAGACCAGACACGATCGCCGCTGCCTCGCACATCGGTACCACCTTCAGCAACGGATCAAGCACCGGTAGTTGTTCTAGCACTGACAGCAGCAACAGCTTAGTCTGATCCAGCTAAGGATTGGGCACCGACTGTGTTAGTGGATCAGACTGATCTACCAGAGGATCGAGCATCGACACTGGCACTTGCTCTGACACCGGCACCAGCTCTACAAGGAGCACCATCTTCGGCAGCAGCGGCGGCACTACCAGTCACACCGGCACGGGCACCAGCAACGGCTTTGGCACTTGCACCAACACTTGCACTTGCATCTGCTCCTGCTCGTGCAACGGCAACGGAACCAGCAGTTGCACCGACAACAGACTGGGATGTAGTTCGCACTTCATATACCCAAGTCCTTACAAAAACCGACATGTCCACCTTCTTGGTAAGCATTGGCCGCCCAAGTGCTTCGTTCTTATTTCTTTCCATGTTGTTTCACATGATTCACGGTGTTGATCTAACTGTTTGTGTATGTCTTCTTGCTTGCAAACAGAGAATTCCTAGAGCAACGAGGGAGTCGTTCAACAATCCGGGCGACCGTGGCCAAGTTTCTCTTACCATGCGTAGCGTTGGTGTGAATGAACCTGCTCAATATACCGTAAGTACAAAGGATGGTCGCATGATGATTTATGCTAGGATGGTCAAGGTTCAAATCTAAATCATATCTTGCGGTAGGGGATGATGTCAAAATCGAACTTTCTTGGCAAGGAGAGCTGGTCCAAATCAACTTTGAAATTCTTCAGTAGCAGCACGCAACTGCCGAACTGATCTATCCTCCAAGAGATTTTGATGTAATACTCTGGCATGGTGAAACAAGTGTCCTGTGTGTATAAGTAGTACGCCAGTATTATTTATCACATGGAATATCGTTGATAGAATTGCAACTCTGATTGCTGGTTAGGAACTGTCATTCGATTTCATTCCAACAACAACCGTGCTTTATTCAATTTTGTGTATTTGCCTTGCGACAACATCTAAAACCAGCGCCGTACCGATCGCTTGCAATATGAAAAGTGCTGAGGTAGAATACATGGTCCCTCAAACACGCAGGCCCATCGGACTGTGGCCCAAAGTCCAGAACCGTGAGCCTGTCTGAGTATTCTATTCTCAGCTTAACCCCCATAATGCCCGTACGTTGCATGTAACATCAAGATGCATTTCTATGAGTACTTTATCTTGTGAGAGAAAAGGATGAACGAGGGAAAGCCTTATTTGCAAATGTGGAGAGGTGTGTGGGTACCTTTTTGAAAATTGCCATAGTTTCCTTCCTATCCATCAGATATAAATCGGACGGCCTATATTGCAGGATGGCAGGCACACCATGATCACCAACTCGTCTATACTGTGTTAAAAAACCTCTATTTTTAAATTATACATGTTATATATATTCCCCTTGATTTTTCTTATGTATAAAGTTTTGATATAAAAGATTTTATATTTCTTTACAGAGGGAGCATCCGGCAACAGGGTCCACGTGCCATATGCACCAAATTAGAGTGCACAACTGCACGGTAGACACACCCCAGTCGTAGCGCCACATTAATGCCCAATGGGCCGTCAAATCACAAAAAACCCCACCTTTCCAGCTTTAGCAGTAAGCTGGATGGACGAAGCGGCAATGTTTCACTGGGCCTGAATCCCCTTCTCCCTCGTCTTCTTGTTCCGAGAAAACCCCCTCTCGGCGATTGCATAGGGTTTTCTCATGGAGAACCAAGTACGAATTCTTCATCCATCCCCGATAAATCCAAGTCCCTTGGTCGCGGTTAATCCTAGGATGGCAGCCGCCGCCGTTGATGCATTTTTCTTCGTACTGAATCTAGTGTGTTTCATTTGAAGTGCCCAAAGTGCGAGGACCCTACAGGTTTCTGCATCCTCGGCGAGACACCACACTTGTTCCTTCTCATCCTAACACATGATTAGTATGTTCCTAGAATCCTCTTTTCTATCCGGGAGGGTGGGTTTTTTTGAACATGCTGTTGAATAATTTGGAAATTTGGATTGCTATATTTGGATAAAAGGTACTAGTACCATGGTCAACACTGACGTGAAGGAGGAAATTATTTCTAGATTTGTATAGGGAATACATCGTGTTGTCATATTGTTTTTCCTGCAGTGCATTACTTGCTCTGCTAGAACACATGTACTCAAGATGCTCGGCCTTGCCATAACTGAATACACCAGTTTAATGGTCACAGTGAAGACAAGCCATGGATATAAGTTCCGAGTTGGGTCCATGAAACAAGAAGATCGCTGCTTTTTTATGGCCGAACTTGGATAAACTTTCTCAAGTGTTACAGACTGAAAGTTGGCGCACGAATGTTGATGGAAATAGCAGAACCTGGTCTCATCTTCACTGCGATCTTCCACCCCGACGTCATTCCAATTGTTTATCCATGTTAGTTTTGTATCTGGTTCTTGCTTGTTGCCTCGATTACTTCTTAATCCACCTATTCGGTCTAACTAATCACAATTTAACTTTAGAAGTAGCAACGAATCTCTCACGAAGATGCTACTTCTAACTAATATTTTCTTATAATTGGTGGAACGTGTAGGTTTTTCCAGAGTTAAGCAGGCTACTTGTTTGTTATTCTGTAAGTACTCGGCTGTTACTAATGGCACTGAAGTTGACTGGGATGACATCCACAAGTTCCTACACTTTATTGATCGTCTTGAGGTCCTTGTGGGGCGTTTCAATGGTGGAAGGCCACGTGGGATATGTGTGCCAGTGCTGCACTCATTGAAAAGGTCCAACCGTGTCAACAAACTTATGGTACAAGCTGTTTTCTGTTAATATGTTGTTCATAAACAATTGCTTATACACAGTTTTACAACTGTGATCTTCTTGAAACAGAAACTGCCCAGTTCTATTGTTCCTATACAGATGCCTGATCATGGTCGTGTCAGACTTGTGCTTGGTCACAACATGATGTTTATGTCGACCTACTCCATTCCCCTTGGAGGTGAAAAGAGACTTATTCATGGGTGGTCTTAAATAATGAAGGCCCGTCCATCTTGGAGAATAGGACAGAAGATTATGTTCCCTCTTTTCCATGGCTCTAAAGCTAATATCCTATTTATTGACCACATTGCGAGATGAAGCCGATTTGAGAAGGTTGTGGACACGCGGGGTGGCGCCTGGGCCAACTCCTAGGGCTTGGTGGCCTCACCCTTGGTTAACTGTAGGCAAAGTAGCACTGTTCGAGGCGTGCTTTGTACGGTTGAACCTGTATAGGTACTCATACTGCTTTTGGCTATGGTTGTTAAGTGCCCATGCTGGTTTCAGTTAAGGTTGTTAAGTACTCCTGCTGCTTTTACAGTCTGTCATGTTTCTTTAGTCCTGTCTTCGTCCAGCCGCTAAAACCAAACCAGCGTCGGCGGGGCCGCCTGCTTCCGCCTCCCACGGCTGGCTGCGTCTCAGCGCACGCATCGCCGCCCCACCATCTCCTAAATCGTTAACGCCGACGTCAGAGGCCTCGCCGTCGTCCTCCACGTGCTTTGGTGCACTCCTCGCGGTGCCGCCCTCTCGCGTTGTCAACATGGTCAACAAACAACAGGAATTGACAAAAGTACATGGAGAGGATGACAGTAGGGGGCCGCCATGTCAGTGTATGGAAAAAGAAAATGCTTCCTCCTAGTGGTTTCCTGACATCTGGGACCCACGACATTGTCTGTGTATATAGTCAATAGACAAGAGAACTGCACAAGATCGGCTGACACTTGGGCCGTAGGTACTCGAGCAGTATTTTTTTGTTACTAGCACATATGCCCATGCGTTGCAACGGGAAAAATTGATGTTTTGTGCAAGCATAATGTCCCACAGCACCGGATTCACTATGAAGAACATGCTGCAACCCAACATCCTTCTACAAAATGAACATAAAAAAATATGATGCAATTTAGCCATGTTCATACTTTATTTGCCGGGCATAATCTCTCACCGATTTCATTTAAGTATAATCCTTTCTTTAATTACCATGACGTCCTCACTCGTTTTAGTTGGGAGTCAAATCCTTCCTTTTCTAATTTAGCAGCCCCAACACATTGAAACCTACTAATCCTTCCTTTTATCCTACATTTTTACCTCAAGTATTTCATTTAATTAGCCTCATCTATTTGAATATTCTATTTATTAAGACCACAATTGTCGGATTTCGGGTTCCGGCAGACCCTTGAGGTTCGAACACTGGGGTGCGTGCGGAGATTTCGCCTCCTACCTACCTGTACCCCTCCGCCATGCTAGGATCTAAACTATGGAAAGAACAGCACAAGGGACACATGGTTTATACTGGTTCGGGCCACTGTTGTGGTGTAATACCCTACTCCAGTGTGTGGTGTGGTGGATTGCCTGTTGGGCTGATGATGATGAACAATACAAGGAAGAACAGCCTCGCGAGGGCCTATTCTTGGCTGGGGAGACGAATTGCTAGGTGGAGTTCAGTCACCTTACTCTCTCTCTCTCTCTCTCTCTCTCTCTCTCTCTCTCTCTCTGCTTCCAACCAACCGACCCAAGAGACCCCCTCTAACGAGCCTCTTCCTTCCAACCTCTCAACCCCCTTCGCTCTGTGGGTGGCTGGTCCTATTTATAGAGGCCCTGGTCCTCTTCCCAGATATCGAGCGGGAAGGGAGCCAACAATGGCGGGCTAATTTGAAAGGGGACAACAAGTATCAGCTATCCTGACAAAAGTAGTCTTCGTCTGCGCAAAGCTCTGGTGATGACGCCGTCTTGGGCTCCACGGTGACCTCCGCGTCGTAGTCCTCATGGTCTTGGTCTCGTTACACCAAAATGACAACCTTTGCCTGATGCCTCGGTACTCCGCGGCTGCGCTTGCCCCTTTGCACCAAAGAGGAAAGGAGGACGCTGCGCGAGCTGGCGCCCTTGGTCGTCATGGCTTGCGTCACGAGCACCTCGTGAGGTACCCCGCCTTGATCTCTCCGCCTCCTCGTGAACCAGCCTGATGAGGCCGTGCCTAAGGAAGCTCCGCGTCGTCCGCCCCGCGAGGCTTGGCACCTCGCGAGGGTATTGAGTTTGTGTTGGTGAAGATGGGCCGTGCTGGGCCCCCCTTTGAGCCACGCCGCAGGCCGCAGGCAGGCAAGTCTAGGGACCCCCGTTCCCAGAACACGGAAAGTAGGCCCCGGGCCCAAGGCGCGCCCGGGCTTGGCCATGCAGGGAGGCGAAAGGGCAAGAGCGAAGCGCCGCGGGCCCTAACAGCCTGCGGCCTTGGGCGCCGAGTGGCGGTTGATTGGACATGGGCGTCTCCACTTCCCCATGGCGCCTCGGCAACTGCACGGATTGGACAAGTCCCTGCATGCAAAACGGGCCATGATTACCTGCGATCGTGGAGGTCGGCGGTTGGCCTTCGCCGGCTATAAGTACGGAACGGCATGCGCCCTTCCAGTCCATCCCTCCTTGCTTCTCCTTCTTCTCTATCCTTGCTCCGTCTTGCCGTGATGGCTTTGATCTGCCGGTTCTCGATGAGAGAGAAGGGAAAGGCTCCCTGAGAGGGACCGGACCCACTCTCACCGAAGAAACGGCTCATCCCCAGTGGCCCGAACGAGGGGGCCCTCCAGGTGATGTCGAGGCCTTGGGGTGAGCGGGCGCCACCGGGGTTCCCGCTTCCATTGTACGCCCACGTCGAGGGCCCCGGAGGATTTGATGCTGACCGCCACGGGCGGCGCCACCGTCGGTGCCGACGGGTCACGAAGGTGTGGGTCGTCCCCCCTGGGGTCCACACCGAGGGCTCCCCCCAAGAGTTCGTGCTCCTCGTCGCCATTCCTCTTCAGTCTTGGATCCGCCTGCCTCCCTTCTTCGCCTCCATCATCCCGCAGGGGGAGCCACTGGAGCTCTGGCTGCTGCACGCCGGCTGCAGCGCCCTCGCGACCGAGGCAGAGGTCGCGGTCATCGCCCCGGGCGAGGTCTACATGACTCGGGGCTAGAGAGAGATCGCCCGGGTTTGCAGGACAAGGGCGTCTTTGCGATCCACTTGGACTACGACGGTGCTTCGGTGATGCTCTTCAAGGTCTTCGATGCGAGCGGGCGCCGGCTGGAGTGCTGCCCCAAGGAAGGCGGCCGGGACCCTGCTGCGATGAGGACCGGGCTCGCCAACCGCTCCCTTGACGGCTCCTCAGGCGGTGGAGACGTCGGAGGTTCCAGCAACTCCGGCAAGCCCTTCGCGACTCCGGAGACGAGCGACGACAGCTACGAGCCCCCGAGCCGGCGCCGCTCCTGGAGTAGGGCGAGCTCGTCAGGCCGCCGCCGACTCTGATCTGGATGGGGTTGGCATCGATGCTTGACGGCCCACTGTTGATGATGGCATCTTTTGTAGGGATGCACGTAGTTTGCGTCTCTTTAGGATCTGTTCCCTGCAAGGAACCAAAAACGCGCCCCGTGGGGGCTTGTAAGGTGCCTGTGATCCTGTTTTGTTAATATAACCCTTGTCGTAGAATTGCGCGAGTTGCTCATCCCGTCTTAGCTCAGTCCTCCCTTTCGAACCTCTCGAGGGCTTGGTGCTCTGCGCCGACGGGTCCTAGTCCCAAGGTGGCTTCAGCCATCGCTGGTATGCCAGGTCGTGATGCCGTGGTCAAGGCCAGGAGGTGAGCGACCCGGAGTCCGGTAAGAGCCCCTGAGTCGCGATGCTCAGGAGGTCCCCTTTGGCACCCAAGCAGCCATCGTTTGGTGAGAAAGGGGAGTGGCGTCGCTAACAAGGGATAGCATTAGGTGCGGGGATGGTGCCACGGTAGCTGGTGCTTCCGGGTGATGACTTATCTCAAGGATCAGGGGCCGCTCTCTGGTGTGTGGCTGGGTCTGTGCATCGGCAGGCGCAAGGTTGCTCGGCGAGGTCCTCGTGTGCCTCTCCCCTCCCGCCTTTGCTCCCCTTTCTGCTCTACGTCCTCGGGTCCCGGCCCTCGAGCGAGTCTCAGCCGTCGCTGGTATGCCAGGTCGCGATGCCGTGGTCAAGGCCAGAGGGTGAGGGCTGGAGAGCCAGTAGGAGCCGTGAGTCGCGATGCTCAGGCACCCCCCTTTAACGTGCAAGTGGTTCACGCGGACGAGAGCGAAGGAGACACAGCAAGAGCCTCGCCTGACGCAGCTCCTTCATGAGGTCCTGCATGTCCATCATAGAAAAAGCAAGGGGTTTCCATAACAATCAACTGTCAGCCGTTGGTTGCTTCCGAGGGGTAGTGAGGCACTGAAGGCTTGACGAGGTGACGCTATGCGGGGCTGCCGCGGCAAGAGCTCAGCCATCCAGGTTTGTCAGCGTTGCAGGGATGGACCCATGCACAAGAGTCGTGCCGTTTGGGAGCAGCTCCGTTAGTTGGCGTCAGCTGAGCAGGCAACTAGGTAAAACACATTAGCCGCGAAGGAGTGGATTCGTTCAAATAGATGCTAGGAATGTGGAGATCACTGGGTCAGGCCCGAGCGACTTGGGGGTGATGCAGCCCGAGGGGCACCCCCAACAAGGTAAGCTAACGACGCAAAATAAAAAGGGATACACGCCGCAGGGACAGACCCACGCGTCCTGGGAATAATGCAGCCCTGGGGGCGCTCCTAGCTGGAAGTAAAACTCGAAAGATGTCACCTGATGATGTTGAAGACGAAGGGGTGTTGGTGTAGCAGATTCCGTGGGCTGCGGGAGCCGATCCTCATGAGCCCCTAGGCCCAGGGGCCTCGGGAGGCTCCGGAGGCGCTGGTGGCTCCTCGCGGACCATCTCCATCTCCGCCAGGGCTGCGGAACGCCTGGCCTCTTGTGCCTCCATGGTGCCCCTCATGAGGCACTGGTACGTGTCAGCCGTGCTCGGCAAGCCGTAAGGCATGCGAACGTAGTTGTGGGGCGGACCTTCGCAGCGCCGCACTTGCGAGGGCCAGAGGCGCTCCAGGGAGGCGACTCGGTTGAGCCCTGGTACGTCAATGCAGACGTGTAGCCCGCCATCCTCGCCTGGATTGGGGGCCACTGCTGGTAGGCGGCGGCTGCCTTTCATGACTCTTGACTCCTGTAACTCCTGGATGGCCTTGCTGACGAACTTCTGAGGGTCTGGATCTCCCTGCCTTGCTCCTTCTTGGGGGAAACGTGCTTCGAAACACGCCTCCATGTGGTGCCCAAGCGCCTCCCTCGTGACCCTAGCTAGGTCGGTGGCCCTCCAGGGGAGAGCGCCCGAGCCCTGCCTAAGGAGGGCGCCGGGCGCGCTTTCCTATGCGATGGAAGGAGGTTCCCCCTGGGCAGGCACGGGCCCAGAAGGGCCTGCCTCCTGAGAGGCCGGGCCGGACGATGTCTTCTTCTTAGGGGCGGTCTCGGGAGGCCTCCTGCTTCCACGATCCGGATCTTCCAGTGATGTGGCCTGAAAGGCTCGTTCCAGGGAACACACCGCGTCCTTCTCTTCACAGGGCACTGTGATGACTCCGCCGCTTCCTGGCATCTTGAGGACGTTGTAGCCGTGGTGAGTTGCGGCCATGAACTTGGCCAGTGCTGGGTACCCAAGGATGGCGTTGTACGGCAGGAGAATGTGAGCGACGTCGAAGTCGATGAGCTCGGTGCGGTAGTTGTCGCGTGCCCCGAAGGTGACAGGGAGGCGGACCTGCCCAATCGGGACCGTAGAGCCGTCGGTGATACCGGAGAAAGGCTTGGTTGGCTGAAGCTGGCTGTAGGGCACTTGGAGGTTGTTGAATGTTTCCATGGACAGGACATTGAGCCCTGCCCCGCCATCGATGAGGGTCTTGGTGACCACCACATTGCTGATGATTGGGGAACAAAGCATCGGGAGGACTCCGGCTGTAGCCGCACACTTGAGCTGATCTGCTGAGCTAAACGTGATGGCGCACGCCGACCACCTGAGAGGGCGCGTGGCTTCGAGCCTGGGGAGGACTGCGTTCACTTCGCGAGCGAACTGCTTGAAGATGCATTGAGAGGCTAGGGCTTGAGCCCCACCCAGGATGCAGGCGATCACCCGCGGCTCCTAGAAGCCCCCAGCCTCCTCGTCCTGGTGGCGGTCCTCGTTTCTCCTTGGCTGTGGCAGCAGCGGTGGGAGGCCTGCGTTGCCTTGCGGGCAGTCCTCGCGAGGCTGATCCCTCCAGCCTCCCTCGCGAGGCGGGTCTTTCCAGCGATCCTCGCGAGGTTGATCGCGCCACCCCTGGCGCGGGCCACGGTCTTCCCAGCGTCCTGCATTGCTTCCTCCTCCTCGGCCGTAGCCCCGGTCACCACGGTCAGGGTGACGGCCGATCCTTCCTTCACGCACGGCTCGGAGTTCTTGACATTCGTTGGTGTTGTGGGTGTGGAGGTCGTGGTACACACAGTACCGGCTGCCCTTGGGAGGTTCGGGTTGATCTCTACCCCGCTTGGTGTCTGGTTCTGTCACGAGCACGGCGGCCCCCTTGCGCTTCACATCCTTGGCCTTGAGCTTCTTCTCTTCGGGGTCTGCGGCAGGCAGCTCGAGGAGGGAGAGACGCCCTTCCTCAGCCCTGGCGCACTTGTTTGCCAAGTTGAACAGCTCCAAGGAAGTGCACAGGTCTTCATGCATCGCCAGCTCCTCCTTCATCTTGACGTCATGCACGCCATTGGAGAAGGCTGAGATGATGGCCTCTTCAGTCACCTTGGGAATCTTGAGGCGTGCGTTGTTGAAGCGCTGGATGTACTTCTGCAGGGTCTCCCCGGGTTGTTTCTTGATGCGGCGCATGTCGCTCACGGTGGGTGGCCGGTCGCGAGTGCCTTGGAAGTTGGCGATGAAGCGGGTGCCCATCTCATCCCAGGAGGAGATTGTGCCTGGAGCCAGGTTCAGGAGCCAGGTGCGGGCCCCGTCCTTGAGCACCATGGGAAAGCAGTTCGCCATGACCTTCTCGTCTCCATTGGCAGCTTCGATTCCAAGCTTGTAGAGCTGGAGGAACTCCGCAGGGTCAGCTGTGCCGTGGTAGCGAGGAGGCAATTCCGGCTTGAACTTGCCGGGCCACGAGATGCTGCCTAGCCCGATGGTGAAGGCATGGCAGCCTGCTGTGGCCACGGGAGGCCTTGGGTGACGGAGAGCTTGGTCTTGCATGTCTCCACGTGCTGCAGCTGAAAGCAGTGCGGGGTCTTGACGTGCGAGGGCAGGAGCATGGTCGCGACGCGCTGGAGCAGGGAGCGCCCGGGCGGCTTCTTGCGGGCGAGGGACTTATTGGCAGCTCTGTTCTTGCTGCGCTGGCACCTGACGGAGCGGGTTCTGCCCAGGGGCCACGCGCCTTGGAGCCATGGCGTCTTCTTGAGGAGGAAGCGGCCGGGGCACCGCCGGAGCCTCGTCGCCCGCGCGGGGCGGGGTGCGGTGCAGCAGAACGGATGGCGCAGGAGAGCCCCCTGCGGCGCGGACGAGCTCAGCGACGCGGTCGAGCCATTCTTCGTAGACGTTGTCGACGGGACGGTGGCGCAGGAGCTCGTTTGCCGCGATGAGTGCAGCCCGAGCCTCATGGGCGCGCGAAGCGCGCGGGACGAAGATCTAGCCGGGGCGAGCGAGGGAGTTGCGGTGCGGCCGTCTTGCCGCACAGACGGATGCTGGGACGATGCTTGCTGCTCGTCCCCCGCCGGGCCGGTGGCGGCGTTGACGGCAGGTGACGGGGAACGGCGAGGACGCCCGCCAATAGGGGCCGTCTGGGCGACGCGGGAAGCGAGGGAGGCCCGGCGCTCCGCGCGGGCCCGACGAGCGTCTGACATGAGCTTGATTGTCGGAGGAGAACGGGGTGGTGGGAGACGAATTCCGGAGCACCCCTACCTGGCGCGCCCAATGTCGGATTTCGGGTTCTGGCAGACCCTTGAGGTTCGAACACTGGGGTGCGTGCGGAGATTTCACCTCCTACCTACCTGTACCCCTCCGCCATGCTAGGATCTAAAATATGGAAAGAACAACACAAGGGACACAGGGTTTATACTGGTTCGGGCCACCGTTGTGGTGTAATACCCTACTCCAGTGTGTGGTGTGGTGGATTGCCTCTTGGGCTGATGATGATGAACAATACAAGGAAGAACAGCCTCACGAGGGCCTGTTCTTGGCTGGGGCGACGAACTGCTGGGTGGAGTTCAGTCACCTTTCTCTCTCTCTCTCTCTCTCTCTCTCTCTCTCTCTCTCTCTCCCTCTCTCTGCTTCCAACCAACCGACCCAAGAGACCCCCTCTAATGAGCCTCTTCCTTCCAACCTCTCAACCCCCTTTGCTCTGTAGGTGGCTGGTCCTATTTATAGAGGCCCTGGTCCTCTTCCCAAATATCGAGCGGGAAGGGAGCCAACAATGGCGGGCTAATTTGAAAGGGGACAGCAAGTATCAGCTATCCTGACAAAAGTAGTCTTCGTCTGCGCAAAGCTCTGGTGATGACGCCGTCTTGGGCTCCACGGTGACCTCCGTCTCGTAGTCCTCCTGGTCTTGGTCTCGTTGCACCGAAATGGCAACCTTTGCCTGATGCCTCGGTACTCCGCGGCTGCGCTTGCCCCCTTTGCACCAAAGAGGAAAGGAGGACGCTGCGCGGGCTGGCACCCGCCTGGCGCCCTTGGTCGTCATGGCTTGTGTCACGGGCACCTCGTGAGGTACCCCGCCTTCATCTCTCTGCCTCCTCGTGAACCAGCCTGATGAGGCCGTGCCTGAGGAAGCTCCGCGTCGTCCGCCCCGCGAGGCTTGCCCCTCGCGAGGGTCTTGAGTTTGTGTTGGTGAAGATGGGTCGTGCTGGGCCCCCCTTTGAGCCACGCCGTAGGCCGCAGGAAGGCAAGTCTGGGGACCCCCGTTCCCAGAACGCCGACAACAATCTTTGTTTTAATTATTCCACTGGTTTACCCATAATTCTTTCTTTAATTAGCCACATCCGCTTAAATATTTTATTTAAGCCGACAATCCTTCCTTTAATTAGCTCATTCGCTTAATTAGCTCGCCCTCAACATGAGGACTGCCACTCATATATTTAGAGTGAGTTGGGATTAGTAAATATGAATGGCGCATAGGTCGTTGGTTGTTATATCAAAGAACCAGACAGGAGGTCCTGTGTTCAATTCCAACAATGTTGATTTATTTTGACCCAATTATTTTTCGCGGTCTCTATGAAAGCCCATAAAAGGCCCAACAACATATAAGTACCTGGCCCAGGTGGCTTAGCCTGTGTATGAGTCAAACGAAAAGGAATAAACCAAACCAAGAATACCTATTCCCTTTAATAGTAGGTATAGATTGTTGAGACAGAGCAGGGTTTCAACTGGGTTGTGGCCCGTCTAGCCCAGGCTTATATTTCATGTCCACCATATGACCAGCCCATCTATTTTTTCTTTGTGAAAATGAGCCCAATTTATTTTTTGAAAGAATCCCAAATCCAGGCCTACATATTTTTCTACGCCCTGATGGGGCTGCAACTCTTTCAAGAGGCCTGCAAATCTTGAAAGTACTATGAAATGGGTTGTGAATATAAAAATAGATGACAAATTGGCAATTACTTTATAATTTCTGAATTTTTTCACATTTTCATATTCCTATCTCACTCGGCTTTAACCTAATTTAAATATATCTTCAAAGTACTTTAAATCTAGCTCGACATTTCGGTATTAAAAATAGTTTAGAACCCATAGAAATATGCAAAATTTCGTTTACATTTTTAACCCTGGCCCTGGCCAACAAAAAACGGACTGCAATAAATTGCATACGAGGTTGCAATGAGCTTTATATAAATTATTAAAAAAATAGGGAATGGTCTGACTTGTGGGCCTATTAAGTTGACGTGTATGCAAGATTTTTTACTTATTATATACATCAACAAACGATTCTAGCATACGTAACCATTGGATGTCAATCCAACGGCCGTTGCGTTTCTTCAATCTCTGATCTTCTTGCTCCAGCTGCCAAATCCAGCGCCGGCGGGACCGCCTGCTCCCGCCTCCCATGGTCGGCTGTGCTGCCGCGCATGCCTCACCGCCCCTACTACTCCCAGTGCTGGCCAGGCCATCCCTCTACTCACCCACATCCCTCCACTATTGTGGTTTCGCCTCCTCGGGGTCATTCCCTTCCTGGGTCTCGCCGTCGTCCATCGCGTTGGTGTTCTCGGCACGGTGTGGTCAACATTGTCAACAAAGGACAACATCAAAAGAGGGATGTACATTGAGAGGCTGACAGTTGGGACCCACATGGTCCATGGCCGCACGCAAGCAAGTACCTCCTTATTACGCCAAAAAGAATGAATACTCCCATTGACAGCTTAGACCCACCGGCTATATCTTCGCACGCAAGGAAGTGCCTCCTTATTACGCACAAAAAAATGAATACTCCCCCTGCTAGCTGGGACTCACCATAGTGGGAGGCTGACTTTTCGGCCTACTAAGTTGACGTGGACGGAGGGCTTTGTCAACTTAGTCAACAAACGATTCTATCACTAACCGTTGGATTGTTAACATCCAATGGTCGTCCTACATCTTCAACCTCTGATTTTCTTGCTCCAACCATCCAAACCACCGCGTGCTCTTGCCTCTCGTGGCCGGCTATGCTGCCGCGGAGGCCTCACCGCCCCCTACTACTCCCACCACTGGCCAGGCCCTGCAGTGACGACAACCTCACGCTGCAGCCGAACCAGTGAACCCTCGTACTCCTCTTCGCATGGGCATCCACTGTCGTGTCTTCCCCGGCTCTGTGTCGTCCCCTTCCTAGGCCTCGCCATAGTCCATCACCCTGGTGCTCTCGGTACGGCGTGGTCAATGTGGTCAACGAACGACTTCCATTGGAAGAGTACTATACGTGGAGAGGCTAACAGCTGGGTCCACGGCCGCAGCAAGGAAGTGCCTCCATATTACGCGGAAAATAATGATTCCTCCACCTGACAGCAGGGACCCATCGGACGGGCCATCGTATTTCGAGAAAAAAATGTTTCCCCCCTGAATGCTAGGACCCACCAGCTACATCTTTGAACGCAAGGAAGTGCCTGATAGTCGGGACCCACCTGGTCGAAGCATACGTAGTGTTGTCATTCTGGTTGCGAACATGTACGTACATACTAGTCGATCAGTCTGTCTGCAGGCTGCAGGATGAACCGTGGTCGTGTGAGGAAGGGCATGTGTCATAGTAGAGGCGCGCACGTGTCGTAGTAGAGGCGCGCACATAGCTTGTACACGTACGTCCAGCCAGGGTGCAAGAAAGTTAATATGACCATGTACGTACATACGGGTGGGGTCTCGAACGCCTACTCGCGCATATGTACGGCCAGGGCTCGTGTACATGGCTGGGTCGAAACAGAGAAACTGCATCGTCATCGTGTTCATGGGGAGGCAATGGAAAGCGTCGTGTTCATCGGGAGGCAACGGAGTACATCGTCTTCATCGGGAGCCAACCAGCTTGGACGGAACAGCCGATCGAAATGACGCTTGGCGTACTGCAGAACAGAGGAGACGGCCTTGTGTTCGACCGGCCACGGTCGAAACGGGATCCTTTTCATCGGGAGGGGTCTGGAGTACCGCAAAACGGAGGAAACAGACTTCTCTTGGACCTCCTATGGTCGAAACGGGTTCCTGTTAATCGGGAGGGGTGTGGCGTACCGCAAAACAGAGGAAAAAAACTTGTGTTGGAGCGCTATGGTCGAAACTGGGGTCCTGTTCATCAGGAGGGGTGTGGCGTACCGCAAAATGGGACTCCACGAGATACTGTTCATTTCCACCGTCGACCTCCTCCAGCCTCCACGGGCTACTATTCATCCACCGTCGACCTCCTCCAGCCTCCACCTGCGACCGTTCATCCACGGGCTCCTGTTCATCCAGCCTCCACCGCTCCTCCACCGGCTACTGTTCAACCAGCCCTCTCCACGGGGTCCTGTTCAACCACCTCTCCATGGGCTACTATTCATCCAGCCCTCCACCGGCTACTATTCAACCAGCCCTCCACGGGGTCCTATTCATCCAGCGCTCCACGTGGTCCTATTCATCCACCGTCAACCGGCTCGATCGGGGTCCTGTTCATCCAGCGGCAACATCCTCTACTACCACATGGTCCTGTTCATCCAACCCCCCACCGGGAACTGTTCATCCAAATCCCCCCAACAACGCTCACTGTTCATCAAGGAAAGGAGGCAGCAGGGTTCGATCAGCTTCAGTTAGCAACAGCAGCGAAGGAATCACTCGGGTTGAGGTAACAACAAGCGATCGATCGCTCAGGTTCAGTAATGTATCTAGTGCAATCGCTCAGGTTCAGTTAGAGCCCAATGCCTCGCTCGGGTTCAGTTAGAGTGCAACGCCTCACACACACGCGCGTACGTGTACGAGAGAAACGCGCATTGCTCGGCCCTCGGCCACCCACTGTAGCGGGGAACTCCCTGATATTTTCCTCGCCTTCGCTTCTACCACGGGTTTTCCATCATGCACGACCCAAATAATGTCATGCAGTTGCGTCTCTGGTCCGCCCAGGACGAAAAGCCCATTTTTTGTCATGATTTTTTGTCATAGAAGTAGGAGCCCACCACATCTATGATGATACCGGGTTTTGTCACAATTATCGTCATAGAAGTGTCATAAGCATGACAAAAAAATCGTTCGGCCCAAAATGTCACGGATGTGTCTTTGTTTGTAGTGATGGCACCGGTCCGTCGTCATCGCTCAGCCACTCCGCCGTCATGAGAGGACAGCTCTAGCTGGGAGGCTACACCGCAGCGGCGGCGCAGTCCCTGATGTAGTGTAGTGCGTGTGGCGTCCCTGTTGGGTGTGCGCGGAACACCCACCAGACGCTCCGCCGCTGTTGCCGCCCCACCGCCATCGAAATCCTGGGCCATCGTCGCTCCGCCGCACGGCCCGAAGGCGGGAGCTGGCTGTCGTGGCCGCCACCCCACTGCCGGCCATCACCCACTCCGCCACCGCGACCCAAAGGCGGGAGGTGGCCGTCGTGGCTGCCACCCCACCGCCGGCCATCACCCGCTCCACCACCGCCGCCCGAAGGCAGGAGGTGGCCGCCGTGGCCGCCACCCCATCGTCGGCCGCCGGGATCATCACCCACTCTGCCACCGCCGCTCAAAGGAGGGAGGCGGAGTCCTGCACGTGTGTCAGCGACCTTGCGCGCTGCATCGAGTTCCTGCAGGAGGAGGAGGAGCGCCTCATCGAGCATGCAAAGAGCCTTACCACAGCCGTGGCCGCAGCACACGCCGACACAGAGGCGAGGAACTAGGAGATCTACGAGCAGTCCGGCCACTTCGAGAGGGGTCATCTGGAGTGGCAGTGGGCGTTCGAGCTGGCGAGTGTCACTGAATGTGCAGTAGCGGCACACACTGTATTGCAGTTGTCTAGGGCATCGGTAGGATCCTCCTCCTCCTCTGCCTCTTACTAATCGCCCTCGGTAGAGGAGAGGCTGCCAGAAGGAGCACAAAGCCCCTCCGTAGTAGTAGTATGTAGGGACTATTTTGTTCTGTTCATCTGACTATAGATGTGGTGGCACTGTACAACGTACTTAAAATTAGCTAGTATATGTAGTTGAACTAGCTATTTGACTACGTGGTTGCCAACAATTGGGGAAATGTTTGGTCGGTTCAGCTATCGAGTTGAACTGTTTGTACAAATTAAAAACGACTACTTAATCTACGAATGAAATCTATGCTTAATTACTGAATTTTAGTTGCAAATATTAGATAGTGCTAGTGATTTTTAGATGCATAGTTTTACAAATCACAGAGTTACAAGAATTGACAAATGGCAATGTTACTAGATCAACAAATATCAATCCTTCCAGTTTGACAAATGGCAACATACCCAATATGACAGATGCAAATCTTACCAAATTATTTGTACGTGGTTGCACACGGGTCATCCAAAACAACCATTTGCGTTGAAGGGATGCACAAATCCTGCGCCGTGAATTTCCCTCGATTTAAGGGGGAACACTATAGCTCTCACTTTGCATACAGGTGTTCTATCTACAACATTTGCGATCAAGAGCTGCAAAAATCCTGCTCGGCACATTTTCTCTTGGCTTCCTGGGGAAGCTGCCGGTTTTCATACGGGTGTTCTAACTAAAACGTTTGTGATCAAGAGCTGCATAAATCCTGCTCGGCACATTTTCCCTTGGCTTCCTGGGGAAGTTGTCGGTTTGCATATGGGTGTTCTAACTAAAACGTTTGCGATGGGTGTTTTATATTTAAAACCCATATTAAACTGTGGCTTGGGTGCCATTAATGGAGAGGATGCGAGCAAGGCGGGCGGCCATGGAAGTCAAAGGGATCGCTTCCCGGTGAGCCTGCACGGCATACAACTCACACTCTTCCCGGTGAGCCTCCGCATTGGAGTACAGCTCGCACGCCTCCCGTTTAGTCAAGCACTCAAGCACCTGTCCGCACGGCACCTCCTAGCCGTTAAAAGAGTGAGGCGTGGTGTCACGTGAATGGTTAACAGAATGCACACAATTTAAAATATACAAAACGTTTGAGATGTTATAGTGGCAGCTATTTGTTTCAAAATGCCTTTGTTGGCTGTTATTCGAGTGCGTCCTCTCTCAAAATGGACATGAAAAATAAATACAACAGCATGTCGGTTGCCATTCCATGATAGCATGCCAAGTTTCATGAATTTCAGACGAGTTTTGGATTTACTAGAATTTAAAAACAAAGTATCTTAAAATTTTGCCGGCAATCAACAGTGCCCTGGTGTTTGAAATTCATTACCATTTCTTGCATGGGACCTAAGCATGCACCCAAGGACACAAATTTGATTTTTCAACCAATTTATATGCACTCGAGCATGTGCATGTAGTTCAAATTTGAATTATGCACATAAAAGCCTAGAAAACCCAGTTAATGTATAAAAATGTCCAAACGAACCCCGAAAAATTCCAAAATTTAACACAACACTCCTGTTGTTCTCCGTTGACACTAGAATTTTTTTGAAAGTAATAAGAGGCAATGGATATCATTTCGTCCCCAAAGGTGGTATATTCCCCACCGAAACCATCACATTTGTTGTGAGAAGCTAATACCAGACCTGCCAAAACTAGGACAATTTGTTTAGCATGACATATTGATCCCGCTCCATGATAGCATGCCAAGTTTCATGAATTTCAAACGAGTTTTGGATTTACTAGAATTTAAAAACCAAGTATCTCAATGTTTGCGGCCCAATAACGGTGGCAGGGTGTTTGACATTCATTCCCATTTCTTGCATGGGACCTAAGCATGCAACCAAGGACACAAATTTGTTTTTTCAACCAATTTATATGCACCGGAGCGTGTGCATGTAGTTCAAATTTGAATTATGCACATAAAATGCCTAGAAAACCCAGCAAATGTATAAAAATGTCGAAACGAACCCCGAAAAATTCCAAAATTTAACACAACACTCCTGTTGTTCTATGTTGACACTAGAAATTTTTTTCAACGCAATAAGAGGCAAGGGATATCATTTCATCCCCAAAGGTGGCACGTTCCCTACCGAAACCCTCACGCTTGTAGTGAGAAGCTCTGGTTTGTGAGAAGCTTATATCCAAACCTGCCCCAAATGGGACAAATTTCTTACCATGGCATGTTGATGCCGCTCCATGATAGCATGCCAAGTTTCATGAATTTCAGACGAGTTTTGGATTTACTAGAATTTAAAAACCAGGTATCTCAGTGTTTGCGGCCTAGTGATGGTGGCAGGGTGTTTGACATTCATTCCCATTTCTTGCATGGGACCTAAGCATGCAACCAAGGACACATATTTGATTTTTCAACCAATTTATATGCAATGGAGCATGTGCATGTAGTTCAAATTTGAATTATGCACATAAAATGCCTAGAAAACTCAATTAATGTATAAAAATGTCCAAAGGAACCCCCCCCCCCCCCAAATCTAAAATTTAGAAAAACACTCCTGTTGTTCAATGTTGACACTAGAATTTTTTTTTGAAAGCAATAAGAGGCAACTAATACCATTTCGTCCCCAAAGTTGGCACGTTCCGTACCGAAACCATCACGCTTGTTGTTAGAAGCTTTGGTTTGTGAGAAGCTTATACCCAAACCTACCCCAAATGGGACATCAATTTTACCACAACATGTTGATGCCGCTCCATGATAGCATGCCAAGTTTCATGAATTTCAGACGAGTTTTGGATTCACTAGAATTTAAAAACCAGGTATCTCAATGTTTGCGGCCGAGTGACGGTGGCAGGGATGTTTGACATTAATTCCCATTTCTTGCATGGCACCTAAGCATGCAACCTAGGACCGAAATTTCATTTTTCTACCAATTTATATGCACCGGAGAGGAGTTCAAATTTGAATTATGCACATAAAATGCCTAGAAAATCCAGTTAATGTATAAAAATGTCCAAACGAACCCTGAAAAATTCCGAAACTTAACACAACATTCCTTTTGTTCTATGTTGACACTAGAATTTTTTTGAAAGCAATAAGAGGCAACGGATATTCTTTTGTCCCCAACGGTGGCATGTTCCCTACCGAAACCATCATGCTTGTTGTGAGAAGCTCAGGTTTGTGAGAAGCTTATACCCAAACCGTGCCCCAAATAGTTTTTACCATGGCATGTTGATGCTGCTCCATGGTAGCATGCCAAGCTTCATGAATTTCAGACAAGTTTTGGATTTACTAGAATTTAAAAACCAGGTATCTCAATGTTTGCTATCGAGTGACGGTGACAAGGTGTTTGACATTCAATCCTATTTCTTCCATGGGACCTAAGCATGGAACCAAGGACATAAATTTCATTTTTCAACCCGTTTATATGCACTGAGCCTGTGCGTGTAGTTTCAATTTTGACGACACACCTATAGTTGCGTGTTCACTCACTAGTAGAAAACAGAGCTTTAGCGCCGGTTCGTAAGGTCCTTTAGTGCCGGTTCCATAGCCGGCACTAGGGGTGGGCACTAAAGGCCCCCCCCTTTAGTACCGGTTCGGCACGAACCGGCGCTAAAGTGCCACCACGTGGCGTGAGCTCGCGCCCAACCGGTACTAAAGGTTTTTTGTTTTTGAAAATTTTGGAAATTTTTTTTGATTTTTTTTTCTGAATTATTTGATGATTTAGTCTCTAATCACGTCTCTTAACTGCTCAAGTGTGGATCACTCATTCCAAATCGCCTGACTTCCCGGCCGGTCACCCATCCTCTCACTCCCCCAGCCTGAGCACGCTTAACTTCGGAGTTCTATTCCCCCTACATTCCAAGTCTGCACTTGTTGTTTTCCTGACAAATGTAAGCTGTCAATCCTATTAACCCTCAGTAGTTTAGCTTGAGCATGAAGTCACACGTTTCACCGTTTGAGTTTGAAACTATTATTCTAAAAAACAGTAATTATGTATTAACACTAATATTTCTTGAATAAGTAGTTTGACCATAGTTTGACCACAGTTTGACCAGATTTGGCCAAAATTCAAAAAAACTGAGATACTTATTTAGTAACACTAATAGTATTGCGTAATTATTTAGTAACACTCTATATTTCTTGAATCAGTTGTTTGACCGGTTTGACAAGATTTAACCAAAATTCAAAAAAACATAAATTAAAGCATTTCTTTTTTTTCCTTTTACAATTTTGTCATTTCAAAAATTGTCCTAAACCCCTAACCCGGGACTTAAAACATCGGAAACTCTATGCTAAACAGTAAAACTAAGGGTTTAAACCATAAAACCTAACCCTAAACTCTGAAATCTAAACCCTAGCACTAAACGCTAAAAACGTCTAAAAAACGTCTAAAACGCCCAAAAACTCTATTTTCCCTTTGGAATTTTCTGATTTTAAAAAATTGTTGAAACGGAAAACTGGTTGTTTCAGCGGATCAATCTTTTTGTTCTGCAAATTTTGATATATTATATGTATTTTTATGAATTACGATGATTTAGTTATGATTTTTTCAAGTTTGAAAATTGCCCTATAGTCCCGGTTTGTGTCTCCAACCGGGACTATAGCTTAGACCCCTTTAGTGCCGGTTCGTCGCATGAACCGGTACTAAAGGGTGGCCCTTTAGTACCGGTTTGTGCCACAAACCGGGACTAAAGAGGCTCGTGGGGCCCGGGCCTGACGCCAGCCTGCCACCACCCCTTTAGTACCGGTGCGTGGCACGAACCGGTACTAAAGGTTCAACACGAACCGGCATTAATGCAAATCCGTTCGAACCGGCACTAACGGTACCATTAGTACCGGGCCAAAATCAAACCGGCACTAATGTGCTTCACGTTTGACACTTTTTCTACTAGTGACTGCAGATAAAAGTTCTAGCAATTCAAAAACCATCCTTTGTAGTTTTGACCCCATCATGTTATTCAAATCAAGACGAAAAATTCAAGTAGAATGCACACAGTATATTATCACCAACCGTGTGAGATGCAGCACAAAGTATCTTTGAGAACCATCGGAGTATAGTATGCATACGGATTACGCGAGAAGGTGCAACGGCTATAGTCCACAGCTGGCGTGTCAAGCACACTAGCTCGCTCCCCAAATATCATTTCACTGTTCAATCATCACCGGTGAAAGATGGGGACGTGGACCCGCGTCGTGAGGGCAACTTGGGTGGCCCACTCCGGTGAGAGCGCGGTCGCAGCCGCCAGGCGCGTGCTAACAAGCTTCGTGAGGACGACCGCAATCTGCTTCCGGGTGGCCAGGGCAGCCCAAACGGCCGTTGTTGCTTCTCAGGCAGTAGCAACAACATCTACCTCGGGGATAGAAACTAGCGAGAGCGGCACAACAGCTGTCCGTTCCGCAGCGGCGGCCTTAGCTCTGATGGAGGCCACCCACGCCCAGCACGTGGCGGTCACCACACAAATCGAACGAAGCTTCTTCGACAACGGTCGGCAACCCATGGCCAAAGAGTTGGCAATCGCCGATGCAGTTCGAGCAGCCGTTTGTGCCTGTGCGGCATACCTTGCCACGACGGAGCCCGCCAAAGCCCAGATCGCGGCCGCCCACGCCTAGCTCAGGGTGGCCTATTCCAAAGAGATGGCGGATGTGGATGGTGCTTGCCAAGTATGGTGTGATGGATGCCATGGAGCCCCTTCCTTAGGAGACCGTCGGGCGCTAGCTGGGCATGGAGGCGATGGCGGAGATCGACGAGCACCAGCCATAGTACTACTCTTTGTTTTGTTTAATTAAGAGCGCCGGTCTTTAATTTGTTAGAGTAATGTTTAGGTCAGCTAGCTCTGTTTAATTGCTGAACTTGCTCGATTAAGAAGTGTGGGTGTGCTGTAGTCCCCTTTGTGTACCCAAATTATGCAATGACGTGGATTACCACTGTAACCAGGGAAATTGGAACCAAAATTTTTGACGTTCAAATTCATCACACATGGGTTAAGCTATCTGAATCATTTGTGATGTTCACATATCGTACACAGTTCCGAATAAGGGACCGTGTCTGATGACACTTTGCGCGCCAGTTTTTTCGATGAAGCGATTCCAAATTTTCGGCTTCCGCGGAAATATCTACCTCCCCGCCCCCTCCCCCTTACCAAAAGACACATTTACCTTGTTTCCGCCTTACTTTCCAAGTTGAAACCTTCACTCCTTGCTTGCAGCTCCGCCTCCTCGCCGGTGACCCTCCTTCACGCTGCTCGGCCTCGTCTATCCAGGCAGGTAATCCACACCCCAACCCCATCCTCCTCCTACTTCCACATCCCACATGCCCCGACCGCTGGCACGACACCTTCCACCCAAATCACCGACCCCTCCACCAAATAAGCGCCGCCCTAAGCCATGGTGCACGTAGTATAGCCAGGATCTCAAGAAGCATTTGGTAGCAGAGAAGCAAATCGTGTCCGCACACGCAGATGAGGTCATGATGGCTGCCATTCGTGCCGACCCCTAGATCTTGGAGTCGCACCTCGCTGTTGAGGCCACCGTCGACGCCTCGCACACCGCCGACGCGACGCGGTTGGCAGCTTTAAACGATAGTTCGTGGCGTTTTCTCAAGCCCACCCTTTTAACTAGTTGGTTAATTAGTTGTCGTGTTTAGTTAACTGTTTTGTTCAATCTGCAAATGTGATGTTCAATTCTTTAGGGTGCAATTTTGTATTGTCTTCCATATGAGAAATAAATTGAATTTTTCTTCGCAAAATACATGAAAAACAAATACAATTGCTATATTTCCAAGTTGGCAAGCATGCTTGGTTTGGTTAACTCTCTGATCTTCTAGTATGTTATACATTGTGCAATGTGGTGCTCAGTTAACGTTTGGTTCATTTGTTGTGATGTTTAGTTAACTATTTGGTTCAGTTCTGCAATGCGATGTTCAATTGTTGTGGGTGCATTCTGTTATTGTATACCATGTGAGAAATAAATCGAATTTGGCTGTAATAAATACATGATATACAAATACAATTGCTAAATTTCCAAGTTGTTAAGCATTCTTGGTTTGGTTAACTATCTGATCTTCTATTAGGAGTATGTTATATTGTGCAACGTGGTGCTTAGTTAATGTTTGGTTCATTTGTTGTGGTGTTTAGTTAACTGTTTGGTTCAATTCTGCAATGCGATGTTCAGTTGTTGTGGGTGCATTCTGTTATTGTATACCATGTGAGAAATAAATTGAATTTGGTTGTACTAAATACATGAGAAACAAATATAATTGCTATATTTCCAAGTTGTTAAGCATTCTTGGTTTGGTTAACCGTCCGATCTTCTATTAGGAGTATGTTATGTTGTGCAATGTGGTGCTCAGTTAATGTTTGGTTCATTTGTTGTGGTGTTTAGTTAGCTGCTTGGTTCAGTTCTGCAATGCAATGTCCAATTGTCGTGCGTAGAATTTTGTATTGTTGTGCATGTGCTTATTTTTCTGATAAATGGGTTTTCCATGTGGTTTCAATTAATCTGATGCATTTGTAATGTGCTTATTTTTCATCAACATATTTTACTGATAGCATGCAAACCCTCACTTAACCTGATGATTAACTGCCTTATATGTGTTGTAGGGAAACAATGGGAAGCACTGAGGTTTACAATCGAGGTTTGCACATGCATGGTCCTTTGTCTAATATCACATTATTGTGCAATTGCAGGAACCATTCTAATATTTAGGTTTTTAACAATTTGGTCTCGCACATGTAGGTCCTGCTGTCAGAGGTTTTGACCCACTGTTCGACCCTTTTTGCATATGGGGAAATGAGTTGTCCATGAATATCAGTCAAGTCAAGAAACTTAGAAAGATTGTTAGGATAAATAAATTAGCGACAAAAAAACAAGATCTTTGTCTGCACAATGAAGAAGACATCAGTTCACTACAAGATGGTACTAACTATTATACCTTGCCTTTTTTATTTCTTTGCCCCATTTCTAATATAGAGAAGACATTTATGCACATCCTTGTTTTCAGGCCTTTCCAAAGCAGTTCACTGATGATTACCTCTCAAACCACCTGTATGGTCAGGAGGCAAGGAAGGTATTCATACAACACCCACGGTTCAATATTGAAGTGTTCCTGAAGAGGACAAATTATGGACGGTCAATCATCCACCAGCACTGGCCTAAAGTTGCAAAGACCTTCAACATCAATGAAGGCTTAATATTCGCCTTCTGCTTCAGTAGTTTTCTAGATGAGATACATCGGTCTATGTACCGTCTATGATGATAATTTCGAAAGGTTATATATGTTGCATGTGAAATTTGGTGCTGGTGCAGTTGTGTAATAGGGTAGCTGAGTGTTGAAGCTATATGATGTTGTACTTTGATGTATTTCAATTATGAAAATGTAATATATTGTGTGCTTAATATGGAATGTCAATTAGATTAATAACTAGATTATTAATAATAGGATAATTAGCCTGCTAATTGGGTTTTTCCATTGCAAATGGTTATTGAGAAAACACTGTGGGCGATGACCTCACGCAACACACACAGTTTCTAGGAATAAACCGTGTTAGATTAATGAACAATCACACACGACATCCTCTTGAAAACTGTTTGCATTAGGCCACCTGGCGCAAATGTTTACCACATAAAAACTGTGTGTGATCGAAAGCCTTTGCTACGCAATTTCTTTTACGCACCGTGTCTGATGCATTCAATAACGCAAATGATAAAATTCTTAATACCATGTGCAATGGAAACGCTATCACAAACGATTTAACGGGGAAAATTGTGTGTGATGTACCTGTGAACAGAAACGTTTTCCTTGGAGCGACTGTGTGGGATGTATATATGAATGGAAACATTTAGCAAGGACTGACTGTGTGGGATGAACTTACGACCGAAAATGATTTCACATGTATAATTGTATTTTTTGAGCACTATTGTATGTATAACCATATTTTGTCGCTCGCCGGTCGCACACGACCTCATTTTGGCGAGCGTGTGTGCCAAGAGGGCATATCCCCGATGGTTTCTGGGTCGTGTGGGATGGACCCCCCTATCGCCCACACTCACTTGGCGAAGGTTCCAAATGCCGTCGCGAAAAAGGGTTAAAAACTGTTTGTATAGCACCTCGCTGAACTAGTGCATGCTCCCATGTCTGGTTTTCTCCCGAAGCTTGTGGTGTCTCTTATGTCCAAAAAAAAATCTCCAAGAAGTTTTGTGGCATCTGGACTTCGTTTGGCACTAATATTCCGTGAAGCCAAAAACAAGTAAAAAACAACAATTGGCACTGGGCACTGAGTTAATAGGTTGGTCCCAGAAAATGATATAAAGTTGCTTGTAAATGTATATAAAACATCCAATGTTTATAGTATAATAGCATGGAACAATAAAAAATTATAGATACATTGGAGACAAATCAAGCATCCGCAAGCTTAATTCCTTCTCATACTTGCTTAGGAAAATGATAAAAACAGAATTTTTGATGTGGAATGTGACCTAACATATTCATCACATATTCTGTCGGCGTTCGGGGAATGGGGTTCCCCAAACATGCCTGCCTGCGGCCCAGGTCGTGGCTGTGCTGGCAGGTCTGGACGGCCCATCATCATCAATAAGGCATTCAAGACCCTCGTGAGGGGCCAAGCCTTGCGAGGCGGATGATGCAAGACCTCCTCATGAGCGGCCTCACCAGGCTGCCACGCGATGAGCGGAGATATCACGATGGAGAAAACCTCGCGAGGCTCTCGTGGCGTGAGCCATGACGATCGACACCAGGCGGGCGCCAGCGCGCGCAGCGTCCTTGTTTCCTCTTTGGTGCTAAGGAGGCAAGCGCAGGCGCAGAGTACCGGGGCATCAGGCAAAGGTTTCCATATCGGTGCAACGGCATCAAGACCAGAAGGACAGCAGGACGGAGCTCACCATGGAGCCCAGGAAGGCGTCACCACCAGAACCTTTGGCAGGCGAAGACCACCTTTTGTTAGGATAGCTTATACTAGCTGTCCCCTTTCAAATTGGCTGCCGTTGTTGGCTCCCTTCCGGCGCAATATTTGGGGAGAGGACCAGGGCCTATATAAGTAGGACTAGCCACCACCGTAGGGGCTAACTCATTCAGAGGCATCTCACCTAATCCTTAGCCACGCCAAGCACAAGAACACCTCAACCTCAGGAGGTGGTTCTTCCCCTTGTACTGTTCTTCATCTTCCCAAGAGGCAATCCACCACCACCACACTGGAGTAGAGTATTACACCACAAAGGTGGCCCGAACCAGTATAAACCTTGTGTCTTTGTGTTGCGAGTGCGTCGAGTTCGTCCGCGAGACCTTAGCGAGCTAGGGAGTAGATCGGTAGGAGGGAAAGAACTTTGCGCGCACCCCAGAGTTCGAACCTTAAGGGTTTGCCGGAACCCCTGATCCGACATTTGGCGCGCCAGGTAGGGGTGCGCCGTAGCTTCCCTTCCATTGATCGGCGCTCCATCGCTCCGTCGTCTCCATGGCGGACGCTCGCCGAGCTCGAGCTGAACGCCGGGCTGCCCTCATTGTCCGTGTTGCCCAGACGGCTCCCGTCGGCGAGCCACCTCGTCGTTCCCCGTCGCCTGCCACCAACTCCACCACTGGCCCGGCGAGGAACGAGCAGCAAGCGTCCTCGCTATACCCATCGGTGCGGCAGGACGGCCGCACTGCCACCCCATCGCTGACCCCGGCCAGCTCCTCATCCCACACACGTCGCGCTCCCATGGACGCGCAGGCCACACTCCTCATGGCGAATGAGCTCCTGCGTGACCGCCCGATCGACGACCTCTACGAAGACTGGCTCGACCGCATCGCCGAGCTCGTCCGCGCCGCAGGGGGCTCCCCGGCGCCGTCCTCCTCTCTGCCTCGCCCTCCTCCAGCCATGGGTGACGTGGGTCGTGGAGCACTTCCCCCACCTCTGCCCCAAGACGGTGCCTTGGCGCCAAGCCGTGCAGCGCCATGGCGCGATCCACCACGCCCAGTGCCCGCACGCGAAGAGAGAAGCTGCCAAGAGATTCCTTGGCCGCGAGAAGCTGCACCTGCACTCCCCGCGCTGCCACGCCAAGCCCGCACACTACCCGCGATGGTGACACGCGAGCCTCATCAAGTCCAAGCTCCACCTCCGAGACAGTCCCTGGCGACCACGGCCGGCAGCCGCACCTTCACCCCCGAGCTGCGTAGCGTCGCTTGGCCGGGCAAGTTCAAGCCTGATCTGCCTCCTCGCTACGACGACACCCCCGACCCCGCGGAGTTCCCTTAGCTCTACGAGCCGAGCATCGAAGCGGACAACGGCGATGAGAAAGTCATGGCGAACTGGTTTCCTATGGCTCTCCAGGATGGTGACCGCTCCTGGCTCCTGAACCTGCCGCAAGGCTCGATCTCTTCCTGGGACGAGATGCGCGACCGCTTCGTCACCAACTTCCAGGGCACACGTGACCACCCGCCAGCCGTGGGTGACCTGCGTCGCATCAAGCAACAACCAGGAGAAACCCTCCAGAAGTACATCCAGCGCTTCAACAACACTCGCCTCAAGATCCCCAAGGTTACAGATGAGGCCATCATCTCCGCGTTCTCTGATAGCGTCCGCGACATCAAGATGAAGGAGGAGCTCACTATCGACGAGAAGCTGTGCACATCTCAGGAGTTATTCAACCTGGCGACCAAGTGCGCAAGAGCTGAGGAGGGGCGCCTCTCCCTCCTCGGGCTTCCAGCTGCGGGCACAGAGGGGAAGAAGGCCAATGCCAAGGACGTGAAGCGCAAGGAAGCAGTTGTGCTCGCAGCAGAGCCGGACACCAAGCGAGGCAGTGACCAGCCCAAGTCATCCAAGGGCAGCCGACCATTCTGCGCCTTCCACAACCTGAACACTCACAACACCAGTGACTGTCAAGAAATCAGAGCCATTCTTGAAGGACTCTTCGGTCTACGCCCCGAGCGCAGCGACCGGGGCTACGGCCGAGGAGGAGGATGTGGAGGCGGACGCTGGGACGACTGTGGCCCGCGCAAGGAGTGGCGCGACAGGCCTCGTGAGGACCACTGGCAGGATCATCCTCATGAGGGTGCCTCGAGGGACCAGCCTCGTGAGTATCGCCCTCAGGGCAACGCCGGTCTTCCCCCGCTGCCGCCACCACCAAGAAGGAATGACGACCACCATCAAGACGAGGGGGATGGGGGCTTCCAGGAGCCATGCGCAATTGCCTGCATCTTGGGCGGCGCATAGGCCCCAGCCTTGTAGCGTAGCTTCAAGCAGTTCGCTCGTGAGGTGAATGCAGTCCTCCCCAAGCTCGAGGCCACGCGCCCGCCCAGGTGGTCCTAGTGCGCCATCACCTTCAGATCGGCAGATTAGCTCAAGTGTGCAGCCACCGCTGGCGCCCTCCCGATGCTTTGTTCACCAGTCATCAGCAATGTGCAAGTTACCAAGACCCTCATCGACGGCGGCGTAGGGCTCAACGTCCTGTCCGTCGACACGTTCGACAACCTCTAAGTGCCATATGAGCATCTTTAGCCTACCAAGCCTTTCTCGGGGGTGACCGACGGTTCCACCACACCGATAGGGTAGGTCCGCCTCCCTGTCACCTTTGGGGAACACAAGAACTACCGCATTAGGCTCATCAACTTTGACATCGCTCACATCCGTCTGCCATACAATGCATCCTCGGGTATCCAGCCCTGGCCAAGTTCATGACGGTGACACACCACGGTTACAATGTCCTCAAGATGCCAGGAAGCAATCGAATCATCACGGTCCCGTGCGAAGAAAGGTATGCGGTGTGCTCCCTCGAGCGTGCCTTCCAAGCTGCCGCAATCGACGACCCCGATAGCAAGAGCAAGGATCCTCCCGAGGACATCCCTAAGAAGAAGAAGAAGCTGCACCGTGCCGGACCACAGGAGGGTGGCGTCACGGCTGGAACCTCATCAGGATCAGCGCCCGCTCCAGGGGCGCCTCCCTCCATCGCATAGGCAGGCGCGCCCAGCGCCCTCCTCGGGCAGGGCTCCGGGGCTCTCTTCTGGAGGGCCTCAGACCTTGCCAACATCATGAGGGAGGTGCTCGGGCACCACTTGGAGGCATGCTTCACGGCACGTTTCCCTCAGGAGAACACAGGGCAAGGAGCGCCCACCGCTTAGGAGTTCATCACCAAGACCACTCAGGAACTGCAAGACGCAAGGGCCATGTGCGGCGACCGCCGCTCACGAGGCGCAACTCCCCATCTAGGTGAGGATGTCGGGCTGCGCGTCTGCATCGATGTACCAGGGCTCAACAGGGCCGCATCTCAGGAACCTTTCTGGCCTTCGTGCGTGGGCCATTGCGAGGGTCCACCACACAGCTACGTTCGCATGTCCTACAGCTTGCCGAGCGTGTCGTCAGCCTATCAGCGCAATCTGCAGCGTGTCCTGGCGGCTCAGGAGGCCAAGCACCACGCCGTCCTAGCAGCGATGGAGACGGTCCTCAGGGAACCACCTGAGCCCCCAGAGCCTCCCGAGGCTCAGGGCCCCGGTGGCTCGTGAGGAACGACCACTTCACCACGTGCCTTTAGCTGCACCAACTCTCCTTCGTCGACGGAACAAGTTGACATTTTCCAAGTTCGTTTAGCTGGGAGCCCCGCTCGGGCTGCATCATTCCCAGGCCGCGTGGGTCCGTCCTTGTGGCATGTATCTCTTTTGCTTATGCCTTTAGTTTACCCTGTTGGGGGCGCCCCTCGGGCTGCATCATCCCCAAGCCGCTCGGGCCTGACCCGATGGCATGTATCTTTCTGCATTTACCCAAGCTGAATTGCCTTCCAGGCTTGATCTGCCCAATTACCACCTGCCACGGGTCCGCCCCTCTATCATGAAATTCGCTCACGCATTAAAAGGGGGGATCCTGAGCATCGCGACTCAGGAGCTCTTACTGGCTCTCCAGCCCTCACCCCCTGGCCTTGACCACGGCACCGCGACCTGGCATACTAGCGGCGGCTGAGTTCGCTAGAGGGCCGAGACCTGAGGACGTAGAGCGCTTGCACCTAACCATCACGCAGGAACGCACAACTATCAAGGATTCAAGACCAGGCGCAACCTGCCTTGAGGCAGAGCCTCGTGAGTCCCGCACTGGGTCATGAGTGCCCAGATACACCTCGCAGCCCTACCGTGCAAGCCACGTGTCAGGGCGGGGCTATACACGCCCCGGGGGATCCTCCCGGAGGGGGCCCCTCCCACGCATAAGTGGAAGCACCATGCTCTGCGCTGGCCGTCGACACTGCCGAGGAGCGGCTATGCCTGTGCATAAGTGGAAGCACTATGCTCCGCGCTGGTGATAAACAACTGAGGGCAACTCCACGGTCGTACCAACCTCAGGGAGCCCCAGAGCTCAGCGTCCGGCCTCACCGCAACGCCTCCCCTCAGGAGAGCCGTGCGAGGGGGCTGGATACGGGGGCTGCTCTCGGGTCACGCCCAAGCGTATGACACCCAACCAGGTCCCTCGGGCCCAGGGGCTGTGCTCGGGTCACACCCAAGCGCAAGCCTCTCAAACAGGTGTCCTGGACCTGGTTGTCGCACGCCCCTCCCGAGGCCTCGGCGAGGGCAGGTATGGAAATTGTTTGCGCGTCAAGGGGGACTCCTCAGCATCGCGACTCAGGAGCCTAACTGGTCATGTAGCCCCTCACTCCTTGGTCTGTCCTGGTCTCCGGTCGGCCCAGTGGCGGTTGAGGTATGCGTGGGGCTGGGCTCTGCTGACGTAGAACATTAATCTATCCTCACGTACTCTTCCTGTAAGTTGTTTGCGTGTCAAGGGGGACTCCTGAGCATCGCAACTCAGGAGCCTAACTGGTCACGTAGCCCCTCACTCCTTGGTCCGTCCTGGTCTCCGGTCGGCCCAACAACGGCTGAGGTATGCGCGGGGCCGGGCTCTGCCGACGCAGAACACAAAAGTGGATAGGAAGAAAGTTGCAAAATCTCGAAGCAAATATTACAGAACATATTGTCCTCACAATACCAAATGAAAGTTTTAATGCCTCCACGAGGCCTGATACATATTGTAGGAATGAAACAGGAAAGCAGATGCAGGTCACCCCTGGACACCGCCATCTGCAGGATCGGTGGCATCGCCGGTTGAGGGAGCGAGGACGAAGCCGCGGAACTTCTTCAGCGGGGCCTCCACCTGACCTTTCACGGCTGCGGCCGCGGCCGCACAATGTTCATTAGCTACATGCTCCAACAGCTCGTCAAGACGAGCGCTGGGGTCACGAAGGTACAGATGGTTGAAGACACGTGTCAGCGTAGCCGAAGAAAGGACACGAGCCTCCGCCTCAGCCATAGGGCTGATGCCCTCCACGACTTCCTCAAGCGCCTTCACCAAGTGGGGAAGCAGCTGAGAAGGGCCATCCTCGTCAGTGGTCAGTGGCTTCTCCAGGCCCTTCTCGTACAGTGACTTCAGTGCCACGCTGGACCTCTTCTCAAGAAGAGAGAAGGCCTTGCAGTCTTCGGCCAGGACTTTCGCCTTGGCATCAAGCTCAGCCTCCCTCGTCTTCGCCTTTTGTTCCAGTTCCTCCAGTCGACCGCGCTCCGCCGCCTGCGCCTTCTTCAGCTCCCCCAGCTTAGCATCCCGTCCCTTGATGGCGTCCTCGCGAGCCTTCATCTCCTCCTCCTTCGCTGCGCGGCCACGTGCTTCTTCTACGCGCTCGTCGCGCAACCTCTTCAGCTCGCCCTCCAGCTCTCGGTAGTGGTCGCGGGCGGCCTCGGCGTCCTTCAGTGCCGCCTCATGGTCTGCCGCAGCTCTGGCGGCGGCCTATTTCTCCTTCTCGGAATCCGCTGCGGCCTGGCTCAGTGACGCTCGAACGGCCGAGTCGGAGTGAAGCCAGCTTGAGGCCAGCACTAGGCGCCCGACCACTAGGTACGGGTCCGCGCCCAGGAGCTCTTCCCGCAGCTTGGCCATCCCCGAGAAGACACGCTCAAAGGCTACAGAGGGGGCAGAAGAATTCGTGACCAGAGGAGCATCAGGAGTAGGAGGCGACGTCGTTACCAGAACCTGGAAGATTGAGGGCTCCGGAGTTCCTCGGACCTCGTCAGCACAGACAGGTGCCGGTACATCCAAAACTGGTGGGGCCATGGGGGTTGGTTCATCCTGCCGATGGTCCTCTTGGTCGCACGGGGGCGATCGGGCTGAGGAAATGCGGGTGTCGTCGCCTCTCTTCTCTGCAGAGGGAGGCACGGCTGCGACATCCCCCTTCCTCTTCTTCATCGAAGACTCCAGCCTGATCGACCAGGAAGGTGTCAGAAAACATCAAGTATGAGCAGAAACAAGACGAAGCTCAAAGCACTTACTGATCCACCGCGACATAGTCCACCCTCCGCTTGGTGAGCCTAAAACTCGAAAGTGTCAGAGCCTGAGGAGTGGGCATACGGGCTCTGGGAGCAGAAGACGGCACAGCAGAAGGGCCAGAGCCGGCCCCAAGCAGTGCCATGGACGGCATCACACCCAGGTACGCCTCACAGTAGTAGGGGAAGATAGACAAAAGAAGAACGGAATTGGGATGGAGATGCAGCGCCTGCAACCGAAGTGGTCGAGGACCTCGAAGAAGAAGTCAGAGAAAGGGGGAACCAACCAGGCGGCGATGCTGCTCATGAACAAAGCGAAGAAGGTGCTCCCCTCAAGCTCTAGCTTGTCGGAGGCGAGCCGGAGCTCCGTCTTCCCCCTCTGTTGCTTGCCCCCGCCGTCAGCAAGTGCGTGGCGGCTAGGATCTTCTCCGTAACAGTGGGCGTGCCAAGGGCTGGCTCGAACCAAGCAGGCGCCGAGGAGGACTTGACCTTGCGCGGCACCATTGGACGCATATGTGGAGCGAAGTCAGGCGGATCTGGAAGTTTCAGCAACAAGGAGCGAGAAAGGGGATCTGGAGCAAGGCGAGAAAGAAGCAATGAAGGCAAGCAGTGCCCGCGCCAGCATTTTTGTCAAGTCGGGCAGTTGCCGAGGCAGCATGGGGAAGCGGAGACGCCCACGTCCAATCAACCGCCAAGCGTCACCCAAGGCCACAGGCTTTTGGGGCCCGCGGCGCTCCGCCCTTGATCATTTGGCTTCGCCTCGAAGCCAAGCCCGAGCGCGCCTTGGGCCCGGGGGCTACTGTCGGTGTTCTGGGAATGGTGGTCCCCAGACTTGCCTACCTGCGGCCCATGGTGTGGCTGTGCTGGCAGGTCTGTACATCCCATCATCATCAACAAGGCATTCAAGACCCTCATGAGGGGCCAAGCCTCGCGAGGCAGACAACAGAAGACCTCCTCATGAGCGGCCTCACCAGGCTGCCTCACGAGGAGCGGAGATATCAAGGCGGGGCAAACCTCAGGAGGCTCTCGTGATGTGAGCCATGACGATCGACACCAGGCGGGCGCCAGCGCGCACAGCATCCTTGTTTCCTCTTTGGTGCTAAGGAGGCAAGTGCAGGCGCGGAGTACCGAGGCATCAGGCAAATGTTTCCATATCGGTGCAACGACACCGAGACCAGAAGCACGGCAGGACGGAGGTCACCATGTGTAATGCCCTCAGTGCGGCTATATCTCTCACGTGTCGAAGCACGACTTAGAGGCATAACCACATTGAAAGCAATGTCGCAAGTGAGGTAATCTTCACACAACCCATTTAATACATAAGGGAAAAGATACATAGTTGGCTTACAATCGCCACTTCACACAATTACATGAATAAATCATTACATCATCCAGATACAATCAAGGTCCAGCTACGGAACCAAAATAAAAGAAGACTGCCCCAAATGCTACACAGATCCCCGATCGACCCCAACTGGACTCCACTACTGATCGACGAAAACGAAACAACACAAAGGACAAGATCTTCAATGAGCTCCTCCTAAGCTTGGTTGTGTCACCTGCACGGTACCATCGGCACCTGCAAACTGGTTTTGGAAGTATCTGTGAGTCACGGGGACTCAACAATCTCACACCCTCGCGATCAAGACTATTTAAGCTTATAGGAAGGATAAAAGGTATGAGGTGGAGCTGCAGCAAGCGACTAGCATATTTGGTGGCTAACATACGCAAATGAGAGCGAGAAGATAAGGCAAAAGCACGGTCGAACAACTATGATCAAGAAGTGATCCTAAAACAACCTACGTCAAGCATAACTCCAATACCGTGTTCACTTCCCGGACTCCGCCGGAAAGAAACCATCACGGTTACACACGCGGTTGATGTATTTTAATTAAGGTCAACTTCAGGTTTTCTCCAACCGGACATTAACAAATTCCCATCTACCCATAACCGCGGGCACGGTTTTGAAAGTTCATAACCCTGCAGGGGTGTCCCAACTTAGCCCATCACAATCTCTCACGGTCAACGAAGGATATTCCTTCTAGCGGGAAGACCCGATCAGACTCGGAATCCCCGTTACAAGACATCCTTGACAATGGTAAAACAAGTCCAGCAAAGCCACTCGAATGTGCGGACATATCCCGGTAGGAGCCGAACATATCACTTTCTCAGGGCACACCGGATTGTCCAAGGTTCCGGTAGGCCAGCCCAGAGTTGCCCCTGGTGGCCACCGGCAGCTGACAGGATGGACTAACACTCAGAGGAGCATTGGCCCGGGGGTTTAAAATAGAGATGACCCTCGAGAGCGCGACTCCCAAGGGAAAAGACAATGCTAGGTGGCGAATGGTAAAACCAAGGTTGGGCCTTGCTGGAGGAGTTTTATTCAAAGCAAACTGTCAAGGGGTTCCCATTATACCCAACCGCGTAAGGAACGCAAAATCTGGGAACGTAACACCGATATGACGGAAACTAGGGCGGCAAGAGTGGAACAAAACACCAGGCATAAGGCCGAGCCTTCCACCCTTTACCAAGTATATAGATGCATTAATTAAATAAGATATATTGTGATATCCCAACAAGTAAACATGTTCCAACAAGGAACAACATCTCCATGTTTCAACAAGGAACAAACTTCAATCTTCACATGCCACTAACAACGCTATAAGAGGGGCTGAGCAAAGCGGTAACATAGCCAAAGAACTATTTGCTAGGACAAGGTGGGTTACAGGCTTGGTTCAACAATATGGGAAGCATGATAAGCAAGTGGTAGGTATCGCAGCATAGGCATAGCAAAAGAGCGAGCAACTACGCAAGCAAAGATAGAAGTGATTTTGAGGGTATGGTCATCTTGCCTGAAATTCCGCAAGGAAGAAGAACGAGTCCATGAAGAAGATAAACGGACATAGTCGAACGGGTCCTCACAATCACGACGTTACCGAAACCAACCCGAAGAAGCAACATCGGAAAGAAGCACAGAACATAGTAAACAACCAACACATGAACATGGTATGATATGCGGGATGCGGTATGAGATGCATATGCATGATTTGGAAAGGAATGATTGGGCCTGGCCTCAACTTGGAAATCCAAGAGTGCCACTGGAAAGGTGAGGCCATTTCGGTTGAAATCGATAAAAAGATCACCGGAATCGGATGCATGGTTTGGAAATGGCAGGCAAACCAAATATGGCACCGGTCTGCGATAAACAGCAAGTAGCCATATGCATGCAACAAGATAAATATGCTACAACACTCAAACATGGCAACAAAATACATGGCAGGGATCCACTCAAGATGCTTGACAAAAGATGAACACTGAGCTACGGCTAATTCATCCACTAACAGGTTCAAACAAGCATGGAAAAAGTGCAAATGATAACAGGTTTCAGACTTGGTGAAATTTACACAATACTGAAATTTATCATCAGGAAGCACACTTTAGAGCATGAAAACTACATGCTACAGGAACATATCATGGCAAAGCAAGGCATGGCATGAAGCTACTCAAAGCACTTAACAAAAGTCCCTTAGTGACCTTGAGCCAAAAGGGATCAGAAAATACAATTGCAAGCATGTGAACATGGCAAAAACATAAACTGATTCAGACTTAGTGAAAAATTGGCGCATGCAAATCAGTTAACGAGTAGGCATGTTTACGAGCTCGATGCACTCACTACAGAGCATGGCATGACAAACTAAGCCTACACCCATCAAGAAGACATGGCATAGTAGCTATACATGGCAAGAACAACATCATAGCATGCACGGCTCAATAGCAACATCCTCGGCAAAATTGCTAACAAGTCAACAATCTGTCAGGATTCACGATATAGCAAAAGTAGAGCTTGATTAACTCAAACTAGGGTGCTCCATAAATGCAAACAAAGACATGGACGGATAGAGCACCACAATGTTAAAAAATCATCCTTACTAATCATCCCCAAAAGAGGCACGGATCACTAGGAAACAACATGAACATATGGCATAACAACAAAATCAGGACACATGGTGAAATTCTAAGTCCCTGAAATCAGGACACATGAACATATGGCATAATAACAACATATGGTGAAATTCTAAGTCCCTGAAATCAGCATTACCGATTACGCTACTTTGCAAGCTTGTGCTAGTCACCACACATATCACAAAAATACATGGTAAGCACCTCTGTAAAGATGGCATGGCATTTAACAAAACACATGTAGAGCTCAAGATCATATCATGCACACATTAATCATGGCAAAAATGACAAATATCTATTTGATAAAACAGATCTGCCAAGTTTATCACATAGCCCTCTTCCAACAGCATTTCGGGCATCAAGATGAGCTCAAATGAAAATGATGCAATGAGATGAAATGATGTACTCGTCGAGATGAACATTTAGATATGCTACACGCGTGAATCGAAGCTACGGATGCAGAGTTACGATGCGATGAAGATGGGCATATGAATCTGGAAAACTTCAGGGACTTAGAGAAATATACCCTCTCGAGAGAAAAAAACATCAGGCCGGAGGATGTGGAGCTGGGCCTGGAGAAGATGGGCCGGTGCTGGGCTGCGGTGGCCCATGCGGGAGTCAACGAGGCTCCTCCTCCAGATCGGGCTCCTCCCGATCCGGCGCAGGGAGCGGCGACTCCGGCGAAGCCGTGGACGGCGGCGCGGGTCCGGCGGGGATGTGCTCTAGCGAGGGGAGAGCCGGCCGCGAGTAGGAAAGTGCGGATCCCGGCGCGGGATGTCCAGATCTGGTGACAACTGGGCCGGACGGGGATGCCAAGTCGCGAGGCGGCGCGCTCCGGTGATCCCGGGAGAAGAGGACGGCCTCGCAGGCGAAGGGTGGTCTGGTGATGTGCGCAGCCTCCGGCGAGGTCCGGCACGGTTGTGGACGAGGGAGCTCGAGGCGTGGGCGCATCCATGCGATGGCGCTGGCGATCCGAGCGATGACGGGTGGCTCCGGCGCGGGGCCGGCCGGCGGAGCTGACTGGTGGCCAGGTTCCGGTGAAGGGCGGCGGGTGCAAGCGCGGCGAAGGAGAGGAAGGGCGCGGGCGGCGCAGATCTGGGCCCGGGAGGGCCTCCCGCGGGCCGCGGCGGAGGGAGCAGAGAGAGAAGACCCGACGAGGTGATGTGGCACGCGCGGTTTGGCTGGAGGCGACGCGGCGGACGTGTCCGGCGGCGCGGGACGAAATGTCCGGCGGCGGCGGGGAAGGTTAGGGTAGGGTTTCGTCCGCGAATTTCGAAGGGGGAGGTGTTTAAATAGGTAGAGGGAGCTAGGTGAGTCCAAATGAGGTGCGGTTTTCGGCCACGCGATCGTGATCGAACGACCGAGATGATGGAGGAGGCTTAGGTGGGTTTTGGGCCACTTTGGAGGGGTGTTGGGCTGCAACACTCACGAGGCCTTTTCGGTCCCTCGGTTAAACAGTTGGAGTATCAAACGAAGTCCAAATGGCACGAAACTTAACAGGTGGTCTACCGGTAGTGAACCAAGGCCGCATGACAAGTCTCGGTCCAATCTGAAAACATTTAACACCCGCACATGAAAAGAGGTAGAAAGGGACACCGAGTGACATAGGAGCGCCGGATTGCAAAACGGACAACGGGGAAAATGCTCGGATGCATGAGGCAAACATGTATGCAAATGAAATGCGCATGATGACATGATGTGCAATGCATGACACGCAAGCAAAGACAAAGCAAACAACAACGAATAACTGGAGTTCACCTGGCACATCGGTCTCTGGGCGTTACAAGACTCCACCACTACGAGAGGATCTCGTCCCGAGATCTAGAATGGCACCGGAGGGAAAACGGAAGAGAAAAGAGAAGAGGTAAAACTAAGTTGCTTGTTTTGACAAACGAGTGAAACCAAAGAACCTTACAAAGGTTAAGCCATTTCGAGAAAAGAATGCAACAGAGATAAATGAAGTTGAAAGCACTCTGTTAGCAAAGAGGAACAAGGAAGAACAACTTCGAGCAACACTCCGATTGAAAAGAAAAGGAATTGAATAAGAACTTGATAAGATGAGAAGATACTTGAAGAAAATCACAATACACTGCCTCTGTAACTATTGAATGAATGGAACAAGGGGTAAGGAAGATCTCGGACATCACTCCAGTTTAAAAGAGATGAAAAACTTGATAAAATGAAAGAGCTTGAGCAAAGGGACATAACACTCCGGTTAAAAGGATAAGCACGAGCAAAAACATGGTCCAGACAATCCGAGAAAATGGGTTGAGGTGAGCAACATCACAATGCCTCCGGAACAGAAGAATAAAAGATAGATAATTGAAATAGGAGAATGGAGAAGAAAAAGCCAACTTCTGACACAAAAGAGTTTGAAAAGGTATCCTTCGGAGAAGGGTCGAACAGAATTGTTGGAAAAACCAACAACGAAAAGAATAAGCTTGATATGGTATTATGGAATACATCTCAAAATTATGAGGTGACAACCTGCCACTCACGGGAAAAGAATTGGATTGGTATGGACAAGGAGACAAGAAAACTTATCTCGGCGAGAGGATAAACGAAGAACTTGGGTCATTTATGAGCACCACAGATAGCAACAATCCTTAGGGAAGGCTTTAGGTGAAATATAACCCAAGATAAATCCAATGAAGAGGTTGATGGATTTAAAATATCTCCTTCTTAACAACATGTGAATCATGAAACATGAACTCAAATTATCAAGAATGACATAATACCACTTCCAATGACATGGAAGAAAGAATTGCACTCCGGATAGCAAGATGAAGAATGCTTGAGCTCCTCTGAAAAGAAACTTGATGAACACTTCGAGAAGGAATTAAATCCTTGATGAACCATCATGTAAAGCCTCCTTGGAGAACTCCGGTAAGAAAAGAATGAACAACCAAAATGAAGAATAAAAGAATAAGGTTGAAGCCTTGCAATGATCTAGATGGATCTTCATGATGATATAATTGAAAGAGGTTGGAACTCCGGGAAAAAAAGATAAGATGAACAATTGAGATCAAGAATTTTGATGAACCTCCGGGATAGGGAATTAATCATTTGGATGAAACAAGAATAAGAATTGCATTATGTTTATCCTTCACCAATTTAGATTGATGACAAGAAACGGATTTGGCAAACTACTTATTGCCGTAAAAAGGATTAAGATAGATATAGCACAAACTTGGGGAGGACTTCAACAAACCACCGGTGGGATTGACAAGAACGAATTAATTAATATGATAACGAAGGAAGAAGAATCTTGATCAAACCACCGTAAGAACTGAAAATGAACGAAGAGAAGATAAAGAAACACCGGGAAGAATTATAAAATGAACGAAGATGCTTGAGAGGATTTAGATACAAGAGGACGAATAGTTCATGAACTGATTAGAGGATACTTGACTCATGCACCGGTAAGATTTGGAGAACATTAGCTAAAATCTGAAAATGAATACTTCTGAGATGATGGCCTTCAGAGAATCAAACTGGCAAAGGTTCCTGAAATGATTCGGATGGGTGAAAAGAATTCTCACATTCAAAACAAATATGAGAGGACGACAACAAGCTAGAATCATGAATCTTCAAGAGAGCGGATAAGGATTTAAGAGGAACTCTTCGTCGGTCTTCAAAATCCAAGAATGACGACGAGAAACACCACCATGACTTATTTAGGCACTCCGGAAGAATCAAAACGAATAGGTTGAGCCAACGATGAAAAGAATTCGACAGATCTTGGAGAAAAACATAAGACCGATGATAATTCATTCTTACGTCAAACTTCAAAAAGAATTTAGGATAGCTCCGGAAAAATAAGAAGAGTCAGGTAAGATCCTGGGAAAAGACCTGTGGGTTAGGGTCCACTCAAAGGATACACCGTTGAATGATTACTTGAAAAGGAGAATGCACCAGTTGAATTAAATGGCTTGAAGGATATAACATCCTCGCAAAAGCTTGAACGAAAGCAGAGTGGAAACACGAATCTTCGAGATATCTGGAGCACTCCGGAACAAATGGATAGCGAGAAGTGGAATGATAATGAGGTATACCGGCATAAGAAAAGCATTGGACAAAAGAGAAGACAATGCTCAATACCGAAGTTTGAATTGAATCCACCAGAGAAGGAAAATGAGTGAGGAATGACGAACTAGAAGAGCATCTTCATGTGAACCATCGGGTAGAACATTGAAAGAAAAGAATGAAGAGACTTCACAAGAATAAAAGGATGCTTGATTAAGAAATCCGAGTCCTTGAGGAAAAAGGGTGGGTGGGCGGGAAAAAATAAAGGCAACTTGGAGACGGATGATACAAACACCCTTGAGAAGAAGTGATAATTGAACTTGCGGAAGTTGAAATGATCGGATCCACTTGAAGAGAAACACGCCGGTTAAAAAGGATTGACATGACAAACTCAATGATCGAGAAGGATTAGTATTCACATCGGGGTATGAGAACACCGCTTAGGAAAAGGTATGGAATCAACATTTGACTTCGAAGCAACTCGAATACCACAACTCAAAACAAAAACAAAGGATTGGCTTGCAGAATAAGTCGGAACAAACATATGATAGAGATTTCATCCCAAGTTTTCGTGGTGGGGCCTACACGGTCTCGATTGTACAGCACCATCAAGTACAAGGCAGTGCACATGACATACGAAGCGTCCCCGAGTCGGCATAGCCAAGGACTCTTTAAGACACAACAAGACCACTGTAAAACCAACCGTGAATAGGCGGACCACTAGACGTCGAACCCCAATTTCATATCATACATCTGTCGGAAAGATATCCTACGAGCTACTTGAATTCCCACTTATAAACTCCCGAAACTTTCCGGTTATGCAATCAGGTGTTGGGGATACAGGGGAAGCATAATATCTCACCCAAAACTAACAAATCCTACATCTAGCTGTATCCATCCTTCAACACATAACCAAGAAACCTTCGGAAATCATCTACCTCAACCTTCGAAAAGCATCCGTTATACAAGTTATGGCAATACTCCTGAACTCCCGCCCCAGTACTGGGTGGCGTCGAGGTTATCTGACCAACAACTGCATAAAAGAGATTTCCGATGTCGGCGAAACTAAACTCAGGTATTCCATAACTGCAACGATAAAATTGTGATGACAACACCTCGGAGCTCAACTCCCCAGGACACTGCCACAACCCCTAAATGATAGGAGGCACCAAGAACAATGTTCTCGTCACAAAACCATCGAAACGATTCCAAGATACCCGCGTGATCCTAAAACAATTAGTGAAAATTTGAGAAGAGAAGAGTCAAAACTCTACGTCAGGATGCCTTACCAGTGCGATGAAAGGACTGAGGAGTAAAACGAATTCCTAACTCTCTGATATATATAATCCTAAATGACTGAAAACATTTTTCTAGACTCAACAACGCCAGCTAATTGATCAAGCAGAGGGCTCCAAAGGTCGGGGAAGGCTCTGATACCAACTTGTAACGCCTTCGATGCGGCTATATCTCCCACGTGTCGAAGCACGACTTAGAGGCATAATCGCATTAAAAGCAATGTCGCAAGTGAGGTAATCTTCACACAACCCATTTAACACATAAGGGAAAAGATACATAGTTGACTTACAATTGCCACTTCACACAATTGCATGAATAAAGCATTACATCATCCAGATACAATCAAGGTCCGGCTACGGAACCAAAATAAAAGAAGACTACCCCAAATGCTACACAGATCCCCGATCGACCCCAACTGGACTCCACTACTGATCGACGGAAACGAAACAACACAAAGGACAAGATCTTCAACGAGCTCCTCCTGAGCTGGGTTGCGTCACCTGCACGGTATCATCGGCACCTGCAAACTAGTTTTGGAAGTATCTATGAGTCACGGGGACTCAGCAATCTCACACCCTCGCAATCAAGACTATTTAAGCTTATAGGAAGGGTAAAAGGTATGAGGTGGAGCTACAACAAGCGACTAGCATATTTGGTGGCTAACATACGCAAATGAGAGCGAGAAGAGAAGGCAAAAGCACGGTCGAACAACTATGATCAAGAAGTGATCCTAAAACATCCTACGTCAAGCATAACTCCAACACCGTGTTCACTTCCCGGACTCCACCAGAAAGAGTCCATCACGGTTACACACGCGGTTGATGTATTTTAATTAAGGTAAAGTTCAGGTTTTTTACAACCGGACATTAACAAATTCCCATCTGCCCATGAGTGCGGGCACGGCTTTCGAAAGTTCATAACCCTGCAGGGGTGTCCCAACTTAGCCCATCACAAGCTCTCACGGTCAACGAAGGATATTCCTTCTAGCGGGCAGACCCGATCAGACTCGGAATCCCGGTTACAAGACATCCTCGACAATGGTAAAACAAGTCCAGCAAAGCCACCCGAATGTGCCGACAAATCCCGATAGGAGCTGCACATATCACTTTCTCAGGGCACACCGGATTGTCCAAGGTTCCGGTAGGCCAGCCCAGAGTTTCCCCTAATGGCCACCGGAAGCTGACAAGTTGGACCAACACTAAGAGGAGCACTGGCCCGGGGGTTTAAAATAAAGATGACCCTCGAGAGCGCAAATCCCAAGGGAAAAGAAAAGGCTAGGTGGCGAATGGTAAAACCAAGGTTGGGCCTTGCTAGAGGAGTTTTATTCAAAGCGAACTGTCAAGGGGTTCCCATTATACCCAACCGCGTAAGGAACGCAAAATCTGGGAACATAACACCGATATGACGGAAACTAGGGTGGCAAGAGTGGAACAAAACACCAGGCATAAGGCCAAGCCTTCCACCCTTTACCAAGTATATAGATGCATTAATTAAATAAGAGATATTGTGATATCCCAACAAGTAAACATGTTCCAACAAGGAACAACATCTCCATGTTTCAACAAGGAACAAACTTCAATCTTCACCTACAACTAACGACGCTATAAGAGGGGCTGAGCAAAGCGGTAACATAGCCAAACAACGGTTTGCTAGGACAAGGTGGGTTAGAGGCTTGGTTGAACAATATGGGAGGCATGATAAGCAAGTTGTAGGTATCACAGCATAGGCAAAGAGCGAGCAACTAAGCAAGCAAAGATAGAAGTGATTTCAAGGGTATGGTCATTTTGCCTGAAATTCTGCAAGGAAGAAGAACGACTCCATGAAGAAGACAAACGGACATAGTCGAACGGGTCCTCACAATCATGACGTTACCGGAACCAACCAGAAGAAGCAACACCGGAAAGAAGCACACAACATAGTAAACAACCAACACATGAACATGGTATGATATGCAGGATGCGGTATGCGATGCATATGCATGATTTGGAAAGGAATGATTGGACCTGGCCTCAACATGGAAATCCAAGAGTGCCACTGGAAAGGTGAGGTGATTTCGGTTGAAATCGATATAAAGATCACCGGAATCGGATGCACGGTTTGGAAATGGCAAGCAAAACAAATATGGCACCGGTCTGCGATAAACAGCAAGTAGCCATCTACATGCAACAAGATAAATATGCTACAGCACTCAAACATGGCAACAAACTACATGGCAGGATCCACTCAAGATGCTTGACAAAAGATGAACATTGACCTACGGCTAATTCATCCATTAACAGGTTCAAACAAGCATGGCGAAAGTGCAAATGATAACAGGTTTCAGACTTGGTGAAATTAACACAATTCTGGAATTTATCATCAGGAAGCACACTTTAGAGCATGAAAACTACATGCTATAGGAACATATCATGGCAAAGCAAGGCATGGCATGAAGCTACTCAAAGCACTTAACAAAAGACCCTTAGTGACCTTGAGCCAAAAGGGATCAGAAAATACAATTGCAAGCATGTGAATATGGCAAAAACATAAACAGATTCAGACTTAGTGAAAAACTGGAGCATGCAAATCAGTTAACGAGTAGGCATGTTTACGAGCTCGATGCACTCACTACAGAGCATGGCATGACAAACTAAGCATACACCCATCAAGAAGACATGGCATAGAAGCTAGACATGGCAAGAACAACATCATAGAATGCACGGATCAATAGCAACATCCTCGGCAAAATCGCTAACAAGTCAACAATCTGCCAGGATTCACGATATAGCAAAAGTAGATCTTGATTTACTCAAGCTAGGTTGCTCCATAAATTCAAAAAAAGACATGGATGGTTAGAGCACCACAATGTTAACAAATCATCCTTGCTGATCATCCCCAAAAGAGGCACGAATCACTAGGAAACAACATGATCATATGGCATAACAACAAAATCAGGACAAGGACTTAGTGAAATTCTAAGTCCCTGAAATCAGCATTACCGATTACGCTACTTTGCAAGCTTGTCCTAGTCACCACACATATCACAAAAATACATGGTAAGCACCTCTGTAAAGATGGCATGGCATATAACAGAACACATGTAGAGCTCAGGATCATATCATGCACACATTAATCATGGCAAAAATGACAAATATCTATTTGATGAAACAGATCTGCCAAGTTTATCACATAGCCCTCTTCCAACAGCATTTCAGGTATCAAGATGAGCTCAAATGAAAATGATGCAATGAGATGAAATGATGTACTCGTTGAGACGAACATTTTGATATGCTACACGCGCGAATCGGAGCTACGGATGCAGAGTTACGATGCGATGAAGATGGTCATATGAATCTGGAAAACTTCGGGGACTTAGAGAAATATACCCTCTCGAGAAAAAAACATCAGGTCAGAGGAAGTGGAGCTGGGCCTGGAGAAGATGGGCCGGCGCTGGGCTGCGGTGGCCCATGCGGGAGTCAACAAGGCTCCTCCTCCAGATCGGGCTCCTCCCGATCCGGCGCAGGGAGCGGCGACTCCGGCAAAGCCGTGGACGGCGGCGCGGGTCCGGCGGGGATGTGCTCCGGCGAGGGGAGGGCCGGCTGCGAGCAGGAAAGTGCGTATCCCGGCACGGGATGTCCGGATCTGGCGACAACTAGGCCGGACGGGCACACCAAGTTTCAGGGCGGCGCGCTCCGGTGATCCCCGGAGAAGAGGACGGCGTCGCAGGCGAAGGGTGGTTCGGCGATGTGCGCGGCCTCCGGCAAGGTCCGACACGGTGGTGGACGAGGGAGCGCGAGGCGCGGGCACGTCCGGGCGATGGTGCGGTGATCCGGGCGATGACGGGCGCCTCCGGCGCGGGGCCGGCCGGCGGAGCTGACTGGCGGCGAGGTTCCGGCTAAGGGCGGCTAGTGCCAGCGCGGCGAAGGAGAGGAAGGGCGCGGGCGGCCTAGGTCTGGGCCCGGGAGGACCTCCCGCGGGCCGGGCGGGCCGCGGCGGAGGGAGGAGAGAGAGAAGACCCGACGAGGTGACGTGGCACGCGCGGGTTGGTTGGAGGCTATGCGGCGAACGTGTCCGGCGGCGCGGGACGAAATGTCCGGCGGCGGCGAGGAAGGTTAGGGTAGGGTTTCGTCCGCGAATTTCGAAGGGGGAGGTGTTTAAATAGGTAGAGGGAGCTAGGAGAGTCCAAATGAGGTGCGGTTTTCGGCCACGCGATCGTGATCGAACGACCGAGGTGATGGAGGAGGCTTAGGTGGGTTTTGGGCCACTTTGGAGGGGTGTTGGGCTGCAACACTCACGAGGCCTTTTCGGTCCCTCGGTTAAACCGTTGGAGTATCAAACGAAGTCCAAATGGCACAAAACTTGACAGGCGGTCTACCAGTAGTGAACCAAGGCCGCATGAAAAGTCTCGGTCCAATCCGAAAACATTTAACACCCGCACACGAAAAGAGGTAGAAAGGGACACTGGGTGACATAGGAGTGCCGGATTGCAAAACGGACAACGGGGAAAATGCTCGGATGCATGAGGTGAACCTGTATGCAAATGAAATGCGCATGATGACATGATGTGCAATGCATGACACGCAAGCAAATACAAAGCAAACAACAACGAATAACTGGAGGACACCTGGCACATCAGTCTCGGGGCGTTACACCATGGAGCCCAGGACGGCGTCACCACTAGATCCTTTGGCAGGTGAAGACCACCTTTTGTCAGGATAGCTTGTACTAGTTGTCCCCTTTCAAATTGGCCACCGTTGTTGGCTCCCATCCTGCTCAATATTTTGGGAGAGGACCAGGGCCTATATAAGTAGGACTAGACACCACCGTAGGGGGTAACTCATTCAGAGGCATCTCACCTGATCCTTAGCCACGCCAAGCACAAGAACACCTCAACCTCAGGAGGCTGTTCTTCCCCTTGTAATGTTCTTCATCAGCCCAAGAGGCAATCCACCACCACCACACTGGAGTAGGGTATTACACCACAACGGTGGCCTGAACCAGTATAAACCTTGTGTCTTTGTGTTGCGAGTGCGTCGTGTTCATCCACGAGACCTTAGCGAGCTAGGGCGTAGATCGGTAGGAGGGAAAGAACTTCGCGCGCACCCCAGAGTTTGAACCTTAAGGGTTTACCGGAACCCCCGATCCCACATATTCTTTTCTTTTGTAGCATGGATATTTGGACTTTAAATGATTCAAAGCAATAGTATATAATTGACATGAACACATCAATACTCAAGCATATAAAAAAAGCAGCCATGTCTTTCAAATATCAACGCTAAAGAAAGTTATTCCTAGCCCATTATGCTCAATCATTGATCCAATCATGAAACACACTCAAATATTAGCTATATCCAATGCACAAGTATGACAATAGTGTTCCCTAGTAGGTGCTTTATAAAAGAAGATGGATAGGACCTTCGTAGAGAGAAGCAGAGATTTGTAGAGATGCGAGAGCTCATAGCTTAAATTGAGATATAAAATTACTTTGAGAGGCATGCTTTTCCTGTCAACGAAAATGATCAAGAATTCCCTATATCTTCCATGCTAGATAAATCATAGGCGGTTCCCAAACATAAAATAAAGTTTATTTCCTTTCCACCATTCTTACACAATCCATGGCTAGCCGTATCCACGAGTTCCTTCCATACCAACACTTTACAAGGAATTTATTATTAACATCATATTAAAAAAATCATTTTAGGACTGGGAATCCCTATTACCTGCCACACTCTCATGCAATGATAAGTGAATAAACAATCATCTTGAGAATAACATACCTAGCATGGAAAATATTGGCCACCCCCTGCCGCTTCATGAGCAGTACGGGCATAGGAAATATATTTTGAATATTAGAGTTGGCACAGACAAATTTACTTAGAACGGCATGGAAATACCGCATATAGGTAGGTCAGCATTCTGGGACCGGGGGTGCCTAGACTTGCCTGCCTGCGGCCTGTGGCGTGGCTCCATCAGCGGCTTGGTACGGCCCATCTTCGGCAGCAACAACTCAAGACTCTAGCGAGGGGCCAAGCCTCGCAAGGCGGGCGACACCAAGACCTCCCTCGGGGCAGGCTCGCTAGGCAATCTCCTGAGGAGCGGAGATATCAAGGCAAGGTGCACCTCGTGAGGTTCGCGTGACGTGAGCCATGACAACCAAGGCCAGGTGGGCGCCAGTGGGCGTAGCGTACTAGTTTCCTCTTTGGTGCTAAGGAGGCAAGCGCAGGCGCGGGGTCCTAAGGAATCAAGAAAAAGTTTCCATATCGGTGCAACAAGACCAAGACCGCTAGGACAGTAGGATGGAGGTCATTGCGGAGCCCACGGCAGCGTCACCGCCAGAGCCTTTCCAGGTGAAGACTACTTTTGTCAGGATAACTTGTACTAGTTGTCCCCCTTCGAATTTGGCCGCTGTGGGATCCCTTCATGCCTAACATTTGGGAAGAGGACCAAGGCCACTATAAATAGGACTTAGCCACCACCGTAGAACGGGGATCATTCAGACTATCCTCACACTCACCAGCTCGTCGAGCTCAAGAACACCTCACCTCCCAAGGTTGTTCATCCATTGTACTAGTTCATCCTCAGCCCCTCGAGCCAAGCCACCACAAAGCTGGAGTAGGGTATTACACCGCAAGGTGGCCCGAACCAGGATAAATCTTTGTGTCACTCGTTCTTTGGGTTCGTTGAGTCAAGCTGTGGAATCGTTGGGCCGGCATGTCGGGGAGTAGGAGTTCTTCGTACGCACCCTAGTGTACGAACCTCCCAAGGGTCTGTAGAGCCCTAAATCTGACATTTGGCATGCAGGTAGGGGGCATCAAAGCTTCTCTTCCGTCAATCGACTCGCCGCCGCTCCACTGTCTCCATGGCAGATGGTCGCCGAGCCCGTGCTGAGCGTCGAGCCGGTCTCGCCACGCGCGTTGCCCAGACGGCGCCCGTCGACGGGCCTCCCCGTCGTTCTCCATCACTAGCTGCCAATGCCGTCACCGGCCCGGCGGGGCACAAGCAGCAAGCTTCATCGCAGCATCCCTCAATGCAGCGGGACGGACGCACCGCTACCCCGTTGCTCACTCCGGCCGGCTCGTCGTCCCACGCTCGTCACGGCCCAGCGAACATGCAAGCTGCGTTGCTCATGGCGCATGAGCTCCTGCGCTACTGCCCCGTCGACGACCTCTATGAAGACTGGCTGGACCGCATCGCCGTGCTAGTCTGCGCGGCTGGGGGCTCGCCTGCACCATACCCTCGCTACCTCGTCCGCCGCCTGCTGCAGGCGACTTAGCCCATGGAGCGCCTCCGCAACCTCCTCGTTGGCACGTCGCCCTCAGTTAAAGACGCGTGGCCCCTCGGCGTGACCCACCATGCCAAGCACCCACGCGTGAAGAAGAAAGCTACTAGGAGGTCCAGCGGCCGCAAGAATGTGCCCCGGCGCTCTCTCCACCACCACGTCAAGACCGCGCGCCGCCTGCAGTGGTGGTGCGAGAGTGCCAAGATCAGGCTCCACCTCCACGATGGGCCCTAGTGACAACAACGAACTGCCGCACCTTCACTCCTGAGCTACGTAGCATCGTCTAGCCAGGTAAGTTCAAGCTTGACCTGCCTCCACGCTACGACGGCACCCCTGACCCTATGGAGTTCCTGCAGCTCTACGAGCTGAGCATCGAGGCGCCCAACAGCGACGAAAAGGTCATGGCAAACTTGTTCCCCATGGCCCTCAAGGATGGCATGCGCTCATGGCTCCTGAATTTGCCCGCAGGATCGATCTCCTCCTAGGGTGAGATGCGCGAGCGTTTCGTCGCCAACTTCCAAGGTACTCGTGACCGCCCACCTGCCGCGGGTGACCTGCGGCACATCAAGCAATAGCCTGCGGAGACCCTGCAGAAGTACATCCAATGCTTCAACAACGTTCGCCTCAAGATCCGCAAGGTTTCTGACGAAGCCATCATCTCGGCATCCTCTGATGGCATCCGCAATGTCAAGATGAAGGAGGAGCTCGCCATCCACGAGGACTTGTGCACGGCCCTGGAGATGTTCAACATGGCTACCAAAGTGCGCGAGAGCTGAAGAGGGGTGCCTCTCCCTCCTCGAACTCCCAGCTATGGACCTAGAAGAGAAGAAGGCCAAAGTTAAGGATGTGAAGCACAAGGGGGCTGCCGTGCTCGCAGCCGAACCAGAGATGAAGCACGGCTACGACCACCCAGAGTCGTCCAAGGGCAGCTGTCCATTCTGCGTCTTCCACAACGTACACAACCACAAGACCAACGACTGTCAGAAGCTCAGGGCCATCCCCAACGGGCGCCTCGGTTGACGCCCCGAGTGCAATTACTGAGGCTATGGCCACGGTGGAGGCAGAAGCGGAGGACGTTGGGACGACCACGGCCCCCGCCGGGAGTGGCGCGACCTGCCTCGTGAGGATCGCTGGCAAGGCCAGCCTCACGAGGGCGCCTGGAGAGACCAGCCTCGTGAGGACCGTCCTCAGGGCAACGTCGGCCTCCCTCCGCTGCCACCACCACCACCAAGAAGGAACGACGACCACCACCGAGACGAGGGGCTGGGGGCTTCCAGAAGCCTTGCGCCATCGTCTGCATCCTAGGTGGCGCTTAGGCCCCAGCCTCCCACCGCATCTTCAAGTAGTTCGCTCCTGAGGTGAACGGGGCCCTTCCAAGGCTCGAGGCCACGCGCCCGCTCAGGTGGTCTAAGTACACAATCACCTTCAGCTCTTCTGACCAGCTCAAGTGCGCGGCAACTGCCGTCGCTCTCCCAATGCTCTGCTCGCCCGTTATCAGCAATGTCCTTGTCACCAAGACCCTCAACGATGGTGGTGCGGGGCTCAATGTTCTTTTCGTCGAGATGTTTGACCGTCTCCAAGTGTCGTATGATCAGCTGCAGCCCACCAAGCCTTTCTTAGGAGTGACTGATGGCTCCACCACCCCAATAGGGTAGATCCACCTCCCTGTCACCTTCGGCAAGCGCGACAACTACCGCACTGAGCTCATCTACTTCGACGTCGCGCATATTCGCCTCCCGTGCAACGCCATCCTTGGGTATCCGGCCCTAGCCAAGTTCATGGCAGTGACCCACCATGCCTACAACGTCCTCAAGATGCCAGGGAGCCACGACATCATCGCAATCGCCTGCGAGGAGAAGGACGCGGTGTGCTCCCTTGAGCGCACCTATCAGGCTGCGGCGGTTGAAGACCCAAAAACGAAGGCGCCATCTACCCTCCTGAGGCAGACCCCAAGAAGAAGAAGCAGCTTCTCCGCCAAGAGCCTTAGGAGAGCGGCGTCTCCAGTGGCACCACCTCAGGACCCGCGCCCACGGATGGGAAGGCATACGTAGGCGGTCGAGAAGGCGTACGTGCCCACGTTACACCTTCTGGGAATAGTGCTGCACTTATAACCGTCAGTAAATTTTGAGCATGCGTCCCGTCATATTCCAAATTGCAAACCTAGTCACACCAATCAAAACCTAAACGGTTTCCCACATAGGAGCATATTACTACGTGGTTATAAATACTACTACTTCAAGACGACTGCACAGTCCTCCTCAACTCCTCATCCACAAAAAATCAAAAACTAACAAGTCATTCATCTTTGTTCCCTTACGTCCGCCATGGCCAGCGTCAGTTCTGGGTCGAGAGATTGCCGCCAGGGAGAGGCGAGCCTGGAAGCGGGACCACAAGAGACGTCCCGCCTCACCGTGAAAGCAACCAACATGTCCCGCCGCACGGCCGTAGTAGCAGAGAGGTCCCGCTGCGTCGCCGAAGCAGCATGGAGGACCTGCCGCACCGTCGACATAGCAGACTGGTCCGGCCGCGCCGAGGAAGCAGAAGAGATGTCCCGCCGCGCCGCAAATGCAGTAGAGATGTCCTCCCATGCCGCGGCGGCCTGGGAAATTGCCTCACGGGCAGGCGAGGACTCTTACAGGCGCATGCACTCCCTCGTCCTCAGGCAGATGGATCATATCTCTAGGTGGGCGAGGTTGCAGGATGACCTGCAAGCCTCGTTTGAAAAGTCTACCGACATCATCCGACAACTAAATGAGAGCAATGCGAAGCTCCGGGCCGAGCGCAACCTGCTGAAGGCGAAGATCGTTGAAAGTGAAGAGCAGCAGGAGCAGACCACTGCCTTGCTGAAGAGGACCGGCGTCATCGTCGAGAAACTTATGGACGAGAATGCCATGCTGCGCATCGAGCACAGAAGGCTGGTGGAGGAATCCATGGATGCTCTCAACTAGCATCTTGAGGACAAGAAAGAGCTCGTCGCCGCCTGCCACGGAGACTAGTTCCTGCTGTGGCTTCCTTCTTCTTTTTCCCTTGTGTATATCGGGCGTTGCCGCATGTGGCTTTTTTAATTATGTTTATAAATATGTAAGACAATTATTATCCAATGCCATCATCCTTATATTCATCATGCTTGCTATAAGTCACAGTCGATGCTATGTAGGTCCGTCGGATCTTACATCAAGATCGGTGCAAAACTTTATTTTTAGATTTTCATTTTTCTCTCTTAAATCTCAGTCTAGTGAGACATATAACCACGCCGTGGAACAGGTGCTCGGGCGCCATTAATGGAGACATTGGGAGGGAGGTGCGCGGCAGGTAGCGGTCAAAAGGGCTCTCCTCCCGATGAGCATGCGCAGGGGTCTGATCGCACGCCTCCCGTACTCAAATAGCTACCATGCACGACACCTCCTAGCCAATAAAAAGGGGACGCGTGGCCACACGTAATTGGGAAGTCGAATACCCACGGTTTCAGTAATACTTGCGTTTCCGATTTGTACGTGGCAACACATGTTCAAAAATGACTTTGTTGATTGTTAATGTGTGCGCCTTCGCAGATTGGATAGAAAAATTACCACAGCATGTTGGTGCCATGTCATGAGACCATGCCAAGTTTCATGATTTTCAGGCGTGTTTTGGAATTACAGGAATTAAAAAACCAAGTTTGTCAATCTTTCCGGTCGAGCCACGACACCCAGATGTTTGAATTTCACTCCCATCTCTTGCATGGGACCAAGAAATTCACCCAAGGACACAGATGTGATTTTTCATACAACTTTGGTGCACTGGAGCATGTGTTTGTAGTTCAAATTTGAATTATGCACATTAAAATGCCCAGAAACCCAATTAATGTATAAAAAAGGCCAAACGAACCCAGAATAATTCCAAAATTTAGCACGGTACTTCTATTTGGTCTAATCTGGCTGTGTAAAAAATTAAGGTGGGAGAAGGCAATGTACGTATGTCGTTTCGCACATGGAGGTGACACGTTCCCTCTTAGAACCACGAGCCTTCTTGAGGGAAGCTCTGGTTTGCAAGAAGCTTACACCAAAGCTTGTCCCAATTCGGGCAAAAAAATTACCGTAGCATGTTGGTGCCATGTCATGACACCATGCCAAGTTTCATGATTTTCAGGCGTGTTTCGGAATTACAGGAATTAATAAACGAAGTTTCTCAATCTTTCTGGCTGAGCCTCGACGCCCAGATGTTTGAATTTCACTCTAATCTCTTGCACGGGACCTAGAAATTCACCCAAGGACACACATGTGATTTTTCAAACAACTTTGGTGCACTAGAGCATGTGCTTGTAGTTCAAATTTGAATTATGCACATTAAATGCCCAGAAACTCAATTAATGTATAGGAAAGGTGAAACGAGCCCGGAATAATTCCAGAATTTAGCACGATACTTCTATTTGGTATAATCTGGCTGTGTAAAAAAATTAAGGCAGGAGAAGGCAGTGTACGTATGTCGTTTCGCACACGGAGGTGACACGTTCCCTCTCGGAACCACGAGCCTTCTTGAGGAAAGCTCCGGTTTGCAAGAAGCTTACACCAAAGCTTGTCCCAATTCGGCCAAAAAAATTACCACAACATGTTGGTGCCATGTCATGACACCATGCCAAGTTTCATGATTTTCAGGCATGTTTTGGAATTACAGGAATTAAAAAAACCAAATTCTCAATCTTTCCGACCGAGCCACAAGACCTAGATGTTTGAATTTCACTCCAATCTCCTGCATGGGACCTAGAAATTCACCCAAGGACACACATGTGATTTTTTCAAACAACTTTGGTGCACTGGAGCCTGTGATTATAGTTCAAATTTGAATTATGCACATTAAAAGCCCAAAACTCAATTAATGTGTAAAAAATGCGAAGCGAGCCCGGAATAATACCATAATTTAGCACAATACTTATATTTGGTCTAATCTGGCTGTGTAAAAAAATTAAGGCGGGAGAAGGCAGTGTACGTATGTCGTTTCGCACACAGAGGTGACACGTTCCTTCTCAGAACCACGAGCCTTCTTGAGGGAAGCTCTGGTTTGCAAGAGGCCAACACCAAAGCTTGTCCCAATTGGGCCAAAAAAATACCGCAGCATGTTGGTGCCATGTCATGAGACCATGCCAAGTTTCATGATTTTCAGGCGTGTTTTGGAATTACAAGAATTAAAAAAATCAAGTTTCTCAATCTTTCCGGCCGAGCCACGACGCCCAGATGTTTGAATTTCACTCCCATCTCTTGCATGGGACCTAGAAATTCACCCAAGGACACACATCTGATTTTTCAAACAACTTTGGTGCACTGGAGCATGTGCTTGTAGTTCAAATTTGAATTATACATATTAAATGTGCATAAACTTAATTAATGTATAAAAAAGGCCAAACGAACACGGAATAATTCAAAATTTTAGCACGATACTTCTATTTGGTCTAATATGCCTGTGTAAAAAAATTAAGGCGGGAGAAGGCAGTGTACGTATGTCATTTCGCACACGGAGGTGACACGTTCCCTCTCGGAACCAGGAGCCTTCTTGAGGGAAGCTCAGGTTTGCAAGAAGCTTACACCAAAACTTGTCCCAATTCGGCCAAAAAATTTACTGCAGCATGTTGGTGCCATGTCATGACACCATGCCAAGTTTCATGATCTCCAGCCGTGTTTTGGATTTACGGGAATTAGAAAACCAAGTTTCTCAATCATTCCTGCCGAGCCACGACACCCAGATGTTTGAATTTTATTCCCATTTCTTGCATGGGACCTATAAATTCACCCAAAGAGACACATGTGATTTTTCAGCAAACTTTGGTGCATTGGATCATGTGCTTGTAATTCAAATTTGAATTATGCACATTAAATGCCCAGAAACTCAATTAATGCATAAACATGCCAAACGAACCCGGAATAATTCCAAATTTAAACACGACACGCATGTACTAGTTGCATGTTCACTGTACGTAAATGTTGTAGCAATTCAAACACCATCCTTTCCCTCTGTAACACCATTTTGTCTTTCAAAACATAATGAAAAATTAGGTATACCACAAACAGTTTACTAGAAAGAATCGTGTGGGATGCGATATAAAATATCTTGGCACACCGTCTTGTTTAGCTTAGGCAGGAAGCTGCATCATCTACAGTCCACCGCCCCCGCTTGAACCACACTTGCACGCCAGTTTCTCGCGGCATCGAGCGAAATATTTTACCCACCGTGGAAATATATATCTCCTCGCCCCCTCCCTCCTACCAAAAGCCACATTTCCACTGTTCCTCCTTGCTTTCCAAGTTTAAAACTTCACTGCTGCTTACTGGTAGCTCAGCCTCCTCGTCGGCGACCCTTCTTTTTCTAGCGCTGCCTCCTCGCTGGTTACCCTTCTTCTTGCAGCATCGCCTCCTCGCTGGCGACCCTTCATCTTGCAGCGCCGCCTCCTCGCCGACGACCCTTCTTCTTGCTGCGCGGCCTCCTCGCCGCCGATCCTTCTTCTTGTTGCGCGGCCTCGTCGATATGGTCAGGTAATCCACACCCCACCCACACCATCCTCGTCCTTTCCCGTCCCACATGCCCCGACTGAAGGAGCGACACCTTCCACCAAAATCACTACACCCTCCTCCAATTAAGCGCCGCCCACATCCATTTTACACGCAGTATAACATGGAGCTGAGTAGCATGCGGCTGCACGCGCGAACGAGGTCACTATGTCTGACATGCGTGTCGACTGCCAGATCTTGGAGGAGCACCTCGTCTTCGAGCCCACCATCGACACCGCCACGCGGTTGTCTACTTTAAAATATAGTTTGTGATTTTTTCTCGAGGCCACCGCCAGTGCCTTCTAGTGATTTGTCCTCTGTAATGTTAATATGCAATCTGATGTTCAGTTAACAGTTTGGTCCTTTAAAATGTAATGTTTAGTTAACACTTTGGTCCAACAATTGCTACATTACGTAGTATTGTTCTCAAGCATTATTTGTTTTGTTAACTGTCTTATCTTCTAGTACATGTTTCTATTCTGCAATGTCGTGCTCAGTTAACTATTTTGGTTCATTTGGTCCACTTTCCATTTAACTATTTGGTTCAGTTCTGCAATTTGATTTTCATTTGTTGTGGGTACAATTTTGTATTGTTATGCATGTCACACCAATCGAATTTGCTTGTACTCAATACATATTCTACTGATAGTATGGCAACTCTCAGTTAACCTGATCAAGATCTTCCTTATGTGTGTTGGAGGGAAACAATGGGAGACACTGCATTTTACCATCGAGGTTTGTTCAAGCAGGGTCCTTTGGCTAATAGCACATTATTGTGCAGTTGCAGGAATCATTCTAATATTTAAGTTTCTTACAATTTGGTCTTGCACATGTAGGTCTTGCTGTCAGAGGCTTAGACCCACTGTTCGAACCATTTTGCATATGGGGAAATGAGATGTCCATGAATATCAGTCAAGTCATGAAACTCAGAAAGAATGTTAGGATGAAGAAACTTGTGACGAATAACAGCAAGATCTTCGTTTGCACAATGAAGAAGACATCAGTCAACTATAGGATGGTACCAACTCTTTTACCTTGTTTTTACCCCTTGCGCCATTTCAAAATTTACAATGGCGATTTATGCATAGCTTTGTTTCAGTACATTTCAAACCAGTTCACCGATGATTACCTCTCAAACCACCTGCATGGTCAAGAGGCGAGGTAGGTATTCATTCAACACCCATGGTACAATATTGAAGTCTTGCTAAAGAGAACGGAGATTGGGCGGGCAATTATCCATAGCCAATGGCCTAAAGTTGCAAGGACATTCAACATCATTGAAGGCTCAATATTTGCCTTCCGCTTCTGTAGTTTTTGATGCTGCATGTGAAACTTGGTGCTGTTGTGTAATGGTGTAACTGAGTGCTGAAGCTATCTGATGTATTTCGATTATGAAATCCTGGTTGCTTTTATACTGATATGAAATATCAGGCGTGTTTTATAAGAAATATTAGTTTGATTAGTACATGGATTATCAATAATAGGCTAATTACCCTGCTTATTGGGGTTTTCTATTGCAAACGGTTACTCAGAAAGCACCGTGGGCGATGAACTCAAACAACCCGCACGGTTTCTAGAAAGTAGGCATGTTCGATCAACTAACAATCACACACGGCTTCCGGCAGCGAACTGTTTGCATTAGGCCACCTTGCACAAACGTTTCCACACAAAGAACTATGTGGGATGTACATACCTACGGAAATGATTTTCTGGGATTCACTGTGTGGGATGTACATACTACAAAAATGATTTCTGGGATTCACCATGTGGGATGTACATACCTACAAAAATGATTTCTGGGATTCACAGTGTGGGATGTACATAATGTTTTCTGGGATTCACCCTGTGGGATGTACATACCTACAGAAATGATTTCCGGGATTCACCGTGTGGGATGTACATACCTACGGAAATGATTGGGTTTCAATGCCTCGCCCGATCGCACGCGGCCCCGGCCTAGGTCCTAGGATGGCGTATCCCCAACGATTTATGGGTCGTGTGGGAAGGACGCCCTATCGCACACACTCACTTGGCGATGGTTCCAAATGCCCTGGCAGAAAGGGGTTTTAAACCATTTGTTTACGACGTCATTGTAGCAGTGATGGGAGGTGCTTTGTAATAGGTTCAATCTTGCGGTGCTCAATCCCAGTGACAGAAGGGGACATGACACGTATTGGTATTGTTGCCATTAAGGATAAAAAGATGGGGTTTATTCATATTGAATGGATCTATCCCTCTACATCATGTCATCTTGCTTAAGGCCTTACCCCGTTCTTGTTAACTTAATACACTAGATGCATGCTGGATAGCGGTCGATGTGTGGAGTAATAGTAGTAGATGCAGGTAGGAGTCGGTCTACTTTTCTCCGAGGTGATGCCTATATACGTGATCATTGCCTTAGATGTCTTCATAATTATTGGCTTTTCTATGAAGTGCTCAACAGTAATTTGTTTACCAACCATATGCTTTCTTTCAAGAGAGAAGCCTCTAGTGAAATCTATTGCCTCGGGGTCTATCTTTTATCATATTATTTTTAGATCTACAAAATCAAAACCCAAAAATACCTTGCTCCAATTTATTTACTTTCATCTTCTTTTGCACTTTTACTTATCTTTTATATCTATCACTATCAGATCTCATCCTTGCATGTAATTGTGAAGGGATTCACAACCCCTTTATCGCGTTGGGTACAAGTATTTGTTTGTTTGTGTAGGTGCTATCATTGGAGACTTGGGTGTTCCTCCTACTAGATTGATACCTTGGTTCTTAACTGAGGGAAATATTTATCTCTACTTTGTTGCATCACCCTTTCCTCTTCAAGGGAAAAAGCAACGCAAGATCAAGAAGTAGCAGGGGGTTCTTTGACCCGAGGATGAGAGAGGTGCTTTGTGCGCGTACGGCTCTGGTGTGAGAGCGGGTGCGGCCATGGTCCTCCACAACTATCGTCAAGGCAGCCTGGGTGCAGGAGTGGGGGAGGGGCTGTCGTCTCATGATTGGGAGAGCTAGGCATGTAGGCGCGAGTCTCTACTAGCCGCCCATCTTAAATATCACGTGCTCGGATCGCCTCAATTTGGGCAAGGGGGGACCAGCCTCTCCCCTGAAGACAATTGCCGAGTCCGCGGCAACCTTAGCAAGTTGGCCGAGCGGCGCCGACTCCAGAGCAAAAACTGAACAATTTGCGTAACTAGCAGAGATGACAGGAGCCCCAGTCACAAGGTTCCGGACTGTCACCCAGAGCTCCGCCTGCTCAGGGATAGGTAGAGCCAGACTGCCCATTGGCCTGGCCGCGTCTACTCGAGCACTGCAACACGAAGCCATCACCAGAGTCGAGGCTGACCTGACGTGCCTATAGTAGGCAGCAGTCCGAGGCAGGTTGGGGTGGCCACCACCTGACGAGAGCATGGCTACCTTGGATATGATCACAAATATTGCATCCATATTTATTTGAGGTGATTTCTGATAAAAGTCATGCAATAATTTATTTATGCTATACAGAACAAAAGTACTTCACCTCTTTTTGTTTCATGCCTAATTGCAGGACTACCGGACACTTGTACAATCCACATATGAACATAAGGTAGGAAGAGGTGTTTAGGTGTTGTTCAAGAAGTTCTCTCACGTCACTTTTAGCCCAAGAGAAAATAGAGTGCAAGTCTCTCACGTTTTGGACTCAGATTCATACAGCACAGACATACCTGAAGATCTTTTTCATTCGGACTCCGAATATGTTGGTTCTTTTTTCTGTTGGAACGTTTATTTCATGCACATTCCAACCCAATTGGATTCACCTTCAAATTCATCCGCAGCGTTGGCATATTGACGAAACAATCTGATGTTGCACCAGAATCCGAGTCAAGTCCAAAGTTGTTGCATCACGTCCACTTGGGTCCATGGGCCTTGTATGACCTAGCTAGGGTTATTTTTAGGCTGCCTTGGGACATCCTCCCACCTCCTTGGCCACCACCCCTTGCTCCTATATAAGTAGATCAATCTATTCTCTTTTTTCTTCGGTTTTATTTAGTTAACAGTTAGCCATTGCTGCAACTTCATGTCCTTCATTTGTGTCGAATGACCAGACCAAGACTGCTTTCGGATCCCCACTTTTATCAATATTTCATATATATATTCGCAATATTTAGATTGCATTATCATATTCTTGCTTGTTCTTCGGTTGCATGCAGGGATAGACCTTTGTGGTCAGGCTGACAGTGCTTCCAGCATCATTTGTAACCTCAGGAGATTGGTTTAGCGATTGCTAAGGCACAACAAAGTTGCATGTTTGTCGTCGGATCGTCAAAGTCGACTCAACCAAATTGATAGTTATCATCTCATCGAAAGATCTAGACACCCTAGCCTCTATAAAGTGGTATAAGTTTTCAGGTTGCTCGGCGAGAATTTCCCGTTATACCTAGATTAGATTTACATTCTTATCCATTATCCAATAAAAAACCACAAAAAAGTTAGATCTGTTCATCCTTTGTCCAAGCCACTCCAAGCCTTTGCAATTTTCTTTTCATTGCTTTCATAGTTGAATTATTGGTTGCATCGTCATGTCGAGTTACTGCTCTTAGTGTCTAGTTCCTTTACAGTTTTGAGTTCTGTTCACATTAGTCATGCCGCCAGTGCATCATTATCCCTTCCACTGTCCACCATCCTATCCATCAATTCCACCACGTGTTACCCATCGTTCATTGTGAAAATCATAGTTGAGGTCGTTCGCATCTTCGCTTGATCTAATCTGCATCTTATCTAGTTTGTTTTGGAAATATAGAGAAAAAGGTAAAAAAAAGAGAGAAGAAAAAGAAAAAAGTGAGAAGAAAAATAAACTAATTTCAGATCTATCTAGACCCAATCTCGTACGTGAATTCCTTGCGCACTATTCAGTAAAATAGGCATATCTTCCTCATATGAAGTCCATTTTGGCTCCACAAGTACTCAAATTCAAGTTATCGACGAGCCGCATCTGAATAGTTCATCAAGATAGTTCATTATTTGACTTCCAAGTCAGCTTATAAATAGGACTTTTTGCCCTCCAAAGTTCATGAACACAGTTTGTTACAGTTTTTTTAGTCCAGTTTTAGATTATTTTTCCCTCCTCATATCAGCTTGGAATTGAGTGATTCTTCTTGTATTGGGAAGCTTGAGTCATTAGCATTCTTGAGAAAAAGTATCAAAAAATTGGCACATACTTTTCTAGATGAAACTTGGAGAGAGAATTTTTGGTATATCCTACTTCACGTTTGTTTCTCGTCATTATCTTTACTACCATTGTGATCTTCACTTATATCTTATTATCCAGAGTTGCTTCATATCCTTTATTGATGCTAGTTGTACTACATCGTAACCTCATTAATGTTCTAGGCTCTGATACGTCTCCAACGTATCTATAATTTATGAAGTATTCGTGCCATCACTGGTACATCGACTTGCCATACAAACGGTTTTTAACCCCTTTTTGCGACGACATTTGGAACCATTGCCAAGTGAGTGTGGGAGGTAGGGTGGTCCTTCCCACACGACCCAGAAATCGTCGGGGATAGGCCCTCCTGGGACATAGGCTGGGGCCGTGTGCGATCGGGCGAGGCATCAAAACCCAAACATTTCCGTAGGTATGTACATCCCACACGGTAATCCACGAAAAACATTTCCGTAGGTATGTACATCCCACACGGTGAATCCCAGAAAATTATTTCCGTAGGTATGTACATCCCACATGGTGAATCCTAGAAAAAAATTCCGTAGGTATGTATACCACACATAGTTCTTTGTGTGGAAACGTTTGTGCAAGGTGGCCTAACGCAAACAGTTCGCTTCCGGAAGCCGTGTGTGATTATTAGGTGATCAAACATGCCTACTTTCTAGAAACTGTGCGGGTTGTTTGAGTTCATCGCCCACGGTGCTGTCTGAGTAACCGTCTGCAATAGAGAACCCCAATAAGTAGGGTAATTAGCCTATTATTGATAATCCATGTACTAATCAAACTGATATTTCTTATAAAACACGCCAGATATTTCATATCCGTATAAAAGCAACTAGGATTTCATAATCGAATTACATCAGATAGCTTTGGCACTCAGTTACGCCATTACACAACAGCACCAAGTTTCACATGCAGCATCAAAAACATTTGGAAAGTAGCATCATACATGGTAAATAGAGAGATGAATCTCATCTGGGAAACTACAGAAGCGGAAGGCAAATATTGAGCCTTTGGTGATGTTTAATGTCCTTGCAACTTTAGGCCAGTGGCTATGGATAATTGCTCGCCCAACCTTCGTACTCTTCAGCAAGACTTCAATATTGTACCGTGGGTGTTGAATGAATACCTTCATCGCCTCTTGAACATGCGGGTGGTTTGAGAGGTAATCATCGATGAACTGCTTAGAAAAGTAATGAAAACAAAGCTATGCATAAATCGTTGTTGTAAATTTTGAAATGGCGCAAGGGGTAAAAACAAGGTAAAAGAGTTGGTACCATCCCATAGTTGACTAATTTCTTCTTCATTGTGCAAACACAAATCTTGCTATTATTCATTGCAAGTTTCTTCATCCTAACAATCTTTCTGAGTTTCTTAACTTGACTGATATTCATGGACATCTCATTTCCCCATATGCAAAATGGTTAGAACAATGGGTCTAAGCCTCTGACAACAGGACCTACATGTGCAAGACCAAATTGTAAGAAACCTGAATATTAGAATGATTCCTACAACTGCACAATAATGTGCTATTAGCCAAAGGACCCTACTTGAACAAACCTTGATGGTAAACCACAGTGTCTCCCATTGTTTCCCTTCAACACACACAAGGAAGATCTTGATCAGGTTAACTGAGAGTTGCCATACTATAAGTAGAATATGTATTGAGTACATCCAAATTTGATTGGTGTCACATGCATAACAATACAAAATTGTACCCACAACAAATGAAAATCAAATGGCAGAACTAAACCAAACAGTTAAATTGACAGCAGAGCAAATGAACCAGAATAGTTAACTGAGCACGACATTGCAGAATAGAAACATGTACTAGAAGATAAGACAGTTAACAAAACAAAGAATGCTTGAGAACAGTACCACAAAATGTAGCAATTGTTGGACCAAAGTGTTAACTAAACATTACATTTTAGAGGACCAAACTGTTAACTGAACATCATATTTCATATTAACATTACAGAGGACAAATCACTAGAAGGCACTAGTGGTGGCCTCAAGAAAACAACATGAATGGTATTTTAAAGTAGACAACCACGTGGCGGTGTTGACGGTGGCCTCGAAGACGAGGTGCTCCTCCAAGATCTGGCGGTCAACACACATGGCAGCCATAGCGGCCTCGTGCGCGCGTGCGGCCACCTGCTACTGAGCTCCACATTATTCTACGTGCAAAATGGTTGTGGGTGGCGCTTAATTGGAGGAGGGGGCAGTGATTTTGGTGGAAGGTGTCGCGCCGTCGGTCGGGGCATGTGGGATGGGAAAGGAGGAGGATGGTGTGGGTGGGTGTGGATTACCTGACCATATCGATGAGGCTGCGCAGCAAGAAGAAGGGTCGCCGGCGAGGAGGCGGCGCTGCAAGACGAAGGGTCACCGGCGAGGAGGCGGCGCTGCAAGAAGAAGGGTCACCGGCGGGGAGGCGACGCTGCAAGAAGAAGGGTAGCCGGCGAGGAGGCGGCGCTACAAGAAGAAGGATCGCTGGCGAGGAGGCGGTGCTGCAAGAAGAAGGGCCACCGGCGAGGAGGTTGAGCTGCCAGTAAGCAGCAGTGAAGGTTTGAACTTGGAAAGCAAGGAGGAATAGTGGAAATGTGGCTTTTGGTAAGAGGGAGGGGTGGGAAGATAGATATTTCCGCGGTGGCAAAAAAAATTCGCTCGGTGCGACGAGAAAGTGGCGCACAAGTGTGGTTCAAGCGGGGGCGGTGGACTGTAAACGACGAAGCTTCCTGCGTACGCCAGACAAGACGGTGCGCCAAGATATTTTATATTGCATCCCACACAATTCTTTCTAGTAAACTGTTTGTGGTATACTTGATTTTTTTTAATTATGTTTTGAAAGAAATAGTCTTACAGAGGGAAAGGATGGCGTTTGAATTGCTAGAACATTTACGTACAGTGAACACGCAACTAGTACATGAGTGTCGTGTTTAAATTTGGAATTATTCCGGGTTCGTTTGGCATTTTTATGCATTAATTGAGTTTTTGGGTATTTAATGTGCATAATTAAAATTTGAACTACAAGCACATGCTCCAATGCACCAAAGTTTGTTGAGAAATCACATGTGTGTCTTTGGGTGAATTTATAGGTCCCATGCAAGAAGTGAGAATGAAATTCAAACATCTGGTCGTCGTGGCTCGGCTGGAAAGATTGAGAAACTTGGTTTTTGAATTCTTCTAAATCCCAAATATGCCTGAAAATCATGAAACTTGGCATGGTGTCATGAAATGGCACCAACATGCTGCGGTAATTTTTTAGCCGAATTGGGACAAGCTTTGGTGTAAGCTTCTTGCAAACCGGAGCTTCCTTCAAGAAGGCTGGTGGTTCCGAGAGGGAACGTGTCACCTCTATGTATGAAACGACATACACACACTGCCTTCTCCTGCCTTAATTTTTTACACAAGAAGATTAGACCAAATAGAAGTATCATGCTAACTTTTGGAATTATTCCGGGTTCGTTTGGCCTTCTATATACATTAATTGAGTTTCTGCACATTTAATGTTCATAATTCAAATTTGAACTACAAGCACATGCTCCAGTGCACCAAAATTGGTTGACAAATCACATGTGTATCATTGGGTGAATTTATAGGTCCCATGCAAGAAATGGGAATGAAATTCAAACATCTGGGCATCGTGGCTTGGCCAGAAAGGTTGAGAAAATTCGTTTTTTAATTCCTGTAAATCCAAAACACGCCTGAAAATCATGAAACTTGGCATGGTGTCACGACATGGCACCAACATGCTACGGTAATTTTTTTAGGCTGAATTGGGACAAGCTTTGGTGTAAGCTTCTTGTAAACCGGAGCTTCCCTCAAGAAGGCTCGCGGTTCCGAGAGGGAACGTGTCACCTCCGTGTGCGAAACGACATAGGTACACTACCTTCTCCTACCTTGAAAGCACAAGTGCTCCCCAGGTGGTTTTGGTAATTAATGACAATATATCTCTTGTTGGACTAATGTTTCTATCTAGTATATTTCAGATAAGTTCAACAATGGAGTGGCATGAACTAAAGGCTGTGGGAAGTTCTCCAAGATGCTAAGGACAAAGGATTGGCTAAAGCTCAAAGCTCAAGACTCTTCATTTTATATTTTAGTGATCCAAGATCACATTGAGTTCATAGGAAAAGCCAATACTATCAAGGAGGGATGAGGTGTTGCTTAATGAGCCTCTTGCTCAAGTGCTTAATGATATGCTCCAAAATCCTCAGCCACTTTCCCATATCCACATATGACCTAAACCTAAAGCCAAACTCGGACCTACCGATTATTTCTATCCGGCACCACCGAGTTTCACATGTCGTAAGCCACTGCCAAACCCTAGCAATTCGGTTCTACCGATAGGGATCTCGGTCTCACCAAGGTGGGATTGCAAACTCTCTGTTTCCCTTTCATAACTTTTCGGTCTCACCGAAAGAGCGGATCGGTCCCATCGAGATTGCAATGTAAACTCTATGTTTCCCTTTTGTAACTTTTCGGTCTCACCGAAAGAGCAAATCGGTCCCACCGAGTTTGCCTGACCAACTCTCTGTTAGCTAATTACCAAAATCGGTCTCACCGAGATTACGGTATGCCCAAACCCTAACCATATCGGTCCTACCGAGTTGCATGTCAGTCCCACCGAAAATCTCTAATGGTCACTAGGTTTACCTTTTCGGTCCGACCGAGTTTGTTGATTCGGTTACACCGAGATTGGTAAATTGTGTGTAACGGTTGGATTTTGTGTGGAGGCTATATATACCCCTCCACCTCCTCTTCATTCGTGGAGAGAGCCATCAGACTAAGCCTACACTTACAGCATTCTATTTCTGAGAGAGAACTAACTACTCATGTGTTGAGGCCAAGATACTTCATTCCTACCATATGAATCTTGATCTCTGGCCTTCCCCAAGTTGCTTTCCACTCAAACCTTCTTTCCACCAGATCCAAATCCTATGAGAGAGAGTTGAGTGTTGGGGAGACTATCATTTGAAGCACAAGAGCAAGGAGTTCATCATCAAAAAACCATTTGTTACTTCTTGGAGAGTGGTGTCTCCTAGATTGGCTAGGTGTCACTTGGGAGCCTCCGACAAGATTGTCGAGTTGAACCAAGGAGTTTGTAAGGGCAAGGAGATCGCCTACTTCGTGAAGATCTACCGCTAGTGAGGCAAGTCCTTCGTGGGCGATGGCCATGGTGGGATAGACAAGGTTGCTTCTTCGTGGACCCTTCGTGGGTGGAGCACTCTGTGGACTCGTGCAACCGTTACCCTTCGTGGGTTGAAGTCTCCATCAACGTGGATGTAGGATAGCACCACCTATCCGAACCACGGGAAAACATCCGTGTCTCCAATTGCGTTTGAATTCTTCAAACCCTTCCCTTTACATTCTTGCAAGTTGCATGCTTTACTTTGTGCTGCCTATACACTCTTTGCATACTTGCTTGATATGTATTGCGAATGTTGAAATTATGCCTAAACTCCACTTAAACCGAAAAAGCTTAAAAATTGCAACTTTAGCATTAAGTGTCTAATCACCCCCACTAGACACATCTACTTCAAGGTCCTACAAGTGGTATCAGAGCTTTGGTCTCCATTGCCTAGGTTTAATCACCATTGGAGGAAGATGGATGTGTCTACTTTAGGGAGTCTTAGACATAGAGTGCCTATTCTTGATGGAGAATATTTTCAAGAGTGGAAAAATGAGATGCTTGTAATCTTCAACCAATATCATTTGAATAAGTATATTGCTAACCCTTGTGCACCTCATATTGATCCCTTGCATCCTACCCTCGATGAAGATATTGACATGATTCGCAATCTTAGAACTATCGAGCTCATCATTAGAGGATTGCCCAAAAATTTGATTGCTAGTTCGCCTACTCTTAATTGTTCCTATACTATATGGAAATTTCTTGAGGAACGATTTCCCGACCATTCCTTAAAAAATTTGGATGAAATTCTCCATAAATCTATTGCCTTGAGTAAGATGAACTCTAGTGATCCTAGCTTTGGTGATTGTCTATTTGAGCTTGCCAATCTCAAGCGAGCTAAAGGAGATGTTGGAATCATTAGTGATATTATATCCGAAGCTATAAGAATTCATAAAAGTGACCACTTTGATGATCATTTATCTAATGAATTACCCTCTCTAGGAAATGATGAGTCACAAGATCATGGTGAACATGGATACTATGATAATGATGATGATAGTGACTTCGATCTTGATGACGCAATGAGACATTTTGGTCTTACGGCAAATCTTCGAGGATATGAATCGGGAGGAAAGGAATGGGTTCTTGATAGTGGATGTACTAATCATATGACCGGAGATGAAGAGATGTTTCGCGAGCTTGCTGAAAATGACGGCCCTCGAAAATATGTCACTTTTGGTGATAATTCAAAGGGTAAAGTGGTTGGCCTTGGTAAGGTGGCCATCTCACATGATAGTTCCATTCAAAATGTCATGCTCATTGAGTCTCTCGGCTACAACTTACTTTCAGTATCTAGACTTGCTGATTTTGGTTTGAATGTCTTATTTACTGAGGTAGATTGCCAAGTATTTCGTTGAGACAATCATAAAATGGTCTTTACCGGTATACGTAGAGGTGATCTTTACGTTGTCGATTTCTCTAAAAAGGCACAACCTAAAACTTGCTTTATTGCTAAATCCTCAAAAGGTTGGTTGTGGCATAGACGACTTGGACACGTTGGCATGAGAAACCTTGACAAGCTTATTAAAGGAAATCATATCCTTGGAGTCAACGATGTCATATTTGATAAGGATAGACTTTGCAGTGCTTGTCAAGTAGGTAAACAGGTTGGAGGAAGGCATCCCGTGAAGAACATCATGACCACAAGGAGGCCACTCGAGCTACTTCATATGGTTCTTTTTGATCCCAACGCCTACAAGAGTCTCGGTGGAAATTCCTTTGGTCTAGTTATAGTTGATGATTTTTCAAGATTTACGTGGGTGTTCTTTCTTAATGACAAGTCGCAGGTCCAGAAGATCTTCAAAAACTTCGCTAGGAAGGCCCAAAATCAGTTTGACGTGAAGATCAAGAAGGTTCGGAGTGACAACGGAATGGAGTTCAAGAACGCAAATGTGGACACCTTTCTTGACGAAGAAGGGATTTCACACGAGTTCTCGGCTACGTACACACCTCAAGAAAATGGAGTTGTTGAGAGGAAGAACCGGACGCTCATCGAAATGGCAAGAACAATGCTTGATGAATACAAGACGTCGAAGCACTTTTGGGCAGAAGCGGTTGAGACATCTTGTCACGCAACAAATCGCTTGTACCTTCACAAGCTACTCGGCAAGACGGCATACGAGCTCCTCACCAGTAACAAACCCCAAGTTGGATACTTTCGAGTATTCGGCTCAAAGTGCTACATTCTTGATAAGCATCATCGTTCAAAGTTTGCTCCTAAATCTCATGAAGGTTTCCTACTTGGTTATGGCTCAAACTCTCACACTTACCGTGTCTACAACAATTTCACCCGAAAGGTTGAAGAGACGGTAGATGTGAATTTTGATGAATCTAATGGCTCGCAAGTAGAGCAATTGCCAATTGATGTAGGAGACAAAGACCCTTCAGAAGCAATCCAAGACTTGTCCATTGGCAAAATTCGTCCAACGGAGGTGAAGGAGAGTACTTCATCCGTCCAAGTGGAAGCTTCTACTTCACAACAAGGTGAACCAAGAATCGACACGGAAGCATCCACAAGTGGGACACACCAAGATGAAGAAGAGAAGGAAATGCATCAAGACGAACATCAACAACCTCCTTCTCCACCACGACGAGAAAATGACAACGTCAACAATGAAGAAGGCCAAGAAGAAGAACAAGATGAAGAAGATGTTCAACGAAGACCCAAGCAAAAGCTCTCACGAGTTCGAGCAAGAATCGCCAAAGATCATCCCGTCAAGCAAATCTTCAATGATATACAAACCGGGAGAATCACTCGCTCAAAAACTCGTTTAGCTAACTTTTGCGAAAACTATTCATTCATCTCTAGCATTGAACCTATGAAGGTTGAAGAAGCATTGGAAGATCCGGATTGGATAAACGCTATGCATGAAGAGCTACACAACTTTGAGAGAAACCAAGTTTGGACATTGGTTGAGAAGCCCGACAACAACCACAACATGATTGGTACCAAATGGGTGTTTTGCAACAAGCAAGATGAAGATGGACAAGTGGTTCGCAACAAAGCATGTCTCGTCGCCCAAGGGTACACACAAGTCGAAGGTATGGACTATGGTGAGACATATGCTCCCATTGCTAGACTTGAGTCCATTCGCATCTTACTTGCTTATGCTAATCACCATAAGATCACCTTGTACCAAATGGACATTAAAAGTGCTTTTCTAAATGGTGAAATAGAGGAGGAAGTTTATGTCAAACAACCTCCCGGCTTTATCAATCCTAAGAAACCAAATCATGTTTACAAACTTCACAAAGCTCTTTATGGTCCTAAACAAGCTCCTAGAGCGTGGTATAAATGCTTGACCAAGTTCCTTATTGCAAGTGGTTTTGAAATTGGTAAAATTGATTCTACTCTTTTTACTAAAAGGGTTAATGGAGAACTATTTGTATGCCAAATTTGTGTTGATGATATCATATTTGGTTCAAGTAACCCTCTCTTTAGTGAAAAGTTTGGAAAGCTAATATCAGAGAAGTTTGAGATGTCTATGATGAGTGAACTCAAATTCTTTCTCGGTTTGCAAATCAAGCAAACTAAGGAAGGTACATTTGTCTCTCAAACGAAGTACACCAAGGACTTATTCAAGAAGTTCAATATGCAAGAATGCAAAGGTATGTCTACACCCATGCCTACTAGTGGACATAATGATTTGACCAAAGATGGTGAACCGGTTGATCAAAAGGTTTATCGCTCTATGATTGGTTCATTGTTATACCTATGTGCTTCATGTCCCGATATTATGCTAAGTGTGTGCATGTGTGCACGATATCAAGCTGCTCCTAAAGAATGTCATCTTAAGGCCGTAAAAAGGATAGTTAGATACTTAATTCATACACCAAACTTTGGCATTTGGTATCCTAAGAGGTCTTCTTTTGATCTTGTTGGCTATTTCGACTCGGATTATGCCGGAGACAAGGTTGATAGAAAGTCCACTTCGGGTACTTGTCAATTTCTTGGTAGATCTCTTGTGTCTTGGTCTTCCAAGAAACAAAGCTCGGTGTCCTTATCCACCGCCGAAGCGGAATACATTGCCGCTGGTTCATGTTGTGCTCAATTACTTTGGATGACCCAAACTCTTAAAGATTATGGGATCTATGTGAAACATGTTCCACTGTTTTGTGACAATGAAAGTGCTATCAAAATTGGTCATAATCCTATACAACATTCTCGAACTAAGCATACTGAAGTTCGTCACCATTTCATTCGAGACCATGTTGCTAAGGGTGACATTAATCTTAAGCATGTTCCCACCGATAAGGAATTAGCGGATATATTTACTAAGCCACTTGATGAGAAAGTGTTTTGCAGGTTGAGAGGTGAATTGAACATTGTTGATGCTTCGAACTTGGAGTAGAAACTCCATTGGATACATGCAAGACATGAGCTTATGACTAATCCATGATATATCTATTATGATGACTATCCTATATCTTGGATATATATTTGTATCTTGCATGTTGTCTAACCCATGTAGGTGCTTGGTTGAATCTAATTCCATGAGATTGCGACTCACTCACATCTTGAGCAATCTCTACATCACCAAGTCTCTACACGATGGTGGTTGAAGACAAGGAAGCACAAAACCATTCAAGCATATCCTTTGACAAATCCTATGTTAAGCTTCATGATTGTCATATTTGGATACACAAGTGCTCTTCCTTGCAAGGACTAACCCATGTAGGTAGATGAACTCAAACTCCAAGTGGTGCTCCCAACTCTTGATGAGCTACATCAACCTTGAGCACCCACACAAGTTCAACTACATGAGCAAGAACCACACCACCACCCAAGGTATGTTATTCCATCTTAGAGAAGCTTTACTCCAAGACATGAGTCAAAGCAACTCAACAAGATGTGAATACATCAAGATGCTTAAACGAAAAATGGTAACCCCATTTTGAGCTGAAACGATGAGTATGACCTATGATCAAGCGTTCTCACTTGACTCCCAAGTCAATATACTCTAACATAGGTGACTATGTCACCACCCAACTCTAGATGAAGTTCTCTTGTGTTCTTTTTTGTGTTATTGCATTTGTCCCATGCATATTTATTTTCTTTCTCCTTTTAAACTTCATCTAGATCTTTTAGTTTCTTCTCTTTGCTTTTTGTTTTTGTTCTGCATTTTCTGCATCCAATTCCTTGCAAATCCTTCAGATAATTCATTGCAAATCTTTGTGAGATCTCACATGTTTAGTGAGCTGAGGTGACAAGTGTTTTCTCGGTGTTGAACTCGGTTTCACCGACTTGTAGTTTTCGGTTCAACCGAATCCTTTCGGTACCACCGAAACATGCCACTCGGTGCCACCGATTTCACAACAGGAAAAACAGTTTGCCACTTGTTCTATATTTCTTCTATTCCAGCTCCACTCAATGAGTCTTGTCCTCTACAAGCATCACAGTTTTATCCATTGCTTTGTGCTGAGTCTCAAGGACCGAACCCATTCGACAGATTCCAGAAAGCCCTTCTTGGAAATTGATGTCAAAGGGGGAGAGAGAGATCACATCAAAGCTTATCATCTACAAGGGAGAAAGTATTAAGGGGGAGAAAGAGATCTCCAGGGGGAGAGAATACTCAAGGATCCCAGATGCTTGATGTTCAAGAGGAGAGATGCCACATGTCTTTTTGGGGGAAAGACATGTTCATATGTGCTTATTTGCATTAAGTTCTATTCATTTGTATCTTTCATCTCTGATTTTCTATTCCCTATCTTCTCCCAATATCCCATGTCAGATTCAGGGGGAGCAAGACACCTAAGGGAAAGAAATCATTCAAATTCATTGCATATCTTTACTCTTGGGGACATGTCCAATACAATGTGGTACCTTGTACTCACTCTCTACATGTCATCCCAGTCTTGGTATTCTTGTGGTTTCTTTTGTTTGCTCTGGCTAGTGGATGTACCTGTGTTATCTAACCTTGTTTGTGCAGGTTCATTCCATCCTAAGCCAACTTAAGACTACAAGGTAAGTGTATGCATCAAAATCATGAGTATGAGGAGTTCTTGCTTATGTACATACTGTTTGCAAGAAGGACTCATGAGCATGAATGTATTTTCCTTAATAATCTTTTGCTCTGATGCATATGGCCAAGATATATGTAACACATTGCCTACTCTGTCATGATTATGCTCTCACATGCTTCTATATTTTATATTCACATGATTGCTTACACGTAGGGGGAGTCTATGTTTGTTACATGTCCTTCCAAAGCTTTACTTGCTGTTCTTTATATCTTTATCTAAAGCTTTGATGTATGTTGCCATCAATTACCAAAAAGGGGGAGATTGAAAGCACAAGTGCTCCCTAGGTGGTTTTGGTAATTAATGACAACATATCTCTTGTTGGACTAACATTTCTATCTAGTATATTTCAGATAAGTTCAACAATGGAGTGGCATGAACTAAAGGCTGTGGGAAGTTCTCCAAGATGCTAAGGACAAAGGATTGGCTAAAGCTCAAAGCTCAAGACTCTTCATTTTATATTTTAGTGATCCAAGATCACATAGAGTTCATAGGAAAAGCCAATACTATCAAGGAGGGATGAGGTGTTGCTTAATGAGCCTCTTGCTCAAGTGCTTAATGTTATGCTCCAAAATCCTCAGCCACTTTCCCATATCCATATATGACCTAAACCTAAAGCCAAACTCGGACCTACCGATTATTTCTATCCGGCGCCACCGAGTTTCACTTGTCATAAGCCACTGCCAAACCCTAGCAATTCGGTCCTACCGATAGGGATCTCGTGCTCACCGAGATGGGATTGCAAACTCTCTGTTTCCCTTTCGTAACTTTTCGGTCTCACTGAAAGAGCGAATCGGTCCCACCGAGATTGCAATGTAAATTCTGTGTTTCCCTCTTGTAACTTTTCGGTCTCACCGAAAGAGCAAATCGGTCCCACCGAGTTTGCCTGACCAACTCCCTGGTTAGCTTATTACCAAACTCGGTCTCACCGAGTTTGTGTAATCGGTCTCACCAAGATTACGTTGTGCCCAAACCCTAACCATATCGGTCCGACCGAGTTGCATGTCAGTCCCACCGAAAATCTCTAACAGTCACTAGGTTTACCTTTTCGATCCGACCGAGTTTGTTGATTCGGTCCCACCGAGATTGGTAAATTGTGTGTAACGGTTGGATTTTGTGTGGAGGCTATATATACCCCTCCACCTCCTCTTCATTCATGGAGAGAGCCATCAGACTAAGCCTACACTTCCAGCATTCTATTTCTGAGAGAGAACTACCTACTCATGTGTTGAGGCCAAGATACTTCATTCCTACCATATGAATCTTGATCTCTAGCCTTCCCCAAGTTGCTTTCCACTCAAACCTTCTTTCCACCAGATCCAAATCCTATGAGAGAGAGTTGAGTCTTGGGAGACTATCATTTGAAGCACAAGAGCAAGGAGTTCATCATCAACACACCATTTGTTACTTCTTGGAGAGTGGTGTCTCCTAGATTGGCTAGGTGTCACTTGGGAGCCTCCGACAAGATTGTGGAGTTGAACCAAGGAGTTTGTAAGGGCAAGGAGATCGCCTACTTCGTGAAGATCTACCGCTAGTGAGGCAAGTCCTCCGTGGGTGATGGCCATGGTGGGATAGACAAGGTTGCTTCTTCGTGGACCCTTCGTGGGTGGAGCCCTCCGTGGACTCGCGCAACCGTTACCCTTCGTGGGTTGAAGTATCCATCAACGTGGATGTAGGATAGCACCACCTATCCGAACCACGGGAAAACATCCGTGTCTCCGATTGCGTTTGAATTCTTCAAACCCTTCCCTTTACATTCTTGCAAGTTGCATCCTTTACTTTCCGTTGCCTATACACTCTGTGCATACTTGCTTGATATGTATTGCGAATGTTGAAATTATGCCTAAACTCCACTCAAACCAAAAAAGCTTAAAAATTGCAACTTTAGCATTAAGTGTCTAATCCCCCCCTCTAGACACATCTACTTCAAGGTCGTACATACCTTAATTCTTTTACACTAGCAGATTAGACCAAATAGAAGGATCTTGCTAAATTTAGGAATTATTCCAGGTTCGTTTGGCCTTTTTTATACTTTAATTGAGTTTCTGCGCATTTAATGTGCATAATTCAAATTTGAACTACAAGCACACGCTCCAGTGCACCAAAGTTGGTTGAAAAATCACATGTGTGTCCTTGGGTGAATTTCTAGGTCCCATGCAAGAAATGGGAATGAAATTCAAACATCTGGGTGTGGTGGCTCGACCAGAAAAATTGATAAACTTGGATTTTTATTATTGTAAATCCAAAACATGCCTGAAAATCATGAAACTTAGCTTGGTGTCATGACATGGCACCAACATGCTGCGGTAAATTTTTTGGCCGAATTTGGACAAGTTTGGTGTAAGTTTCTTGCAAACCGGAGCTTCCCTCAAGAAGGCTCGTGGTTCTAAGAGGGAACTTGTCACCTCCGTGTGCGAAACAAGATATGTACACTGCCTTCTCCCGCCTTAAATTTTTTACACAGGTAGATTATTCCAAATAGAAGTATCGTGCTAAATTTTGGAATCATTCCGGGTTTGTTCGGCCTTTTTATACATTAATTGAGTTTCTGCGCATTTAATATGCATAATTCAAATTTGAACTACAAGCACATGCTCCAGTGCACCAAAGTTGGTTGAAAAATCACATGTATTTCCTTGGGTGAATTTATAGGTCCCATGCAAGAAATGAGAATGAAATTCAAACATCTGGGTGTTGTGGCTCGACCAGAAAGATTGAGAAACTTGGTTTTTTAATTCCTGTAAATCGAAAACACGCCTGAAAATCATGAAACTTGGCATGGTGTCATGACATGGCACCAACTTGCTGCGATAAATTTTTTGGCCAAATTGGGAGAAGCTTTAGTGTAAGGTTCTTGCAAATCGGAGCTTCCCGCAAGATGGCTCGTGGTTCCGAGAGGGAACGTGCCACCTCCGTGTGCGAAACGAGATATGTACATTGCCTTCTCCCACCTTATTTTTTTACATAGGCAGATTAGACCAAATAGAAGTATCGTGCTAAATTTGGAATTATTCCTGGTTTGTTTGGCCTTTTTATACATTAAGTGAGTTTCTGCGCATTTAATGTGCATAATTCAAATTTGAACTACAAGCACATGCTCTAGTGCACCAAAGTTGCTTGAAAAATCACATATGTGTCCTTGGGTGAATTTCTAGGCCCCATGCAAGAAATGGGAATGAAATTCAAACATCTGTGTGTCATGGCTCAACCGAAAAGATTGAGATCTTGTAAATCCAGAATACGCCTGAAAATCATGAAACTTGGCATGGTGTCATGACATGGCACCAACATGTTGCGGTAATTTTTTTGGCTGAACTGGGACAAGCTTTTGTGTAAGCTTCTTGCAAACCGGAGCTTCCCGCAAGAAGGCTCATGGTTCCGAGAGGGAAGGTCTCACCTCTGTGTGGGAAACGAGATACGTACACTCCCATCTCCCTCCTTAAATTTTTTACACTGGTAGATTAGACCAAATAGAAGTATCGTGCTAAGTTTTGGAATTATTCCGGGTCCTTTTGGCCTTTTTATACATTAATTGAGTTTCTGCGCATTTAATGTGCATAATTCAAATTTGAACTACAAGCATAGGCTCCAGTGCACCAAATTTGTTTGAAAAATCACATGTGTGTCATTGGGTGAATTTCTAGGTCCCGTGCAAGAAATGGGAATGAAATTCAAACATCTGGGCATTGTCGCTCAGGCGGGAATTTTGAGGAACTTGGTTTTTTAATTCCTGTAAATCCAAAACACGCCTGAAAATCATGAAACTTGGCATGGTGTCATGACATGGCACCAACATGTTGTGGTAATTTTTCTGTCGAATTTGCGAAGGCACACACATTAACAAACAACAAAGTCATTTTGGAACAAGTGTTGTCACATTACAAATCGGAAACACAACAATTATTGCAACTGTGGGTGTTCTACTTAACTATTACGTGACGCCATGCGTCCCCTTTTTTATTGGCTAGGAGGTGTCATGCGGGGTAGCTATTTGAGTAGGGGAGGCGTGCGATCAGACCCCTACGCTTGGTCATCGGGAGGAGAGCCCTTTGACCGCTACCCACCGCGTACCTCCCTCCCTGCACGTGGCTATATGTCTCACTGGACTGAGATTTAAGAGAGAAAAATGAAAATCTAAAAAGAAAGTTTTGCACGGATCTTGATGTAAGATCTGACGGACCTACATAGCATCGACTGCGAGTTATAGCAAGCATGATGAATATAAGGACGATGGCAGTGGATAATAATTGTCTTGCATATTTAGGAACATAATTAAAAAAAGCCACATGCGGTAACACCCGAAATACATAAGGGCAAAAGAAGAAGGAAGACAACGATCTGGCTCGCTGATCTCTATGTTGCTGCAGGCCACGGGAACTAGTCTCCGCGGCGAGCAGCGATGAGCTCTTTCTTGTCCTCAAGATGCTGCTTGAGAGCATCCACGGATTCCTCCACCAGCCTTCTGTGCTTGATGCGCAGCATGGCATTCTCATTTGTAAGTTTCTTGACGATGACACCGGTCCTCTTGAACAAGGTTGTGGTCTCCTCCTACTGCTCCGCACTTTCGACGATCTTTGCCCTCAGTAGGTCGCGCTCGGCCTAGAGCGTCGCATTGCTCTCATTTAGTTGCCGGATGACGCCGACAAAAGAGGCTTTCATGTCGTCCTGCAACCTCGTCGAGCCAGAGATCTGGTCCATATGGCTATGGATGATCGCATGCATGCGACTGTAAGAGTCCTCGGCTGCCCGTGAGACATTTTCCCAGGCTGCCGCGGTGCGGGAGGACATCTCTGCTGCATTCGCGGTGCGGCAGGACATCTCTTTTGCTTTCAAGGCGTGGCCAGACCAGTCCGCCACATCGACGGTGCGGCGGGACCTGTGTGCTGCTTCGGCGGCGTGGCGGGACCTCTGTGCTGCTACGGCCGCATGGCGGGACATGCCGGCTGCGTTCGCGGCGAGGCGGGACTTCTCTCGTGCTTCCGCTTCCATGCTCGCATCTGCCTGGTGGCAATCTCTCAACCCAGAACTCACGCTGGCCATGGCAGACGCAAAGGGAATGATGATGAATGACTTTGTTTTTGTGGATGAGGAGTTGAGGAGGAATGTGCAGTCATCTAGGAGTAGTAGTGTTTATAACTAAGTAGTAATACACTCCTAAGTGGGAAACCGTTTAGGTTTTGATCAGTGTAAACATGTTTGCAATTTGGAATGTGACGGGACGCATGCTCAAAATTTACTGACGGTTATAAGTGCGGCACTATTCCTGGAAGGCGTAACGTGGGCATGTACGCCTTCTCGGCCGCGTACGTGGCGTTTGCACCATAGGGTGCACCGCAATAGGCAATGTTAGCACACATCTTGTTCCAACAACCGTGAACGCTCATTATTACCATCGCGCACGCTTCTTTTAATTAGAATGTGTGTGCCTGTCTAGCACACACATGTTGATCTATCTAACTGTTTTGGTTTGTTGTGGCTAATCGCAAAAACAGTTCATCCATGTGAGTGTATGCCATCAATTGCAGACACTTTGATCTCGCTGACCCATTTCTATTCTAGTGCCTAATCGCAAACAATCAATCCTTCTAAAGTGTATGCCCTCAATCACACACACCATGATCTGGCTGACCGTTTCTTTTGTGTTGCCTAATCACAAACAGTTCATCCAAGTGAACTATATGCTGTATATCGCACACGGCTTCATCAGGCCGCCCCTTTCTTTTGTTCTGCCTCATCGCAAAGAGTTCATTGGACTGAACCATATGCCCTGCATCGCACACGCAACTAAAATCTGAACCGTGTTTGATGGCTCCGCCATCGCAAACGTTTTGCACCTTTTTTGATGGTTCTTTTACACCACCGTTTGCGATTATTGCATCGCACACAGTTTCATCAAAGGGTCTTTGATCGTAGAGTCGCATTAGCAGCATCTTGCAGTAGTGCATGTTCCCAACAATTTTATATGGTTTTGGTATGATTTGATTAGAATTATCTGGACTGACACTGTTTTTAGCAGAACTACCATGGCATCATTTTTTGTGCAGAAATAAAAGTTATCGGAATGGACTGAAAATTTACGGTGATTTTTTATGGACCAAAAGAGACCCCTGAAGCACCGGAGTTGGGCTAGGAAGTGGACGAGGGAGCCACAAGCCTGGGGGTGTGCCCACCACCTAGCGTCTCTCGAGCTTGTGGGCCCCTCGGGCACCCCCTTGATGTGAGACCGACGCCGAAAAATACTATAAATACCAAACCCCCCAAAAAGAATCACTGACGAGAAGTTCCGCTGCCGAAACCTCTATAGCCACGCAAAACCAATCAGTGTCTCATTCTGGCACCTTGTTGGAGGGGGAAATCATCATCGGAAGCCATCTTCATCATTCCGGCGGCCACGATGATGATGAGGGAGAAGTTCACCGTCGGGGCTGAGGGCATGTACCAGTAGCTATGTGTTTGATCTCTCCCTCTCTCGTGTTCTTGATTTGGTACGATCTTGATGTACCGTGGGCTTTGTTAATATATTTGGATCTTATGGCGTTCTTCCCTCTCTACCTTCTTGTGATGAATTGAGTCTTCCTCTTTGAGGTTTCGTTATGTTGGATTGGGTATTGGATTTGAGAACACTTTATGTATGTCTTGCATGTGGATACCCATGGTGACCATGGGGTGTTCTATTGATTCACTTGATGTATATTTTCGCACTCAACTCGAGGATTCCTGAGGTGACATTGGGGTAATCTATGCATAGGGGTTGATGCATGTTTTCATCCTACATTCTCCGATAGGAACTTTGGAGTGACTCTTTTGTCGCACATTGAGAGATTGTCATATGAACCCTAGGCCTTGTTTTCAAGCATTGCAATATCGTTTTTGCTCACTTTTGTTACTTGGTACCTTGCTGTCTTTATATTTTGAAATTACAAAAACCTATATCTACTATCCATATTATACTTGTATCACCATCTCTTCGTCGAACTAGTGCACCTATACAATTTGGCATTGTATTGGGTGTGTTGGGGACATAAGAGAATCTTTGTTATTTGGTTGTAGGGTTGTTTGAGAGAGACCATCTTCATCCTACGCCTCCCACAGATTGATAAACCTTAGGTTATCCACTTGAGGGGAAATTGCTACTGTCCTACAAAACTCTGCGCTTCGAGGCCCAACACGAGTCTACAAGAAGAAGGTTGCATAGTAGACATCAAGCACTTTTCTGGCATCGTTGCCGGGGAGGTCACTGCTTGACGGTATATCTTTAGATCTTGCAATCGAATCTTTTAGTTTCTTGTTTTATCACTATATTGGCTTATAAAAGAAAACTAAAAATGGAATTGAGGTTTCCACATATAATTCATCTTTATAATGTCTTTCTTGAAAATGATGGATCAGAAAATTGTGCTCAATTGATAGAAGAACAATGCAATAAAATGTTTGGCATAAATCCATGAATGATGAGCATGATTGCAATGTTGTTAATATGAATTCTTTGAATATTCATGATGCTAATGATATGCAAAGCCATAAGCTTGTGTAAGCTATAGTTGATGAAGATGATATTTTTAGTCCCCCAAGTTTTGATGAGCAAATTTATCATGGCGAAAGCATGCGTTTTGTTGGGGATATAACCCTGCGATGTGACCCGCCCAGGAGGGGCCGAGTTACACAGTTGGCGACTCGTAGCGAATGGCCCAAGCGGGCCCAAGAAGACAAGACATGAAGACATCGGATCATAAGTAGGCTTATTGAAGGCCCAAGATCCGGAGGCGACTCAAGACCCAATGGTGTGAACTGCCCGATGATGACTTGCTCTATAAGGCAAGGAAATTAGAATCAGAGTCGGTTACGTTGTGTGACCCGACTTGGACTCTTGTAAGCTACCGGACCTCGACTTGTGTATATAAAGGCGAGACCCGGCGGCGGGTTAACTCAAGAAACAACTGATCGATAGCTAGGTCAAGCGTAATCACTCCCTTGTAATCGAAACTCAAGCAATACAATTAGAAGCAGGATGTAGGCTTTTACCTCATTGTGAGGGGCTGACCCTAGGTAAATTCTTGTGTCCTTTGTCCCGCTCAACCCCTTCAAGCTAACCTACATTGTGATGGCTCCACACTTAAGTCCTTTCACAAAGGCATCTGCCGTGTTAAATCCACAACGGTTGGCGCCCACCGTGGGGCCAGAGCACGGTGGTTTCGAGTTGTTGAATGACAATTTCTTAGGGATTGAAGGATACACTGTGGGCCGGATGACCAAGAGTCGCCATGGCAAGATCTACATCGACGACGCTGGTTGGGGCCCCGAGGCCGACTCAATCGGGTATGGGTACTGGGCCCTTTGGTGGAATTCATGTCTTCATCGACAAAATCGGTGAATTAGAGCCTAAGCCGGACGCCTGCCCCGACATCATCGAGATGGCTCAGCGCGCGCGACCCGCTAGGGGTCAACTCGACCGGAAGAATGTTCTTGTGGGCTTTGTTCATGAGGCGGATCTTGAGGAAGGGTCTACATCTGGTGGAGAGATTGCCATCTATTTAGGTGATGAGTCCTCGACTGGAGAAACTGAATCAATCTATCAGCTTCAAGATGGCTAGCTTGGGGGCTATTTCGATGGTGAAAGTATTCCAGACCCCTATGAGCTGCTGAGCAGGGCTGCTATTTTTATGGCTGGTATGCACCCAATGCCAAATTCATCAACGGTCGCGGCTATGACATCCGGCTCAACTGCTGCTGCGACAGCTGGGGCGAGCGGCTCAGTACGGCCGCTGGCCCATGTCTTGTCTGAGCTGTTGGATGCTTTAGCAACTCTGTTAGTTGCAGAGATAACTCTGGCGAGTCAAGTGCAACGTAATGTAGAGGTTGCAAAGGTGAGAGACGAGGTGGCCAAGGCCCAGGAGGATCTTAATGAAGAGAACGCTAGGATGGCGACACAGCGGGCTTCTTTCAAGGCCAAGTCACAACGGATAAGAGCAGAAGCTTTTTGTCTGAGTCTAGATCAGAACGCGTCCAATGTTGTTCTTCGAAGGAGGCACCAGAGCCGCCTACCTTCACAGTTTGAGGGATGGAATCTTTTTAACATGCCTGGGGCAAGAACAAGCAACCCGCCCGGCATAACCCGTGTTGCTTAGGCGCCAGGAACCAGAGCGACGGCTCAACCTCGTGTGCCAGACCCGCCCCTTAGGGATCTGACCCCATGTCAACGAGTTCCAACACCTTCTGGCCATCATTCTAACCCGGTGGATAACATGATCGCTGTGGCTACAAGGCTGGAGGCTACCCCCATCGAATGTGAGTCTCCAGCAGCGATAGAGACTCGAAATGCGGTGGAGCTTCTTGAGACGGTTGTGGCACAGCAGGCGGCATATTCATATAGTCGTGAACGTGTTCACTCAACTCCTCATCCAAGTCGAAGCTATAGCCGGCGTATTGAGTCGCCGACAGTTTCCAGCAGTGAACGACGCCATAACTTGTCCTGTAATGATGACCCGCCCCATCAACCTAACCCATCCAGAGATGACCGTATGCTGAACGATGCTCAGGCCCTTGTGGATCAGGCTAGAGCCCGTCATAAGGCGGAATTGGCGGCTCAATTGGGGGCTTATCAACGGTCTCCAATACAACCTTAGGCAACCATTGCAGCTGGGATGACTTCCAGGACAGTTGGCATGCCGTGTCTAGTACAGGCTCTACGCAATGAACATTTGCCCAAGGATTTTAAGGGTCCTCGTAAGGTACCTAACTACACAGCTGATCTTCCCCCTGAGGCTTGGATTGAAAGCTATGAACTAGCTATGGAGATGCTGGATGTTAATGATGTTGTATGTGCCAAGTAGTTCACCATGATGTTGGATGGACCGGCTCGTACTTTGTTGAAATGATTACCCACCAATTCCATCAATTCATGGGCTGAGTTGAAGGCGCGCTTTATTTAGAACTTTAAGGGAACGTGTAAGCAGCCTCTGTCGATTATTGGCCTAGACAACTGCGTGCAGCGGGACGATGAGTCGGTCCACCATTGGGTTCGCCGGGTCTCAGCTATTTTCCACTCATTGGATAGCATTGCGGCAGGCTCTGTTGTTCTGATTCTAGAGAAGAATTGTCATTTTACCCCCCTCAAGCAGAAGCTTGGGCGGCTTAAGCGTCACTATAATGACATGAGGGAGCTCATGGCGGCTCTCATCAAATATGCCAACTCTGACACTACCAAAGACCCTGGATCTGATGATGAAAAATCCAACAGGGGAAAGAAGAGTGGTAATGGTAAGGGTCCGCAGCAGAATGTGACAGGGCATAATGGTCACAACCAGGGTAACGGTGGTAAGCACAGACAACCTGATGGCGTGTCAGATCTAGTAGCTAATACCAACACTGGATATAAAAATTAGCGTCGTAATGGCAATGGTAAGCAGGCCTTTGGAGGGCCGAGGTTTAATCTTGAGGCGATGATGAACAGACCTTGCCCAAGACACAGTCTGCCCAATAAACTGGCGGCTCATGCTTGGAAGGATTGCTTCATCATGAGAGAGTACAAGAATTCCAACTTCAATCAGAATCATGGCAACAATAATGGCCCACCTGGCAGGTCAGGATCCGGCTCACAGGGGCTCGGTGTTGGTGGTGGCGGCTCAAGTTCTGGGTATCAAGGACAGGGCAATTAGGGCCGTTATAACCAACAGTTTGGTCAGGGTAACTAGCAACATCAGTTAGGATACCAGAGTAATCCAAAGTAGCTTAATGATACGTCTCCAGCGTATCTATAATTTTTGATTGTTCCATGCTATTATATTATCAACCTTGGATGTTTTATATGCATTTATATGCTATTTTATATGATTTTTGGGACTAACCTATTAACCTAGAGCCCAGTGCCAGTTTCTGTTTTTCCTTGTTTTAGAGTATCGCAGAAAAGGAAAATCAAACGGAGAGTCCAATTGACCTGAAACTTCACAGAACTTATTTTTGGACCAGAAGAAGCCCACGGAGTATTGGAGTTGGACCAGGAGAGTCCCGAGCTACCCATGAGGGTGGGGGCGCGCCCACCCCCTGGGTGCGCCCCCTGCCTCATGGATAGCCCGGAGGTCCACCGGCGTACTTCTTCCTCCCATATATACCCATATACCCTAAAAACTTTGGGGAACACAATTGTTCGGGAGTTCCGCCGCCAGAAGCCTCTGTAGCCACTGAAAACCAATCTAGACACATTCCGGCGCCCTGCCGAAGGGGGAATCCTTCTTCGGTGGCTATCTTCATCATCCCGGTGCTCTCCATGACGAGGAGGGAGTAGTTCTCCCTCGGGGCCAAGGGTGTTTACCAGTAGCTATGTGTTTGATCTCTCTCTCTCTCGTGTTCTTGAGGTGGTACGATCTTGATGTATCGCGAGCTTTGCTATTATAGTTGGATCTTATGATGTTTCTCCCCCTCTACTCTCTTGTAATGGGCTGAGTTTCCCCTTTGAAGTTATCTTATCGGATTGAGTCCTTAAGGATTTGAGAGCACTTGATGTATGTCTTGCGTGGGATACCCATGGTGACAATGGGGTATTCTATTGATCCACTTGATGTATGTTTTGGTGATCAACTTGCGGGTTCTGTCCATGAACCTATGCATAGGGGTTGGCACACGTTTTCGTCTTGACTCTCCGGTAGAAACTTTGGGGCACTCTTTGAAGTACTTTGTGCTGGTTTGAATAGATGAATCTGAGATTGTGTGATGCATATCATATAGTCATACCCGCGGATACTTGAGGTGACATTGGAGTATCTAGGTGACATTAGGGTTTGATTGATTTGTGTCCTAAGGTGTTATTCTAGTACGAACTCCAGGATAGATTGAACGGAAAGAATAGCTTCATGTTATTTTACTACGGACTCTTGAATAGATTGATCAGAAAGGATAACTTGGAGGTGGTTTTGTACCCTACCATAATCTCTTCGTTTGTTCTCCGCTATTAGTGACTTTGGAATGACTCTTTGTTGCATGTTGAGGGATAGTTATGTGATCCAATTATGTTATTATTGTTGAGAGGACTTGCACTAGTGAAAGTATGAACCCTAGGCCTTGCTTCCTAGCATTGCACTACCGTTTACGCTCACTTTTATCATTAGTTACCTTGCTGTTTTTATATTTTCAGATTACAAAAACCATTATCTACCATCCATATGCCACTTGTATCACCATCTCTTCACCGAACTAGTGCACCTATACAATTTACCATTGTATTGGGTGTGTTGGGGACACAAGAGACTCTTTGTTATTTGGTTGCAGGGTTGCTTGAGAGAGACCATCTTCATCCTACGCCTCCTACGGATTGATAAACCTTAGGTCATCCACTTGAGGGAAATTTTCTACCATCCTACAAACCTCTGCACTTGGAGGCCCAACAACATCTACAAGAAGAAGGTTGTGTAGTAGACATGAAGCTCTTTTCTGGCGCCGTTGCCAGGGAGTTTAGCGCTTGAAGGTATATCTTTAGATCTTGCAATCGAATCTTTTTGTTTCTTGTTTTAGCACTAGTCTAGTTCATAAAAGAAAACTACAAAAAAATGGAATTAAGGGTACCTCATATGCTTCATCTTTTTAATATCTATCATGAAAATAAGGATTCCGATAATTGTGCTCAAGTGCTAGAAGAAGAATGCATTAGAATGTTTGGCACTAAATATTTGAATGATGAGCATGATTGCAATGTTTTTAGTATGAATTCCTTGAATATCCATGATGCTTATGATATGAAAAGGTCCATGCCTAGGGATGCTATGTTTGATGAAGATGATGTTTTTGAGAATATATTTGCTGCAATTAATGTTAGTCCCAAGCTTGGGGAAGCTATGTTTAATGAAGATGATATTTTTAGTTTCCCAAGTTTTGATATGCAAATTTACAATGATGACAGCATGCCTCCTACTAATGATGATTATATTGATGAAAGTGGGTTTGGAAGAGTGTCAACTTTAGAAGTAATGACCCCACTATTTTCGAGGATGTTGAATCTTATTGTGATAATTATGAAAGTGGATTTGGAGAGGTCATGACTTTATTTAGTAAAGATTCCACTATCTTGGAAGAGGTTTCTATCGATTATGATGAGAACAAAGTTGCTACCTATGATGATTATTGTGATGATACATATGCTATAAAAAGTAGTGATGATTATATTTATAAAACTTGTCATGATTATGTTTACCCATTTTCTGAACATTACTCTTTTAATATGGAAACAATTTATAGTATTCGAGTCTCTTATGATACTCCCACTATTCCGATTGAGAAGAATTTTGCTTATGTAGAGAGTAGTAAATTTTCTATGATTGTAGATCATGAAAAGAATGCTTTAGGTTCTGGTTATATTGTTGAATTTATTCATGATGCTACTGAAAATTATTATGAGGGAGGAACATATGCTTGTAGGAATTGCAATAATATCAAGTTTCCTCTCTATTGCTTAAAGTTTTGAAGTTATGCTTGTTTTACCTTCCTATGCAAGTTGATTCTTGTTCCCATAAGTTGTTTGCTCACAAAATCCCTATGCATAGGAAGAGGTTTAGACTTAAATGTGCTAGTCATATTCTTCATGATGCTCTCTTTATGTTTCAATTCTTATCCTTTATGTGAGCATCATTGAAATCATCATGCCTAGCTAGGGGCGTTAAACGATAGCGCTTGTTGGGAGGGAACCCAACTTTATTTTTGTTCCTGTTTAGTAATAAATTAATCATCTATCCTCTGTTATGATTGAGTTTTTATGTTTTAATTAGTGTTCGTGCCAAGTAGAACCGTTGGGAAGACCTGGGAAAAGTCTTGTTGATCTTGCTGTAAAAAACAGAAACTTTGGCGCTCACAAGAATTGCTGCCATTTTTTATTGGAGAGTGATATTTAGTTAATTATTTTTGCATATGATTAATAGATAAATGAATCAGGTCCAAAAATTTATTTTAGAATTTTTGGGGTTCCAAAAGTATACTTTTGATACATATTACTACAGACTGTTCTGTTTTTGACCGATTCTGTTTTCTATGTGTCGTTTACTTATTTTGATGAATCTATGGCTAGTAAAAGAGTTTATAAACCATAGATAATTTTTAATACAGTAGTTTTAACACCAATATAACTCAAGAATGAGTTCATTACAGTACCTTGAAGTGGTGTTTTGTTTTCTTTCGCTAACGGAGCTCACGAGATTTTCTATTTTGAGTTTTGTGTTGTGAAGTTTTCAAGTTTTGGGTTAAGTTTTGATGGACTATGGAATAAGGAGTGGCAAGAGCCTAAGCTTGGGGATGCCCAAGGAACCCCAAGGTAATATTCAAGTATAACCAAAAGCCTAAGCTTGGGGATGCCCTGGAAGGTATCCCCTCTTTCGTCTTCGTTCATCGGTAACTTTACTTGGAGCTATATTTTTATTCGCCACATGATATATGTTTTGATTGGAGCGTCATTTTATTTTATTTAGTTTTGCTTGCTGTTTGAATAAAATACCAAGATATGAAATTCTTAAATGTTACAGAGTCTTCACATAGTTGCATAATTATTCGACTACTCATTGAGCTTCACTTATATCTTTCGGAGTAGTTTGTTGTTGCTCTAGTGCTTCACTTATATCTTTCGGAGTAGTTTGTTGTTGCTCTAGTGCTTCACTTATATCTTTTTAGAGCACGGTGGTGGTTTTATTTTATAGAAATTAATGAACTCTCATGCTTCACTTATATCATTTTGAGAGTCTTTAGAACAGCATGGTAGTTTGCTTTGGTTATGAAACTAGTCCTAAAATGATGGGCATCCAAGAGGGATATAATAAAAAAATTCATATAAAGTGCATTGAATACTATGAGAAGTTTGATTCTTGATGATTGTTTTGAGATATGGAGATGGTGATATTAGAGTCATGCTAGTTGAGTAGTTGTGAATTTGAGAAATGCTTGTGTTAAAGTTTGTGATTCCCGTAGCATGCACGTATGGTGAACCGTTATGTTAAGAAGTCGGAGCATGATGTATTTATTGATTGTCCTCCTTATGAGTGGCGGTCGGGGATGAGCGATGGTCTTTTCCTACCAATCTATCCCCTAGGAGCATGCGCGTAGTACTTTGTTTCGATAACTAATAGATTTTTGCAATAAGTACATGAGTTCTTTATGACTAATGTTGAGTCCATGGATTATACGCACTATCACCCTTCCACCATTGCTAGCCTCTCTAGTACCGTGCACCATTCGCCGGTAATATACACCCACCATATACCTTCCTCAAAACAGCCACCATACCTACCTATTATGGCATTTCCATAGCCACTCCGAGATATATTGCCATGCAACTTTCCACCGTACCGTTTATTATGACACGCTTCGTCATTGTCATATTGCTTTGCATGATCATGTAGTTGACATCGTATTTGTGGCAAAGCCACCATTCATAATTCTTGCATACATGTCACTCTTGAGTCATCACACATCCCGGTACACCGCCGGAGGCATTCATATAGAGTCATATTTTTTTCTAAGTATCGAGCTGTAATTCCTGAGTTGTAAGTAAATAAAAGTGTGATGATCATCATTATTAGAGCATTGTCCCAGTGAGGAAAGGATGATGGAGACTATGATTCCCCCACAAGTCGGGATGAGACTCTGGACAAAAAATAATAAAAAAGGAAGGCCAAAAAAAGAGAAGGCCCAAAAAAATGAGAGAAAAAGAGAGAAGGGGCAATGCTACTATCCTTTTGCCACAATTGTGCTTCAAAGTAGCTGTAGCGACCAAACCTCAACAGGTCTGATCTCTGTGCTCCGGTGTCATCCCTGGATCAGAAATGCTGACACCACACAGTACTTCGAAGGATTTATAGCAGAGTGGCAATCACACACTTATTACAACGATGTCTCAAAAGAGAACTTATTACAATAATATGGCTTAAGGCCATCTAGTGTCGATAACAGCGGAAGACTTGGAAGATAAATGGATCCATCAACTCCAACGGCATCACTGAGTATAGAACCACGACCTAAAAACACCTCAATCGTCGTCTGAAAAGTCTGCAACATTAACGTTGCAGCCCAAAACGGGTCAGCACATGGAATATGCTGGCAAGGTAACACATAGAGAGTAATGGAATGAAACAGCTATACTATATGCATATTTGGTTGGTGGAAAGCTCTATGGTTACTCTTTTGCGTAAAGCCAAATTTTCCCTACTGCAAAGGAATAAATTTATTTAACTATCATGGTGGTTGTTAAACATTGAGAATGATTGACAGCATCCTCAATCCCAATTAAAAGTGAACAATTAAAACCCAACAATATTAATTAGAAGTAACATGATGAGATTCACATGATATTTAAGTACTAGATACTCAAGATTGTCCATAACCGGGGACATGGCTAATCATGATTAGTTTGTTACACTCTGCAGAGGTTTGCACACTTTTCCCCACAAGACTCGATCGCCTCCGCTGGTTTTCTCGCACTACCGGTGTTTGAGAAACGGATGACCGACACACAGTCTTTCAGAAGCACTAGCACCTTACGATGGAGTAGACCGTACCACCTACATCCCCTACATATGCTAGTCTACCCCTATAAGAGTTCGCACGACTTAGTCAACTACGCCAGAGCCCATAATGGCTTGTGGCTGCACACGTAGGTATTTAGCATGAAAGATCTCATGATCCCTTTGAGCCTAGGGGGCGGTCCAAAAAAAACAGGCAAGTCCTGATAGACATCAGGTGCCTCAATCCACCCAGATGTGTGTTTAAGTTGCCACCTTAGATAAACCATTAAAATTATCAATCTCACATCTGTCATGCATATCACTCACCCAATCCACGTCTACTAGCATAGCATGGCATAATAAGCAAACGTAGAGGTAACTCCCAAAGGTTTCATAGTAACAGGTAATAGGTACTACCTCATCTACTTCCCATCCCACAATTTAATTAGATCCTAATCATGCAATGTGTGAGGATGGATCTAATGCAATAAAACTGGGTTGTAGAAAAGGTATGATCAAAGTGTTACTTGCCTTGTTGATGATCCGCGAGTCCTACAGATTCGAAGTAACAGGCGGCGCAATCCGGGTAATCTATCACAGACAACAACAAGCATACAATAAGTACTCATCTAATGCACAGGTAAAACTCGAACAAGAGATCGAACCAGAAAGTTCAACTTAAGAACTCCGGTTGAAAAGAGAGAAAGAACCGAACAAAGAAACCGAAAACAAACAATGGAAAACAACTCGGTTCTAGCAAGTTGAAACTAGGTCAAATTTTACCATAGAAAAACTTAGTTAAAGTTGATTAGACGGAACGGCGGTTTCGAGACAAAACTCCAGGCGCTTGAATCACCTGATTCCGATAAACGAGCGAGAAGATAGACTAGAAAGAAGATCGGATCTAAGATCGCGATCGCGGAATTAATCCGACGAGAAGAAAAAGAAGAATGGTTGAACGAACGGACGTTCGTTAACCTAGAAGAATCCGGTGATCACATTCGTTAGGACGAACAGTCCGGCGAACGGTCTCGGGCAACCAAATCGGAAAAGAAAACGAATCCGATCCAGGGTTTCGGAGAAGAAAACCGATCGAAAAACCGATCTAGAAAAACCTGAACGGTTTGGCAAAGAAAAAACGAATTGGAAAAAAGAATCAGAACGATTAGAAGAAAACGATCCGATGAAAAGAAAATATGCGGCGCGGGGCTACCTCTGGCGAAGCCTCCGGCGAGGAACTCCGGCGGCGTGGGCGTAGGGCGGCGGTGGTAAGGTGCGGCGGCGGCGCGGGTGTGGGGTGCGGCGCGGCGGCGATGGGGCTTTGGGGCTTTGGATTTGATGTGTTTAGAGGGGGGTGTGGGAGTATTTATATTGGGGAGGGGGGAGAAAACTTGGTGTAGGGGTCAAGGAATTGGACTAGGACTAGGAAAAAAAGAGGGAAAAAGATCTAGAAAAAAAAACGAAAGTAGGATGAATCCTACTAGGAATCCAACAAGGGCGGCGGCTCCCTGGCGCCTTGCGCCTGGCGTGGCTCCTCCCTGGGCGTGGCGCGCAATGGCCTTTGGCCGGCCGGCTCGGTGGCTTGGGCCCTTGGCCCAAGTCGCTGGATCCTTTTTTCTAAATGGTTTCGTGCGTGAAAAAAAACAAAAAGAGATCTAAACGAACTCCAAAACTAATAAAGTAAATTTTCCCCGACTCCTAAAAATGAGTCGAACAAAATGAACTTTTCTCCGGGCCTAAAATGCAAATTTTTAAAACGCGCATTTTTCCCTATCCAAATAAAAGGCAAATGAAACTCCGACAAAAACCAATGACCCTTTCTTCAAAATTGAGAAGGACTCAAATATGAAAAAGACGAAATCTCCAACTCTCTCCGAGGGTCCTTGAGTTGCGTGAAATTTCTAGGATCGACAAAATGCAAGAAAAATATGATATGCATGATGATCTATGTGTATAACATTCCAAATTGAAATTTTGGGATGTAACAAACCTACCCCCCTTAAGATGAATCTCACCCTCGAGATTCGGGTTGGCTAGAAAATAGGTGAGGGTGGTCCTTGAGCAAATCTTCTTCTCTCCCCCAGGTGGCTTCATCCTCCGAGTGGTGGTTCCACTGAACTTTGCAAAACTTGATAACCTTGCTGCGGGTAACTCTGCTGGTAATCTCGAGAATCCTGACTGGTTTCTCCTCATATGTTAGGTCGTCCTTCAATTGAATCGCTTCAAGCGGCACTGTATCTCTTAACGGTACCTCCGCCATCTCGGCGTGACATTTCTTCAGCTGAGAAACATGGAATACATCATGAACTCCTGACAGTCCCTCTGGTAATTCCAACTTATACGCGACTTCTCCCATATGTTGTAAGATCTTATACGGTCCAACGAAACGTGCTGCTAGTTTTCCCTTAACTCCAAAGCGCTTAACTCCTTGAAGTGGGGATACTCGGAGATAAACTCTGTCTCCGGTTTCGTAAACTGTCTCCTTGCGTTTAGAATCTGCGTAGCTCTTCTGCCTGGACTGGGCTACCTTGAGCCTATCGCGAATCAACTTCACTTTCTGTTCAGACTCCTTAATCAAATCTGGTCCAAAGAATTGACGGTCTCCAACTTCGTCCCATGACAACGGTGTCCTGCAGCTCCTTCCGTACAAAGCTTCGAAAGGTGCCATCTTCAAACTGGTTTGGTAACTGTTGTTATACGAAAACTCCGCATATGGCAAATTATCGTCCCAACTAGATCCATAATCTAGTGCACAAGCTCTCAACATATCCTCCAAAATCTGATTGACTCTCTCGGTCTGTCCATCTGTCTGCGGATGAAAAGCGGTGCTGAACTCTAGCCTGGTTCCTAAAGTTTCATGCAACTGATTCCAAAATTTTGAGGTAAATTGGGTTCCTCTGTCTGATACAATACTCCTCGGAACTCCATGCAAACAAATGATCCTAGTCAATAATATCTTTGCCAACTTAGCACTGGTGTAAGTGGTCTTAACTGGAATGAAATGTGCTACCTTCGTGAAACGATCAACTACTACCCATATCGAGTCATAACCTGCTTTCGTCCTGGGTAGTCCTGTGATAAAATCCATGCCTATCTTATCACACTTCCATTCGGGTATCGGCAATGGTTGCAACAATCCGGCTGGCTTCTGATGCTCTGCCTTCACTCTATGACATACGTCACAAACTACTACATATGCTGCAATATCCTTCTTCATTCCGGTCCACCAGAATGCCTCCTTCAAATCCAAATACATCTTGGTATTTCCTGGGTGAATCGAATATGGTGAATCATGTGCCTCTTGTAGAATCAACTTCCTAATCTCTGGGTCATTTGGCACATAAACACGGTCCTCAAACCATAGGGTATCGTGCTCATCCTCACGAAATCCATTTGCTTTTCCTTTGCCTAGTTTCTCCTTTATAGAAGCAATCTCCTTGTCAGATTTCTGAGCTTCTCTGATTTTATCCATCAACGTTGACTGAATCTCCAATGCTGCTACATAGCCTTTCGGAACTATCTCTAAACTTAGTTCACGAAGGTTTTCTGCTAACTCCTTGGGTATTTCTCCCGTCATTAACGTATTGACATGGCTCTTGCGGCTCAGTGCGTCAGCTACTACATTAGCTTTACCGGGATGGTAATGCAATCTCACATCATAATCCTTAATGAGCTCCAACCATCTCCTTTGTCTGAGATTCAACTCCTTCTGCGTGAAAATGTACTTCAAACTCTTGTGATCCGTGTACACCTCACAATGATTTCCAATGAGGAAATGTCTCCATGTCTTCAATGCATGCACTACGGCTGCTAACTCCAAATCATGTGTGGCGTAATTCAACTCATGAGGCTTCAGTTGTCGTGAAGCATACGAAACAACTCTACCTTCCTGCATAAGCACTGCTCCAAGTCCTCGACGTGAAGCGTCGCAATATACCTCATAATCCTTGTTCTGATCTGGCAAAATCAATACTGGTGAGGTAACCAATCCTTTCTTCAACTCCTGGAAACTAGCCTCACACTCCTCAGTCCAATTGAACTTGGTATCCTTCTTCAACAACTCCGTCATAGGTTTCACAATCTTTGAAAAGTTCTCAATGAATCTCCGGTAGTATCCTGTGAGTCCAAGAAAACTCCGGATCTCTCCAACTGTCGTTGGTGCTTCCCATTTGGTTACGGTCTCAACCTTTGCGGGGTCAACTGCTATCCCTTCTCCGGATATAACATGTCCGAGGAATCCTACTTCCTTTAAGCAAAACTCACATTTGCTAAACTTGGCATATAGCTGATGTTCCCTTAGCTTCTCCAATACCAAACACAAATGTTCCTTATGCTCTTCTTCATTCTTTGAATAGACCAGGATATCATCAATGAACACTACGACGAACTTATCCAAAAACTCCATAAGCACCTTGTTCATCATGTTCATACATTAGGCAGACGCGTTAGTCAATCCAAATGACATAACGGTATACTCATACAGTCCATATCTTGTGGTGAATGTTGTCTTAGGTATGTCCTGCTCTCGAATCTTCAACTGATGGTACCCTAATCGCAAATCGATCTTGGAAAACACTTTAGCTCCTTGCAAATGATCAAACAGATCATTTATCATTGGCAGTGGATACTTGTTCTTGATGGTTACTTCATTCAATCCATGATAATCAACAACCATCACTACTGGAATCAGCTAGTTTGCCATCTGCCAGTTCTTTGCCGTCCGCTAGCGGACGGCAAAGAACCTCTTTGCCATCAGCTTCCAAAAAGCAGACGGCAAAGAACTGGCTGATGGCAAAGACCAAGTTTGCCATCAGCCAGTTCTTTGCCGTCTGCTAGCGGACGGCAAAGATTCTTTGCCGTCGGCTAGCGGACGGCAAAGAGGGAGGGGCCCCACTGACGAGCTGCAAAAAAAAACCTAACGGGCCCCCTCTTTGCCGTCCGCTAGCGGACGGCAAAGAGCAAGAAGGCGGACGGCAAAGGGTGGCGGATGGCAAAGAGGGAGGCCCCACGTAACGTTAACGGGGCCGCGCCCCACACCCCCCTCTCTCTCTCTCTCTTTCTCTCCCACCTCCACCGCCCCGTCGCACCACGCCCCGCCGCCGGCCCAGCGCCCCCCACCGCCGCCCCAGCGCCCCCCGCCGCCGCCCCGGCGCCCCCCACCCTGTCGCCCCCGCCGCCCCCACCGCCCTGCCGTCTGGGCGCCGCCACGCCCCGGCACCTCCGCGCCCCGCCGCCCCGGCCGGGCCCGGCGCCGCCGCCCCAGGCCGCCCCGCCCCCTCCTCCGCCGCCCCAGGCCGCCCCGCCCCGCTCCTCCACCGCCCCAGGCCGCACCGCCCCCCTCCTCCACCCTGCAGGTGATCTTCTTCCTTTTTTTCTTTTTTCTGTTTTTTTAGTTTTAGGTTTATGTTTAGTTTAGATTTAGTTTTAGTTTTAGGATTAGTTTTAGGTTTATAGGTTTAGTCTTAGTTTAGTTTTAGGTTTAGATTTAGTTTTTTTCTTTTTCTGTTTTTTTAGTTTTAGGTTTAGTTTAGTTTTAGGAAAGAAGAAAAAGAGAAAAAAGAGGAGATCAGGAGAAGAAGAAGAGGAGGAGGAGAAGAAAAAAGAAGAAGAGGAAAAAGAAGAAGAAAAAAGAGGAGAGGAGGAGAAGAAGAAGAGGAAAAAGGAAAGGAGGAAGAAGAAGAAGAAGAAGAAGAAGAAGAAGAAGAAGGAAAAAAAGGAAGAAAAGGAAGAAAAGGAAGAAGAAGAAAAGGAAAAAAGAGGAAAAACCCCCGACCCGACACGGCACCCCGACCCGACACCGCACCCCGACCCCGACCCGGCACCCCGACCCCGACACCCCGACCCCGACCCCTAGACCCCGACCCCGACACCCCGACCCCGACCCCGACCCCGACACCTCGACCCCGAGCCTGACCCGACACCCCGACCCCGACACGGACACAGCACCCCGACCCCAACCCGACACCCCGACCCCGAGACCCCGACCCCGACACCGACATGACACCCCGACACCGACACCCTGACCCCGACACGGACACGGCACCCCGACCCCAACCCGACACCCCGACCCCGACCCCGACCCGGCACCCCGACCAGACACCCCGACCCCGAGACCCCGACCCCGAGCCTGACCCGACACCCCGACCCCGAGACCCCGACCCCGAGACCCCGGGCCTTACCCGACACCCCGACCCCGACACTGACACGGCACCCCGACCCCGACCCGGCACCCCGACCCGACACCCCGACCCCGAGACCCTCACCCCGACCGCGAGTCGGACCCGACACCCCGACCCCGACACCGACACGGCACCCCGACCCCGACCCGGCACCCCGACCCCGAGACCCCGACCCCGACACGGCACCCCGACACCGACAGGGCACCCCGACCACCGACACCTCCCGAAAATTAAGGTGTTCTTTGGCCTTCCAGAGGCCGACGGGGTCATATATTTGTGAATTATTAGTTAGGTCATATATTTTTCGATTTAGTTATGAAAAACATCATATATAATTGTGTTGATCGTGTAGTTTTAAATGTGCAGTTGTTTCATCGCTGCGAGGTTTGGTGTTCGACGACCTCGCCGTGCGTTTGACGAGCTCTGCCCCTTCGTTCGTGGGTGAGCACAAATGACAAGTCCTCCTCCCCCATTAATTATTTGATCTATTCCGATGAAACTTGATAGCTAGCTATATATGTGTCTTGAATCATCAGTATGCGTAACCAATATATGTCTCCCGTTCGAAAGCGTCATAGTTATAAATATGCATGCATTTGCATATTTATAACCTTGATTCTTTCGAATTGTCCAATGCTATCCATGGACAGCCCGAGTATGTGTAGATTGGGTTCGTTTTCCCATATGCTTTGCTCCGGATCCGACGCATATATTTCGTCAGTGCCTCCCCTGTTGTTCTCCGGGTACACATCCTCTCTGTTTATTGCAGAGACGTGTATCAGGAGAACAGCGGGGAGGTGCTGCCGAAATTTTGCGTCGGATCCGGAGCATAGCATGGGAAAATGAACCCAATCTACACATACACGGGTGGGATTAGGACCTATCATTACCTATTAGAGTGTAGGTTGCATGGACGTAATAAAATTGACAAAGTAGATCAACTGATGAATATATACATGGTGAATTACATATATAATTGTTGTGTGTCCAGTAGCTCTGAAAGTCAAGATGAGTGACCGTGCTTGGATGTATACCGGTCACACTGGTCAGAACAAATGGAGCGCTGAATGGTTCACAAAAACTAAGGGGTTTGTGCAAGCCGCATTTGCAAATGGCCAAAAGAAAACCTGGTGCCCCTGTTTCCGGTGCGGCAATTGGGAAAAGAAGAAAGAGGCTGAAATGGGCAAACACCTGCAGAAGAGTGGTTTTACGCCCGATTATACGGTGTGGACATTTCATGGTGAGTCTGCCCAACGTGACCGAGCTGAGGTGGATCGTCGTCGCACCGGCGAGCATGGTACCGGGATGGAAAACATGGTGCAAGACTATGATGATGCTCGGGATTCGGACAAGGAGATGGAGGAATCTGCAAAGGCCTTCAATGAAATGTTGGAGTCTTCGAAACGTCCGCTCCACGAGCACACTGAGCTTTGTTAGTTGGATGCCATCTCACAAGTAATGGCTCTGAAGGCTCAGTTCAACTTGGGCAGAGAATGCTATGACGCAATTATGACAGTATTTGGACGCTTTCTACCCAAAGGCCATGTAATGCCTGCAAACCTCTACCAGTCGGACAAAATCCTCCGTGCACTGAAGATGCCCTATGAGAAGATACATGCCTGTGAGAAAGGATGTGCCTTATTTAGGCTTGACTATGCGGACTTGAACTATTGTCCCATTTGCAAGTCTTCCAGGTATATTGTGGTAGACAACGGTATGGGTGAGAAGACACAGACCAAAATCCCCGTTAGTGTTCTTCGGTATATGCCAATCGTACCAAGACTTCAACGTCTTTTCATGGTCGAAGAGACGGCCAGACAGATGACATGGCACAAAACAGGCAAAAGAACCGAACTAGATGCAGATGGGAATCTGATGATGGTACACACATCGGATGGTGTTGCGTGGAAAAAGTTTGATGAATTACATGCTGACAAAGCGGCAGATCCGAGGCATCCTCGAGTCGGCATCAGCACGGATGGGTTCAGTGTGTTTGGTATGACGGCAGCCCAATATAGTTGTTGGCCCGTATTTGTCTTTCCACTCAATCTCCCCCCCGGACAGATTATGCAAAGAAAGAACATTTTCCTGACGTTGATAATTCCAGGACCCAACTATCCGGGCAAAAATATGAATGTGTACATGCAGCCGCTTAAGGACGAATTGCAAGAAGCCTGGGATAATGGGTTCAAGACATACGACGCCTTTAGCAAACGGAACTTCATAATGCATGTCTGGTACATGTACTCGACGCATGACTTGCCGGCGTATGCGCTATTCGTTGGCTGGTGTGTGCATGGAAGGTTCCCGTGCCCCACATGCAAGGGAGCTCTTGAGTTTCGTTGGCTTCAGGCCGGTCGCAAGTTTTCTTGCTTCGACATGCATAGACAGTTCCTGGATCCTCGCCATAAGTTCAGGAAAGACAAGAAGAACTTCATCAGGGGTAGAGTTGTCAAAAACTCTGCACCACCTGCATTGACAGGCCAACAGACCCTAGATCAGTTAAACGCTCTCGAGCCAGATCCACAACGTCCAGGGTACTTCAAGGGGTATAATACTAAGCACGCGTGGACTCACAAAACATGCTTATGGGATCTGCCTTACTTCAAAGACCTCCTTTGCCCACACAACATCGACGTGATGCACACTGAGAAGAATATCGCCGAGGCACTTTTTGGTACATTGTTCGGCATAGATGGGAAGTCAAAGGATAATACTAAGGCCAGAGTCGATCTGGAGGCGCTATGTGATAGGCCGTTACAAAACATGAAAGAACCGAAAGGAAAGCAGAACTGGACGAAGCCAAAGGCATGGTTCAATCTTGGAAGGCCAGCTATGAGGGAAATTCTCTTGTGGGTGCAACAGCAGTTGATGTTTCCCGATGGGTATGCAGCGAATCTAAAGAGGGGAGCAAATCTTGATAAACTAAAGATATTTGGTCTCAAGAGTCATGATTGGCACATATGGATTGAGCGGGTAATGCCGGTGATGTTGCGTGGCTTCATCCCTGAGGATGAATGGCTAGTACTGGCAGAACTCAGCTATTTCTTCCGTGTTCTTTGTGCGAAAGAACTATCGCCTGGCATGCTAGAAGAAATGGAAGAGTTGGCGCCGGAGTTGATCTGCAAGTTAGAGAAGATCTTTCCACCGGGCTTCTTTAATCCAATGCAGCATTTGATTTTGCATCTCCCGACCGAGGCAAGATTGGGGGGGCCCGTGCAAAATCGTTGGTGCTACCCAACTGAGAGGATGCAGAAGACGCTTCGAGAAAAATGTAAAAATAAACATAGAATTGAAGCATCGATGGCTGAGGCATTCATTACAAAGGAGGCGGCAAACTTCGTAACAGTGCACTACGAAGCCAAAAATCGTCATTTGCATAATCCGAAGCCTCGGTACAATGCTGACGAGCCTAAAAAGGGTGGATCCAACCTCAGCCTATTCAAAGGGAATCTCGCACCAGCTAGTGTTTCACATCCAGTATCTTTGGATAACGAAGAATGGCGGACCATTTCGTTGTATATCTTCAACAACCTGATAGAAGTGCGGCCGTACATCGAGTAAGTTCTTGGTACATTGTTTCGCAACTTCTATTTCCTTTGAACTACTCTTATTCCTGGATATGTCATACAGTCGATACGTTACCATATTCTCGTATGGAGCGGAGATCCAAAAGGATTCCGTCGAAGAGTATGAGCTTCTCGCAAAGCAAGGAGGTGGCTATCCCGATTTCATCTCTTGGTTCAAACAAACGGTAATTTCTATTAGACAATTTCATTTCATTCGCTAATTTGTGCATAATGCAACAATCCTTTCATATTAAACCTGTAGGCTAATTCAGAGTCTATGGACACCGAATTGAGACAAGTCGCTAATGGTTTTGACTATAAGGTCCGTTCATTTGACAAGTACGACATCAACGGGTATCGCTTTCGTACCTATGGCAAAGAGCTATCGATGGCGGACCGAAAGTCAACAAATTGTTGTGTATCTGCTATCGGTGAAGGAGGTACCGAGTATTATGGGAGAGTTGAAGCAATTTATGAACTTCTGTTCTATGGTGAAAACCCACCGAATGTCGTAGTCTTCAAATGTTATTGGTTTCAGCCGAAGGAGACTAGAAGGACTCATGAACATGTAGGGCTAGTTGAAATCAACCAAAGCACTCATTTAGATGTTCCTGATGTCTATATTATGGCTCAATAGGCGACCCAAGTATTCTATCTACCGTGGGCCTGCCAAACTAATCCAAATCTGAAAGGTTGGGATGTCGTTTATGAAGTGCCGCCACGTGCTAGACTTTCTCCCCCAAAGGAAGAGGATTATGAACCTCACATTAACCCAGACACATATGAAGGAGAATTCTTCCAAGAGACACGTCTTTCCAAAAAGCGTTTCAAGAACCGCTATACTTCACCCCAAAACATTGAAGTAGACAGCGACAATGAATCCGACATCACCCCAGAGGAGGAACAAGAAGAGCCGGAACAAGAAGAGGTTACTGCTGCGGATGACCTGTCAATGCTTGACCGATTACGTCAAGGTGGCCTTGCACATGTTGATGCCAATGAACCCTATGAGCCCGTCATTGATTATAGTGATGATGATGATTATGCATTTATTGATGATACTGATCGAGATTATTAGTAGTGTCAGGTATTACATTTTTTTATGTTGTACTTGATGATGATACACTTAAGTGATACACATATTATTATTCATGTCGGTCTTTTTTTATGTTGTACTAATTTCGTTTACTGTTTGTCATGGCAGGTGTTGAAAGATGGTGGGCGCTGGTCGGGAGCGTGGTCTGAGGTCTTCCATTCCAGACGCACCTCTCCGCCGAGCGTTGCTGGACAGTATGGCCACACCGCCAGGCCCTTCTTCGTCGACCGTGGTGCCCAGCAGGGGACAAGGTAGGAAGAGAGGAGGTGGGGCACGTGGTCGTGGGAGAGGAGGTAGGGTGACTGCTACGGTGCCTTCCTCGCCGCCACCCCCAGCTGTTTCACCCGAGCACGTGACTGCTAGGGTGGACTCGTCCGAGGAGGAGGCTACACGGACTCCGGTCCACGAGCCTCCGGTCCACGGGTCTTCGGCCCACGAGAGTTCGGCTCACGTGACCCCGGAGGAGCACACGTCCGGATGGGGTACCTGGCCGGATCAGCCCGAGGAGCCGAGTGGCCATGCTGATGATGGCGGGGAGCCGACTGATCTTGAGGAGGAGGGGGGCACCGTCTACCAGCGTGGTGCTACATGGCTCCCGTCCGTGCCGGTGACCCGCGAGCAGAGGTGGTTGATTTTCCCTGATGGGGAGAGGTACGTAAGTGCATTTAATATTTTTGTACCTTGTGCATTCCCGTTTTTTCAAATAACTAATGCGTTGGCCTTGTCATGCTGCAGGGGTTGGGACCACCATCATAGTGTCCGCCGGCCCAACTCCGTCCTTGGAGTTCTTTGCCGGCAAAACTTCCCGGGGTTTGTCACGTTGCCTGGTGAGGGTCGGCTTCCAGAGCTTGGATTGAGCTGGGAGCACTACGTGGCTGCCCCGGCCCCGCCAAATGAGATTATCGACGGTGTCGTGTGTGACACGAGGGCAGACATGGTGATCAGAAAGTTCTGGGTAATTTCTCCTTTACACATTTAAAAATCTTCAACTAGCTAGTTATTAATTGTACTAATCAACATTGTCTCATTTGATTGCAGACATTCTACAGGTGTGAGGAGGGATACGAGGAGGACGCGGAACATGTTATCGAGAACGTCTGCAAGCGCCTACTCCAGAACTTACGGCACGAGGCTCGGGTGCAGGCTGTTCGAGACTACTACGCCTTGCGTGGTATCAAGAAGACCAAGCCGGCGTGCCGCGATAAGTTCCTGAGTAAGGAGCAGTACATGAAGGTAATTCTTAAGGCCTTCTCTACTTAAGTTCCTTCATTTAGTAATTCTTAGCCGTAGCGCTCAAGTTTCTATTTGCTAACTTAGGCGCCTCCGAGATGGTGTGCGGATCGGATGGATTGTTGGGAGGTGTTGGTCGATGAGTGGTGCTCACAACGATGGCTAGCCCTCCACAAGGAGGCCAAGGACAAACGTGCCCAAATGGAAGGTGTGCCACACCATCAAGGCAGCTCCAACTTATATCAGTTCGGGCGCAACTGGGTATGTGGTTTGCTTCATGATTCATGCAATTCATTCATCATGCTAGCTTGAGCCCTTTAATTACTAATTTTCATTGTTTCTCTCTTTCAGGCATGCTACAATAAGGCGGATAAGGTGCCAGAGGTGTATGACCTGTATGCCATGGCCCACACTGCCTCTTTCAAGAAAGTCAAGGCTTTCTCTCAGTCTGACCTCGATGATGCAAACAACTTCACCAACATCTCCTCCCACAACAAGCTCGTGAGATATAGAGATGAGGGGAAGGCGAGGAAAGGGGAGGACTTTAACCCGAGCCAGGGTCCCATTGATCCAGAGCTGTTGATGATATCTGGTGGTGGGAGGTCCCATGGCTCCATAGCCATTGGAGATGGACTTATCCGTTGTCCTAGCACTCTCCCGGAGATCAAGGCGCGCCAGTCGAGCTCCGCTCCTGAGATAAGGCCTCGTGAACGGCCAGTGCAACTCGCCATCAAGGTTAGTGATACGTACTCAGTTATCTTTCTCCATTACATTGTGTGCGCTTCCATCAATGATTACAAATGGTCATGTGAGTGGTATTGCAGGCTGCTATATAGAGTGAGAGAGATAGAACAGAGAAACTTCTGGCGGAGGCGGCGGAGAGGCAGCGGGAGTTGGAGGAGAGGACGACAAAGATGCTGGAGGAGGAAAGGGCACGGAATGACATGCAGGCAAGGGCCATGTACGAGCTCCTTGTGGTAAGTTTCTTCTGCAGATTAGCCAAAACATTCATGTAGTGTTTGTCTCATTACTAACTAGTATGACCGAGTCGTCAAAACCAAATGTGCAGTCTGTGTGCGAGAAGACAGGTCAGACCGCTCCGCCGATGCCAGTGATTGCTCCTGGGACCACGGTGAGTTTTATTTGAATGGACATTACTTGCTAGTCTTAACATTTGAGTGTCATCATGCTAACAAGACATTGGAAATGATCTTTGGTGCAGCATAACTCCAGACAAGCATCACACGATCCTTCTCCAGCTACCGACACGAGCCACCCCGCTCCTACACCTCCTGGATCTTGGTAAGTTTATCTAGTGTTTTGCTTAACGCATGCATAAAGACCTAGACTTAGCTTTATTTCCTCCAATGCTTACCATAATGACGTAGACTTAGCTTCTTCTCCTCCAAAATGACTTAATAAGCTTACTGACCTCCAAAACCATCCATTTTACCTAAGTTAGCTCTAAAACGATCTATACTTAGCTTACTTATGTCAAAAATTGCATAATTAGCTTAGTTAGCTCATAGACGATCCATTTTACCTAAGTTAGCTCCAAAATGACCCATCTTACCTAGGTTAGCTTATAAATGATCCAGTTTATCCAAGTTAGCTCTAAAATGACCCAATTTACCTAGAGTAGCTCCTAAACGATCCATTTCACCTAAGTTAGCTAAAAACGATCCATTTCAACCTAAATTAGCTCTTAAATGATCCATTTCACCTAAGTTTGCTAAAAAACGATCCATTTCACCTAAATTAGCTCTTAAATGATCCATTTCACCTAAGTTTGCTCAAAAACGATCCATTTCACCTTAGTTAGCTCAAAAACAATCCATTTCACCTAAATTAGCTCTTAAATGATCCATTTCACCTAAGTTTGCTCAAAAATGATCCATTTCACCTTAGTTAGCTCAAAAACGATCCATTTCACCTTAGTTAGCTCAAAAACGATCCATTTCACCTAAATTAGCTCTTAAATGATCCATTTCACCTTAGTTAGCTCAAAAACGATTCATTTCACCTAGTTAGCTCAAAAACGATCCATTTCACCTTAGTTAGCTCAAAAATGATGCCCTTCACCTTAGTTAGCTCAAAAACGATTCATTTCACCTTAGTTAGCTCAAAAACGATCCATTTTACCTAAGTTGGCTCATAAACGATCTATTTTACCTAAGTTAGTTCTAAAATGATCCATTTAACCTTACTTAGCTCATAAATGATCCATTCTACCGAAGTTAGCTCTAAAATGACCCATTTTACCTAGGTTAGCTCCAAAATGATCCATCTTACCTAGGTTACCTCTAAAATGATGCATTTTACCTAAGTTTGCTCATAAGCGATCCATTGCACCTAGGTTAGCTCATAAACGATCCATTTGACCTTACTTAGCTCATAAACGACCCATTTCAACTAAGTTAGCTCATAAATGATCCATTTCACCTTAGCTAGCTCATAAACGACCCATTTCAACTAAGTTAGCTCATAAATGATCCATTTCACCTTAGCTAGCTCATAAACGACCCATTTCAACTTAGTTAGCTCATATATGATCCATTTCACGTAAGTTAGCTCATAAATGACATACTCTTCTTGTTCTAGTCTTCTTGTTGTTCTACTCTTCTTGTTCTAACTTTCTTATTTTTCATTTTGCAGATTTCATTCACTTGACGAAAGCTTGCATAGATGGAGTGCTCCTTATCCCTTTCTCTGTTTCTTTTGTATCGTTGAACTATGCATGTATCGTTGGATGAAACTATTGTAATATATATGGTTGGATGCCTCTATGTTGAACTTGTTATGTATGATGGAACTATGCATGTAATATATATGGTTGGATGATGAAGTTATGTGTTGGATATCTTATATGTTTGCTCTGTAATGGCCTTTTGAAATATATCTATATATGTCATATATATTTGTGATGAAAATTGTTGGATTTAATAAAAAACAGATAAAAGAGCCAATATGCAGGCTCTTTGCCGTCTGCCACCGACGGCAACCTGCTCTTTGCCGTCTGCCGCGGATGGCAAAGAAGCCACGTGGCGTCCACCTGTGCTTCCTGGGAGCTGACCCGTTTGGTCAGTTTGCCTACAGTGGCAGACGGCAAAGACTTTGCCGTCAGTGGCAGACGGCAAAGAACCTGCCACGTAGTGACGTGTAGATGACATCATAGAGCGGACGGCAAAGACCCTAGAAATTTTGCCGTCAGCGGCAGACGGCAAAGGCCTTCCGTTAGCCACTTAACGAACTGACAGCGCAACTATTGTCGTCCGCCGTCTTTGCCGTCTGCCGCTCTCTCTTTGCCGTCCGCCGCAGACGGCAAAGACTTTGCCGTCAGTAGCTGACGGCAAAGAACCTATTTACCGAAGCCTACTTTACCGGAGCCTTTTGCCGTCTGCCGCTAACGGCAAAGGCCTTTGCCGTCCGCCGTTCGTGCCTTTGCCGTCCGCTATGGCAGACGGCAAAGTAGCTGATTCCTGTAGTGCATCCTTAATGATCCATCTTTCTTCTCCACTAGAAGTATGGGCGATCCCGAAGGCGAAGAACTTGGGCGAATGTAACCTTTCTCCAATAACTCCTTAATCTGATTCTTAATTTCTACCAAATCCTTTGCTGGCATCCTATACGGTCTCTTTGATATTGGGCCTTTACCTGGCAATAACTCAATCAAAAACTCAATGTCTCTATCCGGTGGCATGCCTGGCAACTCTTCCGAAAATACCTCAGGAAAATCCTTTACCACTGGTACTTCCTCCTGCACTACTCCTGTTAGGCAGTTTACTTGTGTCCTATTTGGCACATGCCGGGATACATACTTGATCCTTCTTCCTTCCGGCGTTGTAAGAAAAATTGACTTACTAGCACAGTCGATGTTTCCTCCATACATCGACAACCAATCCATAACGAGGATTACATCCAATCCTTGGGATTCCAATACTATTAGGTCTGAGGGAAAAACATAGTTACCAATCCTTAATGGTAACCGATCACACCATCGTCTAGCCATAAACTCCGCTCCTGATGAGCTTACTAACATGGGTGACCTAAGGGCTTGGGTTGGCAGGTTATATTTATCCACAAATCCCCTTGATATGTACGAATGCGATGCACCAGTATCAAAAAGAATGAGTGCGGTAAATGACTTAACCAAAAACTTACTGATTACCGCATCAGGCTGATCTTCAACCTCCTCCACTCTAACGTGGTTCACCTGTCCCCTATTGAAAGGGTTCGGCTTCTTCCCTGAGCTCACATTGCCATTTCCATTCTGGCCTTGAGGACATTCATTGGCATAATGTCCGGTCTTGGAACACTTGAAACAGGTCACTTGACTCAGGTCTCTCTTGGCTGGGGTTGATGGGGTGGTCCGGTTCTGGCCGTTGCTTCCTCCATTCCCATTACCACTCTTGTGGACATTGTGGTTGTGCAAACTACCTCCTCCATGGGTATGCTAAAACTGAAATCCCGATTTAGGGGTGAAACGGGGCTTCTGCTGGGCTCCAGAGTTATGCTTCCCCTGTCCATACTTCCTCTTGCGGTTCTCAATCTGCTGCTACTTCCCTTCAATCATGATGGCACGATCTACCAACTCCTGGTAGTTTCTGAAACTTGCTACCATCAACTGCATGCTTAACTCATCATTCAATCCTTCAAGAAACTTCTCCTGCTTAGCTGCATCCGTAGCAACGTCATCTGGGGCATAACGTGCTAGTTTGCTGAAGTCGTCAACGTACTGGCCAACTGTCCTTCCTCCTTGGCGTAAGTTGCGAAACTCACGCTTCTTCATGGCCATAGCTCCTGCTGAAACATGTGCAATGCGGAAAGCTTGCTGGAACTGATCCCATGTGACAGTGTCAACTGGGAAAGTGGCTGTGAAATTCTCCCACCATGCTGCCGCAGGTCCTTCCAACTGATGGGCGGTAAACTTCACTTTCTCACCATCCGTGCATCCTGCCGTGGTCAACTCCCTTCCTATCTTGCGGAGCCAATCGTCTGCTACTATCGGCTCGATGCTACTAGAAAACACCGGCGGATTTAGCCTAAGGAAATGGGCTAAGTGGTCAACAGGTGGTGGTGGTGGTGGGTTGTTGTTGTTGTTGTTCTGCTGGTTCTGGACTAACATCTACATCAACTGATTCTGTTGTTGGATCAACTGAGTGAGCTCCGGTGGGAATCCATTGTCACGTCTCGGAGGCATCTGAGGGTTTAGAATAGAAGAGATATAAGAATAGAATGAGGTCTAAAGAGAAAACACTACCCCAATGCACATGATCAAATTCACACAAAATCACTTCATTCAATCAAAAAAGGGCATACAATCGATCTAGCTATCGCAAAAGTGCTCGAACTATAGTGTTTACATGGGGGGGAAACTACTAATATTTGGTGGTCATCTAGAAATTTGAACCGACGGAAGACTCCATGATGTCCGCTCCGGCTTCGTCGTCAAAGTCGGGTTCACTTGGATCCGAATCGGTGTCGTCAATGATGATGTAGTTGTCTGGGCATGCGACGTACTCGTCTTCCTCCTTGGATGCTAACTTCCTCTTGAGTTCTTCAATCTCTTGCTTAAGATCGACGTTGTGTCTTGCTAGAGCTACGATCTCGTCCATGTAGTCCTTGCGTGTAGCCTTCAGTTCTCCTTCTAGCTCGATGATCCTTGTCTTCGCATTCTTCAACTCCATCATATCATTGCACATCTGGTTCTCGTGGCGTCGAATGTGCTGGCTTAACTCCTGGATGAATGCTGCAACGGATCTATCCTTCTTGGTGGTGACTAACTCCCATTGTTCATCTCGGCGTCTGCAAATCTGGTAGATAGAGTCCTTGAGGTCTTCTTGATAAACTTCTCCAATGCGTCCTATGGTGATATGGGCTGCCATGCTCCTTCCTAGACTCCAGGTTGGTGCATTGAAAACACTATCTATGGGCTTCGTGATTGGCGCGAATGTCCTTCCCGGAACGTGAGCTTGAATCTTCCAGCGCTCCTCTTCAGGTAAAGTGGCGTTCAAGGGTTCCCGTGAAACTTGGTAATCCAATATTCAGGAACTTGGTGACTTCCTTCAAGTGAAATCCAAAAGGTGTGCCTTCATCCGGTTGAGCGTACTTAATCTTCGCGTCCTTCATCCTAAAGAGTAGAAAAGATGAGGAGTTAGAAAATGAGGAGAGAATAGTGATCTATGGCTTTAACTTAGTGGTCGTGTCCTACAGTCAGCGTGTGCTCTGATACCATCTCTGTAGCGACCAAACCTCAACCGGCCTGATCTCTGTTTTCCGGTGTCATCCCTGGATCAGTAATGCTGACACCACACAGTACTTCGAAGGATTTATAGCAGAGTGGCAATCACACACTTATTACAACGATGTCTCAAAAGAGAACTTATTACAATAATATGGCTTAAGGCCATCTAGTGTCGATAACAGCGGAAGACTTGGAAGATAAATGGGTCCATCAACTCCAACGGCATCACTGAGTATAGAACCACGACCTAAAAACACCTCAATCGTCGTCTAAAAAGTCTGCAACATTAACGTTGCAGCCCGAAATGGGTCAGCACATGGAATATGCTGGCAAGGTAACACATAGAGAGTAATGGAATGAAACAGCTATACTATATGCATATTTGGTTGGTGGAAAGCTCTATGGTTACTCTTTTGCATAAAGCCAAATTTTCCCTACTGCAAAGGAATAAATTTATTTAACTATCATGGTGGTTGTTAAACATTGAGAATGATTGACAGCATCCTCAATCCCAATTAAAAGTGAACAATTAAAACCCAACAATATTAATTAGAAGTAACATGATGAGATTCACATGATATTTAAGTACTAGATACTCAAGATTGTCCATAACCGGGGACATGGCTAATCATGATTAGTTTGTTACACTCTGCAGAGGTTTGCGCACTTTTCCCCACAAGACTCGATCGCCTCCGCTGGTTTTCTCGCACTACCGGTGTGTGAGAAACGGATGACCGAGACATAGTCTTTCAGAAGCGCTAGCACCTTACGATGGAGTAGACCGTACCACCTACATCCCCTACATCTGCTAGTCTACCCCTATAAGAGTTCGCACGACTTAGTCAACTATGCCAGAGCCCATAATGGCTTGTGGCTGCACACGTAAGTATTTAGCATGAAAGATCTCATGATCCCTTTGAGCCTGGGTGGCGGTCCAAAAAAAAACAGGCAAGTCCTGATAGACATCAGGTGCCTCAATCCACCCAGATGTGTGTTTAAGTTGCTACCTTAGATAAACCATTAAAATTATCAATCTCACATCTGTCATGCATATCACTCACCCAATCCACGTCTACTAGCATAGCATGGCATAATAAGCAAACGTAGAGGTAACTCCCAAATGTTTCATAGTAACAGGTAATAGGTACTACCTCATCTACTTCCCATCCCACAATTTAATTAGATCCTAATCATGCAATGTGTGAGGATGGATCTAATGCAATAAAACTGGGTTGTAGAAAAGGTATGATCAAAGTGTTACTTTCCTTGCTGATGATCCGCGAGTCCTAGAGATTCGAAGTAACAGGCGGCGCAATCGGGGTAATGTATCGCAGACAACAACAAGCATACAATAAGTACTCATCTAATGCACAGGTAAAACTCGAACAAGAGATCGAACCAGAAAGTTCAACTTAAGAACTCCGGTTGCAAAGAGAGAAAGAACCGAACAAAGAAACCGAAAACAAACGGCGGAAAACAACTCGGTTCTAGCAAGTTGAAACTAAGTCAAATTTTACCATAGCAAAACTTAGTTAAAGTTGATTAGACGGAACGGCGGTTTCGAGACGAAACTCCAGGCGCTTGAATCACCTGATTCCGATAAACGAGCGAGAACATAGACTAGAAAGAAGATCGGATCTGAGATCGCGATCACGGAATAAATCCGACGAGAAGAAAAAGAAGAACGGTTGAACGAACGGACGTTCGTTAACCTATAAGAATCCGGTGATCACATTCGTTAGGACGAACGGTCCGGCGAACGGTCTCGGGCAACTAAATCGGAAAAGAAAACGAATCCGATCCAGGGTTTCGGAGAAGAAAACCGATCGAAAAACCGATCTAGAAAACCTGAACAGTTTGGCGAAGAAAAAACAAATTGGAGAAAAAGAATCGGAACGATTAGAAGAAAACGATCCGATGAAAAGAAAAGATGCGGCGCAGGGCTACCTCCGGCGAAGTCTCCGGCGAGGAACTCCGGCGGCGTGGGCGTAGGGCGGCGGTGCCAAGGTGCGGCGGCGGCGCGGGTGTGGGGTGCGGCGTGGCGGCGATGGGGCTTTGGGGCTTTGGATTTGATGTGTTTAGAGGGGGGGTGTGGGAGTATTTATATTGGGGAGGGGGGAGAAAACTTGGTGTAGGGGTCAAGGAATTGGACTAGGACTAGGAAAGAAAAGAGGGAAAAAGATCTAGAAAAAAAAACGAAAGTAGGATGAATCCTACTAGGAATCCAACAAGGGCGGCGGCTCCCTGGCGCCTTGTGCCTGGCGCGGCTCCTCCCTGGGCATGGCGCGCGATGGCCTTTGGCCGGCCGGCTCGGTGGCTTGGGCCCTTGGCCCAAGTCGCTGGATCCTTTTTTTAAAATGGTTTCGCGCGCGGAAAAAAAAACAAAAAGAGATCTAAACGAACTCCAAAACTAATAAAGTAAATTTTCCCCGACTCCTAAAAATGAGTCGAACAAAATGAACTTTTCTCCGGGCCTAAAATGCAAAATTTTAAAACGCGCATTTTCCCTATCCAAATAAAAGGCAAATGAAACTCCGAAAAAACCAATGATCCTTTCTTCAAAATTTGAGAAGGACTCAAATATGAAAAAGACGAAATCTCCAACTCTCTCCGAGGGTCCTTGAGTTGCGTGAAATTTCTAGGATCGACAAGATGCAAGAAAATATGGTATGCATGATGATCTATGTGTATAACATTCCAAATTGAAAATTTGGGATGTTACAGTAGCACCATGATCTTCATGATAGAGAGTCTCCTATGTTGTCACTTTCATATACTCGTGGGAATCTTTCATTATATAACTTGGCTTGTACTCCCTCCGTTCCAAATTACTTGTCGCAGAAATGGATGTATCTAGAACTAAAATACATCTATATACACCCATACCTGCGACAAGTAATTCGGAACGGAGGGAGTATATTCCAATGATGGGCTTCCTCAAAATGCCCTAGGTCTTCGTGAGCAAGTGAGTTGGATGCACACCCACTAGTTTCTTTTGTTGAGTTTTCATACATTTATAGCTCTAGTGCATCCGTTGCATGGCAATCCCTACTCACTCACATTGACATCTATTAATGGGCAGCTCCATAGCCCGTTGATACGCCTAGTTGATGTGAGACTATCTTCTCCTTTTTTTTCTCCACAACCACCATTCTATTCCACCTATAGTGCTATGTCCATGGCTCACGCTCATGTATTGCGTGAAGATTGAAAAAGTTTGAGAACACCAAAAGTATGAATTAATTGCTTGGCTTGTCATCGGGGTTGTGCATGATTTAAATACGTTGTGTGGTGAAGATGGAGCATAGCCAAACTATATGATTTTGTAGGGATAGCTTTCTTTGGCCATGTTATTTTGAGAAGACATGATTGCTTGATTCGTATGCTTGACGTATTATTATTTTTATGTCAATATTAAACTTTTATGTTGAATATTATGAATCTCAATATTCTTGCCACAATAAAGAGAACTACGTGGATAAATATGTTAGGTAGCATTCCACATCAAAAATTCTGTTTTTATCATTTACCTACTCAAGGACGAATAGGAATTAAGCTTGGGGATGCTGATAGATCTCCAATGTATCTATAATTTTTGATTGTTCCATGCTATTATATTATCAACCTTGGATGTTTTATATGCATTTATATGCTATTTTATATGATTTTTGGGACTAACCGATTAACCTAGAGCCCAGTGCCAGTTTCTGTTTTTTCCTTGTTTTAGAGTATCGCAGAAAAGGAAAATCAAACGGAGTCCAATTATCCTGAAACTTCATGGAACGTATTTTTGGACCAGAAGAAGCCCATGAAGTATCAGAGTTGGACCAGGAGAGTCCCGGGCTGCCCACGAGGGTGGGTGGCGCACCCCCTGCCTCGTGGATAGCTCGGAGGTCCACCGACGTACTTCCTCCTCCCATATATAGCCATATACCCTAAAAACTTCGGGGAACACAATAGATCGGGAGTTCCGCCGTCAGAAGCCTCCGTAGCCACCGAAAACCAATCTAGACACGTTCCAGCACCCTGCCGGAGAGGGAATCCTTCTCCGGTGGCTATCTTCATCATCCCGTGCTCTCCATGACGAGGAGGGAGTAGTTCTTCCTCAGGGCTGAGGGTATGTACCAGTAGCTATGTGTTTGATCTCTCTCTCTCTCTCTCTCTCTCTCGTGTTCTTGAGGTGGTACGATCTTGATGTATCACGAGCTTTGCTATTATAGTTGGATCTTATGATGTTTCTCCCCCTCTACTCTCTTGTAATGGATTGAGTTTCCCCTTTGAAGTTATCTTATCGGATTGAGTCTTTAAGGATTTGAGAACACTTGATGTATGTCTTGTGTGTGATACCCGTGGTGACAATGGGGTATTCTATTGATCCACTTGATGTATGCTTGGTGATCAACTTGCGGGTTCCACCCATGAACCTATGCATAAGGGTTGGCAAACATTTTTGTCTTGACTCTCCGGTAGAAACTTTGGGGCACTCTTTGAAGTACTTTGTGTTGGTTTGAATAGATGAATCTTAGATTGTGTGATGCATATCGTATAATCATACCCGCAGATACTTGAGGTGGCATTGGAGTATCTAGGTGACATTCGGGTTTTGATTTATTTGTGTCTTAAGGTGTTATTCTAGTACGAACTCTAGGATAGATTAAACGGAAAGAATAGCTTCATGTTATTTTACTACGGACTCTTGAATAGATTGATCAGAAAGGATAACTTTGAGGTTGTTTCGTACCCTACCATAATCTCTTTGTTTGTTCTCCGCTATTAGTGACTCTTTGTTGCATGTTGAGGGATAGTTATGTGATCCAATTATGTTATTATTGATGAGACGACTTGCACTAGTGAAAGTATGTACCCTAGTACTTGTTTCCTAGCATTGCAATACCGTTTACGCTCACTTTTATCATTAGTTACCTTGCTGTTTTTATATTTTCAGATTACAAAAACCATTATCTACCATCCATATACCACTTGTATCACCATCTCTTCGCCGAACTAGTGCACCTATACAATTTACCATTGCATTCGGTGTGTTGGGACACAAGATACTCTTTGTTATTTGGTTGCAGGGTTGCTTGAGAGAGACCATCTTCATCCTACGCCTCCTATGGATTGATAAACCTTAGGTCATCCACTTGTGGGAAATTTGCTACTGTCCTACAAACCTCTACACTTGGAGGCCCAACAACGTATACAAGAAGAAGGTTGTGTAGTAGACATCACTTAACAGTGGTGAGTATCATGTCTTCACCACAAGTCTTTGCAAGAGAGATCAGAAGGTTCATAAGCGCGCGATCAGTGCAATTGAGCCGGCGGTACCTCAGTACTTGTGGTTGTCAGAGCAGCCAATCACATGGAGTCGAGAAGATCACCAGCCTCGGGTTGACAATCTGGGTCAACTAGGATTGATGGTAGCCCCTCTGGTTGGAGGTTATAAATTCACTAAAGTGCTCATGGACGGTGGCAGTAGTATCATTATCCTTTATCATGATACTTTTAGTCGGATGAATTTAACGGATTAGGAGCTTAAGCCATCCTCTTCAGTTTTTCATAGTGTGGTCCCTGGTAAGTCGGCATACCCAGTAGGGAAGATTGCCTTGGAAGTGGCTTTTGGCAATGACTATGATTACAGAGCAGAGATGTTATGGTTTCAAGGGGTTAAAATCAAGAGCCATTATCATGCCTTGTTTGGACGGCCGGCCAAGTTTGTGGCGCGGCCTGGTTATGTTTATTTGCACCTTAAAATGCCAGGGCGTAAGGGCACGATTATAGTCCATAGTGATCGAAAAATTGCATTGGAATGTGAGGAAGGAGATGTTGCCTATGCTGAATCAGCTTGTGCTACTTAAGTTTTATAAGGATAATGTTGACTCGGCCGATATGACCCCTTTGAAGAAGCCCACCACGGAGCAAGACCCTTTGTTGAAGTTAAAGTCAGCTGATGATACTAAGCAGATTGACTTTGTCCCTGGCGACTCATCTCAGAAGTTGATGATAGGGGCTAATATGGATCCTAACTAGGAAAGCGCGCTCATCGAGTTCATCCATGAGAATCGGGACATCTTTGCATGGAAACCTTCTGACATGACGGGTGTACCGAGAGAATTCGCTGAGCACACTCTTAATGTGGATCCTAAATTTAAGCCAGTCAAGCAGTTTCTTCATTGTTTCAATGAAGAGCGGCGTAAGTCTATTGGAGAAGAGGTGGCCCGGCTCCTGGCAGCTGGGTTCATCATTGAAGTCTTTCACCCCGAGTGGTTGGCTAACTCGGTGTTGGTACTTAAGAAAAATGGCACTTGATGTATGTGTGTTGATTACACTGATCTTAACAAGGCTTGTCCAGCTGATCCATTTGCTCTCCCCTATATTGACCAGATTATTGATCCTACGACGGGTTGTGAGAGCTTATGTTTTCTTGTTGCCTAGTCTGGTTATCATCAGATCAAAATGGCAGTTAAAGACCAGGAGAAGACAACTTTCATCACACCTTTTGGAGTTTTCTGCTATGTTTTTATGCCTTTTGGACTCAAGAGTGCTATGCGACTTATCAACGATGTGTTCAGAGAGAAAGTGATTGAGAGTCAATGTGCAATTATTTGTTTGCAAGAAACCAAGCTCTTGTGGACACTTCCTTGAGGCGTTGCACCAGAAGCACGACAAAGCTTGATGGTTTCAAAAATGTAGTCTTTGAGCAGCTCCTGACGATGTCCTAGACTAGGGTGTACTCACCACGTCGTCTCCTGACCAGCTGGATCGGGCCGAGGACCCCCGTGGTGGTTCACTATTGGGCCAGTTCGGACAGGCCATGCCGCATACAAGGAGGATCCCACAAGACTTGGCGCCCAAGACAAGGACTCCTCTAAACCCTAGGCCTACGGTGCATATATGAACTGAGGCCAGGCTAGTCAATGGACAATCTCACATTCATTACTATAGTCTCGTGGTAGACATATGTACTCTGTACTATATCCATATCAATATAATCAAAAGCAGGATGTAGGATTTACCTCCATTAAGAGGGCCCGAACCTGGGTAAAACATGTGTCCATGTTACCATCGCTCCAAGACGTCTAGCGTAGGACCCCTACTGCAAGATATGTCGGATATAGAATCAACGTTGGTGCTTTCATTGAGATCCTGTTATGCGTTCGTCATGGTTCGATGGGAATCAAAATCTATGATTAGGTGATGCTTTTTCAATTTGATCAGTGTTAATTGGTTCGTCCACGAAGGATTTCGTTGTCGCATGTTTTGTTTTGTCAGCAGGTTAGATCGTAGTCAGCAGAAATTTCAGCGGATACTGCTGAACCGACGTGATCAACCGAGCTGCAGCAGCTGCCGATGTGTTCGGTCAACTACCCAAGGGCAGCACCGAGCAAGACCACAAGAGGCACACATGTGCACGGATTCCAAGGGCATGCTGGCCGGTAAAAGCTGCCCAAAGCTAACTACCCAACTTGGTTTTGTTCTCCGCTTTACTAGTACTTTTTCCTACGGGAATTTTGGATCAATTTAACCCTAGTACTAGTTATATTAAGTACTAATTGATCTGCCCAAGTGCCGTCTAAAGCCCAAACCGCTGCAACCACGTCGTTGGTGATTTAAACAATTCGTTCGAGATTGGTTTCGATCCCAGATCAGATCAGCAATTTCTTTTGCACTGCCGGCAGCTAAGCATTGAAAATCTACATGGTCGAGAACCGTCGGGCGACGACGTACAAACATCAACAATACACTGGTCGGTTGACCGCTGGTTTCGCTCGCACACGTTGCCAGGAGCCTGGAACAACCCAACTCAGACAGGGCAATACAGGGATCATCCTCTGCCTTTTTTTAAATATAAATATACAGTTTTTGACTTTTTGTTCAAGTACCTAGGCTGCCGATGGATGGCTACTACATGCGTAATACTACTAATAAGTGAACGCTGGTTTGCAGCAATTTTTAGTTACTCTATGGCTACTATGGCATGTGGAGATCAGGTCATCCTGAAAGCGCTGTGGTGCTACCTCTGTTGGCGAAACACCAGCAACCGGTTTAAAATTCGGTCCGTCGATGCGGCGGCCTCATCCGGTCATAAAGTCACATGAGGAGATGATCCCCGTATCCCGCTTGATCGGCTTCTCTGGGGCGCACGCGCAGCAATGCATACATGGAGCAGCGGCACCACATCCCGAGCGACCACATGGAGATGAGGACCTCCAAACACACATCAAGGAGATTTTTTTTCTCTTTTCCAACACCTAGTTGGTCGCTGGTCTTCTGCTACTTTTTGCTGAAAATTACATCAGCCTATAACCAAATTGATTATACTAGTTTTACAGTACGATACCTCGATTTTGGTCAGCGAGTTTCAGTAATTCGAATCAGCCCCGTCATTACCATCAAACAGGGATATTTTGTCGACATGTGTGCACGACGTCGGTCTAGCCAGCGTCTCGCCATCACTGAGGTTGGCGAACGACATCGCCGCGCCACAACGCCATCATCGAGCTAGCCTCAACGCTCAGGCCATATTTACCAAACTTTTTCACTTCGCATAAATTAATTATGCATCCTTCTTTTTTTCTTTTTTTCATTATGATTATCTCTTGGTTGCACTACTTTGTTCGTGCAGGCAATCTATTTAGGTTGGGCCACGCTAACACCTCAACAAGCCGATATCGTCGTCCCGCCTACGTCGACCAAGTCATTGCGTCGCTCCAACGTGTGTCACTGTGTTAACTTTTCCGCACCGCCGCTCCGCCGGGCTGACCTTGTCGCCCAGGCCATATATATTCAATTTTTTACTTCACTTATGTCAATTAAGTAGAAGATTTTTTATTTTTGGACTGCACTATTTTACATGTGTAGGTATTGAACTTCGACTGCATCACGCGGTCACTTCGGCAAGCCGACATCGTCGACCCAATCGGCATAAATCGGCTCGCGTGGTCATCTTGTTGATCGAATTGCCTTACAGACATGTCCGGTTGCCCCGGGGACTTCGACATCGTTGAAAGAGCTCTACCTCATCGAGTGTTCGGCACACGGACCATATTTCTTTTATTACTCACATTGCATAAATTATTGTTATGCAATGAATTATTTAATGTATTATTATTATTATCTCCTGCTTGCACTATTTTCTGTGCATAGGTAAATGATTCGCGTCGGGCAGCGTTGTTACTTCAGCGTACCGACGTGCTGACATGGGGTTTCCGTCGCCGCCTTACCAACCTACCTCGTCACCTCGGCCAGATCAGGGGCTTTGCCATCTCTTCATCAAACCTACTCCGGGGATTCCGGCATCATCAGCCGACCAGCTTCGTCAGTTCGGCCGGACCGGGGGTTGCTCCTCAACACATCAACCGCGCTATGTCGCCACTTCGTCAAGCCGAGCTCTTTTCTCGGACACTTCAGAACCGGCTTGGGGACTGGGACCTCGGCCATGCCGAGGACTACGAACCTTCTTGAATCTGTCGTAGATCAATGGGCGTATTTGTTCCGCCACAAGCCTGAATCGCGTCATCAACACCGAGCACATTAACCAGCTAAGTCACTTTCATGCTCAAAAAACTTTCAGTTCTAAATTTTGTTCGGTTCGACAAGCATTATACCTTTTTGGTAAAAAGTTGTATGTGAAAAACTTCATTGTCAAAACTTTGTTTGTGACACACAAATTCAAATACCCCGTTTACTTGGGGGCTTCCTTTATGAAGCCTTTCCTGTTGCATATGATTATACTTGTATGGCTTCATTCATTGTTCGTGTATTATGCCACAATATGCACCATGTTGACTTAAGTGTTTCGCAAGCTGGGTTGCCTCACTCCTGTGTTTACCCCTATGTTTCTGATTGTTCAGTTATGGAGTAAAGGGAGCACCTCTGCGATTGTCACGATCGGGTTAGCCGAGCTCGGACCTCAGAATGGGTGAAGTCGAAAACTAGCGCTCTTATTGTTTTCAATCATGGTCGACACACAACGGAACTCATGAGTACAAAAAATCTATTGCACAAGTCTCATAGTAACAATGAGCAACCGAAGAAAGGTATCGGTGGAGGTACTATTTTCTTCGAAGATGCTTCTTACACTTCGTCAGTAATATAGCATAAGTTCCCTGAGCACGCTTGGTCTGTTATAGCCTTATGGCCTGGTTATCGGAAACACCGTCGATACTCTCGACAGGTGGAGTACATAACACTTTTTGGCCCTTGACCGAAGAGGGAGAAGCCGACGGTCGGTTAAGACGCGTTTAAAGTTCAGGTGAACACAGATATTATATAAGTACTTCGGTACATGCAATCATTATACATAAAATTCTTTTACCCAAGTTACTTGGGGGCTCTTAAATTAATATGAGCAGTATTGTAATAGATGTTTTCTTCTTAGTTGTTGCAAAATCTTTTTCTACCACTCCTTTGTTGACTCAGGTGTATGATCAATAGCTGGGTAGCCTGGTTTCTCTCTAAAGCCGCTCGCGTTTAGTTCGCTAAACTGGCCCGAGGCCTTCGGGATAGGGAGGTTGAAGCCGAAGGCTGACCAACTTGAAGTCTAGAGATCGTATTTGTCATGTCAAAGCACGACGAAAGTACAATTTTAAGACCAATTTCTTATTGGCACCAAAACAGCTTGATTCAATCTAGACGTAAAGTTTTTTACGCATGTTTTTGGCCTTTGAGATTATAACATCTTTTCACCTAGTTTATGTTTTCCTTTCAGGAAGTAGGACATTCTCTTGGTTGAAGTGTTCGGCGTGAAACTCTTTTCTGAAACTACAGTTCAGCATCTTTTCTGCCGAACCCCACCTCGGTATTGTCAAAAAATACATGACAGTTGAACTAGTTCCCAAGGAGGTACGATCTTAGGGTCGGCCATGTTGCCCAACCCAATTCTCGGGGGGCTACTGCATTGGCAATCCAATGCAGAAAATTTAAGTGCAATATAGTTTCCGAGGAGATTATGATCCTCAGGTTGGTCGGCCGCACCCAACTTGAGTCTCGAGGACTGTAAACACCGCTTTTTGTGTCCCGAAGTATTCTGCCGATCTAGGAGTTGATCCTGAGGCCGATTTTGAAAATCAATCTGAGTCTCACGGGCCACTGGGATCAACGGTCTTATGTCATCTTTTAGGTGCATCTCGGGTTTTAGATAGACACACACCTTGAGGGCTACCGGCAATATATCTCAGCAGAGGATAAATTGCACCAACCGAAAATATTCACAAAAAATCAGCCCACAGTCAGGGTGGTGCACCACCTCAGAGTTAGTCCAGCATAAAGCTCGGGCACTAGTGGCTGGCTCCATAGAGGGCATTTCCGGCATAAAGGTCGGATTCGAATGGCTCATTCCATAGAAGACTACTCCGACATTTTAGCTCGGATAAACTCCAACTTTTTTGAACCAAGGTGATCTATGACACCTCGGATATAGTCCGGCGTTGGAGCTTGGACATAGTCCGGCGTTGGAGCTCGGATACAATCCGGCGTTGGTGCTCGGCTGCAAAAGATACCTCGAATACAATCCGGCGTTGGAGATCAGACGCGGGAAGACACCGCTGCACGGGAAGAACTTCGAACCCGAGGTGGGCGTAAAAATAACAATGCATTGATAAAGGCCGATAACTTAAAGGGGCTCCTCGGATACCCAACGTGTAAACTCTTCGGATTTACTTCAGTGACCCTCAAGATCGAAGATGAGAAGATTTATTGAACCAATTTTCAAGACCGACAACCAAAGATGAAGAACAATTCGGAAGAATCGAGGAGCGTCCCCAACTTGAAGACCGGTTCAGGGGGCTACTAGCAATGTCCTAGACTAGGGGGTACTCACCACGTCGTCTCCCGACCAGCTGGATCAGGCCGAGGACCCCCATGGCGGTTCACTATTGGGCCAGTTCGGATAGGCCATGCCGCATACAAGGAGGATCCCACAAGACTTGGCGCCCAAGACAAGGACTCCTCTAAACCCTAGGCCTACGGTGCATATATAAACCGAGGCCAGGCTAGTCAATGGACAATCTCATATTCATTACTACAGTCTCGTGGTAGACATATGTACTCTGTACTACACCCATATCAATATAAACCAAAAGCAAGATGTAGGGTTTTACCTCCATCAAGAGTGCTCGAACTTGGGTAAAACCTGTGTCCATGTTACCATCGCTCCAAGAAGCCTAGCTTAGGACCCCTACTACAAGATACGCCGGATATAGAACTGACAACTCCCTCTGCAGCCCACGAAGAAACGACCATGCTCAAGGCCCATGGATGCCAAGGCCCAGCCCAACTCTGAAGATGCTCATAGCCAGGAGAAGCAAGATGATGTTCCTCCTCACAGACCGATCAAGGTCCTTCAAGCTATGGGAGCTGAGCTGGAAATTGATGCTTCTCTCCTTTCTATGGACAAGCTTATGGATGATCCCAAGGAGGACCCTATTCATCTGCGATTTAAATGTTTATGATAGCCACTTTAAATAGGTGTAGCAAGCCTATTAAGTCTGTTACTTTTATTATGCAAGTGATGGGTTATGTTCCAAACTTTGGGGACTGGTTTATTGTCTTTTGTAATACTTTGGGATGTACGCCATTGTATGTCGTCTTGCTTTTAGTTAGTTCATGTTTGGTTATCTATGAATCCAGTGTCTACACATAGCTGGAAAATCCTCTGGTGGAATGTTTGAGGTCTGACTTCTGACGCGCGCCAACGTTCTGTCAGAGAGAAAGTGATTGAGAGTCAATGTGCAATTATTTGTTTGCAAGAAACCAAGCTTTCTCTATGCAACCGTGCACTTATTAAATGTATCTGCCCATTTGGTTTTGATCAGTTCATTGAGTCTCCCTCAAGAGGGGCTTCTAGTGGCATTCTGACAGTGTGGCGTTCAGACATTTTTGATGGTAACTTGGTTGAAGTGAAATCATTTGGCATTGTTATTACTTTTACCTTAGTCCATAATAAGGAGCAATGGTTTCTAGTGAATGTTTATGGGCCATGCAAGGTGAAATGAGAGATGAGTTTGTTAGATGGTTGTATGATTTGGAGGTTGAACCAGAACAAAAGTGGATTTTGATGAGTCATTTTAACTTCATTCGATCTCTTGATAATCGAAACCTTCCTAGAGGTGATGTGAATGACATCTTTATTTTTAATGAGATCATTGGGCACCTGGGCCTCCTAGAACTTCCTTTAAAAGGAAGAAGATTTACTTGGTCTAATATGCAGGATATACCTCTTATGGATCAATTTATATCATATGACACAAGTAACCCCTCTTGCAAAAACTGCTTCAGATCATGTGCCTTGTCGGATATCCATTAGCACCACCATACCAAAAGCTCATATTTTCAGATTTGAAAATTATTGGGTCCACCAGCCAGACTTCATGGAATGTATTCAGGAGGTTTGGTCTAGGAGCTCTCATAAATATCATATTTTTGGAATAATTGTTGATAAACTAAAAGCTCTGAGGTTTGCTCTGAAGAAATGGTAGAAGCGGCTGCCACACATCAAGAGTTTGATTGAGAAATGCAACTAGGTGATTCTTTGGTTGGATAATTTAGAGGAATTGAGACCTCTATCCAGACCTCAGACCAACTTCAAAAAGATAGCTAAAGTGCACCATGAACATCTTTTGCATTTGCAGTATCTTTATTGGAAAAAGAGGTGTACCATTAGGTATATCAAAGTGGGAGAGGAAAACTCCAAGTTTTTTCAGGCTATGGCGACTAAAAGATATAGAAAAAATGTTATTGCAAGCTTGCTGCTACCTGATGGCACAGTTACTTCAGATCGTGTTGTAATGGCCAGTGAATTCTTACATTCCTTCAAAAACAGAATCGGCACTGATAAGGAAATAAAGTTAGAGATGGACATCCTTTATCTAATCCCAAGGGTGTATGGGCTTGAATTCCTCACTAAGCCTTTTGAGGACAAGGACATTGAAAAGGTGATCAAGGAGTTACCCGTTGATAAGGCGCCTAGGCCAGATGGTTTTAATGGGCTTTTTCTTAAAGAAATGTTGGAACATCATCTCTGGAGATTTTATTAGACTGGTACATGAATTTCATGCTGGAACGGCTCATTTGGAAAATCTCAATGATGCCTTTATTACTCTTATTCCAAAAAAGCAGTCTCCTGAATCTGCTGGTGACTTTAGACCAATCTCTCTCACCAATGTAGGCCTGAAGTTCCTCACTAAACTAGCCGCTAATAGGATTCGGGAGGAAATCACGAAATGTGTGCATAAGAATCAATTTGGCTTCACGAAGTCAAGAATAATTTAGGACTGTCTTGCTTGGACTTTTGAGTACATTCACCAGTGCAATCAATCCAAGAAACCCATTCTTTTGCTTAAGCTAGATTTTGAAAAGGCTTTTGATTCAATACAGCATGAGGCAATTATCAAAATTTTATTAGTAAACGGTTTTGACAATAGATGGATCACATGGATTAGACAACTTCTGTCTTCTGGAACTTCTTCAGTATTGTTAAATGGAGTGCATGGAAACCACTTTAAATGGAAGTGTGGTGTAGAACAAGGAGATCCTATTTCTCCTTTACTCTTTGTTATAGCTGCAGATTTTTTGCAAACAATGATTAACAATTTGTTGCATCAAGGTTTGATTAGTCTGCCTTCGCCAACCCATGATCCTGATTACCCAGTGGTTCAGTATGCTGATGAGACTCTGTTGTTCTTTACTGCTGAAAGCTCTCAATTGGAGGCCCTTAAAACAGTTCTCGGTTCTTTATCAATGGCAACTAGTTTTCAAATTAATTATCACAAGTTCTGCATGTATCCCGTCAATGTAAATGGTGCTATTGCTGCTAGTTTAGCTGCCCAATTTGGTTTTCAATTGAGTACAACGCCCTTTACAAATTTGGGTCTGCCTGTGGGCACTACCAGACCTAGAATCCATGATCATTTGCCTCTGGTGGACTGCATGGAGAGGAGACTCACAGCTAGTTCTTGGTTTCTGGCCCAAGGAAGTAGGATGCAACTGGTTAATTCAGTCGTATCTTCTGTGCCTATTTATTTTCTTTGTAGCCTGACAATACCACAGGGTATCTTGAAGCAGTTGGAAAGAATTCAAAGACAATGTTTATGAAGAAAATATGGTCAGGATAAAGGTCATTCTTTGCCTTCTTGGCCTATGGTTTGCATGCCCAAACACAAGGGCGGTCTTGGAATCCTTAATCTCGGACTGCAGAATGAAGCTCTACTCTTAAAACATCTTAATAAATTTTATAACATAGTGGATGTGCCATGGGATCATTTGGTTTGGGACTCATTTTTTTCAGAGAGTAACTCATGACACAACCATTTCTGGCTCTTTCTGGTGGAGATATATTTCCAAGCTCATGGACAAATTTAGGGCAGTCACATTTGTTACTATCAGTAAAGGGGACATTGTGCTCTTTTGGGCAGATCATTGGCGAATTGGCAACAATTGCACTCCTCTTCCAAACAGATTTCCAAGGCTATTTTCATATTGCCTTCATAAAAACCTATCTGTCATGGAAGTTTTTTGAGAGTGAGAATTTTCAGCAGATGTTCTCTTTACCTCACTCTGAATTAGCTTTCCAAGAATTTAATCAGTCGACTTCCATGATGGCAAATATCAACCTGGATAGTGGGAATACTGATACTTGGTCATGGAGGCATGGTAAGAGTTTAGAGTACTCTGCCAAGAAATTCTATGATTCCGTGCATCAACCAATATTGGCAAATCCCATACTTAGCTGGATTTGGAGGAGTTGTTTGTAACGCCCCGAGACCGATGTGCCATGTCAGGACCCCGATTCCAAGTCTCATCGATCTAGCTGGTAACACCTCATATCACTTTCGGCCTCACGCATGGTATTCCCACGGGTGTCGCCTTACCATGGCCCGGGATCGTTTGCGCCTTTTGGCTCACGTATATGATAGTGTCACTAGCATCCATATGACAGAGAACCCGGGCCGACATGGCTAGTCATGAACCCAAAGCGGCACTAACCCATGGGGACAGGAATACATGAATCAACTTCGAACATGTCGGTCAGCAGCGTGTGAATCCGGGCTGTAGCACTGGGCTAACAGGACTCCGGTAACCCGGGCTGTAGCAGGCTAGGCAGGACTCCGGATGTCACCGCGTGACATTTCCCCGAAGGGACAGACACAGGAACAAAGTGAAACACATGCCGGCCAGTCAGCTGTCATGAGCAGTAGTGCTGGGCTAGCAGGACTCCGGTGAACCGGGCTGTAGTGGACTACTATGGCTCATGGAAGCACAAGACTACATTTCCCCATAAGAGAGGCTACCAAGGATAAACAACTAGGTTGTCGGAGCCCATGCATACCAAGCATTTCAATCATACGCACAACATGCTCGACATGTGTAAATACAACATGGCATCACAACATAACTCTACGACTCAATTATTTATTCTTTAGGCTCCGAGGAGCGAGATATTACAAACATGGGTCTCATGACCCAACATTCAGAGCATACAAGTCAAAGCACATGCGGAAGCTTAACTTGTCTGAGTACAGACAACTACAAAAGAAGAAGGCTCAGAAGCCTGACTATCTACAAGATCGTAGCTGAGGTAACAAGCTAAACATAGAAGTCCAAGCGGAACTACTAGCGGGACTGAAGTCTCTCTGCAAAACATAAATTAAGCAAACGTGAGTACAAATGTACTCAGCAAGACTTACATTAGAACTAACTACATATGCATCATTATCAACGAAGGGATGGTGAAGTTTAACTGCAGCAAGCCAGCTTTGACTTGGTGGCTAACCTGAACTATGACTGCAAGTAACTCTTTTGAGGTGGCGCACACGAGTCCACAAATTCACCATATCAATACACCACTATGGATCCGCTCCCGTCTCCCTGCAAGAATGCCATCCATAGCACTCACACTTATCTTGCGCATTTTAGAGTATCCAGTTTTGCTTGTCTATGAACTATGCAAGGGGTCCAAGTTTCCATTTCTGAGGAATCCGGCTATTCAAATAGATAATGATAACCCTGGAGGGGTGGTCTTCTTCACACACGCTCTCGCCACTTACCGCCCTGTACACGTCATGTACCTCGGCAACCTTCAAGCGGAAGCTGGGCAAGGGTGTCGGCCACGACCTGACTAACCAACAAGTCTCTAGTACAGGTTTATCACCTATTCGGGTTCCATCCGCAAGGAGATCCAGCCGGGGTGTCGCTCACGGCCCCAAACGATGTGTGCAGGGTTCCCAAGCCCACAATCCGGGTGCCACTTGGTACACCGTGCCATTGTGCCTAGTCTATCCCAAGCCCACCTGTACCGGGTGCCACTTGGTAGACTACTAACACTACCTACAAACACCGGAAACTAGTTGCAACTCCTGGACAGAGATCAGGTTGATTAATAAGTCGAGAGAGCTTGGAGCGCCCGGAGCCCAATGTGTGGTAGTAACTGTTCATGGATCACAAACACAGAACTCAGTTTCTAAGGACGGCTGCAATGAGACAACCCACCATGTACTCCTACATGGCCTCCCACCGCTACCTTTATCAAATCGTGTTCTCACACTTACATCTCAGCAGTAGGACATGTTCACCACGTTCCAATTCATTCCCGATGAATCAGACCGGACTCAACTCTAAGCAGTAGCAGGCATGACAATAAGCATGAATGAGTAGGCACATTAGGGCTCAAACAACTCCTACTCATGCTAGTGGGTTTCATCTATTTACTGTGGCAATGACAGGTCATGCAGAGGAAAGGGGTTCAACTACCACAGCATGTAACAGATGAAACGTTGTTATCCTAATGCAGTAAAAGAGAGCAGGAGCGAGAGAGTAGGATTGTATCGGAATGAACAAGGGGGTTTTGCTTGCCTGGCACTTCTGAAGATAGTATAGTTCTTCATCGGTGTCATCGATCAATTTATCGGAAAGTCATCTACTGAGAGGGGACAAACACCGGCAATAGAGAGGAAACACAATCAATGCAATGCAACAATATGATGCATGAATGTGACATGGCAATAAGCTGTTGATTGAGCTAATGCAACTAGCAACCAGATTAAATGAAGTTGGTTTGAACCAAAGGTTCAAATTCAAACTCCATATATGATTATTTAAATGCCCTTTATTTGTTTTGTCCAAAACAGAGGACAAACATTGTTCAAACATGCATGAAATTGGTACAGATGGATTCCTTGAATTTTTTTGATAATCTTTCATATATAACTTAATTCCATTGGAGTTATAGATTATTTTCTATGAATTTTTGAAGTTAGTTTTGATTTCTTGAATTTCCTGCTTATTTCAAATTAGAATAAATCCAAAAAATAGTTTACTACGTCAGCATGACATCATGCTGGCGTCCTCAGGTCAACGGGTGCCCCAGGTCAAACTGACCAGTGGGTCCGGCGTGTCAGTGACTAACCTAACTAACTGGGTTAATTAGTGTTTTAACTTAAGCTAACCTAGGTTAATTAGGCGGGCTGGTCCCGCGTGTTAGTGACCCAGGGGGAGGTCAAACCCCCTGGTCAGCTAGGTCAAACTCGCCGGTGGCTTGTCGCCGGCGACGACAGAAACGGGGGTGGGGGGGGGGGGTGGCTCGGGAATGCGATACAAGGAACCATTCGAGGCGCCGTTGGGCTCTACGAAAAGCTGGCGTAATGGCGCGTCGGATGGTGGTGGTCTCCGGGCCTGGGGTGGCCGGGGTCGACGGCCGTGAGCTCGGTTGCGGCCGCCAGAGTTCGGGCGCCGATGAAAACGACGGCACCGTGCACGGGAGGATCAACGGGTAGCACCTACGCATTCTGCAGGCTCCCACAAAGCCAACAGACATATGAATGGGGCCGATTGGCCACCGGAGGCTCGTCGGTGACGAGCTCGAGCGGCGGCGTGCTTCAGGGCGTCATGGAAAAACGGAGCTACAACGAGCGCTAGGCCGCGGGATTAGAGGGAAATGACGGTGCAGCTCACAGTGATCACGATGATGGGTTCGACTTGCTCAGGGATGTCCTGTGGCTGGCGAATCGACGGCGGCGGCCCTCGGTGGCCGAGGAGGGGAACGGCGGAGCTGGCGGCGTCCAGGGGCTTCCGGCGCCTTACATCTTGGTGAGGAGGAAGAGGGGGACGAGGCAGAGCTCTCGAGCACGTTGGATGGGCGAGGGAGAGCCGGTGGCCGTGGCAACAGCAAGCGGCCGCGACGGCATGCTCGGCCATGGGGGGGGGGAACCAGAGGAGCGAGGGGAAGGGGGTCCAGAGAGCGAGGGAGAGGGAGAAAGTCCAGGGCGTCCAGGCGTTTCCACGATGAACGGCGAGGATGCAGGAGGCCTCGACAACGCGAAGCAGGAGGTGGCCGCTCGGCGCGTGCGCTCGCTGTCCTGCCTCTGCCTACTGGCAGAGGTAGGGGACGACTGGCAGCGGCGCTGGGCTGGCCAGCTGGGCTGCGACAGGTGAGGCAAGGTGAGTTTCTACTCTGTTTTATAATTCTGTTTTGTTTTCTTTTTATTTAATCATTTTTCCACTGATTGAAATTTAAAAGAATTTCGAAACAGTGACAAAACCCTTTGAATAATTTTATGTTGCTAGATGGACTTTTCCAACAACACATAAAACATTTCAAAGTTAATTGAAAATATATCCCATATATTATGAATATAATTCCAAATTCAAATACAATAATAATTTAAATTTAGTGCCAAAATAATTCCTTAAAAATGTTCAATATTTTTGGTTTGGATACAGAGCCTTGCCAAAATTATCAAACATTAATGAAGGCCATTTTGGTTTCACTGAATGCAAGCTTAAGGGTTCTTGCCCCTTTTTTATTTATGTTTTTGAGGCTTCCACTTTCCTCAATTCAAGTTTCAGAAATTTAGACATGATGCAGGATGCTTATGAAACTAATTGCAATCAAATTCTAGGGCTGTGACAACCCACCCCCACTAAACAAGAATCTCGGCCCGAGATTCAAGTCGTGAGGCAAGAAGACAGAGGGACACAACCTAACACAATCTTCACGATCCAGATGTCTTTCTCGAGGATGTTGATTCATTGCATCACCTTGATCTCGATGTCTTTGCGTTTGAGCTCTTCATCCAACATGATGGCGACAGAAGGAAACTCTACAGGAAACGATCTTCTCAAAGATCGAGCAACTCAAGATCAACTCATGGAGTGAGATATAAAACATCTCTTGAGCTGAGACACGAAACACACATCAGGGGTGATGGAAAGAAATAGATGATAAAGGTTCAAATTTGGTAGGCAACAATTCCACGCTTAAGTAGGATGGTGCATGGTTTCAAAGTAGCGAGGAGATAATTGCCATGATACCATAACAAGACATCTTAAGGAAGGTGACTCGCAAAAATATTCCCTTAAGTGGAAAAAAGAATTACTTTTGATTCGGAGATCATTGAATCTCTTCATACCAGCCTAAGGCAATCACAATCGATCATTTGAAGGAGTTCAAAAGAATGACATACTTGGACTAGAAAGGATGATGTGGACTCCCTTCTTGAAGACAACACAATGGATGATTTTTGCTTATCATTGGAAATGGATGGGACCCATGGTAAGTCCACTTTTGAAGATGATCCTGAACAAAAACTACTGAGATGCAAGCTGGGAACAAAATGCAAATGTTGGGAATGATTCTGGTAACCGGGGAAGAACTCAACAGTAGAGAGAGATTCCACTGTTTGAAAGGTTATGGCATAATCGAAGAAACCGAGAAGGGATCCCAGTTAATGCCGACGATAAATCCTAGTGCTTACGTGTGCTCTCAAGAACTTGAGCATTCCCGTATTAATCAAGGTTTTACCAGTATCCGTGTCAAGGATCCTGGCAACACAACATGCTACCATGATGAATAATGGTGGAAGATGCAGATGGAAAGAAAGATAACACTTTCTCAGATTTCACCTTAGCGAGGCCAAGGGATCAAAATCTAGATGATCAACCGAGAGACATTTAGCGCTCCGCTTCTAATGTTCTCCTTGATGTGCTAGCCTAACCCATTCATTGAAATGGTTTGGTATCTAGAACATCAAGTAGCAGGTCAGACTCCGGGAACTCAGGAATCCGTAAGGATTAACTACGGAGGTAAATCCTACGAAATCCTCATGGGGAGGTGGCCAACTTTCTTCAATCGAGATACTACAATAATAGGTCTTCCGGCTGGATGTGTTGGCCACGACATCCACTTTACCGGTTATCGCAGGACCAATATTATAGTTCTTGGAAAATGCTCCAACCATCATATCTGCCTGAGATTCAGATCTGGTTGGTGTCAGGATATTCCAGACTCATCGAGTCTAGAAAGAAAATGAATGTTTGTAACACAAATCGATGAGATGACATTACGAGATTCTCGGGAAATGAACTACGATAACAAGCTCCAAAACATGAGCTGGTTCTGCTACAAACATGTGAACATGCTGTCCCAGACAAGTATGACCACATGGTAGTCTTATAATGAAACACTACCTAGTTCTGGTGGGGAACCATCATTGAGGATATCGAAATCTTGTGCATGACCTAGGATAGCACAACAACTCCTTTTCCTAGAACAGGTCAATCAGTGGCTTAGTGTGCTATGGAATTCATATGGAATGAAGATGATCAGTCTATCAGACCATGGAATACTTCGCACGTGCATGACTGACTTGGGATGATTCCAGAGGAAGCAAAACTAACTTTCTCGAACTCAAGGCGACAACTTGCACCAAATGCATGTGAATTAGAGGAAGTCACTTCTTTCACCCAACATATGATTCATGAGCTAGCATGAAGAGATGCTTTCAAAAGTTTCCAACACTCGCTTAATGTTCGACAAAATCATGGAGAGGACATGGATGTTGTCGATGGGCTCAAGAACAATTCATCCAGATTTCCATATAAATGGAATTCCATAATTAAGTGGACACGGTGATAGCATTGGTCAGACCCAAAGAATATAATGATGTATGCTCGAGGAATCAACCACGAGTAAAACAACATTATGAATATCGTTGGTTCTGATTTGATTTGACGATAGCCCACACTCAAATCAAAGTTTGGGTAAGACAATAGCACCGACAATTGATCACGAGGATCAATTGATGAAGATATCATCTTTCTTCAACACACACTACACAAGAGTATCCCTTTTGAACGAACTAAGTTAGGCAAGCTTTTATCTTCCAACTCTCCAAGTTGTTGCTTGGCTTCACCAACTAGCTCAGGGGTATCCAACACGGATCCTTGGAGAATGGGTGGTTTGGAGAAAAACCAACATGACCACGAACTCAACATAGCGGTCAGGTGACAACCTGGTAATACTTCCGAGAAGATATTCGGAACATCACGAACCACCGATATGTTACTAAGATCGAGAACAATCTTGCTTTTCAGAGCAAAACAATATGATCAAAAGAGTGAGGGATTGACACAATCCTAACTCATTGATCGAGGAGTGCACCAGAAATAAGGACTAGGTAGCACGATCAATCTTAGGATAATGATTTAATAACCAACACGCTAAGAATGAGAATATTGTGCATTTACTACCAAGCAAGGAGTTGCTCGAAGTATTGATTTCACACATCATAATTCACTTGTCGGCATTCCGGTTAGAACAACACGGGGACCGAGGAATGAATGATGATGGTGAGAAGTATCACTACATCAAGAATTCATAAGAGATGGTGCAATTCCTATGATATTCTTGACATAAATGGGGTAATACTCCAAGGTATAACAGAACAAAAGCTGGTTTGGCATTTGATCTGTGGAATACAACCACTTTGACCCGATCCCAGAAATGGATGAGGTACTGGAGTTTGTTTCTCCTAGTCATTCTGAAATAGAATGGCTTAACGGACCACAAAAATAATAAGCTTCGATAACACGGATGCACAATTACTCCTGACTATCAATTGATAGACAAAGGTCAGAAGACAACTAAAGAGGGACAACTCAAAGGAACATATGTTTTTCTGAGTTGTGGACGAATGGATTAGTATGCCGAACAAATTCAACATATTTCTTTCGGATAACCCATGCAGAGAGGTAGAACTGGCAGAGTCACATCATAGAATGGAGAACTCATCAAGAGCACTTTGTTGTGATCTTTGATTCAACAAACTTCTGCCCTAAGTGGTTCATAGTATTTGGAAGAAGGAAATACCATGGACCTCGAGGACTAATGCAAAGGTTACTAATAACCTAGGAACTAGCAAACTATCAACATGAGGTAAGTAGGGTGAATCTCGGGTACAAGAACCCAGGAATAGAATACCTACTAACTAAATGGCATCACGGGATGCTTTCGAGAATGGTGGCCAGATTCATCACACTGGAAACACAAAACATGGATAGATTATTAGGTGGTCCTCTAAGACACCTAGGGTCATAATAGTAGCTCCAACATATATGCCGAGGCAACGGAGTACCTCACAGACCGTGTAGTGTGCTTAATCTGGCCCAAAAGGACATCGAGAACGGAAAGAAAGGGTTTGCAAATGCATCCGACTATGTAGAGACCTGGGATGACTCGGACAGCATAACGGTTGTAAATGCTCGAAAAGATTTGAGACATCCTGCAAAAATGGTGGCATAACCACTCAACATCACAATATCAAGGTTCTGAGGCCAGTTATGAACATATGGAAGTAGTAGGAACTGAACTGAGGCTTGAACTCAACAATCCTAGGCAACTACGGTTTAGTAACATGTCATCCTAAGAGATAGAAGAGAAGCCTAGTTCTTAATCCCCGTAGAAAAGAAGAGGTTGACTCAGAGTAGAATGGCATAAGGTAAAGGAGTAAAAAGAGCCTTACGTTCCCTTCCACAATCGATTCCCTTACATAACTAAAGCATTTCTAGACTCAACTTCGACTAGTCTGGCTTGGTAATCCTACAGGCAGTCAGGCTCTGATACCAAAGTTGTCAGGACCCCGATTCCAAGTCACATCGATCTAGCTGGTAACACCTCATATCACTTTGCGTCCTCACGCACGGTATTCCCACGGGTGTCGCCTTACCATGGCCCGGGACCGTTTGCGCCTTTTGGCTCACGTATATGATAGTGTCGCTAGCATCCATATGACAGAGAACCCGGGCCGACATGGCTAGTTGTGAACCCAAAGCGGCACTAACCCATGGGGACAGGCATACATGAATCAGCTTCGAACATGTCGGTCAGCAGCGTCTGAATCCGGGCTGTAGCACTAGGCTAACAGGACTCCGGGAACCCGGGCTGTAGCAGGCTAGGCAGGACTCCGGATGTCACTGCGTGACATTTCCCCGAAGGGATAGACACAGGAACGAAGTGAAACACATGCCGGCCAGTCAACTGTCCTGAGCAGTAGTGCTGGGCTAGCAGGACTCCGGTGAACCGGGCTGTAGCGGACTACTATGGCTCATGGAAGCACAAGACTACATTTCCCCATAAGAGAGGCTACCAAGGATAAACAACTAGGTTGTCAGATCCCACACATACCAAGCATTTCAATCATACACACAATACGCTCGACATGTGTAAATACAACATGGCATCACAACATAACTCTACGACTCAATTATTTATTCATTAGGCTCCGAGGAGCGAGATATTACAAACATGGGTCTCATGACCCAAGATTCAGTGCATACAAGTCAAAGCACACGCGGAAGCTCAACTTGTCTGAGTACAGACAACTACAAAAGAAGAAGGCTCAGAAGCCTGACTATCTACAAGATCCTGCCGAGGGCACAAGATCGTAGCTGAGGTAACGAGCTAAACATCGAAGTCCAAGCGGAACTACTAGCGGGACTGAAGTCTCTCTGCAAAACATAAATTAAGCAAACGTGAGACAAACATACTCAGCAAGACTTACATCAGAACTAACTACATATGCATCATTATCAATGAAGGGATGGTGGAGTTTAACTGCAGCAAGCCAGCTTTGACTCGGTGGCTAACCTGAACTACGACTGCAAGTAACTCTTTTGAGGTGGCGCACACGAGTCCACGAATTCACCATACCAATACACCACTATGGATCCGCTCCCGTCTCCCTGCGAGAACGCCATCCATAGCACTCACACTTATCTTGCGCATTTTAGAGTATCCACTTTCGCTTGTCTATGAACTATGCAAGGGGTCCAAGTTTCCATATCCGAGGAATCCGTCTATTCGAATAGATAATGATAATCCTGCAGGGGTGTGCTTCTTCACACACGCTCTCGCCACTTACCGCCCTGTACACGTCATGTACCTCGGCAACCTTCAACCGGAAGCCGGGCGAGGGTGTCGGCCACGACCTGACTAACCAACAAGTCTCTAGTCCAGGTTTATCGCCTATTCGGGTTCCATCCGCAAGGAGATCCGGCTGGGGTGTCGCTCACGGCCCCAAACGATGTGTGCAGGGTTCCCAAGCCCACCATACGGGTGCCACTTGGTACACCGTGCCACTGTGCCTAGTCTGTCCCAAGCCCACCTGTACCGGGTGCCACTTGGTAGACTACTAACACTACCTACAAACACCGGAAACTAGTTGCAACTCCTGGACAGAGATCAGGTTGATTAATAAGTCGATAGAGCTTGGAGCGCCCGGAGCCCAATGTGTGGTAGTAACTGTTCATGGATCACAAACACAGAACTCAGTTCCTAAGGACGGCTGCAATGAGACAACCCACCATGTACTCCTACATAGCCTCTCACCGCTACGTTTATCAAATCGTGTTCACACACTTAGCTCTCAACGGTAGGACATGTTCACCATGTTTTTCATTCCCGATGAATCAGACCGGACTCAACTGTAAGCAGTAGCAGGCATGACAACAAGCATGAATGAGTAGGCACATCAGGGTTCAAACAACTCCTACTCATGCTAGTGGGTTTCATCTATTTACTGTGGCAATGACATGTCATGCAGAGGAAAGGGGTTCAACTACCATAGCATGTAATAGATGAAACGTTGTTATCCTAATGTAGTAAAACGGAGCAGGAGCGAGAGAGTGGGATTGTATCGGAATGAACAAGGGGGTTTTGCTTGCCTGGCACTTCTAAAGATAGTATAGTTCTTCATCGGTGTCATCGATCAATTTATCGGAACGTCATCTACTGAGAGGGGACAAACACCGGCAACAGAGAGGAAACACAATCAATGGAATGCAACAATATGATGCATGAATGTTACATGGCAATAAGCTGTTGATTGAGCTAATGAAACTGGCAACCAGATTAAACGAAGTTGGTTTGAACCAAAGGTTCAAATTCAAACTCCATATATGATTATTTAAATGCCCTTTATTTGTTTTGTCCAAAAGAGAGGACAAACATTGTTCAAACATGCATGAAAATGGTACAGATGGATTCCTTGAATTTTTCTGATAATTTTTCATATATAACTTAATTTCATTGGAGTTATAGATTATTTTCTATGAATTTTTGAAGTTAGTATCAATTTCTTGAATTTCCTGGTTATTTCAAATTAGAATAAATCCAGAAAATAGTTTACTGCATCAGCATGACATCATGCTGACGTCCTCAGGTCAACGGGCGGCCCAGGTCAAACTGACTAGTGGGTCTGGCGTGTCAGTGACTAACCTAACTAACTGGGTTAATTGGCGTTTTAACTTAAGCTAACCTAGGTTAATTAGGCGGGCTGGTCCCGCGTGTCAGTGATCCAGGGGGAGGTCAAACCTCTTGGTCAGCTAGGTCAAACTCACCGGCGGCTTGTCGCCGGCGACGACAGAAACGGTGGGGCGGCTCGGGAATGCGATACAGGGAACCATTCGAGGCGCCGTTGGGCTCTACGGAAAGCTGGCATAATGGCGCGTCGGATGGTGGTGGTCTCAGGGCCTGGGGTGGCCGGGGTCGACGGCGGCGAGCTCGGTTGCGGCCGCCGGAGTTCGGGCGCCGATGAAAACGATGACACCGTGCACGGGAGGATCAACGGGTAGCATCTACGCATTCTGCAGGCTTTCACAAAGACAACGGACATATGAACGGGGCCGATTGGCCACCGGAGCCTCGTCGGTGACGAGCACGGGCGGCGGCGTGCTTCGGGCATCATGGAAAAACGGAGCTACAACAAGCGCTAGGCCGCAGGGTTGGGGGAAATGACGGTGCAGCTCACAGTGATCAAGATGATGGGTTCGGCTTGCTCGGGGATGTCCTGTGGCCGGCGAATCGACGGCGGCGGCCCTCGGTGGCCGAGGAGGGGAACGGCGGAGCTGGCGGCGTCCAGGGGCTTCCGGTGCGTTACATCTTGGTGAGGAGGAAGAGGGGGACGAGGCGGAGCTCTCGAGCACGTTGGATGGGCGAGGGAGGGCCGGTGGCCGTGGCAACAGCAAGCGGCGGCGACGACATGCTCGGCCATGGGGGCGGGGGGGGGGGGGGGGAGGCAGAGGAGCGAGGGGAAGGGGGTCCAGAGAGCGAGGGAGAGGGAGAAAGTCCAGGGCGTCCAGGCGTTTGCACGACGAGCGGTGAGGATGCAAGAGGCGTCGACAACGCAAAGCAGGAGGTGGCCTCTCGGCGCGTGCGCTCGCTGTCCTACCTCTGCCTACTGGCAGAGGTAGGGGACGACTGGTAGCGATGCTGGGCTGGGCCGGCCAGGTGGGCTGGCCAGCTGGGCTGCGACAGGTGAGGCCAGGTGAGTTTCTACTCTGTTTTATAATTTTGTTTTGTTTTCTTTTTATTTAATCATTTTTCCACTGATTCAAATTCAAAAGAATTTCAAAACAGTGACAAAACCCTTTGAATAATTCTATGTTGCTAGATGGACTTTTCCAACAGCACATAAAACATTTCAAAGTTAATTGAAAATATATCCCATATATTATGAATATAATTCCAAATTCAAATACAATAATGATTTAAATTCAGTGCCAAAATAATTCCTTAAAAATGTTCAATATTTTTGGTTTGGATACAAACCCTTGCAAAAATTATCAAACATTAATGAAGGCCATTTTGGTTTCACTGAATGCAAGCTTAAGGGTTCTTGCCCCTTTTTATTTAAGTTTTTGAGGCTTCCACTTTCCTCAGTTCAAGTTTCAGAAATTTAGACATGATGCAGGATGCTTATGAAACTAATTGCGATCAAATTCTAGGGTTGTGACATGCCAGGTGTCCTCCAGTTATTCGCTGTTGTTGCCTTGTCATTGCTTGCATGTCATGCATTGCATATCATATCATCATGTGCATTTCATTTGCATACATCTTCGTCCCATGCATCTGAGCATTTTCCCCGTTGTCCGTTTTGCATTCCGGCACTCCTATGTCCTCCGGCGCCCCATTTTACCTCGTTTAGTGTGTGGCCGAAAAATGTTCTCGGAATGGGTTGAAACTTGGCGTGCGGTCTTATTATAGCATAGAAAGAGCGCATGTCAAGTTTCGTCGCATTCGGAGCCCGTTTGACTGTCCAACCTCCATTCGTAGTAGCACCGTTGTCGGTTTATTCGTCGGACGTTTTCGATCTCCGGAAATCGTGCCAGGCTGCATCTCTCCCCTCTTCTCTCAGACCAACCCACTCTCCACAATCCAGCTAGGCCCATGCCTACCCCTCTTTGCACAGTGCATCGGACCTCCTCGCGCGCACGTCCGAAAGCTGTCCCAGACCCGACCCGGGCAGTTGCCACCGTTGGATCCGGATCATCCCAAAATGTCTACAAAACATCCCTGTTTTGTTTATTGGACTCCCTAACCAATTTATTCTCGAACACCTGATTATGATCGGAAGGACCGAATAACCCCCTAACCCAAGCTACCTACCCTATATAAACAACCCCTAGTCCAATTTAGCCAAACCCTAAATTCTAGCCCCCTTGTCCCATCGCGCCGCCGCTGGCCACCTACTCCCCTCTTCCTCGGGATCTCATCCCGATCCAAATCCGTTCGAGCACCTCCCAGTTTTTCAGCGCCGCCCAAATCACAACAGAGAACCACCATCCTCGGCCGTATCCAGCTCCTCCAAGGCACCAGCCTCCCATCTTCGTCCTCCGCCCCGAGCTCCTCTGCTATCACACAAGCTCCGCGTCCGCCTCGTCGCCGGCCGACCGATCCAGCAGATGAGCCCTGCGTCGCTCCTTCCTTCCCTTCTCCCGTGTTCTAGTCCCTCCTCTCACATCTCTCTCCCTGAACCAGGACCCGCCTCGTCTCCGCCCGCGGGCTACCTCAGAAGTCAGAACGGAGCGCCACCGTCACCCTGGTTTCAGATCCAGCCATCTCCGACGCCTCCTCGCCGGAGCCTGCTGCAGCTCCGCCCCACCGCCATTTGCCTCCGTTACCGTTAGAGGTGCCACGAGTGCACCCGTTCCGGCCTCGTTCCCCGGCCATCCTTGCCAGCCTTTGGATTTGGCTCGTCCACGCCGGGGTTTCCCAGTCGTCGCCTACCTCTTCTTCATCGCGCCAAGGTCGGCGCCCATCTGCTCAGCTTGCCTCGCTGCTGCTTCCCATGCCTGCTTCTGCCAAGCCTCGCCTTCCTTCTGCCGGTGCCCACCCGGAGAAGAACGCAACATCATCCCGCTCGCCTCCTTCGTGCACCTGCACTCCACGGCGAGCTCGTCCTCGAGCCCGACACAGGTCCCGCCGATGAGCCCAGCTCCTTTCCTCGCCATCTCCGTTTCCTTCTCCTGTATCTCTCTCTTCATTTCCTCCCTCTGGTCTTCATCGCAGGGAACAACTAGAGCACCTCAGTGATCGCCGCCACCGGGATTCGCCAGGTCCGGCGAGGCCCTGCGTTCCCTGCCTCCTCCCCGCCAAGTTCGCTGTCGCCGTCCTGTTTCTTCCTGACGGGCGCTTTGCCTCTGCTTCGAGGACGAGCCAGGCGCGCCCCGCGTTGACCCTCTGTATCGACCGTGCCAGGTAGCAGTGAGATTCGGCCCAAGCCGCTTCCCTACTACCACATCTCCACCGAGTTGGGCCAGGCCCATGGTGAGCCTCACTGCTGCGCCCCTCCCACTGTTGGGCTAGACAGATCCGGCCCTTTTAGTATTTTTTTCCTCGGGACGATTTTGCTATTAATCCAGTGTTTTGCTATTTTGCAGAAAACCCCTCTTAGTTCATGCATATAATAACTTAATGACTAAGCATCACCTGTAAAAACTTTATATATGAAAAGTGCTTAAAATTGTGTCTAGTTTCATAATATGTCACTTTCACCCATGTTTAAAATGTTTAAATTGCTGTTTGTGTAGATTTGCTCCCGTGCCATGCTAAAATGGTTTATTTCATAACTTAATAACCGTAGCTCGGTTTTAAATAATCTTTATATGTAAATGGGGTGGAAAAATGCCTAGTTTAACATGGTGACCTTACTTTGCATGTTTAATAACTATAAAATATGGTTTAGGGCAGAACGGTACCAAACCTAATATATGCATATGAGGATTTTTCGGAATTGTTGTTCGTTGTTTCCGGCCGCATTTAAACTTGACTAGATAGGTAGTTTTACTTTGCTTCACCCTCTTACCATGTTTAACAACATTTAAAATTGTTGGGTACATAAACGAGATCAAACTAAATAACTTGAATGTGGTGTTTCGTCAATATGCAACAGAGTTGCATGTTGAGCTCCACTTAATTTGTAGGATTGTTTGTGCAGTTTGCCATGCCATGCTTCATTAAACTAGACATGCACCATACTTGATTGTGCATCATGCCATGATTATGTGGTGGTTTGTTTACTATGTTGTGTGCTTCTTTCCGATGTTGCTTCTTCGGGTTGGTTCCGATAACGTCGTGTTTGTGAGGACCCGTTCGACTACGTCCATTTGTCTTCTTCACGGACTCGTTCTTCTTCCTTGCGGGATTTAAGGCAAGATGACCATATCCTCGAAATCACTTCTATCTTTGCTTGCTAGTTGCTCGCTCTTTTGCTATGCCTATGCTGTGATACCTACCACTTGCTTACCATGCCTCCCATATTGTTAAGCCAAGCCTCTAACCACCTTGTCCTAGCAAACCGTTGTTTGGCTATGTTATCGCTTTGCTCAGCCCCTCTTATAGCGTTGTTAGTTGCAGGTGAAGATTCAAGTTTGTTCCATGTTGGAACATGGATATTTTGTTGGGATATCACAATATCTCTTATTTAATTAATGCATCTATATACTTGGTAAAGGGTGGAAGGCTCGGCCTTATGCCCGGTGTTTTGTTCCACTCTTGCCGCCCTAGTTTCCGTCATATCGGTGTTATGTTCCCGGATTTTGCGTTCCTTACGCGGTTGGGTTATAATGGGAACCCCTTGACAGTTCGCCTTGAATAAAACTCCTCCAGCGATGCCCAACATTGGTTTTACCATTCGCCACCTAGCCTTTTCTTTCCCTTCGGTTCTACAAACTCAAGGGTCATCTTTATTTTAACCCCCCCCCCCCGGCCAGTGCTTCTCTAAGTGTTGGTCCAACAAAGTGATGTCCGGAGCTACCAGGGGCAACTCTGGGCTGGCCCACCCGACGTCTTGCTCATCCGGTGTGCCTTGAGAACAAGATATGTGCATCTCCTATCAGGATTTGTCGGCACATCTAGGTGGCTTTGCTGGTCTTGTTTTACCATTATCGAAATGTCTTGTAACCGGGATTCCGAGTCTGATCGGGTCTTCCCGCTAGAAGGAATATCCTTCGTTGACCATGAGAGCTTGTGATGGGCTCAGTTGGGACACCCCTGCAGGGTTTTGAACTTTCGAAAGCCGTGCCCGCGGTTATGGGCAGATGGGAATTTGCTAATGTCCGGTTGTAGAAAACCTGAAGTTGACCTTAATTAAAACACATCAACCGCGTGTGTAACTGTGATGGTCTCTTTCCGGCGGAGTCCGGGAAGTGAACACGGTGTTGGAGTAATGCTTGACGTAGGTTGTTCTAGGATCACTTCTTGATCATAGTTGTTCGACCGTGCTTTGCCTTCTCTTCTCGCTCTCTTTTGCAAATAGGTTAGCCACCACATATGCTAGTCGCTTGCTGCAGATCCACCTCATACCTTTTACCCTTCCTTTAAGCTTAAATAGTCTTGATCGCGAGGGTGTGAGATTGCTGAGTCCCCGAGACTCACAGATACTTCCAAAACCAGCTTGAAGGTGCCGTTGAATCGTGCAGGTGATGCAACCAAGCTCAAGGGGGAGCTCGATGAAGACCTTGTTCGTAGTGTGGTTTCGTTTCAGCTGATCAGTAGTGGAGCCCAGTTGGGACGATCGGGGATCTGTGTAGCATTTGGGGTAGTCTTCTTTTATTTTGGTTCCATAGTCGGACCTTGATTATATCTGGTTGATGTAATGCTTTATTCATGTAATTTTGTGAGTGGCGATTGTAAGCCAACTATGTATCACTTCCCCTTATTGCATTACATGGGTTGTGTGAAGATTACCTCACTTGCGACATTGCTTTCAATGCGGTTATGCCTCAAAGTCGTGCTTCGATACGTGGGAGATATAGCCGCATCGAGGGTGTTACATTGTTGTACCATGTCGATCAAAATGTTTGCTTGGCTGGTCATAATGGATAGGGTTAACACTAAAGACATGATACATCGTAGGCACTAGAGAATCAATGATGGGCCTGAATGTGTCCTTTGTCCAATTGGGGCTCTTGAGGACATGAATCATATTTTCTTCCAGTGTAACTTCAGTGTGCGTATATGGAGTATCTTCAGATTCTTTGGATGGATAGAAATGATATGGTGCAAATTGCTTTACATGTCAGAAAGGATTTCAGTAAGCCCTTATTTGCTGAAGTGGTTTTCCTTGCATGGTGGAATATTTGTAAAGTCAAGAATGATAGGGCCTTCAGACATGTCAGACCAACTTTCAGGCAATGGAGGAATGGATTCATCCATGACATTACCCTCCTCACTCACAGGATCAAAAGTAGATACAGAGATGCCCCTCTTAAATGGATTGACTTTCTGCCTCCTTGAAGAGGACCTTGTATTTTATACTCTTGGTAGAGCTCTTTGTTTTTCTCAGTTTTGTATAGTTTTGCTAGTTTTTGGTCGCTCTATGGCTTTGTTTCTTCTTTTCTTTTAGCCTTGTTCCTCATCTCGAGGAACCTTTTGTACTTTTGTTCTTCTTGTTCGAATAAAATGTTGTGGGGTGTAAGCCCTGCAGTCTTCAATGTAAAAAAAATGTGTTCAGAATTGCTTTCATAGTCAATTTGGGTGTAATGTGCATGCTTATGTGGATGATATTGTCGTTAAATCCAGGAAAAAGGAGGCACTCTTGGATGATCTAAGGAAGACTTTTGACAATCTCCGGGTCTATAAGATGATGCTTAGCCCGGCCAAGTGTGTTTTTCGTGTACCTGCAGGCAAGCTCTTGGGTTTTCTGGTCTTAGCAAGAGGTATTGAAGCTAACCCAGAGAAAATTAAGGCTATTACTTCATTGGCTAAGCCGACATGCGTTAATGATGTCCAATGCCTGGAGGGTCGTATTGCAGCCTCGAGCCGATTCATAAGCCGCCTGGGCGAGAAGGCGATTCCTTTATATCAGATGATGAAGAAAACAAATCATTTTGTCTGGAGTGACGCTGCTGATAAGGCATTTGAGGAGCTCAAAAAGCAACTAGCTGAGCCGCCCATCCTTGCAGCTCCCATTGAGGAAGAAGCCTTGCTCCTGTATGTGGCGGCTAATAGTAAGGCTATCAGTGTGGCAATTGTGGTGGAGCGCTAGGAGACGGGTAAGGAGTACCCAGTACAAAGGCTAGCTTATTATGCTAGTGAGGTGTTTACTGAGTCCAAATAACGATACCCCCATTGGCAGAAATTGGTGTATGGAGCATTCATGCCGAGTCACAAGCTGAAACATTGTATTCTTCATCATCCTATTACTGTGGTCAGTTTTGCCCGATTAGGAGACATTATAGGTAACAGGGAGGCCACAGGCCGGGTTGCTAAGTGGGCAATAGAACTCGGACCTCATGGTATGAAATATGTGCCAAGAACAACTATCAAATCTCAAGCTCTGGTGGATTTCATCAATGACTGGACGGAGTTGCAGACGCCTGTGGAGAGACCTGATAACACATATTGGACAATTCATTTTGAAGGGTCCAGGCAGCTAGAAGGCTCAGGGGCTGGGGTCATATTAACTTCCCCACAGGGTGACAAGTTTTGCTATGTTTTGAGGCTAATGTTTCCTTGTACTAACAATCTAGCTAAATATGAGGCTTTACTCCACGGCCTTCGCATGGCCAAAGATATGAATTTTAGACGGGTCAGGTGTTTTAGCGACTCAAACCTTGTGGCCCAGCAAGTTTCAGGTACATGGTATTCCAAAGACCCGCTCATGGCGGCTTATCACCGGGCGGTTGATAATATTGCTGGTCATTTCAATGGTTATCAGGTGGAGCACCTTGATCGAAGAACAAATGAGGCGGCAGATGCTTTAAGTCGGCTTGGCTCTCAATGTAAGCCGGTGCCTCCCAATGTGTTTCTTGATGTCTTGCACAATCCCTCGGTCAACTTACCATCCGAGGAGGATTTGGCTGTTCCTGACTCAGAGGCAGAATTGGTGGCGACTCTCCATGCTAGTCCAGATTGGACTCTGCCTTATCTGGCTTATATGACCCGGGGCGAGTTACCTCAGGATGAAACTTTGGCAAGGTAGATAAACTGGCGGTCTAGGTCTATCACTATTGTCAATGGCGAGTTACATCGATGTAGCGTCACAGGTGTGTTCCAACGTTGTGTTTCTCCCGAAGAGGGCCGTGAGATCTTGTATGAGATCCATGAAGGCGATTGTGGTCACCAGGCCGGTCGGCTCAAAATCTTTAGTGGCCAAAGCTTTGAAATTTTCTCGACGGGCTCATGTGTCGGCTCAAGAGTTGAGGATGATTCCAATTACTTGGCTGCTTGCAGCCTGGGGGCTTGATATGGTTGGGCCTTTCAAGAGGTCTAAAGATAAGAAAACCCACCTCTAGGTAGCGGTTGACAAATTTACCAAGTGGGTTGAAGCAGAGCCGGTCAACAAGTGTGATGCGGCGACTATAGTCCATTTTGTTAAAAAGATAATCTTCTGTTTTGTTTACCCTCGTAGTATCATTACTGACAATGGCACTAATTTGTCTAAGGGTGCTATGAAGGAGTTCTGTCAACGAGAGCATATTCGTCTTGATGTTTCTTCTTTGGCTCATCCGCAGTCGAATGGTCATGCTGAGAGGGCTAACCAAGAAATTTTGAAAGGCATCAAGCCCTGGCTTATGGTTCCTTTGAAGCGAACGATGGGTTGTTGGGTTGAGGAGTTACCTTCAATACTCCAGAATATCAACACTACCCCTAACAGGTCAATAGGCTATACACCTTTCTTCATGGTTTATGGTGTAGAGGCGGTTCTCCCAAGTAATATTTGTCATGACTCGCCTTGTGTGGTGACTTATGTTGAAGCTGATAATGAAATAGCATGTCAAAACACACTCGATGCTTTGGATGAGGAGCGTGACCTGGCGGCAGCTCGCTCGGCGATATATCAACAAGACTTGCGCCTGTAAGTGCATCTATTGCCCCTTAGTGATTTTAGTGTATTGAAGACTTATAGGTTAAGGGACTAATGTGTTTGTGAGTGTACACAAGTCTATAAGTCTATGAGGAGTTTGATATTTACAGAGAAAGTCCACCCCTAAAAACGAATGTCTTCAACTGAAGACTTTGGCTTTCTGAAGACTTTGGTGTGATCCAGAAGACTTGATTTTCATGCGAGGAATATGAATCTTGGAGACTATTGTTTTCGTAATTTTGTTTTCTCTTTCTTGAGTCATAGGAAACACCGTATTGTTAAAGGGGGTCGAGGTAAAACTAAGGAAAAGTTTCCAAGTGATTCTCATCTCAAAATCCTACACCTACCCAATCCTTCTAAGTGAAGCCATTGGAAATCTCATACAGTTCAGTCAAATTTCTTCAGTGACAGAGACGAAGATCTTCTGCTTTCTAAGGAATTTTTTCTGACTAAAGACTTTGGAATTCGCCAGTGTGGATTGCCTACAAGTGAGGAACATGATAGCCCTGAGGAATCTGAGAGCCCAAATTTCCGACCGTTGTTGTGCTATGTGCCAGCTGTCCCAAAATATCTTACCCACATAACGCATATCATTGAAGGGCATTTATGTCTTATCATGTCGAGCTGCTCCCTAGGCTATAAATAGCCACCCCCTACAACCACTAGCTGGCTGGTTGCTCCACGAGAAACTGACACTTGTCATTGAGAGCATCCCATCCTCCGAGGAGTTTGAGCGAAAATCATCAAGTGAGGAAAAACCCAAAACCCCAAACCAAACACCTACAAACCCAAAGTGATTGAGCATCGATGAAGAGATTGTTCCTGTATAGATCCGACACTTGTTACCTTTGAAGACTGTGCATCTTCCAAACGGTTAGGCGTCATGGTCTAGAGCATCCAAGAGGAAATTGTGGATCGCCGAGTGACCGAGTTTGTGAAGGTTTGGAAGTCAACTGAAGACTTACCACGAGTGATTGGGCGAGGTCTGTGTGACCATAGATCAAGGAGAATACGGTGAGGACTGTGTGTCCGGGACTATGTGTCCTCAGGTTTAAACACCTAGCCGCTCCAACCAGATGTACAACTGTCACATCAGTTGGAATTGGTCCACCAAATCACTGTCTTCATCGAGCTAACTGGTTCTATCTCCTCAAACCTTCCATTTACTCATTACTGTGTTGTGTACTTGATCGCTAAATTTTTAAGACATTGATTAAAGACTTTGTCAATTTCCTCAGTTCAATTTCTTCAGTCAGTTTGTCTTCAGCCTGCTTATCCTATGTTTACGCTTTCTGTACTCTGTGCTTCTTTTCATTTCATCATGATGATTGTGCTTCTGCTCTGTTATATTTGCATCTGAGTACTTATTCCGCTGCTAGTCGTTTGTGACTTAGGAATTTCCTCACCCTGAAATTCGTTAGTGACGAATTGGTAAAAAGCGCCTATTCACCCCCCTCAAGTCGACTCAACGCACTTTCAATTGGTATCAGAGAAAGGTACTCCCTTGTTCTCTGTGATTTTGGTTTAACTGCCTAGAGTTTTAGTTATGTCGACCGCAGGTGTGATCAAGGTCTCCGCTGGGTGTCCTACCTTCCATCGGACGGACTACCCCTACTGGAAGAATATGATGTGAATGCATCTTGAGGCAATTGACAACAATCTCTGGTATGTTTTGGAAAATGGTGTTCCCTCTGTCACTCCTACCATCAACGCTACTGACGTGAAGAGATTCGAGCAACACGAATCTCAAGCAAAGAACATCATATGTGGCCATCTGTGCAAAGGGCAGTGAGGGAGTCCTGGATTAGGGGGTGTCCGGATGGCTAAACTATACCTTCAGCCAGACTCCCGGACTATGAAGATACAAGATTGAAGACTTCGTCCCGTGTCCGGAAGGGACTTTCCTTGGCGTGAAACGCAAGCTTGGCGATACGGATATGTAGATCTCCTATCGTTGTAACCTACTTTGTGTAACCCTAACCCTCTCCGGTGTCTATATAAACCGGAGGGTTTTAGTCCGTAGGACAACATACAGAACAACAATCATACCATAGGCTAGCTTCTAGGGTTTAGCCTCTCCGATCTCGTGGTAGATCTACTCTTGTACTACCCATATCATTAATCAAACAGGACGTAGGGTTTTACCTCCATCAAGAGGGCCCGAACCTGGGTAAAACTTCGTGTCCCTTGCCTCCCGTTACCATCTGGACTAGACGCATAGTTCAGGACCCCCTACCCGAGATCTGCCGGTTTTGACACCGACATTGGTGCTTTCATTGAGAGTTCCTCTATGTCGTCGCTGTCAGGCTTGATGGCTCCTACTTTCATCGATAGTGATGCGGTCCAGGGTGAAACTTGTCTCCCCAGACAGATCTCTATCTTCGGCGGCTTTGCACTGCGGGCTAATTTGCTTGGCCATCTAGAGCAGATCGAAAGCTATGCCCCTGGCCGTCAGGTCCGTTTTGGAAGTTTAAACTACACGGCTGACATCCGCGGGGACTTGATCTTCGACGGAGTCGAGCCACTGCCGAGCGCGCCGCACTGTCACGACGGGCATGATCTAGCTCTGCCGCCGAACAGTGCCCTGGAGGACGCACCTGCATCGGCTTCGACCCTTAATTCGGAGCCAACTGCGCCGATCGAGGATGGGTGGTTGGAAGCCCCATCGGGGGCTGCGATCCCAATGACGATCAAGCCGAACACCAGCCCCGCACTCCGCGAGACTCGTGAATCCAAGGAGCCGGACTCCTCCCTGGACTCCGAACCTTCCGCGCCGCTGCCGATCGAATCCGATTGGGCGCCGATCATGGAGTTTACCGCCGCGGGCATCTTTCAGCACTCGCCCTTCGGCGATATTATGAAATCACTAAAGTCTCTCTGTTTGTCAAGAGAGCCCTGCCCGGATCATGGCCAGCAGGATTGGGATGCGGAAGACGAAGAAATTCGACACCCACCCACCACCCACTTTGTAGCCACTGTCAACGATTTAACCAACATGCTCGACTTCAACTCTGAAAACATTGACGGTATGTACGATGATGCGGGAGGAGAAGAAGAACCACCGCCCATAGGGCGCTAGACGCCCACCTCATCATATGACGTATACATGGTGGATGCACCAAAAGATGACGACGAGGAGCGGAAGGACGCACCAAAGGCTTGTTCCCTCGAGAAGCAGTCAAAGCGGCGACGCAAGCGCCGCCCCAAATCCCACCTCGACAGAAATAACGATCACACAGACCTAGCGCTGGAGCAGGGCGAACCGCTACCGGACAACGGCAATCCGGATAATCAAACCGAACAAACAAATTCTATCAAGGATAATAGTCCGGACGACATAACGCCGGACAGGCACCCGGAGCAGCAGAATGCCCGTAAAAGGCTTGTTGCCACCGCGAGGAGTCTTAAAAACCAGAAGCAAAGGCTCAAGGCTGCGCAAGACACACTCCAAATCAGATGGAGTAAAATACTCAACACAACAGCGAGGTACGGCGACAATTGCCCCTCCAAGAGCTACCCAAAGCGGAAGCTGCTACCTGAATTCGATGAGGAGACCTCCGACCCCCCACAACCAAATATCAAAGCAGCCACCTGGCCGGATAGACGACCCCTCTACCAACACAGAGCGGCATACAACGCCACTCACAATACAACACGCGACCCATGCGAGGGCTCACACCCAAAGGACGGCGCAACAAGATCCATCTATGGACCACGCAAGCACGCCCCAGCATACAATGCAACACAATAAACATCCGAACAATGCGGTACACCCAGCTACAGGGGTGCCGCACACCCCCTATGTTTCACCGATGAGGTGCTGGACCATGAATTTCCATAGGGATTCAAACCCGTAAACATAGAGACATACGACGGAACAACAGACCCTTGGGTCTGGATTGAGGACTACATCCTTCATATCCATATGGCTGGTGGAGATGATCTCCACGCCATCAAGTACTTACCCCTCAAGCTCAAAGGGCCAGCTCGTCACTGGCTTAAAGGCCTCCCTGAAAGCTCCATTGGAAGTTGGGAAGAGCTCGAAGACGCCTTTCGGGCAAATTTTCAAGGGACTTATGTCCGACCTCCGGATGCGGACGATTTGAGTCATATAACTCAACAGCCCGGAGAGTCAGCCCGAAAGCTTTGGAACAGGTTTCTTACTAAAAAGAACCAGATTGTCGACTGTCCGAACGCCGAAGCCTTGGCAGCTTTTAAGCATAGCGTCCGTGATGATGGCCGCATTAACAAGCCTCATGACCCGCTTTTGCGCGGGTGAGGACAGCTGGCTAGCCAGATGCAGCACTAGCGACCCCAGTACATCTAAAGGCACCAGGGATGAACTGTCCAGCCTCAACAAAATTCTGGACCAAGTATGTCAGATCCATAGTACCCCTGGTAAACCTGCTAATCATACCCACAGATAAAATGTTGGCTCTGCAAGCAGTCCGGCAAGCTCAATGCCGTACACAAGGGGGAGGATACACCAAGTGAAGACGAGGACGAGCCTCCCAAGCAAGACACTGGGGAACAAAAGAAATTTTCACCAGAAGTGAAAACAGTAAACGTGTTAGACGTGATCAAGGGAAAAAACAACGCGGCACTCCTAGGAAAATATACCCAAGTGCCTGTCACCGCAAAGTCCTGCCACTGGTCGTCTCAACCGATCACTTTCGACCATCGCGATTACTCAGCAGGTATTCGACGCGCAGGATGGGCTGCCCTGGTATTAGACCCAGTAATTGGCGGGTATCACTTCACACGAGTCTTGATGGACTGTGGCAGCAATCTAAACCTAATATATCAGGATACAATCCGTGGGATGGGGTTGGACCCAACAAAAATTTTCCATAGCAATACTACCTTTAAAGGAGTAATGCCAGGCCCAGGGGCTCGTTGTACATGCTCCCTCCTACTACAAGTTATATTCAGCTCCCCCGATAACTTCCGTCACGAGCATTTAACCTTCCACATCGCTCCGTTCCAATGTAGCTATCAAGCACGGCTCGGACGCGAAGCTTTCGCTCACTTTAATGCAATACCACACTACGCCTCCCTCACACTCAAGATGCCCGGTCCACGTGGCATCATTTTAGTGAACGGAAATATCAAGCGATCTCTACGCGCCGAAGAGAGTGCGGCTGCCTTGGCAGCCGCACACTAAAGGCGCCCGGACCAGCGAAAGCATCCAATAGGTCGTCAAGACCTCAGACACAACTAATCAAGTCCGGTGCCGCTATTTATACCGAATAAATGGTCACACCCCTATTTGTCAATACAAGGGGCTCAACGCGCATAGACAAACGATCATCGTGCTACACCCGTCCAGTATACAGCACAACGGAGACACAGGCGCAGACGTGCAGCAGGGACCCGCTCCAAGGATTCTTTTTAGATTAAGACCCTGCGTCAACTTTTTTTACTGTCTCTTGTTGATACATATCCACCGTTGAGAAGGATGCTGACGTCTTGGCATGTGGCCACGCCTGAACAATGCACGTACCTGGACACAAGGGGCTTCTTACAAAGGCCATTATTTAGGCCCGGTTTATACCACAAAGACCGAATACCTTAGGGAGTGTTCGGCGTCGCGAGTTTAGCCCCATATGCATCAGCTCCGAATCATTGTCTTTGGTCAAATGTTGGGTTTGCCCGGCTCCTGTGTTTTGGTGCCTTACGTTCCGCTTTACCAGCTAAGGTAGCACCAGGAGAATTACTGCGATTGTGCCCTGGTTCATCCGGACAAGCACCTTAGTAGAGAAATCCGAAAACTGACTGTCATGATATAGCGTGAGACTGGTCAACCAATCATTGACCTATTGGAATGTTAGAATTCCTCCGCCTTAACGAAGGGCCGTTTTCTGGCCAGGCATGTGCGCACCCCGGGATCGGGAGAGTGTGGAGCCACCAGGGGCTATCTAGTAGCCCCACTGTCAAACTCCTATGGCTAAGTGAAAGTGCTAAAGCATTATAGTCCGGTTGCCTCGCTCGCTCCGCTATCACCTCCTTAATAGGACCAAGACGTTGGGTTAAGTGTGAACGCGTGTTTTTTGCGAGCACCTCCTCATTATATGCGTGGGGTTGAAGCTGACGGCTGCAATCTTTCAGGTTATGCACATGTATACATAAACGGCCACCCAGGAGGCATCATATTACTTTCAGGCAAAAGTATAAATATAGCCTTATAAAAATTTATAAAAGCATTTCGCTTACAATGAGATTACATATCACTCAAACATAATATTTTTTGAGAACTGGATCTCTATCAAACGAGCACCCTCAAGAACTTCTTCAAAGTAGTGCTCAGCAGCCATTAGGCCTATGGCCGAATCCGGCACTGCAACAGTGGTAGCATCCATCTCCACCCAGTATGCTTTAACACGGGCAAAGGCCATCCGTGAGCCCTCTATGCGCGCCGACCCCTTCATCACATTAATGCGCGGCACCACGTCAAGGAACTGCTGCACCAAGCTGAAATAGCTGTTCGGTTTTGGCCTTTCCAGCCATAGCTGATCGACAACAAACCTCATGGTGAGTCCGGACAACCTATTCAGTTCGGCCCATTCGACTAATTGGTCAGTCAATGAAAGCGGACGCTCGGGAGAATGAAATTGTGTCCAAAACAGCTGGTCCACTTCACGGTCCGCCTGACCCTGGAAGTACTTGGCCGCATCGACAGCGCTCGCCGCCAAATCCATATACACATCCTCCGAACTCCACAGCCGATCCAGAGGGGCATACCATGGATCTCCGAACTTCCTCCGCAACATAAAGGATTTCCCAGCTACAATATCCCCGGCTTCCCGCAGCTCCTCCTTCTTCGCCCTCATAGCAGAGGGGATGTCTTTTCTCATCGCAGCAGCCTTCTTAAGGTCCGATGCCTTCGCTAGGTTTTCCTTTTCAAGAACCCGGGAACGGTCGGCGGCGGCTTTTAATTCTATGGCCATCTTGGACATCTTATCTCGGCTCTCGCCATGCGCGGCCTTCTCGGCTTTCAACTCTTCGGCCGCCTTCGAAGCAGCCGCATTACCAAACCTCGCTTGTTCCTTGGCTCGGGCAAGTTCTTCCCGCAAGGCTTCAATAGTGGCAGCTCCATCTGCAGTCACAACATATTAAAGATACTGGCATCATGCTGCTCTTACTATGTGGCGTTTACCAGATAATGACACTTACCCTGTGCCTCGTCAAGCCTTTTGTTAACAAGCTCGATGTCGGCGTCTGCCGCATCCAACTGCCGTTTTAAATGGGCAAACTCGCTAGTCCGGCTAGCCACCGGAGCTTCCATCACCTGCACATAGAGGAAGTATGGTTATTACCTGGGAATATGATCCTCTGTTCGCCGTCGTTTCCGACGACAGAGTCTCAGGGGCTACTATCTACATAGGGCACACCTAGCATGTGCAGTACTATCATACATTATTTTACATACCTCAAAGCTTGTTAGTAGACTCATAAAAGCTTCATGCAATCCGCTTTTGGCGGACGAGATTCTCTCCATCACCATATTCATCAGCATACGGTGTTCATTTGCGATGGCCGCTCGCCCCACCAACTCCCTCAGAACATCCGATCGCACACGAGATGGTGTCGGGCTCTTTTGTCTGCTCTCTTCGGGAGCTGGACACTGGGAGCTTCGGGGGTCAATGGGATTTTCTTCTGGCCTCACCGGACTCAAAGAGGCCCTCTGCGACGACACTTTGGGGTCGCCCGCTTCCGGAGCGGAGGAGTCCGGAGGAGGAGTTTTGCTCTCCATCATCTCTGGAAGAAGATCCCCCAAAGACGAGCTCATTTGAGAGGGGCTAAGGCTCGAACTGCAAAGATATATGCGGTGGTTATTTTCTCAGAAGAAAAAGATGGCATACTTGTACTATGAAAGTATTTCGGGTCACTTACGACTCGCTGGAGAATTGATCCCCCCGCGGACTTTGTGCGGGAAAAGCACCCCCCAAGGTAGGACCCTCTGTGGGAGACTTCTTCTCCTGTTTGGAAGCTTCGGCTTCTGAATCCCCAGGCGCAGTCCTTTTCCTCCGCCGGTCTTCTTCCTTCATGGAGACGCTCGCTCCCTCGGTTAGAATGGGCAGCGTTGGGGGCCCGTGTCCGCCCGTATTATCCTCCCCAGTATCTTCCTTCAAGGGCTCCGGGCAAGGTGCAACCTGGAGCATCTTTTCCAATACCGGATTATCCAAACCCTCAGGGAGGGGGCGAACACCGAATCAACTTCGCCTTTGTTAGCCAGTCCTGGTCAAAATGCGAACTCTCAGAAATAACTTCGTAACAAATGAGAGATAGTATGTTCGGCCGGAAGATTCCTTACCTGTTCGGCGGCGCGGTTACTACTCAGGCCCACGTCCTCGATGATTTCTGGACACTCTACCTGAGGTCCGAAGAATGACTTGTACATCTCCTCGTGCATCAGGCCGAGGAAATTTTTGAATGACACGCGGTCCCTCAGGATTGAACTCCCACAAGCGAAGGGGCCGGCGTTTGCAAGGCTGGACTTGACGAACCAGCATAACTTGTATTATCGCAACCAAACTAAAATCTCCATTGAAGAGATATCGAATGCGGCTTTGCAGTATAGGCATGTCCTTGGCTGGACCCCAGCTCAGACCTCTGCTGATCCATGACATCAGTTGTGGTGGAGGGCCCGAGCGGAAAACAGGGGCGGCCGCCCACTTGGCTCTTCTAGGAGCCGTGATGTAGAACCACTCCTGTTGCCACAATTCAGACACCTCTGGAATGGAACCTTTGGGCCATGGAGCTCCCGTCATCTTGCATATTGAGGCACCTCCGCACGCTGCATGTTGCCCCTCGATCGTCTTCGGCTTTACTTCATAGGTCTTGAGCCACAGGCCAAAGTGAGGGGTAACCCGGAGGAAGGCCTCACACACGACAATAAATGTCGTGATATGAAGAAAGGAGTCTGGAGCTAGATCATGGAAATCTAGCCCGTAATAAAACATCAAACCCCTGACGAAAGGATCCAGAGCAAGGCCTAGACCTCGGAGGAAGTGGGAGATGAACACGACGTTCTCGTTGGGTTCGGGGGAGGGGACGGCTTGCCCTCGGGCAGGCAGCCGATGCGAAACCTCGACGGTCAGATATCTGGCCTCCCTCAACTTTTTGATGTCTTCTTCTGTGACGGAGGAAGGCATCCATCGCCCCTGAAGGCTAGATCCAAACATGATTGAAGGTTCGGAGCACCTGACCTGAACTTTGGGTGTTTGAGCTTGAGGTGGGGGAAGGATTCGATTGAGCACGGGAGGGAAAAAATAAAAGCCTTGTCCCTTTATAAAGAGGGTGAATATCAAGCGTCCTCTCCGTGGCCGTTTGGACTTGCCTATAGTCTAGGAGTCCTAGAAGCGGTTGGGTTACCCACGCCCGTATCGATGAGAATCCCGGAATAAGGGGACACGATCTCTGCTTTAACAAGACGTGCCAAGGAAACCGCCTCGCATGATACGCTGAGGTGGGATAATAAAACGATTCGAATAAAGGCTTGGCCGTGGTGTTGTCATGCTACGGAATACGTCAGCAAATTAGATTGGTGTGAACATTATTCTCTCTATGGCAATATGTTGAAATTTATTTTGCAGAGCCAGACACTATTCTTTGTGTTCAAAATCTTCTATGAAGTACTTGGAGGAGGAACCCGCCTTGCAATGCCGAAGACAAACTGCGTGCTGGACTCATCGTCATTGAAGCATGGTTCAGGGGCTACTGAGGGTGTCCTGGATTAGGGGGTGTCCGGATGGCCGGACTGTACCTTCAGCCGGACTCCCGGACTATGAAGATACAAGATTGAAGACTTCGTCCCGTGTCCGGAAGGGACTTTCCTTGGCGTGGAAGGCAAGCTTGGCGATACGGATATGTAGATCTCCTACCATTGTAACCGACTTTGTGTAACCCTAACCCTCTCTGGTGTCTACATAAACCGGAGGGTTTTAGTCCGTAGGACAACATACAGAACAACAGTCATACCATAGGCTAGCTTCTAGGGTTTAGCCTCTCCGATCTCGTGGTAGATCTACTCTTGTACTACTCATATCATCAATATTAATCAAGCAGGACGTAGGGTTTTACCTCCATCAAGAGGGCCCGAACCTGGGTAAAACTTCGTGTTCTTTGCCTCCTGTTACCATCTGGCCTAGACGCACAGTTCGGGACCCCCTACCCGAGATCCGCCGGTTTTGACACCGACAGGCAGTATGGCAGAGTGAGTGCTTTGGAGACAGCAAAGCTTATCTGGGATAGGCTGTCCAAGGTCAATGAAGGAGTCTCAACACAGCATGACTCTCGAGTTGACGTTCTTTGCAATCTCTTCAACCCCTTCAAAAGACTCAACAATGAAAATGTTCAACAAACCTTCGATTGCCTCACTGACATTTCAAATGGGCTTCAAGCACTTGGTGCCACTGACATCACCGACCATGAGGCGGTGAAGAAATTGCTGAGATCGCTTGATTCCTCATTTGACACCCTTGCACTGATGATACAAGAACATGGAGACTACATGTCACTTGATCCCAATAATATCCTCGAGAGGCTAAACACTCATGAGTTCCAACTTGCTGAGAAGAGAGATCTCTATGGACCGAGCTATGACAAATCACGCGCTCTGAAGGCCAAGGTAGTATAAGAATCCGAAGGTGAGGATTCTGGTAGCAGCCTTGGTGATCCTAAAGAACTGAGCCGTGAGCTAGCAATGCTCATGAGGAAATTCCAGAAGTTCTCAAGATGTGGTCGCTTTGGTAAATCCTCAAGAAATTATGACACGAGATCAGATTCCTCATCCCGTGACTACAAGAAGAGAACTTGCCACAAATGCAAGAAACCTGGTCACTACATTCAAGATTGTCCTTGGTGGGAAAAGGAATCAAAGAAGAAGAAGTGCGTGGATTACAGTTCTGATGACTCAAATAAGAAGAAGAAATCTTCAAAGTCCTCATCATCAAAATCCTTGAAGTCTTGATCTCACAAGAAGAGCAGCTCCAAGAAGGCTCAGGCATTCATTGGCAAGGAAATGGACTCTGAGGCTGAATCAGAGGAAAAATGAGGAAGAGGAGGCATCTAAGGAGTCAAAATCTGGTGTGGCTAGCCTAGCCTTCGCTACTGCTTTTGTCAGCAAGTCCATCTTCAACTCTGAGGAGAATGACTTCCCCAACACGGCTGATGACGACAATGATGACTACACTTCCACCTATTGCTTCATGGCAAACAATTCCAATGTACTCAAATATCCCTCCTCTAAATCAAGTGAGGATGAATCTGAGGAAAACCTCAAGCCTAGCTACTCTAAACTTGCTAAGATTGACGTAAAACAACAAAAGGCTTTTGAAAAGGTTCAAAATATGCTATACAAGAGCAATTATATGTTGGGTGAAGAACTGGATCGCACCAAAACTTTGACTAAAAATCTTCAGAGACTTTAGACTATGTTTGACAATCTTCAGAGTCATCATAACACTCTCTTATCTGATCATGAGAAACTTTCTTATGAATTTCTTCAAAGAAAGCAAGATCTTGAGCAGCTAAGGGTGATTTATGACGATCTTCAGAAGGAACACGATTCATTGCTTCCTCAACAAATCAGTTCCGCTCAGGTTGAATTCATTCCACCATGTTTGAAATGCATTGAACGTGAATCTGCTAATTCTTCACCTGAAAGTTGAAATGCTTCTATTGCTGCAAATTCTTCAACTGTCTCTGCTATCACAAATTCCTCATCTAAGGATGCTGCAAGTATCATTGACCATGCAGGGCGAAGGAATTGTATGTGACAGGCATGTACAAAAGCCTCAAAGGGCATCAGGCACTTTGTGATGTGCTTAAAAAGCAGATCCTCGATAGGAATCCTAGGAAAGAGGGTATTGCCTTTAAGAGGAAACTCAATGCTGATGAAACATACTGGAAGCCTGAGAAGTATCTTAAAACCTCATGGGTTGCTGCAAAGGGACCTCCGGTAGATCCATCTACTTTATCTGGCTTTACATGTGAATCTTCATATTCTTCTGATGAGTCATTTGACTCCAACTATAAGATGTTCAGAAATCAGAGTGGTGAAGTATTTGCTAGATATGTTGGCACTAACTGGAGGAGCGGTCCCCCTATGAAGAAAATCTCGGTTCCCAAAAGGTGCCTTGAAAGTCTTCAGGTGAATGTCGTCATGACACCACCTGTGAAGAATAGGAACCCCAGATGAAATTCTTCATATTGACCAAAGTCTTCATGTGGGTCCAAGTCCTCATATGGACCACATTCTGCACGTGGATCAAATTCCTCATATGGATCCAGATCCTCATATGAACATCATCGTGCTAACACTTCTGTTTCATAGGGAAGATCTAAGGGCTGTGAATATGTGCATTATTCTTCAAATCATTATGTTCATAAATCCTTGAAGAATTTCTCTTCTTATTCATATGCTTACTCTAACCCCTCTTATGTGAAACGAAGTGGATTGGCTTCAATGCCACCTTCCTCTCATGGAGCTCACAGAATGATGAACTCTTTGCCACCCCTCCAGATGTGAGTGGTGAAGAAAAAGAACTAATCTCTTATGCAGGGTCAGGTCTCCAGACAAACTTAAACGTTTAAAGAATTTGCTGGAGACCTGAATATGCTTGAAAGCATGCAAGCTAATTGTTGGGGATATACCCAGCGGTATGACCCGACAAAAGTATGACCCACCCTAACTTGGTGACTCACTCGTGACCCGTGAGGGAGTCCTGGACCAAGGGGTCCTCGGGCGTCTGACCTATTAGACATGGGCCGGACTGATGGGTTGTGAAGATACAAAGACCGAAGACTCTACCCGTATTTGGATGTGAATCTCCTTGACGTGGAAGGAAAGCTTGGCGTCCAAATATAAAGATTCCTTTCTCTGTAACCGACCTTATGTAACCCTAGATCCCTCCGGTGTCTATATAAACCGGAGGGCTAGGTCCATACACAGATATCCTCATAATCATAGTCAGACAGACTAGACTTTTAGGGTTTAGCCATTACGATCTTGTAAGTGCATCTAGTGCCCCTTAGTGATTTTGGTGTATTGAAGACTTATAGGTGAAGGGACTAATACGTTTGTGAGTGTACACAGGTCTATAAGTCTATGAGGAGTTTGATATTTACACAGAAAGTCGACCCCTAAAAATGAAGTTCTTCGACTGAAGACTTTGGATTTCTGAAGACTTTCTTAAGACTTTGAAAGTGAAGAAATTGGTGTGACCTTGAAGACTTGGTATTCATTCGAGGAACATGAAGCGTGAAGACTTTTGTTTTCGTAGTTTCATTTTCTCTTTCTTGAGTCATAGGAAACACCATACTATTAAAGGGGGTCGAGGCAATACTAAGGAAAAATTTCCATGTGATGCTCAACTCAAAATACTACACCTACCAATCCCTTCGTGTGAAGCCATTGGAAATCTCATACAGTCTAGTTATATTCTTCAGTGACAGAGATGAAGTTCTACTGGTCTCTGAGGAATTTGTTCTGACTGAGGAGTTAGGAATTCGCCAGTGCGGATTTCCTACACAGTGAGGAACATGATAACCCTGAGGATTTTGTTACTCAAAATTTTGACCATTGCTGTGCTATGCACCAGCTGTCCCAAAATATCTATCCACCTAACGGTCATATCATTGAAGGGCATTTATGTCTTATCATGTCGGGCTGCTCCCTAGGCTATAAATAACTGCCCCCTACAACCACTAGCTGGTTGGCTGCTCCGAGAGAAACTGACACTTGTCATTTGAGAGCAACCCATCCTCCGAGGACTTTGAGCGAAAATCATCAAGTGAGGAAAAACTCAAACCCAAACACCTACAAACCCCAAGTGATTGAGCATCACTGAAGAGATTGATCCTGCGTGGATCCGACGCTTGTTACCTTTGAATAATGTGCTTCTTCTAGACGGTTAGGCGTCACGGTCTAGAGCATCCAAGAGGAATTATGGATCGCCGAGTGACCAAGTTTTTGAAGGTTCGGAAGTCACCTGAAGACTCACCATGAGTGATTGGACGTGGTCTGTGTGACCTTAGTTCAAGGAGAATATGGTGAGGACCGGGTGTCCTGAGCTGCTTGTTCAGGACTGGGTGTCCCGGACCGTGTGTCCTCGAGTTTAAATACTCAGCCGCTCCAACCGGACGTACAACCGAGACAGCAGTTGTGACTGGTCTACCAAATCATTGTCTTCACCAAGCTTACTGGTTCTATTCCCTCAACTCTTTCAATTCCTCATAACTATGTTGTGTGTTTGTTCATATCTATGTTTGAAGACTTTGACTGAAGACTTTCTCAATTTCCTCAGTTCAATTTCTTCAGTCTGTTTGTCTTCATCCTATGTTATCCTGTGCTTACGCTTCCTGTACTCTGTGCCTGTCTTCATTTCATCATGATGACTATGCTTGTATTCTGTTATGTTTACTTTTGATTACTTATTCCGCTGCTAGTAGTTCTTCGCTAAGGAATTTCCTCACCGGCAAATTCCTCAACGAAGAATTTCATAAAAATCGCCTATTCACCCCCCCTCTAGTCGATATAACGCACTTTCAATTGGTATCAGAGCAAGGTACTCCCTTGTTCTGTGTGATTTTGGTTTAACTGCTTGGAGTTTTAGTTATGTCGACCGCAGGTATGAAGAAAGTGACATGCCCCATCTTTGACAGTCATGAGTATCCCAAGTGGAAGGCCATGATGAAGAAGTGTCTCATGGCGATGAACAGCGAGCTGTGGACCATCACTGAGATTGGCCTGACCGATTTGTGCAAGATGGCGGAAGCAGATGACATTCGCAAGTACACTCTTCTCAACCTCACGGAGAAGGATGTCATCTGCTCATGTCTGTCTCAAAATCAGTTCAGGAATATCATGCATCTCGATCATGCAAAGCTTATCTGGGACCATCTCTCTGAGGTCTATGAAGGTCATCGAACCTGTCATGATCCTTGGTTTGAGGACTTCAAGGAATCTCTCAAAGCGATGACATTCGAACCAGAATCATCATCTTCTCCATCATGCCTTATGGCAAAAGATGCTAAGGTAACTGAATGCTACCTATCCGAGTCTAGTGATGATGAATCTGGTGATGAATTTGGACCCAGCTATGTCAAACTTGCTTCCCTTGCCACTAAACAACAAAGAGTTTTGGAAAAAGTTTACTACATGCTAAATAAGAGCGATGATATGTTGGGTGAAGAAATGGATCAGTCAAAAGCTTTGGATGAAAGTCTTCAAAGATTTCATACTAAGTATGACACCCTTCAAGATCATCATAACACTCTCTTATCTGATCATGAGAAGCTTTCTTATGAATTTCTTCAAAGAAAGCAAGACCTTGAGAACCTAAGAGTGAGTTGTGAAGGTCTTCAGAAGGAGCGCGATACATTACTTGCTCAACAATCAGCGCTTCTCAGGAAGAATTTGTTCCTCCTTGTTAAAAATGCATTGAACGTGAATCTGCTAATTCTTCACCTGAATGTTCAAATGCTGCTAATGTTTCAAATTCTTCACATGCTTCTACTATCACTAATTCCTCATCTGAGGACACTGCTAGTATCATTGATGATGCAGGACTGAAGGAATTGTACATGACAGGCATGTACAAAAGCCTCAAAGGGCATCAGACTCTTTGTGATGTGCTTAAAAAGCAGATCGTCAACAGGAACTCTAGGAAAGAGGGTATTGCCCTTGAGAGGAAACTCAATGCTGATGGTACATATTGGAAGCCTGAGCAGTACCCCAAAACTACATGGGTTGCTGCAAAGGGACCTCCAGTTGATCCATATAATTTATCTGGATTTGCATGTGATTCTCCTCGTTCTGATGATGAGTCATTTGACTCCAACTATAAATTGTTCAAAAATCAGAATGGTGAAGTATTTTCTAGATATGTTGGCACTAACTACAGGAACGGTCCTCCTATGAAGAAAATCTGGGTTCCCAAAAGGTGCCTTGAAAATCTTCAGGTGAATGTCATCATGACGCCACCTGTGAAGAATAGGAACCCCAGATCAAATTCTTCATATGGATCCAAGTCCTCATACGGACCAAACTCCTCACATGGATCATATTCCTCAAAAGGATCAAAGTCCTCATATGAACATCATCGTGCTAACCCATCTGTTTCGCAGGGAAGATCTAAGGATTATGGATATGTGCATTATTCTTCAAATCATTATTTCCATAAGTCCTCGAAGAATTTCTCTTCTTACTCTTATGCTTACTCTAACCCCTCTTATGTGAAACGAAATGGACTGGCATCTATGCCACCTTTCTCTTACAGAGCTCGTAGAATGATGAACTCTTTGCCACCCCTTCAGATGTGGGTGGTGAAGAAAAAGAACTAATCTCTTCTGCAGGGTCAGGTCTCCAGACGTACGTAATTGTCTGAGAAATTTGCTGGAGACCTGAGTATGCCTGATAGGACGTAGGCTAATCATGAAGAAATGAACTTTCATTTCTCACGTCCTAATACTGCTTTATTTGTTCTATTGCTTGATGAAATTGATCTGATGAATGGATGTCATATTCTTCCCTGATGAAGTATATGAGTTTGTAAGCTGCACTAATTCATCTGCAGGATGATCAACCCAAAGCCACTGAGTTGGTCCTTGATAGTGGATGTACAAATCACATGACTGGTGACAAGAATCTATTGATGGATGCTCCATTATCTCCGTCGCATATGAAGCATATCATCTTTGCCGACAAAGGAAAAAGTCAGGTATTGGGTCTAGGTAAGGTTGCGATCACAAAGGATCGACACATGGACAAAGTCATGCTTGTTGAGTCCTTAGGATACAACCTTATGTCTGTCTCAATGCTTTGTGATCTTGATATGGTTGTTGTCTTTGGCAAGTACCGCTGTGTTGTGGTTATGGAAGCTGACAATTCCAAAGTCTTCGAAGGTTTTAGGAGAGGAGACCTGTATATTGTTGATTTCTCTACAGGACCACAACCAGCCATGTGCCTACTTGCAAAAGCTTCAGAAGGCTGGCTCTGGCATCGACGACTTGGTCATGCAGACATGAGGAATTTGCACACGCTTGTGAAGAAGAAGCATGTCATCGACATCGAGAATGTCAAATTCCTCAAGGATCACCTATGCAGAGCCTGTGAAGCTGGGAAGATGACAAAGGCCAAGCATCCAGCGAAGACTATCATGACCACTACTAGTCCATTTGAATTGCTTCACATGGATCTCTTCGGTCCTAACCATTATTCTGCTGTTTCAAATGATGCATCTCAATATGGCTTTGTTATTGTTTATGATTACTCTCGATACACATGGGTACACATTGTTACTTACAAACATGAAGTGCAGGAAGTCTTCAAACGATTTTCCTCAAGGGCTTCAACCAACTTCGGTGTGAAGATCAAGCACATCAGAAGTGACAATGGAACTGAGTTCAAGAATTCTGGTCTAGATGACTACCTTGATGAACTTGGTATTACTCATGAGTTATCTGCTCCTTACACTCCTCAACAGAACGGCGTCGTGCAGCGCAAGAACATGACTCTTGCTGAGATGGCTCGCACTATGCTTGATGAATACAAAACGCCTCGTCGGTTCTGGATTGAGGCAATTGATACTGCGTGCCACATCATCAACAGAGTATATCTTCACAAATTCTTCAAGAAGACTGCCTATGAACTCCTCACTGATAAGAAACCCAATGTAAGTTATTTCAAAGACTTTGGTGCTAAATGTTGGATTAGAGATCCTCATCACAACTCAAAATTTGCACCAAAAGCACATGAAGGTTTTATGCTTGGTTACGGAAAGGACTCGCACACCTATAGAGTCTTCAACAATGTTCTTCACAAGGTTGTTAAAACTGTAGATGTGTGGTTCGATGAAACTAATGGTCGTAAAGAGAGCACCTACCTACTATGATAGATGAACCAGTACCTGAGGAAACTATCAACTTCAAGGCTACTGAGGATGTCATTCCTACTGAAGAATCTGCTGAAGAATTCATTCCAGAACAAGAAGAACATCGAGCTAATGCACCTGAAGAAAATACTGAAGAAAATGGTGCTGAAGAGAATGCTGATCAAATTCCTCAACGACAAGCAACACATCCTCGCATTGCAAAAGAAGTGCAAGTTGAAAAGATCATCAATGACATCAAAGCGCCATGTCCTCTCACATGCTCAAAAGCTTCACATTTATCTAACTTTTGTGGCCACTATGCCTTTGTCTCTATCACAGAGCCCACTAAGGTAGAAGAAGCATTTCTGGACCATGAGTGGATTCAGGCCATGCAAGAAGAATTACATCAGTTCGAGCTCAACAATGTCTGGGAACTGGTCAAACGTCCAGATCCTTGCAAGCACAATATCATTGGCACAAAGTGGATCTACCACAACAAGCAAGATGAAAATGGCCTTGTGGTGAGGAATAAGGCATGGCTCGTAGCTCAAGGCTACACACAGGTTGAAGGAATTGACTTTGATGAAACTTTTGCACCTGTTGCTAGACTTGAGGCTATTCGCATATTACATGCTTATGCTAACCATCATGATATCACTTTATATCAAATGGATGTGAAAAGTGCATTCCTTAATGGTAAGCTTGAGGAAGAAGTATATGTTGCTCAACCCCCAGGTTTTGAAGATCCGAAGAATCCTGACAGAGTCTTCAGACTCAACAAGGCCCTCTATGGCCTCAAGAAGGCCCCACGGGCATGGTATGACACCTTGATGCAATTCTTCATGAAGAAAGGCTTCAAACCCGGTTCACTCGACCCTACTCTTTTCACTAAATCTTATGATGGTGAATTGTTTGTGTGCCAAGTATATGTTGATGATATTATCTTTGGCTGTACTAACCAATGTTATAGTGATGAATTTGCCTATATGATGAGTGAAGAATACCAAATGTATATGATGGGAGAGTTGAAATTCTTCTTAGGTCTTCAAATTCGTCAATAACGCAATGGCATATTCATATCTCAGGAGAAATACCTCAAGGATGTACTGAGGAAATTCGGCATGCAAGATTGCAAAGGCGTCAAAATACCTATGCCCACAAATGGCCATCTGTGCACTGATGAAAACGGTATCGACTTCGATCATAAGGTATACCGCTCCATGATTGGCTCTTTATTGTACTTATGTGCATCTAGGCCAGATATAATTCTTAGTGTTTGCATGTGTAACGCCCTCGATGCGGCTATGTCTCCCATGTGTCGAGGCACGACTTAGAGACATAGGCGCATTGAAAGCAATGTCGCAAGTCGGGAATCATTACACAACCCATGTACATATATAATATAAAGGTAAAAAATAGCATAGTTGGCTTACACTCGCCACATCACATCAAAGTACATAAATAACATCCATCATACAATCACTCATGGCCCGACTACGATGCCAAAATAGAAAAGACCCCCAACAAGCGACTAGGCCCTGAATCTAACCCCGAATAGGCATCCCTACTGATCATCAGGAAACGACACATAGTATCGCTGAGAGTCCTTGTCGTACTCCCACTTCAGCTTGAGCGCGCCATCCGGAGAGGTATCATCGGTCCCTGCATCTGGTGTAATAGTAATCTGTGAGCCACAAAGGACTCAGCAATCTCGCACCCTCACGATCAAGACTATTTAAGCTTAATAGGTACAAAAGGGGTAATGTAAGTGGAGCTGCAGCAAGTGACTAGCACATATGGTGGCTAACTTATTCGCAAAGGAGAGCGAGAAGAGAGAGCAAAGCACGAGCGGAAACTATATAGAACAGCCTACGCAAATATAACTCCAACGCCGTGTCCACTTCCCGGACTCCGCCGAGAAGAGGCCATCACGGCAACACACGCAGTTGATTCATTTTAATTATTTAAGGTTCGAGTTATCTACAACCGGACATTAACAAATTCCCATCTGCCCATAACCGCGGGCACGGCTTTCGAAAGATCAATCCCTGCAGGGGGGTCCCAACTTAGCCCATAACAAGCTCTCACGGTCAACGAAGGAATAGACCTCCACCCAGGACCCACCGATCAGACTCGGTATCCCGGTACAACAAGATGATTCGACAGGTCAAAACTAGTCCAGCAACACCGCCCGAATGTGCCGACAAATACCGATAGGAGCTGCACATATCTCTTTCTCAGGGCACACTCAGATTGTCCAAACTTCTGGTAGGCCAGCCCAGAGTTGCCCCTGGTGGCCACCGGCGGCTGACGTTCCGGACCAACACTCAGAGGAGCACTGGCCCGTGGGGGGCTAAAATAAAGATGACCCTCGGGCTCCGGAAACCCAAGGGAAAGAAAAGGGTAGGTGGCAAATGGTAAAACCAAGGTTGGGCATTGCTGGAAAAGCTTTAATCAAGGCGAACTATCAAGGGGTTCCCATTATAGCCCAACCGCGTAAGGGACGCAACAATCCGGGAACATAACACAGATATGACGGAAACTAGGGCGGCAAGAGTGGAACAGAACACTAGGCGAGAGGCTGAGCCTTCCACCCTTTACCAAGTATATAGATGAGTAAAGATAACATAGCAATATAATGATATCCCAACAAGTAAATAAGTGTTCCAACAAGGAACGGCTCCAATCTTCACCTGCAACTAACAACGCTATAAGAAGGGCTGAGCAAAGCGGTAACATAGCCAATCAATGGTTTGCTAGGACAAAGGTGGGTTAGAGGCTCAATCATGGCAATTGGGAGGCTGACAAGGAAGTGGTAGGCATCGTAGCATTTGCAAAGCAAAAGAGCGAGCAAACTAGCATAGCAAAGATAGTAGTGATTTCAAGGGTGTGATCATCTTGCCTACACAGTTGTCAGAACTGACTGGATCCTCAAAAGCAAACTCAACGGGCTCCTCGTTAGCAAACTCGTCTCCCGGCTCTACCCAACAACACAAACAAGCAACAAGGATACAATCAACCACGTGCAAGGGCAACCAATAACATGCAAAGATGATATGCTATGCGGGATGCGATGCGGGATGCAAAATGCAAGATGTAACAGGAAATGCATGAACCTGGCCTCAACTTGGAAAACCAAGTGTGCCACTGGATATAGGGGAAGAAATCCCCTGAAAACGATATAAAGATCATGGCAATCGGAGCTACGGTTTAGAAATGGCAAGCGTTTTACTAAACGAACCGATCTGCGATTTACAGCAAGTAGGCTCCTAAATGCAACAAAAAGAACATGCTACAGCCACCAAACATGAAAACAAATTGCATGGCAGTGATGTACTCAAGAATCTTAACAAATCACCAGGACTAAGGCATAGGCAAATTCATCCATTAAGGGCTTCAAACAAGCATGGCAAAACTGAATAAGAAAAACAGATTTCAGACTTAGCGAAATTAACGCTAGTCTGGAATTTAAGACCACGATGCTCTCTTCGGAGCAGCAAAACAACATGAAGCAAAACCTGAAAATGGCAACTAAGAGCATGGCATAGAGCTACTCAACAAGATTAATAAAACACCCAAAATGACCTGGGGCCAAAAGGGTTCACACAATACTCTACCGAGCACACGAACATCGATGAAACACAATCAGTTAACAGACTTAGTGAAAACTGGGACATGCTGAAATATAACTCACGGAGGCATGTAAACGAGCTCGATGCTCTCACTACGGTGCAAGTCATGGCAAGGCAAGCATATATCCATTAAGAAGGCACAAAATTCTAGCTATACATGGCAAGAACAATGGCATAGCATGCATGGATCACTAGCAACAACTCCGGCAAAATCGCAAAAGAGTTCACGATCTGCCCAAAACAACAACTATGCAAAAGTTGAGCTCGATTGAGTCAACCTAGGATGCTCCAACATAACAAGTAAAGACATGGATGGATTAAGCACAACAAGCATAACAAATCACTCTTACTGATCATCCTCAAAAGAGGCATGGATCACTAGGAAACAAGCTGGACATATAGCATCGTGAACTAAAACATCCCAGACTTAGTGATTTTCACTAAGTCCCTAAAATCAGTAAACTCAGGTACCCCTCTTTGCAAGCTTGCACAAGACAACACACACATCCTAAAAATACATGGGAGCCACCTCTGTAAAGAAGACAACATGCTTAACAATTCATCCCAAAGGGGCACAGGCATATCATGCACGGATTAAACATGGCAAAAATGACAAGTGCATGATGGACTAACGGATCTGCAATTTAACTCATGATGCCTCCTTCCAACAGCATTTTGGGCACCAAGATGACCTCAAATGCAAATGATGCGGTGGAATGAAATGATGTACTCGACGAGACGAAGACTTTGATATATCATATGCCCAAATTGGAGCTACGGGTGCAAAGATATGGCAGGTCAAAGTAGCAAGAAAAATTACGGAATTAGGGTTAGAGGGGGGAGAGGTCAACCGATCCAGACCTGGATCTACTGTAGCACGGCGGCGACACTGTTCACCGGAGCACGTTCTTCGAGGTTGGCCGGCTGGCAATGGCTGCGGTGGCGGCTGTAGGAGGGGGGCCTCGCCGGGGAAGGAGAGGAGGGAGCCGGGCGGCACCGGTGGCGGCGAGCTCCGGCTCGGCGGCGAGGTCGGGGCGGCCCGCAGCGGCGAAGGAAGCCGGCGCAGGTCACCGGAGCTGGGCGACACGGCGGCGGGCGGCGGCCGGTCGTGGAGGAGAAGGCAGGCGGCGGCGGGCGCTGCGGGCGCGGTGGATCTGGCCCGGTGGCGGCGCGGGTGGGCCTCCCGCGGGCTCGCCGGGCCGCGCGGAGGAGGAGGCCAGCGGGGACGCGTGTCGGGCCCTGGTTGGTCGGCGGTGGCGGCGGACGTTGTCCGGCTCCGCCCGGACACGTCCGTCGGCGGCGAATCTTTTTTTTTTGAAACTAGGGTTGGACGGGGGAGACTAGATCCGAAAATGGGGGGGCCTTTATATAGGCATAGAGGGAGCTAGGAGAGTCCAAATGAGGTGCGGTTTTCGCCCACACGATCGTGATCGAACGACCGAGACGTTGGAGTAGAGTTTGGTGGGTTTTGGGCCAAAATGGAGGGGTGTTGGGCTGCACACACACGAGGCCTTTTCGGTCCCTCGGTTAACCGTTGGAGTATCAAACGAAGTCCAAATGACCCGAAACTTGACAGGCGGTCTACCGGTAGTAAACCAAGGCCGCATGGCAAGTCTCGGTACAATCCGGAAATGTTTAATCCCCACACACGAAAGAAAGCTAGAAATGGCCACCGGAGGAGAACGAAGCGCCGGAATGCAAAACGGACAACGGGGAAAATGCTCGAATGCATGAGATGAACATGTATGCAAATGCAATGCACGTGATGACATGATATGAGATGCACGAAAAACAAAACAACACACGGAGACAAAGACCCGAACCCGAGAATTAAATATAACTTAATGCCGGAAACGGCAAGAGTTGGAGTACAATTCGGGAAGGTTACATATGGGGCGTTACAACACTCCACCACTACGAAAAGATCTCGTCCCGAGATCTAGGACTGAAAGAACTCCGGGTACTCAGAACGGAGGTGATCCTCGCGTTCCCAGGTAGCTTCACGGTCGGAATGGTGTGAACACTTGATTTTGAGAAATTTGATTGACTTGTTGCGAGTTTTGCGTTCAGTCTCTTCAAGGATTGCAACTGGGTGCTCACGGTAGGAGAGATCTTCTTGGAGCTCAATGTCCTCGAAGTTGACGGTGCGCTCAGGCGTCTTGAAGCACTTTCGAAGTTGCGAGACGTGGAACACATCATGAACATTGGCAAAGGTTGCAGGAAGCTCGAGTTGATAGTCGAGGTCGCCTCTCTTGCTGACGATCTTGAAAGGCCCGACGTATCTAGGGGCAAGCTTCCCTTTGATACCGAAGCGACGAGTCCCTTTCATAGGAGAGACGCGGAGGTAGACATGATCTCCGATCTCGAAAGGCAAATCACGGTGCTTGCTGTCATAGTAGCTCTTCTGACGAGATTGGGCTGCTTTGAGATTATCACGAATGACCTTGCACATTTCTTCTGCCTTTGTGATTAGGTCATTACCCAGCAGCTGACGTTCACCGGTTTCAGACCAGTTGAGAGGTGTACGGCACTTCCTACCATAGAGAATTTCAAAAGGGGCCTTGCCGGAACTTGCTTGGAAACTGTTGTTGTACGAGAATTCAGCATAAGGAAGACAATCCTCCCACTTCATGCCGAAGGAGATAACACAAGCCCTTAGCATATCTTCAAGAATCTGGTTGACAAGCTCGACTTGACCGCTTGTTTGAGGGTGGAAAGCAGTGCTGAAGCGAATGTTGGTGCCCATGGCCTTCTGAAAAGAATCCCAGAACTTGGAGGTAAAGATGCTGCCACGGTCTGAAGATATCACTTGAGGAATATCATGCAGAGAGACAATTCGAGAGGTGTAGAGCTCCGCCAATTGAGCTGCAGTGATTGACTCTTTGATAGGCAGGAAATGAGCCACTTTGGTGAGCTTGTCGATGACAACGAATATAGCATCTTTGCCACGCTTGGACTTTGGAAACCCAGTCACGAAGTCTATTTCAATGTGGTCAAACTTCCATTCTGGAATGGCGAGAGGTTGGAGGAGACCTGCTGGCCTTTGGTGTTCTGCTTTCACTCTTCTGCAGACATCACATTCATTCACGAATTGAGTGATCTCGCGCTTCATTCGAGTCCACCAATAGGTTTGCTTCAGATCTTGATACATCTTCGTGCTCCCAGGGTGGATGGAGAGGAGAGAGTTGTGAGCCTCATTCATGATCACTTTACGAAGTTCACCTTTGGGCACAACAATTCGATCCTCGAAGAAGAGAGTGTCCTTGTCATCAAGTCAGTAGCACTTGTACTTGGACTGACTCTTTGCAATACCAATCTTCACCTTTTTCACCATAGCATCAAGAAGCTGGGCTTGGCGAATCTGGTCCTCCAAGGTAGGAGAAACTTGAAGGTTGGCGAGGAAACCATGAGGAACAACTTGCAGATTAAGTTTGCAGAAGGCTTCACAAAGCTCGGGTTGATAAGACTTGAGAATGAGACTGTTGCAATATGCTTTTCTGCTCAAAGCGTCAGCAATCACATTAGCCTTGCATGGAGTATACTCGATACTCGGATTGTACTCTTGAATCATTTCGACCCATCGAGTCTGCCTGAGGTTGAGATTAGGCTGAGTGAAGATGTACTTGAGACTCTTGTGATCAGTGAAGATGTCCACTTTCCTTCCCAATAGAAGATGTCTCCAAGTCAACAATGCGTGCACAACTGCCGCCAACTCGAGATCATGAGTGGGGTAGTTCTTCTCATTAGGCTTCAACTAGCGAGAGGTATAAGCAACCACTTTCTTCTCTTGCAGCAGTACAAAACCTAGACCTTGGAGAGAGGCATCACAAAAGACCTCGTACGGCTTGGTTTCGTCAGGCGGAGTTAGAACTGGAGCAGTGATCAATTTCTCTTTCAAAGCGTTGAAAGCAACATCACACTCCGGAGACCAAACGTACTTGACGTGCTTCTGAAGAAGATTTGAGAGAGGCTTCGCGATCTTGGAAAAGTTTTCAACGAATCTTCGGCAATAACTTGCAAGACCGAGGAAGCTACGGAGTTGCTTCACATTCTGAGGAGGTTCCCAATTAACGATTGCAGACACCTTCTCAGGATCCACGGAAATGCCCTTGGCAGAGATAATATGGCCAAGATAAAGAACCTCATCAAGCCAAAACTCACACTTGGAGAACTTGGCGTAGAATTGATGTTCCCTGAGCTTGTCAAGAACCAAACGCAAGTGTTTGGCATGATCTTCCTTGTTCTTCGAGAAAACCAGGATATCGTCGAGATAGACCAAAACAAAGTTGTTGGTGTAGGGGTTGAAGATGAAGTTCATCATGCGAGAGAACGTCGGAGGAGCATTGGCGAGGCCAAAAGACATAACAGTGTATTCATATGACCCATAGCTTGTTCTGAACGTCGTCTTTGGAATATCTTGCTCACGAATGCGAATTTGATGATAACCCATATGGAGGTCAAGCTTGGAGAATACTTGGGCACCCTTGAGTTGTTCGAACAGCTCATTAATGTTGGGAAGTGGATATTTGTTCTTGATGGTCTTCTTGTTCAATGGACGGTAATCAACACAAAGTCGGTCCGTTCCATCCTTCTTCTTCACAAAAAGAACACCACAACCCCACGGACAATATCATTGGCACAAAGTGGATCTACCACAACAAGCAAGATGAAAATGGCCTTGTGGTGAGGAATAAGGCATGGCTCGTAGCTCAAGGCTACACACAGGTTGAAGGAATTGACTTTGATGAAACTTTTGCACCTGTTGCTAGACTTGAGGCTATTCGCATATTACATGCTTATGCTAACCATCATGATATCACTTTATATCAAATGGATGTGAAAAGTGCATTCCTTAATGGTAAGCTTGAGGAAGAAGTATATGTTGCTCAACCCCCAGGTTTTGAAGATCCGAAGAATCCTGACAGAGTCTTCAGACTCAACAAGGCCCTCTATGGCCTCAAGAAGGCCCCACGGGCATGGTATGACACCTTGATGCAATTCTTCATGAAGAAAGGCTTCAAACCCGGTTCACTCGACCCTACTCTTTTCACTAAATCTTATGATGGTGAATTGTTTGTGTGCCAAGTATATGTTGATGATATTATCTTTGGCTGTACTAACCAATGTTATAGTGATGAATTTGCCTATATGATGAGTGAAGAATACCAAATGTATATGATGGGAGAGTTGAAATTCTTCTTAGGTCTTCAAATTCGTCAATAACGCAATGGCATATTCATATCTCAGGAGAAATACCTCAAGGATGTACTGAGGAAATTCGGCATGCAAGATTGCAAAGGCGTCAAAATACCTATGCCCACAAATGGCCATCTGTGCACTGATGAAAACGGTATCGACTTCGATCATAAGGTATACCGCTCCATGATTGGCTCTTTATTGTACTTATGTGCATCTAGGCCAGATATAATTCTTAGTGTTTGCATGTGTAACGCCCTCGATGCGGCTATGTCTCCCATGTGTCGAGGCACGACTTAGAGACATAGGCGCATTGAAAGCAATGTCGCAAGTCGGGAATCATTACACAACCCATGTACATATATAATATAAAGGTAAAAAATAGCATAGTTGGCTTACACTCGCCACATCACATCAAAGTACATAAATAACATCCATCATACAATCACTCATGGCCCGACTACGATGCCAAAATAGAAAAGACCCCCAACAAGCGACTAGGCCCTGAATCTAACCCCGAATAGGCATCCCTACTGATCATCAGGAAACGACACATAGTATCGCTGAGAGTCCTTGTCGTACTCCCACTTCAGCTTGAGCGCGCCATCCGGAGAGGTATCATCGGTCCCTGCATCTGGTGTAATAGTAATCTGTGAGCCACAAAGGACTCAGCAATCTCGCACCCTCACGATCAAGACTATTTAAGCTTAATAGGTACAAAAGGGGTAATGTAAGTGGAGCTGCAGCAAGTGACTAGCACATATGGTGGCTAACTTATTCGCAAAGGAGAGCGAGAAGAGAGAGCAAAGCACGAGCGGAAACTATATAGAACAGCCTACGCAAATATAACTCCAACGCCGTGTCCACTTCCCGGACTCCGCCGAGAAGAGGCCATCACGGCAACACACGCAGTTGATTCATTTTAATTATTTAAGGTTCGAGTTATCTACAACCGGACATTAACAAATTCCCATCTGCCCATAACCGCGGGCACGGCTTTCGAAAGATCAATCCCTGCAGGGGGGTCCCAACTTAGCCCATAACAAGCTCTCACGGTCAACGAAGGAATAGACCTCCACCCAGGACCCACCGATCAGACTCGGTATCCCGGTACAACAAGATGATTCGACAGGTCAAAACTAGTCCAGCAACACCGCCCGAATGTGCCGACAAATACCGATAGGAGCTGCACATATCTCTTTCTCAGGGCACACTCAGATTGTCCAAACTTCTGGTAGGCCAGCCCAGAGTTGCCCCTGGTGGCCACCGGCGGCTGACGTTCCGGACCAACACTCAGAGGAGCACTGGCCCGTGGGGGGCTAAAATAAAGATGACCCTCGGGCTCCGGAAACCCAAGGGAAAGAAAAGGGTAGGTGGCAAATGGTAAAACCAAGGTTGGGCATTGCTGGAAAAGCTTTAATCAAGGCGAACTATCAAGGGGTTCCCATTATAGCCCAACCGCGTAAGGGACGCAACAATCCGGGAACATAACACAGATATGACGGAAACTAGGGCGGCAAGAGTGGAACAGAACACTAGGCGAGAGGCTGAGCCTTCCACCCTTTACCAAGTATATAGATGAGTAAAGATAACATAGCAATATAATGATATCCCAACAAGTAAATAAGTGTTCCAACAAGGAACGGCTCCAATCTTCACCTGCAACTAACAACGCTATAAGAAGGGCTGAGCAAAGCGGTAACATAGCCAATCAATGGTTTGCTAGGACAAAGGTGGGTTAGAGGCTCAATCATGGCAATTGGGAGGCTGACAAGGAAGTGGTAGGCATCGTAGCATTTGCAAAGCAAAAGAGCGAGCAAACTAGCATAGCAAAGATAGTAGTGATTTCAAGGGTGTGATCATCTTGCCTACACAGTTGTCAGAACTGACTGGATCCTCAAAAGCAAACTCAACGGGCTCCTCGTTAGCAAACTCGTCTCCCGGCTCTACCCAACAACACAAACAAGCAACAAGGATACAATCAACCACGTGCAAGGGCAACCAATAACATGCAAAGATGATATGCTATGCGGGATGCGATGCGGGATGCAAAATGCAAGATGTAACAGGAAATGCATGAACCTGGCCTCAACTTGGAAAACCAAGTGTGCCACTGGATATAGGGGAAGAAATCCCCTGAAAACGATATAAAGATCATGGCAATCGGAGCTACGGTTTAGAAATGGCAAGCGTTTTACTAAACGAACCGATCTGCGATTTACAGCAAGTAGGCTCCTAAATGCAACAAAAAGAACATGCTACAGCCACCAAACATGAAAACAAATTGCATGGCAGTGATGTACTCAAGAATCTTAACAAATCACCAGGACTAAGGCATAGGCAAATTCATCCATTAAGGGCTTCAAACAAGCATGGCAAAACTGAATAAGAAAAACAGATTTCAGACTTAGCGAAATTAACGCTAGTCTGGAATTTAAGACCACGATGCTCTCTTCGGAGCAGCAAAACAACATGAAGCAAAACCTGAAAATGGCAACTAAGAGCATGGCATAGAGCTACTCAACAAGATTAATAAAACACCCAAAATGACCTGGGGCCAAAAGGGTTCACACAATACTCTACCGAGCACACGAACATCGATGAAACACAATCAGTTAACAGACTTAGTGAAAACTGGGACATGCTGAAATATAACTCACGGAGGCATGTAAACGAGCTCGATGCTCTCACTACGGTGCAAGTCATGGCAAGGCAAGCATATATCCATTAAGAAGGCACAAAATTCTAGCTATACATGGCAAGAACAATGGCATAGCATGCATGGATCACTAGCAACAACTCCGGCAAAATCGCAAAAGAGTTCACGATCTGCCCAAAACAACAACTATGCAAAAGTTGAGCTCGATTGAGTCAACCTAGGATGCTCCAACATAACAAGTAAAGACATGGATGGATTAAGCACAACAAGCATAACAAATCACTCTTACTGATCATCCTCAAAAGAGGCATGGATCACTAGGAAACAAGCTGGACATATAGCATCGTGAACTAAAACATCCCAGACTTAGTGATTTTCACTAAGTCCCTAAAATCAGTAAACTCAGGTACCCCTCTTTGCAAGCTTGCACAAGACAACACACACATCCTAAAAATACATGGGAGCCACCTCTGTAAAGAAGACAACATGCTTAACAATTCATCCCAAAGGGGCACAGGCATATCATGCACGGATTAAACATGGCAAAAATGACAAGTGCATGATGGACTAACGGATCTGCAATTTAACTCATGATGCCTCCTTCCAACAGCATTTTGGGCACCAAGATGACCTCAAATGCAAATGATGCGGTGGAATGAAATGATGTACTCGACGAGACGAAGACTTTGATATATCATATGCCCAAATTGGAGCTACGGGTGCAAAGATATGGCAGGTCAAAGTAGCAAGAAAAATTACGGAATTAGGGTTAGAGGGGGGAGAGGTCAACCGATCCAGACCTGGATCTACTGTAGCACGGCGGCGACACTGTTCACCGGAGCACGTTCTTCGAGGTTGGCCGGCTGGCAATGGCTGCGGTGGCGGCTGTAGGAGGGGGGCCTCGCCGGGGAAGGAGAGGAGGGAGCCGGGCGGCACCGGTGGCGGCGAGCTCCGGCTCGGCGGCGAGGTCGGGGCGGCCCGCAGCGGCGAAGGAAGCCGGCGCAGGTCACCGGAGCTGGGCGACACGGCGGCGGGCGGCGGCCGGTCGTGGAGGAGAAGGCAGGCGGCGGCGGGCGCTGCGGGCGCGGTGGATCTGGCCCGGTGGCGGCGCGGGTGGGCCTCCCGCGGGCTCGCCGGGCCGCGCGGAGGAGGAGGCCAGCGGGGACGCGTGTCGGGCCCTGGTTGGTCGGCGGTGGCGGCGGACGTTGTCCGGCTCCGCCCGGACACGTCCGTCGGCGGCGAATCTTTTTTTTTTGAAACTAGGGTTGGACGGGGGAGACTAGATCCGAAAATGGGGGGGCCTTTATATAGGCATAGAGGGAGCTAGGAGAGTCCAAATGAGGTGCGGTTTTCGCCCACACGATCGTGATCGAACGACCGAGACGTTGGAGTAGAGTTTGGTGGGTTTTGGGCCAAAATGGAGGGGTGTTGGGCTGCACACACACGAGGCCTTTTCGGTCCCTCGGTTAACCGTTGGAGTATCAAACGAAGTCCAAATGACCCGAAACTTGACAGGCGGTCTACCGGTAGTAAACCAAGGCCGCATGGCAAGTCTCGGTACAATCCGGAAATGTTTAATCCCCACACACGAAAGAAAGCTAGAAATGGCCACCGGAGGAGAACGAAGCGCCGGAATGCAAAACGGACAACGGGGAAAATGCTCGAATGCATGAGATGAACATGTATGCAAATGCAATGCACGTGATGACATGATATGAGATGCACGAAAAACAAAACAACACACGGAGACAAAGACCCGAACCCGAGAATTAAATATAACTTAATGCCGGAAACGGCAAGAGTTGGAGTACAATTCGGGAAGGTTACATATGGGGCGTTACAACACTCCACCACTACGAAAAGATCTCGTCCCGAGATCTAGGACTGAAAGAACTCCGGGTACTCAGAACGGAGGTGATCCTCGCGTTCCCAGGTAGCTTCACGGTCGGAATGGTGTGAACACTTGATTTTGAGAAATTTGATTGACTTGTTGCGAGTTTTGCGTTCAGTCTCTTCAAGGATTGCAACTGGGTGCTCACGGTAGGAGAGATCTTCTTGGAGCTCAATGTCCTCGAAGTTGACGGTGCGCTCAGGCGTCTTGAAGCACTTTCGAAGTTGCGAGACGTGGAACACATCATGAACATTGGCAAAGGTTGCAGGAAGCTCGAGTTGATAGTCGAGGTCGCCTCTCTTGCTGACGATCTTGAAAGGCCCGACGTATCTAGGGGCAAGCTTCCCTTTGATACCGAAGCGACGAGTCCCTTTCATAGGAGAGACGCGGAGGTAGACATGATCTCCGATCTCGAAAGGCAAATCACGGTGCTTGCTGTCATAGTAGCTCTTCTGACGAGATTGGGCTGCTTTGAGATTATCACGAATGACCTTGCACATTTCTTCTGCCTTTGTGATTAGGTCATTACCCAGCAGCTGACGTTCACCGGTTTCAGACCAGTTGAGAGGTGTACGGCACTTCCTACCATAGAGAATTTCAAAAGGGGCCTTGCCGGAACTTGCTTGGAAACTGTTGTTGTACGAGAATTCAGCATAAGGAAGACAATCCTCCCACTTCATGCCGAAGGAGATAACACAAGCCCTTAGCATATCTTCAAGAATCTGGTTGACAAGCTCGACTTGACCGCTTGTTTGAGGGTGGAAAGCAGTGCTGAAGCGAATGTTGGTGCCCATGGCCTTCTGAAAAGAATCCCAGAACTTGGAGGTAAAGATGCTGCCACGGTCTGAAGATATCACTTGAGGAATATCATGCAGAGAGACAATTCGAGAGGTGTAGAGCTCCGCCAATTGAGCTGCAGTGATTGACTCTTTGATAGGCAGGAAATGAGCCACTTTGGTGAGCTTGTCGATGACAACGAATATAGCATCTTTGCCACGCTTGGACTTTGGAAACCCAGTCACGAAGTCTATTTCAATGTGGTCAAACTTCCATTCTGGAATGGCGAGAGGTTGGAGGAGACCTGCTGGCCTTTGGTGTTCTGCTTTCACTCTTCTGCAGACATCACATTCATTCACGAATTGAGTGATCTCGCGCTTCATTCGAGTCCACCAATAGGTTTGCTTCAGATCTTGATACATCTTCGTGCTCCCAGGGTGGATGGAGAGGAGAGAGTTGTGAGCCTCATTCATGATCACTTTACGAAGTTCACCTTTGGGCACAACAATTCGATCCTCGAAGAAGAGAGTGTCCTTGTCATCAAGTCAGTAGCACTTGTACTTGGACTGACTCTTTGCAATACCAATCTTCACCTTTTTCACCATAGCATCAAGAAGCTGGGCTTGGCGAATCTGGTCCTCCAAGGTAGGAGAAACTTGAAGGTTGGCGAGGAAACCATGAGGAACAACTTGCAGATTAAGTTTGCAGAAGGCTTCACAAAGCTCGGGTTGATAAGACTTGAGAATGAGACTGTTGCAATATGCTTTTCTGCTCAAAGCGTCAGCAATCACATTAGCCTTGCATGGAGTATACTCGATACTCGGATTGTACTCTTGAATCATTTCGACCCATCGAGTCTGCCTGAGGTTGAGATTAGGCTGAGTGAAGATGTACTTGAGACTCTTGTGATCAGTGAAGATGTCCACTTTCCTTCCCAATAGAAGATGTCTCCAAGTCAACAATGCGTGCACAACTGCCGCCAACTCGAGATCATGAGTGGGGTAGTTCTTCTCATTAGGCTTCAACTAGCGAGAGGTATAAGCAACCACTTTCTTCTCTTGCAGCAGTACAAAACCTAGACCTTGGAGAGAGGCATCACAAAAGACCTCGTACGGCTTGGTTTCGTCAGGCGGAGTTAGAACTGGAGCAGTGATCAATTTCTCTTTCAAAGCGTTGAAAGCAACATCACACTCCGGAGACCAAACGTACTTGACGTGCTTCTGAAGAAGATTTGAGAGAGGCTTCGCGATCTTGGAAAAGTTTTCAACGAATCTTCGGCAATAACTTGCAAGACCGAGGAAGCTACGGAGTTGCTTCACATTCTGAGGAGGTTCCCAATTAACGATTGCAGACACCTTCTCAGGATCCACGGAAATGCCCTTGGCAGAGATAATATGGCCAAGATAAAGAACCTCATCAAGCCAAAACTCACACTTGGAGAACTTGGCGTAGAATTGATGTTCCCTGAGCTTGTCAAGAACCAAACGCAAGTGTTTGGCATGATCTTCCTTGTTCTTCGAGAAAACCAGGATATCGTCGAGATAGACCAAAACAAAGTTGTTGGTGTAGGGGTTGAAGATGAAGTTCATCATGCGAGAGAACGTCGGAGGAGCATTGGCGAGGCCAAAAGACATAACAGTGTATTCATATGACCCATAGCTTGTTCTGAACGTCGTCTTTGGAATATCTTGCTCACGAATGCGAATTTGATGATAACCCATATGGAGGTCAAGCTTGGAGAATACTTGGGCACCCTTGAGTTGTTCGAACAGCTCATTAATGTTGGGAAGTGGATATTTGTTCTTGATGGTCTTCTTGTTCAATGGACGGTAATCAACACAAAGTCGGTCCGTTCCATCCTTCTTCTTCACAAAAAGAACACCACAACCCCACGGAGAAGTACTAGGCCGAATGAGACCCATTCTTTCTTGAACATCGAGTTGTTTCTTCAACTCTTCGGGGCCGAGCTTGTAAGGCCGTTTGCACACAGGTTCCGTACCGGGCTCAAGTTCAATAACAAATTCAAGCGGCCGGTTTGGAGGCATGCCTGGGAGTTCTTCAAGGAACACATCTTGATACTCACAAACAACCGGAATCTGCGAAATAGCATCCAATTCACCCTTTTCATTGAGAGAGAACAACCGGATGGTATTATCCCGAGCAGCAAAGACAATTACTTCCTCAGACGAATGAGTCAGTTGAATCTGCTTGGCTGCGCAATCGAGGTGAGCTTTATGTTTAGAGAGCCAGTCCATCCCAAGAATGAGATCGATATCAGAATTGCCAAGAACCATTGGAGAAGCCAAGAACTTGAAATCACCCAACATGATGGAAATATCCGGAATCTCCTGGTTGGCGAGCAAACATTTACCCGGAGATACCACTGCTAACGGACTATGCATCGCTTGGGAAATGAACTCATGCTTAGATGCAAAAGGCTTCGAGATGAAACAATGCGATGCACCTGTGTCAAAAAGAACTTTTGCAGGAATATCATTAACATGAAGGTTACCCATGATCACATCTGACGAATCCTCTGCCTAAGCTGCATTCACCATATTGACCTTGGTGTGCTTGGGATTATGCTTGACCATAGCTGTACTTGCCGATCTGACAGGAGGAGGAGGAGGAAGACGCCTCTGGTTGAAACACTTGTTGGCATAGTGACCCTTCTGTTGGCACTTGTTGCACGTGACCTCTGAGAGCGGACGGTGGTACGGAGCACTTGATCTTGAAGCTTGAGACGAAGTCTTGTTCTGAAAGCCTAGGTTGGGTGGGTGGGATGAACCACTGCCACCTTTGCTCTTCTGCTGATACGGCTGACGGAACGGAGGAGGAGGAAGCCAATACTTCTGCTGCTTGGCCACTTGAGTAGAGGAAGAAGACGTAGTGTCTCTGACTCGCTTCCTGGAAGCATCACACCTTAGCTGAGCAGCCTCTTGCTTCAGTGCCATGTTGTAGAACTCATCGTATCTCAGTGGCTCGAAGAGGACAAGAGCGAGCAGAATTTCTTCACGAAGACCACCCCTGAACTGATAGATCATGCTCTTCTCATCAGGAACATCCTGCTTGGCAAAACGGGCGAGCTTCTGGAACAACTTGTTGTAGTCATAGACAGACAAAGAGCTTTGCTTCAGATTGCGGAATTCTTCACGTTTGCTTTCAGTCACACTTTGAGGGATGTGATGAGTTCGGAGATCACGACGGAAATCATCCCAAGTCATCAAACGTCCACCTCTGGAATCCCGGTACTGCTGAAACCACTCTGCGGCCTGATCCTTGAGCTGGAAAGACGCGAACTTGACGAAATCTTCAGGTCTGACGTTGCTGCATTCTAAATGCTTGCCCAGATCGACTAACCAATCATCAGCATCGGTAGCCTCAACACAGTTACTGAACATCTTTGGACCATTTGCGAGGAACTGATTTAGAGTTGCAAATTGGTTCTGGTTGTTGCCTTGATTTCCTTGACTGCTTTGATTCCGCTCTTGGATGATTTGCATGATCAGCTGAGTATTTGCATTAGTAGCAGCCATCACAGCTTGCCATGCTTCCGGAGGAGGCGGAGGTGGCGGAGGATCTTGATTCTGGTTCTGACTGGTGCTCTTAGCGGGAGCCATCCTGAAGAGGTTGACCACCGTTAGCACACAAATAGAGAAATATTGAAGGTGAATCCAACGGAATGGAAATTGCAACATAAAGTCTTCACATCCGAACAAAATGAACGAATGCACTTCTCTTGAAGTGGTCACATATTCCTAAATTGCGAAGCCACGAAGAATCAGGTAGAAGAGGTACATCAACGAGGGATGGAATCAACATATGACGTCGAAGTAGAATGAATACCACAACTCGAAATAAAACCAAGGGTTGGCTTGCGGAATAAGCCGGAACAAACACATGATAGAAATTCCGTCCGAAGTGTTCGTGGTAGGACCTACACGGGCTCGACCGTACAGCACCATCATGTACAAGGCAGTGCACATGACATACGAAGCGTCCCCGAGTCAGCATAGCCAAGGACTCTCTAAGACACAACGAGGCCACTATAAAATCGACCGTGAATAGGCGAACCACTAGATGTCGAACCCCAATTTCATATCACACATTTGCTGGAAAGATATCCTAAGGCTACTTGAATTCCCACCTATGAAACTCCCGAAACTTTCCGGTTATGCAATTAGGTGTTGAGGATACAGGGGAAGCATAATACCTCACCCAAGCTAGCAATTCCTACATCCAGCTGCATCCATCCTTCAACACATAACCAAGAAACCTTCGGAAACCATCTATCTCAACATTCGAAAAGCATCCGTTATACAAGTTATGGCGATACTCCCGAACTCCCGCCCCAGTACTGGGTGGCGTCGAGGTTATCTCACCAACGAACTGCATAAAGGAGATTTTCGATGTCGCGCACATATCTCAAGTATGCCAGAATTGCGACGATAGAATTATGATGACAACACCTCAGAGCTCAACTCCCCGGGACACTTCCACTAAACCCCTGACAGGAGGCACCAAGACAGTATTCTCATCATAAGCCATCGGAACAAAACCAAGATACTCGCGTGATCCTAATTTTTTTTTGTGAAATTTGAGAAGAGAAGAGTCAAAACTCTACGTCAGGATGCCTTACCAGAGCGATGAGGAGACTGGGAAGTAAAAAGAATTCCTAAGCTCTCCGATATATAATTCCTAAGGACTCAAAACATTTTTCTAGACACAACTCGGTTGCTAAAAACGATCAAGCAATGGGGCTCCTAAGGTCGGGGATGGCTCTGATACCAACTTGTAACGCCCTCGATGCGGCTATGTCTCCCACGTGTCGAGGCACGACTTAGAGACATAGGCGCATTGAAAGCAATGTCGCAAGTCGGGAATCATTACACAACCCATGTACATATATAATATAAAGGGGAAAAATAGCATAGTTGGCTTACACTCGCCACGTCACATCAAAGTACATAAATAACATCCATCATACAATAACTCATGGCCCGACTACGGTGCCGAAATAGAAAAGACCCCCAACAAGCGACTAGGCCCTGAATCTAACCCCGAATAGGCATCCCTACTGATCATCAGGAAACGACACATAGTATCGCTAAGAGTCCTCGTCGTACTCCCACTTCAGCTCGAGCGCGCCATCCGGAGAGGTATCATCGGTCCCTGCATCTGGTGTAATAGTAATCTGTGAGCCACAAAGGACTCAGCAATCTCGCACCCTCGCGATCAAGACTATTTAAGCTTAATAGGTAGAAAATGGGTAATGTAAGTGGAGCTGCAGCAAGCGACTAGCACATATGGTGGCTAACTTATTCGCAAAGGAGAGCGAGAAGAGAGAGTAAAGCACGAGCGGAAACTATATAGAACAGCCTACGCAAACATAACTCCAACGCCGTGTCCACTTCCCGGACTCCGCCGAGAAGAGGCCATCACGGTAACACACGCAGTTGATTCATTTTAATTATTTAAGGTTCGAGTTATCTACAACCGGACATTAACAAATTCCCATCTGCCCATAATCGCGGGCACGGCTTTCGAAAGATCAATCCCTGCAGGGGGTCCCAACTTAGCCCATAACAAGCTCTCACAGTCAACGAAGGAATAGACCTCCACCCAGGACCCACCGATCAGACTCGGTATCCCGGTACAACAAGATGATTTGACAGGTCAAAACTAGTCCAACAACACCGCCCGAATGTGCCGACAAATCCCGATAGGAGCTGCACATATCTCTTTCTCAGGGCACACTCAGATTGTCCAAACTTCCGGTAGGCCAGCCCAGAGTTGCCCCTGGTGGCCACCGGCGGCTGACGTTCCGGACCAACACTCAGAGGAGCACTGGCCCGTGGGGGGCTAAAATAAAGATGACCCTCGGGCTCCGGAAACCCAAGGGAAAGAAAAGGGTAGGTGGCAAATGGTAAAACCAATGTTGGGCATTGCTGGAAAAGCTTTAATCAAGGCGAACTATCAAGGGGTTCCCATTATAGCCCAACTACGTAAGGGACGCAACAATCCGGGAACATAACACAGATATGACGGAAACTAGGGCGGCAAGAGTGGAACAAAACACTTGGCGAGAGGCCGAGCCTTCCACCCTTTACCAAGTATATAGATGAGTAAAGATAACATAGCAATATAATGATATCCCAACAAGTAAATAAGTGTTCCAACAAGGAACGGCTCCAATCTTCACCTCAAACTAACAACGCTATAAGAAGGGTTGAGCAAAGCGGTAACATAGCCAATCAATGGTTTGGTAGGACAAAGGTGGGTTAGAGGCTCAATCATGGCAATTGGGAGGCTGACAAGCAAGTGGTAGGCATCGTAGCATTGGCAAAGCAAAAGAGCGAGCAAACTAGCATAGCAAAGATAGTAGTGATTTCAAGGGTGTGATCATCTTGCCTGCACAGTTGTCAGAACTGACTGGATCCTCAAAAGCAAACTCAACGGGCTCCTCGTTAGCGAACTCATCTCCCGGCTCTACCCAACAACACAAACAAGCAACAAGGATACAATCAACCACGTGCAAGGGCAACCAATAACATGCAAAGATGATATGCTATGCGGGATGCGATGCGGGATGCAAAATGCAAGATGTAACAGGAAATGCATGAACCTGGCCTCAACTTGGAAAACCAAGTGTGCCACTGGATAGAGGGGAAGAAATCCCCTGAAAACGATATAAAGATCATGGCAATCGGAGCTACGGTTTAGAAATGGCAAGCGTTTTACTAAACGAACCGATCTGCGATTTACAGCAAGTAGGCTCCTAAATGCAACAAAAAGAACATGCTACAGCCACCAAACATGAAAACAAATTGCATGGAAGTGATGTACTCAAGAATCTTAACAAATCACCAGGACTAAGGAATAGGAAAATTCATCCATTAAGGGCTTCAAACAAGCATGGCAAAACTGAATAAGCAAAACAGATTTCAGACTTAGCGAAATTAACGCTAGTCTGGAATTTAAGACCACGATGCTCTCTTCGGAGCAGCAAAACAACATGAAGCAAAACCTGAACATGGCAACTAAGAGCATGGCATAGAGCTACTCAACAAGATTAATAAAACACCCAAAATGACCTGGGGCCAAAAGGGTTCACAAAATACTCTACCGAGCACACGAACATCGATGAAACACAATCAGTTAACAGACTTAGTGAAAACTGGGACATGCTGAAATATAACTCACGGAGGCATGTAAACGAGCTCGATGCTCTCACTACGGTGCAAGTCATGGCTAGGAAATCATATATCCATTAAGAAGGCACAAAATTCTAGCTATACATGGCAAGAACAATGGCATAGCATGCATGGATCACTAGCAACAACTCCGGCAAAATCGCAAAAGAGTTCACGATCTGCCCAAAACAACAACTATGCAAAAGTTGAGCTCGATTGAGTGAACCTAGGATGCTCCAACATAACAAGTAAAGACATGGATGGATTAAGCACAACAAGCATAACAAACCACTCTTATTGATCATCCTCAAAAGAGGCATGGATCACTAGGAAACAAGCTGGACATATAGCATCATGAACTAAAACATCCCAGATTTGGTGAAAATACTAAGTCCCTGAAATCAGTAAACTCAGGTACCCCTCTTTGCAAGCTTGCACAAGACAACACACACATCCTAAAAATACATGGGAGGCACCTCTGGAAAGAAGACAACATGCTTAACAATTCATCCCAAAGGGGCACAGGCATATCATGCACGGATTAAACATGGCAAAAATGACAAAAGTGCATGATGGACTAACGGATCTGCAATTTAACTCATGATGCCTCCTTCCAACAGCATTTTGGGCACCAAGATGACCTCAAATGCAAATGATGCAATGGAATGAAATGATGTACTCGACGAGACGAAGATTTTGATATATCATATGCCCAAATCGGAGCTACGGGTGCAAAGATATGGCAGGTCAAAGTAGCAAGAAAAATTACGGAATTAGGGTTAGAGGGGGGAGAGGTCAACCGATCCAGATCTGGATCTACTGTAGCACGGCGGCGACACTGTTCACCGGAGCACGTTCTTCGAGGTTGGCCGGCCGGCAATGGGTGCGGTGGCGGTTGTAGGAGGGGGGCCTCGCCGGGGAAGGAGAGGATGGAGCCGGGCGGCACCGGTGGCCGCGAGCTCCGGCTCGGCGGCGAGGTCGGGGCGGCCCGCAGCGGCGAAGGAAGCCAGCGCAGGTCGCCAGAGCTGGGCGACACGGCGGCGGGCGGCGGCCGGTCGTGGAGGAGAAGGCAGGCGGCGGCGGGCGCTGCGGGCGCGGCGGATCTGGCCCGGTGGCGGCGCGGAGGAGGAGGCCAGCGGGGACGCGTGTCGGGCGCTAGTTGGTCGGCGGTGGCGGCGGACGTTTTCTGGCTCCGCCCGGACACGTCTGTCGGCGGCGGATCTTTTTTTTTGAAACTAGGGTTGGACGGGGGAGACTAGATCCGAAAATGGGGGGCCCTTTATATAGGCATAGAGGGAGCTAGGAGAGTCCAAATGAGGTGCGGTTTTCGCCCACACGATTGTGATCGAATGACCGAGACGTTGGAGCAGAGTTTGGTGGGTTTTGGGCCAAAATGGAGGGGTGTTGGGCTGCACACACACGAGGCCTTTTCGGTCCCTCGGTTAACCGTTGGAGTATCAAACGAAGTCCAAATGACCCGAAACTTGACAGGCGGTCTACCGGTAGTAAACCAAGGCCGCATGGCAAGTCTCGGTCCAATCCGTAAATGTTTAATCCCCACACACGAAATAAAGCTAGAAATGGCCACCGGAGGAGAACGAAGCGCCGGAATGCAAAACGGACAACGGGGAAAATGCTCGAATGCATGAGATGAACATGTATGCAAATGCAATGCACGTGATGACATGATATCAGATGCACGAAAAACAAAACAACACACGGAGACAAAGACCCAAACCCAAGAATTAAATATAACTTAATGCCGGAATCGGCAAGAGTTGGAGTACAATTCGGGAAGGTTACATATGGGGCGTTACAGCATGTGTGCCCGATTTCAAGCTACACCGAAGGAATCACACCATAAGGCCGTGAAGCATATTCTTTGATATCTAGCTCACACACCAACACTTGGATTATGGTACCCCAAGGGCTCGGCTTTTGATCTCATTGGATATTCCAACTCTGACTATGCTGGTGATCGTGTGGACCGCAAGTCAACATCTGGTACATGTCATTTCCTCGGACGATCTTTGGTCTCTTGGTCCTCGAAGAAACAGAACTGTGTATCACTATCTACTGCTGAAGCTGAGTACATTGCTGCTGGTTCTTGCTATGCTCAATTGCTATGGATGAAGCAAACTCTCAAGGACTACGGCGTCAACATGAAGATTGTGCCTCTCTTCTGTGACAATGAGAGTGCCATCAAGATTGCTCACAACCCAGTTCAGCACTTGAAGACTAAGCACATTCAGATTCGTCATCATTTTCTTTGTGATCATCTGTTGAAGGGCGACATTTCTATTGAGAATGTGAAGACTGAAGAACAGCTAGCTAATATCTTCACAAAGCCCTTGGATGAGAAGATATTTAGCAAGTTACAGTGTGAGCTAAATATCCTAGAATCTTCGAATGTTCTTTGAAAAGGACACTCATCCTAACACTTATGCAAAATTGATGACTTAGATGTGCAACACATGAAGAAACATTTTTCTTAAATCAATGAAGAATAACACTCTAAGTGTGAAGAAATTAACGAAGAATTTGATTCTCAGAACCCTACGATAATTGTACGCGGTGTCTGAAATCATCATTCTTATACTATGGGTCACGCCACCACCAAAAGTTGAAATTCCTTAGTTGTTCATATTCTTTAACTTTGCATTGTCTTCACTGTTTCTGTCGTTTTTCTTCATTGGCTATATATATATATATGAGTTTATGTCCTCTACAACATACACTTATTGCTAATTCTTCAAGTTGGTTTTTTCTGCTAAGTGAATGTGATCGGACCCTTTCCCCCTCTATGTTATACTCAACCCAATCTGTTCACAAATTCTTCATGTGCGTTCTATTTGAAACTCGTTCCAAATCTTCACTGTGTCCTTGTTAGCTGAAGAAATTGTGAACGAAACTTTTAACTTATCTTATCCAATTTTCGACTTTGCCGCTCAAACCTTTCCGCATCCCATGACATACTTATCCATTCACCCACGATCGCACACGATCTCCACCTCTTAGAACATGGGTGACACATGTCAAGCGAATGAGAAGGGTCAGGGGCATGTTCGTCCAATTTCTTCGGGCGAACAGTTTTTCACCGTGGCTACAAAAATACCCCTCTTCCCCTTCCTCACTTCTTTTACTCTGCTCGACCTCTCTCCAGCTCGAGCTTCTCAAACCCTAGCGCCGCCGCTACTTCATCGTCGCCGGTGAGGAAGAGCTTCACTGCCTCGACCTCGTCGCCGCCGTACTCGCGCCGGCCCGGAAATCTTCACTCTGTCGCCGTCGTAGCCGTCTTCCTCCGCCGAATTAGGGCGTGGAAGATCTACACAGAAGAAAATCACTTCTCCACCTGACTGTTCATCGTGTTCTTCATCGAGGGTAATTAGAGGTTACTTTTACTGCCCTTGTTGATTCGAATGAATATATACAAAATCTTCAAAGGTGTTTTTCTTCATATCTTCACACACTAAAACACCTCACATATCATCTGTTCTTGATTTGTTTCTCTAAGCTATGTTTTTCTTCAAGATTCCTCAAATGTGTGGATTTTTGATCTACACATCTCTGGAACCTAAGACAAAGAACGCTTAGTGAAATTCTTCAAGACACATCTAGTCGATTTCCTCAAACTTGTTCTTTTTTACAAAACCTTCTGAGAACGCATATGACCTCTCCAAATTCCTCGCAACTATACTCTGTTCACAGGTACACATGTCAGCTGCTGAATCTCTAGGTTCTCATCAACTTAACTCAATTGCAGCGTTCCTCAAAGAAAAGCTGCATACTTCTTCAGAGAATTCAATTGTTCCAATTCCTCAACTAAAGAAAATGGCTGACGGTAAGAAGCCTCAGAAAGGAGGAAAGAGGGCTGTGGTCAACACAGCGTTTGAGATCCCTGATGATATATATGCTGGGTACTGCACACCTCCTGAGGAAGACAAAAATCAGCGCAAGGTGCGCATTCAGAAGATAGAAAGGAGATGGGCAAGAGAGTGGAGGGAGTACAGGTATGTTACTCCCAAATACATGAAGAAATTCGCACTCAATCCTCCATGCCCAAGACCTCCATTGGCACCTGGCCAAATAGCTGATCCCACCAGCCTCAAGCGTGGTGAGGATTATCCTGATGAATGGGCCAAGCGCCAAGCCAAGTTGGCTAAGCAAGCCAGAGAAGCAGTGAGGAAATTCAATGAAGACTCTGCTGCTGCTGCCGCCTCTGCTGAGGCCTCTGCTGTCATGCCGAAGGAGGCTATGTCAAAGAAGCCTGCGCGCAAGCCAAGTGCTTCACCAACAGTCCCTCAAGGCCGAGTTCCGTAGCAATGCCCTCATGGCCAAAATACTCAAAGCCCTCACGGCCAATTCCTCATGCTGCTCCTGCTCCTCAAAAGTCCTCAGCTCCTCCGCCAAAGTCTTCGGCCGCTCCGACAAAGTCCTCTGCACTAGTGCATCTTGCCACATGTCAAAGGACCACAGGCGTCTCAATTGCCTCAGGAGCTTCAGCTAGTTCCTTAGATGCACCAAATTCCTCAACAGGACCCTCTCTACTGAAGACAAATGCCACTTCTAGACGAGGTCCTCGCCCTAGTCCTCAGAAGAAGCAGGTCACCTTCTGTTGGGGATATTACTACTGGAGGTAAGCCGGCCTTATGTAGCTGGGTTGACTCTTTGAAGATTAGAAGCCCATGAAGATGTAAAGATGCTAGCGCTTTACGGAGGGCCCAAAGGCGAGTTATAGTATGTAAATGTAAACCGGCCTAGTCATGTAACTTGTATAGTAAGATAGAAAGAGAGAGGCCGAACCGGATACGTTTATAAGCCGGCTTCGGGACTCTGTAGCCGGCGGGCGTCAACCTATGTATATAAAGGGACGATGTAACGCCCCAGATATAACTTTCCCAATTTGTACTCCAACTCTTGCCATTTCCGGCACTAAGTTATATTTATTCCTCGGGTTCGGGTCTTTGTCTCCGTGTGTTGTTTTCGTTTTCATGCATCTCATATTATGTCATCACGTGCATTGCATTTGCATACATGTTCATCTCATGCATTCGAGCATTTTCCCCGTTGTCCGTTTTGCATTCCAGCGCTTTGTTCTTCTCCGGTGGCCATTTCTAGCTTTCTTTCGTGTGTGGGGATTAAACATTTCCGGATTGGACCGAGAGTTGCCATGCGGCCTTGGTTTACTACCGGTAGACCGCCTGTCAAGTTTCGTACCATTTGGACTTCGTTTGATACTCCAACGGTTAACCGAGGGACCGAAAAGGCCTCGTGTGTGTTGCAGCCCAACACCCCTCCAATTTGGCACAAAACCCACCAAACTCTGCTCCATGTCCTAGAGCGTTCGATCACGATCGCGTGGCCGAAAACCGCACCTCATTTGGACTCTCCTAGCTCCCTCTATGCCTATTTATACCCCCTCCATTTCGTATCTCGTCTTCCCCGTCCAAACCCTACCCTGAAAAAAAAACATCTCCGCGCCGAGCCGGACACGTCCAACCCGGCCGGACAAAAATTGCCTCCCCACCGCCGCCACGTCAGCGCCCGCGGGACCGCTTCGCCGCCGGCGCCTGAGGCCCGCCAGGCCCGCGGGAAGCCCCCGAGGCCCATCGGCGCGCCCCGCCGCCCGACTCCCTCCGCTGCTCGCGCCGCCGCCTTCATCGGCCGTGGCCACCGCCGCCAACTCCGGCGTGCCCCGCCGCCACCGGTCGCCGGCGCCACCTCGGGCGCCACCGCCCCTTGCCGGCACCACGGCGCCACCACCGCCGCCCCTCGCCACCTCGTCGCCGGCGCCGCAGCTCTCCTTCGCCGGCCTCTTCTCCGACGAACTCCGGCCGGCCAACCTCGGGAAGCGTGCCCCGGTGAACAGTGCACGTCGCCAGATCTGAGATCCGTTTTGACCTAACGGTTGACTTTTGGCCTCTCCCTTATTTTTTCGTGCAACCTTTGACTAATCATATCTCCGCATCCGTAACTCCGTTTTGGACATATGATATATAAAAATCTTCGTCTCGACATGTACATCATTTCATTCCATTGCATCATTTGCATTTGAGTTCATCTTGTTGCCCAAAATGCTGTTAGAAGGAGGCATCATGAGTTAAATTGCAGATCCGTTAGTTCATCATAGACTTTTGTCATTTTTGCCATTATTATTGTGTGCATGATATGCCTGTGAGTCTTTGGGATGAATTGTTAAGCATTTTGTCTTCTTTGCAGAGGTGCCACCCATGCATTTTTAGGATGTGTGTGGTGACTTGTGCAAGCTTGCAAAGAGAGGCACCTGCGAATTCTGTTTTCAGGGACTTAGTGATTTCACTAAGTCTGGGATATTTTAGTTCATGATGCCATATGTTCGGCTTGTTTCCTAGTGATCCATGCCTCTTTTGAGGATGATCAGTAAGGGACTTTTGATATTCATGTTATGCTCTATCCATCCATGTCTTTGTTTGCATATGTGGAGTGCTCTAGCTTGAGTCAATCGAGCTCTACTTTTGCTTCGTGGTAAATCTGGGCAGATCGTCAACTTGTTTGCGATTTTGCCGATGCTATTGCTAGAGATCCATGCATGCTATGCCATTGTTTTTGCCATGTCTAGCTAGCATTTTATGCCTTCTTTATGGATATATGCTTGCCTTGCCATGACTTGCACCGTAGTGAGTGCATCGAGCTCGTTTACATGCCTTCGTGAGTTATATTTCAGCATGTCCCAGTTTTCACTAAGTCTGAAAACTGATTGTGTTTCATCTATGTTCGTGTGCTCGTTAGAGTATTTTCTGAACCCTTTTGGCCCGAGGTCACTTTGGGTGTTTTGTTAAGCTTGTTGAGTAGCTCCATGCCATGTTCTTGTTTGTCATAATAAGGTTGTGTATCATGTTGTTTTGCTGCTCCGAAGAGAGCATCGTGGTCTGAAATTTCAGACTAGTGTTAATTTCACTAAGTCTGAAATCTGTTTTGCTTATTCGTTTTTGCCATGCTTGTTTGAACCTCATAATGGATGAATTTGGCCATGGCTCAGTGCTAGTGTTTTGATAAGCATCTTGTGTACATCCCTGCCATGTATTTTGTTTTCATGTTTGGTGGCTGTAGCATGTTCATTTCGTTGCATTTATGTGCCTACTTGCTGTAAATCGCAGATCGGTTCATTTCGTAAAACGCTTGCCATTTCCAAACCGTAGCTCCGATTCCTATGATCTTTATATCGTTTTCAGGTGATTTCATCCCCTCTATCTAGTGGCACACTTGGTTTTCCAAGTTGATGCCAGGTTCATGCATTTCCTGTCACGTCTTGCATCTTGCATCCCGCATCGCATCCCGCATAGCATACCATCTTTGCATCTTATTGGTTGCCCATGCACGTGGTTGATTGTATCCTTGTTGCTTGTTTGTGTTGTTGGGTAGAGCCGGGAGACGAGTTCGCTAACGAGGAGCCCGTTGAGTTTGCTTGTGAGGATCCAGTCAACTCTGACAACTGTGCAGGCAAGATGATCATACCCTCGAAATCACTACTATCTTTGCTATGCTAGTTTGCTCGCTCTTTTGCTTTGCCAATGCTACGATGCCTACCATTTGCCTGTCAGCCTCCCAATTGCCATGTTGAGCCTCTAACCCACCTTTGTCCTAGCAAACCGTTGATTGGCTATGTTACCGCTTTGCTCAGCCCCCCTCTTATATAGCGTTGTTAGTTGCAGGTGAAGACTGGAGCCGTTCCTTGTTGGAACATTTTTTTACTTGTTGGGATATCATTATATTGCCATGTTATCTTAATGCATCTATATACTTGGTAAAGGGTGGAAGGCTCGGCCTCTCGCCTAGTGTTTTGTTCCACTCTTGCCGCCCTAGTTTCCGTCATATCTGTGTTATGTTCCCGGATTGTTGCGTCCCTTACGCGGTTGGGCTATAATGGGAACCCCTTGATAGTTCGCCTTGATTAAAGCTTTTCCAGCAATGCTCAACATTGGTTTTACCATTTGCCACCTACCCCTTTTTCCCTTGGGTTTCCGGAGCCCGAGGGTCATCTTTATTTTAGCCCCCCACGGGCCAGTGCTCCTCTGAGTGTTGGTCCGAACTAGAGTCCTGTGCAGCGCCCCCTCGGGGAAACTCAAGGTTTGGTTTTAGTTGTATGGAGAGCTCATCTGAGTGTGCCCTAAGAACGAGATATGTGCAGCTCCTATCGGGATTTGTCGGCACATTCGGGCGGTGTTGCTGGTCTTGTTTTAACCTGTCGAATCGTCTTGTTGTACCGAGATACCGAGTCTGATCGGTGTGTCTTGGGTGGAGGTCTATTCCTTCGTTGACCGTGAGAGCTTGTTTTGGGCTAAGTTGGGACCCCCCTCAGGGATTGATCTTTCGAAAGCCGTGCCCGCGGTTATGGGCAGATGGGAATTTGTTAATGTCTGGTTGTAGATAACTTGAACCTTAATTAATTAAAATGAATCAACTGAGTGTGTTGCCGTGATGGCCTCTTCTCGGCGGAGATCGGGAAGCGGACACGGTGTTGGAGTTATGTTTGCACAGTATGCTCTCTAGATTTCCCGCTCGTGCTTTGCCTCCTCTTCTCGCTCTCTTTTGCGAATAAGTTAGCCACCATATATGCTAGTCGCTTGCTGCAGCTCCACTTACATTACCCCTTTCCTACCTATTAAGCTTAAATAGTCTTGATCGCGAGGGTGCGAGATTGCTGAGTCCCTGTGGCTCACAGATTACTATTACACTAGATGCAGGGACAGATGATACAGCTCCAGATGGCGCGCTCGAGCTCAAGTGGGAGTACGACGAGGACTCTCAGCGTTACTATGTGTCTTTTCCGGATGATCAGTAGTGGTGCCCAGTCGGGGTTAGATTCAGGGCCTTGTCGCATGTTGGGGTCTTTTCTATTTTGGCGCCGTAGTCGGGCCATGAGTGATTTGTATGATGGATGTTATTTATGCACTTTGATGTGACGTGGCGAGTGTAAGCCAACTATGTATCTCCCCTTTATATTATTTATGTACATGGGATGTGTGATGATTTCCTGACTTGCGACATTGCTTTCAATGCGGTTATGCCTCTAAGTCGTGCCTCGACACGTGGGAGATATAGCCGCATCGAGGGCGTTACAAGTTAGTAATCCGTGCCAGCCCCGACCTTAGGAGCCCCATTGCTTGATCGTTTTTAGCAGCCGAGTTGTGTCTAGAAAAATGTTTTGAGTCATTTAGGAATTATATATCGGAGAGCTTAGGAATTCTTTTTACTTCCCAGTCTCCTCATCGCTCTGGTAAGGCATCCTGACGTAGAGTTTTGACTCTTCTCTTCTCAAATTTCACAAAAAAAAAATTTAGGATCACGCGAGTATCTTGGATTTGTTCCGATGGCTTATGATGAGAATACTGTCTTGGTGCCTCCTGTCAGGGGTTTAGTGGAAGTGTCCCGGGGAGTTGAGCTCTGAGGTGTTGTCATCACAATTTTATCGTTGCAATTCTGGTATACTTGAGATATGTTCGCGACATCGAAAATCTCCTTTATGCAGTTCGTTGGTGAGATAACCTCGACGCCACCCAGTACTGGGGCGGGAGTTCGGGAGTATTGCCATAACTTGTATAACGGATGCTTTTCGAAGGTTGAGGTAGATGGTTTCCGAAGGTTTCTTGGTTATGTGTTGAAGGATGGATACAGCTGGATGTAGGATTTGCTAGTTTGGGTGAGATATTATGCTTCCCCTGTATCCCCAACACCTGATTGCATAACCGGAAAGTTTCGGGAGTTTCATAGGTGGGAATTCAAGTAGCTCTTAGGATATCTTTCCGGCAGATGTATGTTATGAAATTGGGGTTCGACGTCTAGTGGTTCGCCTATTCAGGGTCGATTTTACAGTGGTCTCGTTGTGTCTTAAAGAGTCCTTGGCTATGCTGACTCGGGGACGCTTCGTATGTCATGTGCGCTGCCTTGTACATGATGGTGCTGTACGATTGAGCCCGTGTAGGTCCCACCATGAAAACTTCGGACGAAATCTCTATCATATGTTTGTTCCGGCTTATTTCGCAAGCCAATCCTTGGTATTATTTTGAGTTGTGGTATTCGAGTTGCTTCGAAGTCATATGTTGATTCCATCCCTCATTGATTTACCTCTTCAAGAGAAGTGCATTCGTTCATTTTGTTCGGATGTGAAGACTTTATGTTGCAATTTTCATTCTGTTGGATTCACCTTCAATATTTGTCTATTTGTGTGCTAATGGTGGTCAACCTCTTCAGGATGGCTCCTCCAACGCGTACGACTCCGAATCCTGATCCGCCACCACCTCCACCGCCTCTGGAGGCTTGGCAAGCTGTGATGGCCCCAACCAATGCAAATACACAGTTGATCATGCAAATCCTCCAAGAGCGCAATCAAGGCGGTCAAGGGAATCAAGGCAACAATCAGAACCATTTTGCTACTCTGAACCAGTTCCTCGCTAATGGTCCAAAGACGTTCAGCAATTGTGTTGAGGCTACCGATGCTGACGATTGGCTAGTGGATCTGGGCAAGCATTTTGAATGCAGCAACGTCAGGCCTGAAGATTCGTCAAGTTCGCTTCTTTCCAGCTCAAAGATCAGGCTGCAGAGTAGTTCCAGCAGTACAAGGATTCCAGAGGTGGACGTTTGATCACTTGGGATGATTTCCGTCATGATTTCCGAGCTCATCATATCCCTCAGAGTGTGACTGAAAGCAAACGTGAAGAATTCCGCAATCTGAAGCAAGGCTCTTTGTCTGTCTATGACTACAACAAGTTGTTCCAGAAGCTCGCCCGTTTTGCCAAGCAGGATGTTCCTGATGAGAAGAGCATGATATACCAGTTCAGGGGTGGTCTCCGTGAAGAAATTCAGCTCGCTCCTGTCCTTTTTGAGCCGTTGAGATACGATGAGTTCTACAACATGGCACTGAAGCAAGAGGCTGCTCAGTTGAGGTGTGATGCTTCCAGGAAGCGAGTCAGAGACACTACACCTTCTTCCTCTACTCAAGTGGCCAAGCAGCAGAAGTATTGGCTTCCTCCTCCTCCGTTCCGTCAGCCGTATCAGCAGAAGAGCAAAGGTGGCACGGGTTCTTCCCACCCACGGAACCCAGGCTTTCAGAACAAGACTTTGTCTCAAGCTCCAAGAACGAGTGCTCCGTACCACCGTCCACTTCAGAGGTCACGTGAAACAAGTGCCAATAGAAGGGTCACTACGCCAACAAGTGTTTCAACCAGAGGCGTCTTCCTCCTCCTCCTCCTGTCAGATCGGCAAGTACAGCTGTGGTCAAGCATAACCCCAAGTCCGCCAAGGTCAACTTGATGAACGCAGCTCAGGCAGAGGATTCGTCAGATGTGATCATGGGTAACCTTCCTGTTAACGATATTCCTGCAAAAGTTCTTTTTGACACGGGTGCATCGCATTGCTTCATTTCCAAACCTTTTGCATCAAAGTACGACTGCGATTACCAGCACCTGCAAAATTCTCTACAAATTGTGTCACCGGGCAAACAAATGACAGCTAATTTCTGTGTCCCGGATGTTACTATCACCTTGGGCGACTACAAGTTCCTTTCTTCCCCAATTGTTCTTGGCGATTCCGATATTGATCTTATTCTTGGGATGGACTGGCTCTCTAAGCACAAGGCTCACCTTGATTGTGCGGCCAGGCAGATTCAATTGACTCATTCATCTGAGGATGTCATTGTCTTTGCCGCTCGTGATAATACAATCCGGTTGTTTTCTCTCAATGAGAAGGGTGAATTGGATGCTATTCCGCAGATTCCGGTTGTTTGTGAGTATCAAGACGTCTTCCCAGAAGAGCTCCCAGGAATGCCTCCGCACCGGCCGGTTGAATTTGTTATTGAACTTGAGCCCGGTACGGAACCTGTGTGCAAACATCCCTACAAGCTCGGCCCCGAAGAGTTGAAGGAGTTGAAGAAACAACTCGATGTTCAAGAAAGAATGGGTCTCATTCAGCCTAGTACTTCTCCGTGGGGTTGTGGTGTTCTTTTTGTGAAGAAGAAAGATGGAACGGACCGACTTTGTGTTGATTATCGTCCATTGAACAAGAAGACCATCAAGAACAAATACCCACTTCCCAACATCAATGAGCTGTTCGAACAACAAGGGTGCCCAAGTATTCTCCAAGCTTGATCTCCGTATGGGTTATCATCAGATTCACATTCGTGAGCAAGATATCCCCAAGACGGCCTTCAGAACAAGCTATGGGTCATATGAATACACTGTCATGTCTTTTGGCCTCGCCAAAGCTCCTCCAACGTTCTCTCGCATGATGAACTACATCTTCAACCCCTACACCAATGACTTCGTTTTGGTCTATCTCGACGACATTCTGGTTTTCTCGAAGAACAAGGAAGATCATGCCAAGCACTTGCGTTTGGTTCTTGACAAGCTCAGGGAACATCAGTTCTACGCCAAGTTCTCCAAGCGTGAATTTTGGCTCGATGAGGTGCTTTATCTTGGTCATATCATCTCTGCCAAGGGCATTTCCGTGAATCCTGAGAAGGTGTCTGCAATTGTTAATTGGGAACCTCCTCAGAACGTGAAGCAACTCCGTAGCTTCCTCGATCTTGCAAGTTACTGCCGAAGATTCATTGAAAACTTTTCCAAGATCGCGAAGCCTCTCTCAAATCTTCTCCAGAAGCACGTCAAGTACGTTTGGTCTCCGAAGTGTGATATTGCTTTCAACACTTTGAAAGAGAAATTGATCACTGCTCCAGTGCTGACTCCGCCTGATGAAACCAAGCCGTACGAGGTCTTTTGTGATGCCTCTCTCCAAGGTCTCGGTGCTGTACTGATGCAAGAGAAGAAGGTTGTTGCTTATACCTCTCGCCAGTTGAAGCCTAATGAGAAGAACTACCCCACTCATGATCTCGAGTTGGCGGCAGTTGTGCACGCGTTGTTGACTTGGAGACATCTTCTATTGGGAAGGAAAGTGGATATTTTCACTGATCACAAGAGTCTCAAGTACATCTTCACCCAGCCTAATCTCAACCTCAGGCAAACTCGATGGGTCGAGATGATTCAAGAGTACAATCCGCGTATCGAGTATACTCCAGGCAAGGCCAATGTGATTGCTGACGCTTTGAGCAGGAAAGCATATTGCAGTAGTCTGATTCTCAAGCCTTATCAACCCGAGCTTTGTGAAGCATTCCGCAAACTTAATCTGCAAATTGTTCCTCAAGGTTTCCTCGCCAACCTTCAAGTTTCTCCTACCTTGGAAGACCAGATTCGCCAAGCCTAGCTTCTTGATGCTATGGTGAAAAAGGTGTAGATTGGTATTGCAAAGAGTCAGTCCAAGTACAAGTGCTACCGACTTGATGACAAGGACACTCTCTTCTTCGAGGATCGAATTGTTGTGCCCAAAGGTGACCTTCGTAAAGTGATCATGAACGAGGCTCACAACTCTCTCCTCTCCATCCACCCTGGGAGCACGAAGATGTATCAGGATCTGAAGCAAACTTATTGGTGGACTCGAATGAAGCGCGAGCTCGCTCAATTCGTGAATGAATGTGATGTCTGCAGAAGAGTGAAGGCAGAACACCAAAGGCCCGTAGGTCTCCTCCAACCTCTTGCCATTCCAGAATGGAAGTTTGACCACATTGAAATGGACTTCGTGACTGGGTTTCCAAAGTCCAAGCATGGCAATGATGCTATATTCGTTGTCATCGACAAGCTCACCAAAGTGGCTCACTTTCTGCCTATCAAAGAGTCAATCACTGCAGCTCAATTGGCGGAACTCTATACCTCTCGAATTGTCTCTCTGCACGGTATTCCTCAAGTGATATCTTCAGACCGTGGCAGCATTTTCACCTCCAAGTTTTGGGATTCTTTTCAGAAGGCCATGGGCACCAACATCCGCTTCAGCACTGCTTTCCATCCTCAAACAAGCGGTCAAGTCGAGCGTGTCAACCAGATTCTTGAAGATATGCTCAGGGCTTGTGTTATCTCCTTCGGCATGAAGTGGGAGGATTGTCTTCCTTATGCTGAATTCTCATACAACAACAGCTTTCAAGCAAGTTCGGGCAGGGCCCCTTTTGAAATTCTGTATGGTAGGAAATGCCGTACCCCTCTCAACTGGTCTGAAACCGGTGAACGTCAGCTGCTGGGTATTGACTTAAGCACAGAGGCAGAAGAAATGTGCAAGGTCATTCGTGATAATCGCAAAGTAGCCCAATCCCGTCAAAAGAGCTACTATGATAGTAAGCACCGTGATTTGGCTTTCGAGATCGGAGATCATGTTTACCTCCGCGTCTCTCCTATGAAAGGGACTCGTCGCTTCGGTATCAAAGGGAAGCTTGCCCCCAGATATGTCGGACCTTTCAAGATTGTCAGCAAGAGAGGCGATCTCGCCTATCAACTCGAGCTTTCTTCAAACTTTGCAAATGTTCATGATGTGTTCCATGTCTCCCAACTCCAAAAGTGCTTCAAGACGCCTGAACGTACCGTCAACTTCAAGGACATTGAGCTCCAAGAAGATCTCTCCTATCGTGAGCACCCAGTTGCAATCCTTGAAGAGACTGAACGCAGGACTCGCAACAAGTCAATCAAATTTCTCAAAGTCAAGTGGTCACACCATTCCGACCGTGAAGCTACCTGGGAACGCGAGGATCACCTCCGTTCTGAGTACCCGGAGTTCTTTCAGTCCTAGATCTCGGGACGAGATCTTTTCGTAGTGGTGGAGTGCTGTAACGCCCCAGATATAACTTTCCCAATTTGTACTCCAACTCTTGCCGTTTCCGGCACTAAGTTATATTTATTCCTCGGGTTCGGGTCTTTGTCTCCGTGTGTCGTTTTCGTTTTCATGCATCTCATATTATGTCATCACGTGCATTGCATTTGCATACATGTTCATCTCATGCATTCGAGCATTTTCCCCGTTGTCCGTTTTGCATTCCGGCGCTTCGTTCTTCTCCGGTGGCCATTTCTAGCTTTCTTTCGTGTGTGGGGATTAAACATTTCCGGATTGGACCGAGATTTTACATGCGGCCTTGGTTTACTACCGGTAGACCGCCTGTCAAGTTTCGTACCATTTGGACTTCGTTTGATACTCCAACGGTTAACCATGGGACTGAAAAGGCCTCGTGTGTGTTGCAGCCCAACACCCCTCCAATTTGGCCCAAAACCCACCAAACTCTACTCCATGTCCTAGAGCGTTCGATCACGATCGCGTGGCTGAAAACCGCACCTCATTTGGACTCTCCTAGCTCCCTCTATGCCTATTTATACCCCCTCCATTTCGGATCTCGTCTTCCCCGTCCAAACCCTACCCTGAAAAAAAAACATCTCCGCGCCGAGCCGGACACGTCTGACCCGGCCGGACAAAAATCGCCTCCCCACCGCCGCCACGTCAGCGCCCGCGGGACCGCTTCGCCGCCGGCGCCCGAGGCTCGCCAGGCCCGCGGGAAGCCCCCGAGGCCCATCGGCGCGCCCCGCCGCCCGACTCCCTCCGCCGCTCACGCCGCCGTCTTCATCGGCCGCGGCCACCGCCGCTAACTCCGGCGCGCCCCGCCGCCACCGGTCGCCGGCGCCACCTCGGGCGCCACCGCCCCTCGCCGGCACCGTGGCGCCACTACCGCCGCCCCTCGCCACCTCGTCGCCGGCACGGCCTTCCTCCACCACCCCGGGCCGCAGCTCTCCCTCGCCGGCCTCTTCTCCGACGAACTCCGGCCGCCCAACCTCGGGAAGCGTGCCCCGATGAACAGTGCACGTCGCCAGATCTGAGATCCGTTTTGACCTAACGGTTGACTTTTGCCCTCTCCCTTATTTTTTCGTGCAATCTTTGACTGATAATATCTCCGCATCCGTAACTCCGTTTTGGACATATGATATAGCAAAATCTTCGTCTCGACATGTATATCATTTCATTCCAGTGCATCATTTGCATTTGAGTTCATCTTTTGCCCAAAATGCTGTTAGAAGGAGGCATCGTGAGTTAAATTGCAGATCCGTTAGTTCATCATAGACTTTTGTCATTTTTGCCATGAGTATTGTGTGCATGATATGCCTGTGAGTCTTTGGGATGAATTGTTAAGCATTTTGTCTTCTTTCCAGAGGTGCCACCCATGCATTTTTAGGATGTGTGTGGTGACTTGTGCAAGCTTGCAAAGAGAGGCACCTGAGAATTCTGTTTTCAGGGACTTAGTGATTTCACTAAGTCTGGGATATTTTAGTTCATGATGCCATATGTTCAGCTGGTTCCCTAGTGATCCGTGCCTCTTTTGAGGATGATCAGTAAGGGAGTTTTGATATTCATGTTATGCTCTATCCATCCATGTATTTGTTTGCATATGTGGAGTGCTCTAGCTTGAGTCAATCGAGCTCTACTTTTGCTTCGTGGTAAATCTGGGCAGATCGTCAACTTGTTTGCGATTTTGCCGATGCTATTGCTAGCGATCCATGCATGCTATGCCATTGTTCTTGCCATTGTTTTTGCCGATGCTAGAATTTTGTGCCTTCTTTATGGATATATGCTTGCCTTGCCCTGACTTGCACCGTAGTGAGTGCATCGAGCTCGTTTACATGCCTTCGTGAGTTATATTTCAGCATGTCTCAGTTTTCACTAAGTCTGAAAACTGATTGTGTTTCATCTATGTTCGTCTGCTCGTTAGAGTATTTTGTGAACCCTTTTGTCCCGAGGTCACTTTGGGTGTTTTGTTAAGCTTGTTGAGTAGCTCCATGCCATGTTCTTGCTTGTCATAATCAGGTTGTGTATCATGTTGTTTTTCTGCTCCGAAGAGAGCATCGTGGTCTGAAATTTCAGACTAGTGTTAATTTCGCAATGTCTGAAATTTGTTTTGCTTATTCGTTTTTGCCATGCTTGTTTGAACCTCATAATGGATGAATTTGGCCGTGGCTCATTGCTAGTGTTTTGATAAGCATCTTGTGTACATCCCTGCCATGTATTTTGTTTTCATGTTTGGTGGCTGTAGCATGTTCATTTCGTTGCATTTAGGTGCCTACTTGCTGTAAATCGCAGATCGGTTCATTTCGTAAAACGCTTGCCATTCCAAACCGTAGCTCCGGTTCCTATGATCTTTATATCGTTTTCAGGTGATTTCATCCCCTCTATCCAGTGGCACACTTGTTTTTCCAAGTTGAGGCCAGGTTCATGCATTTCCTGTCACGTCTTGCATCTTGCATCCCGCATCGCATCCCGCATAGCATACCATCTTTGCATCTTATTGGTTGCCCTTGCACGTGGTTGATTGTATCCTTGTTGCTTGTTTGTGTTGTTGGGTAGAGCCGGGAGACGAGTTCGCTAACGAGGAGCCCATTGAGTTTGCTTGTGAGGATCCAGTCAACTCTGACAACTGTGCAGGCAAGATGATCATACCCTCGAAATCACTACTATCTTTGCTATGCTAGTTTGCTCGCTCTTTTGCTTTGCCAATGCTACGATGCCTACCACTTGCTTGTCAGCCTCCCAATTGCCATGTTGAGCCTCTAACCCACCTTTGTCCTAGCAAACCGTTGATTGGCTATGTTACCGCTTTGCTCAGCCCCCCTCTTATATAGCGTTGTTAGTTGCAGGTGAAGACTGGAGCCGTTCCTTGTTGGAACATTTATTTACTTGTTGGGATATCATTATATTTCCATGTTATCTTAATGAATCTATATACTTGGTAAAGGGTGGAAGGGTCGGCCTCTCGCCTAGTGTTTTGTTCCACTCTTGCCGCCCTAGTTTCCGTCATATCTGTGTTATGTTCCCGGATTGTTGCGTCCCTTACGCGGTTGGGCTATAATGGGAACCCCTTGATAGTTCGCCTTGATTAAAGCTTTTCCAGCAATGCCCAACATTGGTTTTACCATTTGCCACCTACCCCTTTTTGCCTTGGGTTCTCGGAGCCCGAGGGTCATCTTTATTTTAGCCCCCCACGGGCCAGTGCTCCTCTGAGTGTTGGTCCGAACTAGGGTCCTGTGCAGCGCCCCCTCGGGGAAACTCGAGGTTTGGTTTTAGTTGTATGGAGAGCTCATCTGAGTGTGCCCTAAGAACGAGATATGTGCAGCTCCTATCGGGATTTGTCGGCACATTCGGGCGGTGTTGCTAGTCTTGTTTTAACCTGTCGAATCGTCTTGTTGTACCGAGATACCGAGTCTGATCGGTGTGTCTTGGGTGGAGGTCTATTCCTTCGTTGACCGTGAGAGCTTGTTATGGGCTAAGTTGGGACCCCCCTCAGGGATTGATCTTTTGAAAGCCGTGCCCGCGGTTATGGGCAGATGGGAATTTGTTAATGTCCGGTTGTAGATAACTTGAACCTTAATTAATTAAAATGAATCAACTGAGTGTGTTGCCGTGATGGCCTCTTCTCGGCGGAGACCAGGAAGCGGACATGGTGTTGGAGTTATGTTTGCGCAGGTTGCTCTCTAGATTTCCCGCTCGTGCTTTGCCTCCTCTTCTCGCTCTCTTTTGCGAACAAGTTAGCCACCATATATGCTAGTCGCTTGCTGCAGCTCCACTTACATTACCCCTTTCCTACCTATTAAGCTTAAATAGTCTTGATCGCGAGGGTGCGAGATTGCTGAGTCCCTGTGGCTCACAGATTACTATTACACCAGATGCAGGGATAGATGATACAGCTCCAGATGGCGTGCTCGAGCTCAAGTGGGAGTACGACGAGGACTCTCAGCGTTACTATGTGTCTTTTTCGGATGATCAGTAGTGGTGCCCAGTCGGGGTTAGATTCAGGGCCTTGTCGCATGTTGGGGTCTTTTCTATTTTGGTGCCGTAGTCGGGCCATGAGTGATTTGTATGATGGATGTTATTTATGCACTTTGATGTGACGTGGCGAGTGTAAGCCAACTATGTATCTCCCCTTTATATTATTTATGTACATGGGATGTGTGATGTTTTCCTGACTTGCGACATTGCTTTCAATGCGGTTATGCCTCCAAGTCGTGCCTCGACACGTGGGAGATATAGCCGCATCGAGGGCTTTACAGGCGACCTAGCCGCGGTTTAGAGACAGACAACAACAACTCGAAAGCCAGACAAAGCGGATTCGCTCCTTGGCCTTCAAAACCCTAGCAATATCAATCACAACTAGACTTAGGCTTTTACCTTCATCGAAGGGGCCGAACTAGTATAAAATCCCGTGTCCCCTTGTCCGGTTTAACCCCTTTAAGCTAACCCGTTGTGATGGCTCCACAACTAAGTCCTTTCACGAGGACATTTGCCATGACAAACCCACGACAATTGGCACCCACCATGGGGCTATCGCATGATGGTTTCGAGTTCTTGAAGGGCAGCTTCGATGGACTTAAGGGATACGCTGTGGGCCGGATGATGAAGAGTCGCCGCGGCAAGCTCTACATAGACAACACACGATGGGGTCCCGAGGCCGATTCAATCGAATACGGGTACCGGGTCCCCTTTGGTGGGATTCACGTCTTCATTGGCAAGATCGGCGAACAGGCCCCCAAGCCGGACATCTGCACCGACATCATCGAAACGGCTCGGCGTGCAAGTTCTTCGCCGGTTCAGCCCGAGGCAAGGCATGTTTTCATAGGTGTCGTCCATGGATCAGGGCACGAGGATGGACCGGTGTCCGAAGGAGAAACCGTAGTCTGCTCTGATGACGAGTCTTCTGGAGAAACCGAATCGCTTTACCAGTTGCAGGACGGCCGGATTGAGGGAGGATCCGAGGGCAACAGTATTCCGGATTCCCCCGGTCTGCCAAACCGGACCGCCATCTTCATGGCCGGCACACAATAGGCGCCTCATTCATCTACCTCCGCAACAATGCTCTCCGGTTCAAGAACGGCCACACCAGCAGGGGCAGGAAGCTCGGCGCCACCTCCGGCCCAAGTCTTATCTGATTTGTTCGACGCTCTGGCAACATTGATGTCCATGGAGGTAGACGCAGCAGCCAGGGATCAGTATGATGCGGAGATTGCAAAGGTGAAAGATCAGATAGCTCAGGCCAAGGCAGACCTGGTAGCAGAGAATGCCAGGATGGCTACGGAGCGGGCCGAGTTGGAAGCGCAGGCTTACCGGATTAGACTGGATGAGAATGCTTTAGAGGAAGTCATGAGAAGAAGGTACCGATCACGTCTCCCGTCAGTTTATGAGCCGCAGAATCTTTTCAACACGCCAGGTGCAGGAGCTGGTAACCAACCCACACTAAACCAGGCGGGGGCGCCGGGAGCAGGAGCGCCGGTTCAACCACGCATGACGGACCTGCTTCGCTAGAACAACATTATACCATCAACGCCGCCCGGGCATTATTCCAACCCGTTGGACAACATTGTGGCCGCTGCGTCACGCCTGGCGGCCCTCCCAACTGACGACGACTCACCAGTTGCACTGGAAGCACGTCGGGCCAGGGATCTCCTTCAGACAACACTAAATCAATAGCAAGCATATTCACATAGCCGTGAGAGGATTCACTCCACTCCCCTCCCAAGCCGGAGTTATAGCAGACACGTGGAAGACGAACCGGCCGTGTCCAGTAGTGCACGCCGCCGAAATTCGCCACGAGGGAACAACCCGGCTGGGGGAGGCGCTAATGCGCAAGTTGTTGTGGATCATGGCCGCGCACGTCAAGAGGCCGAATTGACAGCTCGACACGAGGCACGACAGCATACTCCGGTTCACCACACTGCCTCCGTGGAGCCAGGGGCGATGTTCAGTTCCTTAGGGGTACTGTGTTTATCTCCTGCTTTGCATAATGTGCGACTACCCAAGGATTTCAAGGGACCTTGTAAGGTACCAAATTATACCGCTGATTTGCAGCCAGAGGCGTGGGTGGAGAGCTATGAGATGGCAATGGAGATGTTAGATGTGGACGAGGCGGTGTGTGCTAAATATTTCACCATGATGTTGGAAGGAACAACTCGCACATGGTTGAAGAGCTTGCCGACCAACTCTATTGGATCATGGGTCGAATTGAAGCACCGGTTTATCCAGAACTTCAAGGATACGTGTAAGTAGCCGATGTCAATTGTAGATCTGGCCGCTTGTGTCCAAGAGGAAGGGGAGTCCACGACCCATTGGGTCAAACGGGTCTCGGCGATTTTGCATTCGTCAGATCGTATCAACGCAGACACCGCAGTGTTAACGTTAAAGGGTAATTGCCGTTTCAAACCGTTAAAATAGAAGTTGGGAAGGCTCAAACGTCACTGCAACGGCATGTAAACACTCATGGCTGCTTTGGTTAAATACGCCGATTCAGATAATACCAAGGATCCGGATTCAGAGGAGGACAAACCGGAGAAGGGTAATAAGACCGGCAATGCCAAAGGCCAACAACACAATCTGGCAGGCCATGGAAACGATGGTAAGCGCAAGGACGAGAGTGGTTTAGACTTTGTCGCAAATACCAACGCGTAGGAGAATGGCCAGCGCCGTAAAGGCAAGCAGCCCCAGAGGGGTGGAGGTCCAGGCAACAATTTGGAGCGTTTGTTAAAGGACAAACCGGCATCACATCTCTGGAAAGATTGTTATATCATGCGGGATTTCAAGAATTCCAATATGTTCCAATATGACAATGGCCCGCCCGACGGTTCAGGAGGAGGTTTCCACGGGCCGAGTTACGGAGGCGGTGGTTCCGGTTCAGGGTTTCCAGGCAATCAAACCGGGCACGTCAATCAAGGACACCAAGGCAGCCAGGGAGGTTACAACCATCAGGGGAGTCAGCAGTAGTAGCAGCAGTCGGATTATCAGAGCAATCGCAAACAGCTGAACAGCAGGCAATATCATGTCTTCACTACTAGTTTGTGCAAACGTGATCAGAAGCTTCACAAAAGGGTAGTCAACTCTCTTGAGCTGGCAGTACCTCAGTATTTACACTGGTCGGAGCAACCTATTTTGTGGAGCAGAGAGGATCACCCGCCCCGGGTTGATAATCCAGGTCATTTGGCCTTGGTGGTAGCCCCTCAAGTTGGGGGGTACAAGTTCACTAAAGTGCTCATGGATGGGGGAAGTAGTATTAATATTTTGTATTATGATACATTCCGCCGTATGGGGTTGACAGATAAGGATCTTAAACCGTCAAATATGGTATTTCATGGTGTGGTGCCTGGTAAGTCTGCATATCCTGTTGGTAAGATAGCCTTGGAGGTAGCTTTTGGAGATGACTACGATTCAAGGTCAGAAACAGTGACATTTGAGGTGGTGAAGATCAAAAGTCCGTACCACGCTCTATTCGGGCGGCCGGTTTATGCTAAGTTTATGGCAAGGCCATGTTATGTTTACCTGCAGCTTAAAATTCCAGGTCATAAGGGGACTATCACAGTACATGGAAGTAGAAAGATTTCTTTGGAGTGTGAAGAAGGCGATGCGGCTTATGCTGAGTCGGTTTGTGCCACGGAGGAGTTAAAATTCTATAAGGAGCAAGTTGATCCGGCAGACATGACCTCCTTAAAAAAGCCAACCACGGAACATGATCCAGCATTGAAGTTCAAATCAGCTACAGACACTAAGATGGTTGACTTTGTCCCTGGCAATTCATCCAAACAGTTCAGCATCAGCGCTAACCTGGATCCCAAATAGTAAAGCGTGCTCATCGAGTTCATCCTTGAGAATCGGGACATCTTTGCATGGAAACCTTCTGACATGCCAGGTGTACCAAGATAACTCGCTGAGAACACACTCAACATTGATCCGAAATTCAAACCGGTCCGACAGTTCCTCCACCGCTTCAATGAGGAAAGGCGCAAGGCTATAGGTGAAGAGGTCGCCCATTTGTTGGCTGCTGGGTTTATTGTTAAAGTTTTTCATCCAGAGTGGTTAGCCAATCCGGTGCTGGTTCTTAAGAAAAACGACACTTGGCGCATGTGTGTGGACTACACAGATTTAAACAAGGCTTGCCCTAAAGACCCCTTTGCTCTCCCTCGCATTGATCAGATAATTGATGCTACGGCGGGTTGTGACCATTTGTGTTTTTTGGATGCTTACTCTGGTTATCATCAGATCAAAATGGCAATTAAGGACCAGGAGAAGACAACCTTTATAACTCCCTTCGGAGCCTTCTGCTATGTTTCCTAGCCCTTTGGACTCAAGAGTTCCCAGGCAACTTACCAGCGATGTGTTCAGAATTGCCTTCATAAGCAAATTAGGCGCAATGTCCATGCGTATGTAGATGATATTGTGGTCAAATACAGAAAGGAGGAGACTTTGATAGATGATCTACGGGAAACTTTTGACAATCTCCGGGTCTACAAGATGATGCTCAATCTGGAGAAGTGTGTTTTCGGTGTTCCGTCAGGCAAGCTCTTAGGCTTTCTGGTTTCAAACAGAGGCATTGAGGCTAATCCGAAAAAGATTGCAGCAATTACGTCCTTGGCTAAACCGGCATGTATTAATGATGTGCAACGTCTGGCCGGCCGGATTACAGCCTTGAGCCGGTTTATCAGCTGCCTTGGAGAGAAGGCCATTCCCTTATATTAGATGCTCAAGAAAACGGATAACTTTGTCTAGAGTGAAGCAGCTGATAAGGCGTTTGAAGATCTGAAGAAACAGCTCGTGGAACCGCCCGTGCTGGTAGCATAGATCGATAAAGAGCCCTTATTATTATATGTGGCTGCTAATGCCCGGGCTGTTAGCGTAGCCATTGTGGTAGAGCGCAAAGAGCCTGGCAAAGAGTATTCAGTTCAACGACCGGTTTATTATATGAGTGTGGTGCTCATTGAGTCAAAGCAGAGGTATCCGCATTGGCAGAAACTGGTGTATGGGGTGTTTATGGCAAGCCGGAAGCTCAAACACTATTTTCAGGGCCATCCTATCACAGTTGTCAGTTCAGCTCCTCTGGGTGACATCATTCAAAACAGAGAGGCAACTGGCCGGATTGCCAAGTGGGCCATTGAGCTTGGACCCCACGGGCTCAGATATATACCCCGCACGGCGATCAAGTCCCAGGCACTCGTAGATTTCATCAACGATTGGACGGAGTTACAAGCACCTGAGGAGAAACCAGATAATACATATTGGACTATTCATTTTGATGGGTCCAGACAGCTAGAGGGTTCGGGGGCTGGAGTCGTATTAACTTCCCCACGAGGTGATAAGTTTTGCTATGTCCTCCGTTTAATGTTCCCTTATACTAACAATGCAGCTGAATATGAGGCTTTACTCCATGGTCTTCGGATGGCTAAAGAGATGAATTTGAGCCGGGTTAAGTGCTTCGGCGATTCAGATCTACTGGCTCAGCAAGTGTCTGGCACTTGGGATTCTAAGGACCCACTCATGGCTGCATATCGGCGAGTGGTGGACACAGTGGCTGGTCACTTTAAAGGTTGTCAGGTGGACCATATACACCGGCGAAAGAATGAAGCGGCAGACGCTTTAAGTCGTCTTGGTTCCCAACGTAAACTGGTTCCGCCCAATGTCTTTCTTGATGTGTTGCACAATCCGTCAGTCAAAATACCAACCGAAGAAGATTTGGCTGTTCCTGATCCGGAGGCTCAATTGGTGGCAGTTTTGCATGCCATACCGGATTGGACGATCCCATATCTGGATTACATGAACCGGGGCGAGTTACCAGCTGAGGAAACATTGGCTCAACAGATAATTCGACGTTCCAAGTCCATGACCATACTCAACGGGGAGCTACATCGTTACAGTGTTTCAGGAGCGATTCAACGATGCGTTTTTCCTCAAGAAGGTTGTGAGATTTTGCGAGAAATTCATGAAGGGGATTGCGGTCATCACGCCGGTTCAAAGTCGTTGGTTGCTAAAGCTTTTCGCCACGGTTTTTACTGGTTGATGGCGCATGCTGATGCGGAGGATTTAGTCAAAAGATGTGATGGATGTCAAAAGTTTGCCCGCCGTGCGCACGTTCCGGCTCAAGAGTTGCGGATGATTCCAATTACGTGGCCGTTTGCCACTTGGGGGCTGGATATGGTTGGACCCTTCAAGCGCTCCAAGGAGAAGAAGACCCATCTATTAGTAGCAGTTGATAAATTCACTAAATGGGTAGAGGCAGAGCCAGTCAGCAAGTGTGATGCAGCCACGACGGTTCAATTCATCAAAAAGGTGATATTCCGGTTTGGCTTTCCACATAGCATTGTAACAGATAATGGCACTAACTTGTCAATAGGAGAGATGGAAGAATTCTGTCAATGTGAGCACATCCGGCTTGATCTAGCATCAGTGGCTCACCCCAATCTAATGGTCAAGCGGAAAGGGAAAATCAAGAAATTATGCGGGGTATCAAACCAAGGCTTATGGTTCCCTTAAAGCGGACGCCAGGTTGTTGGGTCGAGGAGCTACCTTCCGTGTTATGGAGCATCAACACCACGCCCAATAGGTCTACGGGTTACACGCCTTTCTTCATGGTTTATGGAGCAGAGGCGGTTCTTCCTAGTGACATCTGTCATGATTCGCCCCGTGTGGCAGCTTATGTTGAAGCTGATAATGAGAAGGCACGTCAGGATTCTCTGGACCTGTTGGATGAAGAGCGGGATCTTGGAGCAGCGTGTTCGGCGATTTATCAACAAGTTCTTCAACGTTATCACAGCCACCGGGTTAAAACTAGAACCTTTCAAGATGGTGATTTGGCGCTCCGACTCATCCACGATTAGACTGATATGCATAAGTTATCCCCCCCTTGGGAAGGACCCTTTGTGGTCAGCAGAAATTTGCACAACGGATCCTACTACCTCATTGATGTTCGAGAGCATGAAGACTCACGTCAATTGGAGGAGGAGACAAAGCGGCCATGGAACATAGCTCTCCTTCGGCCTTACTATACTTGAAGCCATAGGCTTTTTCACCTGTACATATTTATGGTAGTGTATATACCATATAATAAACCGGAGCCTCCGTTATAAGCGGGGTATCTGTTCTTTCTTATATCATAAGTGTGCTTTTACAAGTTAATGGTCAAAGCGGAGTCTTTGTTAAACCGGATTTAGCAACTGCATAAAGATAAAGAAAATCACTAGGGGGCTTGGTCATGTTTGAACTACAGCTACACCTCTTGATAGGCGTTTCAGCCACACAAGGAAATATTTGTGGAGCCAAAGAGAGTATTGTAGACCGTACAAACTCAAACATAGGCACACACTGAGCATCGCTCACAAAGTTACCTGGGGGCTCTTTTTTGCAAAGCAACAAAGAGTTTGAAAGGACCCTCATAATTGGCTATCAAGCCACGGCTTGGAAGCCTGGTGTATTCACCTAAAACCCTGAGTTAACCTGCCTTCATCAAGTAAGCCACTCCTATCCAGGTAATCCTGGCATGACCCATCGAACGTTTGACAAGTCAATCTTTTACAGACCCTGAACTTGTCATAGTTAAAACGGTGATTGGTTAATTGGAGGCCCATCTTAAAAGGCTTTGTTAAATGGTTTAACTCAGAGGCCTGGCAGCCCATGAAAAGCCTTGATTTGGAGCCTGGCAGCTCGTAAAAAGCCTCGCATATTTTCCTATTTGAATTTTGTTTGTTGACAATCATAAGTATTTTTTGATAAACCGGCATCCTTGATCCGGCTTGCTTTCCAACCACCAGCCGTTGGCTCATGATCAGTTATAAACCGGTGGTCACTAACCTGGTATGGTTTGACTAAATCACCAGTGTTATGAAGAAAATCCAGTAGGTATACTGGTACGGTTTAATAGATAGACCAGCATTATGAAGATGAGATTATCAAACGTATCGGGTTGGTGTTAAACACCTTTGCTGTATACACGTTTGCTCACTCAATGAGGTATGTTCTGTACATTATTTTTTGTACAAACACTTGATTATTGAGCTCCAGTACTATATACTTCTTGGATATTATGACATGTTTAGCGGTAAACCGCTAGACACTTTTAAGTTTTTTGTACCCAGGAAGGCAAGTCATCATAGACTATGCATAAAATATATCCTGAAGGGCGGCACAGATTGTCACAAAGGGCTATGAAGCATGCTCGATGGCATGGTAGATAAACAAAGTTTCAGCTATCCTATTACATGAAGCTTCAAAGCGGCTCAACAGTGCCATTGTTTTTCACAGTAGCCATATAAACCGGCGACCGGATCAGGACTCTTCATCACGACGGTTTGACGGTTGCAGATCAGTTGGTGTACGCACTTCTTCATCCCTCCCCAGCCGCTGGAAATCAGCCGTTGACCAATCGATTCCGGTTAAAGCTTGGAATACTGCTTCTTCATGGATAAGATCAGAAGTCTTAATATCAGGGGCATAAGTGTGCTTACGAATCGGAGGCACAAGTTCTTCGACTTCATGGATCTCGGCCGGCTGTCTTTTCCCTTCTGCATCATAAAACGGTTGAAAATGGGACAAATCGGTCTCTTCAGCTAATTTGCTGGCCGTTGGCCCCATCTGTTTGGTCAACCGCCGAAGATCATCATTGCCAAAGTTTGAACCGTCTTCTTTAACGCCTGGATACCCTTTAATGATATCCTCCGCTTCAAGATCTGGAATCCAGGCCTTGGCTCAAATAAGGGCAGTTAATGCTCCGGCTCTTGCAGCGGCTCTTTTCAACTCGGCAATACGCGCCGGTAACATGCCCAGCTTCTCAAGGGTTTCCTTAATCAATGTTGGCGTCGGTTTGTTATAAGCTGCTGTACTAATGGCTCACTGAGATCCAGAGTATAGCTGCTCAACCAATGTGTATGCCGCTTTGAGCTTCATCCGCATATCTGCACCAAGATGAGTGATCCGAGTTCCCGCCAAAGATTTTTTTCAACATCATGGTCAGTTTTAAGATTCATTGACTGATGCAACATACATAAGCAGATACTTACCAAAGATAGCAGAGGTCATAGCGTTGATTTGGCGCTTCAAACCGGCTAGTTCTTCAGCCACTGGTTTCGGGGCTTCCTCGGCATCTACGGCTCTTTTGGTCAAACCGGCTTTTTCGGTTTCCCATGCAGCACGATCTTGATTGAAGGTTTCTTTCAATTTTTCCATTCTGGCCAGGGCCTGGGTCAGCTCCTCTTTGGCTTTTGCAGCTTCGGCTTGTTGTGACTTCACATTTTCTTGCAAGTCAGAGTTTTTGGCATCTTTGCTTCTCAGTTCAGCCTATAACATTGAAGGTATCTTCAACAAAACAACATATATATGCGCTAAGTATAAAGCATATAACAAGTTATCCACTTCATACTTGGGGGCTAATGCTTATTTGCTCTCAAATACTACCTTCTATGCAAGTCTCCAGAACAATGCAAGCATTATCCTTGACACTTGGGGGCTAATGTACGTTTGTTCTAAACTGGCGGTGTGGATTAAAAACCGGATTAACTTGCCAAGTTAAACCGGCCTTTGGGGTCTATGCTACAGAACATTATCTAATTTTTCAAACATGAGTTTTATCTATGATTGAAGACACGCCTTGGCAAGGATTAATGATGGGATGCTTAAAGTGTTACAAAGACCCGGTTTATGATTGACAATCATAAAACGGCTCTTGGGGGCTACTTGGAATAGTATTTCAGCTATAAATCAATGTGCAAGGGAGAAGAATTTACCTCATATCGTTCTTTCATCAAATTCACCAAACCGGCTTCATAATCCCGGTTTGAGTGCAGACGGTTCAAGAAGCCGGAATGAAGCTCAACAGCATTAAGATGAGCATAGTTTGATAAGTCGCTGCTCCATTTACCTTTATCCCTGGCAATTTGCTCTTCCTTGGCACTATGATGAGCCAAAATGATGGGATGACTAGGAGAACTGTGGCCTCCTCCAGTAATAATAACGTCATCGCCTTGGCCTTCAGGATTTTGGGCGGATGATGATGGAATTTCAGTATCTTTCATTGGATTAGCCCAGTTTGGTTCTGCCGGTTCAGCATCAGGGGCGGCAGGCTCAACATCTGTCGGTTCGTCAGTATGTTGGCCGTCAAGGGGCGGATCATCAAAAGTTGTTTCAGGATGGAGGCCTTCCGGTTCACCTGTTTGCTCCGGTTCACCTCTTGGTTCTTCTTCTTCAGCAACAGGGTCTTCTGGCGGATTGGTGACCCGAGCTTTCTTGCTGGGTCTGGCTTTGGCCCTGCAAACAGAATAAAAAGGGTTAACATCATGTTCAAAAGATGTAGGGCGCATTAAAAGGAAAGGGTTTTTTTTGTAACTCACCCAACCACTGTTTTCAAAGGGGGAGTTGAGTTGCTGTCGATTCACCAGAAGAGGAAGGAGGTGTCACCTGATAATTTGAATCGGACGGATTAAGAGGATGTCTGAAATAACCTGCCTTGGGGTAAGAATGGTCAGAAGTAGGAGAGACCTCAGACCGCCGCTTCCGAACTGGAGTATCAGGTAAACCCTTAGAGGTGACCTGTTGGCCACTGTGCCGAGTTGTCCGGCGAGCATCATGCTGTTGAGTCTTCAAAATAAATGTTGGATCCAAGTGAGCAAGAGGATGAGAAAAGCTTACTTTCCGGATTGTTTGGCGAGTTTTTTGTGTTGGCATAGAGTCTGAACCGGAGGAAAGGGTAATTACCTCTACGTCCTCAGCCTGACTAGCTTCGGCCTCCTCCTGAGGAAGATCATTGTTAACAAGATGCATAAAAAGAGAGCCAAGTGAGTCAAGTTCTACCTCAACTTCTGGGTCATCGGTATCATCATCACGTTCCAGATCAATCCGGTCAGCCGTTTTCCGCTTTGATGTCCGTTTTACGGCTTTGGTCTTCAGGCGGGTTGGTTTGGCTACTTTATCTCCAGTCATCTTTGCCGCTTTCTCTATGGATTTTCGTTTCCAGAAAGGGTCATCACCCTATACATATAAAGAAGAAGGGTTACAGCTTGTATAAGTCAAAGATATTAGAGATGAAGAGGAAGTGTAATGCTTACAGCAGGCAGTCTGTTCTTGGTGTAGAAGGGATTCAGACCGGTTTGACTACAGACCAGTTCCGATTCATTCAGAATTTTCTTTACCCCTTCAGTAATTTCTTCCATAGATGATTGGATGTTGCAGTGGCGTTGAGGATCGTCAACCTCACCGGTATATTCGCACATTAAACCGGGACCCCGGCTTAGCGGCAAGATACTCCAGGATATCCAACAGTGTACAAAATCCACACCTGTTAAAACGTTTGCCATAAATGGCCGGAGCTTGGCGATTTGAGGAGCGTATTTTGCCCTTTCTGAGGAGCTCAGGTGTTGTGGCATTGGGTGAGTATTGGATAATCTATGATCTCGGAAGCCGGGGAGGGGATTCTTATCTTCAGGTGAAGTGTCTCTGCAATAGAACCATGTTTGGTTCCATTCCTTTGGGTGGCTATGGTGTTTGGCATGAGGAAATTCCACTTCTTTCCGCTTTTGAATCGAGACACCACCAAGCTCTGTATTTGGGCCATTCACAAACTCTGTGCGACGGTTTAAGTGAAAGAAATCCCGGAACAATTCTGTAGTTGGTTCTTCCTGTAAATAGGCTTCATAGAAGACTTGGAAATTGCATAAGTTGGAGACTGAATTGGGACCAATATCTTGTGGATGCAGTTGGAAGCTGGCAAGCACATCTCGATAAAATTTTGACCCTGGTGGTTTGAAACCACGGCCTATATGGTCAACAAAGATTACCACTTCGCCTTGTCTTGGGGTTGGAGGATTGTCAGTTCCTGGGGCTTGCCATTTGATCTTAGTTTTCTTAGGCAGAGAGCCGATGCTAACCATCTCATCCAGTTGAGCCTGAGTAACCCGGGAACAATCCCAGTTGCAGGTAGTGAATTGTTTGGCCATTGCAAAGCGAAGAAACTGAAAATGACAGGCCGGTTTATAAATTATGCATGATCATACACAAGAGACAAGGAAGTAAGAAACGTACTGATATAATAAATGGTACAACCCGGAGACTAGTATAATGAGAAAGAAGGTAATGCTAGCGCAGGGTTGATCAGACACTGTTAAACCGGAGCATAATTATTAAGGTAACATGCTCTTCCGGTTTATTAGAGGGCTAATGGCATAGACTATTTATCCAATGTCAAATCGCTTATATTGGTGCCAGGAGAAAGAGATCTCACAGTGATGTATAAAACTTTCGGATCTAGAGATAAGACAGAAAAGCAAAAATAATTGGATCTTGAAGGGGTGAAGAACTGAAGCAATTTTTGACAGACAGATCAGTTCTTTGCGCATAAAAATTTGTGATGATCATGGTAGGTAAGCTACGGTAAGAGATGTATCAAGCATGAAGTGTCTATCTATTAAAGGAAGAACATGGACGGATAGAACTTATGAACTTCGGAAGAACTGTGAGGAATATCGAAACCCTAGAACAGATCTATGGTGAAAAAAGCAGAGAACTTACCAGAGCTAGTGAGGAAGCGGAAGGGCGCCACAGTTCTCTGGTGCGTTCAGGGCGATGCAGCGGCCGAGGTTGGAGCAGAAATGACGGTCGACGGTGGCGGCGGAGTTCTAGAGGGTGAGCTGCGCGAGGAAGACGATGCGAAGAGGCACGGGGGGGGAACGGTGAAAATGACTCCTCGGTCCTATTTATAAGGCGAAGTGAAAAATGGCAAGTGCTGGAATTGAGGAGTCCAATAAATGGATAAGTTAATAAAGGTGTCGCCTCGATAACTGGATATATATTAAATGAAGGAAATCTCCGATATCAACGGATGGATGACGTCAGGACGGTTTATCGTAATTTTGAAGTATGACGTCATGGCGGTTTACAAGATAAAAAATGAAGACAAGAGAGAAGATTTTTTCTAAAGTGTGGAAGATTGACATGAACAAGTTCAAACCAATCTGGGGCCTAATGTTGGGGATATTACTACTGGAGGTAAACCGGCCTTATGTAGCCAGGTTGACTCTTTGAAGATTAGAAGCCCATGAAGATGTAAAGATGCTAGCCCTTTACGGAGGGCCCAAAGGCGAGTTATAGTATGTAAATGTAAACCGGCCTAGTCATGTAACTTGTATAGTAAGATAGAAAGAGAGAGGCCGAACCAGATACGTTTATAAGCCGGCTTCGGGACTCTGTAGCCCGGAGGGCTTCAACCTATGTATATAAAGGGACGACCCGGCCGCGGTTTAGAGACAGACAACAACAACTCAAAAGCCAGACAAAGCGGATTCGCTCCCTGGCCTTCGAAACCCTAGCAATATTAATCACAACTAGACGTAGGCTTTTACCTTCATCGAAGGGGCCGAACTAGTATAAACTCCCATGTCCCCTTGTCCGTTTTAACCCCTTTAAGCTAACCCGTTGCGATGGCTCCACAACTAAGTCCTTTCACGAGGACATCTTCCATGACAAACCCACGACACCTTCCAAGTGCCGTCTGAAGAAGACGAAGCTGATGATGATGAACTTGCTGAAATCATCAGAGATAGGCAAGTCAGGGCCGCTAGAGCCAAGGGAACAGATGTGCCACTGCTTTTGGATCCCAAGTTGATCCTCGAATACATTGATGCTTGGCACAAGAACCCCAACACTCGCATGCCTAATTTCGAGCTGACTCCTGGCCAAAGTCACATGCTAACCCATTTCATCCAAGAATAAAAATGGAAATATGAGAAGGCCAGGCAGATCAAGAAAGCGCAATACAAGAAGGAGAAATTTCTGAAGAACAACGTTGTCACTATCACAACTGATGAACTTATAAAAGTCCAATATGAAATCAAAACCCTCAGCGATGACTTAAAAGCCTACTATGCTGATTGGCAAGGAGCCAAAGTCAGATTTGTAAAGATAACTGAATAGTTCACTAACAATGTTGCTGCCCCAACGCAATAGGAAATCCTCAGGCTAAAGCATCTGCTCAGCCGACTGAAGAACATGCCAACACCGTAGATGAAAATCAGGCTGCTGAAGAAAATGTGAGTTCCAGGGCTAATGACTGCATTCCAGCCGCAGAAGAAATTGCCAGGGCATCCTCTTTGTGGTGCTCCTGAAAAATCAGGGCAACTGCATCAGTTGTGCCTAAAGAAAATCAACCAGATTCTTCTGCTCTCCTGCGCAAACACCAACTCCGATCCTTCCATCTGCATCAGATGTGAAGAAGACCAAGGCTGCAGAGCGTGCATCAGTGAAGAAAAGGAAAGCATCAGCTACTTCAGATTCTTCAGCTCTGAAGAAGATGAAGCCTTTGACCAGTTCATTTGCTAATCCCATTGATGTTGTTCCAATCTCAACAATGCCATCAAAGGACCTTGTTCCTTTTGGTGAAGAATATGAGATCCCTAGCGGATCTAATGAAGAAAATTATTCTGCTACTTCGTCAAAGCAGATTGATGAAGAGATTGAAGTGGATGCGATCCCTTCAACACCTGTTATCCCTTGCCTATGCCTCAGTTCACAGCTGAAGAGGCTGGCGTTGAAGAAATGGAAGATGAAGATGTGGACGTTGGCTGCTCCACACCAGTGATGAGTGATGAATTCTGGGAAAGTCAGCATCCAAACTCTCCAATGATCACACCGTTGCAGCAAATACCTCAGTCCCCGCACAAACTGTTCAAATGGGCTCTGAAGAAACTCACCCCACTTCATCTGTACATGAGGAAATTCCAGCCACTAGTGCTAAAGAAACTGTTGCTGCTGAACATCTGAAGACACAGACTGCCACTGAAGAGGAACAAGAAATTCCTCAGCCTGAAGAACCTGATATTGCGATTCCTGAGGTCGTGATGCAACTCATCGACACTCCTCTGCCCAAGCCAAAGGATCCATTCTCACGCAAGCAAAAGTTCAAGGCTAATGATTTCTTCGGTGAGCACGTATTCTTCGAAGACTACAACCCATATGATTCTGCTCGTATAAGGAAGAGGCGTTTTTGGATTGCTAGTCAAGCAAATTTCTATTCCTCAGTGCTGTTCAACAAAGAGAAAATCTTCTACCATGAGCACATTCCTCACGTGGATATGGAATCTCTATCATGCTTCGTGCCAATCCTCAGTGTTCTTCACGACGCTGGACTGTTAAACTTTTGCTCTGAGATCTGTGATTGGAATGAAGAACTAATTCTTCAATTTTATGTGACGCTGCACATCACATGAGATTCTGAAGATGTGAATTCATGGGTGCTGGACTGGATGTCTGAGAACACTCACTACACAGCACCAGCTACTGAATTGCTTCATGCCTTACTACTCGGTCCTCCCCTTGAAGAAGCTCGTTGCATCTACATTGAACCCGAGCTTACAAATCACTACATGCAAGTTCTAATGAAACCTTTGAAGCCAGGTCAGGCCCCACGAACCATATTCCTCATGAAGGAATTGCTTTATGTGCCCAGAACTGTCTATCGTATTCTTAGGAGGACAATGAGTCCTATCAAAGGCCATGACTCATCTAATGAGGAAATTGTTGGGATCATGAAGAATCTGGTATTCAATATTGTCCATGGCATTCCTATCAATTATCACGATTTCTTCATGAGGACTCTGGCAAATGTTGCACTATCTCTGTTTGAGCTGAAGCCTTATGCACCTTGGATTATGAGATTCCTCATGACAAGGTCTTCACTCAACTACAAAGCTGATTTTCAGAATCACCTCAGCTACTTGCCCCCAATTGAAGTCCTCAAGCAGACCTATTCCTCAGTTGATAAAAAGGGCAAGCCACCAGCTGTTATAGATCAAGGCATTCGTCCATTGGATGGATAGTTTCGCAAAGCTGCCTCTTATTCCACCAATGATGACTCTGCCACACATGACTCTACCAATGCACCCAAGTCTACTCCTCAAGCCACTGCTCCTCGTGTGATGACTGATCGTGAGCTTCTAGTTAGTCTTCACCAGAAGGTGGATCGAAATCATAAATGGGTTAAGCGTCAGTTTGGTTCATTTCTTCACAACATGACTGGTACACACAATGCAGTGAAGAAGAACCATTACTACCTCCATGAAGTCTCCGGTCGCACCTGGGCAATACGGTCACATCTGTATGGTGAAGAAGATCTGAAGAAAATGGGTCTCAAGGAAGATTTTGACTGGTCTGCACCTCCACCGAAGAAATTCAAGAAGGTCATGGTTCCTTCCTTGGTGGCCAGCTCATATTCTTCATCGCACGACACTGATGAGAATAAAGACTTGGAAGACACTGTGGCAGGCCTACTACGACAAACAACCACAACAACACTGGCGCTCCTTCATCAAGTTGATATTCTTCAGGGGCGTTAGTTCTCATATTCGATCATTTTGGTCATTTTATGGCAAAGGGGGAGAATTTTGAGTTAGTCCTCAAGCGGGTCTTTCTATATGGGCATTTTTTCAAGTTACAACTCTCGTTCTTCTGAGACTTTATTGGATCGAGTTGTAAACTTAAACCTGATGGTGCTCTGATACTTTTGCTATGTTTTTCTGCATGCTTATTCCTCATATATGCTAATGCACGCATGCTAAATTACATCACTCACCATATTTCATCATGCATTTCAAATTCTTCACTGTTATATGTCAAATGCGTGTATGAATTACAAGATATAGGGGGAGATCTCCATGATTCAACTCTTCAAGTGTTTGAAACTGCAACTATCCCAAGGTGGTTTTGGTAATTCATAACAACATATAGCTTATTGAGCTAATGCTATTCCAAGATGATTATTTCAGGAAAGCTCAATGATTGGCATGGCATGGATGTGAAAGTGGAACCCTCAAAATGCTAAGGACAAAGAATTGGCTCAAGCTCAAAAGTTGAAGACTCCAAGATCACATTGAGTCTTTAGGAAAAGCCAATACTATCAAGGAGGGATGAGGTGTTGCTTACTGAGCCTCTTGCTTTATGTGCTTAGTGATATGCTCCAAAATCCTCAACCACCTTTCCATATCCACAAATGACCTAAACCCTAAGCCAAACTCGGTCATACCGATTCTGTCAATCCGGCGCCACCGAGTTTCACTTGTCATTTGCCACTGCCAAACCCTAGCAATTCGGTCCTACCGATAAGGTTCTCGGTCTCACCGAGATGGGCTTGCAAACTCTCTGTTTCCCTTTCATAACTTTTCGGTCTCACCGAAAGAGCGAATCGGTCCCACCGAGAATGCAAGGTAAACTCCATGTTTCCTTCTTGTAACGTTTCGGTCTCACCGAAAGAGCAAGTCGGTCCCACCGAGTTTGCCTGACCAACTCTCTGGTTAGCTAATTGCCGAACTCAGTCTCACCGAGTTTGTGCGATCGGTCTCACCGAGATTACGTTATGCCCAAACCCTAACCGAATCGGTCCTACCGAGTTGCATCTCAGTCCCACCGAGATTCCTAACGGTCACTAGGTTTACTATTTCGGTCAGACCGAGTTTTCTGATTCGGTCCCACCAAGATTGGTAGATTATGTGTAACGGTTGGATTTTGTGTGGAGGCTATATATACCCCTCCACCACCTCTTCATTCGAAGAGAGAGCCATCAGAACACACACACCATTCCTACTCATATGTTCTGAGAAAGAACCACCTACTCATGTGTTGAGACCAAGATATTCCATTCCTACCATATGAATCTTGATCTCTAGCCTACCCCAAGTTGCTTTCCACTCAAATCTTCTTTCCACCAGATCCAAATCCTATGAGAGATAGTTGAGTGTTGGGGAGACTATCATTTGAAGCACAAGAGCAAGGAGTTCATCATCAACACACCATTTGTTACTTCTTGGAGAGTGGTGTCTCCTAGATTGGCTAGGTGTCACTTGGGAGCCTCCGACAAGATTGTGGAGTTGAACCAAGGAGTTTGTAAGGGCAAGGAGATCGCCTACTTCATGAAGATCAACCGCTAGTGAGGCAAGTCCTTCGTGGGCGATGGCCATGGTGGAATAGACAAGGTTGCTTCTTCGTGGACCCTTCGGGGGTGGAGCCCTCCGTGGACTCGCGCAACCGTTACCCTCCATGGGTTGAAGTCTCCATCAACGTGGATGTAGGATAGCACCACCTATCCGAACCACGGGAAACATCTGTGTCTCCAATTGCGTTTGAATCCTCCAAACCCTTCCCTTTACATTATTGCAAGTTGCATGCTTTACTTTCCGCTGCCAATAAACTCTTTGCATGCTTGCTTGAATTGTGTGATGATTGCTTGACTTGCTCTAAGATAGCTAAAATCTGCCAAGAACTAAAATTGGGAAAAGGCTAAGTTTTTAATTGGTCAAGTAGTCTAATCACCCCCTCTAGACATACTTTCGATCCTACAAGTGGTATCAGAGCTTTGGTCTCCATTTGGCTTGATCTTCATAGCTTTTGGTGGTCATAGCCTTGGTTTCACAACCTACGAGAGTATGGCGTCTAGCGTGGGAAATTATCACCGTAGAGTTCCTTACTTTGATGGCACTAATTTTGCTAGTTGGAAGCATAAAATGAAAATGCATATTCTTGGACATAACCCCGCCATATGGGCTATTGTTTGTGTTGGCTTGCAAGGTGAGTTCTTCGATGGGAGGGAACCAAACCGTGAAGCTACCGCAGATGAGTTGAAGATGTTGCAATACAATGCTCAAGCTTGTGATATTCTCTTCAACGGATTGTGCCCCGAAGAATTCAACAAAATCATCCGCCTTGAGAATGCAAAGGAGATTTGGGATACTTTGATTGATATGCACGAAGGAACCGACTCCGTCAAGGAATCCAAGTTGGATGTGCTCCAAAGTCAACTTGACAAGTTCAAGATGAAGGATGGTGAAGGTGTCGCTGAAATGTACTCTAGGCTTGCTCTCATCACAAATGAGATTGCCGGCTTAGGAAGTGAAGAGATGACCGATAGATTCATCATCAAGAAGATCCTAAGAGCCTTGGATGGAAAATATGATACCGTGTGCACATTAATCCAAATGATGCCCAACTACAAATATCTCAAGCCAACGGAAGTAATTGGAAGGATTGTTGCTCATGAGATGTCACTCAAGGATAAAGAGGAACTTCACAATAAATCAAGTGGTGCCTACAAAGCGTCATGTGAAGCCCCCACATCATCAAGTGAGAAACAAAACTTCAATGAAGAATTGAGCTTAATGGTGAAGAACTTCAACAAGTTCTACAAGAGTAGAAGCAAAGATAGAAGCTTCAAGTCAAGGTCCTACAATGACAAAAGATCTTCTAGTCGAGAGCGAAACTGCCATAGTTGTGGAAGACCCGGACACTATTGCAATGAGTGTACGGCTCCCTACAAGAGAAGAGAAGATTCTCCAAAAAGAAGAAGCAAAGAATCTCCACCAAGAGAGAGAAGGAGTAGAGATGATCATTATGAACGAAGATACTCACGGAGAAGCAAGGACTCGGAAAGGAAGGAAAAATCATCAAGGAGCTATACAAAACGAAGACATCAAGCTCATGTTGGTTAATGGGTATCCGGCTCCGACTCCGACAGCCACTCCGAGAGAAGTTATCACTCCGACTCCGAAGATACTCAAGATGAAGGTGTTACCGGTCTAGCACTTGTGTCAACCAACTCCTATGACATATTTGACTCCCCAAATGAAGGAATTGGAAGATGCTTCATGGCCAAAGGTCCTAAGGTAACACGCCCCGAGTACGTTGATTTTAATAGTGATGAAGATGACTTGTTAGGTGATGATGATTTGCTTGTTGACAACTCTAGTGAAGAATATTATGGTGAAACATTAATTAATCATGCTAAAATGAATGACAATGATAAGGAGAAGATTGAGTCTCTAACTAAAGAACTAAACACTCTTAAGTTAGCTCATGAAAGTATCTTCGAAGATCATCGAGAACTTTTAAGAGCTCATGAGAAATTAAGCTTTGAAAAGCTCAATCTTGAGCAAGAGCATGAGTTCTTAAAGGCAATCAATGATGATCTCCGCAAGAATAGCTCTTCTTACATTGCCAAGCGTTTACTATTATCCACTTACATGCCTCAAGTCAAGACTAGTAACAAGAATAAGAAAGATTCTTCCTCTAGTAGTAACAATGATCATGCTAAATCCAATATTGTTGCTTCTAGTAGTTCTCTTGATTCCACTAATGATTCTCTTAGCCAAGTTACACTTGAGCAAGAAAATAGCTTATTGAAGGGAATTATAGAGAAAGGTGTTTACAAGAGCCTTGCCGGAAGTAAGCAATTCGAGGAAATTGTGCGCAAGCAAGGAATGCACCGGAAGAATCAAGGTGTTGGTTTTGAACGAAAGTTCAATGCCAATGGAGTTGAATGGGAAGAAGATCAATACCCCAAGAAAAAGTTTGTTCCTCAACAAGAGAAGTATGACACTTCTTTCAAGGGGACACAAGCTCAAGATGATCTTCCACCACAAGACTACAAGCAAAAAGGCAAGGACAAGCTTCAAGAGGAGATTGATGCATTTGAAGAAGCTCCCAAGACCTTAGTCAAGTGGATTCCCAAGACTACTTCAAGTTCCACTACATCAAGTACGACTACAACTCCAAGGATTCCCATCAAGATGGTGTGGATCCAAAAGAAGAAGAACTAGAGAGTTCTTGAGGGTGACTCCGCCAACATACTTCACTCTTATCATTTTGGCAAGAACAAGTGCAATCAACTTCCACATCTTGCACTAGTTCAAGGAGTCACAGACCCTCGTGTTGGTAAGACAAGGGACAAGGTAACCTAAAGTTTTCATGGACATCATCTTGTGTGTGCATCACTCTATGTCTATGGATATCCATGTTTGTTCCTTATGGGACTAACCCATGTAGGTATTGAAAGTGCAATTCACTCAAATGGATAGCTCCAAGTGATCTACATCAACATTGAGCATCCACATCTTCAACATCTACATGAAGTCATCATCGACAAAACCCAAGGTTAGTTCATCCCTCTTCGGGGGGATATCACATCTAGGGGGAGCTTTACTCTAAGACTTGAGCTAAAGCAACTCTAAAGATGTGAATACAACAATGCTTTATGTAAAAGTGGTAACCCCACTTGAGCTTAAACGATGAGTATGACCTATGATCAAGTGTTCTCACTTGACTCCTAAGTCAATATACTCATATATAGATGACCTAGTCATCGCAAATTGCTTGATAGATGCTAGAATTGGTTGTGCATGCTTTGCCACATGTTTCATTTGCCATCTTATTGTGTGAGCATGTTGGTTGCATATTTTAATCATTCGAGGACATCCACTTGTTGTTTTGATTGTTTGGCTTTCTTCTCTTGCCAAGTGGATGGACAAGAATGCCTAAGAATCTCCTCTAGCTATCTATGCTTTTCTCGTCTCAAACTCTATTCATGCGGCATCACAAAACTTGATCAAGTCAGATTCGAACCACTCTGTGTGAGGAACGCTCGGAGTCCCCGATTCTTCATAGACTTAAACTTCCAAAACCTCTTTATGAATCTCGGTCTGACCGATACTCCATTTTTGGTCCTACCGAGTTCATTAAGTTGATCTAGGTTTTTGATCTCAGTGCAACCGATTTGCACTTTTCGGTCACACCGAGTTGCAACAACTGCACACAATTTTGCATCTCGGTTGCACCGAGTTGTTCCACTCGGTCACACCGACAGGGTGGGGCTATATATAGTGACGGGCAAAATTTTGGAAATTTCTCCGAAACCTCTTCGCCCGCGCGATAGCCTGCTCTGCCTTCGTGGTCTTCGGATCGTCTTCTCGCCGCCAGCAGCCTCCAGTCGCTGGTCTCCGCCGCCGTTAACGGATTTCTGCCCCGCCGTTGCGGCCATAGCGAGTCTCCGCCGAACTAGGGTATGGACTCGATCTTTGTGCTATTCTCTACTACGATTCCTAGCACATTGTGATCATTATGATTCTTGCCATGATTGAAACACTCCTATCCAGTCAATAATCTCGTAGAATAGTTTTAATTCGAAAATTTCAGGGTTAGGTTTCCGCCGAAACCATCTCGGACCCACCGAGTTGAAAAACTCGGTCCCACCGATCTGGCTTTAGCCATTGCACAAGTGAAACTCGGTCTGACCGAGAATAACTTATCGGTGCGACCGATTTTGGAATTCTGTGAAACCCTAGCAGTCTCGGTGTCACCGAACTGTGACTCGGTCTGACCGAGTTCACCAGTTATGGTGCCAAAACTACTTCGGTGTCACCGAGTTTGAAAATCGGTAGATCCGAGATGCTTTCTAAGGAAACTAAAACTAAGTTTTTGAATTAATCTTTTGCAAAAATCTCTGCTTTTTGTGATGCTCATCCACTCAATCTTATCCATAATCTATTCACAGGGTCAGCAGTCAGTTTGCAACATGTCTGATCAAAGTGACAGCCAGAATGTGTCTGAGCAGCAAGTTGTGATGAGTGAGGGCACTAGCCCCTCAAGCTCTTTGATGATGGCAGCAGGAGCACCCCCAGCAACCTGCCTAAGGCTGCCACACGTCAAAGGAAGAAGAGAACGTCTGATTCTGAGGATGAAGACTATGTGGCAGAGGAAGAGGCCACATCAAAGAGAGCTGAACCAGCTCAAGGAACCAAGCCAGGACTGAAGATCAAAAGGCCAGCAGGCAGGCAGCCCATGTCAAAGGCTAGGGCTTCAACTGTGAAGCCTGCTCCCATTGAGCCCATTGCTGCTGAGGGCAAGAAAAGGAAAGAGAGAGTAAAAAAGACTGTAGCCAGAGTGCTTGGGAAGGCCTCCATCATGGTCGATGAGGAGGAAGAAGAAGAAGAGGTTGCTGCACCAGCACCCAAGGCAGCCAAACTCATGGGAGAGGCTATAAGGTCAGGAACAGCTGCATCCAAGCCCAAGGATGCACCTAAGGCCGCATCTAAGCCTAAGAGTGCACCAAAGAGAAATACATAAAGCATCCCAGCTGCAGAAAAGAACAAGGCCCCAATGCCTGAAGCTATCGAAGAAGAGGAAGAGAGTGTCCTTAGGAAGCTCAAGCCCAAGATCCCAGACCACAACGATGCTCATCCTGTGGCTGAGGATTTGAAGCTCAGGAGGGATTCAGGGCTGAGGAAATGGAGAGAAGCAGATCCGTATGCTTCTAGGAGAAGGACTGCCGTGGATTACAGATTTCATACCAAGGAGCAATGAGATTTCTATGACACTGTTTTGCTTGACAAGAAGCCAGTCATTTGTGACATGAGATGGGTCGACTGGACCTACATCAAGGACAATGAAGAGCACTACCCCGGTGTATTTTACAGCTTTAGTGCATGTGGAGTTGCAGACTTTGTTGGGCAGAAGCTCACAAAGTGGAACGAGGAGCTGATCATGCAATTCTACTCCACAACACACTTTTATCCGGATGGCAGGATCACATGGATGTCTGAGGGTACAAGGTACCAATCCACTGTTGAAGAATGGGCGATGTTGATCAATGCCCCAGAGGAGCAAGCTGATGACTTGGACATCTATGCCAAGAAAAAGATGGATCACAACTCCATGTCCAACATGTACAAGGAGATCCCGAATGAAGCGCTTGACACGTTCAAGTTTGGGTTGGTGCACTATCTGCAATCAGGATTGCCTACGATCAACTGGATCCTTAGGCACACCCTTCTGCCCAAATCTAGAGATCACAAGATGATCAGAGGTCACGCAATCAACTTGCTTCATGTATGTGACGTGCCTCAAAAATTCAAGGTTATGAGTCTCATTGTGGAAACAATTAAGAGGACAGTTGCAGACCAGAAGAGGAGTTGTGGGTATGCCCCATAGATTCAGGAGCTCATCAACTCCAAGATGGGCACGGGCGTGTATTTATTGGATAAGGAACACCTGCCCATCCATCCAGATTTTGAGGATAACCAAGTGGTTATGACTGAAAATGAACCCTCATCTGCACATGCACAAGCTCAGAAGGAGAAGGCGAGGAAGGAAAAAGCTGCCAGGATGCCTACTCAAGCAGAGGCATCTTATTACTTCTTGAAGACCAAACAAGAGCAGCTCGGTTACCTGATAGCGTCCACCCTGCGTATTGAGCAAGGACTTGCCACCCTGACTCAGAACCAGGCGAGCCTCGAGAGGATCATGGAACAGAGATTCTATGACATGGACATCAAGGTGACAGAAATACAGACCGCCGTGGAGCAGCTTGAGGAGGACATGAATGAGAGGAGAGGCAGGACCACAACTGATGCTTTTGCTAGGGTGCCACGAGGTCCGAGGTCGTCTGCACTGCCAGTTGCTGACACCAGAGCCACAACGTCTGCACCAGCTACAGCCTCCGTTCCACCAGCTCCAGCATCCACTTTAGCCTCGACTCCGACCACTTCTACTGAAGGCTTCGTCCTTGGCGTGCTTCGGACTCCACCACCTGAAGATCAAGCCTGAGCGTCGACTTAGCACTATGCATTTTCTAGGAACTTTTTGGTAACTTGTTGCCAAAAGGGGAGAAGATGTATAGATCATAGGCTTCGAGAGAGAGAGTGTTGCTTTTCTCTCTTGCTTTATTTGGTGGTTTTTCAAACTTTGTTTGCTTGTGTGTGAGATACTATGTCGTTATTCGTGAGACATCGATGATCAAGTGTTTGATCATAAGCTACACTTAATGTTTGCTTAATGCTTGCTTAAATATTATCATTCTATCTATCGTTTGTGATCATTCACTATTCTTGGTGATGAGTGCATGTATTTCAATCTTATCATTTTTGAGCGCTCCACCAAGATGTATGTGACATGGAAGAGTAACCCATGATTCTAACTCCATGTGCATTTGCAGTCCAAAGCAAATTTTAAATATGCACAAATTTAGGGGGAGCTCTTACTTATCACATACTTCTCAAAGCGACGATATATTTCATGATTATTATTATTTGTCGAAGCTTTGATCTATATGTTGTCATCAATTACCAAAAAGGGGGAGATTGAAAGTGCAACTATCCCTAGGTGGTTTTGGTAATTCATAACAACATATAGCTCATTGAGCTAATGCTATTCCAAGATGATTATTTCAGGAAAGCTCAATGATTGGCATGGCATGGATGTGAAAGTGGAACCCTCAAAATGCTAAGGACAAAGAATTGGCTCAAGCTCAAAAGTTCAAGACTCCTCATTTTATATTTTAGTGATCCAAGATCACATTGAGTCTTAAGGAAAAGCCAATACTATCAAGGAGGGATGAGGTGTTGCTTAATGAGCCTCTTGCTTTATGTGCTTAGTGATATGCTCCAAAATCCTCAACCACCTTTCCATATCCACAAATGACCTAAACCCTAAGCCAAACTCGGTCATACCGATTCTGTCAATCCGGCGCCACCGAGTTTGACTTGTCATTTGCCACTGCCAAACCCTAGCAATTCGGTCCTACCGATAAGGTTATCGGTCTCACCGAGATGGGCTTGCAAACTCTCTGTTTCCCTTTCGTAACTTTTTGGTCTCACCGAAAGAGCGAATCGGTCCCACTGAGAATGCAAGGTAAACTCCATGTTTCCTTCTTGTAACGTTTCGGTCTCACCGAAAGAGAAAGTCGGTCCCACCGAGTTTGCCTGACCAACTCTCTGGTTAGCTAATTGCCGAACTCGGTCTCACCGAGTTTGTGCGATCGGTCTCACCGAGATTACGTTATGCCCAAACCCTAACCGAATCAGTCCTACCGAGTTGGATCTCAGTCCCACCGAGATTCCTAACGGTCACTAGGTTTACTATTTCGTTCAGACCGAGTTTTCTGATTCGGTCCCACCGAGATTGGTAGATTATGTGTAACGGTTGGATTTTGTGTGGAGGCTATATATACCCCTCCACCACCTCTTCATTCGAAGAGAGAGCCATCAGAACACACACACCATTCCTACTCATATGTTCTGAGAAAGAACCACCTACTCATGTGTTGAGACCAAGATATTCCATTCCTACCATATGAATCTTGATCTCTAGCCTACCCCAAATTGCTTTCCACTCAAATCTTCTTTCCACCAGATCCAAATCCTATGAGAGAGAGTTGAGTGTTGGGGAGACTATCATTTGAAGCACAAGAGCAAGGAGTTCATCATCAACACACCATTTGTTACTTCTTGGAGAGTGGTGTCTCCTAGATTGGCTGGGTGTCACTTGGGAGCCTCCGACAAGATTGTGGAGTTGAACAAAGGAGTTTTTAAGGGCAAGGAGATCGCCTACTTCGTGAAGATCTACCGCTAGTGATGCAAGTCCTTCGTGGGCGATGGCCATGGTGGAATAGACAAGGTTGCTTCTTCGTGGACCCTTCGTGGGTGGAGCCCTCCATGGACTCGCGCAACCGTTACCCTCCGTGGGTCGAAGTATCCATCAACGTGGATGTAGGATAGCACCACCTACCCGAACCACGGGAAAGCATCCGTGTCTCCAATTGCGTTTGAATCCTCCAAACCCTTCCCTTTACATTCTTACAAGTTGCATGCTTTACTTTCCGCTACCAATAAACTCTTTGCATGCTTGCTTGAATTGTGTGATGATTGCTTGACTTGCTCTAAGATAGCTAAAATCTGCCCAGAACTAAAATTGGGAAAAGGCTAAGTTTTTAATTGGCCAAGTAGTCTAATGACCCCCCCTCTAGACATACTTTCGATCCTACAGCATTGCTTCAAAAGCAAATTCCTCACTATGCACATCTTCAGGGGGAGTTCTTCTATATCTTGCAATCAAATACCTCAATATCAGTATTTACACTTCATATGTTTATCCCCGTTGAAAACATAACCTATATTGTCATCAATTACCAAAAAGGGGGAGATTGTAAGTGCATCTAGTGCCCCTTAGTGATTTTGGTGTATTGAAGACTTATAGGTTAAGGGACTAATGCGTTTGTGAGTGTACACATGTCTATAAGTCTATGAGGAGTTTGATATTTACAGAGTAAGTCGACCCCTAAAAATGAAGGTCTTCGACTGAAGACTTTGGATTTCTGAAGACTTTCTGAAGACTTTGAAAGTGAAGAAATTGGTGTGACCTTGAAGACTTGGTATTCATTCGAGGAACATGAAGCGTGAAGACTTTTGTTTTCGTAGTTTCATTTTCTCTTTCTTGAGTCATAGGAAACACCGTACTGTTAAAGGGGGTCGAGGAAATACTAAGGAAAAATTTCCATGTGATGCTCAACTCAAAATCCTACACCTACCAATCCCTTCGAGTGAAGCCATTGGAAATCTCATACAGTCAAGTCATATTCTTCAGTGACAGAGACGAAGTTCTACTAGTCTCTGAGGATTTTTTCTGACTAAGGAGTTAGGAATTCGCCAGTGCGGATTTCCTACACAGTGAGGAACATGATAGCCCTGAGGATTTTGTTACTCAAAATTCCGACTGTTGTTGTGCTATGCGCCAGCTGTCCCAAAATATCTATCCACCTAACGGTCATATCATTGAAGGGCATTTATGTCTTATCATGTCGGGCTGCTCCCTAGGCTATAAATAGCCGCCCCCTACAACCACTAGCTGGTTGGCTGCTCCGAGAGAAACTGACACTTGTCATTTGAGAGCAACCCATCCTCCGAGGACTTTGAGCGAAAATCATCAAGTGAGGAAAATCCCAAAACCCAAACACCTACAAACCCCAAGTGATTGAGCATCACTGAAGAGATAGATCCTGCGTGGATCCGACGCTTGTTACCTTTGAAGATTGTGCTTCTTCTAGACGGTTAGGCGTCACGGTCTAGAGCATCCAAGAGGAATTGTGGATCACCGAGTGACCAAGTTTGTGAAGGTTCGGAAGTCACCTGAAGACTTACCACGAGTGACTGGACAAGGTCTGTGTGACCTTAGTTCAAGGAGAATACGGTGAGAACTGGGTGTCCTGAGCTGCGTGTTCAGGACTGGGTGTTCGGTACTGTGTGTCCTCGAGTTTAAATACTCAGGCGCTCTAACCAGACATACAACTGAGACAGCTGTTGGAACTGGTCTACCAAATCATTGTCTTCACCAAGCTTACTGGTTCTATTCCCTCAACTCTTTCAATTCATCATAACTGTGTTGTGTGTTTGTTCATATCTGTGTTTGAAGACTTTGACTGAAGACTTTCTCAATTTCCTCAGTTCAATTTCTTCAGTCTGTTTGTCTTCATCCTGTGTTATCCTGTGCTTACGCTTCCTGTACTCTGTGCATGTCTTCATTTCATCATGATGACTATGCTTGTATTCTGTTATGTTTACTTTTGAGTACTTATTTCCGCTGCTAGTAGTTCTTCGCTAAGGAATTTCCTCACCGACAAATTTCTCAGTGAAGAATTTCATAAAAATCGCCTATTCACCCCCCTCTAGTCAATATAACGCACTTTTCAGATCTCGTGGTAGATCAACTCTTGTAATACTCATATCCATCAAGATCGATCAAGCAGGAAGTAGGGTATTACCTCCATAGAAAGGGCCCGAACCTTGGTAAACATTGTGTCCCCTGTCTCCTGTTACCATTGACCTTAGACGCATAGTTCGAGACCCCCTTCCCGATATCCGCCGGTTTTGACACCGACATTGGTGCTTTCATTGAGTGTTCCACTGTGCTCTCGTCAAAGGGTTTGATGGGTCCTTTAATTATCTACAACAGTGTTGCCCAAGGGGAAACCTTCCTCCCCGGAAAGATATTTGTATTCGGCGGCTTCACACTGCGGGCCAACTCGCTTGGCCATCTGGAGCAGATCGAAAGCTATGGCCCTGACCATCAGGTCAGATTTGGAATCTTGAACTACATAGCGGATATCCATGGAGACTTGATCTTCGACGGATTCGCGACCACGGCTGCCGCTCCCTACCACCACGATGAACATGACGTAAATCTATCATCGGACCATACATAGGAGATAGTACCTGTAGCTTCTCTAGCCCTAGATCCGGAGCAGAACACGCCATCCGAAGATGGGAAGCTCAACTCCGTCGTGGAAGTCGCGGAATCAGCGGCGTTGGAGCCAGACACAGACCTAACTTCAAGTGACATCTGTGTCACTAGAACCATGGACTCTCCTCCGGCTACAGGTTCCGAACCTTGTGCGTCCGCATGTGTCGAGCTTGATCGGTCATCGACCATCGAATTTAGCTCCGCGGACATCTTCCGACACTCGCCTTTGGGCAACGTGCTAAATTCACTAAAAAATCTATCCCTAGCGGGGGGCTCTTAGCCGAATTATATTCGGTTCGAACTGAAGGCTGATGACGGAGAATTTCGCTTCCCACCCACCGCCCACTTCATAGCCACTGTCGAAGACTTAACCAACATGCTCGATTACGGCTCTAAAGACATCGACGGTATGAACGACGATGCAGGAGAAGAGGAGGCCCAAAACCCATCGTTCACCGGACGATGGACGGCCACCTCCTCATATGACGTATACATGGCGGATGCACCAAAAGAAAATAGTGGCGATGACAAAGAGAATCTAGTTGAGGATGAACCTCCTAAGACAGAACCAAACCGCCGGCATCAGCGGTGCTGCTCTAAATCACGCCATAGCAAAGACAACAACAACGGCACGGGAGACGGTAACACTCTAGGCGGTGCCAAAGACAGAGAAGATCCCGACGAATGAACTACCGAACAGGACGATCGGGAAAACGGGCAAGTTAGCCCTGACGAACAGGCCATGAACGATGACTCGGAGGACAGTAATTATCTTAGATATGCTCAACGATAGACGGACTGATGTCCTAGCAGCCGAAGAATACGGCCTCAAGCGCCCAGCCAAAATTTACCCAAAGCGCAAATTGCTACCTCAATTCGATGACGAGGCATCGGAGCCCATAACATTGCCATACAATGCGGCTAACCAACCACCACGCGACCGACACAAAGCGGCAACTCAAACCGAACACCAGCCCGCCGCACCTCACCGTAAAGGCAGAGACAACATAGCTTGTGGTCACACATGTGACCTTCGATAGGACCTGGACAATAGAGCAGGACACACCAGATCGATCTATGGATCGCGAGGACGTGCCCCGACATGTGACGACGGCTATCTATTCGGACATGACAAGCCTAGTCACACCCGTCCCGAAAACCGCAGACGGACTCCATCGGAGCTACGTCGCAATGTGGCCCAATATAGAGGCGCTGTACACCCTCTTTGCTTCACAGATGAAGTAATGGAGCACGAATTCCTAGAAGGGTTTAAACCCGTGAATATCGAATCATATGATGGAACAACTGATCCTGCGGTATGGATCGAGGATTTCCTTCTCCATATCCACATGGCCCGTGGAGATGACCTTCATGCCATCAAATACCTCCCACTAAAACTCAAAGGGCCAGCTCGACCCTGGTTAAACAGCCTACCCAAAAACTCTATTGGCACTTGGGAGGATTTGGAAGATGCCTTTCGCGACAACTTCCAAGGTACATATGTCCGTCCACCAGATACCGATGACTTAAGTCACATCGTCCAGTAGCCCGGAGAGTCAGCCAGGAAGCTCTGGACTAGGTTCTTAGTTAAAAATAACCAAATCGTTGACTGTCCGGATGCGGAAGCCCTAGCGGCCCTCAAACACAGCGCCAGGACGAGTGGCTCGCCCGCCACATCGGTCAAGAAAAACCAAAATCCATGTCAGCCCTTACCGCTCTGATGACCCGCTTTTGCGCGGGAGAAGACAGTTGGCTCGCTCGTAGAAGCAATAGCGCCAGCGATCCAGGAACTTCCGAAGACCGAGACGGCAATGGCAAACCACGACACAGCAAACACAAACGTCGCAACAATAATGAAAGAGCACGCGACCCAGCGGTCAACGCCGGATTCGGCGGCCCCAAACCTGGTCAACGGAAAAGGCATTCAAGGCAAAAAGAGACGGACCATCCAATTTAGACAAGATATTGGATCGGCTCTGCCAGATTCATGGCAACCCCGATAAACCAGCTAATCACACCAACAGAAGCTGTTGGGTCTTCAAGCAGGCCGGCAAAGTCAATGCCGAACACAAGGGGAAGAGGCCGCCCGGTGATAGCAATGACGAAGAGACTCACCAACCAAATACCGGGGGTCAGAAGAAATTTCCCCCCGAAGTAAAAATAGTGAAAATGGTATATGTGACACACACCTCTATAGGGGAACATGAGAAGCACTTCTTCCGGATTGAGGATCATATTATGGCAACTTCAGCCGAAGTACAAAGCGGTCTTATTAAACCGCAAGCCTTGTCGGCCATTAAGCCACCGGTCTCCATTCAGTAGGACCGACCAATTTTGGAGCGGGACTAGCAGTTCAGGTTTCGCCACCCGCCTCATACACCTGCGAAATCTGTACCGCGCATACATAACTATGCACTCAAAATACCATGGGCATCGGCAGAAGCAAAATACGTATGGGTTGACAAGTACTCCCATAACATCCTTATTTTTTTCTAACTACCCTTTCTTTTTCATTATCCTTTACCATAGGTGACTCACAGGCTGGTCATCTCACTGACTCTATCAGAGTTCAGGTTTGTACATTCACCCAAAGGCTACTCCTTTTAAGGAGCCCCTTCATCGAGGAAAGGCGGCGCAGACGTGCGACAGGAGGTGCAAAACAAGTTTTGTAGACCACACTCTCTATTTTGCGAGCCTGTGAAGTGCCTTCTTCCTCAGCCGTCGACCCCTGGCATGTCAAATAGCCGGGGTTGCGGCGTTATTATATACAAAACTACGATTGGCATATCACTCAGGTTCAAGTGAACATAATCCATATCTAGTATTCACTTTCCTCTAAAGAACCGAATTTTGTTCCTTTGCTTATTTCACACATGCACCCCGACATAACTTGCCAGGGTCTCGGGATGGGAACAAAAAGAGTTGCCAACAAGTCCGAACAGCTCTACAGCATACTTCGGCATCGCGAGTTTGGCCTTATATGCATCAGCTCTGAATCATGTCTTGGGTCAATAGTTGGGTTGTCTGGCTCCTATGCTTACTACCTTACGTTCCGCTCTATCGGCTAGGGTAGTAAAGGGAGAACTACTGCGATTTTGTTTCTAGTTCATCCGGTCAAACACCTTAGTAGAGAAAGGCAAAAACTGACTGTCATGATGCGGCGAGAGCTGGTCAACCACTTGATGACTTATCGGAATCTTTCACGATTCCCTTTGTATTACACGAAGGACCTTTCTTCAGGTCATACATATAACGCACCATATTGTGGTAACCGCGTACATACCAGGGTCTATATCGTAGACCCACCATAAAACTACTATGGCTAAGTGAAAGTGTTAACGCCCTATAGTCCGATTGCCTAGTTCGCCACATTGACACCTCCTTCATGGACCAAGACGTTGGGTTAAGAGTGATCAAGTGCTTTTCCGAACACGCCCTTATTTTCTACGAGGGGGCTGAAGCCCACGACTGGAAAACTTTCAGATTAGACAAAAACAACCGCACAGGAGGAACCAAAACTTTTAAGCGAATATCATAATATTATCATAATATTGTCTTTTACAATTTCAACACATTTCACGCAAATATCATGCATTTCAAGCACTGATCCTCTATCAAGCGGGCACCCTCTAAGATGTCCCCAAAATAATGCTCTGGTGAGTGATGGTCCTTGCCCTTGGGTGGACTCTTCGCCGCAACATTGGTGGCCTTCATCTTTGCCCAGTATGTCTTGACACGGGCAAAGGCCATCTATGCACCTTCAATGCATGCTGAACGCTTAATGGCGTCGATACGCGGCACCACATCAATAAGTCGCTACACCAAACCAAAATAACTATTCAGAATTAACTCAGTAGGCCACAGCCCGACTATGACGTCCTTCATGGCAGAACCGGATATCCTGTGGAGCTCGGCCCACTGGGCCATTTGTTCGTTCAGTAACAACGGACGCTTTGGCACGCCGAATTGTGACCAAAAAAATTTCTCTGTTGCACACCCTTCCTGCACTTGGTAAAATTGCGCCGCATCGGAGGCGCTCTTCGGTAGGTCCAAGAATTCGTTTGGAGAGCTCCACATTTGATTAAGGGGGGAATACTTCAGATCACTGAATTTAGTCTGTAATAAGAAAGGCTTACCAGCAACTATCTCCCCAGCTTGTCGGATCTCTTCCCGAGCCGCTCTAGGCTCAGACCGTGCTTCCCTCGCCTCTTATAAGGCCTTGTCGAGATCGGCCGCTTTGGCTTTGTTATCCCTCTCAGGGAATTCACACTGGACAATGGTTTTCTCTAGCTCGGGCGCCATGATAGAAATTCTCTCCTCACACTGGCGCCGAGCAGACTGTTCGGTTTTCAACTCATCAGCTGCCTTATTGGCTGCCAAATTACTCATCCGGGCTTGCTCCTTGGCAAGGGCAAGTTCAGCACGAAGGACCACCACCGCAGGAGCGCCATCTGCAGTTATACGTGTCTCATTATACAATTCTAGCTTCGTGCTCATGTTATCATACATACATATACTGACTGCCGTAAACATACCTTGCGCCTCGTCAAGCTGCCTATTGATAAGCGTGATGTCGTCATCCTCCCCATCAATCTTCCGCTGCAGATCTGCAACCTCTATGGTTTGGGCAGTAGCCAGGGAGGTAACAACCTGTGTTCCAATTAGTCAGATTATTTCCTGGGCATATCTTTTTGATCCTCTAATCGCCTCCCCTAGGAAGCCAATCAGAGTCTCAGGGGCTACTATCTATACACAGGAGCATTTTGCGAATAAAACACAATCGAAAACATTACATTACAAACCTCAAAGCCTCTTAACAGGCTCATGAAGGCCACATTCAATCCGCTTTTTGCGGACAGAACCTTTTCAGCCACCGTACCCATCAAGGTACGATGGTCCTCTGAGACGGATGCCTGTCGCAGCATGTCCGTCAATATATCTGGCTCTTCTGGATCTCCGGAAGTTGCTGTAGCAGTACGGCCTCCCTTCAAAGGGATCCGTTTATCCGTCCCTATAGTTGTCTCCGGCTATAAGCCGGACAGCCTGGGGCCTTTATTGTTGGCCCCGGGGCCCTGGGATACGGAAGTATCACCTTTGGGTAGTGTCTTCATCATCTCCTACACCACTTGTGGATTAGGAGAGACCCTCCGGGACGACACCTCTAAGTCGTCCACCCTATTGGGCGAGGAGGCCGGTGGAGGCGTCTCGCTTTCCATCATCTCCGGGAGGAGATCCCCCGAGGAAGAAGATTGTTGGAGAAGACTGTGTGCCGAGCTGCAAAAACATATATTCTAGATGTTAGCTTGGTCACAGGAGTGGAAGAGGATATGTTTAAAACACCCTTGTTCACTTACATTTGGCTAAAGGCTTGTCCTCGTCGTGGGACTGCGCGATGACATCGTCCTTCAAGCCTGAGCCGCCCGACAGGGGCATTTTGCCTCGCTCAGGAGCCTTTTCCTCCCGAACTTTGGTGGCGGCCCTTTTCTTACCATGAGGAGAAGGGATGTTGGCTTCTCCTTTACCATTGTCTCCAGGCGATGGGATTTTGATCTCTCCGGACACAGCGTCTAATATACCTTTGGGATGGAGGCCACCTTCGGTCCTCCCGCTCTCTGTCTTGTCCTCCTTCACAGGCATCTAGTACGATGTCGGGGCCATCATCCTTATTAATACGGGATCCGCTGAGTCTTCGGGAAGGGGGGCCGAACACCTAATTCTCTCTGCTTTCTTTATCCAGCCCTGGAAGAAGATAGTGTGATCAGTATCGCATTACGGCACCCATAGTTAGAAATTGTTCGAGAGTCGAGCGCTTACCGAGGTATCTGGATGGTTGCGGTCGAGGCCGATGTCCTCGATGGTGTCCGGCCACTATTTTCGTTTCCCGAAAAACAACTTCCACATTCCTTTGTGTGTTGTACCGAAGAAGTCTTGGAGGGTCTGTGGTCCTTCCAGATTAAACTCCCACATACGGAGAGGCCATCGCTGGCATGGCAGAACCCGGCGGACCAGCATTACTTGAACCACGTTGATAAGACTGATGCCCTTCTCAAGGAGGCTCCGAATACGGCTCTGTAGAGTCTGCACTTCGTCAATTGATCCCAGTCCAGCCCTTATTAATCCACGATGCAAGCTGCAACGGAGAGCCAGATCAAAACACAGGTATATCCGCCCACTTGGTACCGCAGAGTTCAGTGACGTAAAACCACTCCCGCTGCCATAGGTTGGAAGTTTTGGTGAAAGAGCCTTTTTGGCCAGGGAGCATTGGTAAGCTTGCTCACTGTAGCACCTCCGCACTCCGCCTATTCCCTGTCGACTACCTTCGGCTTCACACTAAAGGTCTTGAGCCATAAGAAAAAGTGTGGGGGAATACGGAGAAAGGCCTCACACATGATAATGAACGTCGAGATGTGAAGGAAAGAATCTGGGGCTAGGTCGTGAAAATCTAGTCTGTAGTAAAACATGAGCCCACGGACGAAGGGGTGAAGAGCGAATCCTAGCCCTCGCAGGAAGTGGGAGATGAATACGGCCCTCTCACCGAATCTGGGAGTAGGAATAACCTGTCCTCGAGCAGGAAGCATGTGGGGGATCTCCGCGGTCAGGTATCGGGCCGCACGAAGCTTCACAATGTCCTCCTCTGTAACAGAGGAAGCCACCCATCGTCCCTGTGGGCTGGGTCCGGACATGATTGGGTAGCTTGAAGCAATGAAGTCAAACCTCGGGTGCTAGAACTCGAAGTTGGAGGGCTGAGGAAAGGGCCGGCATAAAATAAGACGGCCCTTGGCCCCTTTATAAAGGCAATGGATATCAAATGCCTCCTCCTAAGCCTGAAAACATGCCTATTCCGAAGGGATCATTCCAATGGAACGGTTGGGTTACCCACGCCCGTATTAATGACAATCCCGCAATAAGGGGACATGATCTATGTTTCGACAAGACGTGCCAATAAAAACCACGCCTCGAAACGTGGAATGGCACGACAAGAAATGGTTCGAAATAATGACCGGGCAAACATGATGTCACATTACAAAAAGTTGTCGGTGGATTGGACTCGTGATATATTATACTCTTCACGGTTGTGCATGGTCCTTGTGTTGCAGATCCGAACACGTTTATTACGTCCGAAGACTATCTTGGAGTATTTGGAAGGGGGAACCCGCCTTGCAATGCCAAAGACAATCTGCACGCCGGACACCTCGTCATTGAAGTCTGCTTTAGGGGCTACTAAGGGAGTCCTAGATCAAGGGGTCCTCGGGCGTCCGACCTATTAGACATGGGCCGGACTGATGGGCTGTGAAGATACAAAGACCAAAGACTCTACCGGTGTCCGGACGGAACTCTCCTTGACGTGCAAAGCAAGCTTGGCATCCGAATATAAAGATTCCTTTCTCTGTAACCGACCTTATGTAACCCTAGATCCCTCCGCTGTCTATATAAACCGAAGGGCTAGGTCCGTAGACAGACATCCTCATAATCATAGTCAGACAGGCTAGACTTTTAGGGTTCGGCCATTACGATCTCGTGGTAGATCAACTCTTGTAATACTCATATTCATCAAGATCAGTCAAGCAGGAAGTAGGGTATTACCTCCATAGAGAGGGCCTGAACCTGGGTAAACATTGTTTCCCCTGTCTCCTGTTACCATCGACCTTAGAGGCACAGTTCGGGACCCCCTACCAGAGATCTGCCGGTTTTGACACCGACAACCCGGCCGGACTTGGTGATTCACTGGTGACCCACCCTAACTTGGCGACTCACTAAGTGACCCGCCCGGATCTCTCCACTCACTGATGACTCGACTAAGCCAGGTGACTCATCGGTAACCCCGCAGGAGGGTCAGATGGATTACAAGACTCAATGGCCCATAAGGCGGTTCATGGGAAGGCCGACTCATGTGATGATGGGCCGACTTAAGATGAAAGGCATATTCTCCTACAAGGAAGCAGGACTAGGACTCCACTTGTAATAGAGTAATCCTAATCCTAATAGGACTAGTCATGTAAGCCGCCCCTTCAACATATATAATGAGGGGCAGGGCACCCCAAGGGGGATAATGTTTTGATAAGTCTAGATAGACAGACAAGTTTTCACAATTTAGGTTCACTACTAGGAAAAGGGCTATAGCTGATATAGACATTAATGGCTCACCATGTATGTGTTGCGCCATTGCTATATAGCAGTGGCGCACCAGATACAGGTGTGCCATTAGTGTCCTCATTACTAATGGTGCACCAGACACACGGTGCGCCATTACTAGAAAATTTTATTTTATTTTTTCAAAACTATTAATGGCGCACCACACGCTCAGTGCGCCACTACTGACAATTTTTTTTTTACTTTTTTCGAAAGTAGTAATGGCGCACCTTGGCGAAGTGCGCCATTACTAACTCAAACTAGTAATGGCGCACCACACCCACGGTGCGCCACTACTGAGATTTTTTTTGCAAAACTAGTAATGGCGCACCCCTGGCAGGTGCGCCATTAGTTACCAGGGTTACTAATGGCGCATTTTAGGTGGTGCGCCATTAGTAACCTGAGAGCAGCTAAACATTTTGGACAGCCACCTACCACACTCACTTTACCCACTTCATTCTCTCCTCCTCCTCCTCCAAGCTTGTCTCGGCTGCCTCCTCCGCCTCACCTCATTTACACCATAGATTCACCCAAATTAAGTGGTTAAATTACCTTTTTTGATAGGTAATTAAGGGGAAAGCTTTATTTATGTTGTAGATCTACTTTTTTCTCCCTCCAACAACGTGCACATGCACTTTTTATGGCCTAGCTAGATCTACGTATGGTTATGGTGTTGCATATATGTTTCTGTTTGCAGGTACCGGTATTTGAAATGCGATAGTTGCCAATATTTTGCCGGAATGTTAATTCATTTCCGTTTCGGCGAGAATTTGGCACTATGCATTCTTTTTGGTCCTATTTTAGGCAAAGTCATGCCAAATTTTTTCTTGGTTCTAAAATATCGTTTTGCTCTACCTCGTAGGCGACCATGGTCCACACGATGACCGAAGGCATCGTCAATAGGTTTTTGAACTCCGTGAAGGCCGATATGCTTCAAAAGAATGAGACGGAGATAAGATGTCCGTGTCGAAGATGCAAGCTAAAGAGCCTTATTGCGTACCCGGATTCCGGGCAGGTGCGGGACCACCTGCTCTTGCGTGGTTTCATGGATGGCTATCGGTGGCAAGGTGATGAAGATGACTATGAAGTCGTCCATGGGGGCTGGGCAAGAAATGAGGAAGGGTAGCAAGACAACCACCACAGCAAGGACGGGCGAGAAGATGAAGAATCTCTAGGACATGATCACGACGGTGATGCCGGACATGATGATGAGGAAGATCAAGACGAAGGGCATGATCATGAAGATGAAGATGCCGGAGCAGACGACGATGGACCATCAATGGGCTGGGTGCAGGACCCTCATATTCAAGAGCTGCTTCTCAAGCAGACGGATAACGCAAGAGCTGCCGCCCGAGAGAAAGCCAAGCTGGATCAACTAGAGATAGACGCGGTTACTCCATTGTATGAAGGATGCAGGCCCGAGGATACCCGCCTGAAAGTAAGGCTCATGGCTCTGGAGATGAAGGTAAAACACAAAATGACCGACGCATGCTTCGACGAGAACATGTCATTCTGGCATAAACATCTTCCCAAGGGGAACAAGTGCCCGACCAGTTTCGAGGAGGTGAAGAAAATTGTGTGTCCCCTGGATTTACCGCACGTGAAATACCATGTGTGCATGACAAATTGCATCATTTATCAGGACGAGCACGCAGAGTCTACCATATGTCCGCTGTGCGGCGTCACTCGATACAAGAAGAGGAAGAAAGCTCCTCGAAAAGTGGTGTGGTAATTTCCGACCACTCCTCGTCTGCAGCGGTATTTCGCGGACCCTAAGCTAGCGAAGCTCCTGCGTTGGCACGCGGATAGGGTGGAGAAGAAGCGAGAAGATGACGGAAATGATCCGGAGATAAATAAAAAAGACAAGATGATGAGTCACCCTAAGGATGCGAGCCAGTGGCAAGCATTGAACTTCGAACACCCAGAATTTGGGGACGATCCAAGGAACATCGTGCTGGGCACGAGCACTGATGGAGTCAATCCGTTTGGCAGCCAGAGAAGCACACATAGCACCTGGCCTGTGTTTGTGTGGATGTACAACCTTCCCCCCTGGTTGTGCATGAAGAGGAAGTACATTCACATGAGTATGCTAATTGAAGGGCCAAAACAACCAGGGAACGACATCAATCTGTATCTGGGGCTGCTGAAAGAGGAGCTAGACACGCTGTGGAAAACGCCAGCCAATACGTGGGACGCCGCAGAGAAAGAATATTTCCCTATGAGAGCCGCACTGCTCACGACGGTGAAACCGAACCCCGAAGATGCCCGCGTACGAGGAGCGGCGAGGAAATAGACGAGCTATTGAAAAATTGGAAAGATTGCCCACTGCCAGGAAAGAAGCAAAAGGCTCCAGAGCCAGAAAGAAGCGAAAGGCACCAGAGCCACTGCTGAAGGTATGGAAAACGAGGTCTGTTTTCTGGGACTTGCCGTACTAGAAGATCCACCGTTGACTCACAGCCTTGATGTCATGCATATCATGAAGAACGTGTGCGAGAGTCCGCTTGGTACCCTGCTCAACATGCCAGAGAGTACCAAAGGTGGGCTGAAAGAAAGGGTAGACTTGAAATCAATGGGCATCAGGGAGGAGCTTCACGCTAATGATGATGATGATGAGGCGAAGCAGGACACGTAAAGTTGTTGCAAAGGCAAAAAGGCCAAGAAGATCGGAAATGACTACCCTCCCGCGTACTTCACTCTAAGTTAGGAGGAGATCGAGCAGTTTTTCACCTGCCTCGTAGGAGTAAAACTTCATTATGGTTACGCGGGGAAGATAAGCAGATACCTAGACTCAGCGAAGCAGAAGTTCAGCGGGATGAAGTCTCACGACTGTCACCTACTGATGACGCAGATACTTCTAGCTGCAATCCGTGGGATCATGGACGCGCACGTTCGTGAAATGCTATTTGGCCTATGCAACTTTTTCGACGTCATCTCTCGGAAGTCGGTTGGCGTGAGGCAACTCAGAAGGCTACAGGAAGAGATCATGGTGATACTATGCGAGCTTGAGATGTACTTCCCGCCCGCATTCTTCGATGTTATGGTGCATCTGCTGGTCCATATCGTGGAGGATAACATCCAACTCGGGCCGACGTTCCTGCACAGCATGATGCTGTACATAAGGATGAATGGTGTCATCAAAAGATACGTTCGCAACATGTCACGTCCAGAGGGAAGCATAGCCAGGGGCTTTCTGACCGAAGAGTGCATCTCCTACTGCACCAATTATCTAGGCATCAAGAACCCAGTTGGTCTGCACGTCAACAGGCACCTCGGCAGGCTCCCTGGATGGGGTCACTGCAAGGGTCGCCGTGAAATGCATGTCGACTTCGAGGGTCGACTCGCCGACTTTGAAAGAGAAAACCTAGTCGCGCTACAACACATAGATGTGGTCGATCCTTGGGTGGTATACCACAAAACCTTTATTGAGAAGACGTACAATGACCGAGGCCAACAAAGGACGGACGGAGATATAATCAAAGAGCACAACTCATGTTTTATGCGTTGGTTCAAGGAGAAGCTTCTGTCGTACCCTTTACATGAGTATTCTTCCGCGGAAGAAAAACTCATATTCGCCATGTCACAGGGCGCCGAGCACAACCTGATGACCTATGAGGCGTACGATATCAACGGCTACACATTCTACATCGAGGACAAGGACATGAATAGCGATGGTTATCAGAACTTTGGGGTAACGATGGAATCCTACACCGGTAACGACAAGGACAGATATATCGAGGAGATCTGGGAGCTGAGCTACGCTGGAGAGAAGGTCCCGATGTTCCATTGTCAGATGGGCCAAGAGTGTCATAAAAGAAGACCAGTATTTCACCACCATGGTTATACCCGAAGCCAAATCCAAGACCGCAGGCGCAAACGTCACCGCGAAAAATGAGCCATGGGTACTGGCTTCCCAAGTGGACCAATGCTTCTTCATTACCGACCCGTCAAAGCCCAGTCGTGTTGTCATGAGGAGAGGCAAAAGGAAGATCATCGGAATGGATGGAGTCGGCAATGAGCAAGACTTCGACAAGTACGGTGACCCGAAGATGGAACATGACGACGATGATGAAGTGCCATACACCACAGGAAGAAGCAGGACCACCCTACCTAAAGGACGTCTGTTCAACAGAAGAACTCCATTTGCGAAAAAGAAGGGCAAGAAGATTGTGAAAAGATAGCTAGCTAAGATCGATTGTATTTAAATCGTAGTCTTCATTTCTCGATTGTATTTCGACATTTTGAAATGACATTTTTTCTCTTCTAGTCCTCATGAATATTGAATTTGTTAATATTTTTTGAACTCATGAATATTTTTAAATTTCATGGGCACTTTTTGAATTCATGAATATTCTTCAAATTTGATGATATTTTTTCATATTCATAAATGTTTTACCAATTCACAAATGAATGCAAACAAATTTGATGATATTTTCAATTAAAAATAAAAAACAAATTTGATGATATTTTCAAAAAAAACAAATTTGATGATATTTGATTGTCACATCCCGAGCCCTACTTTGGCCTTGGACTAGCTTGGTGGTTGCATCATGTTTAAATTCAAATGAAATTTGAATTGAGGAATTTTCAAAGCCTCAGAATCCCTTTAAAAATAATCAACATTAAAATCCTTTCAAAGAAGTCCAAGAAAATGTTCCTCTTAGTCTCTGAAAATATTGGCAAGAGGTAAAACTTAAAACAATATTTTTGGAGTCTCAAAAATATTTATTTTGGGCCTTTGAATTAATTCAATAACTATTTGCATTGGATATATATTCTTTATATAATTAATATATGTCCAATAATTCTGGAACATTTTATGTGGCTTGGGATATTTTAGTTCTAGTCACATATTTATTTTCAGGATTTTATAAAATGATTTAGTATTTTAATTAAATCAAAACAAATGTCAGAAAATAGAAAACAGGAAACAACAGAGAGAGAAAAGCCAACCTGGCCACTTACCTGCCAGCCCACTTACCTGGCCCACTGGCGGCCCGGTAAGACAGCCGAGCCCACCAGGGGCAGAGGCGTCTTCCACCCTGCGCCAGTCGGACGCAGGGCGCATGCTCGCCGCCTGCAGGCCATGCACAGGCCACCTCCTGCCTGCTTACTGCCTCACGGACGTCGCTATGGATGCCACGCACCCCCCTGACCCCTCGCTCACTCTCTTCCATCCTCATCCCCACCTCTGTCGCCCCTCTCTTCGAACCCGAGAGCCACTCGTCGCCGCCGTCCGCTGCCACCACGGCCACAGCCATCCCCTCACCTCTCCGACGCGGCCCCGAGCTCCGCCGTGCCTCCCTCGTCCTCCACTTTGTCTCACACGACCTCGGGAGCCCTTCATCGCTGGCATCTTCGTCGTCATCAAGCTTCGGCACCGACGACCGCCGCCGTCGATTCGCTTGCTCCAGTCCCTCCCCGGCCTCGCCGTTGCCTCTACCGGATTCGCCGTGAGCCCCTGCCTCTTTCCCCTCTCCGCCCCGTGCTCGCCCATGCCTTCTAGCCCCCCTGGCCATCGGAGCCGACAGCTCCTCGCCGCCGGCCATGTCGCCACCGCGACTATGACCGCGCAAGCATGCGTCCGAACCCATCGCTGCACTCAGAGTGCTCCCAGAAGCCGAGCACACCCACCAGATCTTCATGCCGTGCTCCGTAGCCCCGGTTCGGTATACGCCCAAATTCCGGCGGCCGCAAGAGAGCTCGCCGCCGTTGACTCCGTCCACCCCCACTCGAACCACGACCACCCGCAGATGCGCCTCGCTCCCCTCTTTCAAACGCGCCCTTCCGCACGTCAAATGGTGGCCTGTAGGCGAAACCCGAGCCACTCCAGTGCGCCTCCGCCGCGTTTGGGTTGCCGTCGGTGGAACTCCGGCGAGGGTGACATGGCAGATTACTTAGGGCTAATGACGCACTTAGTCGACACCTAGTGACACTGACAGCAGGGCCCCACCGACTAATTAAACTTAGATTAGTTCTGTTTAGTATTAACTAATCACAGTGGCCCCACGCGTCAGCTTTGACCTTGCTGACGTGGCCTTTGACCGGCCCCACATGTCTGTGACCCAGACAACTCTGTGTCACTGACCAGTGGACCCCACTGGTCAGGTTTGACCTGGTCGACTCCTTTGACCTGCTGATGTCACCCCAACGTCATGCTGACGCAATAAGTCCTTTCTGGAATTTAAATAAATCATAAATGATTTATTTATTTCAGAAAATACCCAAAACTTCTAAAAATCATAGAAATTAAACCGTAACTCCAAATAAAATAAATTATATATGTAAAATTATCAGAAAAAATCAAGGAATCTGTTTATGGCATTTTCATGCATGTTTGAACAACTTAACCTCACTGTTTAGTCCAAAACATGATAATGCACTATTTGAATTCATAGTTTGAATTTGAATTTGAACCTAGTGTTCAAACCAACTCCATTTAACTTGTTGTTAGTTGCATTAGCTCAAACCACAGCATATTGACATGTCATGATCATGCATCATATTGTTGCATCGCATTGATTGTGTTCCTCCTTGTTTGCCGGTAAATGTCCCCTCTCGATAGACGATGTACCGACGCCGTGATCGTTGACACTGATGAAGACTCAATGTTATCTTCAGAAGTGCTAGGCAAGCACAACCCCCTTGTTCATTCCGATACAAGCCCACTCTCTCGCTCCTGCTCTCTTTTACTGCATTAGGACAACAATGATTTATCTGTTACTTGCTGCAGTAGTTGAACCCCTTATCCTCTGCATGACCTGTCATTGCCACAGTAAATAGATGAAACCCACTAGCATGAGTAGGAATTGTTTGAGCCCTGATGTGCCTACTCATTCATGCTTGTTTGTCATGCCTGCTACTGCTTAGAGTTGAGTCAGGTCTGATTCATCGGGGATGGATCGGAGGTGTGTAAACATGTCCTACTGTTGAGAGCTAAGTGTGTGAACACGATTTGGTAAAGGTAGCGGTGAGAGGCCATGTAGGAGTACATGGTGGGTTGTCTCATTGCAGCCGTCCTCAGGAACTGAGTTCTGTGTCTATGATCCATGAACAGCTACTACCACTCATTGGGATCCTTAATTGACCCTCTCAGCTTCTTAATCACCCTAGTACTCTGTCCAGGAGTTGCAACTAGTTTCTAGTGTTTGTAGGTTATGTGTTGGTGGCCGTGCGTAGCGCTGACCCTAGGGGTGGGCTATGTTGCGGTAGATACACTGTGGCACGGTGTACCGGGCGCCCGTTTTGTGTCTCGGGAACCCTGCACACATCGTTTGGGGTTGTGAGCGAAACTCCGTCCGGATCTCCTCGCGGATGGAACCCGAATAGGCGATAAACCTGGACTAGAGACTTAAGTGTTTAGGTAGGCCGTGGCCGACACCCTCGCCCGGCTTCCGCTTGAAGGTTGCCGAGGTACATGACGTGTACAGGGATATAAGTGGTGGGAGCGTGTGTGAAGAAGTACACCCCTGCAGGGTTATCAATATCTATTCGAATAGCCGAATTCCTCGGATATGGAAACTTGGACCCCTTGCATAGTTCATAGACAAGTGAAAGTGGATACTCTAAAACTCGCAAGATAAGTGTGAGTACTATGGATGGCCTTCTCGTAGGGAGACGAGAGCGGACCCATAGTTGTGTATTGAATGGTGAATTTGTGGACTCGTGTGCGCCACCTCAAAAGAGTTGCTCGCAATCGTAGTTCAGGTGAGCCACCGAGTCAAATCTGGCTTGCTGCAGTTAAACTCCACCACCCCCCTTTGTTGATACCGATGCATATGTAGCTAGTTCTGATGTAAGTCTTACTGAGTACCTTTGTACTCACGTTTGCTTAATTTATGTTTTGCAGAGAGATTTCAGTCTCACTAGTAGTTCCGCGTGGACTTCGACGTTTAGCTTGATACCTCAGCTACGATCTTGTGCCCTCGGCAGGATCTGGTAGATAGTCAGGCTTCTTAGCCTTTTTCATTTATAGATGTCTGTACTCAGACATGTTAAGCTTCCGCATGTGCTTTGACTTGTATGCTATGATTGTTGGGTCATGAGACCCATGTTTGTAATATCTCGCTCTTCGGAGCCTAATGAATAAATACTTGAGTTGTAGAGTTATGTTGTGATGCCATGTTGTATTCACACATATCGAGCATATTGTGTGTCTGATTGAAATGCTTGGTATGTGTAGGATCCGACAACCTAGTTGTTTATCCTTCGCAGCCTTTCTTATGGGGAAATGTAGTCTAGTGTTCCTCGAGCCATAGTAGTCCGCTACAGCCCGGTTCACCGGAGTCCTGCTAGCCCAGCACTACTGTTCAGGACACTTGACTGGCCGGCATGTGTTTCACTTCGTCCCTATGTCTGTCCCTTCGGGGAAATGTCACGCGGTGATTTCCAGAGTCCTGCCTAGCCTACTACAGCCCGGGATCCTCGGAGTCCTGTTAGCCCAGTGCTACAGCCCGGAATCACTCGTTGATGACCGACATGTTCGATGTGATTCATGTATGCCTGTCTCCATAGGTCTGTGCCGCTTTGGGTTCACGACTAGCCATGTCGGCCCGGGTTCTTTGTCATATGGATGCTAGCGACACTATCATATACGTGAGCCAAAAGGCGCAAACGGTCCCGGGCCAGGTAAGGTGGCACCCGTGGAAATACCGTGCGTGAGGCCACAAAGTGATATGATGTGTTACATGCTAGATCCGTGTGACCTAGGATCGGGGTCCCGACAGCGTTGGTATCAGAGCCTGACTGCTTGTAGGATTACCAAGCCAAACTGGTCGAAGTTGAGTCTAGAAATGCTTTAGTTATGTAAGGGAATTGATTGTGGAAGGGAACGTAAGGCTCTTTTTACTCCTTTACCCTATGCCCTTCTGATCTGAGTCAACCTCTTCTTTTCTACGGGGATTAAGAATTAGGCCTTCTCATCTATCTATCAGGATGACGTGTTACTAAACCGTAGTTGCCTAGGATTGTTGAGTTCAAGCCTCAGTTCAGTTCCTACTACTTCCATATATTCATAACTGGCCTCAGAACCTTGATATTATGATTCTGAGTGGTTGTGCCACCATTTTTGCAGGATGTCTCAAATCTTTTCGGGCATTTATAGCCGTTATGCTGTCCGAGTCATCCCAGGTTTCTAAATAGTCTGATGCATTTGCAAACCTTTTCCCCTATTCCTGATGTCCATTTAGGCCAGGTTAATCACACTAATCGGTGAGTTGAGGTACTTTGTTGCCTCGACATATATGTTGGAGCTATTATTATGACCCTAGATGTCTTAGAGTGTCACCTAGTAATCGAACCATGTTTTGTGTTCCCAGTGTGATGATTCTGGCCATCATTCTCGAAAGCATCCCGTGATGCCATTTAGTTAGTAGGCATTCTATTCCTGGGTTTTTGAACCCGAGACTCACCCTACCTACTTCATGTTGATAGTGTTTGCTAGTTCCTTAGGACATTAGTAAACCTTGTGATAGACCTCGAGGTCCGTGGTATTTCCTTCTTCCAAATACTATGAACCACTTATGGCAGAAGTTCTTGAACCAAAGGATCACAACCAGAGTGCTCTTGATGAGTTCTCCATTCTATATTGTGGCTCTGCCAGTTCTACCTTTCTGCATGGGTTATCTGGAAGAAATATGTTGAGCTTTGCTTGGCATACTAATCTATGCCTCCACAGCTCAGAAAGTTATATGTTCCTTGAGTTGTCCCCCCCCTTCAGTTATATTCCGACCTTCGTCTATCACTTGACAGTCAGAAGTAGTCGTGCATTCATGTTCATCCGTGCCTTTTACTTCTATGGTCCGTCAAGCCATTTTATTCGGAATGACTAGGAGAAACAAACTCCAGTACCTCATCCATTTCTCGGATCGGGTCAAAGTGGTTGTATTCCGCAGATCAAAATGCCAATCCAGCTTTTGGTTCTGTTCTACCCTGAAGTATTACCCACTTTATGTCAAGAGCGTCGTGAGAATTGCACATCTCTCATGAATTCTTGACGCAGTGATACTTCTTACCATCATTCTTCATTCCTCGGTCCCGTGTTGTCGCAACCGGAATGCCGACAAGTGAACCGTGATGTGTGAAATCAATACTCCTAGCAACTCCGTTGCTCGGTAGTTAATGGACAATATTCTCATCCTTAGCGTGTTGGTTATTGAATTATCATTCTAAGACTGATCGTGCTACCTAGTCCTTATTTCCTGGTGCACTCTTCGATCAACGGGTTAGGATTTTGCCAAACCCTTGCTCTATCGATCATATCGTCTTGCCCTGAAAAGCAAGATTGTTCTCGGGCTAAATAACATATCGGTGGTTCGTGATTTTCCGAATATCTTCTCGGAAGTGTTACCAGGTTATCACCTAACCGTTATGGTGAGTTCGTGATCAAGTTGGTTTTTCGATAAACCACTTTTCCCCAAGAACCTGTGTTGGATACCCCTGAGCTAGTTGGTTAAGCTTAACAACAACTTGGAGAGTTGGAAGATGAGAACTTGTCCGACTTAGCTCATCCCTAAGGGATATCTTTTATTTTGTGTGTGTGTGTGTGTGTTGAAGAAAGATGATATCTTCATCGACTGATCCCCGTGATCGGTTGTTGGATCTATTATCTTGACCAATCCTTGATTTGAGTATGGGCTATTGTCAAATCGAATCAGAAACAACGATGTTCGTAATGTTGTCTTACTTACGGTTGTCCCTTGAGCATACACCATTATATCTTTGGTCTGACCAATACTATCACATTGTTCACATAGTGGTGGAAGTCCAGTGATATGGAAATTCCGATGAGGTGCTGTTGAGCCCATCAGCGGCATTTTGTCTCCTCCATGATTGTGTTGAACATCCAGCTAGTGTTGGAAACTTTATAAGCATTGCCCTCATGTCCCGATCATGGAGCATATGTCCGGTTGAAAGATGTGACTTCCTCTAATTCATGTGCATCTGATGTAAGTTGCCGCCGTGAATTCGAGAAAGTTTGTTTTTGCTTCCTCTGGAATCATCCCAAGTCAGTCATGCATGTGCGAAGTATTCTATGGTCTGATAGGCTGATCATCTACATTCTATATGTATCCCTAGCACACCAAGCCACTGATTGATTTGTTCAAGGAGAAGAAGTTTCTTCTTAAGGGTTAGACCTACGCAAGGACTTCGATATCCTCGTTGATGGTTCCCCCTGAACTCGGTAGTGTTTCATTTTAAGACTACCAGGTGACCATGCTTGTCTAGGACAACGTGTTCACATGCTTGTAGCAGAACCGGCTCATGTTTTGGAGCTTACTACCATAGTTAATTCCCCTGAGAATTTCGGAATGTCATCTCGTCGATGTGTGTTGCAAACCCTCATTTTCCTTTCTAGACTCGATGAGTCTGGAATATCCTGTCACCAACCAGATCTGAATCTCAGGCAGATATGATGGTTGGAGCATTTTCCAAGAACTATAATATTGGTCTCTCGATAACCGGTAAAGTGGATGTCGTGGCCAACACATCCAGCCGGAAGACCTATTATTGTAGTATCTCGATTGAAGAAAGTTGGCCACATTCCCATGAGGATTTCGTAGGATTTACTCCAGAAGTTAGTCCTTATGGATGTATTGTATTCCGAAGTCCGGCCACTACTTGGTGGCTATGCCGATGCTTAAAGCATGACTGTGGTAACCAGTACATCAAGGAGAACATTAGAAGCGGAGTGCTAAATGTCTCTCGGTCGATCATCCAGATTTTGTTTCCTTGGCTTCGCTAAGGTGAAATCTGAGAAAGTGTTATCTTCCTTTGCATCTGTATTATCCATCACCATTCATCATGGTGGTATGTTGTGTTGCCAGGATCCTTGACATGGATGTTGGTAAGACCTTGATGAGTATGAAAATGCTCAAGTTCTTGAGAGCACGCTCGGGCACTAGGTTCTAATGTTGTCGTTAACTAGAATGTGCCTCCGTCCTCTCAGTTGTTTGATAGCCATCCAATTGGTGGAATCACCTTTGCCGGTGAACCTTCTCCCCAGTTACCAGAATCATTCCCAACATTTGCATTTTGTTCCCAGCTTGCACCTCAGTAGTTTTGTTCAGGATCATCTTCAAAAGTGGACTTACCATGGGTCCCATCCATTTCCTATGATAAGCAAATCATCCCTTGCGTTGTCTTCAACAAGGTAGTCCACATCATCCATCCTAGTCCAAGTATGCCATCTCTTCAAGCTATCTCAAACGATCAATTGTACATTGCCTTAAGCTGGTATGAAGAGTTCCAACGATCTCTGAATCAAAAGTAATTCTTTTTGCCACTTAGGGGAATATTTCTGCGAGTCACTTTCCTTAAGATGTCTCGTTATGGTATCATGGCAATTATCTCCTCCCTAGTTTGAAACCATGCATCATCCTACTTAAGCGTGGAATTTTTGCCTACCAAATTTGAACCTTTATCATCTGCTTCTTCCCATCACTCCTGTTGTGTGTTTCGTGTCTCAGCTCAAGAGATGTTTTATATCTCACTCCATGAGCTGATCTTGAGTGCTCGATCTCCGAGGAGATCGATTTCTGTAGAATTTCTTTCTGCCGTCATCATGCTGGATGAAGATCCCGAAAGCAAAGATGTCAAGATCAAGATGACGAAATGAATCAACATCCTCGGGAAGGGCAGTTGGATCGAGAAGACTGCGATAGTCTTGTGAACCCCCTTCCTTCTTACCTCACGTCTTGAATCTCGGGCTGAGATTCTTGTTTAGTGGGGGTGAGCTGTCACATCCCTAGCCCTACTTTGGCCTTGGTCTAGCTTGGTGGTTGCATCATGTTTAAATTCAACTGAAATTTGAATTGAGGAATTTTCAAAGCCTCAGAATCCCTTTAAAAATAATCAACATTAAAATCCTTTCAAAGAAGTCCAAGAAAATGTTCCTCTTAGTCTCTGAAAATATTGGCAAGAGGTAAAACTTAAAACAATATTTTTGGAGTCTCAGAAATATTTATTTGGGCCTTTGAATTAATTCAATAACTATTTGCATTGGATATATATTCTTTATATAATTAATATATGTCCAATAATTCTGGAACATTTTATGTGGCTTGGGATATTTTAGTTCTAGTCACATATTTATTTTCAGGATTTTATAAAATGATTTAGTATTTTAATTAAATCAAAACAAATGTCAGAAAATAGAAAACAGGAAACAACAGACAGAGAAAAGCCAACCTGGCCACTTACCTGGCCCACTAGCGGCCCGGTAAGACAGCCCAGCCCACCAGGGGCAGAGGCGTCTTCCACCACGCGCCAGTCGGACACAGGGCGCGTGCTCGCCGCCTGCAGGCCATGCGCAGGCCACCTCCTGCCTGCTTACCGCCTCATGGGCGTCGCTATGGATGCCACGCACCCCCCTGACCCCTCGCTCACTCTCTTCCATCCTCATCCCCGCCTCTGTCGCCCCTCTCTTTGAACCCGAGATCCACTCGTCGCCGCCGTCCGCTGCCACCACGGCCACAGCCATCCCCTCACCTCTCCGACGCGGCCCCGAGCTCCGCCGTGCCTCCCTCGTCCTCCACTTTGTCTCACACGACCTCGGGAGCCCTTCATCGCCGGCATCTTCGTCGTCATCAAGCTTCGGCACAGACGACCGCCGCCGTCGATTCGCTTGCTCCAGTCCCTCCCCAGCCTCGCCGTTGCCTCTACCGGATTCGCCGTGAGCCCCTGCCTCTTTCCCCTCCCCCCCCCCCCCCCCGTGCTCGCCCATGCCTTCTAGCCCCCCTGGCCATCGGAGCCGACAGCTCCTCGCCGCCGGCCATGTCGCCACCGCGACTACGACCGTGCAAGCATGCGTCCGAACCCATCGCTGCATTCAGAGCGCTCCCAGAAGCCGAGCACACCCACCAGATCTTCATGCCGTGCTCCGTAGCCCCGGTTCGGTGTACGCCCAAATTCCGGCGACCGCAAGAGAGCTCGCCGCCGTTGACTCCGTCCACCCCCACTCGAACCACGACCACCCGCAGATGTGCCTCGCTCCCGTCTTTCAAACGCACCCTTCCGCGCGTCAAATGGTGGCCTGTAGGTGAAACCCGAGGCACTCCAGTGCGCCTCCGCCGCGTTTGGGTCGCCTTCGGCGGAACTCCGGCGAGGGTGACATGGCAGATTACTTAGGGCTAATGACGCACTTAGTCGACACCTAGTGACACTAACAGCAGGGCCCCACCGACTAATTAAACTTAGATTAGTTTTGTTTAGTATTAACTAATCACAGTGGCCCCACGCGTCAGCTTTGACCTTGCTGACGTGGCCTTTGACCGGCCCCACATGTCTGTGACCCAGACAACTCTGTGTCACTGACCAGTGGACCCCACTGGTCAGGTTTGACCTGGTCGACTCCTTTGACCTGCTGACGTCACCCCAACGTCATGCTGACGCAATAAGTCCTTTCTGGAATTTAAATAAATCTTAAATGATTTATTTATTTCAGAAAATACCCAAAACTTCTAAAAACATAGAAATTAAACCGTAACTCCAAATAAAATAAATTATATATGTAAAATTACCAGAAAAATTCAAGGAATCTGTTTATGGCATTTTCATGCATGTTTGAGCAACTTAACCTCACTGTTTAGTCCAAAACATGATAATGCACTATTTGAATCCATAGTTTGAATTTGAATTTGAACCTAGTGTTCAAACCAACTCCATTTAACTTGTTGTTAGTTGCATTAGCTCAAACCACAGCATATTGACATGTCATGATCATGCATCATATTGTTGCATCGCATTGATTGTGTTCTTCCTTGTTTGCCGGTAAATGTCCCCTCTCGATAGTCGATGTACCGACACCGTGATCGTTGACACTGATGAAGACTCAATGTTATCTTCAGAAGTGCCAGGCAAGCACAACCCCCTTGTTCATTCCGATACAAGCCCACTCTCTCGCTCCTGCTCTCTTTTACTACATTAGGACAACAACGATTTATCTGTTACTTGCCGCGGTAGTTGAACCCCTTGTCCTCTGCATGACCTGTCATTGCCACAGTAAATAGATGAAACCCACTAGCATGAGTAGGAATTGTTTGAGCCCTGATGTGCCTACTCATTCATGCTTGTTTGGCATGCCTGCTACTGCTTAGAGTTGAGTCAGGTCTGATTCATCGGGGATGGATCGGAGGTGTGTAAACATGTCCTACTATTGAGAGCTAAGTGTGTGAACACGATTTGGTAAAGGTAGCGGTGAGAGGCCATGTAGGAGTACATGGTGGGTTGTCTCATTGCAGCCGTCCTCAGGAACTGAGTTCTGTGTCTGTGATCCATGAACAGCTACTACCACTCATTGGGATCCTTAATTGACCCTGTCGGCTTCTTAATCACCCTAGTACTCTGTCCAGGAGTTGCAACTAGTTTCTGGTGTTTGTAGGTTATGTGTTGGCGGCCGTGCGTAGCGCTGACCCTAGGGGTGGGCTATGTTGCAATAGATACACTGTGGCACGGTGTACAGGCGCCCGTTTGGTGTCTCGGGAACCCTGCACACATCGTTTGGGGCTGTGAGCGAAACTCCGTCCGGATCTCCTCGCGGATGGAACCCGAATAAGCGATAAACCTGGACTAGAGACTTAAGTGTTTAGGTAGGCCGTGGCCGACACCCTCGCCCGGCTTCCGCTTGAAGGTTGCCGAGGTACATGACGTGTACAGGGATATAAGTGGTGGGAGCGTGTGTGAAGAAGTACACCCCTGCAGGGTTATCAATATCTACTCGAATAGCCGAATTCCTCGGATATGGAAACTTGGACCCCTTGCATAGTTCATAGACAAGTGAAAGTGGATACTCTAAAACTCGCAAGATAAGTGTGAGTACTATGGATGGCCTTCTCGTAGGGAGACGAGAGCGGACCCATAGTTGTGTATTGAATGGTGAATTTGTGGACTCGTGTGCGCCACCTCAAAAGAGTTGCTCGCAATCGTAGTTCAGGTGAGCCACCGAGTCAAATCTGGCTTGCTGCAGTTAAACTCCACCACCCCCCTTTGTTGATACCGATGCATATGTAGCTAGTTCTGATGTAAGTCTTGCTGAGTACCTTTGTACTCACGTTTGCTTAATTTATGTTTTGCAGAGAGATTTCAGTCTCACTAGTAGTTCCGCGTGGACTTCGACGTTTAGCTTGATACCTCAGCTACGATCTTGTGCCCTCGGCAGGATCTGGTAGATAGTCAGGCTTCTTAGCCTTTTTCATTTATAGATGTCTGTACTCAGACATGTTAAGCTTCCGCATGTGCTTTGACTTGTATGCTATGATTGTTGGGTCATGAGACCCATGTTTGTAATATCTCGCTCTTCGGAGCCTAATGAATAAATACTTGAGTTGTAGAGTTATGTTGTGATGCCATGTTGTATTCACACATATCGAGCATATTGTGTGTATGATTGAAATGCTTGGTATGTGTAGGATCCGACAGCCTAGTTGTTTATCCTTCGCAGCCTTTCTTATGGGGAAATGTAGTCTAGTGTTCCTCGAGCCATAGTAGTCCGCTACAGCCCGGTTCACCGGAGTCCTGCTAGCCCAGCACTACTGTTCAGGACACTTGACTGGCCGGCATGTGTTTCAGTTCGTCCCTATGTCTGTCCCTTCGGGGAAATGTCACGCGGTGATTTCCGGAGTCCTGCCTAGCCTGCTACAGCCCGGGATCCCCGGAGTCTTGTTAGCCCAGTGCTACAGCCCGGAATCACTCGTTGATGACCGACATGTTCAATGTGATTCATGTATGCCTGTCTCCATAGGTCTGTGCTGCTTTGGGTTCACGACTAGCCATGTCGGCCCGGGTTCTTTGTCATATGGATGCTAGCGACACTATCATATACGTGAGCCAAAAGGCGCAAACGGTCTCGGGCCATGTAAGGTGGCACCCGTGGAAATACCGTGCGTGAGGCCACAAAGTGATATGATGTGTTACATGCTAGATCGGTGTGACCTAGGATCGGGGTCCTGACATTGATGATATCTTCTGTTCTAGTCCTCATGAAAATAACAAATTTGATAAAAAAAATTATTAGATGCAACAAAAAATAATGAAAAAAAATGTTACTAATGGCGCACCAGAGGAGGGTGCGCCATTGCTATCAGAAAAAAAAGTTACTAATGGCACACCAGAGGATGGTGCGCCATTGCTATCAGTGTTTTTATGACGCACCCCTAGATGGTGCTCCATTACTAACATTCCCCCCTCTAGCTGGATACCCCTTTGCCCGATCCCCCTTCCCTCTCCCTCACCTGATCCCCCTTCCCTCCCTCGCCACACCCGCTCTGACGACCGCCGCGCCCGCTCCACACCTGCTCCGGCTCCCCTGTTGGATAAGGCCGAGCCAGACCCCTGTGCAAACCATAGCACCTCCCCACTTCCCCTCCCCTCGCGCTGCTTCACCCGACTAGGTCGTCGCCATCACCGCATCGTCCCCGTGACCACCGTTGTCCCCGCACCCCACCAAGGAGTCCAGGAGCTCTGTAGTGTTCTTCTACGTCATCTACGGCAACCCGTTCGAGCTCGACGACTCTGCATCATGCGGATCGAGGTCTTCTTCCACCTTCGGCCATCGCGGCCTCACCATCGATCCGCGTCACCTCGTCAACCCCGGCCCCGCACGACCTCGCCATCATCTTCCTCTCGGTGAGCTGCACCAGTTCCCCTCCCCCCTTTGATTTCGTCGACGTAGACTATTGCACCACCGCGCCCCAGCTCCTGGTTGCCGCCCCCCGTGGCCGTGCTCCCCTTGGCCCCTGGCCGTGCCCTGGCCCCTCCCAGGCGCGCTCACCGCACCGCGACCGCGTCTCCACTACGCTCGGGTCGCGCCCAACCATATCGCCCAATCTGATGGTGTATACTTCTTGTGTTCTTTCCAATTTGTTTATTTTTTACCATGCTTTGCTTGTGTGTTCGTACTGCTTGTCTAATTGAACACCTGCTATTGCTACTGTGGGACAATGTTCCTTCTTTTCTTCCTGATGTTGTCATTTCCATTGAAGTACTCACATGTGTTCTAGATGAGCTGTTGCTAGTTAGTTCCCCTTAGACTACATTCTAGATTGCATAACATAACTCCAGAATTTTGTCATTGCACACATGCGCATATATTTCTGTTGTGAGCATAACTCCAGAATTTATTTATCTGTGATTCATATTGGGATAAATACTGGCTGTAAAGTGAACTTGGTTCGGTTAAAATCTGCACTCTCAAATCTGGACAGCAAGCTTATATCTGAAAAATGAGTTTTCTAGGCTCAAAATTTTGAGCTGGCCCCTTTACATAAGTTTTAGATAAAGTTTCAAGGTTCTTTAGAGTATTTATTTGTGTAGTTTGGATGTACAGTTTGAGAGCAGCTATCAGTTTCGTTTGCTGTCCCGAAATATATGTTCCTGGGTACGGTATTTTGAGGTGGTATTAAAATAAAGTTAGAACATCAAAATTTTAGAGGCTGTTCTGTAGATACTTAAAACACATATCACTTGTCAGGTTTCGTTCGGTATATTAAATCCTATGAAATTATCAAAGTGGGTTGTACTATGTTGGACATAATTTTATCTTTGGACTTGGGTGAATGTAACCAGACTTATACTCTCAGATTTTGTCATAGTTTATGGTGTGAGGACTTACAATGAGATAATGTATATACGTTGTTGCAACACCTCCATATGAAAGTAGAGGCACATTGTCATGCTAGTTTGTTGGGTTTTGTCTCCGACCATTGTGTCGTGATGATTTTGCAGGTACCCCGAGAGGCCCTTGAGTTTGCTAGAATGTCGATTAACTTCCGTTCCGGCAAATTCGGGTACTCCATATGTCCTATTTTCAACAAAGGTCATGCTGAAATTTTCCGTGAATTTTAGCATGACTTTGCTAAAGATAGGACATATGGGGTACTTGCGACTAATGCATGGGCTGGGGTATCTTAGTACTTAATTAAGTAGGATCAACTGCCTCTTGTGTTATGCATGGGCCTCAGCGTCGACAAACCCTAAATGATAAAACCTTGGCTTTTAGGGTGCCTCGGTGTCGATAAAAACCTAAATGATGAAAGCTTAGGCTTTTAGGGTGCCTCAGCGTCGAAAAACCCTAAATGATAAAAGCTTAGCTTTTAGGATGCCTCAGTGTCGACAAACCCTAAATGATGAGACCATGATCTTGTTCCTTGACAATAACCAACTTTTTGACCAATTTTTTTTCCGATTTAGAGCGAAACATGGCCCACAACAATGAGGCCGGCGGTTCGGGCAAGGCATTCTGGGAGCTGTCCCAGGAGATGGAGGAAGAACCTCACCGCTATGAGGACGTCGCGGAAGACACCGATCCCGACTACACAACCCCTAGTGGCGTCGGGGATGGCACCACTGATGGTGCCGCCGAGGATGCCACCACTGATGATGAAGGCACACGCACAGATGGCAGCCAACCGAAGAGGCAATGGAAGGACTGGCGCCCGAACGTGCTCCGCACCGTCAAGGAGGAATTTACTGAAGTGTCCTCCGAGGGGCATCCAACGGCGACCAAAGAAATAGTCAAGGGGTACGCGGGACAGCTCGGGTGCATTCTCCAAAGCACCATCTCGATCAAAACCGAGAACCTAAGTCATCGTGACCAAGGGAATTTATGCAACCTCCTGTTCACGAAGCTGCACGAACGATACAAGTTCCCCGATGACTTCGCAAACACACGCCTCTCAGGGAATAAAGTGAACAGTGCCGCCCTCACGAAGATGAGCACGACCCTGGCTACTTGGAGAGCCTCGGTGAAGAGAATGATTGAAAAAGGTGATAGTTATGAGAAGATCACGGAGAAAAATCCTTCGATCAGCGAAGATGACTACCGGGAGTTCAAGATCAAGTGCGAGAGCAACGCATCTACGGAATCAAGTCAGTGGGAGAAAGAGATGCGGGACTTGAACTTAGGGGTCCACAAACTCGGTCACGGCTGTTACAGAGTGGCGGAACCTATATGGGACAAGGAGGACGCGGAGCATGCCGAGCAAGGCCTACCTTCCCTGTTCAAGAAATACCATGACAAGCAGACCAAGAACTATGTCAGGGCCCGGTACAAGATTGACCCGGTAACCAAGGAGCTTACCACGGATCCGAAGCCCAAGGCGCTTGAGCATGTTCCTGTAAGGAGTACACCCCCGCGTAATTAGCTCCATATGATTGCATTCTAATTAATGAAGCCAAATTTCTCAATGGTTCACGTTCCTTCCGCAGGACATTGAAAGCAGTAGTGCGGGGTCGTCTCAGAGCTCCCCTTTCGACACCCCTTTAAATAGGGCGTTGAACATAATGAAAAACAAGGATAAGCTCTGTAAGCCGACGTCACCTGGTCGTGTGGCTGGCAAAGGCTTGTCCATGAAATTGTCGGAGTACTATACCGCTGGGCGAAAGGAGAGAAAGACCAGCTCGGAAAGCCAGGAGCGCGAGGTTCAACAACTCAAGGCACAAGTGGCGCGGATTCTGGAGATCATCGAAGAGCAAGTGTGAGACCAACTGGGAGCGACGATCACCGCCATTATGCCTACCTTGGTTTCTGGGTTGCTGGCGTGGATTGCGGGCGGCCAACAGGGGCCGCCCCCGATTCCCAGCTTCACGGGCAGCAACTCGCGCAACGCACTGGCGGCACCATTGGTGTCTCCCGCGGAGGCGACATTGGTGTCTCCCGTGGCGGTGCCAGCATTGCACCTTAATACACCCGGGTGTGGGAAGAATATGCCGGCCGGCACCTCGGTAGCAAGCGGCCCCTCCGTCACTTGCATGCCCGCCGTTGGTGGTGCCTCGACATTAGCCGAGCTCGACGCCATCACGGTAACTAATTAAGCCTCTCGGCCGATGACTTCATCTCCTTGCCTTTGACTGGGCATCCCTTACGCCCTACATGTTTTCGTAGGGCACCGCTGACGTTACGTGCACTCTCCTGGACTTCATGAACGACGAGTTGGTCGATGTCGCCAAGGGCAGAATCGTTCAACCGGGCAGCCGCATGTTCCACGGTAATCTGATGCCACCCACCATTTATAGGGTTCAACTGGTTCGAGTGCTGTCGGGCTTCGACGACATGTTACCTCCGTATCGACCCCATGGGGCCGACGAATATGATGTGATGACCCTCAGCGCCTGCATAAGCTGGCCCATGCTTTGGCCGAAGAGCCAGATTCGTTTGGGGGCAAGTGACACCACCCCGGCGTGAAGCCATGGCAAGACCCCTGCAACGCTACCAGACATGTCGGACATGGATATGGCACAGGATCCGGACATGCATATGGCACAGGATCTGGACGACGACGACGACAACGACGGTACATTTACCAACGTCGGTAAGTACTTCAATGAACATGGGTACGGTGACGCATTCTTGGGGCCTCCTTCTCAAGAACCCAACCCTGCAAAAGACAATCTAGCTAGTACCGCGGAGAAACCCAGTTCCAACAGGCATCATCTGGCGTTCAGTTCTCAAGAGACGCCTCCAACTGCCGCCTTCACCGAGCCTCATATAGCCGAGGTGCGAAATATTATCAGCCCCAACACACTCAAGAAGGCTGTCTGTGAGCAGAACTCGATCCCATTACAACAGAAGAAGGGGTGGAAAAGAAAGAATAACAAGGGTGCGAGCCAGCCGGCACCGAGTACGACCCGTGCTCAGGACGGGCCACCTACATCTAAGGATATCTCGAGGAGGGTGCATGTGGCGGGTAGGCCGATGCTACCGACTAATCTGCTCAATGCTCCAACCGGTGCTATGCGGAGTCTGCATGACAGTGTTCTTTCTTTGGAGAAGCGCCGTCTCTCCAAGAATGATGTGGCATACCCAGTTTTCTTGGCCAAGGTGCCAGAGGGAAAGGGCTTTGTCGATAGCACCATCGGGGGTATGATCGTCCTGCAGTTTGATGACATCTTCGCTATGTTTAACCTTCATCCGCTACACTACACCTTCGTTCGGCTATTTTCGCTGAGTATGGAGATGCGGATCATTAGAGACAATACCCCAGACATCGTGATAGTCGACCCCTTCTACATGCATGCCAAGATCTTGGGCAGCACTGGGGATTGGCAAGTCGCAAGTTCATACCTCGAAGGCATCATTCTGGCAAACCCAGATAAGGATAACTTCCTCGTGCCTTACTTTCCCGAGTAAGTCATCCCCTCACCGCCCCGTAACATATGATTTCTTATATTTCGATCGTTCTTTTTTTCTAACATTCCATGTTTTGTGCAGTGACACACATTGCACACTCATCCTCTTAAGCCCAAAATATTCCATGGCCACGTATTTCGACTCGGACAATCTGTCGAAGAAAGACCACAAATATCAAGAAAGTTCTTGATGACGTTCTCCCCGGCTATGCCAGATCTGGAGGCACCTTCAGCAGGCCAATTCGTAGGTACGGCAAGCACGTGTTCGCCCACAAAACGACGTTCCCCTGCGTCAAGCAGCCGCCTGGCAGTCAGAAGGATGCGTACTACGCCCTCCATCACATGCGGGCGATCGTACGGGACCATAATCACCTTTTGCTACCAAATAACCTCAAAGATTGGACCGCAAGCTTATCGGCAATCCAGGACGCGGACATCAGACAAGAATTCTTTCGCATCCAGTCGGAGTTTGCGGAAATCATCCATCAAGATGTCCTTCATACCTCGGGGCAGTTCTACCTCAGATATGAACCGTCCAACGGTGAGATAGAAACAATGCTACAAATGCAGGCTGACAACGCCCGTGATTTCATGACCATCACGACAGACGGTGGCTTCATCCATGCTCCGGTCCATGAGTCGAGTCGAAACTAGTGATGCTATGTGTAGTTCTGAAATATCGATTAGCTCATTTTGTAATTAAACTTTAATGAACTTGTATGTCTCTTTGGTTTGGACAGTCGCTCAACTTATATGTAATCGATGCTATTTATTAGTAGGACCATGAATCGTGCTATTAATGTCTTGCTTTTCTCTTCCGATCCTTTTTTTGCATACTTATATATTTCTTATGTATTGTTTGTGATTTGCTACTAATGTTTTGTTTGGCTAGTGCATAGAGATGCCGTCGTATGTCGTGTACAAGGGTAAGGTTCTCGGAGTCTACAACGACTGGGAGGAGTGTCGGAGACAGGTTCACCATTTCAGCAGTAACAGTTACAAAGTGTACACCACTAGGGCGCAGGCGGAAGCTAGATACGCGCGCTATCTAGCGGGAGAGAGGAGGGACTGGAGGAGGAACCGGATGAAGACTAGTTTCGTCACGATGATGCTAATCATGATGACCGCAACTCTCTTCTATGTCATGGTAGTTTAGATGATCGATATCGACTTGTAATGTGAAGACAAACTCGCTACTCGTGGTCTCGAGACTTGTAATGTTCTACCTTTGTTCGGTATTTTGAATTCGGAGACTAGCTAATATGATGAATTGTATTCGGAGACTAATCTTCTATTGTATTCGATAAATATGTTGTTGCTGTGTGGTGCTGTCTATATTCTGTGCAGTAATATATTTTGTAACCTGTGAAAATATCAGAAAAGAAAAAAAATTCTAACATTCATACTAGTGGCGCACCATACAACACATTAGTGACGCACTGTTGTAAAAATACTAGTGGCGCGTTCTTTGTTAGTGTGCCATTAGTAACCCAGAGCAGAAGGAAAATATGGCCACCTGGGAGCCATACTAATGGCCCACCATGGGACATACTAATGGCGCACTGCCTGGTGCGCCACTACTGTCTGATAAACTAATGGCGCACCAGGGGTGCGCCTTTAGTATTAGTTACTAATGGTGTGATGATAGTGGCGCACCTGTAGTGCGCCATTAATGGACAAAACAGGTGCGCCACTAACAGGCCTTTTCCTAGTAGTGGTTTAGACAAACAAGTCAATAGCTCTCGAGATAGAGCACCCTTGTAATTATGATCATCGTCATCAATATCAATGAAGCAGGATGTAGGTTTTTACCTCCATCTTGAGGGGCCGAACCTGGGTAAACCTCGCGTCTCTCATCCCACTCGACCCCTCTCAAGCTACCACATAGATGCGTTGGCCTCACGACAAATCCTCGCACTAAGGAGATCTACCGTGACAATTGCACGACAGTTGGCGCCCACCATGGGGCCTGCGCACGGTGGTGATGAGTTCTTGGAAGGATCTATCTCAGGGATCAAGGATCAAGAAGTTCGCAATTTACGGATGAAGAAGAACTGGCATAGAGCAGAAGTATTGGGCAGAGCTGCAGCCGGGTTAACTAAATTTGCTGGTCAACTGTGAACCTAGCAGTGCAAATTTTGCGTTCAAAGGAAGTGTAGGGTTATGTATTGTACGACAGACAAACCAGCAATCCGGCGAATCCGAAAAGAAGTTGATATCCACTAGAGCAGTTGCCGTCCTCGTTGTTTTGCTCGAGCCGCCAACACATACAAGACCAAGTCTCCATCAATTTATTGGATCAGATGAGGGATTGGACACTGTTTGTAAATTGACTACGCCTTACGTTTGACAGATAAAAACAAAAAAACAAAAGATCAAAAGAAACCACATCGACAACCCGGAGAAGACGGCCACAACCCGTGACTGGTATGGACTCCACCTCTGGTTCGAGTTGCCGTCACGCCTCGCCTCCACGCCCGCTGATGTGCACCCTCGCCATGGTGCTCGACCGCGCACCCGTTCCGCTCTCGTGGTTGCGCCCACCTGCCGGCTCCCTGCCACAAGCCGCCGCTACATCAGTCGCATGTTTATGTCTCCGAGTGGCCCGGGCCTCGCGCTACCTTCACAGAAATAGGTTTGAACCGCCGCCTCCACCTTCTGCTTTGCCAAACCCGCTGCAGGTCACCATCTCTGGTGTGTTTTGCCTCTGACCCGCCCCCCGCACGGGCCCTCGCGTCGAGCCACCGCTGGCCGCCATTGCGTCTGAGCCGCTCCTGAGTAGGCCAAGTCGCAGGGCGCCCCCCGCGTTGCTGCTCCACTTTTGGTGTGAGCCGCGCTCACATGGGCCTCCCGGTGAGTCGCCGGCCCCCGTCGGCGCGCCTCTATTGCCGAGCCACCTTGCTCTGGACCAACTTCGCTGCAGCTAGGCCAAGTCACCGCCGCATCACACCGTCTCTGGTTCCAACCCGGCACCCGCGCACTGGTCTCCCGTTGGCTTTGTCGCGCCACAACTACCCACACGCCCGTCTCCTGAGTCGCCTCCACTGCTCCGCGCGGTTTGAAGCCGCTGTGTTCTACATCGGCTGCTACTTCGCCGATATTGGGGAGGTCCAATCTGTTCAGCTTATCCGTAACAAGTAAAATGGACAGTTTTAGGGTTATGGTTGGTAAAGTTTGCTGGCCGTACAGCTGCTGAACGTTTTTGTTCAGACGGTCAATGGATAAAAGCTGCCAAATGTTGAGCTGGTGTGCAAACTTAACTAGGCCAGTCCTGGTAACCCTGTCCCGGAGGCTACTACCATATTGATGAAAATTGAAAGGCCGTCAGAAAATTTCCAGCTTGAAAAGAAGATTCCGGCTCAACATCCGGTTCAAGAGAAATCTGTCTCTCACTGAAGCTCTCAAATATCCGATTTAAAATCCGGCTCAAGGGAAATCAGTTTCTCACAGAGCTTTGAAGCTCTCAATATCCGGTTTAAATTTCTGGTTCAAGAAGAATTTATCTCTAGCAAAGTTTGAGTTCTTAGAAAAAATAAAGGTTGCCAAAGAGAACTTGCTGCTATGTTGGACGGTTCAAACATGGTTATCCTACCTTATGGACATATCTTGGTCACTTGGGGGCTTCCTGCTCATCGAGCATAGCTGTGAATATCCCTGTTGATCGGCTCAATGCTACACTCGTAAGTATGTCACTTGGGGGCTTCTTGTTCAAACATAGGCGTATTCGACCAAAGAGAGCATAGTGTTACTACCCTCTTGACCAGGTTTGTTCAAACATAGGCGTATTCGACCAAAGAGAACATAACCTTTCTGGGTCATACTACTTGTAGCCAGTTGCTTCAACTCCATCAGGTAATCCTGATTGACCCGCCGAACTCTTAACGATCAGCCTTTATGGCGTATTCGACCAAGATCTGAGCTTGTTACAGTTAAAACGTCGGTTTGTCATGTGAGAGACGGCTTACAGATAGTCAGGATAGATTCAGGCTTCATAAGCCGCTTTCCTTGAAACTTGGATAAATCGGCCCGTGATGTATGCTGTTACTCTAACCCTGCGTACTCCTGATAAGTCTATAAAGCAAGACCTGACTTTATCTGGGTTCAAATGTCGATTGGGTACTGTGAGTCAGGGTCACGGAAAGCATGTAGCTTCTAGTGGCCCAGGCTAGTTTCATCGAAGAAGACACTTTGTCTTGGCGGCCTTCAAAAGCCTCGGTTTTTTTTTGCTTTCTTTTCTTTATACAATTTCTTTTTATCCAACTGGTTTTACACATCAGGCCAAGCTGCCCTACTTATGGCTCATATTTGAAGCATCTTTTGGGTCTCTACAACCCGCCCGGATTGAAGACTCTAAGTCGTCAGAGCATCATCATCTTATGTTTGGAGAACCGGCTTACAAACCGGGTTATATTATTCAAATCTTTAATAGCCAACATGGCTGGATTTTTATTATGGTTATCAATAACCAATATTATGATTGAGGTTTTTTAAATCGCTTCAGTGCAATGGCTATTATTTTATCAATGGATATAATTTATTCTACAATGGAATGAATAGTCCCAAGTCGCTGCAGGCTTACGACCCGGCAATTGGGGGCTACATTATTCAAGTTGAGATTACATCAAATATGCAAGTCCCATGTCACTGCCAGCATGCACCATGGCACTTGGGGGCTAATGAGAAGTCATTTTTTGCTCACCTTATTGAAGATCCGACTCATCACATTGTAATGAGCCGGCCCTTGGGGGCTACCACTTGCTCCTGTCAACAATTCAAGGTACACAAGTCTTAAATCCATTATATTGAAAGGTCCACTACACAGTTGGAAGAGTACAAAGCTCTTAACCTTATGGACGTGTGTTCGAGCCCCATGGAGAGGATTATATCATATGATATTATTTTCAACGAATTATATATAAAGTCCCAGCTCAGTATTATCTTACTAAATCGGCCATTGGGGGCTACACGTTGCTGTTCAAATCTACATGATCATATCTACAAAGTCCCTACTAATTATTGCTTAATGAACCGGCCCTTGGGGGCTTGGTTGAAGTTTTTATGGGCATCAGGGAATTACAAGTCTCAGGTTGCTGCAAGCATGACAACCCGACACTTGGGAGCTACATATATGGAGTATTTAGTCTTTACTAGTGACTGAGATGAACAAACATGGATATCTTCAAAGTGGCAGTATTTATACTGAAGCAAGTCTTAAGTCATCACTTTGTTCTGCTCAAGACTTGGGGGCTACAGGTAATATGGATATAGGGGGGAAAAATCTTCAAATTCTTAGTTTTAAGCAAACCAGATTAACCCGGTGTCTGCAACAATTATGACCCGGTGTCGGCAGCAATTATGACTCGCCATCATCTATTTATAACCTGGCGATTTGGGTAATCATAAATTGGCAAGATCTACATCTTCAAGCCGGCTAAAAATCAGATTAGTATTTCAAGACCAATATTTTTAAGCATTGGGAGCTGAATCAAATGAATTATTTTGTTATGAGAAAATTGATTATGAAGCTGGTCTATTAACCCGGATTTCCAGGAGAAGAGAATGACAAGGACTTAAGGATGATCAGGTTCCGGTTCAGAAGAACTCTTAACCTGGAGCACAACCTATCTGTTTTGTTGTTGTGTTTATTTTGCAGGATCAGTTTAACATGGATAAATCCAAAATTAAACTAGGAGCTAATGTCATGGATATACCCCGCAGTATGACCCAACCGGAAGTATGACCTGCCCTGACTTGGCGACTCAGTGGTGACCCGGCCGGACTTGGCGACTCACTAGTGACCCGCTCTAACTTTGCGACTCACTTAGTGGCCCGCCCGGATCACTCCACTCACTGGTGACCCGGCTAAGCCAGCTGACTCATTGGTAACCCGGCAGGCAGGTCATATGGATGACAAGACTCAACGGCCCATAAGGCGGTTCATGGGAAGGCCGACTCATGTGATGATTGGCCGGCTTAAGATGAAAGGCATATTCTCCTACAAGGAAGCAAGACTAGGACTCCACTTGTAATAGAGTAATCTTAATCCTAATAGGACTAGTCATGTAAGACGCCCCTTCAACATATATAAGGAGGGGCAAGGTGTTGGGGAACGTAGCAGAATTTTAAAATTTTCTATGCATCACCAAGATCAATCTATGGAGTCATGTAGCAACAAGGGAGAGGGGAGTGCATCTACATACCCTTGTAGATCGAGCGGGGAAGCATTCAAGAGAACGGGGTTGATGGAGTCGTACTCGTCGTGATCCAAATCACCGATGACCTAGTGCGGAACGGACGCCTCCGCGTTCAACACACGTACAGTTGGGAAGACGTCTCCTCCAACTTGATCCGGCAAGGGGGAAGGAGAGGTTGATGGAGATCCAGCAGCACGACGGCGTGGTGGTGGAAACTACGACGATCTCGGCAGGGCTTCGCTGAGCACTGCGAGAAGGAGAGGTGTCACGGGAGGCAGACGGAGGCGCCAGGGGTTAGGGTGCGGCTGCCCTCCCTCCCCCCACTATATATAGGACCCCTAGGGGGGGCGCCGGCCCTAGGAGATTGAATCTCCAAGGGGGGCGGCCAAGGGGGGTGGAGTGGCCCCCAAGTCAAGTGGGGCGCCCCCACCCCTAGGGTTTCCAACCCTAGGCGCAGGGGAGGCCCATGGGGGGCACACCAGCCCATCTGGGGCTGGCTCCCCTCCCACTTCAGCCCATGGGGCCCTCCGGGATAGGTGGCCCCACCCGGTGGACCCCCGAGACCCTTCCGGTGGTCCCGGTACAATACCGATTACCCCAAAAACCTTCCCGATGGCCGAAACTCGACTTCCTGTATATAAATCTTCACATCCGAACCATTCCGGAACTCCTCGTGACGTCCGGGATCTCATCCGGGACTCGAAACAACTTTCGGGTTACCGTATACTAATATCTCAACAACCCTAGCGTCACCGAACCTTAAGTGTGTAGACCCTACGGGTTCGGGAGACACGCAGACATGACCGAGACGACTCTCCGGTCAATAACCAATAGCGGGATCTGGATACCCATGTTGGCTCCCACATGCTCCTCGATGATCTCATCGGATGAACAACGATGTCGAGGATTCGATCAATCCCGTATACAATTCCCTTTGTCAATCGATACGTTACTTGCCCGAGACTCGATCGTCGGTATCCCAATACCTCGTTCAATCTCGTTACCAGCAAGTCACTTTACTCGTACCGTAATGCATGATCCCGTGATCAACAACTTGGTCACATTGAGCTCATTATGATGATGCGTTACCGAGTGGGGCCAGAGATACCTCTCCGTCATACGGAGTGACAAATCCCAGTCTTGATTCGTGCCAACCCAACAGACACTTTCGGAGATACCCGTAGTGTAACTTTATAGTCACCCAGTTACATTGTGACGTTTGGCACACCCAAAGCACTCCTACGGTATCCGGGAGTTGCACAATCTCATGGTCTAAGGAAATGATACTTGACATTCAGAAAAGCTATAGCAAATGAACTACACGATCTTTGAGCTATGCTTAGGATTGGGTCTTGTCCATCACATCATTCTCCTAATGATGTGATCCCGTTATCAATGATATCCAATGTCCATAGTCAGGAAACCATGACTATCTTTTGATCAACGAGCTAGTCAACTAGAGGCTCACTAGGGACGTGTTGTGGTCTATGTATTCACACATGTATTGCGATTTCCGGATAACACAATTATAGCATGAACAATCGACAATTATCATGAACAAAGAAATATAATAACAACCATTTTATTATTGCCTCTAGGGAATATTTCCAATAGTCTCCCACTTGTACTAGAGTCAATAGTCTAGTTACATTGTGATGAATCGAACACCCACACAGTTCTGGTGTTGATCATGTTTTGCTCTAGGGAGAGTTTAGTCAACGGATCTGCCACATTCAGGTCCGTATGTACTTTACAAATATCTATGTCTCCATTTTGAACACTTTCACGAATGGAGTTGAAGCGACGCTTGATATGCCTGGTCTTCCTGTGAAACTTGGGCTCCTTGGCAAGAGTAATAGTTCCAGTGTTGTCACAGATGAGAGTCATTGGGCCCGACGCATTGGGTATGACTCCTAGGTCGGTAATGAACTCCTTCACCCAGACTGCTTCTTGTGCTGCCTCCGAGGCTGCCATGTACTCTGCTTCACATGTAGATCCCGCCACAACGCTTTGCTTGCAACTGCACCAGCTTACTGCCCCACCATTCAAAATATACACGTATCCGGTTTGTAACTTAGAGTCATCCAGATCTGTGTCGAAGCTAGCATCGACGTAACCCTTTACGATGAGCTCTTCGTCACCTCCATAAACGAGAAACATATCCTTAGTCCTCTTCAGGTACTTCAGGATATTCTTGACCGTTGTCCAGTGTTCCATGCCGGGATTACTTTGGTACCTTCCTACCAAACTTATGGCAAGGTTTACATCAGGTCTGGTACACAGCATAGCATACATGATAGACCCTATGGTTGAGGCATAGGGGACGATACTCATATTTTCTCTATCTTCTGCCATGGTCGAGCATTGAGCCGTGCTCAATCTCGTACCTTGCAATACAGGCAAGAACCCCTTCTTTGATTGATCCATATTTAACTTCTTCAATATCTTGTCAAGGTATGTACTCCGTGAAAGACCAATGAGGCGTCTTGATCTATCCCTATAGATCTTGATGCCTAATATGTAAGCAGCTTCTCCAAGATCCTTCGTTGAAAAACACTTGTTCAAGTAGGCCTTTATGCTTTCCAAGAATTCTATATCATTTCCCATCAACAGTATGCCATCCACATACAATATGAGAAATGCTACAGAGCTCCCACTCACTTTCTTGTAAATGCAGGCTTCTCCATAAGTCTGCGTAAACCCAAACACTTTGATCATCTCATCAAAACGAATGTTCCAACTCCGAGATGCTTGCACCAGCCCATAGATCAAGCGTTGTAGCTTACACACCTTGTCAGCATTCTTAGGATCGACAAAACCTTCCGGCTGCATCATATACAATTCTTCCTTAAGGAAACCATTAAGGAATGCCGTTTTGACATCCATTTGCCATATCTCATAATCATAGAATGCGGCAATTGCTAACATGATTCGGACGGACTTCAGCTTCGCTACGGGTGAGAAAGTCTCATCGTAGTCAACCCCTTGAACTTGTCGATAACCCTTAGCGACAAGCCGAGATTTATAGATGGTTACACTACCATCCGTGTCTGTCTTCTTCTTAAAGATCCATTTATTTTCTATGGCTCACCGATCATCGGGCAAGTCAGTCAAAGTCCGTACTTCGTTTTCATACATGGATCCTATCTCGGATTTCATGGCTTCCAGCCATTTGTCAGAATCTGGGACCGCCATCGCTTCTTCATAGTTCGAAGGTTCACCATTGTCTAACAACATGATTTCCAAGACAGGGTTGCCGTACCACTCTGGTGCGGAACGTGTCCTTGTGGACCTACGAAGTTCAGTAGCAACTTGATCTGAAGTTTCATGATCATCATCATTAACTTCCTCTCTAGTCGGTGCAGGCACCTCAGGAACAATTTCCTGAGCTGCGCCACTCCCCGGTTCAAGAGTTAATACTTCATCAAGTTCTACTTTCCTCCCACTTATTTCTTTCGAGAGAAACTCTTTCTCTAGAAAAGATCCATTCTTGGCAACAAAGATCTTGCCTTCGGATCTGAGGTAGAAGGTATACCCAGTAGTTTCTTTAGGGTATCCTATGAAGACGCATTTTTCCGATTTGGGTTCGAGCTTTTCAGGTTGAAGTTTCTTGACATAAGCATCGCATCCCCAAACTTTTAGAAACGATAGCTTAGGTTTCTTCCCAAACCATAATTCATACGGTGTCGTCTCAACGGATTTCAACGGAGCCCTATTTAAAGTGAATGCGGCAGTCTCTAAAGCATAGCCCCAAAATGACAGCGGTAGATCGGTAAGAGACATCATAGATCGCACCATATCAAATAGAGTGTGAGCTTAGGTGTTCCAGGCGGCGCGAGTTGTGAAACTATTCCACATTTCCTTAAGTGTGTGCCAAATTCGTGACTCAATTATTCTCCCCCACGACCTGATCGCAAGAACTTGATTTTCCTGTCACGTTGATTCTCAACCTCACTCTGAAATTCCTTGAACTTTTCAAAGGTCTCAGACTTGTGTTTCATTAAGTAGACATACCCATATCTACTCAACTCATCAGTGAGGGTGAGAACATAACGATAGCCACCGCGGGCCTCAACACTTATTGGACCGCACACATCAGTATGTATGATTTAAAAATAAGTTGGTTGCTCGCTCCATTGTTCCTGGGAATGGAGTCTTGGTCATTTTACCCGTGAGGCATGGTTCACACGTGTCAAATGATTCGTAATCAAGAGATTCCAAAAGTCCATCTGCATGGAGCTTCTTCATGCGTTTGACACCTATGTGACCAAGGCGGCAGTGCCACAAGTACGTGGGACTATCATTATCAACCCTACATCTTTTGGTATTCACACTATGAATATGTGTAACATTACGCTTGAGATTCATTAAGAATAAACCATTCACCAGCGGAGCATGACCATAAAACATATCTCTCATATAAATAGAACAACCATTATTCTCGGATTTAAATGAGTAGCCATCTCGAATTAAATGAGATCCTGATACAATGTTCATGCTCAAAGCTGGCACTAAATAACAATTATTGAGGTTTAAAACTAATCCCGTAGGTAAATGTAGAGGTAGCGTGCCGACGGCGATCACATCGAGCTTGGAACCATTCCCGACCAGCATCGTCACCTCATCCTTCGCCAGTCTCCGCTTATTCCGTAGCTCGTGCTTTGAGTTACAAATGTGAGCAACCGCACCGGTATCAAACACCCAGGAGCTACTACGAGTACTGGTAAGGTACACATCACTTACATGTATATCACATATACCTTTAGTGTTGCCGGCCTTCTTGTCCGCTAGGTATTTGGGGCAGTTCCGCTTCCAGTGACCACTTCCCTTGCAATAAAAACACTCAGTCTCAGGCGTGTGTCCATTCTTTGACTTCTTCCCGGCAGCTTGCTTACCGGGCGCGGGAACTCCCTTGCCATCCTTCTTGAAGTTCTTTTTACCCTTGCCTTTCTTGAACTTAGTGGTTTTATTCACCATCAACACTTGATGTTCCTTTTTGATTTCCACCTCCGCTAATTTCAGCATTGAATATACCTCGGGAATGGTCTTTTCCATCCCCTGCATATTGAAGTTCATCACAAAGCTCTTGTAGCTCGGTGGAAGCAACTGAAGGATTCTGTCAATGACCGCGTCATCCGAGAGATTAACTCCCAGCTGAGTCAAGCGGTTATGCAACCCAGACATTTTGAGTATGTGCTCACTGACAGAACTATTTTCCTCCATCTTACATCTGAAGAACTTGTCGGAGACTTCATATCTCTCAACTCGGGCATGAGCTTGGAAAACCATTTTCAGCTCTTCGAACATCTCATATGCTCATTGTCGCTCAAAACGCTTTTGGAGCCCCGGTTCTAAGCTGTAAAGCATGCCGCACTGAACGAGGGAGTAATCATCAGCACGTGACTGCCAAGCGTTCATAACGTCTTGGTTCTCTGGGATGGGTGCGTCACCTAGTGGTGCTTCTAGGACATAATCTTTCTTGGCAGCTATGAGGATGATTCTCAGGTTCCGGACCCACTCCGTATAGTTGCTGCCATCATCTTTCAGCTTGGTTTTCTCTAGGAATGTGTTGATGTTGAGGGCAACATTAGTGTGGGTCATTTGATCTAAAAGACATAGTGTAAAGATTTTAGACTAAGTTCATGATAATTAAGTTCATCTAATCAAATTATTCAATAAACTCCTACTTAGATAGACATCCCTCTAGTCATCTAAGTGAAACATGATCCGAGTCAACTAAGTCGTGTCCAATCATCACGTGAGACGAACTAGTCAACATCGGTGAACATCTTCATGTTGATCGAATCTTCTATTCGACTCATGCTCGACCTTTCAGTCTTCCGTGTTCCGAGGCCATGTCTGTACATGCTAGGCTCGTCAAGTCAACCTAAGTGTATTGCTTGTGTAAATCTGGCTTACACCCGTTGTATTCGAACGTTCGAATCTATCACACCCGATCATCACGTGGTGCTTTGAAGCAACGAACCTTCGCAACGGTGCACAGTTAGGGGGAACACTTTCTTGAAATTATTACGAGGGATCATCTTATTTAAGCTACCGTCATTCTAAGCAAATAAGATGTAAAGCATGATAAACATCACATGCAATCAAATAGTGACATGATATGGCCAATATCATTTGCTCCTTTCGATCTCCATCTTCGGGGCTCCATGATCATCGTTGTCACCGGCATGACACCATGATCTCCATGATCATGATCTCCATCATCGTGTCTTCTTGAAGTTGTCTCGTCATCTATTACTTCTACTACTATGGCTAATGCTTTAGCAATAAAGTAAAGTAATTACATGACGTTTATGTTGACACGCAGGTCATAAATAAATAAAGACAACTCCTATGGCTCCTGCCGGTTGTCATACTCATCGACATGCAAGTCGTGATTCCTATTACAAGAACATGATCAATCTCATACATCACATATATCATTCACCACATCCTTTTGGCCATATCACATCACACGGCACATGCTGCAAAAACAAGTTAGACGTCCTCTAATTATTGTTGCAAGTTTTTACGTGGCTGCTATAGGTTTCTAGCAAGAACGTTTCTTACCTACGCCAAAACCACAATGTGATATGCCAATTTCTATTTACCCTTCATAAGGACCGTTTTCATCAAATCCGATCCGACTAAAGTGGGAGAGACAAACACCCGCCAACCATCTTATGCAACTAGTGCATGTCAATCAGTGGAACCAGTCTCCAGTAAGCGTACGTGTAAGGTCGGTCCGGGCCGCTTCATCCCACGATGCCGTCGAATCAAGATAAGACTAGTAACAGCAAGCAAATTGACAATATCCACGCCCACAACTTCTTTGTGTTCTACTCGTGCATGGAAACTACGCATAAACATGGCTCTGATACCACTGGTGGGGAACGTAGCAGAATTTTAAAATTTTCTACGCATCACCAAGATCAATCTATGGAGTCATCTAGCAATGATGGAGAGGGGAGTGCTTCTACATACCCTTGTAGATCGCGCGCGGAAGCGTTCAAGAGAACGGGGTTGATGGAGTCGTACTCGTCGTGATCCAAATCACCGATGACCTAGTGCCGAACGGACGCCTCCGCGTTCAACACACATACGGTTGGGAAGACATCTACTCCAACTTGATCCAGCAAGGGGGAAGGAGAGGTTGATGGAGATCCAGTAGCACGACGGCGTGGTTGTGGAAACTACGGCGATCTCGGCAGGGCTTCGCCGAGCACTGCGAGAAGGAGAGGTATCACGGGAGGGAGACGGAGGCGCCAGGGGTTAGGGTGCGGCAGCCCTCCCTCCCCCCCCCCCACTATATATAGGACCCCTAGGGGGCGCCGGCCCTAGGAGATTGAATCTCCAAGGGGGGCGGCCAAGGGGGGTGGAGTGCCCCCCAAGCAAAGTGGGGCGCCCCCACCCCTAGGGTTTCCAACCCTAGGCACAAGGGAGGCCCATGGGGGGGCGCACCAGCCCATCTGGGGCTGGTTCCCCTCCCACTACAGCCCATGGGGCCCTCCGGGATAGGTGGCCCCACCCGGTGGACCCCCGGGACCCTTCCGGTGGACCCGGTACAATACCGATTACCCCGAAAACCTTCCTGATGGCCGAAACTCGACTTCCTATATATAAATCTTCACCTCCGGACCATTCCGGAACTCCTCGTGATGTCCGGGATCTCATCCAGGACTCCGAACAACTTTCGGGTTACCGTATACTAATATCTCAACAACCCTAGCATCACCGAACCTTAAGTGTGTAGACCCTATGGGTTCGGGAGACACACAGACATGACCGAGACGACTCTCCGGTCAATAACAAACAGCGGGATCTGGATACCCATGTTGGCTCCCACATGCTCCTCGATGATCTCATCGGATGAACCACGATGTTGAGGATTCGATCAATCCCGTATACAATTCCCTTTGTAAATCGGTACGTTACTTGCCCGAGACTCGATCGTCGGTATCCCAATACCTCGCTCAATCTCGTTATCGGCAAGTCACTTTACTTGTACCGTAATGCATGATCCCGTGATCAACCACTTGGTCACATTGAGCTCATTATGATGATGCATTACTGAGTGAGCCTAGAGATACCTCTCCGTCATACGGAGTGACAAATCCCAGTCTTGATTCGTGCCAACCCAACAGACACTTTCGGAGATACCCATAGTGTACCTTTATAGTCACCCAGTTACATTGTGACGTTTGGCACACCCAAAGCACTCCTACGGTATCCGGGAGTTGCACAATCTCACGGTCTAAGGAAATGATACTTGACATTCAGAAAAGCTATAGCAAACGAACTACATGATCTTTGAGCTATGCTTAGGATTGGGTCTTGTCCATCACATCATTCTCCTAATGATGTGATCCCGTTATCAATGACATCCAATGTTCATAGTCAGGAAACCATGACTATCTTTTGATCAACGAGCTAGTCAACTAGAGGCTCACTAGGGACGTGTTGTGGTCTATGTATTCACACATGTATTACGATTTCCGGATAACACAATTATAGCATGAACAATAGACAATTATCATGAACAAAGAAATATAATAATAACCATTTTATTATTCCCTCTAGGGCATATTTCCAACACAGGGCACCCCAAGGGGGACAAGGTTTTGATAAGTCTAGATAGACAGACAAGTTTTCACAAGTTAGGTTTAGACAGACAAGTCAATAGCTCTCGAGATAGAGCACCCTTGTAATTATGATCATCGTCATCAATATCAATGAAGGAGGATGTAGGCTTTTACCTCCACGGTGAGGGGCCGAACCTTGGTAAAACCTGCGTCTCTCATCCCACTCAACCCCTCTCAAGCTACCACATAGATGCCTTGGCCTCATGACTAAGTCATCGCACAAAGGACATCTACCGTGACAATTCCACGACACTAATCATGAAGAAATGAATTTTCATTTCACACGTCCTCAAATTGATATATCTGTTCTATTGCTTGATGAAATTGGTCTGATGAATTTGATGTCATATTCTTCACTGCTGAAGTATATTAGTTCGTAAGATGCACTAATTCATCTACAGGATGATCAACCCAAAGCCATTGAGTGGGTCCTCGACAATGGATGTACAAATCACATGACTGGTGACAGGAACTTATTGATGGACACTGCTTTATCTCCGTCACATCTGAAGCATATCACCTACGCTGACGAAGGCAAAAGCACGGTATTGGGTCTAGGTAAGGTTGCGATCTCAAAGGATTGACACATGGACGAAGTCATGCTTGTCGAGTCCTTAGGGTTCAACCTCATGTCTGTCTCAATGCTTTGTGATCTTGATATGGTTGTTGTCTTTGAAAAGTATCGTTGTGTTGTGATCATGGAAGCTGACAATTCCAAAGTCTTCGAAGGATTTAGGAGAGGAGATTTTTGTATATTGTTGATTTCTCTACAGGACCACAACCAGCTACATGTCTACTTGTAAAAGCTTCCGAAGGCTGGCTATGGCATCGACTACTTGGTCATGCTGGCATGTGGAACTTGCACACTCTAGCGAATAAGAAGCATGTCATTGGCATCGAGGGTTTCAAATTCCTCAAGGACCATCTGTGTGAAGCTTGTGAAGCTGGAAAGCTGACCAAGGCCAAGCATCCCTCACAGACCATCATGACTACCACTAGTCCATTTGAATTGCTTCACATGGATCTCTTTGGCCCTACTCATTATGCCACATTTACTAATGCTGCATCTTTATATGGCTTTGTCATTGTTGATGACTATTGTCGTTACACATGGGTGCATATCATCACTTACAAAACTGAAGTGCAAGAAGTATTCAAACGATTTTCCTCGAAGGCTTCAACCAACTTTGGTGTGAAGATCAAGCACATCAGAAGTGACAATGGAGCCGAGTTCAAGAATACAGGTCTTGATGACTATCATGATGAACTTGGTATTACTCATGAGTTATCTTCTCCTTATACTCCTTAGCAGAATGGTGTTGTGGAGCGCAAGAACATGACTCTTGTTGAGATGGCTCACACTATGCTTGATGAATACAAGACGCCTCCTCGTTTCTGGCCTGAGGCAATTGATACTGCGTGCCACATCACCGATAGGGTATATCTTCACAAATTCTTCAGAAAGACCTCATAGGAACTCCTCACTGACAAGAAACCCAATGTGAGTTATTTCAAAGTCTTCGGTGCTAAATTTGGATTAGAGATCCTAATCACAATTCTAAATTCGCACCGAAAGCACATGAAGGTTTTATGCTTGGTTATGGAAAGGACTCGCACACCTACAGAGTCTTCAACACCTATCACCACAAGGTTGTTGAAACTATAGATGTGCGGTTCGATGAAACTAACGGCTCACAAGGAGAGCACCTACCTCTTGTGCTAGATGAAATACCACCTGAGGAATCCATTAAGTTCAAGGCCACTGAGGATGCCATTCCTACCAAAGAATCTACTGAAGAAGTCATTCCAGAACATGAAGAACATCCTGCTGGTGCACCTCAGGAAAATGGCTCTGAAGAAAATGTTGAGCCCTCTCAACGTTGTCAACCAGCTCATCCTCGCGTTGCTGATGAAGTGCAGATTGAGAGAATCATCAACGACATCAAAGCACCAGGTCCTCTCACACGCTCAAAAGCTTCACACTTGTCTAACTTTTGTGGGCACTTTGCTTTTGTCTCTATCACAGAGCCCACCAAAGTAGATGAGGCATTTCTGGAGCCTGAGTGGATTCAAGCGATGCAAGAGGAATTACATCAATTCGAGCTCAACAATGTCTGGGAACTTGTCAAGTGACCAGACCCACGCAAGCACAATATCATCGGCACCAAATGGATCTATCGCAAGAAGCGAGATGAAAATGGCCTTGTGGTCAGGAATAAGGCATGGCTTGTAGCTCAAGGCTACAGACAAGTTGAAGGAATTGATTTCTATGAAACTTTTGCACCTTTTGCTAGACTTGAGGCTATTCGCATATTACTTGCTTATGCTACCATTATAATATCATCTTATATCAAATGAATGTGAACAGTGCATTCCTCATTGGTAAGCTTGAGGAAGAAGTATATGTTGCTCAACCCCTAGGTTTTGAAGATCCAAAGCATCCTGACAAAGTCTTCAGACTCAATAAGGCACTCTATGGCCTCAAGCAGGCCCCTCGGGTGTGGTATGATACTTTGAAGGAATTCCTCATGAAGAAAGGCTTCAAACCTGGTTCACTTGGCCCAACTCTTTTCACCAAAACCTATGATGATGAATTATTCGTGTGCCAAATATATGTTGATGATATCATCTTTGGCTATACTGACCAACGTTAAAGTGATGAATTTGCCTATATGATGAGTGAAGAATATCAAGTGTCTATGATGGGAGAATTGAAATTCTTCTTAGGTCTTCAAATACATCAACAGCGAAACGGCATCTTCATGTCTCAGGAGAAATACCTCAAGGATGTATTGAGGAAATTCGGCATGCAAGATTGCAAAGGCGTCAAAATCCCTATGCCCACAAATGGCCATCTATGCACTGATGAAAATGGTATAGAGTTCGATCAAAAGGTATACCGCTCCATGATTGGTTCTTTACTGTATCTATGTGCATCTAGGCCAGATATTATGCTTAGTGTTTGCATCTGTGCCCGTTTTCAAGCTACACCGAAGGAATCACACCCTAAGGCTATGAAGCATATTCTTCAATATCTAGCTCACACTCCAACACTTGGATTATGGTATCATAAGCGCTCAACTTTTGATCTCATTGGATATTCTGACTCTGACTATGCTGGTGATCGTGTAGACCGCAAGTCAACATCAGGCACATGCCATTTCCTCGGACGATCCTCGGTATGTTGGTCCTCGAAGAAACAGAACTGTGTATCACTTTCTACTGCCAAAGCTGAGTACATTGCTGCTGGTTCGTGCTGTGCTCAATTTCTATGGATGAAGCAAACACTCAAGGACTACAACATCAATGTGAAGAATGTGCCCCTCTACTGTGACAATGAGAGTGCCATGAAGATTGCTCATAACCCAGTTCAGCACTCGAAGACAAAGCACATTCACATTCGTCATCATTTTCTTCGTGATCATGTGTTGAAGGGCGATATCTTTATCGAGCATGTGAAGACTGAAGAATAGCTAGCTGATATCTTCACAAAGCCCTTGGATGAGAAGAGATTTAGCAAGTTGCGGTGTGAGCTAAATATCTTAGAATCTTCGAATATGCTTTGAAAAGGATACAAATCCTAACACTTATGCAAAATTGATGACTTAGATGTGCAACACACGAAGTAATGTTTTTTCTTCGATCAATGAAGACTAACCCTCTAAGTGTGAATAAATTAACGAAGAATTTGATTCTCAGAGCCCTATGACAATTGTACGCGGCGTCTGAAATCATCCTTCTTATACGACGGGTCACGCCACCAACAAAAGTTGATTTTTTTTCAATTTGAGTTTTTCTTCAGTTTTGAATTTCCTCAGTTGTTCAAATTCTTCAACTTTGCATAGTCTTCACTCTTTCCATCATTGTTCTTCATTGACTATATATATATATATATTTGAGTTTTTAGTCCTCTACAACATTCACTTATTGCTAAATCTTCAAGTTGCCTTTTCTGCTAAGTGAATGTGCTCGGACCCTTCCCCCTCTATGCTAAACTCAACCCAATCAGATCACAAATTCTTCATGTGCGTTCTATTTCAAACCCATTCAAAATCTTCACTGTGTCCTTGTTAGCTCAAGAATTTGCGAACAAACCATTAAAATGTTCTTATCTGAATTTTCGGGTTTTGCCGCCTAAACTGTTCCACATCCGACGATAGGATTTATCTATTGACCCACGATCTCACACGATCGCCACCGGTCTGTACATGGGTGACACATGTTGCTAGGATGAGAAGAGTCAGGGGTACGTTCGTCCATTTTCCTCGGGCGAGCAGTTTTTCACCTCAGCTATATATACCCCTCACCCTCCTCAGACTACATTTACCCCGCTCGACCTCACTTCCCCTCACTCGAGCTTCTAGACCTAGCGCCACCGCTACTTCCATCGTCGCCGGTGAGGAAGAGCTTCACTGCCTCGACCTCGTCGTCGTCGTAGTCGCGCCGGTCGCGGATTTCTTCTCTCCACCGCCGTTGTAGCTGTGTTCCTCTGCCAAGTTAGGGCGGGGAAGATCTGGACTAACGAACTTCCAATCTACTACTCCCAGTTCATTGTGTTCTTCATCAAGGGTAATTAAAATTTACTTTTACTGCCTTTGTTGATTCTGATGATTTCTACAAAATCTTCAAAAGGTGTTTATTCTTCAACTTCCACACTTTAAACACCTCACATAAGCATCTGTTCCTGATATGTTTCTCTAAGCATGCTTTTTCTTCAAGATTCCTCAATTGTGTGGATTTTCAATCTATACAACTCTGGAAGCTAAGTCAAAGAACGCTTAGTGAAATTTCTCAAGACACCTCTGGTCAAATTCCTCAAAATTGTTCTTTTTGCAAAAACTTCTGAGAACGCATATGACCTCTCCAAATTCTTCGCACCTATACTCTGTTCACAGGTACTCATGTACGCTGTTGAATCACTAGGTTCTCATCAACTTAACACATTCGCAGCATTCCTCGAAGAAAAATTACATACCTCTTCAGAGAACTCAATTGTTCAAAATCCTCAGCTGAAGAAGATGGCAGATGGCAAGAAACCTCAGAAGGGAGGCAAGAAACTGGAAGTAAATACAGCATTTGAGATCCCTGGTGACATTTATGAAGAATATTGCACTCTTGATGAAGCCAAGCATGGCAAGGAGAACAAGAATCAGTTCAAGGTGCGCATACAAAGGATTGAGAGGAGATGGGCACGGGAATGGAGAGAGTACACATATGTTACTCCTAAGTACATGAAGAAATTCGCTCTACACCCTCCTTGCCCAAGACCTCCGTTGGCACCTGGCCAAATTGCTGATCCCACCAGGCTCAAGCACGGTGAGGACTATCCTGATGAATGGTCCAAGGGGCAAGCGAAACTGGCCAAAATGGCTAAGGAAGTAGTGAGGAAATTCAACGAAGACTCTGCTGTTGCCGCTACTGAGGCCTCTGCAAGCAAGCCTAAGAAGGCTATGACAAAGAAGACAGCTCGCAGACAACCAAGTTCCTCAGCAATGCCCTCACGGCCCAGCTCGTCTATGCCCTCAAGGAAAATTCCTCAAGCTGCTCTAGTTCCTCCTGTTGCAAAGCCCTCAGTTGCTCCGACAAAGTCCTCGGCACTTGTGCATCTCGCCACTTTCCAAAGGACCACAGTCATCTCAATTGCCTCAGGAGCCTCTACCAGTTCTTCAGCTCCTCCACAATCCTCAATAGGCCCAACCTTGTTGAAGACCAAGGCTATTGCTGGACGATGCTCTAGACCAAGTCCTCACAAGAAGCAGGTTGCCTTTCATGTGTCGTCCAGTGAAGATGAAGCTGATGATGAACAACTCGCTGAAATCATCAGAGATAGACAGCAAAGGGCCGCTAGAGCCAAAGGCACAAATGTGCCTCTTCTGTTGGATCCCAAGCTGTAACAGCCTGGATTTTGGCCTTTTCTTTGTTCTTTTGATTTATTTGGTTTTGCTCTGTTTTTCTTTTTGGAGTGGTTCTGTGGCCTTGTCACCTGGGAAATCATCTTCGTTTCCTCTCCCAAGTGGCTCATCATTCTCAAAACCTTGCCAAGATCATGTCACTTCACTCCATGACGAAACCCTAATTTTGTTCTCTAGGAAAAATTCCTTTTTCTATCAAAGGAATAACCCTATTTTCCCAAGGTTCTGAAGCAACCTATATTCCTGCCCATCCAAAAATCCCCAAATAATTCTTATAAATTTTTTGGGTCACATCTTCCTCAAATATGTCAAAATATTTCATTAGCCATATTTCTCATCATGCTCAATAAATTCATTTCCTATTCTGTCCTAAATGGCGCATTGTGAAGCAAGTGCTATTTATCTTTTCCCATTTGACCCAAAACTTTCTGTACATCTTTTCCTATACAAATAATAGACTTGTGCCAAAATTCAACTTTATTTGCCTAGCCAAACTTCCTCAGCAATTTTTCAAACTTTCTGTCAAATAGAAGGTATTGTGAAGGAAGTACTAGCTACGTTTATCCAAATGAGTTTAAATTTGGCACACTCCTTCGTGTGCTCATATTTTGACACTCCTTCCAATTTCAGCCCCATCAAATCATCTATGTGAGCACATGACCAAATCTTTGATTCTGTTACTATTTTCAAGTTGTGAATCAAGTATAATTTATATTGCTTCCAAAATCCTGATAAATTACCAAATTGTTCTCCTACCCAAATAACTTCTCTCCACAAAAGTTGGCACCAATTCACCTAGCCATTATTTCTCTAGAATTCTTGCAAGATGCTGGTCAGTGAAGATGTTTGTGAAGCAAGTACCACTTTGGCTTGTCCAATTGGTATGAAATTTTTACAGCATCTTACTATGACCAAATAATTAGGCCTTGGCAAATTTCAGCTCAATTTGATGCTTCGTCAGAGTGCATCATCCTAATCTAGTTTCTGGACCAGTTTATGTGGTTGTTAAGCAAGTACATTAAATCTTGATCCTAATCCTATCCAAGTTACCACGGTGAAAGTCCTTCTTACCCTAAAACTATCAGACAGATCTATTGCTTCCAACCTCCTTCCTGTTGATCAGTAGTTCTCATCCAAGTTTACTGCAGTAAACTTCAGAGGTTAATTACCATTCAACCGGAGCTCATTTCACCAAACTACCACCGCAGTTGCGACCTCCCCAGGAAGGACTCCACCCTAGACATCGTTTGGCTTATCTTGTGGCATTGTGGGCACTAGTGAACGTGGTGATCACGAGCCTTGGCATGCATTGCGCGTGCTCTGCTGGAATTGGCCACGCCCAGGGCGTCTTCTTGCTCAGGCCCCTCTCCCTCTCGTCGTCTTCGCGCTCGTGAGCATGTCCAACAGCTAGCCTGCATCGTCGCCGTCCTCCTGGAGCCTTCTCCCTCTACATCAGCCCCTCCATCAGCTCTCGTCGTCGCGCGCCCACGGACGCACTATGGACGACTGTAATGCCCCGTGACCGTTGCGCCAGGTGTCTTCCGGTTATTCGCTGTTGTTGCTTTGTCATTTGCTTGCGTGCCGCATCTTGTCATGTCATCATGTGCATTGCATCATCATGTTTTCGAAACTTGCATCCGTCCGGGTTCCCCCAGTTCCGTCCGTTGTCCGTTTTGAGCCCAACCACACTCGCATGCGCCCGCGGCATGTCTGAAATAGTATTTTATAAGTGGCCGGAAAATTTTCTCGAAATGGGATGAGAGTTGGCGTGCGGTCTTGTTATAGTGTAGGTAGACCGCCTGCCAAGTGTCATCGCAATCGGAGTTCGTTTGATGCCCCAACGGATAACTATAGCGACATTATAGTCGGTCTATCGTCGGACGTTTTCGGTCTCCGGAAACAGTCACCGGGCCTCTCTCTTCTCTTCTCTCAGCCTGAGGACTTCCGCACAGCCCACTACCTACCGCCAGGTCCAACCTAACCTCTCTCGTCAGCCCGCGGCCCTCCTCGCGCGCGCGTCCGAAAATTGTCCCAGACCCAACCCGAGTAGTCGTCACCATCGTGTCCGGATCATCCCCAAACATCTACAAAACATCTCCATTTTGTTAATTGGACTCCCTAGCTATTTTATCCGCGATCGTCGGATTGTGATCATAGGGGCGAGATAGCCCCTAACCTAATCCGTGATGTATATTTATAGTCCACCCCTAATCTAATTTCAGACCAGATCCCCAATTTCTAGGGATCCTCACAGCCACCGCCGCCGCACACATTCCCCAACCTCGGGATCTCGTCCTGATCCACCTGCGCCTCTCCTTCCGTGCCCAGCCACTACTCTTCTTCGATCCAGATCCTCCCCGTGCTCCTCCTCCTCGCCTCGTCGTCCGGTGCCGCCGCCAGGGACCGAACCAGCCAGCAAGATGAGCACCGCCACCTCCCTTCTTCTTCTCCTTCCGGGTGCTTCGTTGTTCCTCTCCATCTCTCATTCTTCCGCTCTCTGTTACAGGAACACCAGGAACCCCGCGCGTGCTATGGACCCCTTCTCGACCTCGGTTTCCCGTGCTTGCGCCGCCGTGCCTCGTCGTGGCCACCTCTCCGTACACGTCGGCGCGCCCAGGCACCACCGTCCAAGTCCGTCGCCCCGCCAAGCACCTCGCCCTTGCCTCGCGCTCCTCTTCTTCCTTGTTTTCCTTGTGCTGCTGCTGACTCGTCTGCCGCCGCTATTTGACGCCACAGGGCTCGTCACCGACCTCCCCTGCCGCCTAGACAAGTCCGGCCGCCCACAGCCCCTTTCATCTCTGACCACGGCCGCGTCGCCGATCGCTAGCAAACCAGCAGGAAGCTGTCATCGCCGTTTGCCTTGTCGCCGGCCTGCTACCTCCTTCCTCCTTGAGTCCCCTGCCTGGATCCATGCCGCCCCGACCTTCATCGCGCCCATCGCCGGAGCCGCGCCATCCCGCTGCTCGCCAGAATCCCACGCGCCCCATGCGTCGTCGCTGTCTTGTGATGAGCACGAGCTCGATCCCCTGCTTCCCTGCGTCGATGGAACCAGGCGTGTTGACTGTGACTGGGCCGGCCTCGCCTCGCCTTTTGCAGCTCCCACCTCTACACCAAACAACCCAAGGCCACTTGGTGAGCAGTACCAGTTCCAGTGCTCACTAGTCCGGCCCAGTTCCAGTGGTTTCAGCCCAGCGCATGTTTTTTTCCCTGGCCCTGCGAATTTTGCCAATATTCCAGAGTTTACGGTTTTACAGAAAAGCCCCTGTTCTTCATGAATATAATAACTCTTTAACCGTGCTTTGTGTTAAAATGAATCATATATGAAAAATGCTTAGAATTATGTGTAGGTAAATTATATGCCACTTTCGTCCATGTTTAAAATGTCTAAAATGATGTTTGTTTAAATTTGCTCCTATGCCATGTTAAAATGCTTTAATTCATAACTAAATAACCATAACTCCGAATTTAATAAACTTTATATGTAAATGGGGTAGAATTATGCCTAGTTTAACATGATGCACTCACCTAGCATGTTTAACAACTCTAAAATTATGTTTAGGTCAGAACAGTAACAAACCTAATACATGCATATGAGGAGTTTCCGGAATTGTTGTTCGTTGTTCCGGCCTCATTTAAACTTGCCTAGTTAGGTAGTTTTCATTTGCTTCACCCTCTTGCCATGCTAACAACATTTAATCTTGATGGGTACATAAACGAGAGAGAACTAAATAAGTCATGTGGTGTTTTCTTCAATATGCAACTCCGTTGCATATTGAGCTCCACTTAATTTGTAGTGTTGTTTGTTGCACTTTGCCATGCCATGCTTCATTAAACCAGACATGCATCATACTTGATTGTGCATCATGCCATGTATTTGTGGTGGTTGTTTACTATGTTGTTTGCTTCTTTCCGGTGTTGCTTCATCCGGTTGGTTCCGATAATGTTGCGTTTGTGAGGATCCGTTCGACTACGCCCGTTTGTCTTCTTCATGGACTCGTTCTTCTTCCTTGCGAGATCTCAGGCAAGATGACCATACCCTCGAAATCACTTCTATCTTTGCTTGCAAGTTGCTCGCTCTTTTGCTATGCCTATGCAGCGATACCTACTGAGGGAGTCCTGGATTAGGGGGTGTTCGGGTAGCCGGACTCCAGGACTATGAAGATACAAGATTGAAGACTACGTCCCGTGTCCGGATGGGACTTTCCTTGGCGTGGAAGGCAAGCTTGGCGATGCGGATATTCAAGATCTCCTACCATTGTAACCGACTCTATGTAACCCTAACCCTATCCTGTGTCTATATAAACCGGAGGGTTGTAGTCCGTAGGCAATCAACTCCATACACAATAATCATACCATAGGCTAGCTTCTAGGGTTTAGCCTCCTTGATCTCGTGGTAGATCTACTCTTGTACTGCCCATATCATCAATATTAATCAAGCAGGACGTAGGGTTTTACCTCCATCGAGAGGGCCCGAACCTGGGTAAAACATCGTGTTCCCTGCCTCCTATTACCATCCGGCCTAGACGCACAGTTCGGGACCCCCTACCCGAGATCCGCCGGTTTTGACACCGACATTGGTGCTTTCATTGAGAGTTCCTCTGTGCCGTCGCAATCAGGAAGGATGCCTCCTCCCGTCTTTAAAGACGGCGCCGTTGCCAAGGGAGCCCTGGCTGTCGGCCAAACTCCCCGGCTAGGTGGTTTCCTCATGACCGCCTGTTCGGCTGTTGCGCCGACGGTGACCTCTCGGGTCATCAAAAGCAACCTACACGTTAGCTCGGAGCTCGCCGAGCAGCTAGATCCAATGGAGCTCTCTTCCATAAACGAGCTCTTGGATCGCATCACCGCCCTGGGGGTCGCTACGGATTACGACCAGGTTGGGCTTAAACCCGATCTAAGAGAAATTAACTCTCCCCAAGTCACCCACCACGTTGTCGTGGTAGAGGCGCAGTGCGGCGACCCTTCATCTATTTTAAGGACTAGCTACGTCCGAATTCCCGACCCCTCCAAGCCGGATACCCGCGGAGGGGAGGATGTAACTCAAGACCTGAGCCTAGGATCAGGCAACGGGCCAGATTCATTGGACAACACCCAAGAATCCGAACTTCAGAGTTTGGAAACTCTTTGGCCTCCGAATCTTGGATTGGGTGAGGTTTCAGATTCAACGACACCCGCCCACCCGATCATAAGCGATCTCTCCCAAATCAAGCAGAGGCCCGAGGAAACAATACATCATTACTGGGCCAGACTCCTACTGGTTATGAACAGGATAAAGGATTGCCACGAGGGAGACGCAATCTCAATTTTCTACAGTAATTGCACGGATAAGGGAATCGTCAACGCCGTAAGTCGTCGTGATATTACACGCTTTGCTGACTTGGCGTCCATAGTACAAAAGTACTGTGTGATGGAAAGCGCCTGGAAAACGGAAATAAAATTTTGGGATAATCCGGCCTTGAATAGTAATCCCGTCCGAACTAAGAGGGTGCATCATCATAGGACACCCGGGATAAACACCAAAAAGCCAAAACCCTCTACAGGGCTGGAACAGTACTGGAAAGCTGGCTTGATGGACCCTGTAGAATTCACAGTACAGAGGACGCCACACCAACTCACAGCCTTAGAGCATGTTGGACACTCCAGTAGGTGGCCAAAATCGGCGAGGACCTCTTAATTCTGGAGGCCACAGAAAGCCATCCCAAGGACACCAGTACCGTTCTCACAGTCTTCGAGACTTTCGCATCAAACAATGTGCGAAAAAGAACACTCCCCAGCCTCGCCAAAGTCTATCAAGTTGCAACAATAAATCCATGAAGCGACACTGCCATTACCTTCAACGCAAGTGATGAACCTAGATTCCGAACAGCCCGAGCACCAGCTGCATTGGTCCTCAGTCCCATAGTTGACGGCTTTCGCCTCACCAAGGTCCTCATGGATGGAGGCAGCGGACTGAACCTCATTTATGAGGAAACCCTTCAAAAAATGGAAATAGACTGGAACCGCGTCGAGCGAAGCAGCACATCCTTGAGAGGAATAATCCCCAGTCGAGAAGCGCGCTGCCCAGGAAAAATCACACTAGATGTCGTGTTCGGCATGCCAGATAATTACAAGTCGAAGAAGTTACGTTTCAGGTGGCCCTGTTTAAGAGCGGATATCACGCTTTACTAGGGCGGGAAGCATTCACAATCTTCCAAGCAATACCCCATTACGGGTACATGAAGCTCTAGATGCCCGGGCCAAACGGAATTATCACTCTAGCTAGTGATCCGGACATAGCACTCCGCGCCGAAAACAAGACGGCCGCATTAGCCCTTGAGGCGCTATCCGAAGCCTTAGCGGCCCAGGAACTGACTGCACTACGCTCCATGGTTAACAGGGATGATGTGATACTCGACAAGAGATCCAAATCCGCATCCTTCAAGCCAGCTGATGAAATAGTCAAATTCCAGGTCCATCCAACGGACCCCAATAAAACAGCTTCCATCGGGGCATGACTGAACCTTGATGTAGACGCCGCACTGCGAGAGTTCCTATGAGAGAACTGGGACATCTTCGCCTGGCACCCTTCAGACATGCCAGGGATCCCACGTAGGCTGGCCGAACGCAGCTTAAATATCCTAAAAGGATTTAAACCTGTCAAACAAGCCCTTCGGCGTTTTTCCGAACCCAAGAGACAGGCTATGGGAGAGGAGCTAGCCAAGCTATTGGAAGCCGGATTCATCAGAGACATAAAACATCCGGACTGGCTAGCAAACCTGGTGATGGTACCGAAGAAGGACAAATCTTGGCGCCTGTGTGTCGATTTTAAAGACCTTAACAAGGCTTGCCCAAAGGATCCCTTCCCCCTCCCCCGTATCGATCAAATTATCGATGCCACCGCAGGACACGATTCGTTTTGTTTCCTCGACGCATACTCTAGTTACCATCAAACAAGATGGCAGATTCAGACCAAGCTGCAACAGCATTCATCACACCATACGGCCCATTCTGCTTCAACACAATGCCCTTTGGGCTGAAAAACGCCGGCGCAACATATCAGCGCATGATCCAGACATGTCTGGCAAACCAGATCGGCAAAACAGTGGAGGTGTACGTGGATGATGTGGTCGTGAAATCAAGACATGTCGAATCTCTAGTAGACGACTTGAGGCTTAAATTCGATAACCTTCGAAAATATGACATCAAGCTCAACACAGAAAAATGCGTCTTCGGCGTTCCAGCCAGAAAGCTCTTGGGCTTCATTGTATCCGATAGAGGAATTGAAGCAAATCCAGCCAAGATCCGAGCTTTGTCACAATTGGATGTCCCAAAGGATCTTAAACAAATACAAAAATTAACCGGATGCGTGGCGGCTTTAAGCCGCTTCTTCTCCCGTTTGGGAGAAAAGGCACTACCCCTCTAACGCCTCCTCCGGTGCACCAAACACTTCGAATGGACGGATGCCGCCACGGCCGGACTTGATTTTTATAAAGCCATATTGGCAACAAACCCAGTCCTGGCCGCGCCAAACATCGGCGAACCAATGTTATTGTACATTGCAGCAACACACCAAGTTGTCAGCGCAGTGCTCGTCGTCGAGCGGGAAACGGACGGACAAAAATTCCCCCTTCAAAGGCCGATCTACTACGTGTCCACTATCCTCACTCCATGCAAATCACGGTACCCGCATTATCAAAAGATTGCATACGCGGTATTCATGGCATCCTGGAAGCTACGACACTACTTTCAAGAGTGTTCCATAACAGTAGCCGTCGAAGTACCACTCAACGATATTATCAACAACCGCGATGCAACGGGCCGGATTGCAAAATGGGCCATCGAGCTTCTCCCGTTCGACATAACCTATAAGCCACGGCGAGCTATTAAATCGCAAGTTTTGGCCGACTTCGTCGCAGAATGGACGGAGGCCGAGCTCCCTAAAGAGTATGGCACATATTCAAACTAGATTATGCATTTCGACGGCTCCAAAATGTTGGCCGGACTGGGGGCTGGCGTTGACCTGACGTCCCCCACAGGAGACACAGTCCAATATGTGCTCCAGATCATGTACACGGATTCCAACAATGTAGCCGAATATGAGGCCCTCCTACATGGCCTCCGGATAGCAGTATCCATGGGTATCCCGCGCCTAGAGGTACGCAGGGATTCAAACCTCACGATATCCCAAATAAATGGAGACTTCGACGCCAAGGGCCCAAAAATGGCAGCTTACCACAACGCCGTCCTAAAAATGTCAGCTCGGTTCGAAGGGTTGGAGTTTCACCATATAGCCCGAGAAAACAATCAAGCGGCGGACGTCCTAGCATGCATCGGAGCAAAACGCTATGCAGTCCCCCCCAACGTCTTTTTGGAAAGATTGTTCAAGCCATCCGTAGCATGGGAGGGGGAACCCGCAAACAACAGCTCGAACCCAGCCGCACCACTCGACGCCAAACAATCTGACACAATTGGAGGCTCTGCCAACGAAATTACACCTTCAGCTCACGTAATAATGGCGGTCATCGCCCCGTGGACAGAACCATTCCTAGCCTACCTTACTAGGCAGGAACTCCTGGAGGACCAAAACGAGGCCCGCTGCATAGTGCGGCGATCTAAAGCCTACAGAGTCCATGAGGGAGAGCTTTATAAGAAAAGCACTACCGGAGTCCTTCAAAGGTGCATCTCCGAAGAGGAAGTGCGGAACCTTCTGGCTGAAATTCATGCCGGACTCGGTGCTCACCACGCCGCTGCTCGATCCCTTGTTAGCAAGGCTTTCCGTACAGGCTTTTATTGGCCGACGGCCCAGGCAGACGCTCAGGACCTAGTCCAACGATGCGCTGGTTGCCAACTTTTTGCCAACCAAAGCCATATGCCACCCACTGCACTCCAAACTATACCCATCACCTGGCCTTTTGCGGTCTGGGGGCTTGACATGGTCGGACACCTTAATGGTGGAACCCATAGGAAAAAATACTTACTGGTCATGGTCGATAAGTTCACCAAATGGATAGAAGCCAAGCCTGTTAAAACGGCTGAATCCGGACCTGCGATAGACTTCATATCCGGGGTTATACACCGTTATGGCTTCCCCCACAGCATCATAACTGATAACGGTACAAACTTTACCGCCGACGAGGTAAAACTCTAGTGCAAAAACATGGGCATCAAGCTTGATTATGCTTCCGTCTATCACCCACAAACCAACGGCCAGGTCGAACGTGCAAATGGCCTTATCATGAGCGGCATTAAACCCAGACTAGTGCGGTCCCTCAAGGAATCTAACACGCACTGGGTTGAGGAGCTCGACTCCGTGCTACGGGGGCTGCGGACCACGCCAAATCACACCACCGGATACACACCATTTTTTATGGTGTACGGCGCAGAAGCAGTTTTGCCCTGCGACATAATTCATGACTCACCTAGAGTGCGCATGTACGAAGAAAGAGAAGCCGAGCTCGATCGTCAGGACAACTTGGGCACCTTGGAGGAGGAGCGTGACGTGGGAAAAGCCCGTTCCGCATTTTATCAACAGCAGGCCCGAAGATATCAAAGCAGAGAAGTACGGGCCAAAAATTACAATGTTGGCGAACTAGTTCTATGCCTGCCGGATAAGAAAAAGGACAAACTCAAGCCCAAGTGGGAAGGTCCATTCATAATCGACCAAGTCCTGACTGGTGGGGCGTACCGCCTGCGAGATGCGTCGAACAACTGACTCGAGCCGAACCCGTGGAACGCCACCCGTCTCCGAAGATTCTATGCCTAGCGCCGGACTTTGTGTTCGTCTCCTTCCTTTGTCCATTCTTTTTTGCATTTTTCTGTCTTACATTTCTCTCCTTCCCACTTTTTCTTTTATAGCCCCATATAGTGACGCGCCACTCACGCTCATTAAACCTGGGGGCTTCTTTAACTGAAGCTTATTTATACGGGCTTCACGCCCAACACATGCGTCAAACTTCCGCATGAACCTTTTTCCTTCACCATTATATGCATCGATATGGCGTAAGTTTTGGCCAAGCTGGGTTGCCTGGCTCCTGTGCTTACCCCTACGTTCTCGATTGTTCGGCTAGGCGGTAAAGGGAGCACCTCTGCGATTGTTACTGCCGGGTCAGCCGGATGTGTACCTCAGACTGGGTGAACCCGAAAGCTAGCGTTCTTAAGGGAATATTCGGTCGGTGAAATAAAAGATGATCTTTTTACTCATTTTATGTGCCCCCAGATGCTTTTTTCTGTGCATCTCTTCACGCAGTCCGGACATGCACCTTAGGGCATGCCTCCTAGCGAAAGGAACCCTTAACGGAACTATTCTCTCTGGAAGATGTTTCTTACTAACCATGTAATATAACATAACTAGTTGGGCACTTGTCTGATAAAGCATTGATGACCCCTACGTCTGGTCTCCACGCATACCCCGGTTCTTATATAACCGCTAGGGTATACGGACACACTCCAGACCGTCAGGTCCCGAGGTTGAAGCGAAAAGGTCGGCAACGACAAACGATCTACAATCCGGCTAGAAGGCATTACACATGTCAATTTAAAATTACACAGTCATTCTGACTGATTGTATTCCTCTTCTATACCATCTAACAGGCTGTCTAATTTACAGTCCTGCTGGGAATACTTCGCGGCCAACTCTACTTGGCCGTATACTAAGCTTATAGGGATCTCCTTCCCATCAAGACCCACTGGTCCGACCTCGGCCATGTGGTTTGGGTCAGACTTCGTAAAATGGGTCTTCGCCATGGCCCAGGCCTCCCTAACGCCTTGTTGGCAGGCCGATATCTTCCATAACCGGAAGCGCTGCCGAGCTCCCTTCAGCTTCTCCATGAGCTCTCCAAGGCCCTCGGGCACGTAGTGGGCAGGCCATAAGGCCTGGGCAATACCTTGCATCGCCTGCTGTCGGCGTTCTAGGAACGGGGGTCCCCAGACTTGCCTGCCTGCGGCCTGCAGCGTGGCTCAAAGGGGGCCCAGCACGGCCTATCTTCATCAACACAAGACTCAAGACCCTCGCGAGGGGCCAAGCCTCGCGGGGCGGATGACACGGAGCTTCCTCAGGCACGGCCTTGTCAGGCTGGCTCGCGAGGAGGCGGAGAGATCAAGGCAGGGTACCTCGCGAGGTGCTCGTGACGCAAGCCATGACGACTTAGGGCGCCAGGCGGGTGCCAGCCCGCGCAGCGTCCCCCTTTCCTCTTTGGTGCAAAGGGGGCAAGCGCAGCCGTGGAGTACCGAGGCATCAGGCAAAGGTTGCCATTTCGGTATAATGAGACCAAGACCAGGAGGACTCCGAGACGGAGGTCACCGTGGAGCCCAGGATGGCGTCATCACCAGAGCTTTGCGCAGGCGAAGACTACTTTTGTCAGGATAGTTGATACTTGCTGTCACCCTTCAAATTAGCCCGCCATTGTTGGCTCCCTTCCCGCTCAATATTTGGGAAGAGGACCAGGGCCTCTATAAATAGGACCAGCCGCTCACATAGCAAGGGGTCTCACTTTGATCGGTTAGAAGCAGAGAGAGAGAGAGAGAGAGAGAGAGAGGAAGGGTGGCTGAAATTCTCCCAGTAGTTCATCGCCCCAGGCAAGAACAGACCCTCGTGAGGCTGTTCTTCCGTGTATTGTTCATCATCATCAGCCCCAAGAGGCAATCCACCCACCACACACTAGAGTAGGGTATTACACCACAACGGTGGCCCGAACCAGTATAAACCTTGTGTCTCTTGTGCAGTTCTTTCAGTAGCTTAGATCTTTGCGAGACGGAGAGGTAGAAGGCGTAATCTCCGCGCACACCCCAGTGTTCGAACCTTAAGGGTCTGCCGGAACCCGAAATCCGACATTTGGCGCGCCAGGTAGGGGTGCGCCGAAATTCGTCGTCCACCGCCCCGTTCTCCTCCGACCGTCGCATCCATTTCCGACGCTCGTCGGGCCCGCGCCGAGTGCCGGGCCGCCATCGCTTCCCGCGTCGCGCAGACGGCGCCCGTCGGCGGACGTCCTCGTCGTTCCTCGTCGCCCGCCATCAACGCCGCCACCGGCCCGGCGGGGGGTGAGCAGCAAGCGTCGTCTCAGCATCCGTCTGTGCGGCAAGACGGCCGCACCGCTACGCCATCGCTCGCACCAGCTGGTTCTTCGTCCCGCGTGCTCCGCGCACCCTTGGAGGCTCGAGCTGTGCTCATCGCGGCAAGCGAGCTCCTGCCCTGCCGCCCCGCCGACGACGTCTACGGGGAATGATGTGACCGCGTCGCCGAGCTCATCTGCGCCGCAGGGGACTCTTCTGTGCCGCCCCATCGCGCTACACCAACACCCCCAGTCGTCCCAGCCCTCCTGGGCGGCTCGCAGGCGCCGTCCACAAGTCACCACGTCAAGCCGTTCGTCCGCCGGGTCAGCGCCGCTTCCACGCGGTAGGGGGCTCCCCCGGATTAGACGGCGCCCGAGACCGGCCTGACCTTCAGTTCAGAGGACCGCCCCTCCAACTCATCCTGCTCGGGCGCGCTCCCCATGTTGTGCACCCCCACCATGTGCCAGGTGGCCGTCACCAGAACCCTCGTTGATGGCGGCGCGGGCCTCAGCGTGCTCTCGGTCGAGGCGTTCAACCTCCTCCGCATACCCCTGGAACGGCTGCAACCCAGCCGGCCCTTCGCAGGCCTCGGGGGCAAGTCGTCCAGTTCCTTGGGGCATATCCGGCTCCCAGTGACCTTCGGCACCTACGACAACTTCCGCACGGAGCTGGTTGACTTCGACATCGCCCCCATCGGCCTCCCCTACAAGGCCATCCTCGGCTACCCAGCGCTGGCCCAATTTATGGCTGCGACGCACCCGGCGTACAACCTCATGAAGATGCCCGGGAGCAACGGTGTCCTCACTGTGCACGGGGACACTGGGGACGCGCTGCGGGCGCTCAAGCTCGCCTTCAAGACGGCGACGTCGGCACAGCCTGCCGACTTGGAGCCCCCCGAGGCCAAGGGGGCTGCACCCGCCAAGAAGAAGCAGTTGTTCACCCAAGACAAGGCAGAAACCATGGAGATACCGGTCGATGAGGACGGGTCCACCAACGCCACTTTCACCATAGGCGCCCACCTCAAACCCGAGCAGGAGGAGGCCCTGGTCAGGTTCCTGCGCGTAAACAAGAAGATATTCGCTTGGGAGCCGGACCGGTTGGCAGGGATCCCCAGGAGTGTAATCGAGCATCACCTCAACGTGTGCCCCAACGTGCACCCTGTGGAGCAGAAGGCCAGGCGGTAGTCCACAGAAAAGCAGGCCTTCAACATCCAGGAGACCCGCAAATTAGTGGCCGCTGGGGTCATCCGCGAGGTCCGATACCCAGATTGGGTGGCCAACCCTGTCGTTGTGCCAAAGAAGGGAGGGAAGGAGCGCATGTGTGTCGACTTCACCAACCTCAACAAAGCATGCCCGCAAGATCCGTTCCTGCTCCCCCGCATCGACCAGATCATCGATTCAACTGCGTTATGCGACCTGTTATGCTTCCTGGATGCCTTCTCTGGGTAGCACCAGATCAAGATGGCGGTAGAAGATGTCGAGAAGACAGCCTTCCTAACCCCGTGTGGGGTATACTGCTACACGTGCATGCCATTCGGGCTGCGTAACGTAGGGGCGACCTTTCAGCGGCTGATGCACATCACCTTGGGCCCGCAGCTCGGGAAGAATGTTGAAGCTTATGTCGATGACATTGTGGTAAAGTCTCGGGAGGCCGGGACCTTGATACAGGACTTGGAGGAAACCTTCGCGAGCCTCAACACAGTGAACCTACGGCTCAACCCAAAGAAGTGTGTGTTTGGAGTCCCCTCAGGAAAGCTCTTGGGTTTGCTCGTGTCCAAACGAGGCATCGAGGCTAACCCAGAGAAGGTCAAGGCGGTGGAAGAAATGAGCCCGCCAAAGACCCTTAGAGAAATGCAGAAGCTCACGGGGCGCGTAACCACGCTAGGGCGCTTCATCTCCAAGTTGGGAGAACGAGCCGTGCCCTTCTTCCAGCTAATGAAGAAAAAGGGGCCCTCCAAGTGGACTGAAGAGGCCGACAGGGCGTTCCAGGATCTCAAGAGATACCTGACCAGCCCACCGGTCATGGTGGCACTGCACCCTCAGGAGCCCCTGGTGCTTTACCTCGCCGCCACTCCCTACTCCGCCAGCGCAGCCTTGGTGGCAGTCAGAGAGGAGCGCCGAACCAAAACCACGGCAGAAGCCCGGGGCAAGGCAGAACAGGGACAAGGAAGGCCACCAGAAACCACCGCCACGGCTGAGGAGGATCAGCCGCCGCAGAGGGGCGCACCAGAGGCGGAAGAGGCCCCTCTTCCAGATGGCCAGTATCAGGAGGACACGTTGCCTCAAGAGGCGCCACGGTCTCCGGAAGGAGCCACCAGCACTGACGCACTCCGCCTCGTTGAGCACCCAGTGTACTTCATCAGCACAATGCTGCGGGATGCAAGAGCGCGGTACCCCATGCCTCAGAAACTCCTCCTCGCTCTACTGGTGGCTTCGCGTAAGCTGCGGCACTATTTTCAGGGTCACCCCATCAAGGTCATCTCATCATACCCCCTGGAGAGAGTGCTCAGGAGCCCTAATTCAGCTGGAAGGGTCGCTGAGTGGAACATAGAACTGCAAGCGTTTCAGCTTGAATTTAGCACGACCAGGGTCATCAAGGGAGCAGCGTTGGCAGATTTTGTGGCAGAGTGGACGGAGGTGCCAGGCCTCAAGGCCGATGAGGATCGGTCCCTATCCCCGAGAAGCGAGGCGCCAGAAGGCTGGGTCATGTACTTCGATGGGGCGTTCTCCAGGCATGGCGCTAGAGCTGGGGCGGTGCTTATATCGCCCACACAGGACAAGCTCTATTACGCCGTGCAACTCTGCTTCCAGCAAGGCGAAAAGGTCTCCAACAACATAGCGGAGTATGAAGGTTTAATAGCAGGCATGAAGGCCGCGGCCGCCCTGGGAGTGAAACGCCTCACCATCAAAGGTGATTCACAGCTCCTCGTCAACTTCTGCAACAAGGTGTACGAGCCGAAGGATGAGCACATGGAAGCCTACCTTGCGGAAGTCCGCAGGACGGAGAAGCAATTCTAGGGGTTGGAGTTGCAGCATGTGCCCCGTGGCACCAATCAGGAGGCCAACAATATCGCCAAACGCGCGTCCAGACGGTTACCCCAGGAGCCTGGCATTTTCGAGGAGCGGCTCTTCAAGCCCTCAACTCTGCCGTCATTATCGAACACGGCTCAGCCCTAGGAGGAGCTCCCCCAGCCACCTGCCTCAGGAGCTCCAACCTGTGGCCTGGCCTCAGGAGCGCGCCTGCTCCTGACAATGGAACCTCAGGAGGGATGTTGGATCACGGAGCTCCGGAGCTACTTGGCGCAAGGGACCTTGCCGGAGAAGGAGGAGGAAGCGGAGCGAGTGGCACGCCAGGCCACGGCATACTGCATCAGAGACGGAGAGCTCTACCGGAAGCGACCAAATGATGTATCCCTGCGCTGCATCTCCAGGGAGCAAGGGAATGAGCTACTGGAAGATATACACGGTGGAGACTGCAGACATCATTCATCATCGCGAACCCTCATCGGCAAGGCGTTCCGCGGTGGGTTTTATTGGCCCACCGCGCTCAATGACGCTGTGGAACTAGTGAAAGCTTGTGAAGCCTGCCAGTTCCATGCCAAGAAGATCCATCAGCCAGCAAGAGGCTTACAGACGATTCCCCTTTCGTGGCCATTCACAGTCTGGGGGCTGGACATCTTGGGCCCGTTTCCTCGGGCGCCAGGGGGCTACCGCTACCTCTATGTTGCCGTGGACAAATTCACCAAGTGGGCTGAAGTAGAGGCTTTCCACACCATCCCCGCGGGTTCCGCGGTCAAGTTCATCAAGGGCATCGTAAGCCGGTTCGGGGTGCCGAATCGCATCATCACAGACAACGGTTCGCAGTTCACCAGTAACCTCTTCAAAACATATTGTGCTAACCTTGGAACGCAGATATGCTACGCCTCAGTGGTGCACCCCCAGAGCAACGGCCAGGCCGAGCGAGCCAACGCGGAGGTCCTGAGGGGCCTCAAGACCAGGACGTTCAAGAAGAAGCTGGAGGCCTGTGGCAGAGGTTGGTACGACGAGCTTCAGTCCGTGTTGTGGTCCATCCGCACCACCACGACCAAACCGACTAGGGAGACCCCGTTCTTCCTGGTCTACGGAGCGGAAGCGGTCGTCCCTCACGAGGTCAGACGTGGCTCCGCGCGGGTCCTGGCGTTCGACGAGGCACAGCAGGACGCCATGCGGGGGATGGACCTCATGCTGGGGGAGGAACGTCGCCGAGAAGCCGCGCTGCGAGCGGCGAGGTACCAGCAAGTGCTGCGGCGATATCACTGCCTCAACATCCGCCCCAGGACTCTTGAGGTAGGAGGCCTCGTGCTCAGGCGGGTTCTCTCCAGGGAGGGACTGCACAAGCTCTCTCCCATGTGGGAGGGCCCGTTCAAGGTTGTTCATGTTTCCAGGCCTGGCTCCGCGCGCTTGGAGACTCAGGAGGGAGTGCGGGTCCAGAATGCATGGAACATCTAGCACCTCCGGAGGTTCTACCCCTGAAAAGGCCCAGAGCCTGTGAAGCAAGGCGAGTGCCTGTGAAGCTATCGCATTTTGGAAAAGGCCCAGAGCCTGTGAAGCAAGGCGAGTGCCTGTGAAGCTATCGCGTTTTGGAAAAGGCCCAGAGCCTGTGAAGCTATCGCGTTTTGGAAAAGGCCCAGAGCGTGTGAAGCAAGGCGAGTGCCTGTGAAGCTATCGCGTTTTGGAAAAGGCCCAGAGCCTGTGAAGCGTGAAGCTATCACGTTTTGGAAAAGGCCCAGAGCCTGTGAAGCAGGGCGAGTGCCTGTGAAGCCATCACGTTTTTGGAAAAGGCCCAGAGCCTGTGAAGAAGGCCAATGCCTGTGAAGCTCGCCGCCCGTGACACTCTCACGTAATAATGAGTGGGGCTGTACATGCCCCGGAGTCTCAGGAGCGCCGGCCTCAGGCCCTAGGGCTCCCTCCCACGCCCAGTGGCAGCACTTAGCTCCGCGCTGGTGAGAAGACGTCGAAGACTAGATTAGGTGTCGGACGCGGCTTTTCATTTGCTTTCCGCAGTTGGCTTGTTCCTTCTCATTTGGAGCTTTATTGAAGTTGTTGCCATCTTTGGCTTGCGGTTCTTCAGCTTTTCGCTCTCCTGCCTTGATTTCTCTTGTGCAAAGCCTCGCGAGGGGCGCAGCTGAGTGCCCTCGCGAGCGCTCCTACCCTAGTCATTCAAAGAGTTTGCTACCTGGGCCCCTTAAAGGAGCACCCCTCCAGTCCGTGCCCCACGGGCATCGCGGCACAAACAAAGGGCCTGGGTCGGTCGCCCCCCCCCTCCCGCCCCCCCGTGGCCGAGGTCGGGATCTATCCACGCTCAGGCACATAGCCGGAAGGAACGGTAATGAAAGCAAAACGATGATTAACAGCAATAACCCAAACACGCCCCCGCGGGGCTCCGCACTATTGTCTTTGTTATGCAGGAAAAAGGGAAAAGGAAGAACAAATCCAGCGCAGCTCGCCTGACACCGGCCCGCGGGGAAGGCCCGACCTGCCTCCGCGCCTCACCAGGGCGTGACTGCGTGGAGGCTGATCGCGGCCGCCGCTGGAGGAGTCGCCGCCTGAAGAAGAACCAGAGAAGCTTGAGGAACGCCGAGCGCCGCCAGCCGCGCAAGCGCTGCTCCCTCCATCATCACCGGAGCTGAGTTCCCAGCCGCGGTCGTCACCCTCGGGGCAGCACCCCGTGCGGCGACCATCTTCCCCAAACACCCTCACATAGAGGGTGGCGTCGCCGTCGAACTTGAAGTGTAGGGTGCACCGGCGGCCAAGGCCACACGCACGAGCAAACGTCTGCCAACTGCGGGCCAGGGACAGGCTCCCGGCCGCGGAGACCTCCAGGGAGACCCATGAGGCCCGGCTGCAGCAGCCGTCGGCCTGGAGCCAGAGGCCGCCCGGGGCGCCGGCCGGGAGCTCGCCTAGGAGGAAGCGAGGAAGCGGGAGCCGGGTGCTAGCCGGCTTCGCTGACCACACGACGAACTCCGGCAACACTTCAGCAGCACGAACGCGCGGCCTGGGGGGACGCGCAGCCGGAGCGCGCCCCCCGGCTGCAGCGACCCGCCCGTCGCCGCACTGAAGATCACCACCACGGCCGCGGGGAGCCACCGTGGTGGCCACAGGATGCTTGCGAGGGCGCCCTCTGCCGCGCTTGGGTGGGGGAGAGGCGGGCACAACCCGGCAAGCCTTCCCCTTCTCGGCGGCCGAGAACCTCCTCGACGGGGCCATGAAGAAGAAGGAGAAGCAAGGAGGAATGGACTGGAAGGGCACGCGTAGTTCTGTAATTATAGCCGGCGAAGGCCAACCGTCGGCCTCCACGATCACTGGTAATCATGACACGATCTGCATGCAGGGACTTGTCCAACTCGCGCGATCACCAAGGCGTCGTGGGGAAGCGGAGACGCCCACGTCCCATCAACCGCCACGCGACGCCCAAGGCCGCAGGCTGTTAGGACCCGCGGCGCTTCGCCCTTGCCCTTTCGCCTCTCGGCACAGCCAAGTCCGGGCGCACCTTGGGCCCGGGGGCTACTGTCGGCGTTCTGGGAACGGGGGTCCCCAGACTTGCCTGCCTGCGGCCTGCGGCGTGGCTCAAAGGGGGCCCAGCACAGCCTATCTTCATCAACACAAGACTCAAGACCCTCGCGAGGGGCCAAGCCTCGCGGGGCAGACGAATCGGAGCTTCCTCAGGCACGGCCTCGTCAGGCTGGCTCGCGAGGAGGCGGAGAGATCAAGGCAGGGTACCTCGCGAGGTGCTTGTGACGCAAGCCATGACGACTTAGGGCGCCAGGCGGGTGCCAGCCCGCGCAGCGTCCCCCTTTCCTCTTTGGTGCAAAGGGGGCAAGCGCAGCCGCGGAGTACCGAGGCATCAGGCAAAGGTTGCCATTTCGGTGCAACGAGACCAGTTCCAGGAGGACTACGAGACAGAGGTCACCATGGAGCCCAGGACGACGTCATCACCAGAGCTTTGCGCAGGCGAAGACTACTTTTGTCAGGATAGTTGATACTTGTTGTCCCCCTTCAAATTAGCCTGCCATTGTTGGCTCCCTTCCCACTCAATATTTGGGAAGAGGAGCAGGGCCTCTATAAATAGGACCAGCCGCTCACATAGCAAGGGGTCTCACTTTGATCGGTTAGAAGCAGAGAGAGAGAGAGAGAGAGAGAGAGAAAGGGTGGCTGAACTTCTCCCAGTAGTTCATCGCCCCAGCCAAGAACATACCCTCGCGAGGCTGTTCTTCCGTGTATTGTTCATCATCGTCAGCCCCAAGAGGCAATCCACCCACCACACACTAGAGTAGGGTATTACACCACAACGGTGGCCCGAACCATTATAAACCTTGTGTCTCTTGTGCAGTTCTTTCAGTAGCTTAGATCTTTGCGATATGGAGAGGTAGAAGGCGTAATCTCCGCATGCACCCCAGTGTTCGAACCTTAAGGGTCTGCCGGAACCCGAAATCCGACACCTGCCGAATTCGCTCGTGCAGTTCCAAGAGTTCGGGAAGAAGGTCACCCGTAGAACCGGGCATCTCCTCTGCAGGACGACCTGTGAGCATACCTACAGACATTACTCTGTTAGTCGACTTCCTCATCGAACTCTTTTTTCAAAGTTCGTTCAAGCACTTACTAAATATGCCGCGTCGAAGCCGCTGATTCTCCTTCGTGGAGTCCGACAGCTGGCCACGAACATCTTTAAGTTCGACGTCCAGCTTGGTGTTGGCATCCTGAAGATCATTCTTCTCCTGCCTCACCTTTGTCAACACACTCCCACCGGCCTTTAGCCGGCGTAAGAGTTGTTGCTTGTCCGGATCAAGTCCGGCGCCATCTGCAATATGATCTGTTAGATTTGCACCCACACCACACAATACTAATCTTTCAAAGTGTATCTTACCTAAAGGGGTCTGTTTGGGCTCCCCTGCTGCGGCTAGTGCGGCCTCTAGTTGGGCCTTACACTTTTCCAGCTCCTGGGATAGTACGGTATTCTTCTCTGTAAGAACCTGCATATTAATTGATCCTTAAATCAGTTGCCCTAACTGCTTCAAGTCTCGGGGGCTACTGGCATATATATATTTAACCAAAATTTTCTTACCCGTATGTCTTTTGCCTACTGCTCCGTGGCTCTAGCTAAACCATTTTGAGCGGCACGGAGGTACGCATCTCCCAAATTAAAGGCATTTAAAGCCTCTTGGGAGAAACAAGTGTCGCGTAGAATTGTCCGGCAACGCCTGTGGTTAATGGCACTCTCCACTTCAGAATTTGTGGCAGACAGCCCGTCCACTTCCTCTGTCGGAGGAGCGTCCGGTGCGTGCCTTGTGCTCGCCTCCGCTTCCTGGCCAGACGTTGGAGCCTGGCTGGTGGAGGCGCGATTGGCAGCCTCTCCGGATGTAGTCCGGCGAGGTCTCTTCATTCTGAAGATAGCACGAATGTTAATATGTCCTGACAGAATAACCCCAGGGAAACAGAGGGTGCACTATACCTTTGCGCCGGCATCTCAGCCTGGACTACATTCCTTTTTGCCCCACGGGGCCCTGCGGCCCCTCGTTGGCTAGCCGCTGCAGGTTCGGCCTCCTGCCTCGGAAATCTCCCCTGCAAAACACGGTTGTCGTCAGAAACACCAGAATACATGAGAGTAGAATCTCGTTCAAGGGAATGGGACTCCGGTTTCCATCACCTGGGAGGCCGGGATTAACCCTGAGTAATCCGCCGTAATAGCCACCAAGGTATTGTCCTTACTTAGCTGATGGAACACCCCGTCGATAAGCTCCACCGATATGTCCGGATCCTCTTCGGAGTCCGGATGGAGGGACCGTTCTGGGTCCTCGGGCTGTGGAGGACGGCTGTTTATATCCTTTACCTCCTGTCGCGGTTCCTGCATTGAAGTCGTTAGACTACCTATCTAACCGTGGGAGTATAAAACAAACGGGCAAGCGCAATTGTTCACTTACCCAACTTGGAGGATCGTACATACTGAATCCGGCCCGTGGGTTGACGCGGCGGAATTCCTCCTTTTCTCCCTTGTACAAAGAGGATAAGATTTTTACTAAGGCGGTGGCTGAGGCCGGCACCTTACAACCGCAACGGGTGGCGTCATCCTCCCCGTTGAAATCCCACATGGGGTGGCCTCTATATTGAAGCGGCTGCACCCCCCGCATAATGCATGCGGCCATGACTCCAATAATGGTTAGTCCGGAATGAGCCGACAGTCTTATCCGGCCCATCAGGTAAAGGACGTCTCTGTCGCTTTCTCTCTCACAGCTCCGCGGACGCCAGCTCAAGTGTTTCTTCAATGGAGCACTGTTGAACTCATGGAGACCAACCCGGATAGGATCTGGTAGCGGGACGTCATCTATGTAAAACCATTCCGAAGGCCAATCCTCGGACGCCTTCTTTGGGGTTCCGGATAGGTATCCGGTCCCGGTGTTGCGCCATACTTCGGCTCTACCAACTTGGTATATAGACCCCTCTTGAGAACGGGGCACCAGGAAGAATAACCTCTTCCATAGCACGAAATGAGCCTCAACGCCTAAAAATAGCTCGCAAAGGGCGACGAAACCCGCAATATGTAATACGGAGGCGGGCGTCAGATTGTGCAGCTGGAGGCCGTAGAACTCCAGAAGCCCGCGGAGAAATGGATGAATTGGAAATCCCAGTCCCCTTATTAGATAGGGGACGAGGCACACCCGCTCTCCTTTAGAAGGATTGGGGGTGCTCTCCGCTTGTTTTCCACCATTGTAGGTGGCGAGACCGGCTCGGACCGGGACCATGTATGCCTGAGGGAGAAATCCCTTGGCCTGAAGCGACACTAACTCGCTATGCGGGATGGTGCAACTCTCCCAGTCCCCAAGTTTGGGACCGGAAGGGCGAGGGGAGGAGCTGCGACGGCTGGCCATGTTGGAATGGACCTTTGCTGGAAGCGCTCTGATGACAACTCGCGGAGAGGAGAAGATGTGGTTTGGACCTAAATCCCCATCTCGTTAAATAGGCGGCTCGTTTATACGGCTAGGGGTGTGGATGTAAAAACGCCCCGGCTTTTCGCTTTCGTTTGACACGTGGAAGACGGCCATTATTGGACGTAGAAGCCGAGGAGCACTACATTACAAAAAGCGGACATTATTCCTACAGGTACACAGGATTTGGAGAAGAACCCGCCTTGCAATGCCGAACATCTGCGCGTCGGACTCGTCGTCATTGAAGCCTGGTTCGCGGGCTACTGAGGGAGTCCTGGATTAGGGGGTGTTTGGGTAGCCGGACTATACCTTCAGCCGGACTCCAGGACTATGAAGATACACGATTGAAGACTACGTCCCGTGTCCGGATGGGACTTTCCTTGGCGTGGAAGGCAAGCTTGGCGATGCGGATATTCAAGATCTCCTACCATTGTAACCGACTCTATGTAACCCTAACCCTATCTGGTGTCTATATAAACCGGAGGGTTGTAGTCCGTAGGCAATCAACTCCATACACAACAATCATACCATACTCCAATTCATTCCCGATGAGATTAATAATGGCTTCCTCCCACCCACGACCTAGGTTTTCCGGTGATCTCCACCTCTAGCCTGTGAATTGTGGATTCTCTCCGCTCATCTTCTCCGGCGGATTTAGATCTACAAGGTTGTACCCATCTTCGATGGGTTCCTCTGATGGATCAACCTTGGGTTTGGATTTCTCGCCGGGCTCCATTTTTGCAGATAAGGTCTTCACGTCTTGCGGGCGATCTGTTCATCCTTCGGACGACATGAGCCATTTCATTATGGTAGTGTCCTTTAGCCGACATGTTTTTCTTCTTAATGAGGATTCTGTGGCGGCTGCACTGGAATCTTCAATTGGTGGATCGGCCATTGATTCGTCGGTCCAACTCATCAAGGGCAAGGTATTTTCATTTCATGTCTCCTGCAAGCAGGTTGGCCTTTGTATCCTCAAGTTGAGATCGTATGCATGCTCGCATTTCAAATGTTATTTTCATCTCTGGGGAAATGGTGGTCCAAATTGGAAGCGTGAATTATCCCTCTGGAGAAAGGAATGTGACGCAGAATGGATTCTGGTTAGTCCATCTAAAAAGCGTGCAACTTTGGGATTAATTGCTATGCATAAACCCCCTTCTAAGTCCTCTTTCTGATCGGGTTCTTCGGCAAGGAAGAAACTCTCCTTTGCTACGTTTCATCAGTACCCTGTTTGCAAGGGCTATAGATTCCCAGCTGATCAGATCTTGGTTGACACAATGATTGAGGCTGGATACGATGTCAACCCTTCCGAGAAAGTGATCTTGCCGTCTCCGCCGGCGAGCAATCTTCAGTGGACGGTGGCGACGCCACCCATCTCTTTTGGAACGATCAACGTCCCTGCCAAAACTACTGCCGTAATTACTGGAACAGTTCCAATTGGCACCGACAATCTGTTGCATGAAACACAAACTACTCCATGCATGCAGGATGCCACGTCAGCTGATGAGTCTCAGGCCTAGCAAGAGGACCTGCCTTCCTGCATGCCTTCTACGTCCCAAGTGGTGACCCAATCATTAGAGCCGCTTTCAGATAAGGAAATTTCTTCGCCTGGAAATTATTCGCTATTGACTATGGATCCGGCTGGAGATTCTACTAGGGTCAATAATCTTATCGATGATATGGTGTTTAACGTTTGGAAGTGCCAAAACTGTTTATCTATGTTACACCACACCAATTCATGCACCAACCGGGTTAGATGCCGTCAATGCTTTCGATCTGGACACAGAGCCAAAGGTTGCACCGGCTCTGCACCTTCCCCAGCTTACAGGTGGGTCCCTAGAGCCAATTCGGCTTCTCCGGAACGGTCAGCAGAGATATACTCGCCCGCCGCCTCGGTTTCTACCCTGGGGTCTTTGCCCAGTCCCATCTCGCATGCCACCCCAACGCTCCCACCATTGCCCGCAGAGCCACCGCCCACCACGCCTCTGCCACCTAACTCTACACCGCCGCCCATCGTACTACCATCCCCACCGTCGTCTCCGCCTGGATTGCCACCGCCTTCCCAGGCCATCTCTGGGCCATCAGAGCTTGCTCAGGACCCAACAATGGCCAACTTCGAGCTCAACCCCGCACCGTTCGTTCCGCAGGGGTTCGAGATCATCGACGGCGGCCCGCGGCGTCTCCCGCGCACCTTCTACTCCCCGGCTGTGGCTCCGGATCGCCAGCATGAAGATTACGCCATCGCCATTGTGGAACCAGCTCCTCTGCCTGAGGAAGCACTTTTCTTCAGAAACATGGTCAGTAACTTTGTTATTCACAATCTTGGGCGTGCTGTACTGGATGCGCAGCCATGGATTCAAGGAGTAGGGCTCTTTCGCTTCAATAGCCCTTTTGCTAGGCAAGCACTTGTCGACCACCCACCTTTTGATCTGGGCAATGACAGATTTGTTCGATTTGTGCCACATGATGAGGGTATCAACTATAGAGCTATACAGGGTTTTAGAAGGGGATGGGTCATGATTGTTGGAATCCCCCTGGATTACAGGCGCACGCAGTTTATTTGAGATGCCATTAGTACTTTTGGCCGTTTCCATCATTGGCACCAAGATGATCCCCTGCTTGTACGCACTCTGGCTTATGTATCTTTTCCTGCAACTACACTGGTGCCTCGAGATGTTGTATATCGGGAGTTTGCGGACTTTGGTGGAACCCGCATCTCCTGGACTGCCCCGATCTACATCTTTTCTGCAGACTTTGCAGATATACTGCCACCGGATGAGGACCCCATGCCCTTTGATGGAAACCCGCATCCACTCCCTGGACATCTTCAGTTCCACAATCAAAATTGGGTTATGCCAGAGTTTCCAGAAATTGGCTGGGATGAATTACCTCCTCTGCAAGAACATGGCCAGCAACCACATCAGCAACATGATCCTCTTGAAGTGCAGCACAATGTTCAGCAGGAGATGGTGCAGGAAAATCAGGTTGTGGAACAGTCGCAAGAATCCATGGTCTTGCAGGTTTCAAATGATTCAGTCAACATGCCTATGGATGATTTTGTCATTGTCCAGCAACCTCCGGCTCCCTTGCAGCCTCCCCTACACATTGGACAGGTGCTCACAGTGTTTGGGCCTGTCTTGCCGCCAGATATGTTATATCAGCGCTCTTTCCAGAAGATGATGCCATCGCTCTGTTTCTCTACAATCCCGAAGTTCAGCTTCATGTCTGGATTTGGCTCTCTTCTACTCTCTAGCAAGTTTTGGGAGGTGTCCTTTAATGGACACGATCTTAGTGATGGCCTGATGCCGGTGCCTGCCTCTTTGCATGACAGTTCTCGCCTGCTCACTCCAGCAAAGAGACCAGTTGCGAGGGCCCTATGCTTCGATGATATTTCTGAACCTATAAACGAGACATTCGAGTTCACGACTGCTGCACCAAGGGCCACCCTGAAACGTGAGCGCAAGAAGAAAGATGTTATCCTGGTGGAAACGGAGGTCCGTCGTAGTGCGCGTCTCAGTGCTTTACGGGATGGATTCCGTGGCACTCAATCCCCTGGTCTGAACAGATCTTCACACACACTGAAGAAACGCAAGAAAAAGTCAGCCAAGGCTGAAGAAGCCTCTGGGCCTCCACCAACTGCAATTGCGGACCTTCAGCGCATTGGGGATCGCCTGCGCATTGCTCCAGAGAAGATTACTGCGGATAAGCTTGTTGCTAATCCGACTCAGTCTGCAAGCACCAACAGTTCAGATGATTGAGTTCATATGCCTGTGTCTTGGCCTATGGCGTGCCACTTTCAAACGCCATCTTTCTTTATTTATGTCTTTATGTTATAAACTATGGGGCTTTGCTTCGTTTAGCTGGTTTATGTGGATCATTGTGTGGTCTACTTTTGCTGGAAATCTTTTGGTTTGTAATGAATCAGACTGGGTTTAAAGATTGGAAGGTTCTATGTTGGAATGTGCGGGGCCTTAATTCAGAAATGCGACAACTTGCTGTAAAGCAGAAAATTGATGAAAGCGGTTGTTCAGTGGTTTGTCTTCAGGAAACTAAGTGCATGCACATTGATCATAGATTCATTAGAAAGTTCTGTCCTCGGCGTTTTGACAAGTTTGCTTATGTACCTTCAGCTGGTGCTTCGGCTGGTATGGTGGTTATTTGGAATTCCTCTTTTTTCGAAGGCAAATTAATTGTGGCTAAACCCTTTGGAATTATTGTGGAGTTCCTTTCCAAACATACATCTGAAGTTTGGAAACTAGTGACTGTTTATGGCCCTTGTCAAAATCCTGCTCGTGATGAGTTTGTGCAGTGGTTATATAATCTGGATATTAATTGTGATGACAAATGGCTTCTTGTGGGTGATTTCAATTTTATGAGGTCACTTCAAAACCGCAACTTGCCTGGTGGCGACGTCAATGACATTTTCTTGTTCAATGAAATCATAGGTCATTTGGGCCTTATTGAGCTGCCAATTAAGGGTAGGCAATACACGTGGTCCAATATGCAATCTCAGCCCCTTCTTGAGCAACTTGACTGGTTATTCACTTCAGTTGCTTGGACCACTGACCACCCAAACACCTTAGTTTTGACTCTTGCGCGATCGGCATCAGATCATGTTCCTTGTGTTGTCACAATTGCCACAGCCATCCCTAAAGCTAGAGTCTTTCGTTTTGAAAACTACTGGGTTAATTTACCTGGCTTTCATGAGTGTGTTGCGCAGGTCTGGAACAACATGACGCCAAAGTCTTCTGCTGCTTTAACAATATCTGCTAAGTTTAAAGCGCTCAGATATGCTTTAAAACAATGGCATTTAAAGCTCTCCACAGTTAAAGCATTAATTGCGGATTGTAGCAAAGTAATTCTTTATTTTGATGAATTGGAGGAGATTCGGCCTTTAAGTTGGCCTGAATTCAATTTCCGGAGAATAGTTAAGGTACATCTGCAGGATATATTACACTGGCAATATGTTTATTGGAAGCAGCGCTGCACGATCCGGAACATCAAGGTTGGAGAAGAGAATTCAAAGTATTTTCACGCCATGGCCACCGAAAGATATCGAAGAAATACTATTTCTTCAATCAAGAATGCAGAGGGGGAGGTGGTTTCGGAACACCAAATGATGGCGGGTATGTTTTGGTCTGATTTCTATAATCGCATGGGCCATGCAAAAGGAATACAAATGGGTTTCGATCTGACCAGTTTAATACAGCAAGTTGATGGTCTGGAAGAGCTGTCTCTGCCGTTCACAGATTCTGAAGTTGAGGCTGTAATTAAACACATGCCTTGTGACCGTGCACCAGGCCCTGATGGCTTCACTGGTCTCTTCTTAAAGAAGTGCTGGTCTATTCTCAAGGGGGACTTCATGCAACTTATCAATGAATTTTATGAGGGGAGATGTAATTTGGAATGTCTCAATAATTCCTTAATCACCCTAGTTCCCAAGAAACTAAGTCCAGAAGTTGTTGGGGATTTCAGACCCATTTCCCTAACCAACATGTGTTTAAAATTCCTGACGAAGTTGCTGGCCAATGGTCTGCAAAGGGTGATTCTGCGATGCATACACCGCAATCAATATGGGTTTCTCCGTTGCAGATCTATTCAAGACTGCCTAGCCTGGTGTTTCGAATATATCCATCAATGCGAAGCATCCAAACGACCCATTATTCTCCTCAAGCTTGATTTCACTAAGGCCTTTGATACCATCGAGCATGAGACCATCCTCGAAATCCTGCGATGCAAGGGTTTTGATTCTCGTTGGACTGGCTGGGTCAATAATATCCTATCCACTGGTTCCTCTTCTGTCCTTTTAAATGGTGTGCCAGGTAAACACTTTGTTTGCAGATCTGGGGTTCGTCAAGGAGATCCACTATCTCCGTTATTATTCGTCATTGCGGTGGATTTGCTCCAATCTGTAGTCAATGAGATGTGCTCAAGAGGAATTCTTTCTTTACCAATTCCAACAAACTCCCGGGACTATCCGATTGTTCAATACGCGGATGACACGCTTATTGTCTTACCTGCGATTGATGATCAGTTGATTGCATTTAAGGAGATGCTAGTAACATTCGCAGCATCAACTGGTTTGCATGTCAACTTCAGTAAGTCATCCCTTATTCCTCTCAATATGACGGATGAAGAGGGCGCTCGGGTTGCTAGTCTACTAGGTTGTGACGTAGGATCTATGCCCTTCACATACCTAGGTCTACCTATGGGCACTTCTTGGCCCATGATCTATGATTTGCTGCCACTTGTGGATCGTATTGAGCGAAGGCTGTCTGCTTCCTCATGTTTACTGAATCAAGGCAGTCGTCTCCAATTGCTCCAGTCAGTGCTTTGTTCGATGCCAATCTACTTCCTGTGCACACTATCTCTCCCTAAAGGGATCTTGCAACAGATTGAGAGAATTATGCGGCAGTGTCTGTGGAGAGGCAACACGGATAATCCGAGGCAATCCTTAGCTGCTTGGGATCAAGTCTGTAGACTTAAGAAGTGTGGTGGTCTGGGAGTATTAAACTTGGGTCTCCAAAATGAAGCCTTGTTACTTAAGCACCTGTTCAAGTTCTTCAACAAAATGGACGTCCCTTGGGTCACATTGATTTGGGAAACTTATTATGCTGCTTCGCCACCGCAGGTTACTCAAAGTTGTGGCTCCTTTTGGTGGAGGGATGTCATGAAATTATACACCAACTTCTGCAAATTAGCCATCCCTGAAGTGCATTCTGGCAACACAGTGATTTTTTGGCTTGATCGATGGCAATTGGGAAATACTGTGGTCCTTTTACGCACCCGTTTCCCCAGGCTCCATTCTTTTGTCATCAATGACACGACCACTGTCAGGGAGTTTTTGGAGCTTCCACATCTCCGATCACTTTCATTTGCCGCTATCGCAGGAAGCATATAATGAGCTACTTCAACTTAAAGACTTACTGGCCTTAGTTAACTTGAGTGGTGATGGCAAGGACATATGGAAGTGGCCATCCAAAACTGGAGAGTTCAAATCCAAGATATATTATGAGTCTTGCTTCTCACATTTGGTGGTAGATCCCATATTCAAATGGATTTGGAAGTGTGCTTGCACGTTAAAATTTAAAGTCTTTGGATGGCTTCTGTTATTGGACCGTTTAAACACCAGGGACATGATGCAACGCAGGAGCTGGATCATTCAGGATGATACGTGTGTTCTTTGCCTCTCTGCCACACGTGAGGACCGTGAACACCTTTTTTTGCATGCTACTTCAGCCAGAGAGTTTGGAATTACCTTGGGATTTCCTGGAATGCTCAGCACAACCAGAGTACATATGACATGGCTCTCGCTGCTAGAAGGGACTTTGGTTACCCTTTCTTCACTGAGGTCGTTTTTATTGCTACTTGGAACATCTGGATCCAACGGAATGGAAAGATATTTAGAAATGAGAGACCCACCTTCATTTCTTGGAGGAGGAACTTCATCCATGATATTTCCTTACTGGCTCATAGAATCAAATGTAAATATAGGGATAGTCTAACTTCCTGGATAGCCTCTTTATCGTAGGCCCATTGTAAGTAGTTTCTTTCCTAGCCCCTAGCTACTCTGTAATTATGTAACTTTTTATTCTCCTAACTAATAAAACACTGTGAGGCTGTTGCCTTGCAGTACATAGTCAAAAAAAACAATCATACCATAGGCTAGCTTCTAGGGTTTAGCCTCCTTGATCTCGTGGTAGATCTACTCTTGTACTACCCATATCATCAATATTAATCAAGCAGGACGTAGGGTTTTACCTCCATCGAGAGGGCCCAAACCTGGGTAAAACATCGTGTTCCCTGCCTCCTGTTACCATCTGGCATAGACGCACAGTTCGGGACCCCCTACCCGAGATCCGCCGGTTTTGACACCGATACCTACCACATGCTATATCATGCCTCCCATATTGTTGAACCAAGCCTCTAACCCACCTTGTCCTAGCAAACCGTTGTTTGGCTATGTTACCGCTTTGCTCAGCCCCTCTTGCGTTGTTAGTTGCAGGTGAAGATTGAAGTTTCTTGTTGGAACATGGAGATGTTGTTCCTTGTTGGAACATGTTTACTTGTTGGGATATCACAATATATCTTATTTAATTAATGCATCTATATACTTGGTAAAGGGTGGAAGGCTCGGCCTTATGCCTGGTGTTTTGTTCCACTCTTGCCGCCCTAGTTTCCGTCATATCGGTGTTATGTTCCCGGATTTTGCGTTCCTTACGTGGTTGGGTAATAATGGGAACCCCTTGACAGTTCACCTTGAATAAAACTCTTCCAGCAATGCCCAACATTGGTTTTAAAATTCGCCACCTAGCCTTTTCTTTCCCTTGGGTTCTGCAGACTCAAGGGTCATCATTATTTTAACCCCCCCCCCCAGGCCAATGCTCCTTTGAGTGTTGGTCCAACCTGTCAGCTGCCGGTGGCCACCAGGGGCAACTCTGGGCTGGCCTACCAGTACCTTGGACAATCTGAGTGTGCCCTAAGAAAGAGATCTATGGAGCTCCTATCGGGATTTGTCGGCACATTCCGTCGGTGTTGCTGGTTTAGTTTTACCTTGTCGAAATGTCTTGTAACCGGGATTCTGAGTCTGATTGGGTCTTCCCGCTAGAAGGAATATCCTTCGTTGACCGTGAGAGCTTGTGATGGGCTAAGTTGGGACACCCCTGCAGGGATTTGAACTTTCAAAAGCCGTGCCCGCGGTTATGGGCAGATGGGAACTTTTTAACATCTAGTTGTAGAAAACCTAAAGTTGATCTTAATTAAAATACATCAACTGTGTGTGTAACTGTGATGGTCTCTTTCCGGTGGAGTCCGGGAAGTAAACACGGTGTTGGAGTTATGCTTGATCATAGGTTGTTCTAGGATCACTTCTTCATCATAGTTTCTCGACCGTGCATTGCCTTCTCTTCTCGCTTTCATTTGTGTATGTTAGCCACCATATATGCTAGTCGCTTGTTGCAGCTCCACCTCATACCTTTTACCCTTGCTATAAGCTTAAATAGTCTTGATCGCGAGGGTGTGAGATTGCTGAGTCCCCGTGACTCACAGATACTTCCAAAACCAGCTTGCAGGTGCCGTTGAACCGAGCAGGTGACGCAACCAAGCTCAAGGAGGAGCTCAATGAATATCTTGTCCTTTGTGTTGTTTCGTTCTAGTTGATCAGTAGTGGAGCCCAGTCGGGATGATCGGGGATCTGTGTAGCATTTGGGGTAGTCTTCTTTTATTTTGGTTCCGTAGTCGGACCTTGATTGTATCTGGATGATGTAATGCTTTATTCATGTAATTGTGTGAAGTGGCGAGTGTAAGCCAACTATGTATCTCTTTCCCTTCTGTATTACATGGGTTGTTTGCGAAGATTACCTCACTTGCGACATTGCTTTCAATGCGGTTATGCCACTAAGTCGTGCTTCGACACGTGGGAGATATAGCCGCATCGAGGGCGTTACAATGACCGAGGCTTTAATGGCGTTCGGCTGCTTCTCCACTGCGCCCTTGGACCCTCTTGCCTTGTGCACCTTCTATAGCTCATCCGCTCCCACTTCATCGCGACCCCGCGCCTCCCCGTGATCGCTGCGCGTCGCTAGAGGTTTGGCCGAGCTCAAGCAGCGGCACTCGGCCACTGCCTCCTTCGCCCGACTATATATAGCCCTCCCCCAAGCCGTTCGAGCACACCAGCAGCCTCGCCTCACTCCCAGCTCCCTCCCCAGCCTCTCGTTTGAGCTTGAGGAGCTCCCCGAGGCCCCCATGGCTGCCATGGCCGCCTCGGGTCTCCTCTCGAATCCGAGCCTTCCTCCTCCCTCCTGACCTCACCATAGCTCCACCTGGACCCTGGAGATCCTCCTTGTGTCCTCTCCCCACCGCCGGAGCCGGCTTGGCTGCATGCCCCAAGCTCAATCACCGCCAGCGCCTCTCGGTTCCCCTCGCAGCGCCGCCCCTCCCGCTCATCTCCGGCGTCTCCTTCCCATCAGGATTGATGCGGCACTCCTTGCCGGTCTCGCCAGTGGCCTCGGCTTGGCCGGAGGCGACCTGAGCCGGCCGGGCCACCGCCGGCATCGCGACCCCACCCCTGCCTCCTCTGTTTCCCATCGGGGTGCAGCGAGAAGGAAGAAGACGAGGCCAGCTAGGCCCCGCATCGCCACCCGACCCCACCTGTCAACGGCTGCGCGTAGACCCCGCGTTGCCACGTCAATTAAGTGGAAGCATAATCTCACGAATACGCTTTTGTTTCAGTGAAAGCGTAAATAGCTGCGGCTTCGGCCGAAAATATGCCTTCACTATCCTGAAAGCGTAGTTCCTAGAATGCGTCTTCAGCTTTTCTATTTTGGCCCAGTCTGTAAAAATTTGTATTACAAATAGGTCCCTGGAAGAAAAGCTATCATAACTTTTTGATCCTAACTCCAAATGAGGTGATTCCAAAGCCCACTTCTTCATTTCATCGAGCCTGTTCTGTTGGTATCATTTTAAATATGGATTGACATAGTGAAAATGACCACTTTGCCCTTGCTCGTAAACAGCCCCTCCGAGAGAGGACTATTTCTGGCAAATCTTTTCCCGAGCTTCACCGCACTTCTCCCCGGTGATTTCTTGCACCCCAGGCAAGCCACAACCACCATTTGCATGATAGTAATGTACTAGTATTGATCTTCAACTTGAATCTTTAATAACTATATTTTTGTTTTGCTACTGTTGTCGTAGTTTCGGTCATGCTTGTGGATCGGTGATTATCGTCATGCTATCTTCTTGCACCTTGTTATCATGAACTACTTGTTAGTATTACTTTCATATTGCTATGCTTGATAGTAGTACATGTTGGGTTGGTCATGCTCTTCGGTGCATGAATAACTCGGTTACAGAGTACTGTTAATATGCATTGTTCCTTTGCTGTTAGTTGGTTAAGTGTTTACTCGGTAATGTTATTGATGAGTTCTTGCATGTTATTTATGGTTGATGATAATGGTAATGTTATGTTATGAGTAGTGTTGTACTTGTAATATTCATGCTCATCATTATGCCATGCTTAGTTGAATATGGTTCATAGTTGATATGGTGGATAGTTATGTTGTACCCTCATGCTTATGTTGATACCATTCTCATGCATTGTCCTTGCATCATGTTATTTTATCATGGCTCGGCATATTTGCATTCAAGTTTAACCGGATTAAATTGAACTTGAACAACTGTTGGCTGAGTCATGGTTCCACCATATCGAAATGACCAGTGCAACCATGCTTACCTTTATGGGAAGGTCCGAACTGGTTCTATTGTCGTGCCTCTCACTGGTGCCTCCAACGACGGAAGGTTATGGGTGCACGCTGCCTTGATCAGGTAGGCAGACATAGGCCTTGTGTGCCCGTTGTTTTTATCATGGATCTGGTCCCCGTGAGGGACGTTTTGGCCACGACGGTGGTCGTTGTGTCTTTGGTAGACACGGGGCCACCCAGGACTAGCCCAGTTGGGAGTGGGTCAGAGTGGCCGAGAGAGTGTCATGGCAGTAGATCGGTTTTGTCGGAACGCCGTTGGTCCACCCGAATGGGTGTGCGAGGCCATGGATTCCGTAGTGTGGGTACAGTGTGCTAACCTCTGCAGAGTGTATATTAAATGTATCCATAGCCGCGCCCGCGGATAAGGGCCCAGTTCGTGTCGGTCACACTATGAGTAAACAGTGATAATAATAATAATAATAATAATAATAATAATAATAATAATAATAATAATAATAATAATAATAATAATAATAATGTGCTCAATGAGGAGATAAGTTTGTTGTGATCGCCGGAAGGATCACTGTTTGAGATTAGTTGGTTGTGATCGCCGGAAGGATCATTGTTTGAAATAAGTTGGTTGTGATCGCCGAAAGGATCACAATTTGAGACAAAGTGTTGGTCATGGTTGCGATCGCTGGAATGATCACTGTGGTATCAAGGATACCGAGTTGTGGATATTCATGATGTTGTGTGAGAATCATGGGTAAAGATCAAGCTCCTTGTGGTCATTTGATGATTATTATGGTATTGTTTATACCAAGCTTGATTTGATCCTGAGATGATCGTGTAATGTCCGAAATTGGTAAGTGATGCATGTGATGGTGAGGTAACCCGGGCAGAATAAATGGTGCATGTAGTGTCATCGTGTCGCATGCTAGTATCATCAGATTTATATGTTCATGCCATGATCATATAGTTCTAGCGATATTGTGTTCATGTTATGTTATCCTGATGATATCATGATAATTCCTGCTTAACCTGTAATTGCCATGTTGTTGTTTGTCTTGAATGCTTCTGGTTAGTGTGAGCTTGCAAGTACATTCAATGTACTGACCTGGCATGTCATGCCAGTTTGCAGGTCATGCCTGGATTGCTTGCTTGATTGGTGTTGTTCCTGTGTTCGCGAGCTAGGATAAATGTTCCAGCCAGAGTCCCTGCGGAGTGGAGTTCACCACCGCCGTCGTTGTTCCGCTTCTAGAAGTTTTTCCGCTACTTCGAGTTGTTCTACCACTTGCATAGAGCAACTGAGGATGGCGTAGTGTCGTCGTGCCGATGTTATTCCTTGTAATATCGGAGACCTTGTAATCATATTTGTGTAATAATAGAAAGCTGGTTTGTTCTATGCTAAGAAGTGTCGTATTCCAGAAGACTTCTCCATGATCTCTGGGCTCGAATATGGGGCGTTCCAGTTTCTCTGAGCCGGGGTGCCACAGCGCTTGGTATGAGAGCAGGTCTAACTGTCGGACGCCCTAGTGAGCGTGAGCGGTAGAAACCGGTAGAAATCGATAGTTTAAAGTTCGGCTTTTTTATTGCTTTTGGTTGTTGCATTTGTTTGTTGCATAGCATGCATATAGCCTCAGTACTTGTTGCTAATGGTTTATCTGGTGAGTGTAGCTGGTATCGGTTCGGATCCACTACAGCTCAGCCGTTGCATTCCCCCAGTTTTCTTTTCCTGCTCGTTCTTTGGTGTTTGGTGTCATTTCTGTCCCAGCAGAGTGATGCCAAGTGATCCTGACACTGTTTGTAGAAATGGTGCTCAGGTATCTCGCCGATATCCTCCTTTCAGCCCAGCCTATTGTTTCAGGGATGGACATGCTTCTATCCCGAATCGCTCTTTTAGTTTGGCAACCCTTAATGATCTTAGTTATCTAGAAAGGGCAATGTCAACAGCCTCAGTTTTCCCCGCTATCCTATTTCTTGGACGAGCACAGATCTTTTATGTCCGCTTGATAATAATGTGGTTGCGACCTTCGTGTCCCATTACAGGTTTATCGAGTGCGTCCTTGCCTCTGAGCTAGTTCAGGTTGCTACCTGGCTAAGCTAGCACTTGGCGTAGCGCTGTTTACACCAATTCTTCCACACATTTATTCGTCCTCGTGCACATCGTCACAGCATGCTAGATCGTAGTACCAGAGATCCCGCGAGATTTGTGTTCTTAAGTCGGCATGCATATTGTGAGACTAGGAGTAATATGTGACATTGATTGTGTGTGATGTGTGCGTTTGTTTAGTTGAGTTTTCTTTTGCTTCTTTCTTTTTGGGCCCCGGTGTTACGTTATTTTTCCCCTATAAAGAGTTGCTCATCAACTAACACCGGACTCAAAGAAGCAACAAGGAGTTTAAATGTTTGGAAACTCAACTAAGAATTCTCAGTCGTCTATAGCGAAATGGGGAATATATGATCTTGAGGCTAATAATCAATTTTGCATTAGCGTGCATTCCTCACAACAGTACTGATAACTCAAGTCTACATCAGTACAAAATCCTCACAGCAGTAATGATCAAGTCAGCAGCAAGACAAGTAAGGTACAAGATCAACGGTATATTTCAGTCAAAGGTATGGATCATATACGAAATTTTGGCTCAGCAATGCATAATGCTTGAGAAACATTATCATCCGAAATAAAGTCAGAATGCGATATGCTCTAGGCAGTAGTCAAACAAATTTTCTCATGCAAATAATCAGCCCCAGAATATTATGGCATGTGTGTAGACTTCAGTCTGAATATGAGTATCAAGTTTGGGATGTTAGACACTCAGTCTTCTTCCACACATTATCAGAAGAAATTTATGATGAAAGGCTCCTCAAATTTCCTCAGCAGGATATGTGAACAATTTCCGGTCCAAGATACCCAGTCTTTCTCAGCAAGATACCTCGGTAAAAGCTTCTGATAGACGGAAATGAATTTTTCTCAACAAGTAAACCCAAGGAGAAGCTTCTCAAATACGGAACTCAGGCTTCTCCAGCACAATAATCAGACCAAGCTTCATGCGTAAGCTATAGAGCCTTCTTCTGCACGATACCCAGACAAAAGATTGGACCAAAAGATAACAAGTCTTCCTCAGCAAGCTACTCAGATGGCTTCTCTCGTAAGCCATTCCATCTGCGTCAGTATCATACTAAAACACCGTACTTAGAAGTTATATAATAAGCAGTACCGCTCAAGAATCAGACTCGCAACATTTTTCGGAAGCACAAATCCGCCAGGGCATGAGTCTTCTTCAGAAAGCCAATGTTTGGTTGCATGTGAATCTTACATATGGTGAGCATGCATCCCCAGTCATATTAGTCACTCATACGAGATGCGGCAAGGAACCAGCAGATATACCTAAGGAAAGTGAGGATTCCACAACCTCACGAGTCAGGTAAAGGAAAATAAGCAGAGATACATCTCATGAAGTACCAGAATTGACAAGAATATGGGGACGATATCACAGAATCAGCAGTCTTGACAAAGGTCATCAAGGTCATTATTCCCAACACTGACACGGAGATGTCCTAAAACCTTGTCACCTTCTTGTATGATTGACCTCAACAACAGGCTCTGTACTGCTACAAGTCCCGAATATATGTCATATATGTGCGGACCCAGGTCAGAAAAACAGGCACAAGGGAATAATGTCAAAAATATTACGCTAATCACGTCCCTGGTCATACGAAGAATCAAGGACAGGTGTGGCCAAGGTATTCCAGTAAGGTATCCTCACAAAGAAAATCATTATCGTTAAAAGGTCAGACTGACAGCAAAGGTATGATGATTTTTGCACGACCATCAGGGTCTGGATACCCAAATCAGTCAGAGGCCGTAATTCCATATGTATCCAAAAAGGCATACCTTCAGCGCCATCTCTGTTTTACAAGGATTTCATATCCCGCTGACCCGCTTGGAATGGTTAGTGTGGAAAAATCCAAATGGGTATACCGACAAAATGAGAAAATCAAAATCCAAACAATCAGCTCAGACCCAGTATACTCACCAACGGAATCAATTACACAGTCAGTCTGTCAGGAAAAGCACTTGTCCGTCAGCCCCTGTCAGGCCAGTCTCAAGATGAAAATATTTGAGGTATGACACAGCTATGACTCCATACATTGTTATATCGCTCCTAAAAAAAGGCAGTCGAATCTTTGGTACATATCTCATGCTCAAGCCAAAGGGGTAAATCAAAATAAATCAGTACCACTTATGAGAAGTCAGATTCCGCCAGAGATGGCCATGATTAATTCTCAGCATTTATTGAAACGAGAAGGCATGCATTTATTTAAAAGCAACCCCATGACAGAAGTAAAAGGGTTTTCATGACCAAAAGAAAATTTATGCTCAAATCCGTTGGATATCACCAGGTATGAGAGGATCAATGTCAGTAAAAAGGAATTCATATATGAGCAAAGACCTGTCGGGATTTGGGGAAAGGTGAAGCAAACCACCCCAGAGCAAGGGAAGAAAATCGTATGAAATTCTTGGGGGAGCAATAAATAAAGGAAAAAGGATACCCGAGTTGGAAATGGTGTCCTAAAGTCATACTTGTTCCCTGAGCAACTAAATATCGAGGACGAGATTTCTTTAAGGGGGTGAGAGTTGTAACAGCCTGGATTTTGGCCCTTTTCTTTTTCTTTTGATTTATTAGGTTTTTCTCTGTTTTTCATTTTGGAGTTGTTCTGTGGCCTTGTCACCTGGGAAATCATCTTCGTTTCCTCTCCCAAGTGGCTCATCATTCTCAAAACCTTGCCAAGATCATGTCACTTCACTCCATGACCAAACCCTAATTTCTTTCTCTAGGGAAAATTCCTTTTTCTATTAAAGGATTAACCCTATCCGCCCTAGGTTGTGAAGCAACCCATATTCCTGCCCATCCAAAAATCCCCAAATAATTCTTATAAATTGCTTGGGTCATATCTTCCTCAAATATGGAAAAATATTTCATTAGCCATATTTCTCATCATGCTCAATAAATTCATTTCCTATTCTGTCCTAAATGGCACATTGTAAAGCAAGTGCTATTTATCTTTGCCCATTTGACGCAAAACTTTTTGGACATCTTTTGCTGTCCAAGCAATTGACCTGTGCCAAAATTCAACTTTATTTGCCTAGCCAAACTTCCTCAGCAATTTTACAAACTTTCTGTCAGACAGAAGGTATTGTGAAGGAAGTACTAGCTAGGCTTATCCAAATGAGTTGAAATTTCGCACACTCTTTCATGTGCTCACATTTTGACACTCCTTCAAATTTCAGCCCCATCCAATCATATATGTGAGCACAGGACCAAATCTTTGATTCTGATACTATTTTCAGGTTGTGAAGCAAGTATAATTTATATTGCTTCAAAAATCCCAATAAATTACCAGATTGTTCTCCTACCCAAATAACTTCTCTCCACAAAATTTGGCACCAATTCAACTAGCCATTATATCTCTAGAATTCTTGCAAGATGCTGGTCAGTGAAGATGTTTGTGAAGCAAGTACCACTTTGGCATGTCCAATTGGTATGAAATTTTTTGCAGCATCTTAGTATGACCAAATCATTAGGCCTTGCCAAATTTCAGCTCAAGTTGATGCTTCATTAGAGTGCATCATCCTAATCTAGTTTCTGGACCAGTTTATGTGGTTGTTAAGCAACTACATTAAATCTTGATCCTAATCCTCTCCAAGTTACCAGGGTGAAAGTCCTTCTTACCCTAAACCTACCAGACAGCTCTATTGCTTCCAAACTCCTTCCTGTTGATCAGCAGTTCTCATCCAGGTTTACTGCTGTAAACTTCAGAGGTTAATTACCATTCAACCGGAACTCATTGCACCAAACTACTACCGCAGTTGCGACCTCCCCAGGAAGGACTCCACCCTAGACATCATTTGGCTTAGCTTATGGCACTGTGGGCACCAGTGAACGCGGTAATCAGGAGCCTTGGCATGCATTGCACGCGCTCTGCTGGCGTTGGTCGCGCCCAGGGCGTCTTCTTGCTCGGGCCCCTGTCCCTCTCATCGTCTTCGCGCTCATGAGCATGTCCAACAGCTAACCTGCATCGTCGCCGTCTTCCTGGAGCCTTCTCCCTCTCCGCCAGCCCCTCCGTCAGCTCTCGTTGCCGCGCGCCCACGGACACACGGTGGCCGACCGAGGGTTTAATGGCGTGCGATCGCTTCTCCACTACGCCCTTGGCCCCTCTTGCCCTGTGCACCTTCTATATCTCGTCCGCTCCCCCTTCGTCGCGATCCCGCGCATCCCCGTGATCGCTGCGCGTGGCCAGAGCTTTGGCCGAGCTCAAGCAACGACACTCGGCCACTGCCTCCCTCGCTCGGCTATATATAGCCCTCCCCCAAGCCGTTCGAGCACACCAGCCACATCGCCTCACTCCTAGCTCCCTCCCCAGCCTCTCGTTCGAGCTCGAGGAGCTCCCCGAGACCACCATGGCCGCCATGGCCACCTCGGGTCTCCTCCCGAATCCGAGCCTTCCCCCTCTGAGGGAGTCCTGGATTAGGGGGTCTCCGGACAGCCGGACTATATCCTTTGGCCGGACTGTTAGACAATGAAGATACAAGATTGAAGACTTCGTCTCGTGTCTGGATGGGACTCTACTTGGTGTGGAAGGCAAGCTAGGCAGTATGGATATGGATATCTCCTCCTTTGTAACCGACCTTGTGTAACCCTAGCCCTTTCCGGTGTCTATATAAACTGGAGGGTTTTAGTCCATAAGACAACATACAATCATACCATAGGCTAGCTTCTAGGGTTTAGCCTCTCCGATCTCGTGGTAGATCAACTCTTGTAATACTCATATCATCAAAAATAAATCAAGCAAGACGTAGGGTTTTACCTCCATCAAGAGGGCCCGAACCTGGGTAAAACATCATGTCCCCTGCCTCCTGTTACCATCCGCCTTAGATGCATAGTTCCGGACCCCCTACCCGAGATCCGCCGGTTTTGATGCCGACATTGCGGCTTTCATTGACAGTTCCTCTGTGTCGTCGCCGTCAGGCTTGATGGATCCTACGATCATTGATAGCGATTCAGTCCAGGGCGAGACTTTTCTCCCCGGACAGATCTTTGTGTTCGGCGGCTTCGCACTGCGGGCCAATTCATTTGGCCATCTGGAGCAGATCAAAAGTTACGCCCCTGGCCACCAGGTTAGGTTTGGAAGCTTAAACTACAAGGCCGATGTCCGTGGAGACTTGATGTTCGACGGATTCGAGCCCCTGCCTTGTGCGCCATGCGGTCACGATGAGTATGATTTAGCTCTACCATCGGACCATATTCAGGAGATCGCACCGGCAGCCGCCCCGATCCTCAATTCGGAGCCAGTTTTGCCATCCGTGGACGGGTGGATGGACCCCGTCACGGAGGCCGTACCCTCAGCGGTGATCGAGCCGACTATCGACCTTACCGTTCATGAGAGCCGTGTTGCTGAACTGCCGGATTCTTCTCCGGCCATGGACTCCGAACCGCCTGCGCCCGTTCCTACCGAATCCGATTGGGCGCTGTCGGTGTCAAAACCGGCAGATCTTGGGTAGGGGGTCCCGAACTGTGCATCTAAGGCGGATAGTAACAGGAGGCAGGGAACACGATGTTTTACCCAGGTTTGGGCCCTCTTGATGGAGGTAAAACCCTACGTCCTGCTTGATTAATATTGATGATATGGGTAGTACAAGAGTAGATCTACCACGAGATCAGAGAGGCCGAACCCTAGAAGCTAGCCTATGGTATGATTGCATGTTGTCCTACGGACTAAAACCCTCCGGTTTATATAGATACCGGAGGGGGCTAGGGTTACACAAGGTCAGTTCCAAAGGAGGAGATATACATATCCGTATTGTCTAGCTTGCCTTCCATGCCAAGTAGAGTCCCATCCGGACACGAGACGAAGTCTTCAATCTTGTATCTTCATAGTCCAACAGTCTGGCTGTCCGGAGACCCCCTAATCCAGGACTCCCTCAGTAGCCCCCGAACCAGGCTTCAATGATGATGAGTCCGGCGCACAGTATTGTCTTCGGCATTGGAAGGCGGGTTCTTCTCCAATTTCCAAGTGTTTGTAAGAAGTGTATGGCCATATAAATGTTGATCCTCTTGGCTTCTGTGCCCAATAAGGACTATCTCTCATGCGTCGAACGAATACGAGGCGCCAGGGCATTTTTACATTTGCCCCCCTAGCCAGATAAATAAATTGTCTATTAAAGGGATAGGGATTCTTAGATCCGATCCACACCATCTTTCCCTTAGCGAGAAACCATCAGAGCGTGTTTCGGAAAGATCCATTCCAGCATGGCCAACCTCCGCAGCTCCTCCTCCCACCCCCGTAGCCCTAAGCTCAGTGATTGGGAGAGGTGTTCAGTCCCACATAGTAGATTGGTCGAACTCCAGACCAAGGGATTTCTCCCTTTGGCGTATATGGTGTTCGTTCGAGCCGGGCTTGCCACCTAAAATGGCGGGGAGCAAGCGGAGAGCTTTCCCTGTCCCTCCATGGGGGAACGGGTCTGCCTTGTTCCTTACTTACTAAGGGGACTCAGATTTCCAATTCATCCGTTCCTCCGCGGGCTCCTGGAGTTCTACGGCCTCCAATTACACAATTTCACCCCTGCCTCCATTCTACATATTGCTACCTATGTTGCTCTCTGCGAGTTGTTCCTGGGCTGCGAGGCTCACTTTGAGCTGTGGAAAAGGCTATTCTGCCTTGTCCCTCGCACACAGAGGGAATCACTTTATCAAGTGGGCGGAGCCGAAATATGGCACATCGCTGATACCGGATACCTGTCTGGTACTCCAAAGAAGCCGTCCGAAGACTGGCCTTCAGAATGGTTTTATATGGAAGACGTCCCCCTTCCGGACCCTGTTCGGCGGGGTCTTCCTGATTTCAACAATGCTCCTCTGAAGAAGCGCCGAAGTTGGTGCCCACGGAGCCCCCAGGCGGAAGACAATGGAGAAGTCCTCTATCTGATGAACCGGATCAAAGCACTGGCTCGATCAGGATTGACAATAATCGAAGTTATGTCGATTTGCATCATGCGGGGAGTGCAGCCACTTCAATATCGTGGGCACCCCTTGTGGTGTTATAACGGGGCGGATGACGCCACCTGCTGCGAGCGTAAGGGTCCGGACAATGCTGCTGCTCAAGCGAAAATTTTGTCCGAACTGTTCAAGGGTGAGGAAGAGGAGTTCACCCGCATCAAGCCACGGGATGGATTCTCCATGTACAATCCTCCAAGCTGGGTAAGTTATATCTCCCTGCTCCCATTTTTCCCGCATTCTTTGTCGTAAGTATTCACCTTGGAAATTTGCGGCAGGAACTGCGAAAAGCTATAAAGGAGGTCAGCAGCCCTTCTCCATAACCAGAGGACCCAGACCGGGTGTCGGGACCCCGATCCTAAGTCACCACCGATCTAGCATGTAACACATCAAGTCACTTTGCGGCCTCACGCACGGCATTCCCACGGGTGCCACCTTACCTGGCCCGGGACCGTTTGCCTTTTGGCTCACGTATATGATAGTGTTGCTAGCATCCATATGACAAAGAACCCGGGCCGACATGGCTAGTCGTGAATCCAAAGCGGCACTAACTCATGAGGACAGGCATACATGAATCACATCGAGCATGTCGGTCATCAACGTGTGAATCCGGGCTGTAGCACTGGGCTAACAGGACTCCGGATGTCACCGCGTGACATTTCCCCGACGGGACAGACACAGGAATGAAGTGAAACACATGCCGGCCAGTCAAGTGTCCTGAGCAGTAGTGCTGGGCTAGCAGGACTCCGGTGAACCGGGCTGTAGCGGACTACTATGGCTCAAGGAAGCACTAGACTACATTTCCCCATAGGAGAGGCTGCCAAGGATAAACAACCAGATTGTCGGATCCCACACATAGCAATACACGCTACACGTACGCATAACATGCAAGTATGTGCTGTACAACATGGCATCACAACATAACGCAAACTCATATAGATAAAGGCTCAGAAGAGCCACATAGCATAAATACAAACAGGGGTCACATGACCCATCATTCAGAGCATACAAGCAACAAGCAGAAGCATTACATGTCTAGGTACAGACAACTACAAAAGAAAAGGCTGAGAGCCTGACTATCTACAACGTCCGATCAAGATCGTAGCTGAGGTACAAGCTACTCGTCGAAGTCCAAGTGGTACTACTAGTGAGACAGATGTCTCATCTGCAAAACATAAATAAAGCAAACGTGAGTACAAAGGTACTCAACAAGACTTACATCAGATCCTATCATACATGCATTTGTATCAAGAAGATAATGTGGGGTTTAGTTGCAGCAAGCCAGCTTTGACTCAGTGGCTATCCTGTTCTATGGCAACGAGAAACTTCTTTGAGGTGAGGCAGCGCACACGAGTCCACTAATCACCACATCAATACACCACTAAGGATTCATCCTCGTCTCCCTACGAGAAGGCCATCCATAGCACTCACACTTGTCTTGAGCATTTTAGAGTATCCACTTTAAGTTGTCTATGTACCACGTAAGCATCCAAGAAGTCCATAACCGAGGACACGGCTATTCGAATAGATCATGATAACCCTGCAGGGGTGTACTTCTTCACACACGCTCTCACCACTTATCACCATGTACACGTCATGTACCTCGGCAACCTTCAAGCGGAAGCCTGGCGAGGGTGTCGGCCACGACCTGACTAACCAAACAAGACTCTAGTCCAGGTTTATCGCCTATTCGGGTTCCATCCGCAAGGAGATCCGGCCGGAGTGTCGCTCACGGCCCCAAACGATATGTGCAGGGTTCCCAAGCCCACCTCGCCGGATGGATCTACGCTTGGTACACCATGCCACTTGTGCCTAGTCTGTCCCAAGCCCACCTGGCCGGGTGCCACTTGGTAGACTACTAACACTACCTACAAACACCAGAGACTATTTGTGACTCCTGGACAGAGATCAAGTTGGCTAATAAGTCGAGAGGGGCACTTAAGCATTCCAATGTGTGGTAGTAGCTAGTCATTGGACAACATACACGGAACTCGGTGCTTAAGGAAGGTTCCAATGAGACAACCCACCATGTACTCCTACATGGCCTCTCACCGCTACCTTTACCAAATCGTGTTCACACGCTTAACTCTCAGTACCAGAACATATCGTACCACTCCAATTCATTCCCGATGAATCAGACCTGACACAACTCTAAGCAATAGCAGGCATGGCATGGCAAGAACACAACATGGCTCAATCAACCCCTACACATGCTAGTGGGTTTCAACTATTTACTGTGGCAATGACAGGTCATGCAGAGGAATGGGTTCAACTACCGCAGCATAAAGTAGCAGTTGAATCGTTGTTGTCCTAATGCAATAAAAGAGAGCAGGAGCGAGAGAGTGGGATTGTATCGGAATGAACAGGGGGGGTTGCTTGCCTGGTAGAACAACAGGGAAGGCACTGCTCCTCAGACAGGTACTCTAGAACGGTCTCCGGAGCAGGACCTATCGAGAAGGAACGGTGTCGGCAATCAAACACAAGCATATGCAACATTATGATGCATGAACATGGCATGAAGATGTGATGTTATTGGAGCTAATGCAATTAGCATTCATTTGGTTAAAGTCCATTTGAACTAAAGATTCAAATGTAACTCCAAGATAAGCTCGTAATTATGCCATAAGTGTGTTTTCACATATACAGCAAGTATAGGTTGGTTTGTCATGCATGAAAATGGTACAGATGGATAGATTGAATTTTTCTGATAATTTTTCATATATAAATTATTTCAATCTGAGCTACGGTTGAATTTCTATGAATTTCTGAAGTGTATAATATATTCTGGAATTTCCTGATTAATTTTAAACCAGAAAATGAGATATTGCGTCAGCATGACGTCATGCCTGCGTCAGCAGGTCAACGGAGCTGACCAGGTCAAACCTAACATGCGGGGTCCACACGTCAGTGACCGATTAGTTGACAGGGGGTTATTAAACTAATCTAATTAAAGGATTAGGATGCCGGGGCCCACTGTCAGCGTCAGGGATTAGTTAAACAGGGATTAGCCTTAAGCTAATCACCTGTCAGGCCGGGCCCGCACGTCAGGCTGGCTAGGGTCGTCGGCGGAGACCTCTGGACGCGGCGGCGTCCACGCTGCAGGGCACTGGGGCGGCGGTTGGGAGCACCCGGGCGTAGCCCGCGCTCTCCCGCATCTAGTGGGGTAGGTAGGAGGAGGAGGGGTGGCCGGAGACGACCGCGGCAAGGTCATCCACGGCGACCGGAGCTACGGGAACAACGGGTTCAGCGCTACGGGGCACTAGGGCGGCTGCGATTGGGTGCAAACGACGCGCAGGAAGGCACTGAGAACGGCGGTGAGCTCGGTTGCGAGCTATGGCAGCTGTGGCCACGGCAACGACACGAACGGCGGAGCGGAGCTCTCGGCCAAGGTGGCCGACAGGGCTAGGGGGGCGCTCGAGCTACGGGGCTAGGGGGAGGGGGAAGGGGAGCTCACAGCGAACTTGAAGGCGTCGTCGGTGAGCTCGGGGAGGACCAGTCGGCGACGAATTTAGCGGCGGCGATCCACGGCTCCGACGAAGGGGATGATGGCGGTGGCGATGCTGCAGTGCTCCTGGCGTCGTCCAGCTCAACGAGGAGGCGTAGTCGAGGGCAGCGGTGCTCCTAGACAGTTGCAAGGGACGAGGCGGTGGCGATGGTCGCGGTGGCTCACGGCGACGTGCTGCGGTCGCGTTCGGGCGCGGGGGAGAAGACGAGCAGAGGAGAGGAGGGAGCTCGGGAGAGAGTGAGGAGAGGCTAGGTGGCTCGGTGGAGTTCTCTGGGGTGGACAGCGCCGAGGGGAAGTGGGGGGGGGCAGGCGGGCAGGAGCGTGGCGTGCATGCGCGCGCTCGCCGTGCCCTCCTTTGCCTCCTCCTGGCAAGGAGGAGGATGACTGGCTTGGCCAGTTGGGCCGGGCCGGGCCGCACAGTGCTGGGCCAGCAGAGGAGCTGTCCGCAGGTAAGGTCCAAGTAGGTTTTTCCATTTTTGTTTTTCTTTTCTATTTTTCTGACATTTGTTTTGATTTAATAAAAATACTGAATCAATTAATTTACTTATGCCAATTTTTTGCAGGAGCTAGTGGTATTATTCCAGAGCTCCTCAACAACTAACATAATTTTTGGACATATATTATATATATAACAAATATATATCCAAAGCAAATAATTATTCATTAAATCCAAATGCCCAAAATAAATATCTATGAGCTCCTAATAATATTGGTTTGATTTTTACCTCTCACCAATATTTTCAGAGAGAGACATGAACATTTTCTTGGACCCTTTTGGAGCACTTTTTTTATCTGGGTCATTTTCAGAAATGGTTCTGAGGGTTTCACAAATCCCCATTTCAAATTTAAAAGGAGTTTAAACATGATGCAAGCATGAAGGGCTAGCCTAGGTCATACCAGAACTAGGGATGTGACAACTCGCCCCCACTCGAAGAAATCTCATCCCGAGATTCAGGAGTCGGCGGGAAGAAAGCGGGGTACTCAAGTCGAAGACGATCTTCACGCTCCCAAGTGGCTTCTCTCTCAGAATGATGAGACCGCTGAACCTTGAGGAACTTGATGTTATGACGTCGGGTGACACGCTCTGCTTGATCAAGGATGCATACAGGGTACTCTCGATAGGTGAGGTTATCTTGGAGATCAAGCGTTTCGTGGTCCACTTCGCGGATGGGATCCGAGAAGCAACGCCTGAGTTGAGAGACGTGGAAGACATCATGAACTCGAGAAAGATGTGGTGGTAGTTCCAACTGGTAGGCAACCTCTCCTCGTTTAGCGAGAATGAGAAAGGGACCAATGTAACGAGGAACCAACTTGCCCTTGATACCGAATCGATGGGTACCCTTTAGAGGAGTAACCCGAAGATAAGCCTTATCACCAACTTCATAAGCCACTTCCTTATGACTACGGTCATACTGGCTCTTTTGACGAGATTGGGCTGTTTTCAAATTCTCACGAATGATGCGAACTTGCTCTTCCGCCTCCTGGATCATGTCCGGTCCAAAGAATTGCCGTTCACCGGTTTGTGACCAGTTCAAAGGTATTCGACATCTTCGTCCATACAGAACCTCAAAAGGAGCTTTCTTGAGGCTGGATTGATAGCTATTGTTATAAGCAAACTCGGCAAAAGGAAGACACTTCTCCCAATCCATACCGAATGAGATAACACAAGCTCTAAGCATGTCTTCAGGAATCTAGTTGACCCTTTCCACCTGACCACTTGATTGAGGGTGGAAAGCGGTACTGAAAGAAAGATGGGTGCCCATGGCAGTTTGGAAACTCTCCCAGAAATGAGAAGTGAAAAGACTACCACGGTCTGAATTGATCTCTAGTGGAACACCATGAAGTGACACTATTCGAGAAATATATAAGTCAGCGAGCTGACTAGCAGTGATACTATCTCGAACAGGTAGGAAGTGAGCCACTTTGGAAAGATGATCAATGACTACGAAGATAGCGTTATTCCCTTTCTTGGTCCTAGGAAAGCCGGTGATGAAGTCCATGCCAACTTTATCCCATTTCCACTCAGGAATAGCTAAAGGTTGAAGGGTGCCAGCAGGTCTTCGATGCTCTGCCTTAACGCGACGACAAACGTCACAGTTAGCGATAACCTGAGCAATTTCCCTCTTCATCCTAGTCCACCAGAACCTCTGGCGTAGGTCCTGATACATCTTAGTACTACCGGGATGAATCGTGAGAGGGGATTCATGTGCCTCCTTAAGAATCAGTTGTCGCAGATGTTGATTCTTGGGAATCACCAAGCGATTCTCAAAGAAAACAACACCTCGATCATCCATAGAGAAACATCCACCAACTCCCTTCTTAATGTTTCTCTTGATGCGGATAACACCCCTATCAAACTTCTGATCAGTAATGATCTGATCCTCAAGGGTAGGTTTCGCCACCAAGGTAGAAAGGAATCCGTGAGGAGCAATGTGAAGGTTAAGCTTACATAATTCCTCATGGAGAAGTGGCTGGCCCTGTTGCAACATGAGATTGTTGCAATAGGACTTACGACTTAGCGCATCAGCCATGACATTCCCCTTGCCTGGCGTGTAGGTAATTCCTAAGTCGTAATCTGAGATCAACTCCAACCAACGTCTTTTCCTAAGGTTCAAATCTGGTTGGGTGAAGATGTACTTGAGACTCTGGTGGTCGGTGTATATCTCGCAACGTTTACCGAGAAGGTAATCTCGCCAGGTCTTAAGTGCATAGACTATGGCTGCAAGCTCTAGATCATGTGTAGGATAATTCTCCTCATGTGGATGCAACTGTCGAGATGCATAGGCAATCACATGGCGATCTTGCATAAGAATGCAACCTAGTCCCTGTCGTGAGGCATCACAATAGATAACAAAGTCCTTAGTGAAGTCCGGTGACACAAGTATGGGAGCAGAAGTCAGGCATCTTTTCAGTTCCTGAAAACTGTGCTCACACTGTGGGGACCACTCAAACTTTTTATCTTTCTTGAGAAGTTCCGTGAGAGGTTTGGCCACTTTGGAGAAGTTCTCAACGAAGCGGCGACAATAACTGGCTAGGCCAAGGAAACTCCTAACTTGCTTAACCGTTTCAGGTGGAGTCCAATCAAGAACGGCTTGAACTCTTTCGGGATTAACAGCAATGCCCTTACCAGAGATTACGTGGCCGAGATAGGTCACTTCTGGCAACCAAAATTCGCACTTGGAAAACTTGGCGTAAAGGCGGTGTTCTCTGAGTTTTTCTAGCACAAGTCTAAGATATTCGGCATGCTCTTCCTCGTTCTTCGAGTAAATAAGGATATCATCGAGGTAAACCACGACGAACTTATCTAGGTACTCCATGAAGATCGAGTTCATCAAACGGGAGAATGTAGCTGGAGCATTGGTTAGACCGAAGGACATGACGGTGTACTCGTACTGGCCATAACGAGTGACGAAAGCCGTCTTAGGAATGTCCCCGTTTCTAATCTTGATTTGGTGGTAGCCTAACCTCAAATCCATCTTAGAAAAGACTGAGGATCCAGCGAGCTGATCATATAGGTCGTTGATCCTGGGAAGTGGATACTTGTTCTTTATCGTGACCAAGTTAACGGGACGATAATCTACAACCATCCGGTCCGTACCATCCTTCTTCTTGACGAAGAGAACGGGGCAAGCCCAGGGAGAAGAACTAGGACGGATCAAACCCTTTTGCAAGGATTCATCTAGTTGTTTCTTAAGCTCGGCTAGCTCTAAGGGTGCCATCTTGTAAGGTCTCCTAGAAATTGGGGCGGTTCCGGGGATAAGATCTATAACAAACTCTACATCTCTGTCAGGTGGAATACCTGGCAGTTCCTCCGGAAAGACATCCAGAAAGTCACGGACTACCGGAATATCTTCAAGGTCTGGAAGAGGGCTGGCATTTAGAGAATAGAGTTGTCGCTTTGCAATTTTGGTGGAGACAGTGACTATCTTGCCAGAGGGGTGTGTGAGCTGAACAGACCTGGTGTAACAATCAATCTTGGCATAATGGGCTTTCATACAGTCCATACCCAAGATGATGTTAATATCTGAAGACTTAAGAGATATCAAGGAAGCTAGGAATACAAGTCTGTCAACATGTATTTCATTGCCATAACTTATCCTAGATGTTTGCCACTTGGATCCAGGAGTTTGAATGAGTAGTGGGGAGGGCATATCACAAAATGACATGTCGTGCAAACGGGCATAACTTTCGGATATGAAGGAGTGAGATGCCCTAGTGTCGAATAGAACCGAAGCTCGGTGACAGTTGACAAGGAGTGTACCAAGAATGACATCTGGATCATCATGAGCGTCTTTAGCTGAGACGTGATGCACACGTCCAAGTTCAGTGGGAGCTGACTTGGCACTGATCATCTGGTGTGAAGGCTTACTACCATGGCCAACAGACTTCTCGGGCTAGGGTGGGGCAACATTGGTCTGAGTGCAAATACGGGCAATGTGGCCTGGCTCTCCGCACTTGTAACAGATCTTGGAGGTAGGACAAGGACCCGCATTGACGAGTGATCTACCAATAGTCATGGGTGTAGCATACGGTTGAACTGCGTGAGGTGCCATACAAGAAGGCCTTAGTGTATAACCGGGTGGAAGAGCGGAGTTCGGAACCCAAATCCGGCGCTTCTAAGAACTAGAACCAGAGGAGGAAACCAAATCACGGGTGTGCTTACGAGATTCCTCATAAGTGAGTTGAGCTGTCTCTGCATTGATGGCCTTGTTCACAAGAGCGTGGAATGTATTGCAATGATGCAAGTGGAGATCACGACGCAACTTGGGGTTGAGACCCTTCCGAAATCTAGCCTGCTTTTTGGCATCTGTGGACACTTCTTCTGTAGCATAGCGGGCAAGGTTCTCAAATTCTCTACTATAAGCATCAACGGCCAACTTACTCTGGGTGAAACTACAAAACTCTTCTCTCTTGCGGTCAATGAGAGACTGAGGGATGTGATGCTCGCGAAAAGCCTCAATGAAATCTCTCCAGGTGGGTGTCTGGCCAGCTGGAAGCATAGTCTCATAGTTCTGCCACCAAATACTAGCAGGACCTGCTAGGTGATAAGTAGCATAGGTGACCTTGTCACTTTCAGCTACGTTCGCAGAACGGAGCTTGTGTGTAATACTACGGAGCCAGTCATCTGCATCGAGTGGCTCGATGGAATGATGAAAGGTAGGTGGGTCCAAGCGAATGAAATCATGAATGGTTACAGACCCTTTGAACTGATGTGCCGTGTTCTCCTCGATACGTGCCAACAAGCGGTTAGACTCATGCTTGTTCCTCTCCATCTCTAACATGAACTCTGCCACCGAAGGTTGTTCGGGAGGATCCTCATCCCTACCATCCCCGTGGTTCTAGCTACGAGCAACAGAACTTCGTTTAACTGATGACATCCTGAGAAACGAAACCAAGGACGGGTCAGCATCAACTATAGACTATAGAATGTAGGACAAGGAAATTAGTAACTCTCGAACTCCTAGGGCAATTCCGGCAGCATAACGGCAGTAAAATGCTCAGAATGAGACATCCTGCTAAAATGGGGTAGTAACATACTCAACATCATCACTCAAGGTTCTGGGATAGTACTAAACAGACTACACCGGAAGTACTCGAAAACTGGGATATGACTCTGATCAGCCAATCCTATGGAACTACGGAGTAGTAACACGTGATCCTGATAGACGGAAGAGGAAGCCTAGTTCCTTAACCCCGTAGGAAAGGTAGGACGACTCAGATCAGAAGGCCATGAGGTATAAGGAGTAAAAGAGCCTTACGTTCCTTCCCACAATCAATTCCCTTACATAACTAAAGAATTTCTAGACTCAACTTCGACCAGGTTGGCTTGGAAATCCTACAGGCAGTCAGGCTCTGATACCAAGGTTGTCGGGACCCCGATCCTAAGTCACCACCGATCTAGCATGTAACACATCATATCACTTTGCGGCCTCACGCACGGCATTCCCACGGGTGCCACCTTACCTGGCCCGGGACCGTTTGCGCCTTTTGGCTCACGTATATGATAGTGTCGCTAGCATCCATATGACAAAGAACCCGGGCCGACATGGCTATTCGTGAATCCAAAGCGGCACTAACACATGAGGACAGGCATACATGAATCACATCGAGCATGTCGGTCATCAACGTGTGAATCCGGGCTGTAGCACTGGGCTAACAGGACTCCGGATGTCACCGTGTGACATTTCCCCGAAGGGACAGACACAGGAACAAAGTGAAACACATGCCGGCTAGTCAAGTGTCCTGAGCAGTAGTGCTGGGCTAGCAGGACTCCGGTGAACCGGGCTGTAGCGGACTACTATGGCTCAAGGAAGCACTAGACTACATTTCCCCATAGGAGAGGCTGCCAAGGATAAACAACCAGATTGTCGGATCCCACACATAGCAATACATGCTACACGTACGCATAACATGCAAGTATGTGCTGTACAACATGGCATCACAACATAACGCAAACTCATATAGATAAAGGCTCAGAAGAGCCACATAGCATAAATACAAACAGAGGTCACATGACCCATCATTCAGAGCATACAAGCAACAAGCGGAAGCATTACATGTCTGGGTACAGACAACTACAAAAGAAAAGGCTGAGAGCCTGACTATCTACAACATCCGATCAAGATCGTAGCTGAGGTACAAGCTACTCGTCGAAGTCCAAGTGGTACTACTAGTGAGACAGATGTCTCATCTGCAAAACATAAATAAAGCAAACGTGAGTACAAAGGTACTCAGCAAGACTTACATCAGATCCTATCATACATGCATTTGTATCAAGAAGATAATGTGGGGTTTAGTTGCAGCAAGCTAGCTTTGACTCAGTGGCTATCCTGTTCTACGGCAACGAGAAACTTCTTTGAGGTGAGGCAGCGCACACGAGTCCACTAATCACCACATCAATACACCACTAAGGATTCATCCTCGTCTCCCTACAAGAAGGCCATCCATAGCACTCACACTTGTCTTGAGCATTTTAGAGTATCCACTTTAAGTTGTCTATGTACCACGTAAGCATCCAAGAAGTCCATAACCGAGGACACGGCTATTCGAATAGATCATGATAACCCTGCAGGGGTGTACTTCTTCACACACGCTCTCACCACTTATCACCATGTACACGTCATGTACCTCGGCAACCTTCAAGCGGAAGCCTGGCGAGGGTGTCGGCCACGACCTGACTAACCAAACAAGACTCTAGTCCAGGTTTATCGCCTATTCGGGTTCCATCCGCAAGGAGATCCGGCCGGAGTGTCGCTCACGGCCCCAAACGATATGTGCAGGGTTCCCAAGCCCACCTCGCCGGATGGATCTGCGCTTGGTACACCGTGCCACTTGTGCCTAGTCTGTCCCAAGCCCACCTGGCCGGGTGCCACTTGGTAGACTACTAACACTACCTACAAACACTAGAGACTATTTGCGACTCCTGGACAGAGATCAAGTTGGCTAATAAGTCGAGAGGGGCACTTAAGCATTCCAATGTGTGGTAGTAGCTAGTCATTGGACAACATACACGGAACTCGGTGCTTAAGGACGGTTCCAGTGAGACAACCCACCATGTACTCCTACATGGCCTCTCACCGCTACCTTTACCAAATCGTGTTCACACGCTTAACTCTCAGTACCAGAACATATCGTACCACTCCAATTCATTCCCGATGAATCAGACCTGACACAACTCTAAGAAATAGCAGGCATGGCATGGCAAGAGCACAACATGGCTCAATCAACCCCTACACATGCTAGTGGGTTTCAACTATTTACTGTGGCAATGACAGGTCATGCAGAGGAATGGGTTCAACTACCGCAGCATAAAGTAGCAGTTGAATCATTGTTGTCCTAATGCAATAAAAGAGAGCAGGAGCAAGAGAGTGGGATTGTATCGGAATGAACAGGGGGGGTTGCTTGCCTGGTAGAACAACAGGGAAGGCACTGCTCCTCAGACAGGTACTCTGGAACGGTCTCCGGAGCAGGACCTATCGAGAAGGAACGGTGTCGGCAACCAAACACAAGCATACGCAACGTTATGATGCATGAACATGGCATGAAGATGTGATGTTATTGGAGCTAATGCAATTAGCATTCATTTGGTTAAAGTCCATTTGAACTAAAGATTCAAATGTAACTCCAAGATAAGCTCTTAATTATGCCATAAGTGTGTTTTCACATATACAACAAGTATAGGTTGGTTTGTCATGCATGAAAATGGTACAGATGAATGGATTGAATTTTTCTGATAATTTTTCATATATAAATTATTTCAATCTGAGCTACGGTTGAATTTCTATGAATTTTTGAAGTTTATAATATATTCTGGAATTTCCTGATTAATTTTAAACCAGAAAATGAGATATTGCGTCAGCATGACGTCATGCCTGCGTCAGCAGGTCAACGGAGCTGACCAGGTCAAACCTCGGGGTCTACACGTCAGTGACCGATTAGTTGACAGGGGGTTATTAAACTAATCTAATTAAAGGATTAGGATGCCAGGGCCCACTGTCAGCGTCAGGGATTAGTTAAATAGGGATTAGCCTTAAGCTAATCACCTATCAGGCCGGGCCCGCACATCAGGCTGGCTAGGGTCGTCGGCGGCGACCTTTGGACGCGGCGGCGTCCATGCTGCAGGCCACGGGGGCGGCGGTTGGGAGCACCCGGGCGTAGCCCGTGCTCTCCCGCATCTTGTGGGGTAGGTAGGAGGAGGAGGGGTTGCCGGAGACGACCGCGGCGAGCTCATCCATGGCGACCGGAGCTACGGGAACAGCGCGTTCAGCGCTACGGGGCACTAGGGGGGCTGCAATTGGGTGCAAACGACGCGCAGGAGGGCACTGAGAACGGCGGTGAGCTCGGTTGCGAGCTATGGCAGCTGTGGCCACGGCAGCGACACGAACGGCGGAGTGGAGCTCTCGGCCAAGGTGGCCGACAGGGCTAGGGGGGCGCTCGAGCTACGGGGCTAGGGGGAGGGGGAAGGGGAGCTCACAGCGAACTTGAAGGCGTCGTCGGTGAGCTCGGGGAGGATTAGTCGGCGACGAATTTAGCGGCGGCGATCCGCGGCTCCGACGAAGGGGATGATAGCGGTGGCGATGCTGCAGTGCTCCTGGCGTCGTCCAGCTCGACGAGGAGGCGTAGTCGAGGGCGGCGGTGCTCCTGGACAGTTGCAAGGGACGATGCGGTGGCGATGGTCGCGGTGGCTCACGGCGACGTGCTGCGGTGGCGTTCGGGCGCGGGGGAGAAGACGAGCAGAGGAGAGGAGGGAGCTCGGGAGAGAGTGAGGAGAGGCTAGGTGGCTCGGTGGAGTTCTCTGGGGTGGACAGCGCCGAGGGGGAGTGGGGGGGGCAGGCGGGCAGGAGCGTGGCGTGCATGCGCGCGCTCGCCGTACCCTCCTTCGCCTCCTCCTGGCAAGGAGGAGGATGACTGGCTTGGCCAGTTGGGCCGGGCCAGGCCGAACAGTGCTGGGCCAGCAGAGGAGCTGGCGGCAGGTAAGGTCCAAGTAGGTTTTTCCATTTTTGTTTTTCTTTTCTATTTTTCTGACATTTGTTTTGATTTAATAAAAATACTAAATCAATTAATTTACTTATGCCAATTTTTGCAGGAGCTAGTGGTATTATTCCAGAGCTCCTCAACAACTAACATAATTTTTGGACATATATTATATATATAACAAATATATATCCAAAGCAAATAATTATTCATTAAATCCAAATGCCCAAAATAAATATCTATGAGCTCCTAACAATATTGGTTTGATTTTTACCTCTCACCAATATTTTCAGAGAGAGACATGAACATTTTCTTGGACCCTTTTGGAGCACTTTTTTTATCTGGGTCATTTTCAGAAATGATTCTGAGGGTTTCACAAATCCCCATTTCAAATTTAAAAGGAGTTTAAACATGATGCAAGCATGAAGGGCTAACCTAGGTCGTACCAGAACTAGGGATGTGACACCGGGCCCTCGACTCCGGACTTGAAGAAGATCCAGTTATCTCCGTGGAGCTGATAGACCGCCTGTTCTATCATTTAAGCTGCGACTATGCCCTGGTGGCCATTATGGCCGACTATCCCGGACTGCTCCCTGCATCGCAAGTAAGAAAAATCAAAAGTCCCAACTCCAAAACTAGGATCCCCTTTTAGGCACTTTACCCACCATATACACGTGGCATCTTTTACCGGGAAGGCATTCGGGACGCCCTGCCAAACCCGCAGCAACTCGCCAACAAGAGGCACCGAGCCCGGGTAGGCCAAAAAGGAAGGCGGTCAGGATGGAGACGCCGGCGCAAAGGTATAAGAAAAACCCCGCCCATGGTTGTCGTCTTCCTCAAAATGTAATGACGCCCGCGTTTCTTTAACAAAAAAAACGCTCGCCAGAATATGTCCGGCGATGCTGCCAATAATGCTTCCACCAGTCGGGCGCCAGAACCGGACATGGAGGTAGAAGCCGATATGGGGCAGGCGCCGGATAATCCCCCTACAAAGGATGCGGATAGATTATCCACTACAAAATCAAAAGTGGAAAGCGCCATGAATCATAGGCGCCCCCGGGCTGTACTCCGCGACGCTTGTTTCTCAACAGAGGCGTTTGATGCCTTCAATTCTGGAGAGGCGTACCTCCGTTCCGCTCAAGATGGTCTAGCCAGAGCCACGGATCAGTATGTAAAGGATGTACGGGTGAGTAAATCTGGTGATTTATATGTATCAGTAGCCCCTGAGACTTGAAATAGTTAGAAGAACTAATTTAAGGATCATCTTTAATGTGCAGGTCCTTAGAGAGAAGAATACTAGGCTGTCCCAGGAGCTGGAGGAATGCAAGACCCAACTGCGGGCCGCTGTTGCTGCATTACAGGAACAGAAAAAGCCTCCTGATGGTAACATTTACTTTAAAGAATGATGGTTACCATATAGTGTGCGACATGGCTGCAGATCTAACAATAGATTTTGCAGATGAATCTGGAGAAAATCCGGGGGACCAGCATGTTATGCGACAGCTAGAGGCTGGGAAACGCATGCTGACTGAGGTTAGGTGGGAGAAAAACAATCTCCAAGACGCCAATATTAAGCTAAGCATGGAACTAAAAGACGTTCGGGGCCAGCTTGCAGACTCCGAGAAGGAGAATAAGCGGCTTCGGCGCGGCATTTTCAGTAAGTGCTTGAACGAATCCTTTTAAAGGAGTTCGGCGAAGAAGCCAGCTAACAGCGTTATGTCTGTAGGTATGCTGACGGGTCGTCCCGCGAAGGAAATGCCTGGGTCTGTGGGTGATCTTATGTCCGAGCTGTCACATCTGCACGAACAAGTTCGGCAGGTGATGCAGGATGTTGCTCAAGGGAGCACGGCGGCGCTTCCGATTATGGAAGATATCAGCCTGCCGACAGGGTGCCAGAGAAGCCTGGGCCATGGTGAAGACGCAGTATACCAAGGCAGACCCAAATCACATGGCCGAGGTCGGACCTGTGGGGCCCGACGGAAAAGAGATCCCCGTTAGCTTAGTTTATGGGCAAGTAGAATTAGCCGCAAAGTATTCCCAACAAGATTCTAAGCTAGACCGCCTGTTGGATGGTATAGAAGAGGAATTTAGTCAGTCTGCATGACTATGTAATTAAAGTGACATGTATAATGCCTTCTAGCCGGATTTTAGATCATTTTTCGTTGCGGACCTTTTCGCTTCAACCTCCGGGCCCGATAGTCCGGAGTGTATCCGAATACCCGCTCAGTTATATAAGAACCGGGGTATGTGTGGAGACCAGGCGTAGGGGTCATTAGTGTTTTATCAGACAAGTGCCCAACTAGTTATGTTATATTACATGGGTAGTAAGAAACATCTTCCAGGGAGAATAGTTATGTCAAGGGTTCCTTTCCCCTGGGTAAGCATGCCCTAAAGTGCATGTCCGGACTGTGATAAGAAATGCAGGAAAAACATCTAGGGGCAGATATGGACAATAGAATAAAAATCATCTTTTGTTCACCAACTGAATATTCCCTAAGAACGCTAGCTTTCGGCTTCACCCAGTCTGAGGTACACATCCGGTTGACCCGGCAGTAACAATCGCAGAGGTGCTCCCCTTATGCCCTAGCCGAATTAATGGGAATGTAGGGCATAAATACAAGAGCCAGGCAACCCAGCTTGGCCAAAACTTAAGTCATATCGATGCATATAATGGTGAAAAAAGGTACAGGCGGAAGTATAACACATGTATTGGGCATGAGGCCTGGATAAATAAATTAAGCTTCTGTGAAAGAAGCCCCCATGGTATGAAGAGTGCGGCTAGCGCATCTGTAATGTGCAAGCGAGGCACAAGGTGACCCTTAAAGGCCTAGAGGAATAATAAAAGACAGAAAGAAAGGAAAACAAGATAGATAATGTATATGCGAAAAATGGACAAAGGGAGGGGACTAACATAGAGTCCGGTGCTAGGCGTAGAATCTTCGGAGCCTGGCCGCGTTCCATGGGTTCGGCTCGAGTCGACTAGTCGATGCATCTCGCAGTCGGTACGCTCCACCGGTCAGAACTTGGTCAATAATGAAGGGGCCTTCCCATTTGGGCTCGAGCTTTTTCTTTTTCTTATCCAGCAGGCGCAGAACTAGTTCGCCAATGTTATAAGTTTTGGCCCGTACTTCCCTGCTTTGGTATCTGCGAGCCTGTTGCTGATAAAATGCGGAACGGGCTTTGGCTACGTCGCGCTCCTCCTCCAGGGTGTCCAGACTGTCCTACTGATCGAGCTCGGCTTCTCTTTCTTCGTACATGCGCACTCTAGGTGAGTCATGAATTATGTCACAGGGCAAGACTGCCTCTACGCCGTACACCATAAAGAAGGGTGTATATCCGGTACTACGATTCGGCGTGGTCCGCAGCCCCCAGAGTACGGAGTCGAGCTCCTCTACCCAGTGCGTGTTAGACACCGTTAAGGAACGCACTAACGTGGGTTTAATGCCGCTCATTATAAGACCATTTGCTCGCTCGACTTGACCGTTGGTTTGTGGGTGCTAGACTGAGGCATAATCGAGCTTGATGCCCATTTTGTTGCACCAGAGTTTTACCTCATCGGCCATGAAGTTCGTGCCATTATCAGTGATGATGCTGTGGGGGATGCCATAACGGTGTACAACCCCGGATATGAAGTCTATCACCGGTCCCGATTCGGCTGTTTTAATAGGTTTGGCCTCTATCCATTTGGTGAATTTATCCACCATGACCAATAAGTATTTTTTTTTCTTGTGGGTCCCCCCTTTAAGGGGTGCAACCATGTCAAGCCCCCAGACTGCAAAGGGCCATGTAATGGGGATTGTTCGGAGGACAGTGGGTGGCATGTGGCTTTGATTTGCAAAGAGCTGGCAACCGGGGCAACGTTGGACCAAGTCCTGTGCATCTGCCCGGGCCGTTGACCAATAGAATCATGTACGGAAGGCCTTGCTTACTAGAGCTCGAGCTGCAGTGTGATGACCGCCGAGTCCGGCGTGAATTTCTGCCAAAAGATTCCGCCCTTCCTCTTCGGAGATGCACCTTTGAAGGACTCCGGTAGTGCTTTTTTTGTACAATTCTCCCTCATGGACCCTGTAGGCCTTGGATAGCTGCACTATGCAGCTTGTCACATTTTGGTCCTCTGGAAGTTCCTGTCTAGTTAGGTAGGCCAAGAATGGTTCTGTCCACGGGGCAATAATGGCCATTATTTCGTGGGCTGAAGGTGTTGTTTCGGTGGCGGAGCATCCGATTGTATCAGAGAGTTCGGTATCGGGTATTTTGGCCGGGTCCGGACTGTTGTTACTGGTGTCCCCTTCCCATACTACGGATGTTTTGAACAGCCTTTCCAAAAATATGTTGGGGGGGACCGCATCGCGTTTTGCGCCGATGCGGGCGAGGATATCCGCCGCCTGATTGTTTTCCCGAGCCACAAGGTGAAATTCGAGCCCCTCGAACTAAGCTGACATTTTTAGGACGGCGTTTCGATAGGCCGCCATTTTCGGATCCTTGGCATCAAAGTCTCCATTTATTTGGGATATTGCGAGGTTTGAATCCCCACGCACCTCCAGGCGTTGAATGCCCATGGAGACTGCCATTCGAAGACCATGCAACAGAGCTTCGTATTCGGCTGCATTGTTGGAGTCTATATATAATATTTGCAATATGTAATGAACGGTATCTCTGGTTGGGGACGTCAGGACGACGCCAGCCCCTCGACCATCCAGCATTTTAGAACTGTCGAAGTGCATGATCCAATTGGAGTATGCGCCATACTCTATAGGGAGTTTGGCCTCCATCCATTCGGCAACGAAGTCGGCCAATACTTGCGACTTAATGGCTCGTCGAGGTTTGTATGTTATGTCAAACAGGAGGAGCTCAATGGCCCATTTGGCAATCCGGCCCATAGCGTCGCGGTTGTTTATAATATCATTAAGTGGCACTTCCGAGGCTACTGTAATCGAACACTCTTGAAAGTAGTGTCACAGCTTCCGCGATGCCATGAATACCGCATATGCTATCTTTTGGTAATGCGGGTACCGTGATTTGCATGGAGTGAGGACAGTGGATACATAGTATACCGGCTTTTGAAGAGGGAATTTGTGTCCGTCCGCTTCCCGTTCGACAACGAGCACCGCGCTTACAACTTGATGAGTTGCCGCAATGTACAACAGCATTGGTTCGCCGATGTTTGGCGTGGCCAGGATTGGGTTGGTTGCCAAAATGGCCTTTATTTCTTCCAATCCGGCTGCAGCCGCATCCGTCCACTCGAAGTGTTTGGTGCGCTGAAGGAGGCGATAAAGGGGTAAAGCCTTTTCTCCTAAGCGGGATATAAAGCGGCTTAGAGCCGCCATGCATCCAGTTAACTTTTGGAATTATTTGAGGTCTGTTGGGGTAGCCAACTGTGACGAAGCTTGGATTTTGGCCATATTAGCTTCAATACCTCTACTGGAGACAATGAAACCCAGGAGCTTTCCGGCTGGTACGCCGAAAACACATTTTTCCGGATTGAGCTTGATGTCGTATGTTCGGAGGTTGTCGAATGTGAGCCTCAAGTCGTCTATCAAAGAGTCGACGTGTTTGGTTTTGATGACCACATCGTCTACGTATGCCTCTACTGTTTTTCCGATTTGTTTCTCCAGACATGTCTGAATCATGTGCTTATATGTTTCGCCGATATTTTTGAGCCCAAAAGGAATTGTGTTCAAATAGAAGGGACCGTATGGTGTGATGAATGTCGTTGCGGCTTGGTCGGACTTCGCCATCTTGATTTGGTGGTAACCGGAGTATGCGTCGAGGAAACACAATGACTCGTGTCCTACGGTAGCATCAATGATTTGATCGATGCGTGGGAGGGGGAAGGTATCCTTTGGGCAAGCTTTATTTAGGTCTTTGAAATCGACACAAAGGCGCCAGGATTTGTCCTTCTTTGGTACCATCACTAGGTTTGCTAGCCAGTCCGGGTGTTTTATTTCTCTGATGAATCCGGCCTCCAATAACTTGGCTAATTCCTTTCCCATGGCCTGTCTCTTAGGTTCGGAGAAACACCGAAGAGCTTGCTTGACCGTCTTGAATCCCTTTAGGATATTGAGGCTATGCTCGGCCAGCCTGCGTGGGATTCCTTGCATGTCTGAGGGATGCTAGGCGAATATGTCCCAGTTCTCGCGCAGGAACTCTCGTAGTGCGGCGTCCACAGCAGGGTTTAACTGTGCCCCGATGGAGGCTATTTTTGTAGGGTCAGTTGGGTGGACTTGGAATTTGACTATTTCATCCGCTGGTTTAAAAGAGGTGGACCTGGATCTCTTGTCAAGTATCACGTCGTCCCTGTTCACTGTGGAGCATAGTGTGGTTAATTCCTCGGCCAAGAGGGCGTCGGATAATGCCTCGAGGGCCAATGCGGCTATTTTGTTTTCGGCACGGAGTGCTGTGTCCGGATCACTGGCAAGAGTGATGATTCCGTTGGGCCCGGGCATTTTAAGCTTCATGTACTCGTAATGGGGTACGGCTTGGAAGATTGTGAACGCCTCCCGTCCTAAAAGAACATGATAACCACTGCTAAACGGGGCCACTTGGAATGTAATTTCTTCGGACCTGTAATTATCCGGCGTGCCGAATACCACATCTAGTGTGATTTTCGTAGCGCAGTTTGCTTCCCAACTGGGGATGATTCCTCTAAAGGTTTGTGCTACTTTGCTCAATGCGGTTCCAGTCTATTTCCATCTTTTGAAGAGTTTCCTCATAAATGAGGTTTAATCCGCTGCTGCCGTCCATGAGTACTTTGGTGAGTCGAAAGCCGTCCACGATTGGACTGAGGACCAGTGCGGCTGGTGCTCGGGCTGTTCGGAATTTAGGTTCGTCACTGGCATTGAAGGTAATAGCCGTGTCAGTCCAAGGATTTATTGTTGCTACGTGGCAGATTTCGGCCATGCTGTGGAGTGTTCGCTTGCGCCTATTATTTGACGTGAAGGTATCTAAGACTGTTAACACCGTATTGTTATCCACGGGATGGTACTCTGTGGTATTTGGGAGAAGAAGATCCTCACCACTTTTGGCCACCTGTCGGAGTATCCAAGATGCTCTAAGGCTATGTGTTGGTATTGTATCCGCTGTACTATGAATTTTGTAAGGTCCGTTGAACCATCCCTCTAGTACGGTTCCATGCCCTGTAGAGGGTTTTTGCTTTTTGGTAGTTGACTCGGGTGTATTGTGATAATGCACCCTTTTATTTCGGACTGGGTTTGTATTCAGGGCCGGATTATCCCAAAAGTTTGTTTCGGTTTTCCAGGAACTTTCCATCGCACAGTACTTTCGTACTATGGATGCCAAGTCAGAGAAGCGTGTTATCTCACAGCGATTTATGGCGTTAAGGATTCCCTTGTCCGTGCAATTATTGCAGAAAAATAGGATTGCGTCTTCCTCGCGACAGTCCTTAACCTTGTTCATCGCAAGGAGGAATCTGGCCCAATAGTGATGTACTGTTTCCTGGGGCTCTTGCCTGATGTGGGAAATATCGCTTATGTTTGGGTGGGTGGGTTGAATTGAATCCGAACCCTTACCCGATCTGGGATCCAGGGGCCGAGGAGTTTCCAATTTTGGAAGTTCTGGTTCTGGGGTGCCGATAATCATGGCCTGCTGCCTGACTCTAAGTTCAGGGATTGGATGTTGTCCTCCCGCGACATAGTTGGTCCTCAAGATAGAGGAAAGGTCACCGCATTGTTCCTCCACCACTGCAATATGATGGGTGACCGGTGGAGAGTTAATCTCCCTTTGATCGTGTTTAAGCCCAATCCGATCATAGTCCATAGCAACTCCCAAGGCGGCGATGCGGTCCAAGAGCTCGTTTAAGGAGGCGAGCTCCATTGGATCCATCTGTTCGGCGAGTGCCGATTTGACTTGGATGCTGTTTTCGATGACACGAGAAGTCATCATTGGCGTGGCGGCCGAACAGGCGGTCATGACGAAACCGTCTAGCTGGAGAGTTTGGCCGACAGCCAAAGCTCCCCCAACACTAGTACTGTCTTTAAAGACGAGACGAGACATCCTTCCTTCTGGCGAAGGCACAAAGGAACTCTCAATGAAAGCACCAATGTCGGTGTCAAAACAGACGGATCTCGGGTAGGGGGTCCCGAACTGTGCGTCTAAGGCGGATGGTAACAGGAGGCAGGGAACACGATGTTTTACCTAGGTTTGGTCCCTCTTGATGGAGGTAAAACCCTACATCCTGCTTGATTAATATTGATGATATGGGTAGTACAAGAGCAGATCTACCACGAGATCATAGAGGCTGAACCCTAGAAGCTAGCCTATGGTATGATTGTATGTTGTCCTACGGACTAAAACCCTCCGGTTTATATAGACACCGGAGGGGGCTAGGGTTACACAAGGTCGGTTACAAAGGAGGAGATATACATATCCGTATTGTCAAGCTTGCCTTCCACGCCAAGTAGAGTCCCATCCAAACACGAGAAGAAGTCTTCAGTCTTGTATATTCATAGTCCAACAGTCCGGCCAAAGGATATAGTCCGGCTGTCCAGAGACCCCCTAATCCAGGACTCCCTTAGGCGCTGATCATGGAGTTTACCTCTGCGGATCTTTTTCAGCACTCGCCCTTCGGTGACATACTGAACTCATTAAGGTCTCTCTCCTTGTCAGGGGGATCCTGGCCGAACTACGTCTGGCAGGATTGGGATGCGGATGACGAAGATTTTCGCCGCCCACCCACCACCCACTTAGTGGCCACTATCGATGACTTAACCGACATGCTCGACTTCGACTCCGAAGACATCGACGGTATGGACGACGATGCGGGAGTCGAAGAGGAATCACTGCCCAGAGGGCACTGGACAGCCACCTCATCATACGATATATACATGATGGACACACCCAAAGAAGGCAATGGCGACGAGACAATGGAGGATGACCCCTCCAAGAAGCAACCCAAGCACCGGCGTCACTGGCGCCACTCTAAGTCTCACCAAGGCAAAAGTGGTGATACTGACACCAGAGATAATAGCACTCCGGACAGCACCGAAGACAACAACAATCCCGTCCAGCAAAATTTAGAGCAGGAGGATGGAGGAGCCTGCTCCCCTGAGAGAGCGACAGATGGAGAGGCGGAGGATGATAATTACATGCCTCCCTCCGAAGACGAGGCAAGCCTCGGCGATGACGAATTCGTCGTGCCAGAGGATCCCGTCAAACAAGAGCGCTTCAAGCGCCGTCTTATAGCCACGGCAAATAGCATTAAGAAAAAGCAGCAGCAGCTTCAAGCTGATCAAGATTTGCTAGCTGACAGATGGACTCAAGTCCTGGAGGCCGAGGAGTATAAACTCGAACACCCCTCCAAGAGTTACCCAAAATGCAGGTTGCTACCCCGACTGGAGGAGGAAGCACCGAAACCTACATCCCCAGCGTATGACGCGGCTAATCGGCCACCTCATGGCCGCGACAGAGAGACATTCCAGCCAAAAGCTCAGCCCGCACCCCGACGATATTCAAATAAAAAGGCAGGGGGAAATACGCCAGACCTGCGAGACGTATTGGAGGACAAAGCAAAACATGCAAGATCGATCTACGGATCACGAGGGCGCGCCACTATGCGAGACGATAATCGTCACACCGGATACAGTAAAAGTAAGTCCGGCCGGGCCGAACATAGCGGGCAAGACTCATTCGAGCTGCGTCACGATATAACCCAGTACAGAGGCGCCGCACACCCCTTATGCTTCATAGACGAAGTGATGGATCATCAAATCCGAGAGGGTTTCAAACCCGTAAATATAGAATCATACGACGGTACAACAGATCCTGTGATATGGATCGAGGATTTCCTCTAGCACATTCACATGGCCCGCGGTGATGACCTACACGCCATCAAATACCTCCCACTCAAACTCAAAGGACCAGCTCAGCATTGGCTCAACAGCTTGCCAGCAGAGTCCATTGGCTGTTGGGAAGATCTGGAAGCCGCATTCCTCGACAACTTTCAGGGCACTTATGTACGACCACCAGATGCCGATGACTCGAGCCACATAATTCAGCAGCTAGAGGAATCGGCCAGGCAATTCTGGACACGGTTCCTAACAAAGAAAAATCAAATCGTCGACTGTCCGGATGCAGAGGCCCTAGCAGCTTTCAAGCACAACATCTACGATGAGTGGCTAGCCCGGCACCATGGTCAGGAAAAGCCTAAATCTATGGCAGCCCTCACGACACCCATGACCCGCTTTTGTGCGAGAGAAGACAGATGGCTGGCTCGCAGTAATAACATATCAAAGAATAGTGGTACTTCAGATACCAAGGACGGCAATGGCAGGTCACGTCGCAACAAACATAAGCGCCGCATTAAGAACGACAATACCAAGGATACAACAGTTAATGCCGGATTCAAAGGCTCTAAACCCGGTCGGCGAAAAAAGGCATTCAAAAGAAGCACTCCGGGCCCGTCCAGTTTGGACCGTATACTCGATCGCTCGTGTCAAATACACAGCACCCCCAACAAGCCAGCCAACCACATCAACAGGGACTGTTGGGTGTTCAAGCAGGCTGGCAAGTTAAATGCCGAAAACAAAGATAAGGGGTCACATAGCAATGACGAGGAGGAGCCCCGGCAGTCGAACACCGGAGGACAGAAGAGGTTCCCCCCACAAGTGCGGATGGTGAACATGATATACGCAACCCACATCCCCAAGAGGGAGCGAAAGCGTGCGCTCAGGGACGTATATGCGTTGGAGCTAGTCGCCCCCAAGTTCAACCCATGGTCCTCTTGTCCGATCACCTTCGATCGCTGGGACCATCCCACTAGCATCCGTCATGGCAGATTCGCCGCACTGGTCCTAGACCCAGTCATTTACGGATTACACCTCACTCGAGTCCTAATGGACGGCGGCAGCAGCCTGGACCTGCTTTATCAGAACACAGTGTGCAAAATGGGTATAGACCCCTCAAGGATCAAACCCACTAAAACGACCTTTAAAGGCATCATACCAGGTGTAGAGGCCCATTGCATAGGCTCAGTCACACTGGAAGTGGTCTTCGGATCTCTGGATAACTTCCGAAGTGAGGAGTTAATCTTCGACATAGTCCCGTTCTGAAGTGGCTACCATGCACTGCTCGGGCGAACCGCATTTGCATGATTCAATGCGGTATGGCATTATGCATATCTCAAGCTCACGATGCCAGGACCTCGGGGGGTTATCACAGTCAATGGAAACACAGAGCGCTCTCTCCGCACGGAGGAGCACACTGCGGCCCTCGCAGCAGAAGCGCAAAGTAGCCTCTTAAGGCAATCCACTAGTTTGGCGATTAAGGACCCGGACAACTTCAACCGCGCCTGGAGTAATCGTCAACCGGAGCGCCTGGCACATCCCGAGCTCGCATAGCAATGCAGCCCCCACCACGGCCCCAGCCAAACGGCAAAATCCGTGCCACGCGTACATAATTACGCACTAAAAATACCATGGGCACAGGCGGGGAGGGTGGCACGATGGCAGCACGCCCCAAGTCGCGGCCTAAACCACGCTAGGGGCTTCCTGCTTTGTTATTTTTCTCTTTCAGGACATTAATCTCTGGACACCCTATCCGGCAGCGTGATTGCCGAACACATGATGCAGCAACCAAGGAGGCAGAAAGCAACGTCACACCACGGAACTCCCAGGTGGATTATGATAACGAGTGAAATATTTGTTTTAATACTATGCCTCAGCTTGCCCTTGGAAGGGACATGTCAAACAGTCCTACTTTTTGCTTATCACATTAATTGTATCATTCTGCTTTAACGCACCTTTCTAAATAAAAAAATGCATAGCACTAAGACTATTATTGCATTCCTCTTATATATATATATACATACATATATATATATATATATATATATATGTTCATTCATGACATCCAGCACCCGTACACTCTGGTACGGCCAATACGCTAGGGGCTTAAGCATACCCCATAATACGGCGTGAGAAGTCCGAACACTTTTGATAGTGCGGCACCCCTAACTTATAGCATTATATGCATCAGCTCCGAATGATGTCTTGGTTCAATAGTTGGGTTTGCCCGGCTCCCATGTTTTGGTACCTTACGTTCCGCTATATCGGCTAAGGTAGCACTGGGAGAACTACTGCGATTGTGCCCCGATTCTGCTGGGCTAAGCACCTCATTAGAGAAAGCTAAAACTGACTGTCATGATAAGGTGAGAGACTAGTCGCTGTTTGAGAGGTTTTCAAGTCCCTAAAGACTTATGCCGCTTAGAGCGAGGAGTCGTCCCTATCCGGCTTAAGGCGTGTATCGCGCCTCGAATTCGGCCTTCCAAATACTAGGGGCTTCACCGAAATTTAAAATTATAGAATTCTATGGCTAAGTGAGATTGATAACGCATTATAGTCCGATTGCTTTGTTCGTTGTTCTGAGAACCTCCCTTGAAGGACCCAACAATGGGAACAAGAGTGCTTAGGTTTATCCCGAACACCCCAGCACTAGTAGCGTGGGGGCAGAAGCCGACGACTAGCCATCTCTCAGATTTGATAAACAGCCGAACAGAAGGTAATATTTTAAATTCAAACAAGTGTTGCATAGCGCATATGAACAAGTTTTCATAAATACAGGATTGCACGAGCGAGTTTGCTCGAATATTATATCTTTCGTACACTCGCCCGCTACGAGACGAGTGCCCTTCAAGACACCCTCATAGTACATCTCGGGGTGGCGATGCTCCTTGCCCTGTTGCGGCCCTTCCTTCACCAGCTTCACGGCGTCCATCTTGGCCCATTGCACCTTCACACGGGCGAAAGCCCAGCGTGCACCTTCTATGCAGACAGACCGCCTGATGACTTCAAGCCGTGGGCAGGCATCCACAAGGCGCCTCACCAGGCCGAAGTAGCTGTTGGGAAGGGCATCGCTAGGCCACATCCGGACCATAAAGCCCTTCATGGCCTGTTCGGCTGCCTTGTGCAGCTCGACCAGTTGCTTCAGCTGGTCGCTCAGAGGCATCGGGTGTTCGGTCCCAGTATACTGAGACAAGAACAGCTTCTCCGTTGAGCTTCCCTCCTCGGCCTGGTAAAACTGTGCGGCATCCGACACGCTGCGGGGCAAATCTGTGAATGCTCCTGGAGAGCTCCGGATTCGGGTAAGTAACAAGTAATTCACTTTCACATGCTTGCTTTGCATATAGAATGCCTTACCCGCCACTATCTTCTTCATCGCATCAATCTCCAGGAGGGCCTTTTGGGCTTTGGCCTTGGCACTCTTTGCGCTCTTGAGGGCCGCGGCAAGCTCGGACTCTCGCGTCTTCAAGTGAAGATCCAATGCCTCATGCTTCGTCATGAGAGCGTGGAGCTCTTGCTGCACCTCGCCCACCCGAGGCTCATGCCTTTCCCGCCCGGTGCGCTCCGTGGCCGCTTTGTTTTCGGCCTCGGATAGTGCTTGCTTCAGGGTCGCCACCTTGGTCGTGGCCCCTGGCAATTTTTCGATGATCCTGTCATTTTGCAATCACATTCTTTTCATACATATCCATATACTAGGTACTACTTACCTTTGTTCTCCTTGAGCTACCTCTTGGCAAGGCCAAGCTCGTCCTTCCACCCTTTAAGGTCCTCCTTCAATGCGGCGACCTCCGCAGTCAGTGCGGCAGAGGCCAACAGTGAAGCCTGCACGCGCATATAGACATACTTATATTAGACTCCTGCGATATTGTTTGATACTCTGTTTGGCTTTTCTTTTTAAACACCGAACAGAACATCAGGGGCTACTGTCTATGCGGTAATATTTTTCCTATATTTCAAAAACTTAGCTCAAAGCCTTTTAGAAGGCTGGCACAGGCTTCAGTCAGTCCGCTCTTGGCGGACTGAACCTTCTGGACCTCCGCACTCATAATAGTGTGGTGCTCTTCGTTGATGGAAGCGCTGCAAAGTGCTCCTAGCAGATTGCCCGGTGGCTCTGGATGGACAGAGGTCACCGGCACAGGCGTTTTGCCCCTTTTGGTAGGAGGCCGCCTGCCCGAGTCCGGAACCACTGGGGATTCGGGCGCGGTGTTCGGCTGAGGGCCGAACTCGGAGCCCTCGGGAGCCTTGCTCCCTCTGCTCCCGGAGTCCGGAAGGTAGCCTTGAGGCGCCTCCGGGACTGTCTCCCTCGGCCCGGTGCCTCTTGAGACAATACCTCATCGTTGTCCGTAGGGCAAGGGGAGGTGGCGGTCGGAAGTGGATCGCTATCCATATCTGGCGAGCCCAGGGAGCCGTCCGACGATACGTCAATATGGGCTCGCGACGGTCTACATAGTCATAATTCGGCATTAGGAGAGGCAGTGCGACAAAGGTATGCTGTCGGTGTCAAAACCGGCGGATCTCGGGTAGGGGGTCCCGAACTGTGCGTCTAGGCCGAATGGTAATAGGAGGCAGGGAACACGATGTTTTACCCAGGTTCGGGCCCTCTTGATGGAGGTAAAACCCTACGTCCTGCTTGATTAATATTGATGATATTGGTAGTACAAGAGTAGATCAAGCACGAGATCAAGGAGGCTAAACCCTAGAAGCTAGCCTATGGTATGATTGTTGTCTATGGAGTTGATGAAGTTGTCCTACGGACTAAAACCCTCTAGTTTATATAGACATCGGATAGGGTTAGGGTTAGATAGAGTCGGTTACAATGGTAGGAGATCTTGAATATCCGCATCGCCAAGCTTGCCTTCCACGCCAAGGAAAGTCCCATCCGGACACGGGACGAAGCCTTCAATCTTGTATATTCATAGTCCAGGAGTCCGGCTGAAGGTATAGTCCGGCTACCCGAACACCCCCTAATCCAGGACTCCCTCAGTAGCCCCTAAACCAGGCCTCAATGACGACGAGTCCGGCGCGCAAATTCTCTTCGGCATTGCAAGGCGGGTTCCTCCTCCAAATCCTTCATAGAAGATTGTAAACACCAAGAGTAGTGTCTGTCTCTGTAAAATAAGCTTCCACATATTGCCATAGAGAGAATAATATTAACACAAATCAAATCTGCTGACGTATTCTGCAGTGCACCATCACACCACAACCAAGCCCTTTACTCGAATCGTTTTTACTTTTCCTCCTCAGCATGTTTTGCGAGGCGGTTTCCTTGGCACGTCTTGTCAAAGCAGAGATCGTGTACCCTTTTTACGGGATTCTCATTAATACGGACATGGGTAACCCAACCGCGCCATTTATCATGGCGCTCGGGAGGCAAGCGAGTTTTATTAGGTAGGTGGGGACACATAACCACATCCGCCTATATATGGGGATAAGGATCCACCCTTTTTACCTACGCCTTCTTCCTCCCTTGCTTATCCATCTCTCGTGCACCCGAGCTCCGGCGCCCAAGCCCGCACATCCCACCTCAACCTTCTCCAGCAATGTCTGGAGCAGGAGGCAAATGGATGGTCTCCTCTGTTACGGAGGGTAAAGTAAAAAAGCTAAGGAAGGCCGGATACCTGTCCAAGGACATCGCGCACCGGCTTCCCAAAGAGGGGCAGCTTATCCCCACCCCAAGGCCCCATGAGAGGGTCATGTTTCTCCCCCACTTCCTCCGCGGACTAGGTTTTCCACTCCACCCATTTGTCCGGGGGCTGATGTTCTACTACGGCCTGGACTTCCACGATATAGCTCCAAACTTCATCCTCAACATCTCGGCGTTTATCGTCGTGTGCGAGGCCTTTCTCTGCGTCCGCCCCCATTTCGGCCTCTGGCTCAAGACCTTCAACGTCAAGCCCAAGGTGGTGCGCGACAGCCAGGTGGAGTGCGGAGGCGCTATGGTGGGCAAGATGGCCAACGTCCTATGGTTCGAGGGCTCTTTCGTGGAGACCCTAAAGGGATGGCTAGCCGGGTGGTTTTATATCACCGAGCCATGCGATCCGGAATGGACCGAAGCCCCTAAGTTCTGATCCGGACCCCCCACGCGGCTTATGTCCTCGAAAGAGACGGGTCTGTCGTGGGGAGACGAAAAAGAGGTGACCGGATTGCAAACATGCATCCAGTCCCTGTTGAATAAGCCAGTTCGGCTTGTTAATATAATCCAGGTTATGCTCGTCCACCGGATCCTCCCGTGCCAACAACGGGATTTTAATCTATGGGAGTTTGACCCGGCGCAGCACCAAACCCTCAACAAGCTCTTCAACACGACGTATAAAGACGCTTGGAAGGTGCTATTCAAGGGCGCCGAGGCTCCCGCATCCGCTTCCAAGGACCGCGGATACAGCTCGCGGCGTCATGCTAGCAAGGTATGCCATCTACACCCTTCACAGGATGTTAAGCCTTTTTTCATAGTTTGACACTATGCGGGATCTGAACTCCCTTTCCTCTGACAGGCTTGGTGGGTGATAGCTGAGCCGACTAACTGTCCGGCTCCGCTGCCCGAAGATCCAACCCCAGCTTTACTGGTGAACCTGCTGGCCCCGGCACCTTATGTGGTGCTGGAGAAGAAGGTCAAGAAGAAGACCACGGGGACTCGAAAGAGTGCCCGCAACGTGGTGGTGTCGGACTCGTCATCTGACGAGTCCGAGGCGCCCTCCTCCCACGAGAACGAGGAGGAGGAAGAAGAAGACTCTCCCTCTCCAGTGGACGGAGGAGAGAAGAGGAAGGCCGCCCCAACGGGGGAGGCCGAGGGGTCTAGGAAAAGGAAGACCCCTCCGCCGAACTATGCCCCTGGCGCCGAAGAGGGCGAAGAGGAGTGGCCGGACAGGGCCAAGCGTCCGGCAAAATCGTAAGTGTTCAGATACCAGAGTAACTCATGATATTCCTTTTGTTGCACAGCTTCCCCTAATGTCGAATATAATCATGCAGCCCGCCCCGGGCCGCACTCAACGAGTCGTCGAGCGGCTCCCTGGATTCATCGGACCTGAACTCTGTTCCGCCCGCTGTCTCCCCCCGCACTGCGGATGACGCCGAAGTGGCGTCGCAACGAGCTCCGGGGCAGGAGGAGGTGGTCCTGGAGGAGCCGCAAGGCGACCTCCCGGACCCCAGGAGTGAAGGGGACAAGACCCCCCAGGGCTCCAAGTCCGGGCTTAAGCCGGACACCGTGCCGGAATCTTCAACAATTCCGGACCGCGGCAGGCGAAATCATTCCAAGAGGAGCAAGCCTTCTGAGCCGGCAGCCTCCGTCTAACTGGAGGCGCCGGACAATCTGCTGGAAGTGCTTGAAGGTGCCTCCATCGACGAGGAGCACCGTACTATTATGATTACGGTGATTCGGAAGTTTCAGTCCGCCAAGAGCAGGCTGAATGAAGCTTGCACTGGCCTCCTAACAGGCTTCGAGGTAAGTAAAAATATGTAAAAATATTACCGCATAGACAGTAGCCCCTGATGCTCTGTTTGGCGTTCGGAAAGAAAAGCCGAATAGAGGATCTATGAAATTTTGCAGGAGTTTAATAATAAAGAAGTCAATATGCGTATGCAGGCTTCGCTGCTAGCCACCGCCGCACTGACTGCGGAGGTGGATACCCTAAAACAGGGACTCGAGCGGTCCGAGCAAGAGCTCGGCCGTGCCAAGAAGCAGCTCGAGGAGAAAGAAGGTAAGAAATACCTTATAAAAAGGTGCCTATAGAGAGGCATGATTGCAAAAAATAACAGGATTGTACTGCTTATTGTAGGGGCCACGACTGAGGTGGCGACCCTCAAGCAGGCGTTGTCCGAGGCCGGAAAGAAAACGGCCGTGGAGCGCACCGAGCGAGAGAAACTTGGGTCTCAGGTCGGCGAGGTGCAGCAAGAGCTTCAGGCTCTCATGAAGAAACATGAGAGCTTGGAGCTTGAGTCAAAGACCCAAGCGTCCGAGCTTGCGACGACCCTTAAGACTGCCAAGTCTGCCAAGGCCGAAGCCCAAAAGGCTCTCCGAGAGTTGGAGGATATGAAGAAGATAGCAGCGGGTAAGGCATTCTTTATGCAAAGCAGAAACATAAAACTAAACTACTTGTTACTTACCCGAATCCGGAGTTCTCCAGGGGCCTTCGTAGATCTTCCCCGCAGCGTGTCCGATGCCGCCGCATTCTACCGAGCTGAAGAGGGTAGCTCGACGGAGAAGGTATTCTGGTCTCAGTATGCTGAGGCTGGACACCCTGTGCCCTTGAGCGACCAGCTGAAACAGCTGGTCGAACTCCACAAGGCGGCTGAACAGGCCATGAAGGGCTTCATAGTTCGGCTGTGGCCTGGAGAGGCCTTGCCTGGGAGCTACTTCGGGCTGGTGCGGCGGCTGGTGGAGGCCTGTCCAAGGCTCGAGGTCATTAAGCGCTCCGCCTGCATCGAAGGTGCCCATAGGGCCCTTGCCCCTGTAAAGGTGCACTGGGGTAAGCTGGACGGTGAGAAGCTTGTGACGGACAGGCCGCCGCCGGGGAAGGAGCATCGCAAGCTGGAGAACTACTATAAGGATGTTCTTGCAGGTGCCCGCCTTGTGGCAGATGAGTGCACCAAGGATGTAATTTTTGAATGAATTCGCTCGTGTTTATCCTGTGCGCTGAAAACTTGTTCATATGCGCTAAGCAATGCTTATTGAATTTAAAATATTATTTTCTATGCGGCCGTTTATCAAAAATTGAGAGATGGCCAGTCGTCGGCTTTTGCCCCCATGCCACTAGTGCTGGGGTGTTCGGTGATAAACCTGGGCACTCTTTTTCCCATGGTTGGGTCCTTCGAGGGAGGCGCTCAGCATGACGAACCAGACAATCGGACTATAATGCTTGAACACTCTCACTTAGCCATAGAACTTTATAATTTTAAATTTCGGCGAAGCCCCTAGTTCGGAAGACCGAGTTCGGGGCGCTATCCATGCCTTGGCTGGGCTTATCCAGCTCCTCGCTCGAAGCGGCATAAGCCTTTAGGGACTTGAAAAACCTCTCGAACAGCGACCGGTCTCTCACCTCATCATGACAGTCAGTTTTAGCTTTCTCCACTGAGGTGCTTAACCCAGCTCAACCGGGGCACAATCGCAGTGGTTCTCCTAGTGCTACCTTAGCCGATATAGCAGAATGTAAGGCACCAAAACATAGGAGCCGGGCAAACCCAACTATTGACCCAAATCATGATTCATAGCCGATGCATATAGTGCTATAAGTTCGGGGTGCCGCACTTGTGAAAGTGTATGGACTTCTCACACCATATTAAAGGGTACTGAAGCCCCTAGCGTACTTGCCGTACCACAATGTACGGGTGCAACATGTCATTAATGAACATATATATGAAAAGAGTAATGCAAAAAATAGACAAAAAGCTAGGCATTGTTTATGGAGAGGCTATTTATCAAAGCCGAACGATACAGATGGTGCGGTAAGCAAAAGATATTGGACTATTCAGTATGTCCTGACCAGGGGCAGGCCGCGGAATTATATATAAAGTAGGTATATCGCGCGTAGCAGAGACCACATGGGATTTCCATAATGCGGCATGGCTTGTCTGCCTTCCTGGATATTGCATCGTTTTTGCGGCAATCTAATTGCCGAACAGGTCGTCCGAAGTATGGAGTCCTGAAAGTAAGAAAAAATTAAAAAAAGGATCCGGCAGCCCTTGGTATGCTTTAAGCCGTATTTTGGGCGTGCCGTTATTTTGCCCCTTCCCCTGTGCCCATGGTATTTCAAGGGCGTAGTTATGTACGCGAGGTACTAGTTTCGCTAGGTCGCGAAAGCTGGGGTTGGGGGCACATTGCTACGCTTGCTCGGAGTGTGCCAGGCGGTCCTGCTGTAGGTTACTTCGGGCGCGCTTGGCAATGTCTGGCTTTTTAATGGCCGGACTGGAGAATTGTCGAAGAAGGCTACTTTGTACCTCCGCTGTGAGAGCCGCCATATGCTCCTTCGTACGGAGGGAGCGTTCGGTGTTTCCGTTGATCGTGATTACTGCTCGAGGGCCGGGCATCTTGAGTTTGAGATATGCGTAGTGCGGCACCGCATTGAATTTTGCGAATGCGGTTCCTCCGAGCAGGGCGTGATAGCCACTGCGAAACGGGACATTATCGAAGATTAACTCTTCGCTGCGGAAATTATCCGGGGATCCGAAGACCACGTCAAGTGTTACTGAGCCTGTACAGTTGGCTTCTACACCTGGTATGATGCCTTTAAAGGTCGTTCTTGTGGGTTTGATCCTTGAGGGGTCTATGCCCATTTTCCGCACTATGTCCTGATAAAGCAGGTTCAGGCTACTGCCGCCGTCCATGAGGACTCTTGTGAGGTGAAATGCGTCAATGATTGGGTCAAGAACCAATGCGCCGAAGCCGCCATGACGGATGCTAGTGGGATGGTCCCTCCGATCAAAAGTGATCGGGCAGGAGGACCATGGGTTGAACTTTGGGGCGACTGGCTCCATCGCGTATACGTCCCGTAGCGCACGCTTCCGCTCCCGCTTGGGAATGTGGGTTGCGTATATCATGTTCACCATCCGCACTTGTGGGGGAAAGCCCTTCTGTCCATTGTTGTTCGGCGGCTTGGGCTCCTCGTCGTTGCTGTGCAGCCCCTTGTCTTTGTTTTCGGCTCTTAACTTGCCTGCCTGCTTGAACACCCAACAATCCCTGTTAGTGTGATTGGCTGGCTTTTCGGGGGTGCCATGTATCTTGCACAAGCGATCGAGTATTCGGTCCAAACTGGACGGGCCCTGAGTATTCTTTTTAAATGGCTTTTTCCGCTGACCGGATTTATAGCCTCTGATTCCGGCATTGACTATCGTGTCTTCATTGCTGTCGCTGTTAACGCGGCATTCTTGTTTGTTCCGACGTGTCCTACCACTTTTGTCCTTGGTATCCGAATTACCAGGGTTCTTTGATAAGTTGTTACTGCGAGCTAGCCAGCTGTCTTCACCCGCGCAAAAGCGGCTCATGAGTGCCGTGAGGGCTGCCATGGATTTCGGCTTTTCCTGTCCTAGGTGCCGGGCAAGCCACTCGTCGCGGATGTTATGCTTGAAGGCTGCTAGGGCCTCTGCGTCCGGACAGTCGACTATCTGGTTTTTCTTTGTTAGGAACCATGTCCAGAATTGTCTGGCTGATTCTTCTGGCTGCTGAATTATGTGGCTTAAGTCGTCGGCATCCGGCGGTCGCACATAAGTGCCCTGGAAGTTGTCGAGGAATGCGGCTTCCAGGTCCTCCCAAGAACTGATTGAGTCTGCTGGCAAGCTGTTAAGCCAATGCCGGGCCGGTCCTTTAAGTTTGAGCGGGAGGTACTTGATGGCGTGTAGATGATCGCCGCGCGCCATGTGGATGTGAAGGAGATAATCCTCAATCCATACCGCCGGGTCTGTGGTGCCATCGTATGATTTGATGTTTACGGGTTTGAAACCCTCTGGGATTTTATGCTCCATTACTTCATTTGTGAAGCATAGCGGGTGTGGGGCGCCTCTGTACTGGGCTATATCACGACGTAGCTCGGTAGAGCTATGTCTGTTGTGTTTGGCCCGGCCGGATTTGTTGTGTCCGGAGTGAAGATCATCGTCACGTGCCGTAGGGCGCCTGCGCGATCCATAGATCGATCTTTTTTGTCTTGCCTTGTCCTCCAGTACGTCCCACAGGTCTGGCGCATTTTCCCGTGCCTTAGTTGAGTGGCGTCGGGGCATGGCTTGGGTGGAGGGTCGAGAGACCTCTCTGTCGCGGCCGCGAGGTGGCCGGTCTGCCATGTCATGTGCTGGTGATGTAGGTGCTTCCTCCTCTGATCGGGGTAGCGGCCTGCGCTTTGGGTAACTCTTGGAGGGGCATTCGAGTTCATACTCTTCGGCCGCAAGGACTTTAGTCCATCTGTCAGCTAGCAAATCTTGGGCAGCTCTAAGCTGCTGCTGCTTTTTCTTGAGGTTGCTTGCCGTGGCTAAAAGCCTGCGTCTAAAATGCTCTTGTTCGGCGGGGTCTAATGGTATGACGAATTCGTCGTCATCGAGGCTTGCCTTGTCTTCGGAGGGAGGCATATAGTTATCATCCTCAACCTCTTGGTCTGCCGCTCTCTCATGAGGGCTGGCTTCTCCATCTTCTTGTGCCGACTCTTGCTGAGGTGGGTGTTCTTCGGCGCTGTCCGGGGTAGTATTATCTCCCGTGCCGGAATCACCGTTTTTGCTTTGGCGGGATTTAGAGCGGCGCCGCTGACACCGGCGCTTTGGCTGTTTCTTGGGGGTATCCTCCCCCACTGTTCCATCGCCATCTCCATCTTTTGGAGTATCCACCATATATATGTCATATGACGAGGTGGCCTTCCAGCGCCCTACAGGTGTTGGTTCCTGTTCGTCTCCTACATCGTCATCCATACCGTCGATGTCTTCAGAGCCGAAGTCAAGCATGTCGGTTAAATCGTCGACAGTGGCTACAAAGTGGGTGGTGGGTGGGTTTTGAATTTCTTCATCGTCCGCATCCCATCCTCGCTGACCGTAATCCGGCCAGGGCTCTCCTGATAAAGAGAGAGTTAAGAGAATTCAGGATGACGCCAAAAGGCGAGTGCTGAAAGTTGTCAGCGGCGGTGAACTCCATTATCGGCGCCCAATCGGATTCGATTGGCAGGGGCGCGGGGGGTTCGGAGTCCGGGGAGGAGTCCGGATCCTCGGAGTCACGGATCATGCAGAGTGCGGGGCTAGCGTTCGGCTCGATCGCCTTTAAGATCGCAGCCCCCGAGGTGGTGTCTAGCCGCTCATCCTCAATTGGCGCAATAGGTTCCGAGTTAGAGGTCGGAACCGTTGCGTGTGCGGCCTCCGGGACACTACCCGGAGGCAGAGCTAGATCATGCCCCTCGAGATAGTGCGGCGCGCTTGGCCGTGGCTCGAACCCGTCGAAGATCAAGTCACCGCGGATGTCAGCCGTGTAGTTTAAGCTTCCAAACCTGACTTGATGGCCAGGGGCATAGCTTTCGATCTGCTCCAAGTGTCCAAGAGAATTGGCCCGCAGAGCGAAGCCGCCGAAGACGAAGATCTGTCCGGGAAGAAAAGTCTCACCCTGGACCGCATCGTTGTTGATGATCAAAGGAGCCATCGGACCTAACAGCGACAACAGAGAGGAACTCTCAATGGAAGCACCAATGTCAGTGTCAAAACCGGTGGATCTCGGGAAGGCGGTCCCGAACTGTGCGTCTAGGCCGGATGGTAACAGGAGGCAGGGAACACGATGTTTTACCCAGGTTCGGGCCCTCTTGATGGAGGTAAAACCCTACGTCCTGCTTGATTAATATTGATGATATTGGTAGTGCAAGAGTAGATCTACCACGAGATCAAGGAGGTTAAACCCTAGAAGCTAGCCTATGGTATGATTGTTGTCTATGGAGTTGATGAAGTTGTCCTACGGACTAAAACCCTCCGGTTTATATAGACACCGGATAGGGTTAGGGTTACATAGAGTCGGTTACAATGGTAGGAGATCTTGAATATCCGCATCGCCAAGCTTGCCTTCCACGCCAAGGAAAGTCCCATCCGGACACGGGACGAAGTCTTCAATCTTGTATCTTCATAGTCCAGGAGTCCGGCTGAAGGTATAGTCCGGCTACCCGAACACCCGCTAATCCAGGACTCCCTCATATGCCATGAGTTATTCTGGCATCCGAATACTTACGACTTCGCCAGGGGCTTGGACCTGAGCAGCCACTCGTCTTCGCCTTCGGCGGCGATGGTGGAATAGTCCGGAAGGAGAGTCCTTCCCTTCTTGGACCCTTCGCCCCCCCCCCCCCGGTTGGGGCGGCCTTCCTTTTCTTGTCTCCCCCAACTGAAGGGGGAGCATCTTCTCCTTCCTCCTCGTTTTCGGGGGAGGAGTGTGTCGCAGAGTTATCGGACGATGAGTCTAATCACACCTGGCGTCGGGAACTCTTTCGGGTTCCGTTGGCCTTCTTGGTCTTCTCCGGCACCTTATAAGGGGCCGGAGTCAGCATCTCCATAAGGAGAGCGTCCGCAGTGTCTTCGGGCAGAGGGTCCGGACAGTTAATCTGCCCGGACGTCTCCACCCAGTCCTGTCAAAGGCATGGAGATCAGACCCCGCAAATGATTAAGCTAGGGGAAATAAAATATCCTACTGGATGTATAGAACTCACTGAATGCGCTCGGCACTTCGCGCTTAGCCCGCGGTCCTCGGTGAGGGAGGGAGGGACCTCGACGCCCTTAAATAGCACCTTCCAGATGTCGTTATGCGTCGTGTCAAAGAGCTCGCTTAGAGTTCCGGTGCTGGGCCGGGTCGAACTCCCACAAGTTGAAGTCCCGTTGTTAGCACGGGAGGATCCGGCGGATGAGCATGACCTGGACTATGTTGACAAGCTTGAGCTTCTTGCCTACCATATTCCGGATCGAAACTTGGGAGCGGCCACCCATTTGGCGTCGCGCGGCTCGGTGATGTAGAACCACGCCAATTGCCACCCCGTTATGGTCTCCACGAAGGAGCCTTCAAGCCATATAACGTTGGGCATCTTGCCCACCATGGCTCCGCCGCATTCTGCTTGTTGTCCGCCCACCACCTTCGGCTTGATATTAAAGGTCTTTCGCCATAGGCCGATGTGGGGCCGGATGTGGAGGAAAGCCTCACACACGACGATGAATGCCGAAATGTTGAGGACGAAGTTCGGGGCCAGATCATGGAAGTCCAGCCCGTAGTAGAACATGAGACCATGGACGAATGGATGGAGGGGAAACCCCAGTTCGTGGAGGAAGTGGTGGAGGAAGACTACCCTATCGTGAGGTTCAGAGGTAGGAACGATCTGCCCCACAGTGAGCAGCCGGTGCGTGATGTTCGCGGTCAAGTATCCGGCCCGCGCAACTTCTTGATGTGTCCCTCCGTAATGGAGGAAGCCATCCATTTGCCTCCTGCTCTAGACATGATTGGAGAAGGTTGAGGGGAAGGATGTAGGCTTGGGCATTGGAGCTCAAGTGCTCAAGAGAGGATGAGCAAGGAGGAAGAAGGCGTGGGTAGAAAAAGGTTAAACCTAGTCCCTTTATAAGGGCGGCCGAAACTATGCGCCCCCACTAGCCTGGTAAAACTCGCTTATCCCCCAAGTGTCGTAATCGATGGCGCGGTTGGGTTACCCATGCCCGTATTGATGAGAATCCCGTAATAAGGGGGACACGATCTCTGCTTTGACAAGACGTGTCAAAAAACTGCCTCGCGTTATGTGTGGGGCTAGTTAAAGGAAAAGGTTCGAATAATCACCGGGCCATGGCATAATGTCATGTTGCCAAAACAAGTCAGCAGATTAGATTTATGCAAATATTATTCTCTCTATGGTGGTATGTGGAACTTATTTTGCAGGGTCGTGCACTATCCTTATATTCAAATTCTTCTGTGGTGTGTTCGGAGGAGGAACCCGCCTTGCAATGCCGAAGACAATACTGCACGCTGGACTCATCGTCATTGAAGCCTGGTTCAGGGGATACTGAGGGAGTCCTGGATTAGGGGGTCTCCGGACAGCCGGACTATATCCTTTGGCCGGCCTGTTAGACTATGAAGATACAAGATTGAAGACTTCGTCTCGTGTCCGGATGGGACTCTACTTGGCGTGGAAGGCAAGCTAGGCAGTACGAATATGGATATCTCCTCCTTTGTAACCGACCTTGTGTAACCCTAGCCCTTTCCGGTGTCTATATAAACCAGAGGGTTTTAGTCCATAGGACAACATACAATCTTACCATAGGCTAGCTTCTAGGGTTTAGCCTCTCCGATCTCGTGGTAGATCAACTCTTGTAATACTCATATCATCAAGAATAAATCAAGTAGGACGTAGGGTTTTACCTCCATCAAGAGGGCCCGAACCTGGGTAAAACATCGTGTCCCCTTCCTCCTGTTACCATCTGCCTTAGACGCATAGTTCGGGACGCCCTACCTGAGATCCGCCGGTTTTGACACCGACACCCTCCCTCCTGACCTCACCATAGCTCCACCCGGACCCCGGAGATCCTCCCCGTGTCCTCTCCCCACCGCCGAAGCCACCTTGGCCACGTGCCCCAAGCTCAATAACCGCCGGTGCCTCTTGGTTCCCCTCGTAGCGGCACCCCTCCCGCTCATCTCCGGCGTCTCCTTCCCATCAGGATGGATGCGACACTCCTTGCCGGTCTCACCGGTGGCCTCGGCTTGGCCGGAGGCGGCCTGAGCCGGCCAGGTCACCGCCGGCATCGCGACCCCACCCCCTGCCTCCTCTGTTTCCCATCGGGGTGCAGCGAGGAGGAAGAAGACGCGGCCAGCTGGGCCCCGCATCGCCTCCCGACCCCATCTGTCAATGGCTGCGCATTGACCCCGCGTTGCCACGTCAGTTAAGTGGAAGCGTAATCTCATGAATTCGCTTTCATTTTAGTGAAAGCGTAAACAGCTGCGGCTTCGGCCGAAAATATGCCTTCATTGTCCCGAAAGCGTATTTCCTGGAATGCTCCTTCAGCTTTTCTGTTTTGGCCCAGTTTGTAAAAATTTGTATTACAGATAGGTCCCTGGCAGAAAAGCTATCATAACTTTTTGATCCTAACTCCAAATGAGGTGATTCCAAAGCCCACTTCTTTGTTTCGTCGAGCCCGTTCTGTTGGTTGCATTTTCGTTATGGTTTGACACTGTGAAAATGACCACTTTTCCCTTGCCTATAAACAGCCCCTCCTAGAGAGAACTATTTCCAGCAAATCATTCCACGAGCTTCACTGCACTTCTCCCTGGTGATTTCTTCCACCCCAGGCAAGCCACAATCACCATTTGCATGATAGTCATGCAGTAGTATTGGTCTTCAACTTGAATCTTTAATAACTATATGTTTGTTTTGCTACTGTTGTCGTAGTTTCGGTCATGCTTGTGGATCGGTGATTATCGTCATGCTATGTTCTTGCACCTTTTATCATGAACTACTTGTTAGTATTACTTTCATATTGCTATGCTTGATAGTAGTACATGTTGGGTTGGTCATGCTCTTCGGTGCATGACTAACGTCAGTTACCGAGTACTGTTAATATGCATTGTTCCTTTGCTGTTAGTTGGTTAAGTGTTTACTCGGTAATGTTATTGATGAGTTCTTGCATGTTATTTATGGTTGATGATAATGGTCATGTTATGCTATGAGTAGTGTTGTAATTGTAATATTCATGCTCATCATTATGCCATGCTTAGTTGAATATGGTTCATTGTTGATATGGTGGATAGTTATGTTGTACCCTCATGCTTATGTTGATATCATGCTCATGCATTGTCCTTGCATCATGTTATTTTATCATGGCTCAGCATATTTGCATTCAAGTTTAACTGGATTAAATTGAACTTGAACAACTGTCGGCTGAGTCATGGTGCCACCATATCAAACTGACCAGTGCAACCATGCTTATGTTTATGGGAAGGTCCTAACTGGGTCTATTGTCGTGCCTCTCGCCGGTGCCTCCAACGAGGGAAGGTTATGGGTGCACGGTAATCTGATCAGGTAGGTGGACATAAGCCTTGTCTGCCCGTTGTTGTTATTATGGATCCAGTCCCCGTGAGGGACGTTTTGGCCACGACGGTGGTCGTTGTGTCTTTCGTAGACACAGGGCCACCCAGGACTAGCCCAGTTGGGAGTGGGTCGGAGTGGCCGGGAGAGTGTCATGGCAGTAGATCAGTTTTGTCGGAACGCCGTTGGTCCACCCGAATGGGAGTGCAAGGCCATGGGTTCCGTAGTGTGGGTACAGTGTGCTAACCTCTGTAGACTGTATATTAAATCTATCGATAGCCGCGCCCGCGGATAAGGGCCCAGTTCGTGTCGGTCACACTATGAGTCAATAGTAATAATAATAATAATAATAATAATAATAATAATAATAATGTACTCGAGGAGGAGATAAGTTGGTTGTGATCGCCGGAAGGATCACTTTTTGAGATAAGTTGGTTGTGATCGCCGGAAGGATCATTGTTTGAGATAAGTTGGTTGTGATCACCGGAAGGATCACTGTTTGAGATAAGTTGGTTGTGATCACCGGAAGGATCACGGTTTGAGACCAAGTGTTGGTCATGGTTGTGCTCGCCGGAATGATCACCGTGGTATCGAGGATGCCGAGTTGTGGATATTTGTGATGTTGTGCGAGAATCATGCGTAAAGATCAAGCTCCTTGTGGTCATTAGATGATTACTATGGTATTGTTTATACCAAGCTTGATTTGATCCTGAGATGGTCGTGTAATGTCTGAAATTGGTAAGTGATGCATGTGATGGTTACGAGGTAACTCGAGAAGAATAAATGGTGCATGTAGTGTCATCGTGTCGCATGCTAGTATCATCAGATTTATATGTTCATGCCATGATCATATAGTTCTAGCGATATTATGTTCATGTTATGTTATCCTGATGATCTCATGATAATTCCTGCTTAACCTGTAATTGACATGCTGTTGTTTGTCTTGAATGCTTCTGGTTATTGTGAGCTGGCGTGTCATGCCAGTTTGCAGGTCGTGCCTGGATTGCTTGCTTGTTTGGTGTTGTTCCTGTGTTCGCGAGCTAGGATAAACGTTCCAGCCAGAGTCCCTGCGGAGTGGAGTTCACCACCATTGTCGTTGTTCCGCTGCTACAAGTTTTTCCGCTACTTCGAGTTGTTCTACCACTTGCATAGAGCAACTGAGGATGGCGTAGTGTCATCGTGCCGATGTTATTCCTTGTAATATCAGAGACCTTGTAATCATATTTGTGTAATAATAGAAACCTGGTTTGTTCTATGCTAGGTAGTGTCGTATTCCAGAAGACTTCTCCTCGATCTCTGGGCTGGAATATGGGGCGTTCCGGTTTCTCTAAGCCGGGGTGCCACACAAACTGATACTTGATTTTATTTATCTCTGGCACAAGGACCCCAACACACCTATGCCTGACTTCAAGCTCACTCCTGGCCAAAGTCACATGCTGACCGCCTTCATAGGCGAAGAAAAATGGAAATTTGAGAAGGCTAGGCAGCTAAAGAAAGCTCAGTACAAGAAGGAGCGTTTTCTGAAGAAGAACGTTGTCGAAATGACAACTAATGAACTTGTTGCTATACATGCTAAGATCAAAGGACTCAGTGATGAATTCAACGCCTACCGTGTAGATTGGCTTGGAGCCAAAGTCGGATTTGTGAAAATGGCTGAAAGATTCACCTCAATTGTTACTGCCCCAATGCAACATGAATCTCGTCAGGCTGAAGCATCTGCCCAGCCAACTGAAGAACATGCTAGCACCGCTGATGAAAATCAGGCTGCTGATGAAAATGAAAGTACCAGGGCTGATGAAGCTATTCCAGCCGATGATGAAATTGCCAGGGCAACCACTAGTGTTGCGCCTGAAGAACAAGCTAGGCCAACTGAAGCATCTGACGCTACGCCTGAAGACACTGAACAAGCCAGGGCAATTGTGTCAGTTGTGCATGAGGTAAATGAACCAACTTCCTCTGCTCCTCCTGCACCAACGCCAAGTCATGTTCTTCCTTCTGCATTAGAAGCGAAGAAAACCAAAGCGGCGGAGCAAGCAACAGTGAAGAAAAAGAAAGCATCCGCTACCTTAGAGTCTTCAGCACCAAAGAAAGTGAAGAATTTGAAGAGCTCTTTTGAAAATCCAATAGATGGTGTTCCTGTCTCAAGCATGCCATCAAAGGAGATCGTTCCCTTTGGTGAGGATTATGAAATCCCTAGTGGATCAGATGAAGAAAATCCTTCTGCTACTTCGTCAGAGCAGTTGGATGAGGAAATTGAAGTGGACAACATTACGTCCACTCCATTGGTATCATCGCCCATGCCTCAGTTCAAATCTGAAGAGGTAGGCATCAAGGAAATTGATGAAGAAGATGAAGACATGGACATTCAATGCTCCACTCCTATTTTGAATGATGACTACTGGGAAAGTCAACACCCCAATTCACCACTGTTCACTCCTCTACAACAAATTCCTCAGTCCCCAGTTCAGACTGAAGAAATTCATACAGGGTCTGATGAACCTCAAGCTTCACTGCTCACCATTACTGAAGAAATTCCAGCCTCTGAAGAAATGGAGACCCAGGTTGCCACTGAAGATATTGCTACTTAAATTCCTCAGCCTGCGGCTCCTGAGACTGTGATTCCTGAGGCTGTGAAGACATTGACCGATACTCCTCAGCCCAAGCCGAAGAATCCCCTCTCAAAGAAACAGAAGTTCAAAGTTGATGATTTCTTTCATGAGAATGTATTCTTCACTGATTACACCCCTTATGACTCTTCTCGTCTTCGAAGGAAGCATTTCTGGACAGCAAGTCAGATGAATTTCTATGCTTCTCTGCTTTTCGACAAAGACAAGATCTTCGACCATGAGCATATTCCTCATGTTGATATGGAGTCGCTACCTTGCTTTGCCCCAGTCCTCAGCGTTCTTCATGACGCTGGGCTGCTCAACTTCTACACCGACATCGTTGACTGGAATGAAGAGCTAATTCTTCAGTTCTACGCTACGTTGCACATCACCGGCAATGCTGAGGATGTGAACTCTTGGGTATTGGACTGGATGACTGAGAACACTCACTTCAAAGCATCGGCCCCCGAATTACTTCATGCCCTGCCAGTCAGTCCTCCCATTGAAGGTGTCCAACTCATCTACCATGAACCTGAGCTATCTGATCATTACATGCAAGTGTTGATGAAGCCTCTGAAGCCTGGTCAAGCCCCAAGAACCAAATTCCTTGTGAAGGAATTGCTCTATGTGCCAAGGACTGTCTACATAATTTTGACCAAGACCCTCAGTCCAATCAAAGGCCATGACTCTAATGAAGAAGAGGTCGTTAGCATCATGAAGAATCTGCTATTCAACATCATGCATGGAGTTCCAATCAACTACCATGATTTCTTCATGAGGACTATGGCAAATGTTGCACTGTCGCCTTTTGAGTTGAAGCCTTACGCTCTTTGGCTTATGAGATTCCTTAGATCAAGGTCTTCAATCAATTACAAGGCTGACTTTCAAAATCATCTAAGCGACTTGCCGCCCATTGAAGTCCTCAAACGACCTATTTCCTCATCTGATGACAAGGGAAAGTCTGCGATTATTGATGAAGGCACTCGTCCATTGGATGGATACTTTCGCAAAGCTGCATCCTACTGCACCAATGATGACTCTGCTACTTATGACTCTACCACTGATGCTTCAAAGAAAAATCCTCAAGGCAAAGCTCCAAGCGTGATGACTAATCATGAGCTGCTCCTTAATCTTCATCAGAAGGTCGATCACAACCATAAGTGGGTCAAGCATCAGTTTGGTTCACTTCTTCAGAACATGAACATCACTCAGAATTCAGTGAAGAAGAACCATTACTACCTCCATGAATTTTTTGATCGCACCTGGGCTGTAATGTCTCATCTCTACGGTGAAGAAGATCTCAAGCAGATGAGCTTCAAGCAGGACTTTGACTGGTCTCAGCCACCTTCGAAGAAATTCAAGAAGGTCAAAGTTCCTCACTTGGTGGCCAGCTCCTATTCTTCATCACGCAAGACTGATGAAAATGAAGACTTAGACGACACTATGGCAGGCCCTACTTCAACAAATGACCCCAACAATGCTGGTGCTCCTCCATCGACTTCATGATGACATTCTTCAGGGGCGTTAGTCCTCATTTTTCGTCCCTTTTGGTCATTCGATGACAAAGGGGTAGAAATTTGAGTTAGTCTTCAAGCAGGTCTATATATAGGCATTCTTTTGCTAAGTTACAACTCTCATTCTTTTGAAAACTTTGTTGGATCGATTTGTAATCTCAACTCCGATGGTGGTCTGATACTTTCACTATGTTCTTCTGCATTCTATTTCCTCATATATGTTAATGCACGCATGCTGAATTACATCAGTCACCATATTTCATCATGCATTTCAAATTCCTCATATCATATGTTAAATGCGTGTATGAATTACAAGATATAGGGGGAGATCTCCATGATTCTACTCTTCAATGTGCATTGCTTCTCAAAAGCAATTACCTCACATATGCACATCTTCAGGGGGGAGATCTTCTATATCTTGCAATCAAATTCCTCAATATCAGTATTTACACTTCATATGTTTATCCCCGTTGAAAACTTAACCTATATTGTCATCAATCACCAAAAGGGGGAGATTGTAAGTGCATCTAATGCCCCTTAGTGATTTTGGTGTATTGAAGACTTATAGGTTAATGGACTAATGTGTTTGTGAGTGTACACAGGTCTATAAATCTATGAGGAGTTTGATATTTACAGAGAAAGTCGACACCTAAAAATGGATGTCTTCAACTGAAGACTTTGGCTTTCTAAAGACTTTGAAAGTGAAGACTTTGGTGTGATCCAGAAGACTTGATATTCATGCAAGGAATATGAAGCTTGAAGACTTTTGTTTTCGTAGTTTTTTTTCTCTTTCTTGAGTCATAGGAAACACCGTACTATTAAAGAGGGTCGAGGTGAAACTAAGGAAAAGTTTCCAAGTGATGCTCATCTCAAAATCCTACACCTACCCAATCCTTTCAAGTGAAGCCATTGGAAATCTCATACAGTTCAGTCAAATTTCTTCAGTGACAGAGACGAAGATCTTCTGGTCTCTGAGGAATTTGTTCTGACTAAGGAGTTAGGAATTCGCCAGTGTAGATTGCCTACAATTGAGGAACATGATAGCCCTGAGGAATTTGAGAGCCCAAATTTCCGACCGTTGCTATGCTATGTGCCAGCTGCCCCAAAATATCTTACCCACCTAACGGTCATATCATTGAAGGGCATTTCTGTCTTATCATGTTGGGTTGTTCCCTAGGCTATAGATAGCCGCCCCCTACAACCACTAGCTGGTTCGCTGCTCCACGAGAAACTGACACTTGTCATTGAGAGCATCCCATCCTCCGAGGACTTTGAGCAAAAATCATCAAGTGAGGAAAAACCCAAAACCCCAAACAAAACACCTACAAACCCAAAGTGACTGAGCATCAGTTAAGAGATTGTTCCTGTGTGGATCCAATGCTTGTTACCTTTGAAAACTATGCATCGTCTAGTAGGAAATTGTGGATCGCCGAGTGACCGAGTTTGTGAAGGTTTGGAAGTCACCTGAAGACTTACCACGGGTGATTGGGCGAGGTCTGTGTGACTTTAGCTCAACGTGAATACGGTGAACACTGTGTGTCCGGGACTGTGTGTCCTCGGGGTTAAATACCTAGTCGCTCCATCCAGACGTACAACTGTCACAACAGTTGGAACTAGTCTACCTAATCACTGTCGTCACTGAGCTAACTTGTTCTATCTCCTCAACCCTTCCATTTCCCCATTACTGTGTTGTGTACTTTATCACGACTGTTTGAAGACTTAGACTAAAGACTTTCTCAATTTCCTTAGTTCAATTTCTTCGGTCAGTTTGTCTTCAGCCTGCTTATCCTGTGTTTACGCTTTATGTACTATGTGCTTGTTTTCATTTCATCATGATGACTGTGCTTCTGTTCTGTTATGTTTGCATCTGAGTACTTATTACGCTGCTAGTCATCCGTGACTTAGGAATTTCCTCACCCTGAAATTCCTAAGTGATGAATTGGTAAAAGTCGCCTGTTCACCCCCTCTAGTCGACTTAATGCACTTTCAGCGTCGCTATCATAGCCGCAGAGTTAAGACCCGGGCATTTCAAGAAGGCGACTTGGTGCTCTGGCTGATCCAAGATCAAACAGATATGCAAAAGTTATCCCCACCTTGGGAAGGACCTTTTGTGGTCAGCAAGAACCTGAATAATGGGTCGTATTACCTCATTGATATACGAGAACACAAGGATTCACGCAAGTCGGAGAAGGAGACCCACCGGCCTTGGAATATTGCTCATCTTTGGCCTTATTACACCTGAGCCACTGACTCTTTTCTTTGTATATACATTTGTCAGTGTATATATTTTCTGATTAATGTAATAAAGTCGACATCCCTGATAATTCAGGGCCTCTGTCATTTCATTTATGTGTATCTGAGTCTTTACTATTTGGTCATAAGGTCACTTGGGGGCTTCCAACCCACCGGGTTTAGCTTTCATATCCTCTTGACCAGGCGTAGACACCAAATTATGAGTTATCCTGCCTATTTGCAACTTGCTAGTCCACCAAGTGTCCCGCCGAACTCTTAACAGTCAATCTTTTTCAAGACCCTGAACTTTTTAAGGTTAATACGGAGGCTTATGTCATGTGAGACCGGCTTACAGTGAGCTAGGATTAACTCAATGGCTGTGCGGCCCTTGAAAGCGCATGGCCATGCGAGCCAACTTGTTTGGTCGTGCTTTGGTAAGTCGGCCAAGCAATTTTCTGAGATTTTTTGAATGCTTTTTCTTGAGTCTTTTGGATTTGTTTCTCCTAAAGATTTTTCATGTTAAGTGAATTTTGACATACCGGATCATAGAACTCCGAATGTATGACTCATATTTCAGTATTTTGGGTTTGGTAACCCACCCTGGCTATGGACTTTAAATCGCCAGTGTGCTTTGGTTTGAGAAATTGAGGTCATGCGACTACGGGCCTTTGGGCTGTCACCCGAACTGGATATTGATGTTTAAACTATCAGTATGATCCAAATCTATAGGTACATTTTCAATTATTATATGAATATTTGAGGTTTGGTAACCCGCCCTAATTCTTAGACTTTAAGTCATCTTGACTGGCCTTGATTATTCTATAATCGCTTAGGCCATGTATGTTTGGGTTGTCATGCGCCCCGGTTTATGACGTTAAGTCGCCATGGCATATGTTTAACCTCTTTTGGCAGGACATGTAGAGTTTTACACACAAGTAAGAGTGCTGCTATGGATCGTATGAATGATTAAGATCAAGCGAATCATCAAGATTAAAACTTGTGTTTCAAAAGTTACGATCAACATGCATGAAGGCATGACACGGTGGATAACTGTTTTAACTTAGCCTATTACAAGCCTATCATGAGCCCACAGGTTTGATGCAAAGTATTTTCTTAAAGGACGCTCTTATAACCTGGCCTAAGAGCTGTTGGGTTTGTCATTGGTTTTCTTCTTGGTGAGTTGACGACTCTGGGTCATCCCTCGTCGTCTCTTCTTCGTCGATCATCTAAAGATCAGCCATTGTCTAGTCGATACTGGTTAATACTTCGAAAGTGGCTTCATCGTTGATAATAATATAATGATCGATGCCAGGAGCAAAGATGTGCTTACGCCGAGGAGGAATGAGATTGACTACGTCATGGGATGGCGGCTTAATCATTTGATTATTGCTATCGTAAGCCATCATGTATTTATTCAAGTTTAACTCTTCCACCAGCTTACAGGTCATAGGCCGCATCTCCCAGACATAGTGATTGAAGTCCTCTTCAAAGGGTGACTGGTCATCCTTGAATTCTGGTCACCCGGTGGCTATCTCCTCCGGGTCAAGCTTTGATTGCCAGGCTTTGGCCTGGCCAAGTGCAATGATGGCTCAGGCTCAGGCGGCTGATTGTCTTTGCTTGTCAATCTGGCTTGGAAAAGTTGATAGGTGATCCAGCATGGCCTTGATTTTATTTGGCGGCTTTCTGTTACCCCCTAAGGCCACAAGACTGCGGAGAGGGCTGCTGTATAGTTGTTCTGTTAACGAATAGATGGCCTTCAGTTTCAATAGCATGTCTTGTCCAAGGCTAGCACTTCTAGCGCCTGTTAAAAACAAGAGTTGCTGGTGGGTTAGAACTGCATACACATACCAGAAGTCTGGCAGGTTAAAGAGTTGGATAAACATGTTATACTTACCGAAGATGGCGGCTGTCATTTTATTAATGTGTTTTTTAAGACGGATAACTCTTCAGTCACCGGCTTAAGTGCGGCTTCAACATCTTTGGCCCTTTTCGCCAGCGCAGCCTTGTCAGTCTTCCAAGCGGCTCTCTTAGCGTCAAAATCTACCTTTAACATTTTAATTACTTATAATGAAGCCTTCAGATCTGACTTGGCCTTCGAGGTTTCTGACTGCTGCACCTTTAAACTTTTCCTTAAATCACTAACTTGTGATTCCTTCATGTTCAACTCTACCTAGAATACATAAGGCAAAGGTTTTATAACAAATGACCAAATTTTTGTGTTACAATTATTTAAAGTCCCAAGCACATTGCAAGCAATATACTTGGCATTTGGGGGCTAATGTAGGTCATTTTAAAATTTCAGGCAAGCCGTCTTAGCTTATCAGTTTAAGCCGGCCCTTGGGGCTACATATTTGGATTGTTAAAGAGACTATAAGTCCCGGCTCAACTTGACAGTTTAAGACGACCCTTGGGGGCTACATATTTGGATTTGTGAAGCAGTTAAAAGTCCCGGATCATTTTGTTAAAGAAAAGTCGGCCTTGAGAGACTAGTTTTGAGAACTTTTATGAAGTCTCAAGCATATTCAACAGTTTTTCTTATACTTAAGACTTGGCGGCTATCTAAATATATATGGAAAGGGGTTAGTGGCATACCACATAGCATTCCTTCATAAGGTTCACTAAGCCGGCTTCAAGGTCATGGCTAGTGTGAAGGCGGTTAAGATAACCAGAATGGATGTCACTAGCACTAAGGGAGCTGTCGTGGAATTGTCACTGCAGATGTCCTAGTGTGAGGACTTAGTCGTGAGGCCAACGCATCTATGCGGTAGCTTGAAGGGGTTGGTCGGAATCGGGAGACGCGAGGCGGATCAACACACAGGACAAGGATTTAGACAACTTCGGGCCCTGGGAAACATCATCCGGTAATAGCCCTACATGTTGTTTGTGGCTATGTCTCATTATGCTCATAAGGGAGTCGCTGTAACTCCGGCTCTCCTAATTGTGTCTAGATTTAACAATTATTCAACTTGCCCCTCTCGGGGTGCCCTGCCCCTCCTTATATAAGCTGAAGGGGCGGGTTACATGTAGAGTCCAACTCGGACTTAAGACTTAACTATTTTAACTTCTCTTCACGAGCTTCTCTCCATGGGCTTCTCACCATGGGCTTCTTAACGTCTTGGGCTTCTTAACTGCTGACTTACAACCTAGCTAAACTGTGTGGCTTAGCTGTCTGGCTTAAACATTCTGTCGGCTTACAGTAAATAATCCGCCGGCTTACAATCTGCCAGCTTAACATCTGGCTTAAACAATCTGCCGACTTATAATAAATAATCTATCGGCTTACAATCTTCCAGCTTAACATCTCGCTTAAATAATCTGCCGGCTTACCAATGAAATACCAAGTCCCAGCTGGGTCATATCTCCGGCCGGGTCATACCGCGGGGTACATCCCCGACATTAGCCCCCAGTTTAATTTGGATTTATCCATGTTAAACTGATCCTGTAAACAAAACGCAAGAACAATTTTAACAGGTTATGCTCCAGGTTAAATATCTTTGTAAGCCGACACCTGATCATCCTTAAGTCCTTGTTATTTACTTCTTTGAAAATCCGGGTCAATAAGTCAACTTCATAATCAATTTGCTGACATTAGTTTCTCACAGAGAAAAACTGTAAAGAACACTTCATTTGACTCAGCTCCCAATGCTTACGAATATTGGTCTTGAAATACTCATGTAATCTTCAACCGGCTTAAAGATGAAAAAACTTGCCGGTTTATAAATAGATGATGCCGAGTCATAATTGTTGACGACGCCGGGTTAAAACTTAGAATTTTGAGGATTTCTCTCCCTCATATCCATATTACCTGTAGCCCCCAAGTCTTGAGCAGAAGAAAGTGATGACTTAAGACTTGCTTCAACATAAATATTGCCACTTTGAAGAAATCCATGTTGCTCATCTCAGTCACTAGTAAAGACTGAATACTCCATATATGTAGCCCCCAAGTGTCGGGTTGTCATGCTTGCAGCAGCTTGGGACTTATAATTTCCTTTATGCTCATAAAAACTTCAACCAGTGTAGCCCCCAAGGGTCGGGTCATTATGCAATAATGAGAGGAACTTTGTAGATATGATCATGTAGACTTGAACAGCAATGTGTAGCCCCCAAGGGCCAACTCAGTAAGATAATAGTGAGCTGGGACTTTATATATACTTCTTTGAACAAGAACATCATATGATGTAACCCCCATCATGGGGCTTGAACCCACGTCCACAAGGTTAAGAGCTTTGTGCTTTACCAACTAAGAAATGGACCCTTCAATATAATGGTTTTAACTTGTGCACCTTGAATCTTTGACTGGAGCAACTGGAAACACCCAAGGGCCGGCTCTATGACAGCCTGGTTTTTGCCCCCCTCTTATTTGCTTGATTTTCATTTGGAGTTATTCTGAAATTTGGAATTGTTGAATCTTTTCATATGGACTTAAACACTTGGGTATCCTTGGCTTTCAACCAAGTGCTTCATTTCCCTCCCGAATCATCATTTCCCTTCTGATCCACCCCAAAATAATATTTGGAATATTTTTCTTAAATGAAAAATATTCATTTTCCTCTCAAAAACCCTACCTAGTTCAATATGCTCCAAAGCAACCCCAATTTTTATGGACCATAAAAATCTGAGATAATTCACAAATATTCTTTGAACCCTAGGACACCTTTCTGAGCAAAAATATTTCATCACTTTTTGGAATATTTTTGCTACAAAAAATATTTTATGTTCTGGGCAGAAATGGTGGTTTCTACAGCAACTACCATTTTACTTGCTCCATTGTGCCCGGATTTTCTTGTGCATCTTCACCTTAGTAGATCATGGCTAACCTCCAAAGCACAGACCCCAAATCCCAGCCATTTGACCTGAGTAGCCTCTCAAAGTTACTGATCAGAAACTTACTTGGCTTGTAAAACCTCCTCTACTACACCTGAATCCAAACCAAAGCGTGGTAAACTTCAAAACCACCACGAACAACAAGCCAGACATGATTTTGGGACGTAGGCTGGCCTGAGGGAAGAGTTCGTGCGGTGACCACGCGTGTCCACCATGCCATGCCTGCGTGTTGACGCGCTCTGAGTGCCGCCGAGCACTCTGTTCGCGCATGCTCGCTTCCCCCGTCTGCCCGAGCGTGCCAAACTCCGCCACCATCCTTGTCTCAACGCCATTAACTTCCCCCTGGCGCTCACCGACACCGGAGCTCGCCGCAGCGAGCATGAGCACGGTCCGTCCAACACAACAGTGCAGTGCGCACTATGCTCGTCGCCTTCTCCTTGCTCCTGTGCTCATCCCCTTTTGCCAACAGTCGCCGCATGAGTTGTGTCGCCTTCTCCCCCTCTCACTGACGCCGCTCGTCGCCGGGCGCCGTGGACAGGTGTCCACCGGCGGAGCCCGAACCCCCCATCTCCACTCGCCTATAAATGGAGCCGCCCCCAGCCTCCTCGAGCACCATCCACCACTCCCACCCACTCCTCTAGCACGTAGGCAACCGTAGCCCGGCCAGGCAGGCCGCGGGCCACCGTCCCCGAGCTCGAGCTCACCGGCGATCCTCTCTGGTCGTCGTGGTAGCTCCAGCCCCTCTCAGGCCAGGGCAACCCATCTAGAGCCTCCGCCTCTAGTCGATGAAGCTGTTCCGACCCCTTGAAGCCCCTGGAGTTGCCTCTACTCGTCGTCTTCCTCGTCTCCGAAGACCACTGCGTTCTTCCTCCGCTTGCAAGGTCAATTCCAACGCCGTCCGACCACCCCTAGCTAAGCTACGGGTACGGGCAGGAGCGCCTCCGTCCCCTCCCTCAATCCCTCCCTCCCGTTTTGGCCAAGGAGCCCTCGTCACCGGCGAGAGCTCCGGCGAAGCTGCGACCCCCTCTGTTTCCTTCTCCCCCTCCTCCTCACCTGAATAGCGGGGCCCGCTAGTCAGCCCCTCTGTACGCGCGCGAAGCGGTACGAGTGGTGGCGCCCCTAGGCTTTACGCCTTTAACGTCACCCCCAGTTTGTTTTATTTTTATTCAAATTCATTTGAATTTACAAAAAGCTTCAAACAGCCATAACTCTTCAACCATAAGTCCAAATGAATTGATTCTTTTTGCATTGTGTTCTTTGCAAAGAAATATAGTAGCTCACCAAAAATGATATTTTTCTGTGATGCCTAGATTTTCTGGTGATTTTCATAAGTGTTCTTGATATCTTCTTCTTGTATTTAAAATTATTTTCAGAGGGTGAGGCTTGTCTTGAGGATCACCAGAAGGCTTGTGAACCTCATCTGCACTAAGGCAAGCCATAACAACATTTTCATGGTGTCATTTCAATATTTATGTTTTTCTTACTTGAATGAAATGATTAATCCATGCATTTAAATAACTATTATGTTATTTATATTCTGTTAAGTGTTTGTTAGTTATTATGCTTGATTTACAGAACGTTTGAAACTAGCTTAGTTGGTAAAGAAGCTAAGATCTACTTGTGGTAATGATAAAATGATTTGTTATGCGTATGAGTAATTACTTAAAGTTATTTTCTTGCACAAATAAAATAGTAAAATTTGCTAGAAAATATTCTGTCAAGTGCTTGTTTAGCCATTTTGCTTGATTTACAGAATGTTTGAACCTAACTTTGTTGGTAAAGAAATTAGAATTTGCATGTGGTGATGATATTATAATTTTTTGCTATGCATATGAGAAATTAATCGAAGTTATTTTCTGGCATGAGAAAACTAATAAAACGTGCTACAAAATATCTTGTTAAAGTGAGAGTTACCCTGACCAGGAAAGTAATATAAGTTGTTAATGTTTATGCTTAGTGTGAATATGGTTGACATCAGTCATTTTCGTTAATATGTGATGCATGTGTAGTATTGCATTTCATGGCATGCTATGACACCGGTCATTTTCATTTTAAGTTGAACCTGAATATAACTCAACTTGAATATATCGTTGACTGGGTCATGGTGCCGCTGAATCGAGTTTTTCCCAGTGCAACCACATTTGCCTTTGTGGGAAGGCCTTGATTCGGTCCATTGACATGCCTTTGGTCGGTGCCTCCAACTAGGGAAGGTTATGGGCTTGGTTACCCTGGCCCGGTAAGCATGCATAATCTTTTGTGCCCATTGTTGAGATTATTGGTACTGGGTCCCCAAGTGGGATCGTTTTGGCCACGACGGTGGTCGTTGTGTCTTTGGTAGACACGGGGACTAGCCCGTTGGGGATTGGGTCGGAGTGGCCGGGAGAGTGTCATGGCAATGGAGGGGTTTCATCAGAATGTCGTTGGTCCACCCGAATGGGAGTGCGAGGACATGGGTTCCATGGTGTGGGGTACAGTGTGCTACCTCTGCAGAGTGTATAATCTGTCGATAGCCGAGTCCACGATCACGGACACCTCGTAGTAGGTCCCACCATGAGTCAACATTTAATAAATTTGCACACTAAGTTATGAACTTTGCACTATTGATGATGGCGGGAAGGCCATCGAGATGTTCGAGACCAAATATTGGTCGTGGTTGTGATCGCCGTAAGGATCACGAGTTACTCTTGTCAAGACCACGATGGTGATTTGTTTGTGATTCGTAAATGATCACGGTTGGTAAGTCTGTCCCGAGGGACGTTCGAGCATGATCACAGCATGTTGGACATATGGTGTTGCATTATTATTAATTGGTTAAGTATCATGATATTGTTTGTCATTATGATTATGCCTGTTGTGAGCTTGCAAGTACATTCAATGTACTGACCTGGCGTATCATGCTAGATTTCAGGAAAGTCTCGTTGGAAAGGAATGTTGTCCGGGTCTAGATCGTGTGCACATCGGTGTCCCTGTGCTATGGAGCTTCCGCTACGATGTTGTTCCGATGCCGCGTAGTTGTCATGGTCGAGGCCCCTTTATGTTCACTAAATAATGTACATATTGTTCAGTCGCACTTTGCGTGCCGCTTGGCCTCGACATCTGTTGTAATATAAACTCTGATCCGCTAGCATCAATAAAGCAGTAGTTTTCTGTACCAAGATGTTGTGTGTTGCCAGAAGACATGGTCTCTAGGATGGCAATGCAGCGTAAACTAGTCGCTCTGAGCCGGGGTGCCACAACGCTTGGTATCAGAGCCGCACTGACTATAGGCCACGTTAGACTATGACGTGTTAACTAGACGCTAGACTCGAGTAAGTTTGAGTGCTGGTAGCAGTTATAGCTAGTTGTTGCATTGCAGGCATTTGGTTTATTTTTTGCTAACCTGCTAATGGTTGTGAGTGTAGATGGCTCCAGTGCCATATCCGTGCCAGTTGCAGTTGATGCCGTACATGTTACCGCACCTCCTTCGTAATGTGTGGTGTCGGCTGTACCCTCTCGGAGATGACCCAGTTTATCGTGTGTACCGGGAGCGTCTAGCAGACTCAGTGTATGTGTATCATGTAGTGGTTACTCTACGCACCAGTTCCGATTCCGGCTCTTACACTCGTACTTCTTGGAGCGGTTACACCTCTACTGCTTCTCAGGCTGTCCAGTTTGCCGCATTCGAGGTCCTTGTCGAGCTTCGCTACAACGAGGTCCAAATGCACAACCACCCAGGTTTCTAATACTATCCTTCTCTGCATGACAATGGTCGTGTCTGTTTCCCTATCATTAATCCGGAGTCTGATAGTGTTGCTAGCCACCTTGCTCGATATGTCACCGCTAGCTATCTTCTTATCCACGAGCTGGCTCGAGAGCTGACTTGTGCCCGTACTGCTTTAGCCGCCTCTTTAGTCTCTACTAGATCAGGCAATGCTCCATCTTCTCTAGGATTTATTTGTATATTCCAGTCAGTTCTAGGTCCCCTATTTCGCTGGTTACTCTTCCGAGTAGCACGGGCATCTCGGTCGTGAATCCTCTCAGTGCTCCTACCGAGTGGGTTTCACTTCTCACTACTCATGTAGCCCCAATGCTTCATCCTACCCCTGCCCCTGAGGGAGAGCCCTCGAGGCAGCGTCGTCGTGTTACCTTTGACCCGAAGGTTTCCGTTAACCTCGTCAGTTCAGGATCCGAGTCCGCTTCAGGGGACGACACCGCAGCACCAGCAGAGCAGTAGTACCTCTGAGTATTTGCAGTCGTGCGGATGATGTACGGATGTAGTCATACGAGTCATGATGTTCTGTTGCATGTATGAGAGTAGTTGAACCTGGCATGTTGTTTATCTTTCATGTATGAGTCTATGTATAATTATGTTGGGACTTTATTCGCCGTATGTTCTTCGCTCTTTTGTTTTCTTCCGAGATTTGTTGCTGGCTTTTCCCCAAATTTATTCTTGGGTGTTTCTCATCTCGATTGCGTTGTCTTGGGAAAAATCCACAATAGGATGATGCGGGGAGGTAGCAGTAGCAACGTTCGTGAGGGAACTCCTATTCGTCGTTCCGCACGAGAGGCAGGACATTCTCCCGAGCCGTACGTTCCGCCACTGCCTCCACCTCCAAATCCGCCCTCCACCGAGCAAATTTTGTGTATGTTTGAGTAAAGAAGGAACAATGATCTGATTGAAATATTAAAAAGTGTGCAAGCTATGGTTGGACAGAATGGAAATCAAAACGGTCATTACTCAAAGCTGTCAGATTTTCAAAGGACCAAGCCACCTAGTTTCAGTCAGATTGTTGACCCATTGGATGCAGACGATTGGTTGCATACCATTGAGAAAAATCTTGAGATTGCTCATACTGAAGAAAATGATAAAGTTCCATTTGCAACTCATTACCTTGAAGGCGCTGCTGCCATATGGTGGGAAAATGCAAAAGCCATGTGGCCTGTTGATGAAGAAATCACCTGGGAAAAATTTAAGGATCAGTTCCAGAAATATCATATCCCTACTGGAGTTATGAAGACTAAGGAGCGTGAATTTCTTGCACTCATCCAAGGAAGTCAGTCGGTGGGTGAATATTTGCAAAAAATTAATCATCTAGCCCGTTACTCCCTTTATGACGTGGCCACCAAAGAAAGGAAGATTGACAGATTTCTTGGAGGCTTAAATCCGCAACTCCGGTATACTCTCAGTATGTTTGGTTTGCTAGATTTCAAAACTCTGGTGAACAAGGCTTTCATTTCTGAATGGGAGCACAAGCTTATATCAGATAATAGGCCTGTTAACAATGACCACAAGCGCAAGTTTGAGCCAAAGAAGGATGGGCAACCAGTGCGAAAGGCTCGTGCCTGGCAGCAGACTCAGGTAGAATACAAGCCAAATTGGCAACAGAATGTTCACAAGACCACCACTCAAGTCAAGAATGTCGTGACCAACCCAATGCATGAGGAGCGTCAGTGCAAAAATTCTTGCTTCAGTTGTGGGCAGAACGGATATTATGCCAGACAGTTGATACGTCTCCAACGTATCTATCATCTTTGATTGCTCCATGCTATATTATCTACTGTTTTGGACTATATTGGGCTTTATTTTCCACTTTTATATTATTTTTGGGACTAACCTATTAATAGGAGGCCCAACCCAGAATTGCTGTTTTTTGCCTATTTCAGTGTTTCGAAGAAACAGAATATCAAATGGAGTCCAAATGGAATGAAACCTTCGGGAACATGATTTTCTCACCGAATATGACCCAGGAGACTTGGACCCTATGCGAAGGAAGCTTCAAGGTGGGCACGAGGTAGGGGGCGCGCTCTATACCCCCAGGCGCCCCCACCCTCGTGGGCCCACCGAAGCTCCACCAACGTACTTCTTCCTGCTATATATACCTACATACCCCCAAACGAACAGATACGGAGACAAAAACCTAATTCCACCGCCGCAACTTTCTGTATCAACGAGATCCCATCTTGGGGCCTGTTCCGGAACTCCGTCGGAGAGGGCCGTCGTCACGGAGGGCTTCTACATCATCATAGCCTCTCCGATGAAGTGTGAGTAGTTTACCACAGACCTTTGGGTCCACAGTTAGTAGCTAGATGGCTTCTTCTCTCTTTTTGGATCTCAATACAAAGTTCTCCCCCTCTCTCGTGGAGATCAATTTGATGTAATCTTCTTATTTTTTGCGGTGTGTTTGTTGAGACCAATGAATTGTGGGTTTATGATCAAGTCTATCTATGAATAATATTTGAATCTTCTATGAATTCTTTTATGTATGATTGGTTATCTTTGCAAGTCTCTTCGAATTATCTGTTGGGTTTGGCCTACTAGATTGGTTTTTCTTGCCATGGAGAAGCGCTTAGCTTTGGGTTCAATCTTGCGGTGTCCTTTCCCAGTGACAGAAGGGGCAACAAGGCACATATTGTATCATTGCCATCGAGGATAACAAGATGGGGTTTATTTCATATTGCATGAATTTATCTCTCTACATCATGTCATCTTGTTTAAAGCGTTACTCTGTTTTTTTAACTTAATACTCTAGATGCATGCTGGATAGCAGTCGATGAGTGGAGTAATAGTAGTAGATGCAGAATCGTTTCGGTCTACTTGTCATAGACGTGATGCCTATATACATGATCATGCCTAGATATTCTCATAACTATGCTCAATTCTGTCAATTGCTCAACAGTAATTTGTTCACCCACCGTAGAATACTTATGCTCTTGAGAGAAGCCACTAGTGAAACCTATGGCCCCCGGGTCTATTATCATCATATCAATCTCCATCACTTTAATCTTGCTTTGCTTTTTTACTTTGCCTTTTACTTTTCACTTTGCATCTCTATACCAAAAATACTATCTATCAGATCTCACTCTCGTAAGTGACCGTGAAGGGATTGACAACCCCTAATCGCGTTGGTTGCGAGTAGTTATCGTTTTGTGCAGGTACGAGGGACTTGAGCGTGGCCTCCTACTGGATTGATACCTTGGTTCTCAAAAACTGAGGGAAATACTTATGCTACTCTACTGCATCATCCTCTGCTCTTCGGGGAAAACCAACGCAAGCTCAAGAGGTAGCAACAGTGCCCCAAGAACAACAAGGTGAATGCCCTATTCAGGCCACAAGTAAACTTTATAGAGTCATGCCCGACCCAGCAAAACTTTACTGGGCACGTGCATCATCTCTCGGCCGATGAAGCCCAAGAGAACCCCGAAGTCGTCATTGGTATGTTTTATGTTAATGACACACCTGCCGTAATTTTATTTGACTCTGGGATTTCCATTCTTTTATTTCTCGGAGTTTTGCTACCCAAAACAAATTTCCTTGTTCTCTTTTGGGAAAAAATATGTTGGTATAAAGCCTGAGATCTTTTCTCAAGACCAATCTGGTCTGCCGTGATCTGGAAATCAATATCAATGGAGTCTACTTTCCAAGCTCTCTGATAATTATTGAGTCTGCAAAGTAGGATATTATATTGGGTATGAATTGGTTGACCCAATATCAAGTTTGCATAAACTGCGCAACACGAGAAGTCACTTTGACCAGTCTGAATGGGCAGACTACCAAATTCTATGCTTGCAAGAATATACCCAAGCAAGAACTGGTTTTCACCGCTGTGGCTGAGTTGGAATTAATTCCTGTGGTCAGCGAGTACTCTGGTGTATTTCCAGAAGAGCTGCCAGGCATGCCACCAGATCGAGAGCTGGAATTTGCAATAGATCTTGTGCCCGGAACTGCAATGTTATACAAGAAGTATTGCCGGATGCCCTCATCAGAATTAGTGGAGCTAAAGAAACAGCTTGATGAACTACTCCAGAAAGGATATATCCGTCCCATCTCTTCACCATGGGGATCACCTGCTATTTTCGTGGACAAAAAGGATGGCAGCCTCCACATGTGCGTAGATTACCGCCAGCTGAATGAGGTCACCATCAAAAATAAATATCCGCTGCCAAGGATTGATGATCTGTTTGATCAGCTCAGTGGGGCTAAAGTATTCTCTAATATCGATTTACGGACCGGATATCATCAGCTCAAGATTAAAAAGGAAGATATTCCTAAGACCGCATTCACTACTCGGTACGGTCTTTATGAATATACAGTGATGTCCTTTGGTCTCACCAGTGCCCCTGCTTTCTTCATGCATATGATGAACAAAGTATTCATGGACTTCCTCGACAAATTTGTGGTAGTCTTCATCGATGACATCCTCATTTACTCCAAGGGTGAAGAAGAGCACAAGGATCACCTCCAAGAAGTGCTACAACGACTCCGCGACCATCAGCTATACGCCAAATTCAGTAAATGCGAATTTTGTCTCAAGCAAGTTGGGTTTCTCGGACATGTACTATTCGCCGAAGGTATAGCCATGGACCTGAGCAAAGTAAAGGATGTGCTCGATTGGTTGCCGCCCATGACCGTGACAAAGATCCGGAGGTTTCTCGGATTAGCTGGATATTATAGTCATTTCATTAAAGGGTTTTCCAAGATTGCTAAACCCATGACGGAGCTGCTGAAAAAGGATAAGAAGTTTGAATGGATGGAGGACTGTGCGAAAAGTTTCAATGAGCTAAAGATACGGCTGACAACCGCACCTGTATTGACTCTTCCAGGCATTTATCACAGTTTTGATGCGTATTGTGACGCCTCTAGGCAAGGCCTTGGTTGCGTACTTATGCAAGACAGCAAGGTAGTAGCATACGCATCATGATAGCTATGACCCCATGAGGGAAATTATCCTACTCATGATTTGGAATTGGCTGCGGTGGTTCATGCGCTAAAAATTTGGAGACACTACCTCATTGGAAAAAGGTGCCAAATTTTTACCGATCACAAAAGTCTTAAATACATATTTACTCAGCCGGATTTAAATCTCCGTCAATGAAGATGGCTAGAGTTGGTCAAGGATTATGATCTTGGAATAAATTACTACACGGGTAAGGCCAACGTGGTTGCCGATGCACTCAGTCGAAAGCCTGTCAGCTTAAATGTCATATTGAAATCCTTGCCTCCCAAACTCCAAGAGGAGATCGCTCAGCTCAACCTGGTCATAGTGGATGCTGGCCTCGCTAATATTTTGGAAGTTACCCCTACACTTGAGGAAGAGATCCACAAGGCCCAGCCAGCTGACATCAAGCTGCAAAAATGTGCGAAGAGCCCGATGGCAGAGCAGACTCCAGATTTCTCCAAGGACAAATTCGGTACCCTCTGATTCCGTGGAAGGATTTGTGTACCCAATCAGCCTGACTTAAAGTAGAAAATATTATCGGAAGCACACGAATCCTCATATTCCATTCACCAGGGAGGTACGAAAATGTATGAAGACCTTAGAAAAATATTCTGGTGGGATGGAATGAAGAAAGACATTGCCTATTTTGTGGCCTGTTGTGACATATGCAACAAGGTGAAGGCAGAACATCAGAAGCCAGCCGGACTTCTCCAACCGCTGCCAATTTTACAATGGAAATGGGATGACGTTTGTATGGATTTCATTACAGGACTGCCTAAGACTCAGCGAGGCAAGGATGCAATCTGGGTCATAGTGGACACATTAACCAAGGTTGCTCACTTCATTCCGATCAGTACCAGATACTGAGCGGATCGACTTGCACAACTACATGTATCCAGAATAGTCAGTCTGCATGGAGTACCCCGAACCATCACTTCCGACCGAGGTTCCCTATTTAGCTCCGCTTTTTGGTCACGTCTCCATCAAGCCTTGGGGACATCGCTGAAATATAGTACTGCTTATCATCCTCAGACAAATGGACAGACAGAGCGGGTAAATCAAATACTCGAAGATATGTTGCGAGCCTGTGCTTTAGCCCAAGGACCTAAATGGGAAGATTGCTTGCCATATGCCGAGTTTTCTTATAACAACAGCTTCTAGACCAGTTTAAATATGTCACCGTATGAAGCTCTTTATGCCCGTAAGTGCCGCACTCCTTTAAATTGGTCTCAAACTAGAGATAGCCATATCTTCGAAACAGATCTCATGATGGAAGCTGAGAAACAAGTTAAGGAAATCAGAGAAAGATTGCAATTGGCCAAATCTCGATAGAAAAGTTATTATGATGCAAAGCACCGACAGATCAATTTTGAACCCGGAGAACACGTAAACCACCGAGTCACTCCTATGAAAGGCGTCAAGAGATTCCAGACCCGTGGAAAATTGGCACCCAGTTTATTGGTCCATTCCCGGTTATTGCCCGAGTGGGTAGTATTGCATATCAATTGGAACTACCCGTTGAATTGGCAGACGTGCATAATGTGTTTCATGTTACACAATTAAGACGTTGCATATCCCCGCCTGAGAAAAGGACTGCTATGGCTGAGGTAGAATTGTCAAATGATTTGACCTATGAAGAAAGACCGTTTAGAATTTTGGATCTGATGGAAAGGTTCACTCGCAGGAAAGTAAGAAAATTCTACAAGGTTCAGTGGGAGCATCACACAGAATCAGAATCAACTTGGGAGCAGGAAGAATTCCTAAGGGCTCATTATCCAGAGTGGTTTTCCCAAGCAACCGAATCTCGAGGGCGAGATTCATTCTAAGTGGGCGAGGTTTGTGACAGCCTGGTTTTTGCCCCCCCTCTTATTTGCCTGATTTCATTTGGAGTTATTCTGAAATTTGGAATTGTTGAAACTTTTCATATGGACATAAACACTTGGGTACCCTTGGCTTTCACCCAAGTGCTTCATTTCCCTCCCTAATCATCATTTCCCTTCTGATCCACCCCAAAATAATCTTTGGAATATTTTTCTTAAATGAAAAATATTCATTTTCCTCTCAAAAACCCTACCTATTTCAATATGCTCGAAAGGAACCCCAATTTTTATGGACCAGAAAATCTGAGACAATTCACAAATATTCTTTGAACCCTAGGACACCTTCCTGAGCAAAAATATTTCCTCACTTTTTTGAATATTTTTGCTACAGAAAATATTTTATGTTCTGGGCAGAAATGGTGGTTACTACAAAAACTACCATTTTACTTGCTCCATTGTGCCTAGATTTTCTTGTGCATCTTCACCTTAGTAGATCATGGCTAACCTCCAAAGCACAGCCCCCAACTCCCAGCCATTTGACCTCAGTAACCTCTCAAAGTTACTGATCAGAAACTTACTTGGCTTGTAAAAACTCCTCTACTGCACCTGAATCCAAACCAAAGCATGGTAAACTTCAAAACCACCATGAACAACAAGCCAGACATGATTTTCTGGACGTAGGATGGCTGAGGGAAGAGTTCGCACGGTGACCATGCATGTCCACCATGCCATGCCTACGTGTCGACGCGCTCTGAGTGTCGCCAAGCGCTCTGTTCGCGCGTGCTCGCTTCCCTCGTCTGCCCGAGCGTGCCAAAGTACGCCACCATCCTCGTCTCAATGCCATTAACTTCTCCCTGGCGCTCGCCGACGCCGGAGCTCACCGCAGTGAGCACGGGCACGGTCCGGCCAACACAACAGTGTGGTGCACACTATGCTCGTCGCCTTCTCCTCGCTCCTGTTCTCGTCCCCGTTAGCCAACAGTCGCCGCGTGAGCTGCGTCGCCTTCTCCCCCTCTCACTAACGCTGCTCATCACTGGGCGCCGTGGACAGGTGTCCACCGGCGGAGCCCGAACCCCCCCTCTCCGGTCGCCTATAAATGGAGCCGCCCCCAGCCTCCTCGAGCACCACCCACCACTCCCACCCACTCCTCTAGCACGTAGGCAACTGTAGCCCGGTCGGGCAGGCCGTGGGCCGCCGTCCCCGAGCTCGAGCTTGCAGGTGATCCCCTCTGGTCGTCGCGGTAGCTCCAGCCTCCTCGAGCCTCCTCGAGCACCATCCACCACTCCCACCCACTCCTCTAGCATGTAGGCAACTATAGCCCGGCTGGGCAGGCCGCGGGACGCCATCCCTGAGCTCGAGCTCGCCGGCGATCCCCTCCGGTCGTCGCGGTAGCTCCAGCCCCTCTCAAGCCAGGGCGACCCATCCAGAGGATCTGCCTCTCGTCGGTGAAGCTGTTCCGACCCCTTGAAGCCCCTGGAGTTGCCTCTGCTCGTCGTCTTCCTCATCTCCGACGACCACCGTGTTCTTCCTCCGCTTGTGAGGTCGATTCCGACGTCGTCCGACCACCCCTAGCTACGCTACGGGTACGGGCAGGTGCGCCTCCGTCCCCTCTCTCAATCCCTCCCTCTCGTTTTGGCCAAGGATCCCTCGTCGCCGGTGAGAGCTCCGGCGAAGCCACGACCCCCTCTGTTTCCTTCTCCCCCTCCTGCTCACCTAACTAGCGGGGCCCGCTAGTCAGCCACTCTGTACACGTGCGAAGCGGTACGAGTAGTGGCGCCCCTGGGCTTTACGCCTTCGACGTCACCCCCCCCCCCAGTTTGTTTTATTTTTATTCACATTCTTTTGAATTTACAAAAAGCTTCAAACAGCCATAACTCGTCAACCATAAGTCCAAATGAATTGATTCTTTTTCCATTGTGTTCTTTGCAAAGAAATCTAGCAGCTCACCAAAAACGAGATTTTTTTTGTGCTGCCTAGATTTTTTGGTGATTTTCAAAAGTGTTCTTGATATATTCTTCTTGTATTTAAAATTATTTTCAGAGGGTGAGGCTTGTCTTAAGGATCACCAGAAGGCTTGTGAACCTCATCTGCACTAAGGCAAGCCACAACAACATTTTCATGGTGTCATTTCAATATTTATGATTTTCTTACTTGAATGAAATGATTAATCCATGCATTTAAATAACTATTATGTTATTTATATTCCATTAAGTGTTTGTTAGTTATTATGCTTGATTTACAGAATGTTTGAAACTAGCTTAGTTGGTAAAGAAGCTAAGACCTAATTGTGGTAATGATAAAATGATTTGTTATGCATATGAGTAATTACTTAAAGTTATTTTCTTGCACAAATAAAATCGTAAAATTTGCTAGAAATTATTCTGTTAAGTGTTTGTTTAGCCGTTTTGCTTGATTTACAAAAATTTTGAACCTAACTTTGTTGGTAAAGAAATTAGAATTTGCTTGTGGTGATGATAGTATAATTTTTGCTATGCATATGAGAAATTAATCGAAGTTACCCTGACCAAGAAAGTAATATAAGTTGTTGATGTTTATGCTTAGTGTGAATATGGTTGACATCAGTCATTTTCGTTAACTTGTGATGCATGTGTAGTATTGCATTTCATGGCATGCTATGACATCGGTCATTTTCATTTTAAGTTGAACCTGAATATAGCGCAACTTGAATATATCGTTGACTGGGTCATGGTGCCGCTGAATCGAGTTTTTCCCAGTGCAACCACATTTGCCTTTGTGGGAAGGCCTTGATTCGGTCCATTGACATGCCTCTCGTCGGTGCCTCCAACTAGGGAAGGTTATGGGCATGCTTACCCTGGCCTGGTAAGCAGGCATAATCTTGTGTGCCTGTAGTTGAGATTATTGGTACCGGGTCCCCGAGTGGGATCGTTTTAGCCACGGCGGTGGTCGTTGTGTATTTGGTAGACACTTGGCCACCTAGGACTAGCCCGTTGGGGATTGGGTCAGAGTGGCCGGGGGAGTGTCATGGCAATGGAGGGGTTTCGTCGAAATGTCGTTGGTCCACCCAAATGGGAGTGCGAGGCCATGGGTTCCGCGGTGTGGCTACAGTGTGCTACCTCTGCAGAGTGTATAATCTATCGATAGCCGAGTCCACGGTCACGGACGCCTCATAGTAGGTCCCACCATGAGTCAACGTCAATAAATTTGCATACTAAGTTATGAACTTTGCGTTGTTGATTATGGCGGAAAGGCCATCGAGATGTTCGAGACCAAATATTGGTCGTGGTTGTGATCGTCGTAAGGATCACGAGTTACTCTTGTCAAGACCACGATGGTGATTTGTTTGTGATCCGTAAGTGATCACGATTGGTAAGTCCGCCCCGAGGGACATTCGAGCATGATCACACCATGTTGGACATATGGTGTTGCATTATTATTAATTGGTTAATTATCATGATATTGTTTGTCATTATGATTATGCCTGTTGTGATCTTGCAAGTACATTCAATGTACCGATGTGGCATATCTTGCTAGATTTCAGGAAAGTCTCGTTGGAAAGGAATGTTGTCCGAGTCTAGATCATGTCCACATCGGTGTCCATGTGCTATGGAGCTTCCGCTACGACGTTGTTCCGCTGCCGCGTAGTTGTCATGATCGAGGCCCCTTTATGTTCACTAAATAATGTACATATTGTTCAGCCGCACCGTGTGTGCCGCTTGGCCTCGACATCTGTTGTAATATAAACTCTGATCCGCTAGCATCAATAAAGCAATTGTTTTCTGTACCAAGATGTTGTGTGTTGCCAGAAGACATGGTCTCTGGGCTGGCAATGCAGCGTAAACCGGTCGCTCTGAGTCGGGGTGCCACAGGCTCCTTACGATGTGATGAGTCGGGTCTTCAATAAAGCAAGTAAAAATGACTTTACATTAGCCCCCAAGTGCCATAGTGCATGCTGGCAGTGACATGGGACTTGCATATTTGATATAATCCTGATTTGAATAATGTAGCCCCCAAGTACCAGGTCGTAAGCTTGCAGCGGCTCGGGACTATTTCTTCCATTGTAGAATAAATTATATCCATTGTGCTAAAGCGACTTTGAAAATCCCAATCATAATACTGGTTATTGATAACCATAATAAAAATCTAGCCATGTAGGCTATTGAAGATCTAAACAATATAACCCAATGATTTATAATCCCATAATTCCAATGGCGCAATCCAAATATATAGTGGCGACTTATTTTCCAAAGCCAGGCCGGGTTAATAAACACCGGATATTATCTTATCTCATACTGGCGACTTATAGTCAAAAGCCAGGCCGGGTTAATGAACACCGGTTAATTTCATATATGACTCATAAGGCATTATAATCCTTATTGGTTTTCAACCATGTATTACTATGTTACAAGAGAAAATTCGCAAAAACACGTTCAAATCAAATCAATAGAAAAATCCAAGGCTTTCATAGGCCACCAAGCCAAAATATCTTCTTCAATGAAACTACCATTAGACACTGGAAGGTACGCGGTTTCCGTGAGCCGGCACTCACATTACCCAATCGACATTTTAACCCAGATAAGTTCAGTTCCTATTTAAAGATAGACTTATCAGGAGTACGCGGGGTCAGAGTAGCACCGTGCATCACAGGCCGATTTATCCAAGTTTCAAGGAAGGCAGCTTTATCAGCCTGAGCTTCTCCTTGCTTTCCGTAAACCATGCCCTCTCATGACAAACCGATATTTTAACCTTAACAAGTTCAGGGTCTTGTTTAAAAGATTGACTGTTAAGAGTTCGGTGGGTCAATCCGGATTACCTGATGAAGAAGCATCTGGCATACAGGCAGGATAACCCGAAAGGGTTACGTCCTCTTTGGTGAATACACCTATGTTTGAACAAGATAACCCCGTCAAGAGGGTAGTAACGCTATGTTCTCTTTGGTGAATACACCTATGTTTGACCAGGAAGCCCCCAAGTGACTACAAGAGTGGCATTGCGTCGATCAAGAGGGATATTCATAGCTATGCTTCAAATATGAGCAGGAAGCCCCCAAGTGACCATTGGATGAGCCAATAAGGCAGGATACCCATGTTTAAACCACGCATCATGGCAGCAAATGTTCTTTGGCAACCTTTATTTTTTCTGAGAACTCAAACTTGCGAGAGATTAATTCTTTTTGAACCGGAATTGTAAACCGGATATTGAGAGCTTCAAAGCTTTGTGAGAGACAGATTTCCCTTGAACCGGATTTTGAACCGGAATCCTTCTTTTTAAGCCAGAAATTTTCTAACGGCTTTTCAATTTTCACCAATATGGCGGTAGCCTCTAGGACCGGGTTATGTTCCCTCCAATGACCCGGGGTCTTTGATTTGCTTTAATTTAAAGCGTCAGTCATTTACTGGGTCATGTAATCACAGCCCCCGAGTCTTAAGATGACTCAAGGAGTTGGCTTGAGACTCTCCATACTTGACCGTGATATCAACCGGCATATAGTTGAATAATGGATTGCTGGAATATGCTGAATCTCGGTGGGTTATAAATGATCCCATGTGATTTGTGTCAGTAATCCGGCCAGTGTTTCATCCTAGCTGGTTGTTGAAATTACCCAACCCACAATGCCAGTGACTTGTGTGCCTATCCATTCGAACCTTTTGGTACAGGCGGAGGCCAATAATATATCATTACTTGCTTTAGAGTTGTTCGAGTAAACTAGACCGCGTGGCGGTGGCTTGCATATATCCATTGGGACACTTTCATGAATAGGTGTGACCATGATATGCCGATATAGATGGAACCGCAAGGGCGGTAACTTGGGTGCTTCTATTGAGTGGCACAGTCAAGGAGAAATATCATTGCAGAATGATACTGTCATGTGCTCCATATCCGCAATATAACGCCACTTTGGAGTGAATAATTGTACTTTGACAACATATCATGTCTGCTATGAACATGGAACAATTGTCCTGTATACAAATATATTAATGACAGAATAATTGTTCTTAGAGAAATTTAAAGTGCTTTGACAAAAGAAATAAAGCAAATAGCACCTAGTATATTTTGTCAGATGAACTGGACGCTGCTAGTGGATGAATACGTCTCCTCTGACTTTTCCATGCAATAATGCTTAGTAGTAGCTTTAAACTTCTGATACAACAGCCACCGCCCTCTTTATTCTTCACATTTTTAATGAGCTTTTGGACTGATGTGCTTCCAACTTCGGCGGTAGTAGGCCACATAGTAGCACTCCCTCCGTTCTTTCGCATAGACTCCAGCACAGGTACCAATATGTGTGCTGGCTAATGGGACAGTGACTCGGACAGTCGCAGGTGCGGCTTCAACAACAGCGCGAAGCAGCTGAGGGGTTGACCTGGCTTAACGAGGCGAGCCTTCAGTGCTGCTAGCGCATGGGGGCCTTGAGGCAGCGACTTGCAGCAGACGCCGGCAGCTCAAGGCTGGAATGAGATGCAGCGATGGCGGTGGGCGGTTCTGTCACATCCCTAGTTCTGGTATGATCCTAGGCTTGCTTTGTACATCATGGTTATATTTCAAATGAAATTGAAATGGGGATGTTTCAAACCCTAGCACCAAAGCAAATTCAAATAGGCTCAACTTTAAAGTGGATTTTCAATGAACCCAAAATGCTTTTCAAAAATGTTCATGCTCTTTGGAAAATGTTGGGAACAACAACCAGAGGTGATGCACATTTTTGCTACCCATTTTGGATTTTTGAATCAATGCATAAATATTTGATTTGGAGCTGTTTAAATTATATAAATATTTTTAATGGCTCTAAAAATGTTGGGAATTGGTGAGGGCCTCTCGAATATTATATCTAGATGCCACAATTATTTTCAGCAATTATGGAAATGTTTTAACATTTCTTTTAAATACAAAACAAATGTCAGAATAGAAGAAGAAAACAGGAAAGGAATTACCTGATTTACCTCGCGCTTACCTGGTGGCCCAACACGACCGGCCAACCCACCTGGTGGCCCAGCCTACCAGGGGCAGAGCCGTCTTCAACCTCTGCCTACTGGCAGAGGCGTGGCGACGCGCCCGTGCCCGAGCCTCCACCTCCTGCTTCACCGTGGCGTCTCCCCGCCACCTCCTGCTTCCTTCCCTGTCCCTGACCGGGCACCTGGAGACGGCGAGCCCCCCTGGTCCTTCCCCTCTCTCGCTGCTCTCTCTCCCCTCCTTTGTTCCTCTCCCCGCAGCACACCGAGCGTGCTCGTCGTCGCCGCTCGCCATAGCCGCAGCCACCGCCTCCCTCTCGCCTCCCCGATGTGCCCCAAAGCTCCGCCTCGCCGCCTGCTACGTCCTCAACGAGCCAGGCGACCCGGGACGCTCTGCATCGACGCCACCGTCTTCGTTTCCATCCCCGGCCGCCGGAGATCCTCGTCGATGCTCCGCTCGCTCCGACGCTCCTCCGGCCTCACCGACCTGCTCGTCCGACTCGCCGTGAGCCACTAACCTGAACCCCCCTCCTTTGCGCTCCGTTTGCACGTTGTAGCCGTCGCTCCGCCGGAGACCGAACCACACCGCCGCCGAGCTTCTCGCCGTCGTGGCCACAGCCATCGTAGCTCCCAACCGAGCACGCCCACGTGCTCACCGCGCCGCGTAGGTGCCGTAGGAGCTAAGCACGCTACTCCCCAGCCACCGTAGCATCAACCCCGAGCTCGCCCGAGCTCCGGCAACCGCCAAGGTCGAAGCCGGTGACGACTCCGGCCACCCCAGCCCCTCTCGTGTGCTCCCCTGGATGCGGCGCACGCCCTGCTCCACGCAGAGCCCCTCCGCCGTCCTTTTGGTCGCCAGAACGGCGATCCCGAGCCCTCCGCCGCGTCCGGCCTCGCCGGCGGCTAAACGTCGGTGGGGTTGACCGGTCTAACCCCCCCAGTTGACCTAGGGTTTGACTACCCTGGGTCATTGACATGTGGGTTGGCCCTGTTAAGTTTTAGTTAGGATTAGTTTAACAACTAATTTATCCCTGTTTAGCTAATTGGGTCACTGACGCGTGGGCCCAACCCCATTGACTAAACCAGTTTAGGTTTATTTTTAGATTAGGATTAACCACAGACACTGACGTGTGGACCCCACACGTCAGGTTTGACCTGGTCAGCCGCCTTCGACCTGCTGACGTAAGCATGATGCTGTGCTGACGCATTATATCATTTTCTGGTATTAATTTTAATCAGGAAATTCCAGAAAATAGTTAAAACTTCTGAAAATCATAGTAATTCAACCGTAACTCCAAATCAAATAAATTATATATGAAAAATCATCAGAAAAATGCAAGGAATCCATTTATTCTAGTTTCATGCATGAAAAACCAACTTATACTTGCTAAAGTCCCACTCTCTCGCTCCTGCTCCTTTTACTGCATTAGGACAACAATGATTCAAACTGCAACTTTCTGCTGCGGTAGCTGAACCCATTCCTCTGTATGACCTGTCATTGCCACAGTAAATAGTTGAAACCCACTAGCATGAGTAGGAGTTGCTTGAGCCTTGATGTGCCTGCTCATCCATGCTTGTTTTTCTTTATGCCAGCTATGCTTAGACTTGTGTTAGGTCTGATTCATCGGGAATGAATCGGAGTGGTGAACATGTCCTAACGGTAAAGGCTTAGTGTGTGAACACGTTTTGGTAAAGGTAGCGATGAGAGGCCATGTAGGAGTACATGGTGGGTTGTCTCATTGGAACCGTCCTTAAGCACTGAGTTCTGTGTATGTTATCCAAGTCCAATTACTACCACACATTGGGTTCCGGTTATCCGGCCCCTCCCGGCTTATTAATCCACTTGATCTCTGTCCAGGAGTTGCAACTAGTTTCTGGCGTTTGTAGGTAGTGCTACTTGTCTACCAGGTGGTGTCCGACGGGACAGGCTTGGGACAGACTAGGCACTGTGGCACGGTGTACCAAGTGGCACCCGGATGGTGGGCTTGGGAACCCTGCACACATCGTTTGGGGCCGTGAGCGACACCCCGGCCGGATCTCCTTGCGGATGGAACCCGAATAGGCGATAAACCTGGACGAGAGACTTGTGTGGTTAGTCAGGTCATGGCCGACACCCTCGCCCAGCTTCCGCTTGAAGGTTGCCGAGGTACATGACGTGTATAGGGCTATAAGTGGCGAGAGCGTGTGTGACGAGGTACACCCCTGCAGGGTCAATATTATCTATTCGAATAGCCGTTTTCCTCGGATATGGAAACTTGGAGGACTTATGTAGTACATAGACAATTTGAAGTGGATACTCTAAAATCCGCAAGATATGCGTGAGTGCTATGGATGGCCTTCTCGTTGGGAGACGGGAACGGATTCATAGTGGAGTATTGATATGGTGAATATGTGGACTCGTGTGCGTCTTCTCACCACAAAGAAGTTTCTGATAATCGTAGTATAGATTAGCCATTGAGTCAAAGCTGGCTTGCTGCTGTTAAACTCCACCACCCCCTTTGTTGATAATGTTGCATATGTAGATAGTTCTGATGTAAGACTTGCTGAGTACTTTTGTACTCACGTTTGCTTATTTATGTTTTGCAGTTGGTTACACTAGTGGCTTCGACGAGTAGCTTGTATCCCAGCTACGATCTTGTACCCTTGGGAGGGTCGTGTTTAGTCAGGCCTCTTAGTCTTTTCCTTTTGTAGTTGTCTGTACTCAGACATGTAATGCTTCCGTTGCTTGTATGCTCTGAATGATGGGTCATGAGACCCCTGTGTGTGTTGATTGCTTTGTGGCTCTTCTGGGCCTTTATCTATATGAGTTTGAGTTATGTTGTGATGCCATGATGTACAGCACATACTTGCATGTTATGCGTACGTGTATCGTGTACTGCTATGTGTGGGATCTGACAATCTAGTTGTTTGTCCTTGGCAGCCTCTCTTATGAGGAAATGTAGTCTAGTGCTTCCTTGAGCCATAGTAGTCCGCTACAGCCCGGTTCACCGGAGTCCTGCTAGCCCAGCACTATGGCTCGGAACACTTGACTGGCCGGCATGTGTTTCACTTCATTCATGTGTCTGTCCCTTCAGGGAAATGTCACGCGGTGACATCTGGAGTCCTGTTAGCCCAGTGCTATAGCCCGAATTCACACGTTGATGACCGACATGCTCAATGTGGTTCATGTATGCCTGTCCTCATGGGTTAGTGCTGCTTTGGATTCACGACTAGCCATGTCGGCCCGGGTTCTTTGTCATATGGATGCTAGCGACACTATCATATACGTGAGCCAAAAGGCGCAAACGGTCCCAGGCCAGGTAAGGTGGCACCCGTGGAATACCGTGCGTGAGGCCGCAAAATGATATGATGTGTTACATGCTGGATCGGTGTGACTTGGAATCTGGGTCCCGACAGCGTTGCTATTAGAGCTTGACTGACTGTAGGATTACCAAGCCAAACTGGTCGAAGTTGAGTCTAGAAATGCTTTAGTTATATATGGGAATTGATTGTGGAAGGGAACGCAAGGCTCTTTTTACTCCTTTACCCCATGTCATTCTTTCTGAGTCAGCCTCTTCTTCCTACGAGGGTTAAGGCCTAGGCTTCTCCTCTATCTATCAGGATGACGTGTTACTAAACCATAAAGTCTTAGGATTGTTGGGTTGTGTCACCGTACTGTTCTACTACTTCTGTGTGTCCTCAGTTTGTCCCAGAACCTTGATATTATGATGCTGATTGATCATGCTATTCCTTTGATGAATGTCTCAAAATCCTTTTGAGCATTTACAGCCGTTATGCTGCCGAAATCGTCCCAGGATTTCAAGAGTTTCCAATGCTTTTGCATTACATTCCGCATCCTTATGTCGATGCTAATTCCATCCTTGTTTCCTTGGTTTCTGTGCTAGGATGTTGTCTGCTAACCGAGGTTCAGTTGCTCATAGCAAGAACCATGGAGATGGTAGGGACAAGGATCCTCCTGACCGGCCTTTGATGGCAGAGTTCTTGTTAGCATCCGAGAGGAACAAGCGTGAGACTAACCGCTTGCTGGCACAGATTGAGCAGAACACCGCACCTCAGCGTAAGAAGTTGGTTTCCATCACCGACTTCATTGGTCTGAAACCACCCACCTTCCATCATTCCATTGAGCCACTCGATGCGGATGACTGGCTCTGAAGCATCACTCACAAGTTGCATTCTGCGAACGTCGCTGAAAGTGACAAGGTCACCTATGCTAACCATCGCCTGGAAGGTCCTGCTAGTATTTGGTGGCAGAGCTATGAGGCTATGCTTCCAGCTGGTCAGATTCCTACCTGGAAGGATTTCACCGAGGCTTTTCGTGAGCACCACATTCCTCAGGCTCTCATTGACCGCAAGAGGGAAGAGTTCTGTAGTTTTGCCCAGGGTAAGCTGCCTGTTGATGCTTACAATAGAGAGTTTGGAAGCCTCGCCCGCTATGCTGCAGAAGAAGTGTCCACAGACACTAAGAAGCAGGCTAGGTTCCGGAAGGGTCTCAACCCTAAGTTGCGTCGTGATCTCCACCTGCATCATTGTGATACTTTCCAGGCTCTTGTGAACAAGGCCATTAATGCAGAGACAGCTCAACTCACTTACGAGGAGTCTCGTAAGCACAACCGTGATCTGGGTTCTTCCTCCCGCTCTGGCTCTCAGAAGCGACGGATTTGGATTCCGAACTCGGCTCTTCCACCTCGATATGCACCGAGGCCATCCTATGTGGCGCCTCACCCAACTCAGCAACATGCTCCACCCATGCCTATTAGTGGACCACTTGCCAACGTAGGTCCACGTCCTACCTCAGGAACTTGCTTCACCTGCGGAGAACCAGGACACTATGCACGTGACTGCCCTCAGTCCAGTTATACTCCACCCCAGTCTGGGAGGTCTGTTGGCCGTGAAAAGCCATCAGGCAAGATGATCAGTACCAAGCTAGCCTCCATTGAACGAGCATGTGTGCACCATGTCTCAGCTTCAGAAGTTCAAGATGATCCCGACGTCGTACTAGGTACGCTTCTTGTCAATTGTCACCCAGCTTCAGTTCTGTTCGATACTGGAGCATCCCACTCCTTCATATCCGAGGGTTACGCTCGGTTGCACGACATGTCATTTTGTGATATGCCGACTCCACTAATAATCCAGACTCCTGGTTCCAAATGGCAAACCTCCAAGGTAAGCCATGGTAATGAAATCCTTGTTGACAGACTGGTTTTCCTTGCTTCTTTGATATCTCTCAAGTCCGCAGATATTAACATCATCTTGGGTATGGACTGGATGACAGCTCATCATGCCAAGATCGATTGTTACACCTGATCTGTTCAACTTACACATCCATCTGGCAAAATAGTCACTGTCTCCACTAGAGTTGCAAGGCGTCAACTCTATTCTCTTAATGCCAGCCCTCTTCCAGACATTGAAGCTATTCCGGTAGTCCGTGACTTCCCGAATGTTTTTCCAGAAGAACTGCCAGGTGTCCCACCTGACAGAGATGTAGAGTTTGTCATAGAACTTATCCCAGGAACTGTTCCAATCTCTAGGAGACCATACAAGATGGCACCTTTGGAGTTAGCCGAGCTTAAGAAACAACTTGATGAGTCCTTGCAAAAGGGTTTCATCCATCCCAGTTCTTCTCCTTGGGCTTGTCTTGTCCTCTTCGTCAAGAAGAAGGATGGTACAGATCGAATGGTTGTAGATTATCGTCCCGTTAATTTGGTCACGATAAAGAACAAGTACCCGCTCCCCAGGATCAACGACCTGTATGATCAGCTCACTGGATCCTCAGTCTTTTCCGAGATGGATTTGAGGTTAGGCTACCACCAAATCAAGATCAGAAACGGGGACATCCCCAAAACGGCCTTTGTCACTCGTTATGGTCAATACGAGTACACCGTGATGTCTTTCGGCCTAACCAATGCTCCAGCTACTTTCTCCCGCTTGATGAACTCGATCTTTATGGAGTACTTAGATAAGTTCGTCGTGGTTTATCTCGATGATATTCTTATTTACTCAAAAAACGAGGAAGAGCATGCCGAGCAGCTTAGGCTTGTGCTAGAAAAACTCAGAGAGCATCGCCTTTATGCCAAGTTCTCCAAGTGTGAATTTTGGTTGCCAGAAGTGACCTATCTAGGCCACAGTATCTCAGGTAAGGGCATTGCTGTAAATCCCGAGAGAGTTAAAGCCGTTCTCGATTGGACTCCACCCGAAACAGTGAAACAAGTTAGGAGTTTCCTTGGTCTAGCCAGTTATTGTCGCCGCTTCGTTGAAAACTTCTCCAAAGTGGCCAAACCCCTCACAGAGCTTCTCAAGAAAGATAAAAGGTTTGAGTGGACCCCACAGTGTGAGCACAGTTTTCAGGAACTGAAAAGACGCCTGACTTCTGCGCCCATACTCGTGCCACCGGATTTCACTAAAGAGTTTGTTATCTATTGCGATGCTTCGCGTCAAGGACTAGGTTGCATTCTTATGCAGGATCGTCATGTGATTGCCTATGCATCTCGACAGTTGCATCCACATGAGGAAAATTATCCTACACATGATCTGGAGCTTGCAGCCGTAGTCTATGCACTTAAGACTTGGCGACATTACCTTCTTGGTAACCGTTGCGAAATCTACACTAACCATCAGAGTCTCAAGTATATCTTCACCCAACCGGATCTGAATCTCAGACAGAGACGTTGGTTGGAGTTGATCTCGGATTACGACTTAGGAATCACCTACACCCCAGGCAAAGCCAATGTCATGGCTAATGCTTTAAGTCATAAATCCTATTGCAACAACCTCATGTTGCAACATTGTCAACCACCCCTCCATGAGGAATTCTGTAAGCCTAACCTTCACATAGCTCCTCATGGTTTCCTTTCTACCTTGGTGGCGAAACCTACCCTTACGGATCAGATCATAGAGGCTCAGAAGCATGATACGGGAATCTCCCGGATCAAGAAGAATATTTCCAAGGGAGTTGCTGGCTGTTTCTCTTTGGATGAACGAGGTGTTGTTTACTTTGGTAACCGTTTGGTGGTTCCCAAATGTCAACAGATGCAGCAACTGATCCTTAAGGAGGCCCATGCATCCCCTCTCACGATTCATCCCGGTAGTACAAAGATGTATCTGGACCTACGCCAGAGGTTCTGGTGGACTAGGATGAAGAGACAAATCACTCAGTATATTGCCAACTATGACGTTTGTCGTTGCGTTAAGGCAGAGCATCAAAGACCTGCTGGCACCCTTCAACCTTTAGCTATTCCCGAGTGGAAATGGGACAAAGTTGGTATGGACTTCATCACCGGCTTTCCCAGGACCAAGAAAGGAAATAATGCTATCTTCGTAGTCGTTGACCGTCTTTCCAAAGTGGCTCACTTCCTACCAGTTCGAGAGAGTATCACTGCTAGTCAGCTCGCTGACTTATATATCTCCCGAATAGTGTCACTCCATGGTGTTCCACTAGAGATCAATTCAGACTGTGGCAGTCTTTTCACCTCTCATTTCTGGGAAAGTTTCCAAACTGCCATGGGCACCTATCTTTCCTTTAGTACCGCTTTCCACCCTCAATCAAGTGGTCAGGTGGAAAGGGTCAACCAAATTCTCGAAGACATGCTTAGAGCTTGCGTTATCTCATTCGGTAAGGATTGGGAGAAATGTCTTCCCTTTGCCGAGTTTGCTTATAACAATAGCTACAAATCCAGTCTTAAGAAAACACCCTTCGAGATCCTGTATGGACGAAGATGTTGAACACCTTTGAACTGGTCAGAAACCGGCGAAAGGAAATTCTTTGGACCGGATATGATCTAGGAGGCAGAAGAGCAAGTTCACATTATTCGTGAGAATTTGAAAACAGCCCAACCTCGCCAAAAGAGCCAGTATGACCGTCGTCATAAGGAAGTGGCTTATGAAATTGGCGACAAAGCTTACCTTCGGGTTACTCCTTTGAAGGGTACCCATCGTTTCGGTATCAAGGGCAAGTTGGCTCCTTGTTACATTGGTCCGTTTCGCATTCTCGCTAAACGAGGAGAGGTTGCCTACCAGTTGGAACTACCCCCACATCTTTCTCGAGTTCATGATGTCTTCCACGTCTCTCAACTCAGGCGTTGCTTCTCAGATCCCATCCGCGGAGTGGACCACGAAACGCTTGATCTTCAAGATAACCTCACTTATCGAGAGTACCCCCGTTCGCATTCTAGATCAAGCAGAGCGTGTCACTCGACGTCATACATCAAGTTTCTCAAGGTTCAATGGTCTCATCATGCCGAGAGAAAAGCTACTTGGGAGCGAGAGGATCGTCTTCGACTTGAGTACCCCGCTTTCTTTCCGCCAACTCCTGAATCTCGAGACGAGATTTCTTCGAGTGGGGGCGAGTTGTCACATCCCTAGTTCTGGTATGATCCTAGGCTTGCTTTGTGCATCATGGTTATATTTCAAATGAAATTGAAATGGGGATGTTTCAAACCCTAGCACCAAAGCAAATTCAAATAGGTTCAACTTTAAAGTGGATTTTCAATGAACCCAAAATGCTTTTCAAAAATGTTCATGCTCTTTGGAAAATGTTGGGAACAACAACCAGAGGTGATGCACATTTTTGCTACCCATTTTGGATTTTTGAATCAATGCATAAATATTTGATTTGGAGCTGTTTAAATTATATAAATATTTTTAATGGCTCCAAAAATGTTGGGAATTGGTGAGGGCCTCTAGAATATTATATCTAGATGCCACAATTATTTTCAGCAATTATGGAAATGTTTTAACATTTCTTTTAAATACAAAACAAATGTTAGAATAGAAAAAGAAAACAGGAAAGGAATTACCTGATTTACCTGGCGCTTACCTGGTGGCCCAACAGGACCGGCCAGCCCACTAGGGGCAGAGCCGTCTTCAACCTCTGCCTACTGGCAGAGGCGTGGCGACGCGCCCGTGGCCGAGCCTCCACCTCCTGCTTCACCATGGCTTCTCCCCGCCACCTCCTCCTTCCTTCCCCGTCCCTGACCGGGCACCTGGAGACGCCGAGCCCCCCTGGCCCTTCCCCTCTCTCGCTGCTCTCTCTCCCCTCCTCTGTTCCTCTCCCCGCAGCACACCGAGCGCGCTCATCGTCGCCGCTCGCCATAGCCGCAGCAACCGCCTCCCTCTCGCCTCCTCGACGTGCCCCAAAGCTCCGCCTCGCCGCCTGCTACGTCCTCAATGAGCCAGGCGAACCGGGACGCTATGCATCGATGCCACCGTCTTCGTTTCCATCACCGGCCGCCGGAGATCCTCCTCGATGCTCCGCTCGCTCCAACGCTCCTCCGGCCTCACCGACCTGCTCGTCCGACTCGCCGTGAGCCACTGGCCTGAACCCCCCTCCTTTGTGCTCCGTTTGCATGTTGTAGCCATCGCTCCGCCGGAGACCGAACCACGCCGCCGCCGAGCTTCTCGCCGCCGTGGCCACAGCCGTCGTAGCTCCCAACCGAGCATGCCCACGTGCTCACCGCGCCGCGTAGGTGCCGTAGGAGCTAAGCACGCCACTCCCCAGCCACCGTAGCGTCAACCCCGAGCTCGCCCGAGCTCCGGCAACCGCCAAGGTCGACGCCGGTGACGACTCCGGCCACCCCAGCCCCTCTCGTGTGCTCCCCTGGATGCGGCGCACGCCCAGCTCCACGCAGAGCCCCTCCGCCGTCCTTTTGGTCGCCGGAACGGCGATCCCGAGCCCTCCGCCGCGTTCGGCCTCGCCGGCGGCTAAACGTCGGTGGGGTTGACCGGTCTAACCCCCCCAGTTGACCTGGGGTTTGACTACCCTGGGTCATTGACATGTGGGCCGGCCCTGTTAAGTTTTAGTTAGGATTAGTTTAACAACTAATTAATCCCTTTTTAGCTAATTGGGTCACTGACGCGTGGGCCCAACCCCATTAACTAAACCAGTTTTGGTTTATTTTTAGATTAGGATTAACCACAGACACTGACGTGTGGACCCCACACGTCAGGTTTGACCTGGTCAGCCGCCTTCAACCTGCTGACGTAAGCATGACGCTGTGCTGACGCATTATATCATTTTCTGGTATTAATTTTAATCAGGAAATTCCAGAAAATAGTTAAAACTTCTAAAAATCATAGTAATTCAACCGTAACTCCAAATCAAATAAATTATATATGAAAAATTATCAGAAAAATGCAAGGAATCCATTTATTCTAGTTTCATGCATGAAAAACCAACTTATACTTGCTGTATAAGTGAAAACGTAATAATGGCATGTTATATATTTAATTTGGGGTTTGCATATGAACCCTTGGTTCATATGGACTTTAACCAAATTGATACTAGATGCATTAGGGCAAATCATAGCATCTTCGTAATGTCACCTTCATGCATCATATTGTTGCATATGGTTGTTTATTGATTTCCGGCACCGTTCCCTCTCGATAGGTTCTGCTCCGGAAGGTGTCCCGAGTACCTATCTGAGGAGCAGTGCTTCTTCGTGGATCTATCACGCAAGCAAACCCCCTTTGAGAATCTCGATAAAGTCCCACTCTCTCGCTCCTGCTCCTTTTACTGCATTAGGACAACAATGATTCAAACTGCAACTTTCTGCTGCGGTAGCTGAACCCATTCCTCTGTATGACCTGTCATTGCCACAGTAAATAGTTGAAACCCACTAGCATGAGTAGGAGTTGCTTGAGCCTTGATGTGCCTGCTCATCCATGCTTGTTTTTCTTTATGCCAGCTATGCTTAGACTTGTGTCAGGTCTGATTCATCGGGAATGAATCGGAGTGGTGAACATGTCCTACCGGTAAAGGCTAAGTGTGTGAACATGTTTTGGTAAAGGTAGCGATGAGAGGCCATGTAGGAGTACATGGTGGGTTGTCTCATTGGAACCGTCCTTAAGCACTGAGTTCTGTGTATGTTATCCAAGTCCAGTTACTACCACACATTGGGTTCCGGTTATCCGGCCCCTCCCGGCTTATTAATCCACTTGATCTCTGTCCAGGAGTTGCAACTAGTTTCTGGCGTTTGTAGGTAGTGCTACTTGTCTACCAGGTGGTGTCCGACGAGACAGGCTTGGGACAGACTAGGCACTGTGGCACGGTGTACCAAGTGGCACCCGGATGGTGGGCTTGGGAACCATGCACACATCATTTGGGGCCGTGAGCGACACCCCGGCCGGATCTCCTTGCGGATGGAACCCGAATAGGCCATAAACCTGGACGAGAGACTTGTGTGGTTTGTCAGGTCATGACCGACACCCTCGCCCAACTTCTGCTTGAAGATTGCTGAGGTACATGATGTGTACAGGGCTATAAGTGGCGAGAGCGTGTGTGACGAGGTACACCCCTGCAGGGTCAATATTATCTATTCGAATAGCCGTTTTCCTCGGATATGGAAACTTGGAGGACTTATGTAGTACATAGACAATTTGAAGTGGATACTCTAAAATCCGCAAGATATGCGTGAGTGCTATGGATGGCCTTCTCGTAGGGAGACGGGAACGGATCCATTGTGGAGTATTGATATGGTGAATATGTGGACTCGTGTGCGTCTTCTCACCTCAAAGAAGTTTCTAATACTCGTAGTATAGATTAGTCATTGAGTCAAAGCTGGCTTGCTGCTGTTAAACTCCACCACCCCCTTTGTTGATAATGTTGCATATGTAGATAGTTCTGATGTAAGACTTGCTGAGTACTTTTGTACTCACGTTTGCTTATTTATGTTTTGCAGTTGGTTACACTAGTGGCTTCGACGAGTAGCTTGTATCCCAGCTACGATCTTGTACCCTTGGGAGGGTCGTGTTTAGTCAGGCTTCTTAGTCTTTTCCTTTTGTAGTTGTCTGTACTCAGACATGTAATGCTTCCGTTGCTTGTATGCCCTGAATGATGGGTCATGAGACCCCTGTGTGTGTTGATTGCTATGTGGCTCTTCTGGGCCTTTATCTATATGAGTTTGAGTTATGTTGTGATGCCATGATGTACAGCACATACTTGCATGTTATGCGTACGTGTATCGTGTACTGCTATGTGTGGGATCCGACAATCTAGTTGTTTGTCCTTGGCAGCCTCTCTTATGAGGAAATGTAGTCTAGTGCTTCCTTGAGCCATAGTAGTCCGCTACAGCCCGGTTCACCGGAGTCCTGCTAGCCCAGCACTACTGCTCGGAACACTTGACCAGCCGGCATGTGTTTCACTTCGTTCCTGTGTCTGTCCCTTCGGGGAAATGTCACGCGGTGACATCCGGTGTTCTATTAGCCCAGTGCTACAGCCCGAATTCACATGTTGATGGCCGACATGCTCGATGTGGTTCATGTATGCCTGTCCTCATGGGTTAGTGCCGCTTTGGATTCACGACTAGCCATGTCGGCCCGGGTTCTTTGTCATATGGATGCTAGCGACACTATCATATACATGAGCCAAAAGGCGCAAATGGTCCCGGGCCAGGTAAGGTGGCACCCATGGAATACCGTGCATGAGGCCGCAAAATGATACGATGTGTTACATGCTAGATCGGTGTGACTTGAAATCGGGGTCCCGACAGGTTCATCACTGAAGATGAGGCGAGGCCCACGGTTGTGGCAGAAGCGGACTGCGGCGTTGGTCTTGACCAAGCAAGGCGGCTTGGGCCGAACGGCAAACTGAGGCGGCCTGAGATGGCGGCAGCAGCAACTTGGCGAGTTAGCGAGGCCGTGGAGACAGCGCGTGCGACTCGTGGTAGCAGACGCAGGCGGCTCGTAAGCGGGCGCGACTCGACCATAGGACCGACTCACTACAGAGGTGACTTTCATGGAGAAACGAGCGGCGCGGACGGCACCGACTAGGCATGGGTGGCCCAAGGCGGAGGTAAGGCAGCTCGCAAGGACGACAGCTCGATGGGGGCGGCTTGGTGACACCGCTTGGCGGCAAAGAGGCGAAGCAAAGAGGCAACAGGAGGTGATTTGGTGGTGAAAAACCAGCAAGGCGAGTCCGTGGTAACCCCGTAGTAGCTCGAGCAGAGGTTAGCCAGCGACGGCGACTCGTGGAGGAGTGCGGCTGAAATGGCTCAAGGCCGAGATGGCGGCAGGCGACTCGAGGCTGCACCCGCGACCGCGGGCTGTTGGGGGCAGCTCAACGCGCGTCCGTGACGGCAGGTTGGAAGCAGAAGGAGGCCGTGGTCGGTTCAGCACAAGCGCGTAGAGCAGGAGGAGGTCAGGGCGGTTTAAGGCAGAGGATATGGCAGCAATGGTTGAGGCCAAGGCCGGGGAGTTACCATGGCGACTTCTGGCGTGGTCTGAGGTGGCGGTTGGACCAGCTCGGGTGGCTCGGAGGCAGGTCGTACGGCGGCAGGTTGGAGAGGCACCGGTGGCTCAAGGCGGATAAAGAGATGCAGCGATTGCCGTAGTGAGGGCGACGGCGGCTCATAGCCATGGTGAACCGGCGGAGAAACAAATGCATCAAGCAAAGGTGACTCTGGGCCACGCCGGCGGGTTAATAATGTAGCTCCAAAGCTGGCAGCTCATCCATGGCGAAACGGGGCAGTTTAAGGGAACTCCCTGGGGCGGCGATTCAGCAGTGGTATAGGCCGGCTTTGAGGCTCCGGATCATGACAACGGCAGATTAGCGGCGGCTCAATAGGAGCGCTGGCGGGTTACTATCTGACCGGTTTAGGCCGAAGTAGAAAGACAAGAGCCAGCAGCGGCCTTCAGACGACGACGGCTGATGGAACGGGCAGACCACGTTAGCAGAACGGGTCCGATCAGTGCTTGACTGGAAACGGCTCGGAGTCGTCGTGCACCCATGACCAAATATGATCCTCTGAGTTTGTCGTTTGTTTTGACTTTTCTCTTTGTGCTGATGGATTATTGTTGTACTACCATCTCCTCGTGCTCTTGGATCAATGGATGCATCACTTCCGCCTTCACATCTGGAACTAGTAGTACTAGTCTTTCAAATTAGTAATTCCTTAAGAACCGTGCAGGATCCCTCGTGAGGTATTACTTGTGCAAAGCACTCATGTGTATTTGCATGTGGCAACTGCAACCTATTGCCGAACGCAGTCGGCGACTTCGGACTTTATTTTTAATCAATTGTTGCATCTGATTTTTTCCTTTCTGTTTTATCCTTGCTGCCGTTAAGACGGCCTCGCCAGGCGCAGCGGCGACAGAGGCAGCTTGACCGGACCGGCTCAGTGGCGGGGGAGGCAGCAGCAGAGGGCGGATGTAGTTTAAAGGGACGTCAAGAGCTGAGAAACGAAGCGATCGACCGCGACCGCGCCGCCCCCGCGGGCGGCCGGCCACGCCTCCCCCCTTCCGCGTGAGCCCTCCCCCTCTCTCCACCTCCTCCCTGCCGCCGTCGCCGGCGCCCGCCGCGGGCCTGGCCCGGGTGACGTTGGTGGCGGCGGCCCCTGGCCCTTACCCGTCTAGGGTTTCTCCGGCGCGGGACGAAGCGCTCCGGGCGGTGTCTTCAGGCGGCGGCGGTCCTGTGCGGCGGCGGGGGCGAGCTCTGGGCGGCGGCGGCGCCGTTGGCGGCGGGGCTGCGCAGCGGCGCGGGCTGGCGGTGCCCGTCCAACCCAGATCTGGGCCCTTCGGGCCCCATCTGGGCCTGGGCGGGCCGGCGCCTGGCGTGGCGTTAGCGTGGCCATCAGGAAGCGGTGGCGAGCGGTGATGATCGGCGGGGGCTGGTGGCGTCGACGCCAGCCTGCTGCAGCATGGCCGGCGGGGCTTAGCGGGCCCATTTTCGGGCCTGGCCGGGCCAGGGGTGGACTGGTATGCCCTGCTGCCGTGTCCGGACGGCTACCACGATGGTGCCGAAGGCGCGAGCCTCCCGCACGACAGCGGTGGAGGTGGTTCCCTCCCGCTCGGCCTCGGTGCTGCTGCTCCCGTCGCTTGGATCTTCTCTCCGGTCTTCTTGGCCTCGTGGTGGTGCTCGCAGCGAGACGGCGTTGGTGGCGGCGCAACCGTGATGGCGCATGGTTGGGCGGTGGTTTGCCTGGTCGGCTCCGATTGGCCGGTGGGGTTTGGCGTGTGGGAGAAATCCTTGCCGGTTCGTCCGGCTCCGATGCGGTGACACCGGCAGGTGTCACTATCCATTCTTGGAGGGCGGCGAGGAGACGATCCGGAGACCAAGTTGGCAAAGCAGGCTATCGCGCGGGCGAAGGGGTTCGGAGAAATTTCCAAATTTTTGCCCATGACTATATATAGCCCGACCCTGTCGGTGTGACCGAGTGGAACAACTCGGTGGCACCGAGATGCAAAACTGTATACAGTTGTTGCAACTCGGTGTGACCGAATGGTTCAAATCGGTTGCACCGAGATCGAAAACCTAGATCAACTTAATGATCTCGGTAGGACCGAAAGTAGGGTATCGGTCAGACCGAGAATCACAAAGAGGTTTTGGAAGTTTAAGTCTATGACGAATCGGGGACTCCGAACGCTCCTCACACAGAGTGGTTCGAATCTGACTTGATCAAATTTTGTGATGTAGCATGAATAGAGTTTGAGACGAGAAAAGCATAGATAGCTAGAGCAGGTTCTTAGGCATTCTTGTCCATCCACTTGGCAAAAGAAAATAAAGCCAAACAATCAAAACAAAAAGTGGATGTCCTCGAATGAGTAAAATATGCAACCAACATGCTCACACAATAAGATGGCAAATGAAATATGTGACAAAGCATGCACAACCAATTCTAGCATCTATCAAGCAATTTGCGATGACTAGGTCATCTATATATGAGTATATTGACTTGGGAGTCAAGTGAGAACACTTGATCATAGGTCATACTCATCGTTTAAGCTCAAGTGGGGTTACCACTTTTACATAAAGCATTGTTGTGTTCACATCTTTAGAGTTGCTTTAGCTCAAGTCTTAGAGTAAAGCTCCCCCTAGATGTGATACCCCCCCTCAGAGGGATGAACTAACCTTGGGTTTTGTCGATGATGACTTCATGTAGATGTTGAAGATGTGGATGCTCAATGTTGATGTAGATCACTTGGAGCTATCCATTTGAGTGAATTGCACTTTCAATACCTACATGGGTTAATCCCACAAGGAACAAACAAGGATATCCATAGACATAGAGTGATGCACACACAAGATAATGTCCATGAAAACTTTTATATTACCTTGTCCCTTGTCTTACCAACAAGAGGGTTTGTGACTCCTTGAACTAGTGCAATATGTGGAAGTTGATTGCACTTGTTCTTTCCAAAATGATAAGAGTGAAGTATGTTGGCGGAGTCACCCTCAAGAACTCTCTAGTTCTTCTTCTTTTGCATCCACACCATCTTGATGGGAATCCTTGGAGTTGTAGTCGTACTTGATGAAGTGGAACTTGAATTAGTCTTGGGAATCCACTTGACTAAGGTCTTAGGAGCTTCTTCAAATGCATCAATTTCCTCTTGAAGCTTGTCCTTGCCTTTTTGCTTGTAGTCTAGTGGTGGAAGATCATCTTGAGCTTGTGTACCCTTGAAGGAAGTATCATACTTCTCTTGTTGAGGAACAAGCTTTGTCTTGGGGTATTGATCTTCTTCCCACTCAACTCCATTGGCATTGAACTTTTGTTCAAAACCAACACCTTGATTCTTCCGGTGCATTCCTTGCTTGCGCACAATTTCCTCGAATTACTTACTCCCGGCAAGGCTTTTGTACACTCCTTTCTCTATGATTCCCTTCAATAAGCTATTTTCTTGCTCAAGTGTAACTTGGCTAAGAGAATCATTAGTGGAATCAAGAGAACTACTAGAAGCAACAAAATTGGATTTAGCATGATCATTGTTACTACTAGAGGAAGAATCTTTCTTGTTCTTGTTACTAGACTTGACTTGAGGCATGTAAGTGGATAAGAGTAAACGCTTGGCAATGTAAGAAGAACTTTTCTTGCGGAGATCATCATTTATTGCTTTTAAAAACTCATGCTCTTGCTCAGGATTGAGCTTTTCAAAGCGTAACTTCTCATTAGCTCTTAAAAGTTCTTGATGATCTTCGAAGATAGTTTCATGAGCTAACTTAAGAGTGTTTAGTTCTTTAGTTAGAGCCTCAATCTTCTCCTTATCATTGTCATTCGTTTTATCTTGATTAGCATGATTAATTGACGTTTCATCATAGTATTCATCACTAGAGTTGTCAACAAGCAAATCATCATCACCTAACAAGTCATCTTCATCACTATTAAAATCAACATACTCGGGGTGTGTTACCTTAGGACCTTTGGCCATGAGGCATCTTCCAATTCCTTCATTTGGTGAGTCAAATATGTCGTAGGAGTTGGATGACACAAGTGCTAGACCGGCAACACATTCATCTTGAGTATCTTCGGAGTCGGAGTGATAACTTCTCTCGGAGTGGCTGTCGGAGTCGGAGCCGGATACCCATTCACCAACATGAGCTTGATGTCTTTGTTTTGTGTAGCTCCTTGATGATTTTTCCTTCCTTTCCGAATCCTTGCTTCTTCGTGAGTATTTTCGTTCATAACGATCATCTCTACTCCTTCTCTCTCTTGGTGGTGAATCTTTGCTTCTTCTTTTTGGAGAGTCTTCTCTTCTCTTGTAGGGAGCCGTACACTCATTGGAATAGTGTCCGGGTCTTCCACAATTGTAGCAGTTTCGCTCTCGACTAGAAGATCTTTTGTCATTGTAGGACCTTGACTTGAAGCTTCTATCTTTGCTTCTACTCTTGTAGAACTTGTTGAAGTTCTTCACCATTAAGCTCAATTCTTCATTGAAGTTTTGTTTCTCACTTGATGATGTAGGGGCTTCACATGAGGCTTTGTAGGCACCACTTGATTTGTTGTGAAGTTCCTCTTTACCCTTAAGTGACATCTCATGAGCAACAATTCTTCCAATCACTTCCGTTGGCTTGAGATCTTTGTAATTGGGCATCATTTGGATCAATGTGCACACGGTATCATATTTTCCCTCCAAGGCTCTTAGAATCTTCTTGATGATGAATCTATCGGTCATCTCTTCACTTCCTAAGCCGGCAATCTCATTTGTGATGAGAGCAAGCCTAGAGTACATTTCAGCGACACCTTCACCATCCTTCATTTTGAACTTGTCAAGTTGACTTTTGAAGCACATCCAACTTGGATTCCTTGACGGAGTCGGTACCTTCGTGCATATCAATCAAAGTGTCCCAAATTTCCTTTGCATTCTCAAGACGGCTGATTTTGTTGAACTCTTCGGGGCACAATCTGTTGAAGAGAATACCACAAGCTTGAGCATTGTATTGCAACATCTTCAATTCGTCCACGGTAGCTTCACGGTTTGGTTCTTTCCCATCAAAGAAGTCACCTTGCAAACCAACACACACAATAGCCCAAACGGCGGGGTTATGTCCAATAATATGCATTTTCATTTTATGCTTCCAACTAGCAAAATTTGTACCATCAAAGTAAGGACCTCTACGGTGATAATTTCCCTCACTAGACGCCATACTCTCCTAGGTTGTGAAACCAAGGCTATGACCACCAAAAGCTATGGAGATCAAAGCAAATGGAGACCAAGGCTCTGATACCACTTGTAGGATCGAAAGTATGTCTAGAGGGGGGTGATTAGACTACTTGACCAAATAAAAACTTAACCTTTTCCCAATTTTAGTTATTGGCAGATTTTAGCTATTTTAGGACAAGTCAAGCAATCATCACACAATTCAAGCAAGCATGCAAAGAGTATATTGGCAGCGGAAAGTAAAGCATGCAACTTGCAAGAATGTAAAGGGAAGGGTTTGGAGAATTCAAACGCAATTAGAGACACGGATGTTTTCCCGTGGTTCGGATAGGTGGTGCTATCCTACATCCACGTTGATGGAGACTTCAACCCACGAAGGGTAACGGTTGCGCGAGTCCACGGAGGGCTCCACCCACGAAGGGTCCACGAAGTAGCAACCTTGCCTATCCCACCATGGCCATCACCGACGAAGGACTTGCCTCACTAGCGGTAGATCTTCATGAAGTAGGTGATCTCCTTGCCCTTACAAACTCCTTGGTTCAACTCCACAATCTTGTCGAAGGCTCCCAAGTGACACCTAGCCAATCTAGGAGACACCATTCTCCAAGAAGTAACAAATGATGTGTTGATGATGAACTCCTTGCTCTTGTGCTTCAAATGATAGTCTCCCCAACACTCAACTCTCTTTCATAGGATTTGGATCTGGTGGAAAGAAGATTGAGTGGAAAGCAACTTGGGGTAGGCTAGAGATCAAGATTCATATGGTAGGAATGGAATATCTTGGTCTCAACACATGAGTAGGTGGTTCTCTCTTAGAACATATGAGTTGGAAATGTGTATGTGTTCTGATGGCTCTCTCTTCGAATGAAGAGGAGGTGGACGGGTATATATAGCCTCCACACAAAATCCAACCGTTACACACAATCTACCAATCTCGGTGGGACCGAATCAACAAACTCGGTCGGACCGAAAAGGTAAACCTAGTGACCGTTAGAGATTTTCGGTGGGACTGACATGCAACTCGGTCGGACCGAAAAGGTAAACCTAGCGACCGTTAGAGATTTTTGGTGGGACTGACATGCAACTCGGTCGGACCGATATGGTTAGGGTTTGGGCACAACGTAATCTCGGTGAGACCGATTACACAAACTCGGTGAGACCGAGTTTGGTAATAAGCTAACCAGAGAGTTGGTCAGGCAAACTCGGTGGGACCAATTTGCTCTTTCGGTGAGACCGAAAAGTTACAAGAGGGAAACACAGAGTTTACATTGCAATCTCGGTGGGACCGATTCGCTCTTTCGGTGAGACCGAAAAGTTACGAAAGGGAAACAGAGAGTTTGCAATCCCATCTCGGTGAGACCGAGATCCCTATCGGTAGGACCGAATTGCTAGGGTTTGGCAGTGGCTTATGACATATGAAACTCGGTGGCGCCGGATAGATAGAATCGGTATGACCGAGTTTGGCTTAGGGTTTAGGTCATTTGTGGATATGGGAAAGTGGTTGGGGATTTTGGAGCATATCACTAAGCACATGAAGCAAGAGGCTCCTTAAGCAACACCTCATCCCTCCTTGATAGTATTGGCTTTTCCTAAAGACTCAATGTGATCTTGGATCACTAAAATATAAAATGAAGAGTCTTGAGCTTTTAAGCTTGAGCCAATCCTTTGTCCTTAGCATTTTGAGGGTTCCACTTTCACATCCATGCCATGCCAATCATTGAGCTTTCCTGAAATAATCAACTTGGAATAGCATTAGCTCAATGAGCTATATGTTGTTATGAATTACCAAAACCACCTAGGGATAGTTCCACTTTCAATCTCCCCCTTTTTGGTAATTGATGACAACATATAGATCAAAGTTTCGACAATGATAATAAGCATGAAATATATCGTCGCTTTCAGAAGTATGTGATAAGTAAGAGCTCCCCCTAAATTTGTGCATATTTAAAAATTTGCCTTGGACTGCAAATGCACAAAGAGTTAGAGTCATGGGTTACTCTTCCATGTCACATACATCTTGGTGGAGCGCTTAAAATGATAAGAATGAAATACATGCACTCATCACCAAGAATAGTGAATGATCACATAAGATAGATAGGATAATAGCATTAAGCAAGCATTAAGTGTAGCTTATGATCAAACACATGACCATCGATGTCTCACAGATAATGACGTAGTATCTCACACAAAAGCAAACGAAGTTCGAAAAACCACCAAATAAAACAAGAGAGAATAAAAAGCAACACTCTCTCTCAAAGCCTATGATCTATACATTTTCTCCCCCTTTGGCAACAAGTTACCAAAAAGTTCCTAGAAAATGCATAGTGCTAAGTCGACACTCAGGCTTGATCTTCAGGTGGTGGTGGAGTCCGGAGCACTCCAAGGACGAAGCCTTCTATAGACGTGGTCGGAGTCGAGGCTGAAGTGGACGCTGGAGCTGGTGGAACTAAGGCTGTAGCTGGTGCAGACATGGTGGCTCTGGTGTCAGCAACAGGCATCAGACGACCTCGGACCTCGTGGCACTCTGGCAAAGGCATCAGTTGTCGTCTTTCCTCTCCTCTCCTGCATGTCATCCTGGAGCTGCTCCACTGCAGTCTGAATCTCTGTCACCTTGATATCCAAGTCATAGAACCTCTGTTCTACGATCCTCTCTAGGCTTGCCTGGTTCTGAGTTAGGGTGGCTAATCCTTTCTCAATACGCAGGGTGGATGAAATCAGGTAACCAAGCTGCTCTTGTTTGGTTTTCAAGAAATATTCAGATGCCTCCTCTTGAGTTGGCATCTTGGCAGCTTTCTCCTTCCTGGCCTTCTCCTTCTTGGCTTGTGCTTGGGCAGACGATGGCTCATTCTCAGTCATAACAACTTGGTTATCTTCAAAATCTGGACGGATGGGCAGGTGTTCCTTATCCAACAAGTATATGCCCGTGCCCATCTTGGAGTTGATGAGCTCCTGAATCTGTGGGGCATATCCACAGCTCCTCTTCTGGTCTGCTACTGTCCTCTTGATGGTCTCTACCATGAGGCTCATCACCTTGAATTTCTGTGGCATGTCAAAGATATGAAGCAAGTTGATCGCGTGGCCTCTGATCATCTTGTGATCTCCAGACTTGGGCAATAAGGTGTGCCTCAGAATCCAATTGATAGTTGGCAGCCCTGACAGAAGATAGTGTACTGAGCCAAACTTGAAAGTGTCAAGTGCTTCATTTGGAATCTCCTTGTACATGTTGGACATAGAGTTGTGGTCCATCTTCTTCTTGGCATAAACGTCCAAGTCATCTGCTTGCTCCTCTGGGCATTAATCAGCTGAGCCCATTCAGCAACTATAGACTGGTACCTCGTACCCTCTGACATCCAAATTATCCTACCATCTGGATAAAAATGGGCTGTGGAGTAGAACTTCATGATGAGTTCCTCGTCCCACTTTGTGAGCTTCTACCCGACAAAGTCCTCTACTCCACACGCCTTGAAGCTGTCCTGCACTCCAGGGTACTACTCTTGGTTGTCCTTGATGTATTGCCAATCGACCCATCTCATGTCACAGACAATGGGCTTCTTGTCTAGCAGCACTGTCTCATAAAAATCCTGCTGCTCCTTGGTGTGAAACCTGTAGTCAACTGCAGTCCTTCTCCTTGAAGCATACGGGTCTGTTTCTCTCCACTTCCGGAGCCCTGAATCTCTCCTGAGTTTCATATCCTCAGCCACAGGATGAGCATCGTTGTGGTCTGGGATCTTGGGCTTGAGCTTTCTAAGAACATTCTCTTCCTCTTCTTCTGCAGCTTCAGGCACTGGGGCCTTGTTCTTCTCAGTAGCTGGGATGCTTCTTGTATTTCTCTTTGGCTTTGGCTTTGGAGCTGGCTTGGCCTTGGAAGCAGCTGCCCTGATCTTATGGCATCACCCATCAGCTTGGGTGCCTTTGGTGCTGGTGCAGCTACCTCTTCTTCTTCCTCCTCATCTTCCATGACGGAAGCCTTGCCAAGCACTCTGGCTACAGTTTTCTTCACCCTTTCTTTCCTCTTCTTGCCTTCAGCAACAACTGGCTCAATGGGAGTGGGCTTCTCAGTTGAAGCTCTAGCCTTTGACATAGGCTACCTGCCTGCTGGCCTTTTGATCTTCATCCCTGGTTTTATGCCCTGTGCTGGCTCAACTCTCTTGGAAGTTGCTTCCTCTTCTGCCATGTAATCCTCATCTTCTGAATCTGAGGTTCTCTTCTTTCTCTGTCTTGTGGCATCTTTAGGCAGATTGCTAGGGGTGCTCATGCTGCCATCATCTGAGGAACTTGAGGGACTAGTGCCCTCACTCATCTGCACTTGCTATTCTGACAGGTTGTGGCTATCACTTTGGTCTGACATGATGCAAACTTTGACTGCTGACCCTGTGAATAGGTTATAGATGATATAGAGTGGATGAGCATCACAAAATGCAGAGATTTTTGCAAAAGAATAATTCAAAAACTTAGTTTTAGTTTCCCACTGAAAGCATCTCGGATCTATCGACTTCTAAACTTGGTGATACCGAAGCAGTTTTGGAGCCTAAACTAGTGAACTCGGTCAGACCGAGTTACAGTTCGGTGGCACCGAGACTGCTAGGGTTTCACAGAGTTCCAAAATCGGTCACACCGATTAGTAATACTCGGTCAGACTGAGTCTCACTTGTGCAATGGCATAAGCCAAATCGGTGGGACCGAGTTTTTCAACTCGGTGGGTCCAAGATAGTTTCGGCGGAAACCTAACCCTAAAATTTTCGAATTAAACCTAATCTACGAGTTCATTGACTGGATAGGAGTTTATCAAACGTGGCAAGAATCATGATGATCACAATGTGCTAGGAATCGGATTGGAGAATAGCACAAAGATCGAGTCCATACCCTAGTTCGGCGGAGACTCGCTACGGCGGCAACGGCGGGGTTGATTCCCGTTGACGGTGACGGAGACCAGCGACTGGAGGCGGCTGGCGGCGAGGAGACGATCCGGAGACCAAGTTGGCAGAGCAGGCTATCGCGCGGGTGAAGGGGTTCGGAGAAATTTCCAAATTTTTGCCCGTGACTATATATAGCCCAACCTTGTCGGTGTGACCGAGTGGAACAACTCGGTGGCACCGAGATGCAAAACTGTATACAGTTGTTGCAACTCGGTGTGACCGAATGGTTCAAATCGGTTGCACCGAGATCGAAAACCTAGATCAACTTAATGATCTCGGTAGGACCGAAAGTAGGGTATCGGTCAGACCGAGAATCACAAAGAGGTTTTGGAAGTTTAAGTCTATGACGAATCGGGGACTCCGAGCGCTCCTCACACAGAGTGGTTCGAATCTGACTTGATCAAATTTTGTGATGTAGCATGAATAGAGTTTGAGACGAGAAAAGCATAGATAGCTAGAGCAGGTTCTTAGGCATTCTTGTCCATCCACTTGGCAAAAGAAAATAAAGCCAAACAATCAAAACAACAAGTGGATGTCCTCGAATGAGTAAAATATGCAACCAACATGCTCACACAATAAGATGGCAAATGAAATATGTGACAAAGCATGCACAACCAATTCTAGCATCTATCAAGCAATTTGCGATGACTAGGTCATCTATATATGAGTATATTGACTTAGGAGTCAAGTGAGAACACTTGATCATAGGTCATACTCATCGTTTAAGCTCAAGTGGGGTTACCACTTTTACATAAAGCATTGTTGTGTTCACATCTTTAGAGTTGCTTTAGCTCAAGTCTTAGAGTAAAGCTCCCCCTAGATGTGATACCCCCCCCTAAGAGGGATGAACTAACCTTGGGTTTTGTCGATGATGACTTCATGTAGATGTTGAAGATGTGGATGCTCAATGTTGATGTAGATCACTTGGAGCTATCCATTTGAGTGAATTGCACTTTCAATACCTACATGGGTTAGTCCCACAAGGAACAAACAAGGATATCCATAGACATGGAGTGATGCACACACAAGATGATGTCCACGAAAACTTTTAGATTACCTTGTCCCTTGTCATACCAACAAGAGGGTTTGTGACTCCTTGAACTAGTGCAAGATGTGGAAGTTGATTGCACTTGTTCTTGCCAAAATGATAAGAGTGAAGTATGTTGGCGGAGTCACCCTCAAGAACTCTCTAGTTCTTCTTCTTTTGGATCCACACCATCTTGATGGGAATCCTTGGAGTTGTAGTCGTACTTGATGAAATGGAACTTGAAGTAGTCTTGGGAATCCACTTGACTAAGGTCTTAGGAGCTTCTTCAAATGCATCAATTTCCTCTTGAAGCTTGTCCTTGCCTTTTTGCTTGTAGTCTTGTGGTGGAAGATCATCTTGAGCTTGTGTCCCCTTGAAGGAAGTATCATACTTCTCTTGTTGAGGAACAAACTTTGTCTTGGGGTATTGATCTTCTTCCCACTCAACTCCATTGGCATTGAACTTTCGTTCAAAACCAACACCTTGATTCTTCCGGTGCATTCCTTGCTTGCGCACAATTTCCTCGAATTGCTTACTCCCGGCAAGGCTTTTGTACACTCCTTTCTCTATGATTCCCTTCAATAAGCTATTTTCTTGCTCAAGTGTAACTTGGCTAAGAGAATCATTACTGGAATCAAGAGAACTACTAGGAGCAACAAAATTGGATTTAGCATGATCATTGTTACTACTAGAGGAAGAATCTTTCTTGTTCTTGTTACTAGACTTGACTTGAGGCATGTAAGTGGATAAGAGTAAATGCTTGGCAATGTAAGAAGAACTTTTCTTGCGGAGATCATCATTGGTTTCTTTTAAAAACTCATGCTCTTGCTCAAGATTGAGCTTTTCAAAGCGTACCTTCTCATGAGCTCTTAAAAGTTCTTGATGATCTTCGAAGATAGTTTCATGAGCTAACTTAAGAGTGTTTAGTTCTTTAGTTAGAGCCTCAATCTTCTCCTTATCATTGTCATTCGTTTTATCTTCATTAGCATGATTAATTGACGTTTCCTCATAGTATTCATCACTAGAGTTGTCAACAAGCAAATCATCATCACTATTAAAATCAATATACTCGGGGTGTGTTACCTTAGGACCTTTGGCCATGAGGCATCTTCCAATTCCTTCATTTGGTGCGTCAAATATGTCGTAGGAGTTGGATGACACAAGTGCTAGACCGGCAACACCTTCATCTTGAGTATCTTCGGAGTCGGAGTGATAACTTTTCTCGGAGTGGCTGTCGGAGTCGGAGCCGGATACCCATTCACCAACATGAGCTTGATGTCTTCGTTTTGTGTAGCTCCTTGATGATTTTTCCTTCCTTTCCGAATCCTTGCTTCTTCGTGAGTATTTTCGTTCATAACGATCATCTCTACTCCTTCTCTCTCTTGGTGGTGAATCTTTGCTTCTTCTTTTTGGAGAGTCTTCTCTTCGCTTGTAGGGAGCTGTACACTCATTGGAATAGTGTCCGGGTCTTCCACAATTGTAGCAGTTTCGCTCTCGACTAGAAGATCTTTTGTCATTGTAGGACCTTGACTTGAAGCTTCTATCTTTGCTTCTACTCTTGTAGAACTTGTTGAAGTTCTTCACCATTAAGCTCAATTCTTCATTGAAGTTTTGTTTCTCACTTGATGATGTAGGGGCTTCACATGAGGCTTTGTAGGCACCACTTGATTTGTTGTGAAGTTCCTCCTTATCCTTAAGTGACATCTCATGAGCAACAATTCTTCCAATCACTTCCGTTGGCTTGAGATCTTTGTAATTGGGCATCATTTGGATCAATGTGCACACGGTATCATATTTTCCATCCAAGGCTCTTAGAATCTTCTTGATGATGAATCTATCGGTCATCTCTTCACTTCCTAAGCTGGCAATCTCATTTGTGATGAGAGCAAGCCTAGAGTACATTTCAGCGACACCTTCACCATACTTCATTTTGAACTTGTCAAGTTGACTTTGAAGCACATCCAACTTGGATTCCTTGACGGAGTCGGTACCTTCGTGCATATCAATCAAAGTGTCCCAAATTTCCTTTGCATTCTCAAGACGGCTGATTTTGTTGAACTCTTCGGGGCACAATCCGTTGAAGAGAATATCACAAGCTTGAGCATTGTATTGCAACATCTTCAATTCATCCGTGGTAGCTTCACGGTTTGGTTCTTTCCCATCAAAGAAGTCACCTTGCAAACCAACACACACAATAGCCCAAACGGCGGGGTTATGTCCAATAATATGCATTTTCATTTTATGCTTCCAACTAGCAAAATTTGTACCATCAAAGTATGCACCTCTACAGTGATAATTTCCCTCGCTAGACGCCATACTCTCCTAGGTTGTGAAACCAAGGCTATGACCACCAAAAGCTATGGAGATCAAAGCAAATGGAGACCAAGGCTCTGATACCACTTGTAGGATCGAAACTATGTCTAGAGGGGGGTGATTAGACTACTTGACCAAATAAAAACTTAACCTTTTCCCAATTTTAGTTCTTGGCAGATTTTAGGTATTTTAGGACAAGTCAAGCAATCATCACACAATTCAAGCAAGCATGCAAAGAGTATATTGGCAGCGGAAAGTAAAGCATGCAACTTGCAAGAATGTAAAGGGAAGGGTTTGGAGAATTCAAACGCAATTAGAGACACGGATGTTTTCCCGTGGTTCGGATAGGTGGTGCTACCCTACATCCACGTTGATGGAGACTTCAACCCACGAAGGGTAACGGTTGCGCGAGTCCATGGAGGGCTCCACCCACGAAGGGTCCACGAAGTAGCAACCTTGTCTATCCCACCATGGCCATCGCCCACGAAGGACTTGCCTCACTAGCGGTAGATCTTCACGAAGTAGGCAATCTCCTTGACCTTACAAACTCCTTGGTTCAACTCCACAATCTTGTCGGAGGCTCCCAAGTGACACCTAGCCAATCTAGGAGACACCACTCTCCAAGAAGTAACAAATGGTGTGTTGATGATGAACTCCTTGCTCTTGTGCTTCAAATGATAGTCTCCCCAACACTCAACTCTCTCTCATAGGATTTGGATCCGGTGGAAAGAAGATTTGAGTGGAAAGCAACTTGGGGAAGGCTAGAGGTCAAGATTCATATGGTAGGAATGGAATATCTTGGTCTCAACACATGAGTAGGTGGTTCTCTCTCAGAACATATGAGTTGGAAATGTGTATGTGTTCTGATGGCTCTCTCTTCGAATGAAGAGGAGGTGGAGGGGTATATATAGCCTCCACACAAAATCCAACCATTACACACAATCTACCAATCTCGGTGGGACCGAATCAACAAACTCGGTCGGACCGAAAAGGTAAACCTAGTAACCGTTAGAGATTTTCGGTGGGACTGACATGCAACTCGGTCGGACCGATATGGTTAGGGTTTGGGCACAACATAATCTCGGTGAGACCGATTACACAAACTCGGTGAGACCGAGTTTGGTAATAAGCTAACCAGAGAGTTGGTCAGGCAAACTCGGTGGGACCGATTTGCTCTTTCGGTGAGACCGAAAAGTTACAAAAGGGAAACACCGAGTTTACATTGCAATCTCGGTGGGACCGATTCACTCTTTCGGTGAGATCGAAAAGTTACGAAAGGGAAACAGAGAGTTTGCAATCCCATCTCGGTGAGACCGAGATCCCTATCGGTAGGACCAAATTGCTAGGGTTTGGCAGTGGCTTATGACATATGAAACTCAGTGGCGCCGGATAGATAGAATCGGTATGACCGAGTTTGGCTTAGGGTTTAGGTCATTTGTGGATATGGGAAAGTGGTTGAGGATTTTGGAGCATATCACTAAGCACATGAAGCAAGAGGCTCATTAAGCAACACCTCATCCCTCCTTGATAGTATTGGCTTTTCCTAAAGACCCAATGTGATCTTGGATCACTAAAATATAAAATGAAGAGTCTTGAGCTTTTGAGCTTGAGCCAATCCTTTGTCCTTAGCATTTTGAGGGTTCCACTTTCACATCCATGCCATGCCAATCATTGAGCTTTCCTGAAATAATCAACTTGGAATAGCATTAGCTCAATGAGCTATATGTTGTTATGAATTACCAAAACCACCTAGGGATAGTTGCACTTTCAAGCGGTTGTGGGTCTGCCGCGCTCTGTCGAGCTGCCGTTGTTGGCATTTATTTATTTTTATTTTTCTTTGGGCTTGATGTGCTGCTCGCCCCAGCATTGCAATATGTATCATGGTGGTTTGGTTTGGACTACAAAGCGGGGGGAAACCCTTTTTCAATAAAGGGACGTCAAGGCGGCCGGCGGCTCAGAATACCGCCTAGAGATGGACGGTCAAAGGCCTAATCTTAAGGTCAAGTGAGGGTGACTCGGCGGCCCTGGTAGGGGCAGTTTGGAGATCGAATCCGTGGTCAAACCGCGTATGGGTCATAAATTGTTTCCCTTGCTTTCCTTCTTCGGCAAACTGTCCATACAGGAATCAATTTTCATTGCTGCGTACTAGTTGAATCGGCAGCAAACACTTGTCGGTCTCGGTGACTTAAAATATCCAAATACTAAATCACATTATAAGCGGTGGTGGCGGATCAACCGCAACCCTAATTCTTCTCTGACATTAAATCCCACCAATTGTAAATCTAGACTGATGAACTTGGAACTGATGCTAATCCTTCCAAGCTAGGTCTTTTCTCATCCGAAAAATTGTGAACTTCTCAATACTTGAAAAAGATCCCTCCAAGAACTCAACACCACCGTGCGCACGCCCCACGGTGGGCGCCAACTGTCGTGGAATTGTCACTTCAGATGTTCTAGTGTGAGGACTTAGTCGTGAGGCCAACGCATCTATGCGGTAGCTTGAAAGGGTTGGTCGGAATCAAGAGACACGAGTCGGATCAACACACAGGACAAGGATTTAGACAACTTCGGGCCCCGGGAAACATCATCTAGTAATAGCCCTACATGTTGTTTGTGGCTAGGTCTCATTATGCTCTTGAGGGAGTCACCGTAATTCTAGCTCTCCAAGTTGTGTCTAGACTTCACGATTATTCAATCTATCCCTCTCGGGGTGCCCTGCCCCTCCTTATATAAGCTGAAGGGGCGGGTTACATGTAGAGTCCAACTCGGACTTAAGACTTAACTATTCTGACTTCTCTTCACAGGCTTCTCTCCATGTGCTTCTCACCATGGGCTTCTTAACGTCTTGGGCTTCTTAACTGCCAACTTACAATCTGGCTTAACTGTCTGGCTTAACTGTGTGCTTAATTGTCTGGCTTAAACATTCTGCCGGCTTACAGTAAATAATCTGCCGGCTTACAATCTGCCAGCTTAACATCTGGCTTATACAATGTGCCAGCTTACAGTAAATAATCTGCTGGCTTACAATCTGCCAGCTTAACATCTGGCTTAAATAATCTGTCGGCTTACCAATGAAATACCAAGTCCCAGCCGGGTCATATCTCCGGCCGGGTCATACCGCGTGGTATATCCCCGATAGCAGCATATGTTTCCAGATCCAGCTTCACCTTGACCTTATCCAAAGAATGAGAATCATCTTTGGCACCATGCTTGGCTAACATAGTGGAATCCCCTAGTATAGAGTAAGCCGTCCCAGTGATGGTCACATCATCAAAATCCTTCTCAAGAGGGATCTCTTCAGCTAGTTTCTGAGGAGTTGGTGACTTAGGACTCGGAAGATCATGGCGGGCCACTGGGTTAAGTTATGCGTCCATTTGCTTAGGGATGGTGGCATCAACTATTGGTGGTGGGTCATCCATGGGTTCTTCTGGATCGGGAGTGTGCGCCTCAGAGATGTCGGTAGGTTGTTTCTCTAGTTCAGCAGTTTTAGGATCATTTGAAGACCCGCCAAGCTTCTGCTTCTTACCGGTCATTGCCACGCCACTGCAATAAAGTACAAAGTGTATGAGTATATCATCATAAGTTGCTGATAAATGATTTAAATATTTACCCTTGGGTGATTTTGAAGGCTGGCATTTGAGTCCCAGTAGAGTGGCCAGATGATGGAGGCGCCTTCTGATAATTTGAGTTTGAACGAGTAAGAGGTTGACGTATTGGGCCGGCTAATGAATAAAGAGATTCTAAGTTATGAGGCACCTCATGATGACGTTTGTGAGGAGTCGGCATATTACGTAAGCCAGAGATAAGTTCTTGAGAGCCGCCACATCGAGTCGGGCGTATTAACTCATGTTGTCATTTCTTCAAAAGAAAGTTGGGATCCAAGTGAGCAAGAGGATGAGAAAAATTCACCTTCCGGACGACCCACCGAGTTCTCTTTCTTGGAAAATGTTCTGAGTTCGAGGAAACAGGGATTACCTCTATGGTGTTGGCTTGACTGGTCTCTATATCATCCTGAGAAGAGTCAGCATCAATAAGTCGCATAAAAAGGTGACCAAGGGAGTTAAGTTCTACCTCCGAGTCATCTAGCTTGAGAAGATCCTCTGATGTTGATTTCTTACGGCGACCTGGGCCACGGACGTTGGTATTAAGCTTTTTGACTTGGGGCGGTTTAAAGCTTCTTTCATGAGAATGGAGAGTTGGCATATGTTTCAAATGAGCAATAGTAAATTGAAGCGAAAGGAAAATTATACGTATTGATGGCAATATGATGAAAGCTAATGGAAAAAACTTGTGGGTGGAGGTGCGTTGAGCACGCAGAAAGGGTTCACCCCTACTTTGCGGCAGTTTTAACCATAGCGGTGGCTTTCTCATCAGTCAAGGATGTCTGGTTATAGCGATGTGGGTCCTTGGTGTCACCTGTGTACTCACACATTAAGCCACCGCGCCGGCTTAATGGCAAGATTCTCCATGAAACCCAGCAGCGGACTAGGTCTACTCCAGACAAGCCATTGGCCACCAGAGCTCTTATGTTTGAAAAGATGGTAGAATACTTCGCTCGTTCTGTAGAGGAGATGCGATTTGGGAGCACGTGAGTGGGGCTGAGCCGGAAGGGGCGATAACCCGGCACGGGATTTTCACCATCTAGGGAGGTGTCTTGACAGTAGAACCATGTGCAGTTCCAATCTTTGGTGTGGCTGGGTAGTACAGCTGTAGGAAAAATAACATCTTGTCGTCTCTGAATGGAGATCCCACCAACTTCGAGACTAGGCCCATCGGACATCTCAGTTTGGCGGTTCAGATGAAAATACTCTGTAAATAGATCAACTTCAGGCTCTTGTTGAAGATATACATCACAGAAGACTTGAAAGTTGCAGATGTTGGAAACAGAGTTGAGACCGATGCCTTGAGGGTGAAGATTGTAAAATTGGAGAATATCCCGGAAGAATTTTGACCCGGGTGGCGAGAAGACACGGAGGAGGTGATCCATAAAGATGATGACTTCACCTTCTTTAGGTTGAGGTCTAGTCTCAGCACCTGGAACTCTCCACTGGATGGTATCCTTCGATGGCGAGACTCCCATATCCACATACTCTTGGAGAGACAGTTCAGAAACTTGAGGAGCAACCCAGTCGCATGAAGTGGTGCTCTTGTTCATGATTAGCGGCTTAAAAGATTACGACCTGGAGGCAAAAGTATGCCGGACTAATATCAAGGTGGTAAGCTGCCTAAGTAATTATGATGATGGTTCAGTAGCAAAGAGTTGGTTATGGAGTTGTTTGAACATGATGAGTTGCAGATTTATGGTTAAGCCATCAGCAGGTTGGTAGGTTATCAGGTTATTTTTTGAGCCGCCCAAACTGCGTTGGCAAAGCGGCTATTTATTGAGCTGAGCTTGATGAAAGTTTTTTGGCAGAATTTCACTAAGTGTTGGGCAAACAAGTTTCACAGATCGCTCCTATAATTCGGGATATACGACAGTTCGAAAAATAGAAGGAAATTGCTAAACCTAAAACATGGCCATGGAAGAACTAGTGTGCTAGGGATTGAATCTCAGAAGGAGAGAATGAATCTATGATTGAAAACAGATGCCAAAGCTATCACCACATGACTTCAGTATCGCTTTTGGATCAAAATAAGCAACATAGTGGAACTACAAGTAAACATGATGAACAACGATGAACACTGACAAACTAGGGTAACCTAATGCGGATTGGAAATAAGGAGTGATGGGCACCTAGTGATCCTGATGGATAGCAAAGGGGCGCCGCGATCTCTAGTCTAAGTCAAGTCCATGTAGTGGCTAGGATGAAGCTGTTGAAGAAAGTTGACTGGGTCAGCGGAGCTCCGGCGACGGCGGTCGTCGCGAGGAAGAAGGGGAAGAGAAGGAGGCAGGGGTCAAAAATGAAAAAGGACACCCTCGTCCCTATTTATAAGGAAACAATGAAATGGCATGCACGCAAACTGAGGAGACGATATGATTATCTTAACAGTGCAGGCGCCTCGATTCTCAGATGGCTAGTTAATGCAAAAGATCTATTGTGATGTCATGGTTTTTTTTGTAGATTTGATATTCTTGATGTCACAGCGGGTTACAATGATTCAGTTTGCATGACATCATGGCAGGTTATAGTGGTTTATTCAAGGTTAAGCTTTGGAAGACAATTTGCCAACCGAAGGGTGAAGATTGACATGAACAGGTTCAAATCTATGTGGGGCCTAATGTTGGGGATATAACCCTGCGGTGTGACCTGCCCAGGAGGGGTTGGGTTACATAGTTGGCAACTCATAGCAAAGGGCCCAAGCGGGCCCAAGAAGACAAGACATGAAGATGCTGGCTCGTAAGCAGGCTTATTGAAGGCACAAGACCCGAAGGTGTGAACCGCCCGATGATGACTTGCCTTTTAGGCAAGGAAATTAGAACCAGAGTCGGTTACATTGTGTGACCCAACCTGGACTCTTGTAGGCCACCACACCTCGACCTGTGTATATAAAGGTGAGACCTGGCGGCGGGTTAACTCAAGAAACAACTGATCGATAGCTAGGTCAAGCGTAATCGCTCCCTTGTAAGCGAAACTCAGGCAATACAATTAGAAGTGGGACACAGGCTTTTACCTTGTTGTGAGGGGGCGAACCTAGGTAAATTCTTGTGTCCTTTGTCCCACTCAAACCCTTCGAGCTAACCTACATTGCGATGGCTCCACACCAAAGTCCTTTCACAAGGGCAGCTGCCGTGTTAAATCCACGACACCTTCTTTTTATGATGTCTACAATGATGAAAGTGGATTTGGAAGAGTGTCAACTCTAGGTAGTAACGATCCCACTATTTTGGACGATGTTGAATCTTATTTTAATAATTATGAAAGTGGATTTGGAGAGGTCATGACTTTATTCAATGATGATTCCACTATTTTGGAAGATGTTTCAATTTATTATGGCGACAAAGTTGCCATCTATGATGATTATTGTGATGAAATTTATGATATAAAGAATAATGATAACCATGGAACTTGTCATCATATATAGTTTGAATTCTCAATATGATTATGCCAATCAAGTATCACATGATAGTTATATCATTGAATTTTCTCCCACTATTATGAATGAGAATAAATATGCTTATGTGGAGAGTAATAAATTTTCTATGTTTGTGGATCATGAATAGAATGTTTTATGCGATATCTATATTGTTGAATTCATTCATGATGCTAGTGAAAATTATTATGAGAGGGGAAGATATGCTCATGTATATTTCAACAACATAAAGTTTCCTCTCTTTATGTTGAAAGTTTTGAAGTTGCACTTTTTTTCCTTCCTATGGTAGTTGATTATTGCTCCCATAAATTATTTGTTCACAAAATCCTTATCGCATAGGATGTTTTTTAGGATTAAGTGTGCTTTCCATGTAATTCATGATGCTCTTTTTCATGTTTCAATTACTATTCTTATGCAAGCATCATTGAAATAAGCATGCCTAGCTAAAAGGTGATACATCTCCAATGTATCTAATTTTCCAAACACTTTTGACCTTGTTTTGGACTCTAACTTGCCTGATTTGAATGGAACTAACCCGGACTGACGCTGTTTTCAGCAGAATTGCCATGGTGTTATTTTTGCGCAGAAATAAAAGTTCTTGGAATGACCTGGAAATGTAAGAAGACACATTTTGGAATTTATAAAAAATACTGGCGAAAGAATCAACACCAGGGGGGCCACACCCTGTCCACGAGGGTGTAGGGCGCCCCCTCCCTCGTGGGCCCCCTAAGGCTCCACCGACATCAACTCCAACTCTATAGATTCATGTTCGAGGAGAGAAAAATTAGAGAGAAGGATTCATCGCGTTTTACGATGCGAAGCTGCCGCCAAGCCCTAATCTCTCTTGGGAGGACTCATCTGGAGTCCGTTCGGGGCTCCGAAGACGGGAATCCGTCGCCATCATCATCATCAACCTTCCTCCATCACATATTTCATGATGCTCACTGTCGTGCGTGAGTAATTCCATCATTGGCTTGCTGGACGGTGATGGGTTGGATGATATTTATCATGTAATCAAGTTAGTTTTGTTAGGGTTTGATCCCTAGTATGCATTACGTTCTAAGATTGATGTTGCTATGACTTTGCTATGCTTAATGCTTGTCACTAGGGCCCGAGTGCCATGATTTCAGATCTGAACCTATTATGTTTTCATGAAAATATGTGAGTTCTTGATCCTATACTGCAAGTCAATAGTCACCTACTATGTGTTATGATCCCGTAACCCCGAAGTGACAATAATCGGGACCACTCCCGATGATGACCATAGTTTGAGGAGTTCATGTATTCACTAAGTGTTAATGCTTTGGTCCGGTACTCTATTAAAAGGAGGCCTTAATATCCCTTCGTTTCCAATAGGACCCCGCTACGACGGGAGGGTAGGACAAAAGATGTCATGCAAGTTCTTTTCCATAAGAACGTATGACTATATCGGAATACATGCCTACATTACATTGATGAACTGGAGCTAGTTCTGTGTCACCCTATGTTATAACTGTTGCATGAGGAATCGCATCCGACATAATTATCCATCACTGATCCATTGCCTATGAGCTTTTCACATATTGATATTTGCTTAGTTATTTTTCCGTTGCCACTGTTACAATCACTACAAAAACCTCTACTCTTACTTTTGCCATTGTTACCGCTACTTCGATATTACTTTGCTACTAAATACTTTGCTGCCGATATTAAGTCTTTCAGGTGCAGTTGAATTGACAACTCAACTGTTAATACTTGAGAATATTCTTTGGCTCCCCTTGTGTCGAATCAATAAATTTGGGTTGAATACTCTAGCCTCGAAAACTGTTGCGATCCCCTATACTTGTGGGTTATCAAAAGGCATTAAAGAAAAGTGCTCGTTGGGAGACAAGGCAATACTTATACCTACTGTTTGTGTGTGTCCACATGATTAAGATACTGTAGTAATCTTGTTTTATAGCTTTTGTTTCAATAAAGTGCCAAGTAAAGTCTCTGGGATAGTGTGGATGATAGTTGACTTGATTCTGTGCAAAAATAGAAACTTTTGCGCCCAGTAGAAGAATTGTTAAAATTCACTGGAACATGATCTTGCTCTGTTTTTTTCCACATGCTTGATATACAGATTTCCCATGTTTTCCTATTTTTCAGAATTTTAAGAGTTGCATAATTATGAGAATAATCCAGGTTGTTACAGACTGTTCTGTTTTTGATAGATTCTATTTTCAATGCATAGTTTTCTTATTTTAGTGTTTCTATAGCTTATATTAAGTGATATAAATTGTGTAAATGATAAGGTACAATAGGCATTATGTGGAAACAATTATGAATCTTGTCTTTGACAGTACCCAAGTGAATGATTTGCTCTTTATCATACTAACCTATCTCATGAAGTTCCGTTAAGTTTGGTGTGATTGAAGTTTTCAAGTTTTGGGTGAGATATCGATATGAGGAAAATAAGGAGTGGCAAGAACCTAAGCATGGGTATGCCCAAGGAACTCCAAGGTAATATCCAAGGAATACCCAAGCAACTATGCTTGGGGATGCCCCGGAAGGCATCCTGTGACGCTTCCGATTCAATCATACACTAATCATACACGCAAATGTGTACAATCAAGATCATGGACTCACGGGAAGATATCACTACACAACTATAGACACAAATTAAAATAATACAAGCTTTATATTACAAGCCAGGGGCCTTGAGGGCTCGAATACATAAGGTTGAATACAAATGAGTCAGCGGAAGCATCAATATCTGAGTACAAACATAAGTTAAACAAGTTTGCCTTGAAAAGGCCAGCACAAAAGCATCTACGATCGAAAAGGCAAGGCCTCCTGCCTGGGAGCCTCCTAACTACTCCTGGTCGCCAGCGTCCGTCACGTAGCAGTAGCCACCCTCGGGGTAGTAGTAGTTGTCGGCGGGGGCAGCGGTCTCAAGGGCTCTATCATCTGGTTGCATCAAATGGATATGGGGAAAAAAAGAAAGCAAAGCAACCATGAGTACTCATCTGAAGTACTCAGCAAGCAAGGATCTACACTACATTTGCAACATTATCAAAGGAAGGCTGTATATGTGGACTTGGCTTGCAGAAATGCCACAATAGAGGGGAGAGCCTAGTCCTATCGAAGGCTAGCATCTTCAGCGGTCTTGCGGCAGTAGAAGAGCGCGGACTAGCATAAAGTAGACTAGTGGTAGTGTCATCAACCTTGCCCAGAGATCCTACCTCGACTCCCTGCGACAAAGCAATCCCAGAGCCATACTATCAATTTCTCATCTCAAGAATCCAGTTCTAGTTGTATTGAGCGGGATACAACTCCGAGTGTCCCTTACCATAGGACAGGCTATCGATAGATGTTTTCTTCCCTACAGGGGTGCACCAACTTACCAACCACGCTCGCTTAACTCTATCTGGACACACTTTACTAGGTCATGCCCGGCCTCGGCCAAACGATACGCTGCAACCCGACCTAGGCTTAATAGAGAGGTCAGCACGCTAGACTAAACCTATCCCCCCAGGGGTCTTGGTCCATCGCCCCGAGAACTCCTGCACATTGCGTGGGTGGCCGGTGAGCATACCTAGCCTCCCTTATACAAGGCGAGGCGTTCTAGTCCAACCCGGCTCACGTCGCTCAGTCGCATGACATCTATTAAGCTTCAGCTGATGCATACGACGCAAAACGCACATACTATGCCCACATGATGGTTAGTGCTATCAGGCCAGAGGCCCCTCGGATCAAATATCCAAATCATAGTGGATTAGGAACGCGCGGTAACGAGCAGAGACCCACGATCGATGTGACCCCGTCGCCCCGTCTCGAAGACTCGCGGCAAGGGCTAAGAATGCCCGGCCATGGCTCGTAATTATCTCGCGGGCACCTTCCAGGTCAACCCGACTCCACATCACTCGCAATTAAGCTCGCGTGGTACCCCCCGGGACCAACCCGTCTTTAGTAGCATGGTTCAGTGTAAAGTCATAGTAACCATAGTAACGGTGTGTCTAACACCAAGGGGAACCCTGAGGAATCATCCTCGATGTAATTCCACCTGATGTTATCATCGAGGTGAACGAAGGAGGAATCACCCTCGAGGTCCACTCTTGAGGAGTTGCACGACAGTGTCATTATCGAAAGTGGAGAAGGAGGAATCACCCTCGATGACCATAACTGATGAACTAACCTACAAGGTTAACATCAGAAGTGATGATGAGGTATCACCCTCGGCACTCGATAGTAAACCAGTTGTGTTGAGCAACTAAGGGGAAAGTGATGTGCGGTGTCGGGGCCTGGACTTCGATCCCGTTGATCGGGTCTTCTGATAATCCAGCGGGGCAGTCGGGACAAAGTGGGGGTCTCTGATTGGTCTGTACCCAACCTATACTAAACAGTTTAAGATAAAAAAGTAAGGTATGAGAGCAGGTAACAAAAGAGGCTATGCATCAGAATAGGATCATACAAAAACAGTAGCAGTTCTATTGCAAGCATGGCAGGGAAAGAAATGGGTGATATCAGAATGCTAAAGGGGGGCTTGCTTGCCTGGTTGCTTTGCAAACACCAACGGGTCTTCAACGAGGTAGACGATCATCGGGTCATCATCGGTCTCGGGGTCTATCGAGAGAGCAAAGAGGGAAGAAACAATAAATAAAGGCAGACAATGCAATCACAGAAGCATAACATGGCAGCACGTTATTTGAGAGGTGCCCTAATGCATTACTACCCAAGTTAGTGGGAGCGGGAAATTATCCGGGAGTGTTCTCCCAGCTCCGGGTGATTGTCGGACAGATGAAACGAAGGGGAAAGTTCCATGTTCATCATGCTAGAGGCATGCGACGGGGATGAGGAAGGCATATTCGGATTCGTCTCGCCGTTCCGAGCAACTTTCATGTAGAAAACTTTTTCGTCCGAGTTATGCATTATTTTCTATGAATTTTTAATGTTTAAAAATTATTCTGAAATTCTTATTATTTTAATCCAAATTGACCAAGTCAATTTGACTAGTCAAAAGCAGAGGTGGTGGCCCACATGTCACGGAATTATTAGTTTCTAAAACGATTTATCTAATCTAATTAGGTGGACCCATATGTCATCCACACCTTATACTAAAAAACAATTTAACTAACCTAACTAGTATAATCCTAGACTAATCTTAATAGGGCCAGCTTCATGGACAAAGGCAGCGAGGCAGCACCTGCAGCCGCATAACGACATAAGCCATGGGCAACAACACCAATTAGTCACTACAAAAAAATTACACTTTCGTGATGATACGTGTTTGTCACAGTAGTTCACGTTTTCTGTCATGCATGTACATCCATGACAAATTTATGACAGAATCAAGATAGTCATACATGTGTTGTCATAGAAGTGTTCCATGACATTACCAAAATTATCATCACGAAAGTGTCCACTTCCATGACGATAAAACGCGCGTCATGGAAGTGCTTTCGTCAACGGTGACCGACACATGGCATCCACCGTAACGGGACGCCGTTAAGCTATTGGGTACGGTTTTGGATCCGATAACCCGCTAACAGCCCGGACCAATGAGGATTTTCCATGTGTAAAATTCTCATTGGCCGGAGGAAACACGTGTTGGCTCACCATTGGGACAGATGTCATCAATTCATTGGACAAGAGGCGCCTATGATACATCGACACGTGGCACGACCCAACAGAGGCCCATTCCGGTGAAAAGGCCGGCTCATTTGACTTGGTCAAAAGGTAACGGGTCGGCCCATGGAAAGCCTGTTAATGGCCTGTTCGTATATAGCCCATTTATGGCCCGCTAACTCACGACCCGTTACGGCCTATCCGAATTAAGCCCAGTAGCTTCATCTAGGCCTTCCAATATGATTCCAGCCCGTTGTAACTTTTGGCCCATGATGTCTTTCGGCCCATACGAGACCATTTGTAACTCTTGGCCCGTTAACAGCCCGTGGTGAATCTGGCCCACAATGAATAGTTTACCCCTTTATACCCATTAATGACCCATTATTCCATTGGGCCCTTTCCAACCCGTGTTATCTTTTGTCCTTCTCAAGGCCCATTTATTCTTGTGCTCATTTCCAGCATTCGGTTACTTACGGCCTGTCATTGGCCTTTTCTGCCTATGGGCCAAATTCAGCCCGCGGTTACAATCGGCCCGTTTGCAGCCCGTTACTCCGCTGAACTGTTCTCATAATGTCATCAAATACGACCGATGAAGGATGACCTGTTATTATTGGCCCATGAATGGACGATTCCAATTCTAGCATGTTTACGGCCCATAATGCGGTCTGTTATTGGCCCATGTTTGGCATATCGATCATACGGCACATAGAAGGCCCATTGATGCTATGGCTTGTAGAAGGCCCATTGATGCTATGACCCGTAGAAGGCCCATTCTTTCTACGGCCCAAAGAAGGCCCATTGTTTCTACGGCCCGTAGGAGGCCCATGGTAACTACAGTAAATATGTAGCCCATGGTTATTGTGGCCTAGTTTTAAAAAAATAGGTTATTGCGGTTGAGGGAGTCCTGGATTAGGGGGTGTTCGGGTAGCCGGACTATACCTTCAGTCGGACTCATGGACTATGAAAATACAAGATTAAAGACTTTGTCCCGTGTCCGGATGGGGCTTTCCTTGGCGTGGAAGGCAAGCTTGGCGGTGCGGATATCCAAGATCTCCTACCATTGTAACCGACTCTATGTAACCCTAACCCTATCCGGTGTCTATATAAACCGGAGGGTTGTAGTCCGTAGGACACCAACACCATAGACAACAATCATACCATATGCTAGCTTCTAGGGTTTAGCCTCCTTGATCTCGTGGTAGATCTACTCTTGTACTACCCATATCATCAATATTAATCAAGCAGGACGTAGGGTTTTACCTCCATCAAGAGGGCCCGAACCTGGGTAAAACATCGTGTTCCCTGCCTCCTGTTACCATCCGTCCTAGACTCACAGTTCGGGACCCCCTACCCGAGATCCGCCGGTTTTGACACCGACATTGGTGCTTTCATTGAGAGTTCCTCTGTGTCGTCGCCTTTAGGCCCGATGGCTCCTTTGATCATCAACAACGATGCGGTCCAGGGTGAGACTTTTCTCCCCGGACAGATCTTCATCTTCGGCGGCTTCGCTCTGCGGGCCAATTCGCTTGGCCACCTAGAGCAGATTTAAAGCTACGCCCCTGGCCATCAAGTCAGGTTTGGAAGCTTAAACTATACGGCTGACATCCGCGGAGACTTGATCTTCGACGGGTTCGAGCCATGGCCAAGCGCGCCGCACTATCTCAAGGGGCATGATCTAGCTCTGCCTCTGGACAGTGTCCTGGAGGCCGCACACGCATCGGTTCCGCCCCCTAACTCGAAGCCTATTGCGCCAATCGAGGATGAGCAGTTGGACGTCACCTCGGGGGCTGCGATCTCAAAGGCGATCAAGCCGAACGCTAGCCCCACACTCTGCATGACCCGTGACTCCGAGGATCCGGACTCCTCGCCGGACTCCGAACCCCCCGCGCCCCTGCCAATCAAATCCGATTGGGCACCGATAATGGAGTTCACCGCCGTAGACATCTTTCAGCACTCGCCTTTTGGCGACATGCTGAATTCTCTTAAGTCTCTCTCTTTATCAGGAGAACCCTGGCCGGATTACGGTCAGCGAGGGTGGGATACGGACGATGAAGAAATTCAAAGCCCACCCACCACCCACTTTGTAGCCACTGTCGATGATTTAACCGACATGGTTGACTTCGGCTCCGAAGACATCGATGGTATGGACGACGATGTAGGAGACGAACAAGAACCAGCACCTGTAGGGCGCTGGAAGGCCACCTTGTCATATGACATATATATGGTGGATACTCCAAAAGATGGAGATGGCGATGGAACAGTGGGGGATGACACCCCCAAGAAACAGCCAAAGCGACGGCATCAGCGGCGCCGCTCTAAATCCCGCCAAAGAAAAAACGGTGATTCCGGCACGGGAGATAATACTACCCCGGATAGCGCCGAAGAACACCCACCTCAGCAAGATTCGGCACAGGAAGATGGAGAAGCCAGCCCTCATGAGAGAGCGGCAGACTGAGAGGTCGAGGATGATAACTATACGCCTCCCTCCGAAGACGAGGCAAGCCCCGATGACGATGAATTCGTCATACCATCAGACCCTGCCGAACAAGAGCGTTTCAAACGCAGGCTTTTAGCCACGGCAAGCAGCCTCAAGAAAAAGCAGCAACAGCTTAGAGCTGCCCAAGATTTGCTAGCTGACAGATGGACTGAAGTCCTTGCGGCCGAAGAGTATGAACTCCAACGCCCCTCCAAGAGTTACCCAAAGCGCAGGCCACTACCCCGATCAGAGGAGGAAGCACCTACATCACCAGCGCATGACATGGCAGACCGGCCACCTCGCGGCCGCGACAGAGAGGCCTCTCGGTCCTCCACCCAAGCCACGCCCCGACGCCGCTCAACTAAGGCACGGGAAAATTTGCCAGACCTGCGAGACGTACTAGAGGATAAGGCAAGACAAGCAAGATAGATCTATGGATCGCGCAGGTGCCCCACGGCACATGATGATGATCTTCACTCTAGATACAACAAATCCAGCTGGGCCGAACACAACAGACATAGCTCTTCCGAGCTGCATCGTGATATAGCCCAGCACAGAGGCGTCGCACACCCGCTATGCTTCACGAATGAAGTAATGGATCATAAAATCCCAGAGGGTTTCAAACCCGTAAACATCGAATCATACGATGGCACAACAGATCCGGCGGTATGGATTGAGGATTATCTCCTTCACATCCACATGGCACGCGGCGATGATCTACACGCTATCAAATACCTCCCGCTCAAACTTAAAGGACCGGCCCGGCATTGTCTTAACAGCTTGCCAGCAGACTCAATCGGTTCTTGGGACGACCTGGAAGCCGCATTCCTCGACAACTTCCATGGCACTTACGTGTGACCACCGGATGCCGACGACTTAAGCCACATAATTCAGCAGCCAGAGGAATCGGCCAGACAATTCTGGACACGATTCCTAACAAAGAAAAACCAGATAGTCGACTATCCGGACGCAGAGGCCCTAGCAGCCTTCAAGCATAACATCCGCGATGAATGGCTTGCCCGGCACCTGGGACAGGAAAAGCCGAAATCTATGGCAGCCCTCACGACACTCATGACCCGCTTTTGCGCAGGAGAAGACAGCTGGCTCGCTCGCAGTAACAACTTATCAAAGAATCCTGGTAATTCGGATACCAAGGACAAAATTGGCAGGACAGGTCGGAATAAGCAAAAACGCCGTGTTAGCAGCGACAGCAATGAAGACACGACAGTCAATGCCGGATTCAAAGGCTATAAATCCGGTTAGCGGAAAAAGCCATTCAAAAAGAATACTCAGGGCCTGTCTAGTTTGGACCGAATACTCGATCGCTTGTGCCAGATACATGGCACCCCCAAAAGGCCAGCCAATCACACTAACAGGGATTGTTGGGTGTTCAAGCAGGCAGGCAAGTTAAGAGCCAAAAACAAAGACAAGGGGCTGCACAGCAACAACGAGGAGGAGCCCAAGCCGCCGAACAACAATGGACAGAAGGGCTTTCCCCCACAAGTGTGGACGGTGAACATGATATACGCAACCCACATTCCCAAGAGGGAGCGGAAGCGTGCGCTACGGGACGTATACGCGATGGAGCCAGTCGCCCCAAAGTTCAACCCATGGTCCTCCTGCCCGATCACTTTTGATCGAAGGGACCATCCCACTAGCATCCGTCATGGCGGCTTCGCCGCATTAGTTCTCAACCCAATCATTGAAGGATTTCATCTCACAAGAGTCCTCATGGACGGCGGCAGTAGCCTGAACCTGCTTTATCAGGATACAGTGCGGAAAATGGGCATAGATCCCTCAAGAATTAAGCCCACAAAAATGACCTTTAAAGGCGTTATACCAGGTGTAGAAGCCAACTGTACAGGCTTAGTAACACTTGACGTGGTCTTCGGATCCCCGGACAATTTCCGAAGCGAAGAGTTAACCTTCGATATAGTCCCGTTTCGCAGTGGCTATCACGCCCTGCTCGGACGAACCGCATTCGCAAAGTTCAATGCGGTGCCGCACTATGCATATCTCAAGCTCAAGATGCCAGCCCCTCGAGGAGTAATCACGGTCAACGGAAACACCGAACGCTCCCTCCGTACGGAGGAGCACACGGCGGCTCTCGCAGCGGAAGTACAAAGTAGCCTTCTTAGGCAATTCTCCAGTCCGGCCGTTAAAAAGCCAGACACTGCCAAGCGTGCCCGGAGTAACCCACAGCAGGACCTCCTGGCACACTCTGAGCAAGCGTAGCAATGCAACCCCAACCCCAGCTCTCGCGACATAGTGAAACCAGTACCTCGCGTACATAACTACGCCCTTGAAATACCATGGGCACAGGGGAATGGGCACAATAACGGCACGCCCAAAATACGGCTTAAAAGGTACTAGGGGCTGTCGGATTCTTTTTTTTCTTACTTTCAGGACTCCATACTTCGGACGACCTGTTCGGCAATTCGACTGCCGCACAAACGATGCAAGATCCAGGGAGGCGGACAAGCCATGCTGCATTATGGAACTCCCAGGTGGTCTCTGTTACCAGCGGTATACCTGATTTAAATACAATTCCACGGCCTGCCCCTGGTCAGGACATACTAAATAGTCCAATATCTTTTGCTTACCACACTATTTGTATCGTTCGGCTTTGATAAATAGCCTCTCTATAAACAATGCATAGCTTTCTGTCTATTTTTTTGCATTATCTTCTTTTCACATATATGTTTATTAAATGGCATGATTGCACCCGTACACCATGGTACGGCAAACACGCTAGGGGCTTCAGTACCCCTCATAATGGTGTGAGAAGTTCGTACACTTTCACAAGTGCGGCACCCCGAACTTATAGCACTATATGCATCGGCTCCGAATCATGATTTGGGTCAATAGTTGGGTTTGCCCGGCTCCTATGTTTTGGTGCCTTACGTTCCGCTATATCGGCTAAGGTAGCACTAGGAGAACCACTTCGATTGTGCCCCGGTTTAGCTGGGTTAAGCACCTCAGTGGAGAAAGCTAAAATTGACTGTCATGATGTGGCGAGAGACCGGTCGCTGTTCGAGAGGTTTTTCGAGTCCCTAAAGTCTTATGCCGCTTCGAGTGAGGAGCTGGCTTTGTCCGGCCAAGGCGTGGATAGCGCCCCGAACTCGGTCTTCCGAACTAGGGGCTTCGCCGAAATTTAAAATTATAGAGTTCTATGGCTAAGTGAGAGTGTTCAAGCATTATAGTCCGATTGCCTGGTTCGTTGTGCTGAGCGCCTCCCTCGAAGGACCCAACTATGGGAAAAAGAGCGCTCAGCTTTATCCCGAACACCCCAGCACTAGTGGCATGGGGGCAGAAGCCGACGACTAGCCATCTCTCAATTTTTGATAAACGGCCGCACAGAAAGTAATATTTTAAATTCAATAAGTATTGCTTAGCGCATATGAACAAGTTTTCAGCGCATAGGATAAACACGAGCGAGTTCATTCAAAAATCACATCCTTGGTACATTCATCCGCCACAAGGCGGCACCTGCAAGAACATCCTTGTAGTAGTTCTTGGGCTTGCGATGCTCCTTCCCCGACGGTGGCCCGTCCTTCACCAGCTTCTCACCGTCCAGCTTACCCAGTGCACCTTTGCACGGGCAAGGGCCCAACGGGCACCTTCGATGCAGACAGAGCGCTTGATGACCTTGAGCCTTGGACAGGCCTCCACCAGCCGCCGCACCAGCCCGAATTAGCTCCCAGGCAGGGCCTCTCTGGGCCACTGCCGAACTATGAAGCCCTTCATGGCCTGTTCGGCCGCCTTGTGGAGCTCGACCAGCTGTTTCAGCTGGTCGCTCAAGGGCACAGGGTGTGCGGCCTCAGAATACTGAGACCAGAACACCTTCTCCGTCGAGCTACCCTCTTCAGCTCGGTAGAATGCGGTGGCGGCGGATACACTGCGGGGAAGATCTGCGAAAGCCCCTGGAGAGCTCCGGATTTGGGTAAGTAACAAGTAGTTCACTTTTATATTTCTGCTTTGCATAAAGAATGCCTTACCCGCTGCTATCTTCCTCATCTCCTCCAACACTTGGAGGGCCTTTTGGGCTTCGGCCTTGGCAGACTTGGCAGCCTCTAGGGCCGTCGCAAGCTCGGATGCTTGCGCCTTCGACTCAAGCTCCAAACTCTCATGTTTTTTCATGAGAGCCTGAAGCTCTTGCTGCACCTCGCCAACCTGAGCCCCAAGTCTGTCTTTTTGCAATCACGCCTTTTTATAGGCACTTTTTCTGTAAGGTATTTCTTACCTTCTTTCTCCTCGAGCCACCGCTTGGCAAGGCCGAGCTCTTGCTTGGTCCGCTCGAGGTCTTGCTTCAGGACACCCACCTCCGCAGTCAGTGCGGCGGTGGATAGCAGCGAAGCCTGCATACGCATATTGACCCTTTTTTTAGACTCCTGTGGAACTTAATAGATCCTCTATTCGGCTTTTCTTTCCGAACGCCAAACAAAGCATCAGGGGCTACTATCTATGCGGTAATATTTTTACATATTTTTACTTACCTCGAAGCCTGTTAGAAGGCTAGCGCAAGCTTCAGTCAGTCCGCTCTTGGCGGACTGAACCTTCTGGATCACCGTACTCATAATAGTACGGTGCCCCTCGTCGATGGAGGCGTCGTCAAGCACCTCCAGCAGATTGTCCGGCACCTCCGGTTGGATGGAGGCCGCCGGCTCAGAAGGCTTGCTCCTCTTGGAAGGAGTTTGCCTACCGCGATCCGGAACTGTGGAAGATTCCGGCGCGGTGTCCAGCACAAAGCTGGACTGGGAGCCCTGGGGAGCCTTATCCCCTTCACTCCTGGAGTCCGGGAGGTTGCCCTGCGGCTCCTCCGGGACCACATCCTCCTGCCCCGGAGCTTATTGTGACGCCACTTCGGCGTCGTCTGCAGTGTGGGGGGAGACAGCGGGTGGAACTGAGTTCACGTCCGATGAGTCCAGTGAACCGCCCGAGGATTCGTCGAATTTGGCCCTGGGTGGACTGCATAATTACATTCGACAATAGGGGAAGCTGTGGAACAAAGGAACATCATGAGTTACTCTGATATCCGAACTTACGATTTCGTCGGACGCTTGGCCCTGTTTGGCCACTCCTCTTTGCCCTCTTCGGCGTCGGGGGCGTAGTCCGGCGGAGGGGTCTTCCTTTTCCTAGACCCCTCGGCCTCCCCCGTTGGGGCAAACTTCCTCTTCTCTCCACCCTCCGCTGGGGGGGAGAGCTTTCTTCTTCCTCCTCCTCGTTTTCACGGGAGGAGGGCGTCTCGGACTCGTCAGATGACGAGTCCGACACCACCACGTTGCGGGCACTCGTTCGAGTCCCCGTGGTCTTCTTCTTCTTGGCCTTCTTCTCCGGCACCACATAAGGCGCCGGAACCAGCAGCTTCACTAGTAGAGCTGGGGCTGGGTCTTCGGGCAGCGGAGCCGGACAGTTAATCGGTCCGGATATCGCCCGCCAAGCCTGTCAAAGGTAAGGGAGTTTAGATCCCGCATAGAGTCAAACTATGAAAAAAGCTTAACATCCTGTAAAAGGTGTAGATGGCTTACCTCGCTAGCGTGATGCTGCGAGCTGTATCCGCGGTCCTCGGAAGTGGATGCGGGAGCCTCGGCGCCCATGAATAGCATCTTCCAGGCATCTTTGTACGTCGTGTCAAAGAGCCTGCTGAGGGTTTGATGCTGCGCCGGGTCGAACTCCCACAGATTAAAATCCTGTTGTTGGCACGGGAGGATCCAGCAGACGAGCATAACCTGGATTACATTAACAAGACGGATTGGCTTGTTCACCAGGGACTGGATGCATGTTTGCAATCCGGTCACCTCTTTCTCGTCACCCCACGACAGACCCGTCTCTTTCCAGGACATAAGCCGCGTGGGGGGTCCGGATCGGAACTCGGGGGCTGCGGTCCATTTCGGATCGCGCGGTTCAGTGATGTAAAACCACCCGGATTGCCATCCCTTTAGGGTCTCCACAAAAGAGCCCTTGAACCATAGGACGTTGGCCATCTTGCCCGCCATGGCGCCTCCGCACTCCGCCTGGCTGCCGCGCACCACCTTGGGCTTGACGTTGAAGGTCTTGAGCCAGAGGCCGAAATGAGGGCGGACGCGGAGAAAAGCCTCACACACGACGATAAACGCCGAGATGTTGAGGACGAAGTTCGGGGCCAGATCGTGGAAATCCAGGCCGTAGTAGAACATGAGCCCCCGGGGAAATGGGTGGAGTGGAAAACCCAGTCCGCGGAGGAAGTGGGGAAGAAATACTACCCTCTCATGGGGCCTCTGCCCCTTTTCGGGAAGCCACTGCGCGATGTCCTTGGACAGGTATCCGGCCTTCCTTAGCTTCTTGACTTGGCCCTCCGTGGCGGAGGAGACCATCCACTTGCCTCCCGCTCTGGACATTGCTGGAGAAGGTTGAGGTGGGAAGTGCGGGCTTGGGCGCTGGAGCTCGAGTGCGCAGGAGATGGATAGGCAAAGGAGGAAGAAGGCGTAGGTAAAAAGGTGGATCCTTATCCCCTTATATGGGTGGATGCGGTTGTGCGTCCCCACCTGCCTAGTAAAACTCGCTTGCCTCCCAAGCACCGTGATAAGTGGCACGGTTGGGTTACCCACGTCCGTATTGATGAGAATCCCGCAAAAGGGGGGTACAAGATCTCTGCTTTGACAAGACATGCCAAGGAAACCGCCTCGCAAAACATGCTGAGGTGGAAAAGTAAAAACGATTCGAGTAAAGGATTTGGCTGTAGTGTGATGACCCACTGCGGAATACGTCAGCAGATTTGATTTGTGTTAATATTATTCTCTCTATGGCAATATGTGGAAGCTTATTTTGCAGGGCCAGACACTACTCTTGGTGTTTACAATCTTCTATGAAGGACTTGGAGGAGGAACCCGCCTTGCAATGCCGAAGACAATTTGTGCGCCGGACTCGTCGTCATTGAAGCCTGGTTCAGGGGCTACTGAGGGAGTCCTGGATTAGGGGGTGTTCGGGTAGCCGGACTATACCTTCAGCCGGACTCCTGGACTATGAAGATACAAGATTGAAGACTTCGTCCCGTGTCCGGATGGGGCTTTCCTTGGCGTGGAAGGCAAGCTTGGCGGTGCGGATATTCAAGATCTCCTACCATTGTAACCGACTCTATGTAATCCTAACCCTATCCGGTGTCTATATAAACCGGAGGGTTGTAGTCCGTAGGACACCAACTCCATAGACAACAATCATACCATAGGCCAGCTTCTAGGGTTTAGCCTCCTTGATCTCGTGGTAGATCTACTCTTGTACTACCCATATTATCAATATTAATCAAGCAGGACGTAGGGTTTTACCTCCATCAAGAGGGCCCAAACTTGGGTAAAACATCGTGTTCCCTGCCTCCTGTTACCATCCGGCCTAGACTCACAGTTCGGGACCCCCTACCCGAGATCCGTAGGTTTTGACACCGACAGCGGCCACTAGCAAACCGTGGAAAAAGAACTACACTGACTACAAGCAAACAAATAAACAAGACAACAAGGAAATAAATAAGCAAGCAACTTACGCTAGGCTATCACGGCTATTACACATATTACATCCACTGGGCATCAAAGTTTTCCACCAGTGCAAATATAGGGAACAAAGCAGCATATCATATACACCGGTTGTCAAAGTTGGCGACCAGTGCAAATAAATGCCGCAGCAAAAGAAGTCCATAACTGAAACCACTTCAGAAGAGCTCAAGAAACAATATCCTGGGTACCCATAATGTTGGCAAGATGCTTAGCAAGCTTATTTACTTTCTCTTGTTTGGCGCTTAAATCCTCCAGCACTTGCTGTTGCACCAGAAATTATGCATCTGAATTCTGCAGGGACTTCCTCAGTCCTTCGGCTTCCTGTAGCATAACATCTGATCGATTTCTTTCAACATGAAGTTGAGACTCAAGAAGCCGAACTGATTCAGGCAGCGAGTTCAAAGAGCTGGTGCCAGCAGTATTAGCCAGTAACTCGAACACTACATCAAGACATGACTTTGGGGTTTTCTCAGTGTCTTCAATATAGGTTTTATCAGCTTTCTTGGAGACCAACAGGGATGTCTCACTATCTTGAACCTTATCTGCATTACTTCCTTTACCATTGCATAACGGGGTACTCTTCTCCAATATTTTATCCGCATCTAAAGGAGAAACAAACAAACACATCACAGGTTTACAATGTAGCATATGAAACTCATTTTAGTAAACCAGTTCAGTAGTAAGGTGGATAGGATAACAACATGAAACAAACATAGATCTATGTAGTATGGTCACTGTATGGTCTATATCATTCTAGTTTATGTTGCCAAATCAAGATAGATAAAGTTTGAATCATATCTATTTAAGACAAAGTAGCATATACAGAATATAAGTGTGAGCAAGTTACAACAACAAACACGTTAAAGAAACAGGTTTAAAACATACCTATTGCGCCATTGGAGTTTCAATTGCATCCTTCAATTTGAAATTAGTTGGTGTGAGTAAATACAGTGATACAAGAGCAAAGTAGTATGAACCATAGCTACGGAACTTGACCTGAGAACAATTCTTCTTCCGCTTTAAGCGTTGACTTGGGGTTCGGAGTGGTGGTCCTCGTGCTTTGGGCACTGCAGTTGCCTTACTAACTGCTCGTGTTTGGGTGCTCTGTGGTGGATACAGTGTTGTGTCAACTGGAACTGGGTTACTATCTGCTAGGGTTGGGGTTAGAAGGGGTGTAGTTGGTACTCTGTCCAACTGGGTAGGGATACAATCTGCGTGAGTCTGAGTTATGTGTGGTGGGCCCACTAGTAGAAAAAGGGTCAAACGTGAAGCACATTAGTGCTGGTTTGAGTTTGAGCTGGCACTAATGGTACCATTACTGCCGGTTCAAACGACTATGCATTAATGTCGGTTCGTGTTGAACCTTTAGTACCGGTTCGTGCCACGAACCGGTACTAAAGGGGTGATGGCAGGCTGGCGTCATGCTGGGGCCCCACGATCACCTTTAGTACCGGTTCGTGGCACAAACCGGTACTAAAGGGCTAACCTTTAGTACCGGTTTGTGCCACGAACCGGTACTAAAGGGGTCCGACCTATAGTACTGGTTTGTGACACAAACCGGCACTATAGGGCAATTTTCAAACTCTACCCCCCCCCCCCATGTGTCGCCATTTCAGTTCTGAAAAAATCAAAAGAAAATGATAAAAACTTCAAAAAATAAAATCCTTCGAGAGGTAGTTATATTACTACATGTACTAGTTAGGAAAATTTGAAAACTTATATTTGGACATGTTTTGCAAAAAGTGTAGGGAAAATGTAAAACGGCTATAACTTTTGCATACGATGTCGGAAAAAAATGTATAATATATCAAAAAATTCAGCACAAAAATCCGCATCCGATGGAGACTACCTACGGCCTGTTTGCAATTTTTTAGAATCCTCAAATTCCAAAAGGAAAAAAAGATATGGTCAAATTTAAGTTTTTTTAAATTTTTTTTGTTAAATCTGGTCAAACTACTTATTCAAGAAGTATTAATGTTACTACATAATTATTCAAGAATATTAGTGTTAATAAATAATTATTTCAATTTTTTGAATTTTGGTCAAATCTGGTCAAACTATGGTCAAACTGTGGTCAAACTACGGTCAAACTATGGTCAAACTATGGTCAAACTTATTCAAGAAATATTAGTGTTACTAAATAATTACTGTTTTTTTAGAATAATAGTTTCAAACTCAAACAGTGAAATGTGTGACTTCATGCTCAAGCTAAACTCTTGAGGGTTAATAGGATTGGCATCTTACTATTGTCAGGAAAACAACAAGTGCAGACTTGGAAACGAAGGAGAATAGAACCTGAAAGTTAAGCGTGCTCGGGCTGGAGTAGTAAGAGGGATGGGTGACCGGTCGGGAAGTTGATGATTTGGAATGAGTGATCCACACTTGAGCAGTTAAGAGAGGTGATTAGAGACTAAATCACCAAATAATTCATAAAAATTAAAAATTAAAAAAATCAAAAAAAAATTCCAAAAATTTCAAAAAGAAAATTCAAAAAAACCTTTAGTACCGGTTGGTAACACCAACCGGTACTAAAGGTCCCCCATACCAGGGCGCGAGCTCACGCCACATGGTGGCACTTTAGCGCCGGTTCGTGCCAAACCGGTACTAAAGGGGGGGGGGCTTTAGTGCCCACCAATTAGTGCCGGTTATGGAACCGGCACTAAAGGCCCTTACGAACCGGTTTTACAGCTTCGTTTTCTACTAGTGGGGGATGGTTCTTGGGCAAGTAAAATCGTAGTTCTATCTGCATCAACAGGTAGCACAATCTTTTCTGAAGACCATGTTTTTACTCCCACAGATGCTGCCATCACCCCTCCAATTGAAATGGCTGATAAACAGGAAAAGTAATTGAATGTACAGACATTGTAAGATAGACATGTGCAATGGATAGTAGGGAAGAAAACAAGGCATGAAATAATTCACATTTATGTTGTCTAACCAAACAGAATAGCAGGACATAATTTCACATATATGATGGCTAATTAAACAGGATAGCATGACACAATTTCAAATGTATGACATAATTCAAAATATGATGACTATGGAAACAGGATGAGATGATATAACTATATTATGTCTTTATAAAATGGGTTGGCATGCCATAATTCAGATAGATGTTGTCTATGTAAACATCTTGGCATGATATAATTCAAATATATGATTTATACACTAAGCAATTGAGCAGAGGTCAATCGCATATATGATGTGTCAACTAAGGAGATGGCATTCAATATTGTGCATATGATGTAAAAACTAAGCATTGCAATACAACATATGAATGATATGAGTAATATAACACTACCAAGTTTGAGCATACACCTCAGGGGAATAATAGGACTGGTCATCTGCCTCTGAATCCTCCTCCGAAGAGCTATCTGTAACCAGCAAGATATCTGCTTTAGCAGGTAGCATTGTCTGCTCTGAAGATCTTGTTTTCACTCCATATTTCTCCATCACCAATTCAAATGGCTGATGCACATGAAGATCAGTTGAATATACAAACATTGTCGACAAATGCAACGAGAAATACAAAAAAAGGACCGCATGATATAATTCACATATATGTCGCTTGGCTAAACAGCATGGCATTGCATAATTCACATATATAATGCCTTGCAATAAGATAGCATTGCAAAATTCACATATATAATGTCTTGCAACAAGATGGCCTCGCATAATTCACATATATGGTAATTAGACACTAAACATGTGGCATTCACACAAAGCATGTCTAAACTAAGCAAATGACATAGCAATGCAAGATACCATATGCACGGTATGAGCAACATAACACTGCCAAGTTAGAGCATGCACCCTAGGGGGGGGGGGAATAGGACTGGTCATATGTCTTTGAATCCTCCTCTAAGGAGCTATCCATAACCAGCAAGACATACGCTTCGTTAGATAGCATTGTATGCTCGGAAGACCATGTTTCCACTTCAGATTTTTTCCATGACCATGCCGAATGGCTGATGCACAGGAAGAGTGATTGAATGTACTAAAATTGTTGACAAATTTAACACGTAATAAAAAATGATGTCATGATAAAATTCACATATAAGGTGACTGGCTAACTAGGGTGGCATTGCAAAATTCACATATATGATGCCTAGCTAAACAAGATGGCATTGCGTGATTCACATATACGATAAAGAAACTAAACAGATGGCATTAACACAAAGCATGTCTAAACTAAGCAGATGACATATTTGATGTATCCAGTAAGCAATGCAAGGCATCATATGCATGATATTACCAATATCAGCATGCCAAGTTAGAGCGAATACCTCAGGGGGTAAATAGGAGTGGTCTTCTCCTTCTGAATCCCCCTCAGAACAGTTATCTTCCTCTTGATTACGATCTGAAATGGGTGGAGGGGGCTGCCTTTGCGCCCACCATGGAGCGACGTCTGCATGAAATTTCATTGCCACGCAAGGCTCGTCTCTTTTGCTCTACATGTTCAGTTCCACTGTGTATAATAACTGACATGCATAGGAATAAAACATAGTGAGATTATGTATGGAGTGCATGCACAAATCTAGAGTGATGTTAGCAAAGTGTGGATAGACCCAAAACCAATGATAGCAGGCACATAATAGCTTTAGTTAAAAAATACAGATAATGGCTCCTTTAAAGTTTGTTTGCACCCAACATGAAACTCATAGTAGACACCCGAGATTAACCAGATAGTACTGATTGCTGCCACAATATGTACCCCACAACCATTTAAAAACTCAAGTTTCAGCATTAGTCTGTACCTGACTTAGAGTGTAATAGGTGAACACGACGATAAAGTAGCGTGTCATCATATTAAGTGATTCATAACGTAAGCAAACACAGAAGAGTGCGACCTTTCTTGCGGTCCCGTGTAGTCCTCAAGGTCATCTGCTCAGTTGATGATGGTAATGCAGTTGTCGTGGCTGCCGATGGCGGGGAAGAAGATCTGAGGCAGTGAAAGACAGTCTAGAGAGTGGATCCCTGCTGTGGTGAATGATACGCCTCCGTCGTATCTATAATTTTTTATTGTTCCATGCCAATATTATACAACTTTCATATACTTTTGGCAACTTTTTATACTATTTTGGGACCAACATATCGATCCAGTGCCTAGCGCCAGTTCCTGTTTGTTGCATGTTTTTTGTTTCACAGAAAATCCATATCAAACGGAGTCCAAACAGGATAAAACCGACGGAGATTTTTTGGAACATATGTGATTTTTGGGAAGAAGAATCAACACGAGACGATTCCTGAGGGGCCACGAGGCAGGGGGCGCGCCCCAGGGGGTTAGGCACGCCCTGGGCCCTCCCGGCCACCCCGTAAGGTGGTTGGTGCCCTTCTCTGGCCACAAGAAAGCTAATATCCGGATAAAACTCGTGTCCAAATTTCAGTCCAATCGGAGTTATGGATCTCCAGGAATTTAAGAAACGGTGAAAGGTCAGAATCAGCCAACGCAGAAACAGAGAGAGACAGAGAGACATATCCAATCCTGGAGGGGCTCTCGCCCCTCCCATGCCATGGAGACCAAGTACCATAGGGGAAACCCTTCTCCCATCTAGGGAGAAGGTCAAGGAAGAAGAATAGAAAAGGGGGGCCACCATCATCACCGCAATCTACACCAACAACTTCACCGCCATCATCACCAACTCTTCCCCCCTCTATGCAGGGGTGTAACCCCTCTTTTACCCGCTGTAATCTCTACTTAAACATGGTACTCAACGCTATATATTATTTCCCAATGATGTATGGCTATCCTATGACGTTTGAGTAGATCCGTTTTGTCCTATGGGTTAATTGATGATCGTGATTGGTTTGAGTTGCATATTTTATTATTGGTGATGTCCTATGGTGCTCTCCGTGTCGCGCAAGCGTGACGGATCCCTGCTATAGGGTTTGCAATATGTTCATGATTTGCTTATGGTGGGTGGTGCGAGTGATAGAAACACAGACTCGAGTAAGTAGGTTGTTTGCGTATGGGAATAAAGAGGACTTGATGCCTTATAATGCTATGGTTGGGTTTTACCTTAATGATCTTTAGTAGTTGCAGATTATTGCTAGAGTTCCAATCACAAGTGCATATGATCCAAGAAGAGAAAGTTTGTTAGCTTATGCCTCTCCCTCAAATAAAATTGCAATAATGATTACCAGTCTAGTTATCGATTGCCTAGGGACAAATAACCTTCTTGTGACAAAAAGCTCTCTAGTAAAACTAACTTAGCTGTGTCTTCATCTAAACAGCCCCTACATTTTATTTACGCGCTCTTTATTATCTTGCAAACCTATCCAACAACAACTACAAAATACTTCTAGTTTCATACTTGTTCTAGGTAAAGCGAATGTTAAGCGTGCGTAGAGTTGTATCGGTGGTAGATAGAACTTGAGGGAATATTTGTTCTACCTTTAGCTCCTCGTTGGGTTCGACACTCTTAGTTACCAAAAGAGGCTACAATTGATCCCCTATACTTGTGGGTTCTCAAGACCTTTTTGTGGTGCCGTTGCCGGGGAGTCATAGCGTGGGGTGAATATTCTCGTATGTGCTTGTTTGCTTTATCACTAAGTAATTTTTTTATGTTCTAAGTTGTTCTCTATCTTTAGTTATGGATATGGAACACGGAATACCAAAAAATAGGTTTACTTGCTACTCATGGAGATGGGGAACCTCCTAAAACCCTCAATGCTCATTGTGGAAAGATATTATGTACTACTTTGATAATCCTAAGAAATCCCCATTCAATTATATAATGGGAGACACGTTGGATCAACGAGAATACTTTAGGGATTATCGCTTGACTCAAAAAAGGAAACTATTATGGGATCAAATTTATATGTTGCATTGGTATGCTCAGCAACTATGCTTGAGATATGATTATACTTGTTGCTCTAGGATGAAGGCTCCACACCTTCCCTTTTCATGCGAATTTAATGATAACGAAACCTTAGCTTCTTATGCTAATGGTATATATGATTACTATGATGTGGAATGAATAGAAGAATTCGTTGCTTTTATGGGTGCTTATGAAATTGAATCTTTGTTTAAAGAGTGTGAAAATCTTGATGATTCTGTTTGCAGACCTGAAATTTTTTCTATACTTAAATATTGCTGTGAGAATTCAATTCCGATATTGATGATTTTATTGAGAGAGTCTCCGATGTCCAAGAAGAGACTACTATTTTGCAGGAGTCTATGGAAGAAGAAATTGATGGAACTATGAGCTCATTGGATGAAAAAGATGATGAGGAGAGTGAAGAACAAAAGGAGGAAGAGCGGATTAGCTACCCGTGCCCACCTTCTAATGAGAGTAACTCTTGAACTCATACATTGTTTAATTTCCCTTCACTCTTACCGAAGGATGAATGCCATGATAATTGCTATGACCCCCTTGATTCTTTTGAAATATCACTTTTTGATGATGCTTGCTATGCTTGTGGCCTAGATGCCAATATGAATTATGCTTATGGAGATGAACTTTCTATAGTTCCTTATGCTAAAAATGAAATTGTTGCTATTGCACCCATGCATGGTAGTCCTATTATCTTTTTGAATTCTCCCGACTACACTATATCGGAGAAGTTTGCCCTTATTAAGGATTATATTGATGGGTTGCGTTTCACTACTACACATGATGATTTTGATAGATATAATATGCATGTGCTTGCTGCTCCTACTTGCAATTATTATGAGAGAGGAACTACATCTCCGCCTCTCCATGTTTCCAATATGATAAAATTGCAAGAAACTATTTATACTATGCATTGGCCTTTACTATGTGTGCATGAATTGTTCTTTTATGACATGACGATGCATAGGTAGAGAGTTCGACTTCGTTGTTGCATGATATATGTTACTTTGTTCTCACTACTAAATCACAAATCATTGTTAATTAAAATTGGCTTTGATATACCTTGGGATCCGGGTGGATTCATTACTTGAGCACCTTATGCCTAACTTAATGGATTTAAAGAAAGCGCTACCAGGGAGACAACCCGGAAGTTTTAGAGATTCATTTATTTATGCTGAGTGCTTTTATATGGTTTAAAAACAAAAAAAATAAAGAGGGGGACCCAAAACTTTTCAAAAAGGAAAGTGAAAGTGTGAGAGACAAGCATTGTTGCAGTGGGGGAGCTCCTTGAACTTTGTTCATGCTCACGGAAACTTTGTGAATCTTGATTACAGAAACTTTTCAACAAAAATAATTATCCCCTTGTACAATTCCATTGTATTATAAAAATAATGTGCCAAGATTTGCCTTTAGGATGTTCACATTGCTTGTTGGTTTGTGCGGTGCAGAACAGAAACTTGGGCTGTAGTGTGCAATTTTACATTTTTTACTGGAAAGTTAAAAGGTTCTGAAACTTTTTGCACTGTCTTTTTATACAACCTTTTTATTTTTCCTAATTCTTTCAGAAATTTTGGAGTACCAGAAGTATGGTCAATGTTCAGATTACTACAGACTGTCCTATTTAAGACAGATTTTGTTTTTGATGCATAGTTTGCTTGTTTTGATGAAACTATCGATTTCTATGAGTGGATTAAGCCATGAAAAGTTATATTACAGTAGCTAAAATGCAAAAACAAAATATGAATTGGTTTTAAATAGTACTTAGAGTAGTGATTTGCTTTATTACACTAACGGGTCTTACCGAACTTTCTGTTAAGTTTTGTGTGATTGAAGTTTTCAAGTTTTACGAGAGATCACAATGGATGAAGGAATAAGGAGTTGCAAGAGCCTAATCTTGGGGATGCCCGAGGCACCCCAAGGAAATATTCAAGGACTCCCCAGCATCCAAGCTTGGGGATGCCCCGGAAGGCATCCCCTCTTTCTTCTAATAATCATCGGTAATTTTACTTGGAGCTATATTTTTATTCGTCACATGATATGCGTAAATCTTGGAGCGTCTTTTGCATTTAGTTTCCAATTTTATTTTATGCACCATGGTGGTATGAGATAGTCCTTGGTTGATTTATAGAATGCTCATTGCACTTCACTTATATCTTTTGACTATGGCTTTATAGAATGCTTCATGTGCTTCACTTATACCTTTTGAAGTTTGGACTGCCTATTTCTCTTCACATAGAAAACAACCATTTGTAGAATGCTCTTTTGCTTCACTTATATTTGTTAGAGTGTGGGCATATCTTTTGTAGAAAGGATTAAACTCTCTTGCTTCACTTATATCTATTTAGAGAGATGACAGGAACTGGCCATTCACATGGTTAGTCATAAAATCCTACATAAAACTTGTAGATCACTGAATATGACATGTTTGATTCCTTGCAATAGTTTTTCGATATAAAGATGGTGATATTAGAGTCATGCTAGTGGGTAGTTTTGGATTTTATAAATACTTGTGTTGAAGTTTGTGATTCCCGTAGCATGCACGTATGGTGAACCGTTATGTGATGAAGTCGGAGCATGAGGTATTTATTGATTGTCTTCCTTATGGGTGGCGGTCGGGGATGAGCGATGGTCTTTTCCTACCAATCTATCCCACTAGGAGCATGCGTGAAGTACTTTGTTTCGATGACTTATAGATTTTTGCAATAAGTATGTGAGTTCTTTATGACTAATGTTGAGTCCATGGATTATACGCACTCTCACCCTTCCATCATTGCTAGCCTCTTCGGTACCGTGCATTGCCCTTTCTCACCTCGAGAGTTGGTGCAAACTTCATCGGTGCATCCAAACCCTATGATATGACACGCTCTATCACACATAAACCTCCTTATATCTTCCTCAAAACAACCACCATACCTACCTATTATGGCATTTCCATAGCCATTCTGAGATATATTGCCATGCAAATTCCATCATCTTCATATACATGACTAGAGCATCATTGTCATATTGCTATGCATGATCGTAAGATAGCTAGGATGATGTTTCCATGGCTTGTCTGTTTTTGATGTCATTGCTACTATAGATCATTGCACATCCTGGTACACCGCAAGAGGCATTCATATAGAGTCATACCTTGTTCTAGACATCGAGTTGTAATATTGAGTTGTAAGTAAACAAAAGTGTGATGATCATCATTATGAGAGCATTGCCCCAGTGGGGAAAGGATGATGAAGACTATGATTCCCCCACAAGTCAGGATGAGACTCCGAACTTAAAAAAATAAAAGAGGCCAAAGAAGCCCAAATAAAAAAAAGAGGCCAAAGAAGCCCACCAAAAACAAAAAAACAAAAAAACAAAAAAAACAAAAAATGAGAGAAAAACATAGAAGGGGCAATGTTGCTATCCTTTTACCACACTTGTGCTTCAGAGTAGCACCATGTTCTTCATATAGAGAGTCTCTTGGGTTATCACTTTCATATACTAGTGGGAATTTTCATTATAGAACTTGGCTTGTATATTCCAATGATAGGCTTCCTCAAATGCACTAGGTCTTCATGAGCAAGCAAGTTGGATGCACACCCACTTAGTTTTAGTTTGAGCTTTCATACACTTATAGCTCTTAGTGCATCCGTTGCATGGCAATCCCTACTCCTCGCATTGACATCAATTGATGGGCATCTCCATAGCACGTTGATTAGCCGCGTCGATGTGAGACTTCCTCCCTTTTTTGTCTTCTCCACACAACCTCCACCATCATATTCTATTCCACCTATAGTGCTATGTCCATGGCTCACAGTCATGTATTGCATGAAAGTTGAAAGGTTTGAGAACGTGAAAAGTATGAAACAATTGCCTGGCTTGTCATCAGGGTTGTGCATGATTTGAATATTTTGTGTGGTGAAGATGGAGCATAGCCAGACCATATGATTTTGTAGGGATAACTTTCTTTGGCCATGTTATTTTGAAAAGACATGATTGCTTTATTAGTATGCTTGAAGTATTATTGTCTTAATGCCAAATGATAGACTATTGCTTTGAATCGCTCGTGTCTTAATATTCATGCCATGATTAGATTACATGATCAAGATTATCCTAGGTAGCATTCCACATCAAAAATTATCTTTTTTATCATGTACCTACTCGAGGTCGAGCAAGAATTAAGCCTGGGGATGCTGATACGTCTCCATCATATCTATAATCTTTTATTGTTCCATGCCAATATTATACAACTTTCATATACTTTTGGCAACTTTTTATACTAGTTTTGGGACTAACATATTGATCCAGTGCCCAGTGCCAGTTCCTGTGTGTTGCATGTTTTTTGTTTCGCAGAAAATCCATATCAAACGGAGTCCAAATGGGGTAAAAACTGACGAAGATTTTTTTTGGAATATATGTAATTTTTGGGAAGAATAATCAATGCGAGACGATGCCCGAGGGGGCCACGAGGCAAGGGGGCACGCCCCAGGGGGTCAGGCGCGCCCTGGGCCCTCGTGGCGACCCCTAAAGCGGTTAGTGCCCTTCTTTCGCCGCAAGAAAGCCAATATCCGGATAAAAATTTTGTCCAAATTTCAGCCCAATCAGAGTTACGGATCTCCGGGAATTTAAGAAATGGTGAAAGGGTAGAATCAGCCAACGCAGAAACAGAGAGAGACAGAGAGACAGATCCAATCTCGGAGGGGCTCTCGCCCCTCCCATGCCATGGAGTCCAAGGACCAGAGGGGAAACCCTTCTACCATCTTGGGAGAACGTCAAGGAAGAACAATAGAAAAGGGGGGCTCTCTCCCCCTCTCTCCCGGTGGCGCCGGAACGTCGCCGGGGCCATGATCATCACCGCAATCTACACCAACAACTTCACCGCCATCATCACCAACTATTCCCCCCTTCTATGCAGCGGTGTAACCCCTCTTTTTACCCGCTGTATTCTCTACTTAAACATGGTGCTCAACGCTATATATTATGTCCCAGTGATGTATGGCTATCCTATGATGTTTGAGTAGATCCATTTCGTCCTATGGGTTAATTGATGATCGTGATTGGTTTGAGTTGCATGTTTTATTATTGGTGCTGTCCTATGGTGCTCTCCATGTCGCGCAAGTGTGAGGGGTCCCCTCTGTAGGGTTTGCAATATGTTCATGATTTGCTTATTGTGGGTGGCGTGAGTGATAAAAACACAGACCCGAGTAAGTAGGTTGTTTGCGTATGGGAATAAAGAGGGCTTGATGCCTTATAATGCTATGGTTGGGTTTTACCTCAATGATCTTTAGTAGTTGTGGATGCTTGCTAGAGTTCCAATCATAAGTGCATATGATCCAAGAAGATAAAGTATGTTAGCCGATGCCTCTCCCTCAAATAAAATGGTAATAATGATTACCGGTCTAGTTATCGATTGCCTAGGGACAAATAACCTTCTCGTGACAAAAAGCTCTCTACTAAAACTAACTTAGTTGTGTCTTCATCTAAAAAGCCCCTACTTTTTATTTACGTGCTCTTTATTATCTTGCAAACCTATCCAACAACACCTACAAAATACTTCTAGTTTCATACTTGTTCTAGGTAAAGCTAACGTTAAGCGTGCGTGGAGTTGTATCGGTGGTCGATAGAACTTGAGGGAATATTTGTTCTACCTTTAGCTCCTCTTTGGGTGCGACACCCTTACTTATCGAAAGAGGCTACAATTGATCCCCTATACTTGTGGGTTATTAGTGAACCCTTCCGTCGTTGGAGCAGATGAGCTGGGGTGCAACACAGCACAGCAGGGGCAGGAAAAACCACACAAGGTTTTCTTTAACACATATGTGTAACAGAAGTAATTGTGTAAGGGCTTGTTTGAATTTGAGGATTCTACAATGCAGGGATAGGAAATAGATAGGAATAGGATAGGAATGCACATGCAAAATAGAGATTAAAAACACATGATTTATGCCAATCTGGGTGTTTGATTCACAAGAATTGGAAGATCACAAGATGCAAAGAAGCAAGGTGAGATAAGTCAAACCACAAGAAAATGTATGGTTATAATGCTATTATGCTACTATCTCTTAGTCTTGTGCTTCATGAATAGGAATTTGAAAAGGAGGACAAGTGGAAATTAAAATTCCTATAGTTTTTCTTTCAAGGCGACACTAAAGGAACAAATCCTACAGTTTTCCTTTGCTCCATTCCTTTGAACCAAATTCATGAATAGTAGTACCATAGGAAACTTTCCAATTCCTATGTTTTTCCTTCACTTTTCATTTCAAGCACTGGTGATTCTAGTAGGTAGGCTTGAGAAAGGAAAAGCCTACACGCAAAAAATGTTTTTGTGCTACTTCTATTACTTTGGACCCAAGCCACTGCCCTACTAGCTCAACTCCCAGGCCCATTGACAAATGCACAACTCAAACGCGCAGAGATTAATAATGATGGCATTCAAGAGAGTCCATCACGGATAGCTAAGTTGCCTGGTACCTCACTGCTTGTCATATAGTAGGAGAAACTAATCGTATTTCACGTTACTGCGTGTGCTCAGTGAACAATATATATAACATGTAGAGTAAAAAAGAGATGCAACAAGTGTACAACCTCTTTGTCGAAGCCATGTCGATCTCAACATGATTGGGTTGGTCGGTGAGGATGATCCAGCTGACTTGGCTGTCAGAGGAGGGGAAGAAGATCTTAGGCGTCTGGAGACGGAGCCCGGGGTACTGCTCCACTGTGATGGAGGGTTTCGTCGTTGGAGCAGCTCCGGTGAGTTGTACGATGCCGAGGCTGAAGCAGGACAAGAGAGACAACGTTAACCTGAGTGGAATTCTAATAGCATCTCTAATAGATGACGTAAAATACATAACCACAAAGTGCTAGATGTAAAATACATCAGCCGCTCATCTCTGAACTTAACTGTCGAAACTGAATTTAACTGTCAAGAATGAACTTAACTATCGAAACTAAATTTTTTCTGTCAAAACTAAACACACTAGTAGCAGAAAAGCAATAGCAGAAGCTTGTGCGAAAGCCAGGGAAGCTGGTCGTGTAGCAGCATCAGGTGAGGCTACCCTGAGCCGCCAGCCACCACCGGCCAAACAGCCGCCCCCGCCGCCCCGCCCACCTCGAAACCACTCCCCATCGCCGGTCCGCCGCCGCCTCGGCCATCCCTCTAGCCCCCCCCCCCCATGCCAAGCTTTTTCTCCAGCGATCCCCACACCACCGCCCCACCACCACTGGCGACCACCACCCCCACCCTAAAATCTAAGAAAGATACTGGGGTACCTCTCCGGCGAGCCCCCCTCCCTGTTGCTGCTGGTTCTTCCTTAACTCCGGCGAGCACCCCCCCCACCCCCTGAAAATCGACTAACTCGAAAGTTGATTCAGTCGACTGAAGTGTAGCTAAATTGGAGCAGCATCGCAAGCAAGTGCAAGAGCGAGAGCAGCAACGCGAGAAAAGAGCAAGAGCAGACCAAGCAGGGGACCGAGAGCAAGAGCAGAGCAGCAGCGCGAGCGAGAGCTAAAGCAGCAGTAGCTCCTACTGATGTGGACGTCGCCGTCGAGGGAGCGACGCTGTGAAGGAAGTGGTCAGCGACGCTGCCGTGGATGGAGCTGCGCTGTGTCGGCTCGGGACCGAGCACCGGCAGGACCCTGAGATCGAACCAAGAAGAAAATGCGGCGATTATTGTACAACCTCTTTGGTGGCGCCGATTAGGCATCAGCTTCATCTGACGAAACGGTGATGATGATGTTCTTCCGGTGGTGCAGGTGAAGACGGCGGTGTGGGAATGGAGGTGGCGCAAAAGACGAGGGGAATGTCGTGGCAGCTCCCTGGAGGTGGAGGATGGGGTGGCTAAACCGGTGGGATGACGAGATCGACGATGGATCCTCATCCGTTACGGTGGATGAGGGACGTTGAGGTGTTGCTGTGGACAACGTCGTCGGGGAAGAGGCTCCGGCTGGGTGGCGGACGGAGGAGGGTGTGGGGATTCGCGGGTTTTTGCGGCCTCGGTGTACGAATGGGTGGGCGGATGGGATGGGAGTGGGGAACCATGGCTTACGGACGCGCTTGTCCGAAATGTCGGGTAAGTTATGAAAGTACCCCCACCGATTTGAGCTAGGCGGTTCTTTCGGTTCAGGGGTATCATGGGCATTTCGCATGTCGGGATTTCACAGGAGATGGGAGTTTTCGCACACGTTGTAATTTTGGAATAGTAAGGCACGGGTTGAGATGGAGGGAGTTGTCGGAGCACAACGAGACAAAGATATATCTTAAATGTTTCGGGGTAACAACGCGCTGGTTGAAGAGGCGGGAGTTTCGCAGCACGATAGACAGAGATGCTAGCTTGAAATTTCGGCATAACAAGGTGTGGCTTGAAATTTCAGGAGAACAAGCTTAACATGTACCAAAAAAGACAATTCTCACCTCATCACTAGAGAGAGCTATGTCCCGTTTTACTATATTACTAGAAATGCATTCAAATACAACAATAAAAACTAAAAAATCAGGACAACAAACATAACATGTACAGTACCAAAACAATTTGCACTTCCCTCAACAATAAAATAACAATGTGTGTTGTCTAGCATATGGACTAAATTTGAGTACATTTTCCCTGTTTGAATGGGATTGTAGTCGGGTTAGATATACAACCATCTAAATATTATCTTCACAGCACATGACATGAATATAGTAGAAGTAAATTCCTATATAAATATGAACTACATGTACATACGATCTCAAATTCAAATATATGTATAGATTTTATGCTGAATTCAAATCATAGTACATGTATGCTCTAGCTAGATGTTCAGAATCTAAACCATGTATGATATACTACGTACAATGTGTTTTACAAGCTCAACACGCACACAAACACCATTTATACTAGTAAGGTACACGTGCATTGCACACATGACATTTTGCAACCAAATTATGAATAAATACCACATTATAGCATGTAAGCTTTGAGTCATATATGCATGATGTAGATGTTCGTTTAATTCTTATAGTTCATTTCATTCAAAATCATCTAGTTTTTATAAGAAAGCCAATCTATTTTAAGATCCATGGAATTGTGCGTTGTAAGGCATAAAGTAAAAACAAATAATGGCAAATCATGTAGAAAAACATTTGGGCAATTCTGATACGAAAGATTCTAGAACAAAGAAGAAGTGCTTGTGTTTTGAGGTTTGTGCATTATGCTTAAGTTCAACCATGGAGTCTTCTAGATTGTACATGTGGCAAAATCTGGTGGAACCAAGATGATATCCAACGGCCAGTTGTGCTCAAATTTTCCATCTCTGCACCATCGGATTTGCCTCATCCAACGACCATCTTTCAAAGTTAAAGTTATCCACACACTATATGAAAAATATAAAATATATATATAGGGGTATAGATATAGATATGTGATGCGAAAGCCACCCATCATCTCCAATTAGAATAGTGTGTCCATGCACGGATGCAATGTGGCCAAACGATGTCTGCCATCGATATCTCAAATACAAATCAGTCTAACATTGTTCAATGTGTATACAGTACAACATGCTCGTTTCCAAACCACACCACGCATATCTCAGTTATATTCATGCATGGATGGGTTTCAAACATCATGATCTCTTATTCAAATATATGAATTCTACTTTACATTGATTATAACGTCACCTAGTCTTTTTGTCGGGGGTGTCGTGCGACATATGCCAATGGATGGCTTATCATGGAGGGGGCTAATAATACGTCGCCGATGCCAGGAAACGGGATAAGGCGCAAACATGCCCGCTGGCGAATCTTACCCAGGTTCGGGGTTCTCCTAGGAGATAACACCCCTACTCCTGCTCTGCGGGGTCTCCGCATGATCACTCAAGCAACAATGGTGGCTACAAGCTTGCTCCTTGAGCTATTTCTCTAGAGGGGGAAGAAGAACGAGGCTAGCCCTAGCTTACTCCCTCTATATGCATGTGTGGGTGTGTTGAGGTCCCAGTGAGGATGAACCCTTTGTATGGGTGCCCTGGGGGGTTTATATAGGCCTAGCCCCTAGGGGTACAATGGTAATCCATCCGGGTGTGGGGTCGGCTGTAAGTGTCTATAGGTGTCTGCTTCTCCGCCGACCGCTGGGGCCCGCCGCCTGGTGGGTCCCGCCGGCTGCCTCATACTTCACTAACAGGCAGTGCCCACCGCTTGCGGGTCTTGTCAGCTGCTCATTACTGTGGCAATGCTGTTGATGCTGCACGCTTTGTCGGGGATAGCATGGCTACAGTGCCGCCACCTGGAGGGTGTTCACTGTAGCCACTCCCCATCTCTTCTGGTTAATGGTGCACAAACTCTGAGGGAGGGGGAGGACCGCCTGCTAGGAGTCGGCCTCCCCTTGTGCCGACTGGTCGATGCTTGCCACCCTCTAGTCTCACACAGACAAGTAGGGCTCGCCGCCAGCGGGCCGTACCGACAGCCCATAGTGGAGGCATGGTCTTCTCTGCCAGGCGTGATGTCACGGGCTGCGTGGCAATAGTAACGCGCCGGACGCGGGCTTCTGTCTGGTACGGTGCATTGTGGCCATGCCCCACCCTGGATTCGGGGGTGGCAGTTGGCGCTGTAGCCACACCTGTCGCGTCGCCTTAATGTGGAAACTATGAGGGTAGGAGAGGTCGCCTGCTAGGAGCCGGCCTATCTGGAGGCCGCTTGCTAAGAGTCGGCCCTTCTCACGGCTTTCTTCTGAAGCGCGCCGCCCTCTGGTCAGCCGGCCGATGCTACCAACCGGCCCAGGGAAGGCGGTGCTCCGCCCTTGGAGTTCGAGGGGCGCAGCCGACCCGATGTCTTGAATCGCCTCGGGGAGGAGATGAGGCTACCCGTGGTCATTTACTTCAACAATAGTCCCCAAAGCTGGTGGGGCGCTGCTGCTGCGAAGGCGAGAAGCCTCATCAGCTTCCTATTCTAAGTGACCTGATGATCTTGTTCCATATGTCCTTTGAAGTGCCAATTGGTACAAGCCGGCCGTAACCTGGTGGACCGTCTGATGATTTTGAGATGTCGCGGCAGGAGCCGGGTGGCGCGCCAGTCGGCCGGTAGCCTGGACACCTGCTGTCTGTGTGCTATGCGGCGCCTACTGGCTGGGCCAGCCTGCCAGCCCATGTGTATGACAGGACATTGTCGTAGGCTGGGGCCCACCACTACCGTGCCTCGGCGCACGCGCGGATCCGGTGCAGCCGAGGGAACGGTTGGAATCCCATTGTGTAGTAACTTCTCGCTGTTGTTGCACAGTTAAAGCGGGATCGTGGGGGCGTGGGCGCATTTAATCCCACGACCCCCACGTTCTTGCCCCTTTGGCTACGCCGCCTGGGGCTATAAGTAGGGGGAGGTGACGGGTGGCAGATGCATGTGCGCCCCCACTCCCCCCTCTTTCTTCCTCCTCCCGCTATCGTTGCCTCACTCCGGCGACTCTGCGGAAGCGCCACCGTGGCTCCCAGTCGACAAGCACGTATCTCCCACGGAGCCACCGCACCACCGCGGGTCCGCTCGCCTCGCCAAGATCTTCGCCTCCGTCGAGTCCAAGCCTCATGGCGCGGGCCGGAGCGTGGGATGGCTCCAACGTGCATGAGGACCACATCGCGTACCTCCGCCAAATGCGGCGGCTGCCCGACGAGAACCACGTCCGAGCACGCCCGCCGCCCGAGGAGGAGATCTTCCCGGCGCCGCGGGAAGGAGAGCGGGTCGTCTTCCGCTCGCACTTCTTCCGAGACCTTGGGCTGCCGGCGAGCGATTTCCTCCGGGCCTTCCTCCACTTCTACTGCCTTCAGCCGCACCACCTGACGCCCAATACGGTGGTGCTTCTATCGGCCTTCTTCACCCTCTATGAGGGCTACCTTGGCACTCCCCCACCCTCGACCTGGGGGGGGGGATTCTTCTACACCAAGCTTGGCACCGCTGCCAAAAACGAGGCAGCGCAGTGTGGCGCCTTTATCGAAGTGTGCCGACCGGGTGCCGGGAACTGCTTCTCGGCAATCAGCCTTACGCAGTCGGTCAAGCTCTGGCAGCGGTCGTATTTCTACATGAAAAACATCCACCCAGATCATGACTTCATCATCCTGCCGGTGTACAAGGCCGGCCCGCCATCCGAACCTTGCACCAACTGGGCCTTCAGGCCAAAGGCACTGTCGGCCGCCTCCCTTGCCACCATCGCCCGGCTCTGGGAGATGACGGAGTCGGAGGTCCTGAAGGCTTCGAATCTGCTGACCGCCTTTGTAGCGCGCCGGGTGCTCCCCCTCCCAGCCCGGCCGCACCTGATCAGCCGGATGAGCGGGCACCGAGACCTAAGCCGGACGTGCACCAAGGAGATGCCGGAAGCGGAGGTGGCCCGCCTGGTGAACTATATCTCAAACTGCAAGCTCTCGGATGTAGATTGGTAGTTCGGCAAGCTGTCGTATTCCTGCGCAGACCCTTCGCTGTGGTAAGTCCTCAGCTCTTTTTCTTATTGAACGCCGAGCTCTTCTCCTTGCCGTCTGATCAACCAATCACTTTGCGCAGATCCTCTCGTCCTAGTCGGCAGCCGACGCCGTGGAGGAAGGCCAAGAATACCTGCCGGACCGGGTGGTGAGCGATGTGGATGACCCCGACTTGGGGGGGCGCCTTGGAGGAAGACGACGCCACAGGCGGTGGCTGCGGAGCAGGCGGCTCCGGAGGAGGCGGCGTCGAGGCGTGGACGGATGACGAGGAGGAGGAAGACGAGGCACGCCGCCCTCACAGATCCGACAGGGCGGGGGGGGAGCTCATCAGCTGCGCCGGCCGTGCCAGGCGACTCATAGAAACGCCAAGCTGCCAGGCCGTTGCTCAGCAGCCAGCCGAACAAACCGAGGAACCCGCCCACCGCGACCAGGCGACATGAGGCCGCCGCGAAGGCGGCCCAATTCACAAGGGCTCCAAAGCATCCCACAGTAGTATCCGCGTAAGTACCTCGACTTCTCTTGCATTTTTTCTTTGCCTTGCTTGCGATGATTCTTTCTGAATTTTCTCCTTGTCTTTTCTTCGATTAGCACCCCGCTCTCTCTTGAGCGGTCGACCTCTCCTTCCATCATCGGGGGAATGGAAAGCTCTGGCAACACCCGCTGCATAGACCTGCGCGCCGAGCTCCAGGCGGTAGCAGAGAGGAATGCGCAGGAGGTGCGTGAAGAGCGGGAAGAGGCCGAGCGGCAAAAGGTGGCGGCGCAGGAAGAGGCCTACGCGACCGCTAGGGCCTAGGCCGACGCCGCAGCCCAAGAGCATGTGGAAGCGATCGCCAAGGTTCGGGCGGAGAAGGCTATGTCTGTCCAGGCGCCACAAGTGATCATCCCTCTACGCGCCGCTCTGCCAGTGACAGGAGCTGCGGCGCCGACTGGAGGAGCCGGCGACGACCGACCAGTCACGGAAGGTGGAGGAGGAAACACCGTCATCTTGGGGGTGGAAGAGCCACAACAAGCGCCGACTGCTGATGCACCCAGCAACCGGCCAGAGGAGCCACCGACGCCACTA